>CM039676.1:46563859-49487043 GCA_022496015.1 Hordeum marinum
GTAGGCTATTACCTCGATTCGAGGGGCCGAACCTGGGTAAATCCGTGTCTTTCGTCCCGACTAACCCCTTTGAGTCCACCCCGTTAGAGATGGCCTCGAACCTAAGTCCGTTCACCCGAACATCTGTCGTGATAAAACCATGACAGTCTTCATCGTGATAAGCTCAAGCTCACCAAAACAAATTTTGTATGCATCATCTTTGTCTTTTCGGTGTTGGAGATTTTGCTGGTCATGTTTGGGAAGGTTATCTTCCTTATCATAGTGGCATTTTTCTCCATTGCTTGTTCATAAAATTTTCGCATATGGGCTCACCAATAGTGGCTCATCCATAGTGAAGTATGGGGGAGCAATCTACTAGTCTTCAATGAGTCGGCGCAATCAAGAAAGGTGGTCCATCTTGAGGAGGACAAGATCGTCATCATCTAGCTCAATTGGACTATGTGCAAGGCAAAGGTTTGTCCACAATAGGTTTTCTATTTTACCGGTCTCATGGTGTTAGTTGGGAGACCGGGTTATTGGATCGATTGTCATACTATCAAGGGGGGCTCTGAAGTGAGTAGCTTGATCGTATCGTTCGTTTAGAGCTCAAACCATTGCATTATTGGCATCATCATCTTTATTGGTTCTTGTTTGGGTTTTCACTATGTGAGTTTTGGAGCTTATGATCTTCATCGTGATAAGCTCAAGCTCATCGAAAATGAATTTCCTATGCACCATCTTTGTGTTTTTGGTGTTGGATATTGTCGATCATATTTCAGAAGGTCATCGTCGTTATCCTAGTGGTATTTATTCTCCTAGATCTTGTCGTCCTCTATCCAATAAGCTTGAGTTTGCTCAGTTCGGAGCCCGTATGCGAAAACATTAAGAACAAACAATAGAGAATAAATGCAAGTAGGATAAGGAAGATGACCTTCCCAAGCATTATCCGGCAAAATCTCAAACACCGAAAACACAAATATGATGCATACGAAATCCATTTTCGATGAGCTTGATCTTATCATGATGAAGACCGTCAGCTCCAAAACTTCCAAAGCAAAAAAAAACAAGAACCAGGAAAGATGGCGACGCCAAGAATGCAATGGTCTGAGCTCTCTATGAATGATACGATGAAGCTACTCACTTGAGAGCCCCCCCCCCCTTATAGTACGATTATCGATCCTATAACCCGGTCTGCCAACTACCACCACGAGATCGGTAAAATAGAAAAAACTATCAAGGTCAAACATTTGCCTTGCGCATACTCCACTTAAGATAGATGATGACGATCATGTCATCCTCAAGATGGACCACCCTTCTTGATTGTGCCGGCTCGATGAAGACTAGTAGATTGCTCCCCCATACTCCACTATGGGTGAGCCTCTCTTTGGCACATCTTCACATGTCCATTATCACCATAATGGACAGAATGCTTGAAGCATGTGATCTCTCTGTGATGCTTCACTTAAACTTGCATAGGGCAACCTTGATGACGATCACCACTTGATGTCATCCTCCATTGGTTGTATTTCTGGTTCTATGGGATCTTCCTTTTGATACAAGCTCATGGAAATATAGCTAACCCCACAAAGAACACTCACAAAGATCATGGGTTAGTACACAATGCGTAATGGACAATACTTACCATACCATGAAATCACTTGATCCCACTTGGTACGTCTTCTATGCTTTGTTTGTTCATCAACTTGAATCGCTCTTTGCCTTAGTCTTGATAAACCTTGTATCTTATCTTATCTTCATAAATATGATGTCTTGAAGGTAAAGATGAATGTTCACACAATCTTCTTCTTCAATATATGCTTGCAATAAGCTCAACTCTCACATGACCAATCTTTGGATAAATCCTTGAATACCACCTTGTTCATCACATAAACTCCTTGAAACCAACAAATGGACTTCAAGAAATGCATATGGACAAAACCTTGAAGTAAAACTCAAAGCAACCATTAGTCCATAGGTATTGTCAACAATTACCAAAACCACACATAGAGAAATATGCTCTAACAATGTGGAAGTGAAATTTGAGAACCTTATTACCCTTGGATGTTTGCGAACCCTAGAGATTGTGCCTCTTGGTTGATTCGGCTCCCTAGACAGTTGGTGGTGCCCTCGGAGCTCAATCATTGTGGTGTAAAGCATCGAGGTCTCCAATTAGGTTGTGGAGATTGCCCCCCCCCCCCCCCGTAATTTGTACGGGTTTCGATGACTGCCCTCAAGGGTTACCAAAGTGTACGGATTCAATGACCACCCCCAAGGGTTACCAAAGTGTACGGGTTCAATGACCGCCCCCAAAGGTTTCCATTCGTACGGGTTCGGTGACCGCCGTCAAGGGTACCTTAGTGGAATCACGGCATCTTGCATTGTGCGAGAGCGTGAGGATATTATGGTTACCCTAGTGGCTTCTTGGGAAGCATTGTGCCTCCACACCGCTCCAAACGGAGATTAACATCCGTAAGGGTATGAACTTAGGGATACATCGTCGTCTTCGCGTACCTCGGTTATCTCCCACCCAAGCCCTTTACTTATGCACTTGACTTTGTGATAGCCATATTTTTTTCATGTTATATATCTTGCTATCACTTAGTTGTTAACCTTGACTAGCATAAGTTGTTGATGCATATAGGTGAGCCTAGTTGTTTTAGGTTTTATGCATGACAAAGTAAACGCTACTTTTATTCCGCATTTGTTCAAGCATATTCTGTAATTAGCTTAAAGTGCCTATTCATCCCCCCCTCTAAGTGACATCCACATCCTTTCAACTGTATCTCGTGTTATCATCATGCCACGGCTACCTAATCGGGACACCTACCTGAGATTAGCCGGATTTAGTTCCAACACTATGCACTTAATGTTATGTTTGTTTAATTAATATACTTTTAATTATCGAGTCATCAATGTAATGTTGTACGCATGTATGAATGTTGAGACTACATTTTGTATAAGTAATGCAATGTGATGGTCAAATGCAAAATGTTGCAATCACGTGATTAAAACACTGCCATGGCAGTGTTTTTTTCTATCGGTCTAGAGTTCTACCCATGACGGTCATCAAAAGTGCTAGCCACTGCTGCCTCCACATGACCATGGCTGGGAAGAATAGATGTCCACAATTTGCTACCGTCTGAACCTGTGGTGGGCCTTAAGCCATGCCCACCACTAGGACTATTCTATAAGTGGCGGTCAACACGCCTGCCATAGATGACATGTTAGCAGTGGCGGGAGACCAGTGGTGGGTGCCACGGAGAACCTCTTCCACCACTGATGGGATTTTAGAGCCCACCACTAATGGCCATTTCAGTAGTAGTGCGGGGAGAGTCGAAGATGGTTTGTTGCTCCGTTGCTGCCCCCGCTTGGGCCACCTCAAACTCTCACATGGCGTCGTCCATGCCAAAGCCCACAGTTGGAGGCACCGGATCCGTCTTGCCCACGTCGCCATCCTCCTCCTCTGGCTCCGCGTCCTCCTTGTACGTGTTCTGTTCTGCTCCACCTCCTTCTCCTTCCCCTTAGTCTCTAGCAAGTCTGAAGGCAAGCCAATTGTGATCCGGGCTCCGCACCTAGCCCGGTTCTCCACAAGCAGTTGTAGGCACCGTTCCGACATGAGTACAACGTATGTTGTGACCTTCTTTGGGCTATGGCTAGCGGCGGACAGTGAGCAGATGGGTGGCTGGCAGCGCGGAGGAGCGGGAAAGGGAGAGCGAAAGGAGACGCAGATAGGTTTTGCGGTCGTTATTCGGCTTACCTAGCCGGTCTTGGGTCCTCAGGCGGCGTGGTGGAGCGACGCCGTGCGGTGCCAAGAGTGTCTCCTTGCCATCCTCATCGGAATCGAAGAAGATGTCCTTCGAACCGATTGTTTTCGAGTGATACTGTGTGGGTTCATGTGATCAGTCCGACATGACGGACGTGTATACATCAGATTTAAGGTGGATATGAGGAGTGTGGATAAATTCAGACATTTGGGACGGATGTGATAAGCCCGTCTGAATCGGGTCTTTTTGATGGGTCAGCGACCAGATCGTTCACCCGATGCATAGATGCTCTAGCTAATAGTAGAGATTTGACGCCTCCAACCAGACATATGTTTAGTCAACAAATAAGGCATGCATACAATTCCGAGAAGACCAAGGGGTACACATGGATAGATGAACCGAAGGATCTAGTGTGACAATTAGTAATACATAGAGCATCGATCGATGAATATAATACCATCAATTACAGATAAATAATTGAATGTATCGACAGATGAATGAACGAATGACTGAATCAATAAAGCAACAATTTATCTACAAACCTAATTTGACCCTCCGGATTAAGACCAGGCATATACTTGTCCATAAGAAAAAGACAGGAAAGGGCGAAAAGAAACATGCCAAGCGAGAGGAGCAGAAGCAGGAGGAGCGTCAGGGGGGGGTCTTCCTTGACGAATTTGGGCACCCGAGTGGCGATGTAAAGAACCGAGACACCGGCGAATCCCAGCAGGCACGTTATTGCCCATCTGCTGCACTCGTCGGCCTCCGGCACCACCAGTTCCTGTTCGTCCGCGGCGGCAGCCATCGCGCTTCGTGCGACCTCGACCAATCTACTGAAATTTTTAGGGTGGAAGTTCGGCCTGGTTAAGCAGTATTTGTTTGTTGGGATCCATGCATCCGGCCGGCGCTTTTCATGCATGCTGAGCCAGCCCTCTGGAAATTACGCGGTAGTAGTACGTACAAATTGACTGTCCCCTCAAAAAAAAAAACGTACAAATTGACTGGCACGTACCACGAAAGTCTGAATTAATTTATGAAAAAGGTTCTAAAACAGCCGGATGATTTTTTGTCATCATCAGCCGCGTCCGGCGCCGTCTGATCCAACTCGATCATGTGGCGCGGAGCGGGCTGTGTCCTCCACGCGAAGGTGTGCGTTCATGAGTCGTGACCAGTAGTAGCGTTCGTCACTGTCTTTTTTTCTTGATTATCCTTTTCATGCCTATACTTACACACCAAGTACTCCTTTGCACAGCCACATGATTTTGTACTAGTAAACTCACTGAGTCAAGGTTACTTTGGATATAGCGTTCTTGACGCCGCTGCTGCCGCCTTCAAAGATTTCCCATCGTAGCATCACCGGAACAACCGGGCCGACATCACCGCATCATTGCAGCCGTCGAAGCACGTCATTGCATCATCATCAAGGCAGTCATGCCCGTTGTCACAACACTACCGTGTCAATGAAACATGGTGTTGCCGCATCGTCAAAACAGACGGGCACCGTCGTAGCATCTCCGCGATTCTTGAAGCACAATGTTGTAGTATCGCCACCACTATTCGAAGCACACCATTGCAGCAGCAGCATGGCTGTCAAAGCATGCTGTCACAACATCATCGTCTCTATCTAAGCAAACCACGGCCGTTCGAAGCATGTCGGCTCGCCATCGCGGTAGCCGCCGTTGCATCGTGGCATCATCACGGTCCTCAGAGCATGCCATCGCGGCATCGTCGCAGCCATCAAAACACACAATGAGGATTCAAAGTATGTCGTCGTGCCAATGCCGCGGCTGTCAAAGCATGTCGTCGCAACATCATCATGGTCATTGAAAAGTACGACTGTTCGAAGCATGTCGTTGTGCCATCGCCATGACGACCGCATCATCGTAACATCATCGCAGTCCTCGGAGCATGCCGTCCCGACATCATCGCAGCCGTCGAAGCACGCCACATGTGTTCAAATCAAGTCGTCGTGCCAACCGCGGCTGTTGCAGCATGCCACGTACCATCAACATGTCCGTCACAACATCCTCAAAGCAATCAGGCTGCCCTTGCAGCATCGTCGTGTTTGTCAAAGCAATCGGGAGTTACAAAGACAGTCATCTAGCGTCGTAGCACTGTCCCCCGGCCTCACAGTGACACCCGTAGCAGCCGGACCATCCTCGTTGTCTCTCTTGTAATCCCTCTGTCTTAAAATAAATATCGTATATTTAACATTAAATTAATATAAATTTTATATTAAAACAATAATATTTATTTTGAGATGGAGGAAGTACGCAGTAATCAATCCGCCGCCGGTCATTGAAGCAGCTCATATTGGTACAGGTGCGGCTGCCATTTTCACTTTCAAAGATGCACGCGCTGCTGCATGCCACTACAAGCCATGGACGTGCATGGGCGGCGCTTAGCTGAGAGCCTGAAAGCGTGTGCGGCTCACAGCGTGAAAGGAAAATAAATGAGTTTTCGTTTCTAATCTAATGGTCGGATCAATCAAATCGAGCGGCTGATCCCGCGCGGGATCAGCCGGATGATTGCTAGCAGCCGGATGATTAATTTATCCAATTCATCCATATATTATTTTAACACGGTACATACGCAAACGTTCATATACATACGCATACACTTACCCCTATGAACGCACACACACTCTATCCTTAGGAGCATCTTCGAGAGACCGAGCCGTCATGTCATCTTGAGATTTTCTGTCATCTTGAGATTTTCAAAGTCACTGTAGTCGTCTCGTCGTCGACGGGAACATCTCCTCCCACCGAAAGCGCATCGTCGGAAATCGTAAAATAAATCCATAAATAATGCAAGCATCGGGATTTGAATCCTAATGGGCTGGGGATACCATTGTCCCTCTAGCCATCCAACCACAGGTTGGTTTGTCAATTCATTCATATTGGTATGTATAGGTTGGTACTAAAATATAACATGCAGGCCAGCCTTTAAAAGCGTGTATGGTAGCCCACATTACCTCCAATCAGATCGGAGTTGGGTACTGTTTGATTGCAAACGGGGTGGGTTAACTCGCATCGGCATGAAGCTTAAAGCAGCTCAGAGCCTGACTCGTTCAAAACCCTCAAATCGACGGTTTTCAGTAAACCAGGCTAAGTGCGCCGCAAAGGAGATGCACCTCGCACGCAAGAGCAAGGCGAAGTTGAGTGCCCCAACCCACATACACAGAAACCCATTTACTCGGTCATCACTAACTCTAGGACAAGCTCCTCCTCTATTCTTAGCACCGGCGGCGACAGTAGCAGCAGCAGGAGCTACTTCTCCCCTTCCTCGTGGCCACCGTCTGGTCGTTCTCGACTCAGCCATGGCCCCCACTTCGCCGTTGTCGTCTCCAGTAAGCAATATGCCCTCCTTCATTCCCCCCTATGTTAGGTCGGTTGTTAGGCCGTTAGGCAAGGTGTAGGATCGATTTCCCCATTGCTCAACGCATCCTCGATGTCGGTTAGGTTATAGACGCATGGATGGAGCTAGTAGTTCAGGTTGCAACACTGATAGTTATCATTTAGGCATGGATCATGTTGATGCACAAGTTGTTTGTCGTGATGAGAGGCATGTCATCCGTTATGGTACAATGTTTATCCGCGATCAGGAGAGGATGGCAAATCTAAACTACATCTACAAATACAATGACACAAAGGCTTTATGGATGCTTCGAATGAAAAAAGTATCATTTGTCAGGCTTGTGCATACCTTCAGGAGCAGGGGATTGCTAGAAGATAGCATCCACGCTAGTGTGGAAGAGCAAGTAGCCATGTTCCTCCCTGTTATTGGTCATAACAAGAGTTTCAAGGTTATGCACAACACCTTCAGGAGGTCAATGGATACCATCTCCGGATACTTCAAACAAGCATTGTACATTGTTGGGGAAGTCAAAGGAGAGATGATCTTGTCACCAACCGGTCGGACTCCTACCAAGATTCGCACTAGACCAAGATGGTATCCATACTTCAAGGTGAGCACTCGAAGTATGTGATACGTCTTCATCGTATCTACTTTTCCAAACTCTTTTGCCCTTGTTTGGGACTCTAATTTGCATGATTTGAATGGGACTAATCCGGACTGACGTTGTTTTTAGCAGAATTGCCTTGGTGTTATTTTTGTGCAGAAATAAAAGTTCTCGGATTGATCTGAAACTTTACGAAGAATTTTTTTGGAATTAATAAAAAATACTGGCAAAAGAATCAACTGGAGGGGGGCACCCATAGGTGGCAAGCCTGCCAGGCGCAGGGTGGCCCCCTAGCCGCGCCTAGCAGGCTTGTGGGGCCCCTGTTGCTCCACCGACCTCAATTCCACTCCTATTTATTCCTATTCATGGAGAAAAAATTGAGGGAGAAGAGTTCATCGCGTTTCACTATATGGAGTCGCTGCCACCTCCTGTTCTTCCTCGAGAGGCCAGATCTGGAGTCCGTTTTGGGCTCCGAAGAGGGGAAATCGAAGCCATCGTCATCACCAACCATCCTTCATCACCAATTCCATGATGCTCTATGTCGTTCGCGAGTAATTCCATCGTAGGCTTGCTGGACGATGATGGTTTGGACGAGATTTATCATGTAATCGAGTTAGTTTAGTTAGGGTTTGATCCCTAGTATCTACTATGTTTTGAGATTGATGTTGCTATGACTTTGCTATGCTTAATGCTTGTCACTAGGGCCTGAGTGCCATGATTTCAGATCTGAACCTATTATGTTTTCATGAATATATATGTGTTCTTGATCCTATCTTGCAAGTTGTAGACACCTATTACGAGTTATGATCCGCATCCCCCAGGGTGACAATAACTGGGATTCTTTCCGATGATTACCGTAGTTTGATGAGTTCATGTATTCACTAAGTGCTAATGCTTTGGTCCGGTTCTCTATTAAAAGGAGGCCTTAATATCCCTTAGTTTCCATTAGGACCCCGTTGCCACGGGAGGGTAGAACAAAAGATGCCATGCAAGTTCTTTTTCATAAGCACGTATGCCTGTATATGGAATACATGCCTACATTACATTGATGAATTGGAGCTAGTTTTGTGTCACGCTATGTTATAACTATTGCATGATGAATGTCATCCGACATAATTATCCATCACTGATCCATTGCCTACGAGCTTTCCACATATTGATCTCTGCTAAGTTACTTTTCCGTTATTACTGCTACAATCACTACAAAACTATTGCCATTGTTACCGTTACTTCCATACTACTTTGCTACTAAATACTTTGCTGCAGATATTAAGTCTTTCAGGTGTGGTTGAATTGACAACTCAGCTGCAAATACTCGAGAATATTCTTTGGCTCCCCTTGTGTCGAATCAATAAATTTGGGTTGAATACTCTACCCTCGAAAACTGTTGCAATCCCCTATACTTGTGGGTTATCAAGACATTTTTCTAGCGCTGTTGCCAGGGAGCATAGCTCTATTCTCTGAGTCACTTCGGATTTATATCTGTTGATCACTATGAAGAATTCGAAAGATCCAAAAAACAAGATCTATCCCTCTACTACGAGGGGAGCTAAGGAACTGCCATCTAACTCTACACTTGATTCACCTTCTGTTATGAGTAAGTTTGCGACACCACCACCTACTAGTAATTCTGATATGTCGCAAGTAATTGATGATGCCACTTCTGCTATGCATGATGCTTATGATGATACTTTGCTTGATAATATTGTGCCACTGGGTGAATTTCTTGATGAACAAATTTCTAGAGCCAATGCTGAAAATTATGATACTTCTAAAACTGATGAAATTAGTGGAACTGAAGCCTATGAGACACCTTCTAGACCTAGCTCTCCTAGATATGAATTGCCTGATATTCCCAAGGGTTATTTTATGGAAGGAGAGGTAGCTAGGGACTTTCTTGCTTGTAATGATAGATATGACCTTAAGAAATTGCTATGCAAGTGGAAAGAAAAATCTTTGAATGCTAGAATGAAATATGATCCTAAGTTTGCTACTTCACCTATCTTTGTTACTGATAAGGATTATGAATTCTCTGTCGATCCTGAGCTAATACTTTGGTTGAATCTGATCCTTTCCATGGCTATGCATCTGAAACTGTTGTGGCACATCTTACTAAATTGAATGATATAGCCACCCTATTTACTCATGAGGAAAAAAATCATTATTATTATATTCTTTAGTTGATTCCTTTCTCATTAAAGGGTGATGCTAAGATATGGTTCAACTCTCTTGCCCCTGGTTGTGTGCGTAGACCCCAGGATATGATATATTACTTCTCTGAAAAATATTTTCCTGCCCATAAGAAACAGGCTGCCTTGCAGGAAATATGTAACTTTGTGCAAATTGAAGAAGAGAGTCTCCCAAAAGCTTGGGGGAGGCTTCTCCAATTACTTAATTTTTTGCCTGATCATCCTCTCAAGAAAAATGAAATACTTGATCTTTTATAATGGACTAACCGATGCTTCTAGGGACCACCTACATAGTTGTGCTGGTTGTGTTTTCAGGTAACGAACTGTTGAACAAGCTGAAATGCTATTGAATAATATATTGAGCAATGATAATGATTGGACTATCCCCGAACCACCTCTGAAGCCAACTCCGAAGAAAAGAGGTATTCTATTTCTAAGTCCTGAAGATATGCAAGAGGCAAATAAATTTATGAAAGAAAAAGGTATTAAAGCTGAAGATGTTAAGAATCTACCACCTATTGAAGAAATACATGGTCTTGATAACCCGTCACAGGTAGTAGAGGTAAATTCTCTTCATAGATTTGATGAAAGCGATATTCCTTATAATAAGTCTGCTAGCCAATGCTTGGATGAGTTTGATAATTTTGTTGTTAAGCAAGAAAATTTTAATGCTTATGTTAGTAGACAATTGAAACATAATGCTTTCATGCTTGATCGCTTAGATGATTATATGAGTAGAACTCAATGATATTAAACTGATTAGTAAACATGCTTCCATGGTAACAACTCAAGTAGAACAAGTACTTAAGGCACGGAATGATTTGCTTAATGAGATGAATAGTAAGAACAATGATCATTCTGTTAAAGTTGTGACTAGAGGTGGAAGAATGACTCGGGAACCTTCGTATCCTGAGGGCCGCCCTAAGAGAATTGAGCAAGATGCTCAAAGAAGTAATATTGATGCACCTAGTCGCTCCAGTAATAAGAGGAACAAGGATGAGGATGGAACTTTGCATGCTCCTAGTGAACATGTTATAGATACACCTGAAAACCCAAATGATATTTCTGTTTCTGATGCTGAGACATAATCTGGTGATGAACATGAGCCTAGTGATAATATTAATGATGATGTTCATGTTGATACTCAACCTAGTAATGATAATGGTGTGGAGATTAAACCTGTTGTTGATCTTGATAACCCACAACCTAAGAATAAAAGATATGACAAGAGAGATTTTATTGCTAGGAAGCATGGTAAAGAAAGAGAACCATGGGTTCAGAAACCCATGCCCTTTCCTCCTAAACCATCCAAGAAAAAGGATGAAGAGGATTTTGAGCGCTTTGTTGAAATGCTTAGATCTGTCTTTTTGCGTATGCGCTTGACTGATATTCTGAAAATGTCTCCTTATGCTAAGTATATGAAAGATATTGTGACTAATAAAAGGAAGATACATGAAGCTGAAATTTCCACCATGTTTGCTAATTATACTTTTAAGGGTGGAGTACCAAAGAAATTAGGAGATCTAGGAATACCAACTATACCATGCTTTATTAAAGGGAATTATGTTAAAACTGCTTTATGTGATTTGGGAGCTGGTGTTAGTCTTATGCCTTTCTGTTTATATCGTAGACTTGATTTGAATAAGTTGACACCTACTGAAATCTCATTGCAAATGGCTGATAAATCAACTGCTCTACCTATCGGTATTTGTGAGGATGTACCTGTCGTAGTTGCAAATGCTACTATATTAACGAACTTTGTTATTCTTGATATTCCCGAGGACGACGGTATGTCGATCATCCTTGGTAGACCCTTTTTGAATACTGTAGGGGCTGTTATTGATTGCAACAAGGGCAATGTCACTTTTCATATTAATGGTAATGAGCATACGGTACACTTCTCGAAGAAACAACCTCAAGTTCATAGTATCAACTCCATTGAAAATATTCCGACTATTATTATTGGAGACTTTGAATTCCCTCTTCCTACTGACAAGAAGAAATATGATATACTTATTGTTGGGGACATGCATATCCCCATTGAGGTAACTTAGTGATTATTCAAAAATTCTCAGGTTTCATGTTACTCTAAAGAAGTTCGTTAATAAGACTTGATCAACCTTATTGATGGATTCCTTTTGATGAGCATAAGATGGATGAATTTAGAAAGCACAACTTCCTGTACGCAACTTTTACTTTATATTAGTTAGAGTAAATTAAGTAAAATTGCTATTGTTTTTTTCTGTTTTCTGAGTTTCTCGTGCAATAGAAAAATGACCTAAAAATAAAAGTTCTTCAAATGCCCTGAAAATGTAGTATGATTTTTTTGGGAATATTTAAAAATATCTGGGACTGAACACACAGCGGGGGGTTGCACTAGTGGGTCACAAGCCCACAAGGCGTGGCCACCCCCTGGCCGCGCCTAGCAGGCTTGTGGGTCCCACGTGGCCCCCCTCCACTTATTCCATCACCCATCCACTTCATCTTCCTCCAGAAAAAATCCCACCATTGCTCAAACCCGTGTTCTAGCTCATTTTGCTGCCATTTTCGATCTCCTTGTGCAAAGCTTCACTCGCAAAACTGTTTTGGGAGATTGTTCTTTGATATGTGACTCCTCCAATGGTCCAATTAGTTTTTGTTCTAGTGCTTTGTATATTGCAAATTTTTGCTGTTGTGGTGACCTTGTTCTTGAGCTTGCATGTCACATTTGTTTGGTCCCAAGTAGTTTTGATGCATGATATAGCCTCTAGGCACTTATGGGAGTAGTTGCTATGAGTTTTATTGAGTTTTGTTCACCTTTATTTTGAGTTATTAAAAATTTCAGAACTTTTTAGAAAAAGAAAAATGTTGAGGAAGGTGTTTCAAGGGGGTTCCTCGAGCAAGAAGGCCTCGAGACTCGCGATACGTGAGCCCGACAT
This sequence comes from Hordeum marinum, assembly GCA_022496015.1. Lineage (NCBI taxonomy): Eukaryota > Viridiplantae > Streptophyta > Magnoliopsida > Poales > Poaceae > Hordeum > Hordeum marinum. The sequence continues at coordinate 46,576,671 of CM039676.1, forward strand.
TGAACCACTGAGGGAAGCACAAGTACGACCTTGTGAATGGCCATCAGATCAATTTATGAGTGATGCCAATTTCAAGGAAGAACTCGACGCTTACACAAGACATGTTGGCCTTGAGGTATTGGTTTCGGACAAATGCAAGCAATACTATCAACTCACAGATTCTTTCTGCGGAGGTTTGAATATTCCCTCAATCGTAATAAACCTTCCGTCCTATTTTGTTGCAAATATGCCCTAGAGGCAATAATAAAGTGATTGTTATTATATCTCCTTGTTCATGATAATTGTCTATTGTTCATGCTATAAGTGTATTAACCGAAAACCGTAATACATGTGTGAATACATAGACCACAACATATCCCTAGTGAGCCTCTAGTTGGCTAGCTCGTTGATCAATAGATGGTCACAGTTTCATGACCATGGACATTGGATGTCATTGATAACGGTATCACATCATTAGGAGAATGATGTGATGGACAAGACCCAATCCTAAGCATAGCACAAGATCGTGTAGTTCATCTGCTAAAGCTTTTCTAATGTCAAGTATCATTTCCTTAGACCATGAGATTGTGCAACTCCTGGATACCGTAGGAATACTTTGGGTGTGCCAAACGTCACAACGTAACTTGGTGGCTATAAAGGTACACTACGGGTATCCCCGAAAGTATCTATTGGGTTGGCACGAATCGGGACTGGGATTTGTCACTCCGTGTGACGGAGAGGTATCTCTGGGCCCACTTGGTAAGACATCATCATAATGAGCTCAATGTGACTAAGGAGTTAGCCACGGGATGATATGTTATGGAACGAGTAAAGAGACTTGTCGGTAACGAGATTGAACAAGGTATAGGTATACCAACGATCAAATCTCGGGCAAGTGTCATACCGGTAGACAAAGGTAATTGTATACAGGATTGATTGAATCCCCGACATCGTGGTTCATCCGATGAGATCATAGTGGAGCATGTGGGAGCTAACATGGGTATCTAGATCCCGCTGTTGGTTATTGACCGAAGAGGTGTCTCGGTCATGTCTACGTGCCTCCCGAACCCGTAGGGTCTACACACTTAAGGTTCGATGGCGCTAGGATTATATGGCAATAGTGTACGTGGTTACCAAAGGTTGTTCGAAGTCCCAGATGAGATCCCGGATGTCACGAGGAGTTCCTAAATGGTTTGGAGGTAAAGATTCATATATAGGAAGTGAAGACATGGTCGCCGGAAGTGTTTCGGGCATCACCGGTAATGTACCGGGACCACCGGGAGGGGCCAGCGGCCCCGGAAGGCTACATGGGCCAGGAGTGGGAGGGAACCAGCCCCTAGGTGGGCTAGTGCGCCTCCCACCTCAGCCCAAGGCACAGCAAGGGTGGAGGGGGGGCAAACCCTAGGCGTGGAGGCTGCCTTGGGGGCCAAGTCCACACTAGGGCGCCGCCCCTCCTCCCCATCTTGACCGCCGCACCTCCTAGGGTTTCCCTAGGGGTGGCCGGCCCTCCTCCTCCTTCCCCCTATATATATGTGGGTTTTTTGGGGCTGCCAACACACATCTCTCTCTCTCTCGGCGCAGCCCTACCCCTCCTCCTCATCCTCCGTAGCGCTTGGCGAACCCTACCGGAGTACCACGCAGCTCCACCGTCACCATGCCGTCGTGCTGCCGGAGCTCTCCCTCAACCACTCCTTCCTCCTTGCTAGATCAAGGCATAGGAGACGTCATCGGGATGCACGTGTGTTGAACGCGGAGGCGCCGTTGTTCGGTGCTTAGATCGGAATCCACCGCGATCTGAATTGCTGCGAGTACGACTCCACCAACCGCGTTCTAGTAACACTTCCGCTTTGCGATATTCAAAGGTATGAATATGCACTCCCCCTTTGCTCGTTGCTGGTTTCTCCATAGATTGATCTTGGTGGCACGTAGGAAATTTTTTGATTTACTACTACGTTCCCCAACAGTGGCATCATGATCTAGGTCTATGCGTAGAATCTATGTACGAGTAGAACACAAGTTGTTGTGGGCGTCGATTTTTTCAATTTGCTTGTCGTTACTAGTCTTATCTTGATTCAGTGGCACTGTGGGATGAAGCGGCCAGGACCGACTTTAGTACGCTTACGTGAGACTGGTTCCACCGCCTGACATGCACTTGTTGCATAAAGTGGCTAGCGGGTGTCTGTCTCTCCCACTTTAGTCGGATCGGATTTGATGAAAAGGATCCTTATGAAGGGTAAATAGAAATTGGCATATCACGTTGTGGTTTTTGCGTAGGTAAGAAACATTCTTGTTACAAACCTATAGCAGCCACGTAAAAACTTGCAACAACAATTAGAGGACGTCTAACTTGTTCTTGCAGCATATGTCGTGTGATGTGATATGGCCAAAGGATGTGATGTGATATATGTGATGTATGGGATTGATCATGTTCTTGTAATAGGATTCACGACTTGCATGTCGATGAGTATGACAACCGGCAGGAGCCATAGGATTTGTCTTAATTTATTGTATGACATGCGTGTCAACCAAAAACGCCATGTAATTACTTTACTTTATTGCTAACAGTTAGCCATAGTAGTAAAAGTAATAGTTGGTGAGACAATTTCATGAAGACACGATGATGGAGATCATGGCGTCATGCCGGTGACAATGATGATCATGGTGCCCCGAAGATGGAGATCAAAGCAGCAAGATGATATTGACCATATCATGTCACTATATGATTGCATGTGATGTTTATCATGTTTTACATCTTATTTGCTTAGAACGACGGTAGCTTAAATAAGATGATCTCTCATTAAAATTTCAAGAAATGTGTTCCCCCTAATTGTGCACCGTTGCTAAGGTTCGTTGTTCTGAAGCACCACGTGATGATCGGTGTGATAGGTTCTAACGTTCACATACAACGAGTGTAAGTCAGATTTACACACGCAATACACTTAGGTTGACTTGATGAGCCTAGCATGTACAGACATGGCCTTGGAAGACGGGAGACCGAAAGGTCGAACATGAGTCGTATAGAAGATATGATCAATATGGAGATGTTCACCATTGATGACTAGTCCATCTCACGTGATGATCGGACACGGGCTAGTTGACGTGGATCATGTGTCAGTTGGATGACTAGAGAGATGTCTATCTAAGTGGAGTTCATTAAATAATTTGATTATGTGAACTTAATTATCATGAACTTAGTCTAAAATTGCCTTTACAATCTATATTGTAGATCCAATGGCCCACGCTAATGTTGCCCTCAACTTCAATGCGTTCCTAGAGAAAACCAAGCTAAAAGACGATGGAAGCAACTATACGGACTGGGTCCGTAGCTTGAGGATCATCCTCATAGCTTCCAAGAAATTATATGTCCTTGATGCATTGCTAGGTGATGCACCCGTTTTCCCAGGAACTCAAGACGTTATGAACGCCTGGCAGTCGCGTAGTGATGATTACTCCCTGGTTCAGTGCGGCATGCTTTACAGCTTAGAACCGGGGCTCCAAAAGCGTTCTGAGCAACACAGAGCATATGAGATGTTCCAAGAGCTGAGAATGGTTTTCCAAGCTCATGACCGGGTCGAGAGATATGATGTCTCTGACAAGTTCTTCAGTTGTAAGATGAAGGAAAATAGTTCTGTCAGCGAGCACATACTCAAAATGTCTGGGTTGCACAACCGCTTGTCTCAACTGGGAGTTAATCTTCCGGATGACTCGGTTATTGATAGAGTCCTCCAGTCGCTTCCACCTAGCTACAAGAGCTTTGTGATGAACTACAATATGCAAGGGATGGATAAGTCCATTCTTGAGTTGTACTCGATGCTGAAATCAGTGGAGGTGGAAATCAAAAAGGAACATCAAGTGTTGATGGTCAATAAGACCACTAGTTTCAAGAAAGGCAAGGGTAAGAAGAACTTCAAGAAGGACGGCAAAGCAGTTGCCGCACCCGGTAAGCAAGTTGTCGGGAAGAAGAACAAGAATGGACCCAATACTGAGATTGAGTGCTTTTATTGCAAGGGTACCAGTCACTGGAAGCGGAACTGCCCCAAGTACTTAGCGGATAAGAAGTCCGGCAACGTTAAAGGTATATGTGATATACTTGTTATTGATGTGTACCTTACCAGTGCTCATAGTAGCTCCTGGGTATTTGATACTGGTGCAGTTGCTCACATTTATAACTCCAAGCAGGAGCTGCGGAATAGGCGAAGACTGGCGAAGGACGAGGTGATGATGTGCATCGGGAATGGTTCCAAGGTCGATGTGATCGCCGTCGGCACGCTACCTCTACATCTACCTTTGGGATTAGTTTTAAATCTCAATAATTGTTATTTAGTACCAGCTTTGAGCATGAACATTGTATCTGGTCTAGCTTCATGCGAGATGGCTACTCATTTAAATCTGAGAATAATGGTTGTTCTATTTATATGAGAGAAATGTTTTATGGTCATGCCCTGTTGGTCAATGGTTTATTTTTGATGAATCTCGAACGTGATGTTACACATGTTCATAGTGTGAGTACCAAAAGATCTAAGGTTGATAACGATAGTCCCACTTACATGTGGCACTGCCGCCTTGGTCATATTAGTGTCAAACGCATGAAGAAACTCCATGCTAATGGACTTTTGGAGTCTCTTGCTTTTGAATCATTTGACACGTGCTAACTAGATGACCAAGACTCCGTTCTCCGGAACAATGGAGCGAGCAGCTGACTTGTTGGAGATAATACATACCGATGTGTGCGGTCCAATGAGCGTTGAGGCTCACGGTGGCTACCGTTATGTTCTTACCCTCACTGATGACTTAAGCAGATATGGGTATGTCTACTTAATGAAACACAAGTCTAAAACCTTTGAAAAGTTTAAGGAATTTCAGAGTGAGGTAGAGAATCAACATGACGGGAAAATAAAGTGCCTACGATCTGATCGTGGCGGAGAATATATGAGTCATGAGTTTGGCACGCACCTAAGAAAATGTGGAATTGTTTCACAACTCACGCCACCTGGCACACCTTAGCGAAATGGTATGTCTGAAAGTCGTAATCGCACTCTATTGGATATGGTGCGATCTATGATGTCTCTTACCGACTTACCGCTATCATTTTGGGGATATGCATTAGAGACTATCGCATTCACTTTAAATAGGGCACCCTCTAAATCCGTTGAGACGACACCGTATGAATTATGGTTTGGAAAGAAACCTAAGTTGTCGTTTCTGAAAGTTTGGGGATGTGATGCTTATGTGAAGAAACTTCAACCTGAGAAGCTCGAACCCAAAGCGGAAAAGTGTGTCTTCATAGGATACCCCAAAGAAACTGTTGGGTATACCTTCTACCTCAGATCCGAAGGCAAAGTCTTCGTTGCCAAGAATGGATCCTTTTTAGAGAAAGAGTTTCTCTCGAAAGAAGTAAGTGGGAGGAAAATAGAACTTGATGAGGTAATTGTACCTCCACTCGAACCGAAGAGTAGCATAGCATAGGAAGTTATTTCTATGGAGCCTGCACCGGCTGGAGAGGAAGTTAATGATGATGATCATGAAACTTTAGATCAAGTTGCTATTGAGTCTCGAAGGTCCACAAGGACATGTTCCGCACCAGAGTGGTACGGCAACCCTGTCCTGGAGATCATGTTGTTGGACAACGATGAACCTTCGAACTATGAAGAAGCGATGGCGGGCCCGGATTCCAACAAATGGCTTGAAGCCATGAAATCCGAGATAGTATCCATGCATGAGAACAAAGTATGGACTTTGGTGGACTTGCCCAATGATCGGCAAGCCATAGAAAATAAATGGATCTTTAAGAAGAAGACTGACGCGGATGGTAATGTGACCGTCTATAAGGCTCGGCTTGTCGCTAAGGGTTATCGACAAGTTCAAGGAGTTGACTATGATGAGACTTTCTTACCCATAGCAATGTTGAAGTCTGTCCAAATCATGTTAGCAATTGCCGCATTTTATGATTGTGAGATCTGGCAAATGGACGTCAAAATGGCATTCCTTAATGGTTTCCTTAAGGAAGAACTGTATATGATGCAGCCGGAAGGTTTTGTCGATCCTAAAGATGCTAACAAAGTATGCAAGCTTCAGCGCTCCATCTATGGGTTGGTGCAAGCATCTCGGAGTTGGAACATTCACTTTAATGAGGTGATTAAAGCGTTTGGATTTATACAGGTTTATGGAGAACCCTGTATTTACAAGAAAGTGAGTGGGAGCTCTGTAGCATTTCTCATATTATATGTGGATGACATATTGTTGATGGGAAATGATATAGAACTTTTGGAAAGCATAAAGGCCTACTTGAATAAGTGTTTTTCAATGAAGGACCTTGGAGAAGTTGCTTACATATTAGGCATCAAGATCTATAGAGATAGATCGAGACGCCTCATAGGTCTTTCACAAAGCACATACCTTGACAAGATATTAAAAAAGTTCAATATGGATCAGTCCAAGAAGGGGTTCTTGCCTGTGTTACAGGGTGTGAGATTGAGTACGACTCAATGTCCGACCACGGCAGAGGATAAAGAAAAGATGAGTGTCATCCCCTATGCTTCAGCCATAGGCTCTATTATGTATGACATGTTCTGTACCAGACCTGATGTGAACCTTGCCATAAGTTTGGTAGGGAGGTACCAAAGTGATCCCGGAGTGGAACACTGGACAGCGGTCAAGAATATCCTGAAGTACCTAAAAAGGACCAAGGACATGTTTCTCGTATATGGAGGTGCCGAAGAGCTTGTCATAAAGGGTTACGTCGATGCTAGCTTCGAGACAGATCCGGATGACTCCAAGTCACAAACAGGATACGTGTATATTTTGTATGGAGGGGCAGTCAGCTGGTGCAGCAGCAAGCAAAGCGTCATGGCGGCATCTACATGTGAAGCGGAGTACATAGCTGCTTCGGAAGCAGCAAAGGAAGGAGTCTGGATGAAGGAGTTCATCACCGACCTAGGAGTGATTCCCAATGCGTCAGGCCCGATGACTCTATTCTGTGACAACACTGGAGCTATTGCCCTTGCCAAGGAGCCCAGGTTTCATAAGAAGACAAGACACATCAAGCACCGCTTCAACTCCATTCATGATTACATTTAGGAAGGAGATATAGATATTTGTAAAGTACATACGGATCTGGATGACGCAGGTCCGTTGACTAAACCTCTCTCACGAGCAAAACATGATCAACACCAGAACTCTATGGGCGTTCAATACATCACAATGTAACTAGATTATTGACTCTAGTGCAAGTGGGATACTATTGGAAATATGCCCTATAGGCAATAATAAAGTGAGTATTATTATATTTCCTTGTTCATGATAATTTTCTATTGTTCATGCTATAATTGTATTAACCGAAAACCGTAATACATGTGTGAATACATAGACCACATGTCCCTAGTGAGCCTCTAGTTGGCTAGCTCGTTGATCAATAGATGGTCACGGCTTCATGACCATGGACATTGGATGTCATTGATAATGGGATCACATAATTAGGAGAATGATGTGATGGACAAGACCCAATCCTAATCATAGCACAAGATCGTGTAGTTCGTCTGCTAAAGCTTTTCTAATGTCAAGTATCATTTCCTTAGACCATGAGATTGTGCAACTCCCGGATACCGTAGGAATACTTTGGGTGTGCCAAACGTCACAACGTAACTGGGTGGCTATAAAGGTACACTAAGGGTATCCCCAAAAGTATCTGTTGGGTTGGCACGAATCGAGACTGGGATTTGTCACTCCGTATGATGGAGAGGTATCTCTGGGCCCACTTGGTAAGACATCATCATAATGAGCTCAATGTGACTAAGGAGTTAGACATGGGATGATGTGTTATGGAACGAGTAAAGAGACTTGCCGGTAACGAGATTGAACAAGGTATAGGGATACCGACGATCAAATCTCGGGCAAGTGTCATACCGGTAGACAAAGGGAATTGTATACGAGATTGATTGAATCCCCGACATTGTGGTTCATCCGATGAGATCATCGTAGAGCATGTGGGAGCCAACATGGGTATCCAGATCCCGTTGTTGGTTATTGACCATATAGGTGTCTCGGTCATGTCTACGTGCCTCCTGAACCCATAGGGTCTACACACTTAAGGTTCGATGATGCTAAGGTTATATGGGAATAGTGTACGTGGTTACCGAAGGTTGTTCGGAGTCTCGGATGATATCCTGGACGTCACGAGGAGTTCCGGAATGGTCCAGGGGTAAAGATTCATATATAGGAAGTGAGGATTTGGTCACCGGAAGTGTTTCGGGCATCACCGGTAATGTATCGGGACAACCGGAAGGGTTCCGGGGGTCCACCGAGAGGGGCCAGCAGCCCTGGAAGGCTACATGGCCAAGAGTGGGAGGGAACCAGCCCCTAGGTGGGCTGGTGCGCCTCTCACCTCAGCCCAAGGCGCGGCAAGGGTGGAGGGGGGCCAAACCCTAGGCGTGGAGGCTGCCTTGGGCGCCAAGTCCACCCTAGGGCACCGCCCCTCCTCCCCATCATGGCCGCCGCACCTCCTAGGGTTTCCCTAGGGGTGTCCGGCCCTCATCCTCCTTCCCCCTATATATATTTTGGGTTTTTGGGGCTGCCAACACACCGATCTCTCTCTCTCTCGGCACAGCCCTACCCCTCCTCCTCCTCGTCCTCCGTAGCGCTCGGCGAAGCCCTGCCGGAGTACCACACAGCTCCTCGTCACCACGCCATCATGCTACCAGAGCTCTCCCTCAACCTCTCCTTCCTCATTGCTGGATCAAGGCATAGGAGACGTCATCGGGCTGCACGTGTGTTGAACGTGGAGGAGATGTTGTTCGGTGCTTAGGTCGGAATCCACCACGATCTAAATCGCTGCGAGTACGACTCCACCAACCGCGGTCTAGCAACGCTTCTGCTTTGCGATATTCAAAGGTATGAAGATGTACTCCCCCTTTGTTTGTTGCTGGTTTCTCCATAGATTGATCTTGGTGACACGTAGGAAATTTTTTATTTACTACTACGTTCCCCAACATATTTGACATTTATGACAAATCATATACTTTGGACATAGAGGATTTTAACCATGCATGCGAAATTCCACAATGGGGCAGCTATAGTGATCCACACAAAACTGAATATAATGATTTTCTTGCTAGCATCACCGTCGGAGAAACTAGAAGTATTACACAGGCTACCGTGGGGAGCATTCACTTTCCTGCTTTACATTATTTTGCTCTATTCATAGGTAGATGTATTAACGATAAGACTGAGCATAGCCACCTTTGTACAACTGATCTCAGTATTCTTAGAGTGCAGTAATGGGTGAAAGACGTTATAACTTAGAAGCCATTATTGCTAGAAGGTTGCATAATAATGCTAAGGATGGAGATTTCTTTGGTGGGATTTGTGCCACTCGTGTAGATAACTATCTTGGGGTACCCATATGGGGAAATGATATTGAGTTACCACCTGCTTTTATTTATTATGAGGCTTTGGTACGTTTTCAGTTTCTTGAAAGGAACGAAAAATCCTCCAGTACCGACTAATTTTTGATAGACAGTGCGTTGTCCATGTTACCCTTCCTTCTCCTGCCTTCTTTAACTTTTAGGAAAAACAGAGATACTTTATAACCAGAGAGGAGGCAAATGAGTCTGAGAGAAATGCGGAAGCAGCTCGCCCTTACGCTGTAGTCATTCAGGCGGTAGCCGCCGCAGCCCAGCACAACCCCAACTATGACTTCGGATATTACCCGAGCCATCCATGGCCCTAGACCAACTTAGGCCAAAAGCCTAAGCTTGGGGGAGTACATATTTCTCACCGACTTTACATTCATGTTCTCACATCTTAGTAGTCGGTGTTCATACTCTTTCATTGTACCATCCATGGTAGTTTATTTCCTTGTTTCGCTTTCTTCTTGTGTGTTTAATTAACTTTGAGAAAAATAAAAAAATAGTTCTAGCTTTACCTTCCAGTTGCTTAGCTTTAGCATTAAAAGAAAACCCAAAAAGATTTTTCATTCTTCTTTTGCTTGTTGGGAGCTTTCCCATGTAAATAGTTTTTCTCGGTCTTGTTTTGATTTTTTTCTTTCTTTGGGTCGTAAGTAGAAGACCATAATGAAAATGTTGAGTGGCTCTCATATGCATAATAGTTTATTGATCAGAGATCCCATATTACCTTGCCTTCTCCTTTGAGTTATTGTTTATAGATTCCAGCTTAGTTCAATGCATGTGCACTCTTATTATTATCCACACCGTTCGGTCGTGCAAGTTAAAGGCAATAATGACAATATTTGATGAAAATATTGAGAAGGAGAAAAGCTGGTATGAACTCAATCTATCTTGATTTTGTAGATATGATTAGTTCATCATTCCAAATTCAGTTCATCATGGGTGAAACATATTTGCAATGACAATTAGCGATTATAGTTACTCATGCCATGCTTAATTAGCTAAGAGTGGATAATGGTTTGTCTTGGGTGCCAACATGCATATTAAAATGGTTGTGATGTAGTATGATGGGATGGTATCCTCCTCTGAACGATTCAAGTGGCTCGACTTGGCACATGTTCATGCATGTAGTGGAAACAAAATCAACATAGCCTCTGGGATATTTATGTTCATAGTGATTTATATCCTACTCATGCTTGCATTCAATGTTGGTTAATCTCAAAGCATGTTGATGACTGTATCGCTCTCTAGTTGGTCGCTCCCCAGTGTTTTGCTAGCCTTCATTTGTACTAAGCGGGAATACTGCTTGTGCATCCAATTCCTCAAACCCAAAGTTATTCCATATGAGTCCACCACACCTACCTATATGCGGTATTTACCTTTCGTTCCAAGTAAATTTGCATGTGTCAAACACTAAACCTTCAAATAAACATTATGTTTAGTATGCCCAAATCGCTCATGTGGCGACTGGGGCTGTCAGTATTTTACATGCTAGGTGGGTTATTCTCACGATATGTGTTGATTCACTATCATTCACGAGAAAGTGGTTGGTAATCGGGATGCCCAGTTCCATGCTCGAAATAAAATGAAAATATAATTAAACGAAACTCCCCCAAGATTGTGTTTGTATGGACAGTACTCGTGGATTTGGCTCGTCGTGGAGTGTGATTGATTGATGGAGGGGAGTAAAAACTTTATCATTCTGTTTGGGAACCGCCTATAATGTATCTAGCATGGAAGATGTTGAATACCTCTTGGTCGTTATGTGAGCAATGAAAGCATACCTCTCGAAAATTATTACTCATCTTTGTTTAAAAACTCGAGCTCTGGCACCTCTGCAAATCAATGCTTCCCTCTGCGAAGGGCCCTTCGATTTACTTTATTATTGAGTCATCCTCCTCTTATAAAAAGGCACCAGTTAGAGAGCACCATCGTCATTTGTATGCTTTGTTGTTAATTGATATTGAGTATTAGCATGACTGGATCTCTTTCACCGTGAATTACAATGTCTAGTCAGTCCTTGTTCTTTAGAGGTGCTCTGCATTTATGTTTTGCAGTCTCAGAAAGGGCTAGCGAGATATCATTTCATCATATTGTATCATGATTGTTTTGATAAAAGTGTTGTCATCCGAGAGTTATTATTATTGCTTGCTAGTTGATTATGTCATTGATATGAGTAAATGTGAGATCTAAATGTTATTGTGAACGTGGTTAGTCCATGATCTTTGCTGAAAATGTGAACATCACTTAGACATATTTACAACAACAAGATCAAACAGAGTTTGTAAAAGTTTTTCTTTATCACTTTCAGTTTATCAACTGAATTGCTTGATGAAAAGCAATGGGTTAAGCTTGGGGGAGTTGATACATCTCCATCGTATCTACTTTTCCAAACTCTTTTGCCCTTGTTTTGGACTCTAATTTGCATGATTTGAATGGAACTAACTCGGACTGACGCTGTTTTCGGTAGAATTGCCTTGGTGTTATTTTTGTGCAGAAATAAAAGTTCTCGAATTGATCTGGAAATTTATAGAGAATATTTTTGGAATTAATAAAAAATATTGGCGAAAGAATCAACTGGAGGGGGGCCACCCACAGGTGGCAAGTCTGCCAGGCGCAACCACCCCCTGGTCGCGCCTAGCAGGCTTGTGGGGGCCCTGTTGCTCCACCAACCTCAATTCCACTCCTATTTATTCCTATTCGCGGAGAAAAAAAATCGAGGGAGAAGAGTTCATCGCGTTTCACGACACGAAGCCGACGCCAACTCCTGTTCTTCCTCGGGAGGCCAGATCTGGAGTCCGTTTTGGGCTCCGGAGAGGGGAAATCGATGCCATCGTCATCACCAACCATCCTTCATCACGAATTCCATGATGCTCTCTGCCGTTCGTGAGTAACTTCATAGTAGGCTTGCTAGACGGTGATGGGTTGGATGAAATTTATCATGTAATCGAGTTAGTTTAGTTAGGGTTTGATCCCTAATATCTACTATGTTCTGAGATTGATGTTGCTATGACTTTGCTATGCTTAATGTTTGTCACTAGGGCCCGAGTGCCATGATTTCAGATCTGAACCTATTATGTTTTCATGAATATATATGTGTTCTTGATCCTAATATTGCAAGTTGTAGACACCTATTACGAGTTATGATCCGCATCCCCCAGGGTGACAATAACTGGGATTCTTTCCGGTGATTACCGTAGTTTGAGGATTTCATGTATTCACTAAGTGATAATGCTTTGGTCCGGTTCTCTATTAAAAGGAGGCCTTAATATCCCTTAGTTTCCACTAGGGCCCCGCTGCCACGGGAGGGTAGGACAAAAGATGTCATGCAAGTTCTTTTCCATAAGCAAGTATGACTATATATGGAATACATGCCTACATTACATTGATGAATTGGAGATAGTTCTGTGTCACCCTATGTTATAACTGTTGCATGATGAATGTCATCCGACATAATTATCCATCACTGATCCATTGCCTACGAGATTTCCACATATTGATCTCTGCTAAGTTACTTTTTCGTTACTACTGCTACAATCACTACAAAACTGCTACTGCCACTATTGCCATTGTTACCGTTACTTCCATACTACTTTGCTACTAAATACTTTGCTGAAGATATTAAGTCTTTCGGGTGTAGTTGAATTGACAACTCAGCTACGAATACTCGAGAATATTCTTTGGCTCCCCTTGTGTAGAATCAATAAATTTGGGTTGAATACTCTACCCTCGAAAACTGTCGCGATCCCCTATACCTGTGGGTTATCAGTATGTAGTTCATGCCTTGATATGCTTGTATTGTTCGGTTATAGCCATAACACAATCTTGTAATGCTATTTCAAGATTTTATTGGGGCAATAGATGGTACTCCTTCCATTTCTTTATACAAGGCCATAAACTTCTATTACAGGTGACAAGATAAAATCTAATGACCACTTTGCAAGTCAACTTTTCTTTTCATTAATCGGGATCATTAATACGCCACATGCATGCAAGGAAGGAATGAGAAGAAAGTAGCTAAGTGTCATTATTACTGCACGCATGCAAGTATTAAACAAGTTGCTTGTACAAGAAAACATCATTAATTTTTGCCTAAATGTATTTTTCATAGTGGCATTGTATAAAGGAATTGAGGGAGTACTCATGTCACTTCTAGAGTGCTGAGGTCACTGTGTGGAGCATATAGGGGTAAAAGGCACTACACAATCCAGAATGTGTTTGCTGTAGCTGACTTCGATCTGAAGTTCACATATGTGTTGTTTGCTAGGAAGGATTAACATGTGATGCTAACATTCTCAGTGATAGCATGGGTTGTCCTGATGGCATCAACATCCTCGATGGCAAGTTCTACCTAGGAGATGTTGGCTATACATGTCGGCTAGGTGTTCAAGCTCAAAGGAAGGATGAAATTCTTGACTGGATGTATGGTTTCCTGGATATCATAAATTATTATTGTCAAAAATACCTTTCCTATGATAAAAAATTACAAGATTAAACGCATGAACAAGTGAGCTTACATGAAGAATCTAGCGAGAAAGAAGAGGAGGACAAACGGTTTGACCGTATTCTCACCACTATTAATTTTGATAGTGATTTTTTTGCAATTATTTGAAGTGCTCACTGATGAACATATGGATAGTATGTATATGAAGGAGTTAATAAACTTGTTGGATAGTGCATTTATGCTATGTTCCTCATATCCAATTTCTCGCAGAAGTTGTAATGGTAAGACCCACCATGAATTCCAGTGTACATATGCTCACGACAACATCATTGCATCTTACAATAATGGTTGTGAGAGTGATGACACTGAGACAACATTACAATATGTTTTATCACAAGTGACTGGACGTTGCTTAATGAAATTAAATAGGTTGAAGTCAATGAAGAGAGTACCATACTTACTCAGATCTATAGTGAGTATCAAAAGAAGAAGAAGAACAAGCATTGATATAACAATTATTTGAGAACACCACATCAACTAAAAGAGAGTCATGTCAATGCAAAGGCAAACCACCACTGTTTCCATTACTATCAATTCCATCAAAACCTTTCAAACCAAGCCTAGAACGGTATTTTTCTCATTTTTTCTTTTGTTTGACGAGTTTCACATAAGAAAACAATGCTGGAGGAAAGTGACTGGCAAGTCGCTACTTCTTGAACTATCCTAGAGTCCCCCCCCCCCCCCCCCCCGCGTAGTTCTAATGCATGTCTTTCCACGACAACTTTTTGTTTTTTCCACTCGGAAAAAATAACCCATGAAAAATACCCAAGTTAGCTCATAGCACTACAACTTTTTTCCACATGGAAAATTCCTTTACCATAGTAAATACCCAAGTTAGCTCATGCCAATTTGTTACCGTTAGCACAACAACTTATTTTCCCATGGCATTTTTGTATAAAAAAAATTTGCAATGGAAAATTCTTGTTTTAGCCATGGGAAAAACAAACCACGTGCATATACCCAAGTCCCCTCATGGCAAACCCGTTACTTTTCAACACGACAAATTTTTGTCCATGTAAAATTTCAAAAAAATGCCATGGCAATAATTGTCTTTAGGTCCAACAAAATTTGTACAACTTTTTATCTCTTCATACATGGATACTTAGATCTCATGGAAAATTCCTTTTCATGGACACGGCAAATTACTCTGGTCAGCCATGGCAAGTTTTGCATCATGGAAAATTTAATTCCTTAATCTATGGAAAATTATTGTATTTATTTTTAGATACCATGGTAATTTTATTATTTAGAGGACGACAATTTTTAAATTAGACAATGTAAATTTCAATTTATGTACCATGGCAAATTTATTCTTAGATCATGGAAATTTCATTAATTATACCATGTTAGTTTTTTTTGGTGGCATGGCAAGTCTTTTCTATATACCATGGCAATTTTATTCATTATACATTGGTACTTTTAATATTTACACCATGGCAATGTAGGTAGCATGGCAAAATTTATTTTACATGAACCTTTTCCAATTTTGACATGTGTCTAAGGAAAATGTATTTCTTACACTATGGAAAGTTATTATAACATAACATGGCAATTATTTTCATATTACATATACTTTTAAAATTTACACTACGGCAATTTTATTACTTAGACCACAGAAGCTTCAACATTTGTATCATGGCAATCTTCTTAACTAGACCATAGCAATTTTATTAGTTATGCAATGGTAGTTTTTTTGTAGTAGCATAGCAAAACTTATTTTTTTCCGTGCACGATTTTTTTCTATAATATGTTAAAAAATCATATATTAAATTGTATATGCCTGGCTAATTTTTTTAAAAATATTTTAAAAATATCATCTTTTGAAAGAACAAATATTCTTCCTTTTGCCACGTTTCCATCACAAAAATTTCCAAAAAGAACTATTATTTTTTAGAGAAATAAAACCATAAATTTTCCATCTTTTCAATGAACAAACTTTTTCTAAAATTTGCCATGTGTAAATTTTCATTATAGGTAGCATGGCTATTTATTTTTTATTTTTGTACACTGGCATTTTTACTTGTTACATCATGACAGTTTTATTAATAAGATCATGGTAGGTTCATTGTAGGTAGCATGGCAAATATTATTATACACACCATGACAATTTTGATAGTTACCATGGTAGCTTTTTCTTATATAACATGGCACTTTTCATTGTTAACTACATGCATTTTTTTTATCTTCGGACAATGATAGTATTTTTTTTTTGTCACTGTTTTAAACACACTTTTGGTATGGAAACTATATGTTGCCTTTGATTTTTTTTCAAATGATTTATGCTTATCTTAAAAGGTGGCAAATTCTTTTCGCTGTTATATTCTTTTAGCTGCAAAATCCCAGCCTTAAGGCCTTTGTACTTCTCAAAATGGGCTTGTTTGTAGCCCACTTTTATTAGACGCGCTTGTTTAATGAAGTGGGTTTTAGCAAACAGCTAGGTGCTCTGTTGTTCACTCGATCTGGAGGGACACCAACGGGAACGCCCCTTTTCTACGACAGGTTCGCCAGTTTGTTGGGATGGCTCCTAGATCTGACGTTCAGACGATATTCGCATCCAAAGGAAACACATGAATGTGGGATAAGTTTTCTAGGGAATTTTAGTAGGAATCACTAAAATCAGCCATATAATTAATCTACTCCATAGGAAACAAAGAAAACTCGAAGATGAATTTGTCCAACTCAATTTGTTATTTATACACATCTCAGAGCAAGGATCTAATTGTTGGTTATATATTAGTGTCATGTCATATACATTTAACATGTATAAGAGCTAGTTATAAGTATGTAATGTTTTATTAATACATGGCGCACCCCTCACTCTCCTGAAGTTTTCTGAAGCATGTGTTGCAGCTGACTCTTAACCTACAGTTTGCTTCTCCCCTCTCCTTCAACTCAGTAAAAATATAATATTTAAAGTTTTATAGCATGCTTACATCACTGTATTATACTTCCTCTCATACGTAAGAGCAAATTTACAGAATTGTCTGTTGCACTTTAAACCCAAAGGTAATTGTATTGCTTACTTGAAACCCCTCTACTTCTCTTTTGTATGTTTCTCTCTTTGGTTCAAAATATTTAAAGTTCTAGTTTTGCCTAAAGTCAAACTTTGTTAGATTTAATCAATTTTAAAAAACGTATTAAGATCTACAATACCAAATACACATAGTAAGAAAATAGATTTTATAAAAAATCTCATGGGACTAATTTGGTGTTGTAGACGTAAATATATTCTTATATAGATTTCATCAAACCTAAACAAAGTTTGACTACGGACAAACCTACAAGTTCAATTATTTTGAAACGGTGGTGGTACTTCATTTTATCATTTCTCATCTACTTTCTCGCCTTCTTGGTTGCTAACCTTTTGTCCCTGTCATTTTCGCAATGTTTAGAGAACCAAGTGTTAGGACGTAAACAATTTAGTCAACAAAACAAAAATGACCGCGTTATCACAATTCACGCATTGTTGGGTTTTGCCATGGCCATCTTGAATAGCAAGTTTGAGCATAACAAATTTAAACATCTTGTCAAAAGGTCAAAATACATCCAAGGTCCTAATTCTTTTCCAAAGGTGTCAAGTTAAGTCCTAAATCTTTAAAACTGCATATCGTGTTCCTATAATTATTTGAAGGCGTTCACGATAGGCCCTATGCAACTTCGATCTGCACTCGTGACGAGTTGACCATCGCCGTGTAGGAAGTACTCCTATCTGGTACAGAACACCCCAGGAAGTTAGGCCTTGATAGGGCTCAATTGACTGCAAAAACGATTCATGAAAAACCAAATTTGCGCCATCGGTTGGATGAGCATCGAACGAGTACATCCAGAGCACACATAATCACAGTGCTCCGACCATGGAGCGTTGTTTCGCATTACCATTGACTGGAGTACATTACTACAACCGTGTCTAATGGTTCACCACCAGATTTTGTACAGGAAAAACAACGCAGGGTATTCGACACCCCTTTGTTCACAGCACAACCTTTCAGCCAGAAAAGGGTACGGTAATGGGAGGTTCGGTTGGATCATCGCCTCGGAACTGGCACTCGACTCACCTATTTCCTAACATATACAAAAAAGAAAATGCAGCTCTCATTCGCTGCGCACCGAGTTGTACTTCTCGGCAAGTGAAGTGGTGGCCGTTATCTTGTTCATCAGATTCTTGAACTTCATGCTGTAGTCGCTGCCACTGCAGATCAAAGCCGAGGCCAAACAAACTGGTTAGGTCATGCGATGTTATTTCGACGAGCATGAAAGGAGGCTATGGCCACCAGCTGGATTGGCTATAGTGCAGTCTTGTTTTGGCAACTATGAACCATGTAACAAAAAGGATGGCAGAGAGTTCAAGGTCTGATCTGAACCAGAATCAGCCGTCAGCTAGTAGGGCAGAATCAAGCCTCACCTGATGCGGCTTAGAGCGGCAATTGCTCGAAGCGCGCTGCGGATCATGTCTTCGTTGCGATCAATCTCCTGTTTCACTGCATCACCCTTGGGTCTGTGGACGATTGTCTTCTCAAGAGGTTCAACTAATGAGTCCAAAACTGAAACAGGATCATAATAGTAAATGTTAGAAAAGGCAGTCTCACAACATATGAAAAATCACTTTGAAGATCCTTAATTATAGCAAACCTGCAAAAACAGCAGAAGGACACTTATCTGCTAGCTTTGAGAGAATCAGATGGCAGGGCATTTTTACATCATAGTGATCTGCAATAAGCAGTACGATACGAACAACTGATTAGCATGTTCTACACAAAATACACATTCAACAAGATTATGACAATATAGGTGATATACCATCTTAGGATTCAGAAAGAAACAAAAAGAGAAACACATAATAACAGATAACGTAGACCATTTTTCCTGAAGGAAAACTGAAAGCCATGCTATAGATATAAAGTATCTTCTCAAAATAATAAAGGTAAGTTCAACATCACCAGTTCTATGCAGTCCAGGCCTATATCACTACAATGAAATTGAGACGAACGATATGTGATGCCCCATGCAGCCCTGTCAAACGTGGGCAAAATTTGGCTTGCCATTTTTGGCTAAGGAAACCTGGCCAATTAATTGGCAAGAATCTTTTACAGGAATGGGTGAGGGCACTAAGGGCTGTTTGGATTGCTTCCCTTGGCTGCCTGTCCAAAATACTAGTCGTTGACCAGGCTTGTGAGGCCGTTTGGATGAACACCAATGTTTTGGTGCAGCCAGCCCACCTTAACGCTTCTAGTCTACATCTAAGCCAAATTGTTGGCAAGGCGCCACGGCGAAATCGCCCGCCAATTATTTGGCATGCCCTCATTTGGCAGGGATGGCCCTGACAAAAACCGAACAGACCCTCAAAGCCAAAAAAATATTGGGACCAAACCAAGCGAGAGGAAAAAATTTAAGGTCTACCAATTTCTTGGCAGGTCTAATCCAGGCACCAACCAAACACACGAAAAATAACATGATGAAATATATAGTCTTAAACTGTACTTACCACCTAAGCCAGATAAGAGGAAAGGAACGATGAAGGACGACGGATTCAATTGATCAAGACAACTATCCAGCAACGTGTCCACGCATTCAAAGGCAGCTTTCCTAAGTTCAAGCCCATCATCAACGATATGCTTGAAAGGCCCTAGATCAACTGTCCTGATCAATTCTTGCTGCAAAGAAGGAAACCATTACATCCTAGCTGTAAATTATATGTAACGCCGCCAGAGGCCAAGACCATAAGCACTGACAAGAAATAAGCAAAAAAATAGGAAATGATACCTTCACAACAGTCTGGTCATACAAAAGAGGCAGTAATTCAGGAAGAAGACCTTTGATCAAATTTGGCTTGTTGTGGGCAGCTGTACTCAATGCCAGGACGGCTGCACGTCTCACATGCTGCAAAGTGCAAGTAACAAATTCAAGTGTCATCTCCACATAATTATTTGCAAAAAATAGTTTTAAGGATGTAAATACTATTTCAAGTAAAGTTACCCTGTCAGTATCTTTAATTAGCATAAGGAAAGTAGAAATCTCAGAGTACATGATTGCATCTATCTTTCCAGGCCGTTCAACGATTGAATATTTTATAGCAATGGCAACTGTAGCCCTTGTGTTTGCTGCTGGGCTACATGTACGTTCCTACAAAATTATATGAAATGCCACATTAGATCTCATATCATAAAGTAAATGAAACATGGGGATGTAACTTCGCTGATTGTCCACACTCGACACCTTCAGAGCAGGGATTAATTTGTTAGGTTCAATCAGTGCAATTTTGCCTAAACACTCAGCAACCACATTCCGAACTCCTTCCTCCTCACTTTCGCAGTGATTAAATAGCAACGCCAATATCTTCACAATGTTTGAGTCCTGGAGCTCACTCTGGCCAGTATGATCAACAGACTGCCGTGCAATTACCTGATAGGTATTGTGCATAAGAGCACAAATTAAACAGCAGTCTTATGGGAGGTGCTTTTTACAAAAATAGTTCCATTAGAAACCTACCTCTTTCAGTGAATGAAGCAAGAGATACTGCTTCTTCTGTTGATTGTCAATCTGATCCAAGATAAATGGCAAATACTTGGATAGATTGCCAACAGCAATGTTTCCAAGAGCATACGATGCTGCAGACTTTATCTCCTCAAAAGGTGACTGGAACGACTCAATGACAATGTTCTCAATTTGAACATGATTGCTGAGGTCCTTCCTTCTTCCAATTTCTCCCAAACACAACAAGGCCATGTGTTGCTTAGCCTTAAAAACACATTATAAGCAATTAAAAATGACCAAGAGAAGGGCATAATATATCTTTGAGTCAAACATAAGTATGCAGTTAACCAATAGTAAATAATATTGATTTGCAGATGCCCATATGACGAAGCACTAACCCTACCATCAAGACATTACGATTTGCCTAATTACAGCTCAAAGTTAAGATCATTAGACTATGGCACAAAGAGCAGCACATACATAAATTATTAGAACAGTGGACCACATATGAAACAAACAGAGAACATGTATAGTATCCCAATTTCACAATGCTACTAGATAGGCGATGCCCATGAATGATTTTTTTAAGCTACGTAAATGAATAAAGGCATGTTATGTCAAAGAACACAAGAATGGGATGATATAAATGCGCAAATATGGTGCAGAAGACATGCATGGTCAGGAAAAGCCTTACAGAATTAGTTGAACTGTCATCATTTAGAATGCCTTTAAGCATTTCAACAGTTGATGCACATTTCTGATCACCAGCTGCTAAGCATAGCACAGCAACACACTGTGCAATAGAGGATAGTGCCTGCTTGGAAAGACCGCCTGACTGTGATGGCTTGGCAGTTGAAATAAGGGAGTCCAACAACGTTTCAAAGCTTGTATTTGCAGACTGGACCAGTGAAGCAAAATACTTCTGTAGCGCCTGCAATAGAAACAATGTCCTCTGTCAGTAGGAGAATAAGAAGAAATCAAGTATCTATATTTAGATATGAAAATATATACCTGTAGTGCTTGTCCTTGCAACAGAGCACTCCTGATCAAAATAAGGGCCTGAGGCAAAACTTTATGTCTCACAGCTAAACCGACATTTTTAATGGATCTTCTGTCGACCATTATTGTGCAACACAGCTCCAATGCAAGAGCAGACATATGCAAATCGATGTCACTGACACAATAGAATCCAACACTCAGTCTTCCTGGTAGGCAGGAAATGGAGATTTGTTGAAGAAAGCTAAGCAAGGATAGAACCTTATGAGAGGAGAAAGTTCTGCTATTATCGTTTCATAAGAGGACGAGCCAATTTGACCACCATATGTGACAACCAGAGAATTTAGGGTCCCCAATGTTGCCTGCCTGAGGGCTCTGTTGGCCTGTTGAAAGGGGACAACAAAAGAAGTTAGTCTTCAATTTTAATGCCCTGTTTAACATACATAATTTTTCAAGTTACAAAATCAAAACAAACAATGTGTATAATACATATTTACCTTTCGAAGGAAAGCTGTGAGCTCAGAAACGACATGGTCCAGGACGCATGACAGATCAATCCGAAGAGGTGAATTTGCAATCACCGCAAATGCCTATAAAGGAATGAACATTTTGAAAATGCAACAGAACCAAGAAAAGCAGTGAATCTGCGTACTATCAACAAGTACAGGAAAACAGAGAATAAACAAAACTGTATGAAAACACCACCAGTGGGCATAAGCAAATGATGACAGGGTATACAACTAGACAAGACCCACACAAATAGATTGGTATACTATGGTATTGTACTAAAGCTATCTTTAATTCAATGAACCCGCCACAAAAGCATCTCTATCCCAAGCAACTCAGCAAGATGCACTGATCAAAACATTTATGTTTGTTTTTCTACCATTGAGTAGAAAACTGAGAATTCAACTCAACATTTACCATCATGTCCCTGTTAGTTTTGGTTCTGAAGGTGTGGTTGATTGCTTACCTTGACAGCTGTGAGTCGTGTTATTTCATTGCCCATCCTATCAACAAGTATGGGAAGGCATGACGGTAATTCCCTTTGAAGACCATCACCAAAAGTAGCGATCACAAGGCTCATGCAAGATATGGCACACTCTTTAACTTCCTGGCAAAACAGAATCATATGAGGGAGGAGAGAGGGGGGGGAGGAGGGGGGTGTACGTAGAGAATGATCTAAACCTGATCTTGATCTTGATTCGCCAAGCGGCCGAGTATAGCTTTATAGATTGGACTAATATATGGCCTGAAATCTATGGAACGTGCCTGTGTAACAGCAGAACGAGAGTTTAAAATACCATCATAACTGGGTGCCTATAACATCAGCACATGGAGTACAAGGCTGACCTCAAAGTTTGGACGGAGGACTCGGACAAGCTCCCCGCACACCCGTAAAGCCTCAGCTGTGACTTTGTAATATCTATCTCCAATAGCAGATAATATTGGACCAGAAAGTGCCTGGAAATTTTATTTCGCGTTCAGTAATGAGTAACAGCACAAGTGTCTTTGAGTGGTTTATCAAAGATAGTAGCTATTATACCTGGATGTATGGATGAAACACAGAGGGTGAATGTGAAGCCATAACAATCCTAGTAAATGCAAGGGCTTCAATCTTCAAGTTGGAGGTAGAAGATTTGTCCTATAAGAAATAGACAGTGAGTTAAAAATAAACATAAGTCCTCCACAAGAAGCTACTCGGAAAATGAAGCCCACTAACATTCAAAGCCTTCTCAATCCCAGGAACAAGTGACCCAAAATGATCAGCAAGGCAATCTGGTAATACAACAACAAGCTCCTTCAATACTGAGAATGCTCCAACCTGAAAATGCCAACAAAGCAATATTAAATCATGATGGTGAGTCATACAGATGCTTTGCAAGACAGTTGAAGAACAACCTTTGTCTTGATTGATTTTTCACGCAACTGCCTATTGATAGACTTGACAACTTTGGGTACTTCTTGCTTCAGCAACCATCTAGGGCTGCAAAGTAAAATAATTGAATACAGGCTCGGTGCACAGAACATGCAATCACAGTAAACAAACACTTTCCCACTAAGCATAACAAGTCAGCTAGATAACGATTTTTGTATACAAATAAGAGACATGCTATGTTTTAACAAACATAGGCTCAGTTAGGATATTAATCCAAAGACAGAAACAACTGCATCATCTAGTATTTACCATAAATTCCATAAGAATCTGGTAAGAATGGATAAAAAGGTAATAAAACGGATATTTGGTTTACCTAGACTCATCAATGTCACAACCTTGTCCTTTTGTCACATTGCCAGTTTGGCGTAACAACTCAATAAATGTGTTGAAGATGTCCATCTAGGATCAAAGAGAAGCTTTGTAAGATTTGATATACAATGACAATTCAAATATAATTTAGCAATGCAATGTCATGCGGTTACCTTTACGTTCTCCTCTCTTTCCCTAAAGCGGTCAATTAACTTTGGACAAGCCTGCAAACAACCGAATAAATTACACCAAGTTCCATAGAACCAGGCACTAAATTGAGTAGTTAATTTTCAAAACAGGTAATAAATGGTTGGGATCAGCTCAAAAACATCACTAGCAATATGGACAAAATGGAATCATGCGGTCAGGAAGAACGAGATTGTTAAAGCACAGTATGGTGGTTTTACTTGCTGCCATCAACATACCTCCTGATACATCTTAGACAACATTTGAGGACGAGATACTATAATTGCAGACAGACACTTCGCTGATGCTCGTCGAACCTTCCAGCTTGCATCCTCATCATCTGTGTATTCGTTCGCACTCTCACTGGGAGAAAATGTTAAAAGATATTTCAATTGCCTCAATAGGAAACACGATTTCAGTATTATAAGAATATAAGTAACATACTCATCATCTTCCTCATCCTGTACTTCATCGTCAGTATCCTCCTCCATGCTATCGGTGTAATTAGGATCATAGCTTACATATTCCAAAGCAAGATTCAAAATACCATCACAATGTGGGGAAATATCTCTTGGACATCTGAGCATAAAGCTCTCAAGGGCCTACAAGATGTAGGTAATTTATAGTCACACCGAAGCAATGGTAAGAGTAATCGAAGGTATGAACTTAACATAAATTTTCACCTGCAAGCTGTATTCATGGAGCTCTTCATCATTTTCTGATGCACTTGTACAATAGCTAATGAGCAAAGGAACAGCTTCGGCAAGGTGTGGTCCAAACCGGTATCCAACTGACCGACTGTATGTCAAAATAAATTATATTAAACTATTGAGTTGCAGTGATCAAATGAATTTAACTTAACAAATCTCTTGTACTTCCCTCCATCCAAAAATAATTTATCCCTGGGTATTATATCATCCAGACAGATTTTTTCCTAGATATGTTATCAATTTGAACTAGCCAATTTTGAATTTGGATAGTTCCTACAAGCTGTTATGAACAAATTTTTACAGGAGTTGGAAGGTCAAAGCATATACCTGAGAGCACCAATCATCTGGATATTTGTTCGGGTTATATCAGATTTTGCCCTTTTATTTTTCAGCAATTGGACAACTTCTGACGTTGCCTTGGCTAATAGATCATCTGACAAACATGGAGCAAGTGATGCTGCCACATAAAGCTGGCACATTAGTCACTGTAAATAACTAAGATTGTTCAATCATTTGCAAGCATGAACGATCAAAATAATTGCAAAATGCATTCAGGCGTACCTATGCACGAAACTGACTTTTTTCTGACACTTGCTTGAGTGGAGCTCAGCTGGGTTAAAAGTGCAGTGAGCATAAACGCATGATCTTTCGTGATCACATTGCCGAATCTATGAAGCACATCACCTAATATATCAAGACATTCACATTTAATTTCAGCACTCTTTCCCTGTCAACAAACGAAGAAATGTATCAAGACAATTGCATTTAATTTAAAAACAAACTGATGAGCCATGAAACAAGTAAAAAACATTTTTATGTTACAAACCCTTGAAACCTAGAAATGTATTTACAAGTTTCATTTTCATAAACATATGGTATGTCTGTCGTACAATTATACTTCCAGATAATAGAACAAGAGGCAACAGATAACGGTAAGAAGAAATGAAAGTAAACCAAATGATACCAATCAGCCCTAATTAAAGGATATATTGAACATTCACAATAAATTCACGCAAACTGTGTACTTAATTTATTGCTGATTTTCCAGCTAATACTTAAGTTAATATTGCATTACCTTTTCTGTGGAACGTTTGAATAAGTTAAAACTGAAGGGGCATACAGATAACCAAGGGAAATTCAGGCAGCAACAAAACAGACAAAGAACTTACATTGGTGACACCATTGATTAGCTGCGGGGCAAGAGAAACTAAAATCTTTTCAGAAAGTGATGCCGTAGTAACTTCCACAATGATCGTCTTCAGAGCTATACTGGCAATATCACGATGCTGCTCCTTTCCATTGAGTAATTTATCACAAAGCTTGTCGGTCATCTCCACTACTCTATCCTCGCTTACCTTCTTAACAAGTGGAGCCAAGCTAACCAATAAAAAAATAAGAGTAAATTTAGTGGATGGATGTAAGGGAAATAATCCGCAACCAAATTTCTCTGCAAAAAAGTAACCCCGCAGATCCAATAATTGCTGCATAAGAAAACATAACAAACTTTAAAAAATATTATTATACCAAATGAATAAGCAATCTTCAAGACAAAAAGAGGAATGATGCCATCTTAAGAAAAAATAGCAGGCTGATGCATCTGACATCAACAATAACAAGATATTAACATGCAAAATCCTTACTTCCCCAATCCGACACCATGCAAGCATGGTAAGACATCAAGAACACAAACAATGGATTAGGTAAGAAAGTATTTTAGAGGAAAGGTACCATTTCACAGCTAAACCAGAAACATCTCCTGAAGCATCTTCCAGTTGTTGAAGAACAATATTAGTCAACTTTGATTCAAGGTCTTGGTCTGCTTTGAAACTCTCTTTGTTCAACTCACTAAGCAGATCTGATGTGGCCATATATCTGTAGTCTTTATCTTTCCCTGTCATCTGAAAGCACATATACAAGGAAAAAAATGTTACCCAGCAAAAACTGAGGATTCCTTATCAAGAAATGTAAATTGGTGTAATAGATACCTTCTCCAAGATGCCAGTTATGTTCATATTCGCCATTGCACCAAACCTGTGTTCAAGTCCTCTTCACGAAGATATTCGGTAGTCTAAAAAGCAAATTAAGCAGTGAGAAAATGTTCAATTGCTGGCAGCCTAACAGCATCTGTGTTGCTAAGTGCATAGATTTTAAAGCTGTGCCAAACCAAATAGAATCAGTGCAGGATGCATTCTGTTGGGAGTAGGACAAGTACACTAGATGGAGAAAAAACAGGCAGAAAAATATTTATAAACAATCTAATGTGTAGATCGAACACCTGACAACTCGCTTCACACCTATGTGCCTACCACATGCGCTACGTGTATGTTCTGTTACTAATGAAAATATATTGATTACTTATTCCCACTACTGTGGATAGAAGTCAAAATAGGCAAAGAGGGGGTTTAAAACAAATGAGATTTGTAGTTTGGCTGCGCACGACTGTGTTTAAAATATATATATTCAATCTACACATTAGATATTTTATATATGTATGTTAGGTTAATAAGGACATATAAAACCATTGTTATGGTTGAACAGTAAGACACTGAAGTAGTGGCCATGGAGCATGAGAGGGTACACGCGCGATCCAGCTTTCAAAAGTGTGGTTTGATATTCAGATGGGATAATGCATATAAGTAACAGATAAAAGTGGTAGGAGACCCTAAACCATGGCAAAATCAATTTCATTTTCCTAACGAGAAGAATGTTGGTAACTCCAAGCCACACTTGACAGAAAAGAAAGCATTCTACATCATGTTACTGTTTTCGCCCTAAACAACTAATTAAAATAATTTGTAAACAAGATTAAACAAAGGCATAAATCTATATGTCGAGCAATTTAATACTTCGAACAGGACAAAGAAGAATGACATTAACACTTGTTCATTTATATACTTCTAACACCAGCAACAACCCAAAATTAGCACAACATAAAGTCTCGTGTGCAATTACTGACATCGCATACACCGTATGCACACCCTCCATGCTAAACATGAGTACACAACACTGACGTTATTAATATGGTAACAGAGGAAATTTCAAACCAAAATCGCTCACACCAAGTGGTTTTCCCAACTCGATACATGACAAATCACCATAATAAAAGTTAAGCCATCAGAGAGCAATGCCGCACAGGCCATGGTTCAGCATGAACCGTACCGACCCGTACAATCGGCCCCGACTACCAGACCACTTCTGCGTCAAACCAAGCAAAACACCAAACCTAAAGCTTAACCCAGTAAACCCGCACCAAGCGCACCGGAAGACAGAACAGCAGCGGTTCAATTATGCACCTGTTTTTATATAATTATTATTACATTCATATATACGAACCAAGTCCGCTAAATGCCATCATTTAAGGTAAACATCACGTGAGTCTCTATATAACAAACTAATAAAGAAAGGTATGGCCTCAGATTTAGTATCACACTATCACATGATATATATAAACATCGTTTGTGTCAGATTTAGCATGGCGCCAAATGTAGACATCATTTGCATCAGTTTTAGCATGGCATCGATTAAATAGTCCAAGGTGCATCAGATCAACCCTATTAGCAGTTTCCAGATCAAAATAACTTCAGAGTAAGAAAATCAAACCAAAAACAGCGCTCATACAGGGGAGTATGATGTTGGGGAACGGGAGCTTGACCCCACAGCCGGCAATGCTGCGCAACTAACAGGAGTGGGAGCGGATAGGAGGAGGGGGAGGGCGACGGGAGAAGGATGAGGGGGAGGGCTGCAGAGCAGTCCCTGCTCTCCCGAGCGCACGGGGGAGGGGGCGCTGAACCCTCGCAACGACGATGAAGCGCGCCGGCGACGAGTCGGCGAGATCCGCAGGGCGTCGAGCGTCGCAGGAGAGAGAACGAGGGGTGGGGAGAGCGGCGGGAGATGGGAGCGTGAAGCCTACAGGGAGGAGAACCCTACCTCTTCAGCGCAGGCGCGGGCGCGCGGGCGCGCGGGCGGAGGACGCGGCCGATCTGCCGCCGCAGAGCTCCGATCGGAGCGAACCCTCGCCGGAAAAGACTGGCGCTCGCCGGAGAGGTGGGGATGGGAAGCTGTAGCAGCAGCAGCAGAAAACCCTCGCTAAAGCCTGAAAGCCTTTTCCGTTTTATTATCCCCGAGACGAGACTTCCCTTGCGGATGTAGCGTAAAAAATTAGAAAATGGGCCGAGCCTGGAAGTTTAGCGGTCATTGTTGGCCGACCGCGCGGATTTGACCTACACGGCCCAACAAGAGATTGGACTGGCTGAACATCATTCGGCACCCTTCTCGCTTTAAACGATTACAGCGGGAATCCTCGCGTCGCGGGAGCCCCGATGGGACGGCCCATCCGCGCGGGAGGCCACGGCCTGTGTTTTTTTCGTTTTCTGATTTCGTTTTTTGCTTTATTTCTGTATTTTTTCTTATACTTTAAAATATTCTAAATATACTCCAGAAACACAATTGAAAATGTTGAACAAGTATTTGAAAAACAAATATTTAAGAAATATTTGAAAATTTCGAATAAGTATTAAAAATGTTGAACGAGTATTTGACAAATATTGAAGAAGTATTATTAATTGTTGAACGAGTATTTGAAAATACTTAATAATTATTAAAAATGTTGAAAACGTATTTGAAAATGTTAAATAAGTAATAAAAATATTGAAAGAGTATTTTAAAAAATTTGAACATGTATTTGAAACAATATTGAATAAGTATTAGAATGTTGAATAAGTGTTCGGAAAGGTTAAACGTGTATACAGAAAATGTTGATAACGTATTAAAAAATGTTTTTGACATATACAAAAATATAGGGTGAAAACGAAATAAAACATAAGAAAAAAATAGAGAAGAAATGTTAGATGTGTATTTGAAAATATTGTTGGCATATACAAAAAATGTAGAATAATAGCCAAAACAATAAAGAAAACCGGAAATAGAAACAAAATAAAATAAAATAAAAAGTAATTAAAAAGGAAAGAAACAAAATGAAAAACATAATGAAAAAAAATGGAGAAGAGAAACTAAGAAAGAATCAAAATAAAAGAAAGGAAATGAGAATAAAGAAAATAAAAAGAAAATAAAAAATGTGAAAACTGGGAAAGAAAACGGAAAAAAGAAAAAAAAGGCTCAAATGCATAAAGGAAGTCGTGCCCCTAGTACTAACCACGAATGGAACATGGTCGTAGTGGCTAGCAGCGCGCCTGATATCCCTTACAGCGAGGGATCGATCCTCGGTTCTCCCTTTCATTGTCTTTTTACCTTAGCACGCGCAAATGGGCTGACCCCATTAGCTTCGAACCTTCAGCGAGACTTCTCCGGCGACTCGCCTTAAGGCGATGCATATCACTATGATGCATCGTACCTCTAAAAAATCTAAAAATGAGTACATCCGTCTCCCCTAGGGTTTTCTAGGGTTCCAAAAGTGGTCATCGGGAAGTTAGAGGAGTTTAAACCATCGAGAGGAGCTCGATAGGATGATCATTCTTACAGTTGAAGGTTTGTCGTGCCTTTTGAGGGCAAGGATAGCTAATAAAAACGTGAAGATAGTGGTGGTTGTGCCTAATGCTCCCGCGATAAATCATCTCATATTTCGTTGATGATTATTTGCTTATGTTTTAAATCTAATATTGAAGGGGCTATTATTATTATGAGAGATATTATTCAAGTATATTTTGGTGCATCCGGACAGTGAGTTAATATCTCAAAGTCTAGTATCTTCTTCGGCAAGGGTTGTCCAAATGAAAAGAGGAACGAGACCAAATAGATTCTTAAGGTTTCAAATGAATCTCTTACAGAGTGATGTCTAGGTCTGCCATGTGAGGTTGAAAGATCAAAAATGCACATTTAAATACCTTAAAGATAGAATGGGGCAAAATTAAGGATCGGGTGGAGAAGTGTATGGGGGCGTTAGGTAGGGAAATATTAATAAAAGTAGTTCCTTGGGAAGTGCCCACTTAATGCCATGCTTTCTTTTGCCAAGGAACCTTTGTAATCACATTGGCATGATGTTACAAAAAAAATCTGGGAAGCAAGAATGGAGAAAGGGTTTTTGGGGATGTTCTGACGATGCTGAAGTATATGGGAGGTTTGGGTTTTCGGGATACACAATTATTCAATTTAGCAATGTTGGCTAAATGAGTGTGGAGGTTGATCCAAGAACCAACTTCTCTCGGTGCTAGAACGCTTCAAAAGGTGTACTACCCCACTAAGCACGTGCTTGCTACTGAGTTGGCAAGCCACCCATCCCATGTGTTGGAGGGCAATTATTGAAGGCGTACTCATGCTAAAACAAGGTTTGATGCGAAGCATTGGTAATGCTCGGTCTACCCGTATTTGGGATGATAATTGATGGCCGAGAGACAACATTTTGAGAGCTTTGCGTCCTGGCTCGGTTGATCATTCGAAGTTTGTCATTGATTTTATGGGTGAGGTGACTAAAATCTGGAATATGGACCGGGTCATTGAGTATATGCAAGTGACACACATATTATATTAAACATCCCCCTCAACTCTCAGAGTACGGAGGGGCATGACACTACGAAAGAGGGGGATATTTAGAGTGTGATCTGCATACCATCTTTTGACTAGTACAAAGAGGAGAAGGCTAGACTTGCTTGAACAGAGGGTGGCACCATCAAACCAAAGTGTCATTAAAAGGCAGTGGAAGATGCTTTGGAATACTAGAGTTATGGGGACAATGAAGACTTTGTATGGAGGTTGGCTTGGAATTCTATACCAACTGATCAAGTCAAGTTTTGAAGCAAGATGGCATACTCCGATGTTGTGCTATATGCAATGGAGTGGAAGATACTTGGAGGCGTGCTATAATATAGTGTAATGTGGCTAAATGTGTTTAGGCATGCTTGATGAGGACCTTGTTAAACATATGATTGCTTGTAGGCACACCGATGCAAAACTTTGGCTTATTGAGCTGAAAGAGTCTCTCTAACGATGATTTCATTATGGTCTTGGTTGACCTTTAGCCTATGTGGTGGATGAGATGCAAGGTGATTGTCAAAATATGAATCCTAGTCTTCGTTCGTTAACGTTAAGCTTTGTCCAGAAGTATCTTGGGGACCTAGATATGATCCATGTGCACCCCAAGAAAGTGTGTATTGGTCATGGATAGAAAGCAAAAATGTGGAAGCCACCATTATCGAATTATGCCAAGGTAAATGTTTATGATTTGTTTCTAGGAATCAAGAAAAAAGAGTTGCCATAATAACATATAGGGATGGGCATGGAGTATATCTGAGAGCATCGGTTGTCGCGATAAGGGATTTAGTTGATCCAGAGACCCTTGAGACTATTGCATGCAATGAAGGGTTAAACTTTACTTGAGACTTGTACCTGACAAGAGTTTAGCTTGCCACATATTTTCTGGCTATGGCTCAACACTTAAACGCTCCATAAATGGGTAGCATTAGTGTGATCATCAATGATATTAAGGCAAAGGGGGGGGGTAATTTCTTGATGTTAGGATCGAGCATGAGATGAGAAAGTTCAACTTCAAGGCACATGATCCCGTCAGGTTGCGGCTTCTCTAGTTTTGGGACGTTATATTTGGATTTTGACGTATATTCCTGTAAATCTAAAAAAATATTCATGATTTTTAATATATTTTTACAAATGTATCCAAATTTAAAATGTTCATGAGTTTAAAAGAATGTTCAAAAAAATTTAAATTGTTCATGGTTTGAAAAATGTCTGCGAATTATAAAAAAGTTCATGAATTTGAAAAATGCGTTGAGAATTTAAAAATGTTGGCGAATTATACAAAAGTTCATGAATTAAAATTATTCATGAACTTGAAAAGATGTTCGTGAAATTAAAAATTCATGATTTTATACAAGACCGCAAGTTTACAAAAATATTTGTGAATTCATAGAATGTTCATGGATTTGAAATATTACCATGAATTTAAACAATGTTCACAAAGTTTAAGTATTCATGAATTTGTAAAGTGAGCACGGCCTAAAAAAGAAAAGGGAAAGCACAAAAGAAAGAAAGACAAAATAGAAAATAAATAAAAACACAAGAAAACTAAAAAATCAGTAAAAACACAAAGGAAATAAGAAGAACAGTAGATAATCGTTGAAAAAAATCACAAAATAAAAACCGTGTGGAACCTTTCCCGAAACGTTCGATGGGAAACGACTCCAAGCGCTTTGGTGCCTAAATGGGACAACCCACCTTGGCACATATCGATATAGGATATCCAAAAAATGTATCACTACAAGAGATGCATATCACTAGCAAAACACAAAGAGGCATCCGTAACTTAGCAATGAAATTACTCCGTGAAAAATCTTTATGAATTGAGCCCAAGTTTGAAAAATAACCAGTTAACTTAATTAAACCATGTTTAAAACTTAATTAAATCAAGATGTGTCATCTTATCCATCTATCGTCGCCATTCCGGACCATGGACGAAGGGGTGAGGGTTCTCATAGCTCGTCCAGTGTTTAGAGAGTTTTGGTGTAGCAAAGACATCATATGGTAAGATGATGGTATTTTCTTGGATAGAAGGCATTGAGATCCAAACTCCTCTTGGTGATGCCTTCTCCGGCGTTGCCAAAGAACTTAGGTTCTTATGTCCCTATAGGTCTTCATGAACAATGAGTCAGTTTTGTTATTGCCCGTCGACGGGGCTCCATTGGTGTCGTGTCCTTAAAAGGCATTTTTTTCAAGTCTTTCCAAGTAAACTCATATACTCAGTATAACTATGTTGGCGCATCTCCTGCCTAGTGTTTGGGCGACACCAATATGCTTGTGTGTGATTGCCGGTGCCCATTGTATACTATTGTAGCAATTTAACGAGGTTCAGACATCTATAGGTCTTTGCATGTACTTTGGCTCAACTTTTTGGGTGGTGTCCATCAATGGCAAGAGCTATGGTAGCACGACGATGATAATTTGCCTACGGCTTCAGCGCATTGAGGCCTAGGATATTGATTGCATTTTCCTCTTTATTTATAACTGTTTTCAAGTCTATGGATTTACGATTTAGTTTATCTGGGTGTGTTAATTCGACGTTCTATTTTTCTGATATAATGTCAATTCTGAATAAAAATGCACATAAATATACAAAAATGTTAGTGTTGAGAAGGTAATGCACTGTCCATAACTAATGTGAATACTACTACATGATAAAGAAAGCAATCACACTATACATATTGCAATTTTTCTGTCTGATATATTCCAGGGCTTTTGTAGGGCCATGCACAGGACAAAATTAAATTAATAGACGTTTAGCACCGATCCTGGCATGCCGCCACTCGATCCAAGTAGATGCTCCATACATATGGCCTCCTTTCCTGGACCCTGTCTGCTGGACTGTCTGCCTCAGGCCCCATGTAGGAGCTTGACATGCAGACCATGACCAATCTTCCCCACACAGCACAACAACACCCTAACCACCAGGAAGATCAGCACCCAAGCAAAATGAAACAAAAGGAAAGAGGCAACGGAATATATTGCAAAATCAAAGGTGTCTCCATTAGACGGGTGCTCTTCTCTTTGGCATGCATTTTCTAGTGCCTCACCACATAAAATGCAGTACTTTATTATCATTTTGGAAGCTTACACGATAATTGGCTCGCTGGAGACAGTCCACCAAACAAAACACACTCACACTTAGTGGCAGGGACATGGGGAATTAACACAATTGATTAAGTTGCATCCGAAAAAATAATGGAGCCAGTAGTACTAAAAGACCACCAAGTTGCGCGTCTAAAAACTGGTGGCAAACAACTAAAAAAAAAACTGATGGAAAAATGATTAGAACGTTGACCAGCATTTAGAGGGACATGGCTAGGG
The DNA here is from genome assembly GCA_022496015.1 of Hordeum marinum. NCBI lineage: Eukaryota > Viridiplantae > Streptophyta > Magnoliopsida > Poales > Poaceae > Hordeum > Hordeum marinum. The sequence goes on from CM039676.1 coordinate 46,610,973, forward strand.
GTGTGACCCATGAGTACATGCTACTATATATTGTTTGTACATACACATCATGGGCAAGTATGTGTACTTAATTATTTGTGTATCCCCACTCGGAAAGGAGATAACAAAGAAAATGGCATCCACGGGGATTTGCTCGTCCCCATGATGTAGACAAGATAGTGATCGGTGCCATACCTGCATACCCTAAACAAATAAAATCATGGAAATCAACTCATTACCCAAATGATTAGCCAAGATTCTAGACAGAAAAATGCTCAAGGAAAGGATGGGAGTTAAGCAACAAAATGATTGAGCTGCATGTATAAAAAAAACTATATATCCCGCGTAGCCTTGATTATATTTGTCTCCACATACATTTACATGCTGAAATAAACTACTATGAAAATATAATAGGAACGTGACACCGATAGAAGACTCAAGAAAGCCACAAGTTCTTTTTTATTTTATTTTTACAGAATGGCATCATGCCTGGTTGTATTAACTCAAATCGCACTTGCATCATCAGGTAAAAACTTACGAACAAAATTAGGGGTTGTATTAAACCACACAGTCGGTGAACTACATGTCCGGAAAACTAGCTAGCTCGGGCAACCTCTCGTCCGGTATTTAATGGTGAACTTCCTGAACTCTTGCCGTAAAAGTATGATAATTATTAAGCATTGACTAGCAAAAGGGCCCATGCGTTGCAACGGAAGAAAAGATTACCACACGCTCTTAATTTACAAAAAATGATCTATAATCTAAGAATTTGTAGTTATGGTGCAAACAAAGATGATCTTAGCCTACAAAAGCATGGTTTCAAGATTTCGCAGGTCTTCTATTTTAATACGGCTTGCATGTAGATTTAATACACACAAAGAAACATGCAAATGACCTTTAATTTTGTCTCCAATCCTGATTTTGCTCAGGTGTTCATCCCCAATCCGGATCAATACCGGTGTCAAAGAAAGACGGATAATGCATTATTTATTAAGATTGCATCCTAAATAGTGTTTTTTTAGATGATTAACAGGTAAAATAACATCATATTCTGATTCTACATATTTTTCTAATCAAATTCGATATATAACATGTTAAATTTAAAGTTCCTATTAGAAGATATGAGTATTTTAAAAAATATTTAATATGTAGTGTGAATTAATGTCAGAAACATCAGAGGTTTTTCTATAAAATAACATGACAGACTAAGAATATCTATTTATTTTATTAGTAGGTATTGTTAATTAATGTCAGAAACATCAGGTTTTTTTCTATAAAATAACATGACGGACTAAGAATACATGTTTCTTTTATTAGTAGGTATAGATGGTGTCACCAGTGTGCACTCTTTATTCTTATTCGGTGCCTCCACGACGATCAGATTATACTATTTCCATATTAGAATGAGAACAATAAATTTTAAATATCGGCCAAACGTCCACGGTCAACTGACGTGCAAATGATACTCCTTCCATACTAAAATATATTTGTTTTTAATATTTGTATTACGCAACAAAATGATTGAGAAGCATGTATACAAAACAACAATTAGCACACACATGTGTAACCTTGATTTAGTTTGCCTCTATATAGCTATATATCTAAATAAATTAGAATGACGATCAATAACTACACCGGCATCGACAGAATATTCAAAGAAGTCTAGAGAAAATTGAATTTTTTCTCAAAAATGAACACTAATATGCTTATCATTACGGAAAATTTTCAATATTTTCTGTTAAACTGACTACAAATTAGAAGGAAAATACCAATTCAGCCACTAGTTAGCATGCCTTGTCAGCGTCCAGTCAGCATTGACTTTGGTCAACACCGATTGACATGGTCCAAACCAAGATCATGGTTGTTTTCTGAACCTTGTGGTAAGTTGAGGACGTATTTTGAATGGTTCCGTAGATAAAGGTCGTGAATCGAATCGAATGGTTAGTTGAAAGCTGAAATGTGAACGTTTCTTTCGTCACGTCAAAAAAAGATAGATTATTACTTTCTTGCGAAAAGAAAAGTTTGATTATCACTCATTTAAAAAAAGACATATTATTACTAGCGTTTCTTTCTTTACACACGCCTTAAACCGGTACACAATGCACCGTGGTGATGTGCCACCGCCGGACCGGCTCAGCCGCTCTTGCTTTGTGGCCACCGCATGCACGCGCGTATGCACGCATTGCGACAAGAGAAAGGGTTCGCGGAGCCTCGTCACCATACAACATAAATATACGACCTACCACGCCAAAAGCAGACGATGAGTACGTACATGGCCAAGTGTCACCGTCTGGACGCCCTTGTAATCTACCTACCAGCTGAGTAGCTAGCTTGTACGCGTATGTACCACCGGCCAAGCTCCAGACAATGAGTGGATCAACCCTACATACGTACGTACACTGAACAGATGGTGACGGAAAGAGCGGTCCCGAGAGGGAACAAAGCGCACGACGATTAAATCCAAGTTATTATATACTGTGTCCACACTTCCTTCTGTCGTGCGGTGGTTGACTTTAAAGCTATTTGTGAAACAACCTATGGTTGGATGATTAGTAAGATGGTGTTATCTTCAGCATAGCAGGCCTTAAGTCACGGTGTTTATATTTATCTTATATTTATTTTAGGATTTTCAGTGACGTACCTTCGGCGAAAGGAAACGTTTCTGCCGATTGTGAGATGTCTAACTCTAAGGTGATTTCATAAAATCTCAAAATGATATGTCGATGCTCATATGGATAGGATATGCGTATTTATGTTCATAGAAATGAATGTATGCGTATATACAGTGGTGAATCTTGGAAAAAATGACGGAGGGGCTGAGCTGCCTATGCAGTGCTAATATGTGTTGGGCTGGGCTACTAAGTGGCTAGGTTGGGCCTTGAGATTACTAGTATAATTTAATTTGGTAGTGCTAGAGGGGAGACTTAAGCCTGTTAAAGTCCCCTACTAGATTCATCACTGCATGTATATGTGAGCGATTGCATTTGTACCATGTTAAAAAATGAGTTTGAGGCTGTTTGGAATGCCGCCCTACCAATTTTTGACGTTGAACGCTAGCATCGGCGTTCGTTTGGATATTAGCCAGATTTTGTTGTCCACGCCAAATTTTTGGTCACTCAGTTAGATCGAAAACCTTCGCCAATAATTTGGTGAGCCCGATATTGACAGGACTGTCGTAGGCATGAACCAAACAACCCTTATGTACATACACGCCTTTGGCTCTTTGCCAACAAGGTAGCCATGTCCGGACCATGTACGCTTGCATCGTCTTTATTAAATTAATACTCCTTCCGTCTAAAAATACTTGTCTTGTAAATGAATATATCTAAACTTATTAGTTATAAATACATTCATTTTATTCATTTATACGACAAGTATTTTCGGACGAAGGGAGTAGTTGTTTGGTGTGGATCATGGTTGCCCTCCCCCGCGTTCGATTCGGTCTGTGTTGATGTTGAATGTACTTCTGTTGACATTTGATTTGAAATGTAAATGCTTATTGCTTTCCCTTATAACCTTCGCGAAACTTCAGGGCCTCCTTGATTTGTAGGATTCTAAAAACATGAGAATAAAAAAAACGTAGGGTTAAAATGTCATGCGCATTTCAATCCTACTTGTTTCTTGTTTGTTTGATTGTATCATAAGAAAAACAAAGGACTTTTTCAAAAAGGTTTGACTAGATGCTAGAAATTCTATGGGAATTAGTACAAAGAAGTCCTTAGGATTTTTTTTTATAGAATTCAATCCTATGAATCAAACAACAAACATAGACAAAAAATTGCTAAAAATTATAATCCTTCAAAATTCTTATGAAAATCTTTTGAACCAAAGGAGCCCTCAATATGTTTTGACTTACAAAACTAAGATATAAAAGTAAAAAAGAAACAGACAGGGTATTACAATAATCTAAATCATGCTCAGCCACGTAGAGTCCATCATGATTAACCGGCTAAACCCGATGGCGTAGTCTCACGGATCGATCAATTTACTATACCCCGAGCTACGTAAACTAACTAATTAACTAAACAAGCTTGTTAAGGAGACACCAAAGCCAGCCATCAACTTGATGAGATAATTTAGCTTAGCTGGATCAACTAATCATGATTGGACAGGCATACACGTACACACGGCAGGCCAATCTGTTTCTGTGCACGTTTGTATAATGCAGGAGTACGTATTAAACATGCATGCACGATGCACGCATCAACCACCCTAGTCGTCGTCGCCTTCGTAGTAGCTTTTTATGCTAGTTCAATCTCTAATTATGTGTACACTGATTGAGACCAATAAGATTTCTGAAGCTTTGAGTGCTTTACGTTCAGCTGGAGTTAGGGCGTGCAAAGCATAAGTTCGGTAGTCTTGACTACTCAAAATGCACGTCCATGGTATCTGATTTTGTAGTGTGAGATTATTTTTATGCACTAGAAATTGCAGCCGAGACGAATATTCTAGTAGGTTAGTCTGTTATTTATTTATTTCCAAACAGGGAGGAGCTCCTGGGCTCCATTGCATAAATGAAACCTATGTCACATATCAGCATCAACTACTGTTCATGATCTCCCTAAGAAAGCTGCTGTTCAGAATCGATGTTTAAACTAGGATATAGAATCCAAAATGACTCTACTCCTGAACTAGGGGACAACAACAAACATAAAAAACAGCAACAAGGGTCAAGCCCTGGATGTGAGCTTCAAACTCCATCTTCCTCGCGAGTGTCTTCATGCCTTCATTTCCAAGGAGGCACCTGTCGCTAGTAGAAAAAGACCCATTTGTCCCGGTTTGTAAGGCCCATTTGTCCCGGTTCCGGAACCGGTACTAAAGTGTCGGGACTAAAGTCCAAAACCTTTAGTCCCGGTTCTCTTACAAACCGGGACAGAAGGGGCTCCACGTGGCCTCTGCGGGGAGCCCAGGCAGGAGGACCTTTAGTCCCGGTTGATAACACCAACCGGGACCAACAGGCATCCACGCGTCAGCATCTGACAGTTGCTTTTTTTTATTTTAAAAGGGAGAGTGGTTTTAGAGAGTTAATTTAGGGGTTTTATATTGTTATAGCTAGCTAATTAATAGAGAGAAGTGTCATCTCTTTTTTCGTGCTTGGTCAACGCTAGCTACTATAGAGAGAACTCGACACGTTAGCTAGTAAGAAAATGAAGGAACCATTAAGTACAGAAGATCGTCATGAACATATAGAGATAGAAGTGATCGACCTCTCTTTCTCCGAAAGATTGGTCGTATAACAAGTTTTCGTATATATATCCGACGCTACTAGCTACATATATACAATATAAGATCTCTTACAATCCCTAACATCTAATGTCCACTTCCAGATGGTATTCTTCGATTTTATTTATGACGTGGTCAAGAAAGAATCCCGCCAATTTTTCTTGAATTGCTCGTATGCGATCATGCGGTAGGAGTTCATCCCGCATCTGCCACATCTAATTTGAAGAAGGGGGTCAATACATATATATGGTAATAAAATAAAATTGTGAATATTATTGCTTATACACTTCAAATTGTTTTTTAGAGTAGCCCCGTTTAGGGGTCGTCGCGTTGTAGATGAAGTCGCAAACGTAGTATCCATATAAATCAGTCCTGTCTTCATGCCACAAGCAATTTACGAAAAATAGAGTTCAATTAAACTGATAATCAAGCATGATAAATGGTATTGATGAAACTAGAATCAATGGGAGATGCGCGGAACTAGCTAGTAGTACTTACTTTCGGGTGTGTAAATCGCAGCTCCTTCGGCAGTGTCGGAACAGTTATTGTGAAATCTTTCCAAACCCTGCCAGACAAAGAAAATAATTACTTGATATCAGGAAATGAACAAATTAAAGTTGCCAATATGATGCGATAATGATCGATTGAACTTACTTCTAGAGAATTTTAGTCATGTCCGCATAATTCTGGGGATCTTTTCGTTTCGAGTCTAAGACGATTACTACTTCCCGCTCAAGATGAATCTAGCAGAATAAAGTGAAAACTGCGCACACATGCATAACTCATCAATTACATTACTATAAACCTCGAGTAATAAGGGAAACCGAATATGCACAAGACAGTAACACTCACTTAAAGTTGTAAGAAAAGAGTATTGTCCCTTTGTTTTGATTTTTAAGCAACGATTGTAGCAAGTTCTCCTCGGTTTCTATGGGCCAATGTTTTATATTATGCTCATGTATGACATTTGGGTTAATGAACCCAATGTCATAGATTTGTGCTTTTCTGCATTCGACGATCTTCAATCTGCATAATATAGTAGTGAGGCTAATTATATATACATGCAATGAAAGAGCTGAGCTATATACATAGAGAGACTTAATTACAGAAGTAGTACTTATAGACAATAACAAGTCACGATTGTTTTGTCGATGGCCTTCTGATTGTATAACTGCCATGTCTCCTCATATTCAATATTCAACATATCAATTCCAACGAGGTCGTGCTCCTCTTTAACTAACAGTACCAAAGAATCCATCCCAGACTCGCGACAGCTTTGCATGTACCATTCATGGAATCTTCGCATCATCGTTGTTAGAGTAGGATGATCGGGTTTGACGAGAGGACGCCCGTACCGGTATTTGAATTTGTCCACCTCCAACTTCTCAAACAGTACATCATCGCTCAGGTAATCACCATGTTTGGTACCAGGGACCATCCCTGGATGATTAGCAACGATATCGCTAGAAACCTTGAGCGGGGGGCACGATTGGTTCGCCTGTTCGCCGAGCTGTGGAATTTTTTCCCACTTCTTCGTTTTGCTAACTTTGCATCACTGGAAGTACTTCCCGATCGCCGCGCATCTTGATATGCCTTTTTAATACAGCGTTCATAGTTGGAATCCGGCGGAGGCGGTGGTGGTCGTTTTAGGGCATCGATAGTGCGCATCGCTTTCACCGGATCTATCTTCTCCTTCGGAGCTGGAGTTTTCTTTGCAAAATGGTCCTTCACTTCGGCCTGACTTATCTCGTTGTTTTCAGAGTCGGTCCTCTCATATGGTAACTTTTCCACAGGCTTGAGAGATGGACCGTATGTGTATCCCCTGCTACCTATGCTTGTACTGCTAGCCGCAGAAGCGGCGGCGACTCCCTTCCTTCGTTGCTTACTAGGCGCCGGAGGAGCCACAACGGTGGCGTCTGTCTTCCTTCGTTGCCGACGAGGGTGAGGAGGAGGCGTACTGCTCCGACGTGTTGGAGTAGGCGAAGGAGGAGGCGGAGTGCCCCCACGCGCCAGAGGAGCCGAAGAAGGAGGCGGTGTGCCCTAATTCGCCCGAGGAGCCGGAGAAGGAGGCGGTGTGCCCTGATTCGCCTGAGGAGAAGGAGGAGGTGGAGGCGTCCACTTTGGAAGCTTGATGTACTCCTTCTGCCATAGACATGTACTCCTCAGGGCACGAACCAGCTTATTCTCTCCTTCACCTGTACAGTGGTCAAGCTCGAGCTCCTCAAATTCCGGCATTACTTCATCCACCATCACAACAGCATAGCCATGTGGAATCGGACGACAGTGAAAAGTTCCGTTGGGTTGAGGAGGTGCAACAGAGCCGACAACCGCCTTGAAAGTGAGGTTCCGGCATTTCGTCATAAGCTCGCAATGTTGAGCCTCCGTGATAGTATCCACGGGGTAGCTAGGAGACGTGAAGTCGGGCTGAACGGGCTCCGTGGAAGCGACGCTTCTTCTTCGCTGAGATGGCGGGGTAGTAGCTTCTAGGGTAGCTTCGTGCCGCTAAGATGGTTGGCCGGCAGTTCGCTGGCTCTCAGCTTCCTCTAGCTTTTGTAGTCTTGCATTGAGCTTCTGAATTTCGCTCAGCTCCGCTTTCCTCTTTCTCTCCCGGATTTTGTAACCGCCTACGTCGGGAAACCCAGCCTTCCACGGAACGGAGCCTGCTGTGCCTCGTGTTCGTCTAGGGTGCTCAACATTCCCTAGGGCCCCAGTGAGCTCGTCCTTCTCTCTGTCGGGAATGAACGTCCCTTCCTGCGCTGCGGTGATATAGTTCTGAAGCTTGTTCACGGGTATTGCAAGTTGCTCGTCCGTCCAACGGCACTTCCCTGTTTCAGGGTCCAAAGTTCCCCAACCCCGAAGAACCAAGTCCTTGAACGGTCTGGCCAGTTTGATGTCTGTGGTATGACCCCCTTAGCAATCAGGTCATTCTCAGCTTTGTCCCACAACGGTCGGGCTTTAAGGTAGCCACCTGACCCCGTGTGATGGTGAAACCGCTTCTTTGCAGCATTGTTCTTGTTTGTCTCTGACATCTTCTTACTCTTATCCGATGTCTTGTAGGCCACAAATGCGGGCCAGTAATCTCCTATCTTCTCATATCGGCCGACGAATGCTGGAGTCTTCCCTTTGTCGACAAACTTTGATTTCAACTCATTCTTCCACCTCCTGAATAGATCTACCATCTTCTTAAGAGCACACGCCTTGACCCGTGGCTCTATAACTGGCTTATTTGGATCCTCCTCTAGCGGTAGGGTGAAATTTGCCTTCAGCGCAGTCCAAAGATCTTCTTTCTGTCTATCGGTGACATAATCACCATCAGGGGCGCCGTCCTTAGGCTTATTCCATTGCTTGATGCTGATCAGGATGTTGTCCTTAACAATAGCTCCGCACTGAGTTGAAAATGCGTTCTTGGTCCGCTTGGGTTCAATCGGATGGCCATCGTCCGCGAGTGCTGTGATCATGAACTTTTCATCCTTGCGCAACCTCTTCTTCGGGCCTCGTCTCGTTACCAAAGTTTGGCTCGATCCGGAGGGCTATAATAGAAGAAAGAAGAGTTAATTAATATATGTACATACCAAAACAATTAATGCATCAATTAGCTAGAGTCAGAACATGCTTAATTAATATATATACCTCGCCGGACTTTGCAACAGCTCCCTCCTCCGATCGGCCACCGGAGCCGTCATCATGGTCTCCTTCTTCCTCCGGCATTCGGTCACCAGAGCCATCATGATCATGTCCTTCCTCCTCCATTGTTCGATCACCAGAGCCGTCATAACCCTCTCCTTACAGACCATCGGTGTCGTTGAGATACGACAAGACATCACGTCCGTCGTGGATTATGTCCCCCAACAACTGTTCTTATTCTTCGTCTCTTGGATCCATAGTTTCTGCAAATATTACAACATGACAATTAAATTGATAAATCTATGTTACCAGAGTTTTCTTCATTTAACTTGGTAAATTTGGGTGGCCTCGACAATGCTTCTAGGGTTTGGGGTGGGGTCGACAATGCTTCTAGGGTTTGGGGTGGCCTCGACAACACTTCTAGGGTTTGGGGTGGCCTCGACAACACTTCTAGGTGCCAACAAAATACATATATCATATATACAAAAACATGGGATACCTTAATTAGTTCAATTTTTTGCCTTGACAAATCATTGAACCTTTTGACAGAAACCTCCCATAAACTCTTTCATAATTTTCTTTAGCATACATCCATGGGAAAAAACAGGAAGCTACGATATTTTTTTATATCATATGATAATTTTCTATATATATATACATCCATCCATCCATCCATATACACACACATATATACATGGACCAAAAATGCTATAAAAAATTATATGAACAAAAAAAGCATACATCATCTATCATCAACATCATCAGCTATCATCAACATCATCATCTAACTACCATATATCATCTATCATCTATATATCATCGAATTAAATCAGCAAACTCGAACAGGGGAGGAAAGGGGGCCGGCCGGGCCGAACGGGGAGGAGGGGCGGCTTCGTCGGGGCAGGGCTGTGGCGTGGGGTGGCGTCGGGGAGCGGCGCCGGCGTCGGGGCAGGGGCGGCGCGTCGGGGCAGGCCGACGCATTGGGGCACGGGGCGGCACGTCAGGGCAGGGCGACGCGTCGAGGCACGGGGCGGCGCGTAGGGGCACGGGGCGGCGCGTCGGGGCAGGGCGGCGGGGGCGTCAGGGCAGAGGGCGTCGACGGTGAGCTCGGGCAGCCTGGCGACGTCGATATGCTCGGCATCATCGGGGGCAAGTGCTAGATGAAATCTGAAAAAATCGAAACTGTTGCTTATATACACAGAGCATTGGTCCCGGTTGGTGGCACCAACCGGGACCAATGCCCCCTTTAGTCCCGGTTGGTGGCACCAATCGGGACTAAAGGTCTCTTTTCGGCAGCCGAAAGGGCGGGAAGCAAAGACCATTGGTCCAGATTGGTGCCACTAACCGGGACTAAAGGGATGCATTGGTCCCGGTTGGTGGCAACAACCGGGACTATAGGGGGGCATTGGTCCCGGTTGGTTCCACCAACCGGGACCAAAAGGTGGTGTTGCCCGGGGACAAATGTTTAGTCCCACCTCGCTAGCCGAGAGGGCTCGAGAGTGGTTTATAAGCGCTGTTGTGCCAACCCTCTTGAGCTCCTCTCAACTGCAGACTTACGGGCCTAATTGCACTCTCCTCTGCCCGTGGGCCTACTGGTCCTTCTGCGGGCCTGAATCCTGGCCTAACTAGCTGTTGGGTTTCTAGTCGTATTCAGGCGGTGGTGGCCCAGTAGGCGGCATTTTAAAAAAAAACTATTTTTTGTTTTGTTTTTTTTGCTTTATTTATTGTTTTAATTTTTTTCCCAGTATTTTTCTTCTGTTATTTTAGTTCATTCTTTTTAACAAATAAATACTTTGATAATTTTAGTTGCATAATTTCCATTATTTTGTTTTGTTTCTTGCTTTATTTATTGTTTGCTTTATTTATTTCCAGTGTGTTTTATCTTTAAATTCTTTTTGCTATTAATGTTTTGAACAAAAAATACTTTGATAATTTTAGTTGCATAATTTTTATATAATTATTGTTTCAAAAATACTAGAGGTTTATAAAAGCTTTTTAGCTGATTCTTTTTTGAACTCCACTCCTACGATGTTTTGAAAGAAATTAAAAAGCACTTCAAACAAACTCTGAAAAGGTTGAAAGTTGGCATGGTATCATCATTTCACCCACATATCATGTGCTAAAAAGTTGAGTGGGGTACGACAAAAACTGGATGCACTTCGTGCAAAATGGACAATCTATTTCGAAGTATCACAGTTTCGAACGAAAACTCATCTGTTACGAAGGGATTTCATTTTTTTGAACTCATTTGAACTCCAGAATTTTTGTGTGTTCAAAATGCACCATTGAAAGCCACATCATCAATTTTCAACCCTTTCTGACTTCATTTGATATTTTTCATGCACTTATTGATTTTTTTGAGCTAAATGACCCTGAAATTGAAAAGCACTTCAAATGAACTATGAAAAGGTTGAAAGTTGGCATGGTATCATCATTTCACCCACATAGCATGTCATAAAAAGTTGAGAGGGTTACGACAAAAACTGGATGCACTTCGTGTACAAAACGGAGAATCTCTTTCGAAGTATTAGGTTTTCGAACGAAAACTCATGTGTTACAAAAGGCATTTCATTTCTTCACATGTCACTATAATGATATAGTTGTGGCGCGAAAGTCTTCACTTCTTCTTCGCGTGTGTCCGTTGCTTATTGCGCCGTAACCATGGACAATTTCATCGTTTAACAGGGTGCTTGGGTTAGCCTTGACTTTGCAGGGAGGAATTTCATGAAACTTTTCATAATCTTCAGATATGTCTGTCTTGCCCTCCAATCCCACGATGTCTCTTTTTCCTAAAAGAACTATGTGGCGTTTTGGCTCATCGTATGATGTATTCGCTTCCTTATCTTTTCTTTTTCTCGGTATGGTAGACATGTCCTTCACATAGAAAATCTGAGCCACATCATTGGCTAGGACGAATGGTTCATCTGTGTACCCAAGATTGTTCAGATCCACTATTGTCATTCCGTACTGTGGGTCTTCCTGTACCCTGCCTCTTGACAGATTGACCCATTTGCACTGAAACAAAGGGACCTTGAAATCATGTCCATAGTCAAGTTCCCATATGTCCACTATGTAACCATAATATGTGTCCTTTCCCCTCTTGGTTGTTGCATCAAAGCGAACACCGCTGTTTTGGTTGGTGATCTTTTCATCTTGGGCGATCGTGTAAAATGTATTCCCATTTATCTCGTACCCTTTGTAAGTCAATACAGTCGAAGATGGTCCCCTGGCCAATGAGTACAACTCATAAGAAACAGTGTTGTCACCCATGAGACGTGTTTGCAACCAACTGCCGAAAGTCCTGATGTGTTCATATGTAATCCAGTCGTCACACTGCTCCGGGTGTTTGGAGCGCAGAATATTCTTGTGTTCATCGACATACGGGGTCACCAAGGTGGAATTTTGTAGAACTGTGTAGTGTGCTTGAGACCAAGAATGCCCCGTCCCTACATATTATTGAGTGCGCTCCTAGCGTGCCTTTTCCGGCCAGTATCCCCTCATACCGCGATTGAGGGAGACCAATCTTCTTAAGGTCAAGAATGAAGTCAACACAAAACCCAATGACATCCTCTGTTTGATGGACCATGGAGATGCTTGCTTCTGGCCTAGCGCGGTTACGAACATATTTATTTAAGACTCCCATGAACCTCTCAAATGGAACATATTGTGTAGAAATACAGGGCTCAGAACGGCAATCTCGTCGACTAGATGAACTAGGACGTGCGTCATGATATTGAAGAAGGATGGTGGGAACACCAGCTCGAAACTAACAAGACATTGCACCAAATCACTTCTTAACCTTGGCAGGATTTCTGGATCGATCACCTTCTGAGAGATTGCATTGAGGAATGAACATAGCTTCACAATGGCTAATCGAACGTTTTCCGGTAGAAGCCCCCTTAATGCAACCGGCAGCAGTTGCGTCATAATCACTTGGCAGTCATGAGACTTTAGGTTCTGGAACTTTTTCTCTGCCATATTTATTATTCCCTTTATATTCGATGAGAAACCAGACGGGACCTTCATACTGAGCAGGCACTCAAAGAAGATTTCCTTCTCTTCTTTGGTAAGAGCATAGCTAGCAGGACCTTCATACTGCTTTGGATGCATGCCATCTTTTTCATGCACACGTTGATGTTCCTCCCGTGCCTCCGGTGTATCTTTTGTCTTCCCATACACTCCCAAGAAGCCTAGCAGGTTCACGCAAAGGTTCTTCGTCACGTGCATCACGTCGATTGCGGAGCGGACCTCTAGGTCTTTCCAATAGGGTAGGTCCCAAAATATAGATTTCTTCTTCCACATGGGTGCGCGTTTGTCAGCGTCATTTGGAACAGATAGTCCGCCAGGACCCTTTCCAAATATTACTTGTAAATCATTGACCATATCAAGTATGTGATCACCAGTATGGAGGGCGGGCTTCTTCCGGTGCTCTGCCTCACCTTTGAAATGCTTTCCTTTCTTTCGACATTGATGGTTGGTCGGAAGAAATCGACGATGCCCCAGGTACACATTCTTCCTGCATTTGTCCAAATATATACTGTCGGTGTCATCTAAACAGTGTGTGCATGCATGGTATCCCTTGTTTGTCTATCCTGAAAGGTTACTGAGAGCAGACCAATCGTTGATGGTTACAAACAGCAATGCATGTAGGTCAAAATCCTCCTGTTTGTTCTCATCCCACACACGTACACCTCTTCCATTCCATAGCTGTAAAAGTTCATCAACTAATGGCCTTAGGTACACATCAATGTCATTGCCGGGTTGCTTAGGGCCTTGGATGAGCACTGGCATCATAATGAACTTCCGCTTCATGCACAACCAAGGAGGAAGGTTATACATACATAGAGTCACAGGCCATGTGCTATGCTGGCTGCTCTGCTCCCCAAAAGGATTAACGCCATCTACACTTAAACCAAACCATACGTTCCTCGGGTCACCTGTAAAGTCGCTCCACTTTCTCTCGATCTTTCTCCACTGCGACCCGTCAGTGGGTGCTCTCAACTTCCCATCTTTCTTATGGTCTTTTTTGTGCCATCGCATCAAATCAGCATGCTTTTGTTTCTGAACAGACATTTCAACCGTGGTATTATAGGAGCATACCACATCACCTTGGCAGGAACCCTCTTCCCGGTGCACTGGCCCTCAACATCACCAGGGTCATCTCTTCTGATCTTATACCGCAATGCACGGCATACCGGGCATGCGTTTCGTTCCTCGTACTCACCGCGGTAGAGGATGCAGTCATTAGGGCATGCATGTATCTTCTGCACCTCCAATCCTAGAGGGCATAGAACCTTCTTTGCTGCGTACGTACTGTCAGGCAATTCGTTATCCTTTGGAAGCTTCTTCTTCATTATTTTCAGTAGCAAACTAAATCCCTTGTCAGATAAACCATTGTCTGCCTTCCATTGCAGCAATTCCAGTGTGGTACCGAGCTTTTTGTTGTCATCTTCGCAATTTGGGTACAATCCTTTTTTGTGATCCTCTAACATGCGACCGAACTTCAACTTCTCCCTTTCACTTTTGCATTATCTCTGTGCATCAACAATGACCCGGCAAAGATCATCATCGGGCACATCGTCTGGTTCCTCTTGATCTTCAGCTTCCCCCATTGCAGCATCACCATATTCAGGGGAGGGTAGTTGTCGTCATCCTCTTCTTCTTCATTGTCTTCCCTCATAACCCCTCTTTCTCCGTGCTTGGTCCAAACATTATAGTGTGGCATAAAACCCTTCTGAAGCAGGTGGAAGTGAAGGGTTTTAGAGTTGGAGAAAGACTTCGTATTCTCACAGACAGTACATGGACAAGGCATAAAATCATTCTGCTTGTTTGCCTCAGCTGCTTCGAGAAAATTATGCAGGCCCTTAATATACTCGGAGGTACGTCGGTCACCATACATCCATTGCCGGTTCATCTGCGTGTGTTATATAATAAAGTGTATTAAAAACCATTATAACATATCATGAATACAGAAGTGACCAAATTATTAGAAATCCATCATCACATTAAAGCCAAAGTACAATAATGACCAAAATAAATATGTACAGTTCATACATAGCTGTCATTATTGAACAACATATAGGTCTCTAGAGCATCTAATTAAAACATACACCAAAACTATGTAAAAAATTTAAATGCAACAACAAATGCAATCATAACCGCTACTAAGGTACCAATTGATCCAACGGCATAATGATACCAAGCCTCAGTATGAATGGCATATTTTATAATCTTTCTAAGCTTCAAGCACATTGCATCCATCTTGGTATTGTGATCCGCGACGACATCCGCAACATGCAACTCCAATCCCATCTTGTCATCTTCAGTTCTTTTCATTTTTTCTTTCAAATGATAGATTTCTTTTTCAGCTTTAGTTAACTTGTCGAGCAGAATTGCATAGTCGGTTGGAATTTCTAGTTCAACTACTTCCTATAGATAAAAACATCTACGTCAAGTTGGTGGCATAATTAATTGTCATAGACATTAGATGTGTGAAAGAGTTATATAAGAGATAATATACCACATCTGAATCATAGACTGGATGAGGGCCGACATGGGCGGATACCATAACCATGACACTATATAATAACAAACAATAATAAAAGTAAGAAAATCATATGAGTAAGTATATTTTCTTTTAGCAAGAAGATAAGATCAAGAGGCTCACCACGCGCGGGCGATCGACGACGGTTTCAGGACGGGGACGGGACAGGACGGACCGCCAAACCTAGACAAATCTTGACGAAAATGGAGTTTGGACAAGGAGCTTCGAGAGGAGAAAGCTTAAGTTTGGCTTGGGCATTTCATCAAACACCTCATGTGCATAGGATGTGAGCTAGAGCACCACAAATGTCTTCCCTCGCCGGCAAAAAAACAGAGCAGTGTGTGGAGTGCTCTGCTCGCCGGCGAGGGGGTATATATAGGCATCTCATTAGTCCCGGTTCGTGGCTGGAACCGGGACTAAAGGACCCCCATTTGGTCCCGGTTCTAGCCACGGACTGGGACCAATGATTGTGGGCCAGGAGCGAGGCCCATTGATACCGGTTCGTGTCTGGAACTGGGACCAAAGGGGCCAGACGAACCGGGACCAATGCCCCAAGTGGTCCGCCCGGCCCCCTGGCCTCACGAACCGGGACCGTTGCCCCCATTGGTCCCGATTCGTGACTGAACCGGGACTAATGGGCTGGCCGGCCCGAACCGATGCCCTGTTTTCTACTAGTGTGTTGCCTTCAGAGGAGGTGAGGGGGGGGGGGTTGCAATTGGCTGTTGTAACCAACATATCTCCATCTGGGTCTCTAGGAGACATGGCTCATGATCAAGCTTGTACCTTTCAAAAATTTCTCAGCCGACCCAAACTGAGCAGCGTCGCCTCGGCGATCCGAATCTTGTCCTAAGCAAATGTGGCGGGAGGGAGGAAACCACAACAAGATACACAATGTTCAGTGCAGATAGATCAACATGTTCTACAAGCTCCTAGGTTTCAAAAAAATTGACCGGCCAAGGCGGAGGCCCGATGGGATCGAGCTATGCTCACAACACGTTGTTCATGGATGCAAGAGCAAGAAGACTTTGACGTCCCCAAGGCTTTGAGTGTAATTTTATTTTTCTGTATGGGCATATTGGAAGAAGACTTTGACCCCCCCTAGGCCTTGAGCATAATTTATTTTTCTGTATGGATGTGTTTGTAAGGTCTTGTGAAGATTAATTTTTGGCCTTACGCCTTCTGCAAAACAAAGACCAACCGTAGCTTCCTTTGAATATCTTACAACGAATGGAGAAGTGCTCCAATTTTTGCCTACATTGATGTGTTGAGAGAATCATCCAGTACCTGATGGTCCTTTCACCAAGCCAGTCTTATTGAGAGCCATTGTGCATTATGGAATTTCTAAATTTTCATATATTCCACGTGAGGACAGAACAAATAGTATTCAAAGCAGAATTATTCTTGCTAGCTACCCAAAGCATATCTAATAAGATGAAATCATAACCAACCTGGACTCCAAAATGTTTGTTGATGATGTGGCCAAAAAGGAACTGTTAGCAGTTTAAAAGCAACCACTTTGAAACGCCTCAAATGGGCCATATAATACCAGCCTAGAGGAAAGAAGGAAATTTTGAAATATGCTACAGATGGTCATGAAGGAAAGATCTTTTTAAGGCATTTTTCAAAACGCCTCAAAAGATCAACACAAAGGCATTTTTGGAATGTCAGCAAGTTCAATTCAGGCATTATTCCAGAACACCTCAAAAGGTCAACACACAAACATTTTTTAAGATGCCAACAAGCTCAATTTTGAGGTATTTCCTAGAATGGTTCCAAATACTATTTGTAGCATTTCTCATACTGTTTCTAAAAATTCTGCCTGGCATCTCTAATACTGCCTTCAAAACATTTTTGTGGCATTTCTTAAGAATGCCTCTAAACCATTATGTGGCATCTCTCCTACTGCATTCGAAACATTTTTGTGACATTTCTTAAGAGTGCCTCTAAACCATTATGTGGCATATTTTGTATTGCCTCTTGGTACGTCTCCAACGTATCTATAAGTATTCATGCCATGTTTACAATAATTCTATATGATTTTTGTATGATTTTATTAGAACTAACCCGACTGGCACTGTTTTTAGCAGAATTACCATGGTGTCATTTTTTGTGCATAAATAAAAGTTTTCGGAATGGGCTGAAAATTTAGTATGATTTTTGTGGACCAAAAGAGACCCCCGAAGCATTGGAGCTGGGCCAGAAGAGCCACGAGGAGGTCACAAGCCTGCCAGGCATGACCACCCCCCTGGCTGCGCCTACCAGGCTTGTCACCGCCTCGTGGCACCCCTTGACGTGAGATCGACGCCAAAAATTTCTATAAATATAGAAATCTCCAAAAACAAACCTAGATCGGGAGTTCCGCCGCCGCAAACCTCCAGAGCCACGAAAAACCAATCGGGAGCCCGTTCCGGCACCCTACCGGAGGGGGAAACCATCACCGGAGGTCATCTTCATCATCCCGACGCTCTCCATGATGAGGAGGGAGTAGTTCACCCTCGGGGCTGAGGGTATGTACCAGTGTCTATGTGTTTGATCTCTCTCTCATGTTCTTGAGATGACACGATCTTGATGTGCTACGAGCAGTATTGATATAGATGAATCATATGAAGTTTTCCCCTCTCTATCTTGTTGTGATGAATTGAGTTTTCCCTTTGAAGTTTTCTTATCGGATTGAGTTTTTAAGGATTTGAGAACACTTGATGTATGTATTTCCATGGGATATCCGTGGTGACAATGGGATGTTCTATTGATCCACTTGATGTATGTTTTGGTGATCAACTTGCGGGTTCCGTGACCTTTGGAAGCTATGCATAGGGGTTGGCACATGTTTTTGTCTTGACTTTTTGATAGAAACTTTGGGGCACTCTTTGAAATTTTTGTGTTGGATTGAACACGATGAATCTGAAATTATGTGATGCATATCATATAATCAAGCCCATGGGTACTCGTGGTGACATTGGAGTATCTAGGTGACATTAGGGTTTTGGTTGATGTGTATCTGAAGGTGTTATTTTAGTACGAACTCTAGGGCTGTTTGTGACACTTATAGGGATAGCTCATAGATTGATCGGAAAAGATAACTTTGAGGTGGTTTCGTACCCTACAATAATTTCTTCCTTAGTTCTCTGCTATTTGTGACTTTGGAGTGAACTCTTTGTCGCACGAGAGGTATTTACATATGATTCAACTATGCCAATATTGTTGAGAGAAATAACACTAGTGAAAGTATGGACCCTAGGCCTTGTTTCCAAGCATTTATACAATATTTTGCTCACTGTTTACTATTTGTTACCTTGTTGTTTTATATTTTCAGATACAAAAACCTATATCTATCATCCATATTGCACTTGTATCACCATCTCTTCACCGAACTAGTGCACCTATACAATTTACCATTGTATTGGGTGTGTTGGGGACACAAGAGACTCTTTGTTATTTGGTTGTTATTTGGTTGCAGGGTTGTTTGAGAGAGACCATCTTCATCCTACGCCCCCCATGGATTGATAAACCTTAGGTCATCCACTTGAGGGAAATTTTCTACTATCCTACAAAACTCTGTGCTTGGAGGCCCAACACGAGTCTACAAGAAGAAGGTTGCATAGTAGACATCAAGCTCTTTTCTGGCGCCATTGCGAGGGAGGTGAGTGCTTGAAGGTATATCTTTAGATCTTGCAATCAAATCTTTTTGTTTCTTGTTTTTCACTAGTTTGGTTTTATAAAAGAAAACTACAAAAAATGGAATTGAGGTTGTCTCATATGCTTCATCTTTTTAATGTCTTTCGTGAAAATGATGGAAAGGAATATTGTGCTCAAGTGTTAGAAGAAGAAGTTATTAAAATGTTTGGCACTAAAGATTTGAGTGATGAGCATGATTGAAATATCGTTAGTATGAATTCTTTGAATATTCATGATGCTAATGATATGCAAAGCCACAATCTTGGGGATGTTATGTTTGATGAATATGCTATTTTTAGTCCCCCAAGTTTTGATGAGCAAAACTATTATGATGATGGAATGCCTCCTATCTATGATGATTATTGTGATGACACGTATGCTATAAAGAGTAATGACAACCATGAAACCTATTATTATCATTTTAATATTCATTGTGATTATGTTAATCAAGTGTCACATGATAATTATTGTGTTGAGTTTGCTCCCACTACTATGAATGAAAATAATGCTTTATGTGCTGGTTATATTGTGGAATTCCTTAATGATGCTACTGAAATTTTTTATGAGGGAGGAACATATGCTTGTAGGAATAGCAATAATATCAAGTTTCCTCTCTATGTATTCAAGGTTTTGAAGTTATGCTTGTTTTGCCTTCCTATGCAAGTTGATTGTTGTTCCCAGGAATTGTTTGCTCACAAAATCCCTATGCATAGGAAGTGGGTTAGACTTAAATGTGGTTGTCATGAGAATCATGATGCTCTTTTGCATGTTTCAATTATTATTCCTATGTGAGCATCATTGAAATTATCATGTCTAACTAAAATGCATTAAAGAAAAGCGCTTGTTGGGAGACAACCCAACTCTTTTACTTTCTGTTTTGATGTGTTCACATGATTAAGATACTTTAGTAATTATGTTTTGTGTCTTTTATTTCAATAAAGTGCCACGTAAAGCCTTTGGGATAGTGTGGATACTTGCTTGTTTGGTTCTGTGCAAAAACATAAAGTTTTGCATCTAGTATATGAATTATATGATTTTACTGGAGCCTAAAAAAATTCTGAAATTTCTACACAATATTTATATGCAAATTCCTTGAGTTTTCCTATTTTTCAGAACTTTTAGAGTCAGTGATATGGTGATCATTCAGATCTTTACAGACTGTTCTGTTTTTGACAGATTATGTTTTGCATGCATAGTTTGCTTGTTTCAAGGGTTCCTATAGCTTATATTGAGTAATATAAATTGTGGGAATGATGGAATACAGTAGGTATTATGTGAGAACAATTATGAATCTTGTATTGACAAGACCTAAGTGAAAGGACGTGGATGTCGCCTAGGAGGGGGGGTGAATAGGCGCTTCAAAATAATTACGGTTTAGGCTTGAACAAATGCGGAATAAAACTATCGTTTAATTAGTCAAGCACAAAACGTAAAACAACTAGGATCACCTATGTGCACCAACAACTTATGCTAAGAAAGATATACAACTAAGTGATAGCTAGATATATAACAAGAAACAATATGGCTATCACCCGAGCGGTACTACCACTCCTCCTCACGGTACTACCGCTAGGGCTAGCGGTACTACCGCAAAGGGTAGCGGTACTACCGCAAAGGGTAGCGGTACTACTGCTTGCGAGCGGTACTAAAAAAATACATCCGTGCCTACCATCGGTGGGCAAAACACGAGATTTTGGTCCGGAGTGGTAGTACCGCTCTTGGAGCTGCGCTAGTATGGCTCCAGAGCGGTAGTAAAAAATTACATCCGCTCTAGCCGCGGTAGTACCGCTGCAGCCTTTTAAGAACACCAAAACTGTCAAAACTTTTGCAAACGTACTCCGAATTCAATGAAACAAAGTTTGTTGGAAAACTAACGACATGGTCCAACACAATCTTGATTTAAATATCAATAAGAAGCAAATGAGAAAAGTCCCATAAGAAAATGGTGAGAACCCTTCCTCGAATAAGACCGGTAAAACCTCCAACACCGAAAACGCAATAGACGAAGCATATGAAATCCGTTTTCGATGTACTAGAGCTTGTCACGAAGATAACCACAATCTCAAGAACCCACATAGAGAAAATCCAACCAAGAACCAAGAAAGATGATGATGCCAAGAATGCAATGGTTTGAGCTCTCAACAAATGATACGATCAAGCTACTCACTTGAGAGCCCCCCTTGATAGTACATCAATCGATTTGATAATCCGGTCTCTCAACTACCACCATGAGACCGGTAAAATAGAAAACCCTATCAAGATCAAACCTTAGCTTCGCACATAGTCCACTTGAGCTAGATGATGATGATCTTGACTTCCTCAAGATGGATCACCTTTCTTGATTGCGTTGGCTTGATGAAGACTAGATGCTTGCCCCCATACTCCACTATGGGTGAGCGACTCTTCGGCACATCTTCATAAGTCCATTGTCGCCACAATGAACTGTGAGCCTCAAGCATGATCTCTCCGTGATGCTTCACTTGAACTTGCACATCGCAACCTTGATGACGATCTCCACTTGATGTCATCTTCCATGGGATGTATGGGATCTGCCTCTTGATGGAAGCCCATGGAAATATACCTAACCCCACAAAGAACTCTCACGTAGACCATGGGTTAGTACACAAAGCGTAATGGACAATGCTTACCACACCATGGGATCACTTGATCCCTCTCGGTACATCTTGTACACTTTGTGTGTTGATCAACTTGATTCACTTTTTTACTTAGTATTGATCAACCTTGTATCTTAGATTCTCTCTTCATAAAGATGATGTCTTGAAGGTAAACATGAATGCTTACACAATCTTCTTCTTCAAGACATGCTTGCAATAAGCTCAACTCCCACATGACCAATCTTTGGATAAACCTTGAATACCACCTTGGTCATCATATAAACTCCTTGAAACCAACAGATGGACTCCAAGAAGTACCTACGGACAAATCCTTCAAATATAACTCAAGGCAACCATTAGTCCATAGGGTTTGTCATCAATTACCCAAAACCACACATGGATAAATGTGCTCTTACAATCTCCCCGATTTTGGTAATTGGTGACAACCACTTACAAGAGAGTTTATATAAGGAAATAAGCACAACCAAGCACACACAAATGCAATGCGTGGATGTGAGATGCAAATGCTTAAGAAACAAAAGCAAAACTCTCAAAGCATTCCAAACTAAACTCTCTAAACTTCTCCCCCATGGCATTGATTGCTAAAATGGACGAAAAGTTTAGAAAGCCAATATAATAGGTGTTCCTCCAAAAAGTTTGTATATCTCAAAATACGTGTGCAAAGAAATGCACATATCCAATGATAAGTAGTTGGAGGAAGACAAACTATATTGAGAACCCAAAGATTGCAAAAAGGATCGTATGGCACAAGACATACACCGGAGTGAAGCAAGCAATCAAAAGATACTAATTGGAACAATCAATCACATGGACCAATGAGCCAAATGAATAAAAGATATTATGATATGGGCAAAAGTGTGTTTATAAAGGAAGTAGAGGAGCTCCTCATGATTTGTGCACAAATAAGAATTTTTGTATTTGAATACAAGTGCACAAAATAGGATCATGACTCCCCCAAAATCAATATAAACACACCACAAGTGCAAGCAAGTAGATAAGACAATGATCATAGTACTTGCGCTAAACATATGCTTGAGCATCATGTAAAAGAGGCAATCTTAAGAATAGGCTCAACCAAAATGATGTGTGTGAGTCATGGAAAAGCACTTGAGAAGACTAGTATAAGGATGAGCATAAAGCATCAACATAGTCTTGATGAAATGAGACACAAAGTGCAAACCATATCCTTCCCACACACAAACCACTAGCAAAAGGGTTCACAAGCTTACTAATAGGAAAATTAAAAACCAAAGCTTGTGAAAAACCCTAGTGAAGATACGAAAATGATAGCCTTGTCAAGAGGAGCATGAGGAAAATAATCTTCACCACGAAAGAGTGCATCAAGATGCTAGGATATAAGATCCGCACTCAAGACAAATTCTTTGACGAAACCACCATGGAAATAAAATAAGAATGCAATGATGGACGTGAAAGAAAAGAGGACATCAGCTAGATATGTAACTTCTCTCATGTGTATAAGATTCTAGGTAGAGGACAATTATGATGATATATCCACAAAGAATGATGTACATACGAAATAGTTACTGTTGGGGAACGTCACATGGGAAACAAAAATTTTCCTACGCACATGCAAGATCTATCCATGGTGATGAGCATCTATGAGAGGGAGAGTGGATCTACATACCCTTGTAGATCGCTAAGCGGGAAGCGTTAAGAAACGCGATTGGTGTAGTCGAACGTCTTTGCGATCCAAATTGCCGACGTCCCGCGATCCCATCACGATCCATCCCGCGATATCATCATGATCTCATCACAATCCGTCCCACGATCCAATCATGAATCGTCTCGCGATATTGATCACGGTCCTTCCGATCTAGCATCGAACGGACAACACCTCCGCGTTCAGCACACGTACAGCTCGATGACGATCTCCGCCTTCTTGATCTAGCAAGAGGGAGTGGAGAGGTAGAAGAGTTCTCTGGCAGCACGACGGCGCTGCGGCGATGGTGGTGGAGTAATTCCGGCAAGGCTTCACCTAAGCACTGCAGAAAACCGATCTAGAGGAGAAACTATGCACTAGAGGAGAGGGTAGCACGTGGCTGAAAATCTAGTTCCAAAAACCCTAAAACCTCCAGTATATATAGTAGGAAGATAGGAGGAGGCTTGGCCCTCAAGGGGCCAGCCCTTGGTTCAGCCGAATCAAGGAGGAGAGGAGGACTCCTCCTCCAATCCTAGTAGGACTAGGATTCCTCCCTATTTTGCCTTTTTTCGACCTTTTCTCTTTGGGTTTTCTCTCCCAATCGTATGGGCCTCGTGTGGGACTTCCACCAGCCCACTAAGGGCTGGTATTCACTCTCCCACAGCCCATGTAGCCTCTTGGGTCGAAATACCCCTCCCGATGGTCTCCCGATACACTACCGACACTCCCGGTACACTACCGACGAGCCCGAAACTTGTCCGGAGACCAAAATAGGACTTCCTATATATCAATATTTACCTCCAAACCATTCTGGAGCTCCTCGTGAAATCCGGGATCTCATCCCGGACTCTGAACAACCTTCAGTCATCACCATCCATAACTCTATACTACCGAAACGTCACCGAACCTTAAGTGTGCAGACCCTGCGGGTTCGAGAACTATGTAGACATGACTGAGACACCTCTACGGTCAATAACCAATAGCGGGAGCTGGATACCCATATTGCTTCCTACATATTCTACGAAGATCTTTACCGGTCGAACCTCTATGTCAAGGATTCAGTTAATCCCGTATGATGTTCCTTTTGTTCTTCGGTATGTTACTTGCCCGAGATTCGATCGTCGGTATCTCCATACCTAGTTCAACCTCGTTACCGACAAGTCTCTTTACTCGTTCCGTAATACAAGATCTTGTGACTAACACTTAGTCACATTGCTTGCAAGGCTTATTGTGATGTTGTATTACCGAGTGGGCCCTGAGATACCTCTCTGTCACACGGAGTAACAAATCCCAGTCTTGATCCATGCCAACCCAACAGACACCCTCGGAGATACCTGTAGAGTACCTTTATAGTCACCCAGTTATGTTGCGACATTTGATACACACAAGGCACTCCTCCGGTGCCAGTGAGTTGCATGATCTCATGGTCATAGGAACAGATACTTGACATGCAGAAAACAGTAGCATTAAACTGACACGATCATATGCTACGTTGTTAGTTTGGGTCTTGTCCATCACACCATTCTCCTAATGATGTGATCCCGTTATCAAATGACATCGCATGTCCATGTCTAGGAAACCTTAACCATCTTTGATCAACAAGCTAGTCTATTAGAGGCATACTAGGGACATGGTTTTGTCTATGTATCCACGCATGCATCTAAGTCTCCGATCAATACAATTATAGCATGGATAATAAACGATTACCATGAACAAGGAAATATTATAATAACTAATTTATTATTGCCTCTAGGGCATATTTCCAACAGTTACAAGAAGGAACAAACAAGATATCCAAAAGTATGCCATAAATATACCTATAAGATCTTTGCTTGAAAGCATAGCACATAGCCTAATATTTTCTTATTGTACATAAATGAACTCCCACTACACGAACATCAAAGACATCACAACTAGCAATATGACATCATCGTTGAGACGCTTTGAGAAAGGAAACAAGTACCACAAGAAGGACTCAAGAAGTTCATGCCATGATGCAACCTATAAAATGTTGAATGCGAGAAATGTATGCATGAAGTAGATACTTGTTACCGAGATAGCATTGGATTGATGTCGTAGACAATGGTTCATGGATCATTCTAGTATGGCTCCAATACGCACATGGTGTCAACACCTTCCTTGTAAGTAGGCCTGGGCATTCGGTATAAACCGAAAATTCGGTTTCTTGTTAAATTCGGTTTGGAAAACTAAAAACTAAAAATGGTCGCTTGAAATAGCTAACCGAAAATTCGGTTAACCGAATATTCGGTCCAGTATTCGGTTTTATACCGATGTGGTACGTCCAAATATTTCTGCTTATACTGTAGCACAGGTACCCTATTATATAGGCAAACATATCTGCCTCATTTTCTCAACCGGGCGAGGTGGGACTAAAGGAACCAAATGACTATGCGGCTGTTTGTAGAATCGCATGCGCACGCACAAGCTCCACAAAAATACCACGTGAACTTGGCCTTGCACCCTTGCATGGACTATGGCCAGGTAGGCCCACCATGTGTGAGACATGCTGATGTAGTGGAAAGGAAACGCTAAAAAAGCAGCAGGAAGAGACGTGCGTGCGTTGGTTGCAATCGTGGACACGTGAGTCCCGGGAGACATTGCGTGACCAGGTTATAGAGTACGTCCGCGAGCTATATGTGCAGAGAGTAACAACGTTTTTTCCGGAAAATCGATGTAAAACCGAACTTACCGAATCAAATTCGGTTTACAGATGTGAAAACCGAATTTTTCTATAACAGTGATAAAAACCGAAAATTCATTTTTTCGGTTTTGGCTTCGGTTCGTCGTTTTTTTTGCCTAGGCCTACTTGTAAGTGAGCCGAGTGTCCAATGTATCTCCAATTGTTCCTAGAACAACACCACAAACAAAGTGGTACCCAAACTTATTGGGACCAAAGAGTTAGAGTACCAACAACACATAGGACAAACTCCACATAAATATGTGCATATAGATATGAAATTGAATTTCATGCACACTTTAGCCAATTTATGTCATAGTGGAGTTTCCCCTATATATTGGGTCAAGGAAAGAGAACATGCCAACGAAAGTACATGTAGTAAATATGCATGTTCAAGGATTTCAAGAAGCAAATCAACACACAGTTGATAAGATACCAAAAGATAAGGTATCAAGGGAAAATAAGATACCAAACGAAAAAATATCACTTGACGGATACCAACCAAAAGATACATCAAGGAATGAGATATCCATTGATACATGCCAGATAGAAGGAAACAAGATACCAATTGAAGGAAAACAAGAGGTATCAAGTTCCCGAAAGAGAGCTAGGTTCCAAACAAACCAAACCCTGCACAAATTTTCATGATGGCACAAAGCACCATAGAGAGAAGGCTTGCGTCGCACCAACACACACTTGATGAAGATCAAAAGATTTTATGATGAACACATAAAGAGATTGTTCTACAGAAAATATGATAGCTCCCCCAAGAGATGTGCATTATATAGAATTTGCATTTGAATACAAAATGCACACGATGGTATCATCACTTTACCTATATCTATAGAAACACTAGACACGCTTAGAAAGATCCACAAGAGGCAAGGAAGACAAACGATAAACAAAATACAATGCAAAGATGATTAGCAATTTCTACCACATAAAAGGATACCAATTGTCAAAGGACAAGAAGTAATTCAAAATATTTCCTATTGGTAGATTGGAAAGATATCCAACATCATCTTCACACGTAAATCATAAGAAAATGACACTTGTAGAGCTAACATGCCACTTCGGAACAAGATAAATAGTAATATCAACTCTAAGTGGCAATATCTTAAATATACACATTCTCTAGGCTTGTAATATGCACACAGTATATTACTCCCCCATAATGTGGTAACCCAATGTTATTAACAAGTGGCAAATGAAATCCAACAAGAGATGATTAATGGACCATTTAGAATTTGAATTTCTCATGAGAAGACATACCAAATAGAATCTAGATAATCTTGTAATATCAATACTAAGTGGCATTCCTCATGAACACACATTTTTAGGGTCGTGAAGTGCATAAAGCACATCACTCCCCCAAAATGGGATAATCCATTAATCTCTCACAAAGAGCCAACTAAGATACAAACATAATGCAAAAAGGCTCTACACAAGACTTACACATACATGATGTGAAACCCATCATACATACTTGATTTCTCAAGATAAGCAAATAGGAAGCACCACATATACAAACACATGCAAGGTACAAAACCACAACATGCAAAGGGGCAAGTAACTATCAATGTAAACAATTTAAGTACAAGTTACCGTAAGGAGGCGCATTGGATATAAGATAGAAACTTTATAATCCAATTGACTTGGCTTGAGATAATATGAATGATGAAGATCCCTTAATCTTCATGATGTAGCCAAGTCACCAATGCCCTCCATCAACACCTATCGATCAAGTTTCAGCTTGTTGTTCCCCAACCAAGTTGGGTCCTAAGAGGTTAGTCACAATAGGCTTGGCTACCCAAATGGTTCTTTTCTTGACACCACTTTGAGTACCAACACATTTGGCAAACACATTGCCAAGCTTATCCTTCCCAAGAGAATAGATATCATCAATAACGATTGGGTTGGATAAGTTACCTTTCGTGCAAAAAGAAGTGAAGTGACCCTTCTCACGACATAAGTAGAAACATCTATTATTTACTTTCTTCTCAATTGATTTCTCAACTTGAGGAGCAATGACTTGGGTCTTCTTGGGAAGAGGCCTTTCTTCAACTTGTGGTTGATCATGCGATTGAACTTGTGGCCGCTTCCCTTGTTGCTTGATACTTTGAGGCTTCTTCTTCAATGGGCAAGATCTTACATGGTGCCCTTCTATTTTGCACTTGAAGCAAATAATCTTGGCCGAATTATTGACTTGTTCTTGGCCCTTCTTCTTGTACTTGCTAGACATCTTCTTCTTCTTGGAGTTGAATCCAAGTCCACCTTTTTCATTTGGGAATTTTTGCACACTCAAGATATTGTTGAGTGTGGACTTGACTTCCCTTCATGACTCTTTTCCAAGTCTTTCTTCAAAGAAGTGACTTGGGACTTGAGCTTATTGATTTCCTCTACATGGTTAGAATCAACACAAGTGCTAGAGGAAGTATACGCTTCATCGTTAGAGCAACAAGGCAAGGATAGTAATTCATCACAAGATGTACCAACATTATGAGTAGATGAACTACGAAGACTAGCACATGGCAATAAAGCATTTCTACTAGATGTAGTGCTAATGTCCACATGAGGCTCACTAGATGTTACCTTAGTAGTACTAGCCTCGTCCACATGAGGCTCACTAGATGTTACCTTAGTAGTACTAGCCTCATGAGCTATCTTTAGCACATTATGTGATACTAGAAGATCTCCATGAGAGCTAGAAAGCTTTTCATGACTTTCTTCCAATTTCCCATAATTGCTAGATAGCAACTCAAGTTGAGCCCTTAGCTCAACATTCTCCTTTAGTGTGGATGCTTCACAAGAAATAGAGTTAATAGCACAAGCATCATTATTAACAACACAAGTATAAGCCAACATGGCAAGCTCTTTAGCATATGAAGCTTCAAGTTGAGCATGAGACTCGGTGAGTTCAATGAGCGAACTCTTAATGACACTTGAGCCATTTTTGAGGTGCCCAAAGTCCTCAAGGAGTTTAGCATGTGCAACTTCAAGCTTGTCATTTTTAGTTCTAAAATCATTAGCCACCTTGAGAGATCTTTCATGGGATACCTTTAATCTAGATAATTCTAGAGCAAAGGTCTCCTCAAGAGATTCCTTGGTGGTTTGTTCATTTTCAAGAGCTTGAGATAGCTCCGCGATCTCATTAGCGTAATCATGCTCATGACCTTCCATTTCTCAATGGTGGCCTCATGCTCCTCGAGATGATATTCCAACTCCTCAATATATTTCTTGCCCTTAATGGCAATAGACATGATATCCATGAAGTTGGAACGAGCAAGTTTATTCTTATGAAGATCTTTAAAAACATTTCTCCCTTAATTTTTAAGGAAGCAACATTATCACACTCTTCATGATTATCCTCATTATCATCAACATCATCATCATGAGATATATTGGGATTCAAAGTAGGAGATACCTTTGAAGCCTTAGCCATAAGGCAAAAGTGAGAAACAATAGATGATGATGTAGGATCCCTTGAAGCACCATTCAAGACCACATCTTGTTCCATGGAGTGTTGGGTTTCCTCTACATTTTTAGCACAACAACTCGAGGAAATAGAAACATTTTTATCATGGCAACAAGATATAGCAAGCATATCATCATGAGATTTAGTCAAGCAATTTGTACATGATATGCAAGGACTATCAACACAAGCATGTGAAACATTTAAAGTGCTCGAGGTGTTAAAGTCCAAATATGAAGCATTGCAATAAGATAGTGAAGAAGAATTATCAACAATAAGCCCACTATCATCATTACAATGATCATCACTACTCACCATATAATTACCTTGTGGCAATCCACATGTCGGTGAAGTAGATGAAGTTGAGAAGACAACACGACCGGAGGTGGAGGGAGAACAATCATCCCTACAAATCTTGGACACACCATATTTATCTTGAAACTTTGTCCACAACTCATGAGCATCCCGGAATGGCATGAGTTGAAATATAACTACATTGCTCAAAGCATCAAAAAGCACATTAGAAGCTTGCACATTGAGATAAGAGTTTTTATCATCCTCTAAAGATATGTGTTGAGAATCCTTTGGAGGAGAAAAACCCACATCTACAATTCGCTCTAAATTTGGGTCCATGACCCTAAAGATATTAAGCATGCGAATTACACAAACATAAAATTTGTGCCATTGAAACTAAGAGTGTCAAAGAATCCTAATCCCCTAGTCGACATCCTTACTCTCTAGGTTGTTAAACCTAATAATGAGAGACCTAGCTCTGGTACCAATTGAAAGTGCGTGGATGTCTCCTAGAGGGGGGGGGTGAATAGGCGCTTCAAAATAATTACAGTTTAGGCTTGAACAAATGCAGAATAAAACTATCATTTAATTAGTCAAGCACAAAACCTAAAACAACTAGGCTCACCTATGTGCACCAACAACTTATGCTAATCAAGATATACAACTAAGTGATAGCAAGATATATAACAAGAAACAATGTGGCTATCACAAAGTAAAGTGCACAAGTAAAGGGGCTCGGGTAAGAGATAACCGAGGCATGTGGAAGACGACAATGTATCCTGAAGTTCACACCCTTGCGGATGCTAATCTCCGTTCGGAGCGGTGTGGAGGCACAATGCTCCCCAAGATGCCACTAAGGCCATCATAATCTCCTCACGCCCTCGCACAATGCAAGATACCGTGATTCCACTAAGGGACCCTTGAGGGCGGTCACCGAACCCGTACAAACTAGGTTGGGGAAATCTCCACAACTTAATTGGAGGCTCCCAATGACACCATGAAGCTTCACCACAATGGACTGTGGCTCGGAGGTGACCTTAAATGCTCGGGGCAATCTCCATAACCTAATTGGAGACCCCGACGCTTGCCCGGAGCTTTGCACCACAATGATTGAGCTCCGAGACAACACAAGCCATCTAGGGAACCAAGGCACCCAAGAGGAACATGCTCTAGGGTGCACAAACACCCAAGAGTAATAAGCTTCTCAAACTTCACTTCCACGTATCACCGTGGAGAACTCAAACCTCTGCACCAAATGCAATGGCAAGGGCACACGGAGTGCCCAAGTCCTTCTCTCCCAAATCCCACCACAAAAACTAATGCTATGGAGGAAAGTGAGAGGAAGAACAAAGAAGAACACGAAGAACTCCAAGATCTAGATCCAAGGGGTTCCCCTCACATAGACGAGAAAGTGACTGGTGGAAATGTGGATCTAGATCTCCTCTCTCTTTTCCCTAAAAAAGGAGCAAGAATCATTGGAGGGATTGAGAGATAGCAAGCTCAAATAAGGTCAACAATGGGGGGCAAACACGAGCTCAAAGGATTAGGTTCAATGGGTAAGAAGACCCCCTTTTATAGGTGGGGAAAAATCCAACCGTTATCCTCACAGCCCGCACAGAGCAGTACTACCGCTCCAAGGAGCGGTACTACCGCTAGGGCGGTAGTAGCCATATGAAAAATAACAGCGAGGAGGAAAAAGGCCAGTAGAACCGCCCAAGCGGTACTACCACTCGTCTTCATGGTACTACCGCTAGGGATAGCGGTACTACCGCAAAGGGTAACGGTACTACTGCTTGCGAGCGGTACTAAAAAATACATCTGTGCCTACCACCGGTGGAAAAAACACGAGATTTTGGTCCGGAGTGGTAGTACCGCTCTTGGGGCCGCAGTAGTACGGCTCCGGAGCGGTAGTAAAAAATTACATCTGCTCTAGCCGCGGTAGTATCGCTGCAGCCTTTTAAGAACACCAAAACTGTCACAACTTTTGCAAACGGACTCCGAATTCAACGAAACAAAGTTTGTTGGAAAACTAACGACATGGGATAACATAATATTGATTTAAATATAAATAAGAAGCAAATGAAAAAAGGCCCATAAGAAAATGGTGAGAACCCTTCCTCGAATAAGACCGGTAAAACCTCCAACACCGAAAACGCAATAGACGAAGCATATGAAATCCATTTTCGATGTACTAGAGCTTGTCACGAAGATAAACACAAGATAAAGAACCCACATAGAGAAAATACAACCAAGAACCAAGAAAGATGATGATGCCAAGAATGCAATGGTTTGAGCTCTCAACGAACAATACGATCAAGCTACTCACTTGAGAGTCCCCTTGATAGTATGACAATTGATCCTATAACTCGGTCTCTCAACTACCACCATGAGACCAGTAAAATAGAAAACCCTATCAAGGTCAAACCTTAGCCTTGCGCATAGTCCACTTGAGGTACATGATGACGATCTTGACTTCCTCAAGATGGACCACCTTTCTTGATTGCATTGGCTTGATGAAGACTAGATGATTGCCCCCATACTCCACTATGGGTGAGCGATGCTTAGACACATCTTCACAAGTCCATTGTCGCCACAATGATCTGTGAGCCTCAAGCATGGTCTCTCCGTGATGTTTCACTTGAACTTGCACATCACAACCTAGATGACGATCTCCACTTGATGTCATCTTCCATGGGATGTATGGCATCTGCTGTTGGAAATATGCCCTAGAGGCAATAATAAATTAGTTATTATCATATTTCCTTGTTCATGATAATCGTTTATTTTCCATGCTATAATTGTATTGATCGGAGACTTAAATGCATGTGTGGATACATAGACAAAACCATGTCCCTAGTATGCCTCTAATGGACTAGCTCGTTGATCAAAGGATGGTTAAGGTTTCCTAGCCATGGACATGAGATGTCATTTGATAACGAGATCACATCATTAGGAGAATGATGTGATGGATAAGACCCAAACTACAAACATAGCATATGATCGTGTCAGTTTATTGCTACTGTTTTCTACATGTCAAGTATATGTTCCTATGACCATGAGATCATGCAACTCACGGATATCGGAGGAGTGCCTTGTGTGTATCAAACGTCGCAACGTAACTGGGTGACTATAAAGGTGCTCTACAGGTATCTCCGATGGTGTTTGTTGAGTTGGCATGGATCGAGACTGGGATTTGTTACTCCGTGTGACGGAGAGGTATCTCAGGGCCCACTCGGTAATACAACATCACAACAAGCCTTGCAAGCAATGTGGCTAAGTGTTAGTCATGGGATCTTGTATTACGGAACGAGTAAAGAGACTTGCCAGTAACGAGGTTGAATTAGGTATGGAGATACTGACGATCGAATCTCGGGCAAGTAACATACCGAAGAACAAAGGGAACATTATACGTGATTAACTGAATCCTTGACATAGAGGTTCGACCGATAAAGATCTTCGTAGAATATGTAGGAACCAATGTGGACGTCCAGGTCCCGCCATTGGTTATTGACCGTAGAGGTGTCTCGGTCATGTCTACATAGTTCTCGAACCCGCAGGGTCTGCACACTTAAGGTTCCGTGATGTTTCGGTAGTGTAGAGTTATGTATGGTGGTGACCGAAGGTTGTTCGGAGTCCCGTAAGAGATCCCGGACGTCACGAGGAGCTCCATAATGGTCCGGAGGTAAAGATTCATATATAGGATGTCCCAGTTTGGTCGCGGGAAAAGTTTCGGGCTCATCGGTAGTGTACCGGGAGTATCGGTAGTGTACCGGGAGTGCCGGTAGTGTACCGGGGGACCTCCGGGAGGGGTATTTCGACCCCAAGAGGTCCATGGGATGTGGGAGTAATAACCAGCCCTTAGTGGGCTGGGAAAACAGCCACAAAGGCCCATGGCGCAGGAGAGAAAGTCCTAAAGCAAAAAGTGGAAAATCAGCCAATAGGAGGCAATCCTACTCCAACTAGGATTGGAGGTGAAGTAGGATTGCTCCCACCTCCTATTTCGTCCGACCCAAAGGCCTTGGATGCCTCTCCTCTCCTCTCCTCCTATATATACTAGTGGATTGGGTGGTTTTTGGACAGAATTTCCGGCCACGTGCTACCCGTTCCACCGGTGCATAGTTTCTCCTCTAGATCGTAGTTCCGCAGCGCTTAGGCGAAGCCCTGCCGGAATTGCTCCACCACCATCACCGAAGCGCTATCATGCTGCCGGTGAACTCTCTCTCCTCTCTAGCTCCTCTTGCTGGATCGAGACGGTGGAGATCGTCATCAAGCTGCACGTGTGCTGAACGCGGAGGTGCCGTCCGTTCGGTGCTAGATCGGAAGGACCGTGATCGAGATCGCGAGACGGTTCGTGATGTGATCACGGAACGGATCGTGATGAGTTTGCGGGATAGATCGTGATCAAGATTGTGAGACGGATTGTGATGAGTTCATGGGACGGATCATGATGTGTTCGCGGGACGGTTCGTGATTGGATTGCGGGACGCTCGGCGATTTGGATCGCAAAGAAGTTCGACTACACCAACCGCATTTCTTAACGCTTCCCGCTTAGCGATCTACAAGGGTACGTAGATCCACTCTCCCTCTCGTAGATGCTCATCACCATGGAAAGGTTTGCGTGTGCGTAGGAAAATTTTTGTTTCCCATGCGACGTTCCCCTACAGTGGCATCATGAGCTAGGTTGATGGTTCGATGAGATCTCGAGTAGAACACAAAATGTTTGTGGGCGTTGATGCTTAGATTGCTTCCTCCCTTGGTCATATTTTGGTTCAGTGGGATTGTGAGATGAAGCGGCCCGGACCAACATTACTCGTACGCTTACGAGAGACCGGTTCCCTCGACGCAACTTGTTGCCTAGATGGCTTGCGGGTGACAGTTTCTCTCACTTTAGTTGGATCGGATTCGACAAAGGCGGTCCTTGAGAAGGTTGAAAAGCAATCTATGTATCACCGATGTGGTTTATGTGTAGGTGAGAATCGTTCTTGCTAGATACCCGTAGCAGCCATGTAAAACATGCAACAACAATTAGAGGACGTCTAACTTGTTTTTGCAGGGTATGTTGTGATGTGATATGGCCAATTACATGATGAGATATATGTGATGTATGAGATGATCATGTGATGTATAGAATTTCATGACTTGCATGTCGTTGAATACGGCAACCGGCAAGAGCCATAGGGTTGTCTTTAATTATTGTATGACCTGCGTGTCAAGCATTAAGCGCTATGTAATGCTTTACTTTATCGCTACGGTAGCAATAGTAGTAGAAGCATGTAGGGCATGACAACCCCGATGGCGACACGTTGATGGAGATCAAGATGATGGAGATCATGGTGTCGTGCCGGTGACGATGGAGATCAT
The DNA here is from genome assembly GCA_022496015.1 of Hordeum marinum. Lineage (NCBI taxonomy): Eukaryota > Viridiplantae > Streptophyta > Magnoliopsida > Poales > Poaceae > Hordeum > Hordeum marinum. Next base: position 46,646,139 of record CM039676.1, read on the forward strand.
GTCGGTGCTTTCTAGATGGAGATCAAAAGCACAAGTTCATGGCCATATCATGTCACTTATGATTTGCATGTGATGTTAATCCTTTTTATGCACCTTGTTTTGCTTAGGATGGCGGTAGCATTATAAGGTGATCCCTCACTTAATTTCAAGATAAATTGTGTTCTCCCCGAGTGTGCACCGTTGCGAAAGTTCGTCGTGTTGAGACACCACGTGATGATCGGGTGTGATAGACTCTACGTTCACATACAACGGGTGCAAGCCAGTGTTGCACATGCAGAACAGTCGGGTTAAACATGACGAGCCTAGCATGTACAGACATGGCCTCGGAACACAAGAGACCGAAAGGTCGAACATGAGTCATATAGTAGATATGATCAACATGATGATGTTCACCATTGCAGCCACCTCAACTCACGTGATGATCGGACTTGAGTTGGTGAATTTGGATCATGTATCACTCGAATGATCGGAGGGATGTCAATTTGAGTGGGAGTTCTTAAGTAATATGATTAATTGAACTCATTATCATGAACATAGTCAAAGTGTCTTTGCAAATTATGTTGTAGATTACTAGCTCGCGTTGTGGCTCCCTTGTATTTTTATATGTTCCTAGAGAAATAGAATTGAAAGATGTTGGTAGCAAAATTGCGGACTGGGTCCATGATCCGAGGATTGTCCTCATTACTGCACAGAAGGCTTATGTCCTTAATGCACCGCTCGGTGCGACACCGCATCTAGCGTCGACTGTAGATGTTGTGAACATCTGACAGGCACGTTTCGATGACTACTTGATAGTTTAGTGCGTCATGCATTACGGCTTAGAATTGAGGCTCCAAAACGTTTTGAACGTCACGGAACATATGAGATGTTCTAAGAGCTGAGATTGTGATCTCAGGCTCGTGCCCGAGTTGCGAGATATAAGATCTCCAACGAGATTCTTTGCCTGCAAGATAAAAGAGAATAGCTCAATCGTTGAGCATGTGCTTAGACTGTCTGGGTACTACAATCGCTTGAATCGAGTGGGAGTTGATCTTCTATATAAGATAGTGATTGATGTAGTTCTCCAAGTCACTGTCACTGAGCTACTAGAACTTGGTGATGAACTATAAAATGCCAGGGAAAGAGATGTTGATCCCTGAGCTGTTCGCGATGTTTGACACCGTGATGGTAGAAATCAAGAAGGAGCGTCAAGTGTTGATGGTTAATCAAACCACTAGTTTCGAGAAGGGCAAGAGCAAGGAGGGAAACTTCATGGATAGCAAGTCAGTTGCTGCTCCAGTGAAGCAACCCAAAGTTGAACTCAAACCTGAGACTAAGTGCTTCTGTTATGAGGTGAGCGGTCGCTGAAGCGGAACAACCCTAGATACTTGGTAGATAAGAAGGCTGGCAACATTGATAGAAGTATATTTGATATACGACTTATTAATGTGTACCTTGCTAGTACTCTTAGTAGCACCTGGGTATTGGATACCGGTTCGGTTTCTAAATGTTAGTAACTCGAAATAAAAGCTACGGAATAAACGGAGAACTAGCTAAGGGTGAGGTGACGATATGTGTTGGAAATGTTTCCAAGGTTGATGTGATCAACATCGCACGCTCTCTCTACCTTCAGGATTAGTGACGAACCTAAATGTTATTTGGTGTTTTGCGTTGAGCTTGAACATGATTAGATCATGTTTATTGCAATACGGTTATTCATTTAAGTTAGAGAATAATGGTTATTCTGTTTACATGAATAATACCTTCAATGGTCATGCACCCAGTGAGAATGGTTTGTTGAAATCTTGATCGTAGTGGTACACATGTTCATAACATTGATGTCAAAAGATACAAAGTTAATAATGATAGTACCACATACTTGTGGCACTGCCGCTAAATGTCATATTGGTATAAAGCGCATGTAGAAACTCCATGCTGATGGATATTTGGACTCATCCGATTTCGAATCGGTTGAGACATGCGAACCATGCCTCTTGGGCAAGATGACTAAAAGACCCCGTTGGATGGAGCGGGCAAGTGATTCATTGGAAATGATACATATTGATGTATGCAATCTAGTGAGTCTTGTAGCGTGTAGTGGATATCGTTATTTTCTTACCTTCACTGATGATTTGAGTAGATATAGTGTATATTTACTTAATGAAACACAAGTCTGAATCGTTTGAAAGGTTCAAGCAAATTCAGAGTGAAGTTTAAAGATCATCGTGACAAGAAGATAAAAATGACCACGATATGATCGTGGAGGTGAATATCTGAGTTACGAGTTTGGCATACAACTTAAGACAATGTGAAATTTGTTTCACAACTAACGCTACCTGGAACAACATGGTGTGATGGTGTGTCTGAACATCATAGTCATGCTCTATTGATATAGTGCATATTGTGATGTCTCTTATCGTTTTACTACTATAATTTTTGGGGTTATGCATTAGAGACAACTACATTCACTTTAAATAGGGCATCATCTAAATCCATTGAGATGACACCGTGTGAATTATGGTTTGATAGAAACCTAAGCTGTCATTTCTTAATATTTGGGGTTGTGACACTTGTGTGGAAAATGTTTTCACCTAATGAGGTCGAACCCAAGGCGGACAAATGCATCTTCATAGAATACCCTAAGATTAGTTGGGTGAACCTTCAATCTCAGATCCTAGTGCAAAGTGTTTGTTGCTTAAATGGATCCTTTCTCGAGGAAATGTTTCTCTCGAAAGAATTGAGTGGGAGGAAGATAGAACTTGATGAGGTTGTTAAACCTTTGTTCAACCAGAGAGTAGCGCAGCGCAGAAAGATGTTTTTGTGAAGCCTACGTTAGTTGAAGAGTAAGTTAATGATGATGATCATGAAGCTTCAGGATCAAGTTACTATCGAACTTCGTGGGTTGACAAGGATGTGTACTGCTCCTAAGTGGTACGACAACTCTGTCTTGGAGATCATGTTGTTGGACAACGATGAACCTACGAGCTATGGAGAAGCGATGATGGGCCAGGATTCCGACGAATGGTTAGAGGCCATGAAATCCGAGATAGGATCCATGTATGAAAACCAAGTATAGACTTTGGTAGACTTGCTCATTAGGCGGCAGGTCGTTGAGTACAAATGGACCTTTAGAATGAAGACAGACACTGATGGTGAGTGTCACCATTTGTAAAGCTCGACTTGTTGCAAAGTTGTTTGTGACAAGTTCAAGGAGTTGACTGCAATGAGGATTTCTCACTCGTAGCGATGCTAAAAGTCTGTTGGAATTATGTTAGCAGTTGCTGCATTTTCAATTATGAAATCTGGCAGATGGATGTCAAAACATCGTTTCCTTAACGGTTTACTTAAGGAAAGGTTGTATGTGATACAACCAGAAGGTTTTGTCAGTCCTAAGGATGCTAAAAGATGAGCAAGCTTCAGTGATCCTTCTATGGACTGAAGCAAGCATCTCGGAGTTGGAATATACACTTTGATGAGGTGATCAAAGTTTCTGTAGTTTATACAAAGTTTACGAGAAACTTGTATTTGCAATAAAGTGAGTGGGAGCACTGTAGAGTTTCTGATAAGTATATGTGGTTGACATATTGTTGATCAGAAATAATGTAGAATTTCTGGAAGGCATAAAAGGTTGTTTGAAAAGTGTTTTTCAAAGGAAGACCTGGATAAAGCTACCTAATTGTTGAGCATCAAAATCTATAGAGATAGATCAAGATGCTTGATGAGACTTTCAATGAGTGCATACCTTGACAAGATTTTGAAAGAGTTCAAAATGGATCAGCCCGAGAAATAGTTCTCGTCTGATTTGTAAGGTGTGAAGTTGACTGAGACTCAAAGCTCGACAACGGCAGAAGAAAGAGAAAGGACGAATGTCGTCCCCTATGCCTTAGCCATAGGCTCTATATTATGCCATGCTGTGTACCGCACCTATGTGTGCCTTGCCATGAGTCTGTCAAGGGGTACAAGAGTGGTCCAGGAGTGGATCACTGGACAGCGGTCGGAATTATCCTTAGTAACCAGAGGACTAAGGAAATGTTTCTTGATTATGGAGGTGATAAAGAGTTCGTCGTAAAGAGTTACGTCGATGCAAGCTTTAACACCTATCCGGATGACTAGTAGTAGTAATCTGGATACGTATAGTGGAGCAGCCATTTGGAAATAGTACCAAGTGGAGTGTGGTAGCAGTGTTTACGGTTTGACATAGAGATTTGGAAAGTACACACGGATCCGAATATCGCAGACCCGTTGACTATAAGACCTCTCTCACATGCAAAGCATGATCGAGCCCCAAAACTCATTGGGTGTTAGATTCATAACAATGCGAATCACATGGTGATGTGAACTAGATTATTGACTCTAGTGCAAGTGGGAGACTATTGGAAATATGCCCTAGAGGCAATAATAAATTAGTTATTATCATATTTACTTGTTCATGATAATCGTTTATTATCCATGCTATAATTGTATTGATCGGAGACTTAAATGCATGTGTGGATACATAGACAAAACCATGTCCCTAGTATGCCTCTAATGGACTAGCTCGTTGATCAAAGGATGGTTAAGGTTTCCTAGCCATGGACATGAGATGTCATTTGATAACGGGATCACATCATTAGGAGAATGATGTGATGGATAAGACCCAAACTACAAACATAGCATATGATCGTGTCAGTTTATTGGTACTGTTTTCTGCATGTCAAGTATATGTTCCTATGACCATGAGATCATGCAACTCACGGATATCGGAGGAGTGCCTTGTGTGTATCAAATGTCGCAACGTAACTGGGTGACTATAAAGGTGCTCTACAGGTATCTCCGATGGTGTTTGTTGAGTTGGCATGGATCGAGACTGGGATTTGTTACTCCGTGTGACGGAGAGGTATCTCAGGGCCCACTCGGTAATACAACATCACAACAAGCCTTGCAAGCAATGTGGCTAAGTGTTAGTCATGGGATCTTGTATTACGGAACGAGTAAAGAGACTTGCCAGTAACGAGGTTGAATTAGGTATGGAGATACTGACGATCGAATCTCGGGCAAGTAACATACCGAAGAACAAAGGGAACATTATACGTGATTAACTGAATCCTTGACATAGAGGTTCGACCGATAAAGATCTTCGTAGAATATGTAGGAACCAATGTGGACGTCCAGGTCCCGCCATTGGTTATTGACCGTAGAGGTGTCTCGGTCATGTCTACATAGTTCTCGAACCCGCAGGGTCTGCACACTTAAGGTTCCGTGATGTTTCGGTAGTGTAGAGTTATGTATGGTGGTGACCGAAGGTTGTTCGGAGTCCCGTAAGAGATCCCGGACGTCACGAGGAGCTCCATAATGGTCCGGAGGTAAAGATTCATATATAGGATGTCCCAGTTTGGTCGCCGGAAAAGTTTCGGGCTCATCGGTAGTGTATCGGGAGTATCGGTAGTGTACCGGGAGTGCCGGTAGTGTACCGGGGGACCTCCGGGAGGGGTATTTCGACCCCAAGAGGTCCATGGGCTGTGGGTAAATAATAACCAGCCCTTAGTGGGCTGGGAAAACAGCCACAAAGGCCCATGGCGCAGGAGAGAAAGTCCTAAAGCAAAAAGTGGAAAATCAGCCAATAGGAGGCAATCCTACTCCAACTAGGATTGGAGGTGAAGTAGGATTGCTCCCACCTCCTATTTCGGCCGACCCAAAGGCCTTGGATGCCTCTCCTCTCCTCTCCTCCTATATATACTAGTGGATTGGGTGGTTTTTGGACAGAATTTCCGGCCACGTGCTACCCGTTCCACCGGTGCATAGTTTCTCCTCTAGATCGTAGTTCCGCAGCGCTTAGGCGAAGCCCTGCCGGAATTGCTCCACCACCATCACCGGAGTGCCTTCACGCTGCCGGTGAACTCTCTCTCCTCTCCACCTCCTCTCGCTGGATCGAGACGGTGGAGATCGTCATCAAGCTGCACGTGTGCTGAACACGGAGGTGCCGTCCGTTCGGCGCTAGATCGGAAGGACCGTGATCGAGATCGCGAGACGGTTCGTGATGTGATCACGGAACGGATCGTGATGAGTTTGTGGGATAGATCGTGATCAATATCGTGAGACGGATCGTGATGAGTTCACGGGACGGATCATGATGTGTTCGCGGGACGGTTCGTGATTGGATCGCGGGACGCTCGGCGATTTGGATCGCGAAGAAGTTTGACTACACCAACCGCGTTTCTTAACGCTTCCCGCTTAGCGATCTACAAGGGTACGTAGATCCACTCTCCCTCTCGTAGATGCTCATCACCATGGATAGGTTTGTGTGTGCGTAGGAAATTTTTTGTTTCCCATGCGACGTTCCCCAACATCTGCCTCTTGATGGAAGCCTATGGAAATATACCTAACCCCACAAAGAACTCTCACATAGACCATGGGTTAGTACACAAAGCTTAATGGACAATGCTTACCAGACCATGGGATCACTTGATCCCTCTCGGTACATCTTGTACGCTTTGTGTGTTGATCAACTTGATTCACTTTTTGACTTAGTCTTGATCAACATTGTATCTTAGATTCTCTCTTCATAAAGATGATGTCTTGAAGGTAAACATGAATGCTTACACAATATTCTTCTTCAAGACATGCTTGCAATAAGCTCAACTCCCACATGACCAATCTTTGGACAAACCTTGAATACCACCTTGGTCACCATATAAACTCCTAGAAACCAATAGATGGGCTCCAAGAAGTACCTACAGACAAATCCTTCGAATATAACTCAAGGCAACCATTAGTCCATAGGCATTGTCATCAATTACCCAAAACCTCACATGGAGAAATGTGCTCTTACACTAAGTGAATGATCTATGTTTATTACACTAACCCTTCTCACAAAGTTCTGTTAAGTTTTGTGTGGTTCAAGTTTTCAAGTTTTGGGTGAGATACCAATATAAGGAGAATAAGGAGTGACAAGAACCTAATGTTGGTGATTCCCAAGGCACCCCCAAGGTAATATCCAAGGAAGACTCAACAGCCTAAGCTCGGGGATGCCCCGGAAGGCATCCCTCTTTTTCGTCTTCAACACTATCGGTATATCTTACTTGGAGCTATATTTTTATTTGTCACATAATATGAGTTTTTCTTGGAGCATCATTTTATTTTGTTGTTCTCTGTTAGGTTGTATTTACAATCTTGTTTTTCAATAAAAAGTTCCAAGAATTGTCTTTAGGATGCTTGAATTGCATGTTTGATGTGTGCTGTGTAAAACTAGAAACTTCTTCTGTAGTGTTTGAATTTTCATATTTTACTTGAATGTGGAAAGTTTATGAATTTTTTACACAGCGTTTTCATATAAATTCCTTAGCATTTCCTAAATTTCCAGAATTTTTTGAGTTATAGAGGTACACTTTTATAATAAATTGCTACAGACTATTCTGTTTGGACATATTGCTGTCATAGTTTTGTTATCTACTTATCCTATAGTTTGCATAGCCTATATTGGCAGATATAAATTGTGGAAATGTTAGTATACAGTAACTAATGTTTCAAAATTATTGCGCAACTTGTCTTGGCAGTACATGAAGTGTTGATTTGTTCTTATGTGTACTAACCTATCTCACGAGTTCGTTTCGAGTTTTGTGTGGATGAAGTTTTTGAGAATAGGTGAAACCATGATATGAGAGGAATGAACGAGATACAGAAGCTCAAGCTTGGGGATGCCCAAGGAACCCCAAGTAAAAATTTCAAGAAGTCTCAAGCATCTAAGCTTGGGGATGCTACGCATCCCACCTCTCTTCTTCAATAATTATCAGTTAGGCTATGTTGAGCCTAAATTTTAATTCGTTCACATGATGCATGTTATTCTTGGAGTGCTATTTTTCTTTTGCTTGCTGTGTAAATAAAATAATCAGATCTGAAAATCTTTATTGAGAGAGAGAGAGAAAGTCCTCACATAGCTACTTAATTGTTTGACTACATTGATCTTCACTTATATGTTTTGGAGTAGTTTTGTCTTTTACTCTCGTGCTTCACTTATATCCTATGAGTAAATGGTTGAATGAATTGAATATCATAAATCTAAAATTATATATGTTTTATATTCTTACCCCATGGGGAGTAATGACTTCACATATAGGAAGTATATGTGGTAAAATTTATTGAAAGTTAGCAAACACCGCATTGGTCACTTGAACCATTCATGAAAGAATATTGAAGGAAGAGAGATTTAAAATATAAATATACTATCTTGGACATCTTCTATGATTGTAAATACCCATTAATTATTTTCAAACTTGAGAAAATTATTTGAAGTTGTACAAGGGAGACAACATAATGAGTTATGCTTGGGTATATTTGTATAGAAGTTATATTGTTATGAATCCTCCAACATATGGTGCTTCCTTCCACCTCATATTAGCCAAAACTTCTACACCAAGTAGAAATACTACTTGTGCATCCAAACACCCTTAAACCAAAATTGTTCCATTGGAGTCCACCATACCTACCTATATGCGGTATTTACCTGCCGTTCCAAGTAAATTTGCATGTGCCAAACTCTAAACCTTCAAATAATATTTTGTTTTGTATGCCCGAATCACTCATATAATGACTAGGGGCTGTCAGTATCTTCCATGCTAGGTGGGTTATTCTCACGATATGTGTTGATTCACTATCATTCACGAGAAAGCGGCTGTTAATAGGGATTCCTAGTCCCGAAATCAAAGAAAAAATTGAAAATAATTAAAAAAAACTCCCCCAGGAATGTTCTTGGTATGGACGGTACCCGTGGATTCGGCTCGCCATGGAGTCTGATTGATTGGTGGATGGGGAGTAAAAACTTTACCATTCTGTTTGGGAATCGCCTATAATGTATCTAGCATGGAAGATACCGAGATCTCTCGGTTGTTATGGTGACAATGAAAGCATACCGCCCAAAATTATTATTCATCTCTATTTTAAAAGCTCGAGCTCTGGCACTTATGCAAATCAATGCTTCCCACTGCGAAGGGCATATCTTTTACTTTCATGTATTTACTTTTATGCAAGAGTCAATAGTATTCCTTTTTAGTTCAACCTCAATTATTCTTTAGTTGGCAAGCATCATGTGGTGGGGAAATATCCAAGCATATATGGCCATTCAAATATATTTGATCATGAATTATTATTATTGACAATTATCTATATGATAAATAAGTTGGTGTTGGGAGATGTAGTAGTAAATCAAAAAAAATCGTACGATCACCAAGATCTATTTATGGAGAAACCAGCAATGAGTGGGGAGATATTGCATCTTCATACCTTTGAAGATCGCTAAGCGGAAGCGTTACAAGAACGCGGTTGGTGGAGTCGTACTCGTAGCGATTTAGATCGCGATGGACTCTGATCTTAGTGCCGAACAACGACACCTCCGCGTTCAACACACGTGCAGCCCGATGACGTCTCCTAAGCCTTAATCCAGCAAAGAGGAAGGAAAGGTTGAGGGAGAGCTCTGGCAGCACGACGGCGTGGTGACGGTAGAGCTGCGTGGTCTTTGGCAGGGCTTCGCCAAGCACTACGGAGAACGAGGAGAGGGAGGAGTAGGGCTGCGCCAAGAGAGGAAGAAACCGCATGTCTGGCAGCCCCAAAACACCACTATATATAAGAGGAGGAGGAGGGAGGGCTGCGCCCTAGGGTGGTGCAGTAGCCACCAGATCCCATCTGGCCGGCGGCCAAGAGGGAGAGGGGTGCGGCTGCCCTAGGGTGGGGCTTAGGGCCCATCTGCCCTAGGGTTTGCCCCTCCTCCCACTTCAGCTGCGCCTTGGGCCCTTGTGGGGGCGCACCAGCCCACCTAGGGGCTGGTTCCTTCCCACGTGCGGCCCATGCAGCCCTCTAGGGCTGGTGGTCCCACTTGGTGGACCCTCAGAACCCTTCCGGTGGTCCCGGTACGTTATCGGTGACGCCCAAAACATTTCCGGTAACCAAATCCTCACTTCCTATATATCAATCTTTGTCTCTGGACCATTCCAGAACTCCTTGTGACGTCCGGGATCTCATCCGGGACTCCGAACAACCTTCGGAGACCACGTACACTATTTCCCTATAACCCTAGCATCATCGAACCTTAAGTGTGTAGACCCTACGGGTTCGGGAGACACGTAGACATGACCGAGACACCTCTCCAGTCAATAACCAACAGCGAGATCTAGATACCCATGTTGGCTCCCACATGCTCCATGATGATCTCATCGGATGAACCATGATGTCAGGGATTCAATCAATCCCATATACAATTCCCTTTGTCTATCGGTATGATACTTGCCCAAGATTCAATCGTTGGTATCCCTATACCTTGTTCAATCTCGTTACCGGCAAGTCTCTTTACTCGTTTCGTAATACATCATCCCGTGGCTAACTCCTTAGTCACATTGAGCTCATTATGATGATGTCTTACTGAGTGGGCCCAGAGATACCTCTCCATCATACGGAGTGACAAATCCCAGTCTCGATTCATCCCAACCCAACAGACACTTTCGGAGATACCCATAGTGCACCTTTATAGCCACCCAGTTACGTTGTGACATTTGGCACACCCAAAGCATTCCTACGGTATCCGGGAGTTGCACAATCTCATGGTCTAAGGAAACGATACTTGACATTGGAAAAGCTTTAGCAGACGAACTACACGATCTTCTGCTATGCTTAGGATTGGGTCTTGTCCATCACATCATTCTCCTAATGATGTGATCCCATTATCAACGACATCCAATGTCCATGGTCATGAAACCGTGACCATCTATTTATCAACGAGCTAGACAACTAGAGGCTCACTAGGGACACATTGTGGTCTATGTATTCACACATGTATTATGGTTTCCGGTTAACACATTATAGCATGAACAATAGACAATTATCATGAACAAGGAAATACAATAATAACCATTTTATTATTGCCTCTAGGGCATATTTCCAATAGTCTCCCACTTGCACTAGAGTCAATAATCTAGTTACATTGTGATGAATCGAACACCCATAGCATTCTGGTGTTGATCATGTTTTGCTCATGAGAGAGGTTTAGTCAACAGATCTGCGACATTCAGATCCGTATGCACTTTACAAATATCTATATCTCCCTCTTGAATGTAATCACGGATGGAGTTGAAGCGGTGCTTGATGTGTCTTGTCTTCTTGTGAAACCCGGGCTCCTTCGCAAGGGCAATAGCTCCAGTGTTGTCACAAAATAGAGTCATCGGGCCCGACACACTTGGAATTACTCCTAGGTCGGTGATGAACTCCTTCATCCAGACTCCTTCCTTTGCTGCTTCCAAAGCAGCTATGTACTCCGCTTCACAGAACATAGTGGATACTAGGGATCAAACCCTAACCAAACTAACTCGATTACATGATAAATCTCATCCAACCCATCACCGTCCAGCAAGCCTGCGATGGGATTACTCACGAATGGTGGAGAGCATCATGGAATTGGTGATGAAGGATGGTTGGTGATGACGATGGCGACGATTTTTCCTCTCCGAAGCCCAAAACGGACTCCAGATCTGGTCTCCTGAGGAAGAACGTGAGGTGGCGGTGGCTCCATATCGTGAAACACGATGAACTCTTCTCTGCAAAACATTTCTCCGCGAATAGGGTTATATGGAGCTGGAGAGGAGGTCAGAGGAGCCACGAGGTACCCACAAGCCTGCTAGGCACGGCCAGGGGGGTGGCCGCGCCTAGCAGGCTTGTGGCCTGTAGGTGGCCCCCCTCTGGTTGATTCTTGCGCAAGTATTTTTTATTAAATCCAAAAATATTCTCTGTAAATTTTTAGAACGATCCGACAAGTTTTATTACTTCACAAAAATAATACCAAGGCAATTCTGCTGAAAACAGCATCAATCCTGGTTAGTTCCATTCAAATCATGAAAATTAGAGTCCAAAACAAGGGCAAAAGAGTTTGGATTAGTGGATACAATGGAGACGTATCACTTGTGCATCAAAACCCTTACCATGTTATGCCTGATGAGTCCACTATATCTACCTATATGCGGTATTACCCAGCCGTTCCAAAGTAAATTTGCATGTTCCACCTCTAAAAATTTAAATAAACGTCTGTTTTGTGTGCCTGGACCGCTCATGAAACGACAGGGGCGATCAATATCTTCCATGCTATGCGGGTTATTCTCATGACGAGTGTTTATTCACTTGTCCTTACACAAGAGGGCCGGTAATAGGGATTCCTAGTCCCGAAATCAAAAATCAAAAATAATTAAACAAAACTCCCCCAAGAATGTTGTTGGTTTGGACGGTACCCATGGATGCGGCTTGCCATGGAGTGTGATTGTTGGTGTAAGGGGAGTAAACCTTTACTTTTACCGCTTGGGAACCACCGCTAATTTGTTTAGCATGGAAGATATTGATAACTCTTGGTAGTGACACTGATAGAAAGGGTGTACCTCCCAAAATTATCTCTCTCTCTCTCTCTCTCTGTTTTAACCTTTGATCACTAGCACGGCTGCAAATCCATGCTTCCCTCTACGAAGGGATTATCTATTTACTTTTATGTTGAGTCATCACCTTCTTACATAAGCGCCAGACTTGAGAGCACTATTGTCATCCTCATGCATTGTGTATAGTTGATGTTGGACGCAGCATGACTGGATATTTTTACCATGAATTACAATATTTAGTCGCTGCTTGAACTTTGGAGGTGCTCTCCATTTATGTTTTGCGGTCTCAGAAAGGGCTAGCGAGATACCACTATTGTCATATTGTATCAGGATTGTTTTGCCAAAATGTTGGCGCTTGAGATATCTTATTATTGCTCGCTAGTTACTTATGTTATTAATATGAGTAAATATAATTCCTAAGAGTTATTGTTGACATGGTTAGTCATAATCTCTGTTGAAAACCTGGGTGCTACTTAAGCATATATATGTAAACAAGAACAAAAGAGTTTATAAAAGTTTTTCTTTATCACTTTTAGTTTATCAACTGAATTTCTTGAGGACAAGCAAAGGTTTAAGCTTGGGGGAGTTGATATGTGATACGTCTCCAACGTATCTATAATTTATGAAGTATTCATGCCATGTTTACAATAATTTTATATGATTTTGGTATGATTTTATTAGAACTAACCCGGACTGACGCTGTTTTCACCAGAACTACTATGGTGTCGTTTTTGTGCAGAAATAAAATTTCTCGGAATGGGCTGAAAATTTACGGTGATTTTTTATGGACCAAGACCCCCAGAGCACAAGAGCTAGGCCAGGAAGTGAACGAGTAGGCCACAAGCCTGTTGGGCACCCCCTAGGTCATGTCCCTGTGGCTTGTGGATTCCTCGAGCACCCCCTTGGCGTGAGACCGACGCCAAAAATCCCTATAAATACAAAAAACCCACAAAGAAACCAAGATCGGGAGTTTCACCGTCACAAGCCTCTATAGCCACGAAAAACCAATCAGGAGCCTGTTCCGGCACCTTGCCGGAGGGGGAAACCATCACCGAAGGCCGTCTTCATCATCCCGACGGTCTCCATGACGAGGAGGGAGTAGTTCACCTTTGAGGCTGAGGGTATGTACCACTAGCTATGTGTTTGATCTCTCTCTCTCTCATGTTCTTGAGATGCCACGATCTTGATGTACCTCGAGCTTTATTGATATAGATGAATCATATGGATTTCCCCTCTCTATCTTCTTGTGATGAATTGAGTTTTCCCTTTGAAGTTTTCTTACCGGATTGAGCCTTTAATGATTTGATAACACTTGATGTATGTCTTGCGATGGGATATCCGTGGTGACAATGGGATGTTCTATTGATCCACTTGATGTATGTTTTGGTGATCAACTTGCGGGTTCCGTGACCTTGGGAATCTATGCATAGGGGTTGGCACATGTTTTCGTCTTGAATCTCAGATAGAAACTTTGGGGCACTTTTTGAAGTTCTTTGTGTTGGATTGAACATGATGAATCTGAAATTGTGTGATGCATATCGTATAATCAAGCCCATGGGTACTCGTGGTGACATTGGAGTATCTAGGTGACATTAGAGTTTTGGTTGATGTGTGTCTTAAGGTGTTATTTTAGTACGAACTCTAGGGTTGTTCGTGACACTTATAGGGATAGCTCATAAAATTGATCGGAAAAGATAACTTTGTGGTGGTTACGTACCCTACAATAATTTCTTCGTTAGTTCTCCACTATATATGACTTTGGAGTGAACTCTTTGTCACACGTGAGGTATTTACATATGATCCAACTATGTCAGTATTGTTGAGACAAATTGCACTAGTGAAAGTATGAACCCTAGGCCTTGTTTCTAAGCATTGCAATACCATTTGTGCTCACTTTTATCATTAGTTACCTTGCTGTTTTTATATTTTCAGATTAAAACCCCCTATATCTACCATCCATATTGCACTTGTATCACCATCTCTTCGCCAAACTAGTGCACCTATACAATTTGTCATTATATTGGGTGTGTTGGGGACACAAGAGATTTTTGTATTTGATTGCAGGGTTGTTTGAGGTCCTACACCTCCCACGGATTGATAAACCTTAGGTCATCCATTTGAGGGAAAATTGCCACTGTCCTACAAAATCTGCGCTTGGAGGCCCAACACGAGTCTACAAGAAGAAGGTTGTGTAGTAGACATCAATACGTCTCCAACATATCTACTTTTCCTCACTCTTTTGCCCTTGTTTTGGACTCTAATTTGCATGATTTGAATGGAACTAACATGGACTAATGTTGTTTTCAACAGAATTGCCATGGTGTTGTTTTTGTGTGCAGAAATAAAAGTTCTCGAAATGGAACGGAACTTTCGGGAGATTTATTTTGGAAAATATAAAAAATACTGGAGCCATAAACCACCGGAGAGGGGGCCCAGGGTGCGCATCACCCACCAGGGCGCACCAACCCTCTCTCGGCATGACCTGGTGGGTGGTGGGCACCTGGGATCCCCACTTGACAAATCTCCGCCACTATAAATTCCTAATTTTAGAGAAAAATAGGAGAGAAAGAATTATCGCGTTTCACGAGACGGAGCCACTGCCACCTCCTATTCTTCATCGGTAGGCCTTATCTGGAGTCCATTTGGTGCTCCGAAGAGGGGAATCTTCGGTCTTCATCATCATCAACCTTTCTCCATCGCCAATTCCATGATGCTCCCCACCGGGTGTGAGTGATTCCTTCGTAGGCTTGCTGGTCGATGAGGAGTTGGATGAGATTCATCATGTAATTGAGTTAGTTTTGTTAGGGATTGATCCCTAGTATCCATTATGTTCTGAGATTGATGTTGCTATGACTTTGCGATGCTTAATGCTTGTCACTAGGGCCCGAATGACATGATTTCAGATCTGAACTGTTTATGTTATCATCATTATATCTATGTTCTTGATCCGATCTTGCCTAGTCATATGCACCTATTATGTGTTATGATCCGTCAACCCCATAGTGACAATATTTGGGATACTTCGCGGTGATGACCATAGTTTGAGGAGTTCATGTATTCACTAAGTGATAATGATTTGTTTTGTTTCTCTATTAAAAGGAGGCCTTAATATCCCTTAGTTTCCTTATGGACCCCGCTGCCACGGTAGGGTAGGACAAAAGATGCCATGCAAGTTCTTTTACATAAGCACATATGACTATATACGGAATACATGCCTACATTACAACTGGAGCTAGTTCTGTATTGCCCTAGGTTATGACTGTCACGTGATCAATATCATCCAATGAGTTACCAATCCAGTGCCTACGACCTTTGCACTTATTGTTCTTGCTAAGTTACTACTGTTGTTGCTGCTGTTCCTACAACTACAAAACTCTTGCTACTACTGTTACCGCTACTGTTACTATTGCTACTGCCCTCAAACCTATCATATTACTATGCTACCGATCACTTTCCTGTAGATATTTATCTCTAGGTGTGGTTGAATTTGTTGGGAGACGTAGTAGTAAATCAAAATTTTCCTACGTTCACCAAGATCTATCTATGGAGAAACCAGCAACGAGAGGGGAGAGATTGCATCTTCATACCTTTGAAGATCGCTAAGCGGAAGCGTTACAAGAACGCGGTTGATGGAGTCGTACTCGCAGCGATTCAGATCGCGGTAGATCCGATCAAGTGCCGAACGGACGGCACCTCCGCGTTCAACACACGTGCAGCCCGGTGACGTCTCCAACACCTTGATCCAGCAAGGAGGAAGGAGAGGTTGGGGAAGGGCTCCAACAGCAGCACGACGGCGTGGTGGTGGTGGAGTAGCAAGGTATTCCGACAGGGCTTCGCCTAAGCGCTGCGGAGGAGGAAGAAGAGAGGTAGGGCTTCGCCGTGAGAGAGAGAGATCAAATCTTGTCTCAAAACATCCAAAACCTCAAGTATATATAGGAGGAGGGACGTGGAGGGCTGGCTTGGCCTCTACTCCAAAGAGGAGATGGCCGGCCGAATTAAAGGGAGAGTCCACCTCCCACAAGGGAGGTGGATCTCCTCCTTTTAAATCCTTTTTGCCTTATCTCCTTATCTCCAGCCGCATGGGCCTTTAGCAAAAGTCTTGCCCAGCCCAATAAGGGCTGGCACACTTTATCTAACAGCCCATGTGGTCCTTTGGTCGTCACACCCCTCCCGGGGGTTATCCGGCACCCTCCCGGCACTCCCGGTACACTACCGATGAGCCCGAAAACTTTCCGGTGACCAAAACTGGACTTCCTATATATCAATCTTTACCTCCGGACCATTCCGGAGCTCCTCGTGACGTCCGGGATCTCATACGGGACTCCGAACAACCTTCGGTAATCACGTATACCTTTTCCCTATAACCCTAGCGTCATCGAACCTTAAGTGTGTAGACCCTACGGGTTCGGGAGACACGTAGACATGACCGAGACACCTCTCCGGTCAATAACCAACAGCGGGATCTGGATACCCATGTTGGCTCCCACGTACTCCACGATGATCTCATCGGATGAACCACGATGTCAAGGATTCAATCAATCCCGTATACAATTCCCTTTGTCTATCGGTATGATACTTGCCCGAGATTCGATCGTCGGTATCCCCATACCTTGTTCAATCTCGTTACCGGCAAGTCTCTTTACTCGTTCCGTAGTACATCATCCCGTGACTAACTCCTTAGTCACATTGAGCTCATAATGATGATGTCTTACCGAGTGGGCCCAGAGATACCTCTCCGTCACACGGAGTGACAAATCCCAGTCTCGATTCATGCCAACCCAACAGATACTTTCGGAGATACCCGTAGTGCACCTTTATAGCCACCCAGTTACGTTGTGACGTTTGGCACACCCAAAGCATTCCTACGGTATCCGGGAGTTGCACAATCTCATGGTCTAAGGAAACGATACTTGACATTGAAAAGCTTTAGCAAACGAACTACACGATCTTGTGCTATGCTTAGAATTGGGTCTTGTCCATCACATCATTCTCCTAATGATGTGATCCCGTTATCAATGACATCCAATGTCCATGGCCATGAAACCGTGACCATCTATTGATCAACGAGCTAGTCAACTAGAGGCTCACTAGGGACATGTTGTGGTCTATGTATTCACACATGTATTATGGTTTCCGGTTAACACAATTATAGCATGAAAAATAGACAATTATCATGAACAAGGAAATACAATAATAACCATTTTATTATTGCCTCTAGGGCATATTTCCAACAGTCTCCCACTTGCACTAGAGTCAATAATCTAGTTCACATCACCATGTGATTAACACTTACATCACCATGTGATCATATCATCATGTGATTAACACCCAATAAGTTCTGGGGTTTGTTCATGTCCTGCTCGTGAAAGAGGTTTTAGTCAACGGGTCTGCGACATTCAGATCCGTGTGTACCTTACAAACTTTCCATGTCATATTTGTAGATACTACTCCCATGCTCCACTTGGAGCTATTCCAAATGGCTGCTCCACTATACGTAGCTGGATTTCTACTAAGAGTCATCCGGATTGGTTTTAAAGCTTGCATCATCGTAACACTTTACGATGAACTCTTTATCACCTCCATAATCGAGAAATATTTCCTTAGTTCTCAAGTTACTAAGGCTAACTTTGACCGCTGTCTAGTGATCCACTCTTGGATTACTCTTGTACCCCTTGACAGACTCATGGCAAGGCACACACAGGTGCGGTACACAGCATGGCATACTATATAGAGCCTATGGCTAAAGCATAGGAGATGACACTCATCTCTTCTTTATCTTCTGCCGTGGTCGGGTATTGAGTCTTACTCAATTTCACACCTTACAATACAGTCAAGAACTCCTTCTTTGACCCATCTATTTTGAACTCCTTCAAAAACTTGTCAAGGTATGTCTTCGTCGAAAAAACTTATCAAGCGAATAGATCTATCCCTATAGATCTTGATGCTCAATAAAATAGTAGCTTTATCTGGGTCTTCCTTTGAAAAACAAAACTTTTCAAACAACCCTTCATGCTCTTCCAGAAATTCTACATCATTTCCGATCAATAATATGTCAACTACATATTCTTATAAGAAATTCCATAGTGCTCCCACTCACTTTCTTGCAAATACAAGTTTCTCATAAACTTTGTATAAACTTAAACACTTTGATCACCTCATCAAAGCATATATTCCAACTCCGAGATGCTTGCTCCAGTCCATAGAAGGATCGCTGGAGTTTGCATATTATTAGCATCCTTAGGATTGACAAAACCTTCTGGTTGTATCACATACAACTCTTCCTCACAGAAACCATTACGGAAACCTTGTTTTGTCATCCATCTGCCAGATTTCATAATCGAAAAATGCAGCAACTGCTAACAAAATTTTAATAGACTTTTAGCATCGCTACAGATGAGACAATCTCATTGCAGTCAACTCCTTGAACTTGGCGGAAACTTCTTTGCGACAAGTCGAGCTTTATAAACGGTGACATTTCACCATTAGCGTCTATGTTTATCTCAAAGGTCCATTTGTACTCAATGACCCGCCATTCAACAGGCAAGTCTACCAAAGTCCATACTTGGTTTTCATACATGGATCCTTTCTCGGATTTCATGGCTCCTAGCCATTTGTTGGAATCCGGGCCCACCATCGCTTCTCCATAGTTCGTAGGTTCATCGTTGTCCAACAACATGATTTCCAAGACAGGGTTGTCGTACTACTCAGGAGCAGTACGCGTCCTTGTCGACCTACGAGGTTCGATAGTGACTTGATCCGAAGCTTCATGATCATCATCATTAACTTCCTTTTCAACTAAGTAGGCTCTACAGAAACATCTTTCTGTGTTGCGCTATTCTCTGGTTGAAACAAAGGTTCAACAACCTTATCAAGTTCTATCTTCCTCCCACTCAATTCTTTCGAGAGAAACTCTTTCTCAAAAAGGACCCGTTCTTAGCAACAAACACCTTTTGCGCTTGGATCTGAGATAGAAGGTATACCCAATGTCTCATTAGGGTATTCTATGAAGATGCATTTGTCTGCTTTGAGTTCGAGCTCGCTAGGTGAAAAACCCATTTTCACATAAGCGTCGCAGCCCCAAACATTAAGAAATGACAGCTTAGGCTTCTGTCAAACCATAATTCTCACGGTGTCATCTCAACAGACTTAGATGGTGCCCTGTTAAAGTGAATGGATTTGTCTTTAATGCATAACCCCATAACGATAGGGGTAAAACGATAAGAGACATCATAGTACTCACTATATCCAATAGAGCACGACTACGACGTTCGAACACACCATCACACTATGGTGTTCCAGGAGGCGTGAGCTGTGAAACAATTTCCACATTGTCTAAAATTGCATACCAAACTCGTAACTTAGATATTCACCTCCATGATCATATCATAGACATTTATCTTCTTGTCACGATGATCTTTAACTTCACTCTGAAACTCCTTGAACCTTTCAAACATTTCAGATTCGTGTTTCATTAAGTAAATATCCCCATATTTACTCAAATCATCAGTGAAGGTAAAGAAAAACAACGATATCCACTGTGTGTTTCAACACTCATTGGACCACATACATCAACATGTATTAATTCCAATAAGCCACTTGCCCGCTCCATCATATTGGATGACGGGGTCTCAGTCATCTTGCCCAAGAGGCATGGCTCGCATGTCTCAACCGATTCGAAATCGAGTGAGTCAAAAAACATCCATCATCATGGAGTTTCTTCATGCGATTTATACCAATATGACATTACGTGGCAGTGCCACAAGCATGTGGTACTATCATTATTAACTTTGTATCTTTTGGTACCAATGTTATGAATATGTGTACTACTACGATCATGATTCGATAAACCATTTCGAGTGGGTGCATGACCATTGAAGGCATTATCCATGTAAACAGAATAACCATTATTCTCTAACTTATATGAATAACCGTATCGCACTAATCATGATCTAATCACGTTTATGCTCAACGCAAACACCAAATAACATTTATTTAGGTTTATCACAAATCCTGAAGGTAGAGAGAGCGTGCGATGGTGATCACATCAATCTTGGAAATACTTCCAACACACATCGTCACCTTTCACCTAGCTAGTCTCCATTTACTCCGTAGCTTTTATTTCGAGTTGCTAACACTTAGCAACCGAACCGGTATCTAATACCCAGGTGCTACTAGGAGTACCAGCAAGGTACACATCACTAACACGTATATCAAATATACTTCCATTGACATTACCAGCCTTCTTATCTACCAATCATCTAGGGTTTTTCCGCTTCAGCGAACATTCTCCTCATAACAGAAGCACTTAGTCTCGGGTTCGGGCTCAACCTTGGGTTTCTTCACTAGAGCAACAACTGGCTTGCCATTCCTGAAGTTTTTCCCTTCTTGCCCTTGCCCCTTTTGAAACTAGTGGTTTTCACTTAACCATCAACACTTGATGCTCCTTATTGATTTCTACCTTCGTGGTGTCAAACATCACGAACAACTCAGGGATCATCTTATCCATCCCTGGCATGTTATAGTTCATCACGAAGCTCTAGTAGCTTGGTGGCAGTGACTTGGAGAACTGCATTAATCACTATCTCATCTGGAAGATTAACTCCCACTTGATTCAAGTGATTGTAGCACCCAGACAATCTGAGAACACGCTCACCGATTAAGCTATTCTCCTTTATCTTGCAGGCAAAGAATCTTGTTGGAGGTCTCATACCTCTCAACATAGGCACGAGCTTGAGATCACAATCTCAGCTCCTAGAACATCTCATATGTTCTGTGACGTTCAAAACATTTTGAAGCCTCAATTCTAAGCCGTAATGCATGACGCACTGAACTATCACGTAGTCATCAAAAAGTGCCTGTCATATGTTCACAACATCTACAGACAACGCTTGAGGGAGTGATGCAGTTAGCGGTACATCAAAAACATAAGCTTTCTGTGCAGCAATGAGGACAATCCTCAGATCACGGACCCAGTCCGCATTATTGCTACCATCAACTTTCAACTTACTTTTCTCTAGGATTGTATCAATAAAACTGGGGAGCTACAGCGCGAGCTATCTACGACATAATTTGCAAGGACATTTTTAGACTAAGTTCATGATAATTAAGTTCATTTAATCAAATTATTAATGAACTCCCACTTAGATAGACATCTCTCTAGTCTTCCAAGTGATACATGATCCATGTCAACTAGCCCGTGTCCGATCATCACGTGAGACGGACTAGTCATCCATGGTGAACATCTCTATGTTGATCGTATCTTCTATACGACTCATGTTCGACCTTTCGGTCTTCCGTGTTCCGAGGCCATGTCTGTACATGCTAGGCTCGTCAAGTCAACCTAAGTGTTTCGCATGTGTAAATCTGGCTTACACCCGTTGTATGCGAACGTTAGAACCTATCACACCCGATCATCACGTGGTGCTTCGGAACGACGATCCTTAGCAACGGTGCACAGTTAGGGTGAACACCTTTCTTGAAATTTTATTGAGAGATCATCTTATTTACTACCGTCGTTCTATGCAAATAAGATGTAAACATGATAAACATCACATGCAATCAATATAGTGACATGATATGGCCAATATCATTTTGCTCCTATGATCTCCATCTTCGGGGCACCATGATCATCACTGTCACCGGCACGACACCATGATCTCCATCATCATGATCTCCATCATTGTGTCTTCATGAAGTTGTCTTGCCAACTATTACTTCTACTACTATGGCTAACGCTTAGCAATAAAGTAAAGTAATTACATGGCGTTTATGATTGACACGCAGGTCATACAATAAATAAGACAACTCCTATGGCTCCTGCCGGTTGTCATAATCATCGACATGCAAGTCGTGAATCCTATTACAAGAACATGATCAATTCATACATCACAATGCATCACATCACATCCTTTGGCCATATCACATCACAAGGCACATGCTGCAAAAACAAGTTAGACGTCCTCTAATTTGTAGTTGCAAGTTTTTACGTGGCTGCTATAGGTTACTAGCAAGAACGTTTCTTACCTACGTCAACACCACAACGTGATTTGCCAATTGCTATTTACCCTTCATAAGGACCCTTTTCATCGAATCCGATCCGACTAAGGTAGGAGAGACAGACACCCGCTAGCCACCTTATGCATCTAGTGCATGTCAGGCGGTGGAACCGGTCTCACGTAAGCGTACGTGTAAAGTTGGTCCGGGCCGCTTCATCCCACAATACCGCCGAATCAAGATAAGACTAGTAGCGGCAAGCAAATTAACAAACTCGACGCCCACAACTGCTTTGTGTTCTACTCGTGCATAGATTCTACGCATAGACCTAGCTCATGATGCCACTGTTGGGAGACGTAGTAGTAAATCAAAATTTTCCTACGTTCACCAAGATCTATCTATGGAGAAACCAGCAACGAGAGGGGAGAGATTGCATCTTCATACCTTTGAAGATCGCTAAGCGGAAGCGTTACAAGAACGCGGTTGATGGAGTCGTACTCGCAGCGATTCAGATCGCGGTAGATCCGATCAAGTGCCGAACGGACGGCACCTCCGCGTTCAACACACGTGCAGCCCGGTGACGTCTCCAACACCTTGATCCAGCAAGGAGGAAGGAGAGGTTGGGGAAGGGCTCCAACAGCAGCACGACGGCGTGGTGGTGGTGGAGTAGCAAGGTATTCCGACAGGGCTTTGCCTAAGCGCTGCGGAGGAGGAAGAAGAGAGGTAGGGCTTCGCCGTGAGAGAGAGAGATCAAATCTTGTCTCAAAACATCCAAAACCTCAAGTATATATAGGAGGAGGGACGTGGAGGGCTGGCTTGGCCTCTACTCCAAAGAGGAGATGGCCGGCCGAATTAAAGGGAGAGTCCACCTCCCACAAGGGAGGTGGATCTCCTCCTTTTAAATCCTTTTTGCCTTATCTCCTTATCTCCAGCCGCATGGGCCTTTAGCAAAAGTCTTGCCCAGCCCAATAAGGGCTGGAACACTTTATCTAACAGCCCATGTGGTCCTTTGGTCGTCACACCCCTCCTGGGGGTTATCCGGCACCCTCCCGGCACTCCCGGTACACTACCGATGAGCCCGAAAACTTTCCGGTGACCAAAACTGGACTTCCTATATATCAATCTTTACCTCCGGACCATTCCGGAGCTCCTCGTGACGTCCGGGATCTCATCCGGGACTCCGAACAACCTTCGGTAATCACGTATACCTTTTCCCTATAACCCTAGCGTCATCGAACCTTAAGTGTGTAGACCCTACGGGTTCGGGAGACACGTAGACATGACCGAGACACCTCTCCGGTCAATAACCAACAACGGGATCTGGATACCCATGTTGGCTCCCACGTACTCCACGATGATCTCATCAGATGAACCACGATGTCAAGGATTCAATCAATCCCGTATACAATTCCCTTTGTCTATCGGTATGATACTTGCCCGAGATTCGATCGTCGGTATCCCCATACCTTGTTCAATCTCGTTACCGGCAAGTCTATTTACTCGTTCCGTAATACATCATCCCGTGACTAACTCCTTAGTCACATTGAGCTCATAATGATGATGTCTTACCGAGTGGGCCCAGAGATACCTCTCCGTCACACGGAGTGACAAATCCCAGTCTCGATTCATGCCAACCCAACAGATACTTTCGGAGATACCCGTAGTGCACCTTTATAGACACCCAGTTACGTTGTGACGTTTGGCACACCCAAAGCATTCCTACGGTATCCGGGAGTTGCACAATCTCATGGTCTAAGGAAACGATACTTGACATTGAAAAGCTTTAGCAAACGAACTACACGATCTTGTGCTATGCTTAGAATTGGGTCTTGTCCATCACATCATTCTCCTAATGATGTGATCCCGTTATCAATGACATCCAATGTCCATGGCCATGAAACCGTGACCATCTATTGATCAACGAGCTAGTCAACTAGAGGCTCACTAGGGACATGTTGTGGTCTATGTATTCACACATGTATTATGGTTTCCGGTTAACACAATTATAGCATGAAAAATAGACAATTATCATGAACAAGGAAATACAATAATAACCATTTTATTATTGCCTCTAGGGCATATTTCCAACAGAATTGACAACTCAACTACTAATACTCTAAAGTATTTCTTTGGCTCCTGTAGGATCGAAAGTAGGTGTAGAGAGGGGGGGGCAGTATTAGACTACTTGACCAAATAATAATCTACCTTTTCCCAATTTTAAGTGTTGGCAGATTTTAGCATTCATAGCAAGTCAAGTACACCCTACACATGCATGTCTACAAGTATAGTAGCGGAAAATAAATACAAACATGAATAGTAAAGGAAGGGTTGGAGGATCAAACACAATTTGGAGACACGATGATTTTTTCCCATGGTTCCGGTAGGTGGTGCTATCGTACGTCCACGTTTATGGAGTCTTCAACCCATGGAGGGTAACGGTCGCGAGAGTCCACAAACAGCTCTACCCACGGAGGGTTCCACGAATAAGCAACCTTGACTATACCATGATGGCCTACGTCCACGGAGGACTAGCCTGACTCAGGGTAGAGCTTCACGAAGTAGGCGATCTCCTTGCCCTTACAAACTTCTTGGTTCACTCCACAACAAGAGGTAGGAGGCTCCCAAGCAACACCAAACCAATCTAGGAGGCACCACCCTCCAAAAGGTAATAGGCTCGATAATGTCGACGAACTCCTTGCTCTTGTACTTCGAGATGATAGACTCCTCAACACACAATCACTCTCTCACGGATTTGGCTTTCTTGGAAGAGATTGATTGGGTGGAAAGCAACTTGGGGAGGCTAGAGATCAAGATTCGTATGGTTGGAATGGAATGGCATGATCTCAACACATGAGTAGGTGGCTCTCTCTCAGAAAATCAGTTGGTATGAGTGGGGATCTGTTTTGAGTGCTTATCTTGTGAGTGAGTGGTGGTGGAGGGGTATATATAGGCATCTCCAAAAATCCAACCGTTATACCTAATAAGTCCAACTCGGTGACACCAATGTGCTAATCTCGGTGGTACTGACTTGCCTAAAAGGTAGCAACTTTTGAATCTCTGTGAGACCGATACATAAAACTCGGTTGCACCGATAAGGTGACGAACAGTCAGATTGCCAGACTCGGTGATGCCAATTTAGCAAACTCGGTGGGATCAATTTTGTGAATTTGCGTAACAGAAAGTTGGCAACCCAAACTCGGTGGCACCGAATCAGAATAGGTTGCATCGAAGGGCTAGGGTTTAGCTGAGTTTGGCTGAGGTTGAGAATCGATGGCACCGAGTGGGAAGTGTTGGTTGCACCAATTTTGGATATTTGTCTTTGGACAGACTATTGTGGAAGAGCTTGTGGGTGAATGTGGTGACTATCACTTGTGCACGTATGAGCATTTTGTTCACCAACAATACCTTACCCCCTTTTGGTAGTATTGGCTTTCCTATGGACTCAAAGTGATTTCTCACAAAGTAAAATGTAGAGTCCTCTTGCTTGAAGCTTTGCCAATCTATTTCCTTGCATCTTGGGGTATTACACAATCCTTTTGCCAACCCATCATTGAACTTTTTCCTGAAACATGCTTAGTGGAAACATTAGTTCAATGATATATATGTTGTTATTAATTACCAAAACCACTATGGGAGCAAATGTGCTTTCAATCTCCTCCTTTTTGGTAATTGATGACAATATATAGATCAAATCTTTGACATATGATATAATCAAAGAATATAATCGTCGCTTTGAGAAGTATGTGATAAGCAAGGGCTCCCCCTAAATTTGTGCATTATTTTAAAATTTGTGTTTGAATGCAAATGCACAATTGATTGGGTACATGGGGAACTTCTTCCATGTCACATACAACTTGGTGGTGTGCGAGAGTAAATAAGATTTAATATCATAGCACAACACATCAAACAAAGTGAATGATCATTTCATAACCATCAAAAGGATAGGAAATAACATTAAAGCGTATGATCAAACACGAACAAAAGTATAATACAAGCAACCAAAAGACCAAATGTTTTTAAAAAGGCAATAAAAACCAAATGCTCTCTCACTCGAAGCCTAAAGATCTATATACAACTTCTCCCCCTTTGGCAACAAGTTACCAAAAAGTTCAAAGACATATAACTAATCGTCCTTCTGGGGATGATCTCCTCCGGTGGTCGATGTCGGAGTCGAGAGAAATATGTCAACGAATACTTCTGCATATATCCTGGATGGAGTCAGAGTAGCAACTGGTGGCACTGGAGGAGCTGATGGAGTTGAGGTGACAGTAGCTGGTGTAGACGATGAAGGTCTCATCTCCGGAGTTGGCACTGTAGGTGTTCTGGCCTGAGTCCTGAACTGGGTAGTCGTCCTGACAGGTGCACTATCCTCATCATCATCAAAATCATATTCTGAAGAGGTGTGACGGATAGGAGCTTCATCTACTTCCTTCTTGAGCTCGTTCACAGTCTTGGTCAGCCCATCCATCTTGTCATTGAGGGTCTTCACTCTATCCTCAAAGATCCTCACAAGATTGTTCTGGTTGTCCAGAATGCCTTTTATATCATTCTTCATGTCCATGACTGTAGAGATCAAGAGATCCATTTTCTCATTCCTGGATCTAGGGACGAGGGCACGAGTGGCTCTAGCTGCCTCTGACTGTGCCTGAGCTGCAGCTGATGTGGGATGGTCTGGGTCCATCACCACAATGTTTTCCTCAAGTCTGGCTATAGGGGCAAGTGGGGCCTTTCCAGAGCAAAGATGTGCTTCTCTAGCTTGGAGTTAATAAACATCTGAATGTAGGGTACATAACAATATGAGCGCTTTTGATTAGCAGCAACCCTCTTCATAGTCTGCACTATCAGATCCATCACTCTGAATCTCTTGTGCTGGTCAATTAGAAGCAGCAAGTTGATGGATTAGCCTCGGATCATCTTCTCGTCACCTAACTTGGGCATCAAATTATGCCTCAAAATAGTGTTGATGGTGCGGAGACCTGCCTAGAGGTGATAGATAGATCCTAGCTTGTGGGACTGGAGCTGTGCTTCAGGAATGACATTATACATGTCCTTCATGGCATTGTGGCTTGCCTTGGACACTGAGTATACGCAGATATCTCCATCATGTGCCTTTGGGACTCCTAAGATGGCAACCCATTCATCAACAGTTGACTCGTATCTTGCTCCTTCTGTCATCCACACATGCCATCTCCATAGAAGTCATCAGTGGAGTAGAATTGCATGATCATCTCATTGTTCCATGCAGTGAATTCTTTGCCAATAAACTTGTCTAGGCAAATGCAGTGGAAGTTTTCTTGCACACTCGGGAAGTAGTCTTCATTCGCCTTGATGTACTTCCAGTCAACATATCTCATGTCACTCACAGCTGGACTCTTTTTAAGCAGCACAGTCTCATAAAAATCATGTTTCTCCTTCGTGTAGAACATGTAGTGCACAGCTGTCTTCCTCCTCTGAGGGTAAGGATCAATGGATCTCCATTATCTCAAAATTGCATCCTTCTTCTTCTTCACATCGTCAGCTAAAGTATGACTGGCATTGTGCATAGGAAGATGAGGTCTGAGCTTCATCAATGCAGACATAGCATCCTCATCAGCTGCCTTGAAGGTGGATCCCTTGTTCTTCTCAGAAGTTGGGATGTCTCTGGTAGTCCTCTTGGACTTTTCAGCAGCAGCCTTCTTGGGGGAAGACTTGGTGCTCTTGGAGGGACCTTGCTTTGGCATAGCATCTGCCAAAAGCTTCTTCTGCTTCTTCATGGGAGGGGCCTTGACAACTTGCTCTTCCTCCTCCGCCTCAGCAGCAGCACCAGCAGCCTCCTCAGGGTCTTCAAAAATAGAGGTAGGCCTACCAACAACACGGATAATCCTCTTCCTGGCTTTCTTCTCACCTGCCTTGTTAGGCAATGACTTCCTTGGGGGATCAATGGTCATGGTAGCCCTAGCACTCTCAGGTGCTCTCATAGTCTTTGGAGGTGCATATGTCCTGCTGACCACCCTCCTAGAAGAGGTGGCTTCATTTGCTGACTTGGCAGCCTTGTCTTGCTTCTTAGCAAGAACTTCCTCTAGCACAAAGTCTGAATCCTCCTCATCTGAATTCAACTCCCTCCTGGTCCTAGTAGCAGCCTTGGGCAACCCATGAGAGCTAGGGGTGCCTGGATCTGAGAAGGAACTAGACCCAGGGCTAGTGCCTGAACTCATGTCAATGTTCTGCTCTTGCAAATTCCGGTTGTCCTCAGCATCTAACATATCTGACCCTGTGAATATAGTATAGAGGAATAGAATAGGATAAGTCATCACAAAATGCATCCGGTTTTTGAAAGTTTGAACAAAAGATTCTCAAGGTTTGCATTCTGTCACATGAAAATCGGTATAGCCGAAGCAAAAAATTTGGTGCTATCGAGACTTACTATCTCTTTAACAAAAACTTGGCACTCTTTTTGGTGAGACTGAAAAAGAGTACTTTGTTTCATCGAGACCATTCTGAGTAGCACAGAGGGAAAATTGGTGAGACCGATCTATTTGCTTTGGTTCCACCGAGTTTCATCGGGCGGACGGCAAACCCTAGAAAATCTCATGTTCGCTAACTATGGGAATTCTTTCGTGGGTAGATCGATCTCAAACGGTGGCTTATGGATGGAAAAGTCCTAATGCATAAGAATCGTAGGTTGGAGCGCATGAGGGGGTGAAATCGTACCCTGACTTGGTGACGACTTCGCTACGGTGGCGACGGGGGTGGAGATTCCGTCAACGGCGTGGACTTCCAACGGCGAAGGCGCTCGGGAAGACAATGGCGATGACCAGGGGCTCGAAACAGTAGCTTAGGACTTTGAGGGGCGATGGTTGAAGAAAGATTTCAAAGGTTGGGTCCGCCTCCTTATATACCCGCGGCTATCGGTGACACCAATTCTAAATTTTTGGTGTCATCGAGTTTCTCAACTGTCAGCTGATAGGGAAACTCGGTGTAACCGAGAATATGGACTCGGTAGTACCAAGATATAAAACCAGATCAACCCTAGGCATTCGGTGAGACCGATATTTTTGAGTTGGTTCCACTGAGATGCACTTGGGAGGTTTTAATGGTCAGTCCTTTGTTGATACGGAACCCCGAGTGCTCCTCACACAGGGTGATCGAAAAGTACTTGTTCAAATTTTGTGATGCAGCATGAATAGACTTTGAGGTGAGAAAGCATAGATAGCTAGAGGAGTGGTCCTAGGCATTCTTGTACATCCAATTGGCAAATTAAAAATAAAAAGCCAAATAACAACAATTGGATGTCCTCGAATGAGTAAATAAATGCAGACCAACATGCTCACACAATAAGATGTCAAATGAAAACATGGCAAACATTCACAAACACACTAGCATCTGTCAAGCACTTTGGCCGTGACGGAGTCATCTATATATGAGTATATTGACTTAGGAGCCAAGTAAGAATACTTGATCATAGGTCATACTCATCGTTTAAGCACAAGTGGGGTTACTACTTTTACATAAAGCATTTAATGTTGTCACATGCTATGAGATGCTTTGACTCAATTCTTAGAGTAAAGCCCCCCCCCCTTGATGTGACATCCCCCCATAGGAGGGATAAACTAACCTTGGGTTTTTTCGATGAAGACTTCATGTAGGTGAAGTAGTGGTGGATGCTCAAAGTTGATGAAGATCACCATGAGTTGGGAGCATCCTTGTTGTTTCATTACTCTTCTCAACTACATGGGTTAGTTCCAACACACAAGAGACAAATACAAGGATATATATGGACATGGAGTGCAAAGCATACATGATGATGTCCATTGATTTGTTGATTACCTTGTTCCTTTCTTACCTTTGAGGGAATGTGTGACTCCTTGAACTATTGCATGATGTTGATGTTGATTGCAACTAGTTCTTGCCAATAATTAATATGAGTGGATTTCATTGGCACAATGACCCCTCAAGAACTTATCTAGTTCTTCTTCTTGGGGACCCACATCAAGTTGATGGGGATCCTTGGTGTTGAAGTAGCACTTGTATAAGTAGAGCTTGTTGTAGTCTTGGTAACCCACTTCACCAAAACTTGGGATTCATCTTCATATGAGTCAATGTCCTCTTGAAGCTTGTACTTCCCCTTGAGCTTGGGGTCTTGTGGTGGAAGGTCATCTTGAGATTTTGTTCCCTTGGGGAGAGTATTTTCATACTTCTCCTTTTAAGGAGCAAACTTGGGATTGGGGTATTGACGTTCTACCCATTCAACTCCATTAGCATTGAAGTAGCTAATGACATGGTTCTTTCGGTATCCTCCATGCTTACGTACAATCTCCTCAAAATGTTTGCACCCGGCAAGACTCTTGCAGATACCTTTCTCTATAATTCCCTTCAAAAGTTCATTTTCTTTCTCAAGTGTAACTTGGCTAAGAGAAGAGTTAGTGGGATCAATAGAACTACTAGAAGCAATATCATTGGATTTATCATTTTTAATGCTACTAGTTGAAGAACCTTTCTTGCCTTTGTTACTAGTTTGCTTTGTCTTAACTTGTGGCATGAACGTAGAAAAGGGAAGTCATTTGGATAGATAAGAGGAAGTCTTCTTTCCAAGATTATCATTGATAGCTTTAAGGAACTCATGCTCTTGCTCTAAATTGAGCTTCTCGAAGCGGAGCTTCTCATGTGTCCTTTCAAGCTCTCTATGATGTTGTAGACTAGACTCATGAGCTAACTTAAGAGTTTTTAGTTCTTGAGTTAGTCGTTCTATTTCCAACTTATCATCATCACACGACATATATAGACTAGAGTGATTACTAGCAAGTTCATCTTGACTAACATTACTAGATTTATCAAATAGCAAGTCATCTTCAATTAACAAGTCATCCTCATCACTATTGAAATCAAGAGGGGTGTGATACCTTGGGGCCTTTAGCCATGAAGCAACATCCACTCCCTTCATTTGGTGAATCAAGTATGTCGTAGGAGTCAGTTGTCACTAGTGCAAGTTTGGCAACACCTTCATCTTGACTATAGTCAGAGTTGGAGTGGTAGCTTCTCTCGGAGTGGTTGTCGGATTCAGAGCCGGAAACCCATTCACCAACATGAGCTTGATGTCTTCTTCTTGAGTAGCTCTTGGTGTACTTGTCGTTCTTCTTCGAGTCCCTACTTCTCCTTGAGGGTCTTCGTTCATAACGATCATCCCTACTCCTTCTCTCTCTTCGAGGTGACTCATCTCTTAAGCTTCGTCTTCTTGGTGACTCTTCTTTCCTTTTATAAGGAGTTGAGCACTCATTGGAGTAGAGTCCAGGCTTCCCCCAATTGTAGCAGTTTCGTTCATGACTTGACGAATGCTTCTCTTCATATCTTGAGTTGGAGCTTCGATCTTTGCCTCTATTCTTGTAGAACTTGTTCAATTTTTTGACCATGAGGCTTATCTCTTCATTTGTGACAAGGTTGTCACTTGAAGTTGCGGGAGCATCACTTGTGGCCTTTTAAGCACCGCTAAACTTGTGGTGAAGCTCTTCCCTGTCCTTGAGTGTTATCTCATGAGCAACAATCCTTCCAATCACTTCCGTTGTCTTGAGATCTTTGTAGTTGGGCATCATTTGGATCAATGTGCATGCGGTATCATATCGATCATCCAAAGCTCAAAGTATCTTCTTGATGATGAATTTGTCAGTCATTTCTTTGCTTCCTAAGCCGCCAATCTCATTGGTGATGAGAGCTAGCCTAGAGTTCATCTCAGCGACTCCTTCACCATCCTTCATCTTGAACTTGTCAAGCTGACTCTAAAGAACATCCAACTTGGATTCTCTCACAGATTCGGTACCTTCATGCATATCAACCAAAGTATCCCAAATGTCTTTTGCATTTTCAAGATGGCTGATTTTGTTGAATTCTTCGGGACATAGGTAGTTGAAGAGAATGTCACATGCTTGAGCATTTAGTTGCAACATCTTCAATTCAGCCGTAGTTGCTTAGACATCCAGTTCCCTTCCATCCGCAAAGAATTCACCTTGCAATCCAACATGAACAATAGCCGAAATAGCGGGGTTATGACCAAGAAGATGCATTTTCATTTTGTGCTTCCAACTAGAATAATTAGTGCCATCAAAGTATGGACCTCTACGGTGATAATTTCCCTCGCTAGATGCCATACTCTCCTCTGTTGTAAAACCAATGAAATAAGGACCAAAGCTCTGATACCACTTGTAGGATCAAAAGTAGGTCTAGAGGGGGGTGATTAGACTAATTGACCAAATAAAAATCTACTTTTCCCAATTTTAAGTGTTGGCAGATTTCAGTATTCATAGAAAGTCAAGTACACCCTACACATGCATGTCTACGAGTATAGCATTGGAAAATAAAGACAAGCATGAATAGTAAAGGAAGGGTAGGAGGATCAAACGCAATTTGGAGACACGATGATTTTTTCTCGTAGTTCTGATAGGTGGTCCTATCGGACGTCTAGATTTATTGAGTCTTAAACCCATGGAGCATAACAGTCATGAGAGTCCACGGAGGGCTCTACCCACGGAGAGTTACACAAAGAAGCAACCTTGACTATACCTTGATGGCCTACGTCCATGGAGGACTAGCCTAACTCGGGGTAGATCTTCACGAAGTAGGCGATCTCCTTGCCCTTACAAACTTCTTGGTTCACTCCACAACACGAAGTTGGAGGCTCCCAAGCGACACCTAACCAATCTAGGAGGCACCATCCTCCAAAAGGTAATAGGCTCGATAATGTCGATGAACTCCTTGCTCTTGTACTTCAAGATGATAGACTCCTCAACACACAATCACTCTCTCACAGATTTGGCTTTGGTGGAAGAGACTGATTGGGTGGAAAGCAATTTGGGGAGGCTAGAGATCAAGATTCATATGGTTGGAATGGAATGACATGATCTCAACACATCAGTAGGTGGCTCTCTCTCAGAAAATCAGTTGGTATGCTGGGGATCTACTCTGAGTGCTTCTCTTGTGAGTGAGTGGTGGTGGAGGGGTATATATAGGCTTCTCCAAAACTCCAACCGTTGCACCTAATAAGTCCAAATCGGGGAGACCGATGTGTTAATCTCGGTGGTACCGAGTTGCCTAAAAGGTAGCAACTTTTGAATCTCTGTGAGAACGATATATAAAACTCGCTTGCACCGATAAGGTGACCAACGGTAAGATTGCTAGACTCGGTGACGCCGATTGAGCAAACTCGGTGTGACCAATTTTGTGAATTTGGGTAACAAAAAGATGGAAACCCAAACTCGGTGGCACCGAATCAGAATCGGTTGCACCGAAGGGATAGGGTTTGGGTGAGTCTGTTTGAGGCTTAGAATCGGTGGCACCAAGTGGGAAGTGGTTGTTGCATCGATTTTGGATATTTGGCTTTGGACAGACTTTTGTGGAAGAGCTTGTGGGTGAATGTGGTGACTATCACTTGTGCACGTATGAGCATTTTGTTCACCAACAGTACCTTACCCCCTTTTGATAGTATTGGCTTTCCTATGAACTCAAAGTGATTTCTCACAAAGTAAAATGTAGAGTCCTCTTGCTTAAGCTTTGCCAATCTATTTCCTTGCATCTTGGGGTATTCCACAATCCTTTTTCTAACCCATCATTGAACTTTTCCTAAAACATGCTTAGTGGAAACATTAGTTCAATGACATATATGTTGTTATTAATTACCAAAAGAACCAATGGAACAAATATGCTTTCAGCTCCCCTTGTGTCTAATCTATAAATTTGGGTTGAATACTCTACCCTCGAAAACTATTGAGATCCCCTATACTTCTAGGTTATCAGTGAAGAAACTCATAACAATCTTATATGTGGATATATATTTAGCATATGATACAAACTATGACACTTAGTATTCACCTTAGCTTTCTCTGTTCTTTATTATTTTACCAGCCACTCCCATCGCACTATCGGAATTATATTACCACATCCATTAAGAATATTTTGTGCCCGTGACAAATCATCTTTGTAGTATTTCCTCTTTAAAACAACCTTGAAGTCTTTCCATTTTTTACTTGCAGATGTCGACACGCATATTTTGTATGATTCATCAATGTTGAAAAATGTCTATTACAAAATACATTTGTGAAAACTTGTAGAACTTGTTAGTTGAATAAGAAAAGAACATGTGGTTGAAGAAGAAAAGAACTTGTTTGTTGAAGATGCAAATATATGTTAGATTGCATTGACATACTTGGAAAGAATCCCATAATTTTTCTATCTGAAAATTTGGCACTTCGCACTAGTTTCGAGCAACTAAGGGCATTTCTTTTCCTTGAAGAGAGTACCAATAAAATATGTCAACTTGCATGCCTTAAAATCACATGGCTGACCAAACCGGTTGAACTTCAAATTGATCTTGTTTTCAATATCATATTCTTTTCCAAAAGAGCCTGATGTGAGTAGGTCCTATTTTAGTCTTCTCTATAACCCTGGTATATGAACATATAAAAACTACTATTATGCCCATGCAAAATATACAAGCACATGTAAATTATTTTATGCCCTCAAAACTCACTATGTGTTTGCTTCATGTTCATCTTCTTGTATAGATTCACCTTCTTCATATTCATCACCATGTTCAGCGTCATCTTTTCCTCTTCTGATTCATTTTCATCACCACTTCCCTCATGGCTCCTTAAGTCACCATCTTCGTCGACTCTAGAACTCTTCAAAGTCAATATAATAAAACAATATGAGTAATCAAAGCAAGCACGCCAAAAATAATAAAAACAAGAAAACAACAAGTATTTGTAAGAGCTTGCCAAGGTGAACTGTTTTAATTTATCACTGTTTGAAGCTTCTATTTTAATTTGTTTGATAACATTGTGTGTTCTATTTGTGGTAGATTAACTTCTCTAACTCTATAATCCAGCTCATTCAATCTTTGTTCATGGTCAGACACATGGGACCGAGTGAATGCATTGGATCTTGATGCCAAAGTCATCATATTTACTAGCATGTACAATTTGAAACTTGGTTAGAAAAGGTAATATCAAAAGTAAGATACAAACACCATCAATAGCAACTTTCCATTCGACATTTAGTTCAAAAACAATCAATAGATCTCACTTGATCCTAGGCTAATATTCATCATTCCCATCACTCGTAGCATCCATATCAAAGAAGTCTCTTGTAGGTGGATGAACCAGACTTGCGTGGCTTGAGTTGCAAGGATAAATGGCTCATCGAATATATCAATACCAATGCTTAGAAAGTGGTTAAAATTCAACTAAGTTATTCCATATGGGTACGTTTGAACCCGAGCAAGAGGGCGAACACTGTTGACCCAATCGCACTTCAATACAACCACGTTGCTTTTGTTCGAATAATTGATCTCAAGTCTACTTGAGATGCGTTAGGATTTTCCTGGGGAGGAAGGGTGATGTAGTAAAGTAGCGAAAAGTCTTTTTCTTAGATAAGAACCAAGGTTTATTGAACCAATATGAGTACAAACAAACAATTTATTAGCAACACCTACACACAAAAGAGTAAATACTTGCGCCCAACTCAGGCAAGAGGGTTGACAATGCCCTTGTACTTGTTGAATAGTAAGGCTCAAATCTGATAATGGTAGTGATGTGGCTTGAGACTGTATTAGTATTTCCCTAAAGAGGAAGGGATGATGCAACATAGCTACGGTAAGTATTTCCCTCAATTATGAAACCAATTTTATCAAACTACTAGTAGAAGCAAGTAACACTATGTAAACGGTACCTCCACACAAGGAACAAATACTTGCAACCCAACGCGTAGAGAGGTTGTCAATCACTCCATCATAAAAGAAAGATCGGTTTGTATGAGATTGGATAAATAGACCACGTAAAACACAAAATAAAATATGTAAATAAAAAGTGCAACAAGATATTTTTGTCTTTTTGGAATAATAGATCTGAAACCAAATGCGGAAAAAGATAGATCGGAAAGCTTTATGTTAAAAGATAGACCCTGGGGCCGTAGGTTTCACTAGTGGCTTCTCTCATGAGTATAGCACATGGTGGGTAAACTTATTACCGTTGGGCAATTTATATAAGATCAAATAATCATGACAATATCCAAGGTAATGATCATTATATAGGCATCACGTCCAAAATTAGTAGCCCGAAACGATCTTGCATCCACTAGTGCAGAATCAACCTTTAGTCCCGGTTCGTAAGGGTCTTTAGTCCCGGTTCAACAACCGGCACTAAAGGGTGGGGAATAAATCCCCCCTTTAGTCCCGGTTCAACACGAACCGGGACCAAAGGCCCATCACGTGGCACGAGCCGTCGTCGGGGGCTGGGGGACCTTTAGTCCCGATTGGTAACACCAACCGGGACTAAAACGGATTTAGGGGTTTAGGGTTTATATATTGTTTATTTTTCCTTTTCAATTTGTGTTTTCTATTTAATTCTTCTTCATTTCAAACATATTTTTACACTACTACATACTATACACGTTATGCATATATATAATAGAGTTTCTCGTAGAACCAATCATATATCATAGAATTTCTTGTATGACCATGCATACTCACGTGCACACACACATATATATCCAATCTCACCATTAATTATACAGATCATCATAGTTATCCACTACTAAGTAAGTGCTTGTGACATAACAATCTCACCATTATGATCATCATAAGTTAACTACTACTAGGTAAGTGCTAGTGATTTAACAATCACCATTATGATCATCATAATAAGTTAACCACTACTAGGTAAACTATATCCATCCTACATGACAAGCACCTACCCTCTCTCGAGTAGCATAGAATAAAACAGAAAAACCCCTCCTTCTCTGTTATGGAGCATAGAGATCCATCTATTTCCATTTTGTGGCCTTCGGTCAGACACTATTTTTCTCTGAGCCTTGATTTTGAGGCCTCCATCTATTTTAGAAGTTGAGTATGCATATTTGACACCCTCCGACCATGGTCGCGTGCAAACAACTGTCATCTCACCCGCGTCAACCATAAATGGAGGCACAACCACATCCGGGAGCTTCCGTTGAAGAACATAATAGTAACATATATAGTGAGAAATGTAGTTTACTTCAGAAGAATGTATGAAAAAGTTGGACTAATTACTAGTGACACAATAGTAAAAATCTTACCATGATACTTGCACGAATGCTAGCAGCACACAACTTGTGGACTAGTAGCACATTTCTACTAAAATTTTGGCCAAGTCCAAAGATGACCTTAAAGTTCAAAACATCATTAACAAAGGATATAAGATAATTCTTCTCCTACCAAGTTAGCACTGAGCCATGACTGTAGTAGGTGTCGTCTATTATCTTTTGTGTTTCTTTGGAAGAGAGAAAATAAGCTGTCAATTATAAAAAATAGTTAAGTAGGTATGAAATAACAAGTATTTTTAGATAAGAAATATAGATCATTTAACAAATTTGTTTAACAAACTCACATGGAGGCAGAATCGGAATCATGTTCGGATCAAGCCAAATGTTTTCATCTTCAGGATTGCCAAGATCAAATGTTATCTTCATATCCTCCTCAAATCCATAGGCCTTGCATAATCTTTCCCAATTTGAACATCCAAAATGAGTGTGACCTACTTCATTTAAGATCTTAACCTCAAAATCGAAACCATGTTTCATTTTCAGGTAAGCTATCTTCGTGTCCACCTTGTACATCTCTTCGAAAGCTAGCATGTCAAGGACATATCGTCTTGCATAGCAGGGTATGAACTATTAAGTAGGAAACTAAACACATAGATCACTATTAAGCACATGTTGACTTTTGATCCATGGAGTCTTCCTTGCTACACTCCCATCTCACGTGGTGCATATGTGGTGCACACTCCCTCTCTGATATATGGTGGACAACTCCCTCACAGATATTTCGACCATCGGTGATGGTTGCTTCCCCTCCTTCTCTTGTGCATTACCAAGGCATATCACAATCGTGCATTACCAAGGCATATTGTGAGAAGAAGGAAAGGAAGCGACCCACACGACAACAATCGACATCCTTCCTTCTTGAACAGACCGAAAGTCACTCAAGGAGTGCCAACAGACTGAAAGTCAACCCGTTACAAATTTTAAGATACAACATCAAAATATTTTTAATACATGGTCAACTTTTTTCTATGTAAATTTATTCTATGCAAAAATTCAGCATTCTTAATATATGTTTGTGTGGCATCACTAAAGAAGTTTCTTAATATATGTTCGCAAATACATCACTAAAGCAATCACTTTCTACAATAGACTTTCTACAATATATGTTTGCAAAAATTCAGCATTAATGTTGAATACAACATTAATATATATATATATGTATATATATATATATATATGTTTGCAAATATGTACATCAATAAACCAAATACATCACTAAAGCACCATCGAACAAAATAATGAACATATCTCCTAATAATATGTAATTTTACATATATGCTCGTTTTCTATTTTATGTTCATGTAACCAAATCAATCACATCGAAATTCTTTGCATTCAAGAACTTGACAGGAGAGGGATGGAGGGAGGAGGGAGTACCTGTAGGCTAGCGGCGGTGGCAATGCAGGGGCGCGGTGGCAGTGGGGCAGGGCAGGGGCGCGGGGAGCGGCGGCACACGTCGGGGCAGGGCACGGTGGTGTCGGGACAGGGGCACGATGGCGGCAATGCAGGGTGAAGGCGTCGGCGAGGGGCTGGGCTCTGGAGCGGGTTCAGACGGACGGCGAGCAGCCTGGCGGCGTCATGGTCTCGCATCGTCGTCAGTGGAAACGCAGATAAGGTTGAAAGTTTTGCTAAGCGCAGCTTATATATGTAGAGATCTTTATTCTCGGTTGGAGGCTCCAACCGGGACTAAAGGTAAATATCACCAGGTGAAAGGGAGGGAACCAGGCCTTTAGTCCCGGTTGGTGGTACCAACCGCGACTAAAGGCTTGCGCTTCCCGCCGCTTGGGCTGGCAAAATTGACCTTTAGTTGCGGTTGGAGGCTCCAACGGCGACTAAAGGGTACCTTTAGTCGCGGTTGGAGGTACCAACCGGGACTAAAGTCCCGGCTTCCCAAGTTGAATGTTTAGTCCCACCTCGCTAGTTGAGAGGAGCTCGCAACAGTTTATAAGCCCCGCTGCGGCTACAGTGTCGAGCTCCTCTCTAAGCATGCCTTTGTGGGCCTACCGAACCAGCTGTGCTGCCTTGTGGATCCTATTGGGCCGTGTGTTCCTCCATCCTAGCCCAACTAGAGGTTGGGTTTCTAGTCGTATGCACGTCGTGGCGACCCACTAGGCGGGCATTTTTTATTTGTTTTCCAATTTTTTTGTTATATTCATTTTCTTTTGTTTCTACTTTCAGCGAAATATTTAGAGTTTCTGAGTGAATCTTTTTGCTTTAGGTCACAAAAATTATAAACTTTATATTAGTGCTAGTACTTTTCAAATTTGAATAGTTTAAATTTGAACTATTTGAAATTTGTGTGAATCACTAGTTTGTGAATAACTTTATTTTAAAAATAGATTTATCTGAGATTCTTTTTTCTACTGTTTAATATTAGTGTGTTTTATCATTATATTCAATTTGGTAATTCTTAGGTTATTTTAAAAAAATGAAGTGCCTTTTGTAACAGATGAGTTTTCGTCCAAAAGCCTGATACTTGGAAAGAGATTGTCCATTTTGTACACGAAGTGCATTCCGTGTTTGCCGTAACCCTCTCAACTTTTTAGCACATGCTATGTGGGTGAAATGATGATACCATGCCAACTTTCAACCTTTTCATATTTCATTTGTAGTGCTTTTCCATTTCAGGGTCATTTAGCTCAAAAAATCAGTAAATGCATGAAAAATAGCAAATGAAGTCAGAAAGGGTTGAAAATTGATGACGTGGCTTTGAATGGTGCATACTAAAGGCACAAAAAGTTTGGAGTTCAAATAAGTTTCAAAAATGAAATGCCTTTGTAATAGA
The DNA here is from genome assembly GCA_022496015.1 of Hordeum marinum. Classification (NCBI taxonomy): domain Eukaryota; kingdom Viridiplantae; phylum Streptophyta; class Magnoliopsida; order Poales; family Poaceae; genus Hordeum; species Hordeum marinum. The sequence continues at coordinate 46,686,375 of CM039676.1, forward strand.
TGAGGTTTTTGTGCAAAAGCCTGATACTTCGAAAGAGATTGTCCATTTTGTACATGAAGTGCATCCAGTTTTTGCCATAACCCTCTCAATTTTTTAGCACATGCTATGTGGGTGAAATGATGATACCATGCCAACTTGCAACCTTTTCAGATTTCATTTGTAGTTCTTCAATTTTAGGGAAATTTAGCTAAAAAAACAGTAAATGCATGAAAAATAGCAAATGAAGTCAGAAAGGGTTGAAAAATTGATGGCGTGGCTTTGAATGGTGCATACTTAACGCACAAAAAGTCTAGAGTTGAAATAAGTTTCAAAAAATGAAATGCCTTTGTAATAGATGAGTTCTCGTCTGAAAGCCTCTTCTAATGCGCAGTTTCTCTTTGCATCGGCAATGGGCCGACCAAGATCATCAACGGGCTCGTGTGATGCCTCTTCTTCAGCTCCTTCCCGCATTGCCGGCTCAGCTTCTTCCCCCATTGTTGTACCATCGTATTGATGGAACCCATGGCTAGGATATCTGTCGTCATCCTCTTCTTCTTCATTCTCTTTCATTAGGACCCTTCTTTCTCCGTGCTTGGTCCAACAGTTATAGCCGTACATGGAACCCAACTCAAACAGCTGGACATGATTGGTTCTTGAGTTAGAGTAGTTTCGATCATTCTTACAGACAACACATGGACAATATCCACCCGCTTGTTTGCCTCACCCGCAACCAGAAAAGTATGCACGCCATTAATGAACTAGGGAGAGCATCGGTCATCGTACATCCATTGTCAGCTCATCTTCATTACACAACACCGAAAAGACCAAATTAATACAAGTTCATACATAAAGTTCATACACACTTGTTCTCATAAAACAAAATACAAACTCTCTAGATAAAGCATTTAAATGCAACAACAAATGCGATCAACATCGCAACTAAGGTAACAATTGATCCAACAACATAGTGATACCAAGCCTCACTATCAATGGCATATTTTTTAATTTTTCTAATATCTTCAAGCGCATTGCATCCATCTTGATCTTGTGATCATCGACGACATCTGCAACATACAACTCGAGTTTCATCTTCTCTTCTTCAACTCTTTTCATTTTTTCTTTCAAATACTCATTTTCTTTTTCAACTAAATTTAACTTCTGGACAAGAATATCTATGTTGGTTGGAATTTCCGGTTCACATACCTCCTAGATAAAAGTATATATGTCAACTTGATGGGCATAATTGTCATAAACACGAAATGCAACAAATAGTTACAAAAGAGAGATGAACCGGAATCATAAACCGGATGAGGGCCGACGGGGACGGATATCAAAACCATGTCACTATGTATAACAAACAACCATATGGGTAAGAAAACTATACAAGTAACTATCTAAATCTTAGAAACATGATTTTTTTTATAAAAAGGATAAGAACAAGAGGCTCACCAAGGTGGTGCCAGTGACGGGATGGTGCGGGCGATCGATGGTGGTTAGGACGGGGGCGAGAACGCACTAAGTAAACCACACATACACATGCAAAGTAAGAAGGTAATTTGAGCTCAAATTGCATATAAATCAAATAAACTACCACATATAAATGCTCCCAAACTAAAACCCACAAATCACTATACTTATAGAGCATTGCAAGAGCTAATCTAGCAATATGAGCCTATAGTCCCGGTTCGCGCCACGAACCGACACTAAAGGTTATCATGGGCCCCAGCCTGCCACCACCCCTTTAGTCCCAGATCGTGGCACGAACCGGGACTAATGATGCCCGTCCCGAACCGGTACTAATGGTATGATTAGTGCCGGTTCAAAACCTGACTGGGACTAATGCTATGGACAAAAGGTCTGTTTTCTACTAGTGATCTACTACTATTACTCCACAAATCGACCGATATACATGATGCATCTAGTGTATTTAGTTCATGGAGACACGGAGTAATGCAATAAGAACAATGACATGATTTAAACAACATCTATTCATGTAGGAATATACCCCATCTTGTTATCCTTAATAGCAATGATACATGCGTGCCTCGCTGCCCCTTCTGCACTGGGAGAGGTCATCGCAAGATCAAACCCATCACAAAGCACCTCTTCCCATGGCAAGAAAAATCAATCTAGTTCGCCTAACTAAACCAAAGTTTCGAAGAAGAAATACGAGGCTATAAGTAATCATGCATATAAGAGATCAAAGAAGACTCAAATACTATTCATGGATAGAAACTCATCATGAACTCAAACTTCATCGGATCCCAGCAAACACACCGCAAAAAGCCATTATATTAAATAGATCTCCAAGAGACTACTGGATCGAGAATAAAAAGAGGGAGAGAGAAAGCCATCTAGCTACTGCCTACGGACCCATAGGTCTATGGTGGAATAATCATGCATCATCGAAGAGGCACCCATGAAGACGATGCACCCCATCCGTGATGGTGTTAGATTGGATCTCGTGGTTCTGGAACTTGCGGTGGCTGGAATTGTGTTTCGTCGACTTCCTCGGGATTTTTGAAATATATGGGTATCTATAGAGCTGATAGGTGGTGGAGAGGGTTCCCCTTGAGGGCACAATCCACTAGGCCACGCCAGGGGCCTCTAGTGCGCCCTGGTGTCTTGTGCCCTCCATGTCCCTCCTCTCAGGTGCTTCTTTGGTCCCCCAGTTGTCTTCTAGCCCAAAAAAATCTCCAAAAAGTTTTTCGGTGTTTGGGCTTAGTTTGGTACTAATATTCTGCGAAGTAAAAAACAAGCAAAAAACAACAACTGGAACTTGGCACTATGTCAATAGGTTAGTCCCAAAAATGATATAAAGTTGCTATAAAATGATTGTAAAACATCCAAGATTGTTATATGACAGCATGGAACAATAAAAAATTATAGGTATGTTGGAGACGTATCAGCATCACCAATCTTAATTCTTGCTCATCCTCGAGTAGGTAAATGATAAAAACAGTTTTTTTATGTGGAATTCTGCCTAACATGTTCATCACATATTGTTTTCTTTCATAGCATGGACATTTGAACTTTTAGATGGTTCAAGGCAATAGTCTAGTTTTGACATGAAGACTTCAATACTCAAGCATACTAACAAGCAACCATGTCTTTCAAAATACCAACACTAAAGAAAGTTATCCCTAGCTGATCATGCTCGATTATTGATCCATTCATGAAACACACTCAAATATTAGCTATACCCAATTCTCAAGTACAATCATAGTGCCCCCTAATTGGTGCTTTATAAGAGAAGATGGAGACTCAAGTAAAAGTAAAAATTGCATGAAGTAAATAGATAGGCCCTTCACAGAGGGAAGTAGGGATTTGTAGAGGTGCCAGAGCTCAAATTTTAAATTGAGAGAGCAAAATATTTTGGGTGGCATGCCTTTTCCGTCAACAAAAACGACCGAGAGCTTTCAATAACTTTCCATGCTAGATATATCATAAGCGGTTCCCAAACAAAAAATAAAATTTATTCCTTTTTCCACCATTATTTCACAATCCATGGATAGATGAATCCACGGTTGCCTTCCATACCAACACTTTCCAAGGAATTTATTATTTCACAACATAAAGTAAATTTCTATTTCATTTCGGGACTAGGCATCCCTATTACCGCCGTACTCTCATGCAATGACAAGTGAATAAACAATCATCTTGAGAATAACACATCGAGCATGGAAAAATATCGGTCACCCCCTTCCACTCCATGAGGAGTACGAGCACACAAAAAGGAAATTCATTTTGAAAATTAGAGATGGCACATATAAATTTACTTGGAACGGCATGGAAATACCGCATATAGGTAGGTATGGTGGATTCATATGGTAAAAGTGGGTTTAAGGATTTTGTATGCACAAGTAGTATTTCTACTTAGTACATGTGGAGGCTAGCAAATAGATTGAGAAGCGACCAACCAAGAAACAAAAATTCACATAAACAAGCATTAAACATAACTAACACCAAATATTGCACCATAAGTAGGATCTAATTTCATTTTACAACTATTGACTTTCTAGCTTGCATAGGGAATCACAAACATTAACACCAATATTCTTACTTAAGCATAATCAGTCACCAACATAACTCACATATTACTATCATCATGTCTCAAAACTATTACAAGGAATCAAGTTTAATTTGTCCAATGATCTTCATGAATTTTTTTATTATATCCCTCTTGAATATCTATCACTTTGGAATTATTTTCATATATTGCAATTGATTTTGACAAGCTCAAATAAATTTAAGTGAAGAACACGAGATAAAAATTTCATCTCTCAAAATAATATAAGTGAAGCATTAGAGAATTTCTTCAAAATTCACAAACTCTCAAATTAATTTAGGTGAAGCATGAGAGTATTTCTTCAAAAAAAAAAAGCATGCCATACTAAAAAAAGATATAAGTAAAGTACTAGAGCAATTCCGTAGCTCGTAAAATTTAAGTGAAGCATATAGAGCAATTCTAACAAATCATAGCATAATTTTGGCTCTCTCAAATAGATGTGTCTAGCAAGGATACTTGTGAAAAAATAAAAAGCAAACCACACAAAGACTCATATAATACAAGACGCTCCCAGCAAAACTCATGATATGTGACGAATAAAAATATAGCTCCAAGTAAAATACCGATGGTCGTTAGAAGAAAGAGGGGATGCCACTTGGGGCATCCCCAAGCTTAGTTGCTTGTTCCTCTTTGTATATTATCTTGGGGTGCTGTAGAATCCCAAATCTTAGGCTCTTTTGACTCCTTATTCATTCATCCATCGTGATCTCACCCAAAACATGAAAACTTCAATCACACAAAAGTTAACAAAATCTTCATGAGATCCATTAGTATAATAAAGCAAACCACCACTCTAAGTATTGTTGCAAACCCATTCATATTTTATTATCGCATTATATAGTATATATTCTAACTTTACTATGGATTATACCCTTCAATACAAACCATAGATTCATCAAAACAAGCACACAATGCAACAATAACATAATCTATCAAAAACAGAACAATGTGTAGTAATCAATACTCTAACCATACTTCTGTAACTCAAAAGATTCTAACAACGTCAGAAATTTGTATATAAATCTTGTGTAAAAAAATCAGAATTTTTTATCTCTTCTGTGATTTTTAAAAATTCTTCTACTGGACACAAAAGTTTCTGTTTTTTTGACAAGATCAAATCAACTATCACCCAACATGATCGCAAAGCTTTACTTGGCACAAACACTAATTAAAACATTAAAAACACAATCATAACAGTATAAAATAAATTTTGTTTCTTGGTTGGGGATAAGCTTGGGGATATCCAAGGTAATATCCAAAGAGTAACAAGCAACTAAGCTTGGGGATGCCCCGAGTTGCATCCCCTCTTTCTTCCAACAACCATGGGTATACTACTTGGAACTATATTTTTATTCGTCACATATCATGAGTTTTTCTTGGAATCTCTTGTATCTTGTATTTGTTTGCTTTTATCCTTGCTGCACACACCTATTTGAGAGAGCCAAAATTATGCTATGATTTGTTAGAATTGCTTTTTATGCTTCACTTAAAACTTTTGAGCAAAGGAATTGCTCTAGTGCTTCATTTACATCTTTTTGAGCACGACGTGCTTTTACATGATTGAATAAATGATCTCATGCTTCACTTATATTAATTTGAGAGTTCGTAATTTTGAAGAAATCCTCTAATGCTTCACTTATTTTATTTTGAGATATGAAACTTGTATGCTCATCTTCTTCACTTGTATCCATGTGAGCTTATCAAAAGCAATTGCAACATATGAAACGAGTCCCAAAGTGGTAGATATTCAAGAGCGATATAATAAAAAAAATTCATGAAGATCATTGGACAAATTAAACTTGATTATTTGTAATAGTTTTGAGACATGACAGTAGTGATATGCAGTTATGTTGATGAGTAATTATGCTTAGTAAGAATATTGGTGTTAAGGTTTGTGATTCCCTATGCAAGCACGAAAGTCAATAGTTGTGCTATGGAATTACATCCTACTTGTGGTGAATTATTCACTGTTAGTTATGCTTAATGGTCGATTATGTGATTTTTCGTTTCTTAGTTGGATGCTTCTCAATCTCATGCCAGCCTTCACTTGTACTAAGTAGAAATACACTTGTGCGTCCAAAATCCTTAAACCAAGTTTTGCCATATGAGTCCATATACCTACCTGTACACGATTTCCATGCCGTTCCAAGCAAATTTTTATGTGCCATCTCTAAATTTCAAAATAAATTTTCCTCTTTGTGTGCTCGTACCGCTCATGAAACGGTAGGGGGTGACCGGTATTTTTTCATGCTAGATGTGTTATTCTCAAGATGAGTGTTTATGCACTTGTCATTGCACGAGAGTATGGAGGTAATAGGGATGCACAGTCCCATAATGAAAAAGAAAAAATATTTACTTTATGTTGTCAAATAATAAATTCCTTGGAAAGTGTTGGTATCGAAGGCAACCGTGGATTCGGCTAGCCATGGAAAGTGAAAGTATGGTGGAAAAAGGAATAAACTTTATTTTTTGTTTGCGAACCGCCTATGATGCATCTACTGTGGAAAGATATTGAGATATCTCAGTCATTTTCATTGACAGGAAAGCCATGCCACTCAAAATATTTTAATCTATCAATTTAAACACTTGAGCGCTGGCACCTCTACAAATCCCTACTTCCCTTTGCGAAGGGTTTATCTATTTACTTTATGCAATTTATATTTTTCAATTTGAGTCTCCATCTTCTCTTATAAGGCACCAACTAGGAGTCATTATGGTCGTACTTGAGCATTAGGTGTAGCTAATATTTGAGTGTGTATTGTGAATGGATCAATGATTGAGCATGATGGGCTAGGGATAACTTGCCTTAGTGTTGATATTTTGATAGACATGGTTTCTTGTTGATATAGTTGAGTATTAAAGTTTTCATCAATACTAGACTATTGCTTTGAACCCTATGAAAATTACAAATGTCCATGCTATAAAGAAAATAATATGTGATGAACATGATAGGCAGCATTCCACATAAAAAATCTGTTTTTATCATTTACCTACTCGAGGACGAGTAGGAATTAAGCTTGGGGATGCTGATACGTCTCCAACGTATCCATAATTTTTGCTTATTCCATGTTGTTATATTATCAATCTTGGATGTTTTACAATCATTTTATAGAAACTTTATATCATTTTTGGGACTAACCTATTGACATAGTGCCAAAGTGCCACTTGCTGTTTTTGCTTCTTTTTTACTTTGCGGAAAATTAGTACCAAACGGAGCCCAAACGTTGCAGGAATTTTTGTGGATTTTTGATGGAACAGAAGAAGAAGGATGGGCCGAACAACACCAGAAGAGGGGGCCTAGGGTAGCCACCCTCCACCAAGGCGTGCCAGAGGCCCCTGACACGGCCTGGTGGGGGGTGGGCACCTCGGGAACCCCCTCCACCGACTATCGAGCCTATAAATTCCCTAAAAATCCAAAAACCCAAGGGGAGTTGACGAAACACAATTCCAGCCGCCGCAAGTTCCAGGATCTCCAGATCCAATCTAACACCATAATGGAGGGGTTCATCTTCCTCATAGGTGCCTCTCTGATGATGCGTGAGTAATCCAGCATAGACTTACGGGTCCACAGGCAGTAGCTAGATGGCTTCCTCTCTCTCTATGTTTCTCAATACAATGGTCTCTTGGAGATCTATTTGATGTAATGACTTTTGCGGTGTGTTTGTTGGTTTCGATGAATTTTGAGTTCATGATCAGTTTCTATCCATGAATATGATTTGAGTCTTCTTTGATCTCTTATTTGAATGATTACTTATAGCCTCGTATTTCTTCTTCGAATCTTTGGTTTAGTTAGGCCAACTAGATCGATTTTTCTTGCCATGGTAAGAGGTGCTTTGTGATGGGTTCAATCTTGCGGTGTTCTTTCTGAGTGACAGAAAGGGCAGCAAGATATGTATCTATCGTTCATGTCAACGTTCTTATTGCATTACTTCGTTTCTCCATGAACATAATACACTAGATGTATGCTAGATAGCGGTCGATGTGCGGAATAATAGAAGTAGATGCAGAATCTTTCGGTCTACTTATCTTGGATGTGTTGCCTATATAATGATCATTGCCTGGATATTTTCATGATTATTTGATCTTCTATGAATTTCAAAACAGTAATTTGTTCACCCACCGTGTGTTATACTCATGAGAGAAGCCACTAGTAAATCCTATGGGCCCCGTGTCTACTTTTTCAACATATTACTTTCTGATCTACTATTTGCAACTTTTGTTTTCAGATCTATTAATCCAAAAAAACCAAAAAAAACCTTGTTGCTCTTTTTACTTTGTTTTACTTTGTGCTCTTGCGAGATCTATTTGCCAAAACTATCATTATCTAAGCTATCTTATTGCCGTAGAGAGCGTGAGAACCTATCTTTCGCATCGGGTTGCGAGTATTTGTTGTTTGTGTGCAGGTGCTGCTTACGTGGGTGCGTGATCTTCCTCTATGGATTGATACCTTGGTTTCATAAACTGAGGGAAATACTTACCATCATTTTTCTGCATCATCCCTTCCTCTTTGGGGAAATACCGACGCAGACTCAAGCCATGTAAGGTGGCTCCTCGAGATATTTGGAATATTTGGGAATTTATAGAAGTGGAATTAGGCCAGACACAACAAGTGCGGGGGCCACAAGGCATTAGGTCGCGCCCGACCCCCTAGGCGCACCATTTTGCCTTGTCATCTCCCCGTCTATCATTTGTACTCCCCCGAAGCTTCTAGGGCGTCTTATGGTCCAAAAATATCATCAAAAAGTTTCATAGCGTTTGGACTCTGTTTGATATTGATTTTATGTAAAATAAAACACATTGAGAAAATAAAAACTGGCATTATGCATGGGGTTAATAGGTTAGTTCCCAAAAATGGTATAAAATTACATAAAAAGTATATAAGATTGATAATATAATATAATGAAATAATAAAAAAATATAGATACGTTGGAGACATATCACTCAACTATTTAAATGATTGGTCTATAACAAGTAGCCTCTCCTAAAGATGGATTCTTATCTTTAGCACTTGAGAAACCAGATATCCTTACAATCATAGATAGTCCATAGCATTGTGTTTCTTTGCCGTCACCATATGCCCTTGTGTGGAAAGTGCATCCATTTATAGAATAAGCATTATACTTTTCACCATATGATATGGCTTTTCTGCTAAGACTTTAACTTCTTCAGGGATCTTAACATTATTGGAAATCAATGATTGAACCTAAGGACATAGCATAGTCAATGCAGTGTCGCCACATGAAGTGCTTTAAATATTTTAGCACGAGATCACATGCACTTACATGGTCAGCAAACCAAGTGTGGTAACTATTGTGATGGGCATGTTCTACATCACATATTCTTCTGCGTTGACCCACTGATAGGATATCATGATGTTGTCTACATGAGCATGAGAGAGGGTTATTGATAGTTCATAGAGCACAGAGAGTGTGGAACAAGTGATGAAAAACTTACTAGACATATGTGATATGTATCCAACATATATACTCTTCCTAACACTTTTGCTCTTGTTTTGGACTCTAATTTGCATTATTTGAATGGAACTAACCCGGACTGACACTGCTTTCAGTAGAACTACCATGGTGTTGTTTTTGTGCAGAAATAAAAGTTCTCAAAATGGAACGAAACTTTTTAGAGAATTATTTCAAAACATTTGAGGAATTTTGGCGCCAAAAGCCACCAGAGAGGGGCCCCAGGGTGCTCACCCTCCACCAGGGTGCGCCAGACACCCCTGGCGCTTCTGGTGGAGCATGCTCACCTCGTGGTCCCCTCGACCCTAATTCGAGTGCTATAAAATCATATTTTTCTAGAAAATAATGAGAGAGAAAGTTTCATCGCATTTCACGATACGGAGCCGCCGCCACCTCCTGGTCTTCATCGGGAGGCCATACCTAGAGCCCGTTTGGGGCTCCGGAGAGGGGAATCTTCGGTCTTCGTCATCACCAACCCATCTTCATCGCCAATTCCATGATGCTCCCCACCGAGAGTGAGTATTTCCTTCGTAGCTTTCTGGTCAATGATGAGTTGGATGAGATTCATCATGTAATCGAGTTAGTTTTCTTAGGGCTTGATCCCTAGTATCCACGATGTTCTAAGATTGATGTTGCTATGACTTGGCCATGCTTAATGCTAGTCACTAGGGTCCGAGTGCCATGATTTCAGATCTGAACCGTTTATGTTATCATCATTATATCTATGTTCTTGATTCGATCTTGCCTAGTCATATGCACATATTACGTGTTATGATCCATCAACCCCGAGGTGACAGAAACCGGGATACTTCACGCTGATGACCGTAGTTTGAGGAGTTCATCTATTCACCATGTGTTAATGCTTTGTCTCGTGCAAGTTCTTTCCATAAGCATGTATGACTATAAACGAAATACATGCCTACATTACATTGACGAACTGGAGCTAGTTCTGTGTCGCCCTAGGTTATGACTATTATATGATGAATATCATCCAACGAATACACCAATCCAGTGCCTATGAGTTTTCCATATACTGTTCTTGCTAAGTTACTATTGTTGCTGTTATGATTGCACTTGCTACAAAAATATTACTACTACTGTTACCGCTATTGTTACTATTACTACTACTATCAAACTATCATATTACTCTGCTACTGGTCACTTTGCTGTAGATATTTATCTCCAGGTGTGGTTGAATTGTCAACTCAACTGCTAATACTCTCAAATATTCTTTGGGTCCCCTTGTGTCGAATCTATAAATTTGGGTTGAATACTCTATCCTCAAAAACGGTTGTTATCCTTTATACTTGTGGGTTATCAATATGGAGCAATGTGTAGGTAATTGACCAATACCTATCTTTGATCATGAATCCATGATGTGTAGTCTAGTTATTCAACATAAGGACCAAATAAAGGATGACCGACAATTCTAAAGTATGGCTAATGGTTTGTGGAGCCATTGGGACCAATTCAATCATTATTACCTCCTCTTTGAGTGATGGTTTTATCTTGCATCGTTCGTGTGTACTAATAGAAAGTTTTCAGGATAAAGTGACATCCACACCAAGTTCTTAGAGAAGTGTGGCATGGCCATTACCAAACGATATTGGATACGGGTTGGTAAGTGTTGATGTTCTAGAGTATCTACTATAGGCGAAAAGACAGTGTACATATGCGCTCCAAGATGCAACCGACATGTTGAGGAGGAAGACGTGAGAATCAGATGCATTACCCACCAAACTCAAACAAGAGAGTGAGGAAGTCATAAATAAAGTATAGATTGAGCAGATTGCGGTTTGTGTTATCTGAATCTGGGCAATCCCATTTTATGAAGGGGTCATAGTTCAAATGGTAAGTTATGGTCATTCGTGACCATGGACTATGAGGTGTACGTGTCCAATGCAAGGATTTAACATAGCCGATTTGTTTTTATACCATGTAATAACTATCATTTTCCAACATAACTATTGTATTCTATAACTTAACCAATGATTACAATTAGTAGGTCGAAATATAGATCATGCCAGGATTGACCCAATTACATGATGGATCGTTAACATGCCGAAAGCCAACTTGGGCAAAAAATGGGCCAAAGTACTACACATGTCTTTAACATGCCAAAAGTCAGGCCAGGCTGCAATTGTGTCATGGAGAACATTGACCGATAATAGGCTAAAATTAACGTTGGACAACAATTGGCCTAAGTGTAGTGTCAGCAGTAAACATGCCGAAAGACACACCCTGCAAAAAACAACCCAATTCCATCATGGGCTGCTAGCAGGCCTAAAGAAACACCAGGACGCAAATGGGACCAAGTGTTACATGATCCTTTAATAGACCGGAAGACACATCGAGCCATATTTAGGCCCAAAAGACATAGCGAACTGTTAACAGACCGGGACTGCCAATGGGCCACAATGATTTCGAATGACAAATGGGGTTGCGATGCGCTGAATTGGCAATTTTTTATGGGTCATATGGACCTTGGTTGTAACTGGGCCATTTGCAAGCAGACAATTAGTGGGCAAACCGCTAACTTTGCCTAAATTTTGTGTGCCTCGAACTGGCTGATCTTTCTACCTAAACGGGCCATTGTTAGGCCATGACATGTGTCAACATTTCATAGGCGCATCTTGCCCGTTGGATGCGTGACACCTGACACAACGTAGAGATGACATGTGGCTCCAATGGGGGATGGAAATCTTACACATGAAAATTCATCAATGGTCTGGCCTATTAACGGGTATCGGATCGAGAACCCACAGCCGATAGCTTATGAATATAAAGGCATGCACATATATAGGTGATGTTTTCTCAGAAATTGATATCTTATCTGCATGTTTTTCAGTTAATATAAATTTGGTATGAAGTTTTTAAAGTAATGGACAAAGGGCGCCAACAACACCAAGGCTCTTAATGGCTTACATAATTATTCCTTTGAAATTGGCCTGTCAACAAGCTCCTTTTTGTGTTAACCATTGTGCAATTTAGGAATCTAAGAGCCACACCGACGTGTAGTTGATTTGGACTCTTTTTCCTTGGTAAATCCATCATAAGGTGCAAGTAGTATTGCCAAAAGTGAAAAATCCAATGGCCTTGGTTCATGATACTTTTCCAATCGTATAAATAGAACACCTGAACAACAAAGAGGTTGGCGCCAATCGGGTGGAAGCGAACTTCACGTGCCAAGTTCCACGTCGAACACAACTCGCGAAAGAAGCTAGCATGCATGGTTAAACTATTTTGCCATTTGCACCTTTTCTAGAGCCAGTCAACGAACATATTCCTTCAGTGCCTCGTCATCTTCATTGACCACTAGCTAGATCACCAAAATCCTCTTGAAGATCTAGCTTCTCAAAGATGTGACCTAGTCCCTTCGTTCCTAAATATAAGGTCTTGTAAAGATTTGAAAACACACTACATACGAGATAAAATGAGTGAATTTACATATATATCCGTATATATCCCACATTAAAATCTTTAAAAGGTCTTATATTTAAAAACAAAGGGAGTAGATCTCTGTGATTGCTCTTCGACACCGCTTGTTGGCAAGAAAGCGTCCAAAATCGGTGTATCGCTATCAGGAGCACCATAGGGTTCCGGGATGGTGAGCCGGATTGTCAAAAGGGCACGGGACAAGGGAGGTCCTCAACCAGATTGGAATGGGGAACAAGGTAAACTCTATAGTGATGGACATCACCAAGACACCGAGTAAAACCTAGCAGCCCCCTAGGGCATAACTTATGCAACTGACCCCCCTCACGTGTGATGTTTATGATGTTGATTAATACAACACTGTTTGATTAACTAACAAAATCATCTATGACTAACCGTTACACAAATTGTTAAATACGTTTGACTGGCTATATATGTTTGGTTGAGGGTACTTCTTGTCCCTCCGCCGGCTTAAGCGACGACAGGATTTTTGTGCTTCCGTCGGTTTTAGCGACGGCAGGTTTTCTCTCCCTCCGTCGGCTTTGGTGGCGGCAAGTTTTTGCTCTCCCTTCCCGGCTTGTCGGCCGTGAGGGATAGGTTTCGTTGATTTTTGTTGGCGGGGCTCTAAGGGTGATCGTTGGGGGCTAATCGGGCGCAATGAAAATCCTCAACAAGAATTGCCATGGTTTGCAATAGGCTGCATGACTTAGGGCTCTGCTTGATGTTTGCGGGAGAAGATGCCCCGATGTTGTGTTTCTATCGGAGAACCACTTGGATAGTACCCGTTAGAGTGTCTCCGAAGACGGTTAAAGATGGATAGGAAGGAGGTGGTTCGTAGTGATGGGTGAAGTGGAGGATTATTGTTGTACTGGAAAAACAAAGTAAAAAATATCTCTTAATTTCAAGTCAGATTACATCATCGATGCTTTTCCTGGTGATGAAATGGGAAGCCGTTGGCGATTTACTAGTGTCAATGGAGAGCCAAGATGGGAAGACAAACATCTTACCTCGCAGCGATTGTAAGATATGCATGCAATGATGAACCTGCCATGGCTAGTAATGGGAGATCTAAATGATATCCTCTATTCTTTTGAGAAAGAAGGAGGAAAAGTGAGACTAGAAAGGTATATGAAAGAATTCAAGGACACCCTTGTTGAGTGCCAACTGAATGACTGTGGTTACATGGGAGATAAGTTTACATGGAAATGTGGGATGATCCGCGAAAGACTTGACCGGGCACTCGCCAACGACGCATGGATTTGTTGGAAATATGCCCTAGAGGCAATAATAAATTAGTTATTTTCATATTTCCTAGTTCATGATAATCATTTATTATCCATGCTATAATTGTATTGATCGGAGACTTAGATGCATGTGTGGATACATAGACAAAACCATGTCCCTAGTATGCCTCTAATAGACTAGCTCATTGATCAAAAGATGGTTAAGGTTTCCTAGCGATGGACATGAGATGTCATTTGATAACGGGATCACATCATTAGGAGAATGATGTGATGGACAAGACCCAAACTACAAACATAGCATATGATCGTGTCAGTTTATTGCTGCTGTTTTCCGCATGTCAAGTATATGTTCCTATGACCATGAGATCATGCAACTCACAGATATCGGAGGAGTGCCTTGTGTGTATCAAACGTCGCAACGTAACTGGTGACTATAAAGGTGCTCTACAGGTATCTCCGATGGTGTCTGTTGAGTTGGCATGGATCGAGACTGGGATTTGTTACTCCGTGTGACGGAGAGGTATCTCAGGGCCCACTCGGTAATACAACATCACAATGAGCCTTGCAAGCAATGTGACTAATTGTTAGTTGCGGGATCTTGTATTACGGAACGAGTAAAGAGACTTGCCAGTAACGAGGTTGAACTAGGTATGGAGATACCGACGATCGAATCTCGGGCAAGTAACATACCGAAGAACAAAGGGAACGTTATACGGGATTAACTGAATCCTTGACATAGAGGTTCGACCGATGAAGATCTTCATAGAATATGTGGGAACCAATGTGGACGTCCAGGTCCCGCCATTGGGTATTGACCGTAGAGGTGTCTCGGTCATGTCCACATAGTTCTCGAACCCGCAGGGTCTGCACACTTAAGGTTTGGTGACGTTTCGATAGTGTAGAGTTATGTATGGTGGTGACCGAAGGTTGTTCGGAGTCCCGGATGAGATCCCGGACGTCACGAGGAGCTCCGGAATGGTCCGGAGGTAAAGATTCATATATAGGAAGTCCCAGTTTGGTCGTCGGAAAAGTTTTGGGCTCATCGGTAGTGTATCGGGAGTGCCGGTAGTGTACCGGGAGGGGTGTTTCGACCCCAAGAGGTCCATGGGCTGTGGGAGAACAATATCCAGCCCTTTGTGGGCTGGGGAATCAGCCACAAAAGGCCCATGGCGCAGGGAGAGAAAAAGGCTAAAGAAAAGGTGAAAAATCAGCCAATAGGAGGCAATCCTACTCCAACTAGGATTGGAGGTGAAGTAGGATTGCTTCCCACCTCCTATTCGGCCGACCCAAAGGCCTTGGCTGCCTCTCCTCTCCTCTCCTCCTATATATACTAGTGGATTGGGTGGTTTTTGGACAGAATTTCCGTCCACGTGCTACCCGTTCCACCGGTGCATAGTTTCTCCTCTAGATCGTAGTTCCGCATTGCTTAGGCGAAGCCCTGCCGGAATTGCTCCACCACCACCATCACCGGAGCACCTTCACGCTGCCGGTGAACTCTCTCTCTCTCTCTTCTCCACCTCCTCTTGCTGGATCAAGATGGTGGAGATCGTCATCAAGCTGCACGTTTGCTGAACGCGGAGGTGCTGTCCGTTCGGCGCTAGATCGGAAGGACCGTGATCGATATCGCAAGATAGTTCGTGATGAGATTGCGGAACAGATCGTGATGAGTTCACGGGATGGATCGTGATTGGATCGCGGGACGGATCGTGATGAGATCGCGGGACGCTCGGCGATTTGGATCGCGAAGATGTTCGACTACACCAACCGCGTTTCTTAACGCTTCCTGCTTAGCGATCTACAAGGGTACATAGATCCACTCTCCCTCTCATAGATGCTCATCACCATGGATAGGTTTGCGTGTGAATAGGAATTTTTTTGTTTCCAATGCGACGTTCCCCAACAGTGGCATCATGATCTAGGTTGATGGTTCAATGAGATCTCGAGTAGAACACAAAAGGTTTGTGGGCGTTGATGCTTAGATTGCTTCCTCCCTTGGTCGTATTTTGGTTCAGCGGGATTGTGAGATGAAGCGGCCCGGACCAACATTACTCGTACGCTTACGATAGACTGGTTCCCTCGACGCAACTTGTTGCCTAGATGGCTTGCGGGTGATAGTTTCTCTCACTTTAGTTGGATCGGATTCGACAAAGGCGGTCTTTGAGAAGGTTGAAAAGCAAACTAGTGTATCACTGTTGTGGTTTATGCGTAGGTGAGAATTGTTCTTGCTAGATACCCGTAGTAGCCACGTAAAACATGCAACAACAATTAGAGGACGTCTAACTTGTTTTTGCAGGGTATGTTGTGATATGATATGGCCAATTACATGATGTGATATATGTGATGTATGAGATGATCATGTGATGTATAGATTATCACGATTTGCATGTCGATGAATACGGCAACCGGCAGGAGCCATAGGGTTGTCTTTAATTATTGTATGACCTGCGTGTCAATCATTAAGCGTTATGTAATGCTTTACTTTATCGCTAAACGGTAGCAATGGTAGTAGAAGCATGCAGGGCGTGACAACCTCGATGGCGACACGTTGATGTAGATCAAAGATGATGGAGATCATGGTGTTGTGCCGGTGACGATGAAGATCATGCCGGTGCTTTCAAGATGGAGATCTAAAGCACAAGTTCATGGCCATATCATGTCACTTATGAATTGCATGTGATGTTAATCCTTTTATGCACCTTGTTATGCTTAGTACGACTGTAGCATTATAAGGTGATCCCTCACTTAAATTTCAAGATAAAACTGTGTTCTCCTCGAGTGTGCACCGTTGCGAAAGTTCGTCGTGTTGAGACACCACGTGATGATCGGGTGTGATAGACTCTACGTTCACATACAACGGGTGCAAGCCAGTGTTGCACGCGCAGAACACTCGGGTTAAACTTGACGAGCCTAGCATGTACAGACATGGCCTCGGAACACAAGAGACCGAAAGGTCAAGCATGAGTCATATGGTAGATATGATCAACATAATGATGTTCACCAATGAAGCCACCTTAACTCACGTGATGATCGGACTTGAGTTGGTGAATTTGGATCATGTGACACTCAGATGACCTGAGGGATGTCAATTTGAGTGGGAGTTCTTAAGTAATATGATTAATTGAACTCATTATCATGAACATAGTCAATAGTGTCTTTGCAAATTATGTCATAGATTACTAGCTCACGTTGTAGCTCCCTTGTATTTTTGTGTTCCTAGAGAAATAGAGTTGAAAGATAATGGTAGCAATATTGCGGACTGGGTCCGTGATCTGAGGATTGTCCTCACTGCTGCACAGAAGGCTTATGTCCTTAATGCACCGCTCGGTGCCCCACCCCCTCTAGCGTCGTCTGTAGATGTTCTGACAGGCACGTTCCGATGACTACTTGATAGTTTAGTGCGTCATGCATTACGGCTTAGAATTGAGGCTCCGAAACGTTTTGAACTTCACAGAACATATAAGATGTTCTAGGAGCTGAGATTGTGATCTCAGGCTCGTGCCCGTGTTGCGAGATATGAGATCTCCAACAAGATTCTTTGCCTGCAAGATGAAAGAGAATAGCTCAATCGTTGAGCATGTACTCAGATTGTCTGGGTGGTACAATTTCTTAAATCAAGTGGGAGTTGATCTTCTAGATAAGATAGTGATTGGCATAGTTCTCCAAGTCACTGTCACTAAGCTACTAGAACTTGGTGATGAACTATAAATTGTCAGGGATAGAAATAATGATTCCTGAGCTGTTCGCGATGTTTGACACCGCGAAGGTAGAAATCGAGAAGGAGCGTCAAGTGTTGATGGTTAACCAAACCACTGGTTTCGAGAAGGGCAAGAGCAAGGAGGGAAACTTCATGGATAGCAAGTCAGTTGCTGCTCCAGTGAAGCAACCCAAAGTTGAACTCAAACCCGAGACTAAGTGCTTTTGTTATGAGGTGAGCGGTCGCTGAAGCAGAACGACCCTAGATACTTGGTAGATAAGAAGGCTGGCAACATCGGCAGAAGTATATTTCATATACAAGTTATTGATGTGTACCTTGCTAGTACTCCTAGTAGCACCTGGGTTTTGGATACCAGTTTGGTTGCTAAATGTTAGTAACTCGAAATAAAAGCTACGGAATAAACGGAGAACTAGCTAAGGGTGAGGTGACGATATGTGTTGGAAATGTTTCCAAGGTTGATGTGATCAACATTGCACGCTCTCTCTACCTTCAGGATTAGTGACGAACCTAAATAAATGTTATTTGGTGTTTTGCATTGAGCATGAACATGATTAGATCATGTTTATTGCAATAAGGTTATTCATTTAAGTTAGAGAATAATGGTTATTCTGTTTACATGAATAATACCTTCAATGGTCATGCACCCAGTGAGAATGGTTTGTTGAAATCTTGATCGTAGTAATACACATGTTCATAACATTGATGTCAAGAGATACAAAGTTAATAATGATAGTACCACATACTTGTGGCACTGCCGCAAAATGTCATATTGGTATAAAGCGCATGAAGAAACTCCATGCTGATGGATATTTGGACTCGTTCGATTTCGAATCGGTTGAGACATGCGAACCATGCCTCTTGGGCAAGATGACTAAAGGACCCCATTGGATGGACTAGGCAAGTGATTCATTGGAAATGATACATGCTGATGTATGCAATCTAGTGAGTCTTGTAGCGTGTAGTGGATATCGTTATTTTCTTACCTTCACTGATGATTTGAGTAGATATAGTGTATATTTACTTAATGAAACACAAGTCTGAATCGTTTGAAAGGTTCAAGCAAATTCAGAGTGAAGTTTAGGATCATCATGACAAGAAGATGAAATGACTGTGATATGATCGTGGAGATGAATATCTGAGTTACGAGTTTGGCATAGAACTTAAGACAATGTGAAATTTGTTTCACGGCTAACGCCACCTGGAACACCATAGTGTGATGGTGTGTCCGAACATCATAGTCATGCTCTATTGACATGGTGCGTGCTATGATGTCTCTTATCGTTTTACTACTATAATTTTGGGGTTATGCATTAGAGACAACTACATTCACTTTAAATAGGGCATCATCTAGATCCGTTGAGATGACACCGTGTGAATTACGGTTTGATAGAAACCTAAGCTGTCATTTCTTAATAGTTGAGGCTACGACATTTGTGTGGAAAATGTTTTCACTTAATGAGGTCGAACCAAAGGCAGACAAATGCATCTTCATAGAATACCCTAAGATCAGTTGGGTGAACCTTCTATCTTAGATCCAAGTGCAAAGTGTTTGTTGCTTAAACGGATCCTTTCTCGAGGAAATGTTTCTCTCGAAAGAATTGAGTGGGAGGAAGATAAAACTTGATGAGGTAGTTAAACCTTGTTCAACCAGAGAGTAGTGCAGCGCCGAAAGATGTTTCTGTGAAGCCTACGTTAGTTGAAGAGGAAGTTAATGATGATGATCATGAAGCTTCAGGATCAAGTTACTATCGAACTTCGTAGGTCGACAAGGATGTGTACTGCTACTGAGCGGTACGACAACCCTGTGTTGGAGGTCATGTTGTTGGACAACGATGAACCTACGAACTATGGAGAAGCGATGATGGGCCCGGAAACCAACAAATGGTTAGAGGCCATGAAATCCGAGAAAGGATCCATGTATGAAAACCAAGTATAGACTTTGGTGGACTTGCTCATTGGACGGCATGTCGTTAAGTACAAATGGATTTTTAAAATGAAGACATACGCTGATGGTAAATGTTACCATTTGTAAAGCTTGACTTGTTGCAAAGTAGTTTACGACAAGTTCAAAGAGTTGACTACGATGCGACTTTCTCTCTCGTAGTGATGCTGAAGTCTGTTGGAATTATGTTAGCAGTTGTTGCATTTTTCAATTATGAAATCTGGCAGATGGATGCCAAAACATCGTTTCCTTCCTTAAGGAAAGGTTGTATGAGATACAACCAGAAGGTTTTGTCAGTCCTAAGGATGCTAAAAGATGTGCGAGCTTCAGTGATTCTTCTATGAACTGAAGCAAGCATCTCGGAGTTGGAATATACACTTTGATGAGGTGATCAAAGTTTTTGAGTCTATACAAAGTTTACGAGAAACTTGTATTTGCAATAAAGTGAGTGGGAGCACTATATAGTTTCTGATAAGTATATGTGGATGACATATTGCTATTCAGAAATGATGTAGAAATTCTGGAGAGCATAAACGGCTGTTTGAAAAGTGTTTTTCAAAGGAAGACCTGGATAAAGCTACCTAATTGTTGAGCATCAAGATCTATAGAGATAGATAAAGATACTTGATGAGACTTTCAATGAGCACATACCTTGACAAGATTTTGAAAGAGTTCAAAATGGATCAGTTAGAGAAAGAGTTCTCGCCTGATTTGTAAGGTATAAAGTTGAGTAAGACTCAATGCCCAGTGACTGCAGAAGACAGAGAAAAGATGAGTGTCATCCCCTATGCTTCAGCCATAGGCTCTATCATGTATGCAATGCTGTGCACAAGACCCAATGTCAGCCTTGCCATAAGTATGGCCAGAAGGTTTCAAAGTGATCTTGGAATGGAGCACTGGACAGCGGTCGAAATTATCCTTAGTAACCAGAGGACTAAGGAAATGTTTCTTGATTATGGAGGTGATAAATAGTTCGTCGTAAAGAGTTACGTCGATGCAAGCTTTAACACCAATCCGGATGGCTCGTAGTAGCAATCTGGATACATATAGTGGAGCAGCCATTTGGAAAAGTACCAAGTGGAGTGTGGTAGCAGTGTTTACGGTTTGACATAGAGATTTGCAAAGTACACACGGATCTTAATGTTACAGACCCGTTCACTATAAGACCTCTATCACATGCAAAGCATGATCGAGCCCAGAACTCATTGGGTGTTAGATTCATAACAATGCGAATCACATGGAGATGTGAACTAGATTATTGACTCTAGTGCAAGTGGGAGACTGTTGGAAATATGCCCTAGAGGTAATAATAAATTAGTTATTTTCATATTTCCTTGTTCATGATAATCCTTTATTATCCATGCTATAATTGTATTGATCGGAGACTTAGATGCATGTGTGGATACATAGACAAAACCATGTCCCTAGTATGCCTCTAATAGACTAGCTCGTTGATCAAAAGATGGTTAAGGTTTCCTAGCCATGGACATGAGATGTCATTTGATAACGGGATCACATCATTAGGAGAATGATGTGATGGACAAGACCCAAACTACAAACGTAGCATATGATCGTGTCAGTTTATTGTTGCTGTTTTCTGCATGTCAAGTATATGTTCCTATGACCATGAGATCATGCAACTCACAGATATCGGAGGAGTGCCTTGTGTGTATCAAACGTCACAACATAACTGGGTGACTATAAAGGTGCTCTACAGGTATCTCCGATGGTGTCTGTTGAGTTGGCATGGATCGAGACTGGGATTTGTTACTCCGTGTGACGGAGAGGTATCTCAGGGCCCACTCGGTAATACAACATCACAATGAGCCTTGCAAGCAATGTGACTAATTGTTATTTGCGGGATCTTGTATTACGGAACGAGTAAAGAGACTTGCCAGTAACGAGGTTGAACTAGGTATGGAGATACCGACGATCGAATCTCGGGCAAGTAACATACCGAAGAACAAAGGGAACGTAATACGGGATTAACTGAATCCTTGACATAGAGGTTCGACCGATGAAGATCTTCATAGAATATGTGGGAACCAATGTCGATGGGCAGGTCCCTCCATTGGTTATTGACCGTAGAGGTGTCTCGGTCATGTCTACATAGTTCTCGAACCCGCAGGGTCTGCACACTTAAGGTTTGGTGACGTTTCGGTAGTGTAGAGTTATGTATGGTGGTGACCGAAGGTTGTTCGGAGTCCCGGATGAGATCCCGTACGTCACGAGGATCTCCGGAATGGTCCGGAGGTAAAGATTCATATATAGGAAGTCCCAGTTTGGTCGCCGGAAAAGTTCCGGGCTCATCGGTAGTGTATCGGGAGTGCCGGTAGTGTACCGGGAGACCTCCGGGAGGGGTGTTTCGACCCCAAGAGGTCCATGGGATGTGGGAGAACAATAGCCAGCCCTTTGTGGGCTGGGGAATCAGCCACAAAAGGCCCATGGCGCAGGGAGAGAAAAAGGCTAAAGAAAAGGTGAAAATCAGCCAATAGGAGGCAATCCTACTCCAACTAGGATTTGAGGTGAAGTAGGATAGCTTCCCACCTCCTATTCGGCCGACCCAAAGGCCTTGGCTGCCTCTCCTCTCCTCTCCTCCTATATATACTAGTGGATTGGATGGTTTTTGGACAGAATTTCCGGCCATGTGCTACCCGTTCCACCAGTGCATAGTTTCTCCTCTAGATCGTAGTTCCGCAGCGCTTAGGCGAAGCCCTGCCGGAATTGCTCCAACACCACCATCACCGGAGCGCCGTCATGCTGCCGGTGAACTCTCTCTCTTCTCCAGCTCCTCTTGCTGGATCAAGATGGTGGAGATCGTCATCAAGCTGCACGTGTGCTGAACGCGGAGGTGCCGTCCGTTCGACGCTAGATCGGAAGGACCGTGATCGATATCGCGAGACAGTTCGTGATGAGATTGCGGAACAGATCGTGATGAGTTCATGGGATGGATCGTGATTGGATCGCGGGACGAATCGTGATGAGATCGCGGGACGCTCGGCGATTTGGATCGCGAAGATGTTCGACTACACCAACCGTGTTTCTTAACGCTTCTCGCTTAGCGATCTACAAGGGTACGTAGATCCACTCTCCCTCTGGTAGATGCTCATCACCATGGATAGGTTTGCATGTGCGTAGGAAATTTTTTGTTTCCAATGCGACGTTCCCCAACAGGATTAACCTGTTCAATAACTCTATGGTTCAACACTTGAATTAGTACAAGTCTTATCACATACCGATTCTCATGTACATTGACGAGGAGATGACCCAGGAACGAGAGGGTCACAAAGTATTGAGATTTGAATCGAGATGGTTAAGGGAGAAAGAGTTTGCTGACATTATGCAAAATGCGTGGGAACATTCTGGACCAACAGCGCCGACCACATCCTTGGCAGCAAGGCTATTGATAGTTCATGATAGTTTACATAAGTGGGATAAATCTGTATTGAAGCGAACAAAGAACAGATTGAGGAGCGGTCAGAAGGAGCTGGAGAATATAGCTTCTCAAGCAGTAAATAGTGAAAATATTTTGCGGTAGAAGGAACTATCAGCTGAAGTTGAGAAGCTCTTGGAACTTGAAGAGATTCATTGGGTTTTGCGGATTAGGGTGGGCTGGCTTCAATTTGGTGATCGTAACACCGATTACTTCCATAATGGAGCGGCGGCCCGTCGGAAGAGAAACCGGATAACCCGTTCGAAGGACGGTCAAGGCACCTGGCATGAGGGGTAGGCATATCTAAACCCCCTTATATTAGATTAGTTTGTTGGTTTGTTCGCAACTGAGATTGAAGAACTAGATCCTTCTTTCCTAGAAAAAGTGACCCCCCCGGCTCACAAGTGATATGGATGATAACCTTCTTAAACCGTATACAACTGATGATGTGAGAAAGGCCTTGTTCTCTATTGGTGATACTAAAGCACCAGATACTGATGGTTTGCATGCTATCTTCTTTCAAAAGTGTTGGCACGTTATAGGAGAGACATTTACAAAGGAAGTCCTTGATTCTTTGCATAAAAAAATCCCAAAAGGTTGGAATGATACATTCATTGTTTTAATCCCTACGGTTGAAAATCTTGAAAATATTTCCCAGTATAAACCTATTAGTCTCTGCAATGTCTTGTATAAAGTCATTTCTAAAATGACAGCTCTAAGATTTAAGGTCATATCGGAAGAAGTGATTTCTCTTGTGCAGAGTGCATTTGTGCCAGGAAGATGGATAACCGATAACATGGTCATTGCTTATGAGATCATGCATACCATTAAAAAGAAGAAGTCTGGTAAAGTTGGTTATTGTGCAGTCAAGCTTGACATGCATAAATCATACGATCGTGTAGAGTGGATCTTTTTGGAAAGGATGGCGAGGAGACTGTGTTTTCATGATGACTTCATTTCTCTAGTGATGGCCTACATTAAGTCCGTAAATTTTAAAGTTAGATTCAATGGCTAGGAAACATATATGTTCACACCATCTAGGGGACTCCGACAAGGAGACCCAATATCTCCTTATCTATTTTTGCTTTGTGTGGAGGGTTTGTCTAGTGCGCTGGCTCAAATGGAGGGGGTTCGTGGCATTGAAGGTCTCAAGGTGTGCAGGAATGCACCATCGGTATCACACTTACTTTTTGCTGATGATTCCTTGGTACTCATCAAAGTGGATATGATTAATGCAACCTCATTGAGACAAGTACTGGGTGAATATTGTGCAAACTCTCGACACCTGGTGAGTGAAGCTAAATGCAATATCTTTTTCAGCCCCAATGTGAATGTTGATGTGAAGGCAGAAATCTATGTTGAGCTCAATATAATGACTAAGGCCATCTCTGATAGATATCTTGGACTGACATCCATGGTGGGCCTCGATAGAAGTGATAGCTTTGTTCATCCTTTGGAGAGAGTCATCCAACGCCTAAAAGGGTGGAAAGAAAAAAAATCACTAGGTGCAAAGGAAATTTTACTAAGGGCAGTAATCCAATCAATCCCAGTGTATGCTATGGTTGTGATCAAGATACCAAAAAAGTTGTGCAATGAGATAAATGATGCAATGTCTTCCTTCTGGTGGGGAGATTCAGAAGAACCAAAAAAGATGCATTGGTTTGCATGATGGCGAATGTTTATACCTAAAACGTTAGGTGGCATGGGTTTTCAAGCAGTCCTGGAGAATTTTGTATTACCCAAATTCCCTTTGTACCCAAGTTTTGAGGGCCAAATATTTTCCTAATGGGATTTTTCTGAATGCGGGACCAAAGAGAGGTTCATCTGATAGGCAAAGTATAATGATGGGCTTGCAAACTTTCCGGCACGGGCATGTATGGAGAGTGGGCTTGGGCACTCAAATCAATATATGGGATGATCACTAGTTGCCAAACTCTTACAACAGAAAAATTCGAACTCGAACAGGAAATGTTATTCTCCAAACAGTGGATGAGTTGATTAACTCGAAAACTGGAGGCTGCGATGAGGAGTTATTAAGAGATGTGTTCCTGCCAGTGGACGTGGAAATCATCCTAAAAATTCCTTTGAGCGAGTTCTTCACTGAAGATTTTGTAGCATGGAATAATACAAAGACAAACATGTTCACAGTCTAGTGTGCATACTATACCGAGTGGGAGCACCAATTTGGAGCTCGAACTAGACGAGAGGACGGACATGGATCTTCAGAGGTAAACCTGGTATGGGATATTGTCTGGAAATTAATGATACCGAGTAAGATGAAGATTTTTACGTGGAAAGCGTTGCATGGTAGTGTTGCTTGCTATGGGGTTCTAGCCTCCAGACATATACCAGTCTTAGGTCAATGCCCGATCTGCTCCTTAGGATCGGAAGATATCCGTCATCTTCTCTTCACTTGCAACCGGGCTCGCCAAGTGTGGAGGGCGCTTGGGCTGGATGAGGTGACCAATTAGGCGTTGTCCTCTGATCGGTCGGGTTCTGTAATCCTTGAAGAATTGCTCTGTAGTCAGACGAAGAAATCGCCGGTGCTTGGTGGACTAGGACTACAGGAATCAGTGACAGTTGCATGTTGGTATATCTGGTATCAAAGCAGAGAGATCGTTAAAGGCGAACATGTGGCCACTCCAACTCGAATTGCAATTCAGGCCCTTACTTCGAATTTTGGTGCGGTCTCGGCTTCTTGTGCACCGAAGGAAATCATGAGGACAAAGCCTGCCCCGGGGTCCTATAAGCTCAACTTGGACATGACATTTCATGATGATTGTACGGGTGCTGTCCTCCGCAACTGTTCTGGGGAAGCCGTCGCAGGCACGGCTGAACCATTTGAACATGTATTGGATGCAATGTCGGCTGAGTCCCTAGTCATGCTTAAAGGAATCTATCTTAGAGAAAGGCTAGGATGTTCAAGTATTATTATGGAGGCTGACTGCTTAGAGTTGATCAATGCATGCACTGGTAACACTGAAATTTTTGGCCCCTCTTCTACTACATTGGCAGAAATCTTCACGAGAGCAACACATGTTGATGAGGTTGAAATCCTCTACGGTACGGTACGGTACTATAGTGCTAATGACACATGGGGCCGGGTCCATACAACATCGATCGTACAGCACCGTGCGCTACAACAGAAGATCCTAACCCATATTGATGGTATCTCTTTGCAACACTGCAAGCGGGATGCAAACTTAGTAGCACACAATTTAGTTCTTTTGAGTTGAAGTCGGTTGTTTTCTGGGAAAATGACCCTCCCCCCTCCCCCAGCTTTATACTTCCTTTTGTAATTTATGATGTAACACTGTTGACTTTGAAATAAAGTGCGCCGATCAGGCATTTTTCTCAAAAAAAAAAGAGTTTGGTTGAGGGTAGGTCTAAACATTGTCAACGCAGGTACATACCGTTCTCATGTGTGTAGGTGTAAACACAAGTAGAGTAAGTGGATGACAAATTTCACAATAATCGTAGTCGCTCATCTCCACCACCGTCGTCGGTTGCCACCGCCGGACCGCTCAACCGCTCTTGTGCATTTGCTTGCTCGTAGGTGCATACGCAAGCACGCACGCACTCGGGTCCAGAGGAAAGCAAATCAATTCGACAAACGAGCGCACTACTCCACGACTACATACGACCTACCAAAACCAAGCGATAAGTATGCAGTAATGCAGACACTTGCATGGCCAAGTGTCACCGTCCCGATACCTTGTAGTCTAGTCGTAGCTTGCTACTAGCTTGTACGTGTACGTGTACCAGCAGCACAAGGTCCGAACATTATGATGCCCTCAATCATATAACGTTCACTAAGGCAGATGGTGGCAGCATTAAGACAGGAACGACAACGGAAAAGACAAAGCGCACGGCCATCAAAACCACACCCGATCGATCATGCGGATGCGGTGGTCTCCAATGCCTTTGTTCTGTTCGTTTCTTCTTTTTATAATTTTGCGACGTACCTACACCAACATGTACCTAACCTAGGAGCCTAGCTAGTCACCGACATCGCAAGAGTACACCAAAATTATCAGTTACAGTAGGTAGTAAAATCGCACAAAATAGGGGGAAAGGGCTGTCAATGCATTTGTTAAAGGGGTTATAATTGATGACTTTTTGTTAAATGTAATAATTAGTGTAAATACTGTTAAATTATGGGATAAAAACTAGAACTCACTCTTGCTTAACTATAACATCACTTGGTCATTCATTAAAAATGTACTGAAAACCACCACTTCGAGCAAGCCATTTCAAATAATTCAAATGGATGCATGGAATCTCTATGTGCGGGCACTCCTCATTTAAAGCCATGATTGTGATAACGAATAAGTGACGGTATGATATCAGTGTTTGTGTTTGTGTTTGTGTTTGTGTTTGATACTTCTTTGAAACACCAAGCTCCATGTGTTGATTTTCAATACAAAACCATGAATTTAGTTGTATGTTGAAACAGGAGCATATATATTCTAGTAGTTCAACATGAATCGTGTTCGACATGTATCTTTAACCCACCATCGTTGCCTGCCCAACAAAATTGATCAACTATATCAATCCCTCTTCAACTGCCATGTACACACCCTTTGAATTCACACTCATAATTGCATGGTTGTGTATGTGAACGGGTAAGGAAAAAACATATGTGAGAGGTTGTTAATACCCCCTTCGTTTCATAATGCAATGCTAATATAATTTTTTGAAAAAAGTCAACCTTTGCAAATTTTGATCAAGTTTATAAAGAAGGCTATTTATATCTACAATTTGTAATATATAAATATAAAACTACAGGTTATAATAATGATATGTGTTTGGCATTCTGGATGTAAATGTTTTTCTTCATAAACTTGGTCAAAGTTTGTGAGGTTCGACTCTTCAAAACATCGGTTGGCTCTAACGATGTAGAGGCAGTGGTGGTGGCATGCCATCAACCTATTTGGGAGGAAGAAGGTGGTTGGTCTCGACTTTTTCGGGGTGTGTTGGGGGGGGGGGGGGATCGCTTATCTGATTAATATAAATTTGAGGCATTTTTTTACAAAAGTAAGTAACCTATATTCTTATAAAGAAATTCCAGGTAAACTAGAGAATGACCATTAATCAACAGGGACGCAACTTAGTTGTCCTTACGCGTAACCCTAGTTAGTTCAAACTAATGAATTAAAAATTCTAAAAGTGATGTCAATTTAAAAACTTAGTTTATTTGTTGAACTAAATAGGGTAGAGGGTTCCTATTTGCACCTTTTTTTGAACACCAAACATATCTTAACTTAATAATAGGTTGTTACAATCATTCCTTACGCCACACAGGGCAGGAAAACTATTACAAAGAAAACACTCTGCTCTATTATTAAAACTAAACTTCACAATAGAATGCGCTAGTTCATTGGCTTGCCTAATGATCTTATCCAACTTAAAAATTCTGGAGGAGTTTAACAATGGCTAAAGCTTCCTTTTTGAGATCGACGAGGAAGGTCATGTCCAATTTTTCATTTGCGAGAGAAAAAAAACTACAAACGAATAGTCAATTTCTAAAATAATTGCCATATTAAGGGCAATACATTGTATAGACCGGCAATGCATACTCGAAGTTCAGCTTCATCCACACCGGCACATACCCCCAATATACTCCCACAAAGATGAGAGGACGGTCCGAGAGGCATTTATAATAACAACCCCACATTTGCTGCATCCGTGCTAACCACAAAAGTGACATCAACATTAATTTTAATAACATCATAAGGGGGAGGTTTCCATACCTTGATGGTCATCGTAGAAGTACTCGTGAGCCAAACCCTAATACAAAGCCCTTAGAGCATCTCCAGCCGTTGCCCCCCCCCCCCCCAGGCATAAAAATCGCCGGGCGAGCCGGCGGTAGAATCGGCGCTGGGGGCGGTTGGGCATCCAGCCGTCGCCCCTAAGTCGCCCCCACGCGCCAATATCGGCCCATTCGCGGCCGCTTTTCAGCCCAGATAAGTAGAAAAATGGCCCGATATCGGCGAGAAACGGCCCATATTCGGCGTGGTTCGGCGTTGAATTCTCAACATAAATAATTTTTTACCACATAGTTTATCACAGAAAATCAAATAATTCAACAAAATAGTGCAACAACAAATAGTTTAATAGAAATTATATATAGTTCAACAAATAAAAACTCGTATGTCATCACACGTCAAGCTAGGCGTCGCCCTTGATCCTCCATAGGTGCTCCACCAGATCCTGCTGCAATTGATGATGCACCTGTGGGTCTTGGATCTCCTGACGCATACTGAGGTAGGCAGTCCAAGTTGCCGGTAGCTGGTGATCAGCTTCGGCTAGAGGACCCTGCCTGTAGTATGGTTCAGTGTCAAACACTCTCTCTTCCTGCTCGCTCTCGATGATCATGTTGTGCAAGATGACACAATAAGTCATGATCTCCCACATTTGATCTTTTGAGAAGGTCTGAGCAGGGTACCGAACAACAGCAAATTGAGATTGGAGCACACCAAATGCCCGCTCGACATCCTTCCTGCAAGCCTCCTGCACCTTGGCAAAGTGGGACTTCTTGTCTACTCGCACAGCGTTTGAGATAGTCTTCACAAATGTAGTGTTGGAAATACGCCCTAGAGGCAATAATAAATTAGTTATTATCATATTTCCTTGTTCATGATAATCATTTATTATCCATGCTATACTTGTATTGATCGGAGACTTAGATGCATGTGTGGATACATAGACAAAACCATGTCCCTAATATGCCTCTAATAGACTAGCTCGTTGATCAAAGATGGTTAAGGTTTCCTAGCCATGGACATGAGATGTCATTTGATAACGGTATCACATCATTAGGAGAATGGTGTGATGGACAAGACCCAAACTACAAACGTAGCATATGATCGTGTCAGTTTAATGCTACTGTTTTCTGCATGTCAAGTATCTGTTCCTATGACCATGAGATCATGCAACTCACTGACACCGGAGGAGTGCCTTGTGTGTATCAAACGTCGCAATGTAACTGGGTTACTATAAAGTTACTCTACAGGTATCTCTGAGGGTGTCTGTTGGGATGGCATGGATCAAGACTGGGATTTGTTACTCCATGTGACGGAGAGGTATCTCAAGGCCCACTCGGTAATACAACATCACAACAAGCCTTGCAAGCAATGTGACTAAGTGTTAGTCACGGGATCTTGTATTACAGAACTAGTAAAGAGACTTGCCGGTAACGAGGTTGAACTAGGTATGAAGATACCGACAATCGAATCTCGGGCAAGTAACATACCGAAGAACAAAGGGAACATCATACAGGATTAACTGAAGCCTTGACATAGAGGTTCGACCGATAAAGATCTTCGTAGAATATGTAGGAACCAATATGGGCATCCAGGTCCCGCTATTGGTTATTAACCGTAGAGGTGTCTCGGTCATGTCTACATAGTTCTCGAACCCGCAGGGTCTGCACACTTAAGGTTTGGTGACGTTTCGGTAGTATAGAGTTATGCATGGTGGTGACCGAAGGTTGTTCAGAGTCCCGGATGAGATCCCGGACATCCAAAGGATCTCCAGAATGGTTCGAAGGTAAAGATTGATATATAGGAAGTCCCGTTTTGGTTGCCAGAAAAGTTTCGGGCTCATCGGTAGTGTACCGGGAGTGCCGGTAGTGTACCGGGAGACCATCGGGAGGGGTATTTCGACCCAAGAGGCTACATGGGCTGTGGGAGAGTAAATACCAGCCCTTAGTGGGTTGGTGGAAGTCCCACACAAGGCCCATGCGGCTAGGAAGAAAAATCCCAAAGAGAAAAAAGGTGGAAAAAGGCAAAAAGGCAAAAATAAGGAGGAGTCCTAGTCCTACTAGGATTGGAGGAGGAATCCTCCTCTCCTCTTGGTTCAGCCGAAGCCTAGGTGGCTTGGCCCTTGGGCGAAGCCTCCTCCTCTCTTCCTCTTATATATACTAGAGGTTTTAGGGGTTTTTCACTAGATTTTCAGCCATGTGCAACCCGTTCCTCTAGTTGATACTTTCTCCCATAGATCGGTTTTCTGCAGTGCTTAGGCAAAGACCTGCCAGAATTACTCCACCACTATTGTCACGGCACCATCACGCTGCCGGAGAACTCGTCTACCTCTCCGCTCCCTCTTGCTGGATCAAGAAGGCGGAGATCATCAACAATCTGTACGTGTGCTGAACGCGGAGGTGTCGTCCGTTCGGCGCTAGATCGGAAGGACCGTGATCAAGATCGCGAGACGGATCATGATGAGATCGCGGGACAGATCACGATGAGTTCGCGGGACAGATCGTGATTGGTTCGCAGGACGGATCGTGATGAGATCGCGGGACGCTCGGCGATTTGGATCGCGAAGACGTTCGACTATACCAACCACGTTTCTTAACGCTTCCCGCTTAGCGATCTACAAGGATATGTAGATCCACTCTCCCTCTCATAGATGCTCATCACCATGAATAGATCTTGCGTGTGCGTAGGAAATTTTTTGTTTCCCATGCAACGTTCCCCAAAAATGGTATCTGAGCTAGGTCTATGTGTAGATGAGATCTCGAGTAGAACACAAAGAGTTTGTGGGCGTTGATGCTTAGATTGCTTCCTCTCTTGGTCGTGTTTTGGTTCAGCGGTATTGTGGGATGAAGCAGCCCAGACCAACATTACTCGTACGCTTACGAGAGACCGATTCCCTCAACCACAACTTGTTGCAAAAGATGGCTGGCGGGTGGCAGTTTCTCCTACTTTAGTTGGACCGGATTCGACAAAGGAGGTCCTTGAGAGGGTTCAAAAGCAACTTATGTATCACCATTATGGTTTATGCATAGATGAGAATTGTTCTTGCTAGATACCCGTAGCAGCCACGTAAAACATCCAACAACAATTAGAGGATGTCTAACTTGTTTTTGTAGAGTATGTTGTGATGTGATATGGCCAATTACATGATGTGATATATGTGATGTATGAGATGATCATGTGTTGTATAGAATATCACGACTTGCATGTCTATGAGTACGGCAACCGACAGGAGCCATAGGGTTGTCTTTAATTATTGTATGACATGTGTGTCAATCATTAAGCGCTATGTAGTGCTTACTTATCGCTAAACGGTAGCAATAGTAGTAGAAGCATGGTGGTAAACGGTATATTTCCTTGTTCATGATAATCGTTTATTATCCATGCTATAATTGTATTGATTGGAAACACATTACATGTGTGGGTAAATAGACAACACTATGTCCCTAGTATGGCTCTAGTGAACTAGCTCGTTGAACAAAGATGGTCAAGGTTTCCTAGCCATTGCCATGTGATGTCATTTGATAACGGGATCACATCATTAGTAGAATGATGTGATGGACAAGACCCAAACTACAAACGTAGCATATGATCGTGTCAGTTTATTGCTACTGTTTTCTGCATGTCAAGTATATGTTCCTATGACCATGAGATCATGCAACTTACGAACATCGGAGGAGTGCCTTGTGTGTATCAAACGTCGCAACGTAACTGGGTGACTATAAAGGTGCTCTATAGGTATCTCGGAGGGTGTCTGTTGAGTTGGCATGGATCAAGACTGGGATTTGTTACTCCGTGTGATGGAGAGGTATCTCAGGGCCCACTCGGTAATACAACATCACAATAATCCTTGCAAGCAATGTGAATAAGTGTTAGTCACGGGATTTTGTATTATGGAATGAGTAAAGAGACTTGCCGGTAACGAGGTTGAACTAGGTATGGAAATACCGATGATCGAATCTCGGGCAAGTAACATACCGAAGAACAAAGGGAACATCATACGGGATTAACTGAATCCTTGACATAGAGGTTCGACCGATAAAGATATTCGTAGAATATGTAGGAACCAATATGGGAATCTAGGTCCTGCTATTGGTTATTGACAGTAGAGGTGTCTCGGTCATGTCTACATAGTTCTCGAACCCGCAGGGTCTGCACACTTAAGGTTTGGTGATGTTTCGGTAGTATAGAGTTATGTATGGTGGTGACCGAAGGTTGTTTGGAGTCCCGGATGAGATCCTGGACGTCATGAGGATCTCTAGTATGGTCTAGAGGTAAAGATTGATATATAGGAAGTCCTGTTTTGGTTGCCGGAAAAGTTTCGGGCTAATCGGTAGTGTACCGGGAGTGCTGTTAGTGTATCGGGAGACCATCGGGAGGGATATTTCGACCCAAGAGGCTTCATGGGCTGTGGGAGAATAAATACCAGCCTTTTGTGGGATGGTGGAATTACCACACAAGGCCCATGCGGATAGGGAAGAAAAGCCCAAAGGGAAAAGGTGGAAAAAAGGCCAAAAAGGAGGAATCCTAGTCCTACTAGGATTGGAGAAGGATTCCTCCTCTCCTCCCCACTTCGGCCGAACCAAGGAGGCTTGGCCCTTGCACCAAGTCCTCTCCTCCCTCCCTCTTATATATACTGGAGGTTTTAGGGTTTTTGGACAGAATTTTCAGCCACGTGCTACCCGTTCCTCCAGTGCATAGTTTCTCCTCTAGATCGGTTTTCTGCAGTGCTTAGGCGAAGCCCTGCCAGAATAGCTCCACCACCATCGCCGGAGCACCGTCATGCTGCTGGAGAACTCTTCTTCCTCTTCGCTCCCTCTTGCTCGATCAAGACGGCGGAGATCGTCATCAAGCCGTATGTGTGCTGAATGCGGAGGTGCTATCCGTTCGGCGCTAGATTAGAAGGACCGTGATCGAGTTCGCGGGACGGATCATGATCAAGTTCGCGGGACGAATCATGATTGGACCGCGGGACGGATTGTGTTTAGATCGCGGGATGCTCGGCGATTTGGATCGCGAAGACGTTCGACTACACCAACCGCGTTTCTTAACGCTTCCCGCTTAGCGATCTACAAGGGTACGTAGATCCACTCTCCCTCTCGTAGATGCTCATCATGATGGATAGGTCTTGCGTGAACGTAGGAATTTTATTGTTTCCCATGCAACATTCCCCAATAGTGGCATCATGAGCTAGGTCTATGTGTAGATGAGATCTCGAGTAGAACACAAAGAGTTTGTGGGCGTTGATGCTTAGATTGCTTCCTCCCTTGATCGTGTTTTGGTTCAGCGGTATTGTGAGATGAAGCGGCCCGAACCAACATTACTCGTACGCTTACGAGAGACTGGTTCCCTCAACCGCAACTTGTTGCATAGATGGCTTGCGGGTGCCAGTTTCTCTCACTTTAGTTGGATCGGATTTGACAAAGGCAGTCCTTGAGAAGGTTGAAAAGCAACTTATGTATCACCGTTGTGGTTTATGCGTAGATGAGAATTGTTCTTACTGGATACCCGTAGCAGCCACGTAAAACATGCAATAACAATTAGAGGACGTCTAACTTGTTTTTGCAGAGTATGTTGTGATGTGATATGGCCAATTACATGATGTGATATATGTGATGTATGAAATGATCATGTGTTGTATAGAATATCACGACTTGCATGTCGATGAGTATGGCAACCGGCAGGAGCCATAGGGCTGTCTTTAATTATTGTATGACATGCGTGTCAATCATTAAGCGCTATGTAGTGCTTACTTTATCGCTAAACAGTAGCAATAGTAGTAGAAGCATGGTGGGCGTGACAACCCCGATGGCGACACGTTGATGGAGATCAAGATGATGGAGATCATGGTGTCATGCCAGTGACGATGGAGATCATGCCAGTGCTTTCAAGATGGAGATCAAAAGCACAAGTTAATGGCCATATCATGTCACTTATGATTTGCATGTGATGTTAATCCTTTTATGCACCATGTTTTGCTTAGGACGATGGTAGCATTATAAGGTGATCCCTCACTTAATTTCAAGATAAATTGTGTTCTCCCCTAGTGTGCACCGTTGCGAAAGTTCATCGTGTCAAGACACCACGTGATGATCGGGAGTGATAGACTCTACGTTCACATACAACAGGTGCAAGCCAGTGTTGCACATGCAGAACACTCGGGTTAAACTTGACGAGCCTAGCATGTACAGACATGGCCTCGGAACACAAGATATCGAAACGTCGAACATGAGCCATATAGTAGATATGATCAACATGATGATGTTCACCATTGAAACCACCTCAACTCACGTGATGATCGGACTTGAGTTGGTGAATTTGGATCATGTATCACTCGAATGACCGAAGGAATGTCAATTTGAGTGGGAGTTCTTAAGTAATATGATTAATTGAACTCATTATCATGAACATAGTTAGTAGTGTCTTTGCAAAATTATGTTGTAGATTACTAGCTCACGATGTAGTTCCCTTGAATTTTTATATGTTCCTAGGGAAATAGAGTTGAAAGATGATGGTAGCAATATTGCGGACTGGCTCCATGATCTGAGGATTGTCCTTGTTGCTACATAGAAGGCTTATGTCCTTAATGCACCGCTCAGTGTGCCAACCCCTCTAGCATCGTCTGTAGATGTTGTGAACATCTGTAGACTACTTGATAGTTTAGTGCGTCATGCATTACGGCTTAGAATTGAGGCTCCAAAATGTTTTGAACGTCATGGAACATATGAGATGTTCTAAGAGCTGAAATTAGGATCTCAGGCTCGTGCCCGTGTTGCGAGATATGAGATCTCCAACAAGATTCTTTGCCTGCAAGATGAAGGAGAATAGCTCAATCGTTGAGCATGTGCTCAGATTGTCTGGGTGCTACAATTTCTTGAATCGAGTGGGAGTTGATCTTCCGGATAAGATAGTGATTGATATAGTTCTCCAAGTCACTTTCACTAAGCTACTAGAACTTGGTGATGAACTATAAAACGCTAGGGATAGAAATAATGATCCCTGAGCTGTTTCCGATGTTTGACACCGCGAAGGTAGAAATCAAGAAGGAGCATAAAGTGTTGATGGTTAGTCAAACCACTAGTTTCGAGAAGGGCAGGAGCAAGGAGGGAAACTTCATGGATAGCAAGTCAGTTGTTGCTCCAGTGAAGCAACCCAAAGTTGAACCCAAACCCGAGACTAAGTGCTTCGATTATGAGGAGAGCGGTCGCTGAAGCGGAACAACCCTAGATACTTGGTAGATAAGAAGGCTGGCAACGTCGACAGAAATATATTTGATATACGTGCTATTGATGCGTACCTTGCTAGTACTCCTAGTAGCACCTGGGTATTGGATACCGGTTCGGTTGCTAAATATTAGTAACTCGAAATAAAAGCTACGGAATAAACGGAGAACTAGCTAAGGGTGAGGTGACGATGTGTGTTGGAAATGTTTCCAAGGTTGATGTGATCAACATCGCACGCTCTCTCTAGCTTTAGGATTAGTGGCGAACCTAAATAAATGTTAATTGGTGTTTTGCGTTGAGCATGAACGTGATTAGATCGTGTTTATTGCAACACGGTTATTCATTTAAGTTAGAGAATAATGGTTATTCTATTTACATGAATAATACCTTTAATGGTCATGCACCTACTGAGAATGGTTTGTTCAATCTTGATCATAGTAATACACATGTTCATAACATTGATGCCAAAAGATACAAAGTTAATAATGATAGTACCACATACTTGTGGCATTGCCGCTAAATGTGATGTTGCTATAAAGCGCATGAAGAAACTCCATGCTGATGGATCTTTGGAATCATTCAATTTTGAATCGGTTGAGACATGTGAACCATGCCTCTTGGGCAAGATGACTAAGGACCCCGTTTTCTGGTTTGATGGAGCGGGCAAGTGATTTATTAGAAATGATACATGTTGATGTATGCAATCCAATGAGTCTTGTAGCATGTGGTGGATATCGTTATTTTCTTACCTTCACTGATGATTTGAATAGATATAGTGTATATTTACTTAATGAAACACAAGTCTGAATCGTTTGAAAAGTTCAAGCAAATTCACAGTGAAGTTTAAGATCATCGTGACAAGAAGATAAAAAAATGTTTGCGATATGATCGTGGAGGTGAATACCGGAGTTACGAGTTTGGCATACAACTTTAGACAATGTGAAAGTTATTTGACAGCTCACACCACCTGGAACACCATAGTGTGATGGTGTGTCTGAACGTCATAGTCATGCTCTATTGGATATGGTGCGTGTTATGATGTCTCTTATTGTTTTGCTACTATAGTTTTGGGGTTATGCATTATAGACAACTACATTCACTTTACATAGGGCACCATCTAAATCCGTTGAGATAACACCGTGTGAATTATGGTTTGGTAGAAACCTAAGCTGTCATTTCTTGATGTTTGGGGCTGCGACGCATGTGTGGAAAAATGTTTTCACCTAATGAATTCGAACCCAAAGCGGACAAATGCATCTTCATAGAATACCCTAAGAACAGTTGGGTGAACCTTCTATCTCAAGATCCAAGCATAAAGTGTTTGTTGCTAAAACTGGGTCCTTTCTCGAGAAAAAGTTTCTCTCGAAAGAATTGAGTGGGAGGAAGATGGAACTTGATGAGGTTGTTGAACCTTTGCTTTAACCAGAGAGTAGCGCATCGCAGAAAGATGTTTATGTGGAGCCTACGTCAGTTGAAGAGGAAGTTAATGATGATGATCATGAATCTTCAGATCAAGTTACTATCGAACCTCGTAGGTCGACAAGGACGCGTACTGCTCCTGAGTGGTACAACAACTTTGTCTTGGAGGTCATGTTGTTGGACAACAATGAACCTACGAGCTATGGAGAAGCGATGATGGGCCCGGATTCCGACAAATGGTTAGAGGCCATGAAATCCGAGAAAGGATCCATGTATGAAAACCAAGTATAGACTTTGATAGACTTACTCGTTGGATGGCAGGTCGTTGAGTACAAATGGACCTTTAAGATGAAGACGGGCGCTGATGGTGAATGTCACCATTTATAAAGCTCGACTTGTCGCAAAGAAGTTTCTGCCAAGTTCAAGGAGTTGATTGCGATGAGACTTTCTCACTCGTAGCGATGTTAAAGTCTGTTGGAATTATGTTAGCAGTTGCTGCATTTTTCAATTCTGAAATTTGGCAGATGTGTACCAAAACATCGTTTCCTTCCTTAAGGAAAGGTTGTATGAGATACAACCAGAAGGTTTTGTCAGTCCTAAGGATGCTAAAAGGTGTGCAAGCTTCAGTGATCCTTCTATGAACTGAAGCAAGCATCTCGGAGTTGGAATATACACTTTGATGAGGTGATCAAAGTTTTTGAGTATATACAAAGTTTATGAGAAACTTGTATTTACAATAAAGTGAGTGGGAGCACTATAGAGTTTTTGGTAAGCATATGTGGTTGACATATTGTTGATCGGAAATGATGTAGAATTTCTAGAAAGCATAAATGGTTGTTTA
The DNA here is from genome assembly GCA_022496015.1 of Hordeum marinum. NCBI lineage: Eukaryota > Viridiplantae > Streptophyta > Magnoliopsida > Poales > Poaceae > Hordeum > Hordeum marinum. The sequence goes on from CM039676.1 coordinate 46,724,908, forward strand.
AAAGGAGTTTTTCAAAGGAAGACCTGGATAAAGCTTCCTAATTGTTGAGCATCAAGATCTATAAAGATAGATCAAGATGCTTGATTAGACTTTCAATGAGTACATACCTTGACAAGTTTTTGAAAGAGTTCAAAATGGATCAGTCAGAGAAAGAGTTCTCATCTGATTTGTAAGGTGTGAAGTTGAGTGAGACTCAAAGCTCGACAACGGCAGAAGAAAGAGAAAGGACGAACGTCGTCCCCTATGCCTTAGCCATAGGCTCTATATTATGCCATGCTGTGTACCGCACCTGGTGTGTGCCTTGCCATGAGTCTGTCAAGGGGTACAAAAGTGATCCAGGAGTAGATCACTGGACAGCGGTCAGGATTATCTTTAGTAAGTAAAAGACTAAGGAGATGTTTCTCGGTTATGGAGGTGATGAAGAGTTCGTCATAAAGAGTTACGTTGATGCAAGCTTTAACAACAATCTGGATGACTCGTAGTAGCAATCTGGATACGTATAGTGGAGCAGCCATTTGGAATAGTACCAAGTGGAGTGTGGTAGCAGTGTTTACGGTTTGACATAGAGATTTGCAAAGTACACACGGATCAAAATGTCGCAGACCTGTTGACTATAAGACCTCTCTCACATGCAAAGCATGATCGAGCCCCAGAACTCATTGGGTGTTAGATTCATAACAATGCGAATCACATGGTGATGTGAACTAGATTATTGACTCTAGTGCAAGTGGGAGACTGTTGGAAATATGCCCTAGAGGCAATAATAAATTAGTTATTATCATATTTCCTTGTTCATGAAAATCGTTTATTATCCATGCTATAATTGTATTGATCGGAGACTTAGATGCATGTGTGGATACATAGACAACACTATGTCCCTAGTATGCCTCTAGTAGACTAGCTCGTTGATCAAAGATGGTTAAGGTTTCCTAGACATGGACATGAGATGTCATTTGATAACGGGATCACATCATTACGAGAATGGTGTGATGGACAAGACCCAAACTACAAACGTAGCATATGATCGTGTCAGTTTAATGCTACTGTTTTCTGCATGTCAAGTATCTGTTCTTATGACCATGAGATCATGCAACTCACTGACACCGGAGGAGTGCCTTGTGTGTATCAAACGTCGCAACGTAACTGGGTTACTATAAAGGTACTCTACAGGTATCTCCAATGGTGTCTGTTGGGTTGGCATGGAACAAGACTGGGATTCGTTACTCCGTGTGACGGAGAGGTATCTCAAGGCCCACTCGGTAATACAACATCACAACAAGCCTTGCAAGAAATGTGACTAAGTGTTAGTCACGGTATATTGTATTACATAATGAGTAAAGAGACTTGCCGGTAACGAGGTTGAACTAGGTATGAAGATACCGACGATCGAATCTCGGGCAAGTAACATACCGAAGAACAAAGGGAACATCATACGGGATTAACTGAATCCTTGACATAGAGGTTCGACGGATAAAGATCTTCGTAGAATATGTAGGAACCCATATGGGCATCCAGGTCCCGCTATTGGTTATTGACCATAGAGGTGTCTCGGTCATGTCTACATAGTTCTCGAACCCGCAGGGTCTGCACACTTAAGGTTTGGTGACATTTCGATAGTATAGAGTTATGCATGGCGGTGACCGAAGGTTGTTTGGAGTCCCGGATGAGATCCCGGATGTCACGAGGAGCTCCGAAATGGTCCGGAGGTAAAGATTGATATATAGGAAGTCCTGTTTTGGTCACTGGAAAAGTTCTGGGCTCATCAGTAGTGTACCGGGAGTGTTGGTAGTGTACCGGGAGATCATCGGGAGGGGAATTTCGACCCAAGAGGCTACATGGGTTGTGGGAGAGTAAATACCAGCCCTTAGTGGGCTGGTGGAAGTCCCACACAAGGCCCATGCGGCTGGAAAGAAAAGCTCAAAGAGAAAAAAGGTGGAAAAAGGCAAAAAGGCAAAAATAAGGAGGAGTCCTAGTCCTACTAGGATTGGAGGAGGAATCCTCCTCTCCTCTTGGTAGCTGAAGCTTAGGTGGCTTGGCCCTTGGGCCAAGCCTCCTCCTCTCTTCCTCTTATATAAACTAGAGGTTTTTAGGGTCTTTGCACTAGATTTTCAGCCACGTGCTACCCGTTCCTCTAGTGCATAGTTTTTCCTGTAGATCGGTTTTCTGCAGTGCTTAGGCGAAGCCCTGCCGGAATTACTCCACCACCATCGCCGCGGCACCATCACGCTGCTGGAGAACTCGTATACCTCTCCGCTCCCTCTTGCTGGATCAAGAAGGCGGAGATCGTCATCAAGCTGTACGTGTGTTGAACGCGGAGGTGCCGTCTGTTCGGCGCTAGATCGGAAGGACCGTGATCAAGATCGCGAGATGGATCGTGATGAGTTTGCGGGACAGATCGTGATTGGATCGCGGGACGGATCGTGATGAGATCATGGGACGCTCGGCGATATGGATCGCGAAGACGTTCGACTACACCAACCGCGTTTCTTAACGCTTCTCGCTTAGCGATGTACAAGGATATGTAGATCCACTCTCCCTCTCGTAGATGCTCATCACCATGGATAGATCTTGCGTGTGCATAGGAAATTTTTTGTTTCCCATGCAACGTTCCCCAACATGTAGACCATCTCAGATAGATGTCATCAGCTAGGTAGTATCCCTTGTTGTAGTGCCGCCCATTGACCTCGAAGTTCACCGGAGGAGAATGACCTTCAACAAGCTTGGCAAAGACAGGGGAGCACTGCAGCACGTTGATGTCATTGTGATTTCCTGGCATACCAAAGGAGTGCCAAATCCAGAGGTCCTATGTGGCCATCGCCTCAAGTACCACACTGAAACCGCCTTTGGCGCGTTTGTACATCCCCTGCCAAGCAAATGGGCGGTTCTTCCATTTCCAATGCATGCAGTCGATGCTTCCAAGCATCCCAGGAAATCCTCTTGTTGCATTCTGTGCTAGGATCCGAGCAGTGTCTTCCGCATTGGGTGTTCGCAAGTATTGCGGTCCAAACACTGCCACCACTACCCGACAGAACTTGTATAAACACTCAATGGTGGTGGACTCGGCCATACGCCCATAGTCATCGAGTGAATCACCGGGAGCTCTGTATGCAAGCATCCTCATCGCTGTCGTGCACTTATGGATTGAGGTGAATCCAAGTTTGCCGGTGCAATCCTTCTTGCACTTGAAGTAGCTGTTGAACTCCCGGATGGAATTCACAATCCTGAGGTAAAGCTTGCGTCTCATCCGATAACGGCGTCGAAATGTTTTGTCGCCGTGCAGTGGAGCGTCGGCGAAGTAGTCGGAGTAGAGGATGCAGTAGCCTTCGAGACGATGCCGGTTCTTTGCTTTCATCCGCCCCGGTGCCGAACCACCTTGCCGCAGCTATTCATTGCTCGCCAACAGGCCGGCGAGGGCGGCGAGGACCATGAGATGTTCTTATTCCTGGACGTCGGCCTCGGCTTCCTCCTCTAGCAGCGCGGCAATCGCTTCCTCGTTGTCCGAGTCCATTGTCGAGGCAGGCAAATCGCCGGACACCTTGCGGGCGCGGTGGGCGCGTACCCGCCGCTACACTACCCCTCCGCGGCCGAAAACGCTGGAAAAATCGCCAGCTGGTGGTGGAGGGGCTGCCTCGACGAAACCTCTGCTCTTTTTCCGACGGGGATGGGCTATCTAGCGGCGCCGGGATCAGCCGGTTGGCGGCCGAGCGCGCGGGGGGTGGGAGGCGAATTTGGAAGAAAGACTTGACTTTTTGCCTGACGATGTGGGCCAGACGTGCTTTTCCCTTGCGCCGGAGCCCCCGAGCGCCCCCTTCGGTGCGCCTGGTGCGGCCTACGATCGTCGGGCCCAAAAACGGGCCGAGCCGGTGGATTTTGCCGTCCTGGGGGCACGACTGGGGCGTTTTTTCGGCGCCGACGCCGAAAAAATGGCTTGGGAGGCCTGTTGGGGGCGTGGCTGGAGATGCTCTTACCTTTGCCGATAGGAACCAGCTCAACATTGGAATGACAAGACGAGAATGACGATCAATAATTATTCACGAAATTAGCAGAGGCGGACACAGATTCCTTACATTTTCCAAAGATTAAATCATTAGAGGGTTCCTATTTGCATCCATGTTAATCAAGTGAATTAAGTATGCTAAGTTTTCCTTTGGCCAAATGCTTCAGAATTATGCATCATCTATGACGGTGGCCTTCAGAATTCTAGCACCTTAGTCTACATGATTAGCACCAGGTTATCGGGGCTAAAGCAACAGTAATACAATGACGGTAGCAGCGTCTCGGGGAGCCGGGGCTCAGAGCATCTACCACCACGATTATCAAATTCAACAATTTACATATTGACGAAGGCATGGGTGCCGTCCATGGATAGTGGCCGATTAAATCTTAAATTTTCAAAAATCCGTGTATCTCATATCAAGCTCCTCAAATCCATACTATAAATGTAATGTGAAACTAGTCTACATAGATCAAACAACGAACATAGTAATCGACAGCAAATGGACACCAAAAATGCACACAATCCACTTTATATCGTCAATAAGATCACCACAGTTAATTGCCGGATAGGTTCTAAAGTAAAACCACTAAAAACAATAATATATAATGTAGGAGGAGCTTCTTCAGCACTTCCTCGTCATTCATTTTTCCTTCCGGTCACCAGCGCAGTTGTAGGCATCCACGACAGGTAGTGAATCGTCAGAATCGGAGTTGTGGTCGTCAACATCGGAGGAGGAGTAATCGAAGATGACGATGAGACCCTGCATCTACCGGACGACAAGGTCCATCTACCGCTTGAGCTTGGCCACCCTCGCAGCCTCTGCCGCTGCCTCCGCCACCACATCCTTGGACTCCTCAATGGCTAGCCGGAACGCCTTGGCGTTTTTCCTCTGGGGCCGGCGAGCATATATCGTCGCCATGGTAAGTGAACGGCGGTAGACCCAAAGCAAAGAGCCGCTCCTCCTCGTCGGGGCCACTGGCAACCCACAGCAGCGACGAACGGATTGCTCTACCGCCTCCCTCTCCCTTGCCTGCTTCCTCTCGCTGGGGGCAGCGCGTTCCTCCGATTCCAACGTGCGCGTGCACGGGACGGAGGAGCAGGCACTAGAACCCATTGCTGCCCTTGCGGAGCAACGGGCAACAGGGAAGGTGGAAAATGGAGGGGTGACACAGATTGAGCGGCCCTTGCAGAGCTATATGCGGGCCAGGATGGGCTAGCTCCGACTTCCGCGCCGTGCCGTCTAGCGAACGGCGACGAAGCAGATCCAAAACTGCTCCTTGTGTCCACACGCGACCGCTCCGAAGCAATGCGGAGGACCAGCTCCGAGCCGACATAATCATCGGAGCGGCTGCCATAGCTCAACATGCTCGCTCGCGAGTAGATTAGATTGAATCGGAAAAGAGGTGACGAAGAGACAGTGGTTGAGCGGAGTGAAGTGGGTAGGGTTCCAATTTAAAGAATTTTGTAGAGATATAGCGGCATCCGGAGCTAGAAAAAATGTATTAGGAGGGCCCAGTACCGTTTAAGCAAGTTGGGGAGGGCCAAACATCAGGAAGATAGTGTTCTAGCAGTAAAAAAGATCACTAAATCTGTACTATTCATGAAAAAAATTAGTAGCAAATCCATGGTATTAGGGGGGCCAGGGCCTTGCTGGTCCCCTGTCTCCGCCACTGACGGCTTCCAAGTCACTTTATATCCGTCCTATATTTAAACTGGCTATAAAAGACACTAAATAATCTAAACGTTTAATGCTAGTTTAAGGCGTTGGGATGGGTCAGTTTAACCGATCAATGACGCCACCCGTCCGGACATTTGAGACCGGTTTGTCCATCGATCCGATTGACTAATCTATCATCTGGCTATATACGAACGAAACCGAACTAAAGCAAATAGTTGGACAAACAAGCGCGAATCATGCTAATTCTGTTCCCCGCGTACGTGCGGCTGGACTTGTAGCGTACGTGCGAAACAGACCAACGAGCGCCAATCATGCAAATTCTGTTTCTGCGTACGTGCGGCCGGCCGGGCTTGCAGCGTACGCATGCGAAACATGCACGCACGATGCGATATGATTGATGGTCGAGGCATGCATGGAGCAAAAGCTAGGCGCCGTTGCACGCGTCAACCACTGTAGTCGTCGTCGTCGCCTCCTTCGGGTATCTGCCTTTTCATCGCCTCTGCGTACGTGCGCACAGCAAGCACGCTAATGGAGATTAATACGATTTGTGATGAAGCTTAAGTACTTTACGTCCGGGATAAGGCCGGTCGGAGCACGTTAGCTGGAGCTTTTCCATGGCTGGCCAAGCTAGTTTCGTCGCTTGGTCCACACATTCTGGCGCACGTGTGGGAGCGCAACTTCTGTGCGTACGTGTTGGCTACTCAAAACTCGCTCAAGTAACTTGAGGTATACTTTGTTAGATGATGCTTTGGTAATGTGAGAGAACACCCTTACACAAAAGTTAATGGTCAAATTAGGTATATCATCATGAAAACTATGTCATTGTGAAAAGCAACAAATTAGAGCATCTTCAACTTTGATCCGTAAATTTTCTCCTTCATCCACTCGCGAAGGTGACCAGTTCGCGGACACAGATGTAGAACCCGGACATCCAATATTATTTTGTATATGTTCAAACAAAATTCGACCCATAGCACGCACCAATCACCAGCATCAAATCACATGTCCGATCACATCAAAAAAAGAAATAGTATGCTTAAAATTTTTAATGTACGGTCACAAAGGAATATAAGTACGGCGGTCCGCGGCAAAAGTTGAGATTTTATGTCCCGTCCGGACGGTAATCCGAGCCACCACGTATGCAGCCTCCGCCTCCTTCTCTGGCATCTCTTTCTCCTCCTTCTTGTCCGCCGCTTCCAACTCATCTTTCTACCATTGCAACATCTTGTAATGGACAATTTGCACAATTTTCTTGTGTCGGCATCTAAAGACTTCAAATCCAAGGACAACATCTTGGCGCCCTCTGCATTGGCTGCGATATTCAACTTCTTTCCTTCGAGCATCGCCTACTTTCCCTTGAGCGTGGCCTTCTTCTCTTTGATCATGCCCCTCTTCTTTTTTAGTGCTAGCTTCTTCTCGGACGCCTTCATCAACAATTTGAATATCTTTGTCTTTTTTCCCTTCTTCATATGTGAGAGCTTGACGCATGCGGTATGCCTCCTCCTTCTTGGACAAGATGTCCTCGACTCTCTCCGTCATCTTGAACGCCACACCTTTTTTGCTTTCCTCTCTCTTCCTCCTACTTCTTTCATCCAAACCTTCTTAGGTGGTTATTTTGTTGGATCAGTTGGGTCACCGATTTCTTCCTCGATGGCTTGGGCGGTGGTCTTGGCTATGTATATGTTCCACTTCAGTTACCCATTCAAATTCAATCAACAATGCATGACGGTTAAGTTATTCTTCTTCAACTTCTTGAACACCGTACACGCTCCAGAAGGCTAGAAAATAAAACATTGTCAAATAAACTATGCCTATCCGACCACAAAACTATGCATATCCGGCCACAAAACTATGCATCCCCCTGCCCGTGTCGTCATACGTCTGCTCCCCCGCTTTAGGCATAGAAGCGAACAACGTGCGGGCACTCATGTGATCCCTCCTGGCGGTCCGCGCCCGAATGAGCTGTGGGGAAGAAGACTCCGAGAAGAGCAATGGCGCCGTGTTTACGTCGATGATGTAAGGCACTTTGCCCGACGACGGTAGTCGTGGATTGGATACCGAGTTGCTTGGCGGCGTAGTAGTACGGAGCTTTGTAATGCTCCGGCCATGGCGGCATCAAGATGACAGGAGACACCACTTGGGATCTGCGGTCCTGGCCCAACCTTCACCACATCCGCGACCAGCACGCCCATCGCCACGGACGCCATCAGCACACCCTATGTCATCCTTTTGCTTCCTGAGTTTTTCCTCCTTTGTGACCTTCGCCTTGATGCGGTGATTTTGCCGCGTCGCCGAGTTGATCTTTCATGTGAGCGTGATGCTCAGATCCTCGTGCACCTCCACCACCTCCACTGCGACAGGTCCTCGTCTGGTTCCATGCGTGGGCGGTGGGAGTGAAGAAGAAATTGGAGAAAAGAGCGGGAATTGTGTCGAGAGCGGTGGGATGAAAAAAAAGAAAATGGGGGATTTTGGCGTGGAAACAATGTTGGATTCTACAAAAGCACGGGCTTCGCATTCCTTTTGTGTGCCCCCACTAGTAGAAAACAGGGCATTGGTTTGGGTCGGGCTAGCACATTAGTCCGGGTTCAGTCATGAACCAGGACCAATGGGGGCAACGGTCCCGGTTCGTGAGGCCAGGGGGCCGGGCGGGCCACGTGGGGCATTGGTCCCGGTTCGTCTGGAACCTTTGGTCCCGGTTCCAGACACGAACCAGGACCAATGTGCCTTGCTCCTGGCCCACAACCATTGGTCCCGGTTCGTGGCTGGATCCGGGACCAAAGGGGGTCCTTTAGTCCCGGTTCCAGCCACGAACCGGGACCAATGAGATGCCTATATATACCCCCTCGCCAGCGAGCAGAGCACTCCACTTTGCTCTATTTTTCAAGCCGGTGAGGGGAGAGCTTTGTGGTGCTCTAGCTCACCTCCTATGCAGATGAGGTGTTTGATGAAATGCCCAAGCCAAACTTAAGCTTTCTCCTCTCGAAGCTCCTTGTCCAAACTCCATTTTCGTCAAGATTTTTCTAGGTTTGGCGGTCCGTCCTGTCCCGTCCCCGTCCTGAAACCGTCGTCGATCGCCTGCGCGTGGTGAGCCTCTTGATCTTATCGTCTTGCTAAAAGAAAATATACTTACTCGTATGATTTTCTTATTTTTATTATTGTTTGTTATTATATAGTGCCATGGTTATGGTATCCGCCCATGTCGGCCCTCGTCTAGCCTATGATTCAGATATGGTATATTATCTTTTATATAACTATTTCACATATCTAATGTCTATGACAATTAATTATGTCACCATTTTGACGTAGATGTTTTTATCTATAGGAAGTAGTTGAACCAGAAATTCCAACCGACTATGCATTTCTGCTCGAGAAGTTAATAGAAGCTGAAAAAGAAATCAATCATTTGAAAGAAAAAATAAAAAGAACTGAAGATGACAAGATGGGATTGGAGTTGCATGTTACCGATATCGTCGACGATCACAAGACCAAGATGGATGCAATGCGCTTGAAGCTTAGAAAAAATAGAAAATATGTCATTCATACTGAGACTTGGTATCATTATGCCGTTGGATCGATTGATACCTTAATAGCAGTTATGATTGCATTTGTTGTTGCATTTAAATTTTTTACGTAGTTTCGCTGTATGTTTTAATTAGATGCTCTAGAGAGCTATATGTTGTTCAATAATGACAACTATATATGAACTGTATGTATTTATTTTGGTCATTATTATACTTTGGCTTTAATGTGATGATGAATTTCTATTAATTTGGTCACTTCTCTATTCATGATATGTTGTAATGGTTTTAATACATTTTATTATACAACGCACACAGATGAACCGGCAATGGATGTACGGTGACCGACGCACCTCCGAGTATATTAAGGGCCTACATAATTTTGAACACACAAAAAATCTGAAGTTCAAATAAGTTCATGAAAATAAAATGCCTTTTGTAACCAATGAGTTTCCGTCCGGAACTCTGATACTTCGACAGAGACTGTCCGTTTTGTACACGAAGTGCATCCAACTTTTGTCGTAACCGTCTCAACTTTTTAGTACATGCTACGTAGGTGAAATGATGATATCATGCCAACTTTCAACCTTTTTAGAGTTCATTTGTAGTGCTTTCCAATTTCATGGTTATTTAGCTCAAAAAAATCAATAAATGCATGAAAAATAACAAATGATGTCGGGAAGGGTTGAAAATTGATGATGTGGCTTTGAATGGTGCATTTTAAACACGCAAAAAGCCTGTAGTTCAAATAAGTTCAAAAAAATGAAATGCCTTTTGTAACCGATGAGTTTCCGTCCGGAACCCTGATACTTTGAAAAAGAGACTATCCGTTTTGTACACGAAGTGCATTCAGCTTTTACCGTAACCCTCTCAACTTTTTAGCACATGCTATGTGGGTGAAATGATGATACCATGCCAACTTTCAACCTTTTCAGAATTCATTTGTAGTGCTTTTCAATTTCAGGGTCATTTAGCTCAAAAAAATGCATGAAAAATACCAAATGAAGTCAGAAAGGGTTGAAAATTGATGATGTGGCTTTGAATGGTGCATTTTGAACACACAAAAAGCCAGGAGTTCAAATAAGTTCAAGAAAATGAAATGCCTTTTGTAACCGATGAGTTTCAGTCCGAAACCCTGATACTTCGAAAGAGATTATTCATTTTGTACACGAAGTGCATTCGGCTTTTGTCGTAACCCTCTCAACTTTTTAGCACATGCTATGTGGGTGAAATGATGATACCATGCCAACTTTCAACCTTTTCAGAGTTCATTTGTAGTGCTTTCCAATTTTAGGGTCATTTAGCTCAAAAAAATCAATAACTGCATGAAAAATAACAAATGATGTCGGGAAGGGTTGAAATTGATGATGTGGCTTTGAATGATGCATTTTGAACACACAAAAATCCTGGAGTTCAAATAAGTTCAAGAAAATGAAATGCCTTTCGTAACCGATGAGTTTTCGTCCAGAACCTTGATACTTCAAAAGAGATTGTCCGTTTTGTACATGAAGTGCATCCCGCTTTTGCCGTAACCTTCTCAACTTTTTAGCACACATGCTATGTGGGTGAAATGATGATACCATGCCAACTTTCAACCTTTTCAGAGTTCATTTGTAGTGCTTTTCAATTTCAGGGTCATTTAGCTCAAAAAAAAACAATAACTGCATGAAAAATAACAAATGATGTCGGAAAGGGTTAAAAATTGATGATGTGGTTTTGAATGGTGCATTTTGAACAAACAAAAAGCCTGGAGTTCAAATGAGTTCAAAAAAATGAAATGCCTTTTGTAACCGATGAGTTTCTGTCCGGAACCCTGATACTTCGAAAGACACTGTCCATTTTGTACACGAAGTGCATTCAGCTTTTGCCGTAACCCTCTCAACTTTTTAGCACATGCTATGTGGATGAAATGATGATGCCATGCCAACTTTCAACCTTTTCAGAGTTCATTTGTAGTGCTTTTCAATTTTAGGGTCATTTAGCTCAAAAAAATCAATAACTGCATGAAAAATAACAAATGATGTCGGGAAGGGTTGAAAATTGATGATGTGGCTTTGAATGGTGCATTTTGAATACACAGAAAGCCTAGAGTTCAAATAAGTTCAAGAAAATGAGATGCCTTTTGTAACCGACGAGTTTCCGTCCGGAACCCTGATACTTCGAAAGAGACTGTTCGTTTTGTACACGAAGTGCATCCGGCTTTTGCCGCAACCCTCTCAACTTTTTAGCACATGCTATGTGGGTGAAACGATGATATCAAGCCAACTTTCAACCTTTTCAGAGTTCATTTATAGTCCATTTCAATTTCAGGGTCATTTAGCTCAAAAAATCAATAACTAAAATTATAAACCTGTAGTATTTTTGAAACTGAAATTATATAAAACCTAAAAATTACCAAATTGAATATAATGTTAAAATAAAGTAATATTAAATAGCAGGAAAAATATCAAAGAAATAACATAAAAATAGCAAAAGTGAAAATAGATGCGCTTACACTGAAATTCAACCTAAATTCAAGGTGCTAGTTAGGCACCTAACTAGCATTTTAAATTTAGGTCAAATTCGTGTATAAGGGCATCTATTTTCACTATGAGAGGAGCTTGCAGGTCAAGCGCATCGAGGCTTATAAACATGTGCTCTCTCCCCTCGACTAGCGAGGTGGGACTAAACATCTGCTGCTTCTCTACCGGCCGACGAAAAGGGACCAGTAGTCCCGGTTGGTGCCACCAACCGGGACCAATGCCCCCCTTTCGTCCCGATTGGTGCCACCAACCGGGACCAAAGGTCCCTGTTTCCCTCCCTTTGGGCTGCTGAAAACAGGGCTTTGGTCCCGGTTGGTGGCACCAACCGGGACTCCCGGTTGGTGCCACCAACTAGGACCAATGCTTCTTCTATATAAGAAGCACTTAGGAAATTTCACAGTTTTCATTGCCCTCCTCGTCTCCCCGTCGCCGTCCCCGTCACCCCCGTCACCGCCCTCGCCGTCGTCATCCCCCTCCTCGTCGCCGCCCCGTCCCCATCGCCTCCCCTGTCGCCCCCGTCGCCGCCACGTTTTCGTCGCCGCCCCTGCCGCCACCCTCCCCCGTTGCCCCCGTAACCGCCCCACCCTCGTCGCCAGCCCCGCCCCCCCCGCCGCCGCCCCTCCCCCGCCGCCCCTCCCCCGTCGCCCCCGTCGCCGCCCCGCTCTCGTCGCCGCCCCTCCCCCGTCGCCTCCCCTGCCGCCCCCGTCGCCGTCCCCGCTGTGAGCCGCCGCCGCCCCGGCTCCTTGCAATTTTTTTAAAATATATGTTGATTTTTTATATGATGAATGTTTATGTTAGATTAGTATGTGTATGTTAGATTACAGAATTTTTGTATGATGAATGTTAATGATGAATGTTTATGTTAGACTAGTATATTTATGATGAATGTTTATGTTAGATTAGTATGTTTATGATGAATGATTATGTTAGATTAGTATGTTAATGATGAAAAAATTTGGGTTTTATGAAAAATTAGTGATTAAACGATAAGAAAACGTTCTCATAGGAATTTGTCAACGATGCCCGGTCCGCATCGTCGTTGTCGAGTAGTCCGCGAGAGCCTTCTTAATAGGCGCCATGTTTGGGACTGGGCTCCGCCGGGCTGGCACTGGGAGGTGCTACCTTCCTGGGCTCGGAGGTTGGTGAGGAATGCAGGTATCGTCGTTGACTCGAAACTTCTGTGGTGGCGGTCACGTGGGCCACTTTCGGTGCGGAGGGAGCGGGCACCCGCGGAGGTGGTACGTCGCCGTGTCAGGGAGGAGGATGAGCACGTCCGTCGCTTATGGCGGCATTGGACGCCCGGTTCGTCAATACCTAGCAGATCCTCCAGGGATCTCACTTGAGTTATGATCCCGTGATGGTTCCTTATCTTTGGGTGTCCACCGCCGGCGACTCGGAGACCGCTAGTGAACCGAGTTCACCGTCCTCCACTTTGGATTCTAGGATATTCGATCTGTATTAGCGATCTTATATGATAATATTCGAGATGTATTAGTTAATATTTGATGATGCATTAACTGGATTATTCGGAATGATGTATTAGTGATATTATATTTGAGGTCATTATAAATATTAATGTATTTGTGATATTTTATCGGTATAATGCGTGTGTGACTTTCGGTCTGTCGTTGCTCCTTGTGTGACTTTCATGTGTGTTCTTGATGGAGGAATCCCGACTGTTGTCATGGGGGCGCCTCTTCTTTTTTCTCTTCTTTGCGACATATTCGTCGATATATTGCGCAAGAAGAGAAGAGGAGAGGCGTCCATCACCGTCGGTCGAACTATTACTGTGAGAGAGTGTTCATCAACATATATACGCCACCATATCAGTGTGAGAGAGAGCGCACCAACACACCATGAGATATGAGAGTTACTTAAGGAAAGCATCGACGGACCGAAAGTCACACATGTATTAGGATCCAAAGCGTGCCATAATTCTTGAACTGGCTTATTCGGGATGATGTATTAGTGATATTATATTCGAGTTCATTATAAATGTATTTGTGATTTGCAAGTCATTTCGGTAAAACATAGGAAATTTTTTCTATGTCATTGCTCGATATATGAAACGGGTTGACTTTATGTCTGTTTCGGCTCCTTGTGTGTCTTTCAGTGAGGGAGAGTGTCCAGCATATATATATATGAGAGGAAGAATCCCGACTGTTGTCGTGGGGGTCGCTTCTCCTTCGTTCCAGTATGCTAGACATTTTGGTGTAATGCACTCTGGGACAAATGAAGGAGCCACCATCACCGACGGTCGCAATATCAGAGGGAGTGCCCACCATATACGTGAGACGAGAGTTTAGGAAGGAAAGACTCGATAGACCTAAAGTCAACCCGTTGCATATTGAGTAATAGTGATCTGTGTGTTGATCAGTTTTCTCGTAGTTTCCTTCGATCGATTTTAAATGTTTCAACTATGAACATAGGAAATGTCTGATGACGAAAGTGAATTCGGTATGTGCGAATACTGTAAAGACGAGTGTGGCCTGTGTGACAAGACTTTCCTAGTTGATGGTAGGCGCTTCAGCATCATGCTAGATGAGACCTTCAAAGTGGATACAGTAAGTCAGAATGACAAGTCTTTTTTCGTAATTAAGCATGACTTTTGCCTCTCTTGCTTCAACTCATAATTAATTTTAATTTTTTACTGTTCTACTAGCGTATCTCCTGCCATGCAAGAATTGATGTCTTGGATAAGATTGGTTTCAATACTAAAAAAGATATGAAGGTAAAGATAGTTCACTTGAGGACCGAGCATTGTTTTACTTTTGCGGTAAAATTGTATCATGCAGACACCTATTGCTATTTTGAATGCAAAAATTGGCAAACACTATGCAAGGCTTATGCATTTGAACCTAATATGTTTATCACCTTTGATATTCGTCCGGAAGATGAAATTGAAGGTAATATCGACATCTGGGTCGATGTGCAGACGCCTCCAGTTCTACCATTATGTGAGTTTCTCAACATATTTATTAAGTAATTTATATTGTTTATTTAAAAATAGTTGACAACTTATTTGCATTGACAGCTTATTTTCATTCTTCAAAAGATGTATGGAAGATGGTAGACAGAACCTACTACTACAGTGATGAAGCAGAATTAACTTATAAGGAAAAAGATCATCTTACCCCATTTCTTAGTCATCTTGAGAATTACAATAGCTATTATCAAACTCCTACACATTATGGTCAATACGTGCCACTAGTGCACATGGTGAACTACGGTAACATTCATGGAGATTGCATGGTAAGATTTTAATTCTACTATTATGACAGTCGTGCATCTTTTGCATAAATTCTTCTAAAACTAAACTACATTGCTAACTACAAAGTTATTACTATGTTTTTCAACAGAAAATCCCAGAGGATTGTATGCCTCATCTGATGTTTCCGAAAGGTCGCGTTGTTGTTACGAGCTTAGGGCCACCACGGCCAGGTCAGCCTACGCATCACTCCTGTCCATACCGGATTTCTAAAACCGATGGAGTCATGACAATCAAAGATTGGAAAAAATGTATGCTCAATTGTAGAGAGCTACTTGGAAGCAACATTATGCGTAGGCCAAGAATGGGAGACAGGATGATCTCCGTTCTCCATAATGGAGAGTCAGGGTCTATCTTGTTTTATGATATTGTACCTAAGAGAGGGTAAAGTAGGTCCTACGAGATAGAAGTACGTAGGTCCTAGGTACAATGTGTTATTATGTGCTACAATGTGTTAGAGTTAATGATGGTGATGAGGAGGAGGAGTTGTGATTATGACTAGTGACCAACTTGTTATATGATGTCTCATTGACGAAAATGATGATTAAATTATGTTATATGTTTTATCTATAAGTATAGTACATAGCTTCGTGACCAAGCACGGAGATAAGAAAGATCACTTCTCTTTATTAGCTATCTAACAAAATATATGAAACCCCTAAATTAACCCTCCAAAACCCTCAACCCCCCCCCCCCCCTCTTTCAAAAAAAAACAGCTCCTCAGCTGCTGACGCGTGGACGCTCTTTGGTCCCGTTGGTGTTACCAACCGGGACCAAAGGCCCTCCTGCCTGGGCTCGGCGGAGCGGCCACATGTAGCCCGATCTGTCCCGGTTCGTAAGCGAACCGGGACTAAAGGTCGTGGGCTTTAGTCCCGACCCTTTAGTCCCGGTTCCTGAATCGGCATAAATGGGCCTTAAGAACCGGGACAAATGGGCCTTTTTCCACTAGTACCCCTCCCCCCTCCGATTTGATTCCCATTTGCCACAAAAACATGATTTGGACTGCTCCGCGGACGGATTGGGTCAGTGCTGGATGTCTTCCGAGATCCGGACTGCGCGGTCCAGTCATATGTGGACGATTTGGTGGTCCTAACAGCCTCTCTGCCTTCTTTTGGTCATATAGTTGGTTACTTAAATCAGCCCTCCCAAACCTACATTCCCACCTCGACGATGTAGAGATCGCTGCTTGCATGGAAGGGTGCTCCACAGTCCTCGTCACCATTCGATACATTTTTCTTTCTTTCAGATTTTTTTGTTTGCCTGTATAGGTTTATAGAATCTTTAGAAAAGGGTGTTGATATGTCTTGGCGGCAATACTTTATCCTAGCGCCATGACACAATCTTATAACTCTTGCCACTTGCCCACTTGGTGACTATGCTCCATAATTTTTGGTGAGTACAAAAACTAGAAACCATGGAAGTGATCTATGTATCTAGAAATTTCCGTGTAATAAATATTTCCATATATGTACAGAAACAAGTTTGGATGATACGTGTAATGCAAGAATGGGTGAACTATGGAGCATATGCACTGAATGACGACACAACAGGCACTGGTATGGTTCTTCGTGATCATGAGGGTGATGCTATTTTCAGTGCTTGTTAACATCTTCTTCATTGCCATGATGCACTAAAGTCTGAATTATCTGTGATTAAAGAAAGATTATCTCTGGTGTTAAAATGGAGTCAATGACCAATAGTAATGAGTCAGATTGTTTGGAGGCTGTTAATTTGGTCTGGAAGGGAGATATGGAACAACGAAATTCTTGTATTACTCACATTACTCAAAATAATGTAAGCCATTTGTTGGCATCTTACGGTAGGAGTTCTGGCCGCACTATGGTTTGGCTTGGTTCAGGCCCTCATTAGGTTGACACACAGTATACTTTTGATGGTAGCGATGCTATGTGAGTAATATAAGTACTTTTCCGTTAAAAAAATGATAAATATATGGATATGAAAATAGCAAATAGTCAATTGATATTAAAAATCCACAAAAAATTTGATTTAGTTCACAAACTAAAATACTACTTCCTCCGATCCATAATGCATGTCGCTGCTTTAGTTTAATTTTGTACTCCCTCTCTTTTTACTTACTTTGGATTAGCTTTGTCTCAAGTCAAACTTTGATCAAGTTTATAAAAAAACATAACATCCATAATATCAAATGAATACCATTGAAATCATCATTGAATATATTTTCATATCATACATATTTGTTATTATAAAAATATAGATTATTTTTTAAAAACCTGGTCAAGCTTTTTAAAATTTGATTTAGCTCAAGCTAATATTCGGAGTAAATAAAAATAAAGGGACTACTATATCAACGATAATGAATATGGATCGGATGAATATCTCTTAATGAAATTTTACAAACGTTCGGGAGGCAGTGACAAAGAGCGTATCTATTGGCAGCTGGCTGCTTTTGACACATCTACGGCGTGCATGCATGGCTAGCTATATGAAAATGCGTACGTGGCATGCAGTTCCGATTGCCTTGTCGATCCATGAATGCAAAGACAAACAAACCTCTTTCCCGCCATGACACGACGATTGATGGTGTCAACCTGACGGCGACGGCGGTGAAAAAGCTGCGCGCAGGGCAGCACGGTTGCACTTGCACCAACCAGCCAACCAGCCAGGCTGCAGTTACCACGCACCTAAGTTCAACCAATCTGCAGTTTAACTAATAACTGCTCCGGCCGGCCGGTTATCAAGTTCAAAGGCCTTGTTCAATGCCGTGCACGTACACGTACTGCACACTAACCCTAGATGGCTAGCTGCTAATTAGCAACTTTGTTGCGACGTCGATGCACCATCGCTCGATATGATGTGCACCGGCGATTAGGCTTGCATCAACAAGAATAATATAATATTATTACGATGATTGAATTCGCATGCATGAAGCATGATTCATATCCATCCACACAAAATATATAATACTCAGACGCACCAGCTGTTCGATCCGTTTGTCGGCTGTTCTCGGGCACAAAATGTCAACCATGGTTTTGATGGCGATGATCGTTCAACGCCTCGACTCAAAGTTATTCCCGTGCATAAAAAAATGACATCAGATGTAATTCATGTAGAACTATTTTCTCATTCCAGTACGCGCAAGGTATTTCTCTCGTCCTTTTTACGTCGATCGCCCAGCTGAACCAAATGGTACGCACGTACGTGTACATGATCGATCGCACGAGATTCCTCTAACTGTATTGCGTACTGCTCCATACATATCGTCACTGCAATAATGCGTATGCGTAGAAGAAGAAAAAGAAGAAAAAGATACGGAGCGCACAGACGCAAGAGGGCGTACGTACGATGACGAGTCACGAGTGAGGCATCAGATCGGGTGACCAATAGCCATGGGCTCCGATGAGCCAGACGCGGAGATGTACGTGCCGCGACCATGAACGCGGCAGTACGAGCTCCGCAGCCTACGACGCTAGATCAGCTGATCAAGCTATGGCTTAGCTAGGGTGGTACCGTTCGTGCGTATTGCGCCTACGCGTGCATGCAACCGTGCAATTACGCCCAAGCTGCAAGCTGCATGCTGCAGCCAGGCAGGCAAAGCCAGGAAGAAAGTTGGCCAGCCAGGTCACCATGATCCCTCGTCCCACAGCCCACGAACCCGAACCCACCTACCTACCCAGACAGGCCCACTGACTGCGCGGGCCCGTGGAAGGGCCTTAGCTGGCTCGGCCCCGCCCCGCAGAGGGAGCTCCATGCCCCGACACCCCCCATCCCGTCGCTCGCACGTGCGGCCCGTGCCGGCCCACTGACGCCCGGACCCGCCGAATGTGGATCGCGTGTCAGCGGCCTCCGGGCCCACGGTCAGCGAAGGATCCGCGGTACGCGCCGAGCGCGACCGCTGCCTCCCTCCACGTGGACGCGGGTTCCCTGGGAATACGCCTCCCACTGTTGCGTCGCGGTTTTGGCTCCTACTGTAGTCTGTACTGTGTACTGTACTGCTCGTCGTCCGATTTATAAGCGGGGAGGCGGGGTGGGCTCTGCGCTGTTCAGCTGCGCAGTCGGAAGAGTAAATAAGGACATCCCATCGGACGAAAGCTCCCACTCCCCCTCCACCATTACTCCCGCCCTCTCTGCTCTGCTCTGCTCCCATGGCCTCGCCGCCGCCGCAGGTCGACGTGGACCTCGGCAAACTCAGCTACGAGATCTTCTCGTTTCTTGAGAGCAAGTTCTTGTATGGTGGCGGTGGTGGTGGCGGTGCCGGGGGAGGGGTGTGCTCGCTGCCGGGCACGCCGGGGAGGGGGCCGGTTGGTGGTGGAGGCGCGAGGGTGAGGGTGCTGGCCATTGACGGCTGCGGCCCGGGCCCCGGGGACGCGCTGCTGGCCGCGGCCGCGCTGGCCAGGCTGGAGGCCGCGCTGCGGGCCAAGGCCGGTGACCCCGACGCTCGCGTCGCGGACTTCTTTGATGCCGCCGCGGGGGCGGGAGCTGGCGGCGTGCTCGCGGCGATGCTGTTCGTGAGGGGTGATGACGGGCGGCCGAAGTATACGGCTGCGGACGCGCTGGGGTTCGTGGCGGCGAGCCTCGGGAAGGGCGGGTGGGGCGGCGGGGGCGGCGGGTGGCGCGGGAGGTGGGCCGCGCTGTTCCGGCGCGGGGAGAGGTCGTCGGACAAGTCGTCGTTGTCGGCATCCTCGTCCTCGTCGTCGCTGCGCCGGGTGTTCGGCGACGCGACGCTGAGGGACACGGTGGCGCCGCTGCTGGTGCCGTGCTACGACCTGGCCACGGGCGCGCCGTTCCTCTTCTCCCGCGCCGACGCCGTCGAGAGCGACAGCTTCGACTTCCGCCTCCGCGACGTGTGCGCGGCCACCTGCGCCGGGGGCTCGGCCGCCGCCGCAGTCCGCTCCGTGGACGGCCGCACGGCCATCTCCGCGGCGTCCGGTGGCGTGGCAGCCATGGGCAACCCCGCCGCGGCGGCCATCACGCACGTCCTCCACAACAAGCAGGAGTTCCCCCTCGCCGCCGGCGTCGACGACCTCCTAGTCGTCTCCATCGGCTCCGGGTCCTCCTCCGGCGGCACCGCCTCGGGCTCCACCACCCCGTCCGCCGGCTGGCGCACGCCGATCCCCCCGCGCTCCCCGTCCCCTGCCGAGATGGTTCGCCTCACCGCCGAGGGCGTCGCCGACATGGTCGACCAGGCCGTGGCCATGGCATTCGGCCACACCTGCGGCCGCAACTACGTCCGCATCCAGGTCAGCCAAATCACCAAAGAATTCCATCTCATCTCCCCATCAAACGCATTCTAACTGTGAGTTGGTCCAGGCGGCGGCGCCGGCGCACTCGATCAAAGCGCTGCGGTCGCTGGAGGCGAAGAAGGTGGTGGCGATCGCGGACGGGATGCTGACGCAGCGGAACGTGGAGGCGGAGCTGTTCCGGGGGCGCCGGCTGTCGGAGAAGTCGAACCGGGAGAAGCTGGACGCGTTCGCGACGGAGCTGGTGAAGGAGCACGACCGGCGGAGGGACTCGCCGCCGGGGCTCCTGCCCAACGTGGCCATCAAGCAGGTGTCGCCGACGCCGCCGCGGCTGTCCTCGGCCACCACCTCCTCCGCCGCGACCACGGGCACCACCGGCAGGACCGCGTCCACCATGCCGTCGCCGGCGTCCACCCAGGACTCGCGGCACTGACACGGATCAAGAATAGACATGCGACGTGGACGGATCACCTCCCAGTTTTGTACATTGCCCGCCTATGCAACAGAGGAAATCGAAATGTTTTTACGTGTTACGTACTTATTTATTTATCCTCTGCTCTCCTATGCTCTGCTCTGTTGTTGTGTCCTCTTCATGAGTCGCCGACATGTGGGGCACGATGGGAGAAAAAACCCGATGAAGTCAAGCCGTTTCTATAGCTCACATCACGCCTGTCCGTCCGCTTTGTCGAGTGACATTCAAAAGGTAGTTCACCGCGAAATACAGTACTCCGTCCGTATTAAAATAAACATCATAATTTAGTTTAAAAATTCTATGAACTTGATATAAAATCTATGACACTTATTTTAAAACCGAGAAAGTACGTACTATTTACTGTCCAAAGCCAAAATCTCTGCTAGGGGAAATCGAATGAGGAGGGAATATGATGTGTCAGTGTGTAAAGCAAAAAGGAGATGCCATCCTTTGAAAAAGCGAATTAGGTTTTCTTCGTCCCCATTTTCCCTCGCAGACAGGTTGAAACCGACGCGGATGGGATTAGTCCTAATTGCCCATCCGTCCTGATGCTGACAGAGGGCTAATAGTAAGTAGCAGTAGCTTGATCGATTGCAATGTGCAGTTAATCAGACGACAAATGCAGGATTGGGAAGCATGCGTCGTGCATGTTGCTGAAGATGGTTCCACGTTCTTTCGTTTCTTGCTTGTGTGCCATGCGTGGACGAACAATGGCATATTCAAGACACACCCGCAAACCTTTTATAACAGTTTAGATTGCACAGTCCAGATCGCGTAAGTCATCTAACGTGGTCCTGTATCGTTTCGCGACGCGGTCCAGACATAATTTCTCTCGTAAATTAAAGATAAAATTTAGGATAGAAACGTCGCTATCCGACACCCCCAACCCACCAAATCTGCCCCTCCCCCCCATTCGGTCCCATTTCTTTTGCACTCCGCCATTTCTACCCCTTGCTTTGCGCCTTACACATCTGCCACCGCTGCTCTTTATACATTTTCGATCATCGAAGGCATTGTCGGACGTCTCCAACCAGCACCAACGCACCTGCTCGCTGTCTATGGCAAAGCTTTTCACCCTGGAGCCGTTTGTGCCTAGGTACAATCCGCTCGCTGTCGACGACCTTCATGGCGGTCATCACACCCTACAGGTGTTCGGACAAATGTCATTGAGCTTATTTTCAAATGCTATGTCGGTTTTAGAGTTTGAAGGATGGTGAGCTAGTCAACCATGAAGGATGACTTGTTGTGCGATGCGTGACTCGCCGCATCTAGGGACTTCGTAGGTGGGACCAGAGGGGATCCTTTTGGCGACAGGTGCATGAAATGTTTCACGCACGAAAGAGCATTGTGCCCTACGACATATACAACATTCAACCACGCAACATGAAGTCATTGTCTTATCGCCGACACATGATCCAGATCAGCGTCACCAAGTTTTGCAACGTGGTTCGTCAGCTCGAGGAAAGGTGTTCATTGCACGCGACAGACGAGGGGTTCATAAGTTTTTTTGCTTCCTCTTGCTCAACTTGTTTATTGATTCATAAACTCAATGTTTCTCTACACATTATATGTAGCATGCAAACGCTATCGTGGCGTACCACATGAAAAAGGGACGACCATTTATGTACGCACATTGTTGGATGAAACTGAAGATGCAATTTGTGTGGGACAACATGATCTTTTGATCAAAATATTGTTGGACATTTGTTTAATTTGAGAAGTTGTTGTACCAGACTTAATTTGCATGGTATGTATGGATGATTTATGCTATTTTCTATCCGAACTTTGGTGAATATCATTCGGTTTGCATGAATTTCATCCAGTTTGTTAAAATAAGGGATGAATTGTATGCAATTATAGTTAGATGTCGTCCTTCCACATCCGTCTTCGCGGGCTGGTCCCCCGTCCATGCACGGATGCGTGAGAAAATTTATGGGTTATCGTTGAAGATGCCCTAAGAGCAATTTCGACATGGTTCATCAAATACCGACAAAACAAATGTCCGTTCAACATGTTCAAAAGTGTACATAAAAAACGGATAGGAGGGCGGCCATCTAACCCTATACATCAAATGTGTCGGCGTATGCAATAAATTGTTAAATTTCATTGGTTCCAGATACAATCATACTCCTTAAAGGCGGCAATCATTTCAAATTTTCACTCCCCCAGCTTGAACTTCTTCATCGATACATGTTGTTCACCTAAATGTTGTGCCCCTTAAGCTTCATTCAACAATGCATCGATGTGAACGGCTTGCCCTTCGTCCTTTGATACAGCGTGGCAATGCGCTCAGGCTACACAATGACGTGATCATCAAATTGTAACATTGTGTCAGTGAATTGACCAACATGTAGAGCAGCAGTAAGCAAAACCTGCGATCTCAACGACTGACGCATCCGGTGACCACTTTTTTCCACTTGTGCAGTCGCACCGCAATAATTCATGACGGCGTTTGAAATGGTGTATCATCGATGGAGTAGTAATTTCACACTGCGATCATGGATCACATCCAAATTGTAGGACGCATAGTGCTTGTGCTCATGGACCAAAGAATGCACATGTTGCCAGAACATCACGCCCTTTTGCTTCATGTATACAAACCCCGCACTTGTGGTCAACCACGTATCACACAATAGTGCATCCTTCCTCAATGAGTACCCCGACATCATGTTTGCTTCATGTTAAACAAAAAGAAAGTAAAAAAATATATCCTCAATAGCATTGGGCCTACTTGACGGTCATGGTGTCCATCATGAACGACGTCGGCTGGGCTGGACGATACTTAGGTTGCGTTCAAATCTGGAATGCAACGGCGGTGAAGTACAAGACGCTTGGGTGGAGTAGCAGATGTCCGGCTAGAACTGGGCGACGACCGGAGTGGCATACATGTGGTGATAGTCTTGGTCGGTGCGAATACAGAGCAATGGTGAGGAAGGGAGTGGGGAAAAGGACTTCGAGATAGGGGTTTTGGGTTGACCGGGTGTGTCGAAGTCCGACGTGACTGGTATTCGAACTTTCCCAAACTTGCCACGAGTTCATTTCCCGTTGGGGGGAATTCGAACGTCCGAACGGGTCCGTAGATGTTTAATGCATCACACTGGATGGCAAAAAGTGTCTGGACCACACCGTCCAAATGTTTAGAGGCGTTTTGATCGATTGGAGTTGCCCTGAAGAAGGAACACTAAAATTGCATAGATGAACTTGACTTGAAGGCTGTATGAAGTCATTCGCTAGCTACTTGAAGGCTGTATAAAGCCATCTGCTAGCCAGCTAGCTGTATACATGAGCCGTAGCTTCCGAACGATGCATCAGAAAATGAGCATTGCACTCTACACCAAACAGATGGACAGATAGGCACATATGCATCGGTACTCGTCAAGCATATGCATGATCTTCCTTGTGCTTCTTCTACTACACCGTATGCCCTCATACCCGTGCCGTGCTGTGTGTGCCTACGGCCTAGCAGCTTTGCACAAGGGACGAGACGTGGAA
Source organism: Hordeum marinum (assembly GCA_022496015.1). Lineage (NCBI taxonomy): Eukaryota > Viridiplantae > Streptophyta > Magnoliopsida > Poales > Poaceae > Hordeum > Hordeum marinum. The sequence continues at coordinate 46,749,074 of CM039676.1, forward strand.
GAAATACTAGTACTATCTATGACTTGCTTCCGGGGCAGAACAAACCGAACTGCCGTGAACTGAAGCACGGGACGATCGGTGTGTTGGAACGTCTGAGCTCCCCCTGCAGGGACTGAACTGTCTGGTAGGAGACACCGGCGCATCAACAGGAGGAAGGACAAACAGAGCTGCAATACACTAGCCGGTGGATGGGAGTCGACTGCACTCTCCTGTACCACCAGGTCTCCATTTTTGTACTTGCACACTGCAGACGCCTTTGGGCCACGAAAGCGGTAATTTGGCGCTTCACCTCGTTGACCGCGACAGATAGTATGCTGCTACCACGGGTAAAATCTTTGGGCCGAGCTGAGCTGGCCACAGTAGCAGCATTGGTTCACGCGATTTTTCTTTTTCACCGGAAGGGCGAAGGGGAGACAGGTTAGTTAAATTAACCACGGGCGCCATGGATCTCACGGCGCCGCGTTACCGACGCCGGATCGCCACCGCCGGCCTCGTTTACCCCGACGAGTTTCACCGCCTTGGGTGGAGTTGAAACTTGTCAACGCCATCGGACGCAGCGTCTCTTAATTGACCGGAAGCTTCCATATGCATGCGATGCGACGGGTGAAGAGCTACCAGATCTCCGTCCAGCTTTAACCACCATTGGAGCGCTGTTGCACGCACGTGAGACGGGTCCTCGATTTCGATTTTCGACTGTGTGTATGTGTAAGTTAAGCTGGCATGTCAATGCAACCGAATCTTGATTCAACCTTCGGTTCGACTTCAACCCCAGGGTGGGTAGGAGTAGTAAAAGTGAACTTGGGTGTCAACTCATCAGCTTGCAGTTTAGTTTACTACTGCACGCGGCCCCGCAGGAGCCAGCTAGAACTGACGAGCATGGGTGGCAGAATATACAAACGCGGTATCATACATACAAGCAGGAGCACTATACCTTGCGTCCGTGCATATGCAAATATATATATGCATTTCAACCATGGCGTTGAACTGAGCTAGTGTAACTGCATCGTTGAAACCTGAAAGCTGAAACAGTATGCTACTACTGATGTACTGTACTATGCATATGTGTGTATGTACGCATACGGAAAGTTGGCCAAAATTAGTTACTGCCTCCATTCCATTGATTAAGCTGGATTGCTGCAGAGCGGACACGTGAGTGAGTGACAGCGCGAGTCTCTCCATCCCAAATCTTCCACGCTAGTATTTGGATAGGAGTACTACTCACACCGTAGTGATTTTAGCTCAAATTAGTACAGTACCATCTGGCTAGTCATGTTAGAGTTCAGGTTTCCTCAAGTTCAATATGTCTAGCACTGACTTGATGAGCACTTCAGCAGTTTGAGCGAGTTGCCGCGCGCCATGACAAAGCGGACGACGTGCACGGCTACTCGACCAAAGCGACTAATCAATCAAAGGTAAGTGAAAGCAAAAAAGCATGCCTGATTTGTAGCATCTGTTAGTGTACTGAATATAGACCAGACTAGTTGAACACACACTTACAGACAGTACTTGTTGTCCCCGTCAAAGTGGTAATCACTGAAAAGGAACTCTTGATGTTTTTTTCTATTCCAGAAAGGATGGATAAAATGCCGAGGAGGACAAATTTTTTTTTACTGTGGACAAAGAGCCAAAGGACCTCTTTCAGTCAAAAGAATTCCATAGACATTCTAGAGGATCTTCCTTATGATTTCGTTTTGTAGTAACTGTCAATTTTTTTTGTCATGTAGTCTGCTTTAGCTGTAACTCCAATGAAAGACATAATTCTTTAGGAAAGTTAATGCATCGACACAAAATTAAACTAGAAAGGAAGTGTGCTACCTGGGGTGATTCAGCTCGCGCGATCAGGCCTACTGGAGGGGGGGGGGGGGGGGTTGAACTAAAACCACGACAAGTATTATGGAACGGAGGTAGTAGGGGAGGGGGTTTAAGGTTGAAAACCATGTGTTGGTGACTGACGTTTCCTTGTCCTCAACATTCGGAAACTATGGTCTATGAACACACAACACTTTCATGCGCTTGATGATTGTATCTTGGTCCATTCAAAGAATGTCATTCCATGAATGTGCAGGAGAATCATATGCAAGCATCGAAAGTACCACGGTCACCTTCACAATGAGAAAAGAAAAACGGACCGGCAACATTTCTCCGTTCTTGGAAGAAAGCTAAGCTGTCGTGCAAATCGTTGGCAATTCGACAGAACAAATCATGACAGGGTGGGTGGCGGCGATGGCACCAAAGGAAGAGGGCATGGGGATGTGGCCGGCGGGCGAAAGAGAGCACACGTTCTGAAATATTCGTAGCGTCAATATTTGAATGATCACCTCATCCAGCCTCCATAATATGGAGTCAGCGAAAATTTCAAAATAATAATAATATGGAGTCAGCGCAAGGGACTGACGATCAAATATGCCTTTACGTCCGGAATCTGGCGCGTAGGCTACACCGTCTGAAAAAGACCATCCTTCTCTTCAAACTGGACATAAAAGAAAGCTTTTGACTCCGTCTGTTGGGATTACCTTCTCTTGCTGCGAACGTTGACATCCAGAGTTTCCATCAATGGGGTTCTGGGGGACCCTATCAAGCACCACATTGGCCTCTGCCAGGGACACCCTTTATCACCGCTATTGTTCGTGCTTGCCATTGACCCACTGCAAAACCTCCTCGATATTGCCACACGAAAGAATCATTTGCACCTTGTGGGCGGCCGGGCTACTTGCATTCGCACCTCCCTATATGCCGATGACGCGACCATCTTCGTGGCTCCCATTCGCGAGGATATCATACACCTGGCTGACATTCTTCATGGTTTTGGGGAGATTACGGGCCTTGTCACAAGCTTGGAGAAGACGCTTGTCGCCCCCATCCGTTGCGCTGGCATTGACCTCGACACGGTGCTCCAAAGCTTGCCGGCCAAGTGGGCCACCTTTCCCATGAAATATCTTGGGCTGCCCCTCTTGGTCCATCGACTGCAAAGGATTGACCTCCAACCCCTGGTTGATAAAGTTGCTGGTAAGCTAGTCCCTTGGGAGGGCGGAAACATCATGGCTATCGGCAGGTTAGCCCTAGTCAAGGCGGTCCTAACGGCGCAGGTCACCTTCCACATCACGCCCCTCATCTTGTCATAGGGGACCCTGGGCGCGATCGAGAAGATCGAGCGCGCCTTCCTTTGGGCTGGCTCTGACAAGGTCTCTGGAGGCAAGTGCAAGGTCAACTGGAAGCTCGTCTGCAAACCAAAAAATTACGATGGTTTGGAGATTTTAGACCTCCGAAAATATGCACGTGCACTCAGGCTGCGGTGAGTGTGGTACGAGTGGAAAGAAATGGACAGGGCCTGGGTCGGTCCGGGAAAGCCATCAGCAAGGTGGACATGAACCTCTTCCATGCGGCTACCATCATCACTATAGGAGACGGCAGAACCGCTAAATTTTGGCACACCCCTTGGATGATGGGGGTCCAAGCCAAGGGACATTGCACCGCTCATCTTTGACATCTCCAAAGGAAACAATCTAAGTGTGAGGGACGCGATGCAAAACCTTCAATGGCTAAGGAACATCAACATGGCCGGCGGGCTTTCAGTGAACCATATCATCCAATTTTGTGACCTCTGGGCTAGACTGGAACAAGTTCAACTTCAAGATGATACTGCCGATGATATTGTTTGGAAATTCACGGCCAACGGCATGTACTCCGCGGCATCCGCTTACAAGGCACAGTTCTACAGGACGACTGACACGTGCATGGTGCCTGCCGTTTGGGGGCAATTGGGCTCCCCCAAATGCAAGTTTTTTGCTTGGCTTGTCCTCCAAAACAGAATTTGGACAGTTGACTGACTGGAGAAGCGGGGTTGACCGAACTACGGCCTTTGCCAGTTATGCAAACGCGAGCCAGAGTCAGCGGCACACTTGCTTTTTAAATGTAGATTTTCCACCCGCATCTGGAACACCGTCAAATTGTGGGTGGGGGCGCCAGAGATCAACACAGCAGCCTGGCAGGCGCTCCCCTCGGTTAATGTTTGGTGGGAGACAACGGTGCTCACATATGGCCATAGAAGACGCGCTATGTCCACGCTGATGATGTTGGTTGTCTGGGAGATCTGGAACGAGAGGAACGCAAGGCTGTTCAGAAACAAATCAACCTTTCTGTCGCTAATCATCGATCGTATCAAATACGAGGCTAGAGTTTGGGTCTCCACCGGGGCAAAACGCTTGAGCTCAATTATGCCGCGAGAGTAGATCACTGTTTTATTTTTCATCTATGGAGGGATGATGGCCCTCACTCTTGTCCTTGTTAAACCTTCTTCTTTATTAATGAGATGAGGCAAAGCTTTTGCCTTCGTTTAAAAAAAAACAAGAAAGCATGACTAATTGATAGTGCCAGTATACACCAAAGGTACTTAAAGGTACACCGCAGTAACTAAAAGGGGAGATCAGTTGCGCACACACTTGCACTACTCGTCCCCATCAAATTCAAGTTGGTACTACGTAATGATTGGAAAAGAGAAGGATGAGCGATGGACAAGAAAATATAAAGCGCAGAAATGGTCAGTTCTTGTAGTACTTTCTTAGATGCAGAAATGATCCTTTTTTTTCCTTTCAGGGACACGCAAAAACGATCAGCACTTTAGTGGCAGTAATTTTCAAAACCTAAACGTGCTTTCTACTTTTTTTCTTACTTTTTTCGCCCCTGATCAATGGTAATTAGTCGGTGCCATCTGCACATAGGAGTACAATCCAACCAGACTGAAAATGAACTGAAGCACACACTCTGTTGCACTGATGCTGCCACTCGGTACGAGACACCGGCAGTTCAGCCAGTGCGATCGAGTTAGGTACGGTTCGTGTATCGTGGAGCAGTGCACACCTGACGCCCCCTTCTATCAGCAGTTTGAGTGAAATCCCGCCATGTCACGCCCACTCAAAGCAAGCAAAAGCCCCCCTCTTCCTCTTCTTTTCCTGAAAAAAAACAACACTATGTAAAAGCTAAAAGCATGGCTAATCTATGCTATCTATGACCATTAGTACTGAATTTAGGTCAGTAACTAAAGGTAAAACTAGTTGCACTTGCCCCATCAAAGTGCTAAAAGATATCATTTTTTTAATGGTAAATAGAGAAAACAGATTCACCTTATACATGTTGAGTACTCCTTTGTTTCTTCTTCTCACCAGACTACTCATAATAGGAGTAACATATGTAATAACATAGATGTCATATAAGCAAAAAATATGACGTGACAATTAATTCATGAGATGAGAGATAAATTAAGTAACTTAGCATGTTATTGTAACATAACGCATACCTAGACAAGATAAGTCTATAAGCTAATAAATGAAAGGCTCAATGTTACTACCACTATGTTACTATGCACTGTGAAGGTAGTAATTCAGACTAGTAACATATGCATGTTACTACTCTATGTTACTTCTCATTGTGACTAGTCTCACTCATCAGGTTCTTGAAACGAGATGCAAAATTCAGTGCTCCATCCACAATTGGCTTTTGGCAACGTCACTTTTTTCCTGGAATTCAGAGCTAGCAATCTTGCTAGAAATGATTAGCAAAGGCCGCCGCTGGGTTTCAAATGCCCTATCGATCAATGCACGTGACCGAGATATTGTTATTCGGATTATGGATGGACTGAAATGGATGTTGAGCATGCGGAAAAAAGGTTGTCATCTGAGCGTGAATTCTGAAGGATGGAGCGTGAAACCGTTGTCATGTTGTAGGGTGTCGGTTCCGGTCAGTAGGGTGACGGAACCGCCAACTTGACTGGTGTGCGGAACTTTTCAGCCAGTTTTTCTTTTGAAACAAGTATTTATTTTCAGCCAGTTTTCATCATTAACTAGCAAAGTTTTATTTTTGCTAATGAAACTTCGATTGCTCCTGAAAGAAAATCTGAAGAATGCAGTATGAATAAGGTATTAAAAGTTGGAGCAATGAGTTCTATGACTTGTATCCAATGCTTCTAATAAAAAGAAAGCTAGGCTTAACTTTTTGGGCGGAACTTGCCAATCTGCAGCAAGAATTCGAAGTTCAAGTGTCCGGTGAATTAGAATTTCAAGTATCCAACATTGGATAAAAATTCACAGCATGGATGGACAAGTATTCATCATGAAGTAGCCAAATTTAGTTCTTAGTGAAAAGCCAGAGAATTGTTCAAAAGAAAAAAACCCTGAAGAATGGAGTGTGAATGAAGTATCACAAACTAAAGAAATGTTATCTTTATCCAACGCTTTTATTTAAATAAAAGAAAGCTAGGCTAACTTATTAGGCGAAAGATGCCAACCTGCAGCAAGAATTCGAATTTTAGCACACCAGACGCTCTGAAAACTTGATTGATTGACTCTTCATGTTACCCTGATTGAGTATTCATGTCGCTGTCTTCTTGTTCTAGTAAAGGCAAGGCAATAAAAAGAGAGCCGGCTCAAGTCTCCAATAAGAGCATCTCCAGCCGTTGCCCCCCCCTCCCGAGAAGGCATAAAAATCGCCGCCTGGGGGCGAGCCGGCGGTAGAATCGGCGCTGGGGCGGTTGGGCATCCAGCCGTCGCCCCCAGGCACCGATATCCGTCTATCCACGTCGCTTTTCGGTCCAGATAAGTAGAAAATGGTTCGATATCGGCAAGAAACGGCCATATTCGGCGTGGTTCGGCGTTAAATTCTCAACATAAATAATTTTTTTACCACATAATTCATCATAGAAAATCAAATAATTCAACAAAATAGTGCAACAACAAATAGTTCAATGCAAATTATACATAGTTCAACAAATAGAAACTCATATGTCATCACACGTCGAGCTAGGCGTCGCCCTTGATCCTCCATAGATGCTCCACCAGATCCTACTGCAGTTGATGATGCACCTGTGGGTCTCGGATCTTCTGACGCATACTGAGGTAGGCAGTCCAGGTTGCCGGTAGCTGGTGATCAACTTCGGCTAGAGGACCCTGCATGTAGTATGGTTCAGTGTCAAACACTGGCTCTTCCTGCTCGCTCTCGATGATCATGTTGGGCAAGATGACACAGCAAGTCATGATCTCCCACATTTGATCTTTTGACCAGGTCTGAGCAGGGTACCGGACAACAGCAAATCGAGATTGGAGCACACCAAATGCCCGCTCGACATCCTTCCTGCAAGCCTCCCGCGCCTTGGCAAAGTGGGACTTCTTGCCTCCTGGCACAGCGTTTGGGATAGTCTTCATAAATGTAGACCATCTCGGATAGATGCCATCAGCTAGGTAGTACCCCTTGTTGTAGTGCCGCCCATTGACCTCGAAGTTCACCGGATGAGAATGACCTTTAACAAGCTTGGCAAAGACAGGGGAGCACTGCAACACGTTGATGTCATTGTGAGTTCCTGGCATACAAAAGAAGGAGTGCCAAATCCAGAGGTCCTGTGTGGCCACCTCCTCAAGTTCCACACTGCAACCGCCTTTGGCGCCTTTGTACATCCCCTGCCAAGCAAATGGGCAGTTCTTCCATTTTCAATGCATGCGTCGATGCTTCCAAGCATCCTAGGAAATCCTCTTGCTGCATTCTGTGATAGGATCCGAGCAGTGTCTTCCTCATCGTGTGTTCGCAAGTATTGCAGTCCAAACACTCCCACACTGTCGATAGAACTTGTAGAAACACTCAATGGTGGTGGACTCGGCCATTCGCCCATAGTCGTCGAGTGAATCACCGGGAGCTCCGTATGCAAGCATCCTCATCGCTGTCATGCACTTCTGGATTGAGGTGAATCCAAGTTTGCCGGTGCAATCCTTCTTACACTTGAAGTAGCTATCGAACTCCCGGGTGGAATTCACAATCCTGAGGAATAGCTTTCGGCTCATCCGATAATGGCGCCGAAATGTTTTGTCGCCGTGCAGTGGAGCGTCGGCGAAGTAGTCAGAGTAGAGCATGCAGTAGCCTTCGAGACGATGCCGGTTCTTTGCTTTCATCCGCCCCGGCGCCGAGCCACCTCGCCGCGGCTTTTCATTGCTCGCCAGCAGGCCGGCGAGGGCGGCGAGGACCATGAGATGTTCCTTTTCCTGGACGTCGGCCTCGGCTTCCTCTTCCAGCAGCGCGGCGAGCGCTTCCTCATTGTCCGATTCCATTGCCGAGGCAGGCAAATCGCCGAACACCTTGCAGGCGCGATGGACGCATACCCGCCGCTACACTGCCCCTCCACGACCGGAAACGTCAGAAAAATCGCCCAGCTGGTGGTGGAGGGGCTGCCTCGGCGAAACCTCTGCTCTTTTTCCGGCGGGGATGGGCTATCTAGCGGTGGCGGGCAGTGGGCGGCACCAGGATCAGCCGGTTGGTGGCCGAGCGCACGCGGGGTGGAAGGCAAATCTGGAAGAAAGACTTGACTTTTCGCCTGACGGTGTGGGCCAGACGTGCTTTTCCCTTGCGCCGGAGCCCCCGAGTGCCTCCCAGTACGCCGGGTGCGCCCTGCGATTGCCGGGCCCAAAAATGGGCCGAGCCGGCGAATTTCGCCGTCTTGGACGTGACTGGGGCATTTTTTCGACGCTGGTGCCGAAAAAATCGCCTGGGGGGGCCTATTGGGGGCACGGCTGGAGATGCTCTAAGATCCACTGCTAATACGGTGAGTTTGTATATGTTCAAGTGTAGCAGGGGTGCATATAATTTGACGGTAAACGAGGGTCTGCTCATTACGGTCAGTTTGAGCGAGCTCCCGCGCGCCATGCCATGCACGGCCGCCCAAAGCGAGTAAAGCCAGAAAGCATGTCTAATCTTATACTGGAGTGGTACTAATCCATCTCCCCCTGCCAAGATATGGGCCACATGTAGGTAAATGGTACTCGGTTTTGGCAGACAGTTGCACTTGTCGGCACCATGGAAGTGGTAGAAAAGGGCAGAGAAGGTTTCAAACTGAGGAGGACAGCGTGTACAAAAATCGTCTGAATAGTAGTACTCGCTCTGTCTCAAAATAAATGACGTGGTTTTAGTTCAAATTTAAGCATGCTTGTGTTACCACGAAACAAATTGAGCTTATGCTGCCCTTCTAGTACTTCCTCAGGTCCTTCAATTGCATTTGCAATGGATCGTTAAAGGGATTTGCAAAGTACATTGGTCCAGATGCAGTGGCGTCTTGGCAACATGATCACTTTGGCTGGAATTCAGAGCTAAGAAAGGGCAAAGGCAGGTGAATCTAGTGCTGTGCCAAATGGACAAGCAATCACACCCAATTATATAGGAGGAAAGCTTTCATTAGCACCAGGGGAAATTAAACACCACCTCCACTCTATCTTGCATCTACCACCTGTTTGTCCTTTTAGATCACCAGTTGGATTTTCTAAGGTGGAACTGAATTTTCTAAGGGAGTAGTTCCAAATTGGGAAAACCCTTTCTCAAAAAAGAAACGAAAAAAAAAGATACTCCCTTATTAGGGAAAGTAAGGGAACTTGGCATCAGCTCGAACAACTTCCCGCCAACTTATGCATGGCCACTTTGACTCAAAGCTAGTGAAGCTAAAAAGCATGGCTAATGTACGTAGAGTGCTAATTAATTCATCTCTCCCTGCCAACATATATGGGGGCAGTACGTAAATAAATGCTACACTGAGACTTTTTTTTTTAGAAAAGGAGGTTATCCTCCGGTCTCTGATGCTACACTGAGACTAGTAAACATAGATGAAGGCGCAAACAAAGTAGTAGTAGTTTGAAGTGAGAAAGTTTCACTCGCCGGCCCTCATATGAAAGTGGTGAAAATTAAAGAGAAGGAATCAACAAACTGATAGGAGTACCATGAGCACAGAAAGCGTCTGAATGACTACAAGTACTGACTGTAACGGTGTAACCTCATGCTTTGTTGCTACAAAACAAATTGACCTTATGGTTGCTATTTGCTACAGTAACTAACTAATTGGTGCCCTGCCTTTTGGTTAAAAAAAATCAAGCGTTCCTTTTGGTACTTCTTCAGGTACTTGAATTGCATCTTCATGCATCGATCTTAAAGGCATTTGAAAGGTTAGGTGGTCCACATGCAGTAGGTTCTTCCTGGCAACATCACTTTGCTTGGAGTTCAGAGGGATCTATCTAGCTGGCCAACATCACAAAAGGCAAAGGCAGATGAATCTATGCTGTGTTCCAATCCATGAGTGCGAGATGAAACAAGCAATTCCACCCAGTTATGCTGGAGGACAGATTTAATTATTAACACCACGTCAACTTGATCTTGCATGCACCATCATGTTATGCTAGGTCATCACCTGAATTCTCTGATTAAGGTGACACTAAACATTAATACAAAAACTGCTAATCTGCAACAAATAATTCTCAAGTGGTTCACCAGAATTTTGAACCTTGCTTGTTCGAGTGATCAAGCCTTTCATGTCACTATCTTTCTTTTGCTAGACTGCTAGTAAAGGCAGAGCAACAAAAGGAGAGCCAGCTCAACTCTCCAACAAACTAGATCCTGTTCTGAAGCATCCATTCGCTTGTCTCTTTTGTTTGAACTAAAGCTCCATGTTCTTCTACAAAAAGGAAGTAAAGCTTGCTTAGTACTAAAACCTATTTTCTAATAGCATGTCCGGCAGCTGACTGCGCCCCTCAGAGTGTTTCTGCGGTCGCCGGCAAGGTGGATTAGCGACATGGAACACACATCGGCTAATGGGACTCGAGGCGCCGCCGTCTTCCTGCTGAGTAAATGGACAATTTTTCGATTAACTTAATCCACCAATGAATCACTAGCATGACATTGACACAAATAAACACATGTTGACATTTGATCACGGAAGCATGTACTACGCTAATAGGCAACAACAGATACACCTACATATGACGCTAGCATGGCTAAAACATAAATCAATAGGAGCGAGATAAACGAGTTATACCCTTTAATCGGCCATGCAGAAAGGCCACGGCGGCGGTGGCAGCAGCAGCGTCCTCAATGGCCTTCTTCTCAGCTTCGAGTTTCTCTGCGGCAGCACGGTCGGCGGCGGTGCCATGGTGACGATGAAGACGACGCAGACATAAACATGGACGAACGGTGGCAAGCAGACGCGTAGGAGACGCTTCCCAAAAACCTAATCATCCCTCTTGACCTGCACTCCCGTCAACTGTGTACGCGATGAATGTGATGGAGTTGCCGACGACAGCAACAGCAAAAGGAACGACGGGGACGGTGCACGTGGAGCAGATGTGATCTGTTCTCATGGCGGCTAGGGCTGGCCGACGCCCCACATATATATGAGCTCAGCTCGGCTCAATCCCGCAACGCGCGGTGTGTCGTGACGAGACATGGCAAGGCGGGCCATTGAGGACGAGTGCACGAGGAGCACTTCTCTTCTCAAGCTCCAATAGCATGTGGAAAAGAATCTCTTATAAGGAGGTCCAACTCCTCCGCAACTAGCTGGGTGTGACTAAACTTCATACCCCCTTGTCATGACACCTACACAGCCCGTAGAGATTTTCTAAAATTGTTGAATGGGCCTAAAGTCCACCCCATATTTCAACAATCCCTCACCAGATCCCGAGGGCCCATTATGTCCTCTGTTCCAAGCACTGTTTCGATATACCACTATCTCAGTGAGGACCTGTTGAGGTTGAACTTCTAGGTTGAACTTCAGCTGGAGCAAGTAGCTACACTCCTTCACAACAGAACAATGGACTATGCCTTGAATTGTTAGTTTGGGGTAAATAAGTTTCACCACATGTCTTACTAGTACTAGGCTTCCAAAGGCTGACCCCTCGGGTGGAGCATATTAGTAACACTTCTGGCCTGTTCAAGACTTGCTAGAGATCACCCCAATCTCATAGACCGTGACCAGCAGTCGGGCTCATATAGGTGTGTTCCTCCAAAGATTGCTTCGTAGAATAGCATCTTGCTTATATAAGCTTTGGAACACATTAAGACATTAGTCAACCTACCATACAATATCTGAGAGTATTACATCTCCAACGAAGTGGGTTAGTAAAGTTACTCTCCTCGGTTCACCATTGGCTTGTTTTCCCCACGCCCTACTTCACGGGATCCCTGGGTTACCACCATGGCAACTCATGTGGGTCTCATACCCATCTTCCTAGATGCATTTTCTATCACAACATGTGATAGCCCTTTAGTAAGGCTCTGCCATATTCTTAGCTGTTTTGATATAATCCAACGCTATCACTTTGGAGTTTCTTAAACGTTTGATAGATTTCAATATCATTCTTAATGTTTGTTGGACTTCATGTTGTCCTTTGAACTCATAACTTTGACAATAATTGTTTAATTGTCACAGTTCATAAGGATAGCCAGAACCGACTTCTCAACCACTAGCGAGTCTATCGAAAGATCTCGAAGCCATTCTGCTTTGACACCAGACATGTCTAATGCCATTAATTCTGCTTCCATTTTCGATCTCATTAAGATCATTTGCTTGCAATACTTCCAGGGAACATCACCACCTCCAAGAGTAAACATATACCCAGTTCTGGCCTTCATCTCATCAGCATCAGAGATCCAATTCACATCACTATTGTAACATCCCAAATTTCCAACTTGGAGTAATAGCTAAGCATATTGTGACATTATTGTAATTGAGTTGAATAATTGCTATGAATGACATGGATGAGTGCCTGAGTATGCTTTCAACTTTACTTAAGTTAATTACCATTTTTCCTTTAATAGGTTTTCATTTTCCATTTATAGCCATTTCAACTTTGAATTCAAATATTTCAAAAACTTATGATTGAAAAAATGAAAGAGGGGAGCAACATGACACTCCACATCAGCGGATATTTGTTAGTATAAATAGTATTTAGAAAACAGAAAGTATATTGGAAAAATATTAAAATTCCAATTCAAACTCATTTAAAGAATTTTCAGAATTTTTTTTAAAAAACATTTTATTTGTACTTGGAAAATTGTTCATCTTTTTTACTCTCTTTTTTCTGATCATTTTGATATATCACATCACTATATTTGGTTTTGTTTTCAATTTCTTTTTCACAATTTAACTTCTGCTTTTAAAACAAAGAAAAAAAATGTCTTTATGAGGAAACCATAGTGCACAACCCAACGGATCAAATCCGGCCCAAATTCAGGTCTTTGCCGATTCGGCAACAGATTGGCCACTCGACAGATCACTCTCTCTCTCTCTCTCTCTCTCTCTCTCTCTCTCTCCCGCTGACACCGTGACCCCACCCGAACGAATCCAATAGCTATTGGTCATCTTCTCCTCGATCTTATTCTTTCCTTTGTGGACGTCGATGACCCAACCCCTCTCCGTTTCTTTGTCGATCCCCATCCTCTCCTTCCTATTTATCTGATCTGACCGCGGCTATAAATAGCACAGTCCTGCCGCACTCCATTTCTGCCCATCAGAACCCGTAGCCCATTGCTAGAAGCCACCTCCCCCACCTTGTCGGAGTTTCCAGCACCACCACCACCACCCGAAAGCCTAACCCACGCTCGCTCCCAATGCCGAACCCTTCCTTTGATGCCACCAATCGCCACCGGAGTTCGTCCGCCGTTGTCTGGGGCAGCTAGACGTTATCGAGGACCACCGCGTCGACGCCCACGTCAACGCCCGAAGTTTCCCTCGCCGGACATCGCCATTGTCGCCGCCCAGCTTCACTGTAAGCTCTAGACCCCACATCCACCATCAATCTCCCATTCTACGGCCCTAATAGACCCGTTTAATGCAACGAAATGTTTTTTGTCTAACGTACGGTCATCCGCTACTTCGCACCGAACACGCACACCCCTACTCCAATCAGAGAGCACCACGTAGCCCCTTAATCGTTCGGTAGTTTTTTGCTTTTTATGTTTTCTTTTAATTCACATAAATAGTTTCTTATTTTGTTGACTAGTTTTAATGAGTTTCTGTTAGTCAACATTATGTATTTTATTTGTTTTCAAAAATAAGTTTTACTAGTCTTGTATCTTGTTTTGATAGAAAACTTTGTTTTATACATAAGTATAACTTTATAATAGCTTTAAGTTGATTCATGTTGCATAAAAAACTGTAGGTAAAATTCTTTCTGTTATTTGAATAAAACTTTAGTTTTCTGTTTGTTAAGAGTTTATTAGCTACAGAAAACTATTTATAGTTTATTTTCCCTATAGTAAAACCTTTCCATTGAGTTTTGTTGATTTCTTTGGTTTTACCTTTATGATTTTCCTTTGATGTTTTATTGATTGCTTTGTTATTAGTATTGCTTTGTGTTATTTATTATTGTGAACATGTTTGCTTATCTATGTCTATTTGTTTGGTTCGTTAGATCATCCGGAGTGCGAAGCTTCCTATTACGAGTCATTAGCGTTTGAAGATCATTAGCAAGGAAAGTCATTTGATCATGTATTTTATTTACCCATATTTTTACTGCATTAGTAAGTCTTTCCACCATGAACGGTAGGATACTGAGATTGAACTTGTGGTAGTAGCATGAGGTAGGAGAAACCCAACACCCTGTTACTAATACTTGTGATCTGTGTTGGGTTTTCCGCGAAGAAGAGCGGGTGATGCAACACAGTATAGATAAATATTTCTCTCAGTAGAGAACCCAGGTTTATCGAACAAATCGGAGCAGCACACAACCCTCGTCTTCGGCGACTACACATAAAGAAGCAAACACTTGCACCCAACACGGGCAAAAGGGTTGTCAATCCCCTTGGACTCATTACTTGCAAGCAAATGCAGTGTGTATATGGTAGTAGCTAATTATAAAGTGCAAATAAAATAAAAGGTAAATAATAACAGCAAGGTAAATGATATTTTTGTAAATATATTAGTGGATAGACCCGGGGGAAATAGTTTTCCCTAATGGCATCTCTCATGGAGTAGGCATACGATGGATAAACAAATTACTGTTGGGCAATTGATAGAGAAGCGCATATTACGCAATATTTATTCACGACAATGATCATGTGTATATAGGCACCACGTCCATAAGTAAATAGGCTGACTCCTGCCTGCACCTACTACTATTACTCCACGTCTAGAGCGCTTCTATGCTTGCCTCTCTAAGTATTAAGTTCATGCCAAACAGAGTAATGCTTGGAGAACGATGACATGATGTAGACAAAGAAAACTCAATCAATATGAATTAAGCCAATCATTTTATCCTTTGTGACAACAATACAAAGATGTTTCTTGTCCCTTTCTATCACTGGGATATAGAGCACTGCTAGATTGACCCCACTACAATGCAAACCTCCCACCGAAGAAATATCAATCTAGTTAGCCAAACTATTTCTATATATCAGACAGATTTAAGAAGCTATATTAATCATTCAAATAAGAATAATAATAGATTTCAGAGAAGACTCAAATCTTTTTCATGAATAATCTGAACAGAAACGCACAATTCCTCAGATCCCAACAAACGCACCACACAAGAAGATTACATCGAATAGATCACCGCGAAGATGCAGTGAATTTTGTATTGAAGATCAAGAGAGAGAGAGAGACATCTAGGTACTAACTACGGACCTGTAGGTCTATGGTAGACTACTCACACATCACCATGGGAGCAACAAGGTTGATATAGAGGCCCTCCGTGATCGATCCCCCCTCTGGTATGGCACTGGAACAAGGATCTAGATGGGCACACGGCGGAACAGAGACTTGTGGCGGCAGAAAAAGTGTTTTGGGAGGCTATCTAGGGTTTTTGGGATTAATTAAAATTTATAGGATAGAGAGGGCCATCAGGAGGCGCTCGAGGGGGACAACACACATCAGGGCGCGACCACCCCCACTGGGCGCACCCTGTTGTGTGTTGCATGCCTCGTGTGGCCTCCGGTATTTTCCGAAAGCTTCCAGATCTTCTTTTAGTCCAAAAAAATCATCAAAAAGTTTCATGGCAATTGGACTTCGTTTGGTACTATAAACCTAAAAACTAAAAACACACAGAAAACAACAACTGATACTTGGCACTGGGTTAATAGGTTAGTGCTAAAAAATAATATTAATTGACATATAATTGCCCCAAAAGAATCCTAGGATGATAATATTATAGCATGGATCAACCAAAAAATTATAGATATGTTGGAGAGTTATCAACATCCCCAAGCTTAATTCCTGCTAGTCCTCGAGTAGGTAAATGATAAAAACATTTTTTATGTGACATGCTACCCAACATGTAATCTATTGAAGGTATGATCATTGAGAAACGATCAATTAATAAACATCAACATAGTAATATTCATAAGCATAAGTAACATAATCATAAAGTTTCAAAATATACGATCCTTAAAGAATGTTAACCCCCTATTCATTTTATCATATAAGTATATCATGGCTCCGTTTTCACCACATAAATACAAATGGTAAGCACCATGGTGTCAAGTTAGGAAATTGGATCATACTTTTTAACGCGCTTCAGCTTCTTATTACTCACGCAATATATGAGCGTGAACCATGGATATAACATAAAGGTGGAATAGAATATGGTGGCATGTTTCAAAGGGGTAAAAAGTGGAGATGAAATCCTCGCATCAACTAGGCGTATCAATAGGCTATGGATATGCCCATAAATATATATCAATGCTAGGAGTAGGGATTGCCATGCAACGGATGTACTAGAGCTATAAATGTATGAAAGCTCAACTGAAGCTAAGCGGGTGTGCATCCAACTTGTTTGCTCATGAAGACCTTGGGCATTTGAGGAATCCCGTCATTAGAATATACAAAGCCAAATTCTATAATGAAAAATTCCCACTAGCATATGAAAGTGACCAAACAAGAGACTCTCTATATGAAGAACATGGTGCCACTTTGAGACACAAGTGTGGAAAAAGAAGTAGTAGCATTGTCCCTTCTCTCTTCTCTCTCATTTTTTGTTTTCCCTTTTTATTTTTTCTCCTTTTCCTCTTTTTTCTTTCTTTTTCCTTTTTCTCCATTTTATTTTTTTATTTTCCACTCAGAGTCTCATCCCGACTTGTGGGGGAGTCATTGTCTCCATCATCCTTTCCTCACTAAGACAGCGCCCTAATAATAATGACCATCACACTTTTATTTACTTGTAACTTGATATGAAAAACTGATAAAATAATATGACTCTATATCAATGCCTTTGGCAGTGTACTAGGATGTGCAATGATCAAGCATACATGTATCGAAAATGAACGGTGGCTTTTCCATAAATACTCTGTCAGCTTATATGATCATGCAAAGCAATATGACAATGAAAGTACTAGTCATATGATGTAACAGTGGAAGTTCCATGAAAATATATCTAGGAATGGCTATGGAAATGCCATGATAGGTAGTTATGGTGGCTGCTTTGAGGGAGATATAAGGTGGCTTATGTGCAATAGAACGTATCATGTCACGGGGTTTGGATGCACTGGCGAAGGTTGCACCAATCCTCTAGGTGATAATGGGCAATGCATGATGCCAAAGAGTCTAGCAAATATGAGGTGGTGAGAGTGCGTATATACATGGATTCACATTAGTCATAAAGAACTCACATACTAATTGCAAGATTTTATTATCTTTCTCGAAACAAAGAACTACTCGCATGCCCCTAGGGAGGAGGTTGGGAGGATTTAATCATCGCGTGCCTCCGACTTAAACAACACTAGGATTTCAACGAGGAATAAGAATGTTCACACATCATCACCATGCCATAAAAATATTTAGATGAACAACAAGTTAACAATCTATAATTCACGATACTCTTACTAATTAATAATCACGCACTCATGCCTCTTCACATTACCGCATTAATATCATTAACTCAAAGTTTCTCTTTTATGTGCTACATGAAGGTTTTGATTATGCACTCTTTGAATACCTATTATTTTTGGACTAGTCTTATAACCTATGCAAATTACCGTCACTTTGTATTAACCACCAAACAAATATAAGTGAAGAATGAGAGTGCAATTATTTCTTTAAAATCTACATGCCACCATGCTCTAAAAGATATAAGTGAAGTACTAGAGCAACTGCTTAGCTCAAAAGATATAAGTGAAGCACAAAGAGTATTCTAATAAATCATCGTGATCTTATATCTCTCTAAAGTGGGTGTGTCCAGAAATCAATGATTGTGGAAAATAAAACAAAAACAAACTAAAGAAAACGACGTTCCAAGCAAAATGCATATCATGTGATGAATAAAAATATAGCTCCATGTGCCATACCGATGGATTGAGACGAAAGAGGGGATTCCTTCCGGGGCATCCCCAAGCTTAGATGCTTGAGTCTTCCTAAAATTTGACTTGGGGTGCCTTGGGCATCCCCAAGCTTAGGCTCTTGCCTCTCCTTATTGGTAGGTCCATTTTGCATCATGTATTATTACTGTTATTTATAATGTTTATATGCATAATAATGCTCTGGGGAGTAATTCTAATGCCTTTTCTGTAATAATTTGCAAGGTTTACATCAAGAGGGAGAATACCGGCAACTGGAATTCAGCACCCCGAAAAAGCACATCAGAGATACCTATTATGCACAACTCCAATGAAGCTAAAAATTCATGGGGATTTTTTATATATTAAATACGAATTTTTGGAGCGAAGAACTATCGGAGGGGGGCCGAGGGTGGGCATCCATGCCCACCTCCGGAGCCCATCTTATGGTATTTAGTCCCAAAAAAACCTAGAAAAATTAGGAGAGGACTTTCGGGACAAAGCGCCGCCGCCTCGAGGCGGAACTTGGGCAGGAGCACTTTTGCCCTTCGATGGAGCAATTCTGACGGGGAAACTTCCCTCCCGGAGGGGGAAATCGAAGCCATCATCATCACCAACAACACTCTCATCTTGGGGAGGCCATTATTCATCAACTTCTTCAACAACACCATCTTATCTCAAACTTAGTTCATCTCTTGTGTTCAATCTTTGTACCGGAACATCACATTAGTACATGTGGGTGACTTGTAGTGTTGATTACCTTGTGTAGTTGATTGTTATATGGTTTATTTGGTGGGTGATTATATGTTCAGATCCATTATGATATTCAATACACCTCTGATCTTGAACATGCATATTATTTGTGAGTAGTTACTTTTGTTCTTGAGGTCACGAGAGAAGTCGTGTTGCAAGTACTCATGTGAACTTGATATGTGTTCGATATTTTGATGATATGTATGTTGTGATTCCCTTAGTAGTGTCATGTTAACGTCAACTACATGACACTTCACCATCCTTGGTCTTAAGGGAATGCATTGTGGAGTAGTTATTAGATGATGGGTTGCGATAGTGACAGAAACTTAAATCATAGTTTATGCAGTACTTCGTAAGGGGCTGATTTGGGTCCACATGTTTAATGCTATGGTTAGACTTTGTCTTAATACATTTCTCGTAGTTGTGTATGCTTGTGAGGGGGTTAATCATAAGTAGGTTGTTAGTTTAAGTAAGAACAACAACTTAGCACCGGTTCACCCACATATCAAATTATCAAAGTAGCGAACACATATCAAACCAACATGACGAAAGCGGCTAGATGAAATTCCCGTGTACCCTCAAGAACACTGTGTTCATCATAAGAGATACTATTGGCCTGTCCTTTCCAAAAAAGTATTGGGCTTACTTGCTGCACCTGACCTATTTTACCGTTACTTGCTCGTTACAAATTACCTTTCTATCAAAACACTTTCTACGTACAATTTCAGTGCTTGCAGAAATTACCTTGCTGAAAACCGCTTATCATATCCTTCTGCTCCTCATTGGGTTCGACATTCTTACTTATCGAAAGGACTACAATTCATCCCCTATACTTGTGGATCATCAAGACTCTTTTCTGGCGCCAATTCTAGGGAGTGAAGCGCTCTTGATAAGTGGAAATCAGTAAGGAAAAACTTATACTACGTGCTGAAATTTACTATCACTTCTTAGTATGGAAAGTAATCCTTTGAGGGGTTTGTTCGAGGTATCTTCACCTCGACCGGAACCACAATTAGTTGACCCTCAACCTACATCACCTACTGAAAATATTTCTTATGAAATTCCTTCGGGTATGTTAGAACAATTGCTAGCTAGTCCTTATGCAGGAGATGGAACTGAACATCCTGATATGCACCTAATACACGTGGAAGAATTTTGTGGACTATTTCAGCCTGCAGGTTTATCTCGAGATAAAGTTAAGAACAAGGTTTTCCCTTTATCTTTGAAGGGAAAAATATTGACATGGTATAGGCTATGTGATATACTGGATCATGAAACCGGAATCGTTTGAAATTGGAATTCCACCAAAAGTTTTATCCTATGCATCTAGTTCATCGTGATCGGAATTATATATATAATTTTTGGCCTCGTGAAGGATAAAGTATCACTCTAGCTTGGTGGAGGCTTAAGTCAATGTTATATTCATGCCCCAATCATGATATCCCGAGAGAAGTTATTATTCAGAATTTTTATGCTCGACTTTCTCATAATGATCAAACCATGCTCGATACTTCTTGTACTAGTTCGTTTATGAAGAATACTATTGAATTCAAGTGGGATATCTTGGAAATAATTAAACTCAACTCTAAATATTGGGAACTCGACGAAGGTAATGATTCAGGTATGAATCTTGAATTTGGTTGTGTTAAATCTTTTATGAATACCGATGCTTTTCATAGGTTTAGCACTAAATATGGACATGACTATGAGATAGTAGCATCTTTTTGTGAATCATTTGCTACTCATGTTGATCTCCCTAAAGAGAAGTGGTTTAAATATCATCCCCTATTAAAGAAGAAATTAAGGAACCAGTCATAGCTAGATAAGAAACTATTGTTAAAATGTTGACCCAGTTGTGCCTACTCCTTATATTGAGAAACCATCTTTCCCTATTAGGATAAAGGAACATCCTAAGGTATCAACTGTGGTTCGCAAAAGTAATATTAGAACAATTAAGCCCTCTGAACAAATTAAATTAGAACCTAGTGTTGCTATGGTTAAAGATCTCTTGGTAGAAAATATTGATGGACATGTCATTTACTTATGTGATGAAGTTGCTAGAATTGCTAAACCTAATGAAAAAGACAAACATATACCAGTAGTTGGCTTGCCTGTTGTCTCACTCAAAATAGGAGATCATTGTTACCATGGCTTATGTGACTTGGGTGCTAGTGTGAGTGCTATCCCTTTTACCTTATATCAAGAAATTATGAATGAAATAGCAACTGCTAAAATAGAAGATATTGATGTTACTATTAAACTTGCTAATAGGGACACCATCAGACCACTTGGGATTGTTAGAGATGTTGAAGTCTTGTGTGGGAAAATAAAATATCCTACGGATTTTCTAGTTCTTGGTTCCCCAAAAGATGACTTTTTTCCCATTATCTTTGGTAGACCTTTCTTGAACACTATTAATGCTAAGATAGATTGCAAAAAAAGAAACTGTTAGTGTTGAGTTTGGTGATGTGTCTCATGTGTTTAATTTTTCCAAGTTTAGTAGACAACCTAGTGATAGAGAATTATCTAGTAAGGATGAAATAATTGATCTTGCTTCTATGCCGTTCCTCCTACCAATTCACTAGAACAACATTTGCTAGACCATGAAAATGATTTACACTTTTGTGAAAGAAATGAAATATAATAAAAATTTCTTTGAACAACAACCTCTACTAAAACACAATTTGCCTATTGAAACTCTTGGAGGTCCTCCTCCACCTAAAGGTAATCCTGTGTTTGAACTAAAACAATTGCCTCACACTCTAAAATATGCTTACCTTGATGAGAAAAAGTTATATCCTGTTATTATTGGTGCTAACCTTTCAGAACATGAAGAAGAAAGATTATTGAAAATTCTAAGGAAGCACCAGGCTGCTATTGGATATACTCTTGATGATCTAAAGGGAATTAGTCCCACTCTATGTCAGCACAAGATTAATATGGAACCTGATGCTAAACCCGTTGTTGATCACCAACGACGATTGAATTCCAAGATGAAAGAAGTGATAAGAACTGAAATATTAAAGATTCTGAAAGCAGGTATAATCTACCCTATAGCTGATAGTAGATGGGTGAGTCCCGTTCATTGCATCCCTAAGAAAGCAGGTATTACTGTTGTTCCTAATGATAAAAATGAGCTTATTCCACAAAGAATTGTTACTAGATATAGGATGGTAATTGATTTTAGAAAATTAAACAAAGCTACTAGAAAGGATCATTACCCCTTCCTTTTATTGATCAAATGCTTGAAAGATTATCTAAGAATACACACTTTTGTTTCCTTCATGGCTATTCTGGTTTCTCTCAAATACCCGTGTCACAATTGGATCAAGAGAAAACCACCTTTACTTGTTCTTTTGGAACTTATGCTTATAGACGTATGCCTTTTGGTTTATGCAATGCTCCTGATACCTTTCAAAGATGCATGACTGCTATATTCTCTGATTTTTGTGAAAAGATTGTCGAGGTTTTCATGGATGATTTTTCCGTTTACGAAACTTCTTTTGATGATTGCTTAAGCAACCTTGATCGAGTTTTGCAGAGATGTGAACAAAATAATCTTGTCTTGAATCGGGAGAAGTGCCACTTTATTGTTAATGAAGGTATTGTCTTGGGGCATAAGATCTCTGAATGATGTATTGAGGTGGATCAAGCTAAAGTTGATGCAATTGAGAAAATTCCATGTCCTAAAGATATCAAAGGTATTCGGAGTTTCCTTGGTCACGCTGGTTTCTATAGGAGGTTTATTAAAGACTTTTAAAAGATTTGTAGGCCTTTTACTAATATTTTACAAAAGGATATTCCCTTTGTGTTTGATGATGATTGCATAGAAGCCTTTGAAATACTAAAGAAAGCCTTAACCGTTGCACCTATTGTTCAGCCACCTGATTGGAACTTGCCTTTTGAAATTATGTGTGATGCTAGTGATTATGCTGTTGGTGCTGTTCTAGGACAAAGAGTTGATAAGAAATTAAATGTTATCCATTATGCCAGCAAAACTCTAGACAGTTCCCAAAGAAATTATGCCACTACTGAAAAAGAACTTTAAGCAGTAGTGTTTGCTTGTGATAAATTCAGACCTTACATTGTTGATTCCAAAGTTACCATTCACACTGATCATGCTGCTATAAAATATCTTATGGAAAAGAAATATGCTAAACCTAGACTCATTAGGTGGGTTCTCTTGCTTCGGGATTTGATTTACATATCGATGATAGGAAGGGAGCTGAGAACCCCGTAGTTGATAACTTGTCTAGGTTAGAAAATATCCTTGATGACCCACTACCTATTAATGATAGTTTTCCTCATGAACAACTAGCTGCAATAAATGTCTCTCAAGACACTCCATGTTATGCTGACTACGCTAATTACATTGTTGCTAAATATATTCCACCTAGTTTCACATACCAACAAAAGAAAAAATTCTTCTATGACTTAAGACATTACTTTTGGCATGACCCGCATATTTATAAAGAAGGAGTAGATGGTATTATTAGACATTGTGTACCTGAGCATGAACAAGAACAAATCTTATGGAAATGTCATTCCGAAGCATATGGAGGACATCATGCTGGAGATAGAACTGCTCATAAGGTATTACAATCTGTTTTTTTATTGGCCTACTCTCTTCAAGGATGCTTGTAAGTTTGTCTCGTCTTGTGATGCATGTCAAAGAATTTGTAATATCGGTAAGCGTCAAGAAATTCCTATGAACTATTCACTTGTTGTTAAACCATTTGATGTTTGAGGTTTTGATTATATGTCACCTTTTCCTTCCTCTAATGGGTAAACTCATATTTTGGTTGATGTTGATTATGTCACTAAGTGGGTAGAATCTATTCCAATTAATAGTGCTGATCATCACACTTCCATTAAAATGCTTAAAGAAGTTATTTTCCCAAGGTTTGGAGTCCCTAGATATATAATGACTGATGGAGGTTCACACTTTATCGGTAAGATGCTTGCTAAATATGATGTTAACCATAGAATTGCATCACCCTATCATACTCAATCTAGTGGTCAAGTTGAACTTAGTAATAGAGAAATAAAATTGATACTATGAAAAAGTGCAAATAGGTCTCGAAAGAATTGGTCTAAGAAGTTAGATGATGCACTTTGGTCCTATAGAACATCATATAAAAATCCTATGGGTATTTTTCCATATAAGATGGTCTATGGGAAACCTTGTCATTTGCCTCTAGTATTAGAGCATAAAAGCATTTTGGGCAATCAAACAACTAAACTATGACTTCAAACTTGCCAGTGAAAAGAGGTTATTTGATATTAGCTCTTTAGATGAATGGAGAACCCAAGCTTATGAAAATGCCAGGTTATTTAAAGAAATAGTTAAAAGATGGCATGACAAAAGAATCCAAAAGCGAGAATTAAAAGTTGGAGAATATGTTATTTTGTACAATTCTCGTTTCAGATTTTTTGCAGGAAAACTTCTCTCCAAATGGGAAGGACCCTATGTTATCGAAGGAGTTTATCGCTCTGGAGCTATTAAGATTAATAATGCCGAAGGTACCAACCCGAAGGTGGTCAATGGACAAAGAATTAAACACTATATATCAGGTACGCCTATTAATGTTGATAGCAATGTTATCCAAACCATGACATCGGAGGAACACATAAAAGAAACCTTCCAAAACGCTCCAGAATCGTGAAAATAAAGAGGTACGTAATACGCTGAGTAAACAGTCTCCGAAAAAACCGCAAAAATATTTTTATTAGTTTTGGAATATTTATGAATTTTAGGAAATAAAAAATAAACCAGAAGGTAACCGAGGAGGGTACGGAGTACCAGGGCGCGGTTGCCATCCCTGGCGTGCCCTGGTTGAGCGAGCCCACCTCGGGAACCTTCCCGACTCCATTTTCCTTTCGTTGCTTGGTTTTCAAGAATAAAAATTCTCTATATACCCCCGACTTTTTTGACCACCGCATCGTGAGATTTTCCTCTATTCTTATTTCATGCTGTTTTTGTGGCAGAACTGTCAAGCCAAGCATCATGTCTTCATCCTCTCCCAATAATGTAGGAGACGATGCGTGGTTGATGAAGATGGAGCTGAAAAGAGAAGAGCCAAATGAAGCCAATAAGGAGGAATAGAATAAGGAAACTATGCGGGATCAAGCTCAAGAAGGAGGGCAACCCATGGGCATGGTGGAAGAGGAAGAAGAAGATATCCTTCGGCCTTACTGTCCTCATCTCACCCCTGTTGAAATTGAAGCTCTCTCACTACAGGAATCAGACACTTTGCCGTCAGCCATCCTGGACGGCAAAGGCATGAATCCCGGACGGCAAAGGCTTTGCCGTCCGGCAGCAGATGGCCAACCGTCCGGCTGAATAAGCCACAGTAAAGGGCGCTTTGACGTCTGTCGGCGGATGGCAAAGACCTTTGAAGCTTTGCTGTCCGCCAGCGGACGGCAAAGCGCATGGATGGCACACGTGGCAACTTAGGTCCGTTAAGGCTTAACAGCATGATTTGCCATCCACTGGCAGACGACAAAGACCTTAGTTCTTTGCCGTCTGCCAGTGGACGACAAAGAACCCACCTAGGCCAGCCCCAGATTGCATAGGCAGCTGCCATGTGGCATCTTTGCCGTCCACTGGCAGATGGCAAAGTGGCTATATAACCCCCATTTTTTCTTTTTTTTTCTTAAAATCATTCAATTTGACAGAATATCACATATATATCCAACATATCAACAATACAAGTTTCCAATAAGCATACCAACAATAAGTGTCAACAAGCATACCAACAATAAGTTCCAACAAGCATACCAACAATAAGTTCCAACAACATATCCAACATATACAAGTTTTGAACAACATATCCAACATACATATCCAAAACAAGTTTCCAACAAGTTTTCATAAACAAAAAGGAAGCAGAAGTAGAAGAGTACACTCCATCAATGAAAGCTTCCTCATCTATAGCAAATCTGCAAAGTAGGAAAGATGAAAGTTAGAAGAAGAAGAAGACTAGCTAGAATAAAAAGAAGAAGAAAAAGAAGAAGAAGAAGAAGAATTTATCTTCTCTGTCTTTTTCTCCTCTCCGCTCCTCTTCTCCAAGGTAGTAATGCCATTTTCTAGCTAACTAAGCATATCAAGTCATTTTGGAGGAAAAAATGTTAAGTATAGGTCATTTTTTAGCTATCCTAGGTAGAATATATCATTTTGGAGGTAAGTAAGGTTATTATGTCATTTTTGAGAAAAATAAGCTAACTATAGGCCATTTTGGAGCTAAACGAAGGTTATTATGCCATTTTTTTACCTAAGTGAGCTAATTATGTCATAAATGAACTAGCTAAGCTAATTATAGATCATTATTGAGCTATCCTAGGTAGTTATGCCATTTTGTACCTAAGTGAGGTAATTATGTCATAAATGAACTAAGCTAGCTATAGATCATTATTGAGCTATACTAGGTAGTAATGCCATTTTCTAGCTAACTAAGCATATCAAGTCATTTTGGAGGAAAAAATTCTAAGATAGGTCATTTTATAGCTATCCTAGGTAGAATATACCATTTTCTAGCTAACTAAGCATATCAAGTCATTTTTGAGGAAAATAAGCTAAGTATAGGTCATTTTGGAGCTAAGTAGGTCATTTCTTAAGCTAAGTATGCATTTGTTAATGAAAACACTTGGGAAAATAAATGCTCCGAGATTGAATACCTCACATTACTAATATTAATCTTCATCGTCTATATATTCTCCGGGATCAATAAATGCATAATCATCATCACTATCAGTAATGATGTGCTCATCAGCATCATCAATAAATTCATCAACATGTGGAAGGCCTCTATGTAATCGGTCAATCATTGTCAGGTCATCCGTAACAGTAACCTCTTCTTCTTCCGTCTCTTCTTGTTTCTGCTCAGGGGTGAAGTCGGGTTCACTGTCGCTGTCGACCTCAATGTTTTGGGGTGAAGTAGAGCGGTTCTTGAAACGTTTTTTGGAAACACGTGTTTCTTGGAAGAATTCTCCTTCATATGTGTTTGGGTTAATGTGAGGTTCATAATCATCTTCATTGAGGGGAGGTGGTCTAAAATGTGGCGGCACATCATTAACGACATCCCAACCTTTCAAATTTGGATCCGTTTGGCAGGCCCATGGTAGATAGAAAACTTGGGTCGCCTGTTGAGCCGTAATATAGACATCGGGAACATCTAAATGGGTGCTTTGTTTGATTTCGACTAGCCCTATATGTTCATGAGTCCTTCTAGTATCCTTCGGCTGGAACCAATAACATTTGAAGACTACGATGTTTGGTGGGTTTTCACCAAAGAATGTAAGTTGATAAATTGCTTCGACTCTTCCATAATACTTGACCCCTCCTTCGCCGACAACGGAGACACAACAATTTGTAGACTTTCGGTCGGCCATAGATAGCTCTTCGCCAAAAGTACAAAAGCGATACCCGTTGATGTCGTATTTGTCAAATGAACGAACCTTAAAGTCAAAACCATTAGCGACTTGTCTCAATTCGGAGTCTATAGACTCTGCATTAGCCTACAAGTTTAATACGAAAGGATTGTTGCATTAGCCGCAAACTAGGCGAAGAAATGAAATCGTCTAATTAATGGAAATTACCATTTGCTTGAACCAAGAGATGAAACCGGGATAGCCGCCTCCATGCTTTGCCAGAAGCTCATACTCTTCGATGGAATCCTTTTGGATCACCGCTCCATCCGAGAATTTGGCGATGTATCGACTGTATCACATATCCGGGAATATATAAGAGCATTCAAAGGAATTAGAAGTTGCGAAACAATGTACCGAGAACTTACTCGATGTACGGCCGCACTTCTGTTAGGTTGTTGAAGATATACAACGAAATGGTCCGCCATTCTTCGACATCCAACCCTATTGATTTTGAAAGAATCATGGTTATAAATATGCTAATGAATGCATATTTATAGATGTAACCCTTTCGAACGGGAGACGCATAGTGGTCACGCATACTGATGATTGAAGATACCTATAGCTAGCAAGTTTCATTGGCACGAAGACTGGAATAGAGGAAATGAAGGGGGCAGGAGGAGATGTCATTTGTGCTCACCCACGAATGCAGAGAGCGAAGCTCGTCGAACGCATGGGGAGGTCGTCGAACACCAGACCCTCGCAGCGACGAAACAACTGCACATTTAAATCCACCTGATCAACATAAATATGATGTTCTGTATAACAAAATCGAGGGGTGTCATGTCGGGGTCGGGGCGTCGGGGGTGTCGTGTCGGGGTCGGGGTGTCGGGGGTGTCGTGTCGGGGTAGGGGTGTCGGGGGTGTCGTGTCGGGGTAGGGGTGCTGTGTCATGGTCGGGAGTGCCCCGTCGGGTTGCCAGGGTGTCGTGTCGGGGTCAGGGTGTAGGGGGTGTTGTGTCGGGGTCGGGGTGTCGGGGGTGCCGTGTTGGGGTCGGGGTGTCGGGGGTGCCGTGTCGGG
The DNA here is from genome assembly GCA_022496015.1 of Hordeum marinum. Taxonomy (NCBI): domain Eukaryota; kingdom Viridiplantae; phylum Streptophyta; class Magnoliopsida; order Poales; family Poaceae; genus Hordeum; species Hordeum marinum. The sequence continues at coordinate 46,777,327 of CM039676.1, forward strand.
GTCGGGGTGTTGGGGATGCCGTGTCGGGGTCGGGGTGTCTTGTCGGGGTCGGGGTGTGGGGGGTGTCGTGTCGATCGGGGTTCGGGATGCCGTGTCGTGGTGTCGGGGTGTCGTGTCGGGGGTTGGGGTGTCGGTGGTGTCATGTCGGCGATCCTCGACCCGGTTACGTCGGCGCCGACGCACCCCTCCTCCTCCTCCTCCTCCTCTTCTTCTTCTTATTCTCCTTTTTCTTTTTCTTCTTTTCTTCTTCTCCTCCTCCTCCTTTTCTTATTCCTTTTCTTCTTCTCCTTCCTCTTCTTCTTCTTCTTCATCTCCTTCTCCTCCTCTTCTTCTTCTCTCTTCTTCTAATTATCTACAACTAATTAACCTAACTACAACTAATTCACCTACTACAACTAATTAACCTAACTACAACTAATTAACCTAACTACAACTAATTAACCTAACTAAAAAATGAAAAAATAGAGAGGGGGAGGGGGCTCACCGGAGTGGGGGAGGTGGAGGCCGACGTTGGTGGAGGTGGAGGAGGCCGACGCCGGCGATGGGGCGTCGGGGGCGGCGGGTGGCGCGACGGGGATGGTGGCGGCGGGGGCGCGCGGCGGCGTGGGCGACGGGGTGGCGGTGGCGTCGGGGGCGGGCGGCGGCGGGGGCGACGAGCGACGGGAGGAGAGAGGGATCGAGAGAAAGAGAGAGAGAGAGAGGCGGGCTAGGGGGGCGTTGGCCATTAGCTAACCCCCCTCTTTGCCATCCGCTAGCGGACTGCAAAGAGGGGGGCCGTTAGGTCAACTTGCGGGCTAGGTCGTCAGTGGGCCCCTTCCCTCTTTGTCGTCTGCTAGCGGACGACAAACCTCCTTTGCCGTCCGCTAGCAGACGACAAAGAAGTGGTTGATGGCAAAGCCACCCTTTGCCGTCTGCTAGCTCTTTGCTGTCTGCTTTCTTCTAGCTAATGGCAAAGCCACTCTTTGCCGTCCGCTAGCACACGGCAAAGCGAAGGCAGACGGAAAATCTTCTGATTCCAGTAGTGCCTTGGGGATTTTGAGGAGGTTCATTTTCAGAATAAATTCCTCACTCGTGAAAATCTTTTGCTAGAGGAGCATATCACCACCCTCAGGAGCGTCATCCACAAATTGAAGTACTTGTTGGAGCTGAAGTGTGACGCCTCACCACCAACTTCATCATCAGCACCACCAAAGGAGATCTGAGCACATGGGTATGGGCACATGGGGGAGGTGCCCCGATATCGTATCACCATCACTATGTACCTTTTGTTTTTTTGTTTCGATCCTTAGCCTTTTCATGATTTAGTTGAATAAAAGTTTAGTATGATCTATCTTCAAGTGCTAGTTTCGTGATCTATCCTTCTATGTAATCGAGTGAGAGTTATATAATAAAGTTTAGGTTGAGCCTTTTCCCCTTTTACTTTCTTGTTGCAATCATGATAAAAGAAAATACATGAAAAATATCATATGCTAATCTTATGGTGAGTAATGACATCATAATAAGGAAAAGTATAAGTGCTAAAATTTATTGGAGATTGGCAAACATAGCATTAGTCAATGATGCAACTCATGAAAGAATTAATTAGGGAAGAGAAGATTCACATGCAAATATACTATCATGGACATCTTTTCTGATTGTGAGCCCCCGTTAAATATTATATGCCAAAATTGTTGATGTTGGACAAGGAAGACAACGTAATGATTTATGCTAGTTCATATTCACATAGAAGTTATATTGTCATAAATCCTTTAACATGTGATGCTTGCCCAATATCTTTGCTAGCCAAAAACTCCACACTAAGTAGAGATACTACTTGTGCATCCAAAAACCCAAAACCCAAACTCATGTTTGAGAGTCCACCATACCTACCGATGGATTAAAAAAGATCCTTCAAGTAAGTTGTCATCGGTGCATCAAGGCAACAAAAATTGCTTCTAAAAAGTGTTGGATCAATTAGTGTAAGAGAAAATTGAGCATCACACGAACTTGTGATGGCAAAGTAATAAAAGCAATGGACTGTATAATAAAGGTTGCTATCACAAGAGGAAATGCAATGTGACATTCTTTTGCGCTAAGGGATTTGGCATACAAACTAAAAAGCACATGATAACCTCTGCTTCCCTCTGTGAAGGGCCTATCTTTTACTTTTATGTACTTACGATTTATGCAAGAATCAAAGTACTCTTCCCTATTCTTGTTATTTTTCTCCTTTGGCAAGCATCATGTGGTGAGGAAAGATCTTGGCACATATGACCAGTTGGATATGAGTGAGCATGAGTTATTATTGTTGACAACACCCTTGAGGTGAATATGTTGGGAGGCAAACTATAAGCCCCTATCTTTTTGTGTGTCTGGTTGAAACTTTTTGTCCATGGGTATGCTGTGACCGTTAGCAATCATACAAGACTAAATGATGGTTGAGTATGTGGACTTGCCAAAAGGCTCCTACATGAGACCCTTCCTAAAAATATGATGAATTGTAGTTGTCAAGTTGACTAAGAACATAGTTTGTTTGTTTCCAATAAGGTTTATGTTTTATACTTCCTTGTTATGATGAACTGTTAATTGCTCATAAGAAGTTAGATGCTGATGCTATGAAATAAAAGTTTTATGAGAAAGTTTTATGTTAGTTTTGTTGCGGTTATAATAATAATCATGATGATACTATGTTCGTATTTTGTTTTTATCAACACCTCTCTCTCAAACCATGTGGGCATGTTCTTCCATATCGGCTTTCGTTTGATGACAAGCGAGGTCTAAGCTTGGGGGCAGTTGATACGTACATTTTGCAACATGTTTAGTACCGTTATTTATGATGTTTTTATGCATAATAATGCTTTGAGGAGTAATTCTAATGCCTTTTCTCACATAATTTGCAAGGTTTACATAAGGAGGGAGAATGCCAGCAACTAGAATTCAGCACCCCGAAAATGCACGTCAGAGATACCTATTCTGCACAACTCCAATGAAGCTAAAATATCACGGGAATTTTTATATATTAAATAAGAATTTTTGGAGCAAAGAACTACCGGTGGGGGGCCACCAGGTGGCCACCCTCCACCAGGGCGCGCCTGCCCCCCTGCCCGCGCCCTGGTGGAGGGTGAGCACACAAGCCCACCTCCGGAGCCCATCTTTTGGTATTTAGTCCCAAAAAACCTAGAAAAAATAGGAGACGACTTTTGGGACGAAGCGCCGCCGCCTCAAGGCGGAACTTGGGCAGGAGAACTTTTGCCCTCCGGCGGAGCGATTTCGTCGGGGGAAGTTCCCTCCCGGAGGGGCAAATTGAAGCCATCGTCATCACCAACAACCCTCTCATCTTGGGGAGGCCATTCTTCATCAAAATCTTCAACATCACTATCGGTGCACTAGAGTTTTGGGTTCTCCAGTGCCCCTTACTCGTGCACGGGCAGTAGTAGCCACTCTGGCGGCAAGGCCTGCCATGGAGTTGCTAGATGCAGATGCAGGAAAATAAGGAGAACATCCAATCAAACAATCGAGATCAAGATCGAAAGCTAGACCCCCGGCAAGGCCGTGCCGGGATGGCCTCAAAGCCCCGGCAAGATCCCGCCAGCGCAGAGGCCAGGTGTCGCCCCACTTGGGCACGTGTCGAGGCACCGACGATGGAGGGGTATAAGCGGTGCCGATGGGACGGGGTCCTGTCCTGTCGCGTAGACGGTCAGGGACACCTGATGGAGTATTAAATGCGCTTGTCTTACACCATTAGTGTTAGGTACGATAGCACGGTAGCAATGTACACCTCGTGTACGTACTGTATGCCGCTGTTGGGATCCCCTTAGTCATATAAAAGGAGGCCCAGGGCGTTACAGTAGAGGATCTTTTGACCAATATTCTAGCTCGCACGCATAGTGGCTGTGCTCTATCGCCTACATAGCGCTCCTATGGCTAGAACCCAAGAACACCCATAATACACAAAGCAAGAGTAGGGTTTTATGCTTCTCAGCGGCCCGAACCTGGGTAAAAATCCCCCGCATTGCTCGTTCGACCTGCTCTTCGCGCATATCCGTCTCCCTGCCGAACCGAAAGGGGTCCTCCCGATCCCATAGGTGTTCGTCCCCCACGACATCTCTGGCACGCTAGGTAGGGGGATTGGTTGTGTAAACCTGGTCCGACGATTAGTGCATCTGTTCCTTCATCATATCCATCACCATGGCTCCCAAGAAGAAGGGTTTCACGACGGTGGAACCCTCCATGGCCGCTACACGCATAGCCGCCCGAGCGGGCGATGAAGCGGACGCGGGCTGAGAAAGCGGAGACCCTGGGTGATCAAGGCTGAGGAAGCGTCGATGCCCGCAGTGGAGACACTCACGGCGGTGGTGGTAAGCTCTTCACTGCTAGGTCTCAGGATGGAGCTATACTGCCTTCAGGCGGTATGGTGAATTCCAGGGATGGAAGGGCACCCTCCAAGACAAACACGCCGGCGCGTACGCCACGACCTTCTTAGGACGCGCGCAAAGAGCAGCACCGTGGCATCGTTGGTTCCCAACGTCCCCACGGAAAAGCTCCTGCGCATCGCTCCCAATATGCACGAGACTAGCATGCGTGCCAACATGCTACTGGGAGTGGCGTGCAACCGCGGGACCGCGACGGACCTCCTTCTAACACGGTTAGGAGTCAGAGCACCTCACGTTTTTCGCGCCGTTCGCTGCCGACCATGTCGGAAGAAGCAATGGCACGGGCACAACTGCTCCTGAACTTCCCTCCTGATGCGAAGAAGCTCGAGGAATGGAGAGCCACTATTCAGAGCCTCCTCAGCCTCGCCGATAAGTTTCGGTCCATCGAGCCGGCTCATGCCAGTGGTGAGAAGGCTAGAGGCGGTGCGAGCACGGTGCACTCTCCTCCATAGCAACAACCCCGGTCGTCGACTCATCAGACCGACGCTTGTGACAGTTACTCGACGGTGTCATCAGATCCACGGACTCGCCGCGATTAGCATCAACTTCTTTGGGTGCGAAGCACGAAAGACGCTCGGACTACAATTGAGCAGCGGTGGGAAGTGCGCCATCAGTTTGTTAAGCGCGCGGGACCCACTGTAGACAAATTCATGCCAGGGTATCCTCTCAGCCTACCTTACGAGGTGAGTTGTCCATCGTTTACCCGTGAGCTGCGGCGAGTCCAGTGGCCTGACTCCCGAACGATCAAGCCAGATGTTCCGGAGAAATATGACGGCAAGACTCACCCATCAGAGTTCTTGAGCATCTACACCACTGCGGTGCAGGCTGCCGGGGCTCGCGATGACAATATACTTGCCAACTACATCCCGTTGGTACTCAAGCCCAACGTCAGGTCGTGGTTGATGCACCTGCCGGAGAATTCCATCACCTCTTGGGCAGACCTGTGCCATGAATTTGTTGCTGCCTTTACTGGAGGCAACCAAGCTCCTGGTCAAGAAGTGACTTGCACATGATTCCCCATAAAGAAGGTGAAACCTTGCGCAAGTACATTCAAAGGTTCAGCCGTGTGCATCATAACATCCGGGACGTTCATCCTGCCGTTGTTATTAGTGCGTTCCATCAGAATGTGTGCAACCGTAGGATGCGCGAAGAGCTGGCGATGAACAAGGTCAGAGATTTTGACGAGCTATATGCTCTAGTTGATAGATGTGCCCGAGCCGAAGAAGGGAGGAGACTCCTCGACGAAGGAGCTGGCATTGGAGTCAACTCTGATGAAGAAGACGACACCACCCCGGCAAAGAAAAACAGATGGCATAACAAGAAGCGCAAGAGTAAGACCGTGCCTGTCGTCGAGGGATCCAGCAACATCGACACCGCCAAGAAAACTAAGGTGGATAGTCCCAACAAGGAGGTTGCCGGGTGCACGTCGTGCCAGGCCTTGGCGTCTGTCGACAAGTCGGAAGGCTCCGACAAGCAGTATTGCAAGATCCATCACACCAAGGGCCACGACCTCCAAAACTGCCGACAGGTCGAGCAACTTGTCGAGAAGCAGAAGGATGACTACATAGGACGAGCTAAGGAGAAAGCCCAAAACGATGCAGAAGGGTGTGGCAAGGAACGCAACGACCGAGGAGGTCGCTGCGGCAAGGCCAAGCAATGGAAGGAGAGGCCCGCTCGAGGCCTTGATGAAGGAGGGGATAGCGATTGCAACAAAGAGGATAACAAGTCCAGGAAGCATGAGTTCCAGAAGGCTACAAAGATGATGTGCATCGAGGGAGGTGCCTCGTCGCATTCCTCTCATTGCCAACTTAAATAGTGGGTGCACGAGGTTAATGCGGCGAAGCTGTTTGTCGGTGCCCAGAAACCTCTGAAGTGGTTCAACACACCTATCATTTTCGACGCTGAGGATCACCCTAATCGCACAACTGCGGTCGGGTGTCTGCCATTGTTAGTTTTGCCGACAATTTGCAACCTCAAGGCGACGAAAATGCTAGTCGACAGTGGGGCCAGCCTGAACCTAATCTCACCTAATGTCGTCCAGAGGCTGCAAATTCTTGATGAAGATCTCGAGCCGACAGACACATTCCAAGGGATCAATTCAGGGAGGACTCAACCGAAGGGCAAAATTACACTGCCTGTAACATTTGGTAGTGACATAAATTTAAGAACAAAGAAGATCGTTTTTTAGGTTGCCAATATCTCATTGCCATACAACGGTATCCTTGGCCGCCCAGCGCTGGACAAGTTCATGGCAGCCACCCACTTCGCTTACAATGTGCTGAAGATGCCCAGGCCAATGTGCGTCATCACGATCAACTCTGACAAGAAAGGTGCACTCATCTGCGCCGACCAACTCTACCGGGAGGCAGTTGCAGCACCTGCCGCCAAGGCACTTGCTCCTGCCGCTGAAGCTCCCGGGAGGAAGAAGATCGACAAGGCCTCTGGCGCACATTCCGGCAAGCGCACCTCGTCAGAGTGCTGCGCTCTCGCTGGCGATGTGCCAAAGAGCTCCACCAACAAGAACAAGAAGTCCAAGGCAGCTCCACCGGAGACCAAAAAGATGCTTGTCAAGGAGGATGGCACGGGGGGAACTTTCACCATAAGTTCCACCCTCGATGATAAATAGGAAAGCGCACTCGTTGCCTTCCTGTGGGTGAATGTCGACGTGTTTGCATGGCAACTGTCTGACGTCCCCGGTGTTCCCAGGGAGGTAATTGAGCACCATCTTGACGTCTATCCTCATGCGCGGCCCGTCAAGCAGAAAGTGAGGAAGCAAGCCTTGGAGAGACAAGACTTCATTACCGAGGAAATTAGAAAACTAAAAGCGGCAGGACTGGTCATAGGGGTGCTCCACCCAACATGGTTGGCCAATCCCATCGTAGTGCGCAAGACGAATGGGAAATGGAGGCTGTGTATTGACTATACAGATCTCAATAAGGCCCGTCCAAAAGATCCCTTCCCCTTGCTGCGCATCGACCAGATTGTGGACTCCACTGCCGGCTGTGACTTGCTGTCGTTCCTCGATGCGTACTCAGGGTACCATCAGATCTTCATGTCGAAGGAAGACGAAGAGAAGACCGCATTTATCACCCCATGTGGTACATACTACTTCGTGCGAATGCCTTTCGGGTTGAAAAGTGCTTGTTTAACATTTGCAAGAGCAGTCCAGATTGGTTTTGAACCCCTGCTACATAGGAATATGGAAGCTTATATGGATGGCATAGTGGTTAAAACCAAGGACAATGCAACACTCATGCAAGACCTAGAAGAGATGTTTGCAAATCTGCGCAAGATCAACTTAAAGCTCAATCCCGAGAAGTGTGTGTTTGGCGTTCCGTCCGACAAGCTTCTCGGGTTCTTTGTGTCTCAGCGTGGGTTTGAAGCAAACCCTGACAAAATCAAGGCGATTGAGCAGATTGAAGCACCAAAGCGTGTCAAGAATGTATGCCGTCTTGCCGGTTGCGCCGCAGCTCTAAGCAGGTTCATCTCAAAATCCACTGAACTTCCCCTATCATTCTTCAAAATCTTGAGGAAGGCAAGTCCGATGAAATGGACTTCGGAAGCAGAGGCAGCGCTGCAGGATTTGAAGAAGTACCTCTCCTCTCCGCCAACACTAGTTGCACCTAGGCCACAAGAACCATTGCTGCTATACCTAGCGGCAACGAATCAAGTGGTTAGCGTTGCGCTGGTGGCACAGAGGGAAGCTGACGAAGAAGCGACGGAAGAGGCAAGACCGCCAAGAGACGAGCCAGGAACTCCCCTGGCAGGTCCTGATGCCGGCAAGGTAGGGTCAGTACAGGCAAACGAAGCAACACAGAAGAAGAAGATGGTGCAGTGCCCAGTTTATTTTGTCAGTTCCCTCTTGTAGGGAGCTAGGTCAAGATACTCTGGTGTGCAAAAACTACTTTTTGGTCTCCTTATGGCCTCGAGGAAGTTGCGCCACTCCTTCCAAGCACACGAGATCACCATCGTCATTCGCTTTCTGCTGCAACGGATTCTGTGGAATCCAGATGCTACCGACAGGATTGTGGAGTGGGCCTTGGAGTTGTCGAGCTTTGGTCTCAAGTTTGGAAGTACTTCAACTATCCAGAGCAGAGCCCTGGCAGAATTCATTAAATAATGGACTCCAACACCAGCCGAAGAGGTCCAAGGAACAACCCTTCCCGACAAAGAAACTGAGCAAGAGTCGGTCATGTATTTTGATGGGGCTTTCTCCCTACAACGGGCCGGTGTCAGCATGCTGCTTGTCGCACCCACTGGTGAGCACCTCAAATATGCAATCCAGAGCACTTTCCCCAAGAGAGATCAACAAACAATACGATGGAGTATGAAGGACTGCTTGCCGGTCTCAGGATCGCGACAGACCTGGGAATCAAGAAGCTCATCGTTAGAGGTGATTCAGAGTTTGTCGTCAAACAAGTCAACAAGGATTATCAGAGCTTGTTGATGGAGGCTTACGTGGATGAAGTGGGAAAGCTGGAGGAGCGCTTCGACGACTTGCAAATAGAGCACGTTCCTCGTGCAGAGAACAACATTGCCAATGAGTCGTCGAAGCGCACTGCCCTCAAGTTACCTATGGGACCAGGAACTTTTGTGCTCAGGGTAACTCAGCCATCCGTAGCGTCGTCAACAAAGCAAGATAAGAGAAGAAAGTTGAATTCCGACTAGTACTTCCCCGCAGAGCTCCCAGAAGCTGCCGGTGAGGAAGTTGCTAGGAGCGACGCCAAGCTTGCCGGGGAGCAACAGACTCCGGCAAGACCTCAAGTCTTAGCGTAGAGACAAACACTCCAACGGCAAAAGACATGCCTTTAGTCCTTGCCGTCGAGATCCAGGCTCCGCCATGGGTTCAACACATTGTTCAGTTCCTCCAAACAGGAGAACTCCCTGAGGAATAGGGGGAAGCAGAGAAAGTAGCCCGTCAGTCCAGTATGTACCAGTTTGTGGACGATGTCCTGTACAGAAAGAGATCAAACAGTGTGAGATTGAAGTGCGTTCCTCAAGAGGATGGACTGGAGCTGTTGGCAGAGATACATGGAGGCATATGTGGCTCCCACATTGGGTTAGGAGCACTGGTCGACAAAGCATTCTGGCAAGGTTTCTTCTGTCCCACCGCCCTCCAAGATGCAACTACGCTAGTAACCAAGTGTGAAGCATGCCAGTTCCATTCAAAGAAGCTACATCAACCAGCTAAAGCTCTTCAAACAATCCCTCTCTCTTGGCCATTTTCGGTCTCGGGGCTCGACATCTTGGGCCCCTTTCCCCGTGCTACCGGGGGCATTGAGTACTTGTATGTTCCAATCAACAAGTTCACAAAGTGGCCAGAAGTGGAGGCAGTGAGAATGGTGACAACACAGTCAGCCGTCAAGTTCTTCAAAGGACTATTCTTCCGATTTGGTGTTCCCAACAGGATCATCACTAACAACGGCATGCAGTTCACAAGCCGCACCTTCATGCAGTATGTCCAGGACCTTGGTAGCAAAATCTGTTTTGCTTCTGTCGCTCACCCAAGGAGCAACGGCCAAGCGGAAAGGTCGAATGCTGAAGTGTTGCGAGGTCTTAAAACGAGAACTTTCAACAAGCTGCACAAGTGTGGAAGGCGCTGGATTGATGAACTGCCGATGGTTCTTTGGTCGATCAAAACAACACCAAATTGAGCCACCGGCCAGACACCCTTCTCCCTGGTGCACGTGGCAGAAGCAGTTCTCCCCACGGAACTCATATATGGGTCACCTCGAGTATCCGCTCATGATGAGCTTGAGCAAGAGCAGTTATGACAAGATGATGCGACGCTCCTTGAGGAAGATCGTCTTTGGGCTGGTGTGAGATTTGCACGCTACCAGCAAGCTTTGCGCCGCTATCATAGCAACAAGGTTCATGCTCGAAGCCTTGAGGAAGGCGACCTTGTTCTTCGGCGCATTCAGTTGGCCAAGAATTCTAACAAGTTGATGCAGAAGTGGGAAGGCCCTTATCGGGTAGTACGGGTCACCTGGCCTGGCGCAGTCCGCTTGGAGACTGAAGATGGCGTTCCGGTGAGCAACTCCTGGAATATCGAGCATCTTCATAAGTTCTACCCATAAGGCGCGGTTGCCGGCCCCCTCGGCAACCACCTTTTGTACGAGTATTGCCGGCAAGGCATGTGATCCTTTGTACAAATCCAGGCGCAGACCCTGTGCATAGCTGAATAAGACCGATCGTTCTACAACTCTTGTCAATTTCTATGTATACTTGTTTTGCATGCTTATCCAAGATGTTGCATTACGCCTATTCTTGGCAAGTACTAACGGACCGTCAAGGTTCCACATCTCTATTTTCTCTTCTTTCTTTTTGTTAAAAGATAGAAGGTTCTCTCGCGTGCAAGTTTTCCAAGGGGATGAGATGGTATGGGCACCAAACGGGTGACGTCCAAAATCGGCATCTTACGGGAAGGAATGGAAAGAGTACCGCAACGGGAAGATAAGTTGCTAGACCCTAAGTGAATTTTTTCTGTGAAGTTATTTTCCTTGGACGATTTCGACTTTTGTATGGAAAACCTGCACGCTAAGGAACCTTGCCATCATCAACGGTGCCCTTGCTCTATTTCGAGCCTGCTCAATGGCTTAAGTGGCTGCGCTTGCGCCCTTCCTGTGTTTCGAGTCCGCTCAACGGCTCAAGTGGCTGCACTCGCACCCTTACTCTGTTTCGAGTCCACTCAACAGATTAAGTGGCCATGCCAAGAACGTCAAGGTATCTTGCCGGCAGTAGCACCGCTAGTAGGCTGCTAAGGACCTGCTCCTCGAAGCGCTCGCGATAGGGCTACACATTCCGGCAAGATTTTTCCGAAAAAGCGTAGGGAAAGCACCATGCAAAGAGGAATCTAACAAGAGGAATAATACACGGTCATTCAAATAGGATGAAATTTACATGAGTTGCCGCCTATTGCTAAGTACATCTTTATTTGACTTTCTCCCCTAGGGGAGATTATAAGAAAAAAGGATAGGAGGAGGAGGCAGATTACAAGCAGAAAAAGATAGCAAGGGACCTCCGAGGAGAGCCTGGCCCCTCCTGGGCCAGCATTGCGCAGAGGAGAAGTCCGTCACTGCATGGACGAGAGGGGCCCCCCGGAAGTTCGAGTCCACGGGCCTGCTAGAAGATCCAGCTGGAAGATGAGTCAGCGCCTGGGACAAGGACCCCCGGCAAGATTGACCTGTCGGGAGGGGGAGAGGCGTGAGGCTGACAATGATGGTGCGGCCGTCGACCAGTCATAGCTCAGGTCGTCGTATTCCGACTTGACGGCCTAGAGCTCGGACTCATCGTCGCTTTCATCGACACCGTCCTCCTCATGGCTGCCGCTCGAGGAGGAGCTTTCAGCGCCGCTCGAGCTCTCTTCGCAGCAACTGAGACGGACGCCTGAGCGCCCATAAATCATGACGGAGAGCAGATCAGCCTCCGTCATTTTGAAGCGAAGGACGTGCCCATCCTGGAGGTTGTGGGCACAGGCGAAAGTTTTCCAGCCACGCCTGAAGAACATGACGCGGCTCTCCGGATACTCGACGTCCACCCGCATAGCGCCATTGCAGCAGCCATGCGCCCACAACCACAAAACGGGCGGCTTGTCGGTCTCCATCACCCTGGTGAAAGGGTGAGGGAGGCGCCAATGGCCCCGAAGGGGACCGCGCAGTTTGAGGAAGAACTCCAGCACCGCCCCCTCGGCATGGGTCTCTTCGAGGAAGAGGACTGGTGTTGGAGGGAGAGGTGGAAAAATACTCCGCCTCCCCCAGCCTCGGCCTCCACGGCGACCACGACCCCTTGCGCTTCTCCCGCCACGTGCACTCGAGCCACCCTCCACCTCTGCGGCGGAAGCGGTGGCATGATCCCGATGAGAACTCCTCCTTGGTGCAGAGGACAGTGGCCGCCCTTGCCCCCTATTCATAGCTGAGGGCGGGCGCCACTCAAGGTTTCGAAGAGGTGGAAAGGCGACCTCTGGAGGTTCGCGCTCGAAGAGGAAGGGATGCATAAGCACCGCCCTTGCTACCCCTCAATTTATAGGGGGGAGCGCGGGGGCTGGCTCTCCCCTGCTCCAAGAGTCACCACCCACCTCCTCCAATAGCATCGCCCACGATCACGGGGCGAACAACAACCGTCCCGTTGCTCGAATCCACGGCGCTGAAGTTTCTGCCACGGCCAGGACTTTAAGTCACGGGCGTCCGTTGTCGGTTCCCCGCTATGCATGCGGCACACGTGGCGGAAATGGCCTGACGCAGCAATTGAAATAATTACTACCGCTTCACGCACGAATCCCATGCACACCTTGCGCATATCATGGGTGGACGCAGTAAGCGGAATGATTGCAACCGCAGGCTCCTGCCACGCGTGCCCGTTCACTATTTGGGCCTAGCCCAACAACGCCTTGCACCGTGTGTGGCCTAGGCCCAGGGGCTCCTATCGGTGCACTAGAGTTTTGGGTTCTCTAGTGCCCCTTACTCGTGCACGGGCAGTAGTAGCCACTCTGGCGGCAAGGCCCGACAGGGAGCCGCTAGATGCAGATGTAGGATAATCAAGAGGACATCTGAACAAACAATCGAGATCAAGACCGAAGGCTAGACCCCCGGCAAGGCCGTGCTAGGATGGCCTTCAGACCCCCAGCAAGGCGAAGCCCCGGCAAGATCCCGCCAGCGCAAAGGCCAGGTGTCGCCCCACCTGGGCACGTGTCGAGGCGCTGACGATGGAGGGGGATAAGCGGTGCCGATGGGACGGGGTCCTGTCCCATCACGTAGACGGTCAGGGACACCTGACGAAGCATTAAATGCGCTTGTCTTACACCGTCATTGTTAGGTACAATAGCACTGTAGCATTGTACACCTCATGTACGTACTATACGCCGCTGTTGGGATCCCCTTAGTCATATAAAAGGAGGCCCAGGGCGTTACAGTAGAGGATCTTTTGACCAATCTTGTAGCTCACACGCGTAGCGGCTGTGCTCTATCGCCTACACAGTGCTCTTGTGGCTAGAACCCAAGAACACCCATAATACACAAAGCAGGAGTAGGGTTTTACGCTTCTCAGCGGCCCGAACCTGAGTAAAAATCCCCCGCGTTGCTCGTTCGACCTGCTCTTCGCGCATATCCATCTCCCTGCCGAACCGAAAGGGGTCCTCCCGATCCCAAAGGTGTTCGTCCCCCATGACAAGCTCCATGTCCTCTCAAACCCTAGTTCATCTCTTGTGTTCAATCTTTGTACCGGAACCTCGGATTGGTACCTGTGGGTGACTAGTAGTGTTCATTACCTTGTGTAGTTGATTGCTATATGGTTTATTTGGTGGGAGATTATATGTTCAGATCCATTATGATATTCAATATACCTCTGATCTTGAGCATGCATATTATTTTTGAGTAGTTACTTTTGTTCTTGAGGTCACGGGAGAAGTCATGTTGCAAGTACTCATGTGAACATGATATGTGTTCGATATTTTGATGATATGTATGTTGTGATTCCCTTAGTGGTGTCATGTGAACATTGAATACATGACAATTCACCATCCTTGGGCCGAAGGGAATGTATTGTGGAGTAGTTATTAGATAATGGGTTGTGAGAGTGACAGAAACTTAAACCCTAGTTTACGCGGTACTTCGCAAGGGGCTGATTTGGGCCCACATGTTTAATGCTATGGTTAGACTTTGTCTTAACACTTTTTTCATAGTTGCGGATGCTTGCGAGGGGTTTAATCATAAGTAGGTTGTTATTTCAAGTAAGAGCAACACCTTAGCTCCGGTCCACCCACATATCAAATTATCAGAGTAGCGAACACAAATCAAACCAACATGACGAAAGTGGCTAGATGAAATTCCCGTGTACCCTCAACAACACTTTGATACTATTGGCCTTTCATTTGCCACAAAATGATTGGGCTACCTTGCTGCACCTTAGCTATTGTTACCGTTACTTGCTCGTTACATATTACCTTGCTATCAAAACATTTGCTACTTACAATTTCAGTGCTTGCAGAAATTACCTTGCTGAAAACCGCTTATCATATCCTTCTGCACCTCGTTTGGTTCGACACTCTTACTTATCTAAAGTACTATGATTGATCCCCTATACTTGTGGGTCATCACTTATTCCTTCATCCATAGTGATAGCACTCAAAAGTTGAAAACTTCAGCACACAAAACTCAACAGAAACCTTCATGAGATCCATTAGTATAACAAACATATCAAATACTTAGGTACTTTTATAAATCTATTATTATTTTATTATTGCATAATGTACTATATTCTAAATTATTAATGGATTATACCTGCCGATACAATCCATAGCATCATCAAAACAAGCAAACTATGCAAGCAAAAAACAGAATCTGTCTAAAACAATAGTCTGTTGTGATCTGTAAAGAAACCATACTTATGTAACTCAAACAATTCTGAAAACTTATTACAACCTTTGTAAGTTGTATATACATATTTTTAAAAAATTGCAGATCAAAAAGACATCCTAGTAAAATCAGAGAAATTCTACACTTGATGCTAAAGTTTCTATTTTTAGACCGTAACAATTCTACTCATCATGCAAGTCATCCCAAAGGCTTTACTTGGCACAAATAGTAATTTAAACACAAAAATACATTAATTACATTATAAATAATCATATTATCAAAAACAAACATAAATTATTGGGCTATCTACGAATAAGCTCTTTATTTATAGCCATTAAGATAGGCTTGGGATATTAATGATGCTCACATAAAACACGAGAATTGAAACACAAGGGGAGCATCATATATCAAGTAATGAACAAATTTAACTCTAAGATACTTCATATGCATGGGCATTTTACAAACAAGAAAATTATCAAGACAAGACGTGTCTAGCATATGCAAGTAGGAAGAATAAGGCATTGGCAATTTGAACATCGAGAGAGGTGAGTGAGTAACATGAAAATTTCTATAACCATATTTTCCTCTTTCAGAATAATTACATGTAGTATCATATTCAAATTAAACAATATAGCAATCATATAAAATATTTTCTCCATGATCTAGATGCACAAAAGTTTTCCAATCTTTCAAGATAGTGGGATTAACATTAACTAAAGTCATGACCTCTCCAAACCCACTTTTATAAAGAAAATCATAAGAAACATCATTCTCCAAAGTAGTGGGACAATTATTACCTTAAGTAGATGCTCTTCCAAACCCATTTTTAGTAGCATTGAAAATATCATTATCAAAAGTAGATTCATCAAGAAGCTCAGAATTCTCAAGATCACAAGAAACATCATGATTATCACAACAATCATGATCATTCGCACAATTAATATTCATAGAATTTATACTAACAAAATTGCAATCATGTCTTTCATTAGAGGAACTATCATGAATCACTTTATAAATTTCTTTTAACACTTCATCACAATTTTCAGATTCATGATTTTCAAGCAAGACCTCATAATTAAAGATAATCTAGTGCACTCAACTCACTAGCAATTGGTTCAACATAATCGGGTCCATTGAAAAGATTAACAAGTGGATGAGGAACCATTAATCTAATTTTTTTGTTTTACTTTCTGTTTTTGTGTGACAAAAATAAATATAGCATTTCTAGGCAAGTAGTGAGTAGAACAAGTGACTGATAATTTGTGTATAGGTACTTGATAGTAGGTTGGCGATAATCCCCGGCAACGGCTCCAGAAATCCTTCCTGGTACTTGTGATCTGCGTTGGGTTTTCCGCGAAGAGGTGTGGGTGATGCAACACAGTATAGATAAGTATTTTCCTCAGTAGAGAAACGAGGTTGATCGAACCAATAGGAGTAGCACGCAACCCTCGTCTTTAGTGACTGCACAGAAACAGCAAACACTTGCACCCAACGCGGGCAAGAGAGTTGTCAATCCCCTTGGTCTCGTTACTTGCAAGCAAATGAAGTGTGTAGATGATAGTCGATAATTGAAAATTGTAAAATAAAATAAAAGGTAAATAATAAAAGCAAGGTAAATGATTTTTTTAATATATAAGTGGATAGACCCGGGAGCCATAGTTTTCCCTAGTGGCATATCTCATGAAGTAGGCATACGATGGGTAAACAAATTACTATTGGGAAATTGCTAGAGAAGCGCATAGTTATGCCATATTTATTCATGACAATGATCATGTGTATATAGGCATAACGTCCATAAGGAAATATCTCGACTCCTACGTGCACCTACTACTATTACTCCACGTCAAAAGCGCTTCTATGTTTGCCTCTCTAAGTACCAAGTTCATGACAAACAGAGTAATGCTTGGAGAACAATGACCTCATGTAGACAAAGAAAACTCAATCAAGATGAATTAACCCCATCATTTTATCCTTAGTGTCAACAATACAAGGACGTATCTTGTCCCTTTCTATCACTAGCATATAAAGCATCGCCATATTCAACCCACTACAACGCACACCTCCCACCGAAGAAATATCAATCTAGTTGGAATAACTATTTCAATAGATCGAAGATATTTACAAAGCTATAATAATCATGCAAAAAAGAATCATAATATATTTACAGAAGACTCAAATCTTTTTCATGAATAGTCCTAACATAAACCACAATTCATCGGATCCCAACAAAAGCACCGCACAAGAAGATTGCATAGAATAGTTCACCGCGAAGATGCGATGAACTTTGTATTGAAGATCAAGAGAGAGACAGAGTTAGATATTGGAAATATGCCCTAGAGGAAATAATAAAGTGGTTATTATCATATTTCCTTGTTCGTGATAATCTTCTATTATCCATGCTAGAATCGTATTATCGGAAACTCAGATACATGTGTGGATACATAGACAACACCGTGTCCCTAGTGAGCCTCTACTAGACTAGCTTGTTGATCAAATATGGTTAAGTTTTCCTAACCATAGAAATTATTTGTCATTTGCTGACAGAGTCATATTATTAGGAGAATGATGCGACAGACAAGACCCAATCGTAAGCATATCATTTGATCGTGTCACCTAGTTTGTTGCTACTGCTTTCTTCATGTCAAGTATCTGTTCCTAAGACCATGAGATCATGCAACTCCCTGACACCGGAGGAATGCCTAGTGTGTATCAAATGTCACTTCATAACTGGGTGATCATAAAGGTACTCTACATGTATCTTCGACGGTGTCTGGTCGGTTGGCATGGATCGAGACTGCGATTTATCATTCCATATGACAGATAGGTATCTGTGGGCCCTCTCGATAATACAACATCAAAAAAAGCTTGCAAGAAATGTGATTAAGGAGTTAGTCACGGGATATTGTATTATGGAATGAGTAAATAGACTTGTTAGTAACGATATTCAATTAGGTATGAGATACCGATGATCGAATCTCGGGCAAGTAACATACCGATAGACAAAGGGAACTGCATACGGGATTGATTGAGTCCTTGGCATCGTGGTTTGACAGATCAAGATCTTCATCGAATATGTACGAACTAATATGGGCATCCAAATCCCGCTATTAGTTATTGATCGGAGAGGTGTGTCGGTCATGTCTACATGGTTATCTAACCCGTAGGGTCACATGCTTAACGCTTGGTAGCGCTAGGGTAATGTTGAGATATTAATAGTTCAAAGTTATAAAGTATCTTGGAGTATCGTATGGGATCTGAGACATCATGAGGAGCTTTCTGGAGGTAAATATTTATATATGGGAAGTCATATTCAGGGTTCCGACAAAGTTCGGAAATTTTTCGGTAGAGTACCAGGAAGGTTCTAGAAGGTTTGAGGGGTTCTACCGTGTGGCCCAACGACCCAGGAAGGTCCCACATGGACCAAGGGCTGGGGCTACAACCCATTCCCCGAGGCACATGTCGTTTAAATCTAGAGATAAGATCTTACTCTAAATTTAAAGGGTTAAATCTAGTGATAAGATGTTATCTTCATGTTTAAAGGGTTTTCTCCCTTGTGGCTGGCATTAGGATGGTTTTGGACGCCCTCCTGATACGTCTCCAACATATCTATAATTTTTAATTGTTCCATGTTGTTATATTATATATCTTGGATGTTTTACAATCATTTTATAGTACCTTTATATCATATTTTGGGACTAACCTATTGACATAGTGCCAAGTGCCAGTTGCTGTTCTTTTGCTTGTTTTTTACTTCGCAGAATATCAGAACCAAATGAAGCCCAAACACTGTGAAACTTGTTGGAGTTTTTTGGGCCAGAAGACACCTGGAGTACCAAAGAAGTGCCAGGGAGGAGGGCCGAGGAGGCCACAACCCACCAGGGCGCGCCAGAGGCCCCTGGCGCGGCTTGATGGGTTGTGACCTCCTCGGGATGCCTCTCCACCACCTATCAGATCTATAAATATCCAAATATTCCAAAAACCCTAGGGGAGTGCACAAAACACAATTCCAGTCGCCGCAAGTTCTAGAACCGTGTGATCCAATCTAACTCCATCACGGAGGGGTGCATCGTCTTCATGGGTGCATCTCCGATGATGCGTGAGTAGTCCACCATAGACCTACGTGTCCGTAGCCAGTAGCTAGATGGCTTCATCTCTCTCTTTTGATTCTCAATACAATGATCTATTGGATATCTATTTGATGTAATGACTTTTTGCGGTGTGTTTGTTGGGATCCGATGAATTTTGAGTTCATGATCAGTTTCTATCCATGAATATTATTTGAGTCTTCTTTGATCTCTTATATGCATGATTATGTATAGCCTCGTATTTCTTCTTCGAATCTTTGGTTTAGTTAGGCCAACTAGATCGATTTTTCTTGCCATAGGAAGAGGTACTTTGCGATGGGTTCGATCTTACGGTGTCGTCTCCTAGTGACAGAACGGGCAGCGAGGCACACATGTATCGTTGCTATTAAGGATAACAAGGTGGGGTCTATTCCTACACGACTATATCTTTTCTACATCATGTCATTGTTCTTATTGCACTACTCAATTTCTTCATGAACTTAATACACTAGATGCATGTTGGATAGTGGTCGATGTGTTTAGTAATAGTAGTAGATGCAGAATCGTTTCGGTCTGCTTATCTTGGACGTGATGCCTATATAATGATGATCGCCTTGGATATCATCATGATTATTTGATCTTCTATCAATTGCCCAACAGTAATTTGTTTACCCATCGTGTGCTATACTCATGAGAGAAGCCACTAGTGAAACCTACGACCGCCGGATCTACTTTTCCAGCATATTGCTTTCTTATCTATCTTTTTGCCGCTTTTGTTTTCAGATCTATTATTATGAAAACCCAAAAATACTTTGCTGCACTTTTTATTTGCTTTTTTCTGTTCTTGTGATATCTACTTACCTAATCTATTACAATCTAATTTATATTTTTACTGTTGAGAGATTGACAACCTCTCTTACGTGTCGGGTTGCAAGTATTTGTTCTTTGTGTGCAGGTATCGTTTACATAGAGTTGTGTTGTCTTCCTCCTAGGTTCGATACCTTGGTTTCATAACTGAGGGAAATACTTACCGTAGCTGTGCTGCATCATCCTTTCCTCTTTGGGGGAATACCGATGGAGTCTTAAGCCACGTCAAAGGAATCTCTTGCATCATTTTCGGGGAGGAGGTGCGGAAGCACCCTCTCTTCAACGTACCAATCTCTAGCGCCGGGGAGACATCATCAACATCTATCAGGTTGCTAATCACAAATCTCATCTCCTTGCAATTTCCATTATTTGCCCTTTGCCTCTCGTTTTCCTCTCCCCCACTTCACAAAATTTGTCGTTTTATTCGCCTTTTATTGTTTGCCTTTTTTCTCGTCAAATCTCTTGTTTGCTTGCAAACTTGTTTGTGTAGTCACGATGACTCAAGAAAATACCAAATTGTGTTATTTTTCCGAAACCAACAATAATGCTTTTATTAGCACTCCAATTACTCCTTCCGCCACTAGTGCAGAGTCTTGTGATATCAATGTCGTTTTTTTGAATCTTTCCATGAAAGATCAATTTTCTGGTACTCCTAACGAGGATGTCGCGTCCCATCTAAACACATTCGTAGAATTGTGTGATATGCAAAAGAAATAAGATGTGGACAATGATATGGTGAAGTTGAAATTATTTCCTTTCTCCTTCCGGGATCGTGCAAAAATTTGGTTTTCTCGTTGCCTCGCAATAGTATCGATTCTTGGGATAAGTGCAAGGATGCTTTTATTACTAACTATTTTCCGTCCCAAAAATTATTTCCCTTTGAACTCAAATCATGAATATTAAGCAACATGAGCATGAACATGTTGCACAATCTTGGGAAACAATGAAATTGATGTTAAGAAATTGTCTTACTCATGGTTTAAATCTTTGGATGATCATACAAAATTTTTATGCGGGATTGAATTTTGTCTCTAAAAATCTTTTATATTCTGCTGCTGATGGTACTTTTATGGAAATTACTTTGGGTGAAGCTACTAAGTTGCTAGATAATATAATGAAAAATTATTCACAACTAGTCGTCAACCCGTGCATACGCACGGGCTAGTTTATAAAAATATTAAGTATATCAATTTGTTTAAATTTGATTATAATACATAATTTCGTTGGAGTACATATAACTAATGTCTAATATATCAGTACCACCAACATATGTAACTAGTTCATTAGAATTATAAGAATGTATTTTGTTTCATTTAGAAATAGTCTAAATTTAAATATACAACAAAATAAGGCAACACGGATCTCTAAAAATTTATGAACCATCTGGAATATAGTTTAACAACCATCTGTGCATATATACATCGCGCTAGTCTTGTGGCAAGTTGGTCTATCAGTCTTCCTATAAGGAAAATTGGCAAGTAGGGTATATAAGGTGTTGGCTTCTACCACAAATGCATGCCTACATGTTGTAACCAAAGTAAGATGAGCTTCACCCTGAAAATGGCCACTTCATAAGGTACAACTTTTAGTGTACCCCACAATCCACTGAGAGGACAATGGGTTTCTTATGCAAAAATTTATATGAAATCTCAGCAGCGATCTTATATTTTCTATCAAAGCAACCATGCTCTCTATATCTTCGTTCTCGGGATCTGTAGCTTCCAACCTCTCAATAAATTGACTTCTGAAGAAGTTTCTCTATTTGTTAACGTCAACTCTCCCAATTATATTAAATATATAATTGTGTTTGGCTGAAATAAATAAATTATATTGTTAGTAAATGTTTTGAACCAAATACAGTCGTGGGGACATATATAATATTTAGATACTTACAAAACAACCACACACAAAACTGGACACTACTTTCTTAAATATTGGTCATAATTATTGATGGCCGAGACTACAACATGATGTATATATTTAGTCATGACATTCCACCAAACAGCTAAATAACATGACCAGGAGTTCTAGGAGAAACAAAAACCTGCACTGTCCCTACTTTTGTAACTCATATAAATAACAAACCAAAGTAGACATAAAAAGTTGCAACAGTATGCAACTACTCCTGAAGTAAAAGGTAGCAATATCTTTTACCATTTGGTTGTTATATATTGTAGTTTTGCAGGGCAGTGTTGATGATTCTTGTCAGGAAAAAAAAGGCAATTAACAACAATTTTTTCAGCTATAATTATGTGATAGGGATAATAGAAAAAGGAGTATCGTAATACTTAGATAGGCAGAACATATTTTACATTTCCTTCTAGTTTCCGAGCACAATTTGCATGAAAGAAGAGGCAACGACACACACATTCCTCTGATCTACAAAAAAAACATCTCTTTGTATCGGAGATTATTTTGATATTTTTGTATAGGAGACCGGGAGCATTGTAGAACAACTAACCTTATAAGAGATTAGACAGTCGACTTCACCGAGCAGAATATAATCTGTGGCATCTAATCCTATGTAGAAAAAAGGAAGTATGAGGCACGTACTCGCGAGAGTACTTGATTGTTATCCTGCATGTTTTATCCAAACGAAACGGGAAAATTGAGAACCGGTGATTGGACAGCAAAAGCCCCTAGCTTAAAATGATATGATCCGACACACCAAGGTCGCAATTAGTATCATCTACGCTAGATTTTTTTCTAGTGCTAATGGAAATTCCAATTTTCAGAAGAAAGATAACATATTTGAAACAATGTTTTTATTTATTCAAAGCTGTGATGCCACTTATATATTCTTTGAAGCCGTTTTTGGACAAACAAACTGTATTAAAGTCTGAAGAAGCTTATTTTTTTACTAAGTTATCAGTATGGACATGTACTGAATCAAGTAGAATATGCACTTGGTGACATGTGCAGACTGTAGCACAACGCAACGCCGTTTTCATATTGGAAAGGATACGTTTTACATGTATGAATGAATCTTAGTCCTTCGATGATGTTGCATACCTGTTGTTAGAAAACTTGATTGGCGCACCATTGTCCAGTGACACAATGCATGATGCACATATAAAATGGGAAGCAAAACCATGTGCTATTGTCCTAATACTCCTCAAATTAAATCCTGGGAACTTAGAGCATTAATAGTGAAGCAAAATATCACATTCCTCCCTTGAGAACCATCATCTAAAACAATGTTAATTAAATAGTAAAATAGCTAATCTATTGGAGACATGCATCACAGCCAAATTGTCCATTATTGTATAACTACAAACTCACCGCACCATGGCCGATAGAAATTTCAAGGAGGGAGCGAAGAGGAGTACTTTTTTTTTCTTTAATTCCGAGGACGCCTATGTAATATTTTTTTCTCGTCATAACCTAGCAGGCAGCCAACTGCACGTTCAAATTGCCTGTATTCACCATCATCAAAGCAGTACATGTAAACTAAGCCATTGCATTTGTACTTGGGAACATGAAGAACTACTGACTGGATGTTGTGAAGTGCTTAGTGCTTACGCGGGCTTATCTCTGATGGGGAATGACATGGTTCAACCTGCCGGGTCAAAACTCGATGGAGCCGCAAGGTAGATTGATAGAGATCATCGGAGACTGGAGGAGGAGGAAGAGGAGAAGTGCCTGCAGGAGTGTAAAGAGGATGCACCACACCAGGAGCCATCTTTCAAGCCCCGTAGAAGCCTTCCCACATATCCACACTGGCTAGATCCATGCCTCGTGGGCCAAGAAACTCGCCTTCTGCTGGCCGGGGATGGCGATTGACTATGTCCTTGCTGCGTTTGTGTAGGGAACCACAGCTCTTTTCATGTCTGTGTTCGCACCTGCCATCAAGGAGAGAGAGGTTTCAGAAGGAGATGAACATGCCAGTAGCCATTATTGGGCTCTTGTATCTGCTCGTCACGCTTTGCATGGCGAGATGTGCTTCCGGAGAGCCGTGAGATCCAGGGCAATTTGAAGTCATACATCTGTTTTTGTATGGCCGAAAGATGAGGAAGTAACAATAAGAGATTTCATCTCCACCTTGCCGGCACAACACAAACCAATCAGAAGCAGGTCGGATGATCGGAGATCCATTTTGTTTTGTTGAAGGAAGAAAAAGGAGAGGAAGAGAAAGTCGATAGGAGTCGTGCTGGATGTGGAGTCGTGATCAACATGGTTGTTAAGATGTGGAGTAATGATGGACGTGGATGTGAATACGTATATACATTCGTCCTAGGCTTTAGACATATCATGATGCTGGACGCGGCTTTTAAAAGGTATGCATGCATTCCCGGCAAAAAAAAGGTATGCATGCATCGTAGGCTTTAGATATATCATGGCGTGTGTTTAAAAAAGAGAAAGGATGTATCATGGCTTAATTCCATATATATTTTTAACTCTATGGAAAAATCTCCACCATAATAACTCGGTCCCACCAGATGAGCAGCTAATTTTTTTTTCTAACTAACGTGGTATTTTTTTAACCCTATGAAAAGGTCTCCACCGTAATAATTCGGTCCCAACAGATGAACGGCTAATAAATTCTAATTAACATGATAATTTCTTGAAAGTGCCTAATTAGTATAGGTATAGATGGTATACTGAAAGAGCACCTACTAGTAAAAATGTTAATTCGGTTGAGAAATTAGTACTTTGAGTGAAAAAGTTGATGCTCTTATGAAGTTGGTTGCTAGTAAAAATGCTCCTATTGATCTTAATGAAGTGCCTTTGTCTACTATGATTGAGCAAAATAATGATTCCGTAGATGTGAATTTTATCTCGCGAAACGATTTTAATAACAATGCTTAAGAGGTAATTTTAACCCTAGACCTTTTCTTGGAAATTTCTCTAATAACTATGGTAATTCATATGGTAATTCTTCTTACAATAATAATAGAAACCCCTACGATCTTGCGAGTAATTTTAAATTATTTATCAATGCTCAAAAGGCTTTCAATACTACAATAGAAGAAAAGTTGAATAAGATTGATGATATGTCTAGAAGCATTGATAGAATTTCCCATGATGTAGAAAATCTCAAGTTGAATGCTTTTCCACCCAATATTAGTGAATCAATTAAATCTTTATAGGTTTCTATGGATGAAAGTAAGAAAAGAACTGCTATGCTTAGAGCTAAAAGAGAATTTTTAGAAAAAGAGTTTTCTAGCGATTACTTTCATAAAAATGATGAAGATCTTAAAATGATTGGTATTTGTTCTATTGATTTCTTATTTATTAATATTAAAATTGATTGTAAAGTGATTGAATAAGAGTCAACATTAGCTAGAGGGTGTCCCAATAATTTGGAGGGTGAAAATCTTAAAGAAAATATTGATGAAGGTGGGTTTGGAGAGGTCAAAACTTTAACTAGTGATGTGCCCACTATTTTGGATTACAAAGACTTTAATTATGACAGTTTCTCCTTGGTTGAATGTATTTATTTTCTGCAATCCATGATAAATTCACCCCATGCTTATGAACAAAATAAAGCTTTTACTAAACATATTGTTGATGCCATGAAGTAATCCTTAGAAGAAAAGTTGGAATTAGAGATTTCAATTCCTAGAAAATGACATGATGAGTGGGAACCTACCATTAAAGTCGGGATTAAAAATTATGAATGCTTTGCTTTATGTGATTAGGGTGCTAGTGTTTCCACAATTCCGAAATATCTTTGTGATGTGCTAGGCCTCACCAATATTGAAGAATGTTCTCTTAATTTTCACTTGGCGGATTCTACTATTAAAAAGCCTTTGGGAAGAATTAATGATGTTCTTATTCTTACAAATAGGAACTATGTGCCCATAGATTTTATTGTCCTTGATATGGATTGCAATCCGTCTTGTCCCATCATACTTCGGAGACCATTTTTACGCACTATAGACGTTGTGATTGATATGAAAGAAGGCAATATTAAATTTCAATTTCCACTTAGAAATGGTATATAACACTTCCCTAGAATAAGAATTAAGCCACCATATGAATAAATCATGAGGGACTTCTATGGATCAAAAACTAAACATGACAATACTTGAATCTATGTGTTATGCCTAGCTAGGGGCGTAAAACGATAGCACTTGTTGGGAGGTATGATGGGGAACGTTGCATGGGAAACAAAAAATTTCCTACGAACACCCAAGATCTATCTATGGATATCAACAACTACGAGAGGGGGAGTGGATCTACATACCCTTGTAGATCGCTAAGAGGGAAGCGTTAAGTAATGCGGTTGATGTAGTCGAACGTCTTCGCGATCCAAATCGCAATCCATCCCGCGATCCAATCACGACCCGCCCCGATCTAGCGCCGAATGGACGACACCTCCGCGTTCAGCACATGTACAGCTCGATGATGTCACCACCTTCTTGATCTAGCAAGAAAGGGTGTAGAGGTAGATGAGTTCTCCGGCAGCACGACGGCGTGGTGACGGTGGTGGTGGAGCAATCTCAGTAGAGCTTCGCGAAGCGATGTCGCAGATGCATTTTCGGTGGAGAAACAGATCTAGGGAGAGAGGGAGGGCTGCACATATGCCTTAGGGTGTTGATTCCCTCCCTCTCCCTCTATATATATAGGAGGAGGGGGTAGATGGGGCGCATCCCTAGCCCTTCCTCCAAGGAAGTGGGCTGCGGCCAGGAGGGAGGAGTCCTCCCTCCCCAAGGCACCTCCTAGGTGCCTTCCCCTTTAGGGTTTCCTACCCGCTAGCCGCATGGGCCCTTGGGGGCTGGCCCAACAATGGTAGGACGCCCCCTTACATCCCATGCACGTCCTAGGGGCTGAAGGGACCCTTCCGGACTCCTTCGGAACCCTCTGGAACCTTCCCGGTACGATACTGGAAAAACTCAAAACTTTTCCAGTAGCCAAAATATGACTTCCCATATATAAATCTTTACCTACGGACCATTCCCAAGCTCCTCTTGATGTCCGAGATCTCATATAGATATCCAAATAACCTTCGGTCACCAACATACATAACTCAACAATACCAAATCGTCACCGAATGTTAAGCGTGCAGACCCTGCAGGTTCGAGAACTATGTAGACATGACCGAGACAACTCCACCATCTATAACCAATAGCGGGACCTGGATGCCCATATTGGTTCCTACATATTCTACGAAGATCTTTATCAGTCGAACCATGATGTGTAGGATTCAGACAATCCCGTATGCAGTTCCCTTTGTCCATCGGTATGTTGCTTGCCCGAGATTCGATCGTCGGTATCTCCATACATAGTTCAATCTTTTTACCTGCAAGTCTCTTTACTCATTCTGTAACACAAGATCCTGTGACTAACTCCTTAGTCACATTGCTTGCAAGATTCTTGTGATGTTGTATTATCGAGTGGGCCCAGAGATACCGCTCCATCATACGGAGTGACAAATCCCAGTCTCGATCCATGCCAACTCAACAAACACCCTCGAAGATACCTGTAGAGCACCCTTATAGTCACCCAGTTACGTTGCGATGCTTGATACGCACAAATAACTCCTCCGGTTTCAGTGAGTTGCATGATCTCATGGTCATAGGAACAAATAGTTTACACGCAGAAAACAATAGCAATAAACTGACACGATCATATGGTAAATTTATAGTTTGGATCTTGTCCATCACATCATTCTCCTAATGATGTGATCCCATTATCAGATGACAACTCATTTCTATGATCAAGAAACACTTCCAACACACATCGTCACCACGCCCTTAGCTAGTATGTGTTTATTCCGTAGCTTTTATTTCGAGTTATTAACATTAGCAACTGAACCGGTATCTAATACACATGTGCTACTAGGAGTACTAGTAAGGTACACATTAATAACACATATATCAAATATACTTTTGTTGATGTTGCTGTCCTTCTTATCTACCAAGTATTTGGGGTAATTCCGCCTCAGTGACCGTTCTCCTCATAATAGAAGCACTTAGTCTTGGGTTTGGGTTCAACATTGGGTTTCTCCACTAGAGCAGCAACTGTCTTGCCATTCATGAAGTTGCCCTTCTTGCCCTTGCCCTTCTTGAAACTATTGTTTTTACTAACCATCAACATTTGATGCTCCTTCTTGATTTCTACCTTCGCGGTGTGAAACACCGCGAATAGCTCAGTGATCATCTTTTCCATCCCTGGCATGTTTATAGTTCACCACGAAACTCTAGTAGCTTTGTGGTAGTGACTTGGAGAACTATATCTATCACTATCTTATCTGGAAGATCAAATCCCACTTGATTCAAGAGATTTTAGCACCCAGAAAATCTGAGGACACACTCACTGATTGAGCTAATTGATAACCCACAAGTATAGGGGATTGCAATAGTTTTCGAGGGTAGAGTATTCAGCCCAAATTTATTGATTCGACACAAGGGGAGCCAAAGAATATTCTCGAGTATTAGCAGCTGAGTTGTCAATTCAACCACTCTTGACAGACTTAAGATCTGTAACAAAGTATTTAGTAGCAAAGTAGTGTGGAAGCAATGGTAACGATGGCAAAAGTGATAGTATCAGTTTTGTAGTGATTGTAACGGTAGCATCGAAAAATTAACTTAGCAAGGATCAATATGTGAAAAGCTCGTAGGCAATGGATCAGTGATAGATAATTATGTCGGATGGCATTCATGATGCAACGGTTACAACATAGGGTGACACAGAACTAGCTTCAATTCATCAATGTAATGTAGGCATGTATTCCATATATAGTCATACGTGCTTATGGAAAAGAACTTGCATGACATCTTTTGTCCTACCCTCCCATGGCAGCGGGGTCCTAATGGAAACTAAGGGATATTAAGGCCTCATGAAAATAACACCAAGGCAATTCTGCTGAAAACAGCGTTAGTCAGGGTTAGTTCCATTCAAATCATGCAAATTAGAGTCCAAAACAAGGGAAACGAGTTTGGAAAAGTAGATAGGATGGAGACGTATCAACTTCCCCAAGCTTAACCCATTGCTTGTCCTCAAGCAATTCAGTTGACAAACTGAAAGTGACAAAGAAAAACTTTTACAAACTCTGTTTGATCTTGTTGTTGTAAATATGAATAACTGATATTCAGATTTTCAGCAAAGATTATAGACTAACCACGATCACAATAATATTTAGGTCTCACATTTACTCATATCAATGACATAATCAACTAGCAAGAGATAATAATAATTCTCGGATGACAACAATTTTATCAAAACAATCATGATACAATATGATATAATGGTATCTCGCAAGCCCTTTCTGAGACCGCAAAACATAAATGCAGGGCACCCCTGAAGAACAAGGACTAACTGGACATTGTAATTCATGGTAAAAGAGATCCAGTAACACTCATACACAATATCAATTAATAGCAAATCATACAAATGATGGTGGTGCTCTCTAACTGGTGTTTTTTATAAAAGGAGGATGACTCAACAGTAAAGTAAAATAGATAAGCCCTTCGCAGAGGGAAGCACTAATTTGTAGAGGTGCGAGAGCTCGAGCTTTTTAAAAACAGGGATGAATAACAATTTTGAGCGGTATGCTTTCATTGCCAAATAACAACCAAGAGATTTCACCATCTGCCATGCCAGATACATTATAGGTGGTTCCCAAACAGAATGATAAAGTTTTTACCCCCCTCCACCAATCGAAAACACTCCAAGGCTGGCTGAATCTACGGGTACCGTCCATACAAACAACAACCTTGGGGCTGTTTTGTTTCATTATATTTTGATTTGATTTTTGAGCATGGAACTGGGCAAATACCAGCCACTTTCTCGTGAATGATAGTGAATCAACACCTATTGTGAGAATAACCCACCTAGGATGAAAGATACTGACCGCCCCCAGTCGCTACATGAGTGATTCGGGCATACAAAATGGAATATTATTTGAAGGTTTAGAGTTTGACACATGCAAATTTACTTGGAACGACAGGTAAATACCGCATATAGGTAGGTATGGTGGACTCAGATGGAACAACTTTGGGTTTAAGGAAGTGGATGCAGAAGCAGTATTCCCGCTTAGTACAAGTGAAGGCTAGCAAGAGACTGGGAAGCAACCACCTGGAGAGCAAAAACAATCATAAACATGCATTGAGATTAACCAACATAGAATGCAAGCATGAGTAGGATATAAATCACCATGAACATAAATATAGTGGAGGCTATGTTGATTTTGTTTCAACTACATGGGTGAACATGTGCCAAGTCAAGCCACTTGAATCATTCAAAGGAGGAAACCATCCTATCATACTACATCACAACCATTTTAACATGCATGTTGGCACTCAAGACAAACCATTATAATCTCTAATTGTCATTGCAAATATGTTTCATCCATAATGAGCTGAATCCTTAACGATGAGCTAATCATATTTACAAAAACGAAATAGGTCAAGTTCGTACCAGTTTTTCTCCATCTCAATCTCTTAATCATGTATCGTCATTGTTGTCTTTCACTTGCACGACCGAATGGTGTGAATAATGATAAGAGGGCACGTGCATTGGACTAAGCTAGAATCTGCAAACAATAACTCAAGGGGGAAGGCAAGGTAATATGGGCTCTCTAATAGATAAACAATAATGCATATGAGAGCCACTCATCATTTTCATTGTGGTCTTCTCCTTACGACCGAAAGAAAGAAATTATAAAACAAGAATGGTGGCCACTAGGTTGTGGCGGACACTGCCTGAATGGCGGCAGCATGGAGGCGAGCGGCTTCCGCCTTTCTCTCGTACTCTTTTGCCTCCTCTCTGGTTATAAAGTGTCTCCTCCTTTCCAGAAAATTAAAGAAGGAAGGAGTAGGATGGGTAATATGGACAACACGTTGTCTATCAAAAATTAGTCGGTACAGGAGGGACTATTCGTTCCTCTCAAGAAATTGGTAGCGCACCATAGCCTCATAATCAAGAAAAGCCGGTGGTAACTCAATATCATTCCCCGTTATGGGTACCCCTAGATAATTAGCTACACGAGTTGCATAAATCCCACCAAACAAATCTCCATCCTTAGCATTTTTTTGTAGCCTCCTAGCAATAATAGCCCCAAGTTATATCGTCTATCACCCATTACCGCACTCTTAAGAATACTATCATCAGGTACACAAAGTTGGCTATGCTCATTTTTACCGTTAATACATCTACCTATGAAGAGAGCAAAATAATGTATAGCAGGAAAGTGAATGCCCCCCAAGGTAGCCTGTGTAATATTTCTAGTTTCTCCCACAATTATGCTAGCAAGAAAATTATTATATTCAGTTTTGTGAGGATCACTATGGCTGCCCCATTGTGGAATTTTGCATGCACGGTTAAAATCTTGTAGGTCCATAGTACAAGATTCATCATAAAGATTTAATAAAACAGAATGCTTATTACGCCTGGATAAAAATTCAAACCTCCACACGAAAGAAGAAGTGAGTTGATAATATTGCTTGCATTGGTTTGAAACAAAATCTTCAAGGCCAGCATTTCGTGTGTACGCGTAAAATTCTTCCTTGAAGCCGGCCTAAACCATTAATTGATCCGATGGCCATTCACAAGGCCGCACTTGAGCTTCCCTCGGTGGTTCAAGGTCGGGCTCACGTATCGCGAGTCTCGGGGCCTTCTTGCTCGAGGAACCCCCTTGGTATATTCGCCTCAAGATTTTTATTTCTCTGAAAAATTTCTCAAATTTTTAGTGACTCAAAATAACGGTGAACAAAACTCCACAAAACTTATAGCAACTACTCCCACCAATGCCTAGAGCCTATATCATGCATCAACACTACTTGGGACCATACAAATTTGACATCCAAGCTCAAGAACAAGGTTACCATAGAAGCAAAAATTTGCAATGTATAAAGAACTAAAACAAAAACTAATTGGACCATTGGAGGAGTCACATACCAAATATCAATCCCCTAAAACAGTTTTGCAAATGGAGCTTTGCACAAGCAGATCAAAAATGGCAGCAAAATGAGATAGAACACGGGTTTGAGCAATGGCGAGATTTTTTCTGGAGGAAGACAAAGTGGATGGGTGCTGGAATAAGTGAGGGGGGCCTACGTGGGACCCACAAGCCACCTGGGCGCGGCCAAGGGGGGTGGCCGCGCCCTGTGAGCTTGTGGCCCACTGGTGCAGCCCCCTGATATGTTCTCAACGCCAGAAATTCTGAAATATTTCAGAAAAAATCATACTACATTTTCAGGGCGTTTGGGGGAACTTTTATTTCCAGGCCATTTTTTATTGCATGGAAAACTTAGAAAACAGGAAAATAATAGCATTTTTACTTTGTCTAATCTAAACAACAGAATGTAAAAGTTGGGTATAGAAGGTTGTGCCTTCTAAATTCATCCATCTCATGTCCGTCGAAAGGAATTCATTAACAAGGTTCATCAAGTCTTATTAACAAACTTCTTTCGAGTAACATGAAACCGAAGGATTTTCAAATAACACTAAGTTACCTCAACGGGGACAGGTATGTCCCCTACCATGATCGTTTCATATTACTTATTGGCAGTAGGGAGAGGGAATTCAAAATCTCCAATAATAATCATTGAATTTTTTTCCAATGAAGTTGATACTATGAACTTGAGGTTGTTTCTTTGAAAAGTGTACCGTATTTTCATTACCATTAACATGAAAAGTGACATTGCCCTTATCGCAGTCAATAACAACCCCTGCAACGTTAAAAAAGTCTACCAAGGATGATCGACATATTGTAGTCCTCGGGAATATCAAGAAAAACAAAGTCCGTTAGGATAGTAACATTTGCAACTACGACAGGCACATCCTCACAAATACCAATGGGTAAAGCAGTTGATTTATTAGCCATTTGCAAAGAGATTTCAGTAGGTGTCAACTTATTCAAATCAAGTCTATGATACAAAGAGAAAGGCATAACACTAACACCGGCTCCAAGGTCACATAAAGCAGTTTTAACATAATTTCTCTTAATTGATCATGGTATAGTAGATACTCCAGGATCTCCTAGTTTCTCTGGTATTCCACCATTAAAGGTATAATTAGCAAGCATGGTGGAAATCTCAGCTTCCAGTATCTTTCTTTTATTTGTCACAGTATCTTTCATATACTTAGCATAAGGAGACATTTTCAGAATATCAGTCAAGCGCATACGCAAAAAGATAGGTCTAAGCATTTCAACAAAATGCTCAAATTCCTCATCATCCTTTTTCTTGGATGGTTTAGAAGGAAAGGGTATGGATTTCTGAACCCATGGTTCTCTTTCTTTACCATGCTTCCTAGCAACAAAGTCACTTTTGTCACATCTTTTATTCTTAGGTTGTTGGTTGTCAAGATCAACTGCAGGTTCAATCTCCACATCATTATCATTACTAGGTTGAGCATCAACATGAACATCATCATTAATATTATCACTAGGCTCGTGTTCATTACCAGATTGTGTCTTAGCATCAGAAACAGAAATATCATTTGGGTTTTCAGGTGTATCTATAACAGGTTCACTAGCATCATGCAAGGTCCTATCATCACTCTTTCTCCTTTGATTAATGGGACGACTAGGTGCATAAGTATTAATTCCCTAAGAATCTTTCTCAATTCTCTTAGGATGGCCCTTATGATACAAAGGTTCCTGAGTCATTTTACCACCTCTAGTCACAACTGTAACAGAATGATCATTGTTCTTACCATTTATCTCATTAAGCAAATCATTTTGTGCCTTAAGTACTTGTTCTACTTGAGTAGTTACCATGGAAGCATGTTTACTAATAAGCTTAAGATCATTAATAGTTGTACTCATATAATCACCTAAGCGATCAAGCATGTAACCGTTATGTTTCAATTGCCTACTAACATAAGCATTGAAATTTTCTTGCTTAATTAACAACAAATTTATCAAACTCATCCAAGCATTGGCTAGCAGACATATTATAAGGAATATCACCTTCATCAAATCTACGGAGAGAATTTACCTCTACTAACTATGTCGGGTTATCAAGACCATGTATTTCCTCAATAGGTGGTAGATTCTTAACATCTTCAGCTTTAATACCTTCTTCTTTCATAGATTTCTTTGCCTCTTGCATATGTTCATGACTGAGAAATAGAATTCCTCTTTTCTTCGGAGTGGTCTTTGGAGGTGGTTTGGGAATAGTCCAATCATTATCATTGCTCAATATATTATTCAATAGTAGTTCAGCTTGTTCAACAGTTTGTTCCCTGAAAACACAACCAGCACAACTATCGAGGTGGTCCCTAGAAGCATCGGTTAGTCCATTATAAAAGATATCAAGTATTTCGTTTTTCTTGAGAGGATGATCAAGCAAAGCATTAAGTAATTGGAGAAGCCTCCCCAAGCGTGTGGGAGACTCTCTTCTTTAATTTGCACAAAGTTAAATATTTCCTGCAAGGCAGCTTGTTTCTTATGGGCAGGAAAGTATTTTTCACTGAAGTAATATACCATATCCTGGGGACTACGCATGCAACCAAGAGCAAGAGAATTAAACCATATCTTAGCATCACCCTTTAATGAGAAAGAAAACAACTTAAGAATATAGTAATAACGATTTTTTCCTCATGAGTAAATAGGGTGGCTATATCATTCAATTTGGTAAGATGTGCCACAACAGCTTCAGATTCATAACCATGGAAAGGATCAAATTCAACCAAAGTAATTAACTCAGGATCGATAGATAATTCATAATCCTTATCAGTAACAAAGATAGGTGAAGTAGCAAACCTAGGATCATATTGCATTCTAGAATTCAAAGATTTTTCCTTCCACTTGCATAGCAATTTCTTAAGATCATCTCTATCCTTACAAGCAAGAAAGTCCCTAGCTACCTCTCCATCCATAACATAACCCTTAGGTATATTAGGCAATTCATATCTAGGAGAGCTAGGTCTAACAGGTGTCTCAAGTGTTCACTGTCAATAATTTCATCAGTTTCAGAAGTATCATCAGTTTCAGCATTGACTCTAGCAATTTGTTCATCAAGAAATTCACGCAATGGCACAATATTATCAAGAAAAGTATCATCATAAGCATCATGCATAGAAAAAGTGGCATCATCAATTACTTGTGACATATCAGAATCAAAGCAGGTGGTGGTGTTGCAAATTTACTCATAACAGAAGGTGAATCAAGCGCAGAGGTAGATGGCAGTTCCTTACCTCCCCTCGTAGTACAGGGATAGATCTTGGTTTTTGGGTCTTTCAGATTCTTCATAGTGATCCACAGATATAAATCCCAAGTGACTCAGAGAATAGATCTATGCTCCCCGACAACGGCACCAGAAAAAGGTCTTGATAACCCACAAGTATAGGGGATCACAACAGTTTTTAAGGGTAGAGTATTCAGCCCAAATTTATTGATTCGACACAAGGGGAGCCAAAGAATATTCTCAAGTATTAGCAGCTGAGTTGTCAATTCAACCACACTTGAAAGACTTAATATATGCACCAAAGTATTTAGTAGCAAAGTAGTGTGGAAGCAATGGTAATGATGGCAAAAGTGATAGTAGCAGTTTTGTAGTGATTGTAATAGTAGCAACGGAAAAGTAACTTAGCAAGGATCAATATGTGAAAACCTCGTAGGCAATGGATCAATGATGGATAATTATGTTGGATGGAATTCATCATGCAACGGTTTCAACATAGGGTGACATAGAACTAGCTCCAATTCATTAATGTAATGTAGGCATGTATTCTATATATAGTCATACGTGCTTATGGAAAAGAACTTGCATGACTTCTTTTGTCCTACCCTCCCGAGGCAGCGAGGTCCTAATGGAAACTAAGGGATATTCAGGCCTTCTTTTTATAGAGAACCGGACCAAAGCATTAGCACTTAGTGAATACATGAACTCCTCAAACTACGGTAATCACCGGAAAGAATCCTAGTTATTGCCACCCTGGGGGATGCGGATCATAACTTGTAATAGGTGTCTACAACTTTCAAGATAGGATCAAGAAAACACACACACACACACACACACATATTCATGAAAACATAATAGGTTCAGATCCCAAATCATGGCACTCGGGCCCTAGGGACAAGCATTAAGCATAGCAAAGTCATAACAACATCAATCTCAGAACATAGTGGATACTAGGGATCAAACCCTAACAAAACTAAGTCGATTACATGGTAAATCTGATCCAACCCATCACCGTCCAGCAAACCTATGATGGAATTACTCACCGACGATGGAGAGTATCAAGGAATTGGTGATGAAGGATGGTTGGTGATGATGATGGTGTCGATTTCCCCTCTCCGGAGCCCAAAACGGACTCCAGATCTAGCCTCCCGAGGAAGAACAGGAGGTGAAGGCGGCTCCATTTCGTGAAACGCGATGAACTCTTCTCTTTGATTTTTTACTCCCCGAATAGGGTTATATGGAATTGGAGTTGAGGTAGGTGGAGTTGCAGGGGGCCCACAAGCCACCTGGGCACGGCCAGGGGTGTGGCCGCACCCCCTGGCTTGTGGCCAATGAGCCCCCCTCCGGTTGATTCTTTCACCAGTATTTTTTATTAATTCCAAAAATATTCTCCGTAAATTTCCAGGTCAATCCGAGAACTTCTATTTCTGCACAAAAATAACACCAAGGCAATTATGCTGAAAACAACGTCAGTCCGGGTTAGTTCCATTCAAATCATGCAAATTAGAGTCCAAAACAAGGGCAAAATAGTTTGGAAAAGTAGATACGATGGAGACGCATAAACTCCCCCAGGCTTAACCCATTGCATGTCCTCAAGCAATTCAGTTGAAAATCTGAAAGTGACAAAGAATTTATTTTACAAACTCTGTTTGATCATGTTGTTGTAAATATGTCTAAATGATATTCAGATTTTCAGGAAAGATTATAGACCAACCATGTTCACAAGAATGTTTAGGTCTCACATTTACTCATATCAATGACATAATAAACTAGCGAGTGATAATAATAATTCTCGTATGACAACAATTTTATCAAAACAATCATGATACAATATGATATAATGGTATCTCGCTAGCCCTTTCTGAGACAGCAAAACATAAATGCAGAGCACCCCTAAAGAACAAGGACTGACTTGACATTGTAATTCATGGTAAAAGAGATCCAGTCACACTCATACTCAACATCAATTAATATCAAAGCATACAAATGATGGTGGTGCTCTCTAACTGGTGCTTTTTATAAAAGGAGGATGACTCAACAGTAAAGTAAAACAGATAAGCCCTTCGCAGAGGGAAGCATTGATTTGTAGAGGTGCCAGACCTCGAGCTTTTTAAAAAAGTAATGAATAATAATTTTGATCGGTATGCTTTCATTGCCAACATAACAACCAAGAGATTTCACCATCTTCCATGCTATATACATTATAGGCGGTTCC
The DNA here is from genome assembly GCA_022496015.1 of Hordeum marinum. Taxonomy (NCBI): domain Eukaryota; kingdom Viridiplantae; phylum Streptophyta; class Magnoliopsida; order Poales; family Poaceae; genus Hordeum; species Hordeum marinum. The sequence continues at coordinate 46,814,311 of CM039676.1, forward strand.
CAAACGGAATGATAAAGCTTTTACTCCCCTTCCACCAATTGAACACACTCCACGGCTGGCCTAATCCATGGGTACCGTCCATACAAACAACAATCTTGGGGAGTTTTGTTTCATTATATTTTGATTTTATTTTTGAGCATGGAACTGGGCATCCCGAATACTAGCCACTTTCTCGTGAATGATAGTGAATCAACACATATCGTGAGAATAACCCACGTAGCATGGAAGATACCAACCACCCCCGGTCGCTACATGAGCAATTCGGGCACACAAAATAGAATAATATTTGAAGGTTTAGAGTTTGGCACATGCAAATTTACTTGGAACGACAGGTAAATACCGCATATAGGTAGGTATGGTGGACTCAGATAGAACAACTTTGGGTTTAAGGAAGTGGATGCACAAGCAGTATTCCCGCTTAGTACAAGTGAAGGCTAGCAAGAGACTGGGAAGCGACCAACTAGAGAGCGGCAACATTCATAAACATGCATTGAGATTAACCAACATTGAATGCAAGCATGAGTAGGATATAAATCACCATGAACATAAATATCATGGAGGCTATGTTGATTTTGTTTCAACTACATGGGTGAACATGTGCCAAGTCAAGCCACTTGAATCATTCAAAGGAGGAAACCATCCTATCATACTACATCACAACCATCTTAAGATGCATGTTGGCACTCAAGACAAATCGTTATACACTCTTAGCTAATTAAGCATGGCATAACTATAATATCTAATTGTCATTGCAAATATGTTTCATCCATAATGATCTAAATCCAGAACGATGAGCTAATCATATTTACAAAAAAATAGGTCGAGTTCGTACCAGCTTTTCTCCATCTCAATCTCTTAATCATGTATCATCATTATTGTCTTCCACTTGCACGACTGAATGGTGTGAATAATAATAAGAGTGCACGTGCATTGGACTAAGATGGAACCTGCAAACAATAACTCAACGGAGAAGGCAAGGTAATATGGTCTCTCTGATAGATAAACAATAATGCATATAAGAGCCACTTATAATTTTCATTGTGGTCTTCTCCTTACGACCCAAAGAAAGAAATTTCAAAACAAGAACGAGAAAAACTATTTACACGGGAAAGCTCCCAACAAGCAAAAGAAGAACGAGAAATGTTTTTGGGTTTTCTTTTAATGCTACAACTAAATAGACTAGAAGGTAAAGCTAGAATTTTTTTTGGATTTTCTCAAGGTTAATTAAGAACACAAGAAGAAAGCGGAAAGAAGAAATAAACTACCATGGAAGGTACAAGGAAAAAGTATGAGCACCGACTACTAAAATGAGTGTGTGAAGATGAATGTAATGTCGGTGAGAAATACATACTCCCCCCAAGCTTAGGCTTTTGGCCTAAGTTTGTCTAGAGCCATGGCTGGCCCGGATAATATCCAAAGTCATAGTTGGGGTCGTACTGGGCTGCGGCAGCCACTGCCTAAATGACTGCAGCGTGGAGGTGAGTGGCTTCCACCTTTCTCTCATACTCTTTTGCCTCCTCTGTGGTTATAAAGTCTCTTCGCTTTTCCTGAAAGTTAAAGAATGAAGGAGCAGGAAGGGTAATATGGACAGCATGTTGTCTTTCAAAAATTAGTCGGTACAGGAGGGACTGTTCATTCCTCTCAAGAAATAGGTAGCGCACCATAGCTTCATAATCAAGAAAAGCCAGTGGTAACTCAATATCATTCTCCCTTATGGGTACCCCAAGATAATTAGCTACACGAGTTGCATAAATCCCGCTAAGAAATCTCCATCCTTAGCATTTTTATGTAGCCTCCTAACAATAATAGCCCCAAAGTTATATCGTCTATCACCCATTACCGCACTCTTAAGAATATTAAGATCAGGTACACGAAGGTGGCTATGCTCATTTTTACCGTTAATACATCTACTTATGAAGAGAGCAAAATAATGTATAGCAGGAAAGTGAATGCTCCCCAAGGTAGCCTGTGTAATATTTCTAGTTTCTCCCACAGTTATGCTAGCAAGAAAATCATTATATTCAGTTTTGTGAGGATCACTATGGCTGCCCCATTGTGGAATTTTGCATGCACGTTTAAAATCTTCTAGGTCCATAGTATAAGATTCATCATAAAGATTTAATAAAGCAGAATGGTTATTACGCCTGGATGAAAATTCAAACCTCCAAAGGAAAGAAGCAGTGAGTTGATAATATTGCTTGCATTGGTCTGAAACAAAATCTTCAAGGCCAGCATTTCGTGTGTACGCTTAAAATTCTTCCTTGAAGTCGGTCTGAACCATGAATTGATCCGATGGCCATTCACAAGACCGAAATTGAGCTTCCCTCGGTGGTTCAAGGTCGGGATCACATATCGAGAGTCTCGGGGCCTTCTTGATCGAGGAACCCCCTTGGTATATTCGCCTCAACATTTTTCTTATAATGCTACCGGCGACCTAAGCAAAATAAGATGCATAAAGATTAGCTATTGGAAATATGCCCTAGAGGCAATAAATAAAGTGTTTATTATTATATTTCCTTATTCATGATAATTGTTTATTATCCATTCTATAATTGTATTGATTGGAAGACATTACATGTGTGGGTAAATAGATAACACTTTGTCCCTAGTATGCCTCTAGTGAACTAGCTCGTTGATCAAAGATGGTCAAGATTTCCTGGCCATTGACATGTGATGTCATTTTATAACGGGATCACATCATTAGTAGAATGATGTGATGGACAAGACCCAAACTACAAACATAGCATATGATCGTGTCAGTTTATTGCTATTGTTTTCTGCAAGTCAACTATATGTTCCTATGACCATGAGATCGTGCAACTCACGGACACCGGAGGAGTGCCCTGTGTGTATCAAATGTCGCAACGTAACCGGGTGACTATAAAGGTGCTCTACAGGTATCTCCGAGGGTGTCTATTGAGTTGGCATGGATCAAGACTGGGATTTATTACTCCGTGTGACGGAGAGGTATCTCAGGGCCCACTCGGTAATACAACATCACATTAAGCCTTGCAAGCAATGTGACTAAGTGTTAGTCACGAGATCTTGTATTACGGAACGAGTAAAGAGACTTGACGGTAACGAGGTTGAACTAGGTATGTTGATACCGACGATCGAATCTCGGGCAAGTAACATACCGAAGAACAAAGGGAACATCATACGGGATTAACTGAATCCTTGACATAGAGGTTCGACCGATAAAGATCTTTTTAGAATATGTAGGAACCAATATGGGCATCCCGGTCCCACTATTGGTTATTGACCGTAGAGGTGGCTCGGTCATGTCTACATAGTTCTCGAACCTACAGGGTCTGCACACTTAAGGTTTGGTGACGTTTTGGTAGTATAGAGTTATGTATGGTGGTGACCGAAGTTTGTTCGGAGTCCCGGATGAGATCCCGGACGTCACGAGGAGCTCCGGAATGGTCCGGAGGTAAAGATTCATACATAGGAAGTCCTGTTTTGGTCGTTGAAAAAGTTTCGGGCTCATCGGTAGTGTACCAGGAGACCACCGGGAAGGGTATTTCGACCCAAGAGGCTTCATGGGCTGTGGGAGAGTGAATACCAGCCATTAGTGGGCTGGTGGAAGTCCCACACAAGGCCCATGCAGCTAGGGAAGAAAAGCCCAAAGGTAAAAAGGTGGAAAAAACGCAAAAAAGGAGGAATCCTAGTCCTACTAGGATTGGAGGAGGAGTCCTCCTCTCCTCCCCACTTCGGCCGAACCAAAGGAGGCTTGGCCCTTGCGGCAAGGCCTCTCCTCCCTCCCTCTTATATATACTGGAGGCTTTAGGGTTTTTGCACTAGAATTTTCAACCACGTGCTACCCGTTCCTCCAATGCATAGTTTCTAATCTAGATCGGATTTCTGCAGTGCTTAGGCGAAGCCCTGCCGGAATAGCTCCACCACCATCGCTGGAGCGCCGTCACGCTGCCGGAGAACTCTTCTTCCTCTCTGCTCCCTCTTGCTGGATCAAGAAGGCAGACGTCGTCATCAAGCTGTACGTGTGCTGAACGCGGAGGTGTCGTCCGTTCGGTGCTTGATCGGGACGGATCGTGATTGGATCGCGGGACACTCGGCGATTTGGATCGCGAAGACGTTCGACTACACCAACCGCATTTCTTAACGCTTCCCTCTTAGCGATATACAAGGGTACATAGATCCACTCTCCCTCTCGTAGATGCTCACCACCATGGATAGATCTGCGTGTGCGTAGGAAATTTTTTGTTTCCCATGCAACGTTCCCCAAAAGTGGCATCATGACCTAGGTCTATGTGTAGATGAGATCTCGAGTAGAACACAAAGAGTTTTTGGGCGTTGAGGCTTAGATTGCTTCCTCCCTTGGTCGTGTTTTGGTTCAGCGGTATTATGAGATGAAGCGGCCCGGACCAACATTACTCGTACGCTTACGAGAGACCGGTTCCCTCAACCACAACTTGTTGCATAGATGGCTTGCGGGTTCCAGTTTCTCTCACTTTAGTTGGATCGGATTCGACAAAGGCGGTCCTTGAGAAGGTTGAAAAGAAACTAGTATATCACTGTTGTGGTTTTTGCGTAGATGAGAATTGTTCTTGCTAGATACCCGTAGCAGCCACGTAAAACATGCAACAACAATTAGACGACGTCTAACTTGTTTTTGCAGGGTATGTTGTGATGTGATATGGCCAATTACATGATGTGACATATGTGATGTATGAGATGATCATGTGATGTATAGATTATCATGACTTGCATGTCAATGAGTACGACAACCAACAGGAGCCATAGGGTTGTCTTTAATTATTGTATGACCTGCGTGTCAATCATTAAGCGCTATGTAATGCTTTACTTTATCGCTAAACGGTAGCAATAGTAGTAGAAGCATGTTGGGCGCGACAGCCCCGATGGCGACTCGTTGATGGAGATCATGGTGTCGTGTCGGTGACGATGGAGATCATGCCGGTGCTTTCTAGATGGAGATCAAAAGCACAAGTTCATGGCCATATCATGTCACTTATGATTTGCGTGTGATGTTAATCCTTTTATGCACCTTGTTTTTCTTAGGACGACGGTAGCATTATAAGGTGATCCCTCACTTAAATTTCAAGGTGAATTGTGTTCTCCCCGAGTGTGCACCGTTGCGAAAGTTCGTCGTGTCGGGACACCACGTGATGATCGGGTGTGATAGACTCTACGTTCACATACAACGGGTGCAAGCCAGTGTTGCACGTGTAGAACACTCGGGTTAAACTTGACGAGCCTAGCATGTACAGACATGGCCTCGGAACACAAGAGACTGAAAGGTCGAACATGAGTCATATAGTAGATACGATTAACATGATGATGTTCACCATTGAAATCACCTCAACTCACGTGATGATCGGACTTGAGTTGGTGAATTTGGATCATCTGACACTCAGATGACCTAAGGGATATCAATTTGAGTGGGAGCTTTAGTAATTTGATTAACTAAACTCATTATCTTGAACAATAGTCTAAGTAACCTTTTCATATTTATGTTGTAGATCAATGGCTCACATAGTAGCACCCCTGAATTTTAATGCGTTCCTAGAGAAAGCTAAGTTGAATGATGATGGAAGTAACTTTGTCGACTGGGCCCGTAATCTGAGGATTATCCTCACGGCTTCCCAGAAATCATATGTCCTTGATGCACCACTTGGTGACCAACCAGAAGACAAGTCATCCGAAGACATTAAGAACGCTTGGGAGGCACGTTGTGGAGATTACTCAATAGTTCAGTGTGCAATATTGTATGGCTTAGAACCGGGACTTCAAAGACGTTTTTAATGTCATGGAGCATATGAGATGTTCCAGGAGTTGAAGTTTATCTTTCAGAAGAATGCTCGAATCGAGAGGTATGAGACCTCCGATAAGTTCTATGCTTGCAAGATGGAGGAGAACAGGTCTATCAGTGAACATATACTCAGAATGTCTAGGTATTTGACTCGTCTAGCGGAGTTGGGAATTGCCCTTCCACCAGAGGCGATCACAGACAGAGTTCTTCCATCATTGCCACCTAGTTACAAGAGCTTTGTGATGAACTATAACATGCACGGGATGAACAAGTCAGTCGCCGAGCTGTTTGCGATGCTAAAAGTCGCTGAGTCTGAAATCCAGAAAGAACATCAAGTGTTGATGGTCAATAAAACCACTAGTTTGAAGAAGAATGGCAAGGGCAAGGGCAAGAAGGGTAAAACCAAGAAGGATGGCAAATCAGTTGCTACTCCTGTAAAGAAGCCCAAGCATGGACCCAAGCCAGAAACTGAGTGCTTTCATTACAAGGGAACTGGTCACTGGAAGCAGAACTGCCCCAAGTACCTGGCTGACAAGAAGGCGGCCAACGACAAACAAGGTATATATGATATACATGTTATTGATGTGTACCTTACTAGCTCTCGTTGTAGTGCCTGGGTATTTGATACCGGTTCGGTTGCTCACATTTGCAACTCAAAATAGGAACTACGAAATAGACGAAGGCTGGCAAAGAATGAAGTGACGATGCACGTGGGAAATGGTTCCAAGGTTGATGTGATCGCCGTCGGCACGCTCTCTCTTCAATTACCATCGGGATTAGTGATGAACCTGAATAATTGTTATTTAGTGCCCGCGTTAAGCATGAACATTATATCTGGATCTTGTTTATTGCGAGACGGTTACTCATTTAAATCAGAGAATAAAGGTTGTTCTATTTATATGAGTAATATCTTTTATGGTCATGCACCCAATGTGAGGGGTTTATTCATATTGAATCTTGATAGTGATGACACACATGTTCATAACATTGATGCCAAAAGATGTAGAGTTGATAATGATAGTACCACTTTCTTGTGGCACTGCCATTTAGGTCATATTGGTGTAAAACGCATGAGGAAGCTCCATGCTGATGGACTTTTGGAGTCACTTGATTTTGAATCACTTGACACATGTGAACCATGCCTCATGGGCAAGATGACTAAAACGCCGTTCTCTGAAACAATGGAACGGGCGAGTGACTTATTGGAAATCATACATACTGATGTGTGTGGTCCAATGAATGTTACAGCGCGTGGTGGATATCGTTATTTTCTCACCTTCACCGATGACTTAAGTAGATATGGGTATATTTACTTAATGAAACACAAGTCTGAAACGTTTGAAAAGTTCAAGCAATTTCAGAGTGAAGTTGAGAATCATCGTAACAAGAAGATTAAATTCCTGCGATATGATCGAGGAGGTGAATATCTGAGTTATGAGTTTGACAGTCACTTAAGACAGTGTGGAATTGTTTTACAGTTGACACCGCCTGGAACACCACACTGTAATGGTGTGTCCGAACGTCGTAATCGAACCTTATTAGATATGGTGCGTTCTATGATGTCTCTTGCTGATTTGCCACTATCGTTTTGGGGTTATGCATTAGAGACAACTGCATTCACTTTAAATAGGGCACCATCAAAATCCGTTGAGATGACACCATATGAACTATGGTTTGGCAAGAGGCCAAAGTTGTAGTTTCTTAAAGTTTGGGGATGTGATGCTTATGTCAAAAAGCTTCAACCTGAAAAGCTGGAACCCAAAGCGGAGAAATGTGTCTTCATAGGATACCCAAAAGAGACATCGGGTATACCTTCTATCTCAGATCCGAAGGCAAAGTGTTTGTCGCTAAGAACGGAACATTGCTTGAGAAAGAGTTTCTTTCGAAAGAATTGAGTGGGAGGAAAATAGAGCTTGATGAGGTTATTGAACCTTTACTTCAACCAGAAAGTAGCGCAGCGCAGAAAGATGTTTCTGTGGAACCTACGATGGTAGAAGAGCAAGTTAATGATGATGATCATGAAGCTTCAGATCAAGCTACTATTGAACCACGTAGGTCGACAAGGGCACATACTACTCCTGAGTGGAACGGCAACCCTGTCTTGGAGGTCATGTTGTTGGAAAACAATGAACCTACGAGCTATGGAGGAGGAGTGATGGGCCTGGATTCTAGGAAATGGTTAGAGGCCATGAAATCCGAGATGGGATCCATGTATGAAAACAAAGTATGGACTTTGGAAGTATTACCTAAAGGGCGGAAGGCCATTCAGAACAAATGGATCTTTAAGAAGAAGACAGACGCGGACGGTGATGTCACCGTCTATAAAGCTCGACTTGTGGCAAAGGGTTTTTCGCAAGTTCAAGGAGTTGACTTCGATGAGACCTTCTCACCCGTAGCGATGCTTAAGTGTGTCAGAATCATGTTGGCAATAGCTGCTACTTTGACTATGAAATTTGGCAGATGGATGTCAAAACCACGTTCCTCAACGGTTTCCTTGAGGAAGAGTTGTATATGATGCAACCAGAAGGTTTTGTCGATCCAGAGAATGCTGACAAAGTTTGCAAACTCCAGCGATCCATTTATGGGCTGGTGCAAGCATCTCGAAGTTGGAATAAGCGCTTTGATGAGGTGATCAAAGCATTTGAGTTTATACAAGTTTATGTAGAAGCTTGTATTTACAAGAAAGTGAGTGGGAGATCTATAGCGTTTCTAATATTATATGTGGATGACATATTGCTGATTGGAAACAATATAGAAATGCTGAAAAGCGTGAAGGAATATTTGAACAAGAGTTTTTCAATGAAGGACCTAGGAGAAGCTGCTTTCATATTAGGCATTAAGATCTATAGAGATAGAACGAAACGCTTAATAGCACTTTCACAAAGCACATATCTTGAAAAGTTTTGAAGAAGTTCAAAATGGATCAGTCCAAGAAGGGGTTCTTGCCTGTGTTACAAGGTGTGAAGTTGAGTAAGACTCAATGCCCAGTGACTGCATAAGATAGAGAAAAGATGAGTGTCATCCCCTATGCTTCAGCCATAGGCTCTATCATGTATGCAATGTTGTGCACAAGACCCTATGCTTAAGCTGGTGCAGGTCCAAGCAAAGCATGGTAGCCGATTCTACATGCGAAGCGGAGTACATTGCAGCCTTGGAGGCGGCGAAGGAAGGTGTCTGGATGAAGCAGTTCATGACAGATCTTGGAGTAGTGCCCAGTGCACTGAATCCAATGAACCTGTTCTGTGACAACACTGGTGCCATTGCTCGTTCCAAGGAACCAAGGTTTCACAAGAGGACCAGACACATAAAGCGATGCTTCAACTCCATCCGCGATTACATCGAGGAGAAGGACATAAATATTTGCAAATTTCACACAGATCTGAATGTTGCAGACCTGTTGACTAAACCTCTTCCAAGGGCTAAACATAATCAACACCAGAACTACATGGGTGTTCGATTCATTACAATGTAAATCACATAGTGATGTGAACTAGATTATTGACTCTAGTGCAAGTGGGAGACAGTTGGAAATATGCCCTAGAGGCAATAAATAAAGTGTTTATTATTATATTTCGTTGTTCATGATAATCGTTTATTAACCATGCTATAAGTGTATTGATTGGAAACACATTGCATGTGTGGGTAAATAGACAACACTTTGTCCCTAGTATGCCTCTAGTGAACTAGCTCATTGATCAAACATGGTCAAGGTTTCTTGGCCATTGACATGTGATGTCATTTGATAACGGGATCACATCATTGGTAGAATCATGTGATGGACAAGACCCAAACTACAAACGTAGCATATGATCATGTCAGTTTATTGCTACTGTTTTCTGCATGTCAAGTATATGTTCCTATGGCCATGAGATCGTGCAACTCACGGACACCGGAGGAGTGCCTTGTGTCTATCAAATGTCGCAACGTAACTGGGTGACTATAAAGGTGCTCTACAGGTATCTCCGAGGGTGTCTGTTGAGTTGGCATGGATCAAGACTAGGATTTGTTACTCCGTGTGACATAGAGGTATCTCAGGGCCCACTCGGTAATACAACATCACAATAAGCCTTGCAAGCAATGTGACTAAGTGTTAGTAATGGGATCTTGTATTACAAAACAAGTAAAGAGACTTGCCGATAATGAGGTTGAACTAGGTATGGAGATACCGACGATCGAATCTCGGGTAAGTAACATACCGAAGAACAAAGGGAACATCATACGGGATTAACTGAATCCTTGACATAGAGGTTTGACTGATAAAGATCTTTGTAGAATATGTAGGAACCAATATGGGCATCCAGGTCCCGCTATTGGTTATTGACCGTAGAGGTGTCTCGGTCATTTCTACATAGTTCTCGAACCTGCAGGGTCTGCACACTTAAGGTTTGGTGACGTTTCGATAGTATAGAGTTATGTATGGTGGTGACCGAAGGTTGATCGGAGTCTCGGATGATATCCCGGACGTCACGAGGAGCTCCGGAATGGTCCGGAGGTAAAGAATCATATATAGGAACTCCTGTTTTGGTCGCCGAAAAAGTTTCAGGCTCATCGGTAGTGTACCGGGAGACCACCGGGAAGGGTATTTCGACCCAAGAGGCTTCATTGGATGTGGGAGAGTGAATACCAGCCCTTAGTGGGCTGGTGGAAGTCCCACACAAGGCCCATGCGGCTAGGGAAGAAAAGGCCAAAGGGAAAAAGGAGGAAAAAAGGCAAAAAAGGAGGAATCCTAGTCCTACTAGGATTGGAGGAGGAGTCCTCCTCTCCTCCCCACTTCGGCCGAACCAAAGGAGGCTTGGCCCTTGCGCCAAGGCCTCTCCTCCCTCCCTCTTATATATACTAGAGGTTTTAGGGTTTTTGCACTAGAATTTTCAGCCACGTGCTACCCGTTCCTCCAGTGCATAGTTTCTAATCTAGATCGGATTTCTGCAGCGCTTAGGCGAAGCCCTGCCGGAATAGCTCCACCACCATCGCCGGAGCGCCGTCACACTGCCGGAGAACTCTTATTCCTCTCTGCTCCCTCTTGCTGGATCAAGAAGGTGGAGATTGTCATCAAGCTGTATGTGTGTTGAACGTGGAGGTGCCATCCGTTCGGTGCTTGATCGGGACGGATCGTGATTGGATCGCGGGACGCTCGGCGATTTGGATCGCGAAGACGTTCGACTACACCAACCACGTTTCTTAACGCTTCCCGCTTAGCGATCTACAAGGGTACGTAGATCCACTCTCCCTCTCGTAGATGCTCATCACCATGGATAGATCTATGTGTGCGTAGGAATTTTTTTGTTTCCCATGCAACATTTCCCAACATTAACATCACATGCAAATCATAAGTGGCTTGATATTGCCATGAACTTGTTCTTTTGATCTCCATCTCCAAAGCACCAACATGATCTCCATTGTCACCGACATGAAACCATGATCTCCATCATTGTGTTGCCATCGGGGTTGTCGCGCCAACCATGCTTTTACTACTAGTGCTACCGTTTAGCGATAAAGTAAGGCATTACTTAGCGCTTAATGATTGACACGCAGGTCATACGATAATTAAAGACAACCCTATGGCTCCTATCGGTTGACGTACTCATCGACATACAAGTTGTGATAACTATTACAAAACCTGACTATCTCATACATCAACATATATCAAATTATGTCTTGACCATATCACATCACAACATGCCCTACAAAAACAAGTTAGACGCCCTCTACTTTGTGGTTGCAAGCTTTACGTGGCTGCTATGGGCAACTAGTAAGAACCATTCTTACCTACTCAAAGCCACAAAAGTGATAATCAAGTTGCTTTTTAACCTTCTACAAGGACGACCTCTGTCTAATCCGATTCAACTAAAGTGGGAGAGACAGACACCAGCCAGCCATCTTTATGCAACAAGTTGCTTGTCAGTAGATGGAACCGGTCTCTCGTATGTGGACAAGTAAGGTTGGTCCAAGCCGCTTCATCCTACAATACCTCCAAATCAAGATAAGACTAAGAAGGTAAGCAATTTGAACATCAACGCCCACAAACTCTTTTGTGTTCTACTCGTGCATGTTATCTACACATAGACCTAGCTCTGATACCACTGATGGGGAATATTGCATGGGAAACAAAAAAAATTCTACGAACACCCAAGATCTATCTATGGAGATCAACATCTACAAGAGGGAGCGTGGATCTACATACCCTTGTAGATTGCTAAGCAAGAAGGGTTAAGAAACACAATTGTTCTAGTCGAACGTCTTTGCGATCCAAATCGTAATCCATGCCATGATCCAATCACAATCCATCCTGATCTAGCGTCAAACGGACGGCACCTCGTGATGACCCAAAAGTATAGGGGATCAATCATACTCCTTTCAATAAGTAAGAGTGTCGAACCCAACGAGGAGCAGAAGGATATGATAAGCTGTTTTTAGCAAGGTAATTTATTCAAGCACTGAAATTGTAAGTAGCAAGTGTTTTGATAGAAAGGTAATTTGTAACAAGCAAGTAACGGTAACAATAGGTAAGGTGCAGCAAGATAGCCCAATACTTTTGTGGCAAAGGACAGGCCAAAAGTATCTCTTATGATGACCAAAGTGTTCTTGAGGGTACACAAGAATTTCATGTAGTTACTTTCATCATGTTGGCTTGATTCGTGTTCGCTACTATGATAATTTGATATGTGGGTGGACCGGTGCTAAGATGATGTTCCTACTTGAACTAACAACCTACTTATGATTAACCCCCTCGCAAGCATCCGCAACTACGAGAAAAGCATTAAGACAAAGTCTAACCATATCATTAAACATGTGGACCCAAATCACCCCCTTATGAATTAGCGCATAAACTAGGGTTTAAGATTATGTCACTCTAGCAACCCATCATCTAATAATTACTCCACAATGCATTCCTTTAGGCCCAATTATGGTGAAGTGTCATGTAGTCAACGTTGACATGACACCACAAAGGGAATCACAACATACATATATCATCAAAATATCGAACACATATCAAATTCACATGATTACTTGCAACATGACTTCTCCCGTGACCTCAAGAACAAAAGTAACTACTCACAAATATATGCATGATCAAGATAAGAGGTGTATTGAATAGCATAATGGATCTGAACATATAATCTTCCACCAAATAAACCATATAGTAATCAACTACACAAGGTAATCAACACTACTAGTCACCCACATGTACCAATTTCAGGTTCTGGTACAAAGATCGAATACAAGATATGAACTAGGGTTTGAGAGGAGATGGTTCTGTTGAAGATATTGATGAAGAATATCCTCCCCAAGTTGTGATGACGGTGGCTTCAATTTCCCCCTCCAGGAGGGAAGTTCCCCTGGCGGAAGCGCTCCATCGGAGGGCAAAAGTGCTCCTGCCCAAGTTTGGCCTCGAGGCGGCGGCGCTTCTTCCCGAAATATCTCCTCATAATTTTTTATGTTTTTGGGATTTTATACTAGAAGATGGTCTCCGGAGGTGAGCCTGGGTGCCCACCCTCCACCAGGGCGCGGTTACGGGCTTGGCACGCCCTCGTGGAGGGTGGCCACCTGGTGCCCCCCTCTGGAAGTTTTGTGCTCCAATATATTTTATTTAGTCCATCAAAAATCTTCGTAACTTTCCATCTTTAGTGGATTTGTGCAAAATAGGTATGTATGACGTGCCTTTTCAGGGTGCTGAATTCCAGTTGCCAGCATTCTCCCTCTTGATGTAAACCTTGCAGATTGTGAGAGAAAAGGCATTAGAATTACTCCCCGAGGCATTATTATGAATAAAAACATTAAAAATAACAATAGTAAAACATGATCTAAAATGGACGTATCAACTCCCCAAGCTTAGACCTTGCTTGTCCTCAAGCGAAAGCCTATATTGAAGAACATGTCCACATGGTTGGAGAGAGAGGTGTTGATAAAAACAAAATACAAACATAGTAGCATCATGCTCATTATTATAACAGCAGCAAAATTAACATAAAAGTTTCTCATAAAACTTTTATTTCATAGCGGCATCATATAACTTCTTATGAGCAAGTAACAATTCATCACAACGTGGAAGTATAAAGCATAAACCTTATTGGAAACCAACAAACTATGTTCTCAGTCAACTTTGCAACTACAATTCATCGTATTTTCAGGAAGGGTCTCATGTAGGAGCCTTTTCGAAAGTCCACATACTCAACCATCATTTAGTCTTTATGATTTCTAACGCTCAGAGCATACCCATGGACAAAAAGTTTCAACCGGACACATAGAAAGATAGGGGCTTATAGTTTGCCTCCCAACATATTCACCTCAAGGGTGATGTCAACAATAACAACTCATCCTAACTCATATCCAACTGGTCATATGTGCGTAGGTCTTTCCTCGCCACATGATGCTTGCCAAAGGAGAAAAATAAAAAGGAATTGGGGAGAATACTTAGACTCTTGCATAAAAGTAAAAGATAGGCCCTTCGCACAAGGAAGGAGAGGTTGTCATGCGCTTTTTAGTTTGTATGCCAAATCCCTTAGTGCAAAAGAATGTCACGTTGCATTTCCTCTTGTGATAGCAACCTTTATTATGCAGTCCATCGCTTTTATTACTTTGCCATCACAATTCGTGCAACACTCAATTTTCTCTGACACTAATTGACCCAACACTTTTAGAAGCAATTTTTATTGCCTTGATGCACCGATGACAACTTACTTGAAGGATATTATTCAATCCATAGGTAGGTATGGTGGACTCTCAACCATGAGTTTTAGTTTTGACTTTTTGGATGCACAAGTAGTATCTCTACTTAATGCGGAGTTTTAGGCTAGCAAATATATTGGTCAAGCACCACATGTTGAAGGATCTATGACAATATAACTTCTATGTGGATATAAACAAGCATAAATCATTATGTTGTCTTCCTTGTCCAACGTAAACAATTTTGGCATATAATATTTAATGGGGATCACAATCAGAAAAGATGTCCATGATAGTATATTTGCATGTGAATCTTCTCTTCCCTAATTAATTCGTTGATGGGTTGCATCATTGACTAATGCTATGTTTGCCAAACTCCAATAAATTTTACCACTTATACTTTTCTTTATTGTGATGTAATTACTCACCATAAGATTAGCATATGATCCTTTTAATTTATTTTCTTTTATCATGATTGCAACAAGAAAGTAAAAGGGAAAAAGCTCAAACTAAACTTTATTATATAGCTCTCACCCAATTACATACATAGATAGATCACGAAACTAGCACTCGAAAATAGATCATACTAAACTTTTATTCAACTAAATCATGAAAAGACTAAGGATAAAAATAAAAAAATAAAAAAGGTAAAACATGATGGTGATACGATACCGGGGCACCTCCCCCAAGCTTGGCTCAAGCCAAGGGGAGTGCCCATACCCGTGTACTCCAGTCTCCTTTGGTGGTGAAGATGATGAAGGCGGTGGTGATGAAGTGTTATTCTTCTTTTCCAGTTTTTGCTTGAGGATGATATTCTCTTCCCTCAAATCATTATTCTCTTGCTCCAGTTTGAATATCCACTTGCATAGAGTTGCTTTGCTCTCCTACAGAAAACGAGAAGGGATAAAAGGAGTGTTGGGTGTGATCCTACCATCAGGGAGGCTTGACTTCTTGAACTCCATGTTCATATCTCCAAGCTGAGGTATGAAGGTTCATCTTCATCCGAGCCACCGTCTGGCCTAGCGTCTTCTATTTCCTCCAGATCGGTGTCTTTTTCCTCCTCTAAAGTCCACAAATAGGGGTAATGTCACCAAAGATCTTTGTATCAGCAACATAATTGGACACATAACTCTCTCCCTCAGAATCTTGGGACGACATATTTTCAGATATGCCAGAAAAACATCACGAAACAAGAACAGAGGGAAATCTCGCGATGCGGTGGTCAAAATAGTCAGGGGTATATAGAGAGAATTTTTATTCTTTGAAACTAAGCAAACAAGAGTAAAACATAATCAGAAAGGTTCTCGAGGTGGGCACGCTCCACCAGGGCGCGCCAGGGATGGCAACCTCGCCCTAGTGGGCCGTGCCCTCCTCGGTTACCTTCCTATTTATTTTTTATTTCCTAAAATTCTTAAATATTCCAAAACTAATAAAAAATATTTTTATAGATTTTTCAGAGACTGTTTACTTACCGTATCACGTACCTCTTGTTTTCACAATTCTGGAGCGTTCCTGAAGGTTTCTTTTAGGTGCTCCTCCGGTGTCATGGTTTGGATAACACTGCTTTTAACATTAATAGGCGTAGCTTAGATATAGTGTTTAATTCTTTGTCTATTGACCACCTTCAGGTTGGTACCTTCTGCATTATTAATCTTAATAGCTCCAGAGCGATAAACCTGTTCGATAACATAGGGTCCTTCCTGTTTGTAGAGAAATTTTCCTGCAAAAAATCTGAAACAAGAATTGTACAAAAGAACATATTCTCCAACTTTGAATTCTCGCTTTTGGATTCTTTTGTCATGCCATCTTTTAACTATTTCTTTAAATAACCTGGCATTTTCATAAGCTTGGGTTCTCCATTCATCTAAAGAGCTAATATCAAATAACCTCTTTTCACTGGCAAGTTTGAAGTCATAGTTTAGTTTTTTGATTGCCCAAAATGCTTTATGTGCTAATTCGAGAGGCAAATGACAAGCTTCCCAATAGACTATCTTATATGGAGACATACCCATAGGATTTTTATCCGCTGTTCTATAAGCCCAAAGTGCATCATCTAGTTTCTTAGACCAACTATTTTGGGACCTATTAACAGTTTTTTGTAATATCAATTTTATTTCTCTATTGCTAAGTTCAACTTGATCGCTAGATTGAGGATGATAGGGTGATGCAATTCGATGGTTAATATCATATTTAGCAACCATCTTACAGAAAGCACCATGAATAAAGTGTGAACCATCATCAGTCATTAGATATCTAGGGACTCCAAACCTTGGGAAAACAACTTCTTTAAGCATTTTAATGGAAGTATGATGATCGACACTACTGGTTGGAATAGCTTCTCCCACTTAGTGACATAATCGACAACATCCAAAATATGAGTGTACCCATTAGAGGAAGGAAAAGGTCTCGTATAATCAAAACCCCTGACATCAAATGGTTTAATAAGTGAATAGGTTATAGGAATTTCCTGACGCTTACCAATATTACCAATTCTTTGACATTCATCACAAGACAAGACAAACTTACGGGTATCCTTGAAGAGAGTAGGCCAATAAAAACCAGACTGTAATACCTTATGAGCAATTCTATCAACAGCATCATGTCCTCCGCAAGCTCCGGAATGACATTTCCGCAAGATTTGTTCATGTTCCTGCTAAGGTACACAACGTCTAATAATACTATCTACTCCTTGTTTATAAAGATGTGGGTCCTTCCAAAAGCAATGTCTTAAATCATAGAAGAAATTGTTTTCTTTGTTGGTATGTGAAACTAGGTGGAGTGTTTTGAGAGACATTTATTGCAACTAGGTGTTCATCATGAAAACTATCATCAATAGGTAGTGGGTTATCAAGAATATTTTCTAACCTAGACAAGTTATCAGCTCTGGGGTTCTCAACTCCCTTCCTATCAATGATATATAAATCAATTCCTGGATCAAGCGAACCCACCTAATGAGTCTAGGTTTAGCATCTTTCTTTTCCATAAGGTATTTTATAGTAGCATGATCTGTGTGAACAATAACTTTGGAATCAACAATGTAAGGTTTGTATTTATCACAAACAAACACGACTGCAAAAAATTCTTTTTCAGTAGTGGCATAATTTATTTGGGCATTGTCTAGAGTTTTTCTAGCATAATGGATATCATTTAATTTCTTATCAACTATTTGTCCTAAAACAGTACCAACATCATAATCACTAGCATCACACATGATTTCAAAAGCCAAGTTCCAATCAGGTGGTTGAACAATAGGTGAAGTGGTTAAGGCTTTCTTTAGTGTTTCAAAGGCTTCCATGGAATATTCATCAAAAAAGGGAATATCCTTTTGCAAAATATTAGTAAGAGGCCTAGAAATATTTGAGAAGTCTTTAATAAACCTCCTATAGAAACCAACGTGTCCAAGGAAACTTCGAATACCTTTGATATCTTTAGGACATGGCATTTTCTCAATTGCATCAACTTTAGCTTGATCCACCTCAATACCTCCTTCGGAGATCTTATGCCCAAGACAATACCTTCATTAACAATAAAGTGACAGTTCTCCCAATTCAAGACGAGATTAGTTTGTTCACCTCTCTGCAAAACTCGATCAAGGTTGTTTAAGCAATCATCAAAAGAAGTTCCATAAACGAAAAAATCATCCATGAAAACCTCCACAATCTTTTCACATAAATCAGAGAATATAGGAGCCATACATCTTTGAAAGGTAGCCGATGCATTGCATAAACCAAAAGGCATACGTTTATGAGCTTAAGTTCCAACAGGACGAGTAAAGGTGATTTTCTCTTGATCAGATTGTGACACAGGTATTTGAGAGGAACTAGAATATCCATCTAGGAAACAAAAGTATGTGTGCCTAGATAATCTTTCAAGCATTTGATCAATAAAAGGCAAGGGGTAATGATCTTTTCTAGTAGCTTTATTTAATTTTCTAAAATCAATTACCATCCTATAGCAGTAACAATTCTTTGCGGATTAAGCTCATTTTTATCATTGGGAACAACAGTAATACCTCCTTTCTTAGGGACACAATGAACGGGACTCACCCATCTGCTATAAGCTATAGGATAGATTATACCTACTTCCAGAAGCTTTAATATTTCAGTTCTTACCACTTCTTTCATCTTGGGATTCAATCGTCGTTGGTGATCAACAACGGGTTTAGCATCATGTTCCATATTAATCTTGTGCTGACATAGAGTGGGATTAATGCCCTTAAGTTCATCAAGAGTATATACAATAGCACCCCAGTGCTTCCTCAGAAGTTTTAATAATCTTTCTTATTCATGTTCTGAAAGGTTAGCACTAGTAATAACATGATATATCTTTTTCTCATCAAGATAAGCATATTTCATATTGTGAGGCAATTGTCTTAGTTCAAACACAGGATCACCTTTAGGTGGAGGAGGATCTCCAAGAGTTTCAATAGGAAAATTGTGTTTCAGTAGAGGTTGTTGTTCAAAGAAATTTTTATCTATTTTATTTCTTTCACGAAAGTGCAATTCATTTTCATGGTCTAGCAAATATTATTTTAGTGGATCAATAGGAGGAACAGTTATATAAGCAAGACCAATTATTTCATCCTTACTAGGTAATTCTCTATCACGAGGTTGTCTACTAAACTTGGAAAATTAAAATCATGAGACACATCACCAACTCAACACTGACAGTTTCTTTTTGACAATCTACCTTAGCATTAACAGTGTTCAAGAAAGGTCTACCAAAGATAATGGGATAAAAGTCATCTTGTGGGGAACCAAGAACTAGAAAATCAGTAGAATATTTTATTTTCCCACACAAGACCTCAATATCTCTAACAATCCCAAGTGGTGTAATGGTATCTCTGTTAGCAAGTTTAATAGTAACATCAATATCTTCTATTTTAGCAGGTGCTGTGCCATTCATAATTTCTTGATATAAGGTAAAAGGAATAGCACCCACACTAGATCCCAAATCACATAAGCCATGATAACAATGATCTCCTATTTTAACTAAGACAACAGGCAGGCCAACTACGGGTCTATGTTTGTCTTTTTCACCAGATTTAGCAATTCTAGTAGCTTCATCACAGAAGCAAATGACATGCCCATCAATATTTTCTACCAAGAGATCTTTAACCATAGCAACACTAGGTTCTACTTTAATTTGTTAAGAGGGATTAGGGTCTCTAATATTACTTTTGTGAACCATAGTTGATACCTTAGCATGTTCCTTTATCCTAACAGGGAAAGGTGGTTTCTCAATATAAGCAGTAGGCACAACTGGATCAACATTGTAAATGATAGTTTCTTCTTTAGCAATGACCGGTTCTTTAATTTATTATTTAATAGGGGGATGATATTTAAACCACTTCTCTTTAGGGATATCAACATGAGCAGCAAATGATTCAAAAAAGAGGCTACTATCTCAGAGTTAAGTCCATATTTAGTGCTAAACTTGTGAAAAGCATCGGTATTCAGGAAAGATATAACACAATAAAATTCAAGCTTCATACCTGACTCATTACCTTCATCGAGTTACCAATCTTCAGAGTTGCCTTTAATTATTTCCAAGATATCCCACTTGAATTCAATAGTCTTCTTCATGAAAGAACCAGTACAAGAAGTATCAAGCCTGGTTTGATCATTATGAGAAAGCCGAGCATAAACATTCCGAATGATAACTTCTCTCAGGATATCATGATTGGGGCATGAATATAAAATTGAATTAAGCCTCCCCCAAGATAGAGCAATACTTTCTCCTTCAGGAAGCCAAAAATTATATATAATTCCGATCACGATGAACTAGATGCATAGGATTAAACTTTTGGTGAAACTCCAATTTCAAATGATTCCAGTTCCATGATCTAATATCATCACATAGCATATACCATGTCAATGCTTTTACCTTCAAAGATAAAGGGACAACTTCTTCTTAGCTTTATCTCTGGATAAACCTACAAGATTAAATAGTCCACAAATTTCTTCCACATGTATTAGGTGTGTCGTGGTTTTGTCACGACAGATGTCTGGGTGTACGGACTTGGGTTCGAGGCCATTGCTAACGTGATGGACTCAAAGGGGTTGGTTGGGACGAGGGACACGAGTTTACTAGGTTCGGCCCCTCAAGTTGAGGTAATAGCCTACGTCCTGCTTGTGCTAGTATTGCTTGATGTATCAATTACAAGGGAGCTATTGCTTGACCTAGCTTTCGATAACCTTCCCCTAAATTGCCCCGGGTCTTGCCTTTGTATACTAGGTCAAGACCACGGGTCATACAAGTTGTGGCCGACTCTCATTACATCTCCGAGTCTACCTCTATCTTATCTTGCCTATCCTGACCAAGTTGTCCCCGGGCGGCCTACACGCCCGGGTCTTCTCATCTGGACCACCCGCCGGCCCATCCTGTCGAGCCGCTAAGCTTCTTGGGCCCTCTAGTCTTCACAGCTCACTCTTGGGCCGGTATAGGAGCCGCCAGGTATGACCCGGAGCCTTCTGGGCTGGTCTCACCATGGGGTTATATCCCCAACATTAGGCCCCAGGTTGATTTGAGCTTGCTCACTTCAGCCTTTCTCCTCACTCCGCAACAAGTCGCCCAAAAATGACCCACCGTGACGTCATGTCAAATCTGCAAAAAGGATCCTCTAACGCACACAATGGATCTTCTTATTAAATAACAGCCCAAAAATCGAGGCGTCTGTTTCGGTCAAATGATATCTGACGCCTTGATTTTCGCGCCCGTTCCACCTTTTCCCTATTAAATAGGACCGCTCCAGGCGGCATTGCCTTCTCTTGCTCGCTCCGTCATCTTCTTCCTCCCAACGTTGCCGTTTCCAACACCTCCCGCTCCGGTGCCGTTTCCTCCTTGCTGTCGTCCGGGCCGCTACATCAACCTACGCGACCAGAGTATCTTCCACATTCATCACGTCGTCGCCGGTGAGTCCTTCTCTCCTTAGATCCGCAACCGTTCCTATAGGATTTTCATGGAGCTCCGCTGCCGCTGTTTTAGAACTCGAATTTCGTCAATGCTAGCTATGTTTTAGTCCATGAGTCCTCGACTCTGTCCTGTTCCCATGACACCTCTAGGTAGGAGATCGATGCTGATGTCTTTTGGATTCGCCACGGCTCTGCCCGTCGTTTCAGTTTTCCACCAGTATTCTCTAGGTCTGGAAATATAGATATTTCTTTTGCTTCTGTAGATCCATAATCTTAACAATATTTTGTGGAATCTGTTTTCAGTACTTAGCCAAATTTCACCTAGGCCTCTTGCGACATTGACCCGTCATGCCGTTCCGGCTCTCATCAGCCGGATCTTTTCGTCTCATCCTTAAGGTCTTCAGTTTTTAAGCCGCCCACTTTTATTCTCTTTTTCCTTGACTCGCCGTATGTGGTTACCTTGTACAACTATAAACTGCCACCATGTCTCGAGCATCTAACTCCTGCAACTAGGTCGGCTCATGCATTACTGAAGAGTTTCTGACAGACTTTGTACTTGCAGGCACCCTGCCTGTCAAAGAGGACATCCACTGGCGGGTTCCTGGTAACGAACTGAGCCCCAATCCACAGGAGGGCGAAGTAGTTGTTTTTTAGATCATATCGAACGTGGATTCGTGCCCCCGGCTCAAAATTCTTTCGGGACATCCTTCATTTCCATAAGCTGCATCCTCAAGACCTTGCCCCCAACTCCGTCTCAAACATCTCCAACTTTCAAGTGCTCAGCAAGGTCTATCTGCAGACTCAGCCGTCTGTAGGTCTGTTCCGAGAGTTCTTTTATGCGAACTGGCAAACTGATGTAAAAGTCGGCTCGAGCTTAGAACTCGGTGGAATTTCCATTCAGAGGCACCGGGACATTACCTTTCCGGCTGTACCAATGCTGAGTCATCCAAAGGACTGGAATAAGACTTGGTTCTACTGCAAGGATACTTCCTCGAAGGGTGAGCATCCGCTGCCGGGTTATCGCCCCTCCCGGCTCAAGACAACTTCTGAGCTTCCTGGACGGCTATCAACTTCTGAACGTGCAAGGCACGAGCCGGCTCATGCCAAGATTAAAGCCCTCATGGCCAATGGTTTGACGGGTTTGGACTTGATCCGCTGCTGGATATCCTGGAGAATTATGCCTTTGAGCTTGAGAAGCCGCCTCATGTGTGAATACCCTGGCTAATATGATGGTTCCTTATGCTTCAGCCAGATAACTTTAACTGAAGATGATATTATCACCACCATCTGGAGTCTTGTTCATGAAACGTCAGGAGCTTGCAGCGACATCGGACTAGCACCTTTCAGCGTCGTTAATCCGGCCCCGGACGTAAGGCGACTCTTCATTGTTTCTTCCTTTTATGTAAGGCGACTCTTCAATTCATTTCGATTATCTGACCTCCCTTTTCAGGCTGAATCCGACTTCTGGAAGAAGAAGTATATTCCTCCTCTGAAGAAAAGCAAGAAGAAGGCCCCGGTCAAGAGGACGAGGAAGACCACCCCTCAGGAGGAATGGTTTGAACCACCGAAATCATCCGGCTCAGAGGTATAGTGTTGACTATTTTCTATAACCTTATCATTCACCTTACTGATAACAATTTATTCACAGGACGAGGTGGAGACGAGCCGTGCCAACGCTCTGGAGGTAACCTATATTTCATCTCACTCAGAATGTTTTGTACCCCAGAAGATACGGCGGGTTGTTCGAAAAGTTCCCCTTTCTCATCCTCTTGCTTATATGGACCCTCAATTTCTTTTGTAAAAGCAACAGCAAGTCGACCGCCGTCAGACCCGAAGCGCCAGCTCTACCGATCTTATATCCGGGTTGCCTAACTCCCTGGCTCAGAAGAAACGCCCCGTAGAGGTATACATCTCTGTTTGATTTTATTAGATTTCCTTTATAGTCTCAACATTTTCTTTTATATCCTCTGAACTATCTCACAGAGATCACCTTCCTTCGGCGACTCTATGGCTACCGGTCTTCCACCTCCGAAAATTAATCCGCTGTAAGTTGTTGTATCCTTTACACATGGCTCTTCGGCGGCTGCCACCTTTAAATTGCGGCTTTCATGTCTTCTCTAGGGCTCAAGCCAAGCGGAGGAAAACCAACAAGTCCGCCCCTGACCCTGCTGCTCAAGAGACGAAGCTTGAACCGGACCACCCAGTGACTTCTGCAGAGCCGGCAGCTGATAACATTATTCCTGAGAGCCCGCAAAGGGATCTTTCCAAGTTGCCGAGCCCTGCCAAAGCTGCTGATGATACTGTCGCTCCGAACGTCTAGATTATTAGCACTGGCTTGCATTCTCCTTCACCCCGCGTCCTAACCAAGCATAGTGAAACAGCTGAAGCTTCCAGGAAGCTTGAGTTTGAACTCCCTGCTTTGGAGAAGATGATGACTGATGAACTCCATGCTAGCTACATGAACCAGCTGTCCACAAGCCGGGATCTGGAGCTGAAGCTAGTTATCTTAATGAAGAAAAAACATGAGGTATTCCCTTTTTCTCCTTATATCCTTACCTAGCCCCCAAGGGTCGGGTTAACATTGACTGATAATAATCCAGTTCTTCCATCTTAGCAAGAATAGACATATGTAAGCCTCAATTTACTTAATCTTGACGTCAAATCGTTGTCCTAGCCCCCAAGGGCCGGCTCAATCTTTTTTCAAGGTTGAGTCAGGACTTCATAGAAGATAGCTTAATAGAGCCAATGCTAGCCCCCAAGGGTCAGCTCAATCTTTCCAATGTTGAGTCGGGACTTCATAGAAGATAGCTTAATAGAGCCAATGCTAGCCCCAAGGGTTGGCTCAATCTTTTCCAATGTTGAGTCGAGACTTCATAGAAGATAGCTTAAAAGAGCCAATGCTAGCCCCCAAGGGCCGGCTCAATCTTTTCCAAGTTTGAGTCAGAACTGTCTTGAAAATAAACATTAGCCCCCAAGTGTCATGCATATTGCCTATAATCTGTTTGAGACTTGCTGATATGTTTCATATTTTTAATATGTCACAGGAAGCCTTGATCGAAGCCGGGTCAGAATTGGCCGGCTTAAGAGCAAACTTAGCCACTCAACAAGCCGCCCAGAGTGAAGTTGATGAAACATGTCGGCGCCTTGCCGAAGAGCTAGAGAAGACCAAAGCTGACTTCACTGCCTTCAAGGAATCTGCTGAAGCGGAAAAAACAATATTGACTAAACGGGCGGATGATGCTGATCAGCGGCTCATGATCGTCTCCGACGAGTTGCAATCTTTGAAGCGCCACACCACAAAAAAGGCGGCTGCCGTCTTTGGTAATTTTCTAACAGCTTGGCTTGATCTGATTTTTAAACTTATGCTGGCGACTCATAACGAGGCCTCCGTCTTACGCAAGCCCCAGGAGCTGCCAACTTGCCTCCGATAGTCTGCTGCCTCTGAAGGCCATATACAGCTTCACCGAGCAACTCTACTGTGGTGTAGTATGCACCATCAAAGCCGTGTAATACAAAGAAAAGATTCCCTCAACTCTCAAAGGCATCTTGGAGCTCTTGCCCATGATGCCCAAGCAGATCGTGGAACTGAAGAAGTCAGCCGCACGCCAGGGGGCAATTGCAGCCATAAGCCGGGCATTGGCGTTTGCTCCAAAGCTTACATTGGCTGAAATGATGGATGGGTTTCCCTCCAAGAAGGACGATGACTCTGAGTTCACTGATGCTGACTATGCCCCGTGCATAAAAGAGTCCAAAGTCTTAGCCTCTATTTTAGCAGAAGAGGTTAACTTGGCGACTTAACAGGCGGCTTACAGTGCTGACCAAAAGAGAATCCGTGGTCCACTCTTTGAATCCTGGGATCTGACACCCGCTCGCAGGAAGACTCTTTTTGCTTTTGACCTTGACCCGTCCCCCTTCTTTGAAGAAGGAACTTTCGCAGCTTTAAGCGACTGCAATTGTGACTTGGATAATCTCCACATCAAGACAGCGGAAGAGCCGGAGTAGGGTGATCCGCCAGCCAATTGATTGCTTTGTAAAAATTCAAAATAGACGGCTTTCCATGACCCACCATGGGTGACGTAAAAAACCTGCTGATATTTTGGGCTCCACAGAGAGCATTTGTAATAACAACTTTTATCGTTCTTGAATGAGTGCTTTTGCGCATCTATGAAAGTCCGGCTTGAAAAATAGATACGTTCCATTTTTCTTGTCCATGTTATTGTATGCCCTACTGGCTCTTCATAGCTTAGCTTTCTGCATGTATAAATGTACCTTCACACCGTTACGAGGGCGGCTTAAAAGCGTAACCCGAAGATGCTGCGTCTTCCCAACGTGTGTGCTAGAAATCTTCGCTGGGCTTCAGAGCCGACCGAGAAGGTTTGAGAAACATCACCCGTAGGATAGGAAGCCCCCTGTATGGTTATGTTGACTTGTCAACATTTCTGGCGTGGACGTCGGTTGTTAGGGATAGATAAGCTACATTCGGAGGTGGGAAGCCCCCTTCGACAACCAAGGTTAATCATGTTAACCGGAAATGGCATAAAGCCGGCTGTTAGGGTGAGATAAGAGACACCCAAAGGTAAGAAGCCCCCTTCGACAGCCGCAGCTGACATGTCAACTAGAATGGCATAAAGCCGGTAGTTAGGGTGAGATAAGCGCCCCCGTCGGTAAGAAGCCCCCTTCGACAACCGCGGTTAATCTTGTTAACCGGAGATAGCATAAAGCCAGCTATTAGGGTGAGATAAGCGATACCCGAAGGTAAGAAGCCCCCTTCGACAACCGCGGTTAATCATGTTAACCGGAGATGGCATAAAGCCGACTGTTAGGGTGAGATAAGCGATAAACGAAGGTAAGAAGCCCCCTTTGACAACCGCGGTTAATCATGTTAACCGGAGATGGCATAAAGCCGTCTGTTAGGGTGAAATAAGTGATACCCGAAGGTAAGAATCCCCCTTCGACAACCGCGGTTAATCATGTTAACTGGAGATGGCATAAAGCCGGCTGTTACGGTGAGATAAGCGATACCCGAAGGTAAGAAGCCCCCTTCGACAGCCAATGTTCTCGCATTAATGAGGATGTGCGACGTGGCAGAGGACTCGAGTTGCTTGGATGCTATTTGATTTATAAATATGACATATACAATGGTAATGTACAGTGATGACTCTCAACAACCTTAAGTGTAGTAAGGCCACAGATGCGCTATGTTCCATGGCCGGCAGGTCTCTAGACCTGAAGTATCTGAATCGTCCCGGATGTCAATGAGGTAATACGACCCGTTGTTGAGATTTCAGCTGACCAAAAAAGGCCCTTCCCATGGAGGAGATAATTTATGCATATCTATCTGGTCTTGAATCAGCCGTAAAACTAAGTCGCCCTCTTGAAACGTCTGGGTCTTAACCCTGCGGCTATGATAGCGGCACGGGTCTTGTTGATAAATCGCCGAACGAGCAGCCGCCAACTCTCGTTCCTCTTCCAAAGCATCCAACGCGTCCTGACGTGCCGTCTCATTATCCGTCTCAACGTAAGCCGCCACTCGTGGCGAGTCATGCCGGATGTCGCTTGGCAATACGGCCTCGGCACCGTAAACCATGAAGAAAGGTGTATACCCTGTGGATCTGTTGGGGGTAGTTCTGATACTCCATAATACGGAGGGCAGCTCTTCTACCCAACAACCGGGCGTTCGTTGTAAAGGAACCATGAGCCGTGGCTTGATACCTCTCAAGATTTCTTGATTGGCATGCTCCGCCTAACCATTAGACTGCGGATGAGAAACTGCGGAAACATCAAGCCGGATGTGCTCTTCATCGCAGAATTTTTTCATAGCCCCCTTGGACAAGTTTGTGCCATTGTCAGTGATGATGCTATGGGGGTAACCAAAACAGTAGATCAGTTTTTTAACAAACTGAACCGCCATCGCCGCATCACACTTGCTTATCGGCTCAGCCTCTACCCATTTGGTAAACTTATCAACCGCCACCAAGAGGTGTGTTTTCTTATCCTTAGATCTCTTGAAAGGTCCTACCATATCAAGCCCCCAGACTGCAAACGGCCAAGTAATTGGTATCATGCACAACTCTTGAGCTGGAACGTGAGCACGCCGGCCGAACTTTTGACACTCGTCAGACTTGCGGACCAGATCCTCTGCGTCTTGTGAGTCGTCAACCAGAAGAAACCGTGCCGGAATGCCTTGGCTACCAAAGATTTTGAACTGGCGTGATGCCCGCAATCTCTAGCATGAATCTCATTCAAAATTTCCTGACCTTCCTCTAGTGAGACACAACGCTGAAAACCCCCGGTCACGCTACACTTCTGCAACTCACCATTAATTATTGTCATCGACTTAGACCTCCGGGTGATCTGCCTGGCTAAATTTTCATCATCAGATAAGTCATCCCGAGTCAAGTATGCCAAGTAAGGCACAGTCCAATCTAGAATAGCATGCAGAGTCACCACCAACTGCCCCTCCGGGTCAGGGACAGCCAAAACTTCCTCTGAAGGCAACTTGACAGTCGGGTGATACAAAACATCCAAAAAGATATTGGGCGGCACCGGCTTTCGCTGAGAGCCTAACCGTGATAAGGCATCTGCTGCCTCATTCCTGCGACGGTCAATATGTTCTACCTGGAAGTGACCAGCAATGATATCCACCACCTGTCGATAAGCCGCCATGCGCGGGTCCTTGGAATCCCACGTGAGTGAAACTTGCTGAGCCACAAGATCTGAGTTGCCCAAACACCTTACCCGGCTTAAATTCATCTCCTTGGCTATTCTGAGACCATGAAGCAGGGCCTCATATTCAGCCGTATTGTTAGTGCAAGGGAACATCAGCCGGAGCACATAACAAAATCTATCCCCCTTGGGAGATGTTAAAACGACTCCTTCTCCAGATCCTTCCAACTGCTTGGATCCATCAAAATGTATAGTCTAGTATGTGTTATCCGGCTTTTCCTCAGGAGCTTGACACTCTGTCCAATCATTTATAAAATCCACAAGGGCCTGGGATTTGATGGCCATACGAGGCGCGTAAGTTAAATTAAAAGGTCCCAGCTCTAATGCCCACTTAACGATCCTATCGTTGGCTTCCCTGTTCTGAATTATGTCCCCCGACGGAGCAGAGCTAACCACTGTGATCGGGTGCCCTAAGAAATAGTGCTTTAACTTGCAATTAGCCATGAACACCCCATATACCAGCTTCTGCCAATGTGGATATCTCTGCTTGGATTCGGTCATGACCTCACTGATATAATAAACTGGCCTTTGAACCGGATACTCCTTCTCAGCCTCCTTGCGCTTGACCACAATTGTGGCACTGACTGCCCAGTTGTTAGCCGCCACATATAAGAGCAAAGGTTCTTTCTCAGCCAGAGCAGCCAACACCGGCGGCTCAGTGAGTTGTTTCTTGAGCGTCTCCAACAAAGTTGTCTATCTTTTTCATCATCTGATACAGAGGAATTGCTTTCTCACCGAGGCGGCTTATGAACCGACTTAACGCAGCAATACGCCCTGCCAGACGTTGAACGTCATTAACACAGGCCGGCTCTGCTAGAGAGGTGATAGCCTTGATTTTATCCAGGTTGGCCTCAATGCCACGCTCAGAAACCAGAAATCCCAAGAGCTTGCCAGCCGAAACACCAAAGACGCATTTGGTCGGGTTAAGCATCATCTTATAGACTCGGAGATTGGCAAAAGTTTCCCTTAAGTCATCCAAGAGGGTCTCCTTCTTCCTTGATTTGATCACAATGTCATCCACGTAAGCATGGACGTTGCGCCCGATCTGACTGTGGAGACAATTCTGCACACAACGCTGATAAGTTGCTTGGGCACTCTTGAGCCCGAAAGGCATAGATACATAACAGAAGACTCCAAAAGGCGTAGTAAAAGCCGTCTTCTCTTGGTCCTTAATTTCCATCTTGATCTAATGATATCCTAAATATGCATCTAGGAAGCACAGTCTTTCACAACTCGGCGTTGCATCAATGATCTGATCAATACGCGGGAGAGCAAAGGGGTCAGCCGGACAAGCCTTGTGAAGGTCCATGTAATCCACACACATCCGCCATGTGTCGTTCTTTTTAAGCACCAACACTGGGTTGGCAAGCCATTCCGGGTGAGAAACCTCAATGATGAAACCCGCTGCTAAGAGCCGGGCGACGTCTTCCCCGATGGCCTTCCGCCTCTCCTCATTGAACCGCCATAGAAACTGCTTGATTGGTTTATACTTGCGATCCACATTCAGATTGTGCTCAGCGAACTCTCTTGGAACACCTGGCATGTCAGAATGTTTCCATGCAAAGATGTCCTGATTCTCACGGATGAATTCGATGAGCGCGCTTTCCTATTTGGGATCCATATGAGCCCCAATGATGAACTGTTTGGATGAGTCGCCCGGAGTGAAGTCGATTGCCTTGGTGTCATCTGCCGAAAACTTAAGGGGCGGCTCAGCCTCCGTTGTGGGCTTTTTTAGCGGCGTCATATCCTCCGGGTCAACATTCTCCTTATAGAACTTAAGTTCCTCCTGAGCGCAACTGGCCTCTGCATACGCCGCGTCTCCTTCTTCACACTCAATGGCCGTATTCCGATCCCCATGAACGGTAATAGTGCCCTTCCGCTCGAGCATCTTAAGCTGCAAGTGTACGTAGCAGGGCCTAGCCATGAACTTAGCATAAGTCGACCGTCCAAACAACGCATGATAAGGGCTCTTAATCTTGACTACTTCAAACCACAAGGACTCCACCCTGTAGTTATATTCATCCCCGAAGGCAACCTCCAAAGAAATTCTGCCCACTGGATAAGCCGACTTGCCGGGCACCACACCATGAAAGACGGTGGATGAAGGCTTAAGATCCTTGTCAAGCAAGTTCATCTGTCGGAAGGTGTCACAATACAGGATGTTGATACTACTGCCTCCGTCCATAAGCAACTTGTTCACCATATAACCCCCTACTTGGGGGGCAACCACCAAAGCCAACCGCCCCGGGTCATCAACACGAGGCAGGTGCTCTTCCCGGTTCCAAGTTATGTCACATTCAGACCACTTTAAGTACTGCGGCAGAGCCGACACAGCCTCATGAACCGCCCGCCTGTGTAATTTCTGATCCCGTTTGTTAACACTAGTCGTGAAAACATGATATTGGCCTGAGCTGAGCTGCTTCGGATTATTGCGATACCCAAACTGGTTATGCTACTGCTGGTTGTTATTATCAGAGTGCTGTGGATGCCCTCCTTGATCACCTTGACCATGATGACCAGACCCTGAGCCGCCGGATCCAAACCCGGCTCCTGACCCGCCGTGTCTTGAGCCGCCGGGCGGACCACCGCCCCGGTCATTGGGTCGTGTATAATTATTCTTTAACTTCTGCATGAAGTGGCAATCACCCCACGTGTGCGACGAAGGTTTGCCGGGCTGGCTGTGGTCTGGACAGGGCTTCTTGAGTGCCTCCTCGAAATTGAAGGGAGTCCTGTTCTTATTAAAAGATGGCCTGAACTTCCCATTGCCCTTGGGAGGACTCTGGCCAACACTTGCATTGGCCACCAGCTCCGACCCGCCATCAGTATTTTTCCTCTTGCTCTAATTATCATGCTTAACCGCACCCTTTCCTTGACTGCTTTTCTTTCCTTGCCCGACTTTCTCCTCATCCGAACCTGGATCCTTCGTATTATCAGAGTCGGCATACTTCGTAAGAGCCGTCATGAGCTCTCCCATATCCTGACACGTACGCTTGAGCCAGCCAAGTTTCTACTTCAGTGGAATGAAATGACAATTTTTCTCCAAGATGAGCACGACTTGGGATACTGTGATCTGCTCAGATGAATGGATGATGGCTGACACCCGCCAGACCCAATGATGAGCCGACTCACGCTCGTGCTGGACACAGTGATCAAGATCCACGATGGTCATAGGCTGTTTGCAAGTTCCTTGGAAATTTTTGATGAACCTTGCCCTTAAATCGGCCCACGAACTGATGGTATTGGGAGGCAACCCTTTCAACCATGTGTGAGCCAGACCTTCAAGCATCATGATAAAGTATTTAGCGCACACCGCCTCACTAACATCTAACATCTCCATAGCCAGCTCGTAACTCTCGACCCAGGCCTCTGGAGGTAAATCGGCAGTGTAATTTGGAACTTTGTGAGGCCCCATAAAATCCTTCGGCAACCATTCACTTCGGAGAGCCGGCGATAAACATGGCACCCCCACGGCCCTAGCAGTCACTCCGGCTCCTACTGACACAGAAGGCGCAGGCTCCTGGTGAGTCGCTGCGGCTACAACGGCTGCCTGCTGATGGTTCCTTGCCCGGTTCACGAGCGCTTGCGCATCCAGAGCCACCTGATCGTCCCCCGGAGGTGCTCTCTATCGGTCACTGCTGGAAACCGCTGGCGACTCATTGCGCCGGCTAAAGCTCCGGTTGGGGAGAGGTGTCGAATGAACGCGGCTCCGGCTGTGAGTGTACCTCTCCTGCTGATCCATCGCCGTCTGTAGATATCCAATGGCATTCCGCACCTCTTCCGCAAAAGGCGCTTCATCCTGAATAGGAATCATCTCAAGTCGGCTGGCCGCGGCCACCATGTTCTCGGCCGGGTTAGGATAATAACCCGCCGGTGTTGGAAAAGCCTCTGGTGAGGCCTGGTTTCGTCGGGCCGGGTGAAACATCGGTCGAGCCGTCGGGCAGCTTTCGGGCACGTCCGCGGCTCGTCCCGTTCCCGGTGTATTGAAGAGGTTCCTAGCCTCATACCGTTCAGGCAAATGGGATTGATGCCTCCTCCGATGTACTGCAGCCGCTAATTGCTGCTCCAGCCCGAGGCGGAGAGCATCCGTTTTAATATGTTCTGCCTCTTCCTCCATCTGGACTTTTAGCTCAGCTATCCTCTGCTGCTCCTCCGCCATCCGGTGTAACTTCAGCGGCCATCAGGTCCATAAGCTCATTAATCAAATCCAGAAGAACTTGCGTCGCCGGCAGCGGCAGTTCGGCTCCTGAGGTTGCCGCTCCGGCGGCTGCACTGCTCGTGCCTGGGGCCGACCCCACCATGAATACGGCTGCGTGAGCTGGCGGCCAAAAAGCATCTGCTTCTGAATGGTCTGACATAGGGGAAAGCTCGTCATAGCCCCTAGCCTACCATTGTAGACTTGATAAATTGATTCCATCTCTCCGCTTGAAGATTCGTCTCTTGAATAGACAAGAGTTTCCTGCGATCCGGAAGCTTCCAGATCCATGCCTTGAGTAAAGCCTATGAAGACGTGCCTCTGGCTCGGATCACCACGGGCGGGCTCCACATCCCGGGCAGGTTGTGCATGCCGAGCCGGCTCGACAATGTTGGTGCAGACGTCCGGCCCTTGTGTAGATCCGTCGGTTTTTCCGATGAAAATGTGAATTCCGTCGAAAGGAACGCGGAATCCGTACTCCACAGAGTCGGCATTGAGCCCCTAGCCGGTGTCGTCGATGTAGAGCCGGCCATGGCAAATCTTTCTTATCCTTCCGACCACGTATCTCCTCGAGCCCTGGTAGAGAGCCCTTTGAGAACTCAACACCACCGAGCGCGGGCCCCATGGTGGGCGCCAACTGTCGTGGTTTTGTCACGGCAGATGTCTGGGTGTACGGACTTGGGTTCGAGGCCATTAATAACATGATGGACTCAAAGGGGTTGGCTGGGACGAGGGACACGAGTTTACCCAGGTTTGGCCCCTCAAGTTGAGGTAATTGCCTACGTCCTGCTTGTGCTAGTATTGCTTGATGTATCAATTACAAGGGAGCTATTCTTGACCTAGCTTTCGATAACCTGCCCCTAAATCGCCCCTAGTTTTGCCTTTATATACTAGGTCAAGACCACGGGTCATACAAGTTGTGGCCGACTCTCGTTACATCTCCGAGTCTACCTCTATCTTCTCTTGCCTATCCTGACCAAGTTGTCCCCACGCGGCCTACACGCCTGGGTGTTCTCATCCGGGCCGCCTACCGGCCCATCCTGTCGAGCCGCTAAGCTTCTTGGGCCCTCCAGTCCTCACGGCTCACTCTTGGGCCGGTATACGAGCCGCCAGGTATGACCCGGAGCCTTCTGGGCGGGTCTCACCGTGGGGTTATATCCCTAACAAGGTGCATATCAAGATGTTCAGTTCCATCTCCTGCATGAGGCCTGTCTAGTAGTTGTTCCAACATACCCGAAGGAATTTCACAACCAATATTTTCAGTAGGCTATGTAGGTTGAGGGGCAAGTAATTGTGGTTTCGTTCGAGGTGAAGATACCCTGAACAGACCCCTCTAAGGTTTACTTTCCATGGTAACAAGTGACAGTAAATTTCAGCACATAGTATAAGTTTTTCCTTACTAATTTCCACATACCAAGAGCGCTTCACTCCACGACAATGGAGCTAGAAAAGAGTATTAATGACCCACAAGTATAGGGTATCAGTTATAGTCCTTTCAATAAGTAAGAGTGTCGAACCCAACGAGGAGCAGAAGGATATGATAAGCTGTTTTCAGCAAGGTAATTTCTGCAAGCACTGAAATTTTAAGTAGCAAGTTTTTTGATAGCAAGGTAATTTGTAATGAGCAAGTAACGGTAACAATAGGTAAGGTGCAAAAACGCTTCCCAATCCTATCTATGAAAAGCACATGCCAAAAGTATATCTTATGATGAGCAAAGTGTTCTTGAGGGTACACGGGAATCTCATCTAGTCACTTTCATCATGTTGGTTTGATTCGTGTTTTCTACTTTGATAATTTGATACGTGCGGGGACGGTGCTAAGGTGTTGTTATTACTTGAACTAACAACCTACTTATGATTAACCCCCTCACAAGCATCCTCAACTATGAGAAAAGCATTAAGACCAAGTCTAACCATAGCATCAAACATGTGGACCCAAATCATCCCCTTACGAATTAGCGCATAAACTAGGGTTTAAGCTTCTGTCACTCTAGCAACCCATCATCTAATAACTACTCCACAATGCATTCCCTTAGGACCAAGGATGGTGAAGTGTCATGTAGTCGACATTGACATGACACCACTAAGGGAATCACAACATACATATATCATCAAAATATCGAACACATATCAAATTCACATGATTACTTGCAACATGACTTATCCCGTGACCTCAAGACGAAAAGTAACTACTCACAAATATATGCATTCTCAAGATCAGAGGTGTATTGAATAGCATAATGGATCTGAACATATAATCTTCCACCAAATAAACCATATAGTAATCAACTACACAAGGTAATCAACACTACTAGTCACCCACAGGTAGCAATCTGATGTTTTGGTACAAAGATTGAATACAAGAGATGAACTAGGAGAGGAGATGGTGTTGTTGAATATGTTGGTGAAGAATGGCCTCCCCAAGATGAGAGGGTTGTTGGTGATGACAATGGCTTCGATTTGCCCCTCCTGGAGGGAAGTTCCCCAGGCAGAATCGCTCCACTAGAGGGCAAAAGTGCTCCTGACCAAGTTCCGCTCGAGGCGGCGATGCTTCATCCCAAAAGTCCTCCTCTTATTTTTTAGGTTTTTTGGGATTTTATACCAGAAGATGGGCTCCGGAGATGGGACTACGTGCCCACCCTCCACTAGGGCACGGTTACGGGGCCTGGCGCGCCCTGGTGGAGGGTGGCCACCTGGTGGCCCCCTCCGGTAGTTTTCAACTCCATTTTTTTTTATTTAATGCACAAAAAAACTCCATAAATTTCCATCTTCATTGGAGTTGTGCATAATAGGTATCTCTGGCGCGATTTTTTAGGGTGTTGAATTTCAGTTGCTCGCATTCTCCCTCTTGATGTATACCTTGCAAATTGTGAGAGAAAAGGCATTAGAATTACTCCCTAAGGCATTATTATGCACAAAAACATGATAAATAATAGTAGTAAAACATGATGCAAAATGGACGTATCACCTCCCCGTTCAGTACACATACAGCTCGATGATGTCTCCGCCTTCTTGATCCAGCACGCAAGGGTAGAGAGTTAGATGATTTCTCCAGTAGCACGATGGTGTGGTGGCGGTGGTGGTGGAGCAATATGAGCAGAGCTTCGCCAAGTGCTATCACAGATGCCTTTTTGATGGAGAAATAGATCTAGGGAGAGAGGGAGGGCTACACCTATGCCTTAGGGTGTCGATGCCCTCCCTATCCCTCTTTATATATAGGAGGAGGGGGTAGATGGGGTGCATACCTAGCCCTTCCTCCAAGGAAGTGGGCGGTGGCCAGGAGGGAGGAGTACTCCCTCCCCAAGGCACCTCCTTGGTGCCTTCCCCTTTAGGGTTTCCTACCCCCTAGACGCATGGGCCCTTGGGGGCTGGCCCAACAAGGCTTGGACGCCCACTTACAACCCATGCACGTCCTAGGGGCTGGAGGGACCCTTCGGGACTCCTTTGGAACCTTCTCGAACATTCCGGAAGCTTCTGGAAGCTTCCCGATACAATACCGAAAAAACCCAAAACTTTTCTGAGAGCCAAAATATGACTTTACATATATAAATCTTTACCTCCAGACCATTTCGGAGCTCCTCGTGATGTCCGAGATCTCATCTAGGACTCCAAACAACCTTCTGTCACCAACATAGATAACTCAACAATACCAAATCGTCATTGAACGTTAAGTTTACAGACCCTGCGGGTTCGAGAACTATGTAGACATGACCGAGACAACTCCAGGGTCAATAGCCAATAGTGGGACCTGGATGCCCATATTGGGTCCTACATATTCTATGAAGATCTTTATCGTTCGTACCACGATGTCAAGGATTCAGACAATCCTGTATGCAGTTCCCTTTGTCCATCGATATGTTGCTTGCTCGCCATTCGATCATCGGTATCTCCATACCTAGTTCAATCTTGTTACCGGCAAGTCTCTTTACTTGGTCCGTAACAAAATATCCCATGACTAACTCCTTGGTCACATTACTTGCAAGCTTCTTGTGATGTTGTATTACTGAGTGGGCCCAGAGATACCTCTCCATCATACGGAGTGACAAATCCCAGTCTCCATCATACAGATACTTGACATGCAGAAAACAATATCAATAAACTGACACGATCATATGCTACGTTTATAGTCTGGGTCTTGTCCATCACATCATTCTCCTAATGATGTGATCCCGTTATTAGATGACAACTCATGTCTATGATCAAGAAACCTTAACCATCTCTGATCAACGAGCTAGTCTAGTAGAGGCTCACTAGGGACATTGTATTGTCTATGTATCCACACATGTATTTTAGTTTCCGATCAATACAATTCTAGCATGGATACTAAACGAGTATCATGAACACGGAAATATGATAATAACTAAATTATTATTACCTCTAGGGCATATTTTCAACAAGGCAACCCAATGAATAAAATTTATTTCACCTTTTTCTTTCTGTTCTTAA
Source organism: Hordeum marinum (assembly GCA_022496015.1). Taxonomy (NCBI): domain Eukaryota; kingdom Viridiplantae; phylum Streptophyta; class Magnoliopsida; order Poales; family Poaceae; genus Hordeum; species Hordeum marinum. The sequence continues at coordinate 46,851,044 of CM039676.1, forward strand.
GTGTTTACACAATTATGATATTGTTATGATTGTGTTTTTTATGTTTTAATTTGTGCTTGTGCCAAGTAAAGCCTTTAGAATCATGCTCAGTGATAGTTGATTCGATCTTGTTGAAAAACAGAAACTTTTACGTACCGTAAATGAATTCTTAAGAATCAAATAAGCGAAGAAAATTTCTGAATGTTTAACAAAAGAATGATACACAAATTGGTGATGTTGTACTAATTTTTCAGAAATATTTTAGTTCCAAAAGTATGGTTAGAGTACATATTACTACATATTGTTCTGTTTTTGAGAGATTCTATTTTTGTTGCATTTTGTGCTTATTTTGATGAATCTATGGCTTGTATTGCGGGGTATAAGCCATGGTAAAGTTATAATATAGTATATATAAAGCAATAACAAAATATGAATGGGTTTGCAATAGTACTTACAATGGTGATTTGCTTTATTATAATAATCGATCTCTTGAAGATTTTGTTGAGTTTTGTGTGATTGAAGTTTTCAAGTTTTGGGTGAGATAACGATGGATGAAGGAATAAGGAGTGAAAAGAGACTATGCTTGGGAATTATACAGTACCCCCAAGATAATATCGAAGGAGAAAGAAGCAACTAAGCTCGGGTATGCCCCGAGTGGCATCCCCCTCTTTCTTCTAACGACCATCGGTATTTTACTTGGAGCTATATTTTTATTCGTCACATATCATGAGTTTTGCTTGGAGCGTCTTGTATTATATGAGTATTTTCTTGTTTTGGTTTTTATTTTGTCACAAGTATCCTTGTTGGAAACACCTATTTGAGAGAGCCAAAATTATGCTATGATTTGTTAGAATTGTTCTATATGGTTCACTTAAACCTTTTGAGCTATGGAATTGCTCTATATGCTTCACTAATATCTTTTTGAGCACGACGTGCTTTACATGTTTGAAGAAATACTATCATGTTTCACTTAGATTAATTTGAGAGTTAGTAAATTTTGAAGATATTCCCTCATGCTTCACTTATATTATTCTGAGAGATGAAATTTTTATGCTCATGATCTTCACTTAAATCTATGTGAGCTTGTCAAATAGCAATGGCAATATATGAAACTACTCCCAAAGTGATAGATATTCAAGAGGGATATAATAAAAACTTTCATGAAGAGCATTGGACAGATTAAACTTGATTCCTTGTAATAGTTTTGAGACATGATGGTAGTAATATGTGAGTTATGTTGGTGAGTAATTATGCTTTAGTGAAAATATTGGTGTTGAGGTTTGTAATTCCCATTGCAAGCACAAAATTCAATAGTTGTGTAATGAAAGTACATCCTACTTATGGTGCATTATTTGGTGTTAGTTATGCTTAATGCTCGCTTATGTGAATTTTGCTTCTTGGTTGGTTGCTTCTTAATGTATTTGCTAGCCTCCACTTGTACTAAGTAGAAATACTACTTGTGCATCAAAAATCCTTAAACCCAGTTTTGCCATGAGTCCACCATACCTACCTATATGCGGTATTTCCATGCCGTTCCAAGAAAATTTGTATGTTCCATCTCTAATTTTCAAACTGAATTTCCTTTTTTGTGCTCGTACCACTCGTGAAGCGGAAGGGGTGACCAATATTTTTCCATGCTAGATGTGTTATTTTCAAGATGAATGTTTATTCACTTGTCACTGCATGAGAGTATGGCGGTGATAGGGATGCCAAGTCCCGAAATGAAAAAGAAATTTACTTTATGTTGTGAAATAATAAATTCCTTGGAAAGTGTTGGGATGGAAGCCAACCATGGGTTCGGCTAGCCATGGATTGTGAAAGAATGGTGGAAAAAGGAATAAACTTTATTTTCTGTTTGGGAACCCTCTTATGATATATCTAGCATGGAAAGGTATTGAAAGCTCTGAGTCTTTTTTGTTGACAGGAAAGGCAGGCCACCCAAAATATTTTCTCTATCAATTTAAACCTTGAGCTCTGGCACCTCTGTGAAGGGCCTATCTATTTACTTTATGCAAATTTTACTTTTATTTGAGTCTCCATCTTCTCTTATAAAGCACCAACTAGGAGGCACAATGATCGTACTTGAGCATTAGGTGTAGCTAATAATTGAGCATGATGGGCTAGGGATAGCTTTCTTTAGTGTTGATATTTTGAAAGACATGGTTGGTTGTTGGTATGCTTGACTATTAAAGTCTTCATGTCGAAACTAGACTATTGCTTTGAACCATCTAAAGTCCAAATGTCCATGCCACAAAAGAAAAGAATATGTGGTGAACATGTTAGGCAACATTCCTCATCAAAACTTTTGTTTTTATCATTTACCTATGTGAGGACGAGTAGTAATTAAGCTTGGAGATGCTGATACATCTCCACCATATCTATAATATTTTATTGTTCCATGCTATTATATAATCAACCTTGGATGTTTCACAATCATTTTATAGTAACTTTATATCATTTTTGGGACTAACCTATTGACATAGTGCCAAGTGTGAGTTGCTGTTTTTTGCTTGTTTTTGACTTCGCAGAATATCAGTACCAAATGAAGCCCAAACACCGTGAAAATTTTTGGAGATTTTTTGGGCCAGAAGACAGCTGGAGGACCAAAGAAGTGCTAGAGAGGAGGGCCGGGGAGACCACAACCCACCAGGGCGCGCCAGAGGCCCCTAGCGCGGCCTGATGGGTTGTGCCCTCCTAAGGATACCTCTCCACTGCCTATCAGCTCTATAAATACCCAAATATTCCAAAAACCCGAGGGGAGTCGTCGAAACACAATTCCATCCGCCGTAAGTTCCAGAACCGCGAGATCCAATCTAATACCATCAGGGAGGGGTGCATCTTCTTCATTGGTGCCTCTCTGATGATGCGTGAGTAGTCCATCATAGACCTACGGGTCCATAGGCAGTAGCTAGATGGCTTACTCTCTCTTTTGATTCTCAATACAATAGTCTCTTGGAAATCTATTTGATGTAATGGATTTTTGCAGTGTGTTTTTTGGGATCCGATGAATTTTTAGTTCATGATCAGTTTCTATGCATTAGTATTATTTGAGTCTTCTTTGATCTCTTATATGCATTATTACTTATAGCCTCATATTTCTTCTCCAAATCTTTGGTTTAGTTAGGCCAACTAGATCGATTTTTCTTGCCATGGGAAAAGGTGCTTTGAGATGGGTTCGATCTTACGGTGTCCTCTCCCAGTGACAGAAGGGGTAGCGAGGCACACATGTATCATTTCTATTAAGGATAACAAGATGGGTCTATTCCTGCATGAATAGATCTTGTCTACATCATGTCATCGTTCTTATTGCATTACTTAGTTTCTCCATGAACTTAACGCAGTAGATGCATGCTAGATAGCGATCGACATGTGAAGTAATAGTAGTAGATGCAGAATCATTTCGGTCTACTTATTGACATGGCTTTAGATTGCGTTGGTAGTTCCCCAAAGAGGAAGGGATGATGCAGCACAGCGACGGTAAGTATTTCCCTCAGTTTATGAAACCAAGGTATCAACCCGTAGAGGATGATCACGTACCCTCGTAAACATCACCTGCACACAAATAATAAATACTTGCAACCCGATGCGAAAGAGAGGTTGTCACGCTCTCTACGGTAATAAGATAGATTAGGTAGTGATAGTTTTGGCAAATAGAACTCGGAAGAACAAAAAATAAAATAAGTAAGCAAAAATGCAGCAAATAGATCGGAAAACAAAAGATGCAAATAGTAGATCGGAAAGCTATATATTGGAAAAGTAGACCCGGGGGGCATAGGTTTCATTAGTGGCTTCTCTCATGAGTATAGCGCACGGTGGGTGAACAAATTACTGTTGGCCAATTGATAGAAGATGAAATAATCATGATGATATCTAGGCAATGATCATTATATAGGCATCACGTCCAAGATAAGTCGACCGAAACGATTCTGCATCTACTTCTATTAATCCACACATCGCCGGCTATCCAGCATGCATCTAGTGTATTAAGTTCGTGGGAAAATGGAGTAATGGAATAAGAACGATGACATGATGTAGACAAGATCTATTCATGTAGGAGTAGACCCCATCTTGTTATCCTTAATGTCAAAGATACATGTGTGTCTTGCTGCCCCTTCTGTCACTGGGAAAGAACACCGCAAGATCGAACCCATCACAAAGCACCTCTTCCCATGGCAAGAAAAATCGATCTAGTTGGCCTAACTAAACCAAAGATTAGAAGAAGAAATACGAGGCTATAAGTAACCATGAAAATAAGACATCAAAGAAGATTCAAATCATATTCATGGATAGAAACTGATCATAAACTCAAAATTCATCGGATCCCAACAAACACACCGCAAAAGTCATTACATCAAATGAATCTCCAAGATACCACTGTATTGTGAATCATAGAGAGAGAGAGAGGAAGCCATCTAGCTACTGCCTATGGACCCATAGGTCTATGGTGGGCTACTCACACATCATCGGAGAGGCACCTATGAGGAAGATGAACCCCTCCACGATGGTGTTAGATTGGATCTCGAGGTTCTGGAACTTGCAGCGGCTGGAATTGTGTTTTGTCGACTCCCCTAGGGTTTTCTGTATATTTGGGAATTTATAGGCTCGATAGTCGGCTGGGGGGAGTCCCAAGATGCCCACCCTCTACCAGGCCGCACCAGGGGCCTCTAGCATGCCCTGGTGGAGGGTGGCCACCCTGGGGCCCCTCTTCTTGTGATCTTCGGCCCATCTTCTTCCTTCTGATCCATAAAAATTCCACAAAAATCCCCTCAGCGTTTGGTATCGGTTTGGTACTAATTTTCTGCAAAGTAAAAAACAAGCAAAACAACAACTTGTACTTTGGCACTATGTCAATAGATTAGTCCAAAAAAATGATATAAGGTTGCTATTAAATGATTGTAAAACATCCAAGATTGATAATATAACACCATGGAGGAAGCAAAAATTATATATACGTTGGCGATGTATCACTTATCTTGGACATGATGCCTATAGAATGATCATCGCCTTGGATATAGTCTTGATTATTTGATCTTTTATCAATTGCGCAACATTAATTTGTTTACCCACCGTGTGCTATACTCGTGAGAGAAGCCACTAGTGAATCCTATGGCCCCTGGGTCTACTTTTCCAACATATTGCTTTCTGATCTACCTTTTTGCCGCTTTTGTTTTTCAGATCTATTATTCCAAAAAACCAAAAAACTTTGCGGCACTTTTTATTTGCTTCTTTTATTTTGTGTTCTTCTGAGATCTATTTACCCAATATATTACAATCTAATATATCTTTTTATCGTTGAGAGATTGACAACCTCTCTTACGCGTCGAGTTGCAAGTATTTGTTCTTCGTGTGTACGTACCGTTTACATAGCATTGCGTCTTCTTCCTCCTAGGTTCGATACCTTGGTTTCATAACTGAGGGAGATACTTACCCTAGTTGTGTTGCATCATGATACGTCTCCAACGTATCGACAATTTATGAAGTATTAATGCCATATTCACCTATCTTTACAATACTTTTATATGGTTTTGACGCACTTTATATGATCTATATAGAACTAACCCGGACTGATGTTGTTTTAAGCAGAACTACCATGGTGTTACTTTTTGTGCAGAAATAGAAGTTCTTCATATGCAATGAAACTTTTTGACGATTTTTTTGGAACAAAATAGGCACTAGAAGCTTCGTGGGAGGGCCAGATGAGCCATGAGGAGGGCACAACCCACCACCACGCGCCAGCCCTGTGACGCCCCCAATTTCGACCGTACGCTAAACATACATGCAATGCGTATGACCAAGATTAGGGACTCACTAATCAATATCACAACACAACTCTAGACACAAATCAGAGTCATACAACTTCATATTACAAGCCAGGGACCTCGAGGGCTAGAATACAAAGCTCGACAAGCACGAGTCAGGGGAAGCAAAACATATCTGAGTATCTTTCTACTAGATTGGGCTTTACGTTGCCGTCCAATATTTTGGCACTGCCTCATACCTTTCTACTAGATTGGCTCGATCCGGAGGGCTGATAATTAAAACAAGAAAGATTTGTTAATATATATATATATACAAATCAATTAATACACATGTAATGATCACTAGAGGCTAATATGTATATACCTCGCCGGACATTGTTAGTTGTTCTGGATTTTGGAACATAAGTTGTTCTTCCTCGGCCTCACATCCATCACCGTAATCGTTCAGATATTGTGAGCCATCATCATCATGTGATTCACCCAGAAGGTCCGCTGGGTTTTTGGAGGAGCGTATCATGTCGAAGATGTCCTCTTCGTGAGCTCTGTCGGTATTGTGCGTAGCTTAATAACTAATCCATAATAATATAGATAAAAAAATTAGTATTCAAATTAGCATGCATTCAAGAAGTAGAATAACTGATAGTTAATTAATAATGCATCACCGAATACATATATAGTAGTTCTTAGAAAAGATCTCATCATAATCTCGGATACTAGTTAATATATCGGCAAATCCATTGATCTAGCTAATACATCATAATAATACATATATGGTAGCTAATATATTGATCTAGCTAGAACCCTAGCACCCGACGGATATCGGGGCGAGTGGTGGACACCCAAAGAGAAGGAACCATCACAGGAGCATAGCTCCAGTGAGTTCCCCGAAGAATCTGCCAGGTATTGTCGGACCTGGCCTCCAAAGCTACCATGTAGAGATGGACGTGCTCATTCTCCTTGCTGACATGGTATTGTACCACCTCCACAGGGGACTCAAGCCTCCTAATCGTTTGTGGCCCATGCGGCCGCCACCACAGAACCTCCGGATCGACAACGGGTTGGCTCCTCACCAAGCTCCACCGCCCGAAAGGCAGCACCTCCCAGTACCAGCCCGGTGGAGCCCAGTCCCGGATAGGGCCCCTCAGCTCAAGCAACAGACCTCCTCCACCGACTCCACGACGAGAATGTAGGATCGGCATCATCGTTGTCGAGAAGAAACACTTAATTATGAAAGCAAATTAAATAACACTTAGCAAAATTAACACATAGCATCTAACAAATTAAATAACACTTAGCAAAATTAGTAGATTAGGGGGCGGCCCCACTTGTCAGTGGATTAGGAGGGGTGGCCCCACTTGTCATAACCTGATAAACTAACTAATTAAATAATTAACTAATTAACTAATTAACTAACCTAATAACCTAATACCCTAATAACCTAATAACCTAACTAACTAACTATCTAAACTAACCTAACTAACTAAACTAACTAAACTAACCTGATAACCTAACTAACTAACTAACTAACTAAGTAAACTAACCTAACTAACTAAAATAACCTAAGAACCTAACTAAATAAACTAACCTAACTAATTAACTAATTAACTAACCTAATAATAACCTAATACCCTAATAACGTAAGAACCTAACTAACTAACCTAAGAACCTAACTAACCTAAGAATCTAATACCCTAATAAACTAACTAACTAATTAACAAACATAAGAACCTAATACCCTAATAACCTAAGAAACTAACTAAATTAACAGAAAAAACAGGAAAAAAGGTGGGGGCGACCTGGCACTCACCGGAGCCAGAGTTGGATCGGGGCTACCAGGGCGGCGCCGGGCTCGGGGCGGCACGTGACGTCGGGGCAACATGCTCAGGGCGGCACGCGGCATCGGGGCGACGCGCGGAGGCAACGGTGGATTTCGGCAGCCTGGTGGCGCAACTCTCGCTTCTCCAGGTGCGTGGCTCGGCCCGGGATGAGGCCTCCACTATTTATACTTAGAGGACCTTTAGTACCGGTGCGTGGCTCGCACAGGTACTAAAGACCCTTTAGTACTGATGCCAGCCATGCACCGGCACTAAGGGTCCTCCCCAAAAAATGCGCGGGGCGGTGGACCTTTAGTACCGGTGTGTGGCTCGCACCGGTACTAAAGGTTTTTTAAATTCCTTATTAATTATTATTTTCAGAAAAACCCCTAAACTTTAGAAAATTATAGAAAAAAATCTATGACTCCAATGGAAACAAATAATATATGAAAAAATATCAGAATAATATAACGAATCTGTTTATGGCATTTCCATGCTTGTTTGAACAACTTAAACTGCTATATAAGACAATTTGATTAAATGGCATTTGAAATGTCATATCTCGAGTTTGAAAAGCAGTACAAATGAACTCTGAAAAGGTTGTAACTTGGCATGACATCATAATTTCACCCACATATCAACTTCTAAAGAGTTGAGAGAGTTACGGCAAAAACTGGATGCACTTCGTGTACAAATTGGACAATCTCTTTCAAAGTATGAGGGTTTCGGAATAAAACTCATCTATTACAAAGGGATTTCATTTTTAATAACTTATTTTAACTCCATACTTTTTGTGTTTTCAATGTGCACCATTCAAAGGCACATCATCAATTTTTTAACCATTTCTGACCTCATTTGATATTTTTCATGCATTTAATGATTTATTTTGAGCTAAATGACCCTGGATTTGAAAAGCAGTACAAATGAACTCTGAAAAGGTTGTAACTTGGCATGACATCATAATTTCACCCACATAGCAACTTCTAAAGAGTTGAGAGGGTTATGGCAAAAACTGGATGCACTTCGTGTACAAACTAGACAATCTCTTTCGAAGTATGAGGGTTTCGTACGAAAACTCATCTATTACGAAGGGATTTCAATTTTAATAACTTATTTTAACACCATAATTTTTGTGTGTTCAATATGCACCATTCAAAGGCACATCATCAATTTTCAACCCTTTCTGACTTCATTTGATATTTTTCATGCATGTAATGACTTATTTCGAGCTAAATGACCGTGAAATTGAAAAGCGGTACAAATGAACTTTGAAAAGGTTGAAACTTGGCATGGCGTCATAATTTCACCCACACAGAAAGTTCTAAAGAGTTGAGAGGGTTACAGAAAAAAGTGGATGCACTTCGTGTACAAACTGGACAATCTCTTTCGAAGTATGAGGGTTTTGAACGAAAACTCATCTATTACAAAGGGATTTCAATTTTAAAAACTTATTTTAACTCCAGACTTTGTGTGTTCAGTATGCACCATTCAAAGGCACATCATCAATTTTTCAACCATTTCTGACTTCATTTGATATTTTTCATGCATTTAATGATTTATTTTGAGCTAAATGACCCTGGATTTGAAAAGCTGTACAAATGAACTCTGAAAAGGTTGTAACTTGGCATGACATCATAATTTCACCCACATAGCAACTTCTAAAGAGTTGAGAGGGTTACGGCAAAAATTGGATGCACTTCGTGTACAAACTAGACAATCTCTTCCGAAATATGAGGGTTTCGGACGAAAACTCATCTCTTACAAAGGGATTTCATTTTTAATAACTTATTTTAACTCCATACCTTTTGTGTGTTCAGTATGCACCATTCAAAGGCACATCAACATTTTTCAACCCTTTCTTACTTCACTTGATATTTTTCATGCATTTAATGATTTATTTTGAGCTAAATGACCCTGAAATTGAAAAGCTGTACAAATGAACTCTGAAAAGGTTGAAACTTGGCATGCCACCATAATTTCACCCAGATAGAAACTTCTAAAGAGTTCAGAGGGTTATGGCAAAAACTGGATGCACTTCATGTACAAACTGTTACAAACATACCATGCTAGAAAATGCATGCATGTCCTTCACATAGAAAGTGATGACGGGGAAGCTGGTCACATCCCAGAGTGGGATCTCGCGGTGTAAGAATTTTTCTGCGTGTTTGTCCCTTGCTTAGGATTGCGTCATAACCATGGAGAATCTTCATCATTTAATATGATGCTTGGGTCAGTCTTCACTCTGAAGGGAGGGATTTCATGAAACTTTTCATAATCTTCTGACATGTCTGTCTTGTCCTCCACTCCCACAATGTTCCTTTTCCCTGAAAGAACTATGTGGCGCTTTGTCTCATTGTATGATGTATTCTCTTCCTTATCTTTTTTTTCTCCTCGGTTTGCTAGACATGTCCTTCACATAGAAAACCTGAGCCACATCATTGGCTAGGACGAATGAGTCGTGTGTGTACCCAAGATTGTTGAGATCCACTATTGTCATTCCATACTACTGGTCTACCTGTACCCCGCCTCCAGTATATTTGACCCATTTGTACCGAAACAACGGGACCTTAAGATCAGGTCCATTGTCAAGTTCCCATATCTCCTCTATGTAACCATAATATGTGTCTTGAAAGTTGGTTGCATCATAACAGACACCACTGTTTTGGTTGGTGCTCTTTTTATCTCGAGTGATCATGTAAAATGTATTCCCATTTATCTCGTACCCTTTGAAAGTCGTTACAGTCGAACTTGGTGTCTTGGCCAAACAGTATAGTTCATCTGGAACATCGTTGTCATTGATGAGCTTTGTTTGCAACCAACCGGCGAAAATTTCCATGTGTTTACGTTCAATCTAGGGGTCAGACTACTCCAGGTTATTGGACCGTACAATATCCTTGTGTTCCTCGATATATGGAGTCACCAAGGTGGAATTTTGTAGAACCGTGTAGTGTGCTTGAGTGAAAGAATGCCCGTCCATATTTATGGCTTCTTTCTTTCCTAGTGTGCCTTTTCCACCCAGTCTCCCCTCATGCCGCAATTCAGGAAGACCAATCGGCTTAATGTCAGGAACAAAGTGAACACAAAACTCAATAACCTCCTCTGTTCCATATCCTTAGCGATGCTTCCTTCTGGCCTAGCATGTTTATGAATGTATTTCTTTAAGACTCCCATGAACCTCTCTAAGGGGAACATATTGTGTAGAAATACAAGACCCAGAATGTTAATCTCTTCGACTAGGTGAACTAGGACGTGCATCATAATATTGAAGAAGGATGGAGGGAACAACAACTCGAAACTGACAAGACATTGGACCAGGTCATTCTGTAACCTTGGTAGGATTTCTGGATCGATTACCTTTTGAGAAATTGCATTGAGGAATGCGCAAAGCTTCATAATGGCTAATCGAACATTTTTCGGTAGAAGCCCCCTTAGTGCAACCGGAAGTAATTGCGTCATAATCACGTGGCAGTCATGAGACTTTAGATCTTGAAATTTTTTTCTGCCATATTTATTATTCCCTTCTATTCGAAGAGAAACCAGACGGCACCTTGATACTGAGCAGGCATTCAAAAAAGATTTCCTTCTCTTCTTTCGTAAGAGTGTAGCTGGCAGGACCTTGATACTGCTTTGGAGGCATGCCGTCTTTTTCGTTAATTGTTTGCTTGTCCTCTTGTGCCTCCGAGATATCTTTTGTCTTTCCATACACAACCAAGAAGCCTAGCAGGTTCACACAAAGATTCTTCGTCACATGCATCACGTCGATTGCATTGCGGACCTCTAGGGATTTCCAATATTCTAGTTTCCAAAATATAGATTTCTTCTTCCACATGGGTGCGTGTCCATTGGCGTCATTCGGAACAGATTGTCCGCCAGGACCATTTCCAAAGATTACTTGTAAATCCTTGACCATATCAAATATATATTCACCAGTACAGAGGCCAGGCTTCTTCCGGTTATCTGGCTCACCTTTGAAATGGTTGCTTGCCTTTCGTAAGATATGCTTGATCGGTAGAAATCGACGATTTGCCAGGTACACATTCTTCTTACAGTTATCCAAATATATACTTTCAATAGCATCTAAAAAGTGCGTGCATGCATTGTATCCCTTGTTTGTATGTCCTGAAAGGTTACTAAGAGCAGGCCAATCATTGATGGTTACACACAACAACGCTCGTACACTACTAGAAAAACGACTGTTAGTGGCGCACCTATTTTTGCCATTAATGGCGCACTATAGGTGCGCCACTATTACCATGCCACTAGTAACAAATACTAATGGCGCACCTCTGGTGCGCCATTAGTATTGCAGGTAATAGTGGCGCACCTTGTAGTGCGCCATTACTATTACTATAGGTGCGCCACTGGTAACTTTTTTTGAATTTTTTTGAATTTTGAAGGCGGGAAAATAGTAGTGGTGCACCGTCTAACCCCCACCGTGCGCCATTGCTATTTTTGAATTTTGAATTTGGATCTGGATCTAGATCTGGCTGATTTTTTGCCTTGTTTTTTTGCTTGAATTTTTTTCAAATTTCGTTCTCGACCTGGATCTGGTACGTTCTTTGTGTCGGGGGAGCTCCACATGTGGCCGGAAGTAGAGGAGGAGGGAGACGAGACCGTGTGGAGGAGAGGAAGGAGGAGAGACCGTGAGGAGGAGAGGACGGAGGGAGAGGTCGCCGGAGAGGAGGAGGAGGAGGACCGTGAGCAGGAGAGGAAGGAGGAGCACCGTGAGCAGGAGAGGAGGGAGGAGGAAGTTGCCGGAGGAGGAGCACTGTGAGGAGGAGAGGAGGGAGGAGGAGGTCACCGGAGGAGGAGCACCGTCAGGAGGAGAGGAAGGAGGAGGAGGAGCACCGTGAGGAAGAGGAGGTCGCCAGAGAGAAGGAGATGGAGTGGAGGAGAGGAGGAGATGGAGTGGAGGAGAGGAGGAGAAGAATGAAGGCGTAAGTGGCTGGCTGGCCCTTTTAAACTTTTGTCCCAACTTAGCAGTGGCGCACCATGCACTGGTGCGCCATTGCTATTTTTTTGAATTGTGAAGGCAGGAAAATAGTAGTGGCACATTATTCACTGATGCACCATTGTTAATTTTTTTTATTTTTTCGATTTTTTTGAATTGTGAAGGCGGGAAAATAGTAGTGGTGCATTATTCATCAGGTGCACCATTGCTAACTTGTTTTTTATTTTTGTATTTTTCTGAATTTTGAAGGCGGGAAAATAGCAGTGGCGTAGCATGCACTAGTGCGCCATTGCTAATTTATTTATTTTTTGCATTTGCTTCGAATTTTTTTGCCTCCAGATCTTAAAAGCATCGTAACTTTTTTTTCTGTTAGGTTTTTGAGGATTCTAGAAAATTGATAATGGGTGTAGCCGGTTGAAGGATGTAACTTTTCGAGTAGATGATTTTTCATATAAAAAGCTTTTTCATCGGAGGTCGTATGCAAAAGTTACAGCCATTTTACCGAAACACGGCGGCCTTTTGGGAAAAAAATTCAAAATTCATGTTTGTTAATTTTGCTAACAACTAGAACACATAACACATGGGCATCTATTTTTTGAATCTTTTATCATTTTCTTTTATTTTTTAAAAAACCTAAAAGGCGATCTACGGGGGGGGTGTGTTTGTGTGTGTGAGACGTTAGAAATGGCGCACCCTCCCTAGTGCGCCATTGCTAACCCTAGCAATGGCGCACCATGGAGGGTGCGCCATTACTAACCACACACACACACGCAGGCACACCCCCACCAGACATACCAATGGCGCACCACACCTAGGTGCGCCACTACTATGTAGCATAGCAGTGGCGCACCTAGGTGTGGTGCGCCATTGCTATGTCTGATGGGGGGGTGGACTAAAAAAATAGCAATGGCACACTGCTAATGTGGTGCGCCATTAGTAAAAAAATAGCAATGGCGCACCTGATTCTGGTGCGCCACTGCTATATAGCTGTGGCACACCACCATCATGGTGCGTCACTAGTAGAGATATTGGGAATAAGCCTTTTTCTAGTAGTGGTAGGTCAATTTCCTTCTCTGTGTGTGCATCCCACACACGTACACCTGGTTTTTTCCATAACGGTAGAAGTTCATCAACTAGTGGCCTTAGGTATACATCAATGTCATTGCTGGGTTGCTTAGGGCCTTGGATGAACACTGGCGTCATAATGAACTTCCGCTTCATGCACAACCAAGGAGGAAGGTTGTAGATTCATAGAGTCATGGGTCAGGTGCTGTGACTGGAGCTCTGCTCCCCAAAAGGAATCATGTCGTTTGTACTAAGACCAAACCATAAGTTCATTGTGTCATCTACAAAGTCCTCAAACTCCCTCTCGATTTTTCTCCACTGGGACCCATCAGCGGGTGCTCTCAACATCACGTCTTTCTTATGTTCTTCTTTGTGCCATCGCAACAACTTGGCATGCTCTTTGTTTTGGAACAAATGTTTCAACCGTGGTATTATAAGGGCATAACACATCACCTTGGTAGGAACCCTCTTCCTGTGGCGTTTGCCCTCCACATCACCAGGGTTATCGCGGGGGATCTTATAGCGCAGTGCACCGCATACCGGGCATGCATCCAAATTCTCATACTCTTCACCGCGGTAGAGGATGCAGTCATTAGGGCATGCATGTATCTTCTGCACCTCTAATCCTAGAGGGCAGACAACCTTCTTTGCTTCGTACATACTTTCAGGCAAGTCGTTATCCTATGGAAGCATCTTCTTTATCATTATCAACAATTCTTGAAATCCCTTGTCAGTTACACCATTCTTCGCCTTCCATTGCAGCAATTCCAGCATGGTACCCAGCTTATTATGGTCATCTTCACAATTTGGATACAAGAATTTCTTGTGATCCTCTAACATGCGCTTCAACTTCAACCTCTCCTTGTCACTTTCGCAGTTTCTCTTTGCATCAGCAATGACCCGACCCAAATCATCAGCGGGCTCATCTCATGCCTCTTCTTCAGCTTCCCCCATTGATGCCTCTTCTTCAGCTTCCCCCATTGTTGTATCAGCGAAAGGATAGTTATCATCATCCTCTTCTTCTTCATTGTCTTCCATTATAACCCCTCTTTCTCCGTTCTTGGTCCAACAGCTATATCTGGACATGAAACCGGACTTCAGCAGATGGTAGTGAAGGGTTTTTGAGGTAGAGTAATTCCTATCATTCTTACAATCACGACATGGACAACACATGAAACCATTCTGCTTGTTTGCCTCAGCCACACGAATAAAATCATGCAGGCCATTAAGGAACCCTGGACTTAGTCGGTCACCGTACATCCATTGTCGGCTCATGTTCACTACACAACATCGAAGTGACCAAATTAATACAACTTCATCATCACATTACAACCAAAGTAGAGCTAGCAGTGACCAAATGTTATTACTGCAAATAATAGATACTTATAGTTCATACATACATCTCATAAAACAACATACAACTATCTAAAACATGTTAATGCAACAACAAATGCGATCATAATCGCAACTAAGGTAACAATTGAGCCAATGGCATAATGATACCAAGCCTCTTTATCAATGGCATATTTTCTAATCTTTATAAGCTTCAAGCACATTCCAGCCATCTTGTTCTTATGATCATCGACGATATCAGCAACATGCAACTCCAATCCCATCTTCTCATCTTCAGTTCTTTTCAATTTTTCTTTCAAATGATCAATTTCTTTTTCAGCTTGTGTTAACTTCTCGAGTAGAATTGCATAGTCAGTTGGAATTTCTGGTTCAACTACTTCCTATAGATAAAAACATCCACGCCAATTTGGTGGCATATTTAATTGTCATAGACATTAGATGATGTGTGAAATAGCTATAAAAGATAACGACATACCACATCTGAATCATAGACTGGACAAGGGCCGACGTGGGCGGATACCATAACCATGACACTATAGAATAACTAACAATAATACAATTAAGTAAATCGTACACGCAGCTATCTAAATCATACAAGTATTTTTTAACAAAAAGGTTTTAAGAAGAACAAGAGGCTCACCAAGGTGGCCGGTGCCATGACGAGATGGTGCGGACGATCGACGGTGGTTAGGACGGGGATGGGAAGGCACCAAATAAACCACACCTACACACATGCAACCTAACAAGTTAATTTGAGATCAAATTGCATATAAATAAAATAAACTCCCACATAAAGATCACTCCCCCAAAACCTAGCTAAAACACACAAATCACATATCTTTGAGCATACCACAAGCTAATCTAGCAATGAGAGATGAAGGGGCAAAGTTGCTAACCTTTGTGAACACTTGGATAGATGGGGTGCCTTCAAATCTTGACAAATGCTTGGCAAAATGGAGGATGAGCTTCGAGCAAGAAGAAGAACAGGGGAGAAAACAGAGAAATGAGAGGCCCTTCGATCGCTGCGGACGAAGCATATATATAGGAAGTCTTTAATACTGGTTGGTGTCACCAACCACTACTAAAGGGCAACCTTTAGTACCGGCTCGTGCCACCAACCGGTACTAAAGAGGCATGCGGGGCCCAAGTCTGACCAAAAGCCTGCCACGCCCCCTTTAGTACCGGTTCGTGACACGAACCGGTACTAAAGGTCCCTTACGAGCCGTTACTAAAGGTCGCCCTGCTCTTAGCCATTGGAGCCTGCACGAACCGGGCCTAATAGCCTCTTTAGTACCGGCTCGCAACCAGACCGAGACTAATGCATCAAATGAAAGGTCTATTTTCTACTAGTGGGCCATTGCAACATTTAATAAATGTTGATGTATGAGATGATCATGTTTTGTAATAGTTATCATAACTTGCAGGTCGATGAGAACGGCAACCGGCAGGAGCCATAGGGTTTTCTTTAATTTATTCTATGACCTACGTGTCAATCACTAAGCGCCATGTAATTGCTTTTACTTTATTGCTATGTGTTATCAATAGTTGTAGAAGAAATAGTTGGCGAGACAACCATGTGACGACACGATGGAGATCATGATGATGGAGATCATGGTGTCATGTCGGAGATGATGGAGATCATGTCGGTGCTTTGAAGATGGAGATCCTGTCGGTGCTTTGGAGATGGATATCAAAAGCACAAGATGATGATGGCCATATCATGTCACTTATTTTCTTTGCATGTGATGTTTATGTTTTATGCATCTTATTTTGCTTAGAATGATGATAGCATTATAAGATGATCCCTCACTAAATTTCAAGATAAAATTATGTTCTCCCCAAGCATGCACCGTTGCGAAAGTTCGTCGTTTCGAAGCACCTCGTGATGATCGGGTGTGATAGACTCTTCGTTCACATACAATGGGTGTAAGCCAGTTTTACACTTGTGGAATACTTGGGTTAAACTTGACGAGCCTAGCATGTACAGACGTGCCCTCAGAACAAAGGAGATTGAAAGGTCGAACATGAGTGATATAGTAGATATGATCAACATGGAGATGTTCACCATTGAAACTACCTCAACTCACATGTTGATCGGACTTGGGTTGGTGGATTTGGATCATGTCTCACTTAGACAACCCGAGGGATGTTGATTTGAGTGGGAGTTCTTTAGTAATGTGATTAACTAAACTCATTATCATGAACATAGTCTAAAATTGTCTTTGCAAATTAGGTTGTACATCAATGGCTCGCGTTGTAGCTCCCCTGTATTTTGATACGTTCCTAGAGAAAACTAAAAATGAAAGACGATGGTAGCATTTATGAGGACTGGGTCCATAATATGATGATTCTCCTCACCGCTACATGGAAGGCTTATGTACTTATTGCACGCTCGGTGCGCCACCCCCACAAGCATCGTCTGTGGATGCTGTGAACATCTGGCAGACGCTTTTTGATGACTACTCAATAGTTTAGTGTGCCATGCTTTTCGTCCTAGAATCGAGGCTCCAAAGACGTTTTGAACGCAACACAGCATATGAGATGTTCCAAGAGCTGAAACTAGTATTTCAGGTTGATGCCCGTGTTGAGAGGTTTGAAACCTCTGACATGTTATTTGCCTATAAGATGGAGGAGAATAGCTCATTCGGTGAGCATGTGCTCAGAATGTCTTGGTGCTAGAACCGCTTGAATCAAGTGGGACTTAATCTTCCAGATAAGACATCGATTGACACAGTTCTCTAGTCACTACCACCAAGATACTAGAGCTTCATGATGAACTATAACATGAAAGCGATGGAGATAATGGTCCCTGAGCTATTCGGGATGTTTTACGCTGTAGAGGTGGAAATCATGAAGGAGCACCAAGTGTTGATGGTTGAAAAGACCACTAGTTTCAAGAAGGGCAAGGGCAAGAAGGGAAACTTCGAGAATGGCAAGCCAGTTGCCGCTCTAGTAAAGAAACCCAAGGTTAGACCCCAACCCGAGACCGAGTACTTCTATTATAAGGGGAACGGTCAGTGGAAGCGGAACTGTCCCAAATACTTGGCCGGTAAGAAGGATGGCAACGTCAACAAAGGTATATTTTACATGAATGTTATTGATGTGTACCTTAATAGTACACGTAGTAGCACCTGGGTATTTGATACCAGTTCAGTTGCTAATATTGGTAAATTGGAACACAAAAGATGTGGAATAAATGAAGACTAGCTAAGGGTGAGGTGGCGATATGTGTTGGAAGTGTCTCCAAGGTTCATGTGATCACAATCGCACGCTCCCTCTATGTCGGGGGGATGACCCCTGGATACCCCAAAGACGGCGAGTCGGACGGGGTGCCCGCCCGCCCGGGCTGACTCCTCCACTCGGCCGGCTGCTCCTGTCCGGCTGCTCCCGTCTGTCTGCTCCTGTCCGGCTGCTCTTGTCCGGCTCCTCCAGTCCGGCTGCTCCTGTCCGGCTCCTCCAGTCAGGCTGCTCCTATCCGGCTCCCCCAGTCCGGCTGCTCCTGTCCGGCTGCCGGCTGCAGCCGGATGAAGTCAGCTCCAGGCGTCCCGTCGGACATGAGCTGACAACACTATGGCTGAGGGACTACAGAGCCGGCCACCCTACTACAGACGGGCACTATTGGCCAATAGTGCCCCACTGTGCACCTTGATGCATCATGTCACCCTTCCCCAATAGTGGCGCACTGTAGCCTGCATCACGAGTCATATCACATGTCACCTTCAATAGTGTAATCAGGCCAAGTGGGCCACCCTTGTCCCCTGGGTCTCCCTATATAAGAGGCACCAGGGGAGCTCACCGGAGGAAAGGAGGCAGGCAAGCAAACAAGCTGTCCAAGCTCTCCCCCATTCCTCTCTTTTCCCCACTTACTCTCACACGTGAGGCCATGGAAGGGAGCAGCCAGCTCCCTCTCCCTCCTCCCCAAACAGCTCCAGGAGCAACCATGTACCAAATGTACCTCAGTTATATAGACATGCAGGAGTAGCGGTATTATCTCTCCGGAGAGTCCCGAACCTGGGTAAACCATTGCGTGCTATTCGCATACCCGTCCTGGATCATCCACGACAACCTTGCCCTCACCTCGATAAGCCACCCCGTGGCATCTGCTGTCTCGCGTGACCCCCCGTGAGAAAACCACGACAGTTGGCGCCCAACGTGGGGCAAGATGCTGTTGGATCCTCCTCGTCTGGGCAGGATCCTCCTCGTCGTCACTACCACGGCGCTACCGCCGTCTCACCAGCGGTGCCCAGGAGGTCGACACCTACACGCTCCCGGGAATGCCGCGCGAGACGGCGTGTCCTCGCCCCCGGCCTCGTCATCACCACTGCGGTGCTACCGCCGTTTCCCCGGCGGCACCTGGGGGCTCGATGCCAACACGCCCCCACGACGGACCGCGCGGCCCCGCCATCGGTCTCGTCCACGACGAGTTTGCTCCGATGCACCGCCGACCTTATGGGATGACGCGTCCGCACCGTCTCACCCATCCTAGCTCCACCTTTGCTCCGCCCGTGCTCGTCATCGCACGCGCTGCTCCACCCCAGTCGCTCCTCATTGCCCCCTGGCCGTGCCCACGCGAGCCCGCACACAGCGCCCACGGCGGCTCCGCGGTGCGCCTTCGTCCACGAACGTGATGCCGTCCGAGCCCCGTCGCGCAGCAACCCAACACCCGGATGCGCGTGCGTGTCTGCTCGCGCTCCTCCGCCCCGGCTCCTCCGGCGCCCACACCCGGTCCGGCTGCCAGCTCATGCACATTGGGCCTCCGCCGCGCTCCGCCCAGGTGCGCCCTGCCTCCACGGCTGCTGCGCCACACTGCCGGGCCGCCGCTACGGCCAGCTACTGCTGTGCCTCCGTGCGTTGGTGTTCCGCCCCGTCCCGCTCCGGTACTGTGTGGCCGCACGCCCTGCTCCGTCCGCCTCGTGGTGTGCCGGCAGCCCGTCGCACCAACGCTTCTGGCTCCACCCCTTGGTGTGCCGGCAGCCCGTCGCTCCAGGCCGGCTCCGCACGTCCGGCCCCACCGGCGCGCCCCCCGTGCCGCCCGGCCGTTCCTGGTCTGGCTCCACCTCGCGCGTCCACGCCCGCTTCCGGGTCGGACTACCGCACCTCTCCTCTTCACCTCGTCGCGACGCGCGCGCCGGCTGCGTCCACCACCTCTTTGCCCGAGACCAGGCCACCCACCGGCTCGGCCTGCAGCGCCTCCGACCCACTCCCGCAAGTGCCTCGGTGGTCCTGCCTCGTCGCCTGCTCCACTCCGCAACGAGGGACCCGCGCAAGTCTGCCCTACCATCCGCCCATGCCAGCTAACGCCCCGCGTCGTCACCTCCGGCCAAATGCTGCTCCGGGCCGGCTCCCGATCGCGTGCCTGGCTGCTGCGCCCGGCGGCCGCGCCCGAGCCTCGGCCGCCCCTCGGCCTCCCGTGCATGGTTCCATCCGCGCCTGCCCAGCCTCCGTCCGGCTGCACCCACGCGCCTCCGGGTCTTCCCGACCTTCATCCCGCCGACCGGCCCTGTCTTGCACCCTGCCTCGCGTCGGGCCCCGCCCCGCTGCGGCCGGGTCGCCCCGCGCGCTGCTCCACTAGCTCCACCTCCAACCCGGACGGACGCCTCCGGCCAGCGCCGCCTCCACCTACCGGCACCCCCGCGCCCGCTTCGTCCGGCCGGCCACGGCCCGCGCCGCCTTGGCCCCTTGCTCCACCCGAGGCCTGGCCGGCTCGTGCCCCGCATGCCGCGCCGGCTCGTGCGCCTCGGCCGGCTGCCGCCGGCAATGCCTCCGGCCGGCTGCCACTCCAGGGCTCGACGCGGCCACGAGGCTTCTCGCCGGCTCACGGCCTGGCCGGCTCCCGTGCCGCTCCGATCGCTCATGTGTGGACACCTCCCAGAGCAAAAAAGAGTGGGCCGGCTGCCTACTCGTGCAGAAAAAGGAAAAGTGGGAGCCGACAAAAAAGAAGAAGAAGAAAAGAAAAGAAAAAGGCCGCCCGACGCCTCCGTCCGCCCGCGACGCTGCTCCGCCAACGGTCATGCCCGCCTCGACGCCTGGCCGGCGGTGCCAGGCCGGCTCGGCCGCGTCCCATTGCACCGTCCGTTCGGTCGGGCCCGACCAGCCAGGACCCCCCTTTGTGCACCCGTAGGATCGAAGGCTAGACCCAGCAGGTGTGCCGGCGCGTTCCGCAAGTGCCGAACCACGCCGGCTGTCTTCGCCAACAACCATCTCCGCGACGTCAAAAAATGCAATGCACCTCCTTCCTCGGAGGCTCGGAGGCTAGCCCTTGGCAGCGCCTTGCGCACTCCAGCCGGTGGACCCAGCGTCCGGCCTCGGCAGCGCCTCGCGCACACCAGCCGGCGGACCCCGCGTCCGGCCTCGATAGCGTCTCGCGCATATCAGCCGGTGGACCCCGCGTCCGCCCTCGGTAGTGCCCCGCACACCCCAGCCGGCGGACCCCTCGTCCGCCCTCGACAGGGCCCCGCGCCCACGGTCGACGGTCCCCGCGTCCGCGCCCGGCGTCCTCAATGCCACTATCTGCTTCAGCAACAGCAAGGACCCTCCGCCCGACTCTTTGAGTCGCCCGGAGGCTCGGAGGCTACACCCAGCGGGTTCGCTGGCGTGCCCCCGCTGGAAACCGCCAGCCGGTGGACTTCGCGTCCACGCCTGGCAGGGCTCCGTGCCCACCTGCCGACGGACCCCGCGTCCGCGCCCGACAGCGCTTCGTGCACGTCAGCAGGACCACATTGACGACAAAACCGCCTCGCCGGCACCCAAAAGCAATGTGAGATCTCCACACGCATACTCTTACACCGTACACACAAAACAAATAACCCCGAGTGGCCCTCGGGGGCCATCTCGGCATTTATTCTACACTTTACTATTCACCCCGACGTCGGCTAGTCTCGGCTCGGGGCTGGCCGCTTGGCCCGATACGTTCGTTCCCAAGGGACGGCTTAGTAGCGTGCATGCGACCAAAGGCCCACTCTTCGTCTCAGCTACAAAACCGCACTGCGGCTGTCCGGCTAGCAAGAGCAAAAGTTGGAGGTCACCACATGCGAAAAGCATCCGGGGAGAAAATGGCTTGGGCGACCTGGTCGTTTCATCTATGAGTATCTCCTCGATCGAGTTCGCTCCCAGAGTCTGAGTATTCTACGCTCCATTCCGCGGCCCACTCTTCATCTCAGTTACAGACTGGCTCTCGGCTGTTTGGCTAGCAAGAGCAAAAGCCAAAGAGCAGAAAGAACATGAAAAAGACTTAAGGGGGCTCAAGCGAAACCGAGTCGGCACCCTTCGCATAAAGCTCATGCACTACCAAAATCAAATATTTGATATACCTGTGCCGACTTAACCTTGTCTTTTGCACGATCATCCATGAGGAACCTCCTCACCTAGAGGCTCGGAGGCTACCCGTCGACAGGGCTCTATGCCCATCAGCCGGCGGACTCTCCGTCTGACCCCGACAGCGCCTCGCGCTCGACAGCCGGCGGACCCAACATCCGCCTTCGGTAGGGCTCCACGCCCATCAGCCGGCGGACCCTCCGTCCGCGTCCGACAACGCCTCGCGCCCATCAGCCGGCGGACCCTCCGTCCACGCCCGATAATGCCTCGCACTCGACAGCCGGCGGCCCCCGCATCCGCCTTCGGCAGGTCTCCACGCCCATCAGCGGACGGACCCTCCGTTCGCGCCCGGCAATGCCTCGCGCTCGACAGCCGGCGGACCCCGCGTCCGCCTTTGGCATGGCTCCACACCCATCAGCTAGCGGACCCTCCGTCCGCGCCCGGCAGCGCCTCGCGCTCGACAGCCGGCGGACCCCACGTCCGCCTTCGGCAGGGCTCCACTCCAATCAGCTGTCGGACCCTCCCTCCGCGCCCTGCAACGCCTCGCGCCCATCAACCGGCGGACCCTCCGTCCGTGCTCGGCAACGCCTCGTGCTCGACAGCCGGCGGACCCGTGTCCGCCTTCGGCAGGTCTCCACGCCCATCAGCCGGTGGAACCTCCGTCCCCGCCCGACAGCGCCTCGTGCTCGACAGCCGGCGGACCCCACGTTCGCCTTCGGCAGGGCTCCGCACCCATCAGCTGGCGGACCCTTCGTCTGCACCCAGCAACGCCTCGCGCCCATCAGCCGACAGACCCTCCGTCCGTGCCTCGACTGCCGGCGGACCCCGCGTCCACCTTCGGCAGGGCTCCACGCCCATCAGCCGTCGGACCCTCCGTCCGCGCCCGACAGCGCCTCGCGCTTGACAGCCGGCGGACCCCACGGCCGCCTTCGGCAGGGCTCCATGCCCATCAGCCGGCGGACCCCACGTCTGCCTTCGGCAGGGCTCCACACTCATCAGCCGACGGACCCTTCGTCCGCGCCAGGCAACGCCTCGCGCTCGACTGCCGGCGGACCCCACGTCCGCCTTCGGCAGGGCTCCACGCCCATCAGCCGGCGGACCCTCCGTCCACGCCCGGCAACGCCTTGCGCCCATCAGCCGGCGGACCCTCCGTCCGCGCCCGGCAACGCCTCGCGCTCGACAGCCGGCAGACCCCACGTCCGCCTTCGGCAGGGCTCCACGCCCATCAGCCGGCGGACCCTCCGTCCGCGCCCAGCAATGCCTCGCGCCCATTAGCCGGTGGACCCTCCGTCCGCGCTCGGCAATGCCTCGTGCTCGACAAACGGCGGGCACCGCGTTCGCCTTCGACAGGGCGCCACGCCCATCAGTCGGCGGATCCTTTGTCCGCGCCCGGCAACGCCTCGCGCCCATCAGCCGACAGACCCTCCGTCCGTGCCTCGACTGCCGGCGGACCCCGCGTCCACCTTCGGCAGGGCTCCACGCCCATCAGCCGTCGGACCCTCCGTCCGCGCCCGACAGCGCCTCGCGCTTGACAGCCGGCGGACCCCACGGCCGCCTTCGGCAGGGCTCCATGCCCATCAGCCGGCGGACCCCACGTCTGCCTTCGGCAGGGCTCCACACTCATCAGCCGACGGACCCTTCGTCCGCGCCAGGCAACGCCTCGCGCTCGACTGCCGGTGGACCCCACGTCCGCCTTCGGCAGGGCTCCACGCCCATCAGCCGGCGGACCCTCCGTCCACGCCCGGCAACGCCTTGCGCCCATCAGCCGGCGGACCCTCCGTCCGCGCCCGGCAACGCCTCGCGCTCGACAGCCGGCAGACCCCACGTCCGCCTTCGGCAGGGCTCCACGCCCATCAGCCGGCGGACCCTCCGTCCGCGCCCAGCAATGCCTCGCGCCCATTAGCCGGTGGACCCTCCGTCCGCGCTCGGCAATGCCTCGTGCTCGACAAACGGCGGGCACCGCGTTCGCCTTCGACAGGGCGCCACGCCCATCAGTCGGCGGACCCTTTGTCCGCGCCCGGCAATGCCTCGCCCTCGACAGCCGGTGGATCCTGCGTCCGCCTTCGGTGGGGCTCCATGCCCTTCAGCTGGCAGACCCTCCGTCCGCGCTCGGCAATGCCCCGTGCTCGACAGCCGACGGACCCCGCGTCCGCCTTCGGCAGAGCTCCATGCCCATCAGCCGGCGGACCCTCCGTCCATGCCCGGCAGCGCCTCGCGCTTGACAGCCGGCGGACCCCGCGTCCGCCTTCGGCAGGGCTCCACGCCCATCAGCCGACGGACCCTCTGTCCACGCCCGGCATCCTCGATGCCGCCGTCTACTTCAGCAACGGCAAAGACCCTTCGCCCGACTCTTCGAGTTGCCCGGAGGCTCGGAGGCTACACTTGTGGGTGCGCCAGCGTGCCCCCACTGGAAAAACGCCATGCCGGTTGCAGGCCCACCGCCGGCTGCCACCGGGATCCTCGATGCCGCCATCTACTCCAACAATAGCAAAGACCCTCCGCCCGACTCCTCGAGTCGCCCGGAGGCTCAGAGGCTACGCCCAGCGGGTGCGCTGGCGCACCCCTGCTAGAAGCAAGCCGCGTCATCCTCAACCCGTAGCCGGCCCTCATCGACGACTTCTGCAACAACAACAACGGCGACGAAAAACCTCGGCCTGACTCTTCGAGTCACCCGGAGGCTCGGAGGCTACTGTCGGGGGAATGACCCCCGGATACCCCAAAGATGGCGAGTCGGACGGGGTGCGCGCCCACCCGGGCTGACTGCTCCACTCGGCCAGCTGCTCCTGTCCGGCTGCTCCCGTCCGTCTGCTCCTGTCTGGCTGCTCCTGTCCGGCTCCTCCAGTCTAGCTGCTCCTGTCCGGCTGCTCCTCTCCGGCTCCTCCAGTCCGGCTCCTCCAGTCCGGCTGCTCCTGTCCGGCTGCCGGCTAAAGCCCGATGAAGTCAGCTCCAGGCGTGACGTCGGACACGAGCTGACAACACTGTGGCTGACGGACTACAGAGCTGGCCACCCTACTATAGACGGGCACTATTCGCTAATAGTGCCTCACTGTGCACCTTGATGCATCATGTCACCCTGCCCCAATAGTGGCGCACTATAGCCTGCATAACGAGTCATATCACATGTCACCTTCAACAGTGTAATCAGGCCAAGTGGGCCACCCCTTGGCCCCTGGGCCTCCCTATATAAGAGGCACCAGGGGAGCTCACAGGAGGAAAGGAGGCGGGCAAGCAAACAAGTTGTCCAAGCTCTCCCCCATTCCTCTCTTTTCCCCACTTACTCCCACACGTGAGGCCATGGAAGGGAGCAACCAGCACCCTCTCCCTCCTCCCCAAACAGCTCCCGGAATAACCATGTACCAAATGTACCTCAGTTATGCAAACATGCAGGAGTAGGGGTATTATCTCTCCGGAGAGCCCCGAACCTAGGTAAACCATTGCGTGCTATTCGCATACCCGTCCTGAATCATCCATGGCGACCTTGCCCTCACCTCGATAAGCCACTCCGTGGCATCTGCTGTCTCGCGTGACCCCCCGTGAGAAAGCCACGACACTCTACATTCGAGATTAGTTTTGAACCTAAATAAATGTTGTTTGGTGTCTGCGTTGAACATGAACATGATTAGATCATGTTTATTAAGATAAGGCTATTCATTGAAGTCAGAGAATAATGGTTGTTCTATTTATGTGAATAATACCTTCTATGCTCATGCACACAATGTGAATGGTTTATTGAATCTTGATCGTAGTGATACAGATGTTCATAATATTGATGCTAAAAGTTGCGAAGTTAATGATGATAGTACTACTTACTTGTGGCACTGCTGTTGTCATCGTTTTCTCATGACAGATGCCATGGGTAGGCTTATCGAGAGTGGTTGGGTCCTATGGACACCGATGGACTCCGGGAGCGGTATTGGGGACAAACGGTGTGGGACGCATGATGTACCCAGGTTTGGGGCCCTCCATAGGAGGTAATACCCCTAGTCCTGCTAGTCTGGTTGACAAACCAGAGGGGGGATACAATGGTGCTCCTTGAGCTATATGGGTAGAGGAGGAAGAAGGAGCTAGCTTGCCTTCACTGCCTCTCTACGTGGGAGTGTGTGTGTGTGTGTGTGTGATGCTAGGGAAGTGATATCCCCGTGCTTGGGGAAGCTTCGAGGGGTTTTATAGGCCAACCCCCCGGAATACAATATGAGTAGAGGGTACTGGAGGACCCCAGCCGGCGGTCTCTCTAGCCAGCCATGGGGCCCTCGGCTGATGGGTCTTGTTGCTGGTAGGGCCCGCCGGCTACGATGCCCCGTTGGGAGCCAGAGGGGGCCCACCTGGTAGGACCCCATGCCCGTCGCGTCGAGGCACGGGTCGTCCATTGAGACGTCGTCTAGTGGCAGCCGACCACGGTCAGCGGTACAGCCGGACGCGCTATAGCCATGTCGGGCTGGCAATGGAGTGGTTGATGGCGTGCCAACAGTGTGCCGGATGGCCAGTCATAGTCAGCCAGGGTTAGAGGCACTGACGCCCCTACTGTAGCCATGTGGGCGTTGACCTCTGATGCGATGTGGGGGCTATTGGAGCCATGTGCGTCTGGGGCGCGGTCTCCAATGTCTCGTCGGCTAGAGTGTGAGGCGTCTCCGCCTCTAGCCGGCCGGCCCATCGCAGCCAGCTCGCCCTACAGTCGTTTCAAAAACTTGGAGTAAAAGGGGTCGAATAAGGCTACCCTGGGCTTATCCCCCCATCAGTAGTCCCCGAAGCAGGGGAGGCCCGTCGGTGAGCGGTAGCGGACCTTGCCGGCTTGAGTATCGTGTTCTTATGTCATTGCGCTATCCAGGAGCCGGAAGGCATGAGCGCGGGAGAGGCCAGCTTCGTAGCCGGCCGACACTTCGTAGGATGCCTCAAATTCCCCAACAGGCAGAGGAGACATGCCATGTGGGGAGCACAGCGGGCCGTATCCTCACAAGCCACACAAAGGACAAGACCAGGCCATGGGGCAGGGCCTGTTGGGAGACGTAGTAGTAAATCAAAAAAATTCCTACGTGTCACCAAGATGTATCTATGGAGAAACCAGCAATGAGTGGGTAGAGATTGCATCTTCATACCTTTGAAGATCGCTAAGCAGAAGCGTTACAAGAACATGGTTGGTGGATCGTACTCGTAGCGATTCAGATTGCGGTGGACTCCGATCTTAGCGCCGAACAACGGTGCCTCCGCGTTCAACACACATGCAGCCCGGTGACGTCTCCTACGCCTTGATCCAGCAAGGAGGAAGGAAAGGTTGGGGAAAAGCTCCAACAGCAGCACGATGGCGTGGTGGTGGTGGAGCAGCAAGGTATTCCGGCAGGGCTTCGCCTAAGCACTGCGGAGGAGGAAGAAGAGAGATAGGGCTGCGCCGTGGGAGAGAGATCAAATCTTGTTCCAAAACAGCCAAAACCTCAAGTATATATAGGAGGAGGGAGAGGGAGGGCTGCCTTGGCCCCTCCTCCAAGGAGGAGAGCTTCGGCCAAAGCTAGGGAGGAGTCCACCTCCCACAAGGGAGGTGGATCTCTTCGTTTTGAATCTCCTTTAGCCTTATCTCCTTATCCCTAGCCGCATGGGCCTTTAAGGAAGGACTTGGCCAGCCCAATAGGGGCTGGTACACCTCCTCTAACAGCCCATGAAGTCCTTTGGTCGCCACACCCCACTCGGGGGTCCTCCGGCACCCTCCCGGCACTCCCGGTACACTACCGATGAGCCTGAAAATTTTCCGGTGACCAAAACTGGACTTCCTATATATCAATATTTACCTCCGGACCATTCCGGAGCTCCTCATGATGTCTGGGATCTCATCCGAGACTTCGAACAACCTTTGGTAATCACGTATACCATTTCCCTATAACCCTAGCGTCATCGAACCTTAAGTGTGTAGACCCTACGGGTTCGGGAGACACGTAGACATGACCGAGACACCTCTCCGGTCAATAACCAATAGTGGGATCTGGATACCCATGTTGGCTCCCACATGCTCCACGATGATCACATCAGATGAACCACGATATCGGGGATTCAGTCAATCCCGTATACAATTCCCTTTGTCTATCGGTATGATATTTGCCCGAGATTCGATCGTCGGTATCTCTATACCTTGTTCAATCTCGTTACCGGCAAGTATCTTTACTCGTTCCGTACTACATCATCCCATGGCTAACTCCTTAGTCACATTGAGCTCATTATGATGATGTCTTACCGAGTGGGCCCAGAGATACCTCTCCGTCACACGGAGTGACAAATCCCAGTCTCGATTCGTGCCAACCCAACAGACACTTTCGGAGATACCCGTAGTGCACCTTTATAGCCACCCAGTTACGTTGTGACTTTTGGCACACCCAAAGCATTCCTATGGTATCCGGGAGTTGCACAATCTCATGGTCTAAGGAAACGATACTTGACATTGAAAAGCTTTAGCAAACGAACTACACGATCTTGTGCTATGCTTAGGATTGGGTCTTGTCCATCATATCATTCTCCTAATGATGTGATCCCGTTATCAACGACATCCAATGTCCATGGTCATGAAACCATGACCATCTATTGATCAACGAGCTAGCCAACTAGAGGCTCACTAGGGACATGTTGTGGTCTATGTATTCACACTTGCATTACGGTTTTTGGTTAATACAATTATAGCGTGAACAATAGAAAATTATCATGAACAAGGAAATACAATAATAACCATTTTATTATTGCCTCTAGGGCATATTTCCAACAGCCTCCCACTTGCACTAGAGTCAATAATCTAGTTACATTGTGATGAATCGAACACCCATAGCATTCTGGTGTTGATCATGTTTTGCTCGTGAGAGAGGTTTAGTCAACGGATCTGCGACATTCAGATCCGTATGCACTTTACAAATATCTATATCTCCCTCCTGAATGTAATCACGGGTGGAGTTGAAGCGGCGCTTGATGTGTCTTGTCTTCTTATGAAACCTGGGCTCCTTCGCAAGGGCAAACCTCCAGTGTTGTCACAGAATAGAGTCATCGGGCCCGACGCACTTGGAATTACTCCTAGGTTGGTGATGAACTCCTTCATCTAGACTCCTTCCTTTGCTGCTTCCGAAGCAGCTATGTACTCCGCTTCACATGTAGATGCCGCCACGACGCATTGCTTGCTGCTGCACCAGCTGACTGCCCCTCCGTTCAAAATATACATGTATTCGGTTTGTGACTTGGAGTCATCCAGATCTGTGTCGAAGCTAGCATCGACGTAACCCTTTACGACGAGCTCTTCGACACCTCCATATACGAGAAACATGTCCTTTGTCCTTTTCAGGTACTTCAGGATATTCTTGACCGCTGTCCAGTGTTCCGCTCCAGGATCACTTTGGTACCTCCCTACCAAACTTTTGGCAAGGTTCACATTCGGTCTGGTACATAGCATGGCATACATAATAGAGCCTATGGCTCAAGCATAGGGGATGACACTCATCTCTTCTCTATCCTTTGCCGTAGTCGGGCATTGAGTCGTACTCAATCTCACACCATGTAATATAGGGAAGAACCCCTTCTTGGACTGATCCATATTGAACTTC
Source organism: Hordeum marinum (assembly GCA_022496015.1). Classification (NCBI taxonomy): domain Eukaryota; kingdom Viridiplantae; phylum Streptophyta; class Magnoliopsida; order Poales; family Poaceae; genus Hordeum; species Hordeum marinum. The sequence continues at coordinate 46,880,841 of CM039676.1, forward strand.
TTCAATATCTTTTCAAGGTATGTGCTTTGTGAAAGATCTATGAGGCGTCTCGATCTATCTCTATAGATCTTAATACCTAATATGTAAGCAGCTTCTCCAAGGTCCTTCATTGAAAAACATTTATTCAAGTAGGCCTTTACACTTTCCAAAAGTTCTATATCATTTCCCATTATCAATATGTCATCCACATATAATATGAGAAATGCTATAGAGCTCCCACTCACTTTCTTGTAAATACATGGTTCTCCATAAACCTGTACAAACCCAAATGCTTTAATCACCTCATTAAAGCGAATGTTCCAACTCCGAGATGCTTGCACCAGCCCATAGATGGAGCGCTGGAGCTTGCATACTTTGTTAGCATCTTTAGGATCTACAAAACCTTCCCGCTACATCGTATACAGTTCTTCCTTAAGGAAGCCATTAAGGAATGCCGTTTTGACGTCCATTTGCCAGATCTCATAATCATTAAATGTGGCAATTGCTAACATGATCCGGACAGACTTTAGCATCGCTACGGGTGAGAAAGTCTCATCATAGTCAACTCCTTGAACTTGTCGATAACCCTTAGCGACAAGCCGAGCCTTATAGACGGTCACATTACCATCCGCGTCAGTCTTCTTCTTAAAGATCCATTTATTTTCAATGGCTCGCTTATCATCAGGCAAGTCCACCAAAGTCCACACTTTGTTCTCATACATGGATCCTATCTCGGATTTCATGGCTTCAAGCCATTTGTTGGAATCCGGGCCGCCATCACTTCTTCATAGTTCGAAGGTTCACCGTTGTCTAACAACATGATCTCCAGGACAGGGTTGCCGTACCACTCTGGTGCGGAACGTGTCCTAGTGGACCTTCGAGGTTCAATAGTAACTTGATCTAAAGTTTCATGATCATCATCATTAACTTCCTCTCTAGCTGGTGTAGGCTCCAAAGAAACAACTTCCTATGCCGCGCTACTCTCCAATTCGAGCGGAGGTACAATTACCTCATCAAGTTCTATTTTCCTCCCACTTACTTCTTTCGAGAGAAACTCTTTCTCGAGAAAGGATCCATTCTTAGCAACAACGACTTTGCCTTCGGATTGAGGTAGAAGGTATACCCAATAGTCTCTTTGGGATATGCTATGAAGACACACCTTTCCGCTTTGGGTTCGAGCTTCTCAGGTTGAAGTTTCTTCACATAAGCATCACATCCCCAAACTTTTAGAAACGATAGCTTAGGTTTCTTTCCAAACCATAATTCATACGGTGTCGTCTCAACGGATTTTGACGGTGCCCTATTTAAAGTGAATGCGGCAGTATCTAATGCATATCCCCAAAATGATAGCGGTAAGTCGGTAAGAGACATCATAGATCGCACCATATCCAATAGAGTGCGATTACGATGTTCAGACACACCATTTCGCTGAGGTGTGCCAGGCGGCGTGAGTTGTGAAACAATTCCACATTTCCTTAGGTGCGTGCCAAACTCGTGACTTAAATATTCTCCGCCACGATCAGATCGTAGGCACTTTATTTTCCTGTCACGTTGATTCTCTACCTCACTCTGAAATTCCTTGAACCTTTCACAGGTTTCAGACTTGTGTTTCATTAAGTAGACATACCCATATCTTCTCAAGTCATCAGTGAGGGTGAGACATAACGATAGCCACCACGAGCCTCAATGCTCATTGGACCGCACACATCGGTATGTATTATTTCCAACAAGTCAGTTGCTCGCTCCATTGTTCTAGAGAACATAGTCTTGGTCATCTTGCCCATGAGGCATTGTTCGCACGTGTCAAATGATTCAAAATCAAGAGACTCCAAAAGTACATCAGCATGGAGCTTCTTCATGCGTTTGACACCAATATGACCAAGGCGGCAGTGCCACATGTAAGTGGGACTATCGTTATCAACCTTACACTTTTTTGGTACTCACACTATGGACATGTGTAACATCACGTTCGAGATTCATCAAGAATAAACCATTGACCAGCGGGGTATAACCATAAAATATTTCTCTCATATAAATAGAACAACCATTATTCTCAGATTTAAATGAGTAGCCATCTCGTATCAAGCGAGATCCAGATACAATGTTCATGCTCAAAGCTGGTACTAAATAACAATTATTAAGGTTTAAAACTAATCCCGAAGGTAGATGCAGAGGTAGCGTGCCGATGGCGATCACATTGACCTTGGAACCATTCCCGACGCGCATCGTCACCTCGTCCTTCGCCAGTCTCCGCTTATTCCGCAGCTCCTGCTTGGAGTTACAAATGTGAGCAACTGCTCCGGTATCAAATACCCAGGAGCTACTATGAGCGCTGGTTAGGTACACATCAATAACAAGTATATCACATATACCTTTAACGTTGTCGGCCTTCTTATCCGCTATGTACTTGGGGCAGTTTTGCTTCCAATGACCGGTACCCTTGCAATAAAAGCACTCAGTCTCAGGCTTGGGTCCATTCTTGTTCTTCTTCCCGGCAACTTGCTTACTGGGCGAGGCAACAGATTTGTCGTCCTTCTTTAAGTTCTTCTTACCCTTGCCTTTGTTGAAACTAGTGGTCTTATTTACCATCAACACTTGATGCTCCTTTTTGATCTCGACCTCCGCTGATTTCAGCATCGAGTACAACTCAGGAATGGACTTCTCCGTCCCTTGCATGTTGTAGTTCATCACAAAGCTCTTGTAGCTAGGTGGAAGCGACTGGAGGAATCTGTCAATGACCGAGTCATCCGGGGGATTAACTCCCAGCTGAGTCAAGCGGTTGTGTAGCCCAGACATCTTGAGGATGTGCTCACCGATAGAACCGTTCTCCTCCATCTTACAGCTGAAGAATTTGTCGGAGACGTCATATCTCTTGACCCGGGAATGAGCTTGGAAAACCAGTTTCAGCTCTTGGAACATCTCATATGCTCCGTGTTGCTCAAAACACTTTTGGAGACCCAGTTCTAAACTGTAAAGCGTGCTGCACTGAACAACGGAGTAATCATCGCAGCGTGAATGCCAAGCGTTCGCAACATCTTGCTCTGCTGGGAGAACGGGTGCGTCACCTAGCGGTGCATCAAGGACATACCATCTTTTGGAAGCTATGAGGATGATCCTCAAGCTACGGACCCAGTCCGCATAGTTCCTTCCACCATCTTTCAGCTTGGTTTTCTATAGGAACGCGTTGAAGTTCAGGTTGGCATTAGCTTTGGCCATTGGATCTACAATATATATTGTAAAGACAATTTTAGACTAAGTTTATGATAATTAAGTTCACAAAATCAAATTATTTAATGAACTCCCACTTAGATAGACATCTCTCTAGTCATCCAAGTGATGCATCATCCATGTCAACTAGCCCGTGACCGATCATCACGTGAGACGGACTAGTCATCCATGGTGAACATCTCCATGTTGATCATATCTTCTATACGACTCATGTTCGACCTTTCAGTCTTCCGTGTTCCGAGGCCATGTCTGTACATGCTAGGCTCGTCAAGTCAACCTAAGTGTTTCGCATGTGTAAATCTGGCTTACACCCATTGTTAGCAAACGTTAGAACCTATCAAACTCGATCATCACGTGGTGCTTCGGAACAACGATCCCTAGCAACGGTGCACAGTTAGGGTGAACACCTTTCTTGAAATTTTATTGAGATATCATCTTATTTACTATCGTCGTTCTAAGCAAATAAGATATAAACATGATAAGCATCACATGCAATCAATATAGTGACATGATATGACCAATATCATCTTGCTCCTGTGATCTCCATCTTCGGGGCACCATGATCATCACTATCACCGGCACGACACCATGATCTCCATCATCATGATCTCCATCATTGTGTCTTCATGAAGTTGTCTCGCCAACTATTACTTCTACTACTATGGCTAACGTTTAGAAATAAAGTAAAGTAATTACATGGCGTTTATGATTGACACGCAGATCATACAATAAAATAAGACAACTCCCATGGCTCGTGTCGGTTGTCATGCTCATCGACCTGCAAGTCGTGAATCCTATTACAAGAACATGATCAATCTCATACATCACAATGCATCACATCACAAGGCACATGCTGCAAAAACAAGTTAGACGTCCTCTAATTTGTAGTTGCAAGTTTTTACGTGGCTGCTATAGGTTTCTAGCAAGAACGTTTCTTACCTACGCCAAAACCACAACGTGATATGCCAATTGCTCTTTACCCTTCATAAGGACCCTTTTCATCGAATCCAATCCGACTAAGGTGGAAGAGACAGACACCCGCTAGCCACCTTATGCAAGAAGTGCATGTCAGGCGGTGGAACCAGTCTCACGTAAGCGTACGAGTAAAGTTGGTCCGGGCCGCTTCATCCCACAATACCTCCGAATCAAGATAAGACTAGCAGTGGTAAGCAAATTAACAAGATCGACGCCCACAACTGCTTTGTGTTCTACTCGTGCATAGATTCTACGCATAGACCTAGCTCATGATGCCACTTTTGGGAGACGTAGTAGTAAATCAAAAAAATTCCTATGTGTCACCAAGATCTATCTATGGAGAAACCAGCAACGAGTGGGGAGAGATTGCATCTTCATACCTTTGAAGATCGCTAAGCGGAAGCATTACAAGAATGCGGTTGGTGGAGTCGTATAGCGATTCATATTGCGGTGGACTCCGATCTTAGCGCCGAACAACGGCGCCTCCGTGTTCAACACACGTGCAGCCCGGTGACGTCTCCTACGCCTTGATCCAGCAAGGAGGAAGGAAAGGTTGGGGAAGAGCTCTAGTAGCAGCACAACGGCGTGGTGGTGGTGGAGCAGCAAGGTATTCCCGCAGGGCTTTGCCTAAGCACTGCGAAGGAGGAAGAAGAGAGGTATGGCTGAGCCATGGGAGAGAGATCAAATCTTGTTCCAAAACAGCCAAACCCTCAAGTATATATAGGTGAGGGAGAGGGAGGGCTGCCTTGGACCCTCCTCCAAGGAGGAGAGCTTCGGTCGAAGCTAGGGAGGAGTCCACCTCCCACAAGGGAGGTGGATCTCTTCCTTTTGAATCTCCTTATCCCTAGCCGCATGGGCCTTTATGGAAGGACTTGGCCCTCCCAATAAGGTCTGGCACCTCCTCTAACAGCCCACAAAGTCCTTTGGTCATCACACCCTTCCCGGGGGTCCTCCGGCACCCTCCCGGCACTCCCGATACACTACCGATGAGCCCGAAAACTTTCCGGTGACCAAAATTGGACTTCCTATATATAAATCTTTACCTCCGGACCATTCCGGAGCTCCTCGTGATGTCCGGGATCTCATCCGGGACTCTGAAAAACCTTAGGTAATCACGTATACCATTTCCCTATAACCCTAGCGTCATCAAACCTTAAGTGTGTAGACCCTACGGGTTCGGGAGACACGTAGACATGACCGAGACACCTCTCCAATCAATAACCAACAGTAGGATCTGGATACCCATGTTGGCTCCCACATGCTCCATCATGATCTCATCGGATGAACCACGATATCGGGGATTCAATCAATCCCGTATACAATTCCCTTTGTCTATCGGTATCATACTTGCCCGAGATTCGATCATTGGTATCTCTATACCTTGTTCAATCTTGTTACCGGCAAGTCTCTTTAGTCGTTCCGTAATACATCATCTCGTGGTTAACTCCTTAGTCACATTGACCTCATTATGATGATGTCTTACCGAGTGGGCCTAGAGATACCTCTCCGTCACATGGAGTGACAAATCCCAGTCTTGATTCGTGCCAACCCAATAGACACTTTCGGAGATACCCGTAGTGCACCTTTATAGCCACCCAGTTATGTTGTGACGTTTGGCGCACCCAAAGAATTCCTACGGTATCCGGGAGTTGCACAATCTCATGGTCTAAGGAAACGATACTTGACATTGAAAAGCATTAGCAGACGAACTACACGATCTTGCGCTATGCTTAGGATTGGGTCTTGTCCATCACATCATTCTCATAATGATGTTATGTTGTTATCAACGACATCCAATGTCCATGGTCATGAAACTGTGACCATCTATTGATCAACGAGCTGGGCAACTAGAGGCTCACTAGGGACATGTTGTGGTCTATGTATTCACACATGCATTACGGTTTCTGGTTAATACAATTATAGCATGAACAATAGACAATTATCATGAACAAGGAAATACAATAATAACCATTCTATTATTGCCTCTAGGGCATATTTCCAACATGGCCCACTTCGGCCGTGGCCTCGACCCGCGCGCGTGGATCTTCTGTGGCTTGGGCCATCGATTGGCGTTCCCGAGCGCATTAACGCCCTTGCCAAACGTGGCGGAGGTTTTTAAATAGGGGGAGAGGAGCAGAATGGCACATTCGCTCCCTCCGCCCCAGTGCTTCATCTCCGTCGCCCCTCCCTGCCCATTCGAGAGAAGAGAGAGAAAGAGAGATCTCCACCACCGTCCGCCATCACCGGGAGCTGTATTCCACCGAGCCCTTTGTGCCCCGCCGTTCTGACCGCGAAACCCTTGAGGGCGATGGTGAGCAAGGGCGCTTGGGATGGCAGCAACGTCTACGAGCATTTCGTCGAGCATCTCCGCCACTGCCGCAAGTTGCCGTTGGCGGAGCACCTTGAGGCGTGCGTTGCCGAGGCGGAGAACTTGTCGGCCCTGTGAGAGGGTGAGGTGGTGGTGTTCACCGAGTGATACGTCTCCAACGTATCTATAATTTATGAAGTATTCATGCCATGTCTACAATAATTCTATGTGATTTTGGTATGATTTTATTAGAACTAACCCGGACTGATGTTGTTTTCAGCAGAACTACCATGGCATCGCTTTTGTGCAGAAATAAAGGCCCTCGATATGGGCTGAAAATTTACAGAAAAATACTGGAGCGAAAAATACCGGAGAAGAGTCCTGAGGGAGTCACAAGCCACCAGGGCGCGGCCACCCCCCTGGTCGCGCCTAGCTGGCTTCTAACCTCCTCGGGAACCTTCTGGACATGGGACCAATGCCAAATACTCCTATAAATACCCAAACCTCCGAAAATAAACCTAGAATGGGAGTTCCGCCACCATAAGACTCCAGAGCCACAAAAAACTAATCCCTGTCGGAGGGGGAAACCATCACCAAAGGCCATCTTCATCATCCTGGCGGTCTCCAAGACAAGGAGGGAGTAGTTCACTCTCGGGGCTGAGGGTATGTACCAGTAGCTATGTGTTTGATCTCTCTCTCGTGTTCTTGAGATGACACGATCTTGGTGTACCGCGAGCTTTATTAATATAGATGAATCATATGGAGTTTCCCCTCTCTATCTTCTTGTGATGAATTGAGTTTTCCCTTTGAAGTTTTCTTATCGTATTGAGTCTTGAAGGATTTGAGAACACTTGATGTATGTCTTGCGATGGGTTATCCGTGGTGGCAATGGGGTGTTCTATTTAGCCACTTGATGTATGTTTTGGTGATCAACTTACGGGTTTCGTGACCTTGGGAATCTATGCATAGGGGTTGGCACATGTTTTCGTCTTGAATCTCCGGTAGAAACTTTGGGGCACCCTTTGAAGTTCTTTGTATTTGATTGAACATGATGGTTTTGAAATTTTGTGATGCATATCGTATAATTAAGCCCATGGGTACTTGTGGTGACATTGGAGTATCTAGGTGACATTAGGGTTTTGGTTCATATGTGTCTTAAGGCGTTATTTTAGTATGAACTCTTGGGCTGTTCGTGACACTTATAGGGATATCTTATAAGATTGATTGGAAAAGATAACTTTGAGGTGGTTTCATACCCTACAATAATTTCTTCATTAGTTCTCCACCATTTGTGACTTTTGAGTGAACTCTTTGTCGCATGAGAGGTATTTACATATGATTCAACTATGTAAGTATTGTTGAGAGAACTTGCACTAGTGAAAGTACGAACCCTAGGCCTTGTTTCTAAGCATTGCAATTCCATTTGTGCTCACTTTTATCAGTAGTTACATTGCTGTTTTTATATTTTTCAGATTACAAAAACCTATATTTACAATCCATACTGCAGTTGTATCACCATCTCTTCGCCGAACTAGTGCACCTATGCAATTTACCATTGTATTGGGTGTGTTGGGGACACAAGAGACTCTTTGTTATTTGGTTGCAAGGTTTTTTGAGAGAGACCATCTTCAGCCTATGCCTCCCACAAAGTGATAAACCTTAGGGCATCCACTTGGGGAAAATGCCATTGTCCTACAAAACTCTGCGCTTGGAGGCCCAACAAAGTCTACAAGAATAAAGTTGTGTAGTAGACATCAAACTCTTTTTTGGCGTTGTTTCTGGGGAGGTGAGTGCTTGAAGGTATATCTTTAGATCTTGCAATTGAATCTTTTAGTTTCTTGTTTTTCACTAGTTTGGTTTTATAAAAAAAAAACTACAAAAAATGGAATTGAGGTTGCCTCACATGCTTCATCTTTTTAATATCTTTCATGGAAATGGTGGAAAGGAAAGTTGTGCTCAAGTGATAGAAGAAAAGTTCTTAAAATGTTTGGCACTAAATCTTTGAGCAATGAGCATGATTGCAATTTTGTTAGCATGAATTCTCTGAATATCCACGATGCAAATCATATGCAAAGCCACAAGTTTGGGGATGCTATGTTTGATGAAGATGATATTTTTTGTCCCCCAAGTTTTGATGAGCAAAATTATTATGATGATAGCATGCCTCCAATATACTATGATTATTGTGATGAAAAATATGCTATAAAGAGTGCTAGTAACCATGAAACTTGTCATCATGATTTTAATATTCAATGTGGTTAGGTCTATCAAGTACCTCATGATAGTTATTTCGTTGAGTTCGCTCCCACTATTATGAATGAGAAGAAGTTTGAATATGTGGAGAGTAATAAATTTTTATGCTTGTCCATCATGAAAATAATGTTGTACATGATAGTTATATTTTTGAATTCCTTCATGATGCTACTGAAAAATTATTATGAGGGAGGAACATTTGCCTATAGGAATTGCAGTAATTTCAAGTTTCCTCCCTATGTGTTCAAGGTTTAGAAGTTATGCTTGTTTTGCCTTCCTATGCTAGTTGATTCTTGCTCCCATAAATTGTTTGCTCACAAAATCCCTATGCAGAGGAAGTGGGTTAGACTTAAATGTGCTTGTCATGATATTCATGATGCTCTCTTGCATGTTTCAATTACTATTCCTATGTGAGCATCATTGAAATCACCATGCCTCGCTAATAGGCATTAAAGAAAAGCGCTTGTTGGGAGACAAATCAACACTTTTACTTTCTATTTTGATGTGCTCACATGATTATTCTACTGTATTAATCATGTTTTCTATCTTTTATTTCCATAAAGTGCCAAGTAAAGCCTTTGGGATAGTGTGGATACTTGCTTGTTTGATTCTATGCAAAAAAACACAGTTTTGTGTCCAGTATATGAATTATCTGGTTTTACTGGAGAGTCAAAAAATTCTGAAATTTTTACAAAACATTCCCCTAAAAATAATGTGATACGTTCTAATTTTACAGAATTTTTAGAGTCAGGGAACTTTGGTGATCATTCACAGCTTTACAGACTGTTCTGTTTTTGACAGATTCTGTTTTGCATGCATAGTTTGCTTGTTTCAAGTGTTCCTATAGCTTATATTGAGTAATATAATTTGTGGGAATTATAGAATACATTAGGTCTCATGTGTTAATCATTATTAATCTTGTCTTGACAGTACCTAAGTGAATGATCTATCTTTCTTACACTAACCCTTCTCACAAAGTTCCGTTAAGTTTTGTGTGATTGAAGTTTTTAAGTTTTGGGTAACACACCGATATGAGGAGAATAAGGAGTGATAAGAACCTAAGCTGGGGGATTCCCAAGGCAGCCCCAAGGTAATATTCAAGGAGACTCGAGCATCTAAGCTTGGGGATGCCCCAAAAGGCATCCCCTCTTTTGTCTTCAACACTATCAGTATATCTTACTTGGAGCTATATTTTTATTCGGGGCATCCCCTCTTTCGTCTTCAACACTATCGGAATATCTTACTTGGAGCTATATTTTTATTCGTCACATAATATGAGTTTTGCTTGGAGCGTCATTTTATTTTTTTATTCTCTTTTAGTTTTTATTTATAATTTTGTTTTTCAATAAAAATTTCCAAGAATTGCCTTAGGATGCTTGCATTGCTTGTTTTGATATGTGCTGGTAAAAACAGAAACTTTTGATGTAGTGTTTGAATTTTCATATTTTACTGGAACGTTTAAAGTTTCTAAAAAAATTACACAGTGTTTTCATATAAATTACTTAGCATGTCCTGAATTTTAATAATTTTTGGAGTTACATAAGTACACTGTTTTCATAAATGACTATAGACTATTCTGTTTGGACAGATTGCTGTCATAGTTTTGTTATCTACTTGTCCTATAGTTTCCATAGCCTATATTGGTATATATAAATTGTGGAAATAATAGTAAACATTAGATGATGTTTGAAATTATCATGCAACTTGTCTTGGTAGTACATGAAGTGTTGATTTGTTCTTATGTGTACTAACCTATCTCACGAGTTCTTTTTGAGTTTGTGTGGATGAAGTTTTTGAGAATAGGTGAAATCGGGATATGAGAGGATTGAACGAGATACAAAATCTCAAGATTGGGGATGCACAAGGCACCCCAAGTAAATATTTCAAGAAGTCTCAATCATCTAGCTTGGGGATGCTAGGCATCCCACCTCTCTTCATCAACAATTATTGGTTAGCCTATGTTGAGCCTAAACTTTACTTTGTTCACATGATGCGTGCTATTCTTGGAGTTCTATTTTTCTTTTGCATGCTATTGAATAAAATACTCAGATCTGAAAATATTTATTGAGAGAGAGCCCTCACATAGCTACTTGACTGTTTAGCTACTCATTGAACTTCACTTATATCTATTTGGAGTAGTTTGTCAGTTTCCTCTAGTGCTTCACTTATATCTTTGTACAGCACAACGGTGGTTTCCTTTTATAGAAATTGATGAGCTCTCATGATTCACTTATATTATTTTGAGAGTCTCTAAACAGCATGGTAATTTGCTTAGGTTATGAATTTAGTCCTAATATGACAGGCATCCAAGAGGGATATAAAAAACTTTCATATAAAGTGCATTGAGTATTATGAGAAGTTTGATTCCTTGCATAAAGTCTTGAGATATAAAGACGGGAAAATTTAGAGTCGTGTTAGGAAGTAATTGTGAATTGGTAAAAATACTTGTGTAAAGGTTTGTGATTCCCGTAGCATGCATGTATGGTGAAGTGTTATGTAAGGAAGTTGGAGCATGATTTGTTTATTGATTGTCAACATTTGTGTGAGGGTTGGGAGCGAGCGATGGTTTACTCCTACCATCCTATCCCCTAGGGGCATGCGTATAATACTTTGCTTCGATGACTAATAGACTTTTGCAATAAGTATGTGAGTTTATGACTAATCTGAGTCCATGGATTATACACTCTCACCCTTCCACCTTTGCTAGCCTCTCTAGTACTGCACAAATTTTGCCGGTGCGATAAACCCACCATATATTCTTCCTCAAAACAGCCACCATCCCTACCTATTATGGCATTTCCATAGCCATTCTGAGATATATTGCCATGCAACTTCCAGTGTTCCGTTTACGACATGCATCATCAGTGTCATATTCCTTTGCATGATCATGTAGTTGACATCGTATTTGTGGAAAAGGCACCGTTCATATTCTTTATACATGTCACTCTTGACTCATTGCACATCCTGGTACACCGCCGGAGACATTCATATGGAGTCATATTTTGTTCTAAGTATCGACTTGTAATTCTTGAGTTGTAAGTAAATAAAGATGTGATGATCTTCATTATTAGAGCATTGTCTCATGTGAGGAAAGGATGATGGAAGCTATGATTCCCTCACAAGTTGGGATGAGTCTACAGACTTTACAAAAAAATAAAAGAGGCCAGAGAAGCACAAATAAAAAAAGAGAGGCCAAAGATGCCCACCAAAAAAATGAGAGAAAACAGAGAATGGGCAATGCTACTATCCTTTACCACACTTGTACTTCAGAGTAGCACCATGTTTTTCATATAGAGAGTCTCCTATATTGTCACTTTCATATACTAGTGGGAATTTTTCATTATAGAACTTGGATTGTATATTCCAATGATGGGCTTCCTCAAATTGTCCTAGGTCTTCATGAGCAAGCGAGTTGGATGCACACCCGCTTAGTTTCTTTTTGAACTTTCATACACTTATAGATCTAGTGCATCCATTGCATGGCAATCCCTACTCACTCACATTGATATATATTAATGGGCATCTCCATTGCCCATTGATATGCCTAGTTGACGTGAGACTATCTTCTCCTTTTCTTCACAACCTCCACCATATTGTATTCCACCTATAGTGTTGTATCCATGGCTCACGCTCATGTATTGCGTGAGAGTTGAAAAGGTTTGAGAACATAAAAGTTGTGAAACAATTGCTTGACTTTTCATCGGGATTGTGCATGATATAAATACTTTGTGTGGGGAAGATGGAGCGTAGCCACACCATATGCTTTTTTAGGGATAACTTTCTTTTGCCATGTTATCTTGAGGAGACACAATTGCTTTGTTAGTATGCTTGAAATATTACTGTTTTTATGTCAACATTAAGCTTTTGTTTTGAGTCTTATGGATCTGAACGTTCTTGCCACAATAAGAGGATTGCATCGATAAATATGTTAGATAGCATTCACACTTCATGAATAATTTCTTTTCTCATTTACCTACTCGAGGACGAGCAAGAATTAAGCTTGGGGATGCTAATACGTCTCCAATGTATCTATAATTTATGAAGTATTCATGCCATGTTTACAATAATTCTATATGATTTTGGTATGACTTTATTAGAACTAGCCCGGATTGACACTGTTTTTAGCAGAACTACCATGGTGTCATTTTTGTGCAGAAATAAAAGCCCTCAGAATGGACTGAAAATTTATGGAGAATATTTTTGGAAAATATAAAAAATACTGGAATGAAAAGATACCGGAGAAAAGTCCCGAGGGAGTCACAAGCCACCAGAGCGCTACTACCTCTTGAGCATGCGTTGGTTTTCCCTTGCAGAGGAAAGGGTGATGTAGCAAAGTAGATAAGTATTTCCCTCAGTTGTTGAGAACCAAGGTATCAATCCAGTAGGAGAAACAAGCAAGTCACCAATGGATGCACCTACACAAACAATCAAACTGTTACACCCAACGCTATAAAGGGGTTGTCAATCCCTTCACGGTTATTTGCAAGGATTAGATCTGAAAGAGATCGATTTAAATGAGTGCGGAAAGTAAAATATAAGTAAATTGCAGCAAGGTATTTTTGGTATTTTTTATTTATAGAAGTATATGATGGAAAATAGACATGGGGGACATATATTTCACTAGAGGCTTCTCTCTTGAAGGCAAATATCATGGTGTGTTAGAAAATTAATGTCAAGCAATTGATAGAAAAGCGAATAATCATGTAGTTATCCAAGGCAATGATCATAGATATAGGCATCACGTCCGTGACAAGTAGACCGAAACGATTCTGCATCTACTACTATTACTCCACACATCGACCGACTCCTCCCTGCATCTAGAGTATTAAGTTCATGAAGAACAGAGTAATGCATTAAGAAAGATGACATGATGTAGAGGGATAAACTCAGGCAATATGATGAAAATCCCATCGTGTTACCCTTGATGGCAACAATACAATATGTGCCTCGCTACCCCTACTATGTGGGCGAGGACACCGCAAGATTGAACCCAAAACCAAGCACTTCTCCCATTGCAAGAATTACCAATCAATTTGGCCAAACAAAACCAATAACTCGAAGAGACTTGCAAGGATATGAAATCATGAAAATAAGAATTCGGAGGAGATTCAAATAAGATTCATGGACAATCTGAACATAAACTCACAATTCATCGGATCTTGACAAACACACCACAAAAGAGGATTACATCGGATAGATCTCCATGAAGATCAAGAACAACATGGTATTGAAGATCAAAGATAGAGAAGAAGCCATCTAGCTACAAGCTATGGACCCGTAGGTCTATGGTGGACTACTCACACAGCATCAGAGGGGCAATGGAGTTGATGTAGATGCCCTTTGTGATCGAAACCCCCTTCGGCAAATTATCCAAAAAGGCTCCAAGATTGGATCTCTCGGGAACGGAGGCTTCTAGTGGCGAAGAAGTATTTGCATGGTTCTTTTGGATGTTGGGGGAATATTTTGGTATTTATAGGACCAAGAATAGGGTTAGGAGACCTTCCGGGGAGCGATAAGCCTACTAGGCGTGGCCAGGGGGGCGCGCCTAGCAGGCTCGTGGCGCCCTGGCACCTCCCTTGACATGCACTCCAAGCTTGATCGCCTTGTTTCCTTCAAGAAAAATTGCTTCCGAAGGTTTTATTCCATTTGGACTCCATTTAATATCCCATGTCTACAAAACTCAAAAACAAGGAAAAAACAGAAACTGGCACTTGGCTCTAGATTAAGAGGTTAGTCCCAAAAATAATATAAAATAGCATAGTAGTGCATATAAAACATCCAAAACAGATAATATAATAGCATGCCATCATCAAAAATTATAGATACGTTGGAGACGTATCAGCATCCCCAAGCTTAATTCCTGGTCGTCCTCGAGTAGGTAAATGATAAAAGCCGAATTTTTGATGTGGAGTGCAACCTAACATATGTATCCATGTAATATTCTTTATTGTGGCATGAATATTCAGATCCATAAGACTCGAAACAAAAGCTTAATATTGATATAGAAACAATAACATTTCAAGCATACTAGCAAAGCAATTGTATCTCTTCAAAATATAATGGCAAAAGAAAGTTATCCCTACAATATGATTAGTCTGGCTATGCTCCATCTTCCCCGCACAAAGTATTTATATCATTCACACCCCCGATGAAAAGTCAAGCAATTGTTTTCACACCTTTATTTTGTCAAACCTTTTCAACTCTCACATATTCACACCCCCGATGAATAGAATATGGTGGAGGTTGTCAAGGAAAGGGAGAAGATAGTCTCACATACAACTAGGCGTATCAACGTGCTATGGAGATGCCCATAAATAGATATCAATGTGCGTGAGTAGGGATTTCCATGCAACGGATGCACTAGAGCTATAAGTGTATGAAAGCTCAAAAATGAACTAAGTGGACGTGCATCGTGAAGAAAAAATTCCACTAGCTATATGAAATTGAAAAAATAGGAGACTCTCTATCATGAAGATCATGGTGCTACTTTGAAGCACAAGTGTGTAAAAGTAGTAGAAATGTCCCTTCTCTCTTTTCTCTCATTTTTTTTTGTGTGTGGGCATCTAAGGCCTATTTTATTCATTTTTTTATAAAGTCCGGAATCTCATCCCCCCTTGTGAGGGAATCATAGCTTCCATCATTCTTTCCTAACATGGGACATGCTCTATTAGTGATAATCATCACACTTTTATTTACTTACAACTCAAAAGAAAATTACAACTCGATACCTATGACAAAATATGACTCTATATGCAATATGGAAGTGATGGTGCATGTCATAAAAGGAAACGGTGGAAGTTGCATGGCAATATATCTCGGAATGGCTATGGAAATGCCATAATAGGTAGGTATGGTGACTGTTTTGAGCAAGGTATATGGTGGCTATTTTGAGGAAGGTATGTGGTGTCTCTTTTGAGGAAAGTGTATGGTGTATCAGCGAAAGTTGCACAGTACTGGAGAGGCTAGCAAAAGTGGAGGGTGAGAGTGCGTATAATCCATGGACTCAACATTAGTCATAAAGAACTCATTTAATAATTGAAAAAGTATATTAGTCATTTAAGCAAAGCATAAACGCATGCTCCTTCGGGGGAGGTTGGTAGGAGTTAACCATCGTGCACCCCCGACCCTCACACAAAGGCCGACAATCTATAAACATGTCATGCTCCGACTTCCTTACATAACGGTTCACCATAAGTGCATGCTACGGGAATCAAAAACCTTTACACAAGTATTTTTACCAAATCACAATGTACTTCCTAACATGTCTCTTAAAATTATCATCTTTATATCTCAAAACTTTATGCAAGGAATCAAACTTCTCATAAATACTCAATGCACTTAATATGGAAGTTTTTACTATATCCCTTTTCGATGCCTATCATATTAGGACCAAATTATTAACCTAGACCAATTACCATGTTGTATTCGAAACTCTCAAAATAATATAAGTGAGGTATGAGAGTTCAATTATTTCTATAAAATGCAAACACCACCGTGCTCTAAAAGATATAAGTGAAGCACATAGAGCAAAATAGCCCAACTCAAAAGATATAAGTGAAGCACATAGAGTATTATAATAAATTCACGATTCAGAGTGTCTCTCTCAAAATATGTGTGAACCAACTATCATTGTGGAAAACTAACAAGCAAAGACTCATATCATACAAGACACTCCAAGCAAAACACATATCATGTGGTGAATAAAAATATAGCCTCAAGTAAATTTACCGATGGATTGAAGACGAAAGAGGGGATGCCCTCCGGGGCATCCCCAAGCTTAGGATCTTCGGAATCCTTGAATATGACTTGGGGTGCCTTGGGAATCCCCAATCTTAGGCTCTTGCCACTCCTTATTCCATAGTACATCACATCTTTACCCAAAACTTGAAAACTTCACAACACAAAACTTACCAGAAAACTCATGAGATCCATTACTATAAGAAAGTAAATCACCACTTTAGGTACTGTTGTGAAGTCATTATTTATTTATGTTGGTGTTATACATACTGTAATCTAACTTACCCATAGGTTCATCAAAATAGGCAAACAACTCAAAGAAAACGTAATATGTCAAAAACAGAACAGTCTGTAGCAAACTGAAAACTTAGTGCACTTATGTAACTCAAAAAATTCTGAAAAATTAGGACAACCTGGAAAATTTATATATAAATCTGGTGTAAAAATTACAGATCTATTCGACGCTCTGAAAAAATTAGAAAATTCCGGGACTGAGCGCAAAAGTTTCTGTTTTTCAGCAAGATCAAATCAACAACTACCATAGATCAACCCAAAGGTTTTACTTGGCTCAAATACTAACTAAAACACCAAAACACAATTACTACAGAAGTAATAATGTGGTAAACACTCAAAAATAGAAGCAAAAACAGAACACAAAAATAAATTGGGTTGCCTCCCAACAAGCGTTATTGTTTAATGCCCCTAGCTAGGCATAATGATTTCAATGATGCTCACATAAAAAGTAGTAATTGAAACATGCAAGAGAGCATCATGAATCTTAGGACAAGCACATTTAAGTCTAACCCACTTGCTATGCATAGGGGTTTTGTGATCAAACAATTTATGGGATCAAGAATCAACTCGCATAGGAAGGCAAAACAAGCATATCTTCAAAACTTTGAACACATAGAGAGGAAACTTGATATCATTGAAATTCCTAAAAGCATATGTTCCTCCCTCATAATAATTTTCAGTAGCATCATGAAGTAATTTCACAATATAACTATCAAATAAAGAATTATTTCCATCATCAATTATAGCATACATGTCATCATCAAAACTGGGGGAACAAAGAATATCATATTCATCAAGCATAGGATCCCAAAGGTTGTGGTTTTGCATATCATTAGCATCATGGACATTCAGATAATTCATACTAACAACATGGAAATCATGATTTTCATTCAATGAACTATCATGAATCTCCTTACAAATTTCTTCTTGCAACACTTCATAAAAAATTTCATGATTTTCAAGCAAAACTTGATAGAGATAATCAAGTGCACTCAACTCACTAGCAATTGGTTCAGCATAATTTGGCCTTTTGAAAAGATTAACAAGTGGATGAGGATCCATGTCAATGTATTTTTAGCAGGCAAGTATGCAAGAAAATAGAAGGAATATGGCAACACAAGCAAACATAGCAAACGGGAACACGAACGGAAGAAGGGCGAATAAAAAGGCAAATCTTTTTGGTATTTTCTAAAAATCATTTTAGAAGTGGGGGAGAGGAAAATGAGAGGCAAATGGAAAATAATGTAAATGCAAGACATGAGTTTGTGATGGGTACTTGGTGGGCTTGATGTGTATCCTCCCCGGCAACGGCGCAAGAAATCCTTCTTGCTACCTCTTGAGCATGCGTAGGTTTTCCCTTGAAGAGGAAAGGGTGATGCAGCGAAGTAGATAAGTATTTTCCTCGGTTGTTGAGAACCAAGGTCTCAATATAGTAGAAGGAACAAGCAAGTCACCAATGGATGCACCTACACAAACAATCAAATCGTTGCACCCAACGCTATAAAGGGGTTGTCAATCCCTTCACGGTTATTTGCAAGGATTAGATCTGAAAGAGATAGATGTAAACGAGTGCAGAAAGTAAAAGATAACTAAATTGCAGCAAGGTATTTCTTGTATTTTTATTTATATCTCTGAAAGTATATGACAGAAAATAGACCCAAGGGTCATAAATTTCACGAGAGGCTTCTTTCTTGGAGGCAAATATGATGGTGGGTAAACAAATTAAGCAATTGATAGAAAAGCAAATAATCATGTAGTTATCCAAGGCAATGATCATGCATATAGGCATCGTGTCTGTGACAAGTGGACCGAAATGATTCTGCATCTACTACTATTACTCCACACATCGATGGACTCTTGCTTGCATCTAGAGTATTAAGTTCATGAAGAATAGAGTAACGCATTAAGAAAGATGGCATGATGTAGAGGGATAAACTAAAGCAATATGATGTAAACCCCATCTTGTTACCCTTGATGGCAACAATACAATAAGTGCCTCTCTACCCCTACTATGTCACTGGGTGAGGACACCACAAGATTGAACCCAAAACCAAGCACTTCTCCCATTGCAATAATTACCAATCTAGTTGGCCAAACCAAACCAATAACTCGAAGAGACTTCCAAGGATATGAAATCATGCAAATAAGAATTCAGAGGAGATTAAAATAAGATTCATGGATAATCTGAACATAAACTCACAATTCATCGGATCTTGACAAACACACCACAAAAGAGGATTACAACGGATAGATCTCCATGAATATCATGAAGAACATGGTATTGAAGATTAAAGAGAGAGAAGAAGTCATCTAGCTACTAGCTATGGACCCCTAGGTCTGTGGTGGACTACTCACGCATCATCGGAGGGGCAATGGAGTTGATGTAGATGCCCTCTGTGATCGAAACCCCCTGCGGCAAATTATCGAAAAAGGCTCCAAGATTGGATCTCTCGGGAACGGAGGCTTCTGGTGGCGAAGAAGTATTTGGGTGGTTCTTTTGGATGTTGGGGGAATATTTGGGTATTTGTAGGACCAAGAATAGGGTTAGGAGACCTGCCGCGGAGCGATAAGCCTACTAGGCGCGGCCAGGGGGGCGCGCCTAGCAGGCTCGTGGCGCCCTGGCACCTCCCCTGACATGCACTCCAAGCTTGATGACTTGTTTCCTTCCAGAAAAATTGCTTCCGAAGGTTTTATTCCATTTGGACTCCATTTAATATCCCATGTCTACAAAACTCAAAAACAAGGAAAAAACAGAAACTGGCACTTGGCTCTAGGTTAAGAGGTTAGTCCCAAAAATAATATAAAATAGCATAATAGTGCATATAAAACATCCAAAACAGATAATATAATAGCATGCCATCATCAAAAATTATAGATACGTTGGAGCGTATCAGGCACGACCACCCCCTGGTCGTGCCTAGCTGGCTTGTGACCTCCTCGAGAACCTTCTGGACATGGGACCAATGCCAAATACTCTTATAAATGCCCAAACCTTCGAAAAGAAACCTAGATCGGGAGTTCCGCCACCGCAATCCTCTAGAGCCATGAAAAACCAATCCGGAGCCCGTTCCGGCACCCTACCGGAGGGGGAAACCAACACCGGAGGCCATCTTAATATTCCCGGCGGTCTCCATGACAAGGAGGGAGTAGTTCACCCTCGGGGCTGAGGGCATGTACCAGTAGTTATGTGTTCGATCTCTCTCTCTCTCTCGTGTTCTTGAGATGACACAATCTTGATGTACCGCAAGCTTTATTAATATAGATGAATCATATGGAGTCTTCCCCCTCTAAATTCTTGTAATGAATTGAGTTTTCCCTTTGAAGTTTTCTTATCAGATTGAGTCTTGAAGGATTAGAGAACACTTGATGTTTGTCTTGCGATGGGATATCCGTGGTGAGAATGGGATGTTCTATTGATCCACTTGATGTATGTCTTGGTGATCAACTTGCGGGTTCCATGACCTTGGGAATCTATGCATAGGGGTTGGCACGTGTTTTTGTCTTGAATCTCCGGTAGAAACTTTGGGGCACTCTTTCAAGTTCTTTGTGTTGGAGTGAACATGATGAATCAGAAATTGTGTGATGCATATCGTATAATCGAGCCCATGGGCACTTGTGGTTACATTGGAGTATCTAGGTGACATTAGGGTTCTGGTTGATGTGTGTCTTAAGGTGTTATTTTAGTACAAACTCTGGGCTGTTCGTGAGACTTATAGGGATAGCTCATAAGATTGATCGAAAAAGATAACTTTGAGGTGGTTTCATACCCTACAATAATTTCTTTGATAGTTCTCCACTATTTGTGACTTTGGAGTGAACTCTTTGTCGCATGAGAGGTATTTACATATGATTGACCTATGTTAGTATTTTTGAGAGAACTTGCATTAGTGAAAGTATGAACCCTAGGACTTGTTTCTAAGCATTGCAATACCGTTTTGCTCACTTTTATCATTAGTTACCGTGCTGTTTTTATATTTTCAGATTACAAAAAACTATACCTACCATCAATATTGCACTTGTATCACCATCTCTTCGCCGAACTAGTGCACCTATACAATTTACCATTGTATTGGGTGTGTTGGGGAAACAAGAAACTCTTTATTATTTGGTTGTAGGGTTGTTTGAGAGAGACCATCTTCAACCTACGCCTCCTACGGATTGATAAACCTTAGGTCATCCAGTTGAGGGAAAATTGTCATTGTCCTACAAAACTCTGCGCTTGGAGGCCCAACAAGGTCTACAAGAATAAAGTTGCATAGTAGAAATCACCGAGCACTTCCTTCGTGGGCTCGTCCTGCCGGCGAGTGCATTGTTTCGGTGGTTTCTCACATGGTTTGGCCTGCAGCCGCATCATCTGGCTGCCAATGCCGTCTTGCAGCTGGCGGCATTCGTCACCCTGTGTGAAGATTTTCTAGGTGTGGAGCCGCGCATCGGTCATTGGTGTTGGCTCTTCTATCTCAAGCGCCATACGATGACGAACCCAGTAATCGGCCAAAAGGTTATGACCCCCTGTGGAGCCACACTGATCCACTTCCACGCCAGAGCCGGGTTCCCGCAGCTTCCCTTGTAGGACTCAATAAAAACTGGCAGAAAGGGTTCTTCTGCGTGAAGAACGTGAAGCCGAAGGAGGACTACATCAACCTCCCCGACTTCATCAACCAGCCGCTGGTCGTGATGATGAAATGGAGGGCAGCTCTGCCCCAGTCACCCAAGACGGCGGACCGGCTCTGCAAGCGCCTGGTGGTGATGACCAGGACGGTGGGGTTGATGATTGTAGACCTCCTGACCACGGTGGTGGCTCGCTGAGTGCAGCCGTTGCAGTGCCGGCCACACCTCATCTGTCAGATGCAGGACGGCATGCCCCTTGCCGGCTCTCCACCAAGGAGCTGAAGGCGGTGCAGGTGGCGAGGAGGGTGAACGCCATTTCGGCCGGCAAGATGGACAAGGGCGAATGGCGATGGGGAAAGGCCCTATATAGTCGGGACCACCCGACTCCGTGGGTACATGACGATCCATCCCCCACCCTTTCTTTTTCTTTCAAAGACGACGCCTTCCATCGGTCGGCGGAGGACTTCTCTTGCGTGCAGGTCTTCCTGTAGCTACAGAACAACGGGGAGCCGTCTGCCGATGTGGCAGAGTCGGACCACGAGGAGGTCGAGGACGCCGGCAGAGTCGGAGCGAGTCGGCACGTCCAAAGCCGGCGGGGCGGAGATGGAGATGGAAGCCACTGAGTCGGCGGGAGAGTTCGTTCCCCAATCGCTTTTGCGAGATTGGACCGATGACGACGCTGAATCAGAGAGGACGTGCAATGCAGCGGCTCCAGAGGACCCTAAAGTTTTAGTGGATGACACCACGGTGCCGAGGAGGTGCGTTCACCGCACCGACCGTGAGCCTAGCCGGGGCGACGCGGCGGCAGGCAACAAGGGGAAGCAGCCGGCCAGCTTCAGGTCGGCCCCCAAATAGGCGGCCAGCGGGCAGCTTGGCGGTAGCCGCGGAGGCGGCATGAAGAAACCGCGGGTCGTCCTGATGGGTCCTACCAGGCGGGCGGTCCCCATTACCATCGGGTAAGTTTGTTTCTTTTCTTTTGTGCTTGCTTTTTTTGGTCAAATCCCTCTTCTCATCTTGTTCATCAAAGGAGTTGCGTGCCCTGGGGAGGGCTACGACCGTTGAGACGGCGGGTATGGCGCCGCCGAAGACCTTCGAGGAGAGGGAGTGTGAGGCGTGGCAGGACCTCGAGGCAGCCAAGCGGGAGCGGCACAAGGAGGAGCGCTGCCCATGGGAGGAGGCGATGCGTAGGCAGCTGCCGGGGAGGGCGATTATAGAAGCGACTAGCCAGTCGTGGGAGCCTTTCCCCCTTGGCCGGGAGAGGAGGTCCAAGGACAAGCACGACCCTGTGTGGTGGGCAGAAGCAGACGCGCAGGCCGAGGAGGAAGCACATGCGGCCGTGGGTGCGGCGGATGATGCCGAAAAGGCAGAGCTAGGCAGCAATACGGCCCCATCGGGGGTGGATGACATACCGCCAGGGGCGGAGAAGCCACCGGAGGTCGTCATTCCGGATTCGGCTCCAGAGGTTCTGGCTCATGAGGCTCGATCTCTGGACGCGAGCCGTGGAGGCGTCGCCAGAGGTGGAGTGCCAGAGATTGAGCACGCAGCGCCCTGGGGGGCGGAAGCCCCGGGCTCGTCAGTGGGGGCACCTAGTACCACGGCGCCGGAAGCGGCAGGTCCCATGGTGACCACGACGAAGGGTGGGCCCGCCGATGGGGGTCGGCCACAGAAGACCTGGATCGCGGCCGGAGGCACGGCCATCGACAATGCGCCAAGCGCCCTTGGGGCCGCGATGGGCGTCATCATCACGGAATTTGCCGCCTACCGCGCCCAAATGGCGCAAGATGCTCAGGCTGTCACCAACCGGCTGGTGCACCTCGAGCAATCCGTCGCGGTAAGGCTTTGAGGCCTGGTACTTGGCTTTGATTTTTCCAGTGGGCACGCGCTAGCGCACCCACTGGGTGTAGCCCACAAGAGTCGGGATGGCTGGGATGCAGGTGGGTTGATTCTAATGGTGTTTTTCTTTCTTGTCATCTACAGGCCGCACACGACCGTTGGGTGGCCACGTACAACACGCTGCTAGGTTTGTACCGCGGAGCCGAGAGCTGGTTGTCCGTCTTGTCCATGGATCTGCAAGGTAATGTTCTTCTAAATCTCCAGTGGGGGCATGTGAGCGCACCCACTGGCTATAGCCCCCAGGATTCACGCCTGCTGCTCCAGAGGTGGGCTGAATCCCTCTCTTCTTTGCTTTCTGATAAAGACATCTTTGTCCCGGGCAGCTACCCATGCCAGGATGGTCGACCTCCTTCGCCAGGTGGTGCATCTCGGAGAACGGCGGGACTTCCTGATAGTGGAGTGCGACCGGCTCCGCCAGGAGGCGGAGAAGGATGAGCGTGAGGCGGCCCACAGTCGAGAGCTGGAGGAGCGGGAGGCGGCCCTTCGCCGGGAGTCATAGGAGTGGGAGGCGGCTCTCCATCGGGAGCTGGAGGCCAAGGACGCCGCACTATCAAAGGCGGCCTAGGAGGCGCTGATGGCCCATGCCGAGCACGAGCATCGGATCAAGGAGTGGTCGGGCCGAGAGCTCGATCTGCAGGAGCAGGGGCATGAGGTGGACCGGTTGCTGACCGGTAAGTCTTGTTGTCTTTGTGTGGTGGTTTGGAGTTGAAGTTTCTCTTCGTCGCTCATTTTTCGTCCTTCTTTCCCCTTAGAGCTTTTTCCTGGCATGCAGGGAGTCGCGATTGCGGTCGTGAAGGCCCACCACGAGGAACAGCGGGCGCAGGGGATCGCCGTTGAGCAGCGTGCCGCCTGGACCCTGGATGAGGTGGGGATCGCCGCCAAGGTGCGCTTGACCGAGGTGGTCCGGGCCATGAAGCAGCTCTAGGTGGCCGGCACCGTGCTGATTTGCACCCTCTGGCCGGCTAGGATGGAGCCAAACTCCATGAGCCGGCTGGCGACATGGCTTGAGTTCGGGATCGCGCGGGTGAACACCTTGAGGGCATCCGCAGCACGTGTCGTAGCAGCCATGGCGTTGTGTATCACAATGTCATGGTACCCCAAGTTGGACTTGGGGCTGCTCCTGGCTCAGCATGTCGGCACTGATGCGGAGCTGGAGGCGGTTGCTGATGCACTGGCCATGCGGGCCAGTGACCTTGCTTATTTTGCCATGTGGGACGAGTACGTCCCAGAGCGCACGGCAGATGGTGAGGTGATCCCGGAGAACCCGTACATGCTCACCCTTGACGACCCGGAGGGCAGCGGCGCGGAGACGGACGGCGACGACGCCGGGTCTAGTACCGATGACTACGCCGACTCCGAGCCGGCTTAGGACTCGGATGCGGGGGCCGACGCGGGTCGTGCCGCTGCCAAGGGCGGGGCCTCTACCTCAACTGCCATGGGGAATTCCGGAGGAGAAGATAGCGCCACCGCTATTTAGGGCCTTCTTTTATTATGCTACATTTGGTTAGACTGCAATTCCACCCACTCGGGGTGTATGTAAAGAACTTGTGGCCATGGGCCGTTTACGCTCTTTGTGTATATAAGTTATGCTTTTGGTTGCCAAAAATGTTTATGCGTGCTGGCTCGGCCTTAGCCTTTTTGCCCTTTTGGTTCCGTCTCCACAAAGCCTTGTCGACTTTCCTATCGGCCCCGCCCGTCGGACAGCCGGGAGCCGGTCTGTAGCTGGGACGGGGCATCCGCCTCAGGGGAGTCGGTCCTGAGTTTGGAAACCGTGAGGGTGTGTTGGCTAAGGTGAGTGGCAGAGGCTAAGAAAAATTGTTTCGGCTAGCCCTAGGTGGCGACCGCTTATGGCCGTTTTTTGTGTTGCTAAGTTTACCACCCTGAGGACCCACCAGCCGGGCAGCCAGGAGCTGGTCTGTAGCTGGGGGTGGGAGGGTTGTGCATGATATAAATACTTTGTGTGGGGAAGATGGAGCATAGCCAGGCCATATGATATTGTAGGGATAACCTTCTTTTGCCATTATATTTTGAAGAGATACAATTTCTTTATTAGTATACTTGAAGTATTATGGTCTTAATTTCAAATGATAGACTATTGCTTTAAATCACTCGTGTCTTAATATTCATGCCATGATTAGATATGAACAAGATTATGCTAGGTAGCATTCCACATCAAAAATTATCTTTTTTATCATTTAGCTTCTCGAGGATGAGCAGGAATTAAGCTTGGGGATGCTGATATGTCTCTATCGTATCTATAATTTTTGATTGTTTCATGTTAATATTCTACAATTTTCATATACTTTTGCCATATTTTTATACTATTTTTGGGACTAACATATTGATCCAGTGCCCAGTGCCAGTTCCTGTTTGTTGCATGTTTTTTGTTTTGTAGAAAATTCATATCATACGAAGTCCAAACGCGATAAAAACTTACGAAGATTTTTTTGGAATATATGTGATTTTTGGGAAAAAAGAATCAACGCGAAACGATGCCCGAGGAGGTCACAAGCCTACCAGGTGCGGCCTACCCCCTGGCAGTGCCCTAGGCCCTTCTAACCAGCCCTTACGTCGGTTGGAGCTGTCCTTTCGCCGCAAGAAAGCTAATTTTTGGATAAAGAACCCCTCAAAATTGTAGCCCAATCGGAGTTACGGATCTCTAGATATTTAAGAAAGAGTGAAAGGCCAAAATCTGGGAACGCGGAAACAGAAGGAAATAGAGAGAGAGATCCAATCTCGGAGGGGCTCTCGCCCCTCTGCCGCCATGGAAGCCAAGAACCAACGGGGAAACCCTCCTCCCATCTAGGGGTGGGCCAAGGAAGAAGAAGGAGGGGTCTCTCTCCCCCTCTCTCTCGGTGGCACCGGAACACCGTCGGGGCCATCATCATGACGGCGATCTACTCCAACAACTCTATCATCTTCACCAACACCTCCATCACCTTCCCCCATCTATCTACAGCAGTCCACTCTCTCGCAGCCCACTGTACCCTCTACTTGAACATGGTGCTTTCTGTTTCATATTATTATCCAATGATGTGTTGCCATCCTATGATGTCTGAGTAGATTTTTGTTGTCCTATGGGTTGATTGATGATCATGATTGGTTTGAGTTGCATGTTTTATTATTGGTGTTGTCCTATGGTGCTCTCCGGTTCGAGAAATCGTGAGGGATCCTCGCTATAGGGTGTTGCAATGTGTTGATGATTCGCCTATGGTGGGTTTCTTGAGTGACAGAAGCATAAACCCGAGGAGGTGGGTTGTTGCATATGGGAGTAAAGAGGACTTGATACCTTATAATGCTATGGTTGGGTTTTACCTTAATGATCTTTAGTAGTTGCGGATGCTTGCTAGAGTTCCAATCATAAGTTCATATGATCCAAGTAGAGAAAGTATGTTAGCTTATGCCTCTCCCTCATATAAAATTGCAATAATGATGATCGGTCTAGTTATCGATTGCCTAGGGACAATTCCGCAACTCCTACCACCACTTTTCCACACTCATTAAACTAACTTAATTGTTACTTATATTAGCAGCCCCTAGTTTTTATTTACGTGCTCTTGATTATCTTGCAAATCTGTCCTATCACACCTACAAAGTACTTCTAGTTTCATAGTTGTTCCAAGTAAAGCGAACGTTCAGCGTGTGTAGAGTTGTATCGGTGGTCGATAGAACTTGAGGGAATATTTGTTCTACCTTTAGCTCCTCATTGGGGTCGACACTCATACTTATCGAGAAAGGTTACAATTGATGCCCTACACTTGCGGGTTATTAGTATGCAGTCCAATGAGTGTTGAAGCACGCGATGGATATCATTATTATCTTACATTCACAAATGATTTGAGTAGATACAATTATATTTAGTTTATGAAACACAAGTACGAAATTTTGAAAAGTTTAAGCAATTTTAGAGTGAATTTAAGGATCATCGTGACAAGAAGATAAAATGTCTATGTTATGATCGTGGAGGTGAATATCTGAGTTACGAGTTTGGTATGCAACTTAAGACAATGTGGAAATTGTTTCACAACTCACACCACCTGGAACACCCCACGGTGTAATGGTGTGTCCGAATGTCGTATCCGTACTCTATTGGATATGATGTGATCTGTGATGTCTCTTACTAATCTACCACTATCATTTTGGGGTTTTGCATTAGATACGGTCGCATTAACTTTAAATAGGGCACCATCTAAATCCATTGAGACAACATTGTATGAATTGTGGTTTCGCAAGAAACCTAAGATTCCATTTCTTAAAGTTTGGGGATGCGACACTTATGTCTGATAAGATCGGACCCAAAGCAAAAAAGTGCATCTTCATAGAATACCCTAAGGAAATAATTGGGTACACCTTCTATCTCAGATCCGAAGGCAAGGTCTTTGTTGCCAAGAATGGATCCTTTCTAGAGAAGGATTTTCTCTTGAAAGAATTGAGTCGGAGGAAGGTAGAACTTGATGAGGTTATTGAACCGTCACTTCAATTAGAGAGTAGCACGACACAGAAAGATGTTTCTGTGACGCCTACACCAATTCAATAGGAAGCTAATGATGATGATCATGAAGCTTCAGATCAAGTAACTACTGAACTTCGTAGGTCGACAAGGACACGCACTAAGTGGTACAATAATCCTATCTTGGAGGTCATGTTGTTAGATAACGGTGAACCTACAAGCTATGGAGAAGCCATGGTGGTCCCGGATTCTAACAAATGGCTAGGAGTCATGAAATCTGAGATAGGATCCATGTATGAAAAACAAGTATGGATTTTGACAGACTTGCCATGGCAGGCCATTAAGTACAAATGGATCTTTAAGAAGAAGACAGACGACGATGGTAATGTCACCATTTATAAAGCTCGACTTGTCGCAAAGAGGTTTCTGATAAGTTCAAGGAGTTGACTATGATGAGACTATCTCACTCGTGGCGAAGCTAAAATCTGTTGGAATTATATTAGGAGTTGCTGCATTTTTCGATTATGAAATCTGGCAGATGGGTGTCAAAACAACGTTTCCTTAATGGTTTCCTTAAGGAAGGTTGTATGAGATACAACCAGAAGGTTTTGTCGATCCTAAGGATGCTAAAAGCTATGCAAGCTCCAGCAATCCTTCTATGGGCCGGTGCAAGCATCTCGAAGACAGAATATACGCTTTGATGAGGTGATCAAAGATTTTGGGTTTAGACAAAGTTTATGAAGAAACTTGTATTTACAAGAAAGTGAGTGGGAGCACTATAATATTTCGGATAAGTATATGTGGATGACATATTGTTGATTGGAAATGATGTAGAACTTCTAGAAAGCATAAAGTGTTGTTAATGACCCACAAGTATAGGGGATCAATCGTAGTCCTTTTGGTAAGTAAGAGCGTCAAACCCAATGAGGAGCAGAAGGAAATGATAAGCAGTTTTCAGCAAGGTATTCCCTGCAAGTGTTGTGAGTAATAGTAGTAGAAAGTTTTGTAGCAAGAAAATTCATAACAAGTAACAAAGTAACAAAGGTTCAGCAAGGTATCCCAATCCTTTCTGTAGCATAGAACAGGCCTGATAGTACTCTTGTATTAAGCAAGTCCTCCCGAGGACACATGGGAATTTTTGTCTAGTCATGTTCATCATGTTGAGTTGATTTGTGTTTGCTACTTTGATAATCTTATATGTGGGTGGACCGGTGCTAAGGTGTTTTTCTTAATTGAACTAAAAATCTACTTATGATTACCCCCTCTCGCGAGCATCCACAACTACGAACGAAGAATTAAGATAAATCTAACCATAGCATGAAACATGTGGATCCAAATCAGCCCGTTATGAAGCAACGTATAAACTGGGTTTTAAGCTTTTGTCACTCTCACAACCCATCATCTACTTGTTACTCCACAATTACTTCCCTTAGGCCCATTGCATGGTGAAGTGTCATGTAGACCACGCTCACATGACACGACCAAGAGAAGTAAGAACATACATATCATCAAAATATCAAAGGCATACCAACTTCATACGATTATTATAAAAAGACTTCTCCCATGTCCTCAGGAACAATAGTAACTACTCACACATCATCAACATGTTCAAGATCAGAGGTATAATAATGATAATTAAGGATCTGGACATGATCTCTTCCACCAAGTAATCTAACAAGCATCAACTACGAGATGTGATCAACACAACTAGCAACCCACAGGTACCAATATGAGGTTTTGGGACTAAGATTGAATACAAGAGATGAACTAGGGTTGGATATGATATGTTGTTGGTGAATATGTTTATGAAGATTGGTCCTCCCACGAAGGAGAAAACGTTGGTGATGACGATGGCTCCTCATGGAGAGGGATTTCCCCGACAGAATCAGACTGGCAGAGTGCAAAAGGGCCTCTGCCCAGGTTTCTTCCTCGAGACGGCGCCACTTCTTCCCAAAAGGTTGGTTATGATTTTTTTTCTAGGGTAAAACACACCATATAGGAGAAGAGGGGCATCGGAGAGCCAACAGGGGCCCCACAAGCCATCAGGGCACGCCTGTAGAGGGGGGCGCCCTGTTGGCTTCTGCCCTGCTGGCAGCCCCCCTCCGATATATTTTTATTCCAGAAATTCTTAAATATTCCAAAAATATTCTTCATGAAGCTTCAGTTCATTTGGAGTATGGTGATTTTTCTGCCTTTTCTTGGTTTTTTGGTCCAGAATTACAGTTTCCAGATATTTCCCTCATTGTGGTGTACCTGGCATATTCAGAGAGAAAAAGCATAAGAATTGTGTAATAATGTGGAATAATGGACGAGAATAGAGTAAATAGTAATAAGGATTCATGATGCAAAATGAACGTATCAGCTCCTCCAAGCTTAGACCTCGCTTGTCCTCAAGCAAAAGCCAAACTCTAAAATAATGGCCACATAATTTGAGCAAGAGGTGTCGATAAAAACAGAATACGGACATGAGAGCATCATGATATCATCATAGCAGCAATTTTTTCATCATATACCTTCTCATAATCAAGTATCAATCTATTCAAAACTAAAGAAATATGAAGCATAATCTTTATTGAGAACCAAAAAACAATGTAATTAGTCCTTCACATAATCATAGCTTCTGTAATCGAGAGAAGAGTCTATGTAAGAGCTTTGTATTTCTACCAAGTTCACATATTAAACTATAATATAGCCTTCTATGATTGTTAACACACATTGCATATTTTTGGAACAAGTGATTCCATGGGACACATAGGAAGATGGGGACTTTATTGTTCTTGCCGCCCAATTTTTTACCTCAACGATAATGTCAAAGATAATGGAGCATGATCATCTACATTCAACTGGATATATTTGTTTGAATCTTTCCTTAACACATAATGCTTGCCACTAAAGAGTTTAAGAATATGAACAAGGGAAATATTATTGAATCTTGCATGAAAAGTAAAATCCGTAAGAATGTAAAACATAGGCCCTTCGCTGAGGGAAGCAGAGGTTTTCATGAGCTTTTATTTGTTTGATATGTTTAATCAATTAATGCAAAAGAACATCACTTCATATTGCCCCTTGTGATAGCAAACTTTATTATGCACTTTTTCGCTTTTATTTCTTCACCATCACAAGATCGTACAAAGCTTACTTTCCCTTACAATAAAAGATCTTACATTATTAGAGGCAATTTTTATTGCCTTGTGCAGCAATGACAACTTACTTGAAGGACCTTATTCAATCCATAGGTAGGTATGGTGGAATCTCATGGCAAGAATTTGGGTTTAAAGGTTATGGATGCACAAGTAGTATTCCTACTTAGTGTGAATCTTTGGTAGCAAAAGATCTTAAGCAAGCATCACATGTTAAAGAATTAAATACCATATAACTTCAAGGAAAAGGTAAACAACCATGATCATTGTGTTGTCTTCCATGTCCCACTTCAATACTTGGTCATTATATAATATTTTCATGGAAGCTCACAATCATAGAAGCAGTTCAAGATAGTATATTTATATGTAAATCTCCTCTTCTCTACCATATTTTTTCATAGATCATACCAATTACTAAAATTATGTTTGTTGGCTTTCAACAATTTTTATTGCTTATACCTCTTTTCTATGTGAAGTCATTACATCTCATGAGATAAGAATATGATGGTTTTCTATTCTTTTCTTTGCCATGCTAAGATCATGGGTGCAAGTGAGGGTGAGGCACATGAACTCAATTAACTTTATTATATAACTCCCACGCTCGATTACAAGGATAGGTAGAACTCAAAGCAAAAACTCCAAACAAAGAAAACCTAGAATTTTAACTCTCTAAATCATGAAAAACTAAAGATCGAACTAAGATAGATAGTGGTGATAAAAAGTGATGGTGATACGATACCGGGGCACCTCCTCCAAGCTTGGAACAAGCCAAGGTTGGTGCCCATACCCATGCACTCAAGTATTCTTCGGTGATGGCGGTGGTGTTGTAGTAGTATTCTCCTTCTCCAATTTTGTGCTTACGGATGAAGTTTTCTTCCCTTATTCGAGCTTCAATATATTTTTGCATAAAGCTTTATTGCTCTCTTGCACAAAACAAGAAGGGATAAATTGGGTATTGGGTTTGTTCCCTCCATTAGGGAGGATTGACTCCTTGAATTCCACATGCATATCTCCCGGCTGAGGCAGTGGAGCTTCATCTTCATCTGAACAAGCATCGGGACCAACATCCTCTATATTCTTAATATCGATGTCTTCTTCCCCATCTGTGGACCATAGGTAGGGGTAAATATCCCCAAATATCTTTGGGTATGCAAAATAGTGGGAGACATAGCTCTCTACATTGGTATCTTGGGATGACATATTTTCTGATCTGCTAGAAAAAGAGCTCGAAAAAAGAACAGAGGAGAAACTCGCGATGCGGTGAATACGGGAGTATATATAATGATTTTTTCTAGGTCAGAGTATGTGTTTTGGAAGAAATCGGAGTTTAGAGGGCATACGAGGGCCCCACAAGCCATCAGGGCATGCCCTTGGGGGCGCCCTATTGGCTTGTGCCTCCATCATGGGTCCTCCTCACTCCGTTTTTTTTTGCAATTTTTCTAAAATACCAAAAATGACAGAAATTATTATTTTAAAATTTTTGGAGTCGGTTTAGTTACCGTACCACATACCTACCCCTTTTCAGATTTTTGGAGTGTTCCGAAAGGCCTCCTTGATGTGTTGTTCCGATGTAATAACCTGGATAGCATTGGTTTCTTAATTAATGGGTGCACCTGAAATATAATGCTTAATTCTTTGCCCATTCACCACTCTCGGGTTCTTGCCTTCAAAATCATTGATTTGATAGCACCCGAGCAATAAACCTCCATAACAACGTAGGGGCCTTCCAATTTGGAGAGAAGTTTTCCTGCAAAAAATCTGAAACAGGAGTTGTACAGAAGTACTAAGTCTCTTACATTGAATTTTCATTTTTGAATCCTCTTGTCATGCTATAGTTTAACCTTGTCCTTAAAAAACTTAGCATTTTTTATAAGCTTGTGTTCTCCATTCATCAAGTGAGCTATTGTCAAATAACCTCTTCTCACTCGCAAGTTTGAAATCATAGTTAAGTTCTTTAATTGCCCAGTAAGCTTTATGTTCTAGATCAAGAGTTAAATGACAAGCCTTTCCATAAATCATTTTGTACGGGGACATACCCACAAGATTTTTATAAGCAGTTCTATAAGCCCATACTGCATCATCTAGTTTCTTAGACCAATTCTTCCTAGATCTATTAACAGTGTTTTGTAAGATTTAATTTTATTTATAGATTAGTCAGTTCAACTTACCACTAGACTGAGGATGGTAAGGAGATGCAATCATATGGTTAATATCATATTTAGCTAGAAGTTTACGGAAAGCACCATGAATAAAATGTGAACCATCATCAGTCATTAAGTATCTAGGAACTCCAAACCTCGGGAAAATGATGTCTTTAAGCATTTTAATAGAGGTGTTATGATCAGCACTACTAGTTGTATTAGCCTCTACCCACTTAGTAACATAATCAAAAACAACTAAAATATGAGTATACCCATTCGGGGAACGAAAGGGTCCCATAAAGTCAAAACCCCAAACATTGAATGGTTCAATAGCAAGTGAATTATTCATAGGCTTTTCCTAATGCTTACCGATGTTACCAACTCTCTGGCATTCATTGCATGAAAGGATATACTTACGAGCATGTTTGAAAAGAGTAGATCAATAGAAACCAGATTGTAGTACCTTGTGTGCAGTTCTGTCACTCGCATGGTGTCCTCCGTAAGCTTCAGAATGGCACTTCTGAAGAATTTGTTCCTGTTCATGCTTAGGTATACATCGTCTAATAATACCATCTAATCCCTCTTTGTAAAGATGCGGTTCATCCCAAAAGTGATGTCATAAATCATAAAATGTTTTTTTCTTTTGTTGATAGGTGAAGCTAGGTGGAATGTACTTGGCAACAATATAATTAGCATAATCAGCATACCAAGGAGCACCACATGAAGTATTTATAGGAGCAAGTTGTTGATACGTCTCGAACTTATCTATAATTTATGAATTATTCATGCCATGTTTACAATAATTCTATATGATTTTGGTATGATTTTATTAGAACTAATCCGGACTGACGCTATTTTCAGCACAACTACCATGGTGTCGTTTTTTGTGCAGAAATAAAAGTTCTCGGAATGGGCTAAAAATTTAGTATGATTTTTATGGACTAAAAGAGACCCCCAAAGCATTGGAGCTGGGCCTGAAGAGCCACGAGGAGGCGGCAACCCTGCCAGGCGCGGCAAGGGGGTGGTCGCGCCTAGCTGGCTTGCCACCGCCTTGTGGCCCCCTTGACATGAGATCGACGCCAAAAATTCCTATAAATGCTGAAACCTTCAAAAAGAAACCTAGATCGAGAGTTCCGCCACCACACACCTCCAGAGCCACGAAAAACCAATCTTGGCCCTCTCTGGCACCCTGCCGGAGGGGGTCACCATCACTGGATGCCATCTTCATCGTCCCGGAAGGGCCATCAACACCATGGAGGCCAAGGACCAGAGGGAGAACCTTTCCCTACAGAGGGGGCATGGAGGAGGAAGCACAAGGGGGAGAACATCTCCCCCTCTCTCTCGGTGGTGCCGGAGTGCCATCGGGGGAACTATCACCGTGGTGGTTGTCTTCATCAACATCACCTTCTTCATCACCATCCTCATCTCCTTTTAGCGGTCCACTCCCCCACATCTGTCGGGAGAAACGACACCTATGGGATCAGAGAGATCCCTTTACGGATCGGTGGGGAAGAAGGCTCGCACAAAGAGCAGATCAGATGGCCAGCGCGCGGGAATTTACCTAGGTTCGGGCCGCAAAGATGCGTAAAACCCTACTCCTACTTGGTTGTATTGGATGGATTCTAGATCCGGTTCTCGGAGCGCTACAGTACACAGCTGGTATTCATGCAGAACGGGCTAGAGAAGCTCTCAAAGTCTAGGAGCCCGAAAAGGTCAAAAAAGTCCTCTATCGTAACGCCCTGGGCCTCCTTTTATACTCTCGAAGGGGTCACAAACAGTGGCGTACAGTATGTACATGGGGTGTACAATGCTACAGTGTTATCGTACCTACCACTGATGGTGCGAGACAATGCATTTAATGCTCCGTCAGGCATCCCTGACCATCTGCAAGACAAGACAGGAGCCCGTCCCATCGGCACCGCTTAGCCTCTTAATTGTCGGTGCCTCAACACGTGCCCAGGCAAGGCGACACCTGGCCTCTGCGCTGGTGGGCGCTTGCCGGGGCTTTGCCTTTGTACTGGCAGGATGGCGGGGCCTTGCCGGGTGCACTTCTTGTCGGGGCTCCGTAGGCCATCCCGGCAAGATGTTGTCGGGGTCCCAGCCTTCGGTCTTCGGTCTGTCGACTTGAATGACTTCTCGATGTTGCTTTATTTTGTCCTTAGTTGCTCCCTGGCAGGCCTTTCCACTGGTATGGCTACGACTGTCCGTGCACAAGTACGAGGTACTAAAAAGCCCATACTTTAGTACACCGATAGGAGCCCCCGGGCCCGGGCCATGCACGGTGCGAGGCATTGTTAGGCTAGGCCCAAACAGTGCACGAGCACGCGTGGCAGGGATTGACTGATGTAATCATTCCATCTACTATGCCCCCCACGACATCCATTGAGTGCGGGACATTGATACGTCTCCAGCATATCTATAATTTTTGATTGTTCCATGCTATTATATTATCTGTTTTGGATGTTTTTTATGCATTAATATGCTATTTTATGTTATTTTTGGGACTAACCTATTAATCTAGAGCCTAGTGCTAGTTTCTGTTTTTTCCTTGTTTTTCACTTTTACAGATAAGGAATATTAAACGGAGTCCAAATGGAATAAAACCTCCAGAAAGATTTTTTTTCTAGAAAATATGGAAGCCACGAGACTTGAGAACTAAGGCAGAAGAGCTGCCATGGGGCCACGAGCCCGCTAGTCGTGGCCAGGGGGCACCCGCGCTGGGCAGGCTTGTGGGCCCCTCGCACCTCCTCTAACCCTAATCTTCATCCTATAAATACCCAAATATTCCATCATTATCGTAACGAGCGACGAAAACACTTTTACGCCGCTAGAAGCGTCCGTTCTCAAGAGATCCTATCTTGGAGCCTTTTCCAGTAATCTACTGGAGGGGAGTTCGATCACGGAGGGCATCTACATCAACTCCATTGCCCCTCCGATGATGCGTGATTAGTTCACCACAGAACTATGGGTCCATAGCTAGTACCTAGATGGCTTCTTCTCTCTATTTGCTTCTCAATACCATGTTCTTCATGATCTTCATGGAGATCTATCCGATGTAATACTCTTTTGCGGTGTGTTTGTCGAGATCTGATGAATTGTGGTTTTATCTTCAGATTATCCATGAATATTATTTGAGTCTTTCCTGAATTCTTATATGCATGAATTCATATCTTTGCAAGTCTCTTCGAATTATTGGTTTAGTTTGGCCAACTAGATTGGTAATTATTGCAATAGGAGAAGTGCTTAGTTTTGGGTTCAATCTTGTGGTGTCCTCACCCAGTGACATAGTAGGGGTAGCGAGGCATGTATTGTATTCTTGCCATCAAGGGTAAAAAGATGGGGTTTTCATCATATTGCTTGAGTTTATCCCTCTACATCATGTCATCTTACCTAATGTGTTACTTTGTTCTTCATGAACTTAATACTCTAGATGCAGGCAGGAGTCGGTCGATGTGTGGAGTAATAGTAGTAGATGCAGAATCGTTTTGGTCTACTTGTCACGGACGTGATGCCCATATGTATAATCATTGTCGTGGATATCTTCATAACTATTCGCTTTTCTATCAATTGCTCGACAGTAATTTGTTCACCCACTGTAATACTTGCCATCATGAGAGAAGCCATCTAGTGAAACCTATGGCCCCCGGGTCTATTTTCCATATTATATTTTCAGATCTAAAACCAAAAACACCAAAAATACTTGCCCCATTGTTTTTACTTTTAGTTTTACTTTCCGTTCAAGCATCCTATTATATCTATCTCTACTAGATCTCATCCTTGAAAATAACTGTGAAGGGATTGACAACCCCTTTATAGCGTTAGGTGCAAGAGTTTGATTCCTTCTATAGGTATATCTATTGGTGGATCTCTTGTATCTCCTACTATATTGATACCTTGGTTCTCAAAAACTTTGGGAAATACTTATCTACTTTGCTGCATCAAATTGTTCCTCTTCACGGGAAACCAACGCATGCTCAAGAAGTAGCAAGAATGATTTCTAGTGCCGTTGCCCGGGAGATACATAGCAAGTCAAGAATACCAAGTACCCATCACAAACTCATCTCTTGCATTTACATTATTTTCCATTTGCCTCTCGTTTTCCTCCCCCCCACTTCTAAAATGATTTTCAAAAAGATTTGCCTTTTGCCCTTTTTCATTTGACTTTCCATTTGCTTTTCGTGTGGTAGATCGCTCGAACTCATGGCTAGCCTTGCTACTATCACTTCTGAGTACGAAGTTCTTAACTTTAAGCAAAGGGAGGGAGAAATCTTAAAAGATGCTTGGTATAGAATTTGCAGTGCTCAAAATATATCTATTTGTAAGCAATCTACTACGGTTCTCCTTCGCAATTTTTACGTGGGAATCACTCCTTGGAATAGATATGTCCTAGATACCATCATGGGAAGGAATTTCTTGTGAATTCATACCTTTGACTCCTATCGTGCTATGATAAATTTGTTTGGATCACCCCCAATCATGGTTAATGGGACAATTTTAACTTTCGAACATGTTATGCGAAGGTCGGATATCGTTGAAAATAAAGTTGCTACTATAGATCTCATTGTAAAATTGGATAAAAAGAGTCATAATCATATCACTCGATATGGATCTAAGGTAGGAGTTACTCTAAAAGACCTAAGGGAAAAAGAACCCATAGTTAATGAAAAATTGGATCAAGATTCCTTTAGAATAGGGAAGCTAGAGGACATTATTACCAACTTGGGTTTCGCTTGCCGCTGTTCAAACCACCCCTAAATTTCCTCTTTCTAAGGCTACCAAGTTTGTTTACGTTCCCAAGAATAAGGGTGAGTCCTCCAGTAAAGGGGACGAAGATCTTAAGATGATAAGTGTTCACCCTAATTTTTTCAACATTGTTCGGGAACCGATTGCTACAAGAGAATTTCTTGATTTTTTTTCTTGGGAGTATGATAATTGATAAAACTAAGGAACCTCCTAGATTTGAGAAAGTCCTCAGAATAATTGCCAATACCAAAGATGACAATACCTAGATCTATTGTGTTTTGTCTAGCTTGTTGGGAGGCAGCGCAATTTTATTTTTATTTCATATTTCTGCTTCTGTTTGGTGTGTTTGGCACATTATTACTTATGTAGTAATTGTGTTTTTGTGTTTAAATTAGTTTTTGAGCCAAGTAAAACCTTTGGGGTGATCTATGGTAGTTGTTGATTTGATCTTGCTAGAAAACATAAACTTTTATGCTCAGTCCAGGATTTTTATGAATTTTTAAGATCTTCAAATTGATCTGAAATTTTTACAAAGGATTGATATACAAATTTCACTGGTTTTCCTAATTTTTCAGGTATTTTTAAAGTTCAAGAAATATTCTAAGTTTAAAGATTGCTACAGATTGTTCTGTTTTTTGACAGATTCTGTTTTCTTTGTGTTGTTTGCTTATTTTGATGTATCTATTGGTCGTATCGGGGGGTATGAGTCATGGAGAAGTTAGAATACAGTAGGTATTACACAAATATAAATAAAGAATGAGTTCAAAACAGTACCTAAAGCGGTGATTTATTTTTCTTGTACTAACGGATCTCATGAGTTTTCTGTTGAGTTTTGTGTTGTGAAGTTTTCAAGTTTTGGGTGAAGATTTGATGGACTATGGAATAAAGAGTGTCAAGAGCCTAATCTTGGGGATGCCCATGGACCCCAAGTCATATTCAAGTATACCCAAAAGCCTAAGCTTGGGGATTCCTTGGAAGGCATCCCCTCTTTCGTCTTCAATCCATCGGTACATTTACTTGAGGCTATATTTTTATTCACCACATGATATGTGTTTTGCTTGGAGCGTCTTGTATGATATGAGTCTTTTCTTGTTAATTTTCCACAATCATCTTTGCTGCACACATATTTAGATAGAGACACACTGAGTTGTCAATTCGTTAGAATACTCTATATGCTTCACTTATATCTTTTGAGCTAGGCAATGTTGCTCTAGTGCTCCACTTATATCTTTTTAGAGCACGGTGGTGATATATTTTATAGAAACTTTTGAATTCTCATTCCTCACTTATATTATTTTGAGAGTTTCTTAAAACAGCATGGTAATTTGTTTAGGTTATGAATTTAGCCCTAATATAATGCCATCCAAGAGGGATATAATAAAAACTTTCATATTAAGTGCATTAACAACTATGAGAAGTTGGATTCCTTGCATATAGTTTTGAGATAATAGGGATGGTAATATGAGAGTCATGCTAGTGAGTAGTTGTGAAATGGATAGATACGTGTGTTAAAGCTTGTGATTCCCGTAGCATGCACGTATGGTGAACCGCTATATAACGAAGTAGGAGCATGACTTGTCTAATGATTGTCGACCTTTGTGTGAGGGTCGGCAGCGCGCGATGGTTAACTCATACCAACCTCTCCCCTAGGATAATTAGTCTAATGCTTTGTTTGATGACTAAAAGACTTTTGCAATAAGTATGTGAGTTCTTTATGACTAATGTGAGCCCATGGATTATACGCACTCTCACCCTTCCATCCTTGCTAGCCTCTCTAGTACCGCGCACCTTTTGCCGGTACATCAAACCCTTCTTCCTCAAAACAGCTACCATATATTCCTCAAAACAGCCACCATACCTACCTATTATGGCATTTTCATAGCCATTCTGAGATATATTGCCATGCAACTTCCACCATGTAGTTTTTCTATGACTTGCATCATCACTTCATATTGCATATAGAGTTTTATCTTGTCACAGGAATCGAGTTGTAATTTATTTTTCTTTGAGTTATAAGTAAATAAAAGTGTGATGATTTTTCATTAATAGATCATTGTCCCATGAGAGAGAAGGATGATGGAGGCTATGACTCCCTCACAAGTTCGGACGAGTATCCGGACTTTACAAAAAATAAAAGAGGCCAGCGAAGCCCAAACAAAAAAATAAAGTAGCCAAAGAAGCCCACCAAAATATTAAAAAATATTAAAAATGAGAGAAATAGAGAAGGGACAATTGCTACTATCTTTTCCACACTTGTGCTTCAAAATAGCACCATGATCTTCATGATAGAGAGTCTCCTATGCTGTCACTTTCATATAACTAGTGGATATTCATTTTGCACGACCACTTAGTTTTCTTTTTGAGCTTTCATACACTTATAGCTCTAAGTGCATTTGTTGCATGGCAATCCCTACTCACTCACATTGATATCTATTGATGGGCATCTCCATAGCCCGTTGATACGCCTAGTTGATGTGAGACTATCTACTCCTTTTTCCTTGCACCCCCACCATATTCTATTCCACCTATAATGATATATCCATGGCTCACGCTCATGTATTGTGTGAGAGTTGAAAAGGTTTGAGAACACCAAAAGTATGAAACAATTGCTTGACTTGTTCATCGGGGTTGTGCATGATTTAGATACTTTGTGTGGGGACGATGGAGCATAGCTAGACCATATGATTTTGTAGGGATGACTTTCTAAGGCCATGTTATTTCGAAAGGACACGACTACCTTGTTGGTGTGCTCGAAGTATTACTGTTTTTATGTCAATATTAGACTATTGTTTTGAATCTAACGGATCTGAATATTCATGCCACAATAAAGAATATTACATGGATAAATATGTTGGGTAGCATTCCACATCAAAAATTCTTTGTTTTTATCATTTACCTACTCGAGGACGAGCAAGAATTAAGCTTGGGGATGCTGATACGTCTCCAACGTATCTATAATTTTTTATTGTTCCATGCTATTATATTATCTATTTTGGATGTTTTATATGCATTAATATGCTATTTTATATTATTTTTGGGACTAACCTATTAATCTAGAGCCTAGTGTCAGTTTCTGTTTTTTCCTTGTTTTTGAGTTTCGTGGATAAGGAATATTAAACGGAGTCCAA
The DNA here is from genome assembly GCA_022496015.1 of Hordeum marinum. Lineage (NCBI taxonomy): Eukaryota > Viridiplantae > Streptophyta > Magnoliopsida > Poales > Poaceae > Hordeum > Hordeum marinum. The sequence continues at coordinate 46,921,718 of CM039676.1, forward strand.
ACGGAATAAAAGCTCCCGAAAGATTTTTTCTGGAAAATATGGAAGCCACGAAACTTGAGAACCAAGGCAGAAGAGCTGCCACGGGGCCACAAGCCCGCTTGCCGCGGCTAGGGGGGCACCCATGTTGGGCAGGCTTGTGGGCCCCTGGCACCTCCTCTAACCCTAATCTTTGTCCTATAAATACCCAAATATCCCATCATTATCAGCACGAGCCACGAAAACACTTTTCCACCGCCAGAAGCCTCCATTCCTGACAGATCCAATCTTGGAGTCTTTTCCGGTAATCTGTCGGAGGGGGATTCGATCACGGAGTGTATCTACATCAACTCCATTGCCCCTCCGATGATGCGTGAGTAGTTCACCACAGACCTATGGTTCCATAGCTAGTAGCTAGATGGCTTCTTGTCTCTCTTTGCTTCTCAATACCATGTTCTTCATGATCTTCATGGAGATCTATCATATGTAATACTCTTTTGCGGTGTGTTTTTCGAGATCCGATGAATTGTGGGTTTATGTTCAGATTATACATGAATAGTATTTGAGTCTTTCCTGAATTCTTATATGCAACATATCTTTGCAAGTCTCTTCGAATTATTGGTTTGGTTTGGCCAACTAGATTGGTAATTCTTCCAATAGGAGAAGTGCTTAGTTTTGGGTTCAATCTTGCGGTGTCCTCACCCAGTGACATAGTAGGGGTAGTGAGGCACGTATTGTATTGTTGCAATCAAGGGTAAAAATATGGGGTTTTCATCATATTGCTTGAGTTTATCCCTCTACATCATGTCAACTTACCTAATGCGTTACTCTGTTCTTCATGAACTTAATACTCTAGATGCAGGCAGGAGTCGGTTGATGTGTGGCTTAATAGTAGTAGATGAAGAATAGTTTCAGTCTACTTGTCATGGACGTGATGCCTATATGTATAATCATTGCCTTGGATATCTTCATAACTATTTGCTTTTCTATCAATTGCTCGACAGTAATTTGTTCACCCACCGTAATATTTGCCATCATGAGAGAAGCCATCTAGTCAAACCTATGGCCCCGGGGTCTATTTTCCATATTATATTTTCACATCTAAAACCAAAAACACCAAAAATACTTGCTTCATTGTTTTTACTTTTAGTTTTACTTTCCGTTCAAGCATCCTATTATATCTATCTCTACTAGATCTCATCCTTGCAAATAACCGTGAAGGGATTGACAACCCCTTTATAGTGTTGGGTGCAAGAGTTTGATTCCATGTGCAGGTATATCTATTGGTGGATCGCTTGTATCTCCTACTAGATTGATACCTTGGTTCTCAAAAACTAAGGGAAATACTTATCTACTTTGCTGCATCGAACCGTTACTCTTCACGGGAAACCAAAGCATGCTTGAGAAGTAGCAGATGAGAGGGACGTGTGCGGCGTGTCCGTTATAGCAGCGCATCTGCGAAGCGTTTCTATTTTATTCTAGTAAAGAGGCTGCCTCGCACCCGTAAAAGGAAACCACAGAGGCGTTGCTCATTTACCTCTTGTCTTTTCCAATCTGGGAACTATCGTCGTCTTCCTCCTTGAGCCAGAAACAGAGATCCTCCCATTCATCCACACCTCCACGCCCTCTCCGTCCTCAGCCTCCGACTCCATATCCACTATGCCGCCCAAGGCCAGCAAGGGCAAGGATGTGGAAACCACCATCTCGGAGAGCAAGCTGGTGAGGATGCGGAAGGAGCACGCCGTCTTTCTGCCGGCACTTGGCGTGGACGCTCTGAAGGAGCGATACCAGGACATCTGGGCGATGGAGACGACAGCGCATCCCACCACCCGCGTGAGTCCAGGTTCTTCCAAGGGCGCCCCAGATAAATATCACTTCTTTGTTGACTATTTTTACTGTAGGCTCTGCCCCCCTTTCTCGGATTTCTTAAACAACATCATGCTCACTTATGGCTTCTAGCTCTTAGATTTTACGCCGAATGCCGTGACATGCATGTCAGTTTTCGCTCTCCTTTGCGACAACTTTGCCGGAGTAATCCCTAGCACCGCCCTTTTCTGCCATTACTTCATTCCCCGCATCCAACAAGGTGAAGCGCTTTCTGGTTCGGTCGCTTGGATTCCACGGCCAGGAGCCAAGGAGGTTTACCCATGTAGCAACCCGACCTGAAAGGTCAAGTCTCCGATGTTTCCGTACCATCCCAAGATCATGCTGGTACACACACGGTACATCAATGTATATATCAAAGGGAAATCACACAGCATTTTATTAACGAAATCTCATTTCGAGTCCTTTATTACAATAATCATTACAATAAAGTGGCCGAAGGCCAACTCATGAGAATAACTAAGTCTTGCGAAAGCGTCATGGTAGATGAGTCCATCTGACTCCAAAGGGCATCTCGCCAAGCGTAGAGCGTGTCCTCACTCCTGGTCGGAAAAGTACTCTTCAACATGATACGTTGCAGCCGTGTAGGTCAGCATATGGAATATGCCGGCAAAGTCACAAGAGAGGGGGTGAAAATAATCAGCTAGTCTACATGCATATATGGCAAGTGGGGTGGTAAGTTTTTGCGTAAAGCCAAGTTTTTCCTACATCAAAAGAGGGGCTAAGCAAAATATTACTAAGTTGGTTGATTAATGAGATGGTTCCGCCAACCAATCCTCATACCCAAATTATTAATGCCCACATCATCATATTAATTTGTGTTGAGAATTCCGGAAGTTTCAGTTCCTTTGGCTCAAGTCGTCCATGACCGTGGACACGGCTAATCGATTAGGTTGAGTACTCTGTAGAGCTTTGCACACGTTCCCCACAAGATTTGATCACCTCCGTTGGATTCCTCGCACTTCAGGGTGTTTGAGGAACGGATGACCAAAACATGGTCTTCTAAGGGGTCCCACTGAGACTCTGTCGGTGCCCATCCTTTCCTACCGTTCTTCTACATCTCGTAGCACCGCCTGTCCAGTGTCGCCACAATATCCAACCAAGCCAGAGCCCATAATGGCTTGTGGCTGTGCAGGTAAGCCTTGGTTCTTGAAGCATCCTTCCATCCCTTCGTGCCTGGGTGGACCTTTCCGCGTGAATACTGGCACATCTCCAGCATCACCTAGGCTAACCACTAGTTTCTCCAGGGCGCCGTTCAACCATCATCCACCCAGAGGTGAGTTGAAAACTTGAAGTCTTGAAGTCTTGATCATCATAGGTCTTGAAGTTATTACCTCACAACCCTCCTGATTCACACAACCCACCCCGTCTACTAACAGCATAGCAAAACAAATGTAACATTTCCCGGGGTCAAAGATGTCAAAGGGGTTGAGGGGTGTGGTACCTACCACATGATACTACTTCAATGTAACCAAGTTTCCAACTAACCTATCTTGCATGCAATTGGGGAGATGGTAGAACTAATGCATATAAAACATGGGTAAAAACATGATCAAGGTGACTTGCCTGATTGATGATCTTCATACGTGAGTGACTCTAGGTAACAAGCTTCGCACTCTGGATAATCTAACGAAGCAAACAAGCACTCAAAAAGCATACAACAAAATATGTAATTCCCAAACATCAACAATGAACTAGTAAACAATCAAGACAAAAATAATGCACACATCACAAACAAGAAAACACACAAGGTTTTGTTTACTAGAAGATGATGGGAAAATCAATACTAAGATAACTAAACTATTTGTATTAACAAAACAATGGTTGACAGCAAGTAAACAATAAATATTTTTACTAATAAACAGAATAAAATCATTTTAAAGTTTTGTAAGAAAAACTTTAGTAAAGTTTTGATAAACAAAACTATATGAAGCAACTATAGTTTTACTAACAAAAGAATGAAACTAAACTTATTATTTATTACTAAGACATTATCTAAACGGAATGGAAATTACTAAAAACTTGGCTTAGAAAACAGATATAAATTATATAAAACTTTGTTGAAAGAAAACTATTACTAACTAGTTGTTTTAGTTCAAATTAAACCTATTAGAAAAGAAGTTGTGATTCCTATATTAATAAAGAAATAAACTAAGCAATTTTATATTTTTATTAACAGTAAGTAAAACACTAAATGTTTAAGCAACAGAACCTATTAAACAAACAAAACTAAATTCTAATTTAAACTAACTAAATCTAAGTTAAATAAAACTATACTAACTAATAGGCAGAATCTGTTCATAGCTAAAACACTAAGAAAAATCATCCTAAAAATTCTCAAACTAAACATTAAGGTATTCCTAACTAATACCAAACAGTAGCAAAAAGATTCATGTCAAAATCTATTTTCAAACTCTAGTTATTCAGATTTGAATGTTTTGAGCAAATTTGATTCAATTCAAATTTTATAGTTCAAATTTAATATTTAAAAGTACAGGGTGAAAGTACATGAACAATTTGAGCTATTGCAAAAAGAATCAACTCAAAACATCAAACAGATTAAAAGTTATCAGTAAAACAAATTTTGAAAAGCTTCTGTTAACTAAAACTAAACAGAAAAGAAAAAAATAAGCTACCGGACGGCCAGGGTGACGTGGCAGGTTCCTATTGGCTGGCTAGCGCGTGCGTGCGGGCATTTCGGGCGGTAGACCGGACCGAAGTGAAAAACGGTTCAGGGAATAATGGCTTCTAATCCTAGCCGTCGGATCTAGATCGGGTGGATGGGAGGGCTCACCGTGGTAAGAGGTCGCCGGCGAGGAGGTCTCCGGCGAGTGGTGGCGGCGGCCGGTGGTCGGAGGAGGTCGGGGAGGCGTCTCCGGTGGTCGAGGGAGGTCGGGGAGTGGTCCGGGCGGCGGTTCTTGACGTCCGGCGTCGAACGGTGAGGTCGAAGGGGCGCGGGAAGGTCCGAGGCGTCGACTACGAGCGATGGGGAGCTCCGGTTGGGGCTGCAACTCCGGCGAGCTCTCATGCGACGGTCTGGTCATGGGAGAGAGGGGTCAGGGTGGAAATGGAGGCAGGGAAGTTGGGGCTCTTATATAGGCCGGAGAGGAGTCGGGGAAAGGAAAGGAGGGCGCGGATCCGGCGATGGAGAGAATCACGGCGGCGGCGCGGAGGGAGGAAGGGGACGACCGGTGCGGAAGTTTCGGGCGGTCGGGTGGGTCCGGGCTGTCAGCGAGAGCGGGAGCGTCGGCAGCGCGTCGGTCGGCCGAAATCAAGGGGATTCGGCATTTAAGAGGTTGGCCGGCCCGAATCGTTTCTTAATTCCTTTCCTTTTTTAATAAAACAGCGTAATAAAAAGCTTTTATGGCAAATAATATTTTTCCAAATATAGGAGTATTATATATCATAATTATCAGAATAAAATATTACATTTAATGAACATTTTTATTATGGTATTTGAATTGGCCTAATTGTTTTAAATCCTTTTTTGCAAATATTTTCAAAATAACTCCTGGTAATTATTGTTCAAATAAATCACCAATTTGGTCCTGGTGTGGAGTGTCATCTTCCTCCTCTCCTATTTGAACTTTTTACCAAGATTTCAAATAGGTGAAAGCAACATAAAAAAATAGGAAGGGCTTTCAGAATTTGAAAAGGGGCATTTCAACAATACCACGCATTCAAGCAATGATGGTGATAGATGCATAGCTATATTCATAACATTCCAAAATGTAATTTTGGGATGTTACAACCCAAATGGGGCCTACCGCGAGAGGTGGGATGAGTGGCAAAGCAAGTTGTGTTGGATTCGGGAGGAGAACTTTCAGCCTTTCTGCTTGTCGTGGCAAACCAAGGTGGTGCGCAGCAACGACTGGAGCGCCCTCGACCCCGAGGATGGGAAGCTTACAGTCGCGACCACCAGGGTTCATCGTCTCAGGGCTGCCAGTCTCACAATAGAGATGATAGGCGCCGATTTCCTTCTCCACCGCATCGCCCCTCTACGGAATAAGGGGAGGCCAGCTTCAGAATTCCGGAATGCGGCGGTCAACATGAGGCTGCGCCCCAGGATGAACAACAATCTGACAGTTATGCAGCACGTAGCTCTCTGCCAGCAACAACTCTGCTCTAGGTTCAATCATCGCCATAATGCCGGTGTTTGATGCTCACAGCCTTGATGCATCCTGGATTGAGCCATCTGAAGAGCAGGCGCAACAATTCTTTGATAACTTGACGGAGAGGGCCATCCGCAAGGAAGAGGGCCTCGTCCGCCCCTAATACATCGCCAGCAGGGTGGAGGAAGCAAATCCTGTCGTGGAGGCCGCCAGCGCCGACTTCTTGGGAGAGGAAACCAGCGGAGGGGAAACGCTGCCGAACGAGAATCTCACCGGGCAGGGTGGGACTACTGAGGAGCAGGGCGACACATCTACCGATGGTCGTCCTGCCGAAAACAAAAACGAGGAGGAACTGCTCGAGGAGGCCCCAACTCTTGAGCCAAGGAGAAGGCGCGTCCTCTGGAGCGCCGCTTCTAGGATTCCGGTCTACAAAGCTTCTTCGAGTAGCGCAGCCCCCGGCAAGGGGGCGGCTGGCGAGGTCACGCAGCGGCGGGAAGCTCATCGGCAACCTGCGCCTGCCATGGCTAAACGACCCAGGAGCACCCCTCCACCTACCTCCACGGGCACCATGGCGGAAGTCGCCTTCGACCTCTCTGCCCTTAGCTTGGGAGAAGAAGATGAGGAGTAAGGATCTTGTTGTATCTTTTGCCTTTCGAATTTTTGGTTTTACTTGACTTATTTGCTTTGCTTTGGCTTGTCTTCACAAGGATGCGGAAACACTGGCGCAAAGGGTAGCAAAGAGAGCGAAGACCTCGATGGGTGAGGAGCTGCTGGCAAGCACCTCAAGTGCACCAGATACGATCACCGTCAACCCGGAGGCCAGCCCACGATGTAGTCCTCGACTCAGCCCCCGGCGTAGCCCCCAGCGTGAGCCCATTACTCACTTCTCGCTGGCAAGTGCCGGGGTGTGCATCTTTCCTGCTAACATCACCGGACGTGCAGGAGGAGAGCAGCAACAAAGAGAACCATCAGAGGTCGTCCTTGATATGCCGCCTCCATCATCTATGCTGCCCAGAGATGGATCCCCAGCAAGGACTTCCTCCAGTGCGCTTTATCGCAATGAGGGAGAGCCGGCAAGCACGGGCACCGGCAGGTGTTCGCTGGCAACTGATGTTGGTGCAAGTACTCGTTATTATGTTCTTCTTTTTGTCTTCTTGAACTTCCACCTCAACCTCGTTTGGTTTGTTTTCTTGGCCTCCAGACATTCCCTCGATTGAGAGCATGGATGTTGACACCATCATCGAGGAGACCGCCAGGGATGCTGCCGCTAGGGCCGACTGGATCGCTGCTGACAAATCCACTGAAGCCAACGAGAATGTTGCCGCCGATGCCACCAAGGCTGCGCAGGAAGAGGCCATCAAGAGGTCTGCCGTGGAGTACGGTGAGGAGGCCAGTGACCGTACTGACAGTATTCCTGCCGCAGGAGCGCCTGGCGCTACACCGGTCATGGAGTCCCCAGCTGCTGGGGAGGCAGCCGTCGAGGACTAGCCGCCCACATCCAAAGCCCGTTCATCGAGCAGGTACCTCAGGGTTGGCGATAATTTGTTTGTCAGCATCCCCGGCATGGCAAGCATTGGGGTGCCATCTAAAGGGGAAGTTTTTGACGAGGGGATCATTACTGCTGCCGGGCTTGAGATTGTTGACGAACCAAGCGCTAGCAGCAGCAAATCCCAAGAAGAGCAACTGCTCCAAACCATGGGCGATAGCTTCCGAAAGCTTCAAGCACTTCACCGCACCCGAAAGGAGAACCTAGACTCCAAGGCAACAGTTATGGAAGCGACTGTGTCCAACTTTCAGGAGCGCGTCGAAGAAACACAAGCCTCTCCCAAGCTTCCCAGGAGCTGAAGTCTGGTCAAGAGCAGTTGAGCCAAGGCTGGGCTGCTGCAGAGGATGCTCGCTTGACGGAGCGTCGTATTGGGCTTGACGCCCATGAGGAAGATCTTGTCGCTCACGAGAAGGCGCTTGTCGACAAGCTTCGTGTAAAGGAAGTGGAGATCGAAGGGCTTGTCGCTCGGCGGACTCGGGAGCTGGAGCAGAAACACAAAGAGACGCTTGAGGCTCTAACTGCGGATCATGCCGGCAAGCTGAAGGAGGCCGTCGATGCTACCGAAGCTGCAGAGGCCGCCAAGAACTTGCCGGAGGAGAGGGTGAAGGATCTGGAAGAAGATCTCGAGGATCACGGCAAGAAGATCTCGTCATTCGAGACAGAAAGGGACAAAGCCCTCCATAGCCTGATGAAGATGCAGATCACCATATCTAACAAGACCAAACAGCTCTCTTCATCCTGACCGAGACTCTTGAGACTGCCCAGACCCACGAGAAGGCTCTGATCAAGGATCTCTGAGATGAGAAGGAGCTGGTCAAAAGTGTTGCTACCATCCACAATGACTATGTACAGGGCATACAAGTCTGGACTGAGAAGCTCGTCGATGTCGTGGAGAAGCTTGCCACACAACTGTCCGCCATGGGCCTAGAAGGTTTCAGGTACTCTTCTAACGATGGAATGTGCATGAGCGCCAAGCTGACCATGTTCTTCGACCGCATGCTTGAAGCCCTAGAGCAGCTTCACTCTGACCGAACATCCTGTCTGGCCAGGGAATCACGCAAGCTCTGCCAGGCCATCCTCCGTAAGGTGCTTGTCAAAGTAGGGCACAAGAACCCCGGCATCAACCTCTCCAACGTCCTTTCCCGCTTGCCGAGGTATGTAGACGTCAAGGCGCTTGAGGAACTTGTCGCGCCCATCATCGACAGGGTAAGCCAAGACAAGCGGGTTGAAGGCGATCACCGGGATTAGCTGCCTTACTTGTCGCTGCCATCCATGCCAAGAATAGTTTGTCTTATGTTAGAATCGCGGCAAGATTAATGTAATATAGCTTGCTATGCTTTGAACAAATTTTATGTTATTCTCCTTGTTTAATTTCTTTCTGTATGCATTCATCCTACGCTTGATTGGAGACTTGTTGGCGTGCACACCCTTGCCGCGAGCGCTAGATGAGGGAGTTTAGCAGCTTGCTGGCGGGGCCATTGCCGACAAGAGACAGGGTGTTTATAGTGCACCCACCTAGACTGTTGAGCGGACTCGAAATAGAATAAGGGCGCAACCAATCGCAACAAGGTTCCTTTGCGTGCAGGTTTTCCATACAAGAGTCGAAATCGTCTAAGGAAAATAACTTCATAGTAAGAGTTCACTTAGGGTTTTGCAACTTAGCTTTTCGTTGTCGTGCTACTTCCGGCAAGATGTTTTCTTTTGACCGTCGCACGTCGCTATCCATACCCCCCCCCCCCGACAAAGCTGCACGCGAGGTAACCTTATTTCCATTTGAGAAAAGAAAGAAGAGAAATAGGGATATGGAACCTTGGCGGTCTGTTAGCTCTTGCTGGGAGTAAGCGCAATGCAATATCTTAGACAAGCGTGTATATAAGTAAACATGAGAATCAACAAGATTTGTAGAACACTTAGCTTTATTCAACTATGCACAGGGTCTGCGCCTAGCTTTGTACAAAAGATTACATGCTTTGGCGGCAAGACTTTGTACAAAAGGTGATTGCCGGGAGGCCCGGCAACCGCGCCTCATGGGCAGAACTTACGAAGATGTTCGATATTCTAGGAGTTGCTCACTAGGATGCCATCTTTGGTCTCCAGGCGGACTGCGCCAGGCCTGGTGACTCGCACTACCCGATAAGGGCCTTCCCACTCTGGCGTCAACTTGTTTGAATTCTTGGCAGACTAAACTCGCCGAAGAACAAGGTCTCCTTCGTCAACATTTTAGGCATGAACCTTACGGCTATGATAGCGGCGCAAAGCTTGTTGGTAGCGCGCAACTCGCACAGCAGCCTGAAGACGATCTTCCTCAAGGAGCGTCACGTCATCTTGCCGCAACTGCTTTGCTCAAGCTCGTCATAAGAGAGCACTCTAGGTGACCCATATGTGAGCTCCGTGGGGAGAACTGCTTCTGCCCCATATACTAGGGAGAAGGGTGTCTGGCCGGTATCTCGATTTGGAGTCCTTTTGATTGACCAAAGAACCACCGGCAACTCATCAATCCAGCGCCTTCCGCACTTGCGCAGTTTGTCAAAAGTTCTTGTCTTGAGGCCTCGCAGCACTTCAGCATTAGCCCTTTTCACCTAGCCGTTGCTCCTTGGGTGGGCAACAGAAGCAAAACAGATCTTGATGCCAAGGTCTTGGACATACTGCATGAAGGTGCGGCTCGTGAACCGTGTGTCGTTGTTAGTGATGATCCTGTTAGGAACACCAAAGTGGCAGACCGGTCCTTTGAAGAACTTGACGGCTAACTGTACTCTCACCTTTCTCACTACTTCCACTTCTGGCCACTTTGTGAACTTGTCGATTGCAACATACAAGTACTCAAAGCCCCCGGTAGCACAGGGAAAGGGGCCCAAGATGTCGAGCCCCCAGACCAAAAATGGCCAGGAGAGAGGGATTGTTTGAAGAGCTTGAGATGGTTGACGCATTTTCTTCGAATGAAAGTGGCACGCTTCAAACTTGGTAACTAGCGCAGTTGCATACTGGAGGGCAGTGAGCCAAAAGAAACCTTGCCGGAATGCCTTATCGGTAAGCGCTCTTGATCCTATGTGGGAGCCACATATGCCTCCATGTATCTTCGCCAACAGCTCCAGTCCATCTTCCCAAGAAATGCACTTGAGTTTCACACCATTCGGCCTCTTTCTGTACAGGACGTTGTCCACGAACTGGTACATGTTAGACCGGCGGGCTACTTTCTCTGGTTCTTCTTGTTCCTTAGGGAGTTCTCCTGTTTGAAGGAAATGGACGATGTGTTGTGCCCATGTTGGAGCCTGGGGCTCGACAATAAAGACTAAAGGCATATCCTCTGCAAGGAAGCATTTGTATCAACGGCAAGGGCTCGAGGTCCTACCAGAGCCTTTTGCCCCCCAGCAAGCCTGGTGAGAGCGTGTGCTTCCACGGCAAGAGCCTGAGGTTCTGCGGGAGCGCGACGCTCACCGGCAAGCCTAGCGTTGTCCCCGACAACTTCCTCGCCGGCGGCTTCTGGGAGCTCTGCCAGGAAATACTTGCCGGAACTCAACTTTCTTCTTTTCTATTGTCTAGTTGATGGTGCCACGGATGGTTGAGTCAGTCGGAGCACAAAAGTTCCCGTTCCATAGGCAACTTAAGGGCAGCACACTTTGATAGGCCATCAGCAATGTTGTTCTCTGCACGCGGAACGTGCTCCATTTGCAGACCGTCAAAATGTTCTTCCAACTTTCTCACTTCATATACATAAGCTTCCATCAATGGACTCTGATAATCTTTGTTCACCTGCCTGACAACAAGCTGAGAATCACCCCTGACAATAAGTTTCTTAATCCCAAGGTCTGACGCGATCCTGAGACCGGCAAGCAACCCTTCGTATTCTGCACTATTGTTCATCGACCTCTCCTGGGGAAAGTGCATCTAAACCACATATTTGAGGTGCTCTCCGGAGGGTGCGACAAGCAGCACTCCGGCACCGGTGCCTTGCAGCGAGAAAGCCCCATAAAAATACATGATCCACTCTTGGTTCGTTTCCTTTCCAGGGAGAGTTGACTCTGGAACTTCTTCATCTGGCGTTGGGGTCCATTCCGCAATGAACTCTGCCAAGGCTCTACTCTGGATGGTCGAAGTGCTTTCATACGTGAGACCAAAGCTTGACAGTTCCAAAGCCCACTCCACAATCCTGCCGGTAGCGTGAGGGTTCTCCAAAATCTGCTGTAACGGGAAGCGAGTGATAACGGTGATCTCATGTGCCTGGAAGTAATGTCTCAGCTTCCTCAAGGCCATAAGGAGGCCGAAGAGCAACTTCTGGACGCCAGAATGTCTTGACCTAGCCCCCTGCAAAAGGGAGCTGACAAAATAGACTGGGCGCTACACCATCTTCTTCTTCTGAATTGTTTCATTCGACTGCGTAGATCTTGCTTTGTTGGCATCAGAATCTGCTAGGGAAAATTCTGGCTTGTCGCTTGGCGGTCCTGCCACTGCCGTTGCTTCTTCATCAACTTCTCTTTCAGCCACTAACACAGCACTCACCACTTGATTTACTGCCGCTAGATATAGCAGCAACGACTCTTGTGGTTTTGGCGCGACTAGGACTGGCGGAGAGGAGAGGTACTTCTTCAAATCATGTAGCATTGCCTCTGCTTTCGGAGTCCATTTCATTGGACCTACCTTCTTCAAGATTTTGAAAAGGGGCAGGGCGCGCTCAGCAGATTTTGAAATGAACCTACTCAGAGCGGCAACACAGCCGGCAAGACGACGCACATCCTTGACACGTCCTGGCGCTTCAATTTTCTCAGTTGCTTTGATCTTGTCGGGATTCGCTTCAATTCCACGTTGAGATACAAAGAACCCGAGAAGCTTGCTGGATGGGACACTAAACACACACTTCTCAGGGTTGAGCTTCAAGTTGATCTTGCGTAGATTTGAAATGTTTCTTCTAGGTCTAATATGAGTGTAGCCTTGTCCTTGGTTTTGACCACTATGTCATCCATATAATCCCCCATATTTCTATGTAGCTGGGGCTCAAAACCAATCTGGACCGCTCTTGCAAATGTAGAACCAGCACTTTTCAACCCGAAAGGCATACGCAAAAAGCAATATGTACCACATGGGGTGATAAATGCGGTCCTCTTTTCATCTTCCTTGGCCATGAAAATCTGATGATAACCTGAATAGGCGTCAAGGAAAGACAACAAGTCACAGGCGGCGGTGGAGTCCACAATCTGGTCGATGTGCAGCAAGGGAAAAGGATCTTTGGGGCAAGATTTATTAACATCTATGAAGTCAATACATAGCCTCCATCTCCCATTCGCCTTGCGCACCACAACTGGATTGGCCAACCATGTTGGATGAAGTACTCCTCTGATCAAGCCAACCGCTTCTAATTTCTTGATTTTTTCAGCAATAAAATGTTGCCGCTCCAAAGCCTGCTTCTTGACCTTCTGCTTGACGGGTCGCGCGTGTGGACAGACGGCAAGGTGGTGCTCAATCACCTTCCTGGGAACACCGGGGATATCAGATGGTTTCCATGCAAACACATTGACATTCGCCCGCAGGAAGGCGACGAGTGTGCTTTCCTATTTGTCGTCAAGGGTGGAACTTATGGTGAAAGTCCCTCCCGTACCATCCTCCTTGGCGGGCACCTTCTTAGTCTCTGGTGGAGATGCCTTGGACTTCTTACCCTTGCCGGTGGAACTCTCTGGCACATCATCAATGGGAGCGCAACACTCCGAGGAGGTGCGCTTGCCGGAATGTGCGCCAGAGGTCTTTCCGGGCTTCTTCCTCCCAGGAGTTTCAGTGGCAGGAGCAAGTGCCTTGGCGGCATATGGTGCAACCGCCTCCCAAAAGAGTTGATCGGCGCAGATAAGCGCGTCCTTCTTGTCGGACTTGACAGTGATGATGCCCATCGAACCGGGCATCTTTAATACATTGTAGGTGTAGTGCGACGCCGCCATGAACTTGGCCAACGCTAGACAGCCAAGGATCCCATTGTATGGCAACGGAATTTTGGCGACGTCGAAAACGACCTTCTTCGTCCTGAAGTTCAGATCGCTGCCAAATGTTACCGGAAGCGTGTGATACGTCCATTTTGCATCATGCTTTTATATTGATATTTATTGCATTATGGTCTATTGCTACACACTTTGGCACAATATTTATGCCTTTTCTCTCTTATTTTACAAGGCTTACATGAACAGGGAGAATGCCGACAGCTGGAATTCTGGACTAGACAAGGAGCAAATCTGAGATACCTATTCTGCACAACTCCAAAAGTCCTGAAAATCTATAGAGAATTATTTTGGAATATATAAAAATTATTGGGCGAAATAAATACATCAGGGGGCCCACCAGGTAGACACAAACCAAGGGGCGTGCCCTACCCCCTGGGCGCGCCCCTGTGGCTTGTGGCCCACGTGGCAGCCCTCTGATGCCCATCTTGTGCTATATGGAGGCTTTTGACCTGGAAAAAACATAACAGGGCTTTCGGGGCGAAGCGCCACCGTCTCGAGGCGGAACTTGGGCAGAACCAATCTAGGGCTCCGGCAGAGCTGTTTTGCCGGGGAAACTTCCCTCCCGAAGGGGGAAATCGAAGCCATCGTTATCACCAACGATCCTCTCATCGAGAGGGGGTCAATCTCAATCAACATCTTCATCAGCACCATCTCCTCTACAAACCGTAGTTCATCTCTTGTATCCAATCTTTGTCTCAAAACCTCAGATTGGTACCTGTGGGTTCCTAGTAGTGTTGATTACTCCTTGTAGTTGATGCTAGTTGGTTTACTTGGTGGAAGATCATATGTTCAGATCCTTGATCATCATTAATACTCCTCTTATTATGAACATGAATATTATTTGTGAGTAGTTATGTGTGTTCCTGGGGACATGGGATAAGTCTTGTTAAAAGTAATCATGTGAATTTGGTATTCGTTCGATATTTTGATGAGATGTATGTTGTCTCTCCTCTAGTGGTGTTATGTGAACATCGACTACATGACACTTCAGCATTGTTTGGGCCTAGAGGAAGGCATTGGGAAGTAATAAGTAGATGATGGGTTGCTAGAGTGATAGAAGCTTAAACCCTAGTTTATGTGTTGCTTCGTAAGGGGCTGATTTGGATCCATATGTTTCATGCTATGGTTAGATTTATCTTAATTCTTCTTTCGTAGTTGCGGATGCTTGCGAGAGGATTTAATAATAACTGGGAGGCTTGTCCAAGTAAGGGCAACACCCAAGAACCGGTCCACCCACATATCAAATTATCAAAGTAACGAATGCGAATCATATGAGCATGATGAAAACTAGCTTGACAGAAATTCCCATGTGTCCTCGGGAGCGCCTTGCTTTATATAAGAGTTTGTCCAGGCTTGTCCTTTGCTATAAAAAGGATTGGGACACCTTGCTGCACCATTTTTACAATTGTTACTTGGTACCTGTTACGAATTATCTTATCACAAAACTATCTGTTACCGATAATTTCAGTGCTTGCAGAGAATACCTTACTGAAAACCGCTTGTCATTTCCTTCTGCTCCTCATTGGGTTCGACACTCTTACTTATCGAAAGGACTACGATAGATACCCTATACTTGTGGGTCATCAAGACTCTTTTTTGGCGCCGTTGTCGGGGAGTGAAGCGCCTTTGGTGAGTGGAACTTGGTACGGAAAAATTTATATAGTGTGCTTAAATTTACTGTCACTTGTTACTATGGAAAATAATCCTTTGAGGGGCTTGTTCGGGGTATCTTCACCTTGACCGGAAGCATAAAGGTTCGCTCCTTAACCTGCTGTACCTACTGGAAATATTTATTATGAAATTCCTTCGGGTATGATAGAGAAACTGCTAGCTAATCCTTATGCAGGAGATGGAACACTACATCTTGATTTGCATCTAATCTATGTGGATGAAGTTTGTGGATTATTTAAGCTTGCAGGTTTGCCCGAGGATGTTGTCAAGAAGAAGGTCTTTCCTTTATCTTTGAAGGAGAAGGCATTGGCATGGTATAGGATATGTGATGATATTGGATCATGGAACTACAACCGATTGAGATTGGAATTTCCTCAGAAGTTTTATCCCATGCATCTGGTTCATCGTGATCGGAATTATATTTACAAGTTTTGGCCTTGTTAAGGAGAAAGAATCGCTCAAGCTTGGGGGAGGCTTAAGTCAATTTTATATTCATGCCCCAACCATGAGCTCTCAAGAGAAATTATTATTCAGAATTTTTATGCTCGGCTTTCTCATAATGATCGATCCATGCTTGATACTTCTTGCTCCGGTTCTTTTATGAAGAAAGATATTGAATTCAAATGGGACTTATTGGAAAGAATTAAATGCAAATCTGAAGATTGGGAACTCGACAAAGGTAAGGAGTCAGGTATAAACCTTAAGTTTGATTGTGTTAAATCCTTTATAGACACCAATGCTTTTCGTGAATTTAGCACAAAATATGGACTTGACTCTGAGATAGTAGCTTCTTTTTGTGAATCTTTTGCTGCTCATGTTGATCTCCCTAAGGAGAAGTGGTTTAAATATCATCCTCCCATTGAAGTGAAAGTATTTTAACCTATTAAAGTTGAAGAGGAAACTATTACTTATAATGTTGATCCTGTGATTCCTACTGCTTACATTGAGAAACCATCCTTCCTTGTTAGGATAAAGGAACATGCTAAAGCTTCAATTGTGGTTTGTAAGAGTTGTATTAGAACACCTACACCCCCTAAAAAGATTAAAGTTGAACCTAGTATTGCTATGGTTAAAGATATCTTGGTTGATAATATTGATGGGCATGTTATTCATTTCTGTGATGAAGCGGCTAGAATTGCTAGACCTGATACTAAGAGTAAACAAAGGCCAGTTGTTGGCGTGCCTGTTGTTTCTGTTAAAATAGGAGATCATTGTTATCATGGCTTTTGTGATATGGGTGGTAGCGTATGTGCAATTCCCTTTTCCTTATACAAAGAAATCATGCATGATATTGCACCAGTTGAACTAGAGGAAATTGATGTTACTATTAAGCTTGCTAATAGAGACAATATTGCACCAATGGGGATTGTTAGAGATGTTGAAGTCTTTTGTGGGAAAATAAAATATCCTACTGATTTCCTTGTTCTTGGTTCCCCACAAGATGATTTTTGCCCCATTATATTTGGCAAACCCTTCTTGAATACTGTTAATGCTAGGATTTATTGTGAGAAAGAAACAGTTACTATGAGTTTTGGGGATGTGTCTCATGAGTACAATTTCTCTAAATTTTGTAGACAACCCCATGACAAAGAATTGCCTAGTAAATATGAAATTATTGGTCTTGCTTCTATTGCTATGCATCCTACTGATCCTTTAGAACAATATTTGTTAGACCATGAAAATGATATGCATATGAATGAGAGGAATGAAATAGATAAAAATTTCTTTGATCAGCAGCCTATTTTGAAACACAAGTTACCTGTTGAAATACTTGGGGATCCTCCTCCACCCAAGGTTGATCCCGTGTTTGACCTCACACAATTACCCGATATGTTGAAATATGTTTATCTTGATGAAAAGGAGATATATCCTGTTATTATCAGTGCTAAACTTTTAGAGCATGAAGAAAACAGATTATTGAAAACTCTAAGGAAGCAATGTGCTGCTATTGGTTATACTCTTGATGATCTTAAGGGTATTAGTCCCACTCTATGCCAGTATAAAATTAATATGGAGCCTGATGCCAAACCAGTTCTTGATTACCAATGACGATTGAACCCTAAGATGAAAGAAGTGGTAAGAAAAGAAGTACTAAAGCTTCTGGAGGGAGGTATAATTTATCCAGTTGCTGATAGTAGATGGGTTAGTCCCGTTCATTGTGTCCCTAAGAAGGGAGGTATTACCGTTGAATGATAAAAATGAATTGATCCTGCAAATAATTGTTACAGGTTATAGAATAGTAATTGATTTTAGGAAATTAAATAAATTTACTAATAAATATCATTACCCTTTACCTTTTATTGATCAAATGCTAGAAATACTATCCAAACATACTCATTTTTTCTTTCTAGATGGTTACTCTGGTTTCTCTCAAATACCTGTATCAAGAGATGATCAAGAAAAAACCACTTTTACTTGCCCTTTCGGTACCTTTACTTATAGATGTATTCCTTTTGGTTTATGCAATGCACGTGTTACCTTTCAAAGATGTATGATGGCTATATTCTCTGACTTTTGTGAAAAGATTCTTGAGGTTTTCATGGATGATTTTTCCATTTACGGAACTTCATTTGATGATTGTTTGAGCAAACTTGACCGAGTTTTGCAGAGATGTGAAGAAACTAACCTTGTCTTGAATTGGGAAAAGTGCCACTTTATGGTTAATAAAGGTATTGTCTTGGGGCACAAGGTCTCCGAAAGAGGTATTGAAGGTGATAAAGCTAAAGTTGATGCTATTGAAAAAATGTCGTGCCCTATGGATATCAAAGGTATAAGAAGTTCCCTTGGTCATGTTGGTTTCTATAGGAGGTTTATCAAAGATTTCTCTAAGATTTCTAGGCCTCTCACAAATCTTTTGCAAAAAGATGTTCCATTTGTTTTTGATGATGATTGTGTAGAAGCATTTGAAATTCTTAAGAATGCATTGATTACCGCACCTGTTGTTCAACCACCCGACTGGAACCTACCCTTTGAAATTATGTGTGATGCTACTGATTATGCTGTTGGTGCTGTTCTAGGACAAAGAGTTGATAAGAAATTAAATGTTATCCATTATGCTAGTAAAACTCTAGACGGTGCTCAAAGAAACTAAGCTACTACTGAAAAGGAATTTTTAGCAGTCGTGTTTGCTTGTGATAAGTTTAGACCTTATATTGTTGATTCCAAAGTAACTGTTCACACCGATCATGCTACTATTAAGTACCTTATGGAAAATAAAGATGCTAAACCTAGACTTATTAGGTGGGTCCTTCTGCTACAAGAATTTGATTTGCATATTATTGATAGAAAGGGTGTTGATAACCCTGTGGCAGATAACTTGTGTAGGTTAGAAAATGTTCTTAATGACCCACTACCTATTGATGATAGCTTTCCTGATGAACAATTAGCTCTCATAAATTCTTCACACAATGCTCCATGGTATGTTGCTTATGCCAATTACATTGTTGCTAAATTTATACCGCCTACTTTCACATACCAACAAAAGAAAAAGTTCTTCTATGATTTAAGGCATTACTTTTGGGATGATCCACACCTTTATAAACAAGGAGTAGATGGTATTATTAGACGTTGTGTACCTGAGCATGAACAGGAACAAATCTTACGCAAGTGTCACTCCGAAGCCTACAGGGGACACCACGTTGGAGATAGAACTGCACATAAGGTACTACAATGTGGGTTTTATTGGCCTACTCTCTTCAAGGATGCTCATAAGTTTGTATTGTCTTGTGATGAATGTCAAAGAATTGGTAATATTAGTAGACACCAAGAAATGCCTACGAATTACTCTCTTATTATTGAACCATTTGATGTTTGGGGTTTTGATTATATGGGGCCTTTTCCACAATCTAATGGGTATACTCATATTCTAGTTGTTGTTGATTATGTTACTAAGTGGGTAGAAGCTATTCCAACTAGTAGCACTGATCATAACACTTCTATTAAAATGCTTAAACAAGTTGTTTTCCCTAGATTTGGAGTCCCTAGATATTTGATGACTGATGGTGGTTCACACTTTATTCATGGTGCTTTCCGTAAATTGCTCGCTAAATACGATGTTAATCATAGAATTGCATCTCCTTATGATCCTCACTCTAGTGGTCAAGTAGAATTGAGCAATAGAGAAATTAAATTGATTTTGGAGAAGATTGTTAATAGATCTAGGAATAATTGGTCTAAGGAACTTGATGATGCATTGTGGGCTTATAGAACTGCTTACAAAAACCCTATGGGCATTTCTCCGTATTAGATGGTTTATGGTAAAGCATGTCACTTACCTCTAGAGCTAGAACATAAAGCTTATTGGGCAATCAAAGAGCTCAATTATGATTTCAAACTTGCTGGTGAGAAGAGGTTATTTGTCATTAGCTCACTTGATGAATGGAGAACCCAAGCCTATGAGAATGCCAAGTTGTTTAAAGAAAAGGTTAAGAGATGGCATGATAGAAGGATACAAAAGCGTGAATTTAATGTAGGCGATCATGTCTTGCTATACAATTCTTGTTGAAGATTTTTTGCAGGAAAACTTCTCTCTAAATGTGAAGGTGCTTATGTTATCGAGGAGGTATACGTTTTGGTGCCATCAAGATTAACAACGCCGAAGGCACAAACCTGAAGGTGGTGAACGGTCAAAGAATAAAGCATTATATCTCAGGTACTCCCATAAATGTTGAAACCAATATCATCAATACCATAACTCTGGAGGAGTACATTAGGGAGACTTACCAGAACGTTTTAGACTCCGAAAAGGATTAGGTATGTGGTACGGTAAGTAAATAGGCTCCAAAACTTTTTCAATGGCAATTTTTATCTATTTTGGAATATTTAAAAAATTAGGAAAATTTAAAGTTGTCTGAATAGTGCACGAGGAGGCGACAAGCTAGGGGCGCGCCCTACCCCCCTGGGCGCGCCCCTGTGGCTTGTGGTCACCTCGTGTACCATCCAGACTCCGTTTTGTTGTGGTATACTCCTTAGGGTCGGTAAAAATTCATTATATAATCTACCAAAGGTTTTGACTCTCGTATCACGACAACATCTCCTGTTTTTGTTCTAAGTTGTTTCTGCAGTAGTTTTAGATCAACATGACGTCCCCAAGTGCTTTGAAGGACAAGTTCTTCGAGAAGGTCATCAACCCTTACCTTGCGGAGGTGTTGCAATACCCTCAAACCATTGAGATGGGTGAGGGGGTGCTGCACATCCGTGATGTTGAGGGGCCAAAGAATACCGGAAGCATGGAGACAAGGCTCGAAGCAATGGAGCAACAGGTCTTCAAGTGCCAAGGGATGGTGGAATGAGGACTCAATGCCAATCACATGATGATTGTGGAGTTTACCAACAAGCACAAGCTGGATGCCAAGGAAGTCGGGGAGCACATCTTTAAGCTTTAAGAGAAAATCGAGCATATCCAAGCCTAGATCTATGACCTACAAAACCAAAACTATGAGTATGAATACAGGTTTAAGAAAATGAGTTTGGCTGCAGATTTGAGGATCCCGGATACTCGTTCATCCTTTTACGATGGTGAGCCTCATCCTGGCAATGGGGAATACCCAGCCGGGTATTGACCCCCCATACCTGTGCCCGTGACACCAACTTCATGGCCATCCCCATCCCCATCCCCGCCCACGGGGAGAGAAACTTTCCCGTCCCCGTCCCCATCGGGGATTTCTTCCCCGCAGGGATACCCACAAGAATGAAGCCACATCACATGTGCATAAACAAACAACACTCTATAAAAAGTATAGCAAGATCCAGCCCAAAAAATAGCAGCATTTCCCCTAAAACAGCAGCATTTCAGCATACTAAAACAAGAACAATTGAACATAAATAGCAGTAGCAAACTACCAATCCAGGATAGTAAACAGCAACATTTCAGCACAATAAATGTCTCAAATCTCAAGGTTCAGACACATAATAAGTCTCAAATCTCAAGGTACATAGCAGCCATATAATAAGTCTTAAATCTCAAGTTACATAGCACTATAGCAGCCACATAATAAGTCTCAAATATCAAGGTACATAGAAGTTCACAATCTTAACAACATTACAATTCGAAGTTCGCACACAAATTTAAACAAATGGCTTTCCCAGCAAAAGAACAACAAAGCCAAATGGTTCAACATGGCACAGCACATGGCAGCCTCATATTGATTTTTCAAGGAGAATCAAACGCCACTTTCCATATCAGGTGGGGGCAGCACCTACATGACATGAAAACACACATAATTGAAAACTTGAAAGGTATGTGCAGTAGTTAGTATGAGCAATGAGGTAATTCACCTCCTGGTTGTCTTGGAGACAAATCTAAAAGCTTGTTGCATAACTATTGTTGCCATCTACAAGAAAACATGTAGTGTGACTATATGAGTGAACATGAAAAGAAATAAGGCAGCAAGAATGATAGATCAACATCAATTATACTAAGCATACACACCTTTATATTTGTTCCGTATCCAATCTTCTGAGCACATTAGAGCTTCTAACATCTCTGGAGTAAGACTACAACGATGGTCACTTAGAACCCCACCACTTGTGCTGAATGTTGATTCTGAAGCAACGGTGCTGACCGGAATTGCAAATATATCACGTGCTAGCATCCATAAAGTAGGATAGTGAGTTCCAGCCACTTTCCACCAGTCTAATACACTAAAAATTTCTTTGGTGAGTGGAACTAACTCATCTTCCAAGTAGCAGTCTAACTCAGATTTTATCCTAAAAGCAGTTGGCCTTTTCTGAGCAACACGTTCACTAAAGAGTGACATAAGGGTTGGGGCTTGCATTGAAGAAACAGAGGAAGATGGTCCTGTTTCATCATACTCCTCCTCCTCAAGATTGTATTCCTCTAACACTTCCTATCCCCGAATATGCAACTACAGCTTGGCCACCACTTTCTGTTGGTGGTGTTGACATGCTACCACTGGACATACTACAATTAGCATGAATATGCATTAGTAAATATTACCACTGGACATGCCACAATTGACAAGCTATGCAACCAGTATGTACACAAGAACCCAATATATACTAACAAAAAAATGTAAACAAGACAGCAATGCACTATCCTAATAAAACAGCACCATATGTAAACAATTAACATGATTATGCACTAGAATATACACTACCACAACCACTGTACCACAATGCATCCTACCCCTAGTACATCTGCTGATCTGCATATATTCATAGAAAAAAAACTAGGTGATGGACTAGTGCAAGGTTTTAGTGAGTGATTCTCACCCAATCTTTGTGTTCGGTGGAGGCTTGCCGGTGATGGACGAGGATGGACTCGGTGGAGGCTTACCGCTGCCGGTGAAGGACGGGGAAGTGCTCGATGGAGGCCTCAGTTTGGGGGGGCGTCCTCCTCCTCTCCCACTCCCATGACTAGCTTGTCCGCCACCCTGCACTGGTCCAGCCTGGGAGGAGACGGACGAACGGAGGCTCGTGTGGGCGCCGTCTTTTGTCGCTGGGGTGTGATGGGGAGAAGATGTTCGGGTGGCCGGTGGAGGCGTGGCAGGGAGAAGATGTTGGGGTGCCTCGCTGCAGAGATGGAGGGGATGGAGGGGATGGAGGTTGTGGTGTGCGGCGGTGCCGGAAGCTACAGGCTGCAGCGGTGGAGGGCGGCGACCAAGGTGAGGGCATAAGGCGCTGTATCGGGTGCGGGGGCGCGCGCTCTCTTCTCTGGATCGAGAACAGAGTGGAGGCTATGGGGGTGAGGGAGAGGGACTGAGGGTGAAGGGTGAGGGTTTAGGTCAGGATTTTGTGGGCTATTTGGGCCAAAGTTGTTGGGGACTCGGGCTGTTGAGAACTTGGGCGGGAGGGGTGAAAGTTTTGCACTCCAGGGGTGGGAATTTTAGCGGGTAAGCCAGGTATCGGGTATGGTTAATGACATGCCGTCCCCATCCCCATTTACCCACTGGGTATGGTATTTTACCCAATAGCTTCCCCATGGATATTACAATTGGCACATCCCCATCCCCTAATAGACTAATTACCCGTGGGGACACGGGTAACGGTTAACCATTTCCAGGTTGAGATGAGCCTATGCCTTGGAAGACGGAAGACAAGCTTCCAACCTCATCAACAACTCCCACATCACCACCTCCAAAGAAAGACAACTAAACACATGGGTATGGGCACTCCCCTTGGCATGTGCCAATCTTGGGGGAGGTGCCCCAGTATCGTATCACCATCACACCTTTTATTTTTACTTTTATCGTTTTTCTTAGTTCAATCCTTTTGGTTATATCTTGATCTAGTAGAATAAAGTTTTCGTGTGATCTAGTTTTGAGTTTTTGCTTTACGATTCCTCCTATGTAAGCAAGTCCAAGAGTTATATAATAAAATGTACTTTTGAGTTGAGGGCTTTGCTTGTTTGGTATGATCTTGATCTTGAGAAAGATGAAATAGAAAGAAGTATAGAATAAAAGCAAAGAGTATGTATGATGATCTTATGGGGAGTGATGACTTCACATATAAGAAGTATGTCGATTGAAACCTGTTGTGGGTTGACAAACATAGTTATTGATCATTGTGGCAATTAAAAGGAAATAATAAAGAAAGAGAGGTTTGCATATAAATATATTGTCTTGGACATCTTTTATGATTGTGAGCACTCATTAAAATAGTATATGTTAAGAAGTTGATGTTGGACAAGGAAGACAACGTAATGGTTTATGTTTGCTTATTTCCGAATAGAAGTTATATTGTTATAGATCCCTCAACATGTGTCGCTTGCTCCCACCTCATATCAGCCAAAACTTCCGCACCAAGTAGAGGTACTACTTGTGCATCCAAACACCCTTAACCCAGTTTTGCCATGAGAGTCCACCATACCTATCTATGGATTGAGAAAGATCCTTCAAGTAAGTCCACCATACCTATCGGGGCAATATAAACTGACGTTCATTTACATTAAGGGATTGTGCATCCAACTATAAAAGCGCATGACAACCTCTGCTTCCCTCAGCGAAGGGCCTATCTGTTACTTTTATTTTTTTACTTACCTTTTTGCAAGAGTCGTGGTGATATCCATCACTTTCTTTATTTCGCCTTTATCTTCTGGCAAGCGTCATGTGTTGGGGAATGATCTAGACACATATATCCACTCAGAAGTGGACGAGCATGAGTTATTACTGTTGACATTACCCTTGAGGTGAATAGTTGGGAGGCAACACCAAAAGCCCCTATCTTTCTCTGTGTCCGATTGAAGCTTTGACCTCATAGGTACCTCGTGAGTGTTAGCAATTGTGAAAGACTAAAAGATGATTGAGTACGTGGATTTGCTTTCCAGCTCTTATATTGACTCTTTCCTACGTTATGATAAATTGGAATTGCTTCGATGACTGAGATCGTAGTTTGTCGGTTCTCAATAGAGTTCTTGATTCATACTTTACCATTGTGAATGAATTGTTACTTTAGCATAAGAAATTATATCTCAATATATGTTGTTGTTCTAAAGATGATCATGATGCCTTCATGTCTGTATTTTATTTTATTGACACCTCTATCTCTAAACATGTGGGCACATTTATAGATTTCGGCTCTCGCTTAAGGACAAGCGAGGTCTAAGCTTATGGGAGTTGATACGTCCATTTTGCATCATGGTTTTATATTGATATTTATTGCATTATGGTCTGTTACTACACATTTTGGTACAATATTTATGCCTTTTCTGTCTTATTTTACAAGGTTTACATGAAGAGGGAGAATGCCGGCAGCTGGAATTCTGGACTGGATAAGGAGCAAATCTCAGATACCTATCCTGCACAACTCCAAAACTCCTGAAAATCTACGGGGAATTATTTTGGAATATATAAAAATTATTGGGCAAAAGAAATAAATCAGGGGTCCCACCAAGCAGTCACAAGCTAGGGGGCGCACCTACCCCCCTGGGTGGGCCCGTATGGCTTGTGGCCCACCTGGCAGCCCTCCGATGCCCATCTTCTGCTATATGGACGCTTTTGACATGGAAAAAATCATAACGAGGGCTTTTGGGGCGAAGCGCCGCCGTCTCGAGGCGGAACTTGGGCAGAACCAATCTAGGGCTCTGGTGGAGCTGATCTGCCGGGGAAACTTCCCTCCCGTAGGGGGAAATCAAAGCCATCGTCATCACCAACGATCCTCTCATCAAGAGGGGGTCAATCTCCATAAACATCTTCAACATCACCATGTCCTCTCCAAACCCTAGTTCATCTCTTGTATCCGATCTTTGTCTCAAAACCTCAGATTGGTACCTATGGGTTGCTAGTAGTGTTGATTACTCCTAGTTGATGCTAGTTGGTTTACTTGGTGGAAGATCATATGTTCAGATCCTTGATAATCATTAATACGCCTCTAATTATGAACATGAATATGCTTTGTGAGTAGTTACATTTGTTCCTGAGGACATGGGATAAGTATTGTTAAAAGTAATCATGTGAATTTGGTATTCGTTCGATATTTTGATGAGATGTATGTTGTCTCTCCTCTAGTGGTGTTATGTGAACGTAGACTACATGACACTTCGCCATTGTTTGGGACTAGAGGAAGGCATTGGGAAGTAATAAGCAGATTATGGGTTGCTAGAGTGACAGAAGCTTAAACCCTAGTTTATGTGTTGCTTCGTAAGGGGCTGATTTGGATCCACATGTTTCATGCTATGGTTACATTTATCTTAATTCTTCTTTCGTAGTTGCGGATGCTTGTGAGAGGGATTAATCATAAGTGGGAGGCTTGTCCAAGTAAGGGCAGCACCCAAGCACCGGTCCACCCACATATCAAATTATCAAAGTAATGAACGTGAATCATATGAGCATGATGAAAACTAGCTTGATAGAAATTCCCATGTGTCCTCGGGAGCGCCTTGCTTTATATAAGAGTTTGTCCAGGCTTGTCCTTTGCTATAAAAAGGATTGGGCCACCTTGCTGAACCTTTCTTACAATTGTTACTTGCTACCCATTACGAATTATCTTATCACAAGACTTTTGTTACTGATAATTTCAGTTCTTGCAGAGAATATCTTACTGAAAACTGCTTGTCATTTCCTTCTGCTCCTCGTTGGGTTCGACACTCTTACTTATCAAAAGGACTATGATAGATCACCTATACTTGTGGGTCATCAGCGTGATCTTTCCCTTGGGCTGGCTCCTTCCTAGATTGACCCCCTGAAACGAGCCCGTTTCCTCGAGATCTCCATCAGGAATTTATAATTTCTTGATTACCTCGGGCGAGATCAAGTTCAAGCCAGCCCCATCGTAAACTAACATTTTCGTCACCTTGAGGTAGAAAAACGTTGGTGAGACCAACAATGGGAAACACCCAACCGTAGTTACGCAATCATGGTGATCCTCAACGTCGAAAATGATAGGCGTGTCGGGCCATTTCAAAGGCTTTTGGACACCGACAGATGGCTCAGTTGCATTAACCTCACGCACCCACTGCTTAAGTTGGCGGTGGGAAGAATGCAACAAGGCACCTCCGTCGACGCACATGGCATCTATAGCTCTCTGGAATTCTTGCTCGCTGGACTCGTCGTCCTCTTCAACGTCATCATCATCCCCCTCTTGCTTGTCGCGGCCGCGAGCGGGCCGGTCCTTCTGTGGTTTGGCCTTGCCACGGCAACCTCCTTGGCCTTCGTGCTTGTTGTCGGATCCCTCCGCACCATCATGGCCCTTCTCCTTGTCTCGCCTCTCATTCTCGACTTTTTTTCTTCTCGGCAAGCTGCTCAACTTGCCAGCAGTCTTGGAGATCGTGGCCTTTGGTGCGATGGATCTTGCAATACTGCTTGACGAAGCCTTCCGGCTTGTTGGCGGCTGCCAACGCCTGACAAGAAATGCACCCGGCAACATCCTTGCCGAGGTCTGTAGGATCGAAAGTAGGTTTTGAGGGGGTGATTAGACTACTTGACCAATTAAAGGTTTTGCCTATATCAAATTTTATGGTTGACAGTTTTTAGCATTTCATGGCAAGTCAAGTACACCCTACACATGCAAGTCTAAGAGTATATAGCAGCGGAAAGTAACAACAAGCATGTATAGAAGGGATAGGGTCGGAAGATCAAACGCAATTGTGGACATGATGATTTTTCCCATGGTTCTGATAGGTGGCGCTATCGTACATCCACGTTTATGGAGTCTTCAACCTACGGAGGGTTCCACCCAAAAGGGTCCACGAAGTAGCAACCTTGACTATTCCATACGGCTTCCATCCACGAAGGACTAGCCTCACTATGGGGTAGATCTTCATGAAGTAGCCGATCTCCTTGCCCTTACAAACTTCTTGGTTCACTCTACAACACGAAGTAGGAGGCTCCCAAGCGACACCTAACCAATCTAGGAGGCACCACCCTCCAAAAGGTAATAGGCTCGGTAATGATGATGAACTCCTTGCTCTTGTGCTTCAAGATGATAGACTCCTCAACACACAATCTCTCTCTCAAGGGTTTGGCTTGGTAGAAGAGATAGGATTGGAGGAAAGAAACTTGGGGAGGCTAGAAATCAAGATCCATATGATTGGAGTGGAAGATCTTGACCTCAACACAAGGGTAGGTGGTTCTCTCTCAGAAAATCTGATAGGATAGGTATGGAATAGTTCTGAGTGCTTCTCTTTCGAGTAGGTGGTGGTGAAGGGGTATATATAAGCATCCCCAAAAATCCAACCGTTACACACAAAATGACCAACTCGGTGACACTGATGTGTTAATTTCGGTGGTACCAAAGTGACCAAAAGGTGGCAACTTTTGAATCTCGGTGAGACCGATATAGGAAATTCGGTTGCACTGATAAGGTGACCAATGGTCAGATTTCCAATCTCGGTGACGCCGATCCAACATTCTCGGTGGGACCGAAATGTGAATTTGCGTAACAGAAAGTTGGCAACCTAAACTCGGTGGCATCGGTATGGAATCGGTTGCACCAAAGTGGCTAGGGTTTGGCTTGAGTCTGTCTAGGTACTGGAATCGGTGGCACCGAAGTGGGATAGTTGGTTGCACCGATTTTGAGTGTTGGGTATAGAACAGACTTTGGTGGGAGAGTTTTGTGGATCTTTTTGGCAACTATCACTTGTACACATTTGAGCATATTGTTCACCAACAAAACTTTACCCCCTTTTAATAGTATTGGCTTTCCTATGGACTCAAAGTGATTTCTCACAAATATAAAATGTAGAGTCCTCTTGCTTGAAGCTTGGCCAACCTATTTCCTTGCATCTTGGGGTTTCTCCACAATCTCCTTTTTGCCAATCCTCTCACTGAACATGTCCTGAAATATACTTAGTGGAAACATTAGTTCAATGATTTATATGTTGTTATTAATTACCAAAACTACCAAGGGAGAAAATGTGCTTTCAATCTCCCCCCTTTTGGTAATTGATGACAACATATAGATCAAAGCTTCAACATATGATAAAATCAATGATATTAATCATTGCTTTGAGAGGTATGTGATAAGCAAGAACTCCCCCTAAATTTGTGCATTATTTTGAACTTGCGTTTGAATGCAAATGCACAATCGATTAGGTATATGGGGTACTTCTTCCATGTCACATACAACTTGGTGGTGTGCGAGAATAATTAGAGTGAATAACATGGCACAACACACATAAGTAAGGGTGAATGATCATCTCATGAGCATTAAGATGATAGGAAATAGTAGCATCACCCATAACATAGTAGCATAACACAAACACAAAAGTATCTCACATCAAATCAAAAGAACCAAATGTTTTTGAAAAGCAAGTAAAAAGGCAAATCTCTCTCTCGCTTGAAGCCTATAGATCTATATACACTTCTCCCCCTTTGGCAACAAGTTACCAAAAAGTTCAAAGGCATACATCTAAGCATTCTTGGGCACATCTCCTCCAGTTGTTGATGAAGGAGTCGAGATGACGGCATCGGCGAAGATCTCTGTAGATGTCGTAGATGGAGCTGGAGTGGTCACTGATGGAGCTGATGTTGATGGAGCTAATGGAGCTATTGGAGCTGGCACTGTGGCTGATCTGGCCTGAGTAGTGAACTGAGTGCCTGGCCCTAGAGGTGAATCATCCTCATCATCATCATCATCCTCATCTGAAGTAGAAGAGACCCAAGGGATTTCCATGGAGTCAACTTCATGCTGAAGTTCTGTGACTATCTTCATCAGCCCATCCACTTCATTAGAAAGGGTCTTGATTCTGGTCTCAAAGATCCTGACAAGACTGTTTTGGTTATCCAGAATCCCCTTAATGTCCTTTTTCATGCTCTGAATAGATGATATTAGCAAATCCATTTGCTCGCTCCTGGATCGAGGGGCTTGAGCACTAGTGGGTCTCACTGTCTCTGCTGCCTCCTGAACTACAGCAGAAGTGGGATGATCAGCTTCCATCACCATGACGTTGTCCTCTAGATCTGGCTGTAGGGGCAAATGTGGGTGATCCAGGGCAAAGATGTGCTTCTCCAATCTTGAGTTTATGAGCATCTGAATGTAGGGTGCATAACAGCATGAGCGCTTCTGATCAGCAGCAACCCTCTTGATTGTCTCTACAATCAAGTCCATGACTCTAATCCTGGTGTGAGTGTCAAGATGGATCAACAGGTTAATGGAGTGGCCTCAGATCATCTTGTCATCTCCGGACTTGGGCATCAGGGTATGCCTCAGAAAAGTGTTGATAGTGCGTAGGCCATCCTGGAGAAAGTAAGTGGACCCTATCTGGTGAGACTTCACTTTGTCAGCAGGGATCTCCTTATACATGTTGGCCATAGCATTGTGACTAGCCTTGGATTCTGAGTAGACATCCAGGTCACCATCCTGTGCTTCAGGAACTCCTAATATTTCTACCCATTCCTTAACAGTTGATTCATATCGGGCACCTTCAGTCATCCACACAATTCTACCATCTCCATAGAAGTGTGTAGTGGAGTAGAACTGCATGATCATCTTGTCATTCCATGCTATGAATTCTCTGCCTATGAATTCATCAAGACCAATGCAATGGAAGTTGTCCTGGACACTTGGAAAGTAGTCCTCATTCTCCTTGATGTACTTCCAATCAACGTATCGCATATCGCTGACAGCTGGACTCTTGTCAAAGAGCACAGTCTCATAAAAGTCACGTTGCTCCTTGGTATAGAACATGTAGTCCACAATTGTTTTCTTTCTTTGGGCATAAGGATCAATAGCTCTCCATGCCCTCAGTCCTGAGTCCTTCCTCTTCTTCATGTCCTCGGCTACTGGATAGTTGGCATTATGAACAGGGAGGTGTGGTCTAAGCTTCATTAATGTTGTCAGATCATCATCAGCTTCAGCTCTGGAGGCATTCCCTTTGTTCTTCTCAGAGGCTGGAATCTGCCTAGTGGTCCTCTTAGGCTTCTCAGTAGCCTTCTTGGATGTGCTGGTTTTGGGCATAGCATCAGACATCAACTTCTTTGCCTTCTTCTTGGGAGGAGCCTTTGCTGGCTCAACCTCCTCTTCCTCGGCATCAGCAGCTTCTGGATCCTCAAACATGGAGGTAGGCCTGCCAGTCACATGAATTATCCTCTTCCTGGCCTTTTTCTCTCCTGCCTTCTTAGGCATAGATTTCTTGGGGATCTCAACAAAAATAGTTGCTCTGGCAGTCTCATAAGCCTTGAAGGTTGAAGCTGGTGCATATATTTTACTGACAACCCTTCTAGAGGAAGTAGCTTCAGTTGCAGCTTTCTTGGTAGCCTTCTCTTGCTTCTTAGCAAGAACTTCCTCAGGGACAAAGTCTGAATCTTCTTCTTCTGAGTTCAACCTCTTTATGGTTCTGGTGGCAGCCTTGGGCAACCCATGTGAGATGGGGGTGCCTGGATCTGAGAATGAACTGGGCTCTGGGCTTGTGCCTGAACTCAAGTCTGCTCTCTGCTCTGACCTATTCTGACTATCTTCTGAACCTGACATGCTGACCCTATGAATAGAGTGTAGATGAGCAGAAGTAGATGGGTCATCACAAAATGAGGCTATTTTTTAAATTTGAGCAATGAGATTTTCAAAAGTTTTGCAATCTGTCACATACATATCGATACAGCCGAAATGAAATTTTCAGTGGGGCCGAGACAGACCAACTCCTTAACAGGAACTTGGCAGTCTTTTCGGTAGGACAGAAAAGAGCCACTCGGTTCCACCAAGTCAGTTCTCAGCAACATAGAAAAATATATCGGTGAGACCGATATTTTCATTTCGGTTCCACCGAGATGTATCGGGTGGACAGCAAAACCCTAGAAATCCATCTAACTCGAGATGTTTGCAATTTCTAGTGGATAGATGAATGAGCAATAGGTGGCTTATAGAGAAAACAAGGTCCAATGTGCAAGAATCGGAATAGGAGCGCACTAGAGATCGAAACCGAATCCTAGCTTGGCGAGGATCCTCTACGGCGGCGATGTTTGTGAAGATTACGTCGACGGTGGCGATTCCCAGCGGCGGAGGAGCTCGGGAAGTCAAGGGCGATGGCCAGGGGTCTTTGGAACGGCAGCTTAGGGTTTTGGAGCACGATGTATGAAGATGAAATTTCAAAATGTTGGGTCTAGAGTTATATACCCACCACTGTCGGTGACACCGATTCTAAGTTTTCGGTGTCACCGAGTGCCTCAACTGTCAGCTGACAAGGACACTCGGTCTAACCGAGAAAATGGAATCGGTGATACCGAGATTGAAAAACCAGATCAACCCTAGGCAATCGGTGAGACCGATATTTTGGTCTTGGTTCCACCAAGTTACACCTGGGAGGTTTCAATGGTCAGTCCTTGTCGATACGGAACTCCGAGTGCTCCACACACAGAGGTATCGAAAAGCACTTGTTCAAATTTTGTGATGCAGCATGAATGGAATATGAGATGAGAAATCATAGATAGCTAAAGAGTGGTCCTAGGCATTCTTGTCCATCCAATTGGCAAAAGATAAATCAAAAGCCAAATAGCAACAATTGGATATCCTCGAATGAGAAAATAAATGCAGACCAACATGCTCACACAATAAGATGTCAAAAGAAATCATGACGAACATGCACAAACACACTAGCATCTAACAAGCACTTGGGCAATGACAAAGTCATCTATATATGAGTATTTGACTTAGGAGCCAAGTAAGAGTACTTGATCATAGGTCAAAATCATCGTTTAAGCACAAGTGGGGTTACCACTTTTTCATAAAGCATTTAATGTTGTCACATATTAAGAGATGCTTCGACTCAAGAATTAGAGTAAATCTCCCCCTTAATGTGGCATCCCCCCATAAGAGGGATAAACTAACCTTGGGTTTTGTCGATGAAGACTTCATGTTGGTGAGGTAGTTGTGGATGCTCAATGTTGATGAAGATCACCAAGAGTTGGGAGCATCCTTGTTGTTTCCTTACTCCTCTCACCTACATGGGTTAGTACCAACATACAGGAGACAAATACAAGGATATATATGGACATGGAGTGCAAAGCATATGTTATGATGTCCATTGATTTGTTGATTACCTTGTCCCTTGCTCACCTTTGAGGGAATGTGTGACTCCTTGAACTATTGCATTGAGTTGATGTTGTGTGCAAAAAGTTCTTGCCAATAATGAATGTGAGTGAATTTCATTGGCGGAGTCACCCCTCAAGAACTTACTAGTTCTTCTTCTTGGGAACCCACATCAAGTTTATGGGGATCCTTGGTGTTGAAGTGGCCTTTGTAGTAGTTGAGCTTGAAGTAGCCTTGGGAACTCACTCCACCAAAGCTAGGGGTTTATCTTCATATGAATCAATGTCATCTTGAAGCTTGTTCTTTCCCTTGAGCTTGTGGGTCTTGTGGTGGAAGGTCATCTTGAGTGATTGTCCCCTTGGGAAGAGTATTTTCATACTTCTCCTTTTGAGGAACAAACTTGGACTTGGGATATTGACCTTCTTCCCACTCAACTCCATTAGTGTTGAAGTAGCCAACACCATGATTCTTCCGGTATCCTTCATGCTTGCGTACAATTTCCTCAAATTGCTTACATCCAGCAAGACTCTTGTAGATACCTTTTTCTATAATTCCTTTCAATAAAGCCTTTTCTTGCTCAAGTGTAACTTGGCTAAGAGAAACATCATTAGTGGAATCAGTAGAACTACTAGAAGCAACATCATTGGATTTATCACTTTTATTGTTGCTACTAGATGAAGAATCTTTCTTGCCTTTGTTACTAGATTGCTTAGTTTTAACTTGAGGCATGAAAGTAGACAAGAGTAGTCATTTGGCTAGATAAGATGAGGTATCCTTCCAGATATCGACATTGATAGCTTTGAGAAACTCATGCTCTTGCTCCAAGTTGAGCTTCTCAAAGCGTAGCTTCTCATGAGTTCTCACAAGCTCTCTATGATCTTCGAGAGTAGACTCATGAGCTAACTTAAGAGTGTTTAGTTCTTTAGTTAGTTGTTATATTTTCATCTAATCATCATCAATTGACTTATCTTGACTAGCATGAGAATTATCAAGTTCATTTTGATCAATATCACTAGTTTTATCACAAAGCAAGTCATCATCACAAAGTAAATCATCTTCATCACTATCAAAATCAAGATATTCGGGGTGTGATACCTTGGAGCCTTTAGCCATGAAACAACTTCCATTCCCTTCATTTGGTGAATCAAATGGATCGTAGGAGTTGGTAGTCACTAGAGCAATTCCAGTAACACCATCATCTTGCCTATAGTCGGTGTCGGAGTGATAGCTTCTCTCAGAGTTGTTGTCGGAGTTAGAGCGGGAAACCCATTCACCAACATGAGCTTGATGTTTTCTTCTTGTGAAGCTTTTGGTGTACTTGTCCGTCTTCTCCGAATCTCTACTTATCCTTGAGTGTCTTCGTTCATAACGATCATCTCTACTCCTTCTCTCTCTTTGTGGTGATTCATTCCTTGAGCTTCATCTTCGAGGTGACTCTTCTCTTCTTTTGTAAGGAGCGGTGCACTCATTTGAGTAGTGTCCAGGCTTCCCACAATTGTAGCAATTGCGGTCATGACTTGACAAACGCTTCTCTTCATATCTTGAGTTGGATTTTCTTTCTTTGCTTCTATTCTTGTAGAACTTGTTGAATTTCTTGACCATGAGGCTTATTTCTTCATTGGTGACAAGGTTGTTGCTTGAAGTTGTGGGAGCATCACTTGTGGCTTTGTAAGCACTGCTAGACTTGTGATGAAGCTCTTCTTTATCTTTGAGTGTCATCTCATGAGCAACAATCCTTCCAATGACTTCCGTAGGCTTGAGATCTTTGTAGTTTGGCATCATTTGGATTAATGTGCACACGGTGTCGTATTTCTCATCCAAAGCTCTAAGTATCTTCTCGATGATGAATTTGTCGGTCATTTCTTCGCTTCCTAAGCCGGCAATCTCATTGGTGATGAGAGCTAGCCTAGAGTACATCTCTACGACTCCTTCACCATCCTTCATCTTGAACTTGTCAAGTTGACCCTGAAGAACATCTAACTTGGATTCTCTCACGGACTCGGTTCCTTCGTGCATATCGACCAAAGTATCCCAAATCTCCTTTGCATTCTCAAGACGACGGATTTTGTTGAATTCTTTGGGGCATAAGCGGTTGAAGAGAATTTCACATGCTTGAGCATTGTATTGTAACATCTTCAATTCATCCGCGGTCGCTTCATGATCCGGTTCCTGTACATCCGCAAAGAACTCGCCTTGCAAGCAAACACGAACAACAACCCAAACGGCGGGGTTATGACCAAGAATATGCATTTTCATTTTATGCTTCCAACTGGAAAAATTAGTGCCATCAAAGTATGGACCTCTACGGTGATAACTTCCCTCACTAGACGCCATACTTCTCCTAGGTTGTGAGACCTAAGCAATGGAGACCAAAGCTCTGATACCACTTGTAGGATTGAAAGTAGGTCTAGAGGGGGTGATTAGACTACTTGACCAATTAAAGGTTTTGCCTATACCAAATTTTATGGCTGACTGTTTTTAGCATTTCATGGCAAGTCAAGTACACCCTACACATGCAAGTCTAAGAGTATATAGCAGCGGAAAGTAACATCAAGCATGTATAGAAGGGATAGGGTAGGAAGATCAAACGCAATTGTGGACATGATGATTTTTCCCATGGTTCCGATAGGTGGCGCTATCGTACATCCACGTTTACGGAGTCTTCAACCCACGGAGGGTAACGGTCGCGAGAGTCCACGAAGGTCTCCACCCAAAAGGGTCCACGAAGTAACAACCTTGACTATTCCATACGGCTTTCGTCCACGAAGGACTAGCCTCACTATGGGGTAGATCTTCACGAAGTAGGCGATCTCCTTGCCCTTACAAACTCCTTGGTTCACTCCACAACATGAAGTAGGAGGCTCCCAAGCGACACCTAACCAATCTAGGAGGCACCACCCTCCAAAAGGTAATAGGCTTGGTAATGATGATGAACTCCTTGCTCTTGTGCTTCAAGATGATAGACTCCTCAACACACAATCTCTCTCTCACGGGTTTGGCTTGGTAGAAGAGATAGGATTGGTGGAAAGCAACTTGGGGAGGCTAGAAATCAAGATCCATATGATTGGAGTGGAAGATCTTGACCTCAACACAAGGGTAGGTGGTTCTCTCTCAAAAAATCTGAGAGGATAGGTATGGAATAGTTCTGAGTGCTTCTCTTTCGAGTAGGTGGTGGTGAAGGGGTATATATAGGCATCCCCAAAAATCCAAAAATTACACACAAAATGACCAACTCGGTGAGACTGATGTGTTAATCTCGGTGGTACCGAAGTGACCAAAAGGTGGCAACTTTTGAATCTCGGTGAGACCGATATAGGAAACTTGGTTGCACTGATAAGGTGACCAACGGTCAGATTTCTAATCTCGGTGACGCCAATCCAACATTGTCGGTGGGACCGAAAATGTGAATTTGCGTAACAGAAAGTTGGCAACCTAAACTCGGTGGCACCGGTATGGAATCGGTTGCACCGAACTGGCTAGGGTTTGGCTTGAGTCTATCTAGGTACTGGAATCGGTGGCACCGAAGTGGGATAGTTAGTTGCACCGATTTTGAGTGTTGGGTATAGAACAGACTTTGGTGGGAGAGTTTTGTGGATATTTTTGGCAACTATCACTTGTGCACATTTGAGCATATTGTTCACCAACAAAACTTTACCCCCTTTTAATAGTATTGGCTTTCCTATGGACTCAAAGTGATTTCTCACCAATATAAAATGTAGAGTCCTCTTGCTTGAAGCTTGGCCAACCTATTTCCTTGCATCTTGGGGTTTCTCCACAATCTCCTTTTTGCCAATCCTCATTGAACATTTCCTGAAATATACTTAGTGGAAACATTAGTTAAATGACTTATATGTTGTTATTAATTACCAAAACCACCAAGGGAGGAAATGTGCTTTCAAGGTCATCAGCCTTTGCCTTCTTGACGGTGTCGGGGTTGCTGGATCCCTCGATGGCAAGAACGGCCTTGCCCTTGCGCTTCTTGTTACGCCGTCGGGCTTTCTTTGCCTGGGCGACGGTATCCTCATCCTCGAAGTCAACCCCTGTGCCAGCGTCTTCGCCAGGGAGCCTCCTCCCTTCTTCAGCTCGAGCACATTTATCTGCCAGAGCATAAAGCTCGGCAACATCCCTGACCTTGTTCATCGCCAGCTCTTCCTGCATCCTACAGTTGCGCACGTTCTGATGGAACGCGCTGATAACAACGGCAAGATGAACATCTGGTATGTTGTGGTGTATGCGGCTGAACCTCTGGACGTACTTGTGAAAAGTCTCGCCCTCCTTCTGGGGATGAGATGTAAATCACTTTCCTGGCCATGAGCTTGATGACCTCTGGTGAAGGCACCAACAAACTCACGACACAGATCTGCCCAGGAGGAAATGGATCCTTCCGGCAAGTGCATCAACCACAACCTGATGTTGGGCTTAAGCACCAACGGGAAGTAGTTGGCGAGTATCTTGTCGTCGCGAGCCCCGGCAGCCTGCACTGCAATGGTGTAGATGCTCAAGAACTCTAACGAGTGAGTCTTGTTGTCGTATTTCTCCGGGACCTCTGGCTTGAACGTGTGGGAATTGGGCCACTGGACTTGCCGCAGCTCATGGGTAAACGCTGGACAACCCACCTCAAAAGGTAGGCTGACAGGATACCCTGGCGCAGATTTGTCTACAGCGGGTCCGGCACAATTATTAGATTGATGGCGCGCTTCCTGCCATCGCTCGATTGTAGTTCAAGCGTCTTGCTTGTTTCATTCCCGAAGAACTTGACGTTAATCGCGGCGAGTCAAGGGATCAGACGATGTCGTCGAGTAACCATCGTAAGTGTCGGTCCGTCGAGTCGGTGATTGGCGTTGTTGCTGTGGAGGAGAGTGCACCATGGTCGCACCACCTCCGACCTTCTCACCCCTGGTGTGAGCCGGCTCGGTGGACTAAAACTTGTCAGCGAGGCTGAGGAGGCTCTGAATGGTGGCTCTCCATTCGTCGAATTTCTCCGCAGCAGGAGGGAAGTTCGGGAGTAGCTGTGATCGCGCCATTGCTTCTTCCAACGTGGTCGACAGCGAACGGCGCAAAGAATGCAAGGTGATCTGACTCCTAACCGTGTTAGAAGGAGCTCCGTCATGGTCCCATGACTGCATGCCACTCCCACTAGCATGCTGGCAATGCTGGTCCCGTGCATCTTGGGGGCGATGCACAGGAGCTTTTCCATGGGGGCGTTGGGAACCACTGACACCGCGGAAATGCTCTTCACGCGCGCGTCCTAGGAAGGTCACGGCGTACGCGCCGGTGTGGGTGCCTTGGAAGGTACCCTTCCATCCCTGGAGTTCACCATACCGCCCGCAGGAGGTACAGCTCCGTCCTGGGACCCAACGGTCCGGGGATTTCTGCTGCCGTGAGTGTCTCCGCGGTGGGGGGTGCCGCTTGCTTGGCCTTGATCATCGGAGCGCCGCATCGGCGCAGGGTCCCCGCTCCCTCCACCCGCGCCCACTCCGTTGCCCTCCTAGGCGGCTACGGGCGCGGCGGACGTGGAGGGTTCCGCCGCTGTGAAACCTTTCTTCTTGGGAGTCATGACGATGATGATTATGATGAAGGAACTGACGCGCTAGTCACAAGATTAGGTTCACATGACCTTTGCCCCCTACGTGGTGCCCCAAAGATGTCAGGGGAAACGACACCTATTGGATCCGAGAGATCCCTTTACGGTTCGGCGGGGAAGAAGACTCGCACAAAGAGCAGATCAGATGGCCAGCACGCGGGAATTTACCCAGGTTCGGGCCTCAAAGAAGCGTAAAACCCTACTCCTGCTTGGTTGTATTCGATGGAATCTAGCTCCGGTTCTGGGAGCGCTGTAGTACACAGCTGCTACTCATGCAGAACGGGCTAGAGAAGCTCGCAAAGTCTAGTAGCCCGAAAAGGTCAAAAAAAAGTCCTCTATCGTAAAGCCCTGGGCCTCCTTTTATACTCTCGAAGGGGTCACCAACAGTGGCGTATAGTACGTACACGGGGTGTACAGTGCTACAGTGTTCTCGTGCCTAACACTAACGATGCTAGACAAATGCATTTAACGCTCCGTCAGGCGTCCCTGGCCATCTGGGGGACGGGACAGGAGCCCGTCCCATCGGCACCGCTTAGCCTCTCCATTGCCGGCGCCTCGACAAGTGCCCAGGCGAGGCGACACTTGGCCTCTGCGCTGGCGGGGGCTTGCCGGGGCTTTGCCTTTACGTTGGCAGGATGGCGG
Organism: Hordeum marinum; assembly: GCA_022496015.1. Classification (NCBI taxonomy): domain Eukaryota; kingdom Viridiplantae; phylum Streptophyta; class Magnoliopsida; order Poales; family Poaceae; genus Hordeum; species Hordeum marinum. The sequence continues at coordinate 46,960,529 of CM039676.1, forward strand.
GGCCTTGCCAGGTTCATTTCTTGCCGGGTTTCCGTCGGCCATCCCGGCAAGATCTTGCCAGGGTCCCAGCCTTCGGTCTTCGGTCTGTTGACTTGAATGCCTTCTCGACGTTGCTGTATTTTGTCCTTAGTTGCTCCCTGGCAGGCCTTACCACTGGTATGGCTACGATTGTCCGTGCACAAGTACGGGGTACTAAAAAGCCCATACTTTAGTACATCGACGGGACCCCACTATAATCCCCTACTTGAACATGGTGCTTTATGCCACATATTATGATCCAATGCTGTGTTGCCATCCTATGATGTTTTGAGTAGATTTCTTTGGTCCTTTGGGTTGATTGATGATCTAGATTGGTTTGAGTTGTGTATTTATTTTGGTTCTGTCCTATGGTGCCTTCCTGTAACATCCCAAAATTTCATTTTGGAATGTTATGATTATAGCTATGCATCTAGCAGCATCATTGCTTGAATGTATGTGTTTGTTGAAATGTCTCTTCTGGATTTCAGAAAGCTCTTTCTACTTTTCCCTAAGTTGCTTTCACCCATTTGAAATTTTGGTTAAAAGTTCAAATAAGAGAGGAGGAACATGACACTCCACACCAGGGACTAATTGGTGATATATTTGAACAATAATAACCAGGAGTTATTTTGAAAATATTTGCAAAAAGGGTTTAAAAACAATTAGGCAATTTCTGAAAATAATTTTTTTTTCAAAGTGTTCAAATGACAGAATAGAAATGTTCATTAAATAGCATTTATTATTCTGTTAATTGTGATATATAATACCCCTATATTTACAAACGATTTGAATGTTTTAAATGTTTTTGAATGTCTCTGGAAAATTATTAAAAGGAAACGGTAACCGTTCCCGGTATTAAACGTGTCGGCCCACGACAGTTACTCGCGAATTGATTAGAAGCCGACCGACCGCACGTAACGGACACGCCCTCCTCTCGCTGACGCTGGACCCCACCTCGTTCGCTCGTAATGACCGAGCGGTCATCACTCTCCTCCCCGCGCGCGCCGGACCATCGCCGACCGTTTCTTTCCCCCTCGCCGGATCTCTCCCCTCTCTTCTCCCCCGCACCCCTCGAGCCCCCTATAAGTACCGGCCAGCCCCGCCTTTCATTTCCCTCCCAAACCCCTCTTCCCTCTCGCCGGAAGGCTACGCAATTCCTCGCCGGAGCTCCCACCCCCACCGGACCTCCCATCGACCGTAGCCACCGATTCCGACCACCCCTCGCCCAACCGACCTCACCTTTCGACTCCGGAGACCCGTCGTCGTTGCCCGGACCATTCCACTGTCTTCCCCGACCACCGGAGCACCATGCCGTCGACTTCGCCACTTCCGGACTCGCCGGAGATCCCTCGCCGGCGACCTCTTAACACTGTGAGCATCCCCACTCGTTCGATCTGGAATCGACGACCCAGATTAGATCGGATTTAATCCGAACCGTTTTCCTTTACGGACCGGTCGCCCGCCCGTAACCCTCGAGCGCACACCCCCCTTAGCCAATCGGACAGCGCCACGTAGCCCCCTGACCGTCGCAAATCTTTTTTCTTTTTCTGTTTTTGTTTTAATTAACAGAATGTTTTCAAAATTTGTTTTGCTTATATCTTTTAATCTATTTAGTGTTTTGAGTTGATTCTTTTTGCAATAGCTCAAATTTTACATGTAGTTTCACCCTGTACTTTTAAATTTCAAATTTGAACTATAAAATTTGAATTTAATCAAATTTGCTCAAAATCTTCAAATCTGAATAACTAGAGTTTGAAAATAGTTTTTCACATGAATCTTTTTGCTACTGTTTGATATTGGTTAGGACCATCATCATGTTTAGTTTGAGGATTTTTTAGGATGATTTTGAATAATGTTTTAACCAAAAACGGAATCTGCTTAGTATTATAACATAGTTTTATATACTTAATTTTAATTAGTTTGATTTAGAATTGGTTTTATTTGTTTATTAGGTTCTGTTAGTAAACATTTAGTGTTTTCACTCACTGTTAATAAAAATGTAAATTTGCTTAGTTTAATTTTATTTAACATAGGAATCACAACTTCTTTTCAAATAGGCATAATTTGATTAAAACAACTAGTTAATGATAGTTAACCTTTCAACAAGTTTTATATACTTTAATTCTGTTTTCCTAAAACAAGTTTATTTGTAAATTCTTTTCTGTTAAGAACATGTTTTGCTAATAAGTAATAAGTTTAGTTTTCATTTCTTTTGTTAGTATAACTATAGTTGATTCATATAGTGTTTGTCAAAACTTGTATAAACTTTACTAAACTTTTCCCAACAAACTTAAATTGATTATATTCTGTTTATTAATAAAATATTCTATTGTTTCCTTGCTGACAACAATTGTTTTGTTATTACAAATGGTTTCATTATGTCAGTAGTGTTTTCATTCCTCACCTTTTGAAAACAAAACTTTGTGTGTTTTCTTACTTGAGATTTGTGCATTGTTTTGTCTTGATTGTTTACTAGTTCTTGGTTGATGTTTGTGAGTTACAATATTCTGTTGTATGCTTATTGAGTGCTTGTTTGCTTCGTTAGATTATCCGGAGTGCGAAGGAATTGAAACTTCCGGAACTCTCAACACAATTAATAATGAGGATGTGGGTATATTCAAATTGGGAATGAGAAGTGGTTGGTGGAACCATCTCATTAATCAACAAACTTAGTAATATTTTGCTTAACCCCTCCCTTGATGTAGGAAAAACTTGGCTTTACGCAAAAACTTACCACCCCACCTGCCATATTTGCATATAGATTAGATGATTATCTTTTCACCCCTCTCTTGTGACTTTGCCGGCATATTCCATATGCTGACCTACATGGCTGTACTTTTCCGACAAGGAGTGAGGACGCATTCTATGCTCAGTGAGATGCCCTTGGAGTCAGATGGACTCATCTACCTTCGACACTTCCGCAAGATTTAGATATTCTCATGAGTTGGCCTTCAGCCACTTTATTGTAATGATTATTGTAATAAAGGACTCGATATGAGATTTCGATTAATACAAAGCTGTGTGATTTCCCTTTGATATATACATTGATGTACCGTGTGTGTACCAGCATGATCTTGGGATGGTACGGAAACATCGGAGACTTGACCTTTTAGGTCGGGTCGCTACAGAAATGGTATCAGAGCACACGCTGACCGTAGGACGTAACCTCTAGGATTGGAAAGCCTTAGGATTGTTTCTCTTTGTCTTTAAAATTCTTATACTCTCATCTATTCGTTTCTGACTCCTCTCCGATTATTTCAAAATTTATAGATGGCCACCTTCATCCCAGTGTTGATCACGGAATTTTGCCAGCCTGACGCAACGATGCCCTTTGGTAAGGAGCTGATGAGGATCGTCAAGGACGTAAGGATTGCTTTGCCGAGCATCACCGGGATTCCTATCATGTCATTTCCCCAAGATGGACGCTACAGGATCGAGGTGCATATTCCAGGGAAGACTTTTGGGAATCGGAAGGAACCCATCGATCTCAAGTTCGTGGCACCCAGTTGGATACTTGGAAGAGACATGGCCATTCATCGTGCCCTTGGACGTATTCAGGAGGAATACAGAGGTGGAACCATTTCACCAGGACTCAGCGTGGTTTGTCGCAGAGATGCCAATGGAAACATCATAACTCCTCCCACTGCAGACACCACTATTTCCTATATCCAGACCCTGGAGACTCACATCAGGACTCTGGAGCTTCGAGTTCGTGCTGATACGAAGACAATCAAGAATCTGATGAACCGTGAGATTGATCTTGAAGCTGACTTGCGGGAAGCCAACTATGAGCATGAATATGAGGTGAAGGATTTCTTAGAGAGGATCGACAAGCTGAACACTCGCATCGCCACTCTGGAGGAACAGATGGACATGGGTGAAAATCTTCATCCTGAGGGAGACTTGGCTCCTTTCATCAGCAACGATGATGACTATGAGGAGAGCACCACTGGAGGAGACTCAGTCACCATGTACTTCTGAGGAAAAACTTTAGTTATTCCCTCCATGTATCTTTTATTTTCGTCGTTAAAGCGTAGGTCGATGCTTAGTTGTTTGAGATTTGTATTTCCGATGTTTGACATTGATTGAATAAATGAATGAGTGTTTGGTGTGATATTCTTGTTGCATTGCATATGGGTAGTGAATTTCTCCTTTTAGGCCCTTGTTCTATTCTAATTCTCATCCCTCTAAAAACAGCAAGATGCCTCCACGACGTGAGACCGACTTCACTTTCCTGCTGGAACTCACTCAACTCCTTCAGCAGCAGAATACACTGATGCAGCTATTGATCCAGAATCATACCAACAATCAGAACAACAATAATCATCACCATCCACCCCAGACTGACAATCTCACCCGTTTTCTGAGGTTGAACCCTCCAACTTTCTCCAGCAACACTGAGCCCATTGTGGCAGATGACTGGCTCCGCAAGATGGAGAGAGAGCTCATCACCGCTGGATGCACTGACGCTGAGAAAGTGCGATTTGCCGCACATCAACTGGAAGGACCAGCAGCATCATGGTGGGAGAATTACACCACCACTTATCCTATTGCAGATGTGACTTGGGAGCAGTTCAAGCTTGCTTTCCGCACCGCTCATGTCTCAGCTGGAGCCATGAGTCTAAAGAAGCGCGAGTTTCGCAACTTGCGCCAGGATAATCGCTCTGTGGCCCAATATGTGGAAGAGTTCAACATGTTGGCCCGTTATGCCCCAGGAGATGTGGCTGATGATGCGGCCAAGCAAGAAAAGTTTCTGGAAGGACTCAACGACGAGTTGAGCATACAGCTGGTAGTGGCTACTTTCAACAACTACCAAGAGCTGGTGGATAAGGCCCTCATTTTGGAAGGTAAACAACAGCAGATTGAAAACCGCAAGCGGAAGTACACTCAGGGGAAGTTCAGCTCTGGAGCTCATCAGAAGCTTCGCTATTCCCCGTACTCCGAGAATACCAGATCAGGAAACAGTAAGTTTGGAAAGCACACTCATGCTATGCACAACCATGGAGGCCACCATCATGGAGGAAATGGGAACAAATGTCCCAACCATGGCAATTTCAAGACTGACAATGGGAATGGGAACAACAATCAGCACCATCAAGTTCCTACTCAGAAGGATCTGAGTCACATTACCTGTTTCAAGTGCCAGAAGACAGGGCACTATGCTACTGAGTGTCCCCAAGCAAGCAAGGCAATGGAAACGGCAACAACAACGGCAACTCCGCAGCCAAGAAGCCAAACCCTTTTTCTCGTGCCTAGGTGAACCACCTCGACGTGGAAGAAGTCTATGATCAACCCGAGACTGTGGTTGGTAAGTTTTTATTGCATTCACGACCAGTTACAGTACTTTTTGATTCCAGTGCAACTCATTCATTCATATCAAGGGTAGTTGTGGATAAGTCTGGTTTGCCCACCAAAACCCTTAGTCCGCCCATTAAGGTCAGTTCCCCAGGTGGTATGATGATGGCAGGGATAGGATGCCATGCCCTGAAACTCAATATAGGAAACCATGTTTTTCCCACCGACCTCATCGTCTTAGAATCCCAGGGATTGGATGTAATCCTAGGCATGGACTGGATGACAAAGTATGAAGGAAATCTTGATTGCCTTAGCAAGTCTATTTCACTCACCACCCCGGAGAACAAGAGGATTAAGTATGTATCCCAATGCACACGGATGAGTGCTAGGTTAAATTCCCTCACAGGAGTTGTTCAGGAGGAAGTACCTGTGGTAAAAGATTATCTGGATGTATTTCCGGAAGAATTACCAGGAATGCCACCAGATAGGGAAATTGAGTTCCTAATAGAGCTACAGCCAGGGACAGCCCCAATTTCCAAGAGACCCTATCGGATGCCCGCAAATGATCTGTTGGAAATCAAGAAGCAAATTAAGGAGTTATTGGACAAAGGTTATATTCGCCCAAGTTCTTCACCTTGGGGAGCCCCAGTTCTTTTGGTGGAGAAGAAGGATAAAACTTTGAGAATGGTAGTCGATTATCGTGCCTTGAACGAGGTGACTATCAAGAACAAGTACCCTCTGCCGATGATTAATGATTTGTTTGATCAGCTCATAGGAGCCAAAGTATTCTCCAAGATCGATCTTCGATCAGGGTATCACCAGTTGAAAATTCGTGAACAGGATATACCCAAAACAGCTTTCACCACGAGGTATGGCTTGTATGAGTATACGGTCATGTCTTTTGGATTGACTAATGCTCCTGCCTACTTCATGAATTTGATGAACAAAGTATTCATGGAATACCTAGACAAGTTTGTTGTGGTGTTCATCGATGACATTCTGATATTCTCCAAGAACGAGGAAGAGCATAAGGAACATTTGCGTTTAGTTCTGGAGAAGCTGAGAGAGCATCAACTATATGCCAAGTTCAGCAAATGTGAATTTTGGCTGACGGAAGTCGGATTCCTTGGACATGTTATTTCCGGAGAAGGAATAGACGTAGACCCTGCTAAGGTTGAAGCCGTCACCGAGTGGAAGTCACCCACCTCAGTTAAGGAAATCCGCAGTTTCCTCGGACTTACCGGATATTACCGGAGGTTCATTGAGAATTTCTCAAAGATTGCCAAGCCCATGACAGAGTTGTTGAAGAAAGAATCCAAGTATGTTTGGACTGAGGAATGTGAAGCCAGTTTCCAAGAGTTGAAGAAACGTTTGGTCACAGCCCCAGTATTGATCTTGCCCAATATTCAGAAGGACTTCCAAGTTTATTGTGATGCTTCACGTCAAGGACTTGGAGGAGTACTCATGCAAGATGGAAAGGTTGTAGCTTATGCATCCAGACAACTACGACCTCATGAGTTGAATTATGCCACCCATGATTTGGAACTAGCAGCCGTAGTGCATGCACTCAAGACCTGGAGACATTTTCTTATCGGAAATAGTTGTGATGTTTACACCGACCATAAGAGCCTGAAATACATTTTCATGCAGAAAGAGTTGAACCTCAGACAGAGGAGATGGTTAGAGTTAATCAAGGACTATGACATAAGATTACATTACCATCCAGGTAAGGCTAATGTTGTAGCCGATGCCTTGAGTCGGAAAACTTATGTGAACACACTCACAGCGGGAGGATTACCCCAAGAGTTAGTCAATGATCTCAGAGAGCTCAAGCTAGAGATAGTTCCAAGAGGATATGTTGGTACACTAGAGATCCAGTCCACCTTGACCGAAAGAATTCGTAAAGCCCAGAAATCAGACAAGGAGATAGCTGAGATAAAGCAGAGAATGGAAGATGGTAAAGCTAAAGGTTTTCGTGAGGATGAACACGGAACTTTGTGGTTTGAGAACCGAATCTATGTGCCCAACGACCCAGAGCTCAGGAAGTTGATACTTCAGGAAGCCCACGATTCACCTTACTCGATACACCCAGGAAATACCAAGATGTATCTGGATTTGAAGGAAAGTTTTTGGTGGACAGGTATGAAGAAAGATATTGCGGAGCATGTGGCAACATGTGATGTTTGTCAGCGAGTAAAGGCGGAACATCAGAAACCAGCAGGGTTACTTCAACCTCTGCCGATACCCGAGTGGAAATGGGAAAATCTTGGTATGGACTTCATCACAGGTTTACCCAGGACCTGTTCAGGTTATGATTCCATCTGGGTAGTGGTAGATCGCTTGACCAAGGTAGCTCATTTCATTCCAGTGAAAACCACCTATACCAGTGCTAAGCTAGCCAAGATATATATGACCAGGATCGTATGTCTGCATGGAGTTCCGAGGAGTATCGTGTCAGATAGAGGAACACAATTTACCTCAAAGTTTTGGCATCAGTTACATGAAACTTTGGGTACAAGGCTAGAGTTCAGTACAGCCTTTCATCCGCAGACAGATGGACAGACTGAGAGAGTCAATCAGATTTTGGAGGACATGTTGAGAGCTTGTGCACTAGACTATGGTTCTAGTTGGAACGATAACTTGCCTTATGCAGAATTCTCATACAACAACAGTTATCAGACCAGTCTAAAGATGGCCCCTTTCGAAGCTTTATACGGAAGGAGGTGCAGAACACCACTGACGTGGGATGGTGTTGGAGACCGACAACTTTTTGGTCCCGACCTTATTCGAGATTCTGAAGAGAAAGTCAAGTTGATTCGTGACAGACTCAAGATAGCTCAATCTCGACAGAAGAGTTATGCTGACAGCAAACGTAAAGAAGTGACATATGAAGTGGGAGACAGAGCATATCTTCGTGTATCCCCGCTTCGAGGAATCAAGAGATTTGGTGTTAAAGGAAAATTAGCACCCAGATTCATAGGCCCCTACAAAATTCTTGAACGGAGAGGCGAAGTTGCATACAAACTGGAATTGCCGGAAGGATTATCCGAAGTTCATAATGTGTTCCATGTGTCCCAGCTGAAGAAATGTCATACAGAGATGGCTGATATTCCTTTGAGAGACACAGTGCCCCTAGAGGCCATACAACTTGACAATGATCTGACCTACGAGGAGAAGCCTGTCAGAATCCTCGAGACAGCCAACAGAGTTACCCGCAGTAAGATCATCAAGTTCTGTAAGGTTTTGTGGAGTCACCACACTGAGGAAGAAGCCACCTGGGAACGCGAAGAAGATTTTTGTAGAGACCATCCGCACCTATTTTCTAGCCAACCCGAATCTCGAGGCCGAGATTCATTTTAAGGTGGGTAGGTTTTTCTATGATTATAGCTATGCATCTAGCAGCATCATTGCTTGAATGTATGTGTTTGTTGAAATGTCTCTTCTGGATTTCAGAAAGCTCTTTCTACTTTTCCCTAAGTTGCTTTCACCCATTTGAAATTTTGGTTAAAAGTTCAAATAAGAGAGGAGGAACATGACACTCCACACCAGGGACTAATTGGTGATATATTTGAACAATAATAACCAGGAGTTATTTTGAAAATATTTGCAAAAAGGGTTTAAAAACAATTAGGCAATTTCTGAAAATAATTTTTTTTTCAAAGTGTTCAAATGACAGAATAGAAATGTTCATTAAATAGCATTTATTATTCTGTTAATTGTGATATATAAAACCCCTATATTTACAAACGATTTGAATGCTTTAAATGTTTTTTAATGTCTCTGGAGAATTATTAAAAGGAAACGGTAACCGTTCCCGGTATTAAACGGGCCGGCCCACGACAGTTACTCGCGAATTGATTAGAAGCCGACCGACCGCGCGTAACGGACACTCCCTCCTCTCGCTGACGCTGGACCCCACCTCGTTCACTCGTAATGACCGAGCGGTCATCACTCTCCTCCCCGCGCGCGCCGGACCATCGCCGACCGTTTCTTTCCCCCTCGCCGGATCTCTCCCCTCTCTTCTCCCCCGCACCCCTCGAGCCCCCTATAAGTACCGGCCAGCCCCGCCTTTCATTTCCCTCCCAAACCCCTCTTCCCTCTCGCCGGAAGGCTACGCAATTCCTCGCCGGAGCTCCCACCCCCACCGGACCTCCCGTCGACCGTAGCCACCGATTCCGACCACCCCTCGCCCAACCGACCTCACCTTTTGACTCCGGAGACCCGTCGCCGTTGCCCGGACCACTCCACTGTCTTCCCCGACCACCGGAGCACCACGCCGTCGACTTCGCCACTTCCGGACTCGCCGGAGATCCCTCGCCGGCGACCTCTTAACACTGTGAGCATCCCCACTCGTTCGATCTGGAATCGACGACCCAGATTAGATCGGATTTAATCCGAACCGTTTTCCTTTACGGACCGGTCGCCCGCCCGTAACCCTCGAGCGCACACCCCCCCCCCCTTAGCCAATCGGACAGCGCCACGTAGCCCCCTGACCGTTGCAAATCTTTTTTCTTTTTCTGTTTTTGTTTTAATTAACAGAATGTTTTTAAAATTTGTTTTGCTTATATCTTTTAATCTATTTAGTGTTTTGAGTTGATTCTTTTTGCAATAGCTCACATTTTACATGTAGTTTCACCCTGTACTTTTAAATTTCAAATTTGAACTATAAAATTTGAATTTAATCAAATTTGCTCAAAATCTTCAAATCTGAATAACTAGAGTTTGAAAATAGTTTTTCACATGAATCTTTTTGCTACTGTTTGATATTGGTTAGGACCATCATCATGTTTAGTTTGAGGATTTTTTAGGATGATTTTGAATAATGTTTTAACCAAAAACAGAATCTGCTTAGTATTATAACATAGTTTTATATACTTAATTTTAATTATTTTGATTTAGAATTGGTTTTATTTGTTTATTAGGTTCTGTTAGTAAACATTTAGTGTTTTCACTCACTGTTAATAAAAATATAAATTTGCTTAGTTTAATTTTATTTAACATAGGAATCACAACTTCTTTTCAAATAGGCATAATTTGATTAAAACAACTAGTTAATGATAGTTAACCTTTCAACAAGTTTTATATACTTTAATTCTGTTTTCCTAAAACAAGTTTATTTGTAAATTATTTTCTGTTAAGAACATGTTTTGCTAATAAGTAATAAGTTTAGTTTTCATTTCTTTTGTTAGTATAACTATAGTTGATTCATATAGTGTTTGTCAAAACTTGTATAAACTTTACTAAACTTTTCCCAACAAACTTAAATTGATTATATTCTGTTTATTAATAAAATATTCTATTGTTTCCTTGCTGACAACAATTGTTTTGTTATTACAAATGGTTTCATTATGTCAGTAGTGTTTTCATTCCTCACCTTTTGAAAACAAAACTTTGTGTGTTTTCTTACTTGAGATTTGTGCATTGTTTTGTCTTGATTGTTTACTAGTTCTTGGTTGATGTTTGTGAGTTACAATATTCTGTTGTATGCTTATTGAGTGCTTGTTTGCTTCGTTATATTATTCGGAGTGCGAAGCTTGTTACTTAGAGTCACTCACGTACGAAGATCAGCAATCAGGCAAGTCACCTTGATCATGGACGACTTGAGCCAAAGGAATTGAAACTTCCGGAACTCTCAACACAATTAATAATGAGGATGTGGGTATATTCAAATTGGGAATGAGAAGTGGTTGGTGGAACCATATCATTAATCAACAAACTTAGTAATATTTTGCTTAACCCCTCCCTTGATGTAGGAAAAACTTGGCTTTACGCAAAAACTTACCACCCCACCTGCCATATTTGCATATAGATTAGATGATTATCTTTTCACCCCTCTCTTGTGACTTTGCCGGCATATTCCATATGCTGACCTACATGGCTGCAACGTATCATGTTGTAGAGTACTTTTCCGACCAGGAGTGAGGACGCGTTCTATGCTCAGTGAGATGCCCTTGGAGTCAGATGGACTCATCTACCTTCGACGCTTCCGCAAGATTTAGATATTCTCATGAGTTGGCCTTCAGCCACTTTATTGTAATGATTATTGTAATAAAGGACTCGATATGAGATTTCGATTAGTACAAAGCTGTGTGATTTCCCTTTGATATATACATTGATGTACCGTGTGTGTACCAGCATGATCTTGGGATGGTACGGAAACACCGGAGACTTGACCTTTTAGGTCAGGTCACTACACTTCCATGTCACGCACACGTGAAGGATTCCTGCTGTAGGGTGTTGCAATACGTTCATGATTCGCTTATAGTGGGCTGCTTGAGTGACAGAAGCATAAACCCGAGTAAGGCGGTTGTTGTGTATGGGATAAAGGGGACTTGATGCTTTAATGCTATGGTTGGGTTTTACCTTAATGATCTTTAGTAGTTGTGGATGCTTGCTAGAGTTCCAATCATAAGTGCATATGATCCAAGTAGAGAAAGTATGTTAGCTTATGCCTCTCTCTCATATAAAATTGCAATGATGATTTCCAATCTTGTTAACAATTGCCTAGGATAATTCCGCACACCGACCCATCATTATTCCACACTCTCTATTTGTAATATATTGTAATATTATGTTAACAGCACCTATTTTAATATTTTAGTTCTCCCTGATCATGCAAATATATCCTCTTCATACCCACAACGTAGTTTTATTTCTCGTTTCTAGATGGAAGCAAACGTTTGGTGTACATAGAGTCGTATCGCTGGCATATAGGACTTGAGAGAATATTGATCTTACCTGTAGCTCCTCGTGGGTTTGACACTCCATACTTATCACTTCCACCTTTGGAAATTTCTATGATGATTCCATGCACTTGGGGATGATCAAGCTCTTTTCTGGCGCCATTGCCGGGCAGCAATAGCGTGGGGTTGATATTCTCGTGTGTGCTAGTTTGCTTTCTTCACTAAGTAGATTTTTTTCCCTTTTTGCTTTATTTAGTTGTGGGTGAAACAAACAAAAAAATTAAATAATGAAAAATACAAAAAGATTCACTTGCCCCTTATGGCTAAGAAGTTTTTCAAAAAGAGAAGTGATTGGAAGGTTGTGCATTGGAGAAGTGAGGGTCGACCTTGAACACTTGTGTTCATGCTCATGGAAACAATGTAGAATTTTTCAAGGAAACTTCTGAAAAATAATCATCCCCTTGTATATATCCACTGTATTATAAAAATAATGTGCCAAAATTTGCTTTTAGGATGATTAGATTGCTTGTTTGGTGTGTGCAGTGCAAAAACAGAAACTTTAGCTATAGTGTGTGAATTTAAATTTTTTTACTGGAATGTCAAAAGTTTCTAAAAAAATTACATAGTACTTCTATTAAAAAAATTGTTCCTAAATATTCAGAATTTTTTGAGTTATAGAAGTATACAAAGTTTCAGATTACTACGGACTGTCCTGTTTTTGACAGATTCTGTTTTCTATGCATCTTATTTTGATGAATCTATGGGTTGTATTGGGGGGTATGAACCATGCTAAAGTTGTACTACATTATAAATAATGCTAATATGAATTTGGAATGAGTTCACAACATTACTTAAAGTAGTATTTTGCTTTATTATACTAACAAATCTCACGAGGGTTTTGTTAAGTTTTGTGTGAATGAAGTGTTCGAAGATCAAGGAGGTATCGATATAAGAAGAATATGGAGAGACAAGAGTTCAAGATTGGGGAAGCCCAAGGCACCCCAAGTAAGTATTTCAAGGAGACTCAAGCATCTAAGCTTGGGGATTCCCTGGAAGGCATCCCATCTTTATTCTTCAACAATTATCGGTATACCTCGGTTTTTTGTTTTGTTCACACGATATGCGTCTTTCGTGTTTTTCATTTCCTTTATGCACACTTGTAGTATGAGTTAGTCCTTCATTGACTTGTAGAATGCTTCATACGCTTCGCTTAAATCTTTTGAGTATGGCTTTGTAGAATGCTATATGTGCTTCACTTAAATCTTTAGAGTATGGCCTTATAGAATGCTTCGTGTGCTTCACTTATATATTTTGAGCTTGGATATTGGTTAATCTATATTAATTGTAGAATTATCTATGAACTACAGTTATATCATTTAGAGAATGGATAGAATGATCATCGGAATTTGGCTTGGAAGAGTATCATTGAAATCATCATGCCTAGCTAAAAGGCATTAAAGAAAAGCGCTTGTTGGGAGACAACCCAACACTTTTACCTTCTGTTTTGATGTGTTAACATGATTAAGTTACAGTAGTACTAATTTTTTTTGTCTTTTATTTCAATAAAGTGCCAAGTAAAGCCTTTGGGATAGTGTGGATACTTGCTTGTTTGATTATGTGCAAAAAACAGAAAGTTTTGCGTCCAGTATATGAATTATCTAATTTTACTGGAGCATCAAAAAATTCTCAAATTTATACACAAACTTTATATGAAAATTACTTGAGTCTAACTAATGTTTAATAATTTTTAGAGTTAGGGAAGTTTGGTGATCATTCAGATCTTTACAGACTGTTCTGTTTTTGACAGATTCTGTTTTGCATGCATATTTTACTTGTTTCAAGTGTTGTTATAGCTTATATTGAGTAATATAAATTGTGGGAATGATGTAATAAAGTAGGTATCATGTGATAATAACTATAAATATTGTCTTGACAGCACCTAAGTGAATGATGTACCTTTATTACACTAACCCTTCTCACAAAGTTCCGTTAAGTTTTGTGTGATTGAAGTTTTCATGTTTTGGGTGAGACACCGATATGAGGAGAATAAGGAATGAAAAGAACCTAAGATTGGTTCCCAAGGGAACCCAAGGTAATATACAAGGAATATTCAAGAACCTAAGCTTGGGGATGCCCCGGAAGGCATCCCCTCTTTTGTCTTCAACACTATCGGTATATCTCACTTGGAGCTATATTTTTATTCGTCACATAATATGAGTTTTGCTTGGATCATCATTTTATTTTGTTGTTATCTATTAGGCGTTATTTATAATATTGTTTTCCAATAAAAAGTTCCAAGAATTGCCTTTGGATGCTTCCATTGCATGTTTTGATATGTGATGTGTAAAACAAACAAAAACTTTTGTTGTAGTGTTTGAATTTCCATATTTTACTGGAACGTGGAAAGTTTCTGAAATTGTTACAAAGTGTTGGAATCTAAATTACTTAGCATTTCCTAAATTTTCATAATTTTTAGAGATACATAGGTACACTGGTTTAATAAATTTCTGCAGACTATTCTGTTTAGACAGATTGTTGTCATAGTTTTGTTATCTACTTGTCCTATAGTTTCCATAGCCTATATTGGTAGATATAAATTGTGAAAATGATAGTATACAATACCTAATGTTTGAAAATTATTGTGTAACTTGTCTTGGCAGTACATGAAGTGTTGATTTTTTCTTATGTGTACTAACCTATCTCATGAGTTCTTTTTTGAGTTTTGTGTGGATGAAGTTTTTTGAGAATAGGTGAAACCGGGATATGAGAGCATTGAACAAGATACAAAAGCTCAAGTGTAACAGCCCGCGACCGACGCTCCAGAAGATTCCCCTTTTATTTCCATTCTCGTTTGTGTTTCGTTTGGTTGTTGACATTCATCATCGCATCATTTCATCATCTGCATAGCATCGCAACTCATTTTCGAAAACTTGCATCCTTGAGTAGCTGCCGGTTCTCTCCGTTCGTGTCGTCAAACTTTCGAGACCAACCACACACGCACGCGCCCGTGGCATCGTTCAAAAAACCGTTTTTAAAGCGCGCAAAAATTATTCTCGGATTGGGTCGAAACCTGGCGTGCGGTCTTATCATAGTGTAGGTAGGCCGCCTCCCAAATTTCATCGCATTCCGAGTTCGTTTGATACCCCATCAGTCAACCGTAGCAGTGCGGTCATCAGTTATTCGTCGGACATTTTTTGATGTTTTAAAACCTCGTGTCACGGGCCGCATACCTCCCTCTAATCTTCTCATAGCCCATCTACACAGCCCACCTAGCCCATCTAACCCAACCCCACGACCAGAGCCGTCCAATTGCGATCCCACGGCTCGAATCGGTGCAAAAATCCACCTAACCTAGCCCCATTACCTATTTAATCCCCCTTCCCTGCCTAATTGGGCAACCCTAGCCTAACCTGCCTCGAAAACCGTGCCGCCGCCAGCCTCCCACCCTAATGCCGCCAGCTCCTCTCTCCTCCAGCACGCAAGGCCTGCCCGGGCACGATCTGGGCCGAGTGCAGCCTTCCCACGTGCGTCGCGTCCTGTTGCTCCCCGCTCCCTCGCCGGAAGCCCACCGAAGCCCCGACGCCGGCCCCCGCCACCGCGCCCTCCGGCGAGCCGCCGCTGGTGCCGGCAAACCCCCGTAGGCCAGCCCCTTGCGCCCCTCTCCTTCTTCTCCCTTCCCTTCCCCTCTCTCTCACCTCGCGCTCTCTCTCTTCCCCGTAGGTCGGTCTTCGTCGGTCCCTCGACCTCGCTGGCCTTCGTTCGTCGCGTCGCCACCGGATCCGGGAGGTCCCGCGTCGGATCCGCGTCGGATCCGCGTCGCCCCTTCGTCCCGGCCCTCGCCATTGGACACGGCGGGTGCCGCCACCGCTGCCGCTCTACCCCTGCTCGAGAGCGAGCAGGTGGTCAGGAGGAGCTCCCGCTCCCGTTAACCGTTGCGTGGGCCATCGCCAGGCCGGCCCCGCTCCAACCCCCACCGACCGGCCCACCGGCCCATGGTGAGTCAGCCCAATGCCCCGCTATCTCTCACCTAGGTGCGATGCTCTGTTATCTTGCGCACATAGCACTATTCAGATTCGGCCCAATAATAATTTTTCCCTGTCCAGCGAATTTAGCATTTTTTACAGAGATGCCAGTTTTACAGAAAAACCCCTATTTTTAAATTGCTAATATCTAATTAATCGTGCATCATATGTAAAAACTTTATCTATGAAACTTGACTAGAATTTGATGTAGTTTCACAATTTCCAACTTTCACACATGATAAAAATACTTAAACTTGCTGTTTGCATTAATTTGCGTCAATGCCATATTAAAAACGGTTTATTGCATAACTAAATAACCGTAGCTCCGTTTAAAATTTTCCACATATGTAACTTGACTAGAATAACGTGTGGAATCTCATGCCACAATTTATTTCCATGTTTAATAAATATAAAACATGTTTAGTACAGATCTGGACCAAATTCATAATATGCATATGGGGTTGTTTCGGAAATGATATATATTGCTTCCGGCCTCATTTAAAATGCCCAGATGTTGTAGTTGTTTGTGCTTCACCTCTTGCCATGATAAATAACATTAACCACTTTCTCATAATATGGAGAGTTACTATTTTGTTATATATATGTTGTCCCTCTCCATTTAAAATTTCTTAATTCCATATTCACCTTATGCCATGACCACCCATGTTAAACAACAATTAATATTGATGAGTACCTAAACGGGAGTGAACTAAATGATTCGAACGTGGATTTTCGTCAATATGCAACTCGTTGCATATTGAGCTTCACTTTAATGTGTAGTAGTTGTTTGATGTGAATTGTCATGCCTTGCATATTTAAACCGGACATGCATCATATTTGTTTGCGCATCGTGTCATGCATATGTTGTGGTGTATCTTGTGTTGATTGTTGTTTTCAGATTGCTTCTTCTCGATAGAGTTCTGAAAGCGTTCAGAGTGTGAGGATTCGTTCGACTACATTGGCTCGTCTTCTTCATGGATTTGTTCTTCTTCCAAGCAGGATCTCAGGCAAGATGAAACATTTCCCTGGATACCACTACTATCATTGCCATGCTAGTTGTCCCGCTTTTATCATTATGTCTCGCTAACTACCACTTGTTTGTCAAGCCTCCCAACATTGCCATGAAAGCCTCTAACCCTCCACATCCCAGCAAACCATTGTTTGGCTATGTTACCACTTGCTTAGCCCTTCTTATAGCGTTTCTAGCTGCAGGTGCAATTGCTTCCATGTGACAACATGGACATTCTTTTGTTATCACAATATTATTGCCATTTAATTTACTGCACTTATAGACTTGGTAAAGGGTGGAAGGCTTGGCCTTTTGCTGAGTCCCTATGGCTCACAGATTACTACAACAACAGTTGCAGGTACAGGTAATGTGATGCTTGAACATGAGAGCGATGCTTGTTTGATTTGGAGTTCTTCTTCATCATCATCAATCTAGGATGGGTTCCAGGTGGCAGCCTGGGATAGCAAGGGTGGATGTCATTTTATAGTTTGATTTCGTCCGTAGTCGGACCCTGCTCTTATGTATGATGTTTGAGTATGTTGTTGTATTGATGTGATCTTGATGTAGCTTGTGGCGAGTGTAAGCCAATTCCATATACTCATCTCTTCTGTACATGTACTTGTAATGATATCCATTCTTGCAACACGACGAGATGCGCTTCTATCCCTGTCGAGGCCCTTATGCCAAAATAAGGATAGGATAGCATCTTGGGCGTGACAAGTTGGTATCAGAGCCTGTACCGACCTAGGAGCCCCTTGATTGGTCGAACTTGGTTGAGTCGAGTCTATTGAAAAACTATTTTGAGTCTAGTTATATCGGAGAAGTAGGATTCTTTTTACTCCTCTTCTATGCTCTGGTGAGGAATTACGACTTAGGAATTTTAATTCTACTCCTCTTCTCACTCAAAAAAAAATTTAGGATCACGCGGGTATTTTGGAAACTATATGATACCGATGTGACTGAGTTCTGTCTTGGTGCCTCCTGTCTGACTTGATTTCTTCCGGGGAGTTGAGCTCTAGGGAATTCTTGGCACATCGTTATCATTCAGCTTCCTTAGTATCTCAAGACGGAGGGTGGTCAGAATTGCTTCAATACTTGTCATGGTGAGATAAGGTCGGAGTCACCCAGTACTAGGGAGGCGTCCGGGGTACCACCATGGTTAGTATCGTTGTGCTTTCGAGGATGCAAGTTAGATGGATTTCCGGAAGCCTCTAGTTATGTGTTGAGGGATGGATACAGTTGGGGTGTAGGTTTTTTAGTTGTGTGAGATATTTCCTCCTTGTATCCCCAACACCGGATTGCATAACCAGAAAGTTTTTGGAAGTTCTTAGGTGGGAATTCAAGTAGTTACCTAGGCTATCTTTCAACAGATCATGATGTGAGGTTGGGGTTCGACATCTAGTGGATTCATTTGTTCACGGTCTTTCTTACAAAGCACAGTCTCGATTTATGCTTCATCAAGCCTTGTAGTTCGCTATGCCTAGGGAGCATATTCGAGCGTCATTTCAATATGACAATCCAATGTACGATCGAGCCTGTGCGAACCTTACCACAAAATATCAAGCGAAATCTCTGTCATGAATTTGTTATGGCTTGTTTCATAAGCCCCATCCTTTGTTTTGTTTTGTATATGGTAATTCAGTTGCTTCGATGTCAAGTGGTGATTTCATAACCTTCCTAAATGTTCTCATATGCCTGTGGGATTGCTAATTCTTTTGCTCAATCAAGTTATCATACCAATTCTTTTCATCCGGTGTGCTTCTCTTCAAGATAATTCTATCCTCTTCAATATTGCAAGATCAATCCTCCTAGTCTTTTCCGGAGTTCGTCTCATCTGTTCCAAGTTTTCTTTGTTTTCCCCACCCTCCCGCCCTTTTTCTTCAATGATTAAATTCTCATACAAATGCCTTTCTATTCATGTGATGCTTCCGCTATCTTTTCTTTTGTATCGTCTCCGGTGATTCTTTATAAAGATCCTCAAGTGCTTCAAGTTCATCAATCTTCGTTCTTGTTTTCATTCCCGGTGCAATCAATTCAAGCTCTCGGTGTTCATCATATCCTTTCTCATTCGTTCAATGGTTTCCATGTTGGAAATTCTTATCCAAGCCTCTCTTGTTTATTCCTCTTTCTATTCTATCCGGAGTGCTAAAGATATCTCAGAAGATTTTCATTCCATTCATATACTCTTAAATTATTCAAGGTTCTCACCTCATCAAGTTCTTAATTTGTACCGGTGCAATCACTCTTTCTAAGCAATTGTTTCAACGGTGGATTCTTTTGAGTGGGCCCATAACCCATAGGTTTTTTCCACGGGATCTTACCTTGCTCTTCTAATCTTTCCGGGGATGTCCTCATGTTCTTTTCAAAATGACGTAAGAATGAATACCATCAGCCATATTCCTTCTCCAAGATAGCTTCTAAATCATTTTCATTGTTGGCTCAACCTTTCCTTATTCATTGTTCTAGAGTGTCTTAGTAATTCTTGGTGTTGTTTCTCGTCATCATTCTCTGCATTGAAGACCGAAGGAGAGTTCTCTTAGATCTTAATCCATTCTCCTAGAGATTCATGGTTTCAGCTTGTTGCTATCATCTCAAATTGTTTTTTATCATGAGAAAATCCTCCCTCATCTATGCGGTGCATTCAGATTTTTTTTTTCATTTCTCGATCCTCTCGAAGGCCATCATTTTAGAAGATTCCTCGTTCTCAGCTTTTAGCTTTCGTTCTCAAATTTTTCTCAATTGTTGTCTCTTCGTTCGTCTCTCATTATTCCGGTGCTTCATTCATGTTTTCTATTAGGTGGATCATGCTCTCTTCGTTCTCATGTTAGTCCACTAATTCACAGTATCCTCATTCATTTGCAATTCTTACCGGTGTTCTCGTTCAAGACTTCTTCAAGTTTGTGACATATGTTGGAAATATGCCCTAGAGGCAATAATAAATTAGTTATTATCATATTTCCTTATTCATGATAATCGTTTATTATCCATGCTATAATTGTATTGATCGGAAACTTAAATGCATGTGTGGATACATAGACAAAACCATGTCCCTAGTATGCCTCTAATAGACTAGCTTATTGATCAAAAGATGGTTAAGGTTTCCTAGCCATGGACATGAGATGTCATTTGATAACGGGATCACATCATTAGGAGAATTATGTGATGGACAAGACCCAAATTACAAACGTAGCATATGATCGTGTTAGTTTATTGATGTTGTTTTCCGCATGTCAAGTATATGTTCCTATGACCATGAGATCATGCAACTCACTGACACCGGAGGGATGCTTTGTGTGTATCAAACGTCGCAACGTAACTGGGTGACTATAAAGGTGCACTACAGGTATCTCCGAAGGTGTCTGTTGAGTTGGCATGGATCAAGACTGGGATTTGTTACTCCGTGTGACGGAGAGGTATCTCAGGGCCCACTCGGTAATGCAACATCACAACAAGCCTTGCAAGCAATGTGACTAATATGTTAGCCACGGGATCTTGCATTACGGAACGAGTAAAGAGACTTGCCGGTAAAGAGGTTGAACTAGGTATGGAGATACCGACGATCGAATCTCGGGCAAGTAACATACCGAAGAACAAAGGGAACGTTATACGGGATTGACTGAATCCTTGACAAAGAGGTTCGACCAATGAAGATCTTCATAGAATATGTAGGAACAAATGTGGACGTCCAGGTCCCACCATTGTTTATTGGCCGTAGAGGTGTCTCGGTCATGTCTACATAGTTCTCGAACCCGCAGGGTCTGCACACTTAAGGTTCGGTGACGTTTCGGTAGTGTAGAGTTATGTATGGTGGTGACCGAAGATTGTTCGGAGTCCCGGATGAGATCCTGGACATCACTAGGAGCTCCGGAATGGTCCGGAGGTAAATATTCATATATAGGAAGTCCCAGTTTGGTCGCCGGAAAAGTTTCGGGCTCATCGGTAGTGTACCGGGAGACCTCCGGGAGGGGTATTTCGACCCAAGAGCCTACATGGGCTGTAGGAGGGTGAATACCAGCCCTTAGTGGTCTGGTGGAAGTCCTACACAAAGCCCATGAGGCTGGGAAGAAAATACCAAAAGGAAAAAAGGTGGAAAAAGGCAAAAGGGGGCTATATAAGGAAGGAGTCCTAATCCTACTTGGAGGAGAAGGAAGAGGTCTCCTCCCTCCTTGGTTTGGCCGACCCAAGGGCTGCCTTTTTGGAAGCCAAGCCTCCTCCTCCTATCCTCCTATATATACTAGAGGATTTTAGGGTTTTGGCACAAGATTTTCAGCCACGTGCCACCCGTTCCTCTAGTGCATAGCTTCTCCTCTAGATCGGTTTTCTACAGTGCTTAGGCGAAGCCCTGTCGGAATAGCTCCACCACCATCGCCGGAGCGCCGTCACGCTGCCGGAGAACTCTTCCTCCTCTCCTCCTCCTCTTGCTGGATCAAGACGGTGGAGATCGTCATCAAGCTGCATGTGTGCTGAACGCGGAGGTGACGTCCGTTCGGTACTAGATCGGAAGGATCGTGATCAAGGCCACGGGACGTTCATGATCGGATCCCAGGACGGATCGTGACAAGATCACGGGACGTTTCATGATTAGTTCATGGGACGGTTCGTGATTAGATCGCGGGACGCTCGGCGATTTGGATCGTGAAGAAGTTCGACTACACCAACCGCGTTTCTTAACGCTTCCTGCTTAGCGATCTACAAGGGTACGTAGATCTACTCTCCCTCTCGTAGATACTCATCACCATGGATAGGTTTGCGTGTGCGTAGGAAAAATTTTGTTTCCCATGCGACGTTCCCCAACAGTGGTATCAGAGCTAGGTTGATGGTTCGATGAGATCTTGAGTAGAACACAAAAGGTTTGTGGGCATTGATGCTTAGATTGCTTCCTCCCTTGGTCGTGTTTTGGTTCAGCGGTATTGTGGGATGAAGCGGCCTGGACCAACCTTACTCGTACGCTTACGAGAGACCAGTTCCCTCAACTGCACTTGTTGCAAAAGATGTCTAGCGGGTGTCAGTTTCTCCTACTTTAGTTGGATCGGATTCGACAAAGGCGGTCCTTGAGAAGGTTGAAAAGCAAACTAGTGTATCACCGTTGTGGTTTATGCGTAGGTGAGAATCGTTCTTGCTAGATACCCGTAGCAGCCACGTAAAACATGCAACAACAATTAGAGGACGTCTAACTTGTTTTTGCAGGGTATATTGTGATGTGATATGGCCAATTACATGATGTGATATATGTGTTGTATGAGATGATCATGTGATGTATAGAATTTCACGACTTGCACGTCGATGAGTACGGCAACCGGCAGGAGCCATAGGGTTGTCTTTAATTATTGTATGACCTGCGTGTCAATCATTAAGCGCTATGTAATGCTTTACTTTATCGCTAAGCGGTAGCAATAGAAGTAGAAGCAGGGCTGGCGCCACAACCCCAATGGCAGCACGTTGATGGAGATCAAGATGATGGAGATCATGGTGTCATGCCGGTGACGATGGAGATCATGCCGGTGTTTTGAAGATGGAGATCTTAAACACAAGTTCATGGCCATATCATGTCACTTATGAATTGCATGAGATGTTAATCTTTTTATGCACCTTGTTTTGCTTAGGACGACGGTAGCATTATAAGGTGATCCCTCACTTAATTTCAAGATAAATTGTGTTCTCCCTGAGTGTGCACCGTTGCGAAAGTTCGTCGTGTTGAGACACCACGTGATGATCGGGTGTGATAGACTCTACGGTCACATACAACGGGTGCAAGCCAGATGTGCACGTGCAGAACACTCGGGTTAAACTTGACGAGCCTAGCATGTACAGACATGGCCTCGGAACACAAGAGACCGAAAGGTCGAACATGAGTCATATAGTAGATATGATCAACATAATGATCTTCACCATTGCAGCCACCTCAACTCACGTGATGATCGGACTTGAGTTGCTGAATTTGGATCATGTATCACTCAAATGATCGGAGGGATGTCAATTTGAGTGGGAGTTCTTAAGTAATATGATTAATTGAACTCATTATCATGAACATAGTCAATAGTGTCTTTGCAAATTATGTTGTAGATTACTAGCTCGCGCTGTAGCTCCCTTAATTTTTTATATGTTCCTAGAGAAATAGAGTTGAAAGATGATGGTAGCAATATTGCGGACTGGGTCTGTGATCTGAGGATTGTCCTCATTACTGCACAGAAGGCTTATGTCCTTAATGCACCGCTCGGTGCGCCAACCCCTCTAGTGTCGTCTGTAGATGTTGTGAACATCTGACAGGCACGTTCTGATGACTACTTGATAGTTTAGTGCGTCATGCATTACGGCTTAGAACTGAGGCTCCAAAAATGTTTTGAACGTCACGGAACATATGAGATGTTTCTAAGAGCTAAAATTAGGATCTCAGGCTCATGCCCGTGTTGCGAGATATGAGATCTCCAACAAGATTCTTTGCCTGCAAGATGAAAGAGAATAGCTCAATCGTTGAGCATGTTCTCAGATTGTCTGGGTGTTACAATCGCTTGAATCAAGTGGGAGTTGATCTTCCAGATAAGATAGTGATTGATATAGTTCTCCAAGTCACTGTCACTAAAGCTACTAGAACTTAGTGATGAACTATAAAACGCCAGGGATAGAAATATTGATCCCTGAGCTGTTCACGATGTTTGACACCGCGAAGGTAGAAATCAAGAAGGAGCGTCAAGTGTTGATGGTTAGTCAAACCACTAGTTTCGAGAAGGGCAGGAGCAAGGAGGGAAACTTCATGGATAGCAAGTCAGTTGCTACTCAAGTGAAGCAACCCGAAGTTGAACTCAAACCCGAGACTAAGTGCTTCTGTTATGAGGTGATCGGTCGCTGAAGCGGAACAACCCTAGATACTTGGTAGATAAGAAGGCTGGCAACATCGACAGAAGTATATTTGATATACGAGTTTTTGATGTGTACCTTGCTAGTACTCCTAGTAGCACCTGGGTATTGGATACCGGTTCGATTGCTAAATGTTAGTAACTCGAAATAAAAGCTACGGAATAAACGGAGAACTAGCTAAGGGTGAGGTGGCGATATGTGTGGAAATGTTTCCAAGGTTGATGTGATCAACATCACACGTTCTCTCTACCTTCAGGATTAGTGACGAACCTAAATAAATGTTATTTGGTGTTTTGCGTTGAGCATGAACATAATTAGATCATGTTTATTGCAATACGATTATTCATTTAAGTTAGAGAATAATGGTTATTCTGTTTACATGAATAATACCTTCAATGGTCATTCACCCAGTGAGAATGGTTTGTTGAAATCTTGATCGTAGTAATACACATGTTCATAACATTGATGTCAAAATATACAAAGTTAATAATGATAGTACCACATACTTGTGGCACTGCCGCTAAATGTCATATTGGTATAAAGTGCATGAAGAAACTCCATGCTGATGGATCTTTGGACTCATTCGATTTCGAATCGGTTGAGACATGCGAACCATGCCTCTTGGGCAAGATGACTTAAAACCCCGTTGGATAGAGCGGGCAAGTGATTCATTGGAAATGATACATGTTGATGTATGCAATCCAGTGAGTCTTGTAGCGTGTCGTGGATATCGTTATTTTCTTACCTTCACTGATGATTTAAGTAGATATAGTGTATATTTACTTAATGAAACTCAAGTCTGAATCGTTTGAAAGGTTCAAGCACATTCAGAGTGAAGTTTAAGATCATCGTGACAAGAAGATAAAAATGACTGCGATATGATCGTGGAGGTGAATATCTGACTTACGAGTTTGGCATACAACTTAAGATAATGTGAATTTTTTTTCACAACTAACGCCACCTGAAACACCATAGTGTGATGGTGTGTCCGAACATCATAATCATGCTCTATTGGATATGGTGCGTGCTATGATGTCTCTTATCGTTTTACTAGTATAATTTTAGGGTTATGCATTAGAGACAACTACATTCACTTTAAATAGGGCATCATCTAAATCCGTTGAGATGACACCGTGTGAATTATGGTTTGATAGAAACCTAAGTTGTCATTTCTTAATATTTGGGGCTGCGACACTTGTGTCGAAAATGTTTTCACCTAATGAGGTCGAACCCAAGACGGACAAATGCATCTTCATAGAATACCCTAAGAACAGTTGGGTGAACCATCTATCTCAGATCCAAGTGCAAAGTGTTTGTTGCTAAAAATGGGTCCTTTCTCGAGGAAAAGTTTCTCTCGAAAGAATTGAGTGGGAGGAAGATAGAACTTGATGAGGTTGTTAAATCTTTGTTCAACCAGAGAGTAGCGCAGCGCAGAAAGATGTTTCTGTAAAGCCTACGTTAGTTGAAAGAGGAAGGTAAAGATGATGATCATGAAGCTTCAGGATCAAGTTACTATCGAACTTCATACGTCGACAAGGATGTGTACTGCTCCTAAGTGGTACGACAACCCTGTCTTGGAGGTCATGTTGTTGGACAACGATGAACCTACGAGCTATGGAGAAGCGATGATGGGCCCGGATTCCGACAAATGGTTGGAGGCCATGAAATCCGAGATAGGATCCATGTATGAAAACCAAGTATAGACTTTGGTAGACTTGCTCGTTGGACGGCAGGTCGTTCAGTACAAATGGATCTTTAAAATGAAAACAGACACTGATGGTAAATGTCACTATTAGTAAAGCTCGACTTGTTGCAAAGATGTTTGTGACAAGTTCAAGGAGTTGACTACGATGAGACTTTCTCACTCGTAGCGGTGCCAAAGTCTGTTGGAATTATGTTAGCAGTTGCTGCATTTTTCAATTATGAAATCTGGCAGATGGATGTCAAAACAATGTTTCCTTAACGGTTTAATTGAGGAAAGGTTGTATGTGATACAACCAGAAGGTTTTGTCAGTCCTAAGGATGCTAAAAGGTGTACAAGCTTCAGTGATCCTTCTATGGACTGAAGCAAGTATCTCGGAGTCGGAATATACGCTTTGATGAGGTGATCAAAGTTTTGATGTTTATACAAAGTTTACGAGAAACTTGTATTTACAATAAAGTGAGTGGGAGCACTATAGAATTTCTGATAAGTATATGTGGATGACATATTGTTGATCGGAAATAATGTAGGATTTCTGGAAAGCATGAATGGTTGTTTGAAAAGTGATTTTCAAAGGAAGACCTGGATAAAGCTGCCTAATTGTTGAGCATCAAAATCTATAGAGATAGATCAAGATGCTTGATGAGACTTTCAATGAGTGCATACCTTGACAAGATTTTGAAAGAGTTCAAAATGGATTAGTCAGAGAAATAGTTCTCGTCTGATTTGTAAGGTGTGAAGTTGAGTGAGACTCAAAGCTCGACAACGGCAGAAGAAAGAGAAAGGACGAACGTCGTCCCCTATGCCTTAGCCATAGGCGCTGTACAGTATGCCATGTTGTGTATCGCACATGTGTGTGCCTTGGCATGAGTACGTCAGGGGGTACAAGAGTTAACCAGGAGTGGATCACTGGACAGCAGTCAAGATTATCCTCAGTAACTAAAATACTAAGGAAATGTTTCTCGATTATGAAGGTGATAAAGGGTTCATCGTAACGAGTTACGTCGATGCAAGCTTTAACACTAATCTGGATGACTCTTAGTAGAAATCTGGATACATATAGTGGAGCAGCCATTTGGAATAGTACCAAGTGGAGTGTGGTAGCGGTGTTTACGGGTAGATATAGATATTTGCAAAGTACACACGGATCTGAATGTTGAAGACCCGTTGACTATAAGACCTCTCTAACATGCAAAGCATGATCGAGCCCCAGAACTCATTGGGTGTTAGATTCATAGCAATGCGAATCACATGGTGATGTGAACTAGATTATTGACTCTAGTGCAAGTGGGAGACTGTTGGAAATATGCCCTAGAGGCAATAATAAATTAGTTATTATCATATTTCCTTATTCATGATAATCATTTATTATCCATGCTATAATTGTATTTATTGGAGACTTAAATGCATGTGTGGATACATAGACAAAACCATGTCCCTAGTATGCCTCTAATAGACTAGCTTGTTGATCAAAAGATGGTTAAGGTTTCCTAGCCATGGACATGAGATGTCATTTGATAATGGGATCACATCATTAGGAGAATGATGTGATGGACAAGACCCAAATTACAAACGTAGCATATGATCGTGTCAGTTTATTGCTGTTGTTTTCCGCATGTCAAGTATATGTTCCTATGACCATGAGATCATGCAACTCACTGACACCGGAGGGATGCTTTGTGTGTATCAAACGTCGCAATGTAACTAGGTGACTATAAAGGTGCACTACAGGTATCTCCGTAGGTGTCTGTTGAGTTGGCATGGATCAAGACTGGGATTTGTTACTCCGTGTGCCGGAGAGGTATCTCAGGGCCCACTTGGTAATGCAACATCACAACAAGCCTGCAAGCAATGTGACTAATATGTTAGCCACGGGACCTTGCATTACGGAACGAGTAAAGAGACTTGCCGGTAACGAGGTTGAACTAGGTATGGAGATACCGACGATCGAATCTCGGGCAAGTAACATACCGAAGAACAAAGGGAACGTTATACGGGATTGACTGAATCCTTGACAAAGAGGTTCGACCGATGAAGATCTTCGTAGAATATGTAGGAACCAATGTGGACGTCCAGGTCCTGCCATTGTTTATTGTCCGTAGAGGTGTCTCGGTCATGTCTACATAGTTCTCGAACCCGCAGGGTCTGCACACTTAAGGTTCAGTGACGTTTCAGTAGTGTAGAGTTATGTATGGTGGTGACCGAAGATTTTTCGGAGTCCCGGATGAGGTCCCGGACATCACTAGGAGCTCCAGAATGGTCCGGAGGTAAAGATTCATATATAGGAAGTCCCAGTTTGGTCGCCAGAAAAGTTTCGGGCTCATCGGTAGTGTACCGGGAGTGTCGGTAGTGTACCGGGAGACCTCCGGGAGGGGTATTTCGACCCAAGAGCCTAAATGGGCTGTAGGAGGGTGAATACCAGCCCTTAGTGGGCTGGTGGAAGTCCTACACAAAGCCCATGAGGCTGGGAAGAAAATACCAAAAGGAAAAAAGGTGGAAAAAGGCAAAAGGGGGCTATATAAGGAAGGAGTCCTAATCCTACTTGGAGGAGAAGGAAGAGGTCTCCTCCCTCCTTGGTTTGGCCGACCCAAGGGCTGACTTTTTGGCATCCAAGCCTCCTCCTACTCTCCTTCTATATATACTAGAGGATTTTAGGGTTTTGGCACAAGATTTTCAGCCACGTGCCACCCGTTCCTCTAGTGCATAGCTTCTCCTCTAGATCGGTTTTCTGCAGTGCTTAGGCGAAGCCCTGTCGGAATAGCTCCACCACCATCGCCGGAGCACCGTCACGCTGCCGGAGAACTCTTCCTCCTCTCCGCCTCCTCTTGCTGGATCAAAACGGTGGAGATCGTCATCAAGCTGCACGTGTGCTGAACGCGGAGGTGACGTCCGTTCGGTACTAGATCGGAAGGATCGTGATCAAGGCCACGGGACGTTCATGATCGGATCGCGGGACGGATCATGACGAGATCGCGGGACGTTTCATGATTAGTTCGCAGGACGGTTCATGATTAGATTGCGGGACGCTCGGCGATTTGGATCGCGAAGAAGTTCGACTACACCAACCGCGTTTCTTAACGCTTCCCGCTTAGCGATCTACAAGGGTACATAGATCTACTCTCCCTCTCGTAGATACTCATCACCATAGATAGGTTTGCGTGTGCGTAGGAAAAATTTTGTTCCCTATGCGACGTTCCCCAACAACATATCCTATATTTCTCTTCAATTCTTTGCAAGAATAATAAGTGGTGTGTAAAATCCGTTGCTTGTCATCAATTTAACTTGATGAAGGATAGGCATATCATAATTCTTATTCTTGTTTCATCCAAGTGATTTCAATCCTTCTTCCGGAGTTGTTCATGATATCAAATTCCTTATCCCAAGTGGTCATCTTTCTTTTCCGGAGTTCCTAGTTTTGCTCAAGTATCTTGTCCCGATGCATCATCTAAATCATTGGAAGGCCTCAATCTGGTTCTTTTCGAACCTTCAATTCTTTTCTATCATCCTCTCTTTTTTCCGGAGGTTCTTCATGGTGGGTTTTTTAAGGATGTAATTCTTCTCGAATTGTTCTTCAAGATTCTTGTTGGAGGTTCTCAAGTGTTCTTTATCTTGAATTTCTAAATTCAATTCCTTATCCTTTGTCTTTTGAGACGGTGTTATTAAATTCTTGATTATGAGGAGTCTCGAAGGAAAATTGTCAAGAGTGAGATAAGTAAACCCACCATGTCTTCTCAGAGTTGTCTTGGGTTGGATTTCACCTAAAGCATTTCCTAAGGATTGTTGCTATCATGGTGTCATAAATGATCCAAGTTTTCTCCTCCTCCTCTTGGTGAAAGAAGTTTTGCATATCTTGTTGCTCTCAAATAATCAATTGTTTCTGTTATGCTAGGTTGTCACCTCATAATTTTGAGATGTTTTCCATAAGCCCATAACAAGCGATTCTTTTCGTTGTTGATTCTCCATCAACTCTGTTCAAGCAATCTTTTCAATTCAATGGTGGTAGAAGTTTTCATGTTCTTATCCATTCCTTCCTTTCCAATTATCTAGTTTCTATTCTTTTCTTCCGGAGGCGTTGTCATGTTGCTCTCTTTCAACCATCATCTAGTTTGATTAAGATCATGTTCTTTCTTGCTTATTCATTTTACCGGAGTGTTGTGTTCTATGTTCAAGTTCTTTTCCTTCTTATCAAGTTTTGCCTCTCTTTCCTACCGAAGTGTTGCCGAAATTTCTTTTGAATTCTTGCTTGTTTCTCATGTCATTCTTCATCTCTTTGCATCCTTGAAGATTCATTGGTTTCACTCGTTTGTCAAAGAAGCAAATAAGTTTTACCTCTTCCTTTCCTCTTGCTATATCTCTTCCCCTTTTCATTCTAGATCTCGGGACGAGATCCTCGTGTAGTGGAGGAGAGTTGTAACAGCCCGGGATCGACGCTCCAGAAGATTCCCCTTTTATTTCCATTCTCGTCTATGTTTTGTTTGGTTGTTGACATTCATCATCGCATCATTCGCATCATATGCATGGCATTGTCACTTGTTTTTGAAAACTTGCATCCGTGAGTAGCTGATGGTTCTCCCCGTTCGTGCCGTCAACCTTTCGAGACCAACCACACATGCACGCGCCCGCGGCATCGTTAAAAACCCGTTTTTAAAGCGCACAAAAAATATTCTTGAATTCGGTCGAAATCTAGCGTGCGGTCTTATTATAGTGTAGGTAGGCCGCCTACCAAATTTCGTCGCATTCCGAGTTCGTTTGATACCCCATCGATCAACCATAGCAGTGCAGTCATCGGTTATTCGTCGGACGTTTTTCGGTGTTTTAAAACCTTGTGTCATGGGCCGCATACCTCCCAATCATCTCCTCATAGCCCATCTACACAGCCCACCTAGCCCACCTAACCCAACCCCGTGACCGGAGCCGTCCGATTGCAATCGCATGGCTCGAATCGGTGCAAAAATCCCCCTAACCTAGCCCCATTTCCTATTTAATCCCCCTCCCCTGCCTAATTGGGCAACCCTAGCCCAACCTGCCTTGAAACCCGCGCCGCCGCCAGCCTCCCACCCCGCAGCCACCAGCTCCTCTCTCCTCCAGTGCGTAGGGCCTGCCCGGGACCAATCTAGGCCGAGCGCCGCTCGCCGCTGCCGCGAGATCCCGCAGCCTTCCCACATGTGCCACATCCTGTTGCTCCCCGCTCCCTCGGCGGAAGCCCACCGGAGCCCCGACGCCGGCCCCCGCCTCCATGCCCTCCAGCGAGCCGCCCTTGGCGCCGACGAACCCCCGCAGGCCAGCACCTCGCGCCCCTATCCTTCTTCTCCCTTCCCTTCCCCTCTCTCTCACCTCACGCTCTCTCTCTTCCCCGCAGGTCGGTCGCCGCCGGTCCCTCGACCTCGCCGGCCTCCGTTCGTCGTGTCGCCACCGGATCCGGGAGGTTCCGCGTTGGATCCGCGTCGCCCCTTCGTCCCGCGCCCTCGCCGTTGGCCACGGTGGGTGCCACCGCCGCTGCCGCTTTGCCCCTTCTCGGGAGCAAGCAGGAAGTCGGGAGGAGCTCCTGCTCTCGTTGACCACCGCGTGGGCTGTCGCCAGGCCGGCCCAGCTCCAACCCCCCACCGACCGGCCCACCGGGCCCATGGTGAGCCAGCCCAATGCCCTGCTATCTCTCGCCTAGGTGCGATGCTCTGTTATGTTGCGCACATAGCACTATTCAGATTCGGCCCAATGATTTTTTTCCCTGTCCGGCGAATTTAGCATTTTTACAGAGATGCCAATTTTATAGAAAAACCCATGTTTTTAAATCGCTAATATCTAATTAACCGTGCATCATATGTAAAAACTTTATATATGAAACTTGACTGGAATTTGATGTAGTTTCACAATTTCCAACTTTCACACATGATAAAAATACTTAAACTTGTTATTTGCATTAATTTGCGTCAATGCCATATTAAAAACGGTTTATTGCATAACTAAATAACTGTAGCTCCGTTTAAAATGTTCCACATATGTAACTTTACTAGAGTAACGTGTAGAATCTCATGCCACACTTTATTTCCATGTTTAATAAATATAAACATGTTTAGTACAGATATAGACCAGATTCATAATATGCATATGGGGTTGTTTCAGAAATGATATATATTGCTTCCGGCCTCATTTAAAATGCCTAGATGTTGTAGTTGTTTGTGCTTCACCTCTTTCCATGATAAACAACATTAACCACTTTCTCATAATATGGAGAGTTATTATTTTGTTATATGTATGTTGTCCCTCTCCATTTAAAATTTCTTAATTCCATCTTCGCCTTATGCCATGACCACCCATGTTAAACAACATTTAATATTGATGAGTACCTAAACAGGAGTGAACTAAATGATTCGAACGTGGAGTTTCGTCAATATGCAACTCGTTGCATATTGAGCTTCACTTTAATGTGTAGTAGTTGTTTGATGTGAATTGTCATGCCTTGCATATTTAAACCGGACATGCATCATATTTGTTTGCGCATCGTGTCATGCATATGTTGTGGTGTATCTTGTGTTGATTGTTGTTTCCGGATTGCTTCTTCTCGATAGAGTTCCGAAAGCGTTCGGAGTGTGAGGATTCGTTCGACTACGTTGGCTCGTCTTCTTCATGGATTCGTTCTTCTTCCGAGCGGTATCTCAGGCAAGATGACACATTTCCTTGGATACCACTACTATCATTGCCATGCTAGTTGTCCCGCTTTTATCGTTATGTCTCGCTACCTACCACTTGTTTGTCAAGCCTCCCAACATTGCCATGAAAACCGCTAACCCTCCAATCCCAGCAAACCATTGTTTGGCTATGTTACCGCTTGTTCAGCCCTTCTTATAGCATTTCTAGTTGCAGGTGCAATTGCTTCCATGTGACAACATGGAGATTCTTTTGTTATCACAATATTATTGCTATTTAATTTAAGGCACTTATACACTTGGTAAAGAGTGGAAGGCTTGGCCTTTTGCTCGGTGTTTTGTTCCACTCTTGCCGCCCTAGCTACTTGTGAACCGGTGTTATGTTCCATAATTGAGCGCTCCTAACATGCTTGGGGTTGTTATGGGGACCCTCTTGATTTTTCGTTTTAGGATAAAGCATGTCTGGCAAGGCCCAACATTGGTACTACATTTGCCTAATAATTAATAACCTACATAGGGAGTAATTAACCAGAGGTTCTTAATCAACAACCCGGGCCAGTGCTCGTCATGAGTGTTGGTCCAACCTGTTAACCGCCAGTGGCCACCAGGGGCAACTCTACGACTGGCCTACCAGAAGTTTGGACAATCCGTCGTGTCTTGAGAACGAGATAGGCGGCTCCTATCGAGATCGTCGACACGTCAGGCAGCCTTGCTGGATTTGTTTTACCTTTCTCAAACGTCTTGAGTGAGGAATTCTGATTTTCTTCGGGCTATATCGAGGTGGCAGATTTCCTGTGGAATTACCTAGGAATATCATGAGATCTGTGGTCGAGGTTATTCCCGCTGCGTGTGGTTAATTTGTGATGGATGAGTGGAGCACCCCTGCAGGGTTAAACCTTTCGGAAAGCCGTGCCCGCTGTTATGTGGCAAACTTGGATGCTTTGTTTAACACCCGGTCATAGCAAACTTGAAGTAAACTCTAATAAAATACACCAACTGTGTGCGTATCCGTGACTGTCTCTTCTCGTGAGTCCTTACCCGAGAGAGAACACGGTGGGGTTATGTTTGACGTAAGTAGGTGTTCAAGATCAGTTAGTGATCATTACTAGTTCACATCCGTTATGCATAGACCACCATACTTTACTTTCTGTATTCGTAAGTTAGCCACTCAAATAAATGCTTAGTCGCTTGCTGCAGCCCACCACTTAACCATACCTCACCCGTTAAGCTTTAATAGTCTTGATACCCTTAGAAATGAGATTGCTGAGCCCCTGTGGCTCACAGATTTCTACAACAACAGTTGCAGGTACAGGTAATGCGATGCTTGAACGTGAGAGTGATGCTTGTTTGATTTGGAGTTCTTCTTCATCATCATCAATCTAGGATGGGTTCCAGGCGGCAGCCTGGGATAGCAAGGGTGGATGTCATTTTATCGTTTGATTTCGTCCGTAGCCAGACCCTGCTCTTATGTATGATGTTTGAATATGTTGTTGTATTGATGTGATCTTGATGTAGCTTGTGTCAAGTGTAAGCCAATTCCATATACTCACCTCTTATGTACATGTACTTGTAATGATATCCATTCTTGCAACACGACAAGATGCGCATCTATCCCTGTCGAGGCCCTCGTGCCAAAATAAGGATAGGATCGCATCTTGGGCTTGAAATTAAAGCCTTCTTAAGTATTTTGAAAGCTTCTACGCAATCATCATCAAAAAAAAGGAACATATTTTTGAAGAAGATTAGTTAACGGCCTAGAAATCTTTGTGATATCTTCAATGAAACGCATATAAAAACCAGCATGACCAAGGAAACTTCTTATACCTTTGATATCTCTGGGGCATGGCATTTTCTCTATTGCATCAACTCTAGCTTTGTCCACCTCAATACCTCGTTCAGAAAGTTTGTGCCCAAGCACTATACCTTGATTTACCATAAAGTGGCACTTCTCCCAATTCAAGACAAGACTAGTTTCTTCACATCTCTACAAAACTCGATTGAGGTTGCTCAAGCAATCATCAAAACAAGTCCCATAAACGGATCATCCATGATAACCTCAATAATCTTTTCAAAAAATTAGATAATATAGCAGTCATACATCTTTGAAATGTAGCAGGTGCATTGCATAAACCAAAAGGCATACGCCTATAAGCATAAGTTCCGAAAGGACAAGTAAAGGTAGCTTTCTCTTGATCTTCTTTTGACATAGGTATTTGAGAAAATCCAGAATATCCATCAAGAAAGCAAAAGTGTGTGTGCTTAGATAATCTTTCTAACATTTGATCAGTAAAAGGAAAAGGGTAATGATCTTTCTTAGTAGCTTTATTTAAGTTTCCGAAATCAATTATCATCCTATAACTAGTTACAATTCTTTGTGGAATAAGCTCATTCTTATCATTAGGGATGACAGTAATACCACCTTTCTTAGGAACACAATAAATAGGACTTACCCACCTACTATTAACAATTGGATAGATTATACCTGCCTCTAGAAGATTTAGTATTTCAGTTCTTACCACTTCCTTCATCTTGGTATTTAAGCGTCGTTGGTGATCAACAATAGGTTCAGCATTTGGTAACATATTCTTCTTGTGCTAACATAGAGTGAGGCTTATGCCCTTTAGATCGTAGAGAGTATATCCAATAGCAGCCATGTGCTTCCTCGAAGTTTTAAGTAATCTACTTTCTTCATGCCCTAAAAGTTTAACACTCATAATAACACGATATATCTTCTTTTCGTCAAGATAAGCATATTTTGGAGTATCAGGTAAAGTCTTTAGTTAAAACATGGGATCTCCTTTGGGTGGAGGAGGATCCCCTAAAATATCAACTGGTAAGTTGTGTTTAAGAATAGGTGCTTGTTTAAGGAGTATTTCATCTATTTCATTCCTTTCATTTATAAGCATATCATTCTCATGGTCTAGCAAATATTTTTCTAGAGGATCAGTAGGAGGTACGACAATAGAATCAAGACCAATTATTTCATCCTTACCAGGTAACTCCTTCTCATGTGATTGATTAGTAAACTTGGATAAATTAAATTCATGAGACACATCACCAAAGTTTACTCTAACCTTATCGTTAACACAATTGATTTCAGCATTAACGGTGCTTAAGAAAGGTCTACCGAATACAATGGGGCAAAAGTTGTCTTGTTTTGAACCAAGTACTAAGAAATCAGCGGGGTACTTGACCTTCCCACACAGGACATCAACATCTCTAACAATCCCAAGTGGCGAAATAGTATCTCTGTTTGCAAGTTTATTAGTAAGATCAATATCTTCCACAGTCGAGGGTGTTGTGTCGTTCATAATTTGTTGATATAAGGTAAAAGGATAGCATTGACACTAGCACCAAGGTCACACAAGCCATGATAACAATGATCTCCAATTTTAACCGAAACAACAGGCATGCCAACCACTCGTTTTTTTTGTCTAACTTATCGTGTTTGTTTCTAGCAGGTTTCGCAATCCTAGCAGCTTCCCAACAAAAATAAAGAACATGACCCTCAAAATTTATCTAGAAGATCTTTAACCGTGGCAACCTTAGGTTCAACATTTATTTGTTTAGAAGGTATATGTGTCCTAACATGACTTTTATTAACCACAGTCGTACTCTTAGCATGTTCCTTAATTCTAACAAGAAAATGAGGTTTCTCAGTGTAAGTAGTGGGAACAATTGGATCGGCATGACTAACAATTATTTCTTCCTTCTCGGTTTTAATAAGTTCCTCTAATGGTGGTTTGATGGGGGTGATATTTAAACCACTTCTCTTTGGGAAGATCAACATGAGTAGCAAAAGATTCACAAAAAGTAGCTACTATTTCAGAGTCAAGACCATATTTATTTCTAAACTCATGGAAGATATTGGTTTCCATAAAAGATTTAACACAATAAAAATTAAGTTTTGTACCTGGCTCTTTACCTTTTTAGAGTTCCCAATCTTCATAGTTGTGTTTAATTCTTTCCAGAAGATGAATTCAATAGTTTCATTCATATATGAGCCAGAGGAAGAAGAATCCAATAATAACCGATCATCATGAGAAAGTCGAGCATAAAATTTTTGTATAATCATTTCTCTTGGGAGATCATGGTTGGGGAAGGTGTGCATCATAGATTTAAGCCTCCCCTCAAGCTTGAGTGATGCTTTCTCCTTTACGAGGCCAGAGATTATATATGTAGTTCCGATCACGGTGAACTAGATGCATTGGATAAAACTTCTGATGAAATTCTAGCTTCAAGTGATTCCAGTCCCATGATTCAATATTATCAAATAGCCTATAACACACTAATGATTTTCCCTCAAAAGATAAAGGGAAAACTTTCTTCTTGACTTTGTCCCTAGACAAACTTGCAAGCTGAAATAATCCACAAACCTCATCGACAAATATCAAATGGTAATCAGGTTGAGTCGTACCATCATAAGGATTAGATAACAGTTTTTTAATCATACCTGAAAGAATCTCATAATAAATATTTTTAGCAGGTTGAGGAAAAAATTCCTCATCTTCCATTCGGGGCAAAGATGCCCCGAACAAGCCACTCAAAGGGTGACCGTTCATAGCGACAAGCAACAGTAAATTCCAGCATGTATAGAAAATGGTTCCTTACCAATTTCCAATTACCAACAGCGCTTCACTCCCCAGCAACGGCGCCAGAAAAGAGTCTTGATGACCCACAAGTCTAGGGGATCAATCGTAGTCCTTCCGATAAGTAAGAGTGTCTAACCCAACAAGGAGCAGAAGGAAATGATAAGCAGTTTTCAGCAAGGTATTATGTGCAAGTGATGTGAGTAACAGTAGTAGATAGTTTTGTAGCAAGATAATTCATAACAAGTAACAAGTGACAATAGTAACAAATGTGCAGCGAGTTAGCCTCATCCTTTTTGTAGCAAAGGACATGCCTGAAAGTACTCTTATATTAAGCAAGTGCTCCCGAGGACACATGGGAATTTCTGTCAAGTCATGTTCCTCATGTTGAGTTGATTTGCATTCGCTACATTGATAATTTGTTATGTGGGTGGGCAGGTGCTAAGGTTATGTTCTTATTTGAACTAAAAACCTACTTATGATTACCCCCTCTCGCAAGCATCCGCAACTATGAAAGAAGAATTAATATAAATCTAACTATAGCATGAAACATGTGAATCCAAATCAGCCCCTTATTAATAAACGCATAAACTAGGGTTTAAGATTCTATCACTCTCGCAACCCATCATTTACTTGTTACTCAACAATGACTTCCCTAAGGCCCATAGCATGGTGAAGTGTCAATATGTAGTCGATGTTCACATGACACCACTAAGAGAAGTAACAACATACATATCATCAAAATATAGAACTCATACCAACTTCACAAGATTACTTATAACAAGACTTCTCACATGTCCTCAGGGACAATAGTAACTACTCACACATCATAAACATGTTCAAGATTATAGGTATAATAATGATAATTAAGGATCTGAACATAATCTCTTCCACCAAGTAATCCAAGAAGCATTAACTACGAGATGTAATCAACACAACTAGTAACTCACGCGTACCAATCTGAGGTTTTGCAACAAAGATTGAATATAAGAGATGAACTAGGGTTGGAGATGAGATGGTGCTGGTGAATATGTTGATGAATATTGGTCCTCCCACGAAGGAGGAAACGTTGGTGATGATGATGACTTTGATCTCCCCCTCCCGAAGAGGGATTTCCCTGACAGAATCTGACTGTCGGAGTGAAAAAGGGCCTCTGCCCAGGTTTTCGCCTCAAGACAGCGGCGCTTCATCCCGAAAGGTTGCTTATGATTTTTTTCTAGGGTAAAACACACCACAGAGGAGAAGAGGGTGTCGGAGGGCCAACAGGGGGCCCACAAGCCATCGAGGCACGCCCCTAGGGGCGCCCCTGTTGGCTTCTGCCCTGCTATTAGCCCCTTCGGTATATTTTTTTCCAAAAATTCTTAAATGTTCCAAAAATATTTGCCATCAAGTTTCGGTCATTAGGAGACTTGTGATTTTTCTGCCTTTTCTTTGTTTTTCGGTCCAGAATTCCAGTTTCCTGATATTTCCCTCATTGTGGTGTACCTTGCATATTCAGAGAGAATAAGGCATAAGAATTGTGTGCTAATGTGGAGTAATGGACAAGAATAAATTAAATAGTAATAAGAATTCATGATGCAAAATGGACGTATGAGTTGTTTGAAATGAGTTTTTCAAAGGAAGACCTCGGTAAAGCTGCTTGCATATTGAGCATCAAGATCTATAGAGATAGATCAAGATGCTTGATAAGACTTCCACAAAGCACACACCTTGACAATATTTTGAAGGATTTCAAAATGGATCAGTCAAAGAAGGAGTTCTTGCATGTATTGTAAGGTGTGAAGTTGAGTAAGACTAAAGCTCGGCCACAACAGAAGAAAGAGAATGGGCAAATGTCGTCCCCTATGCCTCAACCATAGGATCTACATTGTATGCCATGTTGGGTACCACATGTGATGTGTGCATTGCCATGAGTCTGGCAAGGGGATACAAGAGCGATCCAGGAATGGATCACTGGACAACGGTCAAAAATTACCCTTAGGTACCTAAAAGAGGACTAAGGAAATGGTTCTCGGTTATGGAGGTGATAAAGAGTTCGTCGTAAAGGATTACATCGATGCAATCTTTGGCACCAATCTAGATGACTCTGAGTAGAAAAATCGGATACGTTTAGTGGAGCAGTCATTTGGAATGGCTCGAAGTGGAGCGTGGTAGTAGCATCTATAGTACGACATATAGATTTGCAAAGTACACACGGATTCGAATGTTGACCCGTTGACTAAAACTTCTCTCACAAGCAAAACATGATCAAACCCCAAAACTCATTGGGTGTTAATCACATGGCGATGTGAAGTAAATTATTGACTCAAGTGCAAGTGCGAGACTGTTGGAAATATGCCCTAGAGGCAATAATAAAGTAGTTATTATCAAATTTCCTTGTTCATGATAATCGTCTATTATCCATGCTAGAATTGTATTGATCTTCTATGGGCCCTCTCATTAATACAAAATCACAAGAAGCTTGCAAGGAATGTGACTAAGGAGTTAATCATGAGATCTTGTATTATGGAACGAGTAAAGAGACTTACTGGTAACGAGATTGAATTAGGTATGAGATACCGACGATTGAATCTCGGCAAGTAACATACCAATGGACAACGGGAACTGCATACAGGATTTATTGAATCCTTGGCATTGTGGTTCGACCAATGAAGATCTTCGTGGAATATGTAGAAACCAATATGGGCATTGAGGTCCTGATATTAGTTATTGATCGGAGAGGTATCTCGGTCATGTCTACATGATTCTCGAACCCGTAGGGTCACACACTCAACGTTCGGTAGCGCTAGGGTAATGTTGAGATATTAATAGTGGAAAGTTTGAAAGTATTTCGGAATCCCGGATGGGATCTGGGACACCACAAGGAGCTCCAGAATAGTCCGGAGGTAAAGATTTATATATGGGACATCATATTCAGGGTTCCGGGAAAGTTCGGGAATTTTTTGGTAGAGTACCAAGAAGGTTATAGAAGGTACCAAGGGTTCTACCATGGGTACCAACGACCCGGCAAGGTCCCACATGGACCGAGGAGTGGGGCTACATCCCACATGGGCTTACTGCACCATTCCCAAGGCACATGTCATTTAAATCTAGAGATAAAATCTTATATCTAAATTTAAAGGGTTGAATCTAGCGATAAGATGTTATCTTCATGTTTAAAGCGTGTTCTCCCTTGTGGACATTCCTATTCGGGTTTTGGATGCCCTCCCGTGTCCTCTAGCTGATATATAGATGGAGGAGGTAATGGGGGACAGCCACCCCTTCACCCTTGCCCATTAGCTCTCCCAACTCCTCCCACGTTTCTCCGGTACACACTTGGTGAAGCCCTGCTAGAGTTCCGCTACCACCACCACCATGCCATTGTGTTGGTTCAGATCTCTCTGCCTATTCTCCCTCTCTTGCTGGATCAAGAAGGAGGATACGTCACTGAGCCAGATGTGTGCTAAACTCAGAGGTGACGCACATGCGGTGCTTGCATCGGATTGGATCACGACGCGACTACGACTACGCCAACCATGATCTCTAGATCGTTAATGCTTTTGGTCTACAAGGGTATGTAGACACCTCTCCCTCTCATTGCTAGCATCTCCATAGAATAGATCTTGGGTGTTTTGTAGGAATTTTTTGTTTCCCATGCAACGTTCCCCAACAATTGCTATCAATGTACTAACTACATACCCGTAGGGCTGTGGTAGACTACTCACACATCACCATGGGAGCAACAAGGTTGATGTAGAGGACCTCCGTGATCGATCACCCCTCCCACAGGCACTGGAATAGGGCTCCAGATGGGCACACGGAGGAACGGAGACTTGCGGTGGCAAAAAAAATGTTTTGGGAGGCTCTCTAGGGTTTTGGGGATTTATTAGAATTTATAGGCTGGGGAGGGGTGTCGAGAGGCTCCCGAGGGGGCCAGGACACGTTAGGGCACGACCACTCCCTGGACTCATCCCGTTGTGTGCTGCCTCCCTCATATAGCCTTCGATCTTCTCTGAAGCTTCTAGCTCTTCTTTTGGTTTAGAAAAAACCATCAAAAAAATTCGTGGACCCTAGTCTTCATTTGGTACTGTAAACCTGAAAAGTTAAAAACATGCAGAAAACAACAACTGGCACTTGACACTGGATTAATAGGTTAGTGCTCAAAAATAATATTAATTGACATGTAATTGCCCAAAAAGCATCCTAGGATGATAATATTATAACATGGGTCAATCAAAAATTATAGATACGTTGGAGACGTATCAGTTACCATTACCTCGAAAGGGACATTACTTCATATTTGCTACACTTTAGTAGACTGGGTTTTGTTGTGAGATTCATATTTTCTACACTTTAGTAGACTGGGTTTGGTTGTGAGATTCATATTGTCTACACTTTAGTAGACTGGGTTTGGTCAAGACTTCAAGGACTTCAAGGACTTGTAATTGTATAAAATAGAAATTACGTGTTGAAGGAAAGAAACAGAAGACATGCTTAATTAAGAAAAAACAGTTGTCATCGTTGCGTACCATAGAAATATCGAAGTCCTCGTAAAGCTTCATGTTGAAGAACCTACCGTCTCGCAGCCCAGGCTGGTCGGAAAGACTCTTATCTTCGCCGCAGAGTTCACATGCTTGGATCCTATGTCGTCATCAGACGACGACATTTCCTGTGTTCGTGATTCAACAATTGATTATTACTTTTGGTATGTCAAATATAAAACAATTAGAATATATTCAATAAAAAGAATCGGAGATATGCAAATCAATGCAAGGCAATGCAATAATATGATCATATAATATCACTAATACACCATCGAATAATAGTATCACTAATACATCATCAATAGTATCACTAATACATCATCGAATAATATCACTAATACATCATCGAATAGTATCCACTAATACAGATATAGTTGGCGTCTCGCGACGCAGGCGGTGGACACCCAAAGATAAGGAACCATGACAGGATCATAGCTCGGGTGAGATCCTTAAAGAACCTGCCATGTATTGGACAACCTGGCGTCCAACGCAGCCATGTAGCGTCGAACGTGCTCATCCTCGTCCCTAACACGGGGATGTATCACCTCCTCGGGGGCTGGCTCCCTCTGCACCGACAGTGGTCCACGCGACCGCCACCAAATAACTTCCGGGTCGACGACGGGACCCTCATTCCTCACCAACCTCCACGCCTCGGAAGGCAGCACCTCCCAGTGACAGCCCAGCGGAACCCAGTCCCGGACATTGCGCATATCAAGCAGGTGACTGCCGCCAAGTCAACGGCGAGGATGCGGGATGGGCATCGTCGACTAGATGGCTACGCTATGCAATCGATTTGACGGTTAGGAAAGATGCTTTATATGCAATATGTCAATTAGCAAATCAGCAACATCTAAACATTTAAAACATACATTAAAACTAATAAAATGTATAAACTGTATAAACTCCCCCAATGATCGGTAAATTCTTTAGTACCTATGATATTACGTACAATGCTATAAACTCCTAGGGGCAAATTTAAACTAATAAAATGTATCATTTATTTTAATTGCGTCAAAATGACATATTATTCTAGTATTATCAAAAAGATTTAACATACACATGTACACATCAATATATCTAACATACAAATACTATACACATACACATACTAATTTTATCTAACATACAAATACTAATTTTTCCTAGGACTCCTAATTTTATACACATACAAATATAGAATGCAAATTTTATACACACACACATATATACACATGCATACAAATACACATACACATACACATACACATACACATATATATACACATCAATTTGGAGGGCGGAGGACGGATCGGGCCTACGGCGTGGAGAAGGAGAGCGGCGCCAACGGAGCTGACGGCTACGGCATGGAGGAGCGGCACCGGCGGAGCAGGGCGATGGCGTGGAGGAGAGCGCGCAGCGGCGGAGTCGACGGAATTGACAGCGATGGCATGGAGGAGCGGTCCCGGCGGAGCAGGGCGACGGCGTCGAGGAAGAGAGCGGCGCCGGCGCGCGGACGGACGGTGTCGTCGATCAAGGGTGCGCGCGGGCAGCCTCTGGTGGCGGCGTCGCGAGCGGGTGAAGACGGAATGATTTGGGGAGAAAGAAGGAGGGCTTCAATAGGCCCAGGACATTTAGTCCCGGTTGGTATCACCAACCGGGACTAAATGGGCCTTTTCGACGGCCCAATTTCGTGCGCGAAGGGACCTTTAGTCTCGGTTTGTTATACCAACCAAGCCTAAAGGGGCCTTTTCGGCGGCCCAAATTCACGTGGGAAGGGACCTTTAGTCCCGGTTGGTGAACCCAATCGGGACTAAAGGTCTATTTTTCTGTTTTTATATTTTGGATAACTATTTTTTATTTGCAATAACTGTTAGAATATTTATAGTTTTTTAATGAATATTTTTTTATTTAGGTCAAAACAATTACAAACTTTCTACTAGTGCAAGTAGTTTTCAAATTTAAATAGTCTAAATTTGAATTCTTTTGAAAAAAATTTGAATCACTAGTTTGTGAATAACTTTAGTTTAAAATAGATTTTTGAGCGATTGTTTTTGTTGTTGTTCAATATTAGTATGTTTTATCATTATGTTAAATTTTGGAATTTTCAGGATATTTTAAATAGGTGTTTGAATCAAAACCAGATTCTGTTTAACTCTTTTTAGGTTTATACCTTCATTTGTTTTAATCAAAAATCACTATTAATGAACTCTGAAAAGGTTGAAACTTGACATGGTATCATCATTTCACCCACATAGCATGTAGTAAAAAGTTGAGAGGGTTATGGCAAAAACTGGATGCACTTCGTGTACAAACTGGACCATCTCCTTCGAAGTATGAGGGTTATGAACGAAAACTCATATGTTACAAAGGCATTTCATTTTTTGTAACTTATTTCAATTCCAGACTTTTTGTGCATTCAATATGAACCATTCTAAGCCAAACCCTCAAATTTCAACCCTTTCTAACTTAATTTGCTATTTTTCATCCATTTAATGAATTTGTTTTGAGCTAAATGACCCTGAAATTTAAAAGAACCACAAATGAACTCTGGAAAGGTTGAAACTTGGCATGGTATCATCATTTCACCCACATAGCATGTGGTAAAAATTTGAGAGGGTTACAGCAAAAACTAAATGCACTTCGTTACAAAGGGATTTCAATTTTTTAAAGATATTTCAACTCCAGACTTTTTGTGCATTCGATATGAACCATTCCAAGCCACATCCTGAAATTTTTACCCTTTCTAACTACATTTGCTATTTTTCATCCATTTAATGAATTGTTTTGAGCTAAAAGACCCTAAAATTAAAAAGCACCACAAATGAACTCTAAAAAGGTTGAAACTTAGCATGGTATCATCATTTCACCCACCGAGCAAGTGGTCACAAGTTGAGAGGGTTTTAACAAAAACTGGATGCACTTCGTGTACAAACTAAACCATCTCCGTCGAAGTATGAGGGCTTCAAACGAAAACTCATATGTTACAAAGGGATTTCAATTTTGTAAACATATTTCGACTCCAAACTTTTTGTGCATTCAAAACCATTCTAAGCCACACCCTCAAATTTCAACCCTTTATAACTTCATTTGCTATTTTTCATACATTTAATGAATTGTTTTGAGCAAAATGACCCTGGAACTAAAAAGCACCACAAATGAACTATGAAAATCTTGAAACTTGGCATGGTATCATCATTTAACCAACATAGAAAGTGGTAAAAAGTTGAGAGGGTTTCAACAAAAACTGGATGCACTTCGTGTACAAACTGAATCATCCCGCCTACTCACTAGAGAAGAAAAGTGATGACGGTGCAGCGAGTCACATCCCA
Organism: Hordeum marinum; assembly: GCA_022496015.1. Taxonomy (NCBI): domain Eukaryota; kingdom Viridiplantae; phylum Streptophyta; class Magnoliopsida; order Poales; family Poaceae; genus Hordeum; species Hordeum marinum. Next base: position 47,005,177 of record CM039676.1, read on the forward strand.
GAGTGGGATCTTGGGGTATAAAACTTTTTCTTCGCGTGTGTCCCTTGATTATTGCACCATAACCATGGACAATCTTCATCATTTAACATGATGCTTGGGTCAGTCTTCACTGCGAAGGGAGGAATTTCATCAAACTTTTCATAATCTCTTGACATGTCTGTCTTGTCCTCCACTCTCACGATGTTTCTTTTCCTAGAAAGAACTATGTGGCACTTTGGCTCATCATATGATGTATCCGCTTTCTAATCTTTCCTTTTTGTCGGTTTGGTAGACATGTCCTTCACATAGAAAACTTGTGCCACATCATTGGCTAGAACGAATGGTTTGCCTGTGTGCCCAAGATTGTTGAGATCCACTGTTGTCATTCCGTACTGCGGGTCTACCATTACCCCTCCTCCAGTCAGATTGGTCCATTTGCACCGGAACAAAGGGACCTTCAAATCACCTCCATAGTCAAGTTCCCATATCTCCTCTATGTAACCATAATATGTGTCCTTTTCCTTGGTGTTTGCCACATCGTCAAAGCGAACACCACTATTTTGGTTGGTGCTCATTTTATCTTGGGCGATCGTGTAAAATGTATTCCCATTTATCTCGTACCCTTGGAAAGTCAATATAGTCGAAGATGGTCTCTTAGACAACAAGTACAAGTCATCTTCAACATTGTCGTCATTCATGAGATGTGTTCGCAACCAACCGCCGAAAGCCTCAATGTGTGTATGTTGAATCCAGGGGTCAGACTTCTCCGGGTTCTTCGAGCGTATAATATCCATGTGTTCCTCGATATATGGGGTGACCAAGGTAGAATTATGTAGAACTATGTAGTGTGTTTGCACCCAAGAATGCCCGTCCATACATATTATTGATGTTGGTCCAAGCATGCCTTTTCCACGCAGTCTCCCCTCATGTCGCGATTGAGGAATACCAATCGGCTTAATGTCACGAATAAAGTCATCACAAAACTCAATAACCTCCTCTATTTCATGGCCCTTGGAGATGCTTCCTTCTGGCCTAGCACAGTTACGAACATATTTCTTTAAGAATCCCATGAACCTCTCAAAAGGGAACATATTGTGTAGAAATACAGGACCTAGAATGGCAATCTATTTGACTAGGTGAACTAGGATGTGCATCATAACATTAAAGAAGAATGGTGGGAACACCAACTCGAAACTGACAAGACATTGGACCAAATCATTCTGTAAGCTTGGTAGGATTTCCGGATCAATTACCTTCTGATAAATTGCATTGGGAATGAACATAGCTTCACAATGGCTAATCGAACATTTTCTCGTAGAAGCCCCCTCAACGCAACCGAAAGCACTTGTGTCATGATCACGTGGTAGTCATGAGACTTTAGGTTCTGAAATTTTTTTCTCTGTCATATTTATTATGCCCTTTATATTCGATGAGAAGCCGGATGGGACCTTCATGTTGAGTAGGCATTCAAAGAAGATTTCCTTCTCTCCTTTGGTAAGAGCGTAGCTGGCAGGACCTTCATGCTTCTTTGCATGCATGCCATCATTTTCGTGCACACGTTGCTGGTCCTCCCATGCCTCCGGTGTATCTTTTGTCTTACCATACATGCCTAGGAATCCTAGCAGGTTCACGCAAAGATTCTTCATCACGTGCATCACATTGATTGCAGAGCGGACCTCTAGGACTTTCCAATATTCTAGCTCCCAAAATATAGATTTCTTCTTCCACATGGGTGCACGTCCCTGAAAATCAGTCGGAACAGATTGTTCGCCAGGACCCTTTCCAAATATTACATGTAAATCCTTGACCATATCAAGTATGTCATCACCAGTATGAAGGACGGTCTTCTTCCGGTGATCTGCCTCACCTTGGAAATGCTTGCCTTTCTTCCTTAAGGCATGCTTGGCAGGAAGAAATTGATGATGTCCCAGGTACACATTCTTCTTGCATTTGTCCAAATATATACTTTTGGTATCATCTTAACAGTGCGTGCATGCATGGTATCCCTTGTTTGTCTGTCCTGAAAGGTTACTAAGAGCAATCCAATCATTGATGGTAACAAAGAGAAACGCTCGCAGGTCAAATTCCTGTTGTTTGTGCTCATCCCACATACCTATACCTTTTTTATTCCACAACTACAAAAGTTCATCAACTAATGGTCTTAGGTACACATCAATGTCGTTGTCGGGTTGCTTAGGGCCTTGGATGAGCACTGGCATCATAATGAACTTCCGCTTCATGCATAACCAAGGAGGAAGGTTATAGATACATAGAGTCACAGGCCATGTGCTATGCTTGCTTCTCTGCTCCCCGAATGGATTACTGACATCCGCACTTAAACCAAACCATAAGTTCCTTGGGTCATCTGCAAAGTCCGGCCACTCTGTCGATTTTTCTCCATTGCGACCCATCAGCGGGTACTCTCAACTTCCCGTCTTTCTTACGGACTTATTTATGCCATCACAATGACTTGGCACGCTCTTTGTTTTGGAACAAATGTTTCAACTGTGGTATTATAGGAGCATACCACATCACCTTAGCAGGAATCGTCTTCCCGAGGCGCTCGCCCTTAACATCATCAATAGGGTCATCACGACCGATCTTATATCGCAATGCATTGCATACTGGGATGCATCCAAATTCTCGTACTCACCGCGGTAGAGGATGCAGTCATTAGGGCATGCATGTATCATCTGCACCTCCAATTCTAGAGGGCAGACAGCCTTCTTTGCTTCATATGTGCTGTCGGGAAATTCGTTGTCCTTTGGAAGCTTATTCTTCATTATTTTCAGCAACTTTTCAAATGCCTTGTCAGCTAGACCATTCTCTGCCTTCCATTGCAACAATTCGAGTGTGGTACCGAGCTTTGTGTTTTCATCTTCGCAATTTGGGTACAACGCTTTTTTGTGATCCTCTAACATGTGCTGCAACTTCAACTTCTCCTTTTCATTTTCGCAGTTTCTCTTTGCATCGGCAATGGCCCGACAAAGAACATCAGTGGGCTCATCTGATGCCTCAACTTCTTCTTATACATTCTCTACCCCCATTGTACTACCATCATATTCAGGACACCCAGGATAGTTGTCGTCATCTTCTTCTTCTTCATTCTCTTCCATTAGAACCACAATTTCACCGTGCTTGGTCCAACAATTATAGTCGGATGATACGTCTCCAACGTATCTATAATTTATGAAGTATTCATGCCATGTTTACAATAATTCTATATGATTTTGGTATGATTTTATTAGAACTAACCCGAACTGACATTGTTTTAAGCAGAACTGCCATGGTGTTGTTTTTTGTGCAGAAATAAAAGTTCTCGGAATGGGCTGAAAATTTAGTATGATTTTTTTCGACCAAAAGAGACCCCCGAAGCATTGCAGTTGGGACAAAAGAGCCACGAGGAGGTCACAAGCCTGCCAGGCACGGCCACCCCCCTGGCCGCGCATAGCAGGCTTGTCACCGCCTCATGGCCACCCTTGACATGAGATCGACGCCAAAAATTCCTATAAATATAGAAACCTCTGAAAAGAAACCTAGATCGGGAGTTCCGCCGCCGCAAGCCTCCAGAGCCACGAAAAACCAATCGGGAGCCCGTTCCGGCACCCTCTCGGAGGGGGAAACCATCACTAGAGGCCATCTTCATCATCCCGGCAGCCTCCATGACGAGGAGGGAGTAGTTCACCCTCGGGGCTGAGGGTATGTACTAGTAGCTATGTGTTTGATATCTCTCTCTCGTTTTCTTGACATGACACGATCTTGATGTACCGCGAGCTTTATTGATATAGATTGAATCATATGGAGTTTTCCCCTCTCTATCTTGTTGTGGTGAATTGAGTTTTCCCTTTGAAGTTTTCTTATCGGATTGAGTCTTTAAGGATTTGAGAACACTTGATGTATGTCTTGCGATAGGATATTCGTGGTGAGAATGGGATGTTCTCTTGATCCACTTGATGTATGTTTTGGTGATCAACTTGTGGGTTCCGTGACCTTGGGAACCTATGCATAGGGGTTGGCACATGTTTCCGTCTTGAATCTTTGGTAGAAACTTTGGGGCACTCCTTGAAGTTCTTTGTGTTGGATGAATCTGAAATTATGTGATGCATATCATATAATCAAGCCAATGGATACTTGTGGTGACATTGGAGTATCTAGGTGACATTAGGGTTTTGGTTGATGTGTATCTTAAGGTGTTATTTTAGTATGAACTCTAGGGCTGTTCGTGACACTTATAGGGATAGCTCATAAGATTGATCTGAAAAGATAACTTTGAGGTGGTTTCGTACCCTACAATAATTTCTTCGTTAGTTCTCCGCTATTTGTGACTTTGGAGTGAACTCTTTGTAGCACGAGAGGTATTTACATATGATTCAACTATGTCATTAATGTTGAGAGAAATTGCACTAGTGAAAGTATGTACCCTAGGCCTTGTTTCCAAGCATTTATACAACGTTTTGCTCATTGTTTACTATTTGTTACCTTGCTGTTTTTATATTTTCAGATTACAAAAACCTATATCTACCATTCATATTGCACTTGTATCACCATCTCTTCGCCGAACTAGTGCACCTATACAATTTACCATTGTATTGGGTGTGTTGGGGACACAAGAGACTCTTTGTTATTTGGTTGCAGGCTTGTTTGAGAGAGACAATCTTCATCCTACACCTCCCACGGATTGATAAACCTTAGGTCATCCAATTGAGGGAAAATTTCCATTGTCCTACAAAACTCTGCGCTTGGAGGCCCAACACGAGTCTACAAGAAGAAGGTTGTGTAGTAGACATCAACCTCTTTTCTGGCATCGTTGCCAGGGAGGTGAGTGCTTGAAGGTATATCTTTAGATCTTGCAACTGAATCTTTTAGTTTATTGTTTTTCACTAGTTTGGTTTTATAAAATAAAACTACAAAAAATATGGAATTGAGGTTGCCTCATATGCTTCATCTTTTTAATGTCTTTCGTGAAAATGATGGAAAGGAAAATTGTGCTCAAGTGCTAGAAGAAGAAGTTATTAAAATGTTTGGCACTAAATATTTGAATGATGAGAATGATAAAAATATTGTTAGTATGAATTCTCTGAATATCCATGATGCTAATGATATGCAAAGCCACAAGCTTGGGCATGTTATGTTTGATGAATATGATATTTTTAGCCCCCCAAGTTTTGATGAGCAAATTTATTATGATTATGGCATGCCTCCTATATATGACGATTATGATGATGACATGTATTCTATAAAGATTGATAGTAACCATGAAACTTGTAATCATGATTTTAATATTCAACGTGGTTATGTCAATCAAGTGTCACATGGTTATTTTGTTGAGTTTTCTCCCACTATTATGAATGAAAAGGAAATTGCTTATGTGGAGAGTGAAAAAAAATGTATGCTTGTAGATCATGAAAAGAATGCTTTATGTTCTGGTTATATTGTGGAATTCCTTCATTATGCTACTGAAAATTATTATGAGGGAGGAACATATGCTTGTAGGAATTGCAATAATATCAAGTTTCCTCTCTATGTGTTCAAAGTTTTGAAGTTATGATTGTTTTGCCTTCCTATGCTAGTTGATTCTTGCTCCCATAAGTTGTTTGCTCACAAAATCCCTATGCATAGGAAGTGGGTTAGACTTAAATGTGCTTGTAATGAGATTCATGATGCTCTTTTGCATGTTTCAACTATTATTCCTATATGAGCATCATTGAAATCATCATGCCTAGCTAAAAGGCATTAAACAAAAGCGCTTGTTGGGAGACAACCCAACACTTTTAATTTCTGTTTTTGCATGTTCAAATGATTAATATAATGTACTAATCATTTTTTGTGTCTTTTATTTCAATAAAGTGCCAAGTAAAGCCTTTGGGATAGTGTGGATACTTGCTTGTTTCATTCTGTGCAAAAACAGAAAGTTTTGCATCCAGTATATGAATTATATGATTTTAATGGAGCGTCAAAAAATTCTGAAATTTTTAAACAAACTTCATATGAAAATTCCTTGAGTTTAAATAATTTTTAAGAATTATTAGAGTTATGGAAGTATGGTGATCATGAAGATATTTACAGACTGTTCTGTTTTTGACAGATTCTGTTTTTGCATGCATAGTTTGCTTGTTTCAAGTGTTCCTATAGCTTATATTGAGTAATATAAATTGTGGGAATAATGTAATACAGTAGGTATTATGTTATAACAATTATTAATCTTGTATTTACAGTACCTAAGTGAATGATTTATCTTTACTACACTAACCCTTCTCACGAAGTTCCGTTAAGTTTTGTGTGATTGAAGTTTTCAAGTTTTGGGTGAGACACCGATATGAGGAGAATAAGGAGTGACAAGAACCTAATATTGGGGATTCCCAGGGCACCCCCAAGGTAATATCCAAGGAATACTCAAGTGCCTAAGCTTGGGGATGCCCCGGAAGGCATCCCCTCTTTTGTCTTCAACACTATCGGTATATCTCACTTGGAGCTATATTTTTATTTTTCACAAAATATGAGTTTTGATTGTAGCATCATTTCATTTATTTTTTCTATTTTAGGTGTTATTTATAAAAAAAATCAATAAAAATTTCCAATAATTTCCTTTAGAATGCTTGAATTGCATGTTTGATGTGTGTTGTGTAAAAACAGAAACTTCTGCTGTAGTGTTTGAATTTTCATATTTTAATGGACGTGGAAAGTTTTAGAAATTTTTACAAAATGTTATGATATAAATTTTATAGCATATCCTAAATTTTCATAATGTTTTTAGTTACACAAGTACACTGTTTTCATAAATTGCTACAGACTGTTCTGTTTGGACAGATTGTTGTCATAGTTTTGTTATCTACTTATCCTATAATTTCCATAACCTATATTCGTAAATATAAATTGTGGAAATGATAGTATACAGTACCTAATTTTTGAAAATTATTGTGCAACTTGTCTTGTCAGTACATAAAGAGTTGATTTATTATTATGTTTACTAACCTATCTCACGAGTTCTATTCGAGTTTTGTGTGGATGAAGTTTTTGGGAATAGGTGAAACCATGATATGAGAGGATTGAACGAGATACAAAAGCTCAAGCTTGGGGATTCCCAAGGCACCCAAAATAAATATTTCAAGAAGTCTCAAGAATCTAAGCATGGGGATGCTACGCATCCCACCCCTCTTCGTCAACTATCGGTTAGCCTATGTTGAGCCTAATTTTTTATTTGTTCACATGATGTGTGCTATTCTTGGAGTGATATTTTTGTTTTGCTTTATGTTTAAATAAAATACTCAGATCTGAAAATATTTCTTGAGAGAGAGAGAAAGTCCTCACATAGCTACTTAATTGTTTGACTACTCATTGATCTTCACTTATATGTTTTGGAGTAGTTTGTCATTTACTCTCGTGATTCACTTATATCCTATGAGTAAATGGTTGAATGAATTTAATATCATAAGAAATTATATATGTTTTATATGCTTATCCCATGGGGAGTAATGACTTCACATATAATAACTATACGTGTTAAAATTTATTGAAAGTTAGCAAACACCGCATTGGTCAATTGAACCATTCATGAAAGAATATTGAAGGAAGAGAGATTTCACATATAAATATACTATCTTGCCGTCTTCTATGATTGTGAATACCCATTAATTATTTTCAAACTTGAGAAAATTAGTTGAAGTTGGACAAGGAAGACAACGTAATGAGTTATGCTTGGGTATATTTGTATAGAAGTTATATTGTTATGGATCCTCCAACATGTGGTGCTTGCTTCCACCTCATATTAGCCAAAACTTTTGCACCAAGTAGAAATACTACTTGTGCGTCCAAACACCCTTAAAACCAAAGTTGTTCCATTTGAGTCCACCATACCTACCTATATGATGTATTTACCTGCCGTTCCAAGTAAATTTGCATGTGCCAAACTCTAAACCTTAAAATAATATTCTGTTTTGTATGCCTGAATCGCTCATATAATAACTAGGGGACGTCAGTATCTTCCACGCTAGGTGGGTTATTCTCACAATATGTGTTGATTCACTATCATTCACGATAAAGTGGATGGTAATAGGAATTCCCAGTCCCGAAATCAAAGGAAAAATGCAAATAATTAAACAAAACTCCCCCAGGAATGTTGTTGGTATGGACGATACCGAGATCTCTCGGTTGTTATGGTGACAATGAAAGCATACCGCCCAAAATTATTATTCATCTCTATTTTAAAAGTTCAAGCTCTGGCACCTCTGCAAATCAATGCTTCCCTCTGCGAAGGGTCTATCTTTTACTGTCACGTACTTACCTTTATGCAAGAGTCCTGGTGATCTTCACCACTTCCTATATTTCACCTTTTTCTCTTGGCAAGCGTCATGTGTTGGGGGAACATCCAAGCATATATGGCATTCAAATATACTTGATCATGAATTATTATTGTTGACAATTATCTATATGATAAATAAGTTGGGAGGCGAAACGTTAAGCCCCTATCTTTCTTAGTGTTCGACGGATGCCATTTGCTCTAAAAATATGCTTTGAGTGTTAGCAAGCATGGAAGACTATATGATAGTTGAGTATGTGGAATTTGCTAAATCAAAGCTCTTACATAGATCCTTCCTAAAAATAAGATGAATTGCAATTGTTTGGTGAGTGAAAGCTTAGTTTGTTAGTTTTCAAGAAACTTTATGGTCTATACTTTAACATGTGAATAGCTTGTTGTTGGAAATATGCCCTAGAGGCAATAAACAAAGTTTTTATTATTATATTTCCTTGTTCATGATAATTTTTTATTATCCATTCTATAATTGTATTGATTGGAAACACATTGCATGTGTGGATATATAGACAACACTTTGTCCCTAGTGTGCCTCTAGTAGACTATCTCGTTGATCAAAGATGGTCAAGGTTTCCTAGCCATTGACATGAGATGTCATTTGGTAACGGGATCACATCATTAGGAGAACGATGGGATGGACAAGACCCAAACTATAAACGTTTATATGATCGTGTCAGTTTATTGCTATAGTTTTCTGCATGTCAAGTATATGTTCCTATGACCATGAGATCATGCAACTCACGGACACCGGAGGAGTGCCTTGTGTGTATCAAACGTCACAACATAACTAGGTGACTATAAAGGTTCTCTACGGGTATCTCCGAGGGTGTCTGTTGAGTTGGCATGAATCAACCTTGTGATTTGTTACTCCGTGTGACGGAGAGGTATCTTAGGGCCCACTCGGTAATACAACATCACAACAAGCCTTGCAAGCAATGTGACTAAGTGTTAGTCATGGGATCTTGTATTACGGAAACGAGTAAAGAGACTTGCCGTTAACGAGGTTGAACTAGGTATGGAGATACCGACGATCGAATCTTGGGCAAGTAACATACCGAAGAACAAAGGGAACATCATATAGGATTAACTAAATCCTTGACATAGAGGTTTGACCAATAAAGATCTTTGTAGAATATGTAGGAATCAATATGGGCATCTAGGTCCCGCTATTGGTTATTGACCGTAGAGGTGTCTCGGTCATGTCTACATAGTTCTCGAACCCGCAGGGTCTGCACACTTAAGGTTTGGTGACGTTTCGGTAGTATAGAGTTATGCATGGTGATGACCGAAGGTTGTTTGGAGTCCCAAATGAGATCCCAGATGTCACGAGGAGCTCCAGAATGGTCCAGATGTAAAGATTGATATATAGGAAGTCCTATTTTGGTCACCAGAGAAGTTCTGGGCTCATCGATAGTGTACCGGGAGTACCGGGAGGGTACCGGGAGACCATTGGGAGGGGTATTTCGACCCAAGAGACTACATGGGCTGCGAGAGAAGGAATACCAGCCCTTAGTGGGCTGGCCAAAGGCCCACAGGAAGCCCATGCGACTAGTGAAGAAACCCAAGGTGGAAAGAAAGGCAAAAGTGGAAAAAAGGAAGGAGTCCTAATCCTACTAGGAGTGGAGGAGGAGGACTCCTCCCTCCACTTCGGCCGAAGTGGATTTGGCTCCCTTGGGAGCCAAGTCTCCTCCCTCCCCTCCTCCTATATATACTAGAGGTTTTGAGGGTTTTTGCTACAGAATTTTAGCCACGTGCTGCCCTCTCCTCTAGTCTGTAGTTTCTCCTCTAGATCGGTTTTAGTAGTGCTTAGGAGAAGCCCTGTTGGAATTACTCCACCACCATCGCCGCAACATCGTCGCGCTTCTGGAGAACTCATCTACCTCTCTGCTCCCTCTTGCTGGATCAAGAAGGCAGAGATCGTCATCAAGGCATATCTGTGCTGAACGCGGAGGTGCCGTCCGTTCGGCGCTAGATTGGGACAGATCGTGATTGGATCGCGGGACACTCGGCGATTTGGATCGTGAAGACGTTCGACTACATCAACCGCGTTTCTTAACGCTTCCCGCTTAGCGATCTACAAGGGTATGTAGATCCACTCTCCCCTCTCGTAGATGCTCGTCTCCCAGATTGATCTTGGTGAAGCGTTGGAAATTTTTTGTTTCCCATGCAACGTTCCCCAACAGTGGCATCATGAGCTAGGTCTATGTGTAGATGAGATCTCGAGTAGAACACAAAGAGTTTGTGGGCATTGATGCTTAGATTGCTTCCTCCCTTGGTCGTGTTTTGGTTCAGCAGTATTGTGGGATGAAGCGGCCCGGACCAACCTTACTCGTACGCTTACGAGAGACCGGTTCCATCGATTGACATGTAACTTCGTTGCACAAAGATGGTTGGCAGGTGTCTGTTTCTCCTATTTTAGTTGGATCGTATTTGACAAAGGCAGTCCTTGAGAAGGTTGAAAAGCAACTAATGTATCATCATTGTGGTTTTTGCGTAGGTGAGAATTGTTCTTGCTAGATACCTATAGCAGCCATGTAAAACATACAACAACAATTAGAGGACGTCTAACTTGTTTTTGCAGGGTATGTTGTGATGTGATATGGCCAATTACATGATGAGATATATGTGATGTATGAGATAATCATGTGTTGTATAGAATATCACGACTTGCATGTTGATGAGTACGGCAACCGGCAGGAGCCATAGGGTTGTCTTTAATTATTGTATGACCTGTGTGCCAATGATTAAGCGCTATGTAATGCGTTACTTTATCGCTAAACAGTAGCAATAGTAGTATAAGCATGGTGGGCGCGACAACCTCGATGGCGACACGTTGATGGAGATCAAGATGATGGAGATCATGGTGTCATGCCGGTGACGATGGAGTTCATGCTGGTGCTTTCAAGATGGAGATCAAAAGCAGAAGTTCATAGCCATATCATGTCACTTATGATTTGCATGTGATGTTAATCCTTTTATGCACCTTGTTTTTCTTAGGAAGGCGGTAGCATTATAAGGTGATCCCTCACTTAAATTTCAAGATGAATTGTGTTCTCCCCGAGTGTGCACCGTTGCGAAAGTTCGTCGTGTCGAGACACCACGTCATGATCAGGTGTGATAGACTCTACGTTCACATACAACGGGTGCAAGCCAGTGTTGCACATGCAGAACACTCGGGTTAAACTTGACAAGCCTAGCATGTATAGACATGACCTCGGAACACAAGCGACCGAAAGGTCGAACATGAGTCATATAGTAGATATGATCAACATGATGATGTTCACCATTGAAACCACATCAACTCACGTGATGATCGGACTTGAGTTGGGGAATTTGGATCATGTATCACTCAGATGACCTGAGGGATGTCAATTTGAGTGGGAGCTTTAGTAATTTGATTAACTAAACTCATTATCTTGAACAATAGTCTTAGTAACCTTTGCATATTTATGATGTAGATCAATGGCTCACGCAGTAGCACCCCTGAATTTTAATGCGTTCCTAGAGAAAGCTAAGTTGAAAGATGATGGAAGTAATTTTGTGGACTGGGCCCGTAATCTGAGGATTATACTCACGGCTTCCCAGAAGTCATATGTCCTTGATGCACCGCTTGGTAACCAACCCGAAGACATGTCATTCGAAGACATTAAGAATGCTTGGGAGTCACGTTCTGGAGATTACTCAATAGTTCGGTGTGCAATATTGTATGGCTTAGAACCGGGACTTCAAAGACGTTTTGAACGTCATGAAGCATATGAGATGTTCCAGGAGATGGAGTTTATCTTTAAGAAGAATGCTCGGATCGAGAGGTATGAGACCTCCGATAAGTTATATGCTTGCAAAATGGAGGAGAACGGGTCTATCAGTGAACATATACTCAGAATGTCTGGGTATTTGACTCGTCTGGCGGAGTTGGGATGCCCATTCTGCTAGAGGCGATCACTGACAAAGTTCTTCAATCACTGCCACCTAGCTACAAGAGCTTTATGATGAACTATAACATGCACGGGATGAACAAGTCAGTCGTCGAGCTATTTGCTATGCTAAAAGTCGCTCAGTCTGAAATCCAGAGAGAACATCAAGTGTTGATGGTCAATAAAACCACTAGTTTCAAGAAGAATGGCAAGGGCAAGAAGGGTAACTCCAAGAAGAGTGGCAAAACAGTTGTCCCTCCCGTGAAGAAACCCAAGGCTGGACCCAATCCAGAAACTGAGTGCGTTCATTGCAACGGAACTGGTCACTGGAAGCGGAACTGCCCCAAGTATCTGGCTGACAAGAAGGCGGCCAACAACAAACAAGGTATATATGATATACATATTATTGATGTGTACCTTACTAGCTCTCATTCTAGTTCTTGGGTATTTGATACCAGTTCGGTTGCTCACATTTGCAACTCAAAACAGGAACTACGGAATAGACGAAGGCTGGCGAAGGACGACGTGACGATGCGCGTGGGAAATGGTTCCAAGGTTGATGTGATCGCCGTCGGCATGCTCTCTCTTCGATTACCATCGGGATTAGTGATGAACCTGAATAATTGTTATTTAGTGTCTGCGTTAAGCATGGACATTATATATCGATCTTGTTTATTGTGAGACGGTTACTCATTTAAATTAGAGAATGATGGTGTAGGATCAAAAGTAGGTCTAGAGGAGGGTGATTAGACTACTTGACCAAATTAAAGTTTTGCATTTTCCCAATTTTAATTCTTGGCAAGTCTTAGCATTCATAGCATATCAAGTAACACCCTACACATGCATGTCTAAGAGTATTGCAGTGGAAAATAAAGACATTGCACATATAAGTAAAGAGAGGGTTAGGAATGCAAACACAAGTGATGACACGATGATTTTTCCCATGGTTCCGATAGGTGGTGCTATTGTACGTCCACGTTCATGGAGTCTTCAACCCACGGAGGGTAACGGTCGCGAGAGTCCATGGAGGGCTCTACCCACGGAGGGTTCCACGAAGAAGCAACCTTGACTATTCCATGCGGCTTCCGTCCATGAAGGACTAGCCTCACTATAGGTAGATCTTCACGAAGTAGGCGATCTCCTTGCCCTTACAAACTTCTTGGTTCACTCCACAACACGAAGTAGGAGGCTCCCAAGCGACACCTAACAAATCTAGGAGGCACCACCCTCCAAAAGGTAATAGGCTCGATAATGACGATGAACTCCTTGCTCTTGTGATTCAAGACGATAGACTCCTCAACACACAATCTCTCTCACACAGATTTGGCTTGGTAGAAGAGATGGGATTGGTGGAAAGCAACTTGGGGAGGCTAGAAATCAAGATCCATATGGTTGGAGTGGAAGATCTTGACCTCAACACAAGGGTAGGTGGTTCTCTCTCAGAAAACTGAGTAGGATAGGTATGGAATAGTTCTGAGTGCTTCTCTATCGAGTGGGTGGTGGTGAAGGGGTATATATAGGCATCTCCAAAAATCCAACCGTTACACACAATAAGTCAGACTCGGTGACACCGAAGTGTAAAACTCGGTGGTACCAAAGTGACAAAAAGTGGCAACTTTTGAATCTCGGATGGACCGATATATAACTCTTGGTTGCATTGACAAGGTGACCAACGGTCAGAATTACAAAACTCGGTGATGCCGATTCACCATTCTCGGTCGGACCAAAAATGAGAATTTGCGTAACAGAAAGTTGGCAACCCAACTCGGTGGCACCGAGTGTAGTGTCGGCTACACCGAAGTGTTAGGGTTTGGCTGAGTCTGTCTAGGGTTGGGAACTCGGTGGCACCGGGATAGTAAAGTTGGTTGCACCGATTTGGTATATTTGGCTTAGGACAAACTTTGGTGGGCGAGAATGTGGATGTCTTGGTGACTGTCACTTGTGCACATTTGAACATATTGTTCACCATCAAAACTTTACCCCCTTTAAATAGTATTGTCTTTCCTATAGACTCAAAGTGATTTCTCACAAATATGAAATGTAGAGTCCTCTTGCTTTAAGCTTGGCCAACCAATTTCCTTGCATCTTGGGGTAATTCCACAATCCTTGTGCCATTCCCTTCATTGAACATTTCCTGAAATGTACTTGGTGAAGACATTAGTTCAATGACTTATATGTTGTTATTAATTACCAAAACCACCAAGGGAGCAAATGTGCTTTCAATCTCCCCCTTTTTGGTAATTGATGACAACATATAGATCAAAGCTTCAACAAAGATATAATCAATGAATATAGTCATCGCTTTGAGAAGTATGTGATAAGTAAGAGCTCCCCCTAAATTTGTGCATTATTTTAAATTTGCATTTGAATGCAAATGCACAATCGATTAGGTACATGGGTCACTTCTCACATGTCATATACCACTTGGTGGTGTGCGATAATAATTGGAGTGAATAACATAGCACAACACAATCAACCAAAAGATGAAAGATCATCACATAAGCATTTAAGATGATAGCAAATAGTAGCATCACACATCAAAGCTTATGATCAAACATCATCGAACATGTATCACAAGCAAGACAAAAGAGTATCACGGCAACCAAAAGAAATTGTTTTTGAAAAACAGAAAACACCAAATGCCTCTCTCTCGAAGCCTAATGATCTATATACACTTCTCCCCCTTTGGCAACAAGTTACCAAAAAGTTCAAAGGTATCTATCTAAGCGTTCTTGGGCTGATCTCCTCCGGTTGACGATGAAGGAGTCGAGAGCACGGCGTCGGTGAAGATGTCTACAGATGTCATCGAAGGAACTGGAGTGGATACTGGTGGAACAGGAGCTGATGGAGCAGGAGTTGTGCTGACAATAGCTGGAGCTGATGAAGAGGGCCTCGATTCTGGAGCAGGCACTATGGATGATCTCATCTGAGCGGTGAACTGGGTGCCTGACCCGAGAGGTGATTCTTCCTCATCAACATCATCATCAGAATAATAATAATAAGAAGAAGATGTAGTGGAGACCCGGGGAATGTGCATGGAGTCAACTTCCTTCTGGAGCTCAATCACTGTCTTGGACAACTTGTCCACCTTATCTCCAAGCACTTTGATACTCGACTTGAAGATCCGCACAAGGCTGTTCTGGTTATCCAGAATCCCTTTGATATCCTTTTGCATGCCTTGGACAGCTATGATCAGAAGATCCATTTGCTCGTTCCTGGATCTGGGGACTTGAGCACTAGCGGCTTGAACAGCTTCTGCCTCTGCTTGTGCTGTAGCAGATGTGGGATGATCTGGGTTCATCACCACAATGTTATCCTCGAACTCTGGTTGTAGGGGCAGGTGTGGGCGATCAAGAGCAAAAATGTGCTTCTCCAACTATGAGTTGATGAGAAACTGGATGTAGGGTGCATAGGAGCATGAGCGCTTTTGGTCAACAGCAACCCTCTTGATTGTCTCGACAATCAGATCCATGACTCTGATCCTGGTGTTCCTGTCAAGGTGGATCAACATATTAATGGAGTAGCCTCGGATCATCTTTTCATCTCCATACTTGGGCATCAAGGTATGCCTGAGTATAGGTTCATAGTCCAGAGGCCAGCTTGCAGATAGTAGATAGATCCTAGCTTGTGTGATTGCACCTTGTCAGCGAGGGTAGGAGTATACATGTCTTTCATGGCATTGTGACTAGCCTTGGGTTCAGAGTATACATCCAAATCTCCTTCCTGAGCTTCAGGAACTTTCAGTAGAGCAGCCCATTCCTCAACAGTGGATTCGTACCTAGCACCTTCAGTCATCCATACAATTCTACCATCTCTGTAGAAGTGAGCGGTGGAGTAGAATTGCATGATCATCTCGTCGTTCCACACTGCAAGTTCTCTTCCAATGAACTTATCCAGACCAATGCAATGAAAGTTATCTTGGACACTTGGGAAGTAGTCCACATTGTCCTTAATAAACTTCCAATCACATATCTCATGTCGCTAACAGCAGGGCTCTTGTCAAGCAGAACGGTCTCATAGAAATCCTGTTGCTCTCTGGTATAGAACTTGTAGTCAACAGCGGTCTTCCTCCTCTGAGCATATGGGTCTATGGCTCTCCAGGCTCTCAAGCTTGAGTCTTTCCGCTTCTTCATGTCCTCAGCTACCAAATGGTTGGCATCATGCACTGGAAGATGTGGTCTGAGCTTCATCAATGTGGTTAGGTCATCGTCATCTTCACTTCTGGAGGCAGTCCCCTTGTTCTTCTCTGAAGCAGGAATGTCTCTGGTGGTCCTCTTGGTCTTTTGCACTGCAATCTTCTTAGATGCAGGCTTGGTGCTCTTGGAGGTGCCAGTCTTTGGCATAGCATCAGCCATGAGCTTCTTGGCTTTCTTCTTGGGAGGCACAATCTCAGCATGCTCTTCCTCCTCCTCCTCAACAACAGCACCAGCAGCCTCCTCTAAATCCTCAAACATAGAGGTAGGTCTGCCCATAACATGAACAATCATCTTCCTGGACTTCTTCTCCCCTGCCTTATTAGGCATAGCTTTCTTGGGGACCTCAACTGACACAGTGGCTCTTGCACTCTCATGTGCCTTGATAGTATCAGCAGAAGCATAGACTTTGCTGACAACTCTATGAGATGAAGTAGCTTCAATTGCTAACTTCTTGGCAGCCTTTTCTTGCTTTTTAGCAAGAATCTCCTCAGGAATGAAATCTGAGTCTTCTTCATCAGAGTTGAGCTTCTTCCTGGTTCTGGTGGCAGCCTTGGGCAACCCATGAGAACTGGGGATGCCTGGATCTGAGAAGAACTGGCTTCTGGGCTTGTTCTAGAACTCATATCAACTCCCTGCTCTCGCAAATTCTGACTGTCTTCTCAGCCTGACATACTGACCCTATGAATAGAGTATAGGAGAGCAGAAGAAGATGAGTCATCACAAATTGAGTCTGGTTTTTGAAATTTGAGCAATGAATTTTCAAAAGTTTTGCAATCTGTCAAATAGATATCGGTGCAGCCGAAAAGAAATTTTCGGTGGGGCCGAGACATACTCACTCTTTAACAAAAACTTGACAACCTTTTCGGTCGGACCGAAAAGAACTACTCGGTTCCATCGAGTCAGTTCTCAACCTCACTGAAAAGCATATCTGTGAGACTGATATTTTCGTTTCGGTTCCACCGAGATTTATCGGGCGGACGGCAAAACCCTAGAAAATCCATCTAATGCGAGATTTTGGGGATTTGAGAGGATAGGAACATGTGCAAAGGGTGCAATGATGATTAACAAGTATCTAATGCGCAAGAATTGGATGGAGAGCGCACTAGAGATCGAATCTGTATCCAAACTTGGCGCGAATCCTCTATGACGGTGACGAGGGAGTGGATTTCGTTGGCGACGGTGATTTCCAGCGATGGAGGAGCGTGGGGAGACAAGGGCGACGACCAGGGGTCCTTGGAGCGGCAGCTTAGGGTTTTGAAGCGCGATGTTTGAAGGTGGAAATTTCAAAGTGTCGGGTCCAGACTTATATACCCACCACTGTCGGTGACACCGATTCTAAGTTTTCGATGTCACCGAGTGCCTCATCTGTCAGATAACAGGGACACTCGGTGTAACCAAAAAATGGAATCGGTGGTACCGAGATTGAAAAACCAGATCAACCCTAGGCATTCGGTGAGACCGAGATTTTGGTGTTGGTTCCATCGAGATGCACTTGGGAGTTTTTAATGGTCATTCCTTGTCGATACAGAACTCCGAGTGCTCCACACACAGAGGGATCGAAAAGCACTTGTTCAAATTTTGTGATGCAGCATGAATAGAGTATGAGGTGAGAAAGCATAGATAGCTAAAGAAGTGGTCCTAGGCATTCTTGTATATCCAATTAGCAAAAGATAACTCAAAAGCCAAATAGCAACAATTGGATATCCTCGAATGAGAAAATAAATGCAGACCAACCTGCTCACACAATAAGATGTCAAATGAAATCATGACAAACATGCACAAATACTCTAGCATCTAACAAGCACTTGGGCGATGATGAAGTCATCTATATATGAGAATTTGACTTAGGATCCAAGTAAGAGTACTTGATCATAGGTCATACTCATTGTTTAAGCACAAGTGGGTTACCACTTTTACATAAAGCATTTAATATTTGCCACATACTAAGAGATGCTTTGTCTAAAGTCTTAGAGTAAAGCTCCCCCTTGATGTAACATCCCACCATAAGAGGGATAAACTAACCTTGGGTTTTGTCGATGAAGACTTCATGTTGGTGAGGTAATGGTGGATGCTCAAGGTTGATGAAGATCACCAAGAGTTGGGAGCATCCTTGTTGTTTCCTTACTCTTCTCACCTACATGTGTTAGTCCCAACACACAAGAGACAAATACAAAGATATATATGGACATGGAGTGCAAAGCATGTGTAATGATGTCCATTGATTTGTTGATTACCTTGTCCCTTGCTTACCTTTCAGGGAATGTGTGACTCCTTGATCTATTGCATAGGGTAGATGTTGATTGCAAATAGATCTTGCCAATAAAGAATGTGAGTGAATTTCATTGGCGGAGTCACCCCTCAAGACTCTCTAGTTCTTCTTATTGGGAATCCACATCAAGTTGATGGGGATTATTGGTGTTGAAGTAGCACTTGTAGAAGTAGCCTTGGGAACCCACTTCACCAAAGCTTGGGATTCATCTTCATAAGAGTCAAAGTCCTCTTGAAGCTTGTTCTTGCCCTTGAGCTTGGTGTCTTGTGGTGGAAGGTCATATTGAGTGCTTGTCCCCATGGGAAGAGTATTTTCATACTTCTCCTTTTGAGGAACAAACTTGGGATTGGGATATTGACCTTGTTCCCATTCAACTCCATTAGCGTTGAAGTAGCCAACACCACGATTCTTCCGGTATCCTCCGTGCTTGCGTACAATCTCATCAAATTGTTTGTACCCTTCAAGACTCTTGTAGATACCTTTCTTTATAATTCCTTTCAATAAAGCATTTTCTTGCTCAAGTGTAACTTGGCTAAGAGAATCATCATTAGTGGAATCAATAGAACTACTAGGAGCAACATCATTTGATTTAGCAATTTTATTGTTGCTGCTAGATGAAGAACCTTTCTTTCCTTTTACTAGTTTGCTTAGATTTGACTCGTGGCATGAATGTAGACAAGAGTAGTCTTTTCGCAATATAATATGAAGTCTTCTATTGGAGATCGTCATTGATAGCTTTAAGAAATTCATGCTCTTGCTCCAAGTTGAGCTTCTCGAAGCGTAGCTTCTCGTGAGTTCTTACAAGCTCTCTATAATCTTCAAGAGTGGATTCATGAGCTAACTTAAGAGTGTTGAGTTCTTTAGTTATTTATTCTATTTTCATCTTATCATCATCAATAGACTTATCTTGACTATCATGAGTAATATCAAATTCATTATGATTAACATCACTAGTTTTATCACATAGCAAGTCATCATCGTAAAGCAAATCATCTTCATCACTATCGAAATCAAGATATTCGGGGTGTGATACCTTGGGGCCTTTAGCCATGAAGCAACTTCCACCTCCTTCATTTGGTGAATCAAATATATCATAGGAGTTGGTTGTCACTAGTGCAATTCTGGCAACACCATCATCTTGACTATAGTCGGAGTTGGAGTGATAGCTTCTCTCGGAGTGGTTGTCGGAGTCGGAGCCAGAAACCCATTCACCAACATGAGCTTGATGCTTCCTTCTTGAGTATCTCTTGGTGTGCTTGTCCTTCTTCTTCGAGTCCCTACTTCTCCTTGAGGGTCTTCGTTCATAACGATCATCTCTAGTTCTTCTCTCTCTTCGAGGTGATTTGTCTCTTGAGCTTTGTCTTCTTGGTGACTCTTCTCTTCGTTTGTAGGGAGCCGAGCACTCATTGGAGTAGTGTCCGGGCTTCCCACAATTGTAGCAGTTTTGATCACGACTTGACGAACGCTTCTCTTCATATCTGGAGTTGTAGCTGCGATCTTTGCTTCTATTCTTGTAGAACTTGTTGAATTTCTTGACCATGAGGCTTATCTCTTCATTTTGTGACAAGGTTAACGCTTGAGGTAGCGGGAGCATCACTTGTGCCTTTGTAAGCACCGCTAGACTTGTGATGAAGGTCTTCCTTGTCTTTGAGTGTCATCTCATGAGCAACAATTCTACCAATCACTTCTGTTGGTTTGAGATCTTTGTAGTTGGGCATCATTTGGATCAATGTGCACACGGTGCCATATCTCTCATCCAAAGCTCGAAGTATCTTCTTGATGATGAACTTGTCAGTCATTTCTTCGCTTCCTAAGCTGGCAATCTCATTGGTGATGAGAGCTAGCCTAGAGTACATTTCGGCGACTCCTTCACCATCTTTCATCTTGAACTTGTCAAGTTGACCATGAAGAACATCTAACTTGGATTCTCTCACGGACTCAGTTTCTTCGTGCATATCAACCAAGGTATCCCATATCTCTTTTGCATGTTCAAGATGGCTGATTTTGTTGAATTCTTCAGGACATAGGCAGTTTAAGAGTATGTCACATGCTTGAGCATTGATTTGCAACATCTTCAATTCATCCGCAGATGCTTCACGATCCGGTTCCTTTCCATCCGCAAAGAATTCACCTTGCAAGCCAACACGAACAACAGCCCAAACGGCAGGATTATGACCAAGCAAATGCATTTTCATTTTATGCTTCCAACTAGCAAAATTAGTGCCATCAAAGTACGGACCTCTATGGTGATAATTTCCCTCACTAGATTCCATACTTCTCCTAGGTTGTGAAACCAATGCAATGGAGACCAAAGCTCTGATACCACTTGTAGGATCGAAAGTAGGTCTAGAGGGGGGGTGATTAGACTACTTGACCAAATTAAAGTTTTGCCTTTTTCCCAATTTTAATTCTTGGCAAGTTTTAGCATTCATAGCATATCTAGTAACACCCTACACATGCATGTCTAAGAGTATTGCAGCGGAAAATAAAGACATTGCACATATAAGTAAAGAGAGGGTTAGGAATGCAAACACAAGTGATGACGCGACAATTTTTCCCGTGGTTCCGATAGGTGGTGCTATCGTACATCCACATTCATGGAGTCTTCAACCCACAGAGGGTAACGGTCGCGAGAGTCCACGAAGGGCTCTACCCACGAAGGGTTCCACGAAGAAGCAACCTTGACTATTCCATGCGGCTTCCATCCACGAAGGACTAGCCTCACTATGGGTAGATCTTCACGAAGTAGGTGATCTCCTTGCCCTTAAAAACTTCTTGGTTCACTCCACAACACGAAGTAGGAGGCTCCCAAGCGACACCTAACCAATCTAGGAGGCACCACCCTCCAAAAGGTAATAGGCTCGGTAATGACGATGAACTCCTTGCTCTTGTGCTTCAAAATGATAGACTCCTCAACACACAATTTGTCTCACATGGATTTGGCTTGGTAGAAGAGATGGGACTGGTGGAAAGCAACTTGGGGAGGCTAGAAATCAAGATCCATATGGTTGGAGTGGAAGATCTTGACCTCAACACAAGGGTAGGTGGTTCTCTCTCATAAAACTAAGTAGGATAGGTATGGAATAGTTCTGAGTGCTTCTCTATTGAGTGGGTGGTGGTGAAGGGGTATATATAGGCATCTCCAAAAATCCAACCATTACACACAATAAGTTAGACTCGGTGACACCGAAGTGTAAAACTCGGTGGTACCGAAGTGACAAAAAGTGGCAACTTTTTAATCTCGGATGGACTGATATATAACTCTCGGTTGCACCGACAAGGTGACCAACGGTCAGAATTACCAAACTGGGTGACGCCGATTCACCATTCTCGGTCGGACCAAAAATGAGAATTTGCGTAACAAAAGGTTGGCAACCCAACTTGGTGGCACCGAGTGCAGTGTCGGCTGCACCGAAGTGTTAGGGTTTGGCTAAGTCTGTCTAGGATTTGGAACTCGGTGGCACCGGGATGGTAAAGTTGGTTGCACCTATTTGGTATATTTTTCTTAGGATAGACTTTGGTGGGAGAGAATGTGGATGTCTTGGTGACTATCACTTGTGCACGTTTGAGCATATTGTTCACCATCAAAACTTTACCCCCTTTTAATAGTATTGGATTTCCTATAGACTCAAAGTGATTTCTCACAAATATGAAATGTAGAGTCATCTTGCTTGAAGCTTGTACAACCTATTTCCTTGCATCTTGGGGTAATTCCACAATCCTTGTGCCATTCCCTTCATTGAACTTTTCCTGAAATGTACTTGGTGAAGACATTAGTTCAATGACTTATATGTTGTTATTAATTACCAAAATCACCAAGGGAGCAAATGTGCTTTCAAATGGTTGTTCTATTTATATGAGTGATATCTTTTATGTTCATGCACCCAATGTGAGGGGTTTATTCATATTGAATCTTGATAGTGATGATACACATGTTCATAACATTGATGCCAAAAGATGTAGAGTTGATAGTGATAATACCACTTCCTTGTGGCACTGCCATTTAGGTCATATTGGTGTAAACGCGTGAGGAAGCTCCATGCTGATGGACTTTTGGAGTCACTTGATTTTGAATCACTTGACACATGTGAACCATGCCTCATGGGCAAGATGACTAAAATGTCATTCTCTGGAACAATGGAACGGGCAAGTGACTTGTTGGAAATCATACATACTGATGTGTTCAGTCCAATGAATGTTGCGGCGTGCGGTGGATATCGTTATTTTCTCACCTTAACTGATGACTTAAGTAGATATGGGTATATTTACTTAATGAAACAAAAGTCTGAAACGTTTGAAAAGTTTAAGTAATTTCAGAGTGAAGTTGAGAATCATCATAACAAGAAGATTAAATTCCTACAATCTGATCGAGGAGGTGAATATCTGAGTTATGAGTTTGGCAGTCACTTAAGACAGTGTGGAATTGTTTCACAATTGACACCGCCTGGAACACCACAACGTAATGGTGTGTCTGAACGTCGTAATCGAACCTTATTAGATATGGTGCGTTCTATGATATCTCTTGCCGATTTGCCACTATCGTTTTGGGGTTATGCATTAGAGACAGCTGCATTCACTTTAAATAGGGCGCCATCGAAATCCATTAAGACGACGCCATATGAACTATGGTTTGGCAAGAAGCCAAAGTTGTCATTTCTTAAAGTTTGGGGATGTGATGCTTATGTCAAAAAGCTTCAGCCTGAAAAGCTGGAACCCAAAGCGGAGAAATGCGTCTTCATAGGATACCCGAAAGAGACAATTGGGTATACCTTCTATCTCAGATCCGAAGGCAAAGTGTTTGTCGCTAAGAACGGATCATTTCTTGAGAAAGAGTTTCTCTCAAGAGAATTGAGTGGGAGGAAAATAGAACTTGATGAGGTTATTGAACCTTTACTTCAACCAGAGAGTAGCATAGCGCAGAAAGATGTTTCTATGAAGCCTACGACGGTTGAAGAAGCAGTTAATGATGATGATCATGAAGCTTTGGATCAAGTTACTATTGAACCTCGTAGGTCGACAAGGGCACGTACTACTCCTGAGTGGTACGGCAACCCTGTCTTGGAGGTCATGTTCTTGGACAACAATGAACCTACAAGTTGTGGAGGAGCGATGATGGGCCTAGATTCCGAGAAATGGTTAGATCCCATGAAATCCAAGATGGGATCCATGTATGAAAACAAAGTATGGACTTTGGAAGTATTACCTAAAGGGCGAAAGGCTACTCAGAACAAATGGATCTTTAAGAAGAAGATGGACGCGGACGGTAATATCACCATCTATAAAGCTCGACTTGTGGCAAAGGGTTTTTTCACAAGTTCAAGGAGTTGACTACGATGTGACCTTCTCACCCGTAGCGATGCTTAAGTCCGTCGGAATCATGTTAGCAATAGCTACATATTTTGACTATGAAATTTGGCAGATGGATGTCAAAACAGCGTTCCTCAACGGTTTCCTTGAGGAAGAGTTGTATATGATGCAACCAGAAGGTTTTGTCAATCTAGAGAATGCTGACAAAGTTTGGAAACTCCAGCGATCCATTTATGGACTGGTGCAAGCATCTCGGAGTTGGAATAAGCACTTTGATGAGGTGATCAAAGCGTTTGGGTTTATACAAGTTTATGTAGAATCTTGTATTTACAAGAAAGTGAGTGGGAGCTCTATAGCATTTCTAATATTATATGTGGATGACATATTGCTGATTGGAAACAATATAGAAATGTTGGAAAGCGTGAAGGAATATTTGAACAAGAGTTTTTCAATGAAGGACCTAGGAGAAGCTGCTTTCATATTAGGCATTAAGATCTATAGAGATAGATCGAGACACTTGCTAGCACTTTCACAAAGCACATACCTTGATAAAGTTTTGAAGAAGTTCAAAATGGATCAGTCCAAGAACGGGTACTTGCCTGTGTTACAAGGTGTGAAGTTGAGTAAGACTCAATGCCTAGTGGCTGCAGAAGATAGAGAGAAGATGAGTGTCATCCCCTATGCTTCAACCATAGGCTCTATCATGTATGCAATGCTGTGCACAAGACCCGATGTCAGCCTTTCCATAAGTATGGCTGGAAGGTTTCAAAGTGATCCTGGAATGGAGCACTGGACGGCGGTCAAGAATATCCTTAAGTACCTGAAAGGACTAAGGAAATGTTTTTCGTTTATGAAGGTGATCAAGAGCTCGTCGTAAAGGGTTACACCAATGCAATCTTTGACACTGATCCAGATGACTCTAAGTTGCAAACCAGATACGTATTTATTCTTAATGGGGGAGTGGTGAGCTGGTGCAGTTCCAAGCAAAGCGTGGTAGCCGATTCTACATGCGAAGCAGAGTACATCGCAGCCTCGGAGGCAGCGAAGGAAGGTGTCTGGATGAAGCAGTTCATGACAGATCTTGGAGTAGTGCCCAGTGCACTGAATCCAATGACTCTGTTCTGTGACAACACTGGTGCCATTGCTCTAGCCAAGGAACCAAGGTTTCACAAGAGGACTAGACACATAAAGCGAGGCTTCAATTCCATCCACGATTACATCGAGGAGAAGGACATAAATATTTGCAAAGTGCACACAGATCTGAATGTTGCAGACCCGTTGACTAAACCTCTTCCAAGGGCTAAACATGATCAACACCACAACTGCATGGGTGTTCGATTCATTACAATGTAAATCACATAGTGATGTGAACTAGATTATTGACTCTAGTGCAAATGGGAGACTGTTGGATATATGCCCTAGAGTCAATAAATAAAGTGTTTATTATTATATTTCCTTTTTCATGATAATTGTTTATTATCCATGCTATAATTGTATTGATTGGAAACACATTGCATGTGTGGATATATAGACAACACTTTGTCCCTAGTGTGCCTCTAGTAGACTAGCTCGTTGATCAAAGATGGTCAAGGTTTCCTAGCCATTGACATGAGATGTCATTTCATAACGGAATCACATCATTAGGAGAATTATGAGATGGACAAGACCCAAACTATAAATGTAGCATATGATCGTGTCAGTTTATTGCTACAGTTTTCTTCATGTCAAGTATATGTTCCTATGACCATGAGATCATGCAAATCACGGACACCGGCGGAGTGCCTTGCATGTATCAAATGTCACAACGTAACTGGGTGACTATAAAGGTGCTCTACAGGTATCTCCGAGGGTGTCTGTTGAGTTGGCATGAATCAACACTGGGATTTGTTACTCCGTGTGACGGAGAGGTATCTCAGGGCCCACTCAGTAATACAACATCACAACAAGCCTTGCAAGCAATGTGACTAAGTGTTAGTCATGGGATCGTGTATTATGGAAACGAGTAAAGAGACTTGCCGATAACAAGGTTGAACTAGGTATGGAGATACCGACGATCGAATCTCGGGCAAGTAACATACCGAAGAACAAAGGGAAGATCATACGGGATTAACTGAATCCTTGACACAGAGGTTCGACCGATAAAGATCTTCGTAGAATATGTAGGAATCAATATGGGCATCCATGTCCCACTATTGGTTATTGACTATAGAGGTGTCTCGGTCATGTCCACATAGTTCTCGAACCCGCAGGGTCTGCACACTTAAGGTTTGGTGACGTTTCGGTAGTATAGAGTTATGCATGGTGATGACCGAAGGTTGTTCGGAGTCCCAAATGAGATACCGGACGTCATGAGGAGCTCCGGAATGGTCCGGAGGTAAAGATTGATATATAGGAAGTCCTGTTTTGGTCACCGGAAAAGTTCCGGGCTCATCCGTAGTGTACCGGGAGTACCGGGAGGGTACCGGGGGACCATCGGGAGGGGTATTTCGACCCAAGAGGCTACATGGGCTATGGGAGAAGGAATATCAGCCCTTAGTGGGCTGGCCGAAGGCCCACAGGAAGCCCATCCGGCTAGGGAAGAAACCCAAGGTGGAAAGAAAGGCAAAAGTGGAAAAAAGGAAGGAGTCCTAATCCTACTAGGAGTGGAGGAGGAGGACTCCTCCCTCCACTTCGGCTGAAGTGGATTTGGATCCCTTGGGAGCCAAGTCTCCTCCCTCCCCTCCTCCTATATATACTAGAGGTTTTGAGGGTTTTTGCTACAGAATTTTAGCCACGTGCTGCCCTCTCCTCTAGTCTGCAGTTTCTCCTCTAGATCGGTTTCAGCGGTGCTTGGGAGAAGCCCTGCTGGAATTACTCCACCACCATCGCCGCAACACCATCACGCTGCCGGAGAACTCATCTACCTCTCCGCTCCCTCTTGCTGGATCAAGAAGGCGGAGATCGTCATCAAGCCGTACGTGTGCTGAACGCGGAGGTGTCGTCCGTTCGGCGCTAGATCAGGACGGATCGTGATTGGATCGCGGGACGCTCAGCGATTTGGATCGTGAAGACGTTTGAACATCAACCGCATTTCTTAACGCTTCCCGCTTAGCGATCTACAAGGGTTTGTAGATCCACTCTCCCCTCTCGTAGATGCTCGTTTCCTAGATTGATCTTGGTGAAGCGTAGGAAAATTTTGTTTCCCATGCAACGTTCCCCAACACTTGTTACTTCATGATGAGAAGTTTTATGAGATGAGCTACTATTTATGATACTTAATGATGCTAGAGAAAGTGTTTGGAAGTATCATTGATCAAACTTGTGCACTTGCTAGCATTCACACTTCATAAATTATTTCTTTTATCATTTACCTACTCGAGGACGAGCAGGAATTAAGCTTGGGGATGCTGATACGTCTCCAACGTATCTATAATTTATGAAGTATTCATACTGTGTTTACAATAATTCTATATTATTTTGGTATGATTTTATTAGAACTAACCCGGACTAACGCTGTTTTCAGCAGAACTACCATGGTGTTGTTTTTTGTGCAGAAATAAAAGTTCTCGGAATGGGCTGAAAATTTAGTATGATTTTTTGGACCAAAAGAGACCCCCGGAGCATTGGAGTTGGCCCACAAGAGACACGAGGAGGTCACAAGCCTGCTAGGCGCGACCACCCCTTGGCCGCGCCTAGCAGGCTTGTCACCACCTCGTGGCCCCCCTTGATGTGAGATCGACGCCAAAAATTCCTATAAATATAGAAACCTCCGAAAAGAAACCTAGATCGGGAGTTCCACTGCCGCAAGCCTCCACAGCCACGAAAAAACAATCGGGAGCCTGTTCTGGCACCCTGCCGGAGGGGGAAACCATCACCGTAGGCCATCTTCATCATCCCGGCTGCCTCCATGACGAGGAGGGAGTAGTTCACCCTCGGGGCTGAGGGTATGTACCAGTAGCTATGTGTTTGATCTCTCTCTCTCTCTCTCTCTCGTGTTCTTGAGATGACATGATCTTGATGTACCGCGAGCTTTATTGATATAGATTGAATCATATGGAGTTTTCCCCTCTCTATGTTGTTGTGGGGAATTGAGTTTTCCCTTTGAAGTTTTCTTATCGGATTGAGTCTTTAAGGATTTGAGAACACTTGATGCATGTCTTGCGATGGGATATCCGTGGTGACAATGGGATGTTCTATTGATCCACTTGATGTATGTTTTGGGGATCAACTTGCGGGTTCCGTGACCTTGTGAATCTATGCATAGGGGTTGACACGTGTTTTCGTCTTGAATCTCCGGTAGAAACTTTGGGGCACTCTTTGAAGTTCTTTGTGTTTGAGGTGGTTTCGTACCCTACAATAATTTCTTCGTTAGTTCTCCGCTATTTGTGACTTTGGAGTGAACTCTTTGTCATGCGAGAGGTATTTACATATGATTCAACTATGTCAATAATGTTGAGAGAAATTGCACTAGTGAAAGTATGGACCCTAGGCCTTGTTTCCAAGCATTTATACAACGTTTTGCTCGTTGTTTACTATTTTTTACCTTGCTGTTTTTATATTTTCAGATTACAAAAACCTATATCTACCATCCATATTGCACTTGTATCACCATCTCTTTGCCGAACTAGTGCACCTATATAATTTATCATTGTATTGGGTGTGTTGGGGACACAAGAGACTCTTTGTTATTTGGTTGCAGGGTTGTTTGAGAGAGACCATGTTTATCCTACACCTCCCATGGATTGATAAACCTTAGGTCATCCACTTGAGGGAAAATTGCCATTGTCCTACAAAACTCTGCGCTTGGAGGCCCAACACGAGTCTACAAGAAGAAGGTTGTGTAGTAGACATCACCGGACATGAAACCGAACGTAAACAGGTGTACATGAATCTATTTTGAGCTAGAGTAAGTCTTATCATTCTTACACACACCACGTGGACAACACATAAAACCATCCCGCTTGTTTGCCTCAGCCGCACGCAAAAAACTCTGCACGCCATTAATGAACTGGGGAGAGCGTCGGTCAACATACATCCATTGTCGGTTCATCTTCATTACACAACACCGAAAGACCAAATTAATAGAAGTTCATCCATAAAGTTCATACAAACTTATTCTCATAAAACAACATAAAACTATCTAGCTAAAACACTTTAAATGCAACAGCAAATGCAATCAAAATCACAACTAAGGTAAAAAATTGATCCAACAACATAATGATACCAAGTCTCTTTATTAATGGCATATTTTCTAATCTTTCTAGTCTTCAAGCGCATTGCATCCATCTTGATCTTGTGATCATCGACGACATCGACAACGTACAACTCCAATTTCATCTTCTCTTCTTCAACTCTTTTCAATTTTCCTTTCAAATCCTTGTTTTCTTTTTCAACTAAATTTAACTTCTCAACAATAGGGTCGGTTGGCATTTCCGGATCAACTACCTCCTAGATAAAAATATCTATGTCAACTTGATGGGCATAATTGTCATTATCAAGAAATGCAACAAATAGTTATAAAAGAGAATATACCACATCTGAATCGTAAACAGCACGAGGGCCGACGGGCACGGATATCATAACCATGGCACTATATATAACAACAATTATACAAGTAAGAAAACTATGCAAGTAACTATCTAAATCATACAAATACGATTTTATTTATAAAAATGATAAGAACACAAGAAGAGGCTCACCAAGGTGGTGCTGGCGACGAGACGGTGCGGTCGATCGACGGTGGTTAGGATGGGGACGGGAAGGCACACTAAGTAAACCACACCTACACATATGCAAACTAAGGAGTTAATTTGAGCTCAAATTGCATATAAATCAAAAAAACTATCACATAATTACATCCAAACTAAAACCCACAAATCATTATACTTATAAAACATTGCACGAGCCGATCTAGCAATAAGAGATGAAAGGACAAAGTTGCTAAACTTTGTGAACACTTGGATGGATTGGGGTGCCTCAAATCTTGACAAATCTTGGCAAAAATGGAGGGATGATCTCGAGCTAGGGGAAGAAATAGAGAGGGGAGTTCGAATGAAGAAAACAGACAAATGGAGTCGGGCTGGACGAAGGGTTTATATAGGGAAAGCTTTAGTCCCAGTTAGTTAAACAAACCGGGACTAAAGGTCCATATATAGTCCCAATTTATATCACAAACCGGGACTAAAAGGGCTCATGGGGGGTCCATGCTGACACCAGCCTGCCACCACCCCTTTAGTCTCGGTTTGTGATACAAACTGGGACTATAGGTCCGAGATGAACCGGGACTAATGGCCTGACCGCTACTAGCCGTTGGAACCGGGACTGAAGGTACAAACGGAAGGCCTGTTTTCTACTAGTGATACCTCTAGGTAGATTGGTTTGCATCTCGCAGCCTGATATCTACCATGGTTATGCCCGGGAATCCTGGTATCTGCGTGTGATCATCCCGACGGAATGCCACCCAAGCACAAATAGATGGATGGATACTTCAAGGCCGGAAAGCTTACATGTGCAACCGCAAGTCATTGTGGGCTCTGGCTTGGTTGACCTTAGTCGTGACTCTGGTTGGTCAGATTGCTACGAGATGTAGAAGAACAATGGGATTAGGTGGGCATTGACTTTCTGTTGGATGATCGCATTGTAAGACCATGTTTCGATCGTCTCGTTCTCAAACACGAGGCACTGCGAGGACATAATGGGAGGGGTCGAATCTTTCGGGCAAATTGTACATGACTCTGCAGAGTAACAATCTAATTGATTAGTCATGTCCCCGGTTAGGGACATCATGAGCACCGGAGATGATACTATCAGCCAATCTCAACACAATTAATTATAATGAGTGGGTTTATTAAATAATTTTGGGACATGAGAATTGGTTGGCAGAACCATCTCATTTAACAACCAACTTTGTAGTAATATTTGCTTTCGCCTCCTTTGTTGTAGGGAAAAACTGCTTTTTGCAGAACTTATAAACTTAGAGCCCCACCACCCATATTTGCATACAGTATATATACTTAATTTACTGGTTCTCTCTTGTGACTTGCTGGCATATTCAAAATGCTGACCTACATGCCTGCAACATCTCATGTTGCGGAGTTTTATTCCGACCAGGAGTGAGGACACGTTCTACGCTCGGTGATATGCCCTTGGAGTCGGATGGACTCGCATTGTCTACGTCTTCCGCAATAGTTTATCTCATGAGTTAGCCTTTAGCCAAATTTATTTTGTAATAAAGACTCTATTTGAGACTTCGATGTAATAAAGCAGGTGAGATTGAACTTTGATATATACATTCATGTACTGTGTGTGCCATCATGATCTTGGGATGATACAGATACACAAAACTTGACCGTTTCGGGTCGGGTCGCTACACATATGGTATTAGAGCACACGCTGACCGTAGGACGTAACTACTAGGATTGGAAAAGACTTAGGAAGAAATCATTTTTACTTATGCTTTAAAATTCCTATATTCTCATCTGTTCATTTCTGACTCTTCTCTGAATTTGTATATTTTAGATGGCCACCTTCACCATAGTCCTGATCACAGAGTTTTGCCAACCCGACGAGATGATGCCCTTAGGCAAGCAACCGGTGCAGATCGCCAGGGAGTTGAGGATTGCTCTGCCTACTATCACAAGGACTCCTATCAGGGCACTTTCGACAGACGCACGTTATAGGATTGAGGTGCACATACCCGGGAGGACCTTCGGAGATCACACAAAGCCCATCAACTTCAAGTTTGTTTATCCCACTTGGATTTTCGGGAGGAACATGGCAGTTCACTTCATTTGGTACTGTAAACGTGAAAAGCCAAAAACATGTAGAAAATAACAACTGACACTTGGCACTGGTTAATTGGTTAGTGCTCAAAAATAATATGAAACAACAAATAAATGCCCAAAAAGTATCCTAAAATGATAATATTATAGCATGGAAAATAACAAATTATAGATACATTGGAGGTGTATATATCACTCCTAACCGACATCTAACCAATCTAGGAGACACATATCTCCAAAAGGTAATAGATGGTGTGTTCATGATGAACTCCTTGCTCTTGTGCTTGAAAAGATAGTCTCCTCAACACACAATCACTCTCTCATATAATTTGGCTTGGTAGAAGAGAAGGATAGGGTGGGAAGCAACTTGGGGAGGCTAGACATCAAGGATCTTATGGTAGGAATGGAACCCCTTGATCTCAACAAATGAGTAGGTGGTTCTCTCTCAGAAAATGAATGATGGAAGTGTAGTTTTGTTATGATGATGGCTCTTTCTGAGAGTAGGTGGTGATGGAGGGGTATTTATAGCCTTCACCAAAAATCCAATCATTACACCTTTTATACACAACTCGGTGACACCGACATAAAATCTTGGTGCGACCAATCAGTGTAAAAAGTTCTAACTTTTCTCTTTTCAGTGGGACCGAACGAATCCACATGAAGAGTCTGATTCGTGATGGCTTAATTTGTTTCCCAGTTTCGGTAATTCCGATCGGTTCATCTCGGAGGTTCCGAGATGAAATCAACCGATTACAACAACTTGGTCACTACACTTCAGTGAGACCGAATGCCATCTCGGTGTCACCGAGTTTATAGGGTTTGGCTTGAGGCTCTGTCTTGAGTAACTTGGTGGGTCCGGATAGGAATGGGTCGGTGAGACTGAGCTGACTTTTAGGGTTTTGGACAAATTGATTTGAGAATGTGGTTGACGGTATTTGGTGGGAAATCTCCAAGCACTTAAGAAATTAATTCATTGGCAAAACCTCATCCCCTCTTAATAGCATTGGCTTTCCTATGGACTTGATGTGATCAAAGATCACTCGATATCGAATGTTGAGTCTTGAAGCTTTTGCCGTTGTGTTCCCTTTGCATCTTGAGGGGTCCACAATCACATATCCTAGCCATGTCAATCATTGAACTCTTCTGAAATATACTTGAGAGAAACATTAGTTTAACGAGATATATGTTGTCATTAATTATCAAAACCACCAAGGGATACGATGTACTTTCAGAGTTGGGCTTGTTTCTAGCCTCGAACCACCGCTGGAGCTAGGGGAGGTGCACCTCGCCGCCCGCCCGAAGGCTGCCCGTCTCCGCCATTCTTCCCGCCGCGTGAAGCCGACAACCCGCACCGCCGAGCTCGCATCGCCTTCTCTGCAAGGTTGCGACCGTCTCTTGTGCCAAGCTGCCACCGAACGGCTACCCATCCCGCCGCCAACCGAATCCTTCCACGTTGCACGCAAGGTGTTTGAGGACATTCCCCTAAGGTAAAAACCATGCAAACCATGAGTTTTTTCTCGGTCGTGATGATATAGTTTGACAGTGATTTTCATATTATAGATGAGCTCGTGTGACTCCTCTTACATGCACGACTCCTCCTCCGACGAGGAATTTAATTTCACCAAAAAAGAGGACATTGCTATGCTAGTGGCGATGCACAAGAGGAAGAATCCGAAGCACGGCGGTTTCGTGTTTGGCCGCGCGTTCATCCAGAGAGAATGGGACCACCCGTTTTCTCAGAGAGGTACTTTCGACATCGGTTTAGAATGTCCAAAGATTTATTCATCCGCATTTGCAGTTCCGTGAAGCAGCATGACCGGTCCTTCGAGCAGAGGAGGAATTTTGCTGAAATACTTAGACATAGCACCGAGCAGAAGGTCACTGCCGCTTAACATATGATGGCTTATGATGTTTCGGTAGACTACATTGATGACATGATGACCTATTATGTAATAATTTGATCTTGTGGACAGGTGAAATTTTTATGTTTCAATCAGGATGTTTTTATTTCAAATTGTGTAAATGTATAACGATTGTATAGAGGTTATACAACAGCCGCGTGGTCGGTCGTCGGTTTACATCTTTATTTTGCATCGCCTATTGGGTTACACTTTTACATTTTGATTTTGCATTATTTGTTTAAATTCTCTCTTTTTTAAAATATAAAAGCATCTTTTCACATCTCAAATTTGCATCTTTTATTGAAGATGCTCTTACAAATATAGTGAGAGGGAGGGAGTAATAAAATGA
The DNA here is from genome assembly GCA_022496015.1 of Hordeum marinum. Taxonomy (NCBI): domain Eukaryota; kingdom Viridiplantae; phylum Streptophyta; class Magnoliopsida; order Poales; family Poaceae; genus Hordeum; species Hordeum marinum. The sequence goes on from CM039676.1 coordinate 47,039,163, forward strand.
GATTCTACAGCCGTGGGACAAAAAGAAAGAAAGAAAAAATCTACAGCGAGCACAGCACTCTCACTCCGCCCTCACCGCTCACTCTTTCCTCTTCGTCTCGCCGGCAGCGACGGTCAAGGGCGGCGGTTGCCTTCCCAGCAAGAGGCCGCGCCTCCGGCTCCCACTGGCCCTACACTGCTGCACCACTCCTTCATCCCGCCCCCCGCCGCGCCGGCAGCGTGCAGGTCCGAATCTGGCCGCCCGGCGACTCGCACGAGGTGGGCTCCGTCCCGTGCGCCCGGGGATCCGGCTCGGCTTCCTGAAAACCTTCCGCACGCCGTGCACGTCTTGACGCGGGGAGATGGACGAGGAAGGGGTCCTGTGCTGCACCCCGACGCCGACGGCTTCTCTTCGCCACCAAGCTCCTCAACCTGCAGGCCACCTTCTGCCGGTCAGTTGCTCTCCTCCCTTCTGTGCATCTCAAGTTTTCCTACTTCTTCGGTCCATGTCTATATAGTATGGCCAATCTCTTTAATCTCAAGGCAAACCGCAGTCTAAGTCACTTGACTGCTATTTGGAGTCAAGAGTTCATCAGTAATTCACCTTTCTTTATTGCTATATATGATATCGGATGCCTCATGTTTTTTACCATATTAAAAGTACACATGCCTTAGAAAACAAATACGGCACATTAGTATTTTTGTTCTTCTCTAGCGAGGAGTCCCAGCATCTGCAAAAAATTAGATATGCTAGGTTGTGGAATTAGATTTTTCTCAACTGAGAAATTAGATTCGTGGTTCCTCCATCTTACTTGAAATAAGCCAAAGAAAGAAACTGCAGAAAATATGGAAGTCGAGTACACGAGACATTTTCCGATGTGCAAAATCTAGAAAAATATGTGTAGTGCTGAACCAGAGGAACCGCCGGTAGTTGACTTCTGAAGCTTTCATGAGGTCTTTGGAGAGACTTCATGGGTAGATATGGTAACTGGTAAGTCCTTTGAAACCACTAACATTCTCTTTCGCCTACTTCATTTCTGTGGTTATCCTAACCTGGATGAGGTGGGTTATCGATTTTGAGTAAAAATATGCGGGGGTGAGGAGAGGGAGCAAACCAACCCAGGAGGCGAGGATGTGAATGAACTAATAAAATATAGTTATGGCTAATTAATTAGTACTCCCTCTGTAAAGAAATATAAGAGCGTTTAGATCATTAAAATAGTGATCTAAACGCTCTAATAAATTATTTGGCAAATTAACAGATGGAACATACATATGGATGTTGGTTCTGGAATGAACAATGCAGTATGTTTGGTATGTTTGTGGTGCTGGGGATTGGCATGGTCAACTGGTTCTGTTCTTTAGTAGAATGATTGGTCAATCTGGAAGAAGTTGAGACCTGACGGTCTGCCCTAGCATCTAATACATCCGGACTTGCAAACTGAACCATTCCATTGTTTCATTTCCCAGCTTACTGTATTCATATTAAATGTCATATATTATAATATTTTGGAAGCATCTGTTAAATTTGCATGAACAAATCAGTAATCCGCTCTAATTTCAGTCAATCGGGAGGGCGTAGAAGAACTGACTAACCGGTAGGGACAGTTGACACCTCTTTGGAAAGCAAAAGGATCAATAATGCTAGGATGACTACCCCAGTCAGCGTGTCGATCATAGTAATCGGTAGGGAGGGGGGTTTGATTGATCATCTGCGGGACTAACGAAGCGAACGACAACGGATTCCCCTTTAATAGTAGAGATGTGGTTGAGAATGTGCATTGGTAGCCACTACCATAGTAGTATATCTCCTAACAAAGGAAACTTGCCTTCCCTGTCTCATCACCAAGACACAGTAAACATAGTATAGCATAGAAGAGTATTTCTCCTACCACAGTAGTATTTCTCCAAACAAAGGAAACTTACCTTCCCTGCCTCATCATCATTAGCGGTACAGGGGGCACAGGTGTGGAATAGATAGCATGGCAGGTTTCATAGTTTGTAAACTGATGAAATCATGACACTAAATAAAGAGTTATTTTACTGCTAACATGAAGTCAATCACCCAATGTAGATTCTTGTTTTCTTCTCATTCCCTTGTTTGTCTTCTTTTCGTTTCTTCTCTTTTTGTTTTCTTGTTTCTTCTTTCTTTGTAACTATTTTGTTTTCTTGACGCAATAAAAAATTATAGTAGGGTCATGCCTTACTGTTTTCAGGTGAAAAAAAACATAGTCAATCTGTTAATCGGTATAACCAGTCGTGTTTTGAACTAATAGTACTTAGGTTCTCACCCAGGCTTAATTAGTACGTATTTGGGCTTTCTCATTATTTAACCTAACAATAAGCCTCCGATTTATGGATGGTGTCAAACATCGGAAGGAATAATCTATGTCAGTTTTGTTTAGTTAGCATAAAAATATTGCACCACAGAATGAACATCACAAGCCTATCTTGAATATAAGTTCCTTACATTTTTATCGTAGGCCTCTTGACATATTCCATTAGCAACATATAGTTCATAATTTAATTTTTCCAGACCTGCTCGCTCATCCTCGGAGGATTTTTTAATAACTATTCTGTTCTCAACAAGGGACTTTAGATTTTTCAAAAGTACAAATCCACTTCCTTCAAAGTCCAGAAAAGACAACAAGGGTCAGCATGAAATTTGATGAAACTCAAACTGAGAATAACAAGTGTTGCTTCATTGGTTTCAAACTGAGAAACTGAGAATAATTATTCTTTTGATGGAATGCTTCATTGGTTTCAGACATTGAGCCCATATTGGAACAGACTTGCTTCCTTTGGGCTTTTAGTTCATTAATCTCTAAAATGAAAAAAAAGCTTCACTTTTTCAAAGAAATTATCTCATGTACCATACTATTCTCTGTCCTCATGAGTCATGATCTAAAACATCGGAATAGTTTTGAGATAAGATGCCAGATCAAAACCATATAATAATGTAACACGAGAAGGGGAATACAGTCACCATCGCGAAATTCTTACCAGTTCCTCCATTTATTCAACTGAATTTGCTTGATTCAACTACCCAATCATTGAGCATCTGCTATCTAGACCATTCCTCTTATCAGCCTACAAAATATTAATCCAAAAGTCAGTAACATTCCAAGGAAGGAAAAGGAAATATGAACATTTGGAGGTCTGTTACCTTTTTTTTTCTTTTTCTTGCAAACATTAATTGCATCTCTTTCTTGAGTCAGACGATCTAGATGAGCTTGTATGTTTTTCCCTTGCCCAAACATCATCACCTGCAAGTTCTAGAACCATTAGTATGAACTACTTGTATGGCCTTACCATGAAAGACACCATTACTGAACAACGGACCGAAACACGCCAAGGATCTCGACATCTTGGATGTGATGCACGGAGAAGCAGGGTGGTCAACCCTGCGGATGCCTCCTTCGCCTCAGGTTTCGTCGCAGGGCTTCATCCAGGACCACCAGGTCACCGTGACGGGGCCACGGAGAACACGGGGATGACGACGATGAAGAGGGTCCAAACGACCTCGTCGCCGCCATGATGCCGGTGAGTTCGGAGGCCAAGAGGTATATCACGATGGCCAGTGCTACTGTAAATGCAAACCCCCTCGCATTGGCCTCATCCCCGTCCGATTCAACACCAGTAATGCGCTGCTCACAGTGGAACACCATGGTGACACGATGGTGACTTGGCGAGCATGACGAGGAGCGAGGCCAGATCATTGGCAGTAGTGCGGAGAGGGAGGGGCAGTTCTGATGGCGGCGGGAGCACGGTTGCAGGCGGCGAAGGGGGTGGGGGAGATTTTCTTGTCCCTAGCAGACAGCCTTTTTGGTTCGGGGATATTATTTGAGGCAGGGAATGGGAATTTAAGGGTACGTGACATATAATCCATTGTTTGGTTGGGGGCAAGGGAATTGAGGTGGGATGGGGAAAGGGAATGAAGTTAATTCACGTGGGAGTTATTTACTCTCAAATTCCCTTTACTAATTCCCACCACACACCAAACATGGGATTAGACTAAAAATCAACTTCCCACAGCTAATCCCTACTAAACTCCCATTCCTTTCCTCGTTCTAGCCAAACACGCTGATGGGTAGGACTAGAGGGTCGTATGAGGGGAGAATCCTGAGAAAGGAATGTGCCCTCGTCCAGTGACAGTTGGGGGTCGTGATGTGTGCGTGCGTGGGTAGGATTGTTTTGGGGTTTTTTTTCCTGTAAACCAGAGGTGGAAATGGGCAGTGAAAAAAACTATTTGCGTGGAACGATCGAGAGGTGCTTTAGGAGGAGGTGGTCGAACGAAAACGACGGCAGATCCCCTTTAATAGTAGAGATAAATGGCGTGGCCGTTACTTATTCAGCAAGCACTGTTTATTGGTGTCACTCACTCAGTCGGATGTCAGTACTTGCAGTTTCCCTCAGTTGAAATCGCACTTGAGATATCATAGGGTTTACATATAATGCTATTAAAATGATTGCATGTGGCAAAGGGATTAAGAAATTAAAGGTACATTCAACTCTTGGGAGGAGGATTAAACTGTGCTTCTCGTATGGACGCCACTGCTAGTTTGGTGGCATTGAATTTATCTTCAACCTTCATAATTAACGTGAGTTCGGTGATCTGCATTGTCAGGTAAGTGTCTTCAGAGAACAACTTCTCCAACTTGCTGGGATTGCTTGTCATGAAGATGAGGTATGTCGCCCTTTAGTAGCACCGTGGTTGAAATTCAGCATGTCCTTGCCGCTCTCTGCTTTAATAACAGCTTCTTTGATACTATCATGATTTTGTATTACCCATGTTAGGAAAAATCACGGACAGAGCTACTAGAGAAGCTCAAAACATGTAACAAGCGTACGCTAGTTGAACTGTGCCGTTCATTTGATGTCCCTGGTTCAACAGGCACTAAGAAGGTTGGTCCAGAATTTTCTTTTATCTGCTGCGCTCAGTTTCACATGAAAATCCATCCTTTGCTTTTCTGTGTCGCAGGATGAATTAGTGACTATAGTGATGGAGTTCTTGATGGAACATTGTTCCGGTATTATTTACACAGATCCTGATAAGGTTCGACTTCTTAGCTGCCAGGTTATTTGGGCATATTAGTTTGTTAGAACACTCACTCTTCTGCTAATAACAAATGTTTTCGGTTGTCTGTCATAACTCATAACTGTTAGCCTATGACCTCTACATGTTAGGTTAAGCCAGTTTAACTGCTATTGTCATTGGCACACTGATTTTTTTTTTGTGACATGTTGTTTTATTGATTTGCAGACATTTAAGAAAAGAAAGCGCAATAAGAATGTAGCGAATCTATCTGGTGGTGAACCTTCCAAGGTATGCCATATATGAATCTTACTTCTTTTGGTGGTGATGCATTTATGTTTGGTTTTGTTTAGTGCCACAAAAGTTACTTATTTATATAATACTACCTGATCTCATGGTCCCATGTGTGCTTCATTGCAAGAAGTTCTTTCACCATTTTCATAAGCTGTCTCCACATATTAAATTTTCCCGTTTTTTCAAACTACTGCAGAAAAGGAAACCTGACGGAACTGTACTGGAAATTCATGGTGAAGAGGAAGCAGATGGGAGGAAAGCGGTAGAAGAGTTCTGCTTGAGGGATAACAGAGATGAATGTACTTATAACAAGACAGGACAACTTTCGAAAGAACAAGCCAAACCTGTGCCTTTTGAAGGGGTACATGACTCCGCGTTGAGGAAATTAGCTGGAGTATCGATTCCTACAAATGAACAAACGCTAATCACAACATCATCTGCAAAGTTGGTTAGCAATGTTGAGAACGATAACATGGATATGGTGGCTTCAATGAAGAAAAACATTTCCGTGACCAAGAAAAAGGCAATCCAAAACACAGCTTCCAAGGAGAAATTTGGTGGTATGCATTACTTTCACTTGTGCACATGTGTTTGTGGCTCATGTTGTTTACACATATGCATGTTGAGAAAAGCTACAAACAATTTTTTTTAAGCATTCAGGAATGCACTGTTAGTTTTATTTGCTAGAACCGTCATTTAATGCTATTTTGGGATGTAGATATTGCATTTAGGTGGTGCAGCGTACTACTGTTCTGTTACTCAATTTAATTTAACTAGAACAAAGTAACCAGGACAAGTTCCAAATTATGCACTCATGTCCTTGTATAGATCATTGCTGTAGTGCTTACCTGCAAGAAAAAAATAACTACAAGAGATGGGATTAGTTCTTTCTAACTTGATTGTGGAGCGTCAACAGCAATTGCTTAGACAATGTGTACTTCTACTTGGTTAATACTCCCTCCGTAAAGAAATATAAGAGCGTTTAGCTCACTAAAGTAGTGATCTAAACGTTCTTATATTTCTTTACAGAGGGAGTATGTGACATACAAGAAGTTTCTGCTCATGTATTTTTATAAGCAGTGCATCAATTCTTTGTTCTAGGTTCATACAGAATACAGCACTATCTTCCTTTATGCTACCCGTCTCTGAAATCCATCTTGAGATGGGGGTCAACCAATTCTTGTTTCCATGTTACTATGCAAGTGAAATACATTAAAGATAACACGTGTGATCTCTAGTCTCTCCTTTATAACATGTTTCATTGGTATGAAAGGTAAAATTATATCTAGAGGAGATGCGAAACCATGGAAGCAGGCACCGAAACCAAGCAAGGATGAGCTGAGACAAGCTGTCTTCTGTATATTGGGTGCTGCAAATTTTGCCACGGTGAGATACATTGTACATCATTGATCTTTAGCATTTCCATTTACCGTTAAATCTTGATATGTTCCTTTTGTTTTCACCAATTTTAGATGACTTTTGGAGAGGTTGTAAAAGCAGTTGGTATGTCTTTGCTTCCTCCCTTTTTAATATCTTGTTGAGATATTACGATGTATGTATGAAGCCTGAACATTGTTTGCTTTATGAGTATCTGCAAATCGTTTCTAATCGGTTTCCACATCTGTAGACAAATACTTTGGCAAGGATTTGTTTGAGAGAAAGCCACTGGTAAGGGCCTTGATAGAGGAGGAGCTGTTTAGGCTAGCCAAGGAGGCTGAGAAGAAGGAACTGGAAGAGGAGGAAGCAATGGAAGCAAAAGCCAAAGCTGAACAATCTGCCAGGGACAGCGCAAGGGATGGAAGAGTTGAATCAGGCATAGACAAGGAATCTGAAGTTGAAGCTGGTCAAGATGGTAAATCTGAGGATGCTGAAAAGAGTGGCAATGGCAATAGTACTGAAAAAGGTGCTAAAACTGGGATTTGTGTGAAGGCTGGCGACAAGGGAAACAGCAACACTGCCGCCGAAAATTCACAAGATGGAAAGGGAGAAGCTGACACAAGGAAGAAAGATAGTAACAGTGATGGTTTTAGCAAGGACTACGAGGCTGAAAAGACTCTGCAGAATGCAAATGGTAATGATGGTGGCATGGAAATATCGAGAGATGGTAAAGCCAGAACCGCGAGTGTTCGCAACGGTAACACTGTAGGAGGTTGTGAAGATGTCGAATCTGGAGAAAATGATGACACTAATAAAGATGGCAGATCTGAAGAAGGCAGGGCCGAAAATGCTGGAAATGCCAATGCAGAAAATGCTGGTGACTGTGAACCTGAAGAACCTAAAACCAATGAAAGCGGCGAACATGTAAGCTGTCCAGAACCAGAAGCAGAAGCAGAACCAAAAGCAGAAGATGTCAAATCTAGGGAAGCTAGTGGCAATATAACTATTGAACTAAGTGGAACAGGCACGGATGATGATGATGGTGAAGCGGAAGATTCTAAACACCAAAACTGATGTAGGTTCAAGGGAACATGCTAATTTGTGGACGATGTGAAGGCTAAAGATAACTGCCAAGCCTAATAAGTGTGGTGAGATGAAGGGCTGTGCTAAGCTGACGCGGCGTTCTTGTTTCAGGCCCCGTTGTAATCCCAACCAGTAGGACAGTTTGTGAAGGTGTTCCATATGCAGGCAGACTGTATCAGGTGTAGTAGATTGTGCTTGTCATGTGCTGTAAGGCTTGTTGTGTCGACCTTGTTTAGCTTGAAGAACAGTGTTGTTGGGCTCTTTCCTTTTCGTTCCTTGATGATGATTAGCTCTTTTCTTCGTTTCATTCTTTAACTCTGCTTCGTGCACGTGTTACGCTACCGATGCTGACAGGCCACTCACCACTCCCATAAGTTTTGCTTGCATGGATCTTCTGCCATGGTGCATCGAATTTGGCAGCCTGAACCATCTTGCTAGCGATTGAGTTTGTTGATGCCCTCTCCTCCTAAAAGCAATTCCATCATTTGAATGCACACACTCGTTCTGAATAGGCGGACGCACAACTCTGTCCAAAAATCTGTTGTGTAATCAAGAAAGGAAAAAACCACTTACTAACGCTAGTCTTTTGTTACTTCGATTACAACTTCACAACAATACCAAATAATGATTATCACAAAAATATTGCCATGTCATTTGGTGGTGCATGGCATTGTTTTCAGATTTTCCTGTAGTCTCCTTCGGTGGATCCAAGCATGCTAGGATCTGCTTGTATGAGGGCTACCTCACCGTCTTGTTTCGTTTGGTCGTATATTTTATATTGGAATCGTTGTTTTATTCATAAAGCGGGGCGGAAGCCTGTCTCGAGAAATGTCATTTGGTGGTTCCTAGACTTCCTTTTTCACAGTTGACATGAGAAAATAATTAAGCCTCAGCCTCAGTATACTCCTCTAATGGCAGCGACCAAACTGAGTAAGGAGCTTCTTCAATGGCAGCGGGCAAGGCCAATCGTACCCACCACACCACCGGAAGTGCTCCCACCGCCCAATCCACTTCTCCCCATATCATCGCCCTCCTCTCTCTCCAGAGTCGCTCTAGAATGCCGAGGCAACACATACACGAGAGAGCCCACATAGCAGATACGACCAGTGGAACACAATAGTACGGACGGCTGTGTCTCCCGTCTCGTAACCCTCTCGCGTCGCCTCCCCTGCGGGCGGCTCGGGAGGGCTCAGCCGCCGACACCGCCTAACAACCCTTCAGCGCCCCTTTCCCCTCCGCCGCTGCCGATGGTCGGCGCCAGGCAAAGCCCATGCGTGCGACGGCGGCGGCGGAGGGTCTCTCCTCCCTCTCCCGGATCCGCGGCGGTGCGGGCATCCTGATCCGCGGGGTGCGGTCCTCCTGACGATGTGATGGATCCCGGAGGCGGCGGGCTCGCGGCGGTGCTCGGGTGCCTAGATTCATGGGTGTGGGATTCCCGGCAGCGTGCGGGCTCCCGATGGCGGCGGGATCGGTCGACGGCGGGCTTGGGCGCTGGCGTCGGCCACGCGGTGTCGGATCTCGTCGCTCGTGACAGATCTCGACACTCCAACCATCATGGAGGCACCTAGACCTGGGGCGACGGCCCCATTAGGCATGGCGACAGCGCCCTCGACTGGCGATGCTCGCGGGGGGTGGATGGACGGCGTCTTTGACCGCGTGGGCGGTGAGTTGCCGGTGGATCTCCTTACGATCGCGGTCGTCGGCCTCGGTGCGTTCGCGGGGGCTGGTAGAGGTGACATCGGACCGGAGGAAACTCTGGATGACTAGTTCATCCCGACGGTGGTGACGACCAGGGTCGCCGTTCTCCTCCTTGCAGGCAACGTCGAGGTCTCTGCCCTCCACCCCGACCCCATGCTCGGGTGAAGACCCAAAATCTCCTTAGATTGGGCGGCGGCGACACTGTGTGTGTCGTACCCTTCTTGGAGGCGCCGCCTAGGGCCTTTATGTGCTCGGTTAGAGGACCTGCAGTCGGAGGGGATGGGACCAATGGCAGCAGGTGGTGTTCGTGAAGGAGGAGCGACGTGGCATCTGGCACGTCGACAACGGCGGGTCTCAGCGGCATGGAGCAGCGGGGTCTCGCCTTGGGCGTGTGATGATGGACAAGCGCAGGATGGTGGCCTGTTTGGCATCGTGGTGGCATTGACGGTAGTTAGACCGGGCAGGGTCGATGCAGCAGTACAGCTTTGAAGATGGATCGGTGGAAGACGACGGAGGCAGCCTCGGTGAGTGCGCCAGACCGGTATGTGACCAAGTCCAGGTATGTGGCCGGGATGGGGCATCCGACACTAGATGTTAGGATTTGGTGCGATGTCTGTTTGGTATTAGGCTCGGACATTCGGTACCACTACATCAAAAGGATAGGAGTAGCGTCAGGAGTTGCCTAAAGGGTGGCTTCAGGCTTACTGATGTATTTCCTTGTAAGGTTTTTTGTGAATAATCAATAAAGTGGCCGCATGCATCGTCGAGATGGAGAGGCCGGGGGTGTTTGGAGATGTAGTAGTAAATCAAAAAAATTCCTATGTGTCACCAAGATCAATCAAGGGAGAAACCAGCAACGAGCAAAAGGGGGAGTGCATCTTCATACCTTTGAAGATCACAAAGCGGAAGCGTTACAAGAACGCGGTTGGTGGAGTCATACTCGCAGTGATTTAGATCGCGATGGATTCCGATCTAAGCGCCGAACAATAGCGCCTCCGCGTTCAACACACCCGCAGCCCAGTGACGTCTCCTACACCTTGATCCAGCAAAGAGGAAGGAGAGGTTGAGGGAGAGCTCCGGCAGCACGACGGCATGGTGACGGTGGAGCTGCATGGTACTCCGACAGGGCTTCGCCAAGCACTACGGAGGACGGGGAGGAGGAGGGGTAGGGCTGCGCCGAGAGAGAGATGCGTGTTCTTGGCAGCCCCCAAAACCCCCACTATATATAGGAGGAGGAGGAGGGAGGGCGCAACCCCTAGGGTTCCCACCCTAGGGCCGGCGGAAGCCCTAGATGGCCCTTGGGGCGACGGCCAAAGAAGGGAGAGGAGAGGCGGTGCCCTAGGTGGGCCTAGCACCCATCTGACCCTAGGGTTTGCCCCCCTCCCACCTTGCTGCACCTTGGGCCCTTGGGAAAGGCACACCAGCCCACCTAGGGGCTGGTTCCCTCCCACCTTCGGCCCATGCAGCCTTCTGGTGCCGGTGGCCCCACACGGTGGACCCCCAGAACCCTTCCGGTGGTCCCGGTACGTTACCGGTGATACCCAAAACACTTCCGGTGACCAAAACCTCACTTCCTATATATGAATATTTTCCTCTGGACCATTTCGGAACTCCTCGTGACGTCCGGGATCTCATCCAGGACTCCGAACAACCTTCAATAACCACGTACACTATTTCCTTATAACCCTAGCGTCATCGAACCTTAAGTGTGTAGACCCTACGGGTTCGGGAGGCATGTAGACATGACCGAGACATCTCTCCGATCAATAACCAACAGCGGGATCTGGATACCCATGTTGGCTCCCACATGCTCCACGATGATCTCATCGGATGAACCACGGTGTCGGGGATTCAATCAATCTCGTATACAATTCCCTTTGTCTACCGATATGACACTTGCTCGAGATTCGATGTCGGTATCCCTATACCTTGTTCAATCTCGTTACCGGCAAGTCTCTTTACTCGTTCCGTAACACATCATCTCGTGGCTAACTCCTTAGTCACATTGAGCTCATTATGATGATGTCTTACCGAGTGGGCCCAGAGATACCTCTCCGTCACACGGAGTGACAAATCCCAGTCTTGATTCGTGCCAACCCAACAGATACTTTCGGGGATACCCGTAGTATACCTTTATAGCCACCCAGTTACGTTGTGACGTTTGGCACACCCAAAGTATTCCTACGGTATCCGGGAGTTTCACAATCTCATGGTCTAAGGAAATGATACTTGACATTAGAAAAGCTTTAGCAGATGAACTACACAATCTTGTGCTATGCTTAGGATTGGGTCTTGTCCATCATATCATTCTCCTAATGATGTGATCCCGTTATCAACGACATCCAATGTCCATGGTCATGAAACCGTGACCATATATTGATCAACGAGCTAGCCAACTAGAGGCTCACTAGGGACATGTTGTGGTCTATGTATTCACACATGTATTATGGTTTCCGGTTAACACAATTGTAGCATGAACAATAGAAAATTATCATGAACAAGGAAATATAATAATCACTTATTATTGCCTCTAGGGCATATTTCCAACAGTCTCCCACTTGCACTAGAGTCAATAATCTAGTTACATTGTGATGTATCGAACACCCATAGAGTTCTGGTGTTGATCATATTTTGCTCGTGAGAGAGGTTTAGTCAACGGATCTGTGACATTCAAATCCGTATGTACTTTACAAATATCTATATCTCCATCCTGGACATATCCACGAATGGAGTTGAAGCGGCGCTTGATGTGTCTTGTCTTCTTGTGAAACCTGAGCTCCTTGGCAAGGACAATAGCTCCAGTGTTATCACAGAGTAGAATCATCGGGCCCGACGCATTGGGAATCACTCCTAGGTTGGTGATGAACTCCTTCATCCAGGCTCCTTCATGTGCTGCTTCCGAAGCAGCTATGTACCCCGCTTCACATGTAAATGCCGCCACGACGCTTTGCTTGCTGCTGCACCAGCTGGCTGCCCCTCCGTTCAAAATATACACGTATCCGGTGTGTGACTTGGAGTCATCCGGATTTGTGTCGAAGCTACCATCGACATAACCCTTTATGACGAGCTCTTCGGCACCTTCATATACGAGAAACATGTCCTTGGTCCTTTTCAGGTACTTCAGGATATTCTTGACCGTTGTCTAGTGTTCCGCTCCGGGATCACTTTGGTACTTCCCTACCAAACTTATGGCAAGGTTCACATCAGGTCTGGTACACAGCATGGCATACATAATAGAGTCTATGGCTGAAACATAGGGGATGACACTCATCTTTTCTCTATCCTCTGTCGTGGTCGGGCATTGAGTCGTACTCAATCTCACACCCTGTAACACGGGCAAGAACCCCTTCTTGGACTCATCCATATTGAACTTCTTCAATATCTTGTCAAGGTATGTGCTTTGTGAAATACCTATGAGGCGTCTCGATCTATCTCTATAGATCTTGATGTCCAATATGTAAGCAGCTTCTCCAAGGTGCTTCATTGAAAAACACTTATTCAAGTAGGCCTTTATGCTTTCCAAGCATTCTATATCATTTCCCATCAACAATATGTCATCCACATATAATATGAGAAATGCTACAGAGCTCCCACTCACTTTCTTGTAAATACAGGGTTCTCCATAAACATGTATAAATCCAAACGCTTTAATCACCTCATTAAAGCGAATGTTCCAACTCCGAGATGCTTGCACCAGCCCATAGATGGAGCGCTGAAGCTTGCATACTTTGTTAGCATCTTTAGGATCGACAAAACCTTTCGGCTGCATCATATACAGTTCTTCCTTAAGGAAGCCATTAAGGAATGCCATTTTGACGTCCATTTGCCAGATCTCATAATCATAAAATGCGGCAATTGCTAACATGATTCGAACGGACTTCAGCATCGGTACGGGTGAGAAAGTCTCATCGTAGTCAACTCCTTGAACTTGTCGATAACCCTTAACGACAAGCCAAGCCTTATAAACGGTCAGATTACCATCCGCGTCAGTCTTCTTCTTAAAGATCCATTTATTTTCTATGGCTCGCTTATCATCGGGCAAGTCCACCAAAGTCCATACTTTGTTCTCATACATGGATCCTATCTCGGATTTCATGGCTTCAAGCCATTTGTTGGAATCTGGGCCCGCCATCACTTCTTCATAGTTTGAAGGTTCACCATTGTCCAACAACATGATCTCCAGGACAGGGTTGCCGTACCACTCTGGTGCGGAACGTGTTCTTGTGGACCTTCGAGGTTCAATAGCAACTTGATCTGAAGTTTCATGATCATCATCATTAACTTCCTCTCCAGCTGGTGCAACCTCCACAAAAACAACTTCCCGTGCTGTGCTACTCTCTGGTTCGAGTGAAGGTACAATTACCTCATCAAGCTCTATTTTCCTCCCACTTAATTCTTTCGAGAGAACTCTTTCTCTAGAAAGGATCCATTCTTGGCAACAAAGACTTTGCCTTCGGATCTGAGGTAGAAGGTATACCCAACAATTTCCTTGGGGTATCCTATGAAGACGCACTTTTTCGTTTTGGGTTCGAGCTTCTCAGGTTGAAGTTTCTTCACATAAGCATCGCATCCCCAAACTTATAGAAACGACAGCTTAGGTTTCTTTCCAAACCATAATTCATACGGTGTCATCTCAACGGACTTAGACGGTGCCCTATTTAAAGTGAATGCGGCAGTCTCTAATGCATATCCCCAAAATGATAGCGGTAAGTCAGTAAGAGACATCATAGATCGCACCATATCCAATAGAGTGTGATTACGACGTTCAGACACACCATTTTGCGGAGGTGTGCCAGGTGGCATGAGTTGTGAAACAATTCCACATTTCCTTAGGTGCGTGCCAAACTCGTGACTCAAATATTCTCCGCCACGATCAGATCGTAGGCACTTTATTTTCCTGTCACATTGATTCTCTACCTCACTCTGAAATTCTTTCAACCTTTCAAAGGTCTCAGACTTGTGTTTCATTAAGTAGACATACCCATATCTGCTTAAGTCATCAGTGAGGGTGAGAACATAACGGTAGCCACCGCGAGCCTTAACGCTCATTGGACCGCATACATCGATATGTATTATCTCCAACAAGTCAGTTGCTCGCTCCATTGTTCCGGGGAACGGAGTCTTGGTCATCTTGCCCATGAGGCATGGTTCACACGTGTCAAATGATTCAAAATCAAGAGACTCCAAAAGTCCATCAGCATGGAGTTTCTTCATGCGTTTGGCACCAATATGACCAAGGCAGAAGTGCCATATGTAAGTGGGACTATCGTTATCAACCTTACACTTTTTGGTACTCATACTATGAACATGTGTAACATCACGTTCAAGATTCATCAAAAATAAACCATTAACCAGCGGGGCATGACCATAAAACATTTCTCTCATATAAATAGAACAACCATTATTCTCAGATTTAAATGAGTAGCCATCTCGCATCAAACGAGATCCTGATACAATGTTCATGCTCAAAGCTGGTACTAAATAACAATTATTAAGGTTTAAAACTAACCCCGAAGGTAGATGTAGAGGTAGCGTGCCGACGGCGATCACATCGACCTTGGAACCATTCCCGACGCGCATCATCACCTCATCCTTCGCCAGTCTCCGCTTATTCCACAGCTCCTGCTTGGAGTTACAAATGTGAGCAACTGCATCGGTATCAAATACCCAGGATCTACTACGAGCGTTGGTAAGGTACACATCAATAACAAGTATATCACATATACCTTTAACGTTGCCGACCTTCTTATCCGCTAAGTACTTGGGGCAGTTCCGCTTCTAGTGACCGGTACCCTTGCAATAAAAGCACTCAGTCTCAGGCTTGGGTCCATTCTTGTTCTTCTCCCCGGCAACTTGCTTACCGGGCGCGGCAACTGCTTTGCCATCCTTCTTGAAGTTCTTCTCACACTTGCCTTTCCTGAAACTAGTGGTCTTATTGACCATCAACACTTGATGCTCCTTTTTTATCTCGACCTCCGCTAATTTTAGCATTGAGTACAACTCAGGAATGGAATTCTCCATACCCTGCATGTTGTAGTTCATCACAAAGCTCTTGTAGCTAGGTGGGAGCGGCTGGAGGATTCTATCAATAACCGAGTCATCCGGAAGATTAACTCCCAGCTGAGACAAGCGGTTGTGCAAACCAGACATTGTGAGTATGTGCTCGCTGACAGAACTATTCTCCTCCATCTTACAACTGAATAACTTGTTGTAGACGTCATATCTCTTGACACGGGCATGAGCTTGGAAAACCATTCTCAGCTCTTGGAACATCTCATATGCTCCGTGTTGCTCAAAATGCTTTTGGAGCCCCGGTTCTAAACTGTAAAGCATGCCACACTGAACCAGGGAGTAGTCATCACAGCGCGACTGCCAGGCGTTCATAACGTCTTGAGTTGCTGGAAAAATGGGTGCATCACCTAGTGGTGCATCAAGGACATATAATTTCTTGGAAGCTATGAGGATGATCCTCAAGCTACGGACCCAGTCCGTATAGTTGCTTCCATCGTCTTTCAGCTTGGTTTTCTCTAGGAACGCGTTGAAGTTGAGGGCAACATTGGCATGGGCCATTGGATCTACAATATAGATTGTAAAGACAATTTTAGACTAAGTTCATGATAATTAAGTTCACATAATCAAATTATTTAATGAAATCCCACTTAGATAGACATCTCTCTAGTCATCCAAGTGACACATGATCCATGCCAACTAGCCCGTGTCCGATCATCATGTGAGACGGACTAGTCATCAATGGTGAACATCTCCATGTTGATCGTATCTTTTATACGACTCATGTTCGACCTTTCGGTCTCCCGTGTTCCGAGGCCATGTCTGTACATGCTAGGATTATCAAGTCAACATAAGTGTATTGCGTCTGTAAATCTGGCTTACACCCGTTGTATGCGAACGTTAAAACCTATCACACCCGATCATCACGTGGTGCTTCGAAACAACAAAACTTAGCAATGATGCACAGTTAGGAGGAACACATTTCTTGAAATTTTAGTGAGAGATCATCTTATTTAAGCTACCATCGTTCTAAGCAAATAATATGTAAAACATGATAAACATCACATGCAATCATATAGTGACATGATATGGCCAATATCATCTTGCTCCTTTGATCTCCATCTTCGAGGCACCATGATCATCATTGTCACTGGCACGACACCATGATCTCCATCATCGTGTCTTCATGAAGTTGTCTCGCCAACTATTACTTCTACTATTATGGCTAATGGTTAGCAATAAAGAAAAGTAATTACATGGCGTTTTTGATTGACACGCAGGTCATACAATAAATTTAGACAACTCCTATGGCTCATGTCGGTTGTCATACTCATCGACATGCAAGTCGTGAATCCTATTACAAGAACATGATCAATCTCATACATCACATATATCATATCACATCCTTTGGCCATATCACATCACACGTCATATGCTGCAAAAACAAGTTAGACGTCCTCTAATTGTTGTTGCAACTTTTTACGTGGCTGCTATAGGTTTCTAGCAAGAACATTTCTTACCTACGCAAAAACCACAATGTGATATACCAATTGCTATTTACCCTTCATAAGGACTCTGTTCATCGAATCCGATCCGACTAAAGTGGGAGAGACAGACACCCACTAGCCACCTTATGCAACAAGTGCATGTCAGGCGGTGGAACCAGTCTCACGAAAGTGTACGTGTAAAGTCGGTCCGGGCCAGTTCATCCCACAATGCCGCCGAATCAAGATAAGACTAGTAACGACAAGCAAATTAACAAAATCGACACCCACAACACCTTGTGTTCTACTCGTGCATAGATTCTACGTATAGACCTAGCTCTGATACCACTTTTTGGAGACGTAGTAGTAAATCAAAAAAATTCCTACGTGTCACCACGATCAATCTATGGAGAAACCAACAATGCGCAAAAGGGGGAGTGCATCTTCATACCTTTGAAGATCGCAAAGCGGAAGCGTTACAAGAACGTTGTTGGTGGAGTCATACTCGCAGCGATTCAAAACGCAGTGGATTCCGATCTAAGCGCCGAACAACGGCGCCTCCGCGTTCAACACATGTGCAGCCCGGTGACGTCTCCTACGCCTTGATCCAGCAAGGAGGAAGGAGAGGTTGAGGGAGAGCTCGGGCAGCACGACGGCGTGGTGACGGTGGAGCTGCGTGGTACTTCGGCAGGGCTTTGCCAAGCACTACGGAGGACGAGGAGGAGAAGGGGTAGGGCTGCGCCGAGAGAGAGAGATGCGTGTTCTTGGCAGCCCCCAAAACCCCCACTATATATAGGATGAGGAGGAGGGAGGGCACAGCCCCTAGGGTTCCCACCCTAGGGCCGGCGGCAGCCCTAGTGGCCCTTGGGGCGGCGTCCAGAGAGGGGAGAGGAGGGGCGGCGCCCTAGGTGGGCCTAGGGCCCATCTCACCCTAGGGTTTGCCCCCCCTCTCCCACCTTGTTGCGCCTTGGGTCCTTGGGGAAGGCGCACCAACCCACCTAGGGGTTGGTTCCCTCCCAACTTCGTCCCATGCAGCCCACTAGTGCCGGTGGCCCCACACGATGGACCCTTTGAACCCTTCCGGTGGTCCCGATACGTTACTAGTGATGCCCGAAACACTTCCGGTGACCAAAACTTCACTTCATATATATATATGAATCTTTACCTCCAGACCATTCCGGAACTCCTCGTGATGTCCGGGATCTCATACGGGAATCCGAACAACCTACGGTAACCACGTACACTATTTCCCTATAACCTTAGCATCATCGAACCTTAAGTGTGTAGACCCTACGGGTTCGGGAGGCATGTAGACATGACCGAGACATCTCTCCGGTCAATAACCAACAGCGGGATCTGGATACCCATGTTGGCTCCCACATGCTCCACGATGATCTCATCAGATGAACCACGATGTCGGGGATTCAATCAATCCCGTATACAATTCCCTTTGTCTACCGATATGACACTTGCCCGAGATTCGATCGTCGGTATCCCTATACCTTGTTCAATATCGTTATTGACAAGTCTCTTTACTTGTTCTGTAACACATCATCCCGTGGCTAACTCCTTAGTCACACTGAGCTCATTATGATGATGTCTTACCGAGTGGGCCCAGAGATACCTCTCCGTCACACGGAGTGACAAATCCCAGTCTTGATTCTTGCCAACCGAACAGATACTTTCGGGGATACCCGTAGTATACCTTTATAGCCACCCAGTTACGTTGTGACGTTTGGCACACCCAAAGTATTCCTACGGTATCCGGGAGTTGCACAATCTCATGGTCTAAGGAAATGATACTTGACATTAGAAAAGCTTTAGCAGACGAACTACATGATCTTGTGCTATGCTTAGGATTGGGTCTTGTCCATCACATCATTCTCCTAATGATGTGATCCCGTTATCAATGACATCCAATGTCCATGGTCATGAAACCGTGACCATCTATTGATCAACGAGCTAGCCAACTAGAGGCTCACTAGGGACATGTTATGGTCTATGTATTCACACATGTATTATGGTTTCAGGTTAACACAATTGTAGCATGAACAATAGACAATTATCATGAAAAAGGAAATATAATAATCACTTTATTATTGCCTCTAGGGCATATTTCCAACAGGGGGTGCATCCTCCTTTTCTAAAAAAAGCAGATACGACCAGTGGCGAATCTAGCGTTGCAAGTATTGAATGTAAAGCATATCAATGCAATTGTCAAGTACTCCCTCCGATCCATATTATTTGTCGCTCAAATGGTTGTATCTAGCATTGAAATACGTCTAGATATATCCATTTGAGCGACAAGTGATATGGATCGGAGGGAGTAGCCTATTTAGTTGAACTGGGATTTTTTTGAGGGTATGCTTAAGCCTATTAAAGTCCCCGAGTAGAACCGCCACTCGACACGACAATACAGTTGTACACCACCAACATGTCTCAGCTCTCTCCCCATTCCACTTAGCATCAGGGCCCTCCAGGAAACCGATCGGCCTGACTTACCGTGGGGCCCCACATGGGAAAATCAGTTGATCCCGTGAGCAACTCCCATCGCTTGTTGACTCAGTCAAAATCGAATGACTCAATCCAAAATTAGATACCTCAACTGATTGTGATGCCTATAAAATTAGGGAGCATAGTAAGTTATTAGAAGGGTTGTGCGCTTTGTTGCGCTGTTGGTGTGATTGAGTTTGTCAAAGAAAACTCACGTTGCTTTAAAAATATAAGGTATATTACTTTTTGAAAAGCCAAACCTTTTAAGTTTGACCAAATTTGTAGATAAATATATCAAAAATCCATAATATCAAATTGTGATGATTAGTTTCATCATTAAATGAATTTTCATACTTCTCTTGTTTAATATTGTGGATATTATTATTTTTTGCTCTGAATTTGGTCAAAGTTAAAGAAATTTGACTTTTCAAAAAACTAATACCCCTTATTTTTTGGAACCGATGCAATATTTAGTTTGGTGGATGACGAAGATGATGGAGTGTCTTTAATTTTTATTTATAATATGGTGATTTGGTGGGCCTTTCGTGGTGTAATTTTGTGTTATCCGCTATCAACCTATATTTATGTGGAAAAATTTCTGTGTCAGTATGATACGGGGCAAGACCCGTGGTGGCCGATCTTTCACGAATTGGAGGGGGAAAACACGAAGAACATGACGAACACGGGGAAGAACGAGAGGAAACACTAAGGGCAAACACAATCACACATCCACTAGATCCATAATAACACAAGGAGAACAAGATCCCAAATCAACTAACGATACAAGTAGCGGTACGCGATCTCCCACTCTGGAGGAGGGCCTTGGTATCCGGAGGATCTTCCCTCTAGAGGGGACTTCGCATCACTTGGATCTTCTCCCAAAGGAGGTCAAGCTCCTCCAAAGACAAGTAATGGAGCTAAGCTCAAGAGCAAACATTAGCTAACCCTAGAGAGAGGGGGAGGAGGTCCTTATATAGTACTAGGGGGAAAGGGGCGAAAGAGAGGGGTACATGGCTCTTTGGCCCGAATCTGCCCACATAGGGGCCGGATGTCCGGGCCAGGAGCCGGATGTCCGGGGCTCCAGTGGGGGTTCGGATGTCCGGGCTCGGGTCCTGGATGTCCGGGCTGGCGGGGGTGGTTTCCAATAGAACCAGACATGGGTGTGCCAGATTTCCAGGGCTGGTGCCCGGATTTCCGAGGCGATGTCAGATGTCCGGGGAGGACCCGGATGTCCGGCACTATAGCTTTGGCCTGAGCGCTGTGGGTATTCCCAGGTGCCAGATGTCTGGGCTGGGGGCGAATGTCCAGGGCCTGGGAGGTGATCATGCCTTCCCTTGGTCCTCGAGTCCATGCGTCTTCGGATCCGTCTTCATGGTGGCTTGGCCTTCACTCCGAGCATCTTCTAGGTCATCTCCATAGTACCTAATCACGCAAAGAATCTCCTCTTGATGTAGCATCCACATTCCAAGAGCATCAAAGGGAAAATCATAAAGGAGGGATGTCACCTCGTTTGTAATGGCGCGTGTGTGGGCTCTCGTCATGGGGCCTTTCATAGCTTTGAGGTGTTGGTGATGGGTCCATGGTGGTGCTCATGGGATGCTCCGCATCATCTCCCCCCACCTTGCGAGGGATCTGACCTCGGATCAAGATCTTCATCACCATGGAAAGGGGAGAGGTCCGCGACGTTGAAGGTGTCGCTCACGTTGTACTTGTCATGCAGAATGTCGATCTTGTAGACATTGTTGTTGTAGCGCTCCAACACCTTGAATGGACCGTCGGCACGAGGTAGTAGCTTGGACTTGCGCTCATTGGGAAAGCATTCTTTCCGAAGATGTAGCCACACAAGGTCGCCGGGTTCGAACACCATGGGATGTTTGTTGGTGTTGCGCTTGGCGGTGATGTGTTCCACTTGGCGCTCGATGGTGTTCCTTGTATCTTGATGCATTTTCTTGATGTAGCTTGCCCTTTCACTTGCATCCATGTTGACGCGTTCTTGTAGTGGGAGCGGAAGAATGTCCAATGGGGACAATGGGTTGAAGCCATAGACCACCTCGAAGGGAGACTTGTTGGTGGTGAAGTGTCATGCTCGATTGTAGACGTACACGGCGATGGGGAGGCAATCTTCCCATTCCTTGATGTTCTTATTGATCAACACGCGGAGGAGATTTCCAAGTGTCCAGTTCGTCACCTCCGTTTGGCCATCGGTTTGTGAATGGTAGGCCTAAGAGAAGAGTAACTTCATGCCGAGCTTGGCACAAAGGGTCTTCCAAAAGTAGCTCAAGAATTTGACGTCGCGATCCGAGACAATGGTCTTTTGTACTCCGTGTAGGCGTAAGATGTCCCTACAAAAGAGATTTGCAATATGTGAAGTATTGTCGATCTTGTGACAAGGAATGAAATGAGCCATTTTGGAAAAACGATCCACAACAACAAAGATGGAATCATGGCCATTTTTTATTCGTGGCAATCCAAGCACAAAATCCATGCTAATATCCTCCCAAGGTTGGAACGAAATAGGAAGAGGCATGTAAATACCATGGGCCTGATATTTGGACTTAGCTTTGCGGCATGAAGAGCATCAGTTGATGAAGCATGTGACATCTCGAAGCATATTTGGACAAAAGAACTTGTCGGAGAGGGTGGCATATGTCTTGTCGCGTCCAAAGTGACCCATTAGTCCTCCACCGTGTGCCTCTTGCAAAAGTAACAAACGAAGAGAGGACTTTGGAATGCAAAGTTTGTTAGCACGCATAAGATATCCATCTTTCATGTAGTAGTTCTTCCAACAAGTTTTCACTTTGCAATTAGCATAAGGAATAGCAAAAGAATCATCATGCTCATACAAGTCTTTTATGTGCTCAAAGCCAACAACATTCAATTCAAGTTGATTAACGAGCATGCATTTACGGGAAAGAGCATCCGCCACAACATTTTCTTTGCCCTTAATGTATTTGATGCATAAGGAGAAGACTCAATAAATTCACTCCATTTAGCATGTCGTTTTTTCAACTTAGTTTGTCCCTTTAGGTACTTGAGAGTTTCATGATCGGTATGAATGACAAATTCATGCGGTCGCAAATAATGTTCCCAAGCTTGTAAGACTCTCACCAGATCATACAATTCCTTGTCATAGATAGGATAATTGAGTTGAGCGCCAGAAAGTTTTTCACTAAAATACGCAATAGGGCGTTTTTCTTGCATAAGCACACCTCCTATGCCATTACCACTAGCGTCTCAATGCACTTCAAAAGTTTTGTAAAAGTTAGGCAAGGCAAGCAAAGGTGCATGAGTAAGCAAATTCTTAATTTCATGGAAAGCGGTGACTTGGGATGGTCCCCAAACAAACGGTGCATTTTTCTTGCTCAAAGCGTGTAGAGGGGTAGCAATAGTGCTAAAGTCTTTCACAAAGCGACGGTAAAAACTGGCTAGACCTAAGAATCTACGCACTTGTTGCAAATTGGTTGGAGTTGGCCAATTTTTAATTGCCTCAATTTTAGACTCATCAACATGGACACCCTTTGAGGAAACCACAAATCCTAGGAAAACAACTTTTCCACACCAAAAATGCATTTGTCCATGTTAGCATAAAGTTTTTCTTTTCGAAGAGTTTGCAAAACGTTTCTAACATGTGTGGGGTGTTGTTCTAGAGATTTGCTAAAAACAAGGATGTCATCAAAGTAGGCCACAACACAATACCCAATGGAGGGGCGCAACACATGATGCATCATGCGCATGAATGTACCCGGTGCTTCGGATAAGCCCATGGGCATCACTAGCCATTCATAGAGACCAAATTTAGTTTTGAAAGCGGTTTTCCACTCATCACCCTCTTGTATGCGAATTTGGTAGTAACCACTTTTCAAGTCTATCTTGGAAAATATAGTGGCACCACTAAGTTCATCTAGCATGTTATGTAAGCGTGGGATAGGGTGACGGTAGCGAACTGTGGTAGCATTTATGGGGCGGCAAATGGAACACATGTGCATACCATCGTCATGTTTAGGTACTAGGATCACGGGAACCGCACAAGGACTCAAACTCTCGCGAACATGCCCTTTATCTAGGAGTTTTTGGACTTGCCTTTGTATCTCCTTTGTTTCGCTGGGGTTGACACGGTAGGAAGCCTTGTTGGGAAGCGGTGCATCGGGGATGAGGTCGATGCAGTGTTCGACCCCTCGTTTTGGTGGTAGTCCCGGAGGTATCTCATCAGGAAACACATCTTGGAATTCCTGCAACAATTGAGATAGCACGAGAGGAAGATGTTGTGGAGGGTTAGGCCGGGTAACATCATCCTTGCACACTATCACGTAGTGAAGGACGGTCGATGGGCTCTCACTCACATCCCTCAAAATTTCTTTTGGTGGCAAATAGTACTAGGTCACTCATGTCCCTCATCATGGAGTCACTCAAATTTGGCTTGTGGCTCTCGCTCGCTTTGAGGTGGATCACTCTCTCACTTTTCTCTCCATGATGGGACGAAGCTTGCTTGTCGGCGATCACTTGACTTGAAGACATAGGGTGAAGCACATCGGTGCTCTTCATCTTGAAGCTATATTGATTTGTGAACCCATTGTGTATGGCGCCACGATCGAATTGCCAAGGTCTCCCAAGGAGGAGATGGCAAACGCACATGGGCACCACATCACATTCCAAGGTGTCTTCGTAAGCACCAATCTTGAAGGAAACTTGAACGGTGTGGTCGACTTGTATCGTGTCGGAGTCACTTAGCCATTGGACCTTATAGGGGCGAGGATGCTTTTTCTTGGTCAATTGCAACTTGGAGCAAAGTTCTTCACTTGCCAAATTATGGCAACTTGCTCCGTCGATGATGACCTTGACGGATCTCCCTTGGATACCGGCCTTGGTGTGGAAGATGTGTCAGCGTTGGTCCTCGTCTTGTTGTTGTTGAAGAGTCAAAACCTTAGAAACAACGAGAGCGGGGCTCGGATCATTGTCACAAAAGATTTGAGAGTCTTCATCTTCATTGACTTGCCGGTGCATGTCCACTTGTTCCAAAGCTTCCATCTCATCTCCACTCATGGAGTCATAGGAGCCGTCATCTTGGAGTATCATGGTTTGCCTTGTGGGACACTCATGCATCTCGTGGACTCGGCCTTGACACGTGAAACACTTGATGGAGCTTGTTTTCACGTCATCCGGTGTTGGTGTAGAGGATGACGCTCTTGTTTTGCTTGTAGAGGCGTTGTGTGATGATGAAGACGACTTGTCCTTGAAACTTGACTTGTCATATTTTGTCGCAGAGGTTCGTGTAGAAGGGGCCGTAGTTGGAGTAGCTTGTGTAGTTGCACTGTAGGTCATGTAGGAGGTCTTGGAGTACTTGTAGTCCTCTTGAACTTGACGTTCCGCCTTTGTGGCTTGATGCACTAGCTCAAGAAAGTTGGAGTAGGGTTGGAAATCGACAATTTTCTTGACTTGGTAATTGAGACCATTCAAGAAACGTGTCATAGTTTGCTCATCGTCCTCCTTCACATTTGCTCGTACCATGGCCATCTCCATATCTTGATAGTACTCTTCCGCCGACTTGGTGCCTTGCTTGAGTAGTTGGAGTTTCTTGAAGAGATCGCGATTATAGTGTGTTGGGACGAATCGCGCTCTCATCAGTTCTTTCATTTGTTCCCAAGTGGTGATTGGAGGGTCACCTCTTTCTCTTCTTCGCTCAATCACTTGTTCCCACCAAATGAGCACGTAATCTTGGAACTCGAGGGAGGTCATGGCAATATTCTTGTCCTCTTCATAGTTGTGCAACCGGAATATTTTGTCGACCTTGAGCGCCCAAAAGAGGTAATCTTCGGGACGTTGCTTCCGGAGAACTTAGGCATGGTGAACTTAAGCTTCCCGAAGTGATTTTCCTCATTGTTGTTGTGATTGCGGTACCCTTGTCTTGGAGGAGCATAGTTTTCTTGTTGACCTTGGCGTTGCCTTGGAGCTTGATCATCCACATGGTTGGGATTTGCTTGAGGACGCGCATCTTGTCGTGGAGGGGCATTGTTCTCATGTTGGCCTTGCTCTTGTCTTGGAGCGATCTCATCAATGTGTTTCTCCTCTTGTCTTGGTTGTTGTTGACGTAGGTGTCACATCCGTTGTTGGCGTTCTTGGTGCTCCTCTTGACGTGTGTCCTCTTCTTGGCGTTGTCGACGAAGAGCTTCTTGTTCCTCATGAGCTAGTCGGTTGCATTCTTGCTAGGCATGGGTTGATTCGCGAAGCGCTCGTTGTGCCTCTCGTGCTGGCTCTTCACGACGGTGGTCTTCCTCATGGCGGTGACATAGGCGATCTTGCTCGTAGTTGTCTTGCTCTTGGCGGCAACGGTGATCATGCCCGCGATGTCGACCTTGAGGTTCGTCGTGGAAAGGGTTGCTTGAGTCTTGAGAGAGGCGACGCGCGTCATGTTGTTGTGGTCGAGCTCGAGGAGGAGGACTCTCGCCGAAGGAATCCTCGGAGGAGTGTTGACTTGCGGTGCGCCGTCGAGTTGAGGTAGAAGTGGATGAAGCGCGGTTCACCATCAAGGCACATAGCTCGTCCATTTGTGTTGTCATGAAGTCCTGCGTCTGCTCCTCGGATTCGCGTATGTTGGTGGCGAGGTGCTCGATGCGTTCCGTGATGACATCATGTGCTTGGCACATTCCCTTTTGTGCGGCAGAGAATTGTAGTTTGGTGACGTAGTTGTTCTTGTCGTCGTCATGCTCCTCGAATGTCGGGTTCGTCATAGTGTTCCTATCCATGGCACTCACGTAGATATAAGTGGAAGAATGGGAAAACACAATACCAAATACCGTTCCAAAGGTTGAAATGAGGATCAATCACTCAATGTGAATTCGTGGAAATAGTAGAATTGGTATCGAGTTTGCCCTTCTCACACCTACAAAAGTAATGCTTATGGAGTAGCTTGGTTAGGATTGTGGCACAAAATTTCAAGCAATTCGAGAATATGATGCAATAAACTTGAGATAGATTCGCAATCTCGGAAGGAAGATAATGTGAATCAATAGCAATGAGTGAACTCGGAAACACACACACGAAATAGAAAAGTGGGGTTGTGCAACCAAGACGTGAGCTGAAAATGTGAGATCCACGGAAAACGCTCGTGTTGCACAACTCTAGAGAGACGCTAGCAAGATTGCTCTAATGGGCGTAATACGAACTTGTGCATAACCTCTAAGAAACAAAAATGTGTCGTCTTCCTATTCCCGACTTGCTATGTATGCGGCACGAGTCACTCGCCCAAGGGATCCACGGTGATCAAGTATGATATGCAAATTTGGCGATGCTATTATTCTTTTGACCTTGCTTAAAAGCTTCACTTTTCTTTCCTTTATAAATGATATTTGGAATGTAACTATGTGGGACGTGCACACTAAGATAGCAATTATGTATGCGGGTACTTTGTAACACAAGAGATGATACTAAGATGTATATGCATGCAATTGGAGCTATGCAGAGTATGTATCACTAATGTGCACAAGTAGCGTGGCGCGACAATACTCAATGGCTAGTCTCGATAGGCAAGTAACGCAAAATGCCTAGTGGTAACAATGCGATGGCAAGGGTATAAGTCAAGAGTGTCGTTGCGGTTACCGTCCTTGCTTATGGTGTAGTGTCAACGAAGAGGTGGTTGGTGACGATCCGGGGTGATGATGAGCGGTGATGTCGATGAAGAACCACTTCTAATTAGCCAAAACACCTTAGGAGTGGCGATGTTCGCGACTCAAAATCTCAAATGCCAAAGGGTTGCGAAAGAAAATGGTGGAAAGGTGTGGAAGAAATGGTGGGAAATTGCCAAAAATCCATCAAACAAAAGCAAAAAAAGCTTTGCTGTCTGCTAGGTGCCAGATGTCCGGGCCAATTGCACCGGATGTCCGGGATTCAGGCCGGATGTCCGGGCTGCCCGATCCAGATTGGATCTCAGATTTCTCTATGAACTAGAGGATGAACACGATTTTTTTGGAGAATTGGGGGGGGGGGGATTTGGTGGTGGAAATTGATGGAGATGGCGGGGGAATGATAGATCCACTAGTCCTCTACGAAATCCATGGATCCAAAACAACAAAATCTCATCAAATCCAAGAAATCCAAGAAATTTTGGGTAGGGCTATTTTTGTGGGGATTTACAAATTGGGACGAAATAAAGCAAAATTAGGCTAGAAAACGGTGGGAGAGGCTCCAAATTCGTGATCAACGTGGCTCATAATACCATATGATACGGGGCAAGAGCCGTGGTGGCCGATCGTTCATGAATTGGAGGGGGGAAACGCGAAGAACACGATGAACATGGGGAAGAACGAGAGAAAACACTAAGGGCAAACACAATCACACATCCACTAGATCCATAATAACACAAGGAGAACAATATCCCAAATCAACCAACGATACGAGTAGCGGTACGCGATATCCCACTCCGAAGGAGGGGCCTTGGTATCCCGGAGGATCTTCCCTCTAGAGGGGCCTTGGCATCACTTGGATCTTCTCGCAAAGGAGGTCAAGCTCCTCAAGAGAGACAAGTAATGGAGCTAAGCTCAAGAGCAAACATTAGCTAACCCTAGAGAGAGGGGGAGGAGGTCCTTATATAGTACTAGGGAGAAAAGGGACGAAAGAGAGGGGTACATGGCTCTTTGGCCCGAATCTGCCCACACAGGGGCCGGATGTCTGGGGCTTTAGTGGGGGGCCGGATGTTCGGGGCTTCAGTGGGGGGGGGGGGATGTTCGGGCTCAGGTCCCGGATGTCCGGGCTAGCTGGGGTGGTTTCCAGTAGAACCGGACACGGGCACGCTGGGTTTCCGGGGCTGGTGCCGGATTGTCGGGGCGATGCCGGATGTCCGAGAAGGGCTCGAATGTCCGGCTCTGTAGCTTTGGCTTGGGCGCTGTGGGGATTCCCAGGTGCCGGATGTCCGGGCTGGGGGCCGAATGTCCGGGGCCTGGGAGTGATCTTTCCTTCCCTTGGTCCTCGAGTCCATGCGTCTCCGGATCCGTCTTCATGATGGCTTGGCCTTCACTCCGAGCATCTCCTAGGTCGTCTTCATAGTACCTAATCACGCAAAGAGTCTCCGCTTGAGGTAGCATCCATGATCCAAGAGCATCAAAGGGAGAATCATAAAGGAGGGATGTCACCTCGTTTGTAATGGCACGTGCGCGGGCTCTCGTCATGGGGCCTTTCGTAGCTTGAGGTGTTGGTGATGGGTCCATGGTGGTGCTCATGCGATGCTCCGCAATCAGAGTGGCTGTATGCACTATATTGGTGCTACAATATCATATGGTGACACTTCTTTCTTTTCTCTAGGTGTTGGGAGGATGCACGATATTATATGTTTTTATAGGCCAATTGCTGCTGATTGATTTAAAAAATCGTTGCCCTAGTCATAGTCATAAACAGAATCCAAAATTGAATGAAAGAGCTTCAAAATTGAGGAACATAGTGAATAAAAAAATGGAAGAGCTCCTTGAGAAATTTTTGACCCGGTCAAAATTGAGTGGCTCAATTCTAAATTGAAGACCTCAATTAATTGTGAGCTTTAAAAATTAGGAAGCATAATGTATACTAAAAGGGTTGGACGCGCTTTGTCGCGTCGTTGGTGTTGTTAAAAAGATACCCATATTGTTTCAAAATTTAAGATGTATTACTTTTTTGAAAAATCAAATCAAGTTTGATCAATTTTGTAGAGAAATATATCAAAATTCATAATATGAAATCGATATGATTAGATTCATCATGAAATGAATTTTGGAAAAAGTTTACTATTGTGGATGTTGACATTTCTTGCTCTGAACTTGGTCAAGTTGAAGAAAATTGACTTTTTGAAAAACTAATACCCCTTATATTTTGAAACTAATGGGATATTTACATTGGGGATGGACGAGTTGACGGTGTGTGTTTTATTTTTATTAATAGTGCGATGGTGTGGTGACCTTTCATGGTGTGATCTGTGTTATCCGTTATGTGGAGGAAATTTCCGCGTCGGCAAGTGCATTACTATATTGGTGTTACAATATCACATGTGAGAGTTTTTTTGGGTGATGGAAGGGTGCGTAGAATTGACATGTTTTATAGGCCAGTTGTTGCTCATTAATTTCAAAAATTGTTAATCCGGTCAAAATCGTAAACCGAATATAAAATTGAATATCTTAATTAAATGAAAAAGCTTCAAAATTAAGAAACATAATGAATTAAAAAATGAATGGGAGAGATGGTTGAGAAATTATTGACTCAGCCAAAATCTGGTAACCCAAAAGATCTCAATGAATTGTGAGGCCCAAAAATTTAAAAGCATAGTGTGTGGTATAAAATAATTAAATAAAAAATCTTTAAAAAAATTGTTGAACCAATCAAAATTAGGTGACCTAATCCCAATTGGAAGCCTTTGAATGTGGGCTTGTTAAAACTAGGAAGTATAGTATTACGGAGGATTATAATTGAATGGGAGAACTTTAAGAAATTGTTGGCACGTCCAAAATCGGACGATCCAATTTCTTTTGGAGACCTCAATTAGATATAGACTCTTTAAAGCTAGGGAGCATAGTGTTATTATCAGAACACCTCCATGCATATTTTTTTAACACATCTGTATGCAATTTTTTATCTACTTGGTTTCTCTTGCATGTCTAAAATGTCATTGATTACAATTTTTGCATGTCTAAAATGTCATATGACATATTTGTCATTACTTTTTACAACATGTTCAAATCGTCTTCATCATCGATATTTAAAAATGGTTGATTGTGTATGATTTCTAGAAATTCATTTATTCATGAACATAGGAGGTACCTACAGCGCTAAGCAACTGATTCTGGGTCACAACACCTACAACGCTATATAAATTCGAGCAAGTTTTCTCGCCAAAAAAATTAAATTTGAAACTATTCGCCACCCGGCCCATTCAAGAGAATTCGCCACGACACTCCACAGCCCATGGGGAAACAACCCAACCGAGCAACGAGCCCAGGGCCTCTACAACCGCCATAGCTTTTCCTCCAAGCAATGCGTCATCACAAACCTCCTACCACCCTTCACCCACTGACACCCGGGCTCGCCAATCTCGTGGCTCCACAAGTCATTCCCTATGTCTCACCTCCCCTGCGCACCCCCGCGTAACCCCTTTCATTCACCCAAGCTACTGCTAGACGCACCCGCAACAACCCCTGGCAACCTTCACCACATCACGTACAGACGGGTCCCACATGGTCATTGACCTCCTGACCCCACTTGTCGGCGGCTGCGGGAGCAGGAGATATTTCCGTCCCGTACGCGCGTGTCGGAGCCGCAGAAATATCTCTCGTCTCGTGGTGCCTGCCTATTAACCAACCCCATTCGCTCTCCCCACCTCTCCACTCCTCGTCTCCTCCCCCTCCTCCCCAGAACCCTAAACCCCGACGCCGCCTAAACCCTAGCCGCCGCCGCCGCAGCTAGGATGTACGCCATGATCCGCCGCGCGGATCCCCTCCGGAGGCGCGCAGCGTCGGCCGTCCTGGCCGCGCTGCTGCAGCACCCGGCGGGCCCCTCCGCCGCCGGGGCGTCGGCGTCGGCGTCGGTGCTGCCGCCGCGGTCGCCGCTCCCGCCGCAGGCGATGTGGTTCCACTCCAGGCCGGGGCCGCTCGGGTTCCGGGAGGCGGGGGCCGCGCGGGCCGGGGCGCACGCCCAGTTCGCGGCGGACGAGGGGTGGAACTACGAGGAGAAGAGGACGCCGTCGGGTGGAGTGGCTGCGGCTGGGGTTGGGGCCGGCGCCAAGGAGCAGGGGCTGGAGGTGGCCAAGCTCGGGATCTCGTCCGAGATCGTCAAAAGGCTCGCTGCCAAGGGCATCACCAAGCTGTTCCCCATCCAGGTAAATGGAGGAGGCTGGCACGCGGCCTTTTTCTCCCCCTCTTCGATTGGAACGTGATTGTTTCTTACCGTAATCGTCCGCTCTCTGAGCTACTGCTTGATTTACTGTTGCGCACTCAGTTACTTTTTCGTAGGAATAAGAGCATCTCCTCCTTTTGGAATGTTTTTATAATCTCTGCACAGTTAATTAGTTCTGAAGATAGCTCAGTCCAAGGCTTGCTCCGATGTGGGAACTGATTAGCATTTCTGTTCGTGGGGCCTCCCCAATATTATAAATTTTTAGATGTTGTAAATTGGCCCAAGTGTGTTGCTACTTCGTAAATTCCCCAACATTTCAACTAGTGAAATTTTTACACTGCAAGTTAGACCATATCGAACCTTATAATTATTATTATGTAACGAAAGACAAATTGAAGGTTGCACATTGTTCAGCAGCTAATTAGCCGTTGCACCTGTTTTTTTTTATTGGTCTGTCTAGGGCACATTCCCCATGTATTGTGCATCTAAGATACACCTGTTCAACCCCATATCACCTAGAACAAGTCATGGACTTCTTAAATGAAAGAAAGTCTCGTGGGAACGTTTTCAACGAAATAAGATGCAAAATCAATGACACAGGACCTAGATGTGCTATACTTAAGGCACATCTAGATGTGCTTTAGCAAACCCGTATTATTATTATATGCTTCGGTTGTCTTTTCAGTTATAATAGTTATATACATGCTCTGCTGTTTTTTTTCCTTCTGCTTCTATATTGTATTCCCCTGGAAGTAGCCTATATTTGTTACTGCTTGACTGATCACACCATTGGTGTTTGTCTCATGTTTGGATGTTAAACTTGGCTTCCTTTTGCTGTGATATCTAGAAAGCTGTCCTTGAGCCAGCAATGCAGGGCAAGGACATGGTTGGCCGTGCCAAAACGGGGACAGGAAAAACTTTGGCTTTTGGTATCCCCATAATGGATGCGATTATTCGCCATAATGAAATCAACCAGTAAGTTTGTAACACTTTTAGCATCAAAACATTCATCGTTTTTAATGTACTCCATTTGGTGCCATGTTGTGTTGTATTGTCATCTCAATTGAATCTTTGGATTAACAGACCTGGACGGTTTCCTCTGGCGATATGTTTGGCCCCAACACGGGAACTTGCAAAACAAGTTGACAAAGAATTTGTTGATTCTTCCCCGCTGCAGACACTCTGTGTATATGGAGGCACTCCAATTCAGCAACAAATGAGAGCACTTGACTATGGTGTTGATGTAGTTGTTGGGACACCTGGACGGGTAATTGATCTGCTAAAGAGAGGGGCTCTGAATTTGTCAATGGTCCAGTTTGTTGTTCTCGATGAAGCAGACCAGATGCTGTCAGTGGGTTTTGATGAAGATGTTGAGATAATTTTGAATAAGGTGCCTCAAAAACGTCAAACCTTGATGTTCTCGGCAACAATGCCACCCTGGATACGCAAGCTGATGCAGAAGTACCTCAAAGATCCGGTCATAGTCGACCTTGTGAGTGCTACTTCCTTTTCTCTTAATACCAATGTTTCACTGAACCCTGCACTTTGATTTCATTGCATAATTTCTTGAGCCGTATCTGACCTTATTTGTCATCATTTGCTGGGTTGATTTGTGCTAGTCATCTTCTCAGAACTGGAGTTTATAAAGAGAAGTAACTTCAGTTTTGTTATCTTAGCATTTTGTTTTGCTTTCTCCCATATTTCTTCGTAGCTATCTAGTTCTGACTTATGTTGTCTCATTTCTACTAGTAAGGTAAACTTTGCATTAGTATCAAAAGGCATATTATGAAAATTCTCCTAGCGGTGTTGGTGTGATGGTACAAATTTCTCTATTTTTGTGCTGTACTGATATTTTTAGAAGTCTTCTTCCTGCTAAGCGCCAATGACATGAAAACTATCATAGTTTATTTGAAGTCTTAATAGTTCCATGTTCACCTTACAAACTGCAAAGTTATGAACCAGGAAAAATATGAGGGTGAACCTTGCTCTTTGTTTCATCTGCATGTCTATCATCCTAAGCACACTTTTAAGAAATAAGTAGCTACTACCTGGAATTGGTTTATGACACTATTCCTAGTTTATTTGAGGTCTTAACAGTTTCATTTTCACCTCACAAACTGCAAAATTATGAACCATGAAATGTGTGAGGGTTAACTTTGCTCTTTGTTTCATCCACATGTCGATCATCCTAAGCACACTTCCATTATGAAGTAAGTAGCTACTACCTGGAATTGGTTTATGATACTCTTCCTTTTATAGGTTGGTGAAGATGATCAGAAGTTGGCAGAAGGGATTTCTCTGTTGTCTATTGCTACAGAGAATCATGCAAAACCTGCTGTCCTTGCACAATTGATTCAGGCAAGATTGTTTGTTCTGTAGTAACAACTGATTTTTTCTTCTTAAGTGCTATCTTGGTTTCTTTCTGCACTCTGATGTAATTTGTGTTTTCATTGCAGGACCATGCTAAAGGAGGTAAGTGCATCGTATTTACACAAACAAAAAGGGATGCTGATCGGTTGTCATACACCATGGGTCGAACTGTCTCATGCCAAGCCCTTCATGGAGATATTACACAAGCCCAAAGAGAGAGGACACTTCAAGGATTTCGTGAAGGGCGCTTTAATACTTTGATTGCCACTGATGTTGCTGCTCGTGGTTTGGATATTCCAAATGTGGATCTGGTTAGTGTTTTTACTGTCCTTCCCTTCTTTGTCATTTAGAACTGTGTTCTTAATCTGTTTAAAGTTGGCAACATTATCTCATTGCAACATATGTCGTCAAATTCCTTGACTGGCTCTGTTTCCTTTTTCAGGTGATACATTATGAATTGCCAAACAATTCAGAGATATTCGTTCACAGGTCAGGCCGTACTGGCCGTGCTGGGAAGAAGGGTACTGCAATTGTGATGTACAGCTACAACCAAAGTAGAGCTATCCGGGGGATCGAGAACGACGTTGGAGGCAAGTTTCAGGAGGTGAGGTTTTGCGTCATGTCAAGTCGCTGCTCAAGTTTTTTATTGTGACATTTGTGCTGACTTGTCATCACTTTTTCTCAGCTTGCAAAGATCAACGTTGAAGGTTCTGATCTGACGATGGCCAGTGGTTTTGATTCCTACGGAGGTGGAGGCGGTGGTGGCCGCTCACGCGGTGGCGGTTTTGGTGGCCGCAGTGGCGGTTTTGGCAACTCTTCGAGCAGAGGTGGTGGGTTTGGTGATTCAGGGTTCGGTCGTTCAGGTGGTGGGTTTGGTCGTTCAGGTGGCGGCGGCAGCGGTGGATTTGGCGATTCAGGGTTTGGCCGATCAGGTGGTGGTGGTGGATTTGGGGATTCAGGGTTTGGCCGATCAGGTGGTGGTGGAGGATTCGGCTCAAGTGGTGGATTTGGGGGTTCTGGTTCAGGGCGGTCTGGTGGGTTTGGTAGCGGCTCTGGTAGCTCTGGCTCTAGCTGGGGTGGATTCGGCAGCTTTGGAGGCAAAAGCTCCTGATTGATCAACCCTACATAGCCCAGCAAAATTTTGATTCGAGCGGAAGGCAACCGTGGTGGTCTATTATGTTATGGAGTCCCATAACCGGTTCAGCTTGATGGTTCTTATATATGGAAAGCCCTCTGTCAGAAGAGGTAAATTAACATGGTCTGATTCTTGTCCGGTAGTACAAGGTCGAATTTCTAGCGTGGACAACTTACGCTTATATTGCCTGGAGCTGCCAACGTTGAAGGCAGCTGGAAATAATCACGGGGCTTTCTTCTTTTTCCGTTTCCTGGTGCAAGCTATTTGCAGCAGTAGGGTTCCTTGTAAAATATATGCACCGTGCCTGTCTTCTGTGGATCACAATATATATCTGCCTTTTTAGTAGTTTTTGTATTGTATTATCAAGCCTTTTGTGGACCTTATCTAATGGCCGGAACTAGTCTCTAGAAGCATATGTTATAAATCTATATGCATCAGGCACCATGACTAATTATTGCTAATCGCTAAGCTGTCAGCTCGCGGCACGTAAACCATCTCTCCTCTGTTGGCTATACGACTTCTGCTGTGGAGTACATTCCATCCCGAGTTAAAGCTAAGAAATGTGAAGACTCGTTTTTCTTTCTGTGAGAGCTGTTTGAATATTGCTTCACAATGTTGACAAAAATAAAAATCACTTTAAAAAAAATACATGTGGATAACAGCTCTGTGGCTCAGCAACAAAGAATTGGCCTGCACGCTCGGTGCTAATCGCTTCTTCTACTGTTGTGATTAATTAGCACATATAATTAGTGAGAAATCTCCCCTTGCCTAACCGTCATGCGGTTCCTCCCGCAACGGATGACTCTCTCTCCCGTCCCCTAGAACCGACACATCCTCTTAGATCGTCGCGTCTCTCTAGACCATATAAATTGTACTTTTCAACGATCAATCAATGGAAGTTTCCATTCTTACACGTTATCAGCACGCAGAACAACCAGCGAGAGCGAAAGAGAACAGAGAAGGAAAGGAGAACAACCGGTGAGATGCCAGGCCTCGTCTCCTTCCTCCGCCTGCTTCGCGAGGACGGCCGTCGAAGCCGCCTCATTGCCCGTCGTCGTCATGGAGTTGGTGGCCTCTGCCGTCACCATCGTCGGATGCAAGCCATCTGCCGGTTTGGCTGCAGCGTCGTTGGACGTGGTGCCCCTAGCGGCCTCCGCGCCGCCGGACGCACTCAACACGATGCTCACCACGTCCCGCTTGTGACCAGGGGGGTTTGTCGGGACCCCGATCCTAAGACATGAATTCAGCCTGTAACACGTCACACCACTTTGCGTGGGTCTCACACACGGTAACCCACGGATGTCGTCTTACCTTGGCTGGGACCGTTTGCGCCTTTTGGCTCACGGATATGAACATGTCGCTAGCATTCACACATCAAAGAACCCGAGTCGACATGACTAGTTATAGATCCAAGTGGCACAACCGTACGGGGACAGACATACGTAACCCAGCAATGCAGGTGTCAGTCATCAGCGTGTGTAGACGAGTCATAGCAAGCTACAGGGACCCCAGTACGCCGTGGGACATAAATGTCATCACTGCACGTAGACGAGTCGTAGCAGGCTACAGGAACTCCATTACACTGCGAGACATTTCCTCGAAGGGACAGACATAGCAGCAAAGAAGGATATATGCGGGTCAATCAATGTGTTCGGAACAGTAGCAAACTACCAAGGCTCGGTGGAAGCACAAAGATGCATTTCCTCGTAAAGAAGGCTACTAAAGGCACACAACTAGGTGTCGAATCTCACGCATACCAATGCATTTCAATCATACACGCACTATGCACGATATGCGTAGATACAACATGGCATCACAACAAAACTCTACAACATAACATTTATTTAGGAGGCTCCGAGGAGCCAACATAGTATAATGTTACAAGCAGATGGGGTCACATGACCCAACATTCAGAGCATACAAACAACAAGCGAAAATTACATGTCTGAGTATAGACATCTACAAAAGCGGCTGGAAGAGCCTGAAAAGCTACAACGACCCTACCATAGGAGCCAGACCTCTGTCTGGGTTACTAAGCTAATCCGTCGATGTCAACGTCAGAGGAAACATAACTGAACAACGTCTATCTTTGCAAAAATGTAAATAACCAACAGTGAGTACGAAGGTACTCAGCAAGTCTTACATCAGAACTATCTACATATGCATCATGTATCAATGAACGGGATTGTGGGGTTTACTGCAGAATGCTAGCTTTGACCTTTGACTATCCTAGACTACGACAAAGTAACTAACATATCACTACTCTCTCGTCTCCCTACGAGAGAGCACACACGAGTCCACAAGTTCACCAGCTCAATATACCACTATGAATTCTCTCTCGTCTTCCTACGAGAAGCCATCCATAGCAGTCACACTTGTTTGCTACATTTTAGAGTATCCAGTTAAAGTTGTCTATGAACAATGCAAGTCTCCAAGTAGTTCATATCCGTGGACGCCGCTATTCGAATAGATAAATTACCCTGCAGGGGTGTGCTTCGTCACACATGCTCCCGCCACTTACCGCCATGTGCACGTAAAATGGCACCTTGGCAACCTTCAAGAGGAAGCCCAACGAGGGAGTCGACCACAGACGTTAACCTTCAATGACTCTAGCCCAAGGCAGTCGCCTAACTGAGTTGGTCACCACAATCGAGAATCCGGCCGTGTTTCACAATTCGGACTCAGAAGTTGTGTACAGGGCCCCAAGCCGGTCCCGGTTGGGCCGTTCATTCACTTCGCAGGCCCGGCCACATCCTATCAACGTTTCGAACTAGTGCGACTCCTAGGCAGAGAACAGGGTAGGTTAATAGGCCGAGAGAGCTCGAGTTACCGGAGCCCAATGTGCGGTAGTAGCTAATCTTGGAACACAAACACGAAACTCAGCTCCTATGAGTGGCTTCAATGAGATAACCCACCATGTACTCCTACATGGCCTCTCATCGCTACCTTTACCAAAACGAGTTCAACACTTAACCCTCATCATCAGGACACATCCGTTTCACTCTGGTTCATCACCCAGATGAATCAGACCTGACACAACTCTAAGCATAGGAAGCACAACAGGGTTATAGCACAACATGGCTCAAGCATCTACCAGGTATGCTAGGTTGCTTGGTATAGCTATTTACTGTGAAAATGACAGGTCATGCAAAGGAGTGGGTTCATCTACCACAACATAAGTAGCAGTCGAATCGCGTTGTCCTAATGCATTGAAATGAGAGCAAGAGCGAGAGAGTGGGATTGTATCGAATATGCTCAGGGGGGGGGGGGGGTTCTTGCTTGCTTATCAGAAGAACTCACCTGTTCTTCGATGTCATCGATAACTACGTCTCGCAAGTCTATCGACAAGATCAAGCAAGGTACAAATTAAGCACGGCAAATGCTTCACAATGATGCATGATAATGACATGGCAATATGTTGCTGGTTTGAGCTAATGCATCTACCAACAGTTAAATGAAGATGGTTTGAACCCAAGGTTCAAATTCAACTCCACATGTAAGGGTACATAATGCATTTTGAACAAAATGTCCAAGTTCTCCTATTTAGGTTGCTCTAACATGCATGAAAATGCCACCATCAGATTCATTGGACTTTTCTGATAAATTTTCATATATAAATTATTTTCATCTGACTTACCGATTATTTTCTATGAATTTTGAAAGATTTTACTATTTTCTAGATTATTTTTATTATAGAAAATATTTACTACGTCAGGCCGATGTCACCATGACGTCAGCGGTTCAACTGCGCCGGCCCCAAGTCAAACCTGACGGTTGGGGCCCACACGTCAGTGACACAGGGTTAATCCCTGCGCTGACTGGGGTTTGACCCTCCCCAGGGGCCCACACGTGAGTGACTAGGGGCCTAATTAAGCGGGGATTAGGCCCTAATGGCCGGCCACGTCGGCGCTTGCTGGAGTTGGGCCGGCGGCGACCCGAACCGCGGCGGAAGCTCGTCGGAGATGGTCGGAAAAGCGCTTCCGGTGACTAAATCGACGGACGAGAGCATCTATGGGACGCCCATGCTCGTCCGCATCCAACTGGACAAGCGACAGCGCCTGAGGTGATCCAGAATGGCGACGGCGATGAGCACGTCGGCGATGAGGTCTCGTCCATGATGGTCGTCGCAGCTAGGGGGGAAATCAATGGCGCTTCTTGGGGGAAAAGAACCGGTGACTCACCTTCATCTCGTTGAGAAGATCAGGGGGCTCCAGGACGTCTGGTAGGCGGCGAATCGATGATGGTGCTCCTCGGTGTCCGGCAGCGAAGATGAAGTCGATGGCGTTGCTGCGGTGCTCCACAAGTCGCTTGGCTCGCTGGAGAATACTACGGGGGCTCAACGGAGCTCGTGGGCATCTCGGGGCGGCTAGGGGAGGCCGGAGGCCGTGGCGGCAGCAAGTTGCGGTGACGATGGCCGTCGGTTGCGGGCGGGGAGAGGAGCAGAGAAGGGAGAGAGCAGCAGGGAGGAGAGGAGATGTGCACGGGGTGTGCGGGGCATCCTAATCCAGCTCGGGGCAACGACGGCAAGCAGGAGGTGGCGAGGCGCATGGCCGAGCGCGTCGGACGCGTCCCCTGTCCCGCTGGTGAGAGGAGGTGGATAACTGGCCACTTGGCCAGTTGGGCAAGCTCCCGCCTGGGCCAGGCAAACCAGGTAAGTCCTCTGCCTTTCTTTTTATTTCTTGTTTCTATTTTTCTGACATTTTGTTCTGTTTTTTTAATGTTAAAACATTTATAAAATCCTGAGAAATTGCATGTGGCCTAAATGAATTTAATCTGTGCCACACAATAATTTCCAGAATTATTGGACATATATTTTTATATATAGAAAATATATATCCACTGCAAATAGGGTTAAACTAATTCAATATCCCAATAAAATATTTCTGTGATCCAAAATATTGGTTGACAATTTTATCTCAGTCCAATATTTTATTAGAGAACGAGGACCATTTTCTTGGAACTGTTTGAAGCAATTTTTATAATGCTTATTTGACAAAATTTTGAATTGTGAGGCTTGATCATCCCTCATTTCATTTTCATTTGAAAACAAAAATGCTTGCATGAATGCATTGGCAAACATAAAGAAACTAGGGTTGTGACAACTCACCCCCACTAAACAAGAATCTTGTCCCGAGGTTCAAGAGTAGTCGGGAAGAGTGCACGGTACTCAAGCCGAAGACGATCTTCACGCTCCCAGGTTGCTTCATCCTCGAAATGGTGTGACTACTGAACCTTTAGAAACTTGATGCTGCGACGTCGAGTGCTGCGCTCGGCTTCATCAAGAGTACGAACGGGATACTCTCGATATGAAAGGTCATCTTGGAGATCAAGCGTTTCGTGGTCTACTTCGCGGATAGGATCCTTGAAGCAACGCCTGAGTTGAGAAACGTGGAACACATCATGAACTTTGGAAAGTTCCGAGGGTAGTTCCAATTGGTAGGCAACCTCTCCTCGTTTAGCGAGAATGCGAAAAGGACCAATGTAACAAGGAGCCAATTTGCCTTTGATACCGAAACGATGGGTACCCTTTAGAGGTGAAACCTGAAGGTAAGCCTTCTCGTCAACTTCATAACTTACTTCCTTATGACGACGGTCATATTGACTCTTTTGACGAGATTGGGCGGTTTTCAAATTCTCACAAATGATGCGAACTTGCTCTTCTGCATCCTGGATCATATCTGGTCCAAAGAATTGTCTTTCACCGGTTTCTGACCAGTTTAATGGCGTTTGACATCTTCGTCCATACAGAACTTTGAAAGGAGCTTTGCCCAGACTAGACTGGAAGCTATTGTTATAAGCAAATTTGGCAAATGGAAGACATTTCTCCCAGTCCATTCCGAATGAGATAACACAAGCTCTGAGCATATCTTCAAGAATTTGATTGACTGTTTCTACTTGACCACTTGACTGAGGGTGATAAGCGGTGCTAAAGGAGAGATGGGTTCCCATAGCATTCTAGAAACTTTTCCAAAATCGAGAAGTGAAAAGACTTCCATGATTAGAATTGATTTCTAGAGGAACACCATGAAGAGAAAATATTCGAGAAATATACAGATCTGCTAACTAACTAACAGTTATACTTTCTCGAACTGGAAGGAAATGAGAAACTTTTGAAAGGCAATCGATGACCAAGAAAATGGCATAATTCCTTTCTTAGTATTTGGAAAGCGAGTGATGAAATCCATACCGACCTTGTCCCATTTCCACTCGGGAATAGCCAAGGGCTGAAGGATGCCAGCAGGCCTTTGATGCTCTGCTTTAACGTGACGACAAATATCGCAGTTAGCAATGAATTGAGCGATTTCTCTCTTCATCCGGGTCCAGCAAAACCTCCGGCGTAGGTTCTGATACATCTTAGTACTACCAGGATGAATCATGAGAGGAGATTCATGAGCTTCCTTAAGGACCAGTTCTCGAAGTTATTGCTTCTTGGGAACCACCAAGCGATCCTCAAAGAATACAACACCTTGATCATTTACCGAGAAAGAACGAGCAACTCCCTTGGTTATGTTGCTCTTGATACGGGAAATTCCCGTATCCTGCTTCTGGGCAGCTATGATCTGATCCTCAAGAGTCGGTTTCGTCACCAAGGTAGAAAGAGATCCTCGAGGAACAATGTGAAGATTCAACTTACAAAATTCCTCATGGAGAAGTGGTTGACTTTGTAGCAACATGAGGTTGTTACAATAGGGTTTACGACTTAGTGCATCAGCCATGACACTGGCTTTGCCTGGGGTGTAAGATATTCCTAGGTCGTAGTCCGTAATCAACTCAATCCATCGTCTTTGCCTGAGATTCAAATCCGGTTGGGTGAATATATATTTGAGACTCTGGTGATCGCTGTATATTTCGCAATGATTACCCAGAAGGTAATGTCGCCAAGTGACAAGTGCATGGACTACTGCGGCAAGTTCGAGATCGTGTGTTGGATAATTCTCCTCATGTGGATGCAACTGTCGAGATGCGTAGGCAATCACATGACGATCTTGCATAAGAATGCAACCTAGATCTTGTCGCGAAGGATCACAATAGATAACAAAGTCCTTTGTGAAATCTGGGGGTACAAGTACCAGGGCAGTAGTCAGTCGTGTTTTCAACACTTGAAAACTTTCCTCACACTTTGGAGTCCACTCGAACTTCTTATCTTTCTTGAGGAGTTCAGTTAGAGGTTTGGAAACTTTGGAGAAGTTATCAACGAAGCGACGACAATAGCTCACTAAGCCAAGGAAACTCCTAACTTGCTTCACCGCTTCAGGTTGAGTCCAATCAAGGGCAGCTTGAACTCTCTTGGGATTGACAGCAATACCTTTTGCAGAGATTACGTGGCCTAGATAGGTCACTTCCGGCAACCAGAATTCACACTTAGAGAATTTGGCGTAAAGGCGATGCTCTCGAAGTTTCATCAATACCAGCCTAAGATGCTCGACATGTTCTTCTTCGTTCTTTGAGTATATGAGGATATCATCGAGGTAAACCATGAAAAATTTGTCCAAATACTCCATGAAGATTGAATTCATTAAGCGGGAGAAGGTGGCTGGGGCACTGGTTAGACCGAAGGACATGACGGTGTACTCGTATTGGCCATAACGAGTGACAAAGGCCGTCTTTGGAATGTCCCTGTTCCTGATTATGATTTGATGATAACCTAATCTCAAATCCATCTTGGAGAAGACTGCGGATCCAGCAAGCTGATCATACAGATCGTTGATCCCGGGGAGCAGTTATTTGTTCTTTATCATGACCGGATTAACCGGCCGATAATCGATAACCATCCGGTCCTTACCATCCTTCTTCTTGACGAAGAGGATAGGACAAGCCCATGGAGAAGAACTAGGACGGATAAAACCTTTCTTCAAAGATTCATCAAGTTGGATCTTAAGCTCAGCTAGCTCTTGGGGAGACATCTTATAGGGCCTTCTAGCAATTGGATCGGTTCCTGGAATAAGTTCTATGACAAACTCTACTTCTCTGTCAGGTGGAACACGTGACAATTCTTCTGGAAAAACATACGGAAAGTCACGGACTACCAGGATGTTTTCAAGGTCTAGAAGAGGATTGGCATTGAGGGAATAAATCATGCCCTCAGGAAGGCGGGTTTGGAGCTTGACTATCTGGCCAGAAGGATGGGTAAGCTGAACAGACCTAGTGAAAAAAAATCGATTTTGGTATGATGAACTGTCATCCAGTCCATCCCCAAAATGATATTGATGTCCGAGGACTTTAGAGCTATTAGAGAAGCAAAGAATACTAAACCATCAACAAGGATTTGATTTCCATGGCTTACTCTAGCAGTTTGCCATTTGGAACCCGGAGTTTGAACTTCCAAAGGAGTTGGCATAATATCAAAAGACATATCATGCGACATGGCATACCTTTCCGAAATGAAAGAGTGAGATGCTCCAGAGTCAAATAGAACTGAAGCTGGATGAGAATTGACAAGGAGCGTCTTAAGCATGACAATAGCATCATCTTCAGCTTATTCTATAGTCACATGGTGAACACGTCCACAAGTATAAACAACTGACCTAGCATTCAACTTCTTGATTTGGGGCTTGCCACGACCGGCAACATTGCTTGAAGAGGATGGAACATTTGCTCGCAAAGGGCAATTCTTTGAATAATGTCCAGGCTGACTGCACTTGAAGCATGCCCCATGAATGAGACGTGTATCTGAGTTGAGCATCTGGTTAATGAGGTTCTTCTAGGGAACCCATGGCA
Source organism: Hordeum marinum (assembly GCA_022496015.1). Classification (NCBI taxonomy): domain Eukaryota; kingdom Viridiplantae; phylum Streptophyta; class Magnoliopsida; order Poales; family Poaceae; genus Hordeum; species Hordeum marinum. The sequence continues at coordinate 47,082,681 of CM039676.1, forward strand.
TCGACGGGCGAGGCGCCACATAGGATGGCCTCGGTGCATATCCCGGAGGAAGAGCGGTGTTTGGAATCCATATTATACGCCTTTGAGATATAGAGACTGATGATGACCCAAAATCACAGTTGCGCTTGCGAGATTCCTCATAGGTCATCCTACCAGTTTATGCTTGAATGGCTTTGTTCACCAGAACCTGGAAGGTAGCAAACTCATGCAAATTGAGGTCACGACGTAGCTCTAGATCGAGACCTTTCCTGAACCTTGCTTGCTTCTTAGCATCTGTGGATACTTCTTCAGGTGCATAACGCACGAGGCATCCAAATTCATGGCTATAGGCATCCACATCCATCTTGCCTTGGGCCAGGTTGCAAAACTCCTCTTGCTTAGAATCTATCAAGGCTTGCGGAATATGATGCTCACGAAAAGCCTCACAAAATTCCTTCCATGAAATAGCTTGGCCTGCAGGTCGCATGGCCTCGAAATTCTCCCACCACAGGCTGGCGGAAGCTTCAAGGTGATATTCAACATAAGTAACCTTGTCTCCTTCAGCCACGTTTGCATAACGCAACTTATTGCTGAAGCTATGGAGCCAATCATCTGCGTTCAGTGGCTCAATGGAGTGCTAGAAGGTGGGCGGTTGCAACTTGATGAAGTCTTTGATGGATACTAGCTCATTGCGCTAATGGGCTATATTCTTCTCGATGTGCTCCAACAAACGGTTTGTGGCACGCTTGTTCCTCTCAACTTCTAGCATAACCTCTGCCAACGAGGGTTGGTCAGGAGGATCTTCTTCATCCCTACCACCTCCATGGTTCTCACTACGACTAGCAAATCTCCAGTTAACTGGCGACATCCTGAAGGAAACAACCAGGGTTCAGAAACAAGGAAGAACACTTTAACACCATGAATCCTAGGTGAACTTGGAAAGCATAACGACTATACGAGCATGAAATATGAGGCAACCTGCACAAGATTTGGGAGCATAACCACTCCACATCATGGTTCAAGGCATAGAGATAACATAGGCATCACTTCTCATGACTCTGATGGGACAAAACTTGTCAAACAACCATTCTATGGGTCTGTGGTCCAGTAACTCGTCATCCTAGCAGATAGGTAAGAAGCCTAGTTTTTAATCCCCGTAGAAAGGAAGAGAGTGACCCAGAATAGAATAACTTGAGGAAAGGAGCAAAAAGAGCCTTACGTCCCTTCCACAATCAATTCCCTTATATAACTAGTGGATTACTAGACCCAACATTGACCAATTTGGCTTTGTAAACCTACAAGTAGTTCAGCTCTGATACCAACACTATCGGGACCCCAATCCTAAGACATATGAATCCAGCTTGTAACACGTCACACCACTTTGCGGCTATTGGGAGACGTAGTAGTAAATCAAAAAAATTCCTACGTGTCACCAAGATCAATCTATGGAGAAACCAGCAACGAGTGGGGGGGAGTGCATCTTCATACCTTTGAAGATCGCAAAGCGGAAGCGTTACTAGAACGCGATTGGTGGAGTCGTACTCGCAGCGATTCAGATCGCGGTGGGTTCTGATCTAAGTGCCGAAAAACGGCGCCTCCACATTCAACACACGTGCAGCCCGATGATGTCTCCTACGCCTTGATACAGCAAGGAGGAAGGAGAGGTTGAGGGAGAGCTCCGGCAGCACGACGACATGGTGACGGTGGAGCTGCGTGGTACTCCGGCAGGGCTTCGCCAAGCGCTACGGAGGACAAGGTGGAGAGGTAGGGCTGCGCCGAGAGAGACACACACAGAGAGAGAGATGCGTGTCGCCGACAGCCCCAAGGGCTCCACTATATATAGGAGGAGGGGAGGAGGGTGCGCAGCTCCTAGGGTTCCCACCCTACGGCCGGTGGCAGCCCTAGATGGCTCCTTGTGCGGTGGCCACAGAGGGAGAGGGAGGGGCGACACCCTAGGTGGGCCTAAGGCCCATCTGTGCTAGGGTTTGCCCCTCTCCTCCTTGTGCTGCGCCTTGGGCCTTGGTAGGAGGCGCACCAGCCCACTCTGGGGCTGGTCCCTTCCACCTTCGGCCCATGCAGCCCTCTGGTGCCGGTGGCCCCACACGATGGACCCCCGGAACCCTTCCGGTGGTCCCGGTACATTACCAGTGATGCCCGAAACACTTCCGGTGACCAAAACCTCACTTCCTATATATGAATCTTTACCTCCGGACCATTCCATAACTCCTCGTGATGTCCGGGATCTCATCTAGGACTCCGAACAACCTTCAATAACCACGTACACTATTTCCCTATAACCCTAGCATCGTCGAACCTTAAGTGTGTAGACCCTACGGGTTCGGGAGGCATGTAGACATGACCGAGACACCTCTCCGGTCAATAACCAACAGCGGGATCTGGATACCCATGTTGGCTCCCACATGCTCCATGATGATCTCATCGGATGAACCATGATGTCGAGGATTCAATCAATCTCGTATAAAATTCCCTTTGTCTACGGTATGGCACTTGCCCGAGATTCGATCGTCGGTATCCCTATACCTTGTTCAATCTCGTTACCGGCAAGTCTCTTTACTTGTTCTGCAACCCATCATCCCGTGGCTAACTCCTTAGTCACATTGAGCTCATTATGATGATGTCTTACCGAGTGGCCCAGAGATACCTCTCCGTCACACGGAGTGACAAATCCCAGTCTCGATTCGTGCCAACCCAACAGATACTTTCGGGGATAACCATAGTATACCTTTATAGCCACCCAGTTACGTTGTGATGTTTGGCACACCCAACATATTCCTACGGTATCCGGGAGTTGCACAATATCATGGTCTAAGAAAATGATACTTGACTTTAGAAAAGCTTTAGCAGACGAACTACACTATCTTGTGCTATGCTAAGGATTGGGTCTTGTCCATCACATCATTCTCCTAATGATGTGATCCCGTTATCAACGACATCCAATGTCCATGGTCATGAAACCATGACCATCTATTGATCAATGAGCTAGCCAACTAGAGGCTCACTAGGGACATGTTGTGGTCTATGTATTCACACATGCATTACGGGCTCCGGTTAATATAATTATAGCATGAACAATAGACAATTATCATGAACAAGGAAATATAATAATTACCATTTTATTATTGCCTCTAGGGCATATTTCCAACAGTCTCCCACTTGCACTAGAGTCAATAATCTAGTTACATTGTGATGTATCGAACACCCATAGAGTTCTGGTGTTGATCATGTTTTGCTCGTGAGAGAGGTTTATTCAACGGATCTACGACATTCAGATCCGTATGCACTTTACAAATATCTATATCTCCCTCCTGAATGTAATCACGAATGGAGTTGAAGCGGCGCTTGATGTGTCTTGTCTTCTTGTGAAACCTGGGCTCCTTGGCAAGGGCAATAGATCTAGTGTTGTCATAGAATAGAGTCATCGGGCCCGATGTGCCGGGAATCAATCCTAAGTCGGTGATGAACTCCTTCATCCAGACTCCTTTCTTTGCTGCTTCCGAAGTAGCTATGTACTCCGCTTCACATGTAGATGCCGCCACGATGCTTTGCTTGCTGCTGCACAAGCTGACTGCCCCCTCCGTTCAAAATATACACGTATCCGATTTGTGACTTGGAGTCATCCGGATCTGTGTCGAAGCTAGCATCGAGGTAACCCTTTACGACGAGCTCTTCGGCACCTCCATATACGATAAACATGTCCTTGGTCGTTTTTACGTACTTTAGGATATTCTTGACCGCTGTCCAGTGTTCCGCTCCGGGATCACTTTGGTACCTCCCTACCAAACTTATGGCAAGGTTCACATCAGGTCTGGTACAAAACATGGCATACATAATAGAGCCTATGGCTGAAGCATAGGGGATGACACTCATCTTTTCTCTATCCTCTGCCATGGTCGGGCATTGAGTCGTACTCAATCTCACACCCTGTAACACAGGCAAGAACCCCTTCTTGGACTGATCCATATTGAACTTCTTCAATATCTTGTCAAGGTATGTGCTTTGTGAAAGACCTATGAGGCGTTTTGATCTATCTCTATAGATCTTGATGCCTAATATGTAAGCAGCTTCTCCAAGGTCCTTCATTGAAAAACACTTATTCAAGTAGGCCTTTATGCTTTCCAAAAGTTCTATATTATTTCCCATCAACAATATGTGATCCACATATAATATGAGAAATGCTACAGAGCTCCCACTCACTTTCTTGTAAATACAGGGTTCTCCATAAACCTGTATAAACCCAAACACTTTAATCACCTCATTAAAGCGAATGTTCCAACTCCGAGATGCTTGCACCAACCCATAGATGGACCGCTGGAGCTTGCATACCTTGTTAGCGTATTTAGGATCAACAAAACCTTCCGGTTGCATCATATACAGTTCTACCTTAAGGAAGCCATTAAGGAATGCTGTTTTGACGTCCATTTGCCAGATCTCATAATCATAAATGCGGCAATTGCTAACATGATTCGGACGGACTTCAGCATTGCTACGGGTGAGAAACTCTCATCGTAGTCAACTCCTTGAACTTGTCGATAACCCTTAGCGACAAGCCGAGCCTTATAGACAGTCACATTACCATCCGCGTGAGTCTTCTTCTTAAAGATCCATTTATTTTCTATGGCTCGCTTATCATTGGGAAAGTCCACAAAAGTCTATACTTTGTTCTCATACATGGATCCTATCTCGGATTTCATGGCTTCAAGCCATTTGTTAGAATCTGGGCCCGCCATCGCTTCTTCATAGTTCAAAGGTTCACCGTTGTCCAACAACATGATCTCCAGGATAGGGTTGCCGTACCACTCTGGTGCGGAACATGTCCTAGTGGACCTTCGAATAGCAACTTGATCTGAAGTTTCATGATCATCATCATTAACTTCCTCCCCAGTCGGTGCAGGCTCCACAGAAACAACTTCCTGTGCTACGCTACTCTCCGGTTCGAGCGGAGGTACAATTACCTTATCAAGTTCTATTTTCCTCCCACTTACTTCTTTCGAGAGAAACTCTTTCTCTAGAAAGTATCCATTCTTGGCAACAAAGACTTTGCCTTCGGATATGATGTAGAAGGTATACCCAACAGTTTCTTTGGGGTATCCTATGAAGACACACTTTTCCACTTTGGGTTCGAGCTTCTCAGGTTAAATTTTCCTCACGTAAGCATCGCATCCCCAAACTTTCAGAAACTACAGCTTAGGTTTCTTTCCAAACCATAATTCATACGGTATCGTCTCAACGGACTTAGATGGTGCCCTATTTAAAGTGAATGCGACAGTCGCTAATGCATATCCCCAAAATGATAGCTGTAAGTCGGTAAGAGACATCATAGATCACACCATATCTAATAGAGTGCGATTACGATGTTCAGACACACCATTTCGCTGAGGTGTTCCAGGAGGCGTGAGTTGTGAAACAATTCCACATTTCCTTAGGTGCGTGCCAAACTCATGACTCAAATATTCTCCGCCACGATCAGATCGTAGGCATTTTATTTTCCTGTCACGTTGATTCTCTACCTCACTCTGAAATTCCTTGAACTTTTCAAAGGTTTGAGATTTGTGTTTCATTAAGTAGACATACCCATATCTGCTTAAGTCATCAGTGAGGGTGAGAACATAACGGTAGCCACCGCGAGCCTCAACGCTCATTGGACCGCATACATCGGTATGTATTATCTCCAACAAGTCAGTTGGTCGCTCCATTGTTCCGGAGAACGGAGTCTTGGTCATCTTGCCCATGAGGCATGGTTCACACGTGTCAAATGATTCAAAATCCAGAGACTCCAAAATCCCATCAACATGGAGTTTCTTCATGCGTTTGACACCAATATGACCAAGGCAGAAGTGCCACATGTAAGTGGAACAATCATTGTCAATCTTACATCTTTTGGTACTCACACTATGAACATGTGTAACAGCACGTTCAAGATTCATCAAAAATAAACCATTGACCAATGGGGCATGATCATAAAACATTTCTCTCATATAAATAGAACAACCATTATTCTCAGATTTAAATGAGTAGCCATCTCGCATCAAACGAGATCTTGATACAATGTTCATGCTCAAAGCTAGTACTAAATAACAATTATCAAGGTTTAAAACTAATCCCGAAGGTAGATGTAGAGGTAGCGTGCCGACGGCGATCACATTGACCTTGGAACCATTCCCGACGCACATCATCACCTTGTCCTTTGCCAGTCTCCGCTTATTCCGCAGCTCCTGCTTGGAGTTACAAATGTGAGCAACTGCACTGGTATCAAATAACCAGGAGATACTACGAGCGATGGTAAGGTACACATCAATAAAAAGTATATCACATATACCTTTAACGTTGCCGGCCTTCTTATCCGCTAAGTACTTGGGGCAGTTCTGCTTCTAGTGACCGGTACCCTTGCACTAAAAGCACTGAGTCTCAGGCTTGGGTCCATTCTTCTTCTTCTTCCTGGCAACTTGCTTACCAGGCGTGACAAATGCTTTGCCGTCCTTCTTGATGTTCTTCTTACCCTTGACTTTCTTGAAACTAGTGGTCTTAATGACCATGAAAACTTGATGCTCCTTTTTGATCTCGACCTTCACTGATTTCAGCATCGAGTACAACTCAGGAATGGATTTCTCCATACCCTGCACGTTGTAGTTCATCACAAAGATCTTGTAGCTAGGTGGAAGCGACTCAAGGATTCTGTCAATAACCGAGTCATCTAAAAGATTAACTCCCAGCTAAGACAAGCGGTTGTGCAACCCAGACATTTTGAGTATGTGCTTCCTGACTGAACTATTTTCCTCCATCTTACAACTGAAGAACTTGTCGGAGACATCATATCTGTCGACCCGGGCATGAGCTTGGAAAACCAATTTCAGCTCTTGGAACATCTCATATGCTCCATGTTGCTCAAAACGCTTTTGGAGCCCCGTTTCTAAGCTGTAAAGCATGCCACACTAAACCAGGGAGTAATCATCACAACGCGACTGCCAGGCGTTCATAAAGTCTTGAGTTGCGGGGAAGACGGGTGCGTCACCTAGCGGTTCATCAAGTACATACAATCTCTTGGAAGCTATGAGGATGATCCTCAAGCTACGTACCCAGTCCGCATAGTTGCTTCCATCATCTTTCAGCTTGGTTTTCTCTAGGAACGCGTTGAAGTTGAGGGCAACATTAGCGTTGACCATTGGATCTACAATATAGATTGTAAAGATAATTTTAGACTAAGTTTATGATAATTAAGTTCACATAATCAAATTATTTAATGAACTCCCACTTAGACATATCTCTAGTCATCCAAGTGACACATGATCCACGTCAACTAGCCCGTGTCCGATCATCACGTGAGACGGACTAGTCATCAATGGTGAACATCTCCATGTTGATTGTATCTTCTATATGACTCATGTTTGACCTTTCGGTCTCCCGTGTTCTGAGGCCATGTCTGTACATGTTAGGCTCGTCAAGTCAACCTAAGTGTACTGCGTGTGTAAATCTGGCTTACACTCGTTGTATGCGAACGTTAGAACCTATCACACCCGATCATCACGTGGTGCTTCGGAACAACGATCCTTAGCAATGGTGCACAGTTAGGGTGAACACATTTCTTGAAATTTTAGTGAGAGATCATCTTATTAAGCTATCTTCGTTCTAAGGAAATAAGATGTAAACATGATAAACGTCACATGCAATCAATATAGTGACATGATATGGCCAATATCATCTTGCTCCTTTGATCTCCATCTTCGGGGCACCATGATTATCATTGTCACCGGCACGACACCGTGATCTCCATCATCGTGTCTTCATGAAGTTGTCTCGCCAACCATTACTTGTACTACTATGGCTAACGGTTAACAATAAAGTAAAGTAATTACATGGCATTTATGATTGACACGCAGGTCATACAATAAATTAAGACAACTCCTATGGCTCCTGCCGGTTGTCATACTCATCGACATGCAAGTCGTGAACCCTTATTACAAGAACATGATCAATCTCATACATCACATATATCACATCACATCCTTTGGCCATATCACATCACAGGGCATATGCTGCAAAAATAAGTTAGACGTCCTCTAATTTGTTGTTGCAAGTTTTTATGTGGCTGCTATAGGTTTCTAGCAAGAACGTTTCTTACCTACGCCAAAACCACAATGTGATATGCTAATTTATATTTACCCTTCATGAGGACCCTTTTCATCGAATCCGATCCGACTAGAGTGGGAGAGACAGACACCCGCTATCCACCTTATGCAACAAGTGCATGTCAGGCGGTGGAACCAATCTCACGTAAGCATACGTGTAAAGTCGGTCCGGGACGCTTCATCCCACAATACGGCCGAATCAAGATAAGACTAGTAATGGCAAGCAAATTGACAAAATCGACGCCCACAACAACTTGTGTTCTAATCGTGCATTAGATTCTACGCATAGACCTTGCTCATGATGCCACTGTTGGGAGACGCTGTAGTAAATCAAAAAATTTCCTACGTGTGACCAAGATCAATCTATGGAGAAACTAGAAACGAGTGGGGGGGAGTGCATCTTCATACCTTTGAAGATCGCAAAGCGGAAGCGTTACTATAACACGGTTGGTGGAGTCATACTCGCAGCGATTTAGATCGTGGTGAATTCCGATCTAAGCGCCGAACAACGGCGCCTGCGCGTTCAAGACACATGCAGCCCGATGATGTCTCCTACGCCTTGATCCAGCAAGGAGGAAGGATAGGTTGAGGGAGAGCTCCGGGAGCACAACGACATGGTGACGGTGGAGCTGCGTGGTACTCCGGCAGGGCTTTGCCAAGCGCTACGGAGGACAAGGAGGTGGAGAGGTAGGGATGCGCCGAGAGAGAGAGAGAGATGCGTGTCACCGGCAGCATCAAGGGCTCCATGATATATAGGAGGAGGGGAGGAGGGTGCGCATCCCCTAGGGTTCCCACCCTAGGGCTGATGGCAGCCCTAGATGGCTCCTGGTGCGGCGGCCAGAGAGGGAGAGGGAGGGGCGGTGCCCTAGGTGGGCCTAAGGCCCATCTGTGCTAGGGTTTGTCCCCCTTTCCTCCTTGGGATGCGCATTGGGCCTTGGTGGAAGGCACACCATCCCACTCTAGGGATGGTCCCTTCCACCTTCGGCCCATGCAGCCCTCTGGTGCTGGTGGACCCACACGGTGGACCCCCGGAACCCTTCCGGTGGTCCGGTACGTTACGGGTGATGCCCGAAACACTTCCGGTGACCAAAACCTCACTTCCTATGTATGAATCTTTACCTCTGGACCATTCCGGAACTCCTCGTGACGTCTGGGATCTCATCTGGGACTCCGAACAACCTTCGGTAACCACATACACTATTTCCCTATAACCCTAGCATCATCGAACCTTAAGTGTGTAGACCCTATGGGTTCGGGAGGCATGTAGACATGACCGAGAGACCTCTATGGTCAATAACCAACAGAGGGATCTGGATACCCATGTTGGCTCCCACATGATCCACGATGAACTCATCGGATGAACCACGATGTCGGGGATTCAATCAATCCCGTATACAATTCCCTTTGTCGACGGTATGACACTTGCCAAAGATTCGATCGTCGGTATCCTTATACCTTGTTCAATCTCATTACCGGCAAGTCTCTTTACTCGTTCCACAACACATCATCCCGTGGCTAACTCCTTAGTCACATTGAGCTCATTATGATGATGTCTTACCGAGTGGGCCGAGAGATACCTCTGCGTCACACGGAGTGACAAATCCCACTCCAGATTCGTGCCAACCCAACAGATACTTTCGGGGATACCCGTAGTATACCTTTATAGCCACCTAGTTACGTTGTGACGTTTGGCACACCCAAAGTATTCCTACGGTATCCGGGAGTTGCACAATCTCATGGTCTAAGGAAATGATACTTGACATTAGAAAAGCTTTAGCAGACGAACTACACGATCTTGTGCTATGCTTAGGATTGGGTGTTGTCCATCACATCATTCTCCTAATGATGTGATCCCATTATCAACGACATCCAATGTCCATGGTTGTGAAACCGTGACCATCTATTGATCAACGAGCTAGCCAACTAGAGGCTCACTAGGGACATGTTGTGGTCTATGTATTCACACATGCATTACGGTTTCCGGTTAATACAATTATAGCATGAACAATAGACAATTATCATGAACAAGGAAATATAATAATAACCATTTTATTATTGCCTCTAGGGCATATTTCCAACAGTCCACCTCTTGCACTAGAGTCAATAATCTAGTTACATTGTGATGTATCGAACACCCATAGAGTTCTGGTGTTAATCATGTTTTGCTCGTGAGAGAGGTTTAGTCAACAGATCTGCGTCATTCAGATTCGTATGCACTTTAAAAATATCTATATATCCTTCCCGAATGTAATCACGAATGGAGTTGAAGTGGTGCTGGATGTGTCTTGTCTTCTTGTGAAACCTGGGCTCCTTGGCAAGGGCAATAGCTCTAGTGTTGTCACAGAATAGAGTCATCAGGCCTGACGCGCTAGGAATCACTCCTAGGTCGGTGATGAACTCCTTCATCCAGACTCCTTCCTTTGCTACTTCCGAAGTAGCTATGTACTCCGCTTCACATGTAGATTCCGCCACAAAGCTTTGCTTGCTGCTGCACCAGCTGACTGCCCCTCCATTCAAAATATACACGTATTCGGTATGTGACTTGGAGTCATCCGGATCTGTGTCGAAGCTAGCATCGACGTAACCCTTTACGACGAGCTCTTCGACACCTCCATATACGAGAAACATGTGCTTGGTCCTTTTTAGGTACTTCAGGATATTCTTGACCGCTGTCCAGTGTTCCGCTCCGGGATCACTTTGGTACCTCCCTAACAAACTTATGGCAAGGTTCACATCAGGTCTGGTACACAACATGGCATACATAATAGAGCCTATGGCTGAAGCATAGGGGATGACACTCATCTTTTCGCTATCCTCTGTTGTGGTCGGGCATTGAGTTGTACTGAATCTCACACCCTGTAACACAAACAAGACCCCCTTCTTGGACTGATCCATATTGAACTTCTTAAATACCTTGTCAAGGTATGTGCTTTGTGAAAGACCTATGAGGCGTTTCGATCTATCTCTACAGATCTTGATGCCTAATTTGTAAGCAGCTTCTCCAAGGTCCTTCATTGAAAAACACTTATTCAAGTAGGCCTTTATGCTTTCCAAAAGTTCTATATTATTTCCCATCAACAATATGTCATCCTCATATAATATGAGAAATGCTACACAGCTCCCACTCACTTTCTTGTAAATACAGGGTTCTCCATAAACCTGTATAAACCCAAACGCTTTAATCACCTCGTTAAAGCGAATGTTCCAACTCCGAGATGCTTGCACTAGCCCATAGATGGACCGCTGGAGCTTGCATACCTTGTTAGCATCTTTAGGATCGACAAAACCTTCCGGCTGCATCATATACAGTTCTTCCTTAAGGAAGCCATAAAGGAATGCCGTTTTGATGTCCATTTGCCAGATCTCATAATCATAAAATGCGTCAATTGCTAACATGATTCTGACGGACTTTAGCATCGGTACGGGTGAGAAAGTCTCATTGTAGTCAACTCCTTGAACTTGTCGATAACCCTTAGCGACAAGCCGAGCCTTATAGATGGTCACATTACCATCCACGTTAGTCTTCTTCTTAAAGATCCATTTATTTTGTATGGCTCTCTTATCATCGGGCAAGTCCACCAAAGTCCATACTTTGTTCTCATACATGGATCCTATATCGGATTTCATGACTTCAAGCCATTTGTTGGAATCTGGGCCCGTCATTGCTTCTTCATAGTTCGAAGGTTCACCGTTGTCCAACAACGTGATCTCTAGGACAGGGTTGCCATACCACTCTGGTGCGGAATGTGTCCTAGTGGACCTATGAATAGCAACTTGATATGAAGTTTCATGATCATCATCATTAACTTCCTCTCCAGCCGGTGCAGGCTCCACAGAAACAACTTCCTGTGCTGCGCTACTCTCCGGTTCGAGCGGAGGTACAATTACCTCATCAAGTTCTATTTTCCTCCCACTAAACTCTTTCGAGAGAAACTCTTTCTCTAGAAAGGATCCATTCTTGGCAACAAAGACTTTGCCTTCGGATTTGAGGTAGAAGGTATACCCAACAATTTCTTTCGGGTATTCTATGAAGATGCACTTTTTCGCTTTGGGTTCGAGCTTCTCAGGTTAAAGTTTCATCACATAAGCATCACATCCCCAAACTTTCAGAAACTACAGCTTAGGTTTCTTTCCAAACAATAATTCATATGGTGTCGTCTCAACGGATTTAGACGGTGCCCTATTTAAAGTGAATGCGACAGTCTCTAATGCATATCCCCAAAATGATAGCTTTAAGTTGGTAAGAGACATCATAGATCACACCATATCTATTAGAGTGCGATTACGACGTTCAGACACACCATTTCGCTGAGGTGTTCCAGGAGGCGTGAGTTGTGAAACAATTCCACATTTCCTTAGGTGCATGCCAAACTCATGACTCAAATATTCTCCGCCACGATCAGATCGTAGGCACTTTATTTTCTTGTCATGTTGATTCTCTACCTCACTCTGAAATTCCTTGAACTTTTCAAAGGTTTTAGATTTGTGTTTCATTAAGTAGACATACCCATATCTGCTTAAGTCATCAGTGAGGGTGAGAACATAACGGTAGCCAACGCGAGCCTTAACGCTCATTGGACCGCATACATCGATCTGTATTATCTCCAACAAGTCAGTTGCTCGCTCCATTGTTCCGGGGAACGGAGTCTTGGTCATCTTGCCCATGAGGCATGGTTCACACGTGTCAAATGATTCAAAATCAAGAGACTCCAAAAGTCCATCAGCATGGAGTTTCTTCATGCGTTTGTCACCAATATGACCAAGGCGGTAGTGCCACATGTAATTGGGACTATCGTTATCAATCTTACATCTTTTGGTACTCACACTATGAACATGTGTAACATCACGTTCGAGATTCATCAAAAATAAACCATTGACCAGCGGGGCATGACCATAAAACATTTCTCTCATATAAATGGAACAACCATTATTCTCAGATTTAAATGAGTAGCCATCTCGCATCAAACGAGAACCAGATACAATGTTCATTCTCAAAGCTGGTACTAAATAACAATTATTAAGGTTTAAAACTAATCCCGAAGGTAGATGTAGAGATAGCGTGCCGACGGCGATCACATTGACTTTGGAACCATTCCCGACGCGCATCGTCACCTCATCCTTTGCCGGTCTCCGCTTATTCTACAGCTCCTGCTTGGAGTTACAAATGTGAACAACTGCACCGGTATCAAATACCCAGGAGCTACTACGAGCGCTGGTAAGGTACACATCAATAACAAGTATATCACATATACCTTTAACGTTGCCATCCTTCTTATCCGCTATGTACTTGGGGCAGTTCTGCTTCCAGTGACCGGTACCCTTGCAATAAAAGCACTGAGTCTCAGGCTTGGGTCCATTCTTGTTCTTATTCCCGGCGACTTGCTTACCGGGTGCGGCAACTGCTTTGCCGTCCTTCCTGAAGTGCTTCTTACCCTTGCCTTTCTTGAAACAAGTGGTCTTATTGACCATCAACACTTGATGCTCCTTTTTGATCTCGAGCTCCGCTGATTTCAGCATCAAGTACAACTCAGGAATGGACTTCTCCATACCCTGCATGTTGTAGTTCATCACAAAGCTCTTGTAGCTAGGTGGAAGCGACTGGAGGATTCTGTCAATAACCGAGTCATTCGAAAGATTAACTCCCAGATGAGACAAGCGGTTGTAAAACCCAGACATTTTGAGTATGTGCTCGCTGACAGAACTATTTTCCTTCATCTTACAACTGAAGAACTTGTCGGAGACATCATATCTGTCGACCCGGGCATGAGCTTGGAAAACCAATTTCAGCTCTTGGAACATCTCATATGCTCCGTGTTGCTCAAAACGCTTTTGGAGCCCCGGTTCTAAGCTGTAAAGCATGTTGCACTAAACCAGGGAGTAATCATCACAACGCAACTGCCAGGCGTTCATAACGTCTTGAGTTACGGGGAAGACAGGTGCGTCACCTAGCGGTGCATCAAGGACATACAATCTCTTGGAAGCTATGAGGATGATCCTCAAGCTACGGACCTAGTCCGCATAGTTTCTTCCATCGTCTTTCAGCTTGGTTTTGTCTAGGAACGCGTTGAAGTTGAGGGCAACATTAGCGTTGGCAATTGGATCTACAATATAGATTGTAAAGATAATTTTAGACTAAGTTCATGATAATTAAGTTCACATAATCAAATTATTTAATGAACTCCCACTTAGATAGACATCTCTCTAGTCATCCAAGTGACACATGATCCATGTCAACTAGCCCGTGTCCGATCATCACGTCAGACGGACTAGTCATCAATGGTGAACATCTCCATGTTGATCGTATCTTCTATACGACTCATGTTCGACCTTTCGGTCTCTCGTGTTCCGAGGCCATGTCTGCACATGCTAGGCTCGTCAAGTCAACCTAAGTGTATCGCGTGTGTAAATCTGGCTTACACCAGTTGTATGCGAACGTTAGAACCTATCACACCCGATCATCACGTGGTGCTTCGGAACAATGATCCTTAGCAACAGTGCATAGTTAGGGTGAACACGTTTCTTGAAATTTTAGTGAGAGATCAGCTTATTAAGCTACCGTCGTTCTCAGCAAATAAGATGTAAACATGATAAACATCACATGCAATCAATATAGTGACATGACATGGACAATATCATCTTGCTCCTTTGATCTCCATCTTCAGGGCATCATGATTATCATTGTCACCGGCACGACACCATGATCTCCATCATCATGATCTCCATCATCCTGTCTTCATGAAGTTGTCTCGCCAACCATTACTTCTACTACTATGGCTAACAGTTAGCAATAAAGTAAAGTAATTACATGGCGTTTATGATTGACACACAGGTCATACAATAAATTAAGACAACTCCTATGGCTCCTGCCGGTTGTCATATTCATCGACTTGCAAGTCGTGAATCCTTATTGCTAACTTATGCCATATCAATCTCATACATTACATATATCACATCACATCCTTTGGCCATATCACATCACACGACATATGCTGCAAAAACAAGTTAGACGTCCTCTAATTTGTTGTTGCAAGTTTTTACGTGGATGCTATAGGTTTCTAGCAAGAACGTTTCTTACTTACGCCAAAACCACAACGTGATATGACAATTTCTATTTACCCTTCATAAGGACCCTTTTCTTCGAATCCGACCCGACTAGAGTGGGAAAGACAGACACCCGCTAGCCACCTTATGCAATAAGTGCATGTCAGGCGGTGGAACCAGTCTCACGTAACCGTACGTGTAAAGTCGGTCTGGGCCGCTTCATCCCACAATACCGCCATTGACAAAATCGACACCCACAACAACTTGTGTTCTACTCATGCATAGATTCTACGCATAGACCTAGCTCATGATGCCACTGTTGGGAGGCGTAGTAGTAAATCAAAATTTTTCCTACGTGTCACCAAGATCAATCTTTGGAGAAACCAGCAACGAGTGGGGGGAGTGCATCTTCATACCTTTGAAGATCGCAAAGCAGAAGCGTTACTAGAACGCGGTTGGGGGAGTCGTACTCGTAGCGATTCAGATCGCGGTGGATTCCGATCTAAGCGCCGAACAACGGCGCCTCCGTGTTCAACACACGTGCAGCCTGCTGACGTCTCCTACGCCTTGATCCAGCAAGGAGGAAGGAGAGGTTGAGGGAGAGATCCAGCAGCACGACGGCGTGGTGACGGGGGAACTGCGTGGTACTCCACCAGGGCTTCGTCGAGCACTACGGAGGACGAGGATGTGGAGAGGTAGGGCTGCGCCGAGAGAGAGAGAGAGAGATGGTGTCACCGACAGCATCAAGGGCTCCACTATATATAGGAGGAGGGGAGGAGGGTGCGCAGCCCCTAGGGTTCCCACCCTAGGGCCGGCGGCAACCCTCGATGGCTCCTGGTGTGGCGGCCAGAGAGGGAGAGGGAGGGGCGGTGCCCTAGGTGGGCCTAAGGCCCATCTGTGCTAGGGTTTGCCCCCTCTCCTCCTTGTGCTGTGCCTTGGGCCTTGGTGGTGTTGGAAATATGCCCTAGAGGCAACAAATAAAGTGTTTATTATTATATTTCCTTGTTCATGATAATCATTTATTATCCATGCTATAATTGTATTAATTGGAAAAACATTACATGTGTGGGTAAATAGACAACACTTTGTCCCTAGTATGCCTCTAGTGAACTAGCTCATTGATCAAAGATGGTCAAGGTTTCCTAGCCATTGACATGTGATGTCATTTGATAACGGGATCACATCATTAGTAGAATGATGTGATGTACAAGACCTAAACTACAAATGTAGCATATGATCGTGTCAGTTTATTGCTACTGTTCTCTGCATGTCAAGTATATGTTCCTATGACCATAAGATCATGCAACTCACGAACATCGCAGGAGTGCCTTGTGTGTATCAAACGTCGCAACGTAACTGGGTGACTATAAAGGTGCTCTACAGGTATCTCCGAGGGTGTCTGTTGAGTTAGCATGGATCAAGACTGGGATTCGTTACTCCGTGTGACGGAGAGGTATCTCAGGGCCCACTCGGTAATACAACATCACAATAAGCCTTGCAAGAAATGTGACTAAGTGTTAGACACGAGATTTTGTATTACAGAACGAGTAAAGAGACTTGCCGGTAACTAGGTTGAACTAGGTATGGAGATACTGACGATCGAATCTCGGGCAAGTAACATACCCAAGAACAAAGGGAACATCATACAAGATTAACTGAATCCTTGACATAGAGGTTCGACCAATAAAGATCTTCGTAGAATATGTAGGAACCAATATGGGCATCCAGGTCTTGCTATTGGTTATTGACCGTAGAGGTGTCTCGGTCATGTCTACATAGTTCTCGAACCCGCAGGGTCTGCACACTTAAGGTTTGGTGATGTTTCGATAGTATAGAGTTATGTATGGTGGTGAACTAAGGTTGTTAGGAGTCCCGGATGAGATCTCGTATGTCATGAGGAGCTCCGGAATGGTCCGGAGGTAAAGATTCATATATAGGAAGTCCTGTTTTGGTCGCCGAATTTTTTTCGGGCTAATCGGTAGTGTACCGGGAGTGCCGGTAGTGTACCGGGAGACCATCGGGAGGGGTATTTCGACCCAAGAGGCAACATGGGCTGTGGGAGAGTTAATACTAGCCCTTGGTGGGCTGGTGGAAGTCCCACGCAAGGCCCATGCGGCTAGGGAGAAAAAACCCAAAGAGAAAAAGTGGAAAAAGGCAAAAATAGGGTGAATCCTAGTCCTACTAGGATTGGAGGTGGATTCCACCTCTCCCACCTAGTTTGGCCAACTCCTAGAGGCCTCCTCTCTTCCTCTTATATATACTGGAGGTTTTAGGGTTTTTGCACAGAATTTTCAGCCACGTGCTGCCTGTTCCTCTAGTGCATAGTTTCTCCTCTAGATCGGTTTTCTGCATCGCTTAGGCGAAGCCCTGCCGGAATAGCTCCACCACCATCGCTGGAGCGCCGTCACGCTGCTGGAGAACTCTTCTTCCTCTCTGCTCCTTCTTGCTGGATCAAGACGGTGGAGATCGTCATCAAGCTGTACGTGTGCTGAACGCGGAGGTGCCGTCCGTTCGGCGCTAGATTGGAAGGATCGTGATCAAGTTCGTGGGACGGATCGTGATCAAGTTCGTGAGACGGATCGTGATTGGATCGCGGGACGGATTGTGATTGGATCGTAGGACGCACGACAATTTGGATCGCGAAGACGTTCGACTACACCAACCGCGTTTCTTAACGCTTCCCGCTTAGCGATCTACAAGGGTACGTAGATCCACTCTCCCTCTCGTAGATGCTCATCACCATGGATAGATCCGCGTGTGTGTAGGAATTTTTTTGTTTCCCATGCAACGTTCCCCAACAGGTGGGAGGTGCACCAGCCCATTCTGGGGCTGGTCCCTTCCATCTTCGGCCCACGCAGCCCTCTGGTGCCGATGGCCCCACATGGTGGACCCCCGGAACCCTTCCGATGGTCCCGGTACGTTACCGATGATGCCCGAAACACTTCCGGAGACCAAAACCTCACTTCCTATATTTGAATCTTTACCTCCGGACCATTCCGAAACTCCTCGTGACGTCCGGGATCTCATCTGGGACTCTGAACAACCTTTGGTAACCACGTACACTATTTCCCTATAACCCTAGCATCATCGAACCTTAAGTGTGTAGACCCTACGGGTTCGAGAGGCATGTAGACATGATCGAGACACCTCTCCGGTCAATAACCAACAACGGGATCTGGATACCCATGTTGGCTCCCACATGCTCCACGATAATCTCATCGAATGAACCACGATGTCGGGGATTCAATCAATCCCGTATACAATTCCCTTTGTCTACGGTATGACACTTGCTCGAGATTCGATCGTTGGTATCCCTATACCTTGTTCAATCTCGTTACCGGCAAGTCTCTTTACTCGTTCTGCAACACATCATCCCGGGGCTAATTCCTTAGTCAAATTGAGCTCATTATGATGATGTCTTATCAAGTGGGCCTAGAGATACCTCTCCGTCACACGGAGTGACAAATCCCAGTCTCGATTCGTGCCAACCCAACAGATACTTTCGGGGATACCCGTAGTATACCTTTATAGCCACCCAGTTATGTTGTGACGTTTGGCACACCCAAAGTATTCCTACAGTATCCAGGAGTTGCACAATATCATGGTCTAAGGAAATGATACTTGACATTAGAAAAGCTTTAGCAGACAAACTACACGATCTGGTGCTATGCTTAGGATTGGGTCTTGTCCGTCACATCATTCTCCTAATGATGTGATCCCGTTATCAACGACATCCAATGTCCATGGTCATGAAACCGTGACCATCTATTGATCAACGAGCTAGCCAACTAGAGGCTCACTAGGGACATGTTGTGGTCTATGTATTCACACATGAATTTGTTGGGAGACGTAGTAGTAAATCAAAATTTTCCTACGTGTCACCAAGATCCATCTATGGAGAAACCAGAAAACGAGCGGGGAGAGATTGGATCTTCATACCTTTGAAGATCGCTAAGCGGAAGCGTTGCTAGAACGCGGTTGATGGAGTCATACTCACAGCGATTCAGATCGCGGTAGATCCGATCAAGTGCCGAAGGACGGCACCTCCGCGTTCAACACATGTGCAGCCCGGTGACGTCTCCTACGCCTTGATCCAGCAAGGAGGAAGGAGAAGTTGAGGGAGAGCTCCGGCAACACGATGGTGTGGTGGCGGTGGAGCTGCGTGGTACTCCGGCAGAGCTTCGCTAAGCACTACGGAGAACAAGGAGAGGGAGGAGTAGGGCTGCACCAGGGAGGGGATGAACTCGTGTGTTGTGCAGCCCCAAATACCTGCACTATATATAGGAGGAGGGGAGGAGAGGTGCTGCGCCCTAGGGTTCCACCCTAGGGGCTGGCGGCAGCCACCAGATGGCATCTGGCCGGCGGCCAGGTCAGGGAAAGGTGGAGGCGCCCTAGGGTGGGCCTTAAGGCCCATCTAAGCCTAGGGTTTCCCCCCTCCACCCTTGCTGTGCCTTGGGCTGGGGTGGGAGGCGCACCAGCCCACCTAGGGGCTGGCTCCCTCCCACTCTTGGCCCATGGAACCTTCCGGGGCAGGTGGGCCCACTTGGTGGACCCCCGGAACCCTTCCGATGGTCCCGGTACACTACCGGAGACACCCGGAACACTTCCGGTAACCAAAACCTCACTTCCTATATATCAATCTTCATCTCCGGACCATTCCGGGACTCCTCGTGATGTCCGGGATCTCATCCGGGACTCCGAACAACCTTCGGTAACCACGTACACTATTTCCCTATAACCCTAGCGTCATCGAACCTTAAGTGTGTAGACCCTACGGGTTTGGGAGACACGTAGACATGACCGAGACACCTCTCCGGTCAATAACCAACAGCGGGATCTGGATACCCATGTTGGCTCCCACGTACTCCATGATGATCTCATCGGATGAACCACGATGTCAAGGATTCAATCAATCCCGTATACAATTCCCTTTGTCTATCGGTATGGTACTTGCCCGAGATTCGATCGTCGGTATCCCCATACCTTGTTCAATCTCGTTACCGGCAAGTCTCTTTACTCGTTCCATAATACATCATCCCATGGCTAACTCCTTAGTCACATTGAGCTCATTATGATGATTTCTTACCGAGTGGGCCTAGAGATACCTCTCCGTCACACGGAGTGACAAATCCCAGCCTCGATTCGTGTCAATCCAACAGACACTTTCGGAGATACCCGTAGCATACCTTTATAGCCACCTAGTTATGTTGTGACGTTTGGCACCCCCAAAGCATTCCTACGGTATCCGGGAGTTACACAATCTCATGGTCTAAGGAAACAACACTTGACATTGAAAAGCTTTAGCAAACGAACTACACGATCTTGTGCTATGCTTAGGATTGGGTCTTGTCCATCAGATCATTCTCCTAATGATGTGATCCCGTTATCAACAACATCCAATGTCCATGGTCATGAAACCGTGACCATCTATTGATCAACGAGCTAGCCAACTAGAGGCTCACTAGGGACACGTTGTGGTCTATGTATTCACACATGTATTACGGTTTCCGGTTAACACAATTATAGCATGAACAACAGACAATTATCATGAACTAGGAAATACAATAATAACTATTTTATTATTGCCTCTAGGGCATATTTCCAACAGTCTCCCACTTGCACTAGAGTCAATAATCTAGTTACATTCTGATGAATCGAACACCCATAGCATTCTGGTGTTGATCATGTTTTGCTCGTGAGAGAGGTTTAGTCAACGGATCTGCGACATTCAGATCCGTATGCACTTTACAAATATCTATGTCTCCCTCCTGAATGTAATCACGGATGGAGTTGAAGCGGCGCTTGATGTGTCTTGTCTTCTTGTGAAACCTGGGCTCCTTCGCAAGGGCAATAGCTCCAGTGTTGTCACAGAGTAGAGTCATCGGGCCCGACGCATTCGGAATCACTCCTAGGTCGGTGATGAACTCCTTCATCCAGAGTCCCTCCTTTGCTGCTTCCGAAGCAGCTATGTACTCCGCTTCACATGTAGATGCTGCCACGATGGTTTGCTTGCTGCTGCTCCAGCTCACTGCCCCTCCATTCAAAATATACACGTATCCGGTTTGCGACTTGGAGTCATCCGGATCTGTGTCAAAGCTAGCATCGACGTAACCCTTTACGACGAGCTCTTCGGCATCTCCATAAACGAGAAACATGTCCTTTGTCCTTTTCAGGTACTTCAGGATATTCTTGACCGCTGTCCAGTGTTCCGTTCCGGGATCACTTTGGTACCTCCCTACCAAACTTATGGGAAGGTTCACATCAGGCCTGGTACACAGCATGGCATACATGATAGAGCCTATGGCTGAAGCATAGTGGATGACACTCATCTCTTCTCTATCCTTTGCCGTGGTCGGGCATTGAGTCGTACTCAATCTCACACCTTGCAACACAGGCAAGAACCCCTTCTTGGACTGATCCATATTGAACTTCTTCAATATCTTTTCAAGGTATGTGCTTTGTGAAAGACCAATGAGGCGTTTCGATCGATCTCTATAGATCTTAATACCTAATATGTAAGAAGCTTCTCCAAGGTCCTTCATTGAAAAACACTTATTCAAGTAGGCCTTTATAATTTCCAAGAGTTCTATATTATTTCCCATTATCAGCATGTCATCCACATACAATATAAGAAATGCTATAGAGCTCCCACTCACTTTCCTGTAAATACAGGGTTCTCCATAAACCTGTACAAACCCAAACGCTTTAATCACCTCATTAAAGCGAATGTTCCAACTCCGAGATGCTTGCACCAGCCCATAGATGGAGCGCTAGAGCTTGCATACCTTGTTAGCATCTTAAGGACCGACAAAACCTTCCGGCTGCATCATATACAGTTCTTCCTTGAGGAAGCCATTAAGGAATGCCGTTTTGACGTCCATTTTGCCAGATCTCATAATCATAAAATGCGGCAACTGCTAACATGATTCGGACTGACTTCAGCATCGCTACGGGTGAGAAAGTCTCATCGTAGTCAACTCCTTGAACTTGTCGATAACCTTTAGCGACAAGCCGAGCTTTATAGGCGGTCACATTACCGTCTGCGTCAGTCTTCTTCTTAAAGATCCATTTGTTTTCAATGGCTCGCTTATCATCAGGAAAGTCCACCAAAGTCCATACTTTGTTCTCATACATGGATCCTATCTCGGATTTCATGGCCTCAAGCCATTTGTTGGAATCCGGGCCCGCCATTGCTTCTTCATAGTTCGAAGGTTCACCGTTGTCCAACAACATGATCTCTAGGACAGGATTGCCGTACCACTGTGGTGCGGAACGTGTCCTAGTGGACCTTTGAGTAGCAACTTGATCTAAAGCTTCATGATCATCATCATTAACTTCCTCTCTAGCCGGTGTAGGCTCCACAGAAACAACTTCCTGTGCTGCGCTACTCTCCGGGTCGAGTGGTGGTACAATTACCTCATCAAGTTCTATTTTCCTCCCACTTACTTCTTTCGAGAGAAACTCTTTCTCGAGAAAGGATCCATTCTTGGCAACAAATACTTTGCCCTCGGATCGTAGGTAGAAGGTATACCCAATAGTCTCTTTGGGATATCCTATGAAGACGCACTTTTCCGCTTTGGGTTCGAGCTTCTCAGGTTGAAGTTTCTTCACATAAGCATCGCATCCCCAAACTTTAAGAAACGACAACTTAGGTTTCTTTCCAAACCATAATTCATACGGTTTCGTCTCAACGGATTTAGACGGTGCCCTATTTAAAGTGAATGCGGCAGTCTCTAATGCATATCCCCAAAATGATAGCGGTAAGTCGGTAAGAGACATCATAGATCGCACCATATCCAATAGAGTGCGATTACGACGTTCAGACACACCATTTCACTGAGGTGTGCCAGGCGGCGTGAGTTGTGAAACAATTCCACATTTCCTAAGGTGTGTGCCAAACTCGTGACTTAAATATTCTCCGCCACGATCAGATCGTAGGCATTTTATTTTCCTGTCACGTTGATTCTCTACCTCACTCTGAAATTCCTTGAACCTTTCAAAGGTTTCATACTTGTGTTTCATTAAGTAGACATACCCATATCTTCTCAAGTCATCAGTGAGGGTGAGAACATAACGGTAGCCACCGCGAGCCTCGACACTCATTGGACCGCATACATCGGTATGTATTATCTCCAACAAGTCAGTTGCTCGCTCCATTGTTCCGGAGAACGGAGTCTTGGTCATCTTGCCCATGAGGCATGGTTCGCATGTGTCAAATGATTCGAAATCAAGTGACTCCAAAAGTCCATCAGCATGGAGCTTCTTCATGCGTTTGACACCAATATGGCCAAGACGGCAGTGCCACATGTAAGTGGGACTATCGTTATCAACTTTACACTTTTTGGTACTCACACTATGGATATGTGTAACATCACATTCGAGATTCATCAAAAATAAACCATTGACCAGCGGGGCATGAGCATAAAACATTTCTCTCATATAAATAGAACAACCATTATTCTCGGATTTAAATGAGTAGCCATCTCGCATCAAGTGAGATCCAGATACAATGTTCATGCTCAAAGCTGGTACTAAATAACAATTATTAAGGTTTAAAACTAATCCCGAAGGTAGATGTAGAGGTAGCGTGCCGACGGCGACCACATCGACCTTGGAACCATTCCCGACGCGCATCGTCACCTCGTCCTTGGCCAGCCTCCGCTTATTCCGCAGCTCCTGCTTGGAGTTACAAATGTGAGCAACTGCACCGGTATCAAATACCCAGGAGCTACTACGAGCGCTGGTCAAGTACACATCAATAACAAGTATATCACATATACCTTTAACATTACCGTCCTTCTTATCCGCTAAGTACTTGGGGCAGTTCCGCTTCCAGTGACCGGTACCCTTACAATAGAAACACTCAGTCTCAGGCTTGGGTCCATTCTTGTTCTTCTTCTTCCCGGCAACTTGCTTACCGGGCGCGGCAACAGCTTTGCCGTCCTTCTTGAAGTTCTTCTTACCCTTGCCTTTCTTGAAACTAGTGGTCTTGTTTACCATCAACACTTGATGCTCCTTTTTGATCTCGACCTCCGCTGATTTCAGCATTGAGTACAACTCGGGAATGGACTTCTCAATACCCTGCATGTTGTAGTTCATCACAAAGCTCTTGTAGCTAGGTGGAAGCGATTGGAGGATTCTGTCAATGACTGAGTCATCCGGGAGATTAACTCCCAGCTGAGTCAAGTGGTTGTGAAGCCCAGACATCTTGAGGATGTGCTCACTAACAGAACTGTTCTCCTCCATCTTACAGCTGAAGAACTTGTCGGAGATGTCATATCTCTCGACTCGGGCATGAGCTTGGAAAACCAGTTTCAGCTCTTGGAACATCTCATATGCTCCGTGTTGCTCAAAACGCTTTTGGAGCCCCGATTCTAAACTGTAAAGCATGCCACACTGAACAAGGGAGTAATCATCGCAGCGCGACTGCCAAGCATTCGTAACGTCTTGGTCCGCTGGGAGAATGGGTGGGTCACCTAGCGGTGCATCAAGGACATACAATCTCTTGGAAGCTATGAGGATGATCCTCAAGCCACGGACCCAGTCCACATAGTTGCTTCCATCATCTTTCAGCTTTGTTTTCTCTAGGAACGCGTTGAAATTGAGGTTGACATTTGCGTTGGCCATTGGATCTACAATATAGATATTAAAGGCAATTTTTTAGACTAAGTTCATGATAATCGAGTTCACATAATCAAATTATTCAATGAACTCCCACTCAGATAGACATCTCTCTAGTCATCTAAGTGACACATGATCCATGTCAACTAGCCCGTGTCCGATCATCACGTGAGACGGACTAGTCATCCATGGTGAACATCTCCATGTTGATCGTATCTTCTATACGACTCATGTTCGACCTTTCGGTCTTCCGTGTTCCGAGGCCATGTCTGTACATGCTAGGCTCGTCAAGTCAACCTAAGTGTTTCGCGTGTGTAAATCTGGCTTACACCCGTTGTATGCGAACGTTAGAACCTATCACACCCGATCATCACGTGGTGCTTCGGAACAACGATCCTTAGCAACGGTGCACAGTTAGGGTGAACACTTCTCTTGAAATTTTAATTGAGAGATCATCTTATTTACTACCGTCGTTCTAAACAAATAATATGTAAACATGATAAACATCACATGCAATCAATATAGTGAGATGATATGGCCAATATCATCTTGCTCCTATGATCTCCATCTTCGGGGCACGATGATCATCATTGTCACCGGCACAACACCATGATCTCCATCATCATGATCTCCATCATTGTGTCTTCATGAAGTTGTCTCGCCAACTATTACTTCTACTACTATGGCTAACGCTTAGCAATAAAGTAAAGTAATTACATGGCGTTTATGATTGACACGCAGGTCACACAATAAAATAAGACAACTCCTATGGCTCCTGCCGGTTGTCATAGTCATCGACATGCAAGTCATGAACCCTATTACAAGAACATGATCAATCTCATACATCACAATGCATCACATCACATCCATCTGGCCATATCACATCACAAGGCATATGCTGCAAAAACAAGTTAGACGTCCTCTAATTTGTAGTTGCAAGTTTTTACGTGGTTGCTATAGGATTCTAGCAAGAACATTTCTTACCTACGCCAAAACCACAACGTGATATGCCAATTGCTATTTACCCTTAATAAGGACCCTTTTCATCGAATCCAATCCGACTAAGGTGGGAGAGACAGACACCCGCTAGCCACCTTATGCAACTAGTGCATGTTAGGCGGTGGAACCGGTCTCACGTAAGCGTACGTGTAAGGTTGGTCCGGGCCGCTTCATCCCACAATACCGTCAAATCAAGATAAGACTAGTAACGGCAAGCATATTAACAAAATCGACGCCCACAACTGCTTTGTGTTCTACTCGTGCATAGATTCTACGCATAGACCTAGCTCTGATACCACTCTTGGGAGACGTAGTAGTAAATCAAAATTTTCCTACGTGTCACCAAGATCCATCTATGGAGAAACCAGCAAACGAGCGGGGAGAGATTGGATCTTCATACCTTTGAAGATCGCTAAGCAGAAGCATTGCTAGAACGCGGTTGATGGAGTCGTACTCGCAGCGATTCAGATCGCGGTAGATCCGATCAAGTGCCGAACGGACGGCACCTCCGCGTTCAACACACGTGCAGCCCGGTGACATCTCCTACGCCTTGATCCAGCAAGGAGGGAGGAGAGGTTGAGGGAGAGCTCCGGCAACACGACGGCGTGGTGGCGGTGGAGCTGCGTGGTACTCCGGCAGAGCTTCGCTAAGCACTACGGAGAACAAGGAGAGGGAGGAGTAGGGCTGCACCAGGGAGGAGATGAACTCGTGTGTTGTGCAGCCCCAAATACCTCCACTATATATAGGAGGAGGGGAGGAGAGGTGCTGCGCCCTAGGGTTCCACCCTAGGGGCTGGCGGCAGCCACCAGATGGCATCTGGCCGGCGGCCAGGTCAGGGAAAGGTGGAGGCGCCCTAGGGTGGGCCTTAAGGCCCATCTAAGCCTAGGGTTTGCCCCCTCCACCCTTGCTGCGCCTTGGGCTGGGGTGGGAGGCGCACCAGACCACCTAGGGGCTGGCTCCCTCCCACTCTTGGCCCATGGAACCTTCCGGGGCAGGTGGGCCCACTTGGTGGACCCCCGGAACCCTTCCGGTGGTCCCGGTACACTACCGGAGACACCCGGAACACTTTCGGTAACCAAAACCTCACTTCCTATATATCAATCTTCATCTCCGGACCATTCCGGGACTCCTCGTGACGTCCGGGATCTCATCCGGGACTCCTAACAACCTTCGGTAACCACGTACACTATTTCCCTATAACCCTAGCGTCATCGAACCTTAAGTGTGTAGACCCTACGGGTTCGGGAGACACATAGACATGACCGAGACACCTCTCCGGTCAATAACCAACAGCGGGATCTGGATACCCATGTTGGCTCCCACGTACTCCACGATGATCTCATCGGATGAACCACGATGTCAAGGATTCAATCAATCCCGTATACAATTCCCTTTGTTTATCGGTATGGTACTTGCCCGAGATTCGATCGTCGGTATCCCCATACCTTGTTCAATCTCGTTACCGGCAAGTCTCTTTACTCGTTCCGTAATACATCATCCCGTGGATAACTCCTTAGTCACATTGAGCTCATTATGATGATGTCTTACCGAGTGGGCCCAGAGATACCTCTCCGTCACACGGAGTGACAAATCCCAGTCTCGATTCGTGTCAACCCAACAGACACTTTCGGAGATACCCATAGCGTACCCTTATAGCCACCCAGTTACGTTGTGACGTTTGGCACACCCAAAGCATTCCTACGGTATCCGGGAGTTACACAATCTCATGGTCTAAGGAAACGACACTTGACATTGAAAAGCTTTAGCAAACGAACTACACGATCTTGTGCTATGCTTAGGATTGGGTCTTGTCCATCATATCATTCTCCTAATGATGTGATCCCGTTATCAACGACATCCAATGTCCATGGTCATGAAACCGTGACCATCTATTGATCAACGAGCTAGCCAACTAGAGGCTCACTAGGGACACGTTGTGGTCTATGTATTCACACATGTATTACGGTTTCCGGTTAACACAATTATAGCATGAACAACAGACAATTATCATGAACTAGGAAATACAATAATAACTATTTTATTATTGCCTCTAGGGCTTATTTCCAACAGAATTACGGTTTCCGGTTAATACAATTATAGCATGAACAATAGACAATTATCATGAACAAGGAAAGATAATAATAACCATTTTATTATTGCCTCTAGGTCATATTTCCAACAACGGCCTCATGCACGGTAACCCACGGCTGCCGTGTTACCTTGGCTGGGACCATTTGCGCCTTTTGGCTCACGGATATGAACATGTCGCTAGCATTAACACATCAAAGAACCCGGGTCGACATGACTAGTTATAGACCCAAGTGGCATAACCGTACGGGGACAGGCATACGTAACCCAGCAATGTAGGTGTCGGTCATCAGCGGGTGTAGACAAGTCATAGCAAGCTACAGGGACTCCATTACGCCGTGTGATATAAATGTCATCACTACACGTAGACGAGTCGTAGCATGCTACAGGGACTCCATTAGACTGCGTGACATTTCCCCGAAGGGACGGACACAGCAACAAAGAAGGATACATGCCGGTCAATCAATGTGTTCAGAGCAGTAGAAAACTACCAAGGCTCGGTGGAAGCACAAAGAGGCATTTTCCCATAGGAAGGCTACTAAAGTCACACAACTAGGTGTCAAATCCCACGCATACAAATGCATTTCAATCATACACGCACTATGCACGATATGCGTAGATACATCATGGCATCACAACAAAACTCTACAACATAACATTTATTTAGGAGGCTCAGAGGAGCCAACATAGAATAATGTTACAAGCACAAGGGGTCACATGACCCAACATTCAGAGCATTGCTACTTCTCGAGCATGCGTTGGTTTCCCGTGAAGAGGAATGGTTTGATGCAGCAAAGTAGATAAGTATTTCCCTCAGTTTTTGAGAACCAAGGTATCAATCCAGTAGGAGATACAAGCGAGCCACCAATAGATATACCTGCACAAGGAATCAAACTCTTGCACCCAACGCTATAAAGGGGCTGTCAATCCCTTCACGGTTATTTGCAAGGATGAGATCTAGTAGAGATAGATATAATAGGATGCTTGAACGGAAAGTAGAACTAAAAGTAAAAATAATGCAGCAAGTATTTTTGGTGTTTTTGGTTTTAGATCTGAAAATATAATATTTAAAATAGACCCAGGGGCCATAGGTTTCACTAGATGGCTTCTCTCATGATGGCAAGTATTACGATGGGCGAACAAATTACTGTCGAGCAATTGATAGAAAAGCGAATAGTTATGAAGATATCCAAGCCAATGATTATGCATATAGGCATCACGTCCGTGATAAGTAGACCTAAACGATTCTGCATCTACTATTATTACTTCACACATCGACCGACTCCTATCTGCATCTAGAGCTTTAAGTTCATGAAGAACAGAGTAACGCATTAGGTAAGATGACATGATGTAGAGGGATAAACTCAAGCAATATGATGAAACCCCCATATTTTTAACCTTGATGGCAACAATACAATATGTGCTTCGCTACCCCTACTATGTTACTGGGTGAGTACACAGCAAGATTGAACCCAAAACTAAGCACGTCTCCTATTGCAAGAATTATCAATCTAGTTGGCCAAACCAAACCAATAATTCAAAGAGACTTGCAAAGAGATGAAATCATGCATATAAGAATTCAGGAAAGACTGAAATAATATTCATGGATAATCTGAACATAAACCCATAATTCATCGGATCTCGACAAACACACCGCAAAAGAGTATTACATCGGATAGATCTCCATGAAGATCATGAAGAACATGGTATGGAGAACAAAAGAGAGAGAAGAAGCCATCTAGCTACTATATATGGACCCATAGGTCTATGGTGAACTACTCACGCATCATCGGAGGGGTAATGGAGTTGATGTAGATGCCCTCCGTGATCGAATCCGCCTCCGGCAGATTACCGAAAAAGGCTCCAAGATTGGATCTCTTGGGAACGGAGGCTTTTGGCGGCAGAAAAGTGTTTTCGTGGCTCGTTCTGATAACGATGGAGTATTTGGGTATTTATAGGACGAAGATTAGGGTTAGAGGAGGTGCAAGGGGCCCACAAGCCTGCCCGACACGGGTGCCCCCTTGGCCGCGACAAGCGGGCTTGTGGCCCCATGGAAGCTCCTCTGCCTTGGTTCTCAAGTCTCGTGGCTTCCATATTTTCTAGAAAAAATATTTCCGGAGGTTTTATTCCGTTTGAAGTCCGTTTAATATTCCTTATCTACGAAACTCAAAAACAAGGAAAAACAGAAACTGGCACTAGGCTCTAGATTAATAGGTTAGTCCCAAAAATAATATAAATAGCATATTAATGCATATAAAACATCCAAAACAGTTAATATAATAGCATGGAACAATCAAAAATTATAGATATGTTGGAGACGTATCAAGCATACAAACAACAAGCAGAAGTTACATGTGTGAGTACAGACATCTACAAAAGTGGCTGGAAGAGCCTGAAAAGCTACAACGACCCTACCATAGGAGCCAGACCTCTGTCTGGGTTACTAAGCTAATCCATCGATGTCAATGTCAGAGGAAACATAACTGAACAACATCTATCTCTGCAAAAATGTAAATAAGCAACAATGAGTACGAAGTTACTTTGGAAGTCTTACATCAGAACTATCTACATATGCATCATGTATCAATGAACGGGATTGTGGGGTTTACTACAGAATGCCAGCTTTGACCTTTGGCTATCCTAAATTACGACAAAGTAAAAAACGTATCACTACTCTCTCGTCTACCTACGAGAGAGCACACATGAGTCCACAAGTCCACCATCTCAATACACCACTATGGATTCTCTCTCGTCTTCCTACGAGAAGCCATCCATAGCACTCACACTTGTTTGGTGCATTTTAGAGTATCCACTTAAAGTTGTCTATGAACAATGCAAGTCTCCAAGTAGTCCATATCCGCGGCCGCTGCTATTCGAATAGATAAATTACCCTGCAGGGGTGTACTTCGTCACACATGCTCCTGCCACTTACTGCCATGTGCACGTAAAATGGCATCTCGGCAACCTTCAAGCGGGCCCCAAGCCGGTCCCGGTTGGGCCGTTCATTCACTTCGCAGGCCCGGCCACATCCTATCAACATTTCGAACTAGTGTGACTCCTGGGCAAAGAACAAGGTAGGTTAATAGGCCGAGAGAGCTTGAGTTACCGGATCCCAATGTGCGGTAGTAGCTAGTCTTGGAACAAAAACACGGAACTCAGCTCCTATGAGTCGCTTCAATGAGACAACCCACCATGTACTCCTACATGGCCTCTCATCGCCACCTTTACCAAAACAGGTTCATCACTTAACCCTCATCATCAGGACACATCTTCACTCCGGTTCATCACCGAGATGAATCAAACCTGACACAACTCTAAGCATGGCAAGCACAATAGGCTTATAGCACAACATGGCTCAAGAATCCACCAGGTATGCTAGGTTGCTTGGTATAGCTATTTACTATGACAATGACAGGTCATGCAAAGGAGTGGGTTCATCTACCGCCACATAAGTAGCAGTCGAATCGCATTGTCCTAATGCATTGAAATGAGAGCGAGAGCAAGAGAGTGGGATTGTATCGAATATGCTCAAGGGGGTTGCTTGCCTATTTATCAGAAAAACTCAGTTGTTCTTCGATGTCTTCGATAACTACGTCTCGCAAGTCTATCGACAAAATCAAGCAAGTTACAAATTAAGCACAAAAAATGCTTCACAAAGATGCATGATAATGGCATGGCAATATGTTGCTGGTTTGAGCTAATGCATCTATCAACATGTTAAATGAAGATGGTTTGAACCTCAGGTTCAAATTCAACTCCATATGTGAGGGTACATAATGTGTTTTGAAAAAAATGTCCAAGTTATCCTATTTGGGTTGCTCTAACATGCATGAGAATGCCACCGTAACATTCATTGGATTTTTCTGATAAATTTTCATATATAAATTATTTTCATCTGACTTACAGATTATTTTCTATGAATTTTCAAAGATTTTACTATTTTATGGATTATTTATATTTTAGAAATTTTTTACCGCGTCAGGCTGACGTCACCATGACGTCAGCGGTTC
Organism: Hordeum marinum; assembly: GCA_022496015.1. Classification (NCBI taxonomy): domain Eukaryota; kingdom Viridiplantae; phylum Streptophyta; class Magnoliopsida; order Poales; family Poaceae; genus Hordeum; species Hordeum marinum. The sequence continues at coordinate 47,114,563 of CM039676.1, forward strand.
AACTGCGCCGGCCCCAGGTCAAACCTGACGGCCAGGGCCCACACGTTAGCGACACGGGGTTAATCCCCGCGCTGAGTGGGGTTTGACCCTCCCCAGGGGCCCAGACGTCAGCGGCTGGGGGCCTAATTAAGCGGGGTTAGGCCCTAATGGCTGGCCAACTCGGTGCTCGCCGGAGTTGGGCGGCCGGCGACCCGAACCGTGGTGGAAGCTCGCCGTAGATGGTCAGAAATGCGCTTCCAGTGACTAAATCAATGGGCAAGAGCATCTACGGGATGCCCACGCTCGTCCGCATCCAACTGGACAAGCAGCAGCGCCCGAGGTGGTCCAAAACGGTGACGGCGACAAGCTCTCAACCATGGCCTTCGCGGATGGGGGCAAAATCAATGGCGCTTCTTGGGGGAAAGAACCGGTGGCTCACCTCAATCTCGTTGAGAAGGTCAGGGGGCTCTGGGACGTCCGGTAGGTGGCGAATCGATGGCGGTGCTCCTCGGTGGCCAGCGGGGAAGATGAAGTCGATGGCATTGCTGTGGTGCTCCATGGGTCACTTGGCTCACTGGAGAATATTATGGGGGCTCAACGGAGCTCATGGGCATGTCGGGGTGGCTAGCGGAGGCCGGAGGCCGCGGCGGCAGCAAGTTGTGATGACGATGGCCATCGGTTGCGGGCGGGGAGAGGAGGAGAGAAGGGAGAGAGCAGTAGGGAGGAGAGGAGATGTGCACAGGGTGTGCAGGGCATCCTAATCCAGCTCGGGGCAACGACGGCAAGCAGGAGGTGGCGAGACGCGTGGCTGAGTGCGTCGGACGCGTGCCCTTGTCCTACTGGCGAGAGGAGGGGGATGACTGGCCACTGGGCCAGTTGGGCCAGCTCCCTCCTGGGCCAGGCAAACCACGTAAGTCCTCTGTCTTTCTTTTTATTTCTTGTTTTTTTCCTAACATTTTGTTCTATTTTTTAATGTTAAAACATTTATAAAATCCTGAGAAATTTGCTTGTGGCCTAAATGAATTTAATCTGTGCCACACAATAATTTCCAGAATTATTGGACATATATTTTTATATATAGAAAATATATATCCAATGCAAATAGGGTTAAACTAATTCAAAATCCCAATATAAAATATTTTTGTGATCCTAAAATATTGGTTGACAATTTTATCTCAGTCCAATATTTTATTAGAGAACGAGGAACATTTTATTGGAACTGTTTGAAGCAATTTTTATAATGCTTATTTGACAAAATTTTGAATTGTGAGGCTTTATCATCCCTCATTTCATTTTCATTTGAAAACAAAAATGCATGCATGAATGCATTGGCAAACATAAATAAACTAGGGCTATGACAGGGTTGACCCGTGGCTCACAGCCGGCCCGAGCGCCGCCGCCGCGCCCGCACCGCCCCCTTGGTCCCCTCCTTCACCCCCTCCTCCAAGGCCGAGTGGCTTGCACCGTTGACGCCGACACCCGCAGCCGAGGCCGCCGGCCCGCCCGGCTACATCCCCGTGCCTATGCACATTGTTATGGACGCGGAGGAGGCGCTCTCCATCATCTCGGCGCCAACCGGCGCCTCCAGCGTCGTCTGCCTCGGTGCCGGGATGAAGGGCATCGACACAACCACTCCGCCCCAACCGGAGATGGATGCGGGATCCAGTAGCCGCACGGATAGGCGCTTCAGCCACCTCTTCGGGCACGCCATAGCCGCCATCAACCGCTGCGCCAGCTCGTGGGATCCGGCAGGCCTCAGCCTCACTCCCGCCCTACCACGTGGAGTGCGCATCGACCCCGTCATGGTCACCTCTTCCTCCGACGAGGGGGCTCCCTCTGTCGTGCGCCGGTGACCGCCGGAGTGGAGCAGATGGTGCCGATAGTTTCCTCTCCTAGATCCACATCGAGGAGGTCGTGGGGGTTGCTGCATTATCCGTAACCGCTCCAGCCTCGTTCGCCTCTCTTATGCGGTGCGGGACTGGCATTGGCCTGCTAAAGGCTGTCCAGGCCCAGGCGCCTGTGTTGCCTCCGGCCGACTGCTGTTTGTTTATTTTTCTCTCTGTTTTTTGATAGTCTAGTACGAATTGTTGTAGATGGTGTAGTTTTAGACTATGTTTAGTACTACTATTTACATTTAGTCCAGTTCTAGATTTACTCTAGTTTAGGATTTATGTAATTATTGGTGTGTTTATATTATGCAATGGATTGATGATATAAATAAAGTATCGGGTGACTTGTTCCATGTGTTTACCACATCTCATTTTTATTGAACATGTTTTTGCGATTGAGATCATGTTCTCTCACATACCAAACTTGCAAATTTTTGAATATTTCTCCCTCAGCTTATTTGGAATCACAAGGTAATGAGTTTTGATCTACTGCACATTTGCAGACTATCCTCTCTTACTGTTTGTCAATCTCGACAAGCGGTTACCTTCAACGTGCATTCCTTATATCTAAATTGTACCATACACAGGGTAATGGCCATGCAACCTATTACTGTGGGATCTAAGTGATCTTCAGAGTGTTATGTTCACACAATTGAGGTTGAGAATTTTCAAGTTTACACTTGAGTATTAAATTTTTGCATTCTTATTACACAACGATGATGGTTTTTAATTTACCACCCATAAATTAATTATCTCCACTTCCCCATGCAGGCAAAGATGACCGCCAAAGAGTTTGAGGAGCTTGCCCTCAATGGCCACAATTACCCTACATGGGCTATGGACATCAAGATCAGTCTTGCGTCCCGTGGGATAGCGCGTGCAATACAACCCCTAGAGACTCCTCTCCCGGCTGGGGTCACGCCACTGACAGAACAACAGAATTATGCTGCTTTATTCATCATAAGTCACCATATTTATCCAGATCTCAAGTCTGAGTATTTACAGGAGGAATCTCCTAGTACTCTGTTTCTGGCCCTCAAAACGAGGTATGAACAATAGAAGGCAGTAGTCCTGCCGGAAGCACTCCATGATTGGACTCATCTCCGCCTTCAGGATTTCAAATCCATTGGTGAGTACAACCATGCTATTCATAAGATATGTTCCAAACTGTGTTTTTGTGAGAAGGAACCTACTAAGGGAGAGAAGATAGAGAAAAATTTGTCTACTATGCTCCCTTCAGATAGGATCCTCCAACAGCAATACCGTGCTTGCAACTACACTGTCTATTCCGAGCTTATTCACATGTTACTTCAGGCAGAAAAGCATGATGAGCTACTAGCTAAGAATGGCTCTCAGCGCCCAGTTGGGGCACAAACTTTACTTGAAGTTCATCTGAATGTCACGAATAGACAGAAGTATAATGGTACCTTTCGAGGTAAACATTCCAATTCTGAGCACAAGCACAAGCGCAATTGGAACACAAAATTCAGAAACATGGGCAAGGGCTGCAAAGCCCAAGTTCGATAAATCCAAGATCTGCAACATGTGTGGATGCTACACGCATTCTACTAAAAAGTGCTCAATGCCCAAGCATCTGGTCATGTTGTACCAGCAATCTCAGGGACGCAAAGCACCTCAAGGGAAAAGGTTTGAAGCCAACTTCAACCTTCATACACATGACGCAAATGGAGCCAGTGCTTCGCACGATGTTCCTCCTAGACCGAGAAATGGCATGATTCCTTATCCACTTGAGGACCCTGCTGAAACGGAGGCCATGTTGCTTGAGTACACCTCAAATGATGTGTTTGGCGACTTTGACTAGTCCCTCGGCCTCCTTAGTGATTTACTTAATTATGTCCTCTTATTGAAAATTCTTTTGTTTTATATAGTTTTCTATGCGAACAATTCGATGGAAGAGGAATTATGCCTTGTGGACAGTGGTACCACAAACTCCATACCGAGGGAGATGAAATATTTCCAAACTCTCAAAAAGATAAATGGAGCTATTCTAACTATCGCTGGACGCGATATGGTGATTTTTGGTACTAGACGTGCCATATTCACCCTCACAAGTGGTACACAAGTGATGATTGAGGATGCTTTATTGTATCCCGACTCATCACGTACCCTGATCAGTTATCGAGATATCCGTAAGAATGGTTTTCATATTGAAACCCATGAAGACAACAAAGAGGAGTATCTACTCTTTACTAAAGATCATGGATATGGCAAAAAGGTACATGAGAAAATTCCTTCTCTATCATATGGTTTTTAATATATGTACATCAAACCCGTGGAACATGTTGCATACAAAGTAATTTTTCAGAATGTTAACGCATTCCAAACCTGGCATGATCGCCTAGGCCATCCTGGAATAGGATGATGAGAAAAAATACTTGCAATTCCATTGGTCATAATTTGCTTGAATCAAAATTTCCTCAATCTTATGATTTTGTGTGCACATCATGTGCCACGGGAAAGCTAATTATGAGGCCCTCGCACCTCAAAATACAAGCTGGACCACTTCAATACCTTGAACATATTCAAGGACACATTTGTGGTCCCATTCAACCATTATCTAGACCTTTCAGGTATTTCATGGTTCTGATTGACGCATCTACACGATGGTCACATGTGTGTCTTCTATCCACATGGAACCATGCATTTGCCAAGATAATGAGGCAAGTCATTAAGTTGCAAGCCCATTATCCTGAAAGTTGAATTAAGACAATTCGAATGGACAATGCTGCAGAATTCTCCTCACGTGCTTTCAATGATTATTGCATGTATTTGGGGACTGAAGTTCATCACTCTATTCCATATGTCCATACACAAAATGGTTTGGTTGAAGCCTTGACTAAGAGGATTAAACTCATTGCAAGACCTTTGTTAACGAATTGCAACTTGCCAACCTATTGTTGGGGTCATGCCATTTTACACGCTGCTAACTTGATACAATTGAGGCCAACTGCATGTCACAGTTCTTCCCCTCTGGAATTGGTACGTGGAAATCCTCCAAGCATTTCCCATTTGCGTAAGTTCAGATGTGCTGCATACATCCAGATCTAACCACTACAGCGGACATCTATGGGCCCACACAGAAAGTTGGGGATCTATGTGGGGTACAAATCACCATCGCTTATCAAGTACATGGAACCCCTTACCGGGGATCCGTTCACAGCCCATCATGCTGATTGCGTATTCACCGAGGAACATTTTATGGTATTAGGGGAGATTTCAAGTACCATAAAGAATGCCCGGAAATTGATTGGAATGCTCATGCCATTTCATCCTCTGATCCACGTACCAATGAGACCGAACTTCAAGTTCGGAAGATCATTAATTTGCAACATCTTGAAAATAATCTGCCAGATTCATTTATTGATCTGAAAGGTGTTACGAAATCCTTAAATCCATCCAGAAACGCGCCAGAAAGATTGGAGGTACCAATAAAAACCACTCAACTCACTGTTCCTAAAAAGAGGGGAGTTGTATGGCCTCTGACTAGGAGCTAGCTTCTAGCAAGCAGCAAAGGAAATCAAGGAGAAAATCCTCGGAGTCGGTAAATGCAAGTCAACTCAATGTTGACAAACACCTGATGGGTAGTATACACCCAGTGGAAGGGCAACCTCCACAACCCAGCTCCAGTGTGCACAAACCGGCTGGAACATCGGAATACCCAGACTCAATCGTATTGCGAAATCACGAAGAGTCTCTAGGGGTGCAAGAAATTTCCATCAACTATGTTGATTCTAGAGAATCATTTGACCATAAGACTACGACTGTCGACATATATTTTGCTGAAAAGATTGCAGATACCCTTCTCACTGATCATGATCCAAGGTCTATCGTCGAGTGCCAAAGGCGTTCCGACTGGCCTAAATGGAAGGATGCAATCCAAGCAGAAATTGCCTCGCTTAACAAAAGAAAGGTATTCACTGAAGCAATACCTACATCTCCCAATGTTTTCCCAGTGGGATTCAAATGGGTTTTCCTCCGAAAACGGAATGAGAACAATGAGGTGGTGAGATATAAAGTGAGACTCGTAGCAAAAGGTTTCACGCAGAAACCCGGCATTGATTTAAATGATACATACTCTTCAATAATGAGTGGAACCACTTTCCGATATCTTATATCTTTGGTAGTGCAAAAACGTCTATCCATGCAGTTGATGGACGTTGTGACGGCATATTTTTATGGGTCACTAGATTCGGACATATATATGAAAGTTCCTGACGGAATCTCTGTCCCGAATAACAGTGCAAAACGCAACATGTATTGTTTAAAGCTGAATAAGTCATTGTATGGCTTAAGACAGTTGGGGCGGATGTGGTACAACTAACTGAGTGAGTTCCTTGTTTATAAAGGTTACTCCAATAGCACTGATTGCCCATGTGTTTTCATCAAGAAATCCTCTACGGGATTTTGCATCATTTCTGTGTACGTTGATGATCTCAACATCATTGGCAATGCACCAGACATTAATGAAGCACGCAATCATCTAAAGATGGAATTTGAGATGAAGGATTTGGGTAAAAACCAAATTTTGCTTAGGTATTCAACTTGAGGACCTTCCCTGAGGAATCATGGTACACCAAGCTACTTATATCCAGAAAATATTGGAGAAATTCAATATGGATAAATCCTGTCCATCTAAAACTCCTATGGTGGTTCGATCTCTACACGTAGAGAAAGATCCATTCAGACTGAGGGATGATGGAGAAGAGGTGTTGGGACCTAAAGTTCCATACCTCAATGCTGTTGGAGCGCTTATGTATCTTGCAAATTGCACAAGACCTGATATTGCATTTGCAGTAAATCTACTTGCTAGACATAGCGCAGCTCCCACCAAACGTCATTGGTCTGGAGTGAAGAATATCTTTCGATATCTCCAAGGCACAAAGGATCTAGGCCTATTTTCCAATTTCAGAGCAATCTAGACTCTGATATGATTGGATATGCAGATGCCGTCTATTTGTCTGATCCCCATAATGCCAGATCTCAGACCGGCTTTGTGTTCCTACATGGTGGTACTGTTATATCATGGAAGTCTTCAAAACAGACTCTGGTGGCAACATTTACCTATCATTCTGAAATAATTTCATTATTTGAAGCATCATGTGAATGTGTATGGCTTCGCAGAATGATAAACCACATACAACAGTCACGTGGAATTGGTTCGATAGAATCACCCACCATTATCTATTAGGATAATGCGGCCTGTGTTGCACAGATGCAAACATGATACATCAAGAGTAATATCACTAAGCATATTTGTCCTAAATGTTTTCCCCCACAATCTTCAGAAAAGCGGGGAAATAAGCATTCTGCAAGTCAAATCATGCGACAACCTTGCTGATTTATTTACCAAGTCTCTACCAAGTTCTACATTCCAAAAATATGTTCATGGAATTGGTATGCAACGACTTAGGGACTTGCAGGCGTCACGGGGAGCCGTCATGCAGTTCCTCTCGCAACGGACGGCTCTCTCTCCCGTCCCCTGGAACCGAAGCATCCTCTCGGATCGTCACGTCTCTCCAGACCATATAAATTGTACTTTCTAGCGATCAATCAATAGAAGTTTCCATTCTTACTTCTTACATTTACTACCTTCTCAGATACCAGTAACTTACTTGTAGCAGTTCATAATACGTACAAATTAAGCAATCGGTTTTTTCCAACACATTACAGATGTTAGGCCTGGAATAAATTAAAAAAATGGGAGCATCAATGTAAGTATGTGACTTGAACTCTACACCATGATCCACCGCCCTATGAGAGTTACAACTAGTACTTTTTAGCACTACAGGGAGCAGTACAGGTAGGCACTTGTTTTCGAGTGAGGTTTGCGAGCACTAAGTTTCCTCATGTGCAACCTACATATCTTTGCTTCCTTTGCATATGAACTTTTATGTTCTCTGGTTTTGTGACTGTATGTATAGAGATGACATGGCTCAATTTGAAACCCAGAATGTGAATAATGTTGAACCAACCACTACCACCACCATGGTACATGACATATATGTATACTACACGGTGATGAGTATATCTCCATGTAACTCAAAACGCCTCGCAATTTTTTTGGAGGACATATATTATCCATTACAACATTTGGATTTTGTTCAGTATGTTTGATGATGGTTAACTGAGTAAGAAATGCACTCGAAAACTCGTTCCTGGCTGATGAGAAGGGCTGCCAAGCACAACCATGTAAAATAAACATGATACAACGAAATACGATTTATTATATTATTCGGGGAGATATAAAAAAATAGTGGGCTATTTAAAAGCATCTTGCTACATTAGAAACTTAGTACATGTTGAGTAAGTTCAGGTAGATAACTTATAAATTCTATCAAACACATCAGCGATACGACAAACCCAGATAAAACTGCAGCGGCCGTTCCTTCACCTAGAGAAAGCAAAATCTTCAATCCATCAGTAACCTGATTTGAAATACCATTACATAGCCTCCAACTTATTGATGTTTATAACAACAAAATGGACTATTAATGCATAGCTGGAGAAAGCAAAATCGTCAATTTAGATTCTACGTTTTCAACTTGTAGCGGAAATTATGGTTGATGTTTATAACAACAAAATGCACTACTAATTCACTGATTTGAAAAAGCCAAACCAAGGAGAACCCTAGGAATGCCGATATAAGCACACATCATTTCAACATCCACACGATATTCAACATCTGGATACCATTTTCAACAAAAAAGAGTCATTTTATCTTAGCATCAGCGTCATTTTAATGGATGTGTATGTTATTTACATGCGTGAATCCTTACAACCAAATTAGCAATATTGTGAGAGTGCATTTTACCCATGTTGGCCGCCAGATATTTCCGATAGAGAAAAAAAGAATTGTACATATCTCTTAATCTATATTCAGTGTACTCTTACACGTTTAACCATTTCAGCACATTAGCACATCAAAACAGACAATCATCCAATGTGTTGCGTAGCGTTTTCAACTCCATTAGATCCACCGGCAATGTCCGTGCCTATTTAAGAAGGTAAATGGAAGTTGTTATCATTGACTAAAAACCAAGATTAAAACACTTATACAGAAACAAGCAATGGACAAAAGAATACAACTAGTTTGAGATTCCACAAATGCCAACAAATGCCAACAAAGTCGCATTTGATTTTGCATTTTTACCCATTTGACATTTGATATGGATCTTCCAAGAATAAAGACAACTAGTGATAACATAAAATGAATAAATCCATGAGTTAATTTTTCCATCTATCAAAGGGATGATTGTTGATTAAGCTTAACTTGTTAGTGACTTAAGAGGCACAATTAAGTTGTTTGAGCAACAATGTAGGAGACATTGTTGGCCTTGACTGCCCTTACAATAGTAGGACTAAGGATTAGCAATAAATCGACGTATAGAAACTCATGAAAGGATAGTTGTTAATCTCTGTTTCATGAAGTATCTTGGATTGCATCGGATTAAGTTGAACCATGTAGACATTGGCATCCACAAATATAAAAACTACACCAGTAGCCTTAACATAGCCCAATATAACTCACATCTTCTCAGCACAATCCAAGTTGTGAATTCGGCTAGCCATGAAAAGTGAAAGTATGGTAGAAAAAGGAATAAACTTCATTTTCTGTTTGGGAACCGCTTATGATGTATCTAGCATGGAAAGGTATTGAAATCTCTCGGTCATTTTCGTTGACAAGAAAGGCATGCCACCCAAAATATTTTTCTCTATCAATTTAAACACTTGACCTCTCGCACCTCTACAAATTCCTACTTCCCTCTACGAAGGGCCTATCTATTTACTTTATGATTTTTTTTCAATTTGGGTCTTCATCTTCTCTTATAAAGCACCAACTAGGAGGCACTATGATCGTACTTGAGCATTATGTGTGGCTAATATTTGGGTGTGTATCATGAATGGATCAATGATTGAGCATGATGGGCTAGGGATAACTTGCTTTAGCATTGATATTTTGGAAGACATGGTTGCTTGTTGATATGCTTGAGTATTAAAGATTTCATGTCAAAACTAGACTATTACTTTGAACCATCTAAAAGTCCAAATGTCCATGATACAAAGAAAAGAATATGTGATGAACATGTTAGGCACCATTCCACATAAAAATTCTGTTTTTATCATTTACCTACTCGAGGACGAGTAAGAATAAGCTTAGGGATGCTGATACGTCTCCAACGTACCTATAATTTTTGCTTGTTCCATGCTATTATATTATCAATTTTGGATGTTTTACAATCATTTTATAGCAACTTTATATCATTTTTTGGGCCTAACCTATTGACATAGTGTCACTTGCTGTTTTTGCTTGTTTTTTTACTTCGCAGAAGATTTGTACCAAATGAAGTCCAAACACCGTGAAACTTTTTGGAGATTGTTTTTGGGCCAGAAGACATCAAGTGGGCCAAAGAAGTGCCAACGAGGAAGGCCAAGGAGGGCACGAGATACTAGGGCGCGCTAGAGCCCCCTAGCACGGCCTGGTGGGACGTGCCCACCTCAGGAACCCCTTCCACCGACTATCACCTCTATAAATTCTCAAATATTCAGAAAACCCTAGAGGAGTTGACAAAACACAATTCCATCCGCCACAAGTTCCAAAACCTCGAGATCCAATCTAACACCATCATGGAGGGGTTCATCTTCATCATATGTGCCTCTCCAATGATACGTGAGTAGTCCACCATAGACCTACGGGTCCGTAGGCAGTAGCTAGATAGCTTCCTCTCTCTCTCTCTATGATTCTCAAGAAAATTGTCTCTTGGAGATGTATTTGATGTAATGAATTTTGCGGTGTGTTTGTTGGGATCCGATGAATTTTGAGTTCATGATCAGTTTCTATCCATGAATATGATTTGAGTCCTCTTGATCTCTTATTTGCATGATTACTTATAGCCTCGTATTTCTTGTTCGAACCTTTGGTTTAGTTAGGACAACTAGATCGATTTTTGTTGCCATGGGAAGAGGTGCTTTGTGATGGGTTCGATCTTGCGGTGTTCTTTCCAGTGACAGAAGGGGCAGCAAGACACGCATGTATCATTGCCATTAAGGATAACAAGATGGGGTCTATTCCTACATGAATAGATCTTGTCTACATCATGTCACCATTCTTATTGCATTACTCCGTTTCTCCCCGAACTTAATACACTAGATGCATGCTCGATAGGGGTCGATGTGTGAAGTAATAGAAGTAGATGCAGAATCGTTTTGGTCTACTTATCTTGGATGTGATGCCTATATAATGATCATTTCCTCAATATCGTCATGATTATTTAATTTTCTATCAATTTCCCAACAGTAGTTTGTTCACCCATCGTGCGCTATACTCATGAGAGAAGCCACTAGTGTAACCTACGACACCTGAGTCTACTTTTCCAACATATTGCTTTCCGATCTACTATTTTGCCTTTTTGTTTTCAGATATATTAATCCAAAAACCCCCAAAATACCTTGCTGCACTTTTTGTTTACTTATTTTATTTTGTGTTCTTATGAGATTTATTTGCCAAAACTGTCATTACCTAATCTATCTTTTTACCATTGACAGCTTGACAACCTCTCTTACGCGTCGGGTTGCAAGTATTTGTTATTTGTGTGCAGGTGCTGTCTACATGGGCGCGTAATCTTCCTCTATGGATTAATACCTTGGTTTCATAATTAAGGCAAATACTTACCGTCGTTGTGCTGCATCATCCCTTCCTCTTTGGGGAAATACCGACGCAGTCTCAAGCGACGTCATTGTGACAGGGGTCGGTCTAAAACTTGGTGTTGGCGCCATCGCCAATGTTGAACTAAAAAGATGCCTCAGAGAGACACCCGACCAAGCAATTAATAGGCAGAGGTAACCTACACCAGGGTCGAGGCATGTCCATCCAAGAGAGCCATAACCATTTGCATCACATTGCCTCACTTTTTTAGTTCAGACAAGGAATCCCAAGGCCACCAAGCTTTTTAGGCAGATAACTTGTTTCTAGTTCATTAAGCATTTGCCCTGAGTAGCCTAATCTTTGTTTGCCCAAAGGAAACCTCAACAAGATTTGTAGAACTTCTTGACGGCCCAACGAAGAGGTTCAATAGACTTAATCTGGAATATTGGTGACACATATAAAATTGAGGTGATCAAAGCTAGCCTTCTAGTAGTGGGTAGCATAATCTTGTTCCATCCAGATGTGTTGTGCTAGAGCTTGTCAAAGATCGGATGGTAATGTATTTTTTGAAGTCTCGTGAAACCGAGGGGCATGCCTAGGTAAGTGACAGGGAACTCTTGGATGGGGCATTTCAAAATCGCAGCCATGTCATGAATGTCAATACACTCACATATGGTAGAAACTGCTCTTAATGAAGTTCTTTAAAAGGATGGAATCATCTCCAAAGATATAAATAATCTTCTTAAAGTGGTGACTTATGAAGGTTGGGTTTGACAAAAATCATCACGTCATCTGCATAGAATGAATATATGATTGACGGTAGGTTCCGCCCAAGTGTGGGAAGCACTTCAGCATTGACGGCTGCCCGCACAATTGCATCAAGAATGTCCATAACAAGGACGAAAAGCATATGCGAGAGTGGTTCTCCCTGCTGCAGTCCCTTCCTGTGCAAGATGGAGTCAGTCAACTCCACATTGACAAGAACACTCATAGAGGAAGAGGCAAGCACCAACAAAATACAGTTCCTACACTTTAGGCTGAACCACTTAGCCGCAAGAACCTTGATCAGAAATTCCCAAGAGACACTATCAAAAACGTCTTGTCAATGTCTAGTTTGAGCATGACAGAGGGGATCTTCTTCAAGTAATTAAAGTGATCTGACCATCCCTTTGACGAACATAAAGGTGTCGTGAATAGCTCTTTCTTTAATGAATGCACTCTGAGATGGTAGCACGAGGTCTTCTAGCATTTGGTGAAGTCATCTTGCTAGGATTTTCATAATGAGTTTAGCAATAAAACGACATGAGACTGATTCACCCATAATACCTTTCTTACTGTGCATCTTCCCATTTTCTAATGACAATCAGAGCTGCCGCATTCATACTAACAAGATTTCTGGAGTTGAACCCCTCAAAAGCATGGATAACATGCATAACACCCCCCTTAATTATGTCCCAGCATTTCTGGACGAAAAGCATTGTGTAGCCATCTGGTCCGTGGGCTTTTCTAGGATTCATGTCCATGATATCGGCCTTTACTTCTTTGTTAGTAAATGATCCATAAATGCTAGACAGATCGGCAGGGGTAATCCCCAGTGCATTGAAGTTAACACAACAACCTCTCTGAGTTCTTGAGCCCATCACGGTAGAGAAATGTTCCCAAACCGCGTGGATCTTTTCCTCTTGACTAGTCATCATCATTCCATTATGCTTTAAGTTGAGAACCAAAATTTTTGGGGTCTTCGATGCTTTTTCTTGAAATAACAAAGTATTAGAGGGTGTTTGGTTGGGCTTCATACCAGCTTTCCACGCTTTAGAGCCGGCAACCCAACCAAACAACCAACTTTCATATGGATTTTGACCTGCAACTGCAGTTTGTTTACACACGAGAGGAGAAGTTGGCTGCGAGAAGCTTCAACTGTGTTCCCCCCCGGTGGATCGATCCCATGCCCTCCCTACCCCTGCCACTTCATTGTAATTACAAGAAAACTGAGGCTGCCATATAAACGTGCAAAGGCTCCCGTTCTTTTCTTTCGAGAATGACGGGGGGGGGGGGCATTCTGCCCCACCAGTAGTTGTATTACTCGAAGGACGTGGTAGTCATACACTGTTTTTCATTGAAAGGATAAAAAACAACAACATAAGGAGCGAGAAAAGAAAAAAAGAGAAAAGAAGGAAAGCCCGCGAACGAAACTATCCTGCAGAGAGGAAGAAGAGACAGATGGGCAGTAGCCGATCCCTAGATGAGGCGTCAAATCTTTGGCTCCAAATAAGAATGTCCTCGGCAGTCCTCGTAAGAATGTCACCCGTGCCACAGTCAACACCGTTGAAGGTGGCATTGTTCCTAGCCTTCCAAATCTGCTAGAGAAGCACATAGAGGCCCTCCTTCAACAGGGCGGCGATGTCGGGTGTGGGCGGCGGCGAGGAGAGGATCTCCTCAACTGAGTGGAAGGGGTCCGTTTGCAGATGAGACCATGTAGATGACGCGCGACCGTAGGCAGCAAAGATATGAAGAGTGGACTCCTCACCAGAGCAAGAGGGGCATGTACTGGAAGGGGCACAACTCTTGTTGTACAAGTTCTGCCTCGTGCTGAGCCGATCCTTCACAAGCAGGCACGCGAAGATCCTAATCTTCCGAGGGAGTCAGGAGCTCCAGATATCGATGGATGACTGGCAAATAACCCCCTGGGAGACAACATCTGAAATGCTGCACGCGAGCTGAACTCGAGGTCCTTATCACAAGCCATGGAACGGTGGTCCAGAGCATCCACGAGCACGAGGTTGCTGACGATGGCTTGCACCACCAGAAGCTGAAACGTGGTGACAACGGAGAGTCACTATTGGAGATGGAACCCGCCGGAGACGATTGCCGCCACAGAGGCATTTGGGCACGTCGAGTGAGAGTAGAGACTCGCGAACTCGAAGCATAGGGCGCCGCTGGACCACCAACGGCCATGCCAGAAGGATGTGGCATGCCCATCCTGAAGGTCCACGCAAGTGAGAGACCTGTATGTCGGGAGGCCACGAAGAACAATGGCCCCGAGGAAGGAAGGAGCCAAGCTGCGATTGCCAAAGTCCCCCTGATGTTGCTAAGGAACCAGCATTTCCAGGGTGGGCAGTCGGGCTGGTGGAGCTTATGGACGAAGTTGAGGAGCAGGCACATGTTTTGTCATTGATGATCCCGGACCCGGAAGCCACCCTCCTGCACATCTGCACACACCTTATCCCAAGCAATTAGACAACGAGCACCCAAGCAAGTATCCTTTCTGGTCCAAAAAGGCACGACACCTCTGATCAATCATCTCAACCACACCAGGGGGAGCAAGTAAGAGCACATATAGTAGGTGGAGAGGTTATTGAGGACGACATTACAGAGGACCATCCTCCCCCCGGAGGAAAGAAGCAGGGCACGCCACACTGACAGATAACAATGGAACAAGCAGATGAGGGGGTCGTAGGCGAAGATAGGGAGCTTCAAAGGGGATAACAGCAGACCCAGAAAACGGTGGAGAAAAGAAGAGATGGGGCACCCCAGGATGGAGGCCATGTGGGCAGACGATTCGGTCGGGCAGTGCATGGGGACAAACCCGGACTTGTGGAAGTTGATGGCTAGGCTAGTAGCAAGGGAGAAGGAGTCGAGGATGGACCTAAGGTGAATATAAGATTCAGAGCTTGCCCGACAGAGGATAAGAGTGTCGTCGACATATTGAGGAATCGAGCATGGAAGCGTGGGGTCGACCGGGTCGGCCAGCTTCCCTTCGAAGCACACGGCCCGAATAAGGCGTTGAAGGATATCAGCAACAATAATAAAGAGGTAGGGAAAAAGTGCGTTGCCCTAGTGCAGGCCTTTCCGGCACAAGATCCAATCCCCCGAGGTGTTGTTGAGGAGGATGTCGGTGTGTCCAGTAGAAAGAATGTCGCTAATCCACCCACACCACTTGGGGCTGAAGCCACATGCGGAAAGCACAGTGAGAAGGCTAGTCTAGTTGACAGAGCCAAAGGCCTTCCAGAAGTTTATTTTAAACACAATCATGGGGGGCTTTTCAAAGGTGACATACGCGGAGAAGGTCTGCCACATAAACAATGTTTTCCGAAATACGCCTGCCCGACAGGAACCCAGTTTGGTCGGGGTCCACGAGCACGTGAATGTAGCATTGCAGCCAGGAGAACAAGGCTTTTGTGATTGCCTTCATGATACAGTTCTGCAGGGAAATAGGACAAAAGTTCATGGGAGAGCGAGCATCTTAAAACTTGGGGAGGAGGACAAGGAAGGCACGGTAGATGCGGGTGAGGTCAAGGGTGCCGGAGTAAAAATCTCGAAAGACGGCCTCAATGTTGGTGCCGACCGTGTCCTATAAGGAAACAAAGAAGGGGCCAAACCCGTCAGGCCGGGGCTAGACAGGCGGTTCATCCCAAGGAACGCCTGACGGATTTCCTCCGTCGTAAAGGGAGTCAAGAGGTCATCAGGGAGGGGAGGGGAGTCGACATAAAGGGCCGAGAGATTGAAATTCCAGGAGGAGGGGGAAGTCAATCCAAAAGGTCCATGTAGTAAGCCCGAAGGTCAGAGGCCTTGAGATCGTGTGAGAAGAGCTCGACGCCATCAACGGAGAGGACAGGAATGCCGTTTTTACGAAAACGGGATGAGGCAAAAGCATGGAAGAAACTCGTATTCTCATCCCCGTCAACCGCATAGCAAATTATATCCTGTAACTTCCATTAAAGGACACGCTCTTTGATCTAAATATGAAGAGCGTTAGTAGTAGGAGAGCGGAGGAGGTTCTCCAAGTGGGAGAGGGACCGACTCTCCTCAAGGCGATCCAGAACGCTAATGAGAACTCGACAGTCTTGCTCATGCCATGCGGAGGGCGCAATCCTTCGGGTCCACCGCTTAACAACGAGGCAGACCTGGCAAAGACAAGGAACAACACGGGCAGTAGGGTCGTTGCGGGCCATAGAGTCCCAAGCCGCAACGACAGCAACACAGAAAGAGGGGTGGAGAGCCCAAGACTTTTCGTAGCAGAAAACTCGGGTTTTAGGGGCTGAGGAGGAGATCATCGCAGGGAGGGGGACGTGGTCACTGACAGAGCGAGAGAAAGATGAGAGAGAGGAGGTGGGCAATTTGGAGTCCCAACTGACGTTAACCAGCACACGGTCGAGGAGTGCGAGGATGGGAGCAGATTGACGGTTGGACCACGTGTATAGACGGTCGCGAAGGGGGAGGTAAATGAGAGAGAGGTCATTGATGAAGTCATTGAAGAGACCTGCCTCCGAGCGATTAAAATTTGACCTCATGCAAGCGCGTAAGGTTGAAATCGCCGAGAATAGACCATGGGACGGAGTCACCTGTGTCGTGGCCGGCCAGCTCAGAAAGGAACGCTGCCTTAGAAGCATGGTCACAAGGTGCATAGACGTTCGAGACGCGAACCAGAGTGTTGTCATGGCAAAGGCGCAAGTCGATAGAGAGAATGCGAGGGGAGGAAAGGTCACGGACAAAGGAGAAGACCCGCCCGTCCCAAGCAGTGCAGATACCGCTAGAGGCGTCGATGGTGTCAATGAGAAGAAATGATCGGAGCGTACGGGAAGGCTCTCATTCTTTCCTTTTTCCGACCCATTATCCCCCGCACACAAGAGATGGAGCAGCGAGGGCGGAGCTATGGTTTGCGCCAACAGCCTCGTCCATCGTCGATGATCACGAACGTCGGTGCCCGCCCACCCTTGCCTTGTTTGCCAACGAAGACTGCTCCCTCGCCTCGTTTGCCCACCCTCCTCTATTTTCCTTGCCTTGCTCGCCCGCCCTCACCTCACTCGCCACCAAAGACCGCCTGTCCTCATGTCGCCCGCCGCCGGAGACCAAAACACCGCCCCGTCACCCGTGCGTACCTCCTCTCAGTCCACATTCCCTAAGTGGACTTGGTTGGAATGATAATATGGGACCAATTGAAGCTGATGATAGTTGGTGGGAGACTCATCCTAAGGTGAGGATGCTCATAAATTAGTTATGATCCACTTTTTCAATTGCTTATGTCATAGTGTTAATTTCTATGTTATTTTTCAGAAATACCCAGGGCATGCAAAGTGGTGGTACATGGGGCCTCCCAACTTGAAGGAGATGGATGTTATGTTTTAGAATGCTCATGTCACCGGGGAAACAACCTCCATTCTAGGAAACATATCTAGTAGCTCGTATGATAATACTGATGATGATGCCATTGCGGAGGTAAAAGAGAGTGAAGATTTGGAAGCACCTGTGAAATCCTTCAAGAAAAAAATAAGGGCAAGGTAAAACATTAGGTATACATAAATCTAAGCCAAATGTAGAAGATGAAGAGGACAAGAACCCATTTCTTTGTGTGTATAAGCAAACCATGGGTAACATAAATTCAAGAGTGAGTGGTGAAGGGTCAGCTAACCATGTTCTCAAAGTAACTACTCCTACCATGTGAGAAGTACTTAATTTGATGGTGGAGTATGGGGCCAAGGAAGGGACTTCTTTGTTCCACGCCGCCACGAAGATTGTGATGAAGCCAGAATATCGTGAGTTGTTTATGTTGATTAATAGCAAGGAGGGCAGGTTTGATTGGCTCACGAGGGAGCATGAAGACACATGCAAGTAGCAAGTTGTATCATTATTTCCAACAAATGTTGTTGTCTTTTGGGAACTACTTTGAGTATGAACTATTTTCAGTTTGAATGTGTGTTGATATAGTTAAATATTTATGAGATTTGTTGCTATCATATACTGAATGATGTTGACTATGGATGTGGAGTTTGTTGTCATTTTTGGGCTGATGCGCATGTCATATGTTTTATATCTCATGTGTAATATTCACTGGCATTTTTTGGGCTGTTGTGCATGTCATATGTTTTATATCTCATATATGATGTTTGCTGTCATTTTTGGGCTGTTCTATAGTTACATGTTTGTTGCTCTGTTTTGTAGATGGATGAAAGTGTTGACATGGTTGATGATGAGGCTGAGAGGACCTTCCTTCTTGATATGACAGACATATCATATGAAGTAGCTATGATGGGTGAAATAGGTAACAAGTATAGTCAGACATACTTGAACAAACCACCATATCAAATTCCTCAACAATCTGGTTATGAATGGGTAATGGAGAATCTTGATAATAAAAGGATGTGCTACAAAATGTTTAGGATGTAGCCAAATGTTTTTATGTCATTGCATGTGTTGGAAATATGCCCTAGAGGCAATAATAAAATGGTTATTATTGTATTTCCTTGTTCATGATAATTGTCTATTGTTCATGCTATAATTGTGTTAACCAGAAACCATAATACATGTGTGAATACATAGACCACAACATGTCCCTCGTGAGCCTCTAGTTGGCTAGCTCGTTGATCAATAGATGGTCACGGTTTCATGACCATGGACATTGGATGTCGTTGATAACAGGATCACATCATTAGGAGAATGATGTGATCGACAAGACCCAATCCTAAGCATAGCACAAGATCGTGTAGTTCGTCTCCTAAAGCTTTTTCAATGTCAAGTATAATTTCCTTAGACCATGAGATTGTGCAACTCCTGGATACCATAGGAATGCTTTGGGTGTGCCAAACGTCACAACGTAAATGGGTGGCTATAAAGGTGCACTACGGGTATCTCCGAAAGTATCTGTTGGGTTGGCACGAATCGAGACTAGGATTTGTCACTCCGTATGACGAAGAGGTATCTCTGGGCCCACTCGGTAAGACATCATCATAATGAGCTCAATGTGACTAAGGAGTTAGCCATGGGATGATGTGTTGCGGAACGAGTAAAGAGACTTGCCAGTAACGAGATTGAACAAGGTATAGGGATACGGACGATCAAATCTCGGGCAAGTATCATACCGGTAGACAAAGGGAATTGGATACGGGATTGATTGAATCCCCAACATTGCGGTTCATCCGATGAGATCATCATGGAGCATGTGGGAGCTAACATGGGTATCCAGATCCCACTGTTGGTTATTGACCGGAGAGGTGTCTCGGTCATGTCTATGTGTCTCCCAAACCCGTAGGGTCTACACTCTTAAGGTTCGATGACGCTAGGGTTATAGGAAAATGGTATACGTGATTACCGAAGGTTGTTAGGAGTCCCGGATGAGATCTCGGACGTCACGAGGAGCTCCGGAATGGTCCGGAGGTAAATATTGATATATAGGAAGTCCAATTTTGGTCACCGGAAAGTTTTCGGGCTCATCGGTAGTGTACCGGAAGTGCCGGCAGGGTGCCGGAGGACCCTCGGAAGGGGTGTGACGACCAAAGGACTTCGTGGGATGTTAGAGGAGGTGTACCAGCCCTTATTGGTCTGGCCAAGTCCTTCCGGAAAGGCCCATGCGGCTAGGGATAAAAGGATAAGGCTAAAGGAGATTTAAAAGGAAGAGATCCACCTCCCTTGTGGGAGGTGGACTCCTCCCTTATCTCGGCCGAACCTCTCCTCCTTGGAGGAGAGGCCAAGGAAGCCCTCCCTCTCCCTCCTCCTATATATACCCGAGGTATTGGGGCTGATTTGAGACACGACTTCTCTCTCTCTCGGCGCAGCCCTACCCTTCCTCTTCCTCGTTCTCCGTAGCGCTTGGCGAAGCCCTACCAGAGTCCACATAGCTCCACCGTCACCATGCCGTCGTGCTGCTGGAGCTCTCACTCAACCTCTGCTTCCTCCTTGCTGGATCAAGGCCTAGGAGACGTCATCGGGCTGCACGTGTGTTGAACGCGGAGGCGCCGTTGTTCGGCGCTTAGATCGGAATCCACCGCGATCTGAATCACTACGAGTACGACTTCACCAACCGCATTCTTGTAATGCTTCCGCTTAGCGATCTTGAAAGGTATGAAGATGCAATCTCTTCCCACTCGTTGCTGGTTTCTCCATAGATAGATCTTGGTGATCGTAGGAATTTTTTTGATTTACTACTACGTCTCCCAAAAGTGGCATCATGAGCTAGGTCTATGCGTAGAATCTATGCACGAGTAGAACACAAAGCAGTTGTGGGCATGGATCTTGTTAATTTGCTTACCACTACTAGTCTTATCTTGATTTGGCGGTATTGTGGGATGAAGCGGCCCAGACTAACTTTACACGTACGCTTACGTGAGAACGGTTCCACCGCCTGACTTGCACTTGTTGCATAAGGTGGCTAGCGGGTGTATGTCTCTCCCACCTTAGTCGGATTGGATATGACGAAAAGGGTCCTTATGAAGGGTAAATAGCAATTGGCATATCACGTTGTGGTTTTGGCATAGGTAAGAAACGTTCTTGCTAGAAACCTATAGCAGCCACGTAAAAACTTGCAACTACAAATTAGAGGATGTCTAACTTGTTTTTGCAGCATATGCTTTGTGATGTGATATGGCCAAAGGATGTGATGTGATGCATTGTGATGTATGAGATTGATCATCTTCTTGTAATAGGACTCACGACTTGCATGTCGATGAGTAGGACAACCAGCAGGAGCCATAGGAGTTGTCTTATTTTATTTTATGACCCGTGTGTCAATCATAAACGCCATGTAATTACTTTACTTTATTGCTAAACATTAGCCATAGTAGTAGAAGTAATAGTTGGCGAGACAACTTCATGAAGACACGATGATGGAGATCATGATGATGGAGATCATGGTGTCGTGCCGGTGACAATGATGATCATGGTGCCCCAAAGATGGAGATCAAAGGAGCAAGATGATATTGGCCATATCATGTCACTATATTGATTGCATGTGATGTTTATCATGTTTACATATTATTTGCTTAGAATGACGGTAGTAAATAAGATGATCTCTCAATAAAATTTCAAGAAAGGTGTTCACCCTAACTGTGCACCATTGCTAAGGATCGTTGTTCTGAAGAACCATGTGATGATCGGTGTGATAGGTTCTAACGTTCGCATACAACGGGTGTAAGCCATATTTACACACGCGAAACACTTAGGTTGACTTGACGATCCTAGCATGTACAAACATGGCCTCGGAACACGGAAGACCGAAAGGTCGAACATGAGTCGTATAGAAGATACGATCAACATGGAGATGTTCACCATGGATGACTAGTCCGTCTCACGTGATGATCGGACACGGGCTAGTTGACATGGATCATGTATCACTTGGATGACTAGAGAGATGTCTATCTAAGTGGGAGTTCAATAAATAATTTGATTATGTGAACTTAATTATCATGAACTTAGTCTAAAATTGTCTTTACAATCTATATTGTAGATCCAATGGCCAACGCTAATGTCACCCATTTTCCCAGCGGACCAAGACGTTACGAAGGCTTGGCAGTCACGCTGTGATGATTACACCCTTGTTCAGTGTGGCATGCTTTACAGTTTAGAACCGGGGCTCCAAAACCGTTTTGAGCAACACGGAGCATATGAGATGTTCCAAGAGCTGAAACTGGTTTTCCGAGCTCCTGCCCGGGTCGAGAGATATGACGTCTCCGACAAGTTCTTCAGCTGTAAGATGGAGGATAATAGTTCTGTCAGTGAGCACATACTCAAAATGTCTGGGTTGCACAACCGCTTGACTCAACTGGGAGTTAATCTCCCGGATGACTCGGTTATTGACAGAATCCTCCAGTCGCTCCCACCTAGCTACAAGAGCTTTGTGATGAACTACAACATGCAGGGTATGGAGAAGTCCATTCCTGAGTTGTACTCGATGCTGAAATCAGCGGAGGTCGAGATCAAAAAGGAGCATCAAGTGTTGATGGTGAATAAGACCACTAGTTTCAAAAAGGGCAAGGGTAAGAAGAACTTCAAGAAGGACGGCAAAGCTGTTGGCGCGCCCGGTAAGCAAGTTGCCGGGAAGAAGAACAAGAATGGACCCAAGCCTGAGACTGCGTGCTTTTATTGCAAGGGTACCGGTCACTGGAAGCGGAACTGCCCCAAGTACTTAGCGGATAAGAAGGCCGACAATGTTAAAGGTATATGTGATATACTTGTTATTGATGTGTACCTAACCAGCGCTCGTAGTAGCTCCTAGGTATTTGATACCGGTACAGTTGCTCACATTTGTAACTCCAAGTAGGAGCTGCGAAATAAGCGGAGACTGGCAAAGGACGAGGTGAAGATGCGTTGGGAATGGTTCCAATGTCGATGTGATCGCCGTCGGCACGCTACCTCTACATCTACCTTCGGGATTAGTTTTAAACCTTAATAATTGTCATTTAGTACCAGCTTTGAGCATGAACATTGTATCTGGATCTCGCTTGATGCGAGATGGCTACTCATTCAAATATGAGAATAATGGTTGTTCTATTTATATGAGAGAAATGTTTTATGGTCATGCCCCACTGGTCAATGGTTTATTTTTGATGAATCTCAAACGTGATGTTACACATGTCCATAGTGTGAGTACCAAAAAGTGTAAGGTTGATAACGATAGTCCCACTTACATGTGGCATCGCCACCTTGGTCACATTGGTGTCAAACACATGAAGAAGCTCCATGTTGATGGACTTTTGGAGTCTCTTGATTTCGAATCATTTGACACGTGCGAACCATGCCTTATGGGCAAGATGACCAAGACTCCGTTCTCCGGAACAATGGAGTGAGCAACTAACTTGTTGGAAATAATACATACCGATGCATGCGGCCCAATGAGTGTCGAGGCTCGCGGTGGCTACCGTTATGTTCTCACCCTCACTGATGACTTGAGCAGATATGGGTATGTCTACTTAATGAAACACAAGTATGAAACCTTTGAAAGGTTCAAGGAATTTCAGAGTGAGGTAGAGAATCAACGTGATAGCAAAATAAAGTGCCTACGATCTGATCGTGGCAGAGAATATTTGAGTCACGAGTTTGGCACGCACCTAAGGAAATGTGGAATCGTTTCACAACTCACGCCGCCTGGCACACCTTAGCGAAATGGTGTGTCTAAACGTCGTAATCGCACTCTATTGGATATGGTGTGATCTATGATGTCTCTTACCGACTTACCGCTATCATTTTGGGGATATGCATTAGAGACTACCGCATTCACTTTAAATAGGGCACCGTCAAAGTCCATTGAGACGACACCGTATGAATTATGGTTTGGAAAGAAACCTAAGCTGTCGTTTCTAAAAGTTTGGGGATGCGATGCTTATGTGAAGAAACTTCAACCTGAGAAGTTCGAACCCAAAGCGGAAAAGTGCGTCTTCATAGGATATCCCAAAGAGACTATTGGGTATACCTTCTACCTCAGATCCGAAGGCAAAGTCTTTGTTGCCAAGAATGGATCCTTTCTCGAGAAAGAGTTTCTCTCGAAAGAAGTAAGTGGGAGGAAAATAGAACTTGATGAGGTAATTGTACCTCCAGTCGAACCGGAGAGTAGCGCAGCACAGGAACTTGTTTCTATGGAGCCTACACCGGCTGGAGAGGAAGTTAATGATGATGATCATGAAACTTCAGATCAAGTTACTATTGAACGTCAAAGGTTCACCAGGACACGTTCTACACCAGAGTGGTATGGCAACCCTGTCCTGGAGATCATGTTGTTGGACAACGGTGAACCTTCAAACTATGAAGAAGCGATGGCGGCCCTAGATTCCAACAAATGGCTTGAAGCCATGATATCCGAGATAGGATCCATGTATGAGAACAAAATATGGACTTTGGTGGACTTGCCTGATGATAAGCGAGCCATTGAAAATAAATGGATCTTTAAGAAGAAGACTGACGCAGATGGTAATGTGACCGTCTATAAGGCTCGGCTTGTCGCTAAGGGTTATCGAAATTTCAAGGAGTTGACTACGATGAGACTTTCTCACCCGTAGCGATGTTTAAGTTTGTCCAAATCATGTTAGCAATTGCCGCATTTTATGATTGTGAGATCTGGCAAATGGACGTCAAAACGACATTCCTTAATGGTTTCCTTAAGGAAGAACTATATATGATGCAACCGGAAGGTTTTGTCGATCCTAGAGATGCTAACAAGGTATGCAAGCTCCAGTGCTCCATCTATGGGCTGGTGCAAGCATCTCGGAGTTGGAACATTCGCTTTAATGAGGTGATTAAAGCGTTTGGGTTTGTATAGGTTTATGGAGAACCCTGTATTTACAAGAAAGTGAGTGGGAGCTCTATAGCATTTTTCATATTATATGTGGATGACATACTGATAATGGGAAGTGATATAGAACTCTTGGAAAGTATAAATGCCTACTTGAATAAATGTTTTTCAATGAAGGACCTTGGAGAAGCTGCTTACATATTAGGTATTAAGATCTATAGAGATAGATCGAAACGCCTCATAGGTCTTTCACAAAGCACATACCTTGAAAAGATATTGAAGAAGTTCAATATGGATCAGTCCAAGAAGGGGTTCTTGCCTGTGTTACAGGGTATGAGATTGAGTACAACTCAATGCCCGAGCACGGCAAAGGATAGAGAAGAGATGATGTCATCCCCTATGCTTCAGCCATAGGCTCTATTATGTATGTCATGTTGTGTACCAGACCTTATGTGAACCTTGCCATAAGTTTGGTAGGGAGGTACCAAAGTGATCCCGGAGCGGAACACTAGACAGCGGTCAAGAATATCCTGAAGTACCTGAAAAGGACAATGGACATGTTTCTCGTATATGGAGGTGCCGAAGAGCTCGTCGTAAAGGGTTACGTTGATGCTAGCTTCGACACAGATCCGGACGACTCCAAGTCGCAAACCGGATACATGTATATTTTGAACGGAGGGGCAATCAGCTGGTGTAGCAGCAAGCAAAGCGTCGTGACGGCATCTACATGTGAAGCGGAGTACATAGCTGCTTCGGAAGCAGCAAAGGAAGGAGTCTGGATGAAGGAGTTCATCACCGACCTAGGAGTGATTCCCAATGTGTTGGGCCCGATGACTCTATACTGTGATAACACTGGAGCTATTGCCCTTGCGAAGGAGCCCAGGTTTCACAAGAAGACAAGACACATCAAGCGCCACTTCAACTCCATCCGTGATTACATTCAGGAGGGAGATATAGATATTTGTAAAGTACATACGGATCTGAATGTCGTAGATTCGTTGACTAAACCTCTCTCACGAGCAAAACATGATCAACACCAGAATGCTATGGGTGTTCGATTCATCACAATGTAACTAGATTATTGACTCTAGTGCAAGTGGGAGACTGTTGGAAATATGCCCTAGAGGCAATAATAAAATGGTTATTATTGTATTTCCTTGTTCATGATAATTGTCTATTGTTCATGCTATAATTGTGTTAACCGGAAACCGCAATACATGTGTGAATACATAGACCACAACATGTCCCTAGTGAGCCTCTAGTTGGCTAGCTCGTTGATCAATAGATGGTCACGGTGCCGGGAAGGTGCCGGAGGACCCCCGAGAGGGGTGTGACGACCAAAGGACTTCGTGGGTTATTAGAGGAGGTGGACTAGACCTTATTGGGCTGGCTAAGTCCTTCCGGAAAGGCCCATGCGGCTAGGGATAAAAGGATAAGGCTAAAGGAGATTTAAAAGGGAGAGATCCACCTCCCTTGTGGGAGGTGGACTCCTCCCTTATCTCGGACGAACCTCTCCTCCTTGGAGGAGGGGCCAAGGCAGCCCTCCCTCTCCCTCCTCCTATATATACCCAAGGTATTGGAGCTGATTTGAGACACGACTTCTCTCTCGCGCGCGGCAGCCCCTACCCTTCCTCTTCCTCATTCTCTGTAGCGCTTGGCGAAGCCCTGCCGGAGTCCACGTAGCTCCACACGTCACCACGCCGTCGTGCTGCCAGAGCTCTCCCTCAATATCTCCTTCCTCCTTGCTGGATCAAGGCGTAGGAGACGTCATCGGGCTGCATGTGTGTTGAACGCAGAGGCGCCGTTGTTCGGCACTTAGATCAGAATCCACCGCGATCTGAATCGTTGCGAGTACGACTCCACCAACCATGTTCTTGTAACGCTTCCGCTTAGCGATCTTCAAAGGTATGAAGATGCAGTCTCTTCCCACTCGTTGCTGGTTTCTCCATAGATAGATCTTGGTGATCGTAGGATTTTTTTTGATTTACTACTACGTCTCCCAAAAGCATGATCTTCTAGTTGATGATTATGGATTGCAATCAAGTAGAGGCATGGCATCATTGGAATCATTAGCCATGTTCTTATGGATTGTTGGAGCCCCACCGTCTTTCTCCCAAGTTGAAAATCGTTTTGCAAGATCAACTGAAACAATTCATCGGAAGTTCAAATAAGTGTTGAATTGTTTGTACAAGTTAGCATCCAACAACATAAAACCCACCGATATTCTTTCAAATCCCTATGAAATAATTAAATATGACCGATTTTGGCCACATTTTGAAGGTGCTATTGGAGCAATAGATGGATCTCACATACAAGTTTCAGTTCCAGCATTAGATGCCATTACCCATGCCGGTTGGCATGGATATACTTCTCAAAATGTGATGACCATTTGTGACTTTGACATGAGGTTTACTTTCATCGTTGTTGGATGGCCGGGCTCCACACATGACACAAGGATTTTAAATCATACACTCGAGAAGACTACCAAACTATTCATATTCAACTCAATTTGGTTTCATTTTTTTTAATTCTAACTTTCTTACAATTTTTAGGAAAATACTATCTTATTGATTAAGGCTATCCAAACCGAAGTGGATACCTTGCTCCATACAATGGACAAACCTACCATCTATGTGAGTTTCGCAATAGGTGGAGACAACCGATGGGGAAGTCTAAGGTATACAATGATGGTCACTCTTCACTTTGCAATGTGGTAGAACATACATTTTGTGTGCTCAAGGAAAAGTGGCGCATCTTGAAGAAGGCGCCAAAATTCAAGCCTAGAAGACAAAAGAAGATTGTTGTTTCTTGTATGGCACTTCACAATTATATTCGGGACACCAAGTTACGTGACAAAAACTCGATAAGTGTGACGCAGATTAGGACTACATGTCACATGTGGTGCAAAAGACCGTACCACTAAAAGGCGATAGCGCCTCAACTTTACTCGTCGTGGTAAACATGAACAATGTTCGTGATAAAATTGGCGAATGTTTGTTTACCGCGAGAGGAGGGTAACTATCTTATGGGAGAGCAAGTAATGTCTTGTCTTTTGGTATAGATATGTGACTGATGATGCATGAACAAGTAACGTCTTTTGGTATAGATGTCGGAATTAAGAGGTGTCTTTTGGTATAGATATGTGGCCAGTGATGTATGACCAATTTAATTGCCCTGCTCGAAACTGGTAGAGATAATTTTACTTCATAATTTTTTAGCACTCAATCCGGTGAAGTTGATTTTGATTGGCAGTGTCTACTGCCAAGAGGAAGTTCCATTGGAATCTTACTTGGGGTTAAGTGTGAGACACTAGAAGTACGAAACGTAGTGTTCGAGGACTTTGCCGTCAAATTTAGGGTGCGCTTGAGGCGGGCCACCCGGCCACTGACCTGTCACGAAATTTTGACCTAGTCGGGCTTCTCAAACCGGCCTCAAAAGCCCGGGGTGACCGACACCCCTCATATCCAACTCAAATATGGGGCGGATATGGGGCGCTCGGACGCGTCCGGAAATGCCCTCCTGGCCCGCATCGACTCCACATATATTCCTCCTCATCTGCTCGCCGGACCAAATCCTAACCACTTCACTCCACTTCCATCCACTCCCATCCACCACCCTAACATATCTACGGCGATCTCCGGCTTTCTTTGGCATGAAAGTCAACGGATCTTACTCCGATAGTCCGGATCCGTCAACCATGGGTCTTCCCCTGTGGATTGGAGGAGGCAATGATGGTCCGCATTGCACTCCGCCGCTCTTGCAAGTACAACGCCCGGCCAACGTCAGGATCTGTCCAGCGCTTGCAAGGCTTCATCGTCATCTCCAATTCCTCCTCCTCCTCCGACGGGTCTAACATCGACCCACCTCCTGCTGCGGACGCCTACAACATCGCCGGTGACCAGAAGGGCAAAAGGCCGACGAGGAAGTGGTGAAGCTCGTCCTCTCCTTTTAGATAATTTAGTATTAGTATGTACTTCCTCCGTTCCAAAATAAATGTAGCTGTTTTAATACTATATTTGTACTAATTCAATACTAAATTTGTGACACTTATTTTGAAAAAAAGGGAGTAGTTAGAATGTGTCGGATCATTGCACTGTGCGAATATGTCTGTTCGGTGATTTTTTGATGATGTTTATGTGAATTATGCCTGTTTGGTATCAGTTTATATGTCCGTTTTTTGTCGATTTTGATCGTTTAGTGATCTACGTGCTACATTGCATGAATTTGTATGAATATATGATGTCGGATATGAGATACGTGGGTGTGAAGGCGTGGACGTAGGAAGTGCACTGAGAGGTCAGACTTGCAAGATCCGGCTGTAGAGGCAATACCGTGCTACAAAAACTACTGTCGGGGAAACTCCATGGTGTTGTATCGCAGCAGGGCGCCACTGCCCGCCTAAACCTGCCTTGGAAGCAACTGCAATGAAGCTCACGCTGCGTATCCGATCCGATCCATGCCCTTGCTCGCTCACCCGTGCAAGAAACGGACCAACGCATCACGTACGCATATAAAAGCGCACCAAAGCATTAGCTCCGCTGCATTCCATTCCATGGTCCGCCATTAATGACGATGAACAAGCCGCACGCCGTGTGCTCCCTCTTACTAGCCCTGCTCATCGGCCTCACGCGCCCTTCGCCGTGCGCCTCCTCCCTGTACAACCCCCCGCCGCCGGCCATGACGTACCACCACGGCGGCGTGCTGGATGGCACCGTGCCGGTCTCCGTGCTCTACTACGGCGCCTTCTCGCCGCACCACAAGGCCGTCCTCGCCGACTTCCTGCACTCCCTCTCCCCGCGCTCGCGCCCCCACGCCTTCGGCGCTCCGTCGTCGTCCTCGGTGGCTCAGTGGTGGGAGACCGTCGACCGGTACGTGCAGAGGACCGGCAGGGAGCGGACGCGGGTGATGCTCACCAACCAGGTGTCCGACGAGGGGTGCTCGCTGGGGAAGCACCTTTCCCGACTCCAGGTCGAGCAGCTTGCGGCGCGGCTCGGCGTGGCCCCCGGGGGTGTCGCCGTCGTGCTCACCGCCGCCGACGTCGCGGTTGACGGCTTCTGCAGGAGCTCCTGCGGGCTGCACGGCTCGCTAGCGCCCGGCGGCGCCGTGCACGTGTGGGTGGGCAACGCCGCCGTGCAGTGCCCGGGCAGGTGCGCGTGGCCGTTCCACGCAGCGGACCCTGCCACGGCGGCGACGGCTAGGCCTGGGCGCCACAGCAGCGGGGAGATTCCGCTCCGAGCGCCGAACGGCGATGCCGGGGTGGACGGCATGGTGATCAACCTCGCGGCGCTGCTGGCCGGCGCGGTGACCAACCCGTACGGCCACGGATACTTCCAGGGCGAGGCGGGCGCGCCGGTGGAGGTGGGCGGCGGGTGCCCGGGAGTGTACGGCCGCGGTGCCTACCCTGGCTACCCCGGCAGGGTGAAGCTTGACACGGCCACCGGCGGCGGATACAACGTGGTCGGCAGGAACGGCAGGAGGTACCTCGTGCCGGCCCTCGTCGATCCCGCCAACTACTCGTGCCTTATCATGGCCTAATCCAATCACAAACCAAAACGTCGTGTCTTGTTTAGCTCTGTCCTTCAAATGGTAGGCATCGATCTACATCATCGATCACGTGTAGCAGCTGCGTGATGCACGTTCATAGGCGACCCAAAAAGTTCAATGGACATATGAATGCAGAATTGCAGAGCAACGGCCACAACATGACCTGTGTTGCAAACCTAGGATTGCAACATGACCATGTTGCAGAACTCGCCAGCTGGATGCCTGGATCTGACGACTATACCATAGTAGTGGATCCAATGGTTCGCGAGGCGACCAATTATTCTTCCTAAAAGATCAGCCGTATGCCCATAAAAATCAAATATGACGAATACTAACTCTATGTGCGGGCGCTACGCAAATCTCTGTCGTTGTTAATTCATGTGTATGTGAACCCCTTGCATGTGCATGCCTACTTTATCTCCCCTCTCCTCTCTAACTCTATCACTTTTCATTTTCTTTTGAAAATTTGAATGCTTCACATCTTTAAACCCAAAATTGTGTTTTGGAAACTTTTTATATATTTGAACTCGTGGCTCCAAGCCCTTTAGAACAAGACCAGTCTTACATTTGAAATACATTTTTGGTTGAATCATTGAAGAACTTTGTGAATGGTGGGTCTGCATTTTGTTAGAAATATGAATGAATTTTGTTACCAAATTTATCTAGAACCGAAGAACTTTGTTAACATGGTGTCCGAACTTTCTCATAAAAATTAGAAGAGCTTTATATACACAAAGTGATTGTTAGTTTTGATGCGCTAAAAAAAGAAAACTCCACAACATTAATTTGTATGTAAGATCTTTACTAGTATTCACATAGGTTACGCGCACGACTTAAAAAGAATTGCAGTCTAGCATGCTGTCCCAAAACGTGATGAATGCAACGACTTGTGGCAAGTAAAGATTCGATGACCGCACAAGCGAGCGATGCGCGCAAAAGGATCGGTCGGCTGAACATAAGTGTTCCTACTTATATATTGACGTAAAATATTTAATTTAAAAATCATTTGCAAGCTTCTACACAAAAAAGAAAATACCAAAAATTTTGAGAGTTGTCGGAAACCGATTTTTCCTCGCCTCCCAAAAAGGAAACTGATTTTTCCTCGCCTCCCAAAAGGGTATCAAGATAAAAAAAAATGCATTGCGTTAATACCATACTACTATGTGTTTTTTATTTTAATTGGTGTCTTATTTTACATGACTTAACTTCAAGGAAAAGCTATGACTCAACCAACGAGTTTTCGTCGCCCGTTGACCGGGTTGCTCGAGTGACGCATGTCCGTATGGGCCCACCACCACCTTATCTCCTTCATGCCCTATCTCCACATGTAGCCCCAATCCACTCACTTTGTTTGTTCTTCTTCCCTCGTTTCCCTTTTTCTCGATGCACACCACTGACGCACGTTCCTTACTGCATGCCGTCACCGGACACCATGAATGCAACACATTCATTGCGAGCTCCATCGGAAAACCAACGTTGCAACAGCCATAGATGCTTCATGTTGAGCGAGGAGCGGCTGCTTCAGAGCGCGCCACCGACGAGGCAAGTCTTCTTTAGTGGACCCTTGTTGCGAGGCGTCTGCAACAAGAAGTGCTAGCGACGGGGCCGACAATGTTGACAACTGCAAGGCCATGTTGATGTGAGAAACATCGTCATCCTCGTCTACTCGTACCTCACCGTCCCGCCGCTTGCCATCGATTGCAGCAACAACGCAACCTCTGCAGGATGAATCAACATCAATGATGATTACAATGTCGATTATGTTGCAAAACTTCCAAGCACAACATGACCCTTGTTGCAAACCTCGTTATCTTGATCGGACCAAGCGCAACATGACCCATTTTGCAAACCTATTACCACCACATGACCATGTTGCAGAACTCGCCGGCTGGATCAGACGACTGTAGCACAGTGAATCCAATTGCTGGCGACCCGGCCAATTATATTTTTCTTAAAAGGTCACCCGTAGCGTTGCCCATAAAAAATTATACACCTAGAAACTTTATGCAAATACGGATGCGATAATATAATTTTATGAAACATAACCCATATCTAATGGTTATTTTTCTTTTTTTTTCGAAAAGGAGAATGACCCCGACATCTGCATCTTGGAGATGCATGCAACTATTTTATTAATTATTCACAAAAACCTTATAAATATTAATACATCAGTAAGTTTGAAGCCACCATCTTGACAACATTTGTCACTATTCCAAACCACTTGATGGAGTGTCGATTGTCCGATCCGAATACCAAACCAACCTCGCACCAAAACCTAACATCTAAAATTGGAGGACCCAATCAAGCCTCATACTGGGTCTGGGGCACACACCGATCCGACACACTCTTAGAGGTCACCGTCGTCGTCTTCCACTAATCCATCTTCAGAGCATGTATTGACGCATCGACCTTGTCAGGTCTGTCGTCGACGTCACCATGACGCCTGACAGCGCCACCATCCTATGCTCGTAGCAACAATTTCAAATCTTATCCATGATGAAACACTACAATGGCGGGCAGCATGTAGTGCCCGCACTGCTCCATCTATCAGTTGTGACAGGCACATCTCTAGACCCGCCACAACTAAATGGTCGTAACTTGGGAGGGGGGAGTGGCGGCCTCCTGGTACAGACCCCCACTTCTCATTTTGATAGAGTGGACCGAGAACTATTGATAAATAGGTCAGGACGCTACACAAAAACACGCGATACCATCGAATGCAAGGTACACGGACCATAAAACCAAAGTGCACAACTATTCTGCTTGGATTGAGTGTAATTTTTTTTGTCTTCCCAAGACCATATGGTTCGATACGTTATGACTACTGGCCTACATTCTTCGATAATTCGGACAGCCTGAATTCAAAACAGTAAACTTCCAAACAAGTTCTACCAGAGCTTCCAAACCAGATTGACAAGGTGTATTTGTAAGTGCTACAAACCATCTGGAGTTGAAGTGGCTCGGTATGTGCGTATTGTATCGGGAGATAACTGAACCCATACAAACTCCTCCTTGTAGATGACACTTCTATCACATGAATCTCGGCATGTGTACACAATAATTGTTGCCCAATCAAGAGGGTCTTGGTCGCTTTCCACATTGAAGTAATCGAGCAGTTGCGGCATTACCTGCGCATAGTAAAAATAGATAAGATTAAATAAATTTGTTTTAGCAACAGGTAGGAGCACTGTCTTTTCGTTAAGAAGGAAATATGTACATGTTGGCAATGCTTAAAGAGGGGCATGCTGGAACCCAAAACGAGCTTAAGACCACATGCTAACTACTCATGAATTTGAACAACTCTTGGCTGAAGGCCAAATCACACTGTATAATCTCTTCGAAGGTGTCATTGAAGATGCACCGGTTCCTCTCCTTCTAGGCATTTCACATAATGTAAATGAGGACGCTACTCCGTATCCTCTCCTTTTGTGGCACAGAGACCGCACACCACTTATCATGAAGGATTAATAACTAAACATTTAGGAACTATTTACACATTTGCTGTCAAAAGCTATGACAATTGATATTTTGTCATGTAGAAAATGGTTAGTGGATGGGATCTTATGCGGCATTCAATGAGTGATAGGATCTCTGTACCATCTGATCTTTCAAATTTACCCCACTTCTTCTTCGGTACAATCCCCCTAGACACATCAACGATTCAGATCGTTCTATACCCCTTCGCCTAAAAACTTTAAAAAGGGTAGGATGTTCATTCCTCCTCCACCTAAGCCCGGCCCCACCCCTACGCCGTACCCGTGCGGCCCGGCGACGTACGTCCTCCCGCGGCGTAGACGGCGTTTTTTTTACGCTGAGTACGTACGTGTACGCGTGTCGGTGATCGCGTGGTGGTCAAACGGTTCGTGGATCGCGGCGCGTCGCCCGGTGGAAATGCGTCGTGGCGCGTGGACTGCGCCCCGCCGCCCTTGACTGCCGCCCCGTCGCCTCCTGTGGGCATTAATGCCGTCCACCCACCTCCGAAAAGCCCGCCGGCGACATGGCTTTCCACCGCGGCAGCAACTCCGGCAACGGCGACGACGACGGCCCGAGCGCGTGGCCGTCTAGCCTGGGCACGTCGGAGACGGAGGAGCTGTTCCGATACGGGCTCCTCGTGCCGCCGGGTTGCCGTCTTCCGCACGACTAGAAGATCGACAAAGACGGCTACCCGACGCGTGGGCCCGGCGCGACCCCAGAGGAGAAGCGGACGCACGCCGGCGGCCGCTGCAACATCCTCGGCCGGCACGCGTTTTGGGACGGCAAGCAGTACGACGCCGTCATCCGCGCGAAACGGCTGGCGGAGTCCGGCGTCACGCCCGACCTCACCGGCGACTGCCTCTGCCTTCTTGCCTCTCCCACGCCTCCCTGCCACCCGTCAAGATGTACGTTGCCGTCGGGCCCCTGCACCATCTGCGCCGGCGCCCGCCGAACCCCCCGCCCCGCAGGAGGTGGAACTGCCGCCGGAGCAGGTTGTTCTCCGGGAGGACGGCGATCCCGAAGATACGCCGGGCTACCTCGT
Organism: Hordeum marinum; assembly: GCA_022496015.1. Taxonomy (NCBI): domain Eukaryota; kingdom Viridiplantae; phylum Streptophyta; class Magnoliopsida; order Poales; family Poaceae; genus Hordeum; species Hordeum marinum. Next base: position 47,149,149 of record CM039676.1, read on the forward strand.
CGCACTGCGAGCGTCTACGGCGGCAGAGGCGGCAGCGGCTGCTACGAGGGAGGCCACCGAGCAGGCGGCAGCGATCCAGGTGGCGGCGGCGATTCCGCCAGTGGTGCCGTTGGCGACGCAGGCCCCAGACAAGGACGACATCGACTGGGACCGCTTAGCCCGGGAGAGCGACGATGGCGGTGACGGCCCGGACGTCATCGATCTCCTGGGTAGCGAGGAGGAGGAGGAGGAGTAGTTTTTTTTAATCTTTTTAAGTATGAACTATGTATGAACTCGTTTATGTTTGGATGAACTCGTTTAAGTTTAAATGAAGTCGTTTAAGTTTGGATGAAGTATGTAAAATATATGTATGTTCAATGAAATTAGAATGAAAAAAGTTAGTTTGTTTGAATGTTTCTTATTTGTTATGAGCAAGATATTTTTTTTGAGTACCGAAGACGTGTCCATTAGAGATTAAAACTAGTGCAGGAGACGACCACGTGTACACACAGACGAAACATCTCGCGACGCCGGAGAACACGGACTTTTGCAGAGAGAACCCTGAACAAAAGAAAACTAGTGCAAGATATTGTTGATTTAGTATGATAATACCGAGAATGAGAACATATTCAAAATTACGAAAAAAATATTTTTGAATAGTGAAACCACCGCCTTTCACATGAAGTACCCGAACGCTTTCACGGAATCTATCCAACTTTTTGCAGTGCGTGTGGGGCCTCACCCCGGTACACCACGCCAAAAATGAACGAAATCCGACAACGAACGCACGTTGCATCACGTTCGGTGGTATTTTAGGCGTTTTCGGTCCGGAAATTCGTAGAAAATCCATACAGCCTCGAAACGTGACAAAAAATTTCGTGGGTGGTGCGCATGGTCATTGTACCACGTGGAAAAAAATGAGCCCGTTTGGCGGATGCGAAGGAGAGACGCACGACCGAGTGTCCATTCCCTACATACCGAAACCACCGCCTTCCACATGAAGTACCCGAGCGCTTTCACGGAATCTATCCAACTTTTGGCAGGGCGTGTGGGGCCCCACCGCGGTACCCCATGCCAAAAATGAACGAAATCGGACAACGAACGCACGTTGCGTCACGTCCGGGTAGTATTTTAGGGGTTTTCGGCCTGGAAATTCGTAGAAAATCCATACAGTCTCGAAACGCGAGAAAATTTTTCGTGGGTGGTGTGCATGGTCATTGCACCACGTGGAAAAAAAATGAGCCCGTTTTGCTGATGCGAAGGAGAGACGCACGACCGAGTGTCCATTCCCTCCACATCGAAACCACTGCCTTCCACCTGAAGTACCCGAGCGCTTTCACGGAATCTACCCAACTTTTCTAGGGCATGTGGGGCCCCACCCCAGTACACCATGCCAAAAATGAACGAAATCCGACAACGAACGCATGTTGCGTCACGTCCGGGTAGTATTTTAGGGGTTTTCGTCCCGGAAATTCGTAGAAAATCCATACAGCCTCGAAACGCGACAAAATTTGTCGTGGGTGGTGCGCATGGTCATTGTACCACGTGGAAAAAAATGAGCCCGTTTGGCGGATGCGAAGGAGAGACGCACGACCCAGTGTCCATTCCCTCCATACCGAAACCACCGCCTTCCACATGAAGTACCCGAGCACTTTCACGGAATCTACCCAACTTTTGGCAAGGCGTGTGGGGCCCCATCGCGGTACCCCACGCCAAAAAAGAACGGAATCGGACAATGAACGCACGTTGCGTCACGTTCGGATAGTATTTTAGGGGTTTTCGGCCCGGAAATTCGTAGAAAATCGATACAACCTCAAAACGCGACAAAATTTGTCATGGGTGGTGCGCATGGTCATTGCACCACGTGGAAAAAAAATGAGTCCATTTGGCTGATGCGAAGGAGAGACGCACGACCGAGTGTCCATTCCCTCCATACCGAAACCACCGCCTTCCACCTGAAGTACCCAAGCGCTTTCACGGAATCTATCCAACTTTTCGCAGGGCGTATGGGGCCCCACCCCAGTACACCACGCCAAAAATGAATGAAATCCGACAACGAACGCACATTGCGTCACGTCCGGGTAGTATTTTAGGGGTTTTCGGCCCGGAAATTCGTAGAAAATCCATACAGCCTCGAAACACGACAAAATTTGTCGTGGGTGGTGCGCATGGTCATTGTACCACGTGGAAAAAAAGTGAGCCCGTTTGGCGGATGCGAAGGAGAGACGCACGATCGAGTATCCATTTCCTCCATACCGAAACCACCGCCTTCCACATGAAGTACCCGAGCGCTTTTACGGAATCTACCCAACTTTTGGAAGGGCATGTGGGGCCCCACCGCGGTACCCCACGCTAAAAATGAACGAAATCGGACAACGAACGCACGTTGCGTCACGTCCGGGTAGTATTTTAGGGGTTTTCGACCTGGAAATTCGTAGAAAATCCATACAGCCTCGAAACGCGACAAAATTTGTCGTGGGTGGTGCGCATGGTCATTGCACCACGTGGAAAAAAATGAGCCCGTTTGGCTGATGCGAAGGAGAGACGCACGATCGAGTGTCCATTCCGTCCATACCGAAACCACCGCCTTCCACCTGAAGTACCCGAGCGCTTTCACGGAATCTATCCAACCTTTTACAGGGCGTGTGGGGCCCCACCGCAGTACACCACGCCAAAAATGAACGAAATCCGACAACGAACGCACGTTGCATCACGTCCGGGTAGTATTTTAGGGGTTTTCGGCTCGGAAATTCGTAGAAAATCCATACAGCCTCGAAACGTGACAAAATTTGTCGTGGGTGGTGCGCACGGTCATTGTACCACGTGGAGAAAAATGAGCCCGTTTGGCGGATGCGAGGGAGGGATGCACGACCGAGTGTCCATTTCCTCCATACAAGTGCTCGTCATCGTCACCATGCCCTGCAACAAATAATAGTAGAAAAAACAAAGCCGTCGACGTCTAGCGGTGTGGGAGTAAAAAATCTCCGCGGGCCCGACGCCAAAAAAATGTCCACGAGCCCGACGCCAAAAAAAATCCACTAGCCATCGCTATCTGAGGGAATATTACCGACAACCTCAGACGACGTCGGGGCCCAATCACGTTGTGCATGCGCTTTTTTCCACAGGTGTCGACGACGCGCCCGATCTGATCCCTACCCTGGACGTCCGCCCTGAATCCGCGTCGGCCGCCGCTGCCGCCGCCCACACCGCTTGTTCCCCGCTTGCCGGCAACGCCCGCAGTCAACGCCCGCCGTCACCGGCCGCCTTCACTGCCCTGTTGTTTCCCAGCTGCTGCCAGCGTTGCCGTCGGATAGGTATTTTGTTCAACACTTGTTCAATATATGTCTACTCTTCATAATATAACATCTCAGTTGCATGCAACGTGACAGAGATAATATTACATGCAGTATGGACATCGATGGTGCGATTGCATGTTCCGTAGAAAAGTGGGTTAGTCTTGTTAATAAGTTAACACCAAGTCAACCTTTTCATTTTATGAAACGGAGATGGCGGGTATGTTACGAATACCTTCGGTTAAGATGCGTGACATTTTGCTTCAGTTTATGGTTCAAGGTTACAATTCTAGTAGTAAAAAATTCATGGTCCAAGAGACAGCCGGAAAGAAAGGGTTGATTTCACTGAGGCCTGATGATGTGTATGCTATATTTGGTTGGAAGAATGAAGGAGTTGATGTTTCTAGTTTTTTGAATATGGACGAAGGGAAAGCAATGAAAAAAATTCTAGTTAATTTTGTTAAAAAGAATGGGAAAAATCATGATTGATGAGCTCATTGACAAGATTGTGAGGAATAAAAATGTGGATGATGAATTTGTTTGGATGGCGTTTCTCGTCCTGTTAGGGACTATAATTGCACTAGTGTCTGATGAGTACATTTCGAAAAATTATTATGCGCTAGTGCAAGATGTCAGGGCGATAAAAAAGTTCAACTGGAACGCGTTCACTTTGAGGTTTTGTTTGTCGGAGATTGATATGGTCTTGCAGCCCGGCCGTGTTAGGGAATGGCCACGTGGCAACCTAGCACTTCTGCAGGTATGATATATTTAGTAAATTGAACATTTGTATTATGTAATAATAGTGTAACACATGCTAAGTGATTGTTTTTTTGTTTTGCAGTATCTATATTGGGAGAAGGTGCAGCCAAGCACCGGTCCGCGGTATGATCCGTTAGCGCTGTTGAGCCCTTTGATGAGGAACTGAAAAGAAGATCCAGCGGAGAAAAGAGACAAGTATGACTTTCAATGTGGCCGTGGTGTTGGGATGGTAATACGTGCAATCTATTATTTTCATTTAATTCCTGCAATGAATTATTAATTACAGTTTGAATGTATGATTCTTAATGTTGTAGATCGATGACACCATAACTGAAGATTACCGCTTAAACAAAATTAGAGTAGAACAAGCTGAAAAAAAAGAAAAGCAGTATGAAAAAGTCTAACATTACAGGAAGGAGGAAAGGTGTTAGTACATCTGAGTCTTCCGCTAGCCAGAACCCTATGATGGATCGGATTTTGACTGAGCTGAAGCATATTCGTAAGGATATGATTCGTATGCCAGAGCTATGCACACAGGTACAAGTTTTTTTTTGATGTCTCACCATAACTAAATAAAACTTATTTGTAATCACGGAGGGGTGATAGAGAAATTGAATAAAAGCTGTGTCTTCTACAAAGCCGGTGATACTGAAAAACAAGAAGAGAATGAGTATAGTGATAACATTGAATCTAGAAACTATGGTGGAGACCCTCGTAAAGAATGGGTATATCGTCGTGATATGGACGATTTGAAAACACCAGCAAAAAAGAATGTGCAAGAGGATGATGAAGATGATCTTAATGATTCTGAAGAAAAGAGACCTTATTATTGCACACCTGAATATTGGGATAGTTTCAAGGGTGATAAAGATGATCCGATTGAAGTTCTTGAGGTATCAGATGAGAAATCCGTTACATCTTTAGGAATAGATGAAATCGCATCACGTGGATCAATTGATTCTATCGGAGAAGATGAGGTACCAAAGGAGGTTGTTGGGAAACGGAAGCGCAAGGTATCAAACCTTGTGTAGTCTCCTTATGTGGTTACTAAACCGGTGAAGCGTGCAAAACGTTATGCAAAAGCAAGTGAGTTTTATAAATTTTTAGCTTTTTCTAACTGTTTTTGCGTTGAACTTACTACGTATCATTGATTTAGTAACATGTTAGAGTTATGTGCTGCAGAACTATTCGAGAAAGAAGTCTTTCAAAATTCTAGTGATGAATACGATGTGGCGAAGGCGTTTGCTTATGAGCACTCACAAAAACATAGAAAGAAGGACATGTTCAATGATGGCATGCGCGAAGGTCTTAGTGCAGAGAGGGCTTGCAAGATTCTTAACCATGAATGGCTAACCGGTGATGTAAGTTATTGTTGTGTTTTATATTACTGTTCACTGCATATTGGAATTGTTATACATCCTTTACATTATTTGCAGGTTATCAATGCTTATTCCTCGTATCTATTGGGAGTAGTTGGTGACGATCGTCATATAATGCCGACCTGGCTGGTAAATTGGTTACTTGAATTTAGACCAGACACCGAGCCAGGAAAAAATGAGAACGAAGTACTGACGAAAAAGAATGGACCCGTGAATAGATGCGCCGATGAGTATTTAAAAAAAGATAAGGTAAGTTCGACTGCCTCAATGTATGCATATATGGGATATAAATAATGAAACAGTATGTGTTGATTACATCGTATATTCATTGTGATGCAGACTTATATTCCTGTTAATAAGGGAAATACACACTGGTTTTCGGTCGTCATGCATCGCCTGAAGGAAGAGTTTCAGGTTCTTGATTCTTTGATGGAACACGAACTTGACAGCGAAGTTAAAGAAAAAGTTGAGGAGCTGGTACGTTATAAATTTACATGGGCATATTGAAACTATCATTTCGTAACTGAACTAACATAAATCCTTTGCGTGCTATCATTCATATGAACAAAGAAAACAACTTGGAGAAGACATACATGTTGCGAATGCGAGCGGTGTTGTGAATTATCCGGATGTGTCTACATGGCCTATTAAGATGCCACAACAGGAAGATGGGTGTGTATATACTTTCACATTATTTTAATATCTTACCTGAAATGCAAACTTATGAATCGTTGTATGTATGAATCAACAACTCATGTGGAATATTTGTCGTTCGTTGCTTTCAATACTGGGACGGTGAAAAATGGACAAGCCATTTTTCGCAGGTGTGGTTCTTTTTGAAATGTGCATATTTAATTTAATTCATTATGTAATACAATTCACATTGGACTAATATGAATTTGTAACAGGGGTCAATTGATAAATCGAGGGACCTAATGATTGCGCAGCTTATTTTTTCGGAGAGAAATACGCTCAACGATGTGAAAGACAAAGTTACCCGGCTTGCAAAGAAGAAATAAATGCGGCAAATTTTATGTCACAGAATTTTTTTAGGCTCAAATGATGTTTGCATTTATTTTGACTCTGATATTTTTTGATGAAGAAGGCACTACTTGTTTGAATATTAAAGTTGAGAATGACATTTGGATTATTATTTTGTCTTTGTGCCGTCGTCTTTAAAGTTTAATTACTCATATGCATACATGTTTACCCGACGGAGGGCGCGACGACCGGCTTAAATAGCCGGTGCCAGAGAGGCAGTCAGACTCCTCTGGTTTACTCGCTTGGTACCGTCGTCCGACGCTGCCCTGGGGGACCGTGTCACCGGTGCAGTCAGTGTAATGTCAGAATGGCCGGCCCACTGGTCAGGCTTATTTTTATATAAAAAAAACTAAAAACGACTACGGAATAAGCGACGTCCACATTGCAGAACAACAACAGTATACAGTGACGGACCGCAGTGCATCATCAACAAATCCAAATAAACACAGTAAAAATACTTCTTGCATAACATAGTCTGGCATCAACAATAGTTATGTGGGTATCGTAGCACATAGTCTGACATCAACAAAGTAAAATAAGTCTCGTATAACATAATCTAACATTTAGAAATTTAAAAAGATATCGTAGTTAGAAGCAATCCATCAAGAAACTGTCTTCAATCGAAGGGCTAAGTAATCTTCCATCCTCCGGAAATCAAGCAAAGTTCCTGCATACAAAAACAGTAAGATATGTGTTAATTCACTAAAAACAAATAAATTTAGAGAACAACAAGATTGACATGAACATACGAAAATCGTACTTAGGATTTTGAGGGCATGTGGACTTATAATGACCCGGAAGACCGCACTCGCCACATTGATGTTTGCTTTTCTCATCAAAAGCTTTAGGTCACCCATTTTTAGTGACATCAGAACCATCCTTACCGCGGCCTTTAACATTCTGTTTTGGTGCGCCTTTGGTGTAAATTTTTGCGGGATCACGAACAAGAACATGATCTCGATTAGGCTCAAATGCATCGTCATTCACAAACTTGTGCTCTGCACCAGGCTCATCCTCCTCAGTGTAATCATTATCTATTATGTCTCTCAGAGCTGCCTTCAACTTGTCAAACAAAAATGGTTTATGGCATGCTTTATGAGATGCTTCAGCAGATAAGATAGTCAACTCGTTGTACCTAGCTCTCTCCCTGTACCTGCCCATCCCCATGCAAACAGATCGCTAGTGCGCTTGACGGGAAGTCCACCCCTTGCAATTTTGTTGAACCTCCGCAGTACTAAACACCTAGGTATCTCACGTAAGCGTAGCTGAATCAAAACGTGAAGAATATGTTTGCAAGGAAGTCCTTTGCGGTCCATACTTCTGCAACTGCACTTCACGGTTTGTTCGGAGTTACCTCGGGTGTAGTCTACAGTGAATCTGATATCCCTATTTTCCTTCCATGTCAGTATGAATCTGTGAGTGTCTGATCCTCTTAGTCTCTCAAGGACCTCAAGCTCTCGTGCCTTCTTCATATCTTCCTGTAAGATATAAAAGTTTGCCGCAGTGAACTCACGGGCAGCTGATTTCTCAATGTCTTTACACTTGTCCAGGACTGGTACTGGGTCTGTCTGTGTGATTGCGTAATCGTCATGCGCCTCCTTCTCACGAAGACGAACTATGCAGTTCTCATAGTGCACAATCATGTAAACAATAGTCATACCGGAGTCTAGATGCATGTGAAGGTATGAATTCAGACTCTCACTTCGCTGGTTACTTCGCATACCTAGGAAAAACCCACCAGACAAATATGATGCAGCCCAAAGCCTTTTCTTCTTGTACATCCTACGTAACCACGTCTTTGTTTTCTCCGACTGCCATTTGGCGGTAAACGCTGCCCATCTCTCCTCAAATACTTTTTTGGAAGTGGCATAATAAAGTAGAGACCTAAACTCCTTTAGAGACTTATGGTGAAGGTGTTTCTGCATGTTCTTCTCATATGCCACGAGCAAAGACGATGCCAAACGTCCGAAAGTACCTTTCTGATGGCCTTAATCATAGCTGCATCACCATCAATAATTACTGACCTGGGCCTCTTCTAACAGTGAGCCCTCAAAAACGTCTGAAGCAGCCAGACATATGTATCTTCAGTCTCATCAGACACAATAGCACAACCGAATAACGTGGTGCAACGGTGGTTGTTCAGACTGACGAAAGGTATAAATGGCATGCCATACCTATTCATCTTGTATGTGTTGTCGAAGACGGTCACATCACCGTAGTCAACATAGTCTCGCCGTGATTGAGAATCACACCAGAATAGGTTTTTCAGCCTTCCTTCATCATCGACGGTGTGCTCAAAGAAGAAATCTAGATCCCTGTCTTTTCTGGTCATCATGATCCCAATGGCAGTGTCTGCATCACCTTGTGCAAGCAACTTCATTTTCTCTCTATAACACATGTTATAAAGCTTCTTCCTCCCAAAACCAACCTTTGCATATGACCCGTACCTACTGACAAAATTATCATAAATCATATATTTCCTGATTCCAGCACCTGCCATAGTTAAGATCTCAGCTTTCTGAAATTCTTTTATCTGATTATGACACCGGAGAAACGGGACTTCATCCGGTCTAGCTAGAACGTGACTGTGATCATCACTGAAACTGCTGACATACCAAACGTCACGCTCTTTATCAAGCTTCAAAGTTATATGCGGTCGCAGAAGCATCGAGTCTCTGCTTCGAGCCTGCGTGTCCTTCCTTCCATTGTACAAAATTTTGCTTGTCCCTTCACAGCTCTCGAACACACATACTTTCTCAAGCGCATACATCCCTGAGGACCTTTTGAAAATTTTAGCGAGTCCTTTCTAACGTTGAAACCACGTTCCTCAGCATACTGGTTATAGAAAATGTAAGCCTCTCTTAGTGACCTGAACGTCTTCCTCATGACCTTCCAATGCCTGTCCAATGAATCTTGCTGATATTCATCAAATCCGATGTCAAAATTAAACAGATCATCAACAACATGCTCATCCATCCCGCTAGGACCATCTACATCTCCCTGTAAATTAAGGCATAAAACCATGTATGTTAGTCAGTTATTATTTTAATATATAATGAAAGTAAGTTTCAAAACTTACTTTGCCGGAGCTGTCATCATGAGATGCATCAACGTGCGATTTGTCACTTTTATCATCCACAATATTCCTGACAAAGTCTCCGTCCGCGTCCATCTGCGTACATTTTTAAAAAATACATGTAAGCGCTCATGCGGTTATTATGTCATTTCTTCTCCTATTTTTCTAAAACATACCCGGGGTGCGCTTTTAGCAAATGAATCATCTATATCCATATCATCATCATTATCGTCATGTCGCTGCATGATGCAAAAAAAACATGCAAGTGTCCGTGCGGTTGATCGTATTTATGTTTTTATTAACATTGATCACACTTACATTGCCACTATAAGATTCATCCAAACTCATGTAGTTCTCCTCAACAGGTTCGTCCATATTCAGTGACGAGGATCCGTTGTCATCGCCGTAATCATCACTATCATAATCGCCCTCCTCCTCTATCTATACATGTATAAGAAAATTCTAAGATCAATCAAACACCATGTAACATCATCTCTAAAATAATTACTTTATCAAGCACAACGACGTCGCACATTGGTTACAGTCAAACCAACCTCTTACACGTCGGCGAGGATTTCAGATGGATCCATTTTGTCCGACGACGAACGCGCTGACGGCGTGACGTTGCTGGCCGGCCGAGGCAGGCGTCGACGGCGTCAGGATGATGGCCGGTCGACGCAGATGGACTCCGGGGAGGAAGGTGGCGACAAAAATAACGGGTGGGCGGCCATCCGGGCGACGGCAAAGGAACGCGGCGGCAACAGCAACGGCGGCGGGGCACGCGTGGCGGGCTGTTTGGGCAACGACCCGGGCGACGTGGAGACGACGACTACGTGGATGTGTTTAGGGTTTAGGGTTACGACGGTGGGCGTCGCCGACTCCCGTGACGTTTTTTTTCCCACAACTATCGACGCCAACGTGGAGACGTGCGGGCGTACGGTGGCGACGTACGGCGACGGGTGCGGCATACGCGGGCAGGCGTACGGCGACGGATGCGGAATACAAGGGCGGACGTACGACGATGCACGCGGACGTACGGCGTCGGGTGGGTATTCCTATACCTAATGTGAAATGACCATCCTGCCCAATATACGTTTTAGGGGGTTGTACCGAAGCACTCCTCAATTTACCCCAAATTCACTTTTTTAATATATGAGAGAAATCCTAAGAATTAGATTCTAGTATTCGCATCAGAGTAACACAACTGTAAGTAGTTGACCTCTACCTCAAGTTATGATTCCTACATCTCATATAAGAGAAGGGTTTGATAAGGAAATTGTAGCTTGTGCCACTTACAGTAGTGATATTCTGATTGTACTGCAAAAATCAGGTTCTGCATTTGCCACTTCAAAGTCAAAGTTAGGCATACATTTTACTACAATACTATTCGACGCGTTTTCATTTTATTATACGACAACTGTTTGCCCTAACGTATATATAGTGCATATCAGCAAGTGTTTCCAGCGTAGAAAACACAAAATTGGATGGATTATCAAAAACTCAAACTTGACTAACCTGAAATTCATAGCCAAGTGGACCATTACAATAGATGCATGATGGAATGTCAGCACTTGTCAGAGACCCCGTTGACTCTGCCCAAAGAGGTTCTGCATTTTCTTCCCCACAGTACCTGCATTAAACATTAATTAAAGTCGACAACTCCCTGAAACAACCACCAAGGATTTGTTGCAGCTTTAGCTGGTATTACATGAATCCAAGTTGGGACTTGGGACTCATGTTGATATGGAAAATACATCTTTTCCAATAAAGAACCATTGCATGTACACTTGTCTTTCCTAGTAATATTAAACTATTATGCACAAGTTAATCTAACCAAGACATTAAGTTCACAAAACCACAATAATGGACAGAAGACGCATACTCGGATAGTTTGGGTTTAAGGACGCCTGCCAAGAAGATGAATAAGCACATGATTATCTAATAACAGTGTCAAGCAACTAGAACCTAGCACCAATTTCATAACAGTGTCTAGCTCACTCACCTCAATACTTGAGTTCCTTTGATACGGTCTGTGAACGATGCCCAGCACGTACTGTCATCATCAGCCTGCACAAAAATAGTGGTCTGGTTCTAAAAACCACTAGCAGTGAACAAAACATATGACAAAAGTACAACAGGCGTAAAACCTCAAATTGACCCATCAGTAACTGTGTTATGTCATCTGGTCCGTCTTCTTCTTCCACCAACTGCTCTGAGCTATTTCCTCCAGCACAAGGAAAATAAGAGGTCTCCTTACGGCTAAACATCATATATTCAGGCCATGAAATGCCAGCAAATACTGCAAATGGGTTAAGCTGAAAACATTACATTGGAGGTACACTTCAGAGCTATAAAAGAGCGCAAAGAGAACAACAACCTTTTCGTGCACCTGGCAGATTAGAGGCATCGAATGAACCTGCTGTTTGACAGCAGTCATTGTTGTGACTAGCAAGCCAATGCAATTCCTAAGAAGTAACATTAAAATATATTTTGATGTATAATAATTCGAGCAGCAGAAACAAATAGATGAAGAAAAATAGACATGATGATTGTCCGATTGGTGAATACCTGGTGCTTCTTGGAACAGTAACTTGCTTTGTGACAGTGGCTGCAAAGCTTTTCACCTTTCCATGTGCCACACCAATCACACAGCTGGTCCTAATAGAAACATTTGCAAGAAAAATGGAATGATAAAGTGGTCATATTTATACAGTATGTCAACTGGGCAGCATAAAGCCATAAAGCAAATTGGTGCATAATAGAAAGCAAAATGGATTTCCACAGAATCAACAATATTATCAAAAGCATAGTGATCACTGTAGGGGGATGATGTCAGTAATTTGAAAAACGTGGTGACGAGTGAAGTTGAAATTATTTTATTAAAAGAGAGGGTTAATTGTGAAAATAGAGATAAAATTAGTCAAGGAAGTGATAGGTGTTCATCCCTCTAAAACAGGGCCACCGTGTACTCTATTACGAATCACGCAAATAAAGGGTGATTGCTGAATGTTAGGTCCCCTGGTGATTATTCAAAAAAAGAAAAAAGCCTCGAAGCATCTCTTATACTAGAGGGAATTAAAGTTAATATCTAGTTCAAATCTAATTTCCAGTAAGAATCTACCCAAATTACTACGTTGCCACAAAATGTGCTGAACTACAGAAAAAATATAACTGAAGCAAATATAACCTCCTGCACACTGTGTCACAACGCAGCCCTCAGGATCAACGCAGTCCTCAGGTCGAGGCTCTTCGACCGGGTAAAATGGGTTATTCTTGGGCAGCTGGCACCTGAAAACCTTCACACTGCAACAAAATTCATCCACTAAAAGCAATCAACACGAGAAACGGGAAACTATTGGATTTAAAACTTGATCGAGACCAATCAACAAGTATACTAGTAGTAGCATTGCCTTCTAAGAAGACTTGGTGCCCTGTCTTTCCCTTGCTCGTGCTGGTCTCGCATCAAGCAAGACATGGATGAACACATGAACACAAAGAATGCGCGGTGATAGGTTGTGTCCTTCCATTCAATTATGGCCTGGAGCTGCACACAAGCATGCCAAATTTGGTGTCAATCCCTATAGGTAGGGAGAGGTGATCATCATATATAGAAAATCAACGGATGTGGAACCTGGAGGACGAAACGCAGCGGGTCGCCACAGAAGCCGCAGCTACTCGACTCGCCTGACGGCAGATTGACAGGATCAAGCTGTTGAAACGTGAGAATGGACTTTAGGCCCATAAGACAATTTCAGAAAATCTTTAAGGGCCCATGTAGATGGCATGACAAGTGGAGTGGAAAGTTTAGTCCCACCTTGCTAGTGGAGAAGGAATTGCACCTCTTCATAATGGTCTTTCTTCCGCATGCTATTGGAGCATGAGAAGAGAAGAGGCCCTCGCGCACTCCTCCTCCACCGCCCGCCTTGCCACGTCACGCCCGCGGGTTGTTGGATCGTGGGCTACTGACTCGGACGTGGGTCCAGCCCACGTCTCTCCACCCGGATGCCGCCTACATAAGCCTCCACGCGCTCCCGCCCACGTCGTTCCTTTTGTTGCTGTTGCCACCGGCGACTCCGTCCCGTTCACCGCGTACACGGTCGACGGGAGAGCAGGCCTCCGAAACCACGCCTTTCCAGGTCCTGTACGGGGAGAGGGGCAATTAGGTTTTTGGGGAGCAACTACGCGACTGCTCGCTTCCGTTCGTCTACCTCATCTACACCATGTCGTCCCCAACCGCCATCGACCGCGCTGCTGCCGAGAAGGCCGAAGCTGACAAGAAGGCGACCGAGGACGCTGCCGCCGCCAACTCTGCTACTACGGCCAACTGGCCTATTGGAGGGTATAACACGTTTAACCCGCTCCTGTTTATGTTAATTATAGCACTGCTAGCGTTATGCGTAGATACATCTACTGTTAGCGTAGTACGTGCTTGCATGATTGAATATTAGTATGTTTACGCTTATGTCAATGCCATGCTAGTTATTATTTCGTGGATTAATCTGATCGGAAAATTGCCTATATTCTCAACAATCCAAAAACCTAATTTGTGTAGGAATTTTTCGAGTAGTGGTTTTGCTGCTGCACTGAAACCGGACAAGTTTACCGGTACATACTTTAAGCGTTGGCAGACCAAAATCACCTTATGGCTCACGGCTATGAACGTGTTCTGGGTAGCCGGTGTCACTCCCGCAGAAACAATCACTCCTGAAAAGGAGAAGGCGTTCAGGGAGGCCACTGTCTACTTTATTGGAGCTGTCCTTAGCGTGATTGGAGATAAGCTGGTTGATGCATATTTGCATGTGGGGGTCGCCAAGGACTTGTGGGAGGCGCTCGAATCTAAATTCGGGGCCACCGATGCTGGGAGCAAGATGTATGTTATGGAGCAGTTTCATGATTACAAAATGGTTGACAACCTTTCTGTGTTGGAACAAGCTCATGAGATAATATGCATTGCTAAGGAACTAGAGGTTCTTAAGTGCAATTTACCAGGCAAGTTTGTCACGGGATGTATAATTGCTAAGCTCCCTAATTCCTGGAGGAACTTCGCTACCACTCTAAAACATCAGAGGCGTGAATTCTCAGTAGAGGATATCATCGGCCATCTGAGTGTTGAGCAGAACTCGAGAGCAAATGACTTGCATGGAAAACCGGTTGAAGGTTCTTCGGTTGCCAATATGGTACAACGGAAGAACTTCAATTCCCACAAGCCCAAGGAAAAGAATTTTGTCCAACAGAATACCGACTTCGAGAAGAAGGGAAAGAAGACCTTCAAGAGGAATAAGAAGGATGATGGCTGCTTCAATTGTGGTTCAGAGGAACATTGGGCCAACAAGTGCCCAAACAGGTACAAGAAGCCAGTGCAGGACAATAAGTCTGCCAATATGATTGTGAGCAACAATGAAAGTGGTGCATCTGGGTACGGTAATTTATTTACTGTTTTTTCAGTTTATCAGTCCACCGAATGGTGGGTAGACACAGGTGCAAATATTCATGTGTGTGCTGATATCTCATTGTTCTCTTCTTATCAGGCCACAGACCGAGGGTCCGTATTGATGGGAAATGGCGCGAGTGCTTCTGTTCTTGGTGTTGGCATGGTCGATCTGAAGTTTATTTTGGGAAGGATCGTGCAGTTGAAGAACGTGCAGCATGTCCCTGCCATCAAGAAGAATCTCGTTAGTGGCTCCCTTCTGTGTAGAGAAGGCTTTAAGTTGGTTTTCGAGTCTAATAAAGTAGTTGTTACGAAATATAACTTTTCGTTGGAAAAGGTTATGAATGCGGAGGTTTGCTCCGCCTTTCCCTTGCAGATTTTTGTAATAAAGTCGTGAACAATATTCATTCGAATGTTAATGAATCTGAAGTTTGGCATTCACGTCTTTGTCACATTAGTTTCGGTGTTATGACACGACTAGCAAAACTGAACTTAATCCCGAGTTTCACTTTAGCCAAAAGTTCTAAGTGCCATTCGTGTGTGCAAGAAAAGCAACCTCGCAAGCCCCACAAGGCTGCTGAGGAGAGACACCTAGCGCCCCTAGAACTCATACATACAGATCTCTATGAGATGAATGGTGTGTTGACTAAAGGTGGAAAGAAGTACTTCATGACATTGATAGATGATTCTACTAGATATTGCTATGTGTATCTGTTAAATACTAAAGATGAGGCTCTACACTACTTTAAAATCTATAAGGCAGAAGTTGAAAACCAACTTGAAAAGAAAATTAAACGAGTCCGGTCTGATCGTGGTGGAGAGTACTTCTCGAATGAGTTTGATTCTTTCTGTGCGGAACATGGCATTATTCATGACAGGACGCCTCCCTATTCGCCCCAGTCAAACGGGGTTGCCGAGCGGAAAAACCGTACTCTAACTGATTTGGTTAACGCCATGTTAGATACATTGGGTTTATCCAAGGCATGGTGGGGGGAGGCTATCTTGACTTCGTGTCATGTCCTGAATAAAGTTCCGACAAAAGATAATGAGGTCACTCCCTATGAGCAATGGTCGAAGAGAAGGACGACGCTCTCCTACTTACGTACTTGGGGCTGTTTGGCGAAAGTCAATGTGCCGATCCCCAAAAAGCGTAAGCTTGGACCAAAGACCGTGGACTGCGTTAATTTGGGCTACGCTAAGAATAGCGTTGGCTATAGATTTCTAGTAGTGAAATCTGAGGTACCTGACGTGAGGGTCGGTACAATTATGGAGTCTAAGGATGGTACATTCTTTGAGGATATATTCCCCATGAAAGATATGCAAAGCACTTCTAGACAGGAATCAGAGGAGACTCCTGAGCCAGCCATTCCTATGGAATATTATGAACAAACACATGATGAAAATCCTGAGGAGAATGACGAGGAAACCCTTGGTAGGGGTAAGAGACAAAGGACTGTAAAGACCTTTGGTGATGACTTCCTTGTATACCTCGTGGATGATAACCCCACTTCTATTTCAGAAGCCTATGCATCTCCTGATGCTGACTACTGGAAAGAAGCGGTCCGTAGTGAGATGGATTCCATCATGGCTAACGGAACATGGGAGATAACTAAGTGTCCCTATGGGTGCAAACCATTGGGTTGTAAGTGGGTGTTCAAAAGAAAGCTTAGGCCCGATGGTACAATTGAAAAGTATAAGGCTAGGCTTGTGGCCAAGGGCTATGCCCAGGAAGAAGAAGAAGATTTCTTCGATACTTACTCACCTGTGGCCAGACTGACCACCATTCGAGAACTACTCTCGTTGGCGGCCTCGCATGGTCTTCTCGTCCATCAAATGGACGTCAAGACGGCTTTCCTTAATGGAGAGCTAGAGGAGGAAATTTATATGCAACAACCAGATGGCTTTGTGATAGATGGTCAGGAAGGAAAGGTGTGTAAGTTGTTGAAATCTTTATATGGCCTGAGACAAGCACCTAAGCAATGGCATGAGAAGTTTAATACAACTCTGACATCTGTTGGCTTTGTTGTTAATGAAGCTGACAAATGTCTATACTATCGCCATGGTGGGGGCGAAGGAGTTATATTGTGCTTGTATGTTGATGACATACTGATATTCGAAACTAATCTCAAAGTGATTGAGGAGGTTAAGTCTTTTCTGTCTTAGAACTTTGAGATGAAGGACCTTGGAGTGGCTGATGTTATCTTGAACATCAAGCTATTGAGAGATGATAAGGGCGGGATTACACTTCTGCAATCCCATTATGTTGAGAAGATTTTGAGTCGTTTTGGATATTCGGACTGCAAAGTTTCTCAAACACCATATGATCCTAATGTGTTGGTTCGAAAATTCAAAGGCACAGCTAAAGATCAATTGAGATACTCTCAAATCATTGGTTCACTGATGTATCTAGCTAGCGCAATGAGCCCTGACATTGCGTTTGCTGTGAGCAAACTGAGCCGGTTTGTTGCCAATCCGGGTGATGTTCATTGGCGTGCTGTTGAGAGAGTTATGCGCTATTTGAAAGGTACTATGAATCACGGACTTCACTATAACGGATACCCGTCGGTACTTGAAGGGTATAGTGATGCAAATTGGATCTCTGACGCTGATGAGATGAAGGCCACTACTGGGTATATGTTTACCCTTGGAGGTGGTGCTGTTTCCTGGAAGTCTTGCAAGCAAACGATCTTAACGAGATCGACAATGGAAGCAGAATTAACAGCATTAGACACCTCTGGGGTCGAAGCAAAATTTCTTCGGGATCTTTTGATGGACTTGCCAGTGGTTGAAAAGCCGGTTCCGGCTATCCTTATGAACTGCGATAACCAGACACTCATTGTCAAAGTGAAGAGTTCAAAGGACAACATGAAGTCCAACAAACATATAAGAATGAGATTGAAAGCTGTTAGACGTTTAAGAAACTCCGGAGTGATAGCGTTGGATTACATCCAAACGGCTAAGAATCTGGCAGACCCCTTTACTAAAGGGCTATCACGTGTTGTGATAGATAATGCATCGTGGGAGATGGGTATGAGATCCACATGAGTTGCCATGGTAGTAACCCAACCTATGTGATCGAAGATCCCGTGAAGTAGGACCTGGGAAAACAAGCCAGTGGTGAACTGAGGAGAGTAACCTTACTAACCCACTCCGTTGAAGATGCAATACTCTCGGTTACTGTATGGTAGGATGACTACCGTCTTAATGTGTTCTTAAGCTTATGTGTAAGCAAGATGTTGTCCTACAGAGCGATCTTTGGAGGAACACACCTATATGAGCCCGACTGCTGGTCATGGTCTATGAGATTGGGGTGATCTCTAGTAAGCTCACAAATAGGCCAGGGGTGTGACTAATATGCTCCACCCGAGGGGTTAGCCTTCGGCAGTCTAGTACTAGTAGGACTTGTGGTGAAACTTCTTGACGCCAAACTGACAATTCAAGGCATAGTCCATTGTTCAATTGTGAAGGGGTGTAACTACTTGTTCTAGGTGAAGCTCAACCTTAACAGGTCTTCACTGAAATACTGGTATATCAAAACAGTAATTGGAACAGAGGACAAAATGGGCCCTTGAGATCTGGTGGGGGATTGTTGAAATGTGAGAATGGGCTTTAGGCCCATAAGGCAATTTTAGAAAATCTCTAAGGGCCCATGTAGGTGGCATGACAAGTGGAGTGGGAAGTTTAGTCCCACCTTGCTAGTGGAGAAGGAGTTGCACCTCTTTATAAGGGTCTTTCTTCCACATGCTATTGGAGCATGAGAAGAGAAGAGGCCCTCGCGCACTCCTCCTCCGCCGCCCGCCTTGCCACGCCACGCCTCGTCACGCCGCGCCGCGCCGCGCCGCGAGTTGCGGGAATGAGCCGAGCCGAGCTCACACCTACGCGCTTATTTTTGCCGGTCGGGAACGGAGAATACGTAACGCCACGATCTGAGACGTTGGATCGTGGGCTACCGACTCGGACGTGGGTCCAGCCCACGTCTCTCCACCCGGACGCCGCCTACATAAGCAGGGCCTCGGCCAACCCTAGCCGACACGGAAACAGATCGCATCTGCCTCCACGCGCTCCGCCCACGTCGTTCCTTTTGTTGCTGCTGCCACCGGCGACTCCGTCCCGTTCACCGCGTACACGGTCGACGGGAGAGCAGGCCTCCGAAACCACGCCTCTCCAGGTCCTGTACGGGGAGAGGGGCAATTAGGTTTTTGGGGAGCGACTACGCGACTGCTCGCTTCCGTTCGTCTACCTCATCTACGTCCGCATCTACACCATGTCTTCCCCAACCGCCGTCGACCGCGCTGCTGCCGAGAAGGCCGAAGCTGACAAGAAGGCGGTCGAGGACGCTGCCGCCGCCAACTCCGCTGCTACGGCCAACTGGCCTATTGGAGGGTATAACACGTTTAACCCGCTCCTGTTTATGTTAATTGTAGCACTGCTAGCGTTATGCGTAGATACATCTACTATTAGCGTAGTACGTGTTTGCATGATTGAATATCAGTATGTTTGCGCTTATGTCAATGCCATGCTAGTTATTATTTCGTGGATTAATCTGATCGGAAAATTGCCTATATTCTCAACACAAGCCAGGCCTGAACAAGAAAACATATACTCCTCGTGGGGTATGTATGTATTGTTGGGTTAAGGCCTACCCTCTATTCCTCCGCCTTATCGATGGTGCCGCTCACAATGCGATTTGAGGCTAGAGGATGGGATCTACTTATACTGCTAATTTCAGAGTCCTGATCTGTATGCAGATAAGTTTCCAAGTTTAAACCAACTTGTTTCCAAATAGAGTCAGATGCGATTAACAACCACAATATAACCCATCTTTAATTGAACATTATTTTGTTTATGTCTCAGGACACACACATGTGAGTTGTGTGCCATAATTAATCTAATGACTAATTATGTAGACCATAGTCAAGGCTGTATTTGGCCATCGATCTAGTTCCCTTCCAATTAATATTGTTCCCGGGTAATAATTCCAATATAATAAACATGTATATTGTGTTCCAATATTAATTGACCAGCTTCCTCAAGCAATCGCCAAAGTGTGTAATTCCAGCAAGAATTAGTTCCAACATTGTTGTGACAATGTTGACTAGCTTATAGACATAAATTCCATCTATCAAAGATAATAATTCCATGCTTACACAAAGCATGTTTCCACAATGAGCTTCATGAATAATTAACAAGCAATATTTGGATATAGTTGAAGGACACAAATTCCTACATCTCCCACTTGTCCAAAACAATTATTCAAATATACGAAGTCCCATAGCACTAACATGCTTGCTGAATAATTCCTGACTAAGAGGCTTAGTCAGTGGATCAGCCACCATTTTAGTACTCGGTAAAAACTCTAGAGAAACTAGCTTTAGTCAATTTATTACATGACGAATATAATGATATCTTCCCTCAATGTGTTTAGTCTTGCTGTGAAACTTGGGGTCCCTGGAAACCTTGATTGCCGCCTGATTATCACAATACACAGCAATTGGTTTGTTTACACTATTCACAATCTTCAAAGTAGAAAGAAATTCCTTCAGCCAAACGGCTTCCTTGACAGCTTCGGAAGCAGCAATATACTCTGCTTCCATAGATGACAATGCCACTGAATCTTGCTTCTTACTACTCCAAGAGATAGCTCCACCAGCCAATGTGAAAAGATACCCAGAAGTCGACTTTCGTTCATCCAGATCACCCTGCCAATCAGCATCAGTAAAACTCTGCAGCTGTAGATTGTCTCTGCTAAAACATAGACATAAATCCAATGTAGCCTTAACATATCTCAAAACATGCTTCATTTGATTCCAA
Source organism: Hordeum marinum (assembly GCA_022496015.1). NCBI lineage: Eukaryota > Viridiplantae > Streptophyta > Magnoliopsida > Poales > Poaceae > Hordeum > Hordeum marinum. The sequence goes on from CM039676.1 coordinate 47,169,915, forward strand.
TGTGCAACACCAGGGTTCTTCTGATATCTGCTCAAAATTCCTACTGCATAGCATATATCTGGACGTGTAAACAACATCGCATACATCACGGACCCCAAAGCAGAAGCATAAGGAATCTTTTCCATTTTCTTCTTTTCCTCAGGAGTTGTAGGACACATTTCCTCACTGAGTTTATTCCCTGCTACTAAAGGTACAAGTGCAGGTTTGCATATTTCCATAGAGAATTGTTTAAGTACAGTTTTCAAATATGACTTTTGAGATAAACCCAAAATTCCCTTTTTCCAATCTCTAAGTATTTTCACTCCTAGAACATAAGAAGCGTTTCCCATATCTTTCATATCAAAGGTAGAAGATAACCAGGACTTAACTGATGTTAGCATTTCCATATTGTTAGAAGCAATAAGTATATCATCAACATATAGTGATAAGAGTGTGAAATTTCCTCCCACTATCTTAAAATAAATGCAATGGTATCCTTCCATCATAGAAAAACCATATGACGTGATAGCATCATCAAATAATATATTCCATTGACGTGAGGCTTGCCTTAAATCATAAATCGACCTTTTCAGCCTACAGACCTTTCCCTGATTTCCTTCTTCAATAAAACCATCAGGTTGTGACATGTAAATCTCTTCCTCCAAATTTCCATTCAAGAATGCAGTTTTAACATCCATTTGGTGGAGTTCCAGAGCAAAGTGAGCAGTTAATGCACTAATTATTCGAATAGAAGTAAACTTTGCAACAGGAGAAAATGTTTCCACAAAGTCAATTCCCTCCCTTTGTGTGTAACCTTTGGCAACAAGTCTGGCTTTGTACTTTTCTACACAACCAGATGCATTTAACTTCCTTTTAAATATCCACTTTGATCCTATAGGCTTACTATCATTTGGTAGGTCCACTAGTTCCCAAACCTTATTATGTTCCATGGATTTCAATTCCTCTTGCATGGCAGCCATCCAAAGATTGGATTCTGTACTAGACATAGCTTCCCTAAAAGATTTAGATTCGTTCTCAAAGAGTGATGTTTTGGAATAATCTTCGCCCAAAAACACATAACAATCATCTAGATATGCAGGTGTATTTATATTCCTCCCACTTCTCCTAGGTTCACTAGTAGTAGGAGTTCCAGCAAAGGGATCATCAATGGTATGATTTTCCTGATTAGAAGCATTAGTTTTAGCATTATCGATGTTAACATCTTGATCAGGAACTAATGATTCCACCCTAGGACGTTTTGCCCTACGAGGTGTGTCCTGATCTAGAAAAAACAGCGTCCCTGCTTTCTAGTAATTTCCTTTTCTCAATATCATAAAACCTATAGCCATTAGACCCAGTAGAATAACCAATAAAAATTCCTGATTGGCTCTTAGGTTGTAGTTTAGTTCTATGTTGAGAAGGCACTCTAATCTGTGCATTGCAGCCCCAAACAGCTAAATGTCTTATAGTGGGTTTCCTCCCTTTCCATAATTCATAGGGAGTTACGGGAACCGATTTTGATGGAGAATGATTCAATAAATAAACAGCTGTGTGTAGTGCTTCCCCCCAAAAACTCAATGGTAAATCAGAATAAGCCATCATTGATCTAACCATGTCCAACAGAGTTCTATTCCTCCTCTCGGCAATGCTGTTTCGTTGAGGAGTGTAGGGTAATGTATAATGATGCACAATTCCATGTTCTTTACAAAATTCATCTAGAATTCCTGACGTGTATTCGCCTCCATGGTCAGTTCTCAAAACTTTAATCTTCTTATTTAACTGATTTTCCACTTCCGCATTGAAGGTCTTAAACATCTCAAAACCATCAGACTTGTGTTTAAGAAGATAGACATACCCATACCTACAGTAGTCATCTATAAAGGTTATAAAATATACTTTCTGACCTCCCAAAGTAGGTGTAGAAAATTCCCCACAAATATCAGAATGGACTATGGATAGCTGCTCATTAGATCTTCCAGCTTTGGGAAAAGGTGATCTAGTCATCTTCCCCATAAGGCAAGCTTCACACACACCATAATCCTCCCACTTAAAATTCAGAATTCCAGAACTAATAAGCCTCTTAATTCTGTTCTTAGAAATATGTCCTAGCTGTAAATGCCAAAGATAAGATTCTGAACAATTATCACTTCCATTGATATTCCTCACTACTGAGTTTTGTTGAGTTACCATGCAATCCATGTTTTCATTATCCAAGAAATCCTCAATGTAGTACAAGCCGTCAAATCTGTTAGAGTTATAATATAAGTCATGTACCCCTTTGTATTTCTCCTGTTATATAAGGGGTTTCCTGCATATGTTCCGTACCTGTACATGTATATATATCGGCCTATGGCCTCATTGGAATACATGTTGCATATTTCCTAACATGGTATTAGAGCTAGGTCAATTTTTTACACGCCGCAACTCGTGTTGTTGATCCGCTCCGCACCGCTCATCGCCGCTGGCCCTCCACCCCGGTCGGCTCCTCTCTTTCCCCATCCCGTCTCTCTGGATCGAAGCCACCAGGTCGCCTTCCTCGATCCAAGTTGTCGTGTCCCCGTCTTGAGGTGAAGGCCACCCCGAGGCTGGTTCCTCCTCGATCCGCCTGCCTGACACTCCTGGACTCTGCCGGCCGCTACTCCCCGAGCCACACCTTGCCACCAGCTGGTACTCCCGTCCCTACTCCAGATCAAAGCCGCCGCCGGCCGCTGCTTCCGATCGCTGCTTCCGCTGCTTCTTGCCTCACCCCTCCCTACTCCAGATCGAAGTCGCTGCTTCCGCTGCTTCTTGCCTCCGGCCGCCGCCGCCGGTCGCTGCTTCCTGCCACTGTCGGCCGCCGCTTCCTGCCCCAGTCACCGCTTCCGGCCGTTGCCAGTAGCCAGTCGCCGCTGCTGTTGGACGCCTCCAAATCAGGCCGTGCTGATCCGCTTCGTCTCACAGGAACGTCGTGGTCAACCGTCTCCAAAAAAAATTGTCTGCTGCATCAGGCTATGTTGTTGTCCCTCGCTGTCCGGTGATCTTCGATGGCTCTAACTACACTGAGTTCACTGGCTTCATGCGCATTCACATGCGCGGCATCCATCTCTGGGGTGTTCTTTCTGGCGAGGTATGTTGTCCGCCACGTCCAGTTCCTCCTGTGGCTCCCACTCCGCCGATCCCTCCGGTTCTTCCTGCGGATGCTAATCAGGCTGCTAAGGATGCAGCTAAGGTTGCTGATGAGGCCGCTATCCGTGCTTATGAGGAGCAGGTTGTGACTTATGAGGAGGCTCTTCAGGTGTATCATGGTGCTCTGTCTATTTACACCCAGTGGCTTGATGATGATGCTCGTGCTGTAGCTATTCTTACTGCCAGTCTTCTGCCTCAATTTGCTTCTGAGTTTCTGGGTCTCCCTACTGTCTTTGAGATGTGGACCCGTCTTCGTCAGCTCTATGAGCCCTCTGGTGATGCCTTATACCTCTCTGTGTTCCGTTAGGAGCATGCTCTTCAGCAGGGTGACTCTACAGTTGATGACTTCTATGCACAGAGTTCTGCTATCTGGCGCCAGCTTGATTCTCTCCGTAGTGATGGTTGTCGTACTTGCTCCTGTTGCCAGGCTGTCCAGGCTAATTTGGAGTTTCATCATGTCTACGAGTTCCTGTCTCGGCTCCGTAAGGAGTTTGAGCCCCGGCGTGCTCAGTTGTTTGCTCGCGGCCCTATTTCTCTCATGGAGGCACTTTCTGAGATTCGTGCTGAGGAGACTCACTTACGTGGTGCTAGTTTACTGGAGGTTCCTTCTGTGCTTGCTGCTCGGACTCCTTCTGCGCCACTTGCTGCACCGACCCCTTCCCGCTCGAGTGCTCCGCCGCTTTTGCCCACTCCCTCTAGAGGCTCAGGTCGCCCTTGTCCACATTGCGGCTACTGTAACAATGATGGTCATGTTGAGTCCTAGTGCTACACCAAGAGGAAACATCTGCGCAAGGCCCGATCATCATCTTCAGAGACTTCGTCATCTCCCTCGACAGCTTCCGCCATCACTTTGACTGAGCAGGATATTCTGAGACTTAAGCGTCTGCTCGCGGCTTCAGGTTCTTCCTCGACGGGTATTGCTGGTTCTGTGACTGATGCTTCCCGCACTGCGCAACCACCCTCTACACAGTCAGGTACATCCCCATGGGTTCTGGACTTTGGAGCTTCTTTTCATATGTCTTCTCATTCTTCCACTTTGTCCTCTCTTCGATCGCTTGATTCTCCTGTTCAGGTCCTCACTGCTGATGGTACTCCTCTTTCTGTCGTTAGTAGAGGCAATCTTACCATTCCTTCTTATTCTATCCCAGATGTTGCTCATGTTCCTCGCCTTACCATGAATCTCTTTTCTGCTGGTCAACTTACTGATTCTGGTTGTCGCGTCATCCTTGATGTTGACTCTTGTTCTGTCCAGGACCGTCGCACGCACACTCTGGTTGGAGCTGGCCCTCGCCGCCGTGATTCTCAGGGTCTTTGGGAGTTGGACTGGCTTCATGTTCCTTCCGCTGCCACCACTATCGCTAGTTCCTCCGCTTCAATTGCCTCCGCTACTGGTTCTTTCCAGCAGTGGCATCATCGCCTTGGTCATCTGTGCGGTTCTCGTTTGTAGTCTTTAGTTCGTCGCGGTCTTCTGGGGTCTGTCTCAGGAGATGTTGCTTTAGAGTGTCAGGGTTGTCGTCTTGGCAAGCAGATTCAGTTACCGTATTCACATAGTGAGTGAGTGTCTAAACGTCCTTTCGATTTAGTTCATTCTGATGTATGGGGTCCGGCTCCCTTCGATTCGAAACGTGGTCATAAATACTATATTATTTTCATAGATGATTTCTCTCGTTACACATGGCTTTATTTCATGACTTCTTGTAGTGAGGTGTTGTCTATTTATAAGCGTTTTGCTGCCATGGTTCATACTCAGTTCTCTTCTCCCATTCGTGTGTCTCGTGCTGACTCCGCTGGCGAGTATATCTCTAAGATGTTGCGTGGTGTTCTAGCTGAGCAAGGGACTCTCTCTCAATTCTCTTGTCCTGGTGCTCATGCTCAGAATGGTGTAGCTGAGCGAAAGCATCGTCATCTTCTTGAGACGGCTCGTGCATTGATGATTGTTGCCTCTCTCACGCCTCATTTTTGGGACAGCTCTAGCAGTTGTTCCTAGATAAATAAATCTAGTTCCTCTCTCAATTGGTTTTAAAGAGGTGAATGCATTTTTGTTCGAGAAGACACATCCTTCTTGTTGTCCTGATGCTTGTTTTGTTGAGGCTTCTTCTACTTCTCATTAGGCTTGTACTGCTTCTTCTGCTTCTCATTAGGCTTGTACTGCTTCTTCCTTTTCGGACAATCAACACGAAAATGTCCAGATTTCCCACAACTATGACACTTGTATTTTTTCTTGTCAGTTTTAGAATTCCCAGCATGATCATCCCAATTCCTCTTCCTGTTCAGTTTATCTCTCAGATCTTTTCCGGGATTTCTCTTGTTCCAGTTCCTCCTTTCTTCACCAAGGTGCAGTTCATGATTAGATGAGTATTTTTCCTTCCCTTGTGAAGCTAGTCTGTCTTCTTCCATGAGCAAGTGATGCCGCAAAGTGCGCATGTTCAGGATCCTCTCAGAGTGACAGAAAGAAATTTTGAATTGCTCCCATGAACGAGGAAGTGAGTTTAAAGCTATCATAACTTGTACTTCCTCTTGAAAAGGGTATCCTGCATTCTTCAATTCCTCACTCAAAATAGACAATTTATTTATATGCTCATTCACAGAGTTACCATCAGACATCTTTGCAGTCAAAAATTTATTGACTAAGCTAAGTACTTTGATAAGCGAAACCTCGCCAAAATCCTCTTCAAGCCTTCTCATGATCCTGCAAGCATTTTTCTCTGATTCATATTCTCCCGCTAAAGAATCAGATATCGAACCAAGCATAAAAACTCTAGCTTTCTTGTTATCTTTAGTCCAGTTCTTCATCTCTTCTCCAAAATTTTCCTTTTCCTCGTCGGAAGCATCATCAGCAGGTTCAGTTGGCTCAGAGGTTGCAATAACATATTCAATATTCTCGGCAGTAAGTAAAAACATGATCTTCCTCTTCCAAATATTGAAATTAGAACCATCTAGCTTGCACGACCTTAACAATTCAGCAAAGACACTAGCGGAAGCCATTGAGAATTGATAGGAGAGTATACCAATCCGTAGCAATTTCCGGATGACAGAAATCCAAAAGAAAATTCCTTGCGGTGAGCAAGTTGCAAGCTATACGTACACCAGTAGCAACAAACAGTTGTCCTCCTCTCTCTTTCTTTTCTGAACGTGCAGCGACAATGGTCAATTCCTGCAGTACGTGTAGATGCCCACACCGTTCAGCAGTTGACAGTGATCCAGCGATGCAGCAGCAGCTTGCGGACACAACAGGTGGTCAAGACAGCCGCACAAGCAGCTGCAGCGGGTGATGCAGGCCGGCGGACTGGTGGCAAACTGTAGCTCGAGGTCGACAGTTCAGGCGAGCGGCGGGGACGGCGACTTCGCGGATGGTTCCGCGCAGAGCGCGTGGCGCCGTCGAGGTAGCCGGCTGACGAGGTCGGCGCGGCTGGTGGATCGATCTATGAGCGGCCGATGGTGAGTAGTTGGGAACGAATCGATCTGTGGACAGATCGAATCGATCTACGCTGTGTCTCCCGTAGGCAGAGTATAAGCAACGGAATTTGGTCAGAGATCGGAATCGCGAGTTCACGAACGAGGCGACGGTCACCGGCGCAACGTTGTTAACCCTTAACCTCGCTTAAGATACCAATGTTGGGTTAAGGCCTACCCTTTGTTCCTTCGTCTTATTATCGGTGGTGCCGTTCACAATGTGATTTGATGCTAGAAGGTGGGACCTAGTTATATTGCTAATTTCAGAGTCCTGATATGTATGTAGATAAGTTTCTAAGTTTAAACCAACTTGTTTCCAAATAGAGTCCAGATACGATTAACAATCACAATATAACCCATCTTTAATTAAACACTATTTTGTTATGTCTCAGACACACATGTGAGTTGTGTGTCATAATTAATCTAATGACTAATTATGTGGACCATAGTCAAGGCTGTATTTGGCCATCGATCTAGTTCCCTTCCAATTAATATTGTTCCCGGGTAATATTTTTAGTATAATAAACATGTATACTGTGTTCCAATATTAATTGACCAGCTTCCTCAAGCAATCGCCTAAGTGTGTAATTCTAGCAAGAATTAATTCCAACATTGTTGTGACAATGTTGACTAGCTTATAGACATAAATTTCATCTATCAAAGATAATAATTCCATGCTTACACAAAGCATGTTTCCACAATGAGCTTCATGAATAATTAACAAGCAATATTTGGATATAGTTGAAGGACACAAATTCCTACATGTATAGCAGTTAGAAAGAAGCTCAGATGGGGCATCGAAATCTAATACTATGTAAATGTGCGCACCGGCCGGAGCGCCGCCAGCTTTGTCGGGGAAGTGTTGGGGGAGAAGAAGATGTCGGTCCAGTGGTTCCTTGGGCTCCTCCGCCAAGTATAAGGTCACCGGCGGCTCTTCCAGGTCGTCGTCGTCGCCGTGGTCATCATCTATGCCTTCGTGGTCGCCTTCGGAAACCCCAAGGGGATCCGGATCCTCCTCGTGGGAGGTGATGTGGAGGTTCTGCAGCGTGCTTTTGTCAAGGTCCATCTTTCTTGAGACTTGACGGCGGCGGCCGCAGCGGATTAGAACTCGGACGCGGCAGCGACGGCGGCATTTTTCTGTTGGCTCGTGTCGCTATGGTCGCCTGTGTGTCATTTCTTTGGAAGGATATCGGCCGCACGCGCTGCCATCCGATCAAATCAAATGTGATCATACGGTGGAGCTAGTCCCCACCGCTGTTCGTGGACAACTCCACATGATCTTCACCTTCCTCGTATATAAACATAAAATAAATACCCAGAGCATGCAAATTCGACCCCAACAATTTTATGTCAATTTAGGTGGTAGAGTAGATTAGATAGGTTTAGGGTTAATCGTACGTACATGGTCTCAATAAGCCTCAAGGTTTGTGCTGTTTTTCAATCACTGTGCCATGTTATTATTGGAGACATTTTGATGACTAGCTAGGCATGCACAGATCACTTATGAGTACGTCTCCTGATTATTGAAAATATCACGATGCATCAAGGTTTCCAACGACTAGCCATGTACCGATGCCATGATTATTCCAGATCCATCTATTTCTTTTCTCACAACCGATACTGTTTTTTGCATCCTGAGTGATGAACACTTATGCATGCATATATGACATATACAATATGTTATGATCAGTACCGAGTCAATTATCTAATTAATCAATCCATGTACTGCATCTAATCTATTGTTCGTTTTGAAAGTGAAAGGCAATCAATTACCTGTTTGATAAGCAACAACTATATATGTACGGTTCTCACCCCGGTCTGGTTAATTAGGTGAAGCGGCATGGCCCGGTTTCGACGTGGACATAATGCGCCAAGAGAAAAGTAGTGTGTGGACGAGACAATTGGGACCCACTGCTCAAAATGTTCATAAAAAATGGGATACAATTTGGCAACTTTTTTGTCAAATGGGGTTTAATGTACATTTTCTTGTCAAATCTCAACTACTTTGGGAGGTAAAAACTGAAATTCACTCTACTGATAACTAGAAATCATGGATCGCCAGCTACGGCAGACACACATAAGCCTTCCGATGGTGTGTTGTGACAGACACTGTAGTTGTAGCATCAGACATAGGGCCCGTGTAGACGGTGAAGAGATCAAGATGGTATCTTTATAAGGTTGCCGCCCCGGAGAGTCGATGCTTTCCTCATATACAGCGGTATGTGTTATGCCCAAGGTAGGACTGGGGATGGATGAGCCGCTCCAATCGAGGAGGTTTTCAATATCATGGGTGACAGGGTTGTATGCATACATTTGGTCTGGATGGGCGCCATACTCTGCGAGGAGTATGCGGCGGCCGTTGTTAATGATGGCGAGCGGGCTGACACCGTGTTGCATGACCTGTGGTGATACATCGATTCGGTATTGCAGATCCCATGTAGCTTCAGTTGGTCCATGTTTATTCAACAACCAGATGTCGTAATATTGTCCAAGGACGTAGACGTAGGGAGTATAAAGGCAGAGTCGTCCACCAAGCTCCGTCAAATCACAATCCTGCGTGTTGTTCATCTCCAACGGTGGTTGTATGGCCCCAAGCTTCTCATCACCGAGTGAGAAGGACATGATGAACATCTCATCGTATCGGCGAGGAGAATGGAGCTCCGGATAGGCTACCCAGTACACATGCCCTTGGGCGAAGACACTAGTAGGGACAAGTGGGTCTATCCAACCCATGGGCTTCTCGTTGATCGGCCGCCAGAACCCCGTGGGGCCGTTTACCACGTAAACCTCACAACCAGCAGACACGAGGTCGCCCCCACAGTAGTAGATGCGCATGACCTTGTGTTTCCCACTGCGGGCATCGTAGCCGAGCCCTAGGCTACTATACTTCTCCGTGTACTTTGTAGAACCTCGATAGCCCGTTGTCCGGCCCTCTGGCAAAGCCGTTATCTGGCCGGTAGACGGGTTGCATACGTAGGATTGGTTGGGGCGAAAAGCCCTTATCGTGGGCACGGTTCTCACTATGACGAGGCCACGGCACTGAGCGGTGACCAGTTGCGCAACAACAGGGCCGAACGGCGGTTCATCCTTTCCTTCTTCCATCGACGATGACTGCGTTGATGACGGCAACGCGATGGCGAGGCGTGGGAAACTGTCAACTGGGATGACACGTGGGGTCGTCGTGAGCGGCGCGAGCACCTTGGGCTCGCAGGCAAGTAACCGGTCCTGTTGCGTGCCGAAGATCCTGGGGCCGCCGTGGAGGTTGGCCATGCAGTGGTAGAGGTCTTTGAAATTTTTCGAGGCGAGCGTGGCGGCCCAGGCGCGGGAGAGGCGGCGACACTTAAGCACAGACTTGGCCGGCAAGCGCAGGAAGATTTCTTCGATGAGATGATCGGGGAGGACGGCACATCTTCGCCGCTTAGCCATGGACGACTATATATATACGCACGCCGTGGAAACGAGTTAGCTAACTCTTCCTGGCAAAGTTATAAGAGGTGCGTATGTTGGGATATACTATATAGTCGAGTTGCCAGTTGGAGATCGATCAGTGCTAGAATCCGGCCGTATCCGTGCTGGTTACCAATACACGTCCGGAGTTGGATATTCCAGTTTTTTTTTTTTGCAAGGAGGATATTCCAGGACCTAGTTGAGCCAAGTGATACAGGTCATTAATTAGGCTGCACGTACCCGAGTGGAGTACATCCTCTAGCTTTCAGGAAACGCTGCTCCGTGGTTCAGTCGGATCGGGAATAAAGGGCTCGTGTGGGTCACGTTTTACTTTTTCATTTTTGAGACAATACTTTTTTTTAAGGGTAAATGTCGCTGCTACTCTTTTATTAACTCATACAAAGTTTGAAATCTCGTCTGCGATCACGTTCAGAATGCAATCTGGAGGTAACTCACGCCACACCTTACAAAGTTCTTCTCCTACACCTATTTTTAGCTAACCTATGCACGGCAACATTTACAGAACGCCTCACCCACGTAACACGAAAATCCTCGAAAGATTGCAGCATAGTCTTGATCTCCTCTACCCGAGTAAAGTCCGTTTTAAATCCTAAGATTATAGAGTTGGTCGCAAATGAACCCTCATCTTCAAATCCCTGAAATTTATACCCTATACTCACCGATCCCGGTCAATTTCAACCCCGAAACCTGTCTATGACCAGTTTGACGCACCAGAAACCAACTATCCCGGCTGGATCACACTCTAATGTCACTGACTTCACGGGTCCACATGTCATATCGTCTTCTCTTTCCCAATCACTCTATCACTCTCTCGAGAAACCGCGGCAGCTCTGTCTTCACGCATCGTGATGGGCTAGCTGCAGGTCATACCGCGGTGTATCTGCCCCTCGAGCCGCCGCAGTTTAGACGAGGCCCTCATCAAGGAGCGTGTATAGGACCACCTCGCGGCCGGCTGCAGTCGGCACGCGGCGACAGGTTCGCTGCCCTGGACGCCGCCGTTGGCCCGTTGCCTACGTCCGGTGCCACCATGAATGGTTTAATTGCTCCGGTTGATTGATTTCTTCTGCCCGGTGTGCCTGCATAAGTAGTAGCTAAGCAATCTAGCACCAAGTGCTCATATATGTGCTAAACAACTTAATCGATATTGGCCTGATTGATATGATCGAATCTGCGCACAACGCAACACGCCGGAATTCATACGCGTTATTTCTCAGTGAGGCACTCCAGTGACTTGTAAGCCACCAGCACCTGCCACATTGCTGCACGGACATCACAGGGACCTGCATGTGCCCGCTGACGATGGGCTGAGCGCGTATGTGGTGCTCTGCACCTGCAGCTTCCCGCCTCTTGGCCGCCCACGGCACCGCGCCACGGACTGCGACCGCTCACGCACAATGAGGTTGTGGCCTCGACAGGCGAGGACGAAGCTGTGGGACCTGCTGCGCCAGCAAGGGTGAGACCGCAAGCTCGTCTTCACGAGGCATTCGCTCGGCTCCGGCACCATGACAGTGATGATAGTGAACGCCTCCCGCGGCGTCCAGGGAGCGTGCGGGCACTACATGCCCTCGTCGGCCAATGACCCCCAAGGCGCGCGTCGCTATTCCGTCGCGTTCGTGGCGTCCAGCGGTCCAGGCGCCTGCAGATTCCAGGAGAGAGAGGACGGGTCTGGGCTGGAGGATGGATCTGACATGTGGGATAGGGATGTAAGTGAGAGGTAGACTTAATCCCGGGCGGGATGTGTCTTTTCCCGGTGCGCCAAATAGGACCAGGGTCGAGATTGACCGGGATAAGTGAGTACAGGGTACAAACTTCAAGGATTCAAAGATAAGGGTTTGTTTCGGACGAGATCTACAACTTCAAGGTTTAAAACAGACTTTACTCCCTCTACCCATGATCTTGTCGCTGCCAAGATCCTCTCCGGGCTAATGATCATTTGCACTAGAGCCTGGCTGTCCAGCTCTAGGTGAATCCTCTGAACATTGATCTCCGCGGCTACCAAAAGAGCTCTCTTACACGCCTTTATCTCGGCAGCCTCGGACCTCACGACATGAGGGAAGAAGTGACACGCTCCTGCAAGAAAAGCACCGTTATAGTCTCGAAGCACCACGCCTCCTCCACTCTTGCCTCCGAACTTGGATGTAGCTCCGTCTGTATTGGCCTTGACGCACCCCTCCTCCGGCGCCGTCCAACGCGGCACAACAGGGGGTTTGGCCGCCGGGGCCGGCCTCTCATGAACCTCCTGCCATTCTCTCATGAAGGAGCAAACCCTCTCTATTATTTCATGTGGTTCATCAATTCTCTTACCATTCTTTGTCTCGTTTCGTGCCAGCCATAGGGCATAGACCGCATGGATCATCGCCTCCCGCTCATCTGCATGAGATTTAGCAAACCATCCTAGCAGCCAATTTCCCAGTTCGCTCTGGGGGCCTGTGAAGCTCGGTGGGCTGCCACCGTGACACCCTTTTCTGAACACAACTGGTTCCAAAACTGGACTGAATGTTGGCAAGACCAAAATCTGTGCATGATAGTTTCCTCACGCCCACAAACTACACAGAACACTCCTGGTTTGATCCGTCGGTGCAGCAGCTCCGCACCTACAGCCAAACCATTCCTAATAACTCTTCACATGTGAATCTTGGCCTTGTTCAGTGCACTAGTATCCCAAAGGCCCAAGTATCCTTGATGTTTGTTAATTGAACTTGCTGATTCCGGCCGTCCGGATTTCAACTTGTTCATGGTCATCCTCAAATGATAAGCCGAGCGCACCGTAAAGACCCCATTCTTCGTGTAGCTCCATGCTAGGCAGTCCTCCATCGCCGGTCCGCCAATAGCTATCTGCTTGATATCTAAGGCATCATCCGACGTGAATATCTCATCAATTCTGGTGTTGTTCCATGCATCACCAGCAGCCACCGAAAGGTCTGCCACCTTAGTTACACCCTGCACAAAAACAGCTCCGAGTGGCCGCATGCTTCCGCTCCTCGGGATCCAGTTGTCATGGTGTATATTTATCTTTGTTCCATCACCGACCCTCCAACGAGACCTTCTCTCAATAGATCACGCCCATGGAGAATACTCCGAAAAGTGAAAGATCCTCCCGAGGGGCAAGTGGCCGACAAAATCGTAGTATCCTGAAAATACCTCGCCTTAAGAACACGAGCACACAATGACGTTGGGCATTGTAGAATCCTCCATGCTTGTTTAGCCAATAGAGCTTGGTTGAAAGCTTCCGGATCCCGGAACCCAAGACCTCCACCCCGCTTGGCGTCACACATCTTTTCCCAAGAGATCCAATGCACCTTCTTATCACCATTTGTTGCCCCCACTAGAATTTTGATGAAATAGAAGTCAGGTTCCGGCACATTTTCTTTGTGAGGCGGAAACAACTCATGGTATAAGTTGGTGTAGCTTGGAGTACAGATTTGACGAGTACCTCCCTCGCGGCCTTTGATAACCCCTAGCCCTTCAATCCATTGACCTTACCCTTAGAGCACTCCGTAACATATCTGAACATACCATCCTTTGATCTCCCAATCAGTGTGGGGAGACCCAACTATCGCTCACTAAGTGCCTCATTATGAACACCGAGAATATTTTGCAATTGTCCTTTCACACCATCCTGAATGCCCCTGCCAAAGAAAATAGAAGATTTTTGCAGGTTAATACGTTGACCCGAGGCCTCCTCATACTACCTAAGAATTTCCTTCAACTCCAGCATATTATCCGATGATCCCTCAAGGAAAACAATACTGTCATCGGCAAACAATAAGTGGGTAACATTGGGGTCAGTGCTCCCAAAGGACACTCCTTTGATTCTATTCTCCTCTTGCGCTCTCTTCAGGAGTGCCGAAAAACCCTCCACACAGAACAAGAACAAGTAGGGTGATAACGGGTCTCCTTGCCCGAGTCCCCAAGAGGGGATGAAACCCCTAGATAAGCCACCATTGAGCCTCACTGAGAACCTCGCCGACGTCACACATCGCATGATCATAGCAATCCATCGAGGAGCAAACCCCATCCGATTCAATACTTGCTCCAGAAAAATCCACTCGACCCTATCATAGGCCTTCATCATATCTAGCTTGACCGCACACAATGGTTTCTTCCTCTTGCTGTTCCGAATGGCGTGCACACACTCATATGCCACAAGTACATTCTTCGTGATCAGTCGCCCCGGAACAAATGCACTTTGTTCTTCTGAAATCAACAAAGGGAGCGAGCCCTTTAACCTGTTCGCCAGAACCTTCGTGGCTATCTTATATAGCACGTTACACAAACTGATCGGTCTGAATTGTGAAAACAACTCCGATGAGTTGACTTTGGGAATCATGACAATGACCATATCATTAAAACCATCAGGCGTTGCCGCACCATTCAGAAACTCTTTCACCGCCTTGCACACGTCATCCCTAACCAAGGACCAGTGTCTTTGGTGGAAAAGAGCAGGGAGTCCATCTGGCTCGGGCGCCTTTGTAGGGCCCATTTGGAATAAGGCCCGCTCTATCTCATCATCTGAAATTGCTACCGTCAACCTTTGATTCATCTCCGCCGTGACCAGTGGTGCAATATTTTGTAGCAGCACATTTGCACCCACAGCCGTCAGACATGAACAAGCGTTCATAAAATGACGCAGCTAATTCCCTCACATCCTCATCCACTATACAATGAGATCCATCCTCGCGATGCAGCGCCCTAACAGTATTTTTCCGTTTTCTGTGCGTAGCCCTGTTTTGGAAATATTTGGTATTTTGATCACCCGCTTTAAGCCGGTCCATGCGCGATCGCTGTCGATAGAACAATTCTTCCCTTGCATAAATCTCTCTCAATTTTCCCTCAATAGCTCGGGTCCCGGTGAGCACCCCGTCTCCGCTGCCCGAGTCTTTGCCGCGACAAGCTGGTCCTTGAGCTTGCATATTTGGCGCCGAATTGACCCGAATACTGCCCGAGCCCAGCGTTGCATAGAACTCGCTGTTGGAATTGATCTACGGTTATAACAAACCGAGAGAAAGAAGGGGAAGCTCTGTATCCCCAGTACATGCGGGGGCATTGACCCAACTTTTGATTTTGGTCCGTGTCCCCTTCGCACCACCTATAAAAAGAGGAGGTCGTACCCCTTGGGGTGACACACACGTACAGGTTAACACCCTAGTTACTCTAACAGCCGATCCTGAAAAGGTGCTTAAGGGGATCAGAAGACCACTACCACCGCCGGCCACCTCCAGGCCCGTGTCCGCTATAACCTATCATGCATAAAGGTGGGAACTTTGTGTTGAATGCTACTCCCTCAATCCCATAATATAAAAGTGTTTTTGACACTGCACTAGTCTCAAAAACGCTCTTATGTTAGGACAGATGGAGTAGTTTTCTAGGAACTTCACGTCAAATTTGTACACGGCGTTTTTGGCCCGGTGGAAAGTACGGTTCTAGGGACAGGACTTTACTCTCTCAAGGCGGGAGGTACACGGTCTCCGGGTGGAAGCAAGGTAAGGCTATGGTGGTAGTCCATCAGAATGGTCGTACACCACACTGTACGAAGCAAAAAAAAAAAACACCTGTGACATGCACCAGCATTCACAATGGTTTCTTAGTTATGCTCCCTTTTTATCTTAGCTTCTCACGCTATTCCACAAAAAAATTGGAGTACAAACATACATACCATGCACAAATCATTTAAACTAGCGCCAAAGATGCGCCGCGCACGTGAAAATGCCCATGCGAGTGCCTGTTGTTGACTTGCTACAAATATTGTTGGTAAGAAAGGTTTCTGTAAACTGAAGAGAGCTCCACACCTTGGTCACAACGGTCTCTGTCTTTGTTCCCACCCCTAACTATCTTTGTTTTGACCTCTTGTTTGCTTGGACGGACCATCAGCTCCAACTTCTTCCTTCTCGAAAATCGCACAAGTATGGGTTAAATGACTGATAGTACCTCCTATTGTGCTATACTGAGTGTTAGAATTTACATCATACCTGAACATGTCCGTTGTAGCTAGTGTCTTGTGTCAGTCCGGTTGATCATCGGGCTTCTGAACTGAGTCAGAACAAATTGCATGGCAGATTAGAAGATACGCCGATACAAAAGTGCAACATAGTACCAGGTAGATTTTCAAAACAGCAATGCGCGTCTAATACCTGAGACTTATCCTGCAAAAAAGGATATAACTTTACAATACATATTGGAGAATGAGAGATGGATTGGGAACTTATAGAGAACACTACCAGGATAAAGTCCTATGCCGACGGCTCGGGCCGTCGGCATAACCCCGATTCCCGTCGGTATAGACCTATGCCGACGGCCCCCGTCGGCGTAGCACCGTCGGCACCATATATGTCGGCGTATCCCAGGTTGCCGTCGGCATAGAAAAGCCGTCGGTATAGATTCTATGCCGACGGTGTCCGTACATCGATACCGACGGTCCCGGCCGTCGGCATAGATCCATGGCAAACGGCGTCCGGCAGCGCTGCCATCAAAAGCGCCCCATACAGGGGCGGCCACGTGTCACACTATGTCGACAGTCGGGCCGTCGGCATAGACTGCCACGTGGCGGTCGGCGATGGTCCCTGGTGGCATACCTATGCCGACGGCATACCCTAACATGTGGCGGCCGCTGGTGGTTCCTGGGGCGTGCCTACGCCGACGGCTCAGGCCGTTGGCATAGGCTAAAAAGCTACGCCGTCGACATAGCTTACCACGTGGCAGCCACTGGTAACTCGAACGCCCTCTATGCCGACGGCTTAGCCGTCGGCGTACTTTTGTGCTGTTTTTTTTCTTTTTCCTGTTTCGTATAAATTCATTTCAATTCAAAATAGCGGGTTATATACAATGAAATATAAATGCACAACAGCACCATCAAAAGCATCATAAATATATATGTTCTCGCAACCAACACCACCATCACATCCTTAGAACCAACACCACCACCATCACATCCTCACAACCAACAACATAAGCATATCAGAAATATAAGTAGCGTAAAAAGACGGACGTCATCTAAAGAGCACAAGTCATCTAAGGAGCGCTAGTACGTCCACCTCCAACCCCAAGTCCGCCAAAGCCCAGGTCTTCACTGCTAGAGACAGCGCTACCGCCTCGGTGGATTGGAGTGACCGGGCTCCGTGACTCCGGATTGATGTGAACACCGACACCACCACCAACGGATGATCCACCGGTTTCCTGGATGTTTGAAAAGACATGTTGAGTGAATGATATTGTATTGAATAAACAGTAAGCGGTGGTTGAATAGTTTGGAAATGTACTAACCACCGTTGTCCCCGGTTGTTGTGCTACGAAATCCTCAAATGTAAGCAACACTGGTTGTGGTGCTGGTTCCATTTCAGGAATCGTGTCGTTCCTCATGCTCTCAAACACGAGTTGCATGTTAATTGACAAAGCAAACACCAATGTCAGAATAAATGAAAGTGTCAATATGGAAATGAAATGAAAGGGGCTAAACTAACTGTCATCATGCGAGTGTTGTGGTCCTGGACGGCTACAACTCTCGCGCTCCACGCCATGATCTCCTGTCGTGTGTACTCCATGTAGGCCTACAATATGACGTGATGGAACTCATTAAACATCTCAATGCGGAAAATAAAGTGAGCAATGAAGATAAGAGGGAAAAATACTTACAGAGTGCCGCTCGGCTAGGAGCGATTGTGACTGCGTAGTGGTCGTGGGCGTGCGCTGTCTCAGGCTTAGGTCGGTAGCTCAGAGCTGTGTGTAGGAGATAGAAGGAGTGACCACAACATCCAGAACCGGCTGCCGACCATGAACCTTCGGCCCCATGCCAACCACCGCCCTATCGTCCAAAGGCGCCTTGATGGGGTTAGGTGTGTCAGGATGTAGATTTAGATACGCCGCAGAGTAGTTCTTCTTCTCCGCGGTGTTGCCGTAGTACTTGCCTTCCCCAGGCTTGGGCTTCCTCCGAGTATGGGCGATCTCCCACGCCTCCATGTGTGAGAGCGGCCGCTTGAGTTTCTCCTCCTGCACCAACAAACATATGTTAGTCATACATAAAAAAGTGACGTTAAATAGAAGAAGATTGTTTAATGAGGTTAGTCATACCTGAAGTGTCTTGTGGAGAAAGTGGTTCCGGTTTCCCTGAGCATGTACTCCCTCCTTCCCTCGGTTAGCCTTGTTTTTGCTGCTAGTAGCCGCCCAGGCTTCATCCTGACCACACCACAGGTCCGCCAATGCCGCCTAGGACTCGTCTTTTCCATAACACCAATTTGGACACACCTACATAATAGGAAGCATAATGGCATGTGTAACATGAAACGATGAAATTTACCACAAACATCGGAATGAAAAATCGTTAATACTTACCGACAAATACTCGTCCCTCTCCAAGTTAATGTGCTGCGCCTTCACTCCTTCCTTGGTCATCTTCATACCAAGATAGTCGTGATAGTATTGCGTGATGGCCACCCACCGCACCTTATACTGCATCTGGCGGGCCTTCTTCTTCGCTTGGCGCAGCACGATCTCGTCGGCAGTGGCCTTGTGCTCCGGAAGAACTCGATAGTATTTCTACAATCATTCATGAAACCAGAATGGAATAAGCCATGAGTTAAATCATTCATGAAACCAGAATGGATGTGTGCTTGTGAAGAGAACTCACCCAAAAATTAGTGACCATGGCCTTAGCATGGGTCACATACTCCGCGTGGGGGGCCGCTTCCCAGTGCTCCTAGGTCTTAGCCCAAACCCTAAGATCAGGGTGCCTAACTGGATCCGGACAGTACAACCCCAGCCAGTATTCCTTAAGCAAGACGGTGATCATGCCGTTGGGAACACGGGCCCCTTTAGGATGTACCCAGCTACTGCCAAAGATATAAAGAATGGAAATATTAGCATGTGACAACCAAAAGATTTAAAGAATGAAAATATTAGGATGTGACAAGCAAAAGAATTAAATTATTATTGAAATTATTTAGTGGAACTTACTCTTATCCCCTTTGGCTCAATGAGCCACTCCTGCTCCTCGGTAGGAATATGCTTTGGGACCTTTGCGTTACCACGCAGCCATCCCTTATTGTTTCCATTCCCACCACCACCAGCGTCCCCACCACCACCATCATCCCCGCCTGCCTCCTCCTCCTTCTCGTCCCCCTCCCCAACCTCCTCCTCCTCCTCCTCCTCCTCCTCCTCCTCACCCCCTCCTCGCAAACCCCCTCCTACTCCTCCTCCTTACCCCCTCCTCGCGAACCACCTCCTCCTCCTCGTCCTCCTCCTCCTCGGTAGAGGGTACCTCCCTAAAGGAGGGCCTCGAAGACAACACCCCTAAGTCGGTGAGGGTGCGCTCTTTCTGGCCGCGACCCCCTCTAGTGGCTCTCCCACCCCCCCTCGCCCTCGATGGGCACTCCCACCACTCCCTCGCCCTCCATGGGCTCTCCCTCTCTCTTCCTGTGAGGAGTCATCCTCAAGTAGTCGGGGGTAACAGTACGTGCTCGACCACTCCGACTAGCAATGCCGACGACCTTGCGTATGAAACCCATGCCGTCGGCCTTCCCCTTGCCCATGTTCCACGAACCTGCATTGAAAATAGAATAAACAATTAGTACATTAATAATGAAGGAAAAAGCATAATAATAATGACTAATAAACACATTACAAATAAGCATAAAAAGGCATATTCCTAAACCATAGGGAAAAAAGACATGAAACGTACATCTGCTAGAATCGTACGAATCATCACTGTTGTAACCGATTTCTCGCTCGGTCTCATCATCAGTATCAATCATATCATCTTCGTTATCCTACGGAGGTGGAGGCTCTTCCTCGTCATCAGCGTCTTCGTTTAACTCTTCTAGCATAAGTATGTCATTTTCATTAACAATGGTCTCACCATCATTCCGTGCATCGTCATCATTTGGATTCACATCATCATCGCTTAGTGGTCTAGCGTCATCGTTTCTGACCACATCATCATCGGGTTGCTCTTGATAGAACACTCCCTCGTATGTCATGGGGTTAATGTTTTAGTAATCATCTTCGTTCGGGTCCGGTAGCTTACCATGTGGCGACACCTTGAACACAACTTCCCAACCCCGTAGGTACTCTTTCTGGCATGGGTAAGGCAAATAATAAACTTGTGTAGCTTGGGTAGCCGCAATGAAGAGATCAACTCCAACATAGACGGTTGATGGTTTAACTTTGACCAAACCAATGGAAGGCGTATGTCTCTGCCCCTCCTGCGGATCGAACCATCGACATTTGAACACAGGTAGACTTTGGGTTTCGCGCCCTTTGCGGAATGTAATCTCATATATATTTTGGACCCTTCCGTAGTAGTCTACTGATTTTTGACCGGGGGTGTACACTTCGGTATTTATAGTTTTGGGATCAGGCCGGCTGTTCTGCAGCTCCTCTGTATGGAAGCGATACCCATTCACATCATACTTTTTACATGTCATGACGGCAGGGTCAAAACCCATGGAAACCCATCTCAATTCATCATCCATAGATATGTTCGGATCTTTCCCTACAAGTAATTAATTGAAATTGTTGGGTGCATTAGTTTGGTTAACTAATAAATGTTGAACTACGTATTTAATAGGGGAATGTTGAAAATTACTTTCTCCATGAACCAAGCAACAATTTTTTTATTTCCAGGGTTTCCATGATGGAGAAGAGTAAGTGCCTCCGCCTTAGTAGGAGCATTCATTCCTGTCCATTCCTCTTGAACGAAATCACTAAAAGAAGATAAGCGGTGTTAGACCAGGATTAATTGAACATAGAACATGATGATGTGCATAAAGGAATGGTGTAGTGGTATTACCTCATCCACACTTCCTCGACTTCCTTGATGTTGTGCAAGACATAGAACATAAGGTCCTCCCACTCTTGTCGTGGCATGTTATAAGATTGCGAGGCCCCAGCCCTGCCATCTTGCCCATTGAATAGATGGAGCTTGGGTTGATACTTGGGCTCTTCTATATTGTATCGAGGCACCTTATTATGTAGATGGGGAACGTGGTCTGGATAGTACGATGTCCTGAGGTTTGACACATCCTCTAGGATAACTGCCTCAGCTATGGAAGCTTCAATCTTAGCTTTGTTTCCACATTTCTATCGGAGATGCTTGTTTTGTCTCTCAGGGCCATACTGCCAACGATTCTACATAGCCCCCCCAACAATACCTCTTTCGCGAGGTGCAGAATAAGATGTGTCATCGGAGTAAAGAAGCTTGGCGGAAAGATCTTCTCTAGCTTGACTATCAACTCCGGTGCCTTCTTATGCAATTGTTCAATCACATCTTTACTTACTTCTTTAGCACAGAGCGTGCGGAAGAAATGGCTTAGTTCAGCAAGCACTCACCAGACATGCTCGGGGACATAGCGTCGAACCATCACCGGCATTATCCGCTCAATCCACACATGGTAGTCATGACTCTTGAGCCCCGTCACTTTGCCCGTTGAAAGATTGACTCCCTTACTTATATTCGATGCATAACCATCGGTGAACTTCAAAATGTGTTTCATCCAGATAAATACTTCCTTCTTCTATGGCGGTTTAAGGACAAAGTCAGCATCTAGCTTCAACCAGCTTCTTCGACCGCCTGTGGGAGGCTTCATGTTTAGACGTGGTCTATCACAAATTCTCTATTGATCGGCTATAGCTTTAGGGTTAACCTTCATCTTATCAGGAATGTTGAGGATCGTGCGAAAAGGGACTCTGCGACATTCTTTTCGGTGTGCATCACATCAATGTTGTAAGGAAGTTTGAGGTCCTTGAAATAGGAAAGCTTCGAGAAGGGGTTAATGTGAGTCCGGTTGTGCGTCTCACCATATCCCTCGAAGCATTTTCCTTTGCCTTTGCCTTTGACTTTAGGTTGAGAGCTTTTAGCTGAGCAAGAACATCTGCCCCCAATAATGTTGGAATCTCGGTTACTTCATGGACAACCCGACCTTTCGTGAAGTTCTTCTTGTCTTCCTTGTCTGGATGGTCTGGAGGGAGGAACTGTCGATGCAGGTCAAAGGCTGAATACTTGCCACCCTTCTGCAGCCAAATCAAACAC
This sequence comes from Hordeum marinum, assembly GCA_022496015.1. NCBI lineage: Eukaryota > Viridiplantae > Streptophyta > Magnoliopsida > Poales > Poaceae > Hordeum > Hordeum marinum. The sequence continues at coordinate 47,191,999 of CM039676.1, forward strand.
AGAGCCTGCATGTACACTGGGCATGGCATCTTCCCACTTGTACACCATCCGCAGAATAGAGCATAGCTGGGAAAGTCATGCATGCAATACATCAACCAAACTTTCATAAAGATTTTTTTTTGCAGATGTCGGTCGTATGTCAACCTTGGGAAGTACCAAGAATGGTGCAAATCATCCACCAGCGGCTGCATAAGCACTGCCAAATTCTTCCCCGGGTATTCAGGCCCTGGAATAATCAGCAACAAGAACATGGTGTTGCGTTGCATTAGGACACCTGGAGGGAGATTGAGCGGAATAACAAACACGGGCCAACAACTGTATGGATTGGTCGACATACCATATGGATTGACCCCATCACCTGTTATTGCAGCTCTGACATTCCCAGCCTCTACTGCTTCCTCGGGGTATTCTTCATCGAACGACTTCCATGCTTCACCTTCTAATGGATGTATGATTTTATTTGGATGATACCTTTTACCTTCCTTGTGCCACTTCATCATTTTGGTAGACTCCTCCGTGATGAAAAGGCGCTGCAGTCTTTGTATGAAATCGAGATACCGAAGAACCTTAGCGGGGATCATTAGCTGCCTTTTCTCACCATCCTCACCGACCACCTCAAGGTACCGAGACGAACCACACTCCATATAGTACTTGTCATCCGCATACTCGTGCCTAAACAAAAGGCAATTCTTTGGACAAACATGTATTTTCTTATAATCCATAGAGAGTGCCTTCATGATTTTCTTTGTAGCGTACATGCTTTTCGGCAGTTGATGACCCTCGGGAAGGCTATTAGCCCATACTCCCAGGAATGCTTCAAAGCATTTCTGGCTACAGCCGTACTCAGCCTTGACTGTAATAAGTTGCGAGATGGCATCCAGCTGAGATATTTTGGCACCCTCATAAAGAGGTTTCTTCGACGAGGCCAAGACCTCCAAGAAGGCCTTTGCGATTGCCTCCGGCTCCTCCAGTTCATTCTCTGAAGGTGTCGCATTTGTCGTTTCTACAACAATGACATCATCTAGCATGTCCCTGACCCTGTCGTCTTCATAACCATCGATGTGTTGTCTCATCACATCCTCTCTACCATGGTCATGCTCAGCTAAGTTTATCGGTGGCATGTCAAAGTCTGCCATATATCCATGCGTGCGAAGGTGGTCAGTCATGTCCTTCTAATTTTTACGGTGACGTCTGCCACATCTCGCACATGGGCATGGTGGGATAATTCTCATTGGACTACGGAATATATCCTTCAAATACACATCGGTTTTCACGATCCACTCTGATGTTACTCGATCCCGACGGATAAAACCACTGTTCATCCACTTATTATCCGCCATCCTTTGTTTTATTGGGAGCCACACAACAAAATTAAGGATTCATTTGAATTAATCACATCAAAATTTTATTTTCTTCTGCGGTGAATCCAACAACATCTCTAATAGGTAAAGATGGGTCCTAATCCCACCCGAGGATGTCTAGATTGAGTACGTTCTCCATGCTCTATCCCGTTCCGAGACAAAATTTCGGCAGCACCTCCCCGCTGTTCTCTAGATACAGTTCTCGGCAAATAGCCAAGAGAATATGCTCTGGAGAACAACGGGGAGGCGCCACCGAAATCTTGTCTCGGAACGGGGTAGGGCATGGAGAACGTAGCCAATCTACACATCCTCGGGCTGTCCGTGGAAAACGCTGGACAATCCAGCGGTGATAAATATGCAATTGAATGCATATTTATCGATGCAACCCTTTCGAATGGGAGACGCCTAGTTTATGGGACTTGACGTGAAAAGAAAATCTAGTGACATAAAAAAAGCAGTTGTGGAGGTGATGGATTTGTAGCTCACCCTCGGCTGTAGAGAAAGTAGTCAAACAACAGAGGAAATCTAGTGACATAAAAATAGGTCATCACACCTCGTATAGCAATCTTTGATGACAAAAAAATTGCAAGATTCATCTCATCGATCACATAAAGCATTGACACATCAAACTAGGAATTTTTTTAACAGATCCAAATTTTGAATTGAAGTAACCAATCATCATATACAACTTTTAACATTCATCTATCTATCTAAAAAATGTAAAAAATGTTCTCTTCCATATCGCCTCATCACCACAAAGCATCTATCTATCACATTTCGTATGTATCCATTTCATCCATCTAACTAACATATGCATCTACTGCTATATATATCCATGCATTCATCTACAAAATTACTACAAAAAATTTAAAAGAAAATACATAAAAAATACCTTGGTAGAGGAGGGGAGCCCGGGCAAGGGATGGCGAGGGCCGGCCGAAGCAGCAGCAGAGGAGGGTCGGTCGGACAACAGCAGGGCCGGCTGGGCAGGGGCTTGGGTCGGCCGGAGCCACGGCCAGGCGGGTCGAGGAGGACGGGGCGGGGCAGGGTCGACGCAGGCCGGGCCGAGGTCGAGGCGAGGCGCCGGTGTGATCGGCCGGGGTGGCGAGGGTGGGCGGTGGTGTGGTCGGACGGGGTAGCGGCGGGGCACTTTCGAGCGGCGGCACAGGAAGAATGGGGGGGGGTCGGGGTGGCGAGGGCGGGGTGGCGGTGTGGCCGGCCGGTCTGGCAGCGGCGGCGGCGGCGGCGTGGGACCGGTGGAGACGGGTGGCGGCGTGTGTGGAGACGGACGGTGGCACAGGAGGAAGGGTGGGTTGGGGGTGTGGGAACGATGAGTGGAGGAGCGAGGGCCGACGCGGGTCGAGTGGATAAGGCGAGCCTATGCCGACGGCCAGGCCGTCGGCATAGATTTGATGCCATGTGTACACCTATGTCGACGGCCAGGCCATCGGCATAGGTATTTTCATTCTTTTATTTCCTTTCATTATTTTATGTTGCATTTTTCCTAACACATAAATATTACATATGTGTATTAGTTCTCACAAAAAACAAAGTGACTGCATTCTACCCGTCGGCATAGATACTTTTCTCACCAGCCATTTCCCCCCTCCGTGCGACGGCGGCAGCGACGTCCGTGAGGGGGTCACACCCCGGAGGTCCAAGCCCTGTTGGGGAACGTTGCATGGGAAACAAAGAATTTCCTACGCACACGCAAGATCTATCCATGGTGATGAGCATCTACGAGAGGGAGAGTGGATCTACATACCCTTGTAGATCGCTAAGCGGGAAGCGTTAAGAAACGCGGTTGGTGTAGTCGAACATCTTCGCGATCCAAATCGCCGAGCGTCCCGCGATCACATCACGATCCGTCCCGCGATCCAATCACGATCCGTCCCGCGAACTCATCACGATCCGTCCCACGATCTCATCACGATATGTCCCATGATCTCATCACGATCCGTCCCGTGAACTCATCACGAACCGTCTCGCGATCTTGTTCACGGTCCTTCCGATCTAGCGCCGAACAGACGGCACCTCCGGGTTCAGCACACGTGCAGCTTGATGAAGATCTCCACCGTCTTGATCCATCAAGAGGAAGTGGAGAGGGAGAAGAGTTCACCGGCAGCGTGACGGCGCCCCGGTGATGGTAGTGGAACAATTCCGGCAGGGCTTCGCCTAAGCACTGCAGAAAACCGATCTAGAGGAGAAACTATGCACTAGAGGAACGGGTAGCACGTGGCTGAAAATTCCGTGCCAAAACCCTAAAATCCTCTAGTATATATAGGAGGAGAGAAGGAGGAGTCTTGGCTGCCAAAATCCAGCCCTTGGGTCGACCAAAGTGGGGAGGAGAGGAGGACTCCTCCTCCAATCCTAGTAGGACTAGGATTCCTCCTTTTTTGGTCTTTTTCCACCTTTTTCCCTTTGGGATTTTTCTCCCAGACGCATGGGCCTTGTGTGGGACTTCCACCAGCCCACAAAAGGATGGTATTTACTCTCCCACAGCCCATGAAGCTTCTTGGGTCGAAATACCCCTCCCGGTGGTCTCCTGGTACACTACCGGCACTCCCGGTACATTACCGATTAGCCAGAAACTTTTCCGGCGACCAAAATAGGACTTCCTATATATGAATCTTTACCTCCGGACCATTCCGGAGCTCGTCGTGACGTCCGGGATCTCATACGGGACTCCGAACAACCTTCGGTCACCACCATACATAACTCTATAGTATCGAAACGTCACCAAACCTTAAGTGTGCAGACCCTGCGGGTTCGAGAACTATGTAGACATGACCGAGACACCTCTACGGTCAATAACCAATGGCGGGACCTGTATGTCCACATTGGTTTCTACATATTCTACGAAGATCTTTATCGGTCAAACCTCTATGTCAAGGATTCAGTTAATCCCGTATGATGTTCCCTTTGTTCTTCGGTATGTTACTTGCCCGAGATTCGATCGTCGGTATCTCCATACCTAGTTCAACCTCGTTACCGGCAAGTCTCTTTACTCGTTGCGTAATACAAGATCCCGTGACTAACGCTTAGTCACATTGCTTGCAAGGCTTATTGTGATGTTGTATTACCGAGTGGGCCCTAAGATACCTCTGTGTCACACGGAGTAACAAATCCTAGTCTTGATCCATGCCAATTCAACAGACACCCTCGGAGATACCTATAGAGGACCTTTATAGTCACCCAGTTACGTTGCGATGTTTGATACACACAAGGCACTCCTCCGATGTCCGTGAGTTGCATGATCTCATGGTCATAGGAACATATACTTGACATGCAGAAAACAGTAGCAATAAACTGACACGATCATATGCTACGTTTGTAGTTTGGGTCTTGTCCATCACATCATTTTCCTAATGATGTGATCCCGTTATCAAATGACATCTCATGTCCATGGCTAGGAAACCTTAACCATCTTTGATCAACGAGCTAGTCTATTAGAGGCATACTAGGGACATGGTTTTGTCTATGTATCCACACATGCATCTAAGTCTCCGATCAATACAATTTATAGCATGGATAATAAACGATTATCATGAACAAGGAAATATGATAATAACTAATTTATTATTGCCTCTAGGGCATATTTCCAATAGTCTCCCACTTGCACTAGAGTCAATAATCTAGTTCACATCACCATGTGATTCGCATTGTTATGAATCTAACACCCAATGAGTTCTGGGGCTCGATCATGCTTTGCATGTGAGAGAGGTCTTATAGTCAATGGGTCTGCGACATTCAGATCCGTGTGTACTTTGCAAATTTCTATGTCAAACCGTAAACACTGCTACCACACTCCACTTGGTACTATTCCAAATGGCTGCTCCACTATACGTATCCAGATTGCTACTACGAGTCATCCGGATTGGTGTTAAAGCTTGCATCGACGTAACTCTTTACGATGAACTCTTTATCACCTCCATAATCGAGAAACGTCTTCTTAGTGTTTTAGTTACTAAGGATAATCTTGACCGCTATCCAGTGCTCCATTCCAGGATCACTTTGAAACCTTCTGGCCATACTTATGGCAAGGCTGACATCGGGTCTTGTGCACAACATTGCATACATGATAGAGCCTATGGCTGAAGCATAGGGGATGACACTCATCTTTTCTCTATCCTCTGCAGTCACTGGGCATTGAGTCTTACTCACTTTATACCTTACAAATCAGGCGAGAACTCTTTCTCTGACTGATCCATTTTGAACTCTTTCAAAATCTTGTCAAGGTATGTGCTCATTGAAAGTCTCATCAAGTATCTTGATCTATCTTTATAGATCTTGATGCTCAACAATTAGGTAGCTTTATCCAGGTCTTCCTTTGAAACACTCTTTTCAAACACCCGTTTATGCTCTCCAGAATTTCTACATCATTTCCGAATAGCAATATGTCATCCACATATACTTATCAGAAACTCTATAGTGCTCCCACTCACTTTATTGCAAATACAAGTTTCTTGTAAACTTTGTATAGACTCAAAAACTTTGATCACCTCATCAAAGTGTATATTCCAACTCCGAGATGCTTGCTTCAGTTCATAGAAGAATCACTGAAGCTCGCACATCTTTTAGCATCCTTAGGACTGACAAAACCGTCTGGTTGTATCTCATACAACCTTTCCTTAAGGAAGGAAACGATGTTTTGGCATCCATTTGCCCGATTTCATAATTGAAGAATGCAGCAACTGCTAACATAATTCCAATAGACTTCAGCATCGCTACGAGTGAGAAAGTCTCATCGCAGTCAACTCTTTGAACTTGTCGTAAACTACTTTGCAACAAATCAAGCTTTACAAATGGTAACATTTACCATATCTGTCTTCATTTTAAAGATCCATTTGTACTTAATGACCTACCGTCCAACGAGCAAGTCCACCAAAGTCTATACTTAGTTTTCATACATGGATCCTTTCTCGGATTTCATGGCCTCTAACCATTTGTTGGTTTTCGGCCCCATCATCGCTTCTCCATAGTTCGTAGGTTCATCATTGTCCAACAACATGACCTCCAAGACAGGTTTGTCGTACCGTTTAGTAGCAGTACACATCCTTGTCGACCTACGAAGTTCGATAGTAACTTGATCCGAAGCTTCATGATCATCATCATTAACTTCCTCTTCAACTGATGTAGTCTTCACAGAAACATCTTTCTGCGCTGCGCCACTTTCTGGTTGAAGTGAAGGTTCAATAACCTCATCAAGTTCTATTTTCCTCGTAGGTTGATAGTAACTTGATCCGAAGCTATATGATCATCATCATTAACTTCCTCTTCAACTGGCATAGGCTTTACAGAAACATCTTTCTGCGCTGCGCTACTTTCTGGTTGAAGCAGAGGTTCAATAACCTCATCAAGTTCTATCCTCCTCCCACTCAATTCATTCAAGAGAAACCCTTTTTGGAGAAAGGACCCAGTTTTAGCAACAAACATTTTATGCTTGGATCTGAGATAGAAGGTTCACCCAACTGTTCTTAGGATATTCTATGAAGATGCAATTGTTCGCTTTGGGTTCGAGCTCGTTAGGTGAAAACATTTTCCACACAAGCGTCGTAGCTCCAAGCATTAAGAAATGACAGCTTAGGTTTCTATCACACCAAAATTCACACGGTGTCATCTCAACGGATTTAGATGGTGCCCTATTTAAAGTGAATGTAGTTGTCTCTAATGCATAACCCCAAAATTATAGTAACAAAACGATAAGAGACATCACAGCATGCACCATATCCAATAGAGCACGACTATGACGTTCGGACACACCATCACACTATGGTGTTCCAGGTGGCGTGAGTTGTGAAAACAATTCTCACATTGTCTAAAGTTGTATGCCAAACTCGTAACTCAGATATTCACCTCCAGGATCATATCGCAAACATTTTTATCTTCTTGTCACGATGATCTTAAAACTTCACTCTGAATTTGCTTGAACCTTTCAAACGATTCAGACTTGTGTTTCATCAAGTAAATATACACTATATCTACTCAAATCATAAGTAAAGGTAAGAAAATAACGATATTCACCGCACGCTACAAGACTCATTGGATTGCATACATCAACATGTATCATTTCCAATAAATCACTTGCCCGCTTCATCAAAACAGAAAACGGGGTCCTTAGTCATCTTGACCAAGAGGCATGGTTCGCATGTCTCAACCGATTCGAAATCGAATGAGTCCAAAGATCCATCAGCATGGAGTTTCTTCATGCGCTTTATACCAATAGGACATTTAGCGGCAGTGCCACAAGCATGTGGTATTATCATTATTAACTTTGTATCTTTTTGGCATTAATGTTATGAACATGTCTATTACTACGATCAAGTTTCAACAAACCATTCTTACTGGGTGCATGACCGTTGAAGGTATTATCCATGTAAATAGAATAACTATTATTCTCTAATTTAAATGAATAACCGTGTTGCAATGAACATGATCTAATCACGTTCATGCTCAACGCAAAAACAACAAATAACATTTATTTAGGTTCATCACTAATCTCGTAGGTAGAGAGAGCGTGCGATGTTGATCACATCAACCTTGGAAACTTTTCCAACACACATCGTCACCTCACACTTAGCTAGTTCTCCGTTTATTCCGTAGCTTTTATTTCGAGTTACTAACATTTATCAATCGAACCGGTATCCAATAACGAGGTGCTACTAGGAGTACAAGCAAGGTACACATCAATAACACGTATATCAAATATACTTCTGTCGACGTTGTCAGCCTTCTTATCTACCAAGTATCTAGGGTTGTTCCGCTTCAGTGACCTCTCTCCTCATAATCGAAGCACTTAGTCTCGGGTTTGGGTTAGACTTTGGGTTGCTTTACTATAGATGCAACTGACTTGCTATCCATGAAGTTTCCCCCCTTGCTCTTGCCCTTCTCGAAACTAGTGGTTTTGACTAACCATTAACACTTGACGATCCTTCTAGATTTCTACCTTCGCGGTGTCAAACATCGTGAACAGCTCAGGGATCATTATTTCTATCCCTAGCATTCTATAGTTCATCACCAAGTTCTAGTAGCTTAGTGACAGTGACTTGGAGAACTATATCAATCACTATCTTATCTGGAAGATCAACTCCCACTCGATTCAAGTGATTGTAGCACCCAGACAATCTGAGCACATGCTCAACGATTGAGCTATTCTCGTTCATCTTGCATGCAAAGAATCTTGTCGGAGATCTCATATCTCGCAACACGGGCAAGAGCCTGAGATCCTAATTTCAGCTCTTAGAACATCTCATATGTTCCGTGACGTTCAAAAACGTTTCAAAGCCTCAATTCTAAGCCGTAATGCATGACGCACTAAACTATCAAGTAGTCATCAACACGTACCTGTAAGATGTTCACAACATCTACAGACGACGCTAGAGGTGTTGGCGCATCGAGCGGTGCATTAAGGACATAAGCCTTCTGTGCAGCAACGAGGACAATCCTCAGATCACGGATCCAATCCACAATCATGCTACCATCATCTTTCAACTCTATTTCTCTAGGAACATATAAAAATTCAAGGGAGCTACAGCGTGAGCAAGTAATCTACAACATAATTTGCAAAGACACTACTGACTATGTTCATGATAATGAGTTCAATTAATCATATTACTTAAGAACTACCACTCAAATTGACATCCCTCCGGTCATCCGAGTGATACATGATCCAAATTCACCAACTCAAGCCCGATCATCACGTGAGTTGAGGTGGTTACAATGGTGAACATCATCATGTTAATCATATCTACTAGATGAGTCATGTTCGACCTTTCGTTCACTTGTATTCCGAGGCCATGTCTGTACATGCTAGGCTCGTCAAGTTTAACCCGAGTGTTCTTCGCGTGCAACACTGGCTTGCACCCGTTGTATGTGAACGTAGAGTCTATCACACCCGATCCTCTCGTGGTGTCTCAACACGACGAACTTTCGCAACGGTGCACACTCGGGGAGAACACAATTTTATCTTGAAATTTAAGTGAGGGATCACCTTATAATGCTACCGTCGTACTAAGCATAACAAGGTGCATAAAAGGATTTACATCACATGCAATTCATAAGTGACATGATATGGCCATGAACTTGTGCTTTAGATCTCCATCTTGAAAGCACCGACATGATCTTCATCGTCACCGGCACGACACCATGATCTCCATCATCTTTGATCTCCATCAACGTGTCGCCATCGAGGTTGTCATGCCCTGCATGCTTCTACTACTATTGCTACCGTTTAGCGATAAAGTAAAGCATTACATAACGCTTAATGATTGACACGCAGGTCATACAATAATTAAAGACAACCCTATGGCTCCTGCCAGTTGCCGTACTCATCGACATGCAAGTCGTCAAATTCTATACATCACATGATCATCTCATACATCACATATATCACATCATCTAATTGGCCATATCACATCACAACATACCCTGCAAAAACAAGTTAGACGTCCTCTAATTGTTGTTGCATGTTTTACATGGCTGCTACGGGTATCTAGCAAGAACAATTCTCATCTACGCAAAAACCACAACGGTGATACACTAGTTGCTTTTCAACCTTCTGAAGGACCGCCTTTGTCGAATCCGATCCAACTAAAGTGAGAGAAACTGGCACACGCAAGCCATCTATGCAACAAGTTGCGGTCGAGGGAACCGGTCTCACGTAAGCGTACGAGTAATGTTGGTCTGGGCCGCTTCATTTCACAATACCACTGAACCAAAATCCGACCAAGGGAGGAAGGAATCTAAGCATCAACGCCCACAAACTCTTTGTGTTCTACTCGAGATCTCATCTACACATAGACCTAGCTCTGATACCACTACTGGGGAACGTTGCATGGGAAACAAAAATTTTCCTACGCACACGCAAGATCTATCCATGGTGATGAGCATCTACGAGAGGGAGAGTGGATATACATACCCTTGTAGCTCGCTAAGCGGGAAGCATTAAGAAACGCGGTTGGTGTAGTCGAACATCTTCGCGATCCAAATCGCCGAGCGTCCCGCGATCACATCACGATCCGTCCCGCAATCCAATCACGATCTGTCCCGCAAACTCATCATGATCCGTCCCACGATCTCATCATGATCCGTCCCACGATCTCATCACGATCCGTCCCATGAACTCATCACAAACCGTCTCGCGATCTTGTTCACGGTCCTTCCTATCTAGCGCTGAATAGACGACACCTCCGCGTTCAGCACATGTGCAGCTTGATGACGATCTCTACCATCTTGATCCATCAAGAGGAAGTGGAGAGGGAGAAGAGTTCACCGGCAGCGTGACGGCGCCCCGGTGATGGTAGTGGAACAATTCCGGCAGGGCTTCGCCTAAGCACTGCAGAAAACTGATCTAGAGGAGAAACTATGCACTAGAGGAACGGGTAGCACGTGGCTGAAAATTCTGTGCAAAAACCCTAAAATCCTCTATTATATATAGGAGGAGAGGAGGAGGAGTCTTGGCTGCCAAAAATCCAGCCCTTGGGTCGACCAAAGTGGGGAGGAGAGGAGGACTCCTCCTCCAATCCTAGTAGGACTAGGATTCCTCCTTTTTTTGGCCTTTTCCACCTTTTTCCCTTTGGGATTTTTCTCCCAGTCGCATGGGCCTTGTGTGAGACTTCTACCAGCCCACAAAAGGTTGGTATTTACTCTCCCAGAGCCCATGAAGCTTCTTGGGTCGAAATACCCCTCCCGGTGGTCTCTCGGTACACTACCGGCACTCCTGGTACATTACCGATTAGCCCGAAACTTTTCCGGCGACCAAAATAGGACTTCCTATATATGAATCTTTACCTCCGGACCATTTCGGAGCTCCTCGTGACGTCCAGGATCTCATCCGGGACTCCGAACAACCTTCAGTCACCACCATACATAACTCTATACTACCAAAACGTCACCAAACCTTAAGTGTGCAGACCCTGCGGGTTTGAGAACTATGTAGACATGACCGAGACACCTCTATGGTCAATAACCAATGGCGGGACCTGGATGTCCACATTGGTTCCTACATATTCTACGAAGATCTTTATTGGTCGAACCTCTATGTCAAGGATTCAGTTAATAACGTATGATGTTCCCTTTGTTCTTCGGTATGTTACTTGCCCGAGGTTCGATCGTCGGTATCTCCATACCTAGTTCAACCTTGTTACCGGCAAGTCTCTTTACTCGTTCCGTAATACAAGATTAGTTGCAAGATCTTGTATTACATAACGAGTAAAGAGACTTGCCAATAACAAGGTTGAACCAGGTATGGAGATACCGACGATCAAATCTCGGGCAAGTAACATACCGAAGAACAAAGGGAACATCATATGGGATTAACTGAATCCTTGACACAGAGGTTCGACCGATAAAGATCTTCGTAGAATATGTAGGAACCAATGTGGACATCCAGCTCCCGCCATTGTTTATTGACCATAGAGGTGTCTCGGTCATGTCTACATAGTTCTCGAACCCGCAGGGTCTGCACACTTAAGGTTTGGTGACGTTTTGGTAGTATAGATTTATGTATGGTGGTGACCGAAGGTTGTTCGGAGTGCCAGATGAGATCCTGGACGTCACGAGGATCTCCGGAATGTCCGGAGGTAAATATTCATATATAGGAAGTCCTGTTTTGGTCGCCGGAAAAGTTTCGGGCTCATCGGTAGTGTACCGGGAGTGTCGGTAGTGTACCGGGAGACCTCCGGGAGGGGTACTTCGACCCAAGAGGCTACATGGGCTGTGGGAGAGTGGAAACCAGCCCTTAGTGGGCTGGTGGAACAACCACAAGAGGCCCATGCGGCTGGAGGAAGAAAACCTAATAGGAAAAGGTGGGAAAAAAGGTAGAAAGGAGCAATCCTAGTCCTGCTAGGATTGGAGGAGGAATCCTCCTCTCCTAGTAGGTTTGGCCGAACCAGCTAGCCTTGGAGGCCAAGGCTGCCTCCTGTCCTGCTATCCTCTTATATATACTGGAGGTTTTAGGGGTTTTGCACTAGATTTTCAGCCACGTGCTACTCGTTCCTCCAGTGTATAGTTTCTCCTCTAGATTGGATTGCTGCAGTGCTTAGGCGAAGCCCTGCCGGAATTGCTCCACCACCATCGCCGGAGTGCCGTTAGGCTGCCGGAGAACTCTTCTTCCTCTCCAGTTCTTCTTTCTGGATCAAGACGGTGGAGATCGTCAGCAAGCTGTATGTGTGCTGAACACGGAGGTGTCGTCCGTTCGGTGCTAGATCAGAAGGATTGTGATCAAGTTCGTGGGACGGATCGTGATCAAGTTCGCGGGACAGATCGTGATCGGATCGCGGGACGGATCGTGATTGGATTGTGGGACGGATCGTGATTGGATCGCGGGATGCACGACGATTTGGATCGCGAAGACGTTCGACTACACCAACTGCGTTTCTTAACGCTTCCCGTTTAGCGATCTACAAGGGTATGTAGATTCACTCTCCCTCTCGTAGATGCTCATCACCATGGATAGATCTTCGTGTGCTTAGGAATTTTTTTGCTTCCCATGCAACGTCTCCCAACAGTGGCATCATGAGCTAGGTCTATGTGTTGATGAGATCTCGAGTAGAACACAAAAGGTTTGTGGGCGTTGATGCTTAGATTGCTTCCTCCCTTGGTCGGATTCTGGTTCAGCGGTATTGTGAGATGAAGCGGCCCGGACCAACATTACTCGTACGCTTATGAGAGACCGGTTCCCTCGACACAACTTGTTGCCTAGATGGCTTGCAGGTGGCAGTTTCTCTCACTTTAGTTGGATCGGATTTGACAAAGGCGGTCCTTAAGAAGGTTGAAAAGAAAATTATGTATCACCGTTGTGGTTTAGGTGTAGGTGAGAATCGTTCTTGCTAGAAACCCGTAGCAGCCACGTAAAACATGCAACAACAATTAGAGGACGTCTAACTTGTTTTCGCAGGGTATGTTGTGATGTGATATGGCCAATTACATGATGTGATATATGTGATGTATGAGATGATCATGTGATGTATAGAATTTCACGACTTGCATGTCGATGAGTATGACAACCGGCAGGAGCCATAGGGTTGTCTTTAATTATTGTATGACCTGCGTGTCAATCATTAAGCGCTATGTAATGCTTTACTTTATTGCTAAACAGTAGCAATAGTAGTAGAAGCATGTTGGGCGCGACAACCCCGATGGCGACACGTTATTGGAGATCAAGATGATGAAGATCATGGTGTCTTGCCGGCGACGATTGAGATCATGCCGGTGCTTTCAAGATGGAGATCTAAAGCACAAGTTCATGGCCATATCATGTCACTTATGAATTGCATGTGATGTTAATCCTTTTATGCACCTTGTTTAGCTTAGTACGGCGGTAGCATCATATGGTGATCCCTCACTTAAATTTCAAGATAAAATGTGTTCTCGCCGAGTGTGCACCGTTGCGAAAGTTCGTCGTGTTGAGACACCACGTGATGATCGGGTGTGATAGACTCTACGTTCAAATACAACGGGTGCAAGCCAATGTTGCACACACCTCAACTCACGTGATGATCGGACTTGAGTTGGTGGATTTGGATCATGTGACACTCAGATGACCTGAGGGATGTCAATTTGAGTGGGTGCTTTAGTAATTTGATTAACTAAACTCATTATCTTGAACAATAGTCTAAGTAAACTTTGCATATTTATCTTGTAGATCAATGGCTCGCACAGTATCACCCTTGAATTTTAATGCGTTCCTAGAGAAAGCTAAGTTGAAAGATGATGGAAGTAACTTTGTTGACTGGGCCCGTAATCTTAGGATTATCCTCACGGCTTCCCAGAAACCATATCTCCTTGATGCACCGCTTGGTGACCAACCAGAAGACATGACCTCCGAAGACGTTAAGAACGCTTGGGAGGCACGTATTGGAGATTACTCAATAGTTTAGTGTGCAATATTGTATGGCTTAGAACCGGGACTTCAAAGACGTTTTGAACGTCATGGAGCATATGAGATGTTCCAGGAGTTGAAGTTTATCTTTCAGAAGAACGCCCGGATCGAGAGGTATGAAACCTCCGATAAGTTCTATGCTTGCAAGATGGAGGAGAACGGGTCTATCAATGAGCATATATTCAGAATGTCTGGGTATTCAACTCGTCTAGCAGAGTTAGGAATTGCCCTTCCGAAAGCGGCAATCACTGACAGACTTCTTCAATCACTGCCACCTAGTTACAAGAGCTTTGTGATGAATTATAACATGCACAAGATGAACAAGTTTGTCGCCAAGCTATTTGCGATGCTAAAAGTCGCTGAGTCTAAAAATCTAGAAAGAACATCAAGTGTTGATGGTCAATAAAACCACTAATTTCAAGAAAAATGGCAAAGTCAAGGGCAAGGGCAAGAAGGGTAAAACCAAGAAGGATGGCAAAGCAGTTGCTACTCCTGCAAAGAAGCCTAAGCATGGACCCAAGCCAGAAACTGAGTGCTTTCATTGCAAGGGAACTGGTCACTGGAAGCGGAACTGCCCCAAGTATCTGGCTGACAAGAAGGCGGCCAACGACAAACAAGGTATATATGATATACATGTTATTGATGTGTACCTTACTAGCTCTCGTAGTAGTGCCTGGGTATTTGATACCGGTTCGGTTGCTCACATTTGCAACTCAAAGCAGGAACTATGGAATAAACGAAGGCTGGCAAAGGACGAAGTCACGATGCGCGTGGGAAATGGTTCCAAGGTTGATGTGATTGCCGTCGGCACGCTCTCTCTTCGATTACCATCGGGATTAGTGATGAACCTGAATAATTGTTATTTAGTGCCTGCGTTAAGCATGAACATTATATCTGGATCTTGTTTATTGCGAGATGGTTACTCATTTCAATCAGAGAATAAAGGTTGTTCTATTTATATTTGTAATATCTTTTATGGTCATGCACCCAATGTGAGGGGTTTATTCATATTGAATCTTCATAGTGATGATACACATGTTCATAACATTGATGCCAAAAGATGTAGAGTTGATAATGATAGTACCACTTTCTTGTGGCACTGCCGTTTAGGTCATATTGGTGTAAAACGCATGAGGAAGCTCCATGCTGATGGACTTTTGGAGTCACTTGATTTTGAATCACTTGACACATGTGAACCATGCCTCATGGGCAAGATGACTAAAACGCCATTCTTTGGAAGAATGGAACGGGCAAGTGACTTATTGGAAATCATACATATTGATGTGTGCGGTCCAATGAATGTTACATCGCATGGTGGATATCGTTATTTTCTCACCTTCACTGATGACTTAAGTAGATATGGGTATATTTACTTAATGAAACACAAGTCTGAAATGTTTGAAAAGTTCAAGCAATTTTAGAGTGAAGTTGAGAATCATCGTAACAAGAAGATTAAGTTCATGCGATCTGATCGAGGAGGTGAATATCTGATTTATGAGTTTGGCAGTCACTTAAGACAATGTGGAATTGTTTCACAGTTGACACCGCCCGAAACACCACAGTGTAATGGTGTGTCCGAACGTCGTAATCGAACCTTATTAGATATGGTGCATTCTATGATGTCTCTTGCTGATTTGCCACTATCGTTTTCGGGTTATGCATTAGAGACAACTGCATTCACTTTAAATAGGGCACCATGAAAATCTGTTGAGACGACGCCATATGAACTATGGTTTGGCAAGAAGCCAAAGTTGTCGTTTCTTAAAGTTTGGGGATGTGATGCTTATGTCAAAAAGCTTCATCCTGAAAAGCTGGAACCCAAAGCAGAGAAATGCGTCTTCATAGGATACCCGAAAGAGATAGTCGGGTATACCTTCTATCTCAGATCCGAAGGCAAAGTGTTTGTTGCTAAGAACGGAACATTTCTTGAGAAAGACTTTCTCTCGAAAGAATTGAGTGGGAGGAAAACAGAGCTTGATGAGGTTATTGAACCTTTACTTCAACCAGAAAGTAGCGAAGCGCAGAAAGATGTACTTCAACCAGAAAGTAGCGAAGCGCCGAAAGATGTTTTTGTGGAACCTACGATGGTAGAAGAGGAAGTTAATGATGATGATCATGAAGCTTTGGATCAAGCTGTTATTGAACCCCGTAGGTCGACAAGGCCACGTACTACCCCTGAGTGGTACGGCAACCCTGTCTTGGACGTTATGTTGTTGGACAACAATGAACCTACGAGCTATGGAGGAGCAGTGATGGGCCCAGATTCCGAGAAATGGTTAGAGGCCATGAAATCCGAGATGGGATCCTTGTATGAAAACAAAGTATGGACTTTAGAAGTATTACCTGATGGGCGAAAGGCCATTCAGGACAAATGGATCTTTAAGAAGAAGACAGACGCAGACGGTAATGTCACCGTCTATAAAGCTCGACTTGTGGCAAAGGGTTTTTCACAAGTTCAAGGAGTTGACTACAATGAGACTTTCTCACCCGTAGCGATGCTTAAGTCTGTCAGAATCATGTGAGCAATAGCTGCTTATTTCGACTATGAAATTTGGCAGATGGATGTCAAAATAGCATTCCTCAACGGTTTCCTTGAGGAAGAGTTGTATATGATGCAACCCGAAGGTTTTGTCGATCCAGAGAATGCTGACAAAGTTTATAAACTCCAACGATCCATTTATGGACTGGTTCAAGCATCTCGGAGTTCGAATAAGCGCTTTGATGAGGTGATCAAAGCGTTTGAGTTTATACAAGTTTACGGAGAAGTTTGTATCTACAAGAAAGTGAGTGGGAGCTCTATAGCGTTTCTAGTATTATATGTGGATGACATATTGCTGAATGGAAACAATATAGAAATGCTGGAAAGCGTGAAGGAATATTTGAACAAGAGTTTTTCAATGAAGGACCTAGGAGAAGCTGCTTTCATATTAGGCATTAAGATCTATAGAGTATAGAGATAGATCGAGACGCTTAATAGCACTTTCACAGAGCACATACCTTGATAAAGTTTTGAAGAAGTTCAAAATAGAACAGTCCAAGAAGGGGTTCTTGCCTGTGTTACAAGGTGTAAAGTTGAGTAAGACTCAATGCCCAGTAACTGCAGAAGATAGAGAAAATATGAGTGTCATCCCCTATGCTTCAGCCATAGGCTCTATCATGTATGCAATGTTGTGCACAAGACCCGATGTCAGCTTTGCCATAAGTATGGCCGGAAGGTTTCAAAGTGATCCTGGAATGGAGCACTGGCAAGCGGTCAAGAATATCCTTAAGTACCTAAAAAGGACTAAGGAAATGTTTCTCGTTTATGGAGGTGATGAAGAGCTCGTCGTAAAGGGTTACGTCGATGCAAGCTTTGACACTGATCCGGACGACTCTAAGTCGCAAACCAGATATGTATGTATTATTAATGGGGGAGCGGTAAGCTGGTGCAGTTCCAAGCAAAGCGTGGCAGCTGATTCTACGTGCAAAGAGGAATACATCGCAGCCTCGGAGGCGGCGAAGGAAGGTGTCTGGATGAAGCAGTTCATGACAGATCTTGTAGTAGTGCCCAGTGCACTGAATCCAATGAACCTGTTCTGTGACAACACTGGTGCCATTGCTCTAGCCAAGGAAGCAAGGTTTCACAAGAGGACCAGACACATAAAGCTATGCTTCAACTCCATCCGCGATTACATCGTGGAGAAAGACATAAATATTTGCAAAGTGCACATGGATCTGAATGTTGCAGACCCGTTGACTAAACCTCTTCCAAGGGCTAAACATGATCAACACCAGAACTGCATGGGTGTTCGATTCATTATAATGTAAATCACATAGTGATATGAACTAGATTATTGACTCTAGTGCAAGTGGGAGAATGTTGGAAATATGCCCTAGAGGTAATAAATAAAGTGTTTATTATTTTATTTCCTTGTTCATGATAATCGTTTATTATCCATGCTATAATTGTATTAATTGGAAACATGGATACATGTGTGGATACATAGACAAGCACAATGTCCCTTGTATGCCTCTAGTGACCTAGCTCGTTGATCGAAAGATGGTTTAGGTTTCCTAGCCATGGACATGAGATGTCATTTGATAACGGGATCACATCATTAGGAGAATAATGTGATGGACAAGACCCAAACTACAAATGTGATTTGTTACTCAGTGTGACGGAGAGGTATCTCAGGGCCCACTCGGTAATACAACATCACAATAAGCCTTGCAAGCAATGTGACTAAGTGTTAGTTGCGAGATCTTGTCTTACGGAACGAGTAAAGAGACTTGCCAATAACGAGGTTGAACCAGGTATGGAGATACCGACGATCGAATCTCGGGCAAGTAACATACCGAAGAACAAAGGGAACATCATATGGGATTAACTGAATCCTTGACATAGAGGTTCGACCGATAAAGATCTTCGTAGAATATGTAGGAACCAATGTGGACATCCAGGTCCTGCCATTGGTTATTGACCATAGAGGTGTCTCGGTCATGTCTACATAGTTCTCGAACCCGCAGGGTCTGCAGACTTAAGGTTTGGTGACGTTTCAGTAGTATAGAGTTATGTATGGTGGTGACCGAAGGTTGTTCGGAGTCCAGGATGAGATCCGGACTTCACAAGGAGCTCTAGAATGGTCCGGAGGTAAAGATTCATATATAGGAAGTCCTGTTTTGGTCGCCGGAAAAGTTTCGGGCTCATCGGTAGTGTACCGGGAGTGCCGGTAGTGTATCGGGAGACCTTCGGGAGGGGTATTTCGAACCAAGAGGCTACATGGGTTGTGGGAGAGTGGAAACCAGCCCTTAGTGGGCTGGTGGAAGAACCACAAGAGTCCCATGCGGCGGGAAGAAGAAAACCCAATAGGAAAAGGTGGAAAAAAGGCAAAAAGGACCAATCCTAGTCCTACTAGGATTGGAGGAGGAATCCTCCTCTCCTAGTAGGTTCGGCTGCACCATCTGGACTTGGAGGCCAAGGCTGCCTCCTCTCCTCATATACTCTTATATATACTGGAGGTTTTAGGGTTTTTGCACTAGATTTTCAGCCACGTGCTACCCGTTCCTCCAATGCATAGTTTCTCCTCTAGATTGGATTTCTACAGTGCTTAGGCGAAGCCCTCTCGGAATTGCTCCACCACCATCGCCGGAGCGCCGTCACGCTGCCGCAGAACTCTTCTTACTCTCCAGTCCTTCTTGCTGGATCAAGACGGTGGAGATCATCATCAAGCTGTACGTGTGTTGAACGCGGAGGTGCCGTTCGTTCGGTGCTAGATCGGAAGGATCGTGATCAAGTTCGTGGGACGGATCGTGATCAGATCGCGGGACGGATCGTGATTGGATCGCGGGAGGGATTGTGATTGGATCGCGGGACGCACGGTGATTTGGATCGCGAAGATGTTCGACTACACCAACCGCGTTTCTTAACGTTTCCCGCTTAGCGATCTACAAGGGTATGTAGATCCACTCTCCCTCTCGTAGATGCTCATCACCATGGATAGATCTACGTGTGGGTAAGAATTTTTTTATTTCCCATGCAACGTTCCCCAACAAAAATGTCCCTCGGTCAAACCCCGTCCGGTGAATGTCAAAGGGGTAAATCCGCCCGGTCAACAGTGTTAGGGTTAGACGGGACGGGGGACTTGGAGGGGGGCTATGCCGCCAGGTCTTGCCCTGGGCCCTCTTTCATTCGGCAACTATTGCATCGGGTCGATACCAAGGGAATCTTGTGGTGGGTTGGGCCCGAACCTTGTGCAATAGGATGTTGCTATGGGTTGGCCTATCACAGCCAGGTGGAAATGCCCCTCGGTCAAATGTCGTCCAGTGAAAGTCAGAGGGTAGATCCGTCCGGTCGACAGTGTCAGGGTTAGACGGGATGGGGGACCTGGAGGGGGGTTGGGCCACCAGGTCTTGCCCTGGTCCCTCTCACGTTGGGAAAATATGGCATCGGGTCGATACAGAGGGAATCTTGCGCTGGGTTGGGCCCGCACCTTGTCACTACAAGAAATATGCTATCTTGTGACCTTCACTATTGGTCATTGAATGGTCACTGTTTTCCGTTTGTGAACTTTTTGTGACCAAAAACTGATGGTCAAATGCTGAGTGTCAAGAATGGAAATTAAGGACCTTTCTTCTAGAATGGTCATAGACGTTTTTGACCAAAAAAAGGTCATAGGTTTTACGACCAATCATTTTGGTCGTTAGTAGTCTGACCACAACACGTCGGATCCACAGTGGCACACTGACGTGACAGTTTTATGACAAATTGGATTGGTCGTTGATAAGAATCGGCCCAGTCCAATTCGGTGTTCTACATGGGCCGAGCCCATTAATTCAGCCTTTTTATATTTTTTCTATTTATTTTGCTTAGCTGGATGGGCCTGGCCCAATAATTTTGGCTTCGTTATTTTCTTTGCGTCATCCACTTAATTGGGCCTTGGCCTTATTAGATTTATTTTTGCTTTTGTTCCAAAACTTGGTTTCATTTTATTTGTTGGGCCTTTTCAGCCCAATTATTTGTCCAGTATTAAATGCAACACGATTTCATATTCAAATCAAGAAAACTCCAAGTTGAATTAAAACCATCCATCATATAACATCACATAATACATCTCCCGGGTTTACATAACACAATAAGTCATCTCATGAATACATTTCCTTACACATGAATATTATAGGAACAAACAAAATTGCACAACAGAACAATGGCACATCTGCTACTGTCCTAACAATACAATGGACTTCATTCCACCCTCCTATGAGACGTGCTCGAGATGCGACAACTTGTCATCCTACAAGAACATTACACTACACATGAATCAACCAAAAGGAAAGAAATATAATAAATATTACAAATAAAAAGATTTGCGTTCATCCTGAAGATGATGTACAAGCAAAATGGGGCATAGAAATAAGTGAATACAAGTAGTAACTGTGAGCAGCGAGTAAATCCTACTCCGATCACATCAGGTTTACAATCATATAAATGCAACATTTTTATCATTTAAGCATAGAAGTACAAGGCAAACAAAATTTTGATATTTGAAACAAAGAACCAGAATTTCATGTTTGAACAACAAAACAATTGTTTTAGTAAATCATATGCGGTTTAAATCAACCCCCAAGGAGAGACACTTTGACACCAATACTATGCAACATCTATAGAATTTGAACCTCATAAACATGCATTATGGAATTTTGAAAACATAATCAAATGCAAATAGGAAGAATGACATGATTGATTCTGTACGAAGATAACTACAGCCAAAGGAAGGGTAACAGATCATGTGGAACGAAGTACGAAAATGCTTATGGGCTTAATATTAAGCTTAGTTCTATTTTATCTAGTAATGGAGAGAAAAGTACATTGGTACAGAGCTATACATTGCAGTCTCGGTTTTATTTCAGTTTTGTCAACACTAGATAAGGACTATTTATGGGGCAACAGAACCACAAGCAGGCAATAGGGTTCAGGTTTTAGCATGGATAAAGTAGCTGCACATAGAAGCTAGTTTATTCAAACATGTGGATATAAGGATACAAGAATGCGACGCTTCTTGATTGTACTTAGTTCTCCTTTTATATGGTGCATACTTTGGTTCATGTGTTTATGTTCACCTAATTATGACACCATCCATAAATCAAAACAATCTAGGTTTTTTTCATTACAACAGGGTACAACCATCAGATGGTTATCATATAAATTTCTTCTATATGCAAGAGTAGACATACAAGGACATGGATGCAAAACAAATCTCTCAGCAATAGCATATATTCAGGTTCTGGCCTTATTAGCATAGCAGGTCGTAGCAAATGGAAAACCATGTTCGATACTGCAGTTTTGCACACACCTATCATCAGGCTGCTCTTGTAAATGAGAGGAAACATCATTTCCTTGTACGTGAGTGTAACGACCCGACCTGAAAGGCCAAGTCTCCGGTGTTTCCGTACCATCCCAAGATCATGCTGGTACACACACGGTACATCAATGTATATATCAAAGGGAAATCACACAGCATTATATTAATCGCAATCTCATATAGAGTCCTTTATTACAATATAAATTACAATAAAGTGGCTAAAGGCCAACTCATGAGAATATCTAAATCTTGCGGAAGCGTCGAAGGTAGATGAGTCCATCTGACTCCAAGGGCATCTCACTAAGCATAAAACGTGTCCTCACTCCTGGTCGGAAAAGTACTCTGCAACATGATACGTTGCAGCCGTGTAGGTCAGCATATGGAATATGCCGGCAAAGTCACAGTAGAGGTGTGAAAATAATCAGCTAGTCTATATGCTTATATGGCAGGTGGGGTGGTAAGTTTTTGCGTAAAGCCAAGTTTTTCCTACATCAAGGGGGGTTAAGCAAAAAAAATATTACTAAGTTGGTTGATTAATGAGATGGTTCCACCAACCAATTCTCATACCCAAAATTATTAAATACCCACATCATCATATTATTTGTGTTGAGAGTTTCGGAAGTTCCAATTCCTTTGGCTCAAGTCGTCCATGACCGTGGACACGGCTAATCGATTAGGTTTAAGTACTCTGCAGAGTTTTGCACACGTTCCCCACAAGATTTGGTCGCCTCCGTTTGATTTCTCGCACTTCAGGGTGTTTGAGAAACGGATGACCAAAACATGGTCTTCCAAAGGGTTTCCCTGCGACTCTGACGGTGCCCATCCTTTCCTACCGTTCTTCTACCTCTCGTAGCACCGCCTGTCCAGAGTTACCACGATATCCAACCAAGCCAGAGCCCATAATGACTTGTGGCTGTGCAGGTAAGCCTTGGGTCTTGAAACACCCATCCATCCCTTTGTGCCTGGGTGGACCTTTCCGCGTGAATACTGTCCATCTCCAGCATCACCTAGGCTAACCACTGGTTTCTCCAGGGCGCCGTTCAACCATCATCCACCCAGAGGTATGTTGAAAACTTGGAGTATTGAAATCTTGATCATTATGTAGGTCTTGAAATTATTAACTCTCTCAACTCTCATGAATCACACAACCAACCCCGTCTACTAATAGCATAGCAAAAGGTAAAACAACGTTTCCCGGGGCCAATGTTGTCAAAGGGGTTGAGAGGGGTATCTACCACATGATACTACTACTATGTAACCAAGTTTCCAACTAACCTATCTTGCATGCAACTGGGGAGATGGTAGAACTAATGCATATAAAACATGGGTAAAACATGATCAAAGTGACTTGCCTGATTGATGATCTTCGTATGTGCGTGACTCTAAGTAACAAGCTTCGCACTCCGGATAATCTAACGAAACAAACAATGCACTCAAAATAAGCATACAACCAAAATAAGTACTCATAACATTCAGCAAAGAAGTACTAAACAAACAAGGCAACCAATGCACAGAAGCCTCTAGCAAGAAAAACACACAAAGTTTTGTTTTCCAAAAGGTGAGGGATGAAAACACTATTGACATAATAAAACTATTTTGAAATGACAAGACAATTGTTGTCAGCAAAGAAACAATAGCATATTTTATTAATAAACAGAATATAATCAATTTAAGTTTGTTGGGAAAACTTTAGTAGAGTTTATACTAGTTTGTGATAAACACTATATGAATCAACTATAGTTATATTAACAAAAAGAATGAAAACTAAACTTATTATTTCGTTAACAAAACATGTTCTTACAGAAAATAACTTACAAATAAATTTGTCTTAGAAAACAGAATTAATTATACAAAACTTATTTGAAAACAAAACTATTACTAGTTAGTTGTTTTAATCAAATTATGCCTATTTGAAAAGAAGTTGTGATTCCTATGTTAAATGAAATTAAACTAGGCAAATTTATATTTTTATTAACAGTAAGTGAAAACACTAAATGTTTACTAACAGAACCTAATAAACAAATAAAACCAAATTCTAAATCAAACTAATCAAAAATTAAGTTTATAAAACTATATTATAATAATAAGCAGATTCTGTTTATAGCTAAAACACTATTAAAAGTCATCCTAAAAATACTCAAACTAAACATGAAGATAGTCCTAACTAATATCAAACAGTAGCAAAAAGAATCATATCAAAATCTATTTTCAAACTCTAGTTATTCAGATTTGAAGATTTTGAGCAAATTTGATTACATTCAAATTTTATAGTTCAAATTTGAAATTTGAAAGTACAGGGTGAAACTACATGAAAAAATGTGAGCTATTGCAAAAAGAATCAACTCAAAACTCTAAACAGATTAAAAGATATAAGCAAAACAAAATTGGAAAACACTCTGTTAATTAAAACAAAACAGAAATTAAAAAAAAAATTGCATCGGTCAGGGGCTACGTGGCGCAATCCTATTGGTTGGCTAGCGCGCGCGTTAGAAGATTTAGAGCGGGCGACCGATGCTAGGAGGATACCGGTTCGGTTTTAAGTGATTTCTAATCGGGGCCGTCGGTTTCGAATCGGAGGGATGGGAATGCTCACGGGGGAGGTTGCCGGCGTCGGGGTTTCTCCGGTGATCCGAAGACGGCGAGGAACGATGGCGAGGCGTTCCGGTGGTCGGGGAGGACGGGGAGGTGGTCCGGGCGACGGGGACGGTCCTCCGGAGTCGATTGGTGGCGACGGCGAGGCGAACGGTGGTCGGGTGTGGTGGCTACGCTCGACGGCGACGTCCGGTGATGGTGGAGCTCCGACGAGAAATTGACGGCGTCTAGGTGAGAGAGAGTAGGGGCTCGGGGGGGGGAAATGGATTGCGGGGAGTGGCGCGCTTATATAGTCCAGGGAGGGGGCGAGGGGAGTGATGGGGAGGCGGGATTCTCGGGGGGGTGTTTATCGCCGGCGACGGTCGTGGGAGAGAGAGGAAAGAGATGACCGCGCGGGAGGAATGGTCGGTCGGGGTGGGGTCCGCCTGTCGGTGAGGGAAAAGAAGTAACGGCGCGGCGGGTGACCGGTCTGTAGTAAATGCGCGAAATAAACAGGTGGGCCGGCCCGTTTAATTGAAAAGCCGTTACCGTTTTTCTTTTAAATAATTTCCAGAGACATTCAAAAACTTTTAAAGCATTCAAATCGACTCTAAATGTAGGGGTATTATATATCAAAATTAACAGAATAATAAATGCTATTTAATGAACATTTCTATTCTGTCATTTGAACATTTTGAAAAAAATATTATTTTCAGAAATTGTCTAATTGTTTTTAAACCCTTTTTGCAAATATTTTCAAAATAACCCCTGGTTATTATTGTTCAAATATATCACCAATTAGACCCTGGTGTGGAGTGTCATGTTACTCCTCTCTTATTTTGAACATTTAACCAAAATTTCAAATAGGGGAAACAACATAGGGAAAAGTAGAAAGGACTTTCAGAAAAATCAGAAATGACATTTCAACTAACACATACAATCAAGCAATGGTGATGATAGATGCATAGCTATATTCATAACATTCCAAAATGGAATTTTGGGATGTTACAAACCTACCCACCTTAAGATGAATCTCGCCCTCGAGATTCGGGTTGGCTAGAAAATAGGTGCGGATGGTCTCTACGAAGATCTTCTTCGCGTTCCCAGGTGGCTTCCTCCTCGGTATGGTGACTCCACAAAACTTTGCAGAACTTGATGATCTTGCTGCGGGTAACTCTGTTGGCAGTCTCGAGGATCTTGACAGGCTTCTCCTCATAAGTCAGATCACTTTCAAGCTGTATGGCCTCTAGGGGCACGGTGTCTCGCAAAGGGATGTCAGCCATCTCAGCATGACATTTCTTGAGCTGGGAAACATGAAACACATCATGAACTTCGGATAATCCTTCTGGCAATTCCAGTTTGTATGCAACTTCACCTCTACGTTCAAGAATTTTGTAGGGGCCTATGAATCTGGGTGCTAATTTTCCTTTAACACCAAATCTCTTGGTTCCTCGAAGCGGGGACACACGAAGATATGCTCGGTCTCCCACTTCATATGTCACTTCCTTGCGCTTGTTGTCAGCATAGCTCTTCTGTCGAGATTGAGATATTTTGAGTCTGTCACGTATCAACTTGACTTTCTCTTCAGAATCTCGGATAAGGTCGGGACCAAAAAGTTGTCGGTCTCCAACACCATCCCACGTCAGTGGTGTTCTGCACCTCCTTCCGTATAAAGCTTCGAAAGGGGCCATCTTTAGACTAGTCTGGTAACTGTTGTTGTACGAGAATTCTGCGTAAGGCAAGTTATCATCCCAACTAGATCCATAATCTAGCGCACAAGCTCTCAACATGTCTTCCAGAATCTGGTTGACTCTCTCAGTCTGTCCATCTGTCTGCGGATGAAAAGCTGTACTAAACTCCAGTCTCGTACCCAAAGTTTCATGTAACTGATGCCAAAACTTTGAGGTAAATTGTGTTCCTCTATCTGACACGATACTCCTCGGAACTCCATGCAGACATACGATCGTGGTCATGTATATCTTGGCTAGCTTAGCACTGGTATAGGTGGTCTTTACTGGAATGAAGTGAGCTACCTTGGTCAAGCGATCTACCACTACCCAGATGGAATCATAACCTGATCGGGTCCTGGGCAATCTTGTGATGAAATCCATACCAAGCTTTTCCCATTTCCACTCGGGTATCAGCAAAGGTTGGAGTAACCCTGCTGGTTTCTGATGTTCTGCCTTTACTCGCTGACAAACATCACATATCGCAACATGCTCTGCAATATCTTTCTTCATACCTGTCCACCAATAACTTTCCTTTAAATCCAGATACATCTTGGTGTTGCCTGGGTGTATCGAGTAAGGTGAATCGTGGGCTTCCTGAAGTATCAACTTCCTGAGCTCTGGTTCATTGGGCACATAGATTCGGTTCTCAAACCACAAAGTTCCGTGTTCATCCTCACGAAAACCTTTAGCTTTACCATCTTTCATTCTCTGTTTAATCTCAGCTATCTCCTTGTCCGATTTCTGGGCTTCTCGAATTCTTTCGGTCAAGGTGGACTGAATTTCCAGTGTAGCAACATATCCTCTTGGAACTATCTCTAGCTTGAGCTCTCTGAGATCATCGACTAACTCTTGAGGTAATCCTCCAGCTGTGAGTGTGTTCACATAAGTTTTCCGACTCAAGGCATCGGCTACAACATTAGCCTTACCTGGATGGTAGTGTAATCTCATGTCATAGTCCTTGATTAACTCTAACCATCTCCTCTGTCTGAGGTTCAACTCTTTCTGCGTGAAGATATACTTCAGGCTCTTATGGTCGGTGTAAACATCACAACTATTTCCGATAAGGAAATGTCTCCAGGTCTTGAGTGCGTGCACTACGGCTGCTAGTTCCAAATCATGCGTGGCATAATTTAACTCATGAGGTCGTAGTTGTCTGGAAGCATAGGCTACAACTTTTCCATCCTGCATAAGTACTCCTCCAAGTCCTTGACGTGAAGCATCACAATAAACCTGGAAATCCTTCCGAATATCGGGCAAGATCAACACTGGGGCTGTGACCAAACGTTCCTTCAACTCCTGGAAACTGGCTTCACATTCCACAGTCCAAACATACTTGGATTCTTTCTTCAACAACTCTGTCATGGGCTTGGCAACCTTGGAGAAATTCTCAATGAATCTCCGGTAATATCCGGCAAGTCCAAGGAAACTGCGGATCTCCTTAACTGAGGTGGGTGACTTCCACTCGGTGACGGCTTCAACCTTAGCGGGGTCCACTGCTATTCCATCTCCGGAAATAACATGTCCAAGGAATCCGACTTCCGTCAGCCAAAATTCACATTTGCTGAACTTGGCATATAACTGATGCTCTCTTAGCTTTTCCAGAACTAAACGCAAATGTTCCTTATGCTCTTCCTCATTCTTGGAGAATATCAGAATGTCATCGATGAACACCACAACAAACTTGTCTAGGTATTCCATGAATACTTTGTTCATCAAATTCATGAAGTAGGCAGGAGCATTAGTCAATCCAAAAGACATGACCGTATACTCATACAAGCCATACCTCGTGGTGAAAGCTGTTTTGGGTATATCCTGTTCACGAATTTTCAACTGGTGATACCCTGATCGAAGATCGATCTTGGAGAATACTTTGGCTCCTACGAGCTGATCAAACAAATCATTAATCATCGGTAGAGGGTACTTGTTCTTGATAGTCACCTCGTTCAAGGCACGATAGTCCACTACCATTCTCAAAGATTTATCCTTCTTCTCCACCAAAAGTACTGGGGCTCCCCAAGGTGAAGAACTTGGGCGAATATAACCTTTGTCCAATAACTCCTTAATTTGCTTCTTGATTTCCAACAGATCATTTGCGGGCATCCGATAGGGTCTCTTGGAAATTGGGGCTGTCCCTGGCTGTAGCTCTATTAAGAACTCAATCTCCCTATCTGGTGGCATTCCTGGTAATTCTTCCGGAAATACATCTGGAAATTCTTTTACCACAGGTACTTCCTCCTGAACAACTCCTGTGAGAGAATTTAACTGAGCACTCATACGTGTGCGTCGGGATACATACTTAATCCTCTTGTTCTCCGGGGTGGTGAGTGAAACAGACTTGCTAGGGCAATCAAGATTTCCTTCATACTTGGTCATCCAATCCATGCCTAGGATTACATCCAATCCGTGTGACTCTAAGACGATGAGGTCGGTGGGAAAAACATGGTTCCCTATATTGAGTTTCAAGGCATGGCATCCTATCCCTGCCATCATCATACCTCCTGGAGAACTAACTTTAATGGGCTGACTAAGGGTTTTGGTGGGCAAACCATACTTATCCACAACTACCCTTGATATGAATGAATGAGTTGCACCAGAATCAAAAAGTACTGTAACAGGACGTGAATGCAATAAAAACTTACCAACCACAGTCTCGGGCTGATCATAGACTTCTTCCACATCGATGTGATTCACTTGAGCACGGGGAAACAGATTGGGCTTCTTGGCTGCGGAGTTGCCGTTGTTAGTGCCGTTTCCATTGCCTTGCTTGCTCTGGGGACACTCAGTAGCATAGTGCCCTGTCTTCTGGCACTTGAAACAGGTAATGTGACTCAGATCCTTCTGAGCAGGAACTTGACGGTGCTGGTTGTTGTTCCCATTCCCATTGTCACTCTTGAAGTTACCATGGTTGGAACGGTTGTTCCCATTTCCTCCATGATGGTGACCTCCATGGTTGTGCACAGCATGAGTGTGCTTTCCAAACTTACCGTTTCCTGATCCGGTATTCCCGGAGTACGGGGAGTAACGAGGCTTCTGATGAGCTCCAGAGTTGAACTTCCCCTGAGTGTACTTCCGCTTGCGGTTCTCAATCTGCTGCTGTTTACCTTCCAGAATAAGTGCCTTATCCACCAGCTCTTGGTAGTTGTTGAAATTAGCCACTACCAGCTGTATGCTCAACTCATCATTGAGTCCTTCCAGAAACTTTTCTTGCTTGGCCGCATCATCGGCCACATCTCCTGGGGCATAACGTGACAATGTGTTGAAGTCGTCCACATATTGGGCCACGGAACGATTACCCTGGCGCAAGTTGCGAAACTCGCGCTTCTTTAGACTCATGGCTCCAGCTGAAACATGAGCTGTGCGGAAAGCAAGCTTGAATTGCTCCCAAGTCACATCTGCAATAGGATAAGTGGTGGTGTAATTCTCCCACCATGATGCTGCTGGTCCTTCCAGTTGATGTGCGGCAAATCGCACTTTCTCAGCGTCAGTGCATCCAGCGGTGACAAGTTCTCTCTCCATCTTGCGGAGCCAGTCATCTGCCACAATGGGCTCAGTGCTGCTGGAGAAAGTTGGAGGGTTCAACCTCAGAAAACGGGTGAGATTGTCAGTCTGGGGTGGATGGTGGTTGTTGTTGTTGTTGTTCTGGTTGTTGGTCTGATTCTGAATCAATAGTTGCATCAGTGCATTCTGCTGCTGAAGGAGTTGAGTGAGTTCTGGCGGAAAAGTGAAATCAGTCTCACGTCGTGGAGGCATCTTGCTGTTTTCAGAGGGATGAGAATTAGAATAGAACAAGGGTCTAGAAGAAATTCACTACCCATATGCAATGCAACAAACATATCACACCAAACACTCATTCATTTATTCAATCAATGTCAAACATCGGAAATACAAATCTCAAACAACTAAGCATCGACCTACGCTTTAACGACTAAAATAAAGATACATGGAGGGCATAACTAATGTTTTTCCTCAGAAGTGCATAGTCGTAGGTCCTCCGGTGGTGCTTTCCTCATAGTCTTCATCGTCGCTGATGAAGGGTGCCATGTCTCCTTCAGGGTGAAGGTTTTCCCCCATGTCTAGCTGCTCCTCCAGAGTTGCGATGCGTGCATTCTGCTCATCAATCCTCTCTAGGAAGTCCTTCACTTCATGCTCGTGTTCATAGTTGGCCTCTCGCAGATCAGCTTCAAGGTCCAGCTCGCGGTTCGTCAGATTCTTGATAGTCTTCGTGTCAGCACGAACTCGAAGCTCCAGAGTCCTGATGTGAGTCTCCAGGGTCTGGATATAGGAGATAGTGGTGTCTGCAGTGGGATTGGTGATGATGTTGCCATGGGCATCTCTGCGGCAAACCATGCTGAGTCCTGGTGAAATGGTTCCACCTCTGTATTCCTCCTGAATACGTCCAAGGGCACGATGAATGGCCATGTCTCTCCCAAGTATCCAACTGGGTGCCACGAACTTGAGGTCGATGGGTTCCTTCCGGTTTCCAAAAGTCTTCCCTGGGATATGCACCTCGATCCTGTAGCGTCCATCTTGGGGAAATGACATGATAGGAATCCCGGTGATGCTCGGCAAAGCAATCCTTATGTCCTTGACGATCCTCATCAGCTCCTTACCAAAGGGCATCGTTGCGTCAGGCTGGCAAAACTCTGTGATCAACACTGGGATGAAGGTGGCCATCTATAAATTTTGAAATAATCAGAGAGGAGTCAGAAACGAATAGATGAGAGTATAAGATATTTAAAGACAAAGAGAAACAATCCTAAGGCTTTCCAATCCTAGAGGTTACGTCCTATGGTCAGCGTGTGCTCTGATACCATTTCTGTAACGACCCGACCTGAAAGGCCAAGTCTCCGGTGTTTCCGTACCATCCCAAGATCATGCTGGTACACACACGGTACATCAATGTATATATCAAAGGGAAATCACACAGCATTATATTAATCGCAATCTCATATAGAGTCCTTTATTACAATATAAATTACAATAAAGTGGCTAAAGGCCAACTCATGAGAATATCTAAATCTTGCGGAAGCGTCGAAGGTAGATGAGTCCATCTGACTCCAAGGGCATCTCACTAAGCATAAAACGTGTCCTCACTCCTGGTCGGAAAAGTACTCTGCAACATGATACGTTGCAGCCGTGTAGGTCAGCATATGGAATATGCCGGCAAAGTCACAGTAGAGGTGTGAAAATAATCAGCTAGTCTATATGCTTATATGGCAGGTGGGGTGGTAAGTTTTTGCGTAAAGCCAAGTTTTTCCTACATCAAGGGGGGTTAAGCAAAAAAATATTACTAAGTTGGTTGATTAATGAGATGGTTCCACCAACCAATTCTCATACCCAAAATTATTAAATACCCACATCATCATATTATTTGTGTTGAGAGTTTCGGAAGTTCCAATTCCTTTGGCTCAAGTCGTCCATGACCGTGGACACGGCTAATCGATTAGGTTTAAGTACTCTGCAGAGTTTTGCACACGTTCCCCACAAGATTTGGTCGCCTCCGTTTGATTTCTCGCACTTCAGGGTGTTTGAGAAACGGATGACCAAAACATGGTCTTCCAAAGGGTTTCCCTGCGACTCTGACGGTGCCCATCCTTTCCTACCATTCTTCTACCTCTCGTAGCACCGCCTGTCCAGAGTTACCACGATATCCAACCAAGCCAGAGCCCATAATGACTTGTGGCTGTGCAGGTAAGCCTTGGGTCTTGAAACACCCATCCATCCCTTTGTGCCTGGGTGGACCTTTCCGCGTGAATACTGGCCATCTCCAGCATCACCTAGGCTAACCACTGGTTTCTCCAGGGCGCCGTTCAACCATCATCCACCCAGAGGTATGTTGAAAACTTGGAGTATTGAAATCTTGATCATTATGTAGGTCTTGAAATTATTAACTCTCTCAACTCTCATGAATCACACAACCAACCCCGTCTACTAATAGCATAGCAAAAGGTAAAACAACATTTCCCGGGGCCAATGTTGTCAAAGGGGTTGAGAGGGGTATCTACCACATGATACTACTACTATGTAACCAAGTTTCCAACTAACCTATCTTGCATGCAACTGGGGAGATGGTAGAACTAATGCATATAAAACATGGGTAAAACATGATCAAAGTGACTTGCCTGATTGATGATCTTCGTACGTGCGTGACTCTAAGTAACAAGCTTCGCACTCCGGATAATCTAACGAAACAAACAATGCACTCAAAATAAGCATACAACCAAAATAAGTACTCATAACATTCAGCAAAGAAGTACTAAACAAACAAGGCAACCAATGCACAGAAGCCTCTAGCAAGAAAAACACACAAAGTTTTGTTTTCCAAAAGGTGAGGGATGAAAACACTATTGACATAATAAAACTATTTTGAAATGACAAGACAATTGTTGTCAGCAAAGAAACAATAGCATATTTTATTAATAAACAGAATATAATCAATTTAAGTTTGTTGGGAAAACTTTAGTAGAGTTTATACTAGTTTGTGATAAACACTATATGAATCAACTATAGTTATATTAACAAAAAGAATGAAAACTAAACTTATTATTTTGTTAACAAAACATGTTCTTACAGAAAATAACTTACAAATAAATTTGTCTTAGAAAACAGAATTAATTATACAAAACTTATTTGAAAACAAAACTATTACTAGTTAGTTGTTTTAATCAAATTATGCCTATTTGAAAAGAAGTTGTGATTCCTATGTTAAATGAAATTAAACTAGGCAAATTTATATTTTTATTAACAGTAAGTGAAAACACTAAATGTTTACTAACAGAACCTAATAAACAAATAAAACCAAATTCTAAATCAAACTAATCAAAAATTAAGTTTATAAAACTATATTATAATAATAAGCAGATTCTGTTTATAGCTAAAACACTATTAAAAGTCATCCTAAAAATACTCAAACTAAACATGAAGATAGTCCTAACTAATATCAAACAGTAGCAAAAAGAATCATATCAAAATCTATTTTCAAACTCTAGTTATTCAGATTTGAAGATTTTGAGAAAATTTGATTACATTCAAATTTTATAGTTCAAATTTGAAATTTGAAAGTACAGGGTGAAACTACATGAAAAAATGTGAGCTATTGCAAAAAGAATCAACTCAAAACTCTAAACAGATTAAAAGATATAAGCAAAACAAAATTGGAAAACACTCTGTTAATTAAAACAAAACAGAAATTAAAAAAAATTGCGTCGGTCAGGGGGCTACGTGGCGCAATCCTATTGGTTGGCTAGCGCGCGCGTTAGAAGATTTAGAGCGGGCGACCGATGCTAGGAGGATACCGGTTCGGTTTTAAGTGATTTCTAATCGGGGCCGTCGGTTTCGAATCGGAGGGATGGGAATGCTCACGGGGGAGGTTGCCGGCGTCGGGGTTTCTCCGGTGATCCGAAGACGGCGAGGAACGATGGCGAGGCGTTCCGGTGGTCGGGGAGGACGGGGAGGTGGTCCGGGCGACGGGGACGGTCCTCCGGAGTCGATTGGTGGCGACGGCGAGGCGAACGGTGGTCGGGTGTGGTGGCTACGCTCGACGGCGACGTCCGGTGGTGGTGGAGCTCCGACGAGAAATTGACGGCGTCTAGGTGAGAGAGAGAAGGGGCTCGGGGGGGGGGGGGAAATGGATTGCGGGGAGTGGCGCGCTTATATAGTCCAGGGAGGGGGCGAGGGGAGTGATGGGGAGGCGGGATTCTCGGGGGGGTGTTTATCGCCGGCGACGGTCGTGGGAGAGAGAGGAAAGAGATGACCGCGCGGGAGGAATGGTCGGTCGGGGTGGGGTCCGCCTGTCGGTGAGGGAAAAGAAGTAACGGCGCGGCGGGTGACCGGTCTGTAGTAAATGCGTGAAATAAACAGGTGGGCCGGCCCGTTTAATTGAAAAGCCGTTACCGTTTTTCTTTTAAATAATTTCCAGAGACATTCAAAAAATTTTAAAGCATTCAAATCGACTCTAAATGTAGGGGTATTATATATCAAAATTAACAGAATAATAAATGCTATTTAATGAACATTTCTATTCTGTCATTTGAACATTTTGAAAAAAATATTATTTTCAGAAATTGTCTAATTGTTTTTAAACCCTTTTTGCAAATATTTTCAAAATAACCCCTGGTTATTATTGTTCAAATATATCACCAATTAGACCCTGGTGTGGAGTGTCATGTTACTCCTCTCTTATTTTGAACATTTAACCAAAATTTCAAATAGGGGAAACAACATAGGGAAAAGTAGAAAGGACTTTCAGAAAAATCAGAAATGACATTTCAACTAACACATACAATCAAGCAATGGTGATGATAGATGCATAGCTATATTCATAACATTCCAAAATGGAATTTTGGGATGTTACAGTGAGGCTGTAAGAAGGCGTCTAAGAATAAACGAAAAAAGTTAGAAACAAATATACAAAAAAAATAAAAAAATCCATATAGAAATTCCAAGTTATAGAAACAACATCACAAATATGATTTGCCTCCGGTGTTTGACGTACATGAATAATACTGGTAGATAACTACTATCTACAAAAACATGTATTCCAAAAAATTCGTTCAGGAACATATTGCAAGTGACTTCAAACATGAACATACTGGTAGATAGCTACTACATCCGTGAGGGTGAGGTCCAGCGCAGAAGTTCTCTAAAGCAACAAGAAGCGAGAATTAAACATCATACCCAAGCGTTTCTACGAAGAACAATAAACAAATGGGGAAGACGATAGTTCTTCACTGCAGCTCTGCTTTGTTCAGTAGTGCGACTGGATCAAAACTTGTAGTAGTAGTAGTATGTAATAGGTGAGACAGGCAGAGAGGCTTGCTAAGATACCTTGATTTGGTGCAACTACTAAGAACTAACACTAACATCAGCACACTTTGAGCACACATGAACAACACACAACACATCAGTACAAGCACAACATATCAATACAAGCACAGACCACCAAAGGCAACACCTAGCAGACCAAGTGACAAACACAGGCAACATCTAGCACTAGCAGGAAACTACAATTAATTAGTACGTTCTGAAGGAAAGCTCCAGCTTACTGAAATCTCCAACTATTTCGGCGTTGCATTATCAGGACACGCGTCACATCACACAAGGTTGTCCCCTGAAAATGCAAGCATATTACATAGCTACTTATAACATCTGTAGTAACTCAACGCAAAATGTCTGCACAAGATGTAGACACATCAATCAATATGAAGCAGTAGTAGGGACTAGATCAAGTATGAAACGGTGAAGTTTTTGTGCCCCAACGGCCAGCTAGCGCTTGGCGCGAAGCGACAAACCAATTACTCTCAGCAGGTATACGATCCACTTTGCTAATCTTGCTACCAGGAAAGCATGGAATTGAAGCCGACTAAACCAGCCCATCAGTAGTAATTGAACTCTATCTTATATACTCTGCTCTGTCGTAATTTCTAGCCCGCGACAACATGACATGTATGCAAGCATCCGATAATTATATCGCACATCAAAACTACTCCTAGTATGCAAGCCTGACGCCTAGACGATGAGTATAATAGCATCAAATCAAAGTAGCCTGATTCAAATTCACAACCATGATAGCTAGGGATTATGGGGAAATGGAATAATGCCCACAATTTCAGATCTACTGAGCACAAAAACATTACACAAGACCATCATTAATCACTGAATCATAGGCTCAGTTGGCTCCTACGGTCCTAGATGATAGACAATAGGTTATCAATTTTCTCCTGTATGGCCCGTAGCAATCTCCACGTAGAGGAAGAAACCTGAAAACAAAGCTTTAGTCTCCCAACAAGATACTAAGCATATTACTTGACTAAATATCATTCCAAGGTCAATTCCTAAATCACCACAATCCGATTAAAGATGCATTTTTAAGCTCATTGCAGTTGAAGAGACTTTTATTTTTTCTAACATTAGAAGGCCATCTATCTAATATAGTAGTATTTCTAATTCTATCAACCTGTTTTTTTATGAAATTGTGGCAAACCAATTTGGTTAGCAAGTCACGGCATCACATGACAATGAGGTAATATCCACGACGAGCTAGACAAGCACAGAAATAGGGTAGAAAAACGAATTACCAAGGTGCATGTGGTGTCGCTGGGTCGCCGTAGCCATACGGCGAGGCGTGATTGTGCAGTTCTATGGACAGTCCTCCTTGCCCTAGAGGTTCCAGAGGCGGGGTAGATGTGAGTCTCCACGCCTCATGACCACCACCAGAGCAGAAGGAGGAGGGGAGATGTGAGGCTCCGCCGACGGGATCTATGGCCCGCTACGGCGAAGCAGCGACTCGTGCAAGCTCCGCGCAGAGGCCTGCTGGGGCTAGAGAGCTCCTTGGGCCTGGGCGAAGGCTAGCGGTGCCTCCCCTTGGGACTTGACGAGCTGGCGAAGGGGGGCCACCGACGGGGCGACGCGTGGCGGCGAGCGGCGCAACATCATCTCTTCCCTTACCATGGGTGGGTCGTCGGGTTGGGGTTGGGGTGGGGGAATCCGGTGGCCGCTGCTTTGGGTGGGCGAAGCGAAGATGGATGGTGCGGCACCGGGTGCGAGCCGCGGGGTAGATCTAGCTGGGTGCTGACCGCGGGGTGCGGAGGTGTAGGGTAACGCAGCAGAAAACAAAAAATTTCCGACCTACGCACCAGCCCAGGACCACTATGGAGACTGCATACAAGGTTTGATTGTTTTCGTTAACGACTCGTAGCGCAGCGGAAGTAGAGTCGATGACGAACGGCGGTGCAGATCCCCGCAGCTAGGATTTTACAACCTCCCAACCACGAGGATGTATACCCTCATCTGCCCCGCAGACAACCCTCCGGGAGGCGGTCGGACAGTCCCCTGGATGGTGTCGCGCACAGCCCTTCGGGAGGACCTCTGAAACTTGGACTGTCACTTGCACAACCCTTCGGGAGGACCTCCAAAACATGGACGGTCACACAGACAGCCCTTCGAGAGGACCTTCGAAACTCGGACGGTCACACGGACAGCCCTTCGGGAGGCACTCTCGAACTAAGACCGAAACTACGATCTCTCTACAGAGTTGCACACATACGGTGTCATCTATCCGGCAGGGCTTCGCCGTCCGGAACTAGTTCCTGCCGGAACCCAGACAGCCTTTCGGCTCGACGAAACTATTTCGCTCGGAGGGAGAGAAGAAGCCAGATCATGCATGGCACTTGTATGTGAGAAGGGATTG
This sequence comes from Hordeum marinum, assembly GCA_022496015.1. Lineage (NCBI taxonomy): Eukaryota > Viridiplantae > Streptophyta > Magnoliopsida > Poales > Poaceae > Hordeum > Hordeum marinum. The sequence goes on from CM039676.1 coordinate 47,229,567, forward strand.
AGTTCTGGGGCTGCCTCCTCACCCCTATTTATAGGGTGAGAGACTATGGTAAAAATACCAAAATGCCCTCAGATTTTCACTATTCATAATAGTGATTCCACTATTCATAAATAGTGTTTCCCACTATTCACAATAGTGTTTTCCATTATTTCGTAATAGTATTTTCACTAGTCATGAGATATTTTCTCCCAATAGTGTTTCCCACTATTCATAATAGTGTTTCCACTATTCACGAGATATTTTCTCCCAAAAAGCACTTCCACTATTCACGACGACATTTTTCAGCGTCCGTCCGAACTGAAAATATTTATGTGGGCTTAGAACATTTCTAGCACCCACTAAAATAATTTTCAATGCAATCCGGAACAATTCTGGATTAGTGATTTTCATCTCCGAAAAGTATCTGAAGTGGTTCCGACAGCTCCGGAACATTTCCCGGTTTTCTTCCGGAAAATTCCTAGAAGTTTCCAGAATGATTCTGGCACCCTCCAAGAATTATCAGGCATGTGCCGAAACCAATTTGACTTAATGGTATCCCCTGAAACAACTTTTTAGTTTTACCGAAACTGTTCCGGTGTTCTCTCTACGGAACTTTTCCGCTGTCCGAAACTTTTTCGGTGTCCGAAACTTTTTCAGTGATTTTCTCTCAGACTTCCTGTCTAGTATTCAGCAGATAGATGACCCTTAAGCGTGTGACCCTATAGGTTCGGTGAAGCATAGACATGACCTGGAACCCCTTCCGATCAATGATCAACATCAGAGTCGTGGACACCCATATTGACCCCTATACCCACACGAGTGAATATTCGAGTGAACCTCTAGTTGTCGTGTGCTATTCCTGTTGCTTTGCGATATGTTACAAATACCCAAGGTGAGACATGTTGGCATCCCCGTGGATCAACAACTTGTCCACTATGCCAGTTACCTCGTTACCGGTATTGTTCTCTTTTCTCGTTCCTGTGTTCCGGCATCCCCGTGATCAAATCACAAAGTGTCTGGCCAGACGATGATGGATACCGTATCACCGAGAGGGCCTAGAGATATCTCTCCATCGTCGGAGGAGCAAATCCCAATCTTGAGCTATCAAGTTACTTGACATACTTTTCCATGAACCCGTAAGCCGCCGTAATAGCCACCCATTTACGGATGACGTTTAACAAACCCCAAAGTTCATGAAGCAAGCATGAAGAAACTCGATACTCTCAAGGTCTAAGGAATTATGCAAACATTAACTTCTCTGTGTTATTAACCATTAACTTATGACAAATGTAGCTCATAGCATAACATCAATTCGGGTCGATTCAACACAAATGTTCTTCTAACATTGTGCCCTCAAAATTGCCGGCATAGCCATGCCCATGATCAGGAAAACAGGATCATCATACAATACTTGAGCCAGTCTTAGAGGCCATACTAGGAATACATTTTACCGTTTATTATTCCACACGTGCATATGAGCCTTCCTTCAAGCCTCGTGGTTATTGCAGACTCGAGAACCATAGCAGTTATAGCATGGAACATAAACCTAATTATGAATAGGGAGATGATCAATAACATTTATTATTGCCTCTAGGGCATATCTCCTACAGACTCCCACTTGCACTAGAGTCAATAATCTAGTCAATGCTAATGCACTTTACACCTATGGCATACTGGTGTAAAATATGCTTTGCTTGTGGTATAGCCTGATGTCCAACGGATCTGACAACTTTAGCTCCGTGTGTAACTTTGCATATCCTTGCGTTTTCACGCTTCCACAAAATTCATATTTTGTGTGGACTTGGCTTTGCATATGTGTGAATCATTGGTGAAAACCCGATTCCTCAGAATGAGCTATGGAGCAACTATCTGCAATAGTGTCCCATAGATCAAAGCCATCTTGGAACCATACTAAGTTCATGAATGAACTATATGATTCAACAACTTCTTTGTTGCTTCTAAAGCATCAACATACTAAGCCTTTGTTATAGAATTCGCCATAGTATCTTGTTTGGAACAATTTCCAACTACCGTGCCACCATATTGTGTATTACACAAAACCCTTAACTTAAATCGAAAATCGCATGGAGCATCGATGAAGACTGTATCGATGTAATTACTTACAACGAGCACTTCATAATTTCTTCTTGCGAGAAACCATGTCATCAGTACTACTCTAGCACTTAATGACATCTTTCACTGTTGTCCTATGATCAGGACTTTGATACTTTGGTATCCATACTCGCAACAAATTTGGAGTATCGGACATATCTGGTTGTTTTAAATACCATGGAATACATGATTAATCCAAACACAAGAGTGTGTGGAATCTCCATCATGTATTTTACTCATCAGTGTTTTAGGACACTGAGTCTTGCAAAAACTCTTTTGCATGTGACTTCGGCAAGAATCACTCCTTGGCATTTTAAATGCTAAAAAGTTTTAGCATCTTGTCAATATGTATTCATAGCTTAGCCCCATTAGGTAAATCTATCTGTATAGATCATCATGCCTAATATTGAGGCTATTTAGCCTAAGCACTTCATCAAAAAACTATTTTCAAATGAAGTCTTAATTCGTGTCAAGAAATTCATTTCCAATTAACAATGTGTCAAGCACACAATGTTTTAGAAATATTATTATGCTCCCACTTACTTTCTTGAATCACAAGCATCTTCGTTACCCGTTGATGAAGTCAAAAACCCTTTTTGACCATTTCAAAAAACCACGAAGATTCCAACTCCATTTTTCTCTCTTCTGTCCATTGCTGGAACTCTGAAGTTTGCATACTTACTAGCATGCTATGGATCGACAAATTACTTTGGACTGTATCACATACAAGTCCTAGGTTTCATTTCCATCAAATGGAAATCCTTTTGTCATCCATGTTTCATATCTCATGATTGATATATGTATTAATTGCTAGTTCAACCTGAACCGACCTTAAGCATCGCTACGGTGAAACAACCTCATCGTAGTCAACTCCTTGAACTTGTTATTTCAACAAGTCGAGCTTTATGGATAAAACATTTTTATCTGTATCAGTTTTTAGTTCCATAAATATTAGTTAGACTCTAAGTCCTCTGAAAGGTGTATCAAGGTTTTAATCTTGAATCACTTATATGGAAACTATCTCGGATTGTATTGGCATTTAGCCAATCCCGGAGTCAGGGCCCATAAACGCTTCCTTGTGTATTGTAGGTATACTGTTGTCTAACAACAATATCTCGTTTGCGCACCTGATAGGTTTGCACGAGTTTTGCCTACGTGGTTCAGCTCCACGTTCGACCGAAGTCCATACATTTTATTGTAGATACTTTCGTATCAGTCGGAGTAGGAAAACAATGGAATCACTTCCAGGGTTTCTTTCCTTTGAACCGATGACGAAGATACTGGTTATCTTGTCGAGTTGCACTGTCCTCCCACTCACCTTTTGTAAGAACTATTCTCTTTAAAAGCATACCGTTTTGTGGCAAAACCCTTTGCCTCGGTATAGTGGTGGGGGAATACCCAATGACTTGGGATAACCATACAAAGTAGCACTTGTCTGATTTGGAATAGGTTTGTAACCTTTTACACAAGCCCCATAGTCCAAATGTTAAGAAAAGATATAACATGGTTGGGCATACCATACCATGGCGTCATATCAACAGACCTGATGGATCTCTTTTCAGTGTAAAAGCCATAGTCTCTAAAGCATCACTCTATAAAAGGGATAATGGCAAATCTATTTATGTCATCTTTGATCTTACCATGTCATAAATGGTTTGATTACATCTTCACGGACTTTCCACTTGCAGTGGTGTTCCGGGAGGTGCAAGTTATGAAAATCTTTTCACAACTCATCAGTCATTCGCTAAACTTGTAACTCAAATATTCCTTTCTGCAATCAAATCGCAGAAACATAACTTTCTTGTTGCAATAACTTCTACTTCATTTTTGAAAACCTTTCGAATGATTTCAAAAGATCCAGACTTACGTCTCATCAAGTAAATATCCATATATCTACTTGAGTCATTTCTGAAGATAGATAAATCCACTACTTGCAACAACATTTATTGGACTACATACATCATAATGTATGATCACCAATATGTTCTTTGCTCATTCCTTATGGCTTGTGAACGGTATTTCAGTCACTTCACTTTTCGGAGGAAAGTTGCAAGTGTCAAACGATTCAAAATCAAACAACTTCAAAATCCATCATAATGGAATTTTCCATGCGGGTTTTTCCAATGTGACCAAATGCAGTGCCACACTTGTGTGGTATTCTTTTAGTCTTGCGACATTTAGTGTTAGTGTTTATGGATGTATCATATAACCATCAATATTCATAACATACATCCCATCTGGGATGGAAGCATGGCCCTTCATTTCATAATACTGAACAACAATTGTTGTTTTTATGAACAACTCTATTGCAACAAACATGGTGCAATGGGCTAGAGTGTATGAAAAATGTTGATGCTTTAGAAGCGACAAAGAGAATATTATAACTTGCACCTCCACTGAAGAGAATATTACGAAAAATGTTGAGGGAAATTGGCTAAAGTAAATGAGCTACAATTTAGTGGAGGGAGGTTCCATGATCATGGTCATGTACTGGCAAAGTTTCAGCAATTATAAAGAAATATAAAATATAGTTGCTTGATAAACTAAAAATATTACTAGAAACAAAGATTGGATGGTGAGCTCACATGGATTGTTAGATGGGGCTAAAATTTTGTGGATAGCTAATATTTGGGCATATAGAAGATCTGGGAAAAATTCAACTCGTTATGATATGCATAGCCAGTACTTTGTTCACAAAGCTTCTAGGTGAACGAATATTTTGGAAATTTGTCGACGATGATTTACTGGGAAAATGGAGCTGACTTTTGCCATGAGGCAATGATTTGGATAGGAAAGAGTTCCCAAAATTTTTGAGGGCAATCAAGAATATATAAGTAGCACTTCCTTCACAAAGTGTTGTTCTAAACAGAATAGGAAAATGAATATTTTTGAACTAGGCGAGGAAGGTTTTTGACATATTTGATGAAGATATGATACAAAGAATTTATGAGAATTGTTTGGGAATTTTGGAAATAAGGAAGATATAGGTTGGTTCACAACCTAGGACAAAAATTGACACATGGACATGACACGTAGGCAAAAATTGACACATGGCATGACACATAGGCAAAACTGATGAGGTGGTGCCAAGTCATAGCTTACGACCATTTATATTGGTCATTATCAGCTAGAAATAAGGCAGTGGACCGGTGTTGTTCGCTTTATGACCATTTCAATTAAGGAAATTACAACCTTTCTGACCAAAATGGTCGTTTGTGTTTAGGGTTAGGACCCCTTCGGACAGCTTACGACCAATTTGCCTCAAAAGGTCATAGATTTCCGACCATTTTTTCCAAGGTCACTGACAGAAGGTCATAAGATAGCATATTTCTTGTAGTGTGTGCTAAGATGTTGCTATGGGCTGGCCTATCACAGCCAGGTGGGAATGACCCTCGGTCAAACCCCGTCCGGTGAAAGTCAAAGGGGTAGATCCGTCCGGTCAACAGTGTCAGGGTTAGACGGGGCGGGGGACCTGAAGGGGGGCTATTCCGTCAGGTCTTGCCCTTGGCCCTCTTACGTTGGGAAAATGTGGCATCGGGTCGACAACGAGGGAATCTTGCGCTGGGTTGGGCCCGAACCTTGTGCTAAGATGTTGCTATGGTCTGGCCTTTCATCACAGCCAGGTGGAAATGACCCTCGATGAAACCCCATCCGGTGAAAGTCAAAGGGGTAGATCCGTCCAGTTAACAGTGTCAGGGTTAGACGGGACAGGAGACCTGGGGGTGGCACTTACACCGTCACATGGAGGGGGGAAACGTGTGCATCGGGTCGAGCCGGAGCGAATCTAATGCAGGATTGGTCCCAGACCTTGTTCGGGGAAGTTCCTACAGACTGTCCTATCTCAACAAGGTAGAAGAGTCCACTGGTCAATGAACGTCCAGCAAAAGTCAAATGCCCAGGTCACCGGGTCAACGGGGCTAGGGTTTAGTCCGTTCCAGGGGCGTCTGTGGGTAGCAATGCCACCAGAATATCGCACGGGGTCTTCGGAGGGATGGAAGGATATGAATATTTTAAAAATTGCTACGACATGTTAAAAATATATTAAAATTAATGTCAGTAAAAAATATAACGAAAAAATGAAAAAAAAATACATATGCCTATGGCTTAGCCGTCGGCATAGGTTGCCACGTGGCTACAGAACCTATGCCGAGGGCTAAGCTATCGGCATAGAGCCTTGACGTATCCCCTCATCCCACCTCTCTCCACTACTCACTCACTCCCATAGCCCAGACCCTGACCTCGCTCGTCGTCTACTCGCACCGCCCTGCCCCGGCGACCTACTCATCGCCCCGCCCCACCCGGCGACCGAGTCGCCGCCCCGCCCTGCCCGGCCACCACACCGACCCCGCCTCGCCCCCCACCCATGACTCCGGTCCGGCCGCCACCACAACCTCGCCTCGCCCCACCGCCTTGCCCCCACCCACCGCCCCGACTGGCCCCGCCCCGCCGTAGCAGCGCCCGCCCCACCCGGCCCTGGTCCCGGCCCGGCCTCGCCCCTCCGCCGCCGGCCCCACCCCGCACCGCAGCAGTGCCCGCCCCACCCGGCCTCACCCACCACCTCGCCCCACCGCCGCCTCTCCTCGCCTCGCCCCGCCGTCGCCCCATCCGGCCCTTCCCCGCTGTAGCTCCAGTCGGCCATCCTCCGCTGCACACGCGCCTACAACAACCCTTTGCCATCCGTGGCCATTGTGAGCATTTTTCCTTTGTTTTTTTAGTTTATTGCTACTGATTGTAGGTGGATGGATGCATGAACTAGTATGTTGTAGATAGTATGGATGTTTTTAGATTCATAGATGGATGGATGGAATGTTAGTCAAATTTGTTATCAATGGATGTCATTATCAGTATGATTTTTTCCAAGTTTGAAGTGTCAATGTTGTGTGTGATGTGGTCATATATACTTTTCTCACGGTGGAATTAGCATTCTATGTTGTGTCGAGTCTCCCCGGAGTGACCCTCATCGGAAGAGGTTGTCTCTGATGAGTGGTTTTTTGGATGGATGGATGCTATAATTTTGTCATCAAAGATTGCTAGACGAGATGTGATGACCTATTTTTTCACTTGTTGGAATTTACAGGCTTTGTGGTGTTGCATCTCCATGGAGTGATCGTCGACGTCGGAGCTGTTGGTCCTCGATCGTCCCTCTGCTCTTCGACTACTTCCTCTATAGTCGAGGGTGACATACAAATCCACCTTCACCTTCTATGCTTTTTTAATCATGTCACTAGATTTTCCTTTCACGTCAAGTCGCGTAACCTAGGCGTCTCCCGTCCGAAACGGTTGCATCGATAAATATGTATTCAATTGCAAATTTATCACCATAACTCTTTCAGATTGTCTAGCATTTTCCACGGACAACCCGAGGATATGTAGATTGGGTACATTCTCCATGCCCTACCCCGTTCCGAGACAGGATTTCGGCGGCGCCTCATGTTGGGAGACGTAGTAGTAAATCAAAAAACTTCCTACGATCACCAAGATCTATCCATGGAGAAACCAGCAATGAGTAGGGAGAGATTGCATCTTCATACCTTTGAAGATCGCTAAGCAGAAGCGTTACAAGAACGCGGTTGGTGCAGTCGTACTCGCAGCGATTCAGATCGCGGTTGATTCCGATCTCAACGCCGAACAACGGCACCTCCGCGTTCAACACACATGGAGCCCAATGATGTCTCCTATGACTTGATCCAGAAAGGAGGAAGGAGAGGTTGAGGGAGAGCTTTGGAAGCACGACGGTGTGGTGACGTTGGAGCTACGTGAACTCCGGCAGGGCTTCGCCAAGCGCTACAGAGAACGAGGAAGAGGATGGGTAGTGCTGCACTGAGAGAGAACGAAGTCGTGTCTCAAATCAGCCCAAACCCTTGCATATATAGAGGAGGAGGGAGAGGGAGGGCTGCCTTGGCCCCTCCTCGAAGGAGGAGAGCTTCGGCCGAAGGTGGGGGAGAGTCCACCTCCCACAAGGGAGGTGGATCTCCTCCTTTTAAATCCTTTTTCCCTTTATCTCTTGATCCCAGCCGCATAGGCCTTTCTAGAAGGTCCTGGCCAGCCCACTAAGGGCTGGCACACCTCCTCTAAGGGCCCACGAAGTCCTTTGGTCGTCACACCCCTCCCGGGGGTCCTCCAGCACCCTCCCGGCAGTCCCGGTACACTACCGATGAGCCCAAAAACTTTCTGGTGAACAAAACTGGACTTCCTATATATCAACCTTTACCTCCGGACCATTCCAGAGATCCTCGTGATGTCCGGGATCTCATCCGGGACTCTGAACAACCTTCGGTAATCACGCATACCATTTCCCTATAACCCTAGCGTCATCAAACCTTAAGTGTGTAGACCCTACGGGTTCGGGAGACATGTAGACATGATCGAGACACCTCTCCAGTCAATAACCAACAGCGAGATCTGGATGCCCATGTTGGCTCCCACATGCTCCACGATGATCTCATCAGATGAACCACGATGCCGGGGATTCAATCAATCCTGTATACAATTCCCTTTGTCTATCGGTATGATACTTGCCCGAGATTCGATCGTCGGTATCTCTATACCTTGTTCAATCTCGTTACTGACAAGTCTCTTTACTCGTTCCGTAATACATCATCCCGTGACTAACTCCTTAGTCACATTGAGCTCATTATGATGATGTGTTACCGAGTGGGCCCAGAGATACCTCTCTGTCACACGGAGTGACAAATCCCAGTCTCGATTCGTGCCAACCCAACAGACACTTTCGGAGATACCCGTAGTGCACCTTTATAGCCACCCTGTTACGTTGTGACGTTTGGCACACCCAAAGCATTCCTACGGTATCCGGGAGTTGCACAATCTCATCGTCTAAGGAAACGATACTTGACATTGAAAAGCTTTAGCAAACGAAGTACACGATCTTGTGCTATGCTTAGGATTGGGTCTTGTAAATACAGGGTTCTCCATAAACCTGTACAAATCCAAACGCTTTAATCACTTCATTAAAGCGAATGTTCCAACTCTGAGATGCTTGCACCAGCCCATAGATGGAGCGCTGGAGCTTGCATACCTTGTTAGCATCTTTAGGATCGACAAAACCTTCCGGCTGCATCATATACAGTTCTTCCTTGAGGAAGCCATTAAGGAATGTCGTTTTGACGTCCATTTACCAGATCTCATAATCATAAAATGCGGCAATTGCTAACATGATTCAGACAGACTTTAGCATCGCTACGGGTGAGAAAGTATCATCGTAGTCAACTCCTTGAACTTGTCGATAACCCTTAGCAACAAGCCGAGCTTTATAGACGGTCACATTACCATCCGTGTCAGTCTTCTTCTTAAAGATCCATTTATTTTCAATGGCTCGCTTATCATCAGGCAAGTCCATCAAAGTCCATACTTTATTCTCATACATGGATCCTATCTCGGATTTCATGGCCTCAAGCCATTTGTTGGAATCTGGGCCCGCCATCGCTTCTTCATAGTTCGAAGGTTCACCGTTGTCCAACAACATGATCTCGAGGACAGGGTTGCCATACCACTCTGGTGCGGAACGTGTCCTAGTGGACCTTCGACGTTCAATAGTAACTTGATCTAAAGTTTCATGATCATCATCATTAACTTCCTCTCCAGCCGGTGTAGGCTCCACAGAAACAACTTCCTGTGCTGTGCTACTCTCCGGTTCGAGTGGAGGTACAATTACCTCATAAAGTTCTATTTTCCTCCCACTTACATCTTTCGAGAGAAACTCTTTCTCGAGAAAGGATCCATTCTTGGCAACAAATACTTTGCCCTCGGATCGTAGGTAGAAGGTATACCCAATAGTCTCTTTGAGATATCCTATAAATACGCACTTTTGTGCTTTGGGTTCGAGCTTCTCAGGTTGAAGTTTCTTCACATAAGCATCACATCCCCAAACTTTTAGAAACGATAGCTTAGGTTTCTTTCCAAACCATAATTCATGCGGTGTCGTCTCAATGGATTTTGACGGTGCCCTATTTAAAGTGAATGCGGCAGTCTCTAATGCATATCCCCAAAATGATAGCGGTAAGTCGGTAAGAGACATCATAGATCGTACCATATCTAATAGAGTGTGATTACGACGTTCAGACACACCATTTCGCTGAGGTGTGCCAGGCGGCGTGAGTTGTGAAACAATTCCACATTTCCTTAGGTGCGTGCCAAACTCGTGACTTCAATATTATCTGCCACGATCAGATCGTAGGCACTTTATTTTCCTATCATGTTGATTTTCTACCTCACTCTGAAATTCCTTGAACCTTTCAAAAGTTTCATACTTATGTTTCATTAAGTAGACATACCCATATCTACTCAAGTCATCAGTGAGGATGAGAACATAACGGTAGCCACCACGAGCCTCGACACTCATTGGATCGCATACATCGGTATGTATTATTTCCAACAAGTCAGTTGCTCGCTCCATTATTTCAGAGAACGGAGTCTTGGTCATCTTGCCCATGAGGCATGGTTTGCACGTGTCAAATGATTCGAAATCAAGAGGCTCCAAAAGTCCATCAGTATGGAGCTTCTTCATGCGTTTGACACCAATATGACCAAGGCGGCAGTGCCACATGTAAGTGGGACTATCGTTATCAACCTTACACTTTTTGGTACTCACACTATGGACATGTGTAACATCACATTCGATATTCATCAAAAATAAACCGTTGACCAGCGGGGCATGACGATAAAACATTTCTCTCATATAAATAGAACAACCATTATTCTCAGATTTAAATGAGTAGCCATCTTGCATCAAGCGAGATCCAGATACAATGTTCATGCCCAAAGCTGGTACTAAATAACAATTATTAAGGTTTAACACTAATCCCGAAGGTAGATGTAGAGGTAGCGTGCCGACGGGGATCACATCGACCTTGGAACCATTCCCTACGCGCATCGTCACCTCGTCCTTTGCCAGCCTTCGCTTATTCCGCAGCTCCTGCCTGGAGTTACAAATGTGAGCAAATGCATCGGTATCAAATACCCAGGAGCTACTACGAGCGCTGGTTAGGTACACATCAATAACAAGTATATCACATATACCTTTAATGTTGTTGTCCTTCTTATCCGCTAAGTACTTGGGGCAGTTCCGCTTCTAGTGACCGGTACCCTTGCAATAAAAACACTCAGTTTGAGGCTTGGGTCCATTCTTGTTCTTCTTCTTCCCGGCAACTTTCTTACCGGGTGTGGCAACATCTTTGCCGTCCTTCTTGAAGTTCTTCTTACCCTTGCCTTTCTTGAAACTAGTGGTCTTATTCACCATCAACACTTGATGCTCCTTTTTGATCTCGACCTCTGCTGATTTCAGCATCGAGTACAACTCAGGAACGGACATCTCCATTCCTTGCATGTTGTAGTTCATCACAAAGCTCTTGTAGCTAGGTGGAAGCGACTGGAGGATTCTGTCAATGACCGAGTCATCCGGGAGATTAACTCCCAGCTGAGTCAAGCGGTTGTGTAGCCCAGACATCTTGAAGATGTGCTCACTTACAGAACTATTCTCCTCCATCTTACAACTGAAGAACTTGTCGGAGACGTCATATCTCTCGACCCGGGCATGAGCTTGGAAAACCAGTTTCAGCTCTTGGAACATCTCATATGCTCCGTGTTGCTCAAAACGCTTTTGGAGCCCCGGTTCTAAACTGTAAAGCATGCCGCACCGAACAAGTGAGTAATCATCACAGCGAGAATGCCAAGTGTTCGCAATGTCTTGCTCTGCTAGGAGAAGGGGTAGGTCACCTAGTGTTGCATCAAGGACATACAATTTCTTGGAAGCTATGAGGATGATCCTCAATCCACGGACCCAGTCCGCATAGTTGCTTCCATCATCTTTCAGCTTGGTTTTCTCTAGGAACGCATTGAAGTTTAGGGTAACATTCGCGTTGGCCATTGGATCTACAATATAGATTGTAAAGGCAATCTTAGACTAAGTTCATGATAATTAAGTTCACATAATCAAATTATTTAATGAACTCCCACTTAGATAGACATCTCTCTAGTCATCCAAGTGACACATGATCCATGTCAACTAGCCCGTGTCCGATCATCACGTGAGACAGACTAGTCATCCATGGTGAACATCTCCATGTTGATCGTATCTTCTATACGACTCATGTTCGACCTTTCGGTCTTCCGTGTTCCGAGGCCATGTTTGTACATGCTAGGCTCGTCAAGTTAACCTAAGTGTTCCGCGTGTGTAAATCTGGCTTACACCCGTTGTATGCGAACGTTAGAGCCTATCACACCCGATCATCACATGGTGCTTCAGAACAACGATCCTTAGCAACGGTGCACAGTTAGGGTGAACACTTTTCTTGAAATTTTCTTGAGAGATCATCTTATTTACTACCGTCGTTCTAAGCAAATAAGATGTAAACATGATAAACATCACATGCAATCAATATAGTGACATGATATGGCCAATATCATCTTGCTCCTTTGATCTCCATCTTCGGGGCACCATGATCATCACTGTCACCAGCACGACACCATGATCTCCATCATTGTGTCTTCATGAAGTTGTCTCGCCAACTATTACTTCTACTACTATGGCTAACGTTTAGCAATAAAGTAAAGTAATTACATGGCGTTTATGATTGACACGCAGATCATACAATAAAATAAGACAACTCCTATGGCTCCTGCCGGTTGTCATACTCATCGACATGCAAGTCAAGAATCCTATTACAAGAACATGATCAATCTCATACATCACAATGCATCGCATCACATCCTTTGGCCATATCACATCACAAGGCATATGCTGCAAAAAAAAGTTAGACGCCCTCTAATTTCCAGTTGCAAGTTTTTACGTGGCTGTTATAGGTTACTAGCAAGAACGTTTCTTACCTACGCCAAAACCACAACGTGATATGCCAATTGCTATTTACCCTTCATAAGGACCCTTTTCATCGAATCCAATCCGACTAAGGTGGGAGAGACAGACACCCGCTAGCCACCTTATGCAACAAGTGCATGTCAGGCGATGGAACCAGTCTCACGTAAGTGTACGTGTAAAGTCGGTCCGGGCCGCTTCATCCCACAATACCGCCGAATCAAGATAAGACTAGTAGTGGTAAGCATATTAACAAAATCGACGCCCACAACAACTTGTGTTCTACTCATGCATAGATTCTATGCATAGACCTAGCTCATGATGCCGCTGTTGGGAGACGTAGTAGTAAATCAAAAAAATTCCTACGATCACCAAGTCTATCCATCGAGAAACCAGCAACGAGTGGGGAGAGATTGCATCTTCATACCTTTGAATACCTCTAAGCACAAGCGTTACAAGAACGCGGTTGGTGGAGTCGTACTCGCAGCGATTCAGATCGCGGTGGATTTCGATCTCAGCGCCGAACAACGGCGCCTCCGTGTTCAACACACGTGCAGCCCGGTGACGTATCCTACACCTTGATCCAGAAAGGAGGAAGGAGAGGTTGAGGGAGACTCCGGCAGCACGACGGCAGTGTGACGGCGTGGTGACGGTGAACTCCGGTAGGGCTTCGCCAAGCGCTATGGAGAACGAGGAAGAGGAAGGGTAGGGCTGCACCGATAGAGAAAGAGGTCGTGTCTCAAATCAGCCCAAAGCCTTGCATATATATAGGAGAAGGGATAGGGAGGGCTCCCTTGGCCCCTCCTCCAAGGAGGAGAGCTTCGGCCGAAGGTGGGGAAGAGTCCACCTCCCACAAGGGAGGTGGATCTCCTCCTTTTAAATCCTTTTTACCTTTATCTCTTGATCCCAGCCGCATGGCCCTTTCTAGAAGGTCTTGGCCAGCCCACTAAGGGCTGGCATGCCTCCTCTAAGGTCCCATGAAGTCCTTTGGTCGTCACACCCCTCCCAGGGGTCCTCCGACACCCTCCCGGCACTCCCGGTACACTATCGATGAGCCCGAAAACTTTTGGTGACCAAAACTGGACTTCCTATATATCAATCTTTACCTCTGGACCATTCCAGAGCTCCTCGTGACGTCCGGGATCTCATTCAGGACTCTGAACAACCTTTGGCAATCACGCATACCATTTCCCTATAACCCTAGCATCATCGAACCTTAAGTGTGTAGACCCTACTGGTTCGGGAGACATGTAGACATGACTGAGACACCTCTCCGATCAATAACCAACAGCGGGATCTGGATACCCATGTTGGCTCCCACATGCTCCACGATGATCTCATCGGATGAACCACGATGCCAGGGATTCAATCAATCCCGTATACAATTCCCTTTGTCTATCGGTATGATACTTGCCCGAGATTCGATCGTCGGTATCTCTATACCTTGTTCAATCTCGTTACCGACAAGTCTCTTTACTCATTCCGTAATACATCATCCTGTGACTAACCCCTTAGTCACATTGAGCTCATTATGATGATGTCTTACCGAGTGGGCCCAGAGATACCTCTCCGTCACATGGAGTGACAAATCCCAGTTTCGATTCGTGCCAACCCAACAAACACTTTCGGAGATACCCGTAGTGCACCTTTATAGCCACCTAGTTACGTTGTGACATTTGGCACACCCAAAGCATTCCTACAGTATCTGGGAGTTGCACAATCTCATGGTCTAAGGAAACGATACTTGACATTGAAAAGCTTTAGCAAACAAACTACACGATCTTGTGCTATGCTTAGGATTGGGTCTTGTCCATCACATCATTCTCCTAATGATGTGATCCCGTTATCAACGACATCCAATGTCCATGGTCATGAAACCATGACCATCTATTGATCAACGAGCTAGTCAACTAGAGGCTCACTAGGGACATGTTGTGGTCTATGTATTCACACATGTATTACAGTTTCCGGTTAACACAATCATAGCATGAACAATAGACAATTATCATGAAGTAGGAAATACAATAATAACCATTTTATTATTGCCTCTAGGGCATATTTCCAACACCTCCCCATTGCTCTCCGGGGCACATTCTCTCGGTTATTTGCCGAGACGTGTATCTGGAGAACAACGGGGAGGTGCTACCGAAATTTTGTCTCAGAAGGGGGTAGAGCATGGAGAATGTACTCAATCTACACATCCTTGGGTGGAATTAGGACCCTCTTTACCTATTAGAAATGTAGGTGGATTCAGTGCTGTCAATGCGGTAGAAAATAAATATTTGATGTGATTAATTCAAATAAAATCTTAATTTTGTTGTGTGGCTCCCAATAAAGCAGAGGATGGCAGATAATCAGTGGATGTATAGTGGTTTTACCCATGGCCCCATGGGAATCGAGTAACATCAGAGTGGATTGCTAAAACCGATGTGTTTTTAGGAAGACATTCCGTGGTCCAATGATAATGATCCCACATTGCCCGTGTGCGACATGTGGCAGACGTCACTCTAAAGGCAAGGACGAAATGACCTGGCACCTTCGCACGCACGGAGATATGGGAAACTTTGACACGCCGATAAACTTTGCCGAGCGGGACCGTGGTAGAGAGGAGGTGATGCGTCAACGCATCAGTGGTTATGTGGCCGACGGGGTCAGAGACATGCTAGATGATGTCATTGCTACAGAGGTGACACATGCGACACCTTCAGACAATGAACTAGAGGAGATGGAGGAGCCGGGGGAGCAGCCAAGGAAGCAGCCGAGGATGAGAATGTCAGATTTGCAATAATAGGTGATGGGGTCAATCCATATGGTAAGTCGTCCAATTCATACAGCTGCTGACCCGTGTTTGTTATTTCGCTCAATCTCCCTCCCGGTGTCCTAATGCAACGCGACACCATGTTCTTGTCGCTGATCATTCCAGGGCCCGAATATCCACGGGAGAATCTGGGAGTGTTAATGCAGCCGCTGGTGGATGATTTGCATCATTCTTGGTACTTCCCAAGGTTGACATACGACCGACATCTGTAGAAAAATTTCTTGATGAAAGTTTGGTTGATGTATTGCATGCATGACTTTCCCGGCTATGCCCTATTCTGCGGAAGGTGTACAAGTGGTAAGATGACATGCCCAGTGTGCATGCAGGCTCTACGTTTTATTTGGCTGCAGAAGCATCGCAAGTATGTAGCCTTTGACCAGCACCGCCAGTTTCTCCCTCCAGACCATCTAGACAGGAAAGACAAGAAGAACTTCATGAAAGGTCGGGTTGTCCATGAAGTAAATGAGATTCCAACATTTTTGGGGCAGATGTTCTTGCTTAGCTAAAAGCTCTCAAGCCTGAAGTCAAAGGGAAAGGCAAAGGCAAACGCTTCGAGGGATATGGTGAGACACACAACTGGACTCACATTAGCCCCTTCACGAAGCTTCCCTATTTCAAGGACCTCAAACTTCCTTATAACATCGATGTGATGCACACCGAAAAGAATGTCGCAATTCCCTTTTTCGCACGATCCTCAATATTCCTAATAAGACAAAGGATAATGTTCAAGCTAGAGCCGATCAACAAAAAAATTGTGATAGACCACGTCTAAACATGCAACCTCCCACAGGCGGTCGAAGAAACTGGTTCAAGCTAGAGGCTGACTTCGTCCTTAAACCGCCATAAAAGAAGGAGGTACTTATGTGGCTCAAAGACATTGTGAAGTTCACTGATGGTTATGCATCGAATATAAGTAATGGAGTTAATATTTCAACGGGCAAAGTCAACGGGCTCAAGAGTCATGACTATCATGTATGGATTGAGCGGTTAATGCCGGTGATGGTTCGAGGCTATGTCCCCGAGCATGTCTGGCAAGTGCTTGCGGAGCTAAGCCATTTATTTTGCACACTCTGTGCTAAAGAAGTATGTCCCGAGGTGATTGGACAATTGCATAAGAAGGCACCAGAGTTGATATGCAAGCTAGAGAAGACCTTTCCGCCAGGCTTCTTTACTCTGATGACACATCTTATTTTACACCTCGCGAAAGAGGTATTGTTAGGGGGCCCTGTGCAGAATCGTTGGCAGTACGGCCCTGAGAGACAGAACAAGCATCTCCGAAAGAAATGTGGAAACAAAGCTAAGATTGAATCTTCCATAGCTGAGGTAGTTATCCTTGAGGAGGTGTCAAACCTCAGGACATCGTACTATCCAGACCACGTTCCCAACCTGCATAATAAGTTGCCTCGATACAATATGGAAGAGCCCAACTATAAACCCAAGCTCGATCTATTCAGTGGGCAAGGTGGTAGGGTTAGGTGCTCGAAATCTTATAACATGCCAGAACAAGAGTGGGAGGACATCATGTTCTATGTCTTGCACAACATCAAGGAAGTTGAGGAGGAGTGGATGAGGTAATACCACCACACCATTCCTTTATGTCTTGCACAACATCATGTTCTATGTTCTCGTAGTCTAGGCCTAAACACCGCTTTTCTTCTGTCAGCCAATTCATTTATGAGGAGTGGAAGGGAATGATTGATCCTACTCAGGCAGAGGCACTTACTCTTCTTCGACATGGAAACCCTGGAAGGCAAAATTTTGTTGCTTGGTTCATGGCTAAAGTAATTTTTCACATTACCCTATTAAATACCTACTTGCACATTTTATTAGTTAACCAAACAATTTCAATTAAACTTGTAGGGAAAAGATCGGAACATATCTATGGATAACGAATTAAGATGGATTTCCATGGGTTTTAACCCTTCGGTCATGACATGTGAAAAGTATGATGTGAATGGGTATCGATTCCATACAGAGGAGCACCAGAACAACCGGCCTGATCCCAAAACTATAAATACTGGAGTGTACACCCCAGGTCAAAATGGAGTTTAGTATTACGGAAGGGTAGGAAAAATATACGAGCTTTCCTTCAGTTGTGGCCGCGAAACCCTAAGTCTCCCTGTGTTCAAATGCCGATGGTTCGACCTAGTAAAGGGGCTAAGACATATGACTTCGTATGGTTTGGTCGAAGTTAAACCATCAACCGTCTATGCTGGAGCCGATCTCTTTATTGCGGCTACCCCAGCCACACAAGTTTATTATCTGCCTTACCCATGCCAGAAAGAATACCTAAAGGGTTGGGAAGTTGTGTTCAAGGTGTCGCCACATAGTAAGTTACCAGACCCGAACGATGACAATTATTACAACATTAACCCCATGACTTACGAGGGAGTGTTCTTTCAAGAACAACCAGATGATGATGATGATGTGGCCAGAAGCGATTATGATGACTCCTTGGGTGATGATGATGTGGATCCAAATGATGATGATGATGCATGGAATGACGGTGAGACCATTGTTAATGAAAAATACATACTTATGCTAGAAGAGTTGTTAAATGAAGACGATGACGACGAGGAAGAGCCTCCACCTCCGTCCGACGATGAAGATGATATGTGTGATAGTGATACTGATAGTGATGATTCATATGGGTCCTAGTAGATGTACGTTTCATGTCTTTTTACTATGGTTTATTAATATGCTTATTTATCAATGTCTTTTTATATGGTTTTTTTCTTCCTTATTTTTATACTGATTGTTTATTCTCTTCTCAATGCAGGTTTGCTAAGCATGGGCAAGGGCAAAGCCGATGGCACGGGTTTACTAAGCAAACTCTAATCGATTACTAGTCGGAGTGGTCGAGCCCATAATATTCCGTCTTGACTACTTGAGGATGACTCCTCACAGGGAGGTCAAGGGAGAGGTGCCCCTAGAGGTGGAGGGGGTGCGGGGAGAGCCCCTAGAGGTGGAGGGGGTGCGGGAAGGGCCCCTAGAGGTGGAGGGGGTGGTCGGGGCCAAAAACAACACTCCCTCACTGACTTAGGGGTGCCTTTTACAAGGCCCTCTTGTAGTGAGGTACCCTCCTCTAGTGACAGGCCCTCCTGTAGTGAGGTACCCTCCTCTAGTGAGGTACCCTCTACTGAGGAGGAGGATTTTCGCGAGGAGGTTGAGGAGGAGGAGGAGGAGGAGTTTGGGGAGGGGGAGGAGGTTGGTGGTGGCAGGGAGGAGGAGGAGGTTGGTGTGGCAGGGAGGAGGAGGAGGTTGGTGGTGGCAGGGAGGGGGAGGAGGTTGGTGGTGGCAGGGACCGGGAGGGGGTTGGCAACAACAAGGGGTGGCTGTGTGGTCGATCAAGACTCCCCCCAAACCTGATACTGAAAGCACAACATGCTCCCTTGGTGGTTTTGATAATTCATGACAACATACATTGTCTCTTGGACTGATATTTTTACCTAATGTATTTCAGATACAGTCTATAGAGAGGTTTGGCAAAAGGAGATTGTGGACATACCCCAAGATGCAAGGAAATAGGTTGGCCAAGCTTCAAGCAAAAGGACTCTACATTTTATATTTGTGAGAAATCACTTTGAGTCCATAGGAAAGCCAATACTATCAAAAGGGGGTAAGGTTTTGTTGGTGAACAATATGCTCAAACATGCACAAGTGATAGTCGCCAAAAACATCCACAAACTCTTCCACCAAAGTTTGTTCTATACCTAACACTCAAAATCGGTGCAACCAACTTTCCCATACCGGTGCCACCGATTGCAGAACCTAGACAGACTCAGCCAAACCCTAGACACTTCGATGCAACCGATTCCATACCGGTGCCACCGAGTTTAGGTTGCCAACTTTATGTTACGCAAATTCACATTTTCGGTCCCACCGAGAATGTTGGATCGGTGTCACCGAGATTGGAAATCTGACTGTTGGTCACCTTATCGGTGCAACCGAGTTTCCTATATCGGTCTCACCGAGATTCAAAAGTTGCCACCTTTTGGTCACTCGGTACCACCGAGATTAACACATCGCTGTCACCGAGTTGGTCATTTTGTGTGTAACGGTTGGATTTTTGGGGATGCCTATATATACCCCTTCACCACCACCTACTCGAAAGAGAAGCACTCAAAACTATTCCACACTTGCCCCATCTAGTTTTCTGAGAGAGAACCACCTACCCTTGTGTTGAGGTCAAGATATTCCACTCCAATCATATGGATCTTGATCTCTAGCCTCCCCAAGTAGCTTTCCACCAATCTCATCTCTTCCACCATGCCAAATCTATGAGAGAGTGATTGGGTGCTGAGGAGTCTATCATCTTGAAGCACAAGAGCAAGGAGTTCATCGTCATTACCGAGCCTATTACCTTTTGGAGGGTGGTGCCTCCTAGATTGGTTAGGTGTCGCTTGGGAGCCTCCTACTTCGTGTTGTGGAGTGAACCAAGAAGTTTGTAAGGGCAAGGAGATCGCCTACTTCGTGAAGATCTATCCATAGTGAGGCTAGTCCTTCGTGGATGGAAGCCGTTATGGAATAGTCAAGGTTGCTACTTCCTGGACCCTTTTGGGTGGAGCCCTCCATGGACTCTCGCGACCGTTACCCTCCATGGGTTGAAGACTCCATAAATGTGGATGTACGATAGCGCCACCTATCGGAACCATGGGAAAAATCCATGCGTCTCCAACCGCGTTTGATCTACCTATCTCAACACTTTACTTCATATGCAATGTCTTTACTTTCCGCTGCCATATTCGTTGACATGCATGTGTAGGGCTGTTAGACTTGCTAGCTTTGCTAAAACTATTAAAATCTGTCAACCAATTAACTTGGGAAAAGTTAGGTTTTAAATTCCTGCTAGTAGTCTATTCACCCCCCCCCCCCTCGAGACACTCTTCTAGTGATCCCTCAATTGGTATCAGAGCACTGGTCTCCATTGCTTTGGTTTAATCACTAAGGAGGAAGATGGATGTGTCTAGTATAGGGAATTTGAGTTATAGAGTCCCCATTCTTGATGGAGAGTACTATAGTCAATGGAAATCTTTGATGCTTGAGCTGTTTAATGAATTTCAATTGAGCAAATATGCTATGCGCCCCAATGAGCCTCCTATTAATCCTTCGCATCCCACACACGAAGAGGAAATTGATATGCTATGCAATCTTAGAACTGTTAATCTTATTATTAGAGCATTGCCTAGAAATATGCTTAACCAAATGAAGAATTTTGCATGTGCTTACACTTTTTGGAATGATTTGGAGAAATGATATCCAAATTATTCATTAAGTAATCTTGATGAAATTCTTCATAAAACCATTGCCTTTCACAAAATGTCGCCTAGTGATCCTAAATTTGATGCTTGTCTATTTGAGCTTAGAGACCTCATGCATGCTAAAGGAGATGTCACAACTATCAACAATATCATTATAGAGGCCCTTCGCATTCATAATTTTGAACATTGTCATGATCACCATCCTAACGAATCTCTTGTTCTTTATGATGAGGATTTTCCACTTGATGATGACAGTGTGGAACATGGCTACTATGATGAAGATGAGCTGTTCTACATCGAGTATGAGAAGATTATGAAGAATCTAAGTCTAATGGCAAACTTCAAGTATTACATGTCCGAAGGAAAAGAGTGGATTCTCGATAGCGGATGTACCGATCATATGACCGGAGATAGAGAAATGTTAGAAGAGATTACACCAAACCATGGACCGCGAAGGTACGTAACATTTGGAGACAACTCCAAGGGTAAGATACTTGGTCTTGGTAAGGTGGCCATATCCCATGATAGTTCTATTCAAAATGTTATGCTTATTGAATCTGTTGGCTATAATCTTCTTTCCATGTCTAGACTTGCCGACTTCAGTCTCAATGTGTTATTCACGAAAATAGATTCTCAAGTGTTTTGTCAAGATAATCATAAAATGGTCTTTACCGGTATCCGTAGAGGTGATCTATACATTGTCTATTTCACTAAGAGATCCAAACCTCGCACTTGTTTAATTGCTAAATCTTCTAAAGGTTGGCTTTGACATAGAAGATTAGGACATGTTGGCATGCGTTATTTAGACAAACTTATCAAAGGTGATCATATACTTGGTGTTAAAGATGTTGTCTTTGACAAAGATAGACTTTGTAGTGCTTGTCAAGCTGGAAAGCAAGTAGGTGGAAGTCATCCTGTTAAGAATATCATGACTACTAGAAGACCACTCGAGTTACTTCACATGGATCTTTTCGGTCCCAATGCTTACAAGAGTCTAGTTATAGTTGATGATTTTTCCAGATTTACATGGGTATTCTTTCTTGATGATAAGTCGGAGGTTCAAAAGATTTTCAAGAACTTCGCTCACAAAGCGCAAAATTAGTTCGAAGTGAAGATCAAGAAGGTTCGGAGCGATAATGGATCGGAGTTCAAGAACAGCCATGTGGATACCTTTCTTGACAAAGAAGGTGTCTCACATGAGTTCTCGGCCACGTACATGCCTCAACAAAATGGAGTTGTTGCGAGGAAGAACCGGACACTCATTGAGATGGCAAGAACGATGCTTGACGAATACAAGACGCCAAAACACTTTTGGGCAGAAGCCGTGGAAACAGCATGTCATGCCACAAACCGACTTTACTTGCACAAGCTTCTAGGTAAAATGGCATACGAGCTACTCACCGGTAACAAACCCCAAGTTGGATACTTTCGGGTATTCGGCTCCAAGTGCTACATTCTTGATAAGCATCGTCGTACTAAATTTCCTCCAAAACTCATGAAGATCTACCCATAGTGAGGCTAGTCCATCGTGGACGGAAGCTGTTATGGAATAGTCAAGGTTGCTACTTCGTGGACCCTTTTGGGTGGAGCCCTCCGTGGATTCTCGTGAAAGTTATCCTTCGTGGGTTGAAGACTCCATAAACATGAATGTACGATAGCGCCACCTATCGGAACCACGGGAAAAATCCATGCGTCTCCAACTGCGTTTGATCTACCTATCTCAACACTTTACTTCATATGCAATATCTTTACTTTCCGCTACCATATTCATTGACATGCATGTGTAGGGATTTTAGACTTGCTAGCTTTGCTAAAACTATTAAAATCTGTCAACCAATTAACTTGGAAAAGGTTAGGTTTTAAATTCCGCTAGTAGTCTATTCACCCCCCTCTAGACACTCTTCTAGTGATCCCTTAGATACGGAGGAGCAGAAGTGGATCATTACGCCAAAGGGGAAAGAGTAAGTGCCTCATAATCATATTTGAATTATTTTGCTTGTAAACATGCTCATATTTTCTATATTTTGTAGGGGCTGGGAGGTTCCTCCAAAAGCGCGTGTTCCGAACAGTGTCATCACTATCTTGCTGAAGGAATATTGGTCAGGGTTGTTCGTTCCGGACCCAGTCAAGCACCCGGAGCACCGGGTTTTGGTTATGACCTGGAACGACTACAAATTGGCTACCCATGCGGACTATCCGACACATGCTAAGGCCGTGGAAACAAATTTTTGGGTAAGTTCTCTTCAAAAGCATGAGTCTTGAGTTTCGTCCATAGTTTTCCATCGAATGGTTTGACTCATGGCTTCTTCCATTCTGTTATCATGAATAATTGTAGAAATACTATCGAGCTCTTGAGGAGAACAAGCCCATTGCCGAGAAGCTGTTCCAGAGAGCTGCAAAGAAGCAGGCCCGCCAGATCCAGTACGAGGTGCGCTGGTTGGCCATCTCGCAATATTATTACAACTATCGTGACATCAAGATTCCCAAGGATTTCTCGCGGGAGGAGAAACTTACCTTGACTAAGGAGCAATACATGTTGGTAAGTATAACAGACTTTTCATTCCGATGTTTGTGTTAAATTTCATTGTTTCGGGTCAACATGCCACTATGCTTTCATTATGTAGGCGTGTCCTGGTTGGTGTTATGGAAAAAAGGAATCATGGGAGGCATTGGTTGATACATGGCTCGGTGATGATGAAAAGTGGGCTGCTAAAGCATCCAAAACCGGGCTAATCGAGGAAATGACGGAACACATAGTCAGAGAAACCGGAACCATTGGGGCCACAAGAAAGTTCAGGTATATCTATGTACATGAAACATTTTTCTTCTTCTATGTATGACTAACCTCTGTTTGGTGCTACTTGGTGGTGCAGGAGAAGAAACTGAAGCGGCCGCTCTCAAAAATGGAGGCGTGGGAGCTAGCCCATGTGCGGACTAAGCCCAAGGAAGGCAAGGGCAAGTACTACGGCAACTCCAGCGAGCACCTTGAGACCTAAAAGAAGGTGTATAATTTGTACAATCCTAACACATCTGACCCCATAAAAGAGGCTACGAACGACAGGGCGGTGGTCGACATAGGGACGAAGAGTCATGGTCGACAGCGAGTTCTGGATGCCATGGTCACTCCTTCTATCTCCTACACACAGCTCCGAGTTACCAACCCGAGCCTAAGCCCGCAGCCGAGGATGACAAGTGCACACTCAATGTCCCTCATAGCCCAACAACACTATAAGAATTTTCCCTCTTATCTTCCTTTTTCTCATTTTATTTTCCACACCAAGATGTTCTTATGAGTTTCATCATGTTATATTAAAGGCCTGCATGGAGTACCAACGTTAGGAGACCATCGCGTGGAACGTGAGACTTGCAGTAGTCTCGGACCACGCCAGTCGCATGATGAAGGTTAGTTTAGCCCCTTTCATTTGATTTTCACATTTGCATTCTCATTTCTTCTAACCTTCGTGTGTGCTTGGTCAACTAACATGCAACTCGTTTTTGAGTCCATGGTGGCCGGAACGGTTCCTGTAATGGAACCACCACCACCACCTGTTGGAGAACAACCAATTCTGCTTACGTTTGAAGACTTTGTGGCACAACTCTGTCTGACTCCGGTTAGTACATCCCCAAACTATCCAACTACTTATCGTGCATTCAACACTATCATATATCTCTTTAAGATCTATTTTCAAACATGCAGGGAACTAATTGATCCTCCGTTGGTGGTGGTGCCAAATATGGCATCACTCCTGAGTCACGGAGCCCGGTCACTCCAATCCACCGAGGAGGTGGCGGTGACGGTCTTGCCGGTAGCGCTGGCAGTGACGACCTTGGCTTTGCCGGTCTTGGTTGTACTGAACTTGGTGGTGGACCTCCTGACGCTTAAGCCTCTTGGTGGTGGTGGTCATGACTTATCTTTCATGCATTCATATTATGTTGTTCAGACACATGTTGTGTTGTTTCGACGTATGTTTTATTGATTTCACGTATGTTGTGATGGTAATACTTATATTGTGATGACAATGATGTGGATTTGTGTCATATATATGTTGTGTACTATTTGTGATATATTTGTGTTGTATATTATCGAGAAATAAAACAAAAACAAAAAACAACACATATGCCGACAGTGTAACCGTCGACGTAGCCCTGCCTTCGGTGCATCAGAATCTGCCACGTGGCAGGGCTACGCCGACGGCGTAGGTCCTGGCCTATGCCGACGGTGTAACCGTCGGCGTAGCCCCGCCTTCGGGTGCGCCAGAGTTCGCCACGTGGCAAGGCTATGCTGACGGTATAACCGTCGGTGTAGACATTGCAACGTGGCAACTTTCTGTTGGTGGACGAACTCCACCGTCGCCGTCAGCCGCCGTCACGAGAGAAAGGACGCCGACGCCCATCTACGCCAACGGTAGAAAGGACGCCGACGCCCATCTACGCCAACGGTCGTATGGCCGGAGGTCGGCATAGGATACCTACGCCGACGGTTTTTCTACGCCGACAAAAGTGCCTGGGTACACCGACGTTCGCGATCCCGACGGACCTACGCCGACGGTATTCTGCCCTATACCGACGGGGCCAGGCCGTCGACGTAGGGACCGATTCCGGTAGTGCAGCGACAATTACGACATCAACGCATATACAAAAACGCCACATCAGAAACCACAACAGGGAGATACTCATCGAGCATCGCTAATTTTTGCGTCTAGCTTCTTTTCAGCTTCACCGATGACCTCCAGTTGCTCCAACAAGGTAGTCAGTTTTCTCAAGGTGTGAAAAGATCGACACCCACAGGTTGGCTTGTATCAATAATGCATCCATCGGCGACACCACACACCACTTGCAGTTGTTGCCTTCTCTGCCTCACATCAATGGTGTACCTGCTGATGCCACAACAGGTGTTTGTCTCTCTGATGACTTCCTAACCTGTAAATTATTATTTTTTGTTCCGTGCCAATGCTACGCAAGGCTTGCCGTTGGACAGGGGCATCAGCTTGACATGAATGTACTCCCATTTTATGTTCTTAAGAATTAGTAATTGATGTCTTACTCTATAGATTTGTATTTGAAAATTGTTGATTATTCTAGCTCGCCAGGTTTCCTGATGATGCGCGGAGAACTGTCTTCTATCAAGGTAAGGGTGTTTCTCTTTTGTAAGATTTAGAATATTTGCCAGGTAGCTGTAGGTATTTTCAGTGTCCTGCTCAATTATATTTCTGCAACGACTGACCAAGTTAATTTCCTCTGTCTCATTCCCCTACTAGATCATGTAGCAATACATATATTTTTATGAAAATGTCTGTTTTTGTACTGATAGTAACTTCAGTATATCACATGTTGTAATGGTCTGGTGCTATAGTAGATATAAGGAGCAACAGTAAAAAGGAAGTTTGGTTTCAGGTGAGGATCCCCTTTTCCCAAATACTTACTGATAGCATTCTTTTGGTTTCATATGGCATCCGTCTAATATTTTTGGCAGCATTTCTACTAAATTGGAGAGGCGGAACAAACTTGATACACTAAGTAATATTGGTCATTCGAGGGCTTCGGGTTTTGTGTCTGTGATTTGCTTTCAAT
Organism: Hordeum marinum; assembly: GCA_022496015.1. NCBI lineage: Eukaryota > Viridiplantae > Streptophyta > Magnoliopsida > Poales > Poaceae > Hordeum > Hordeum marinum. The sequence continues at coordinate 47,256,136 of CM039676.1, forward strand.
TTTGCAAGCTGCTAACTGTACTTCGAAAAGATCAATTATTGGCTGCCAAAATCTACTTATGTGTTGTACATAAGGGCCAATAATGTAACATACTCATTTTATCGTTATGCAAAACAAGAAATATATGAATGTGTCTATCTAACTATATTCTACTCCCTCCGTCCGGAATTACTTGTGCTCAAAATGAAAAGAAATGGATGTATCTAGATTTAAAATACGTCTAGATACATCCATTTATAGGACAAGTAATTCCAGACGGAGGGAGTATATCGTAACAACATCTATAGACATCTAAATGGTCGAGATGACCTTATGAAATTGATACATTTTAGCCTAACTTGAAGTATGGCCGTGGAAGATTAATTGTTATTACTCGCAGCTTTTTGGGTGAACTGAAAATTTATTCTCAATGTTCGGAACACCATTTGATACACTGATAATGCACATAGGGCTTCCACATTAGTACATTTTTTTCTTTCACATCTATATAATATAGTTGCTGCTTTTTCTCTTGCAAATTCTTTGCCCAAACTTCCCGCAGCAACGCGCAAGGTATCATCTAGTTTATTGGGCAAGAGGGCAGTCACTAGATTTCAAGAGCAATCTCTTTTGTTGTGAAATAAGTAATTACCGCCGTGCCACAAAATAAAACAATACAAAAACATATAGCAAAGGAGGAACAGAAAAGGAGAAATGACTGATATGATACTCTTTGCACATAATCAGAATGGAAGCCAGACAGCAAAAGGCATGAGCACCGACAGCAAAAGGCATGAGCTAGCACCGACGAAACAATAGTGACAAGAATGAGCATTACCTTGGTGCTGGTCTACTGGATGTTGTTCAGTGACCTTCTGCCATGATCCATCATGGTACAGTAGGAAATAATCCCGACCTTTCTCTAAGATAAGACAGAACCTATAACAAACAAAATCGGGATTCACACTCAGCAGCGAGTACACTGAATGAACCCAAACACCTGACAAGCGAATGGGCGTCAATCACCTTGCATGAGCAGATCCTAACTGGCATAACACTACACAGAAAAGCTCAACATATAACCCCGGTAGTCATTTTTCAATTCATATATAAGCTCACTTCAGCGAGAAGTGAGAACAGATTTTCCTAATTCCAGTTACATCATCAGCCTTGATGCATGATTACATCGAAAGCGTTAGTAATAAGAAAATTGTTAAATAATATTCTCATTTTCAAAAGGCAATCCAAATTATGGTGGGGTTATTCCTTCTTCAGTGCGACATGCCTTTTCCCTTTTCTGATTGAATCTTGCACGCGCGAAATCCTCACTTCAGAATCCTGAGATCTTATTTTCTTCCACAACTCTTCATAAGACTTGGGTATAGTGTAATACTCATGAAACATTAGTCCAGTTGCCGTACAGGAGGACGAAATGCAAATTAGATCATTAATTAGAGTTGTCATGCTGAATGCATGTTGTTGCTAGAGAGAAGGTAGTAGTACAAGTTAAGAAGTTGTACCATTCACGATGATTGCAGTAGGTGAGAAGATGATCAGCAATGGTGAAGGGCGGACGGACGGGCGAATCTTCTCCTTTGTGTCGTGGACCTGACACAACGTCGTTGGCCGCTCAAATGATTGACTGCTCAGAGAATGCACGACAACCGGATCCGGGAGTGGCACAATGAGGTAAATTGAGTTGTTGCTGATGGAAGGAAGGTTCTTGGCCTTTACGGACAAGCACCTGTCCATGGAGACAAACAATGCCCGGTCGCCGGGGCTGCTTACTGGAATCAGTTCCCAGTGCCCGAGACTTACATCAACCTTGAAGATGACAATGACGTAACGTCGCCACTCCTCCACATCACGGCCCACCAAGTTCATAGACTTGACAACAAGTAGCATGTGGCCATCGGACTCCACGAGATAGTAGCTGCAGAAAAATAGGTTGCCAAACTTAATTGGAACATGAGCAACGACAGGGCCAGGATGGAGTGGTTTTGCAGGGTAGACTTGCACAATCTGCCTTGACGTCTGCAAGAAACCGTAAAGCTGACCTTGGAAGGGCAAGGTATTGGAAAGATACATATCTTTGTGAATGACTTCCCAGCTTGAGTGGCCTGCATCAGCACTGAGCACCACAGATGACCAAGGGAACCAGGCCACAACGGCAATGGAAGCGGTGGATGACACACTGGTACAAACTGCAGCGTTCATGCGGAGCACGCAGTTGCGGTTCTGGATCAGCTTCTGGTAGACGGGGACGAGGGATGGGAAGTCGACCACGACTCGTGTGAAGGGGTGGAGCACGCGGATCCTAGTGGTTCACTTGTGAAGCAGGATGACAAGACCATCAGTGAAGCCTATGATCCTGTGGCGCTGGAGCTCGGGCAGGCCGACGCGGAGGCACCTGACAGTTCGGTTCTGGAAGAAGGTTATCTGGCAGGCGTCGTCCGGGCGGACGGCGTCGCCGTCACAGAGCGCGACCCAGTGGACCGGGCGGAGGGATCGTGTCCGCAGGGTGGGGTCTCGCGGATTGGGCGCGCAGGTGCGCCATCCGGAGCAGACCGCGCGGAAGGCGATGTAGTCCACCACGTCGAATCTCAGCACCAGCGCGGCGACTTGGTGGACTATGTCGTCCGGGAGGGACGCCCAGCCGGTCGCCTGCGCCGGAGCGGGGACAATCCGGCGTTTGGGGGGGAGGGGGGGAGAAGGGGAAACGATGGACCTTTACGCTTCCGGCCGGCCGGAGCAAAAGAAGGCGCCTTTCTCCCCATCCCGCACCTTCGGCTTGTTCGGATGCGTTGCTCTCAGCCCCTCGCTCATCGGCAGGGGCTAAATAGGCCTCCTCCGATCAGTCTGCGACTCGGCCTCCTCCGATCTATCCTGTCTGCGATCCCAAATCGGAGGAATTAATGGATCTGAGCGGCGCCTGGAAAGAACATCCAGCCACGTATTTAGACACGGCGCATCAGTAAATCGAGTGGAGAAATAAGAACCTCTCGTGGAGTAGGAACCGGCTCCTCTACCGTGCCTTCGAGCACGGCACGGCTGCCGTGTCTCCTGCGGACGCTCACGGACGCCCGACGGACAAACTGATATGGGCCCGAAAATTACCGAAAGCTCATTTACCCAGCCCAGCCGTTAGATATCACATGCCTTATTTTTAAAAGTAAATACTCCCTTCGTCCGATAAAGCATGTGCATGCCGAAATTTTACGAAAAACACCTTACCTTCCTTCCGACAAATGTCGCAGCCCACCGCTCATGCTCGGTCACCTCGCCACGCGCCGGCCGTTTCCTCCGTCACCTCGCCTCACCTCGCCTTGCCACGCGCCGTCCGCTTCCTCCGTCGCCTCGCCGACCGCCGGCCACCTTCTCCCTCTCGTCTCGCCTCTTCTCTTCGTCCGCACGAGGAGCTCAAGAGGTAAGAGATCCCCTTTTCTTCAAAGCTAGCGATTTGTCGTCTCCGGCGGCGGCGTTGCCCTGAGCCACTTGAATTGCTCCAGCCACTGCCCGGTGGTCGTCCTGGGAGCTGGGGGCGTGGAAGCCGCTGGGGATCAACGGCCGTCTCCTGTCTGCTCACCAACATCCTGAAGATTCATCACTTGCCTTGCATCCTGCAGAGGAGTATAAGTGGCATAGGTTTGTTCTTCTATGATTTGCATATACTCTTACATTCCTGAAGATGGTTCGATCATCTTACTCAAAGCAAAATTCTGATAATGCTACTCTGGTGAACTTACTGACATTCAACCAGAAGGCCATCTCTCCCGCTTTCCTGATTTGCATATTCCCGAAGATGGATGATGATAATATTGTTTGTACGTACATTCCTGATCATCTTAGAAAGACCAGATGGGAATATGCGCTGATTTGCATATTCCTGAAGATGGATGATGGTAAATTTGTTTGTCTGCCTGAATTTCTGATAATGCTACTCTGTTCTCCAGTTTCAAAAAGCTTAGATGAGCTTGTGTCTGTTATCACATACGGATTAGAAACAGCAAACAAGAAGGCAATTTTTGTTCTGACTAAATTCAGTTATAACAAGTTTAGTTTTCTTATGACTAAATTCAGTTATGTTTCATATTTTTGTTCTTGGCATTTGTCACTAGGCTAACAATATTTTGGAAAAAACATGGTAGAACATGGATGATTCATCTTGCTTTCTCCCACTTAACATTCAGTTAGCTGAAGAACATGTTTATGCAGACCAAGAACATTCAGTAACTTCTTTGACACTAGAGGTGATCACATTCAGTTTTCTATTGTGTTTGAAATTAATGAACAAGCGTAATGTACATAAATTGGAGCTCGGGTTCTTCTTCTCACCAGCAGCAACACGAGCAGGGGAGCTCCGGGCGGCAGCACGAGCAGGCCCGCCGGGGAGGAGCAACAACTTGCAGACGATCAGCAAAATGAGCTCGAGGTTGAGGATGAACTTGAGTTCGAGGCCCGCCGGAAGCTCCAGGTCCAGACGCTCGAGACCCAGGTGCGCGCAGGTCCTGGTCGACGGCGGCGCAGGCCCTGTGTGGCAGGTAAGGATAGCAGCGCAGCCCGGGGCGGTGGGAGGGGATAGCAGCGCAGCCCTGGGTGGCGGGAGGGATCACGGCAGGAGAGGATGGCGGTGGCGCAGCGCCCTTCAGCCGATCCGTCGCCCGTCGAGTGGTCTCCGCGGAGGATCAGGTGGACGATGCGGCGCAGCACGCCTCCATGCGGGCGACGCAGGTTGGGAGGGGAGGCGATGGTTCTCATCGGTGGCGCAGGCCCTGGCTGTCGTCACGCGCTCGGCCCTACGGCGGGTGTCGACGATGGCTTGGGCAACCACGGTGCGTGTGGGCGATTGAGAAAGGAGGAAGAAGCAGCGAGGACTGATTAGCAGGAGATTTAAAGATGGAAGGTTTTTTTAAGATTGTGAATGAACTAAGCCTGGACATGGTTTTTCGGACGGAGGGAGTATTTCACACGCCTTTATCTAAAAAAAGGGATATCACACGCCTGAACCTATTAACTATTTATTTTTTGAATGGAACTGATTAGGGCGCTACTACAAATCATCCGGCTGATTTCAGGGGAAATTAGTCGGGTCCCCAACTGTTGGATCCGACCCGACGCGGCCATTGGATTCGTCAGCGCATCGATCTCAGCTCATCTTCATCTACCTGTAGGAAAGCGATGGCAACATACGCACTCTCCATCGACTGAGTTGGGCATTTGGTGGCAATGACAGCGCGACGATGTTCATTGGAGTGCCAACTCCAACGCGGCGGTGCTCCACTCAGCTCCGGTGGTGTTCCATTGCAGCCGCGACACCGGTGCACGGTGCTCCAATGCAGCGCCAGCGGTGCTCCGTCGTAGCTCAGGTGGTCCTCCATTACAGCCGCAGCAGCGGCGTGTGGTGCTCCAATGTAGCGCCAGCGGTCCGCCAAAACTTCGGTTGAAAGTGCTAGTTATCGACTAGAAGGGGTGAATAGGCGATTTTTATGAAAGTCTTCAAAACAGTAAATGTATTCGAATGTAGCGGAAATGTAAACATGATCAAGTAGCGATACAATCAAGAATCTAGACAGGACATGCAACATAGTGAAGACATTCAAGTAAGTTAAGTATTATCATCATGAAGACTAAGATGAGTCGAAGAAAAACTTAGATAGTATGAAGATAAATAGTTAATATGACTATCTTCGGAGAAAGTCTTCAAGTAATGATCAAGCGATGACTTCACAGTTCAGAGTAGGAATGTAAGAGAGTGAAGGATAGAACCAGTTATTTGACGAAGACACGGGATTTATTGGACCAGTTCCAATTGATGTGACAACTGTACGTCTGGTTTGGGAGGCTGAGATTTAACTCAGAAGACCTCGTCTTCACCTTATTCCCCTTGAGCCGAAGTCACTTAGACAATGCCCAATCACTCTGGTAAGTCTTCAGGGGAGTCTTCCGAAACCCGTACAAACTTGGTCACCCGGCAATCAACAATGACTCTTGGACGCTCTAGACCCAGACGCCTAACCGTCTGGAAGATCACAGTCTTCAAGTGTAATAAGTCTTCAGTTCTCTTAGAACAGAAAGTCTTCCGTGATGCTCAAACACTCTAGCTCTAGGTGTTTAGGTGTATCCTCGTAGGATGTGTATCTCTCAAAGTCTTTGAGGTGGGTTGCTCCAAAACGCAACAACCGTATCTCTCTCTGAGCACCCACCTTCTTATGGTGGAGGGGTGGGCTATTTATAGCCAGCGGGCAACCCGACCTGATATGACTGAAATGTCCTTGGGTCACTGGCCAACCGACATGTGTCACAACGGTCGGATTTCAAATACACACAACAACTTTACTTGGGCAACAATTAAAGCTGACTCAACCAGCGCTAGAAGAGTTTTCCTCTCAATGTCTTTGCTCGAAGACATAGGTATGGCTTGAGCATCACGCCAGCATCTGACTTTGATCACATCGACCCCACTTAACAGTACGGTGGTTCCCATGACTCAGGAAAGAAGAAACAAAACTACCAAAAGATATCGTCTTCGCGTTTCATTGTCTTCGGACAAATGTCTTCATCCTCCACCAATGGCTTCAACCGTCATCAATGTCTTCAGACATTTTTGGGGTCTTGTTTGACGGCTAAACCGAAACTCTAGGGACTTCTCTCTTTGTTAACCTGTGAACTCTCACAAACACATTAGTCCCTCAACCACGCTTGTCTTCAATACTCCAAAACCAAACAAGGGTAGCACTAGATGCACTTACAATCTCCCCCTTTTTGGTGATTGATGACAAACTGGTTGATGTTTTCAACGGGGATAACAATATGTGAAGATAAGGTTTTGATGATTTTGATTGCAAGATATAGAGATCTCCCCCTGAAGATGTGCATATGAAGATTGTGCTTTGAATCCAAATGCACATGGAAGGTTGTAGTTTGTGGAGAACTCCCCCTATATCTTGTAATCCAATCACTATGCGTTTAACCGATATAACGAAGATAATGAAATGCACAATGAAGAATGGGCGTCTGCAAAATGGCTTCAGGCGCATGAAATAACTTGAAGAAGCGTCAAAGAGTACGGTAAACATAAAGTGCAGACGTCCATCAGGAGTTAAGTTTTACAACCCAAAACGGCAAATGTTCAGAAACGAGAGTTGTAAACTTAGCAAAAAATAACACCCAGCCCTTATAAGTAGACCCGTTTGAAGACTATCACCCAATGCTTCTCCCCCTTTAGTCATCGAGTGACCAAAAAGGAACGAAGACATTGAGAACTATGCGTCCCCAACAGGTGTTGATGAAGACAGTGCAGTAGGGTCTTGATTTGCTAGTGCAGAGGATCTTGGTGTAGTGCCGCGATGTCGAGTCAATGGAGGCAAGGAAGTTGCATCATCAGCTTCTTCCGCAAGCCTGACGTTGACGAAAGGATCTGACGAAGAGTAGTCACTGTCTTCGACAGATGGGATCTGGCGCCACTTCTCTGCACTAGGAGATGGTGCACAAAATCGGTAACGTGGGTGAAATCCATCTTCACAAAGCTCATGCTCATGTGCTAGCATAGTCAGAGTCCTCCATGAGCGACGACTTGTTTCATAAGCAACAAAGGCATTTTTGGTTGCCAAGTTGCAAACATGGTTGAGATCTTGCACAACTGAGTGCATCTGACGTCGAGTCCACTCATGATGCTTATCTTGCTTCTAGATGAGTGAGACTAGAAGCTCACGATTAGTGAGTGCATGCCCTCTTCGAGGCAGAGTACTGGATGTGGCTTTAGTGTTGGTAGAAGTAGAACTCTGTTGGCGTATGGCACCAACGAGTCTTGCCCTTGATGGATCAGAGGGAATAAGAAGACCCTCAACATCAGCAGTTCCACTGGTGCCTTCGACAATTGGGTTCTTGCTCTTGGATGGATACAAATCTGCTTGCACAACTTCAATATTGGGAAGATAAATGCCATGGTTGCGAGCAGAGGGAAGAAACCTGGTGTTGGTTCTGTACTTGATGAAGCGCATGATCCAAGGAGTGTATATCTTTGGCTCAAGGACATTGATTCCATTGGCAGCAAGGTTGCAAAGAAATAGGTCTTGAATATTGAACCTGATGCCATAGACAATGTTGTAGAGCAAAGTCTTAAGAGGCCCTTCAATCTTGCGAGATGAGTTGTGCCCTTTAATTGGCTAGATGGTATGATGAAGTATGTGATAGATAGTCCTGGGCAAGTACTGAAGATCATCCACAAAGAATGAAGTGGGCAACTCTGCATCTTGAGCCAAAGGCTTCATCAGTGTAAGCATCTCTGTCATATTGGGTTCTCGCATATGGAGTAGGCTTTGAGTGGCAGCCGCATAAGCTTCAAAGTGAGGATCCAAATCTTCACCAGAGGCAGCAAGAGGTGTTGCAGGAAAGAAATCCAATGGTGAAGTAGTGATGTGTTCATCCCTTATCATAAATTCCATCTGCCAGGTGTTCAAGTCATGACCGAAGCCTGAGATGTGAAGGGTTGCATAGAACTGGAGGATGAGTTCTTCATTCCAGTCTTCATGATCTGTGCAGAAAGGCAGCAAGCCCACATCTCGAAGACAATCTAGTGCCTGGTCAAAACAAGGAAGACCTTTCATAGCTTCAAAGATGTGATGATTGTGGGGAAAGATCCTCTTCTGGCCATAGAGCATGCACATGTAGTACTAACGTTGTGGAGCACTCCAGAACCTGTCAGATTGTATCTTTGCTCTCTTGTATGTATTGTGGTCGGAGTCGAAGAAAGTGTTGTTCAGCCTGAATCTTTCCAACTCAAAGACCAAAGGTCTTGCTGGGCCTGACTGTCGAAGACTTAGAATTCGAGGCATATCATTTATGATAGAGGGGCGGCGATTCAGGTTGAACTCATACCGAGGGCCCATCCTTGGTGGTGCAACAAGGCGAGGCCATCTTGTAGGGACTATCGCTCCTTCCCTATTATGTGCCAACACAATGTTGTCTTCATTGTCTTCAGTAGATGGCGTGATAGGGACAGGAGGTCCATAAAGGGATGGGGCATTGCCATCGCCCATGGTGACATCGGCAACATTGTCTTCAGCTGCCATGACTCAGTGGTAGGTTTGTTGGGAGGAACATCTTCAATTCGCAGCACATCATCGACTGGTGCAGTTGGGGAAACACACACTTCGTCTTCAGGAATTGGAGACATGAGAGCTCGAGGTCCTCTACAAAGACGTTTGAGTGGTCAAGTGCGGTTGATAGGTTCAATCTCCTTAGGTGTAAATGGAGATTCTGGCGAGGCTGACACAGACGGGAAGAATGGAGGTGATGGTGTACCAGGTTCATCTTCAGGCACATCTGGACGAAGAGGAGTTCCAATGTCCACATACTCACTGGTTGGTTGGGGAGAGTGGACCATTGGAGCATCCACTTGCAGCATAGGTTCTGGCTTGACATTGTCTTCTGGACCAATGTCTTCATGGGCATTGCCTTCAGCTGTGGCAATGTCTTCGCTAGCTAGCATCTCTTCGGGTTTCCGAGTCTCTATGGAAGTAGACTCGTGCAGTACAACTTGTCTTTCCAAGTTTTCTAATGCAGGGGTTCCATAGAAATTGGCGTAACGAGCAGAGGCTCTGGAGGAGCAGGTGTTGATGATGGAGCAGAGGGTGGTACTGGTGCTGGGTCTTGCGCTGGTTCTGAAGGCTTGGGTTTTCTTGTCTTAAACCTCTTTGGAAGTTGGGCTTCAGAGGCAGACGCCTTGCGCTTCTTGGCTTAGGCTTTGGCTTGCTTAGTCTTCTTGCTTGACGAAGCAATGGTAGAAGGGCATTTCCGTGGGTTGGCAAACCCAACGGGAAAGACTATGCCATGGTCTTCAGACCGATTAGGAGTAGGCTGGTCCGAAGACATTGAAGCTGGTTATGAGCGAGCAATGACTTCGGGTGCAAGCGCAGGCTGTCCAGGCACCTTTCTCTTTAGCATGTCATTGTGGGCTTGTACCATGATCCTGGTCTTTCTCTTGAGGTGTGCAAGGATGCCCTTGACTGCTTCACATCTCTTCTCAAACTCATCTTTGAGATCTGCCATCATCAGCCGATAAGCTTTTATCTGCTCGGCATTGACTTTGTGCACATTTTGCTTGAAGAACTCCTTCTCATGGCTGATCTTGGCCTTTGTGTTCTTGGCCTTCTGAGCCACAGTCAGTTCCTCATTCACAAGTCCTTGGAACGTGACATTCAGGCCAATTGGGAGCCGAAGTGCATCAATGCTGATGGTGGGGTCAGCGAACCATTCATCAATGAAATGTTCGAAGACGATAGGGTCAAACAGAGGTAAGCCTTTAAGCCGCTTGGCTTCCTCTTCTTTCAACTGAATAAGCCTGGCCAAAGCTTCGTCTTCAAACTTGTCATTCGATAGCTTAATCTTGCTGTTGCATCCATCAAAGGCAGAGTCGGCTCCAGGCCACAAGAAGCAACAACCTTTCTCTTCATACACCTGTGAAGGCGACCTTCAGATTTTTCTTCCTCAGGATTTGCAGAAGGGGACTGTGAAGCTTGTGGAGAAGACTCATCTAGAGGTGGAGCCTTGGAAGACTTGGGCTTCAAAGACTTTGGCTTTGAAGACTTTGGCTCTTCCAAAAGCTTCGAGTGTGGCTCAGGAGCAGTTTCTCGCTCAACAACCTCCTCATCTGACTTTGTGGGATATTGGATGCCAAGGATGATTGATGGATGTGGATTCTGTGGCATTGGGGGACTGAGCATACAGGGGTAGAATCCCCATCTTGATGGCATCAGCCTTTGTCTTCGGATGAAGATTTCTGTATATGATGTGTGTCCAGGGTGCATTCTCAACACATTTCTCAGCATACTCATCAGTGACGAAGCGATAGTAGAACCACTCCACACTCCAGTATCTTCGTATCCATTGGAGGCGATTCTTGCATTTGGTGTATGTCTACTCTTTATCAGACTTGTACAACTCATAGAGATTTGGGGGTAGATCCTTAGCAGTGTTCTTGCGCCTCTGCTTCCCACCCTTCTTGACTGGTTTGTCATCAGCCATTGACTTCGCCAAAGGCTTCGCCAAAGGCTTCATAGGAGAGCACAAGTAGGAACACACACCAGAGGATTCCAGATGTATCTGCAAGTAGTCTGCAAACGAATTCAGACTATGAGATCCAAGCGATCCTGCTGTGGACATGTACCTGTGAAAGAGTTAGAGATGCGAGGGAAGAGGAGAGGTCATATGCATTCTTAGAAGATTTTGAAGATAAAACCGAGTTTTTAAGAATTTGACCTTATACCGAAGACATTCACTTCAATAGAGAATATGGTGATTTCAGATTTGTACAAGTCCAAGGATTCGTACAAGTGAGGAATCAAACCAGATTTCAGACCACAAAGTGAATATATTTGGCAAGGATGGATCTAGATCTAGATTCGGTTGAGTGGAAAGTGAAGAAACAACAACCGACAAATTTTAGTAAGAATTTTGGATCAAAATGCGGGAAAAAATAGAACTTTAATTGCCGCAATGAAGAACTAGAGGAACAACTCGACGAGGCAAAGAAGTCGAGCAGTTCAATCTGCCTCACCCTAACTTGGTGGAGGCAGACGGCTACAGCGGCGGCGAGAGGAGGATGAAACTGACCAGCGTGAGTACTTCGATGGAGAAGTCGTGGCAGGAAAGCACTTCGTGTCCGACGACGATGGATTCCAGCGATGGCGCTAGGGTTTTGAGCACGTGGGGTGACGGAGGTAGGGGAAAGTAATAATGGAAGGGGGTAGCTCATATTTATAAGGGAGGAGAAGTTTGAACCGATAATATGAATATACCCCTGACTCTTTGGCTAAAGTGGGGCACGTGGCATGCATGCAAACCACCTGACAACCCACTACCATAATCGAAGCGGCAGCGCAGGAGTTTGTTGCTAAAAACACAGAGACAATTTAGATTTGAGAATTAAATATGTGGTTGATTTGTCTTCGACTGACAAGGATGCAGTGAAGACAGTTAACACGTGTCAACATAGAATGCATATGAGTGGATTAGAACAGATTTGACGAGGTAAGAATAGAGGAGAATGTTGGGTCGGATCACATTTGCCTAGGAAAAAGTTGAAGACAAAGCTATAGGACAAATGTTGTATAGGACAAGGCTCTAATCCAAATGTAGATATGCAAATAGTTTTCAACTTGAACACACGTGCAAACAACAAATTTTTGTTTCGAAGACATCCAACTTTCAAAGACATAAGAAAAAGTTGAGATGAAAGCAATGTCTTCGAGATTGGTTGGTGGCATTACCCACCATATAAGAATGTTTGACCCAGACACGTTGCACAATTATCATGGCGCTCCGAATTCATATTCTTCATTAATGTATTCACATTCAGCTTGTAAGTCTTCATGAGTTGAACACATACGTTGCATCATGTGTTGTGCATCAAAGTCGTCAACATGCACAAGCATTAGGATGTATTCCCATTTCAAAGGACATTCGAGGTTTCTAAGATATTTAGCTCACACCGCAACTTGCAAAATCTCTTCTCATCCAAAGGCGTCATAAAGATATCTGCCAATTGATCTTTAGTGTCTGCATGCTCGATGTTGGTGTTGCCTTTCATTACATGATCCCGAAGAAAATGATGTCGGATCTGAATATGCTTTGTCTTCGAATGTTGTACTGGGTTGTAGGAGATCTGGATGGCACTCTTATTTTCCAGGTAAAGAGGCACATGCTTCAGGTTGATGCCATAGTCCTTGAGGGTCTGGTTCAACCAGAGAAGGTGAGTGCAGCAAGCGCCAGCGGCAATGTATTCGGCTTCGGCAGTGGAGAGCGAAACAGAGTTTTGCTTCTTCAAAGACAAACATACAAGAGATCGTCCAAGGAAATGACAAGTGCCTGATGTAGATTTGCGATCAACTCTGTCGCTAGAGAAATTAGAATCTGAATAGCAGACCAGCTCAAACTTCGAACCCTTTGGATACCATAATCCTAGCGTTGGGGTGTGAGCCAAATATCTAAGTATTCGCTTCACAGAAAGGTGATGCGACTCCTTTGGTGCCGCTTGAAATCGGGCGCACATGCAAACGCTAAGCATTATATCTGTCCTAGATGCACATAAGTACATCAAAGATCCAATCATGGAGCAATATACCTGCTGATCGAAATCTTTACCATTTTCGTTAGTGCAGAGGTGACCATTGGTAGGCATTGGCGTCTTATAGCCTTTGGCTTCGTTCATGCCAAACTTCTTGAGACATTCCTTGAGGTACTTCTCCTGAGATATGAAGATGCCATTTGGTTGTTGTCGAATTTGAATCTCTAGGAAGGATTTCAGTTCTCCCATCATCGACATTTGGTACTTCTCTTGCATCATATTGGCAAACTCATCACTGTATTTGTTGTTAGTACAGCCGAAGATAATGTCGTCCACATATATTTGACAAACAAATAGTTCACCATCATAAGATTTAGTAAAGAGTGTGGGATCAAGTGAACCAGATTTGAAGCCTTTCTTCCTGAGGAATTCCTTGAGTGTGTCATACCAAGCTCTTGGTGCTTGCTTGAGGCCATAGAGTGCCTTGTTGAGCTTGAAGACATGGTCAGGATTCTTTGGATCTTCAAACCCTGGAGGCTGAGCAACATATACTTCTCCTCAATATTACCATTGAGGAATGCACTTTCGACATCCATTTGATGCAAGCATATATCATGATGGTTAGCATAGGCAAGCAATGTACGAATGTCTTCGATTCTAGCCACAGGTGCAAAGGTTTCACCGAAGTCAATACCCTCAACCTATGTGTATCCTTGAGCCACGAGTTGTGCCTTGTTTCTGATGACTTGGCCAGACTCATCTTGCTTGTTGCGAAAGATACACTTGGTACCGATGATGTTGTGCTTCCTCGGATCAGGACGCTTTACGAGCTCCCACACATTGTTCAGATTGAACTGGTGAATCTCTTCCTACATGGCTTGAATCCATTCCGATTCCTTGAAAGCTTCATCTACCTTGGTGGGTTCTGTGATGGATACAAAAGCAAAGTTCCCACAAAAGTTAGCTAATTGAGTACTCTTCAGCGAGTAAGTGGACCTGATGCATTTATGTTGTCAAGCATTCTCTCAATTTGAACTTCATTTGCCACACGTGGGTGAGCAGGGCGAAGACTTTGTTCTGGCTGCTGAGTATTGTCTTCGTCGGCAGCATTGTCTTCGGGTTCAACATTTTCTTCGCATCGAGTGGATGGTGGAATGATAACTTCTTCAACCACAGGTTCTTTAGGCACAATTTCTCCAGTGCCCATCAGTCTAATAGCTTCTTCCGAAGGTAATTCATCTAGCACAGGAGGCAGGTGCTCTCTTTGCGAGCCGTTAGTTTCATCGAACCGCACATCTACAATTTCAACAACTTTATTGTGGAAGATGTTGAAGACCCTGTAGGTGTGCAAGTCCTTTCCATAACCAAGCATGAAACCCTCATGTGCTTTCGGTGCAAATTTATAAGCATGGTGTGGATCTCTTATCCAACATCTTGCACCGAAGACTTTGAAGTAACTTACATTGGGTTTCTTACCAGTGATAAGCTCATAAGATGTTTCTTAAAGAACTTGTGGAGATATACTCGGTTGATGATGTGGCATGCAGTGTTAGTGGCTTCAGTCCATAGCTTCCGTGGTGTCTTGTATTCATCAAGCATTGTGCGAGCCATGTCAATTAGAGTCCTATTCTTGCGCTCCACGATGCCATTCTGCTGGGGTGTGTAGGGAGCCGTGAACTCATGAGTGATGCCAAGATGGTCAAGGAATGTGGCAAATCATGTGTTCTTGAACTCAGTGCCATTGTCACTCCTTATGTGCTTGATCTTGATGTTGTAGTTGTTCATGCACCTATTTGCAAAGCGCCTGAAGACATCCTGCACTTCTGTTTTGAAAAGTATGATATGCACCCAAGTGGATAGAGAATAGTCATCAACAATCACGAAGCCATATAGATTTACAGTGGTAGAGAAGGTGGAATCATGAGTAGGGCCAAATAAATCCATGTTTAGCAGCTCGAAGGGACATGAGGTCGTCATGATAGTCTTCGAGGGGTGTTTGGCCCGGGTCATCTTCCCGGCTTCACAGGCACCATAGAGGTGGTCCTTTTTGAACTTGACACCCTCGACGCCAATGATAAGCTTCTTCTTGGCGAGTGTGTACAAGTTCCTCATCCCAGCATGTCCTAGCCTCTTGTGCCATAGCCAACATTCTAAAGCTTTTGCTAGAAGACATGAGACAACATGTGGTCCTGCAGAGAAGTCTACCATATACAAATCACCTCTTCGAAAACTTTCGAAGATTTTGGTTTTGTTAGAGGCCATTAGTACCACACATCGAAATTTGCCGAATATAACAAGCATATCTAAGTCTCAGAGCATTGAGACAAACATTACGTTGTAACCAAGGGATTCGACAAGTGTGCCATTTTCCATGTGCCGGTCCCTTGAGATAGCAACTCTACCTAGCCCCAATACTTTGTTGCTGCTCTTGTCAGCAATGACAATGTGGTCTTTTGTTGGAGGTCGAAGAGTTTTCTCCATCAATAGGCTTCGATCACCAGTTATGTGACTGGTACAACCACTATCCATGATCCATTCAGTGGCATTGGGTTTGTCTTCCTGCATTGAGAATTAGTATGGTTCACCAAGGCATGCAACAGTAACATGCATTGATGAGTGATATAACAGTGCATATTGAAATAAGACATTGGACGATATGTATGATAACATTTGCATTAATTGACTTGCGTCCAAACAAGATAGTTTTCGGGTCTCTAGAGATAATCTTCGGGATAGGCTTCTTCCTATCTGAAGACTCAATCCTGCATGAAGATATTAGTACTTATTAACCACCCACATGCGAAGGGGTGGGTTAGAAGCAATGAGACTTAAGGTAGCATCATAGAATTTTGGCAAAGTTGCCCTAATAGCACGTCATTTGAGTCCTTCCTTGCAAAACAGACTTGTTAAAGTACTCATATGAAGACCTTTGTCTTCTCGAAGACATTGATCTGGGGTTAGTCTTCTTCTTGAGAGATGACGTCATGACATTCACATGAAGCTTGTCAAGAAGACTTTTGGGAACCCAGATCTTCTTCAAAGGAGAACCATTCATGTAGTTAGTACCAACAAATCTGGCAAACACTTCGCCCTTTTGGCATTTGAACATTTTATAGTTGGAATCAAAGGATTGATCAATAATGAGAGGATTCACACAGTCATATCCAGATAATGTGGAAGGATCAACTGAAGGACCTTCCGCAGAAACCCATGTGGTTTGGGGGTACTGCTCAGGTGTCCAGTATGATCCATCAACATTGAGGTTTCTTTCGAAACCAACACCCTCTTTCCTAGGGTTTTTGTTCAGTATAGTCTTCTTCAGGAAATCACAAAGAATCTGATGCCCTTTCAGACTCTTGTACATGCCAATTTCAAGCAATGTCTTCAACCTGTCATTGTCATCAGTGATAGTAGTGGATTCCTCAGATGAGGGGTTAGGTGCCACAGTTATAATTGAAGATACAATATTTTCAGAAGCCTTAGAACATTCAGCAGTAGAGTCATTAGCTTCACGATTAATGCATCTTAAGCATGAAGCATCAAATTCATCCTAAGCGATACTGATCTGTTCTGCTAGGAGTGAGTCGTCTTCCTTTCATAGGTCATCAAGTGCTTCCCTCAACTTCTCAAGATATATCTTTTCTGAAAATATTCAAGAGAAAGCTTCTCATGATCAGTTGAGAGGGCATCATGATGATTTTGGAGATCCTCAAACCTTGAACGAAGACTACGCATGTCTTCAGCCATAGTTTCATTCAGACTCATCTCTTCGGGTAACAGGTCATTGCTTTTCTCTAGAGTAGATTGCATTTTCTCCATGGCATTTTGTTGCTTAGCATAGCTTGGTTTCATGTCATCATCATATTCATCTTCAGATTCATGACGTGAGGACTTTGAGGATACCTTGGAGGCTTTCGCCATGAAGCAATAGGCTGGAGTAGTGTCATCATCACTAGCTTCGGTGTTGAAGAAGGAGCCACTGTCTTCGGGTTCGAAGACAGACGTAGAAAGATAAGCCAAAGCCATTGCCAGTCCAGCTATTTCAGCGTCAGATTCCTCCTTAGATGCTTCCTCAGCCTTAGAACCAGATTCAGACTATGAATCCATCTCTTTTCCGATGAAAGCATGGGCCTTGCCTGATGAACTCTTATTGTGTGACGAAGACTTTGCATACTTCTTCTTCTTCTTGTCGTCAGAGTCATAGTTCTTGCTCTTATTCTTGGATTCCTTTTCCCATTGAGGACAATCAACAATGAAGTGACCAGTTTTCTTGCACTTGCTGTCCTTGGAAGACATATCTCTAGACCTCTTGGAATCACGTCTTAAAGATTTAGCATAGCGTTTTGACTTGGCAAATTCCAAAACATTCTGACGAGCAAGGCAAGTTCCTTTCCAAAGTGTTGAGCACCACCAGAACTGCATTCAGAGTTGTCTTCAGATGAAGACATAGCTTTGGCCTTCAGCGCACGTGAGTGACTGTAGCTTGGTCCGTAGATATCTCTCTTCTCAGCTTGTTGGAATTCGTGGATGTTCAACCTCTCAAGTATATCAGCTGGGTCCAAACTCTTGAAGTCAGGACGCACTTGGATCATAAGTGCGATAGTGTTAAAGGAACTATCAAGTGATCTGAGTAGCTTCTTCACAACTTCATGATTGGTGATATAAGTGGCGCCGAGTGCATTCAGCTCATTGGAGATGTCAGTGAGGCAATCAAAGGTGAGATGAACATTTCCATTGTCGAGTCTCTTGAAATGGTTGAACAGGTTGCAAAGCACATCAACACAGGGGTCTCTTTGAGATGAGACACCTTCGTTCACTTTGGACAGCCATTCCCAGATTTCCTTGGATGTGCAAAGTGCGCTCACACGTCCATATTTTCCTTTGGTAAGATGACCACAGATGACGTTCTTTGGTGGTGGAGTCGACTTGCGTGAACCTCTTCACATCAGCAGCAGTGACACCTTTGCCAACCTCAGGAATGCCTGCCATGACGACATACCAAAGGTCGTTGTCAATGGCTTCGGGATGAATGCGCATCTTGTTCTTCCAGTAGGGGTAGTCGGTGCCATCGAAGACATGGCACGCAACAGAGACCTTGATTATCCCTGCAGTCGACAGAACTAAAACACCACGGTGGTTAAATCGAAACATAAAACAAGGGAGTACCATGCTCTCATACCAATTAAAAGTGCTAGTTATCGACAAGAGGGGGGTGAATAGGCGATTTTTATGAAAGTCTTCAAAACAATAAATGTATTCGAATGTAGCGAAAATGTAAACATGATCAAGTAGGGATAAAATCAAGAATCTAGATAGGGGATGCAACACATTGAAGACATTCAAGCAAGTTAAGCATTATCATCATGAAGACTAAGATGAGTCAAAGACAAACTTACATAGTATGAAGATAAATAGTTAATATGACTGTCTTCGGAGATAGTCTTCAAGTAATGATCAAGCGATGACTTCACAGTTCAGAGTAGGAATGTAAGAGAGTGAAGGATAGAACCAGTCGCTTGACGAAGACACATGATTTGTCGTACCAATTCCAGTTGTTGTGACAATTGTACGTCTGGTTAGGGAGGCTGACATTTAACTCAGAAGACCTCTTTTTTGGTATTTTCTGAAAATCGTTTTTGAAGTGGGGGAGAGGAAACCGAGAGGCAAATGGCAAATAATGTAAATGCAAGAGATAAGTTTGTGATGGGTACTTGGTAGGCTTGGTGTTTACTTGCTATGTATCCTCCCCGGCAACGGCGCCAGGAATCCTTCTTGCTACCTCTTGAGCTTGCATTGGTTTTTCCTTGAAGAGGAAAGGGTGATGCATCAAAGTAGATAAGTATTTCCCTCATTTGATAAGAACCAAGGTATCAATAGAGTAGGAGGAACAAGCAAGTCACCAATGGATGCACCTACACAAACAATCAAACTCTTGCACCCAACGCTATAAAGGGGTTGTCAATCCCTTCACAGTTATTTACAAGGATTAGATATGATAGAGATAGATGCAAAAGAGAACAGAAAGTAAAAGATAAGTAAATTGCAGCAAAGTATTTTGGTTTATAGATCTAAAAATATATTATGGAAAGTAGACCCGGGGGCCATAGGTTTCACTAGAGGCTTCTCTCTTGAAGGAAAATATTATGGTGGGTAAACAAATTACCATGAAGCAATTGATAGAAAAGTGAATAATAATGTAGTTATCCAAGGCAATGATCATGCATATAGGCATCACGTCCGTGTCAAGTAGACCAAATCAATTCTGCATCTACTACTATTACTCCACACATCGACCGACTCCTGCCTGCATCTAGAGTATTAAGAAAGATGATGTGATGTAGAGCGATAAACTCAAGCAATATGATGAAAACACCATCTTGTTACCCTTGATGTCAACAATACAATACGTGCCTTGCTACCTGTTGGGGATATATACCTAGAGTGAGAACCGCCCAGGTGGGGCCGAGTCATCCGATTGGCGGCTCACGACAACTCCAGGAGTAAACATAGTCAATGGGCCAGAAAGGCCCAGAGCCGGAAAACAGGATGTGACCC
Organism: Hordeum marinum; assembly: GCA_022496015.1. Classification (NCBI taxonomy): domain Eukaryota; kingdom Viridiplantae; phylum Streptophyta; class Magnoliopsida; order Poales; family Poaceae; genus Hordeum; species Hordeum marinum. The sequence continues at coordinate 47,275,736 of CM039676.1, forward strand.
GGAGGCTTTGGGCCACCGCGGGTGACTTGTTAGATAAGGCATGTAAAGTTAGAGGTAAGGTCGGCTGTCAAGTATAACCCGACCCAGACTCTTGTAAGCCCAGGGCCTTGACCCGTGTATATAAGGGCGGGTTACCTGGGTAGCTTAGGCCAGGAAAAAATGATCGATAGCTAGGTCAAGCAAACTCACTCCCTTGTAATCGATACACAATCAATACAACAAAGAGCAGGACGTAGGCTTTTACCTCTTTCCGAGGGGCCGAACATGGGTAAACCCTTGTCTCTCCCAGGTACCGCCTTAGTGATGGCCTCGAACCTAACTCCGTTCACCCGGACATCTGCCGTGACAAATCCACGACAGTTGGCGCCCACCGTTGGGCTAGCGCTCGGTGGTGTAAGGTTCTCAAAGGGATTTCTCCCGGGGATCGAGGGATACGCCATTGGTAGGATGACCAAGCGTCGCTGTGGCAAGCTCTACATCGACGACGCCGGCTGGGGCCCCAAGGCCGACTCAAACAAGTACAGGCACCTGGTCCCCTTCAGCAGAATTCACGTCTTCATCGTTAAGATCGGCGGATTGGAACCCGAGCCGGACATCTACACCGACCTCGTTGAGCTGGCCCGGTGCACGCAACCCACCCATGTTAATTCGGGCAGGAAGCACGTCTTCGTCGGCTTTAGCCAAGGCATGGAGCTTGAAGGTTTCATATCAGCGGAAGGAACTCTCATCTACTCGGAGGATGGCTCCTCGAGCAGAGAGACATAATCAATCTATCAGCTTCACAATGGCAGGCTTGGGGGCTATGTCGAGCATTACCCTGAGTCAGAATACCATGAGCCGGAGGAGTATGAGCCGTCGAACCGCGCCGCCGTCTTCATGGCGGGTTCAACACCGGCCCCTAATAGCACAGCCGCTGGTGCGACCGGATCTAGAGAGGACATGTCGCCGGCTCAAGTTCTTCGAGATCTGATGAACAAGCTTACAACCCTGATGGAAACCGAGGTCACTGTTGAAAACCAATCGCCCCATAATGCGGAGATCACAAGGTTGAAGGACCAGATGGCTGGAGTCCAACAGGAGATCAACGTGATGAAAGCTCAGATGGATGCTGACTCAGAGCGCCTTAGGGCAGAGGCTTTTTGCTTAGAGCTAGAGCAGCAGTCTGTAGCGGCGGTTCACCGGATGAGGCATCACTCCTGTTTGTTGGATCAATATGAAGCCAAAAATCTTTTTAACACGCCTGGGATGGGATGGAATACGCCTTTGACCGTAACCTGGACAACGGAAGTACTTGGAAGCCGGGTGATAGTTCAGCGTCAGCAGCCAGACCCGCCTAGCCACAACTAGACCATGCCACAGCCTTTTCCGACGCCGCCGGGTCATTATTCTAACCCGTCGGAGAACATGGTGGCAGCGGCAACCAGACTTGGTACAATCCTTATCCCCGATGAGACACCTTTCGCAGAGGAAGTGCGAAACGCCATTGGGTACCAGCAGACGGCGGTGGCCCAACAGAAGAAATATACTTATAGCCGGAGTCGTGTACACTCAACCCCCATCCCAAGCCATAGATATAGCCGACGTTATGAGTCGCCAGCGGTTTCTAGTAGTGATCAACATCGAAACCCGTCGAGGGACAATTGGCCGACTCATGATGCTCAGGCGCTCGTGGATCGAGCAAGAGCCCAATGATAGGCGGCGGCTCTGGCAGCTGCGACGGCTTATGAGGAACCCACATTCGCACCCTTCGTCTGGGTAGGAACCGGCTTAACTTCTAGGGCTGTGGGAGCGTCGTGCTTAGTGCCGGCTTTGCGAAACGAGCACCCGCCGAAAGACTTCAAAGGTCCTCGCAAGGTGCCCAACTATACTGTTGACCTACCTCCAGAGGCTTGGATTGAAAGTTATGAATTGACCATGGAGATGTTGAATTCTAGTGATGCAGTATGTGCCAAGTATTTCATCATGATGCTGGAAGGGCCGGTTCGTACGTGGTTGAAAGGGTTGCCACCCAACACCATTAACACCTGGGCCGAGTTAAAGGCGAGGTTCATCAAAAACTTCCAGGGAACATGCAAGCAACCCATGATGATTTTGGATTTGGATCATTGCATACAGCGTGAGGCCAAGTCGGCTCATCATTGGGTCCGGCGGGTCTCGACCATCATCCACTCTTCTGATGGCGCAGGCTCAGACCATCAGGGCCAAGGAAACCATGGAGGGAATAATCAGCAATATGGCGTTGGAGGTCAGCAGCAAAATAACCAGTCTGGGTATGAGAGTAATCCCAAGCAGCTTAACTCCGGGCAGTACCATGTCTTTACAACCAGTCTTGACAAGCGGGATCATAAATTACGCAAGCAGGCGATTAATGTAGCTATGCCAGCTCTCACACAGTATCTAAAGTGGTCTGAGTATGACATAACTTGGACCAGGGAGGATCACCCACCGCATGTGGATAACCCGGGGAAATTGCCTCTGGTGGTCGCCCCCCAAGTGGGAGGATATGTGTTCACCAAAGTTCTTATGGATGGGGGCAGCAACATCGACATTTTGTATTATGACACTTTCCATCGGATGAATTTGATTGACAAAGATCTCAAGCCTTCTTCAACAGTTTTTCATGGCGTGGTGCCTGGGAAGTCGGCTTATCTAGTGGGAAAGATTTGGTTGGAGGTCGCTTTTGGTGATGATTTCAATTACAGGGTGGAGTCTCTGTGGTTTGAAGTGGTCAAGATATCATGCTCTGTTCGGATGGCTGGCTTATGCCAAATTCATGGCTAGGCCCTGCTATGTCTACTTGCAGCTCAAGATGCCTGGGTTAAACGGGACGATAACGGTGCATGGAGACCGGAAGACGGCTGCTGAGTGTGAGGAAGGGGATGTAGCCTATGCAGAATCAAGTTGTGCAGAGGCAGAGCTCAAGTTTTATAAAGAAAATGTTGACCCGGAGGATATGACCCCGCTAAAAAAGCCTAACACAGAATTTGAGCCGCCAGTCAAGTTTGTGGCAAATGATACCAAGTTGGTGGACTTTGTGCTTGGTGACTCATCGGAACAGTTCACCATTGGGGCTAATATGGATCCCAAATAGGAAAGTGCGCTCATCGAGTTCATCCGTGAGAATTGTGACATCTTTGCATGGAAGCCTTCTAACATGCCGGGTGTACCGAGAGAACTCGCTGAGCACCACCTTAATGTGGATCCTAAGTTTAAGCCAGCAAGCAGTTCCTACACCGATTCAATGAGGAGAGGCGGAAAACAATTGGTGAAGAGGTAACCCGGCTCTTGGCAGCAGGGTTCATCATTGAAGTTTTTCACCCGGAGTGGCTCGCTAACCCGGTGCTGGCACTCAAGATGAACGGGACGTGGCGTATGTGCGTGGATTACACGGACCTTAACAAGGCGTGTCTGGTTGACCAGTTTGCTCTCCCCCGTATTGATCAAATCATTGATGCGACGGCGGGTTGTGAGAGTCTATGTTTTCTGGATGCTTATTCAGGTTATCATCAGATCAAGATGGTAGTTAAAGACCAAGAGAAGACAACTTTTATTACGCCTTTTGGTGCTTTCTGCTATGTGTCTATGCCTTATGGACTCAAGAGTTCCCAGGTGACTTACCATCGTTGTGTGCAGAACTATCTCCATGGTCAGATTGGGCGCAATGTTCACGCCTACGTGGATGATATTGTGGTCAAGTCAAGAAAGAAGGAAACTCCGCTGGAGGATTTGAAGGAAACCTTTGACAATTTGCGGGTCTACAAGATGTTACTTAACCCAGCAAAGTGTGTCTTCAGTGTACCTGCAGGCAAGCTCTTGGGGTTTTTAGTCTCAAAGCGTGGCATTGAAGCTAACCTGGACAAGATAAAGGCTATTACTTCCTTGTCTAGGCTGGCGTGCATCAATGATGTTCAATGCATGGCGGGTCGTATTGCTACACTAAGCCAGTTCATAAGCCGCCTGGGCGAAAAAGCTATTCCTCTATATCAGATGATGAAAAATACAAATGACTTTGTCTAGAGCAAGGCTGCGGATGAGGCGCTTGAAGCCCTCAAGAAGCAGTTGGCTGAGCCGCCGGTCTTGGCTGCTTCGGCTGAGAAAGAACCTTTGCTCTTGTATGTGGCAGCTAATAATAGGGCAGTCAACGTTGCAATTGTTGCGGAGCGTAAGAAGGCAAGGAAAGGGTATCCCGTCCAGCGGCCGGTTTACTATGTCAGCGAGGTCTTGATAGAATCCAAGCAAAGGTATCCGCATTGGCAGAAATTGATCTTGGGTGTTCATGGAAACCGCAAGTTGAAGCATTACTTCCTTAGACACCAGATCATAGTGGTTAGCTCTGCCCCGTTGGGAGATATTATCCAAAATAGAGAGGCCACTGGCAGGATTGCTAATTGGGCACTTGAGCTTGGGCCCCTCAATTTGAAATATGCACCTTGTACGGCTGTGAAGTCTCAAGCCTTGGTGGACTTCATAAACAATTGCATAGAAAGTCAATCGCCTGAGGAGAAGCCGAACAACACATACTGGACGATTCACTTTGATGGATCCAGGCAATTGGAAGGCTCGGGGGGCTGGAGTTGTTTTAACTTCCCCACGAGGTGACAAATTCTGTTATGTTTTGAGGCTAATGTTTTCTTGTACTAACAATGCAGGAGAATATGAGGCTTTGCTTCATGGGATCCGGGTGGCCAAGGAGATGAACTTGAGATGGGTCAGATGTCTTGGCGACTCAGACCTAGTGGCTCAGCAAGTCTCTAGCACATGGGACTCAAGGGACCCTCATGTGGCGGCTTACTGCCAGGCGGTTGATGTTATTGTTGTCCATTTCAAGGGTTATCAGGTGGATCATATTGATCGACGCAAGAACGAGGCGGGCGATGCATTGTCCAGGTTGGGGTCTCAGCGTAAGCCGGTGCCACCTAATGTGTTCTTGGACGTATTGCATCACCCGTCAGTCAAGTTACCAACGGAGGAGGATTTGGCTATACCTGACCCGGAGGGGCAATTGGTGGCGTCTCTCCGTGCAATCCCTGATTGGATGCTGCCTTACCTGGCGTACTTAACACGCACTGAGTTACCCCAAGATGAGACTCCGGCGCAGTAGATCACAAGGTGGTCTAAGTCTATGATTATCAAAGACGGCGAGTTGCATCATCACAATGTGACTGGTGTTTTTCAACGCTATGTTTCTCCGGATGAGGGCCGTGAGATCTTGCAAGAAATACATGCTGGTGATTGTGGTCATCACGCATGGTGAAAATCACTGGTGGCCAAGGCTTTCCGCCACGGTTTCTACTGGTTAACAGCTCGTAAAGATGCAGAGGATTTGGTGAGTAAGTGTGACGGGTGTCAGAAATTTGGGCGCCGTGCTCACATGCCATCTCGAGAACTATGGATGATTCCAATCACCTGGCCGTTTGCGGTTTGGGGACTTGATATGGTAGGACCTTTCAAAAGGTCCAAGGATAAGAAGAGCCACCTCTTGGTGGCAGTTGACAAGTTTGCTAAGTGAGTTGAGGCTGAGCCGGTTAGTAAGTGTGATGCTACAACAGCCGTTCAGTTTGTCAAGAAGCTGTTTTTTCGGTTTGGCTATCCACATAGTATCATCACTGATAACGGCACAAATTTGTCCAAGGGGGCTATGAAAGATTTCTATGATGAGGAGCATATCCGTCCTAATGTATCTTCAGTGGCTCACATACGCCGTCTAATGGCCAAGCTGAGCATGCTAACCAGGAAATTTTGAGAGGCATCAAACCCCGACTTATGGTTCCTTTGGAGCGCACGGTGGGTTGTTGGGTGGAGGAGTTGCCGTCTATTCTTTGGAGCATAAGAACCACCCCCAACAGGTCTACAGGCTTTACGCCTTTCTTCATGGTTTATGGCGCAGAGGCTGTTCTCCCCAGTGATATTCGTCATGACTTGCCTAGAGTGTCGGCTTATGTAGAAACGGACAATAAGGTGGCACGTTAGGATGCTTTGGATGCCTTGGATGAAGAACGGGATCTTGTAGTAGCTCGTTCAGAGATTTATCAGTAAGACCTGCGTTGCTATTATAGTTGCATGGTCAAGGCCTGGACATTCCAAGAAGGCGACTTAGTACTCCGTTTGATTCAAGACCAGTCAAATATGCACAAGTTATCACCTCCTTGGGAAGGACCATTTGTGATCAACAGAAATCTCAACAACAGTTCTTATTACCTCATGGACAGACGGGAGAGGGACAAGTCTCGCACTTCTGGTGAAGATACCAAGAGGCCGTGGAATATTGCTCACCTTCGGCCATACTATACTTAAGCCGCTAGCCGGCTCTCATGAATGTACATATCTCTGTCATTGTACAAACCATCTCTTATGATATAATAAAGTGGGCATCCCCATGATTAGGGGCCTCTGTCGTGTTCTTGACACTGAGTGTCATATAAAGGAGTTGATCCTTCATCAGGTCACTTGGGGCTGTTAAACCCCCTTGTCCATGCTTTCTATGCCATGAGTTACATACAAAGGATTTGATCCTTAATCAGGTCACTTGGGGGCTTTTAAACCGTCTTGGCCAGGTTTAAATTACAAAAGGAGTTGATCCTTAAATTGGTCATTTAGGGGGCTTTCGACCCTATGGGTTAAGTGTTGGAAATATGACCTAGAGGCAATAATAAATTAGTTATTATCATATTTCCTTGTTCATGATAATCGTTTATTATCCATGCTAGAATTGTATTGATCGGAAACTCTGATACTTGTGTGGATACATAGACAACGCCATGTCCCTAGTATGCCTCTAATAGACTAGCTCATAGATCAAGGATGGTCAAGGTTTCCTAGCCATGGACATGAAATGTCATTTGATAATGGGATCACATCATTAGGAGAGTCATGTTATGGACAATACCCAAACTATAAATGTAGCATATGATCATGTCAGTTTATTGCTACTGTTTTCTGCATGTCAAGTATCTGTTCCTATGAACATGAGATCATGCAACTCACTAACACCGTAGGAGTGCCTTGTGTGTATCAAGCGTCGCAACGTAACTGGGTGACTACACAAGTGCTCTATAGGTATCTCTGAGGGTGTCTCTTGGGTTGGCATGGATCAAGACTGGGATTTGTTACTCCGTGTGATGGAGAGGTATCTCAGGGCCCACTCGGTAATACAACATCACAATAATCCTTGCAAGCAATGTGACTCAGTGTTAGCCACGAGATCTTGTATTATGGAACGAGTAAAGAGACTTGCTGGTAACGAGATTGAACTAGCTATGGAGATGCCGACGATCGAATCTCGGGCAAGTAACATACCGAAGAACAAAGGGAACATCATGTTGGGAGACGTAGTAGTAAATCAAAATTTTCCTACGTTCACCAAGATCTATCTATGGAGAAACCAGCAACGAGAGGGGAGAGATTGCATCTTCATACCTTTGAAGATCGCTAAGCGGAAGCGTTACAAGAACGCGGTTGATGGAGTCGTACTCGCAGCGATTCAGATCGCGGTAGATCCGATCAAGTGCCGAACGGACGGCACCTCCGCGTTCAACACACGTGCAGCCCGGTGACGTCTCCAACACCTTGATCCAGCAAGGAGGAAGGAGAGGTTGGGGAAGGGCTCCAACAGCAGCACGACGGCGTGGTGGTGGTGGAGTAGCAAGGTATTCCGACAGGGCTTCGCCTAAGCGCTGCGGAGGAGGAAGAAGAGAGGTAGGGCTTCGCCGTGAGAGAGAGAGATCAAATCTTGTCTCAAAACATCCAAAACCTCAAGTATATATAGGAGGAGGGACGTGGAGGGCTGGCTTGGCCTCTACTCCAAAGAGGAGATGGCCGGCCGAATTAAAGGGAGAGTCCACCTCCCACAAGGGAGGTGGATCTCCTCCTTTTAAATCCTTTTTGCCTTATCTCCTTATCTCCAGCCGCATGGGCCTTTAGCAAAAGTCTTGCCCAGCCCAATAAGGGCTGGCACACTTTATCTAACAGCCCATGTGGTCCTTTGGTCGTCACACCCCTCCCGGGGTCCTCCGGCACCCTCCCGGCACTCCCGGTACACTACCGATGAGCCCGAAAACTTTCCGGTGACCAAAACTGGACTTCCTATATATCAATCTTTACCTCCGGACCATTCCGGAGCTCCTCGTGACGTCCGGGATCTCATCCGGGACTCCGAACAACCTTCAGTAATCACGTATACCTTTTCCCTATAACCCTAGCGTCATCGAACCTTAAGTGTGTAGACCCTACGGGTTCGGGAGACACGTAGACATGACCGAGACACCTCTCCGGTCAATAACCAACAGCGGGATCTGGATACCCATGTTGGCTCCCACGTACTCCACGATGATCTCATCGGATGAACCACGATGTCAAGGATTCAATCAATCCCGTATACAATTCCCTTTGTCTATCGGTATGATACTTGCCCGAGATTCGATCGTCGGTATCCCCATACCTTGTTCAATCTCGTTACCGGCAAGTCTCTTTACTCGTTCCGTAATACATCATCCCGTGACTAACTCCTTAGTCACATTGAGCTCATAATGATGATGTCTTACCGAGTGGGCCCAGAGATACCTCTCCGTCACACGGAGTGACAAATCCCAGTCTCGATTCATGCCAACCCAACAGATACTTTCGGAGATACCCGTAGTGCACCTTTATAGCCACCCAGTTACGTTGTGACGTTTGGCACACCCAAAGCATTCCTACGGTATCCGGGAGTTGCACAATCTCGTGGTCTAAGGAAACGATACTTGACATTGAAAAGCTTTAGCAAACGAACTACACGATCTTGTGCTATGCTTAGAATTGGGTCTTGTCCATCACATCATTCTCCTAATGATGTGATCCCATTATCAATGACATCCAATGTCCATGGCCATGAAACCGTGACCATCTATTGATCAACGAGCTAGTCAACTAGAGGCTCACTAGGGACATGTTGTGGTCTATGTATTCACACATGTATTATGGTTTCCGGTTAACACAATTATAGCATGAACAATAGACAATTATCATGAACAAGGAAATACAATAATAACCATTTTATTATTGCCTCTAGGGCATATTTCCAACACATCATACGGATTGGTTTTAAAGCTTGCATCATCGTAACACTTTATGATGAACTCTTTATCACCTCCATAATCGAGAAATATTTCCTTAGTTCTCAAGTTACTAAGGCTAACTTTGACCGCTGTCTAGTGATCCACTCTTGGATTACTCTTGTACCCCTTGACAGACTCATGGCAAGGCACACACAGGTGCGGTACACAGCATGGCATACTATATAGAGCCTATGGCTAAAGCATAGGAGATGACACTCATCTCTTCTTTATCTTCTGCCATGGTCGGGTATTGAGTCTTACTCAATTTCACACCTTACAATACAGTCAAGAACTCCTTCTTTGACCCATCTATTTTGAACTCCTTCAAAAACTTGTCAAGGTATGTCTTCGTCGAAAAAACTTATCAAGCGAATAGATCTATCCCTATAGATCTTGATGCTCAATAAAATAGTAGCTTTATCTGGGTCTTCCTTTGAAAAACAAAACTTTTCAAACAACCCTTCATGCTCTTCCAGAAATTCTACATCATTTCCGATCAATAATATGTCAACTACATATTCTTATAAGAAATTCCATAGTGCTCCCACTCACTTTCTTGCAAATACAAGTTTCTCATAAACTTTGTATAAACTTAAACACTTTGATCACCTCATCAAAGCATATATTCCAACTCCGAGATGCTTGCTCCAGTCCATAGAAGGATCGCTGGAGTTTGCATATTATTAGCATCCTTAGGATTGACAAAACCTTCTGGTTGTATCACATACAACTCTTCCTCACAGAAACCATTACGGAAACCTTGTTTTGTCATCCATCTGCCAGATTTCATAATCGAAAAATGCAGCAACTGCTAACAAAATTTTAATAGACTTTTAGCATCGCTACAGATGAGACAATCTCATTGCAGTCAACTCCTTGAACTTGGCGGAAACTTCTTTGCGACAAGTCGAGCTTTATAAACGGTGACATTTCACCATTAGCGTCTATGTTTATCTCAAAGGTCCATTTGTACTCAATGACCCGCCATTCAACAGGCAAGTCTACCAAAGTCCATACTTGGTTTTCATACATGGATCCTTTCTCGGATTTCATGGCTCCTAGCCATTTGTTGGAATCCGGGCCCACCATCGCTTCTCCATAGTTCGTAGGTTCATCGTTGTCCAACAACATGATTTCCAAGACAGGGTTGTCGTACTACTCAGGAGCAGTACGCGTCCTTGTCGACCTACGAGGTTCGATAGTGACTTGATCCGAAGCTTCATGATCATCATCATTAACTTCCTTTTCAACTAAGTAGGCTCTACAGAAACATCTTTCTGTGTTGCGCTATTCTCTGGTTGAAACAAAGGTTCAACAACCTTATCAAGTTCTATCTTCCTCCCACTCAATTCTTTCGAGAGAAACTCTTTCTCAAAAAAGGACCCGTTCTTAGCAACAAACACCTTTTGCGCTTGGATCTGAGATAGAAGGTATACCCAATGTCTCATTAGGGTATTCTATGAAGATGCATTTGTCTGCTTTGAGTTTGAGCTCGCTAGGTGAAAAACCCATTTTCACATAAGCGTCGCAGCCCCAAACATTAAGAAATGACAGCTTAGGCTTCTGTCAAACCATAATTCTCACAGTGTCATCTCAACAGACTTAGATGGTGCCCTGTTAAAGTGAATGGATTTGTCTTTAATGCATAACCCCATAACGATAGTGGTAAAACGATAAGAGACATCATAGTACTCACTATATCCAATAGAGCACGACTACGACGTTCGAACACACCATCACACTATGGTGTTCCAGGAGGCGTGAGCTGTGAAACAATTTCCACATTGTCTAAAATTGCATACCAAACTCGTAACTTAGATATTCACCTCCATGATCATATCATAGACATTTATCTTCTTGTCACGATGATCTTTAACTTCACTCTGAAACTCCTTGAACCTTTCAAACATTTCAGATTCGTGTTTCATTAAGTAAATATCCCCATATTTACTCAAATCATCAGTGAAGGTAAAGAAAAACAACGATATCCACTGTGTGTTTCAACACTCATTGGACCACATACATCAACATGTATTAATTCAAATAAGCCACTTGCCCGCTCCATCATATTGGATGACGGGGTCTCAGTCATCTTGCCCAAGAGGCATGGCTCGCATGTCTCAACCGATTCGAAATCGAGTGAGTCAAAAAACATCCATCATCATGGAGTTTCTTCATGCGATTTATACCAATATGACATTACGTGGCAGTGCCACAAGCATGTGGTACTATCATTATTAACTTTGTATCTTTTGGTACCAATGTTATGAATATGTGTACTACTACGATCATGATTCGATAAACCATTTCGAGTGGGTGCATGACCATTGAAGGCATTATCCATGTAAACAGAATAACCATTATTCTCTAACTTATATGAATAACCGTATCGCACTAATCATGATCTAATCATGTTTATGCTCAATGCAAACACCAAATAACATTTATTTAGGTTTATCACAAATCCTGAAGGTAGAGAGAGCGTGCGATGGTGATCACATCAATCTTGGAAATACTTCCAACACACATCGTCACCTTTCACCTAGCTAGTCTCCATTTACTCCGTAGCTTTTATTTCGAGTTGCTAACACTTAGCAACCGAACCGGTATCTAATACCCAGGTGCTACTAGGAGTACCAGCAAGGTACACATCACTAACACGTATATCAAATATACTTCCATTGACATTACCAGCCTTCTTATCTACCAATCATCTAGGGTTTTTCCGCTTCAGCGAACATTCTCCTCATAACAGAAGCACTTAGTCTCGGGTTCGGGCTCAACCTTGGGTTTCTTCACTAGAGCAACAACTGGCTTGCCATTCCTGAAGTTTTTCCCTTCTTGCCCTTGCCCCTTTTGAAACTAGTGGTTTTCACTTAACCATCAACACTTGATGCTCCTTATTGATTTCTACCTTCGTGGTGTCAAACATCACGAACAACTCAGGGATCATCTTATCCATCCCTGGCATGTTATAGTTCATCACGAAGCTCTAGTAGCTTGGTGGCAGTGACTTGGAGAACTGCATTAATCACTATCTCATCTGGAAGATTAACTCCCACTTGATTCAAGTGATTGTAGCACCCAGACAATCTGAGAACACGCTCACCGATTAAGCTATTCACCTTTATCTTGCAGGCAAAGAATCTTGTTGGAGGTCTCATACCTCTCAACATAGGCACGAGCTTGAGATCACAATCTCAGCTCCTAGAACATCTCATATGTTCTGTGACATTCAAAACATTTTGAAGCCTCAATTCTAAGCCGTAATGCATGACGCACTGAACTATCACGTAGTCATCAAAAAGTGCCTGTCATATGTTCACAACATCTACAGACAACGCTTGAGGGAGTGATGCAGTTAGCGGTACATCAAAAACATAAGCTTTCTGTGCAGCAATGAGGACAATCCTCAGATCACGGACCCAGTCCGCATTATTGCTACCATCAACTTTCAACTTACTTTTCTCTAGGATTGTATCAATAAAACTGGGGAGCTACAGCGCGAGCTATCTACGACATAATTTGCAAGGACATTTTTAGACTAAGTTCATGATAATTAAGTTCATTTAATCAAATTATTAATGAACTCCCACTTAGATAGACATCTCTCTAGTCTTCCAAGTGATACATGATCCATGTCAACTAGCCCGTGTCTGATCATCACGTGAGACGGACTAGTCATCCATGGTGAACATCTCTATGTTGATCGTATCTTCTATACGACTCATGTTCGACCTTTCGGTCTTCCGTGTTCCGAGGCCATGTCTGTACATGCTAGGCTCGTCAAGTCAACCTAAGTGTTTCGCATGTGTAAATCTGGCTTACACCCGTTGTATGCGAACGTTAGAACCTATCACACCCGATCATCACGTGGTGCTTCGGAACGACGATCCTTAGCAACGGTGCACAGTTAGGGTGAACACCTTTCTTGAAATTTTATTGAGAGATCATCTTATTTACTACCGTCGTTCTATGCAAATAAGATGTAAACATGATAAACATCACATGCAATCAATATAGTGACATGATATGGCCAATATCATCTTGCTCCTTTGATCTCCATCTTCGGGGCACCATGATCATCACTGTCACCGGCACGACACCATGATCTCCATCATCATGATCTCCATCATTGTGTCTTCATGAAGTTGTCTCGCCAAATATTACTTCTACTACTACAGCTAACGTTTAGCAATAAAGTAAAGTAATTACATGGCGTTTATGATTGACACGCAGGTCATACAATAAATAAGACAACTCCTATGGCTCCTGCCGGTTGTCATAATCATCGACATGCAAGTCGTGAATCCTATTACAAGAACATGATCAATTCATACATCACAATGCATCACATCACATCCTTTGGCCATATCACATCACAAGGCACATGCTGCAAAAACAAGTTAGACGTCCTCTAATTTGTAGTTGCAAGTTTTTTACGTGGCTGCTATAGGTTACTAGCAAGAACGTTTCTTACCTACGTCAACACCACAACGTGATTTGCCAATTGCTATTTACCCTTCATAAGGACCCTTTTCATCGAATCCGATCCGACTAAGGTAGGAGAGACAGACACCCGCTAGCCACCTTATGCATCTAGTGCATGTCAGGCGGTGGAACCGGTCTCACGTAAGCGTACGTGTAAAGTTGGTCCGGGCCGCTTCATCCCACAATACCGCCGAATCAAGATAAAACTAGTAGCGGCAAGCAAATTAACAAACTCGACGCCCACAACTGCTTTGTGTTCTACTCGTGCATAGATTCTACGCATAGACCTAGCTCATGATGCCACTGTTGGGAGACGTAGTAGTAAATCAAAATTTTCCTACGTTCACCAAGATCTATCTATGGAGAAACCAGCAACGAGAGGGGAGAGATTGCATCTTCATACCTTTGAAGATCGCTAAGCGGAAGCGTTACAAGAACGCGGTTGATGGAGTCGTACTCGCAGCGATTCAGATCGCGGTAGATCCGATCAAGTGCCGAACGGACGGCACCTCCGCGTTCAACACACGTGCAGCCCGGTGACGTCTCCAACACCTTGATCCATCAAGGAGGAAGGAGAGGTTGGGGAAGGGCTCCAACAGCAGCACGACGGCGTGGTGGTGGTGGAGTAGCAAGGTATTCCGACAGGGCTTCGCCTAAGCGCTGCGGAGGAGGAAGAAGAGAGGTAGGGCTTCGCCGTGAGAGAGAGAGATCAAATCTTGTCTCAAAACATCCAAAACCTCAAGTATATATAGGAGGAGGGACGTGGAGGGCTGGCTTGGCCTCTACTCCAAAGAGGAGATGGCCGGCCGAATTAAAGGGAGAGTCCACCTCCCACAAGGGAGGTGGATCTCCTCCTTTTAAATCCTTTTTGCCTTATCTCCTTATCTCCAGCCGCATGGGCCTTTAGCAAAAGTCTTGCCCAGCCCAATAAGGGCTGGCACACTTTATCTAACAGCCCATGTGGTCCTTTGGTCGTCACACCCCTCCCGGGGTCCTCCGGCACCCTCCCGGCACTCCCGGTACACTACCGATGAGCCCGAAAACTTTCCGGTGACCAAAACTGGACTTCCTATATATCAATCTTTACCTCCGGACCATTCCGGAGCTCCTCGTGACGTCCGGGATCTCATCCGGGACTCCGAACAACCTTCGGTAATCACGTATACCTTTTCCCTATAACCCTAGCGTCATCGAACCTTAAGTGTGTAGACCCTACGGGTTCGGGAGACACGTAGACATGACCGAGACACCTCTCCGGTCAATAACCAACAGCGGGATCTGGATACCCATGTTGGCTCCCACGTACTCCACGATGATCTCATCGGATGAACCACGATGTCAAGGATTCAATCAATCCCGTATACAATTCCCTTTGTCTATCGGTATGATACTTGCCCGAGATTCGATCGTCGGTATCCCCATACCTTGTTCAATCTCGTTACCGGTAAGTCTCTTTACTCGTTCCGTAATACATCATCCCGTGACTAACTCCTTAGTCACATTGAGCTCATAATGATGATGTCTTACCGAGTGGGCCCAGAGATACCTCTCCGTCACACGGAGTGACAAATCCCAGTCTCGATTCATGCCAACCCAACAGATACTTTCGGAGATACCCGTAGTGCACCTTTATAGCCACCCAGTTACGTTGTGACGTTTGGCACACCCAAAGCATTCCTACGGTATCTGGGAGTTGCACAATCTCGTGGTCTAAGGAAACGATACTTGACATTGAAAAGCTTTAGCAAACGAACTACACGATCTTGTGCTATGCTTAGAATTGGGTCTTGTCCATCACATCATTCTCCTAATGATGTGATCCCGTTATCAATGACATCCAATGTCCATGGCCATGAAACCGTGACCATCTATTGATCAACGAGCTAGTCAACTAGAGGCTCACTAGGGACATGTTGTGGTCTATGTATTCACACATGTATTATGGTTTCCGGTTAACACAATTATAGCATGAACAATAGACAATTATCATGAACAAGGAAATACAATAATAACCATTTTATTATTGCCTCTAGGGCATATTTCCAACACATCATACGGGATTAACTAAATCCTTGACATAGAGGTTCGACCGATAAAGATATTCATAGAATATGTAGGAATCAATAAGGGCATCCAGGTCCCGCTATTGGTTATTGATCGTAGAGGTGTCTCGGTCATGTCTACATAGTTCTTGAACCCGCAGGGTCTGCACACTTAAGGTTCGGTGACGTTTTGATAGTATAGAGTTATGTATGGTGGTGATCGAAGGTTGTTCAGAGTCCCGGATGAGATCCCGAACATCACAAGGAGCTGCGGAATGGTCCGGAGGTAAATATTGATATATAGGAAGTCCTTTTTTGGTCACCGGAAAAGTTTCAGGCTTATCGGTAGTGTACCGGGAGTGCCGGGAGGGTACCAGGGGACCATCGGGAGGGGTATTTTGACCCAAGAGGCTACATGGCCTATGGGAGAAGGAATACCAGCCCTTAGTGGGCTGGTCGAAGTCCCACAGAAGTCCCATGTGGCTAGGGAAGAAAACCCAAGGTGGAAAGAAGGCCAAAGTGGAAAAAAAGGAAGGAGTCCTAATCCTTCTAGGAGTGGAGGAGGAGGACTCCTCCCTCCTACTTCGGCCGAATCAAAGGGCTGGCCCCTTGGGGGAGAAGCCTCCTCCTCCCCTCCTCCTACATATACTTGAGGTTTAAGGGTTTTTTGTACACAGAAAAACAGCCACGTGCTACCTCTCTTCTAGATCGCAGTTTCTCCTCTAGATCGGTTTTTAGCAGTGCTTAGGAGAACTCATCTACCTGCTGGAATAACTCCACCACCATCGCCGCAACGCCGTCGCGCTACAGGAGAACTCATCTACATATCTGCTCCCTCTTGCTGGATCAAGAAGGCGGAGATCGTCATCGAGCTTTACGTGTGCTGAACGCGGAGGTGATGTCCGTTCGATGCTAGATCGGAAGGACCGTGATCAAGATCGCAAGACCATTCATGATTGGATTGTAGGACGGAACGTGATGAGATTGCGGGACGGATCGTGATTGGATTGCGGGATGGATTTTTATGGGATCGTGGGACGCTCGGTGATTTGGATCGTGAAGACGTTGGACTACATCAACCGTGTTTCTTAGCGCTTCCCGCTTAGCGATCTACAAGGGTATGTAGATTCACTCTCCCCCTCGTAGATACTCATCACCATGGATAGATCTTGCGTGTGCGCAGGAATTTTTTTGTTTCCCATGCAACATTCCCAACAGTGGCATCATGAGCTAGGTCTATGTGTAGATGAGATCTCAAGTAGAACACAAAGGAGTTTGTGGGCGTTGATGCTTATATTGGTTCCTCCCTTGGTCGTGTTTTGGTTCAGCGGTATTGTGGGATGAAGTGGCCTGGACCAACCTTACTCGTACGCTTATGAGAGACCAGTTCCATCGACTAACGTGTAACTTTGTTGCACAAAGATGGCTGGCGGGTGTCTGTTTCTCCTACTTTAGTTGGATCAAATTCGATAAAGGCGGTCCTTGAGAAGGTTGAAAAGAAACTTATGTATCACTGTTGTGGTTTTT
This sequence comes from Hordeum marinum, assembly GCA_022496015.1. Lineage (NCBI taxonomy): Eukaryota > Viridiplantae > Streptophyta > Magnoliopsida > Poales > Poaceae > Hordeum > Hordeum marinum. The sequence continues at coordinate 47,292,888 of CM039676.1, forward strand.
GCGTAGGTGGGAATTGTTCTGGCTAGATACCCGTAGCAGCCACGTAAAACTTGCAACAACAATTAGAGGACGTCTAACTTGTTTTTGCAGGGTATGTTGTGATGTGATATGGCCAATTACATGATGAGATATATGTGATGTATGAGATGATCATGTATTGTATAGAATATCACGACTTGCACGTCGATGGGTACGACAACCGGAAGGAGCCTTGGGGTTGTCTTTAATTATTGTATGACCTACGTGTCAATCATTAAGCGCTATGTAATGCTTTACTTTATCGCTAAGAGGTAGCAATATTAGTAGAAGCATGCTGGGCGCGACAACCCCGATGGTGACACATTGATGGAGATCATGGTGTCATGCCGGTGACGATGGAGATCATGTCGGTGCTTTAAGGATGGAGATCAAAAGCACAAGTTCATGGCCATATCATGTCACTTATGATTCGCGTGTGATGTTAATCCTTTTATACACCTTGTTATGCTTACGACGGCGGTAGCATTATAAGGTGATCCCTCACTAAAATTTCAAGATCAATTGTGTTCTCCCCAAGTGTGCACTGTTGCGAAAGTTCGTCGTGTCGAGACACCACGTGATGATCGGGTGTGATAGACTCTACATTCACATACAATGGGTGCAAGCCAATGTTGCACGTGCAGAACACCCGGGTTAAACTTGACGAGCCTAGCATGTACAAACATGGCCTCGGAACACAAGAGACCGAAAGGTCGAACATGAGTCATATAGTAGATATGATCAACATGATGATGTTCACCATTGAAACCACCTCAACTCACATGATGATCAGAGTTGAGTTGGTGAATTTGGATCATGTATCACTCGAATGACCAGGGGGATGTCAATTTGAGTGGGAGTTCTTAAGTAATATGATTAATTGAACTCATTATCATGAACATAGTTAGTAGTGTCTTTGCAAATTGTGTTGTAGATTACTTGCTCATGCGGCAGCTCCCTTGATTTTTTATATGTTCCTAGAGAAATACAGATGAAAGATGATGGTAGCAATATTGCGTACTGGGTCCGTGATCTGAGGATTGTCCTCATTGATGCACAGAAGGCTTATGTCCTTAATGCACCGCTCGGTGCGCCACCCACTCTAGCGTCGTCTCTAGATGTTGTGAACATCTGACAGGCACGTTCCGATGACTAGTTGATAGTTCAGTGCGTCATGCATTACGGCTTAGAATTGAGGCTACAAAACATTTTGAACGTCGCGAAACATATGAGATGTTCTAAGAGCTGAAATTGGGATCTCAGGCTCGTGCCCGTGTTGTGAGATATGAGATCTCTAACAAGATTCTTTGCCTGCAAGATGAAGGAGAATAGCTCAATGGTTGAGCATGTGTTCAGATTGTCTGGGTGCTACAATCGCTTGAATCAAGTGTGAGTTGATCTTCCAGATAAGAAAGTGATTGATATAGTTTTCCAAGTCACTGTCACTAAGCTACTAGAGCTTCGTGATGAACTATAAAATGCCAAGGATGGAAATAATGATCCCTGAGCTGTTCGCGATGTTTGACACCGCGAAGGTAGAAATCAAGAAGGAGCATCAAGTGTTGATGGTTAGTAAAACCACTAGTTTCAAGAAGGGCAAGGGAAAGGAGGTAAACTTCATGGATGGCAAGACAGTTGTTGCTCCAATAAAGCAATCCAAAGTTGAACCCAAACCCGAGACTAAGTTCTTCTATTATGAGGAGAGCGGTCGGAACAACCCTAGATACTTGGTAGATAAGAAGGCTCACAGCGCCGACAGAAGTATATTTGATATACGTGTTATTCATGTGTACCTTTTTTTTGACTATGTACTGCAAGGCAAAAAGCCTCACAACAAACTTTTATTAAAAGCAAAGAAAGCAATAATTACAAGTGTACCAAAGTCTGACTAAGTTAAACTACAGAAAAGGCCACTAAGGGGTTAGGGAACTTACATGGGCACATACATACAAAATTACAACCAAAGCCTCACAACAAACTTTTATTGATGTGTACGTTGCTAGTACTCCTAGTAGCACCTGTGTATTGGATACTGGTTCGATTGCTAAACGTTAGTAACTGAAAGTAAAAGCTACGGAATAAACGGAGACTAGCTAAGGGTGAGGTGACGATGTGTGTTGGAAATGTTTCCAAGGTTGATGTGATCAACATCGCATGCTCTCTCTACCTTCGGAATTAGTGACGAACCTAAATAAATGTTATTTGGTGTTTGCGTTGAACATGAACGTGATTAGATCATGTTTATTGTAATACGGTTATTCATTTAAGTCAGAGAATAATGGTTATTCTGTTTACATGAATAATACCCTCAATGGTCATGCACCCAATGAATGGTTTGTTGAATCTTCATCGTACTAGTACACATGTTCGTAACATAGATGCCAAAAGATACAAAGTTAATAATGATAGTACCACATACTTGTGGCACTACCGCTAAGTGTCATATATGTGTAAAGCGCATGAAGAAACTCCATGCTGATGAATCTTTGGACTCATTCGATTTTTAATCGGTTGAGACATGCGAACCATGCCTCTTGGGCAAGATGACCAAAACCCCGTCTTTCGGCTTGATGTAACGGGCAAGTGACTTATTGGAAATGATACATATTGATGTATATGGTCCAATGAGTGTTGTAGCATGCGGTGGATATCATTATTTTTTTATCTTCACTGATGATTTGAGTAGATATAGTGTATATTTACTTAATGAAACACAAGTCTGAATCATTTGAAAAGTTCAAGCAGAATCAGAGTGAAGTTTGAGATCATCGTGACGAGAAGATAAAATGTCTACGATATGATCGTGGAGGTGAATATTTGAGTTACGAGTTTGGCATACAACTTAAGATAATGTGAAAAGTTGTTTCACAATTCACGCCACCTGGAACACCATAGTGTGATGGTGTGTCCAAACGTCATAGTCATGCTCTATTGGATATGGTGGGTACTATGATGTCTCTTATTGTTTTGCCACTATCATTTTGGAGTTATGCATTAGAGACAACTACATTCACTTTAAATAGGGTACCATCTAAATCCGTTGAGATGACACCGTGTGAATTATGGTTTGATAGAAACCTAAGCTGTCATTTCTTAATGTTTGGGGCTGCGACACTTATGTGAAAAAAAGGTTTTCACCTAATGAGATCGAACCCAAAGCGGACAAATGCATCTTCATAGTATACCCTAAGAACAGTTAGGTAAACCTTCTATCTCAGATCCAAGCATAAAGTGTTTTTTGCTAAAACGGGTCCTTTCTCGAGAAAGAGTTTCTCTTGAAAGAATTGAGTGGGAGGAAGATAGAACTTGATGAGGTTGTTGGACCTTTGTTTCAACCAGAGAGTAGCGCAACACAGGAAGATGTTTCTGTGGAGCCTACGTTAGTTGAAGAGGAAGTTAATGATGATGATCATGAAGGTTCGGATCAAGTTACTATCGAACATCGTAGGTCGACAAGGACTCGTACTGCTCCTGAGTCGTATGGTAACCCTGTCTTAGAGGTCATGTTGTTAGATAACGATGAACCTACGAGCTATGGAGAAGTGATGATGGGCCCAGATTCCAACAAATGGTTAGAGGCCATGAAATACGAGAAAGGATCCATGTATGAAAAAAGGTATGGACTTTGGTAGACTTGCCCGTTGAACAGCGGGTCGTTGAGTACAAATGGACCTTTAAAGATGAAGACATGCGCTAATGGTGAATATCACCATTTATAAAGCTCGAATTGTCGCAAAGAAGTTTCCGCCAAGTCCAAGGAGTTGACTATGATGAGACTTTCTCACCCGTAGCGATGTCAAAACATTGTTTCCTTCCTTGAGGAAAGGTTGTATGAGATACAACCAGAAGGTTTTGTCAGTCCTAAGGATGCTAAAAGGTGTGCAAGCTCTAGTGATCCTTCTATGGACTGAAGCAAGCATCTCGGAGTTGGAATATATGCTTTGACGAGGTGATCAAAGTTTTTGAGTCTATACAAAGTTTATGAGAAACTTGTATTTACAATAAAGTGAGTGGGAGCAATATAGAGTTTCTGATAAGCATATGTGGATGACATATTGTTGATCGGAAATGATGTAGAATTTCTGGAAATCATAAAGGGTTGTATGAAAAGAGTTTTTCAAAGGAAAACCTGGATAAAGCTACCTAATTGTTGGGCATTAAGATCTATAGAGATAGATCAAGATGCTTGATGAGACTTTCAATGAATACATACCTACACAAGATTTTGAAAGAGTTCAAAATGGATCAGTCAAAGAGAGAGTTCTTGCCTGATTTGTAAGGTGTCAAGTTGAGTGAGACTCAAATCTCGACCACGGTAGAAGAAAGAGAAAGGACAAACATCGTCCCCTATGCCTTAGCCATAGGCTCTGTATAGTATGCCATGCTATGTACCACACTTGTGTGTGCCTTGCCATGAGTCCATCAAGGGGTACAAAAGTGATCCAGGAGTGGATCACTGGACAAGGGTCATGATTATCCTTATTAACTAGAGGACTAAGGAAATATTTCTCAATTATGGAGGTGATAAAGAGTTCGTCGTAAAGGGTTACGTCGATGCAAGCTTTAACACCAATCCGGATGACTCTGAGTAGCAATCCGGATACGTATAGTGGAGCAGCCATTTGGAATAGCTCCAAGTGGAGTGTGGTAGCAGTGTCTACAATATGACATATAGATTTGCAAAGTACACACGGATATGAATGTCGTAGACCCGTTGACTAAAAGACCTCTCCACATGCAAAGCATGATCGAGCCCCAGAACTCATTGGGTGTTAGATTCATAACAATGCAAATCACATGGTGATGTGAACTAGATTATTGACTCTAGTGCAAGTGGGAGACTATTGGAAATATGCCCTAGAGGCAATAATAAATTATTTATTATCATATTTCCTTGTTCATGATAATCTTTTATTATCCATGCTAGAATTGTATTGATCGGAAACTCAGATACATGTGTGGATACATAGACAGGGCCATGTCCCTAGTATGCCTCTAATAGACTAGCTCGTTGATCAAAGATGGTTAAGTTTCCTAGTCGTGGACATAAAATGTCATTTGATAATGGGATCACATCATTAGGAGAATGATGTGATGGACAAGACCCAAACTATAAACGTAGCATATGATCGTGTGAGTTTATTACTATTATTTTCTACATGTCAAGTATCTGTTCCTATGACCATGAGATCATGCAACTCACTAACACCGGAGGAGTGCCTTGTGTGTATAAAACGTCGCAACGTAACTGGGTGACTATAAAGGTGCTCTACAGGTATCTCCGAGGGTGTCTGTCAGGTTGGCATGGATCAAGACTGGGATTTGTTACTCTGTGTGACGGAGAGGTATCGCAGGGCACAATCGGTAATACAACATCACAATAAGCCTTGCAAGCAATGTGACTCGGTGTTAGCCATGATATCTTGTATTACGGAATGAGTAAGAGACTTTCCGGTAACGATATTGAACTAGGTATGGAGATGCCGACGATCGAATCTCGGGCAAGTAACATACCGAAGAACAAAGGGAACATCATACGGGATTAACTTAATCCTTGACACAGAGGTTCGACCGATAAAGATCTTCATAGAATATGTAGGAATCAATATGGGCATCTAGGACCCGCTATTGGTTATTGACCGTAGAGGTGTCTCGGTCATGTCTACATAGTTCTCGAACCCGCAGGGTCTACACACTTAAGGTTCGGTGACATTTCGGTAGTATAGAGTTATATATTGTGGTGACCGAAGGTTGTACGGGATCTCATCCGGGACATCACGAGGATCTCCGGAATGGTCTAGACGTAAAGATTGATATATAGGAAGTCCTGTTTTGGTCACCGGAAAAGTTTCGGGCTCATCGGTAGTGTACCGGGAGTGCCAGGAGGGTACCAGGGGACCATCGGGAGGGGTATTTCGACCCAAGAGGCTACATGGGCTGTGTGAGAAGGAATACAAGCCCTTAGTGGGCTGGCCAAAGTCCCACAGAAGGCCCATGCGGCTAGGGAAGAAAACCCAAGGTGGAAAGAAGGCCAAAGTGGAAAAAAGGAAGGAGTCCTAATCCTACTAGGAGTGGAGGAGGAGGACTTCTCCCTCCTACTTCGGCTGAAGCAAAGGGCTGGACCCTTGGGGGCCAAGCCTCCTCCTCCTCTCCTCCTATATATACTAGAGGTTTGAGGGTTTTTTGTACACATAAAAACAGCCACGTGCTACCTCTCCTCTAGATCGGTTTTCAACAGTGCTTAGGCGAAGCCCTGCTGGAATAACTCCACCACCATCGCCGCAACGCCGTCGCGCTGCCGGAGAACTCATCTACCTCTCCGTTCCCTCTTGTTGGATTAATAAGGAGGATATCGTCATCGAGCTGTACGTGTGCTGAGCGTGGAGGTGCCGTCCGTTCGCCGCTAGATCGGAAGGATCGTGATGAAGATTGTGAGACGATTCATGATTGGATCGCGAGATGGACCGTGATGAGATCGCGGTACGGATCGTGATTGGATCGCAGGAAGGATCGTGATGGGATCGCGGGACGCTTGGAGATTTGGATCGTTAAGACGTTCGACTACATCAACCGCGTTTCTTAACGCTTCCCGCTTAGCAATCTACAAGGGTATGTAGATCCACTCTCCCCCTCATAGATACTCATCACCATGGATAGATCTTGCGTGTGCATAGGAATTTTTTTGTTTCCCATGCAACGTTCCCTAACATTAAGCTTATTACCTTCTCTTGACCCGGCTTTTTGCCATCTCCGAGTTATACCTGCCTGTTTGCCACTCGCTACTCCACGATGTGACTCGTCGAACTCTTGACAATTAATCTTGATAAGAGACCCTGAACTTTTCTAAGTTATTCTTGAACAAAGACACTAAACTTGTCGAGGTTTCAACGGCGGCTTTTGTCACAAGAGAGCCAGCTTATAGTGAGCGAGGACAAACTCGTACCATATCCCCTCCACTAGGTGGCCTGTTCGTACTCTTAGCAATGTCAATCTTTTAAAGACCCTGAACTTGCTAAGGTTGAAATGACAGATTTATGTCATGTGAGGCCTAGTTTACAAGTTTTCAGGCTTTCCGCCTCGTTTCTTCGAAAAGAAAATGTTTTCATAAATAAACAAAAAAACAAGAGTTGTCTTATCCTGTCGTGCCTTTAAAGCCAGCTTATAGGATGAGATGTACAATTTATTGTTCTTGCATGTACTCTGATGATAAGGTTCTAAGTTTTGGAAAATTTCCGGCTTGGCCCATGGAGTATAAGCTGCCTGGCGAGTCAAAACAATTAAAGTGCTCCTATGTCAACAGTTGAGTTTGCTGAGTCGCCAGTGGAGCTTTCAAGCATAAACATCAAAAGTGCAAGAACATGCAATCAAGAGTTTTCTACAACTATTACAAGGCTACTCAACAGCCCCAAGCATTGAAGACTTAAAGTTCTTCGACAAATCTTAAACCTGGTGGAGTAAACAAGGCCGGGTTACGTGATGAAAATTTCTTTCTTTAACTCGTTGTTGGGTCATCCTGCGCCAGGTCTTCGGTTTCCTCGATCTGGAGATTGTCCACATACCAATTGCAGTTGGTCAAAGCTTCAAATATAGCTTCATCGTGCATGATTGGTGACGGGTCAACATCTGGAGTGAAGAAGTGCTTACGGTGTTGAGGAATCGGGCTCCTTTCTTCAAAAGTGGGACCTCGAATCCGCTTGTTGTCTTCAGAATAAGCCGCCTGGTACACTGATAGATCAGCCTCTACAGCCAGCCGACTTACAAGAAACAGGGGAGCTTTATGAGAGCAAGAGTAATCTACTTCTATAAATTCCGAGCCGTCGTCCTTTAGTTGAGGAAATCCCTGCATCATTTCATCTGGGGTAAGCTCCATAGCATAAGCCAACGACCGGCTCAAGTCAGCAATTGCGCCCTTGCGGGCGGCTGATCTCCTTAGTTCCCCCCCTTGCATAAGGATGGCAAATAGGGTCTCCAACATGCCCTTCATGAATTTCGGTACACCCTTGTCAGACATGATGGCTTTGATGGTAACTAGAGACCCGACATATAATTGTTCTGTTAAGGTGTATAGGGACTTGAGCTTCATCAGGCTATTGTCCGACAATTGGCGGCTCCGAGCACCTACATGCAAATCAAGAATTTATAATCCACCAGAAAGGATTTTCGACATCTTAACAACGGAAAAAGTGAATGCTTACCAAAGACAGCACCAATCATGCGAGATATATGGCCCTTCAGAGTGTTTAGTTCGCCAGTCGACACTTTGAGCCGGCTCTCTACATCGTCAGCACGTTTAGCCAGGGTGGATTGGTTTTCTTCAGGAGACTTCTTGACAGTTTTAAGCTCCGCTTTGAGTACATCTACCTCAGTTAAGGCAATTTGGCATTTGGCTTCAGCCTCTGCCCGCCCCTTTTGCTGCAAGGCCAAACTCTTCTTCAGGTCTGCCACGGCTAATTCAGCACCAATTAAAGATCCCTGCATGAAGAAAGATTATCAGTTTTAAGCCACCGGTCTGGCTCATACAGTTTACGTCAGAACTTGGTACAATATTTAAGTACCAAGCAGACGGCAAGAAATTTACTTGACACTTGGGGGCTAATGTATCTCTGGTCGTTCTTATAGAGCCGGCTCATTACTTAGGTAATGACCTGGCCCTTGGGGGCTGCATTTGGCGCTTAATCTATGATTGAGTGCCAGCTCATTACTTAGGTAATGACCCGGCCCTTGGGGGCTACAATTGGCGCTTAATCTATGATTGAGTGTCGGCTCATTACTTAGGTAATGACCTGGCCCTTGGGGGCTACAATTGGCGCTTAATCTATGATTGAGTGCCGGCTCATTACTTAGGTAATGACCTGGCCCTCCCTTGGGGGCTAAAATTGGTGCTTAATCTATGATTGAGTGCCGGCTCATTACTTAGGTAATGACCCGACCCTTGGGGTCCACAATTGGCACTTGAGCTACGCTTGAGTGCCGTCTCATTACTTAGGTAATGACCCGGCCCTTGGGGGCTACAATTGGCTCTTGAGCTATGCTTGAGTGTCGGCTCACTACTTAGGTAATGACCTGGCCCTTGGGGACTACATGGCAGTCCTATGAAAGATTGCTAAATGAATGGAACATCGAGCTGACCTTTGGAAAAATCAACCTGCTCTTGGGGGCTGCATAAGTATGTATGTAAAGAGGCAAAGTAACCTCAATACATCATATATTTTCTTCATCATGGCAACCAGTTTGGCCTCCATGTCTTGCCTGGCAAACAGGCGACTCAAATAACCACTGTGCAGTTCATCAATAGTAAGCTTATCCAAATTTGAAAGATCATATGGAGTCTTTTCTTCCTTCAAGGGAGCTGCCTCGTCTTCTTTGGCATGCTTGGATAGTGTATGTGAGGGAGCTGGAGGTTCATAAGCCGCCCTAGTGATAACAACTTCTTCATGAGAAGCCACTTGTTCAGTTGACATCCAGGGGCTGGGCGGCCTAGGAGCAGAATCTGGCTGGGCTTCAGGAGCCTCAGTGTCCATGGCAACCGACTCAACATGTGAAGGAACCTCATTAAGGGCATTTTGGTTGTTTCAGAAGGCTCTGTATGAGAGTTAGGAATATTGGGTATTGGGATCTCTGGGTCTTGGACATCAGGAGTTGCGGATGACCCGGCCCCCTTCCTTCGTTTGGCTTGAGCCCTATGAGCTAAGGCAATATTGGATATGTCATGATAAATTATGACATATTAAATGCTTTTCGGGGCATACAAACACATACCCTAGGTTAATAATAAAGGGGGGAAGCTTTGAGGCGGTGGAATCGCTAGAAAAAGGAGGCGAATCCTGGAAAATTTAGCATTGATAAATCAATTAGTAAATTGCAAAAATAGTATCGAAGCAAGATAAGATCAAGACAAGGAGGTACATCTGTGCGCTATTTTGGAGGAGTCGATTCATTGGGTAAGCCGGATAAAAGATCTCCAGAGCTGGCACTCCGGGTCTGACGTCTGGTATCATCTTGCTGTTTCTTCAAAAGAAAGTTACGACTCAAGTAAGCAAAAGGACGGGAACTCTTTACCTTCCGTACATCCCACCATATTTTCTTTATTGGTGAAAGATCTGAGTCAGAGGAGACAATGGTTACCTCGGCAACATTAGCATGGCTTATTTCAGCTTCTTCCCGAGAGTGGTCATCTTCAATAATTTGCATAAATAGAAGGCCAAGGGAGTCAAGTTCTACCTATGAATCTTCTAAGTCAAATAATTCTTCAGTTGACTGTTTTCTCTTGCGGGTCGATGCCATAAGTTCTGAAACCTTTGGGACCTTGCTCTTCTTCTTAAGAGTTGATGGCAATAGTCTCTTCCAGAATGAGGAGCTGGCCTAAGTCTCTTCTTAGGGGTAAAGCATATCAGCAGGAAAGGGTTAGTAAGGTATGAAGGTAAAAAGAACAGATGAGGGATAAGGTGGAATAACTTACATCTGGAGCTGGGTTAAGAACAGAGAAGGGGCTTAGGCTAATCTTGCTACAAGCGGCTAATGTTTCCGCCATCAGAGACTTGATGATGGTGTTGAGGTCTTGATCTTTTAAGGGGGTTTGATTGAAGCGTTGAGGGTCATCTACTTTACTAGTATACTGACACATCAAGGCACCACTGCGGCTCAATAGCAGAATCTCCAGGAGACCCAGCAACGGGTTAGATCGACACCCATCAGTAAATTGGCTAGCCGGGCCTTGACTTTGGAGAAGGTGGAGGCATATTGAGCACATCCGGCGGCTGACATCCAATCTGGAAGTTCTGTACCTGTGCTAAGCCGGTAAGAACGATAAACTGACAGTAGGTGCTCCCCCTCTGGTGAAGTTTCTTGGCAATAGAACCAAGTCTTGTTCTACTCTTTGGGATGACTCGGTAGGATTGTTGCTGGAAAGAGTATGTCTCTTCGTCTCTGAAGGGTTACGCCTCCGAGTTCAAGACTTAACCAGTCTACCGTTTCTGTTTGGCGATTGACATAAAAGTACTCTTTGAATAAGTCAACAAATGGTTCCTCTTGATGATAAGCTTCACAAAAAGTCTGGAATTGGCACATATTGGTGAAAGAGTTTAGGCCAATATCTTGGGGGTGCAAGTTGAAAGCGTGTAAGATGTCCCGGAAAAACTTTGACCCGGGTGGAGAGAAACCCTGAAGGAGATGGTCTTTGAAGACAATGACCTCCCCATCTTTGGGCTTATGGGTGGTTTCACTGCCTGGAACTCGCCACTGGATGACGTCCTGAATCGGCAGAAACCCCATGGTGATGAATTCCTTGAGAGACTCCTCGGTCACTCCAGACCTCACCCAGTTGCAAGTGGAGGGAGTCTTCGACATGGTGGCGGCCTAGAAAGCTGCGGAAAGGAATGAATATTTGGCGGCTCAAAAATGAATCTAGACCAAGCTTGCTACATCTATAAACGGGTACATCATTTGGCAGGTCAATAAGAATTGTGAGCCGCCGAAGCTACTTGCGAGGAAACAGTGTAAGCCAACGGATTGTTGGCGGGTCAAGTTTATCCATGCCAGTTGAAAAATTGTTAAGTGTTGAGAAACCATTTCCATAGCTACAACCATGGATTTAAGATCTATGGGCGAAAGAAAAAGAAAAATATTCTAGCCCTAAAAAAGTCTGGCAGAAGAACAGATAGCCAGTATTCGAATTTCTATAAGGTTGGAGATCTACGATAAGGGTGACTAAGTGTGGAATGAGAAACCACGTGGTTTCGGCAATACTACGAGGCCTTAACAAGAGGTTCTCAGTCAATCGATGAAGAGCACTTCCGCAAATAGTGATGAACACCGACGAACTGCATGGATTCAAGAAAACCCTAATGCAGGTCTGATAGGGGGTAAGATTTGAACCTGTGAAAGTGCGGTGGACGCATGCGAGCTCTCGATCGACTCAGGGTGATGCAGCGCCCGGTGCTGGTAAAGACGGCGATGACCGAGCGGCGCAGCTGGCTTCGGCGCGCACGGGTGTTCGGAGGAAGAAGAAGAAGATGGCAGCGGGGGGAAAGTGAAAGTGATAACCCTTGCGCCTATTTATAAGGGCATAATTGGCTCTCAAACAGTCCGGTGCAGGAATCGAGGGAGCATGGCGACGATTATACTAAGAAGACGCCTCTATTTTCGGGCTGGTCATATTAATGATGAAATATCCATTCTGACATCAAAGGAATCTTTTTTGATTTTGTTAATGACGTCACAGCGGGTCATGAAAGTTTGTTAGATGCAAGGATTGCCCATTTTTTGGCGAGTCATGAAGACTTCAAGAGAAGGCAAGACTTGCCAACCAGAAGACTTGTAGATTGACATGAACTGGTTCAAATCAATCTGGGGCCTAATGTTGGGGATATATACCCAAGGTGAGACCCGCCCAGGTGGGGCCGGGTCATGCGGTTGGCAGCTCATGACAACTCCAGGAGTAAACATATTAAATGGGCCAGAAAGGCCCAGAGCCGGAAAACAGGATGTAACCCGCCAGGTTTGGGCCGCCGAGGGCGACTTGATAGATAAGGCATGTAAAGTTAGAGGTAAGTTCGGTTGTCAAGTATAAGCCGACCCGGACTCTTGTAAGCCCAGGGCCTTGACCCGTATATATAAGGGTGGGTTACTTGGGCAGCTTAGGCCAGGAAACAATTGGTCGATAGCTAGGTCAAGCGAACTCGCTCCCTTGTAATCGATACGCAGTCAATACAACACAGAGTAGGACATAGGCTTTTACCTCTTTCCGAGGGGCCGAACCTGGGTAAACCCTTGTCTCTTGATTCCGACCAACCCCTTCGAGTTCACCGCCTTAGCGATGGCCTCAAACCTAAGTCCGCTCACCCAGACATTTGTTGTGAAAAATCTACAACACTACCACTACTATGTCACTGGGTGAGGACACCGCAAGATTGAACCCAAAACCAAGAACTTCTCCCATTGCAAGAATTACCAATCTAGTTGGCCAAACCAAACCAATAACTCGAAGAGACTTACAAGGATATGAAATCATGCATATAACAATTCAGAGAACGTTCAAATAAGATTCATGGATAAACTGAACATTGACCCACAATTCATCGGATCTTGAAAAACACACCACAAAAGAGTATTACATCGGATAGATCCCCATGAAGATAATGAAGGACATGGTATTGAAGATAAAATAGAGAGAAGAATCCATCTAGCTACTAGCTATGGACCGGTAGGTCTGTGGTGGACTACTCATGCATCATAGAAGGGGCAATGTAGTTGATGTAGATGCCCTCCGTAATCGTAACCCCCTCCGACAGATTACCGGAAAAGGCTCCAAGATTGGATCTCTTGGGAACGAAGGTTTCTGGCAGCAGAAAAGTATTTGTGTGGCTCGTTCTCGTGTTGGGGAAATATTTGGGTATTTATAGGATGAATAATAGGGTTAGGAGACCTCCCAGGAGACGACAAACCTACCAGGCGCGGCCAGGTGGTGGCCGCGCCTACCAGGCTTGTGACCTCCTGGCAGGTGCCCTGGCGTGCACCCTGTTGGATTTGTTTCCTTCCAGAAAAAATCATTCCGAAGATTTTATTCCGTGTGGACTCTGTTTAATATTCCATATCTGCAAAACTCAAAAACAAGGAAAAAACATAAACTAGCACTAGGCTCTAGATTAATAGGTTAGTCCCCAAAATAATATAATATAGCATATTAATGCATATAAAACATCCAAAATAGATAATATAATAGCATGACATCATCAAAAATTATAGATACATTGGATACGTATCAGCATCCCCAAGCTTATTCCTGCTCGTCCTCGAGTTGGTAAATGATAAAAACATAATTTTTGATGTGGAGTGCTACCTAACATATTTATCCATGTAATATTCTAATGTGGCATGAATATTCAGATCCATAAGAGTCAAAACAAAAGCTTAATATTGATATAAAAACAATAACGTTTCAAGCATACTAGAAAAGCAATTGTATCTCTTCAAAATATAATGGCAAAAGAAAGTTATCACTATAATATCATATGGTCTGGCTTTGCTCCATCTTCCCCATACAAAATATTTATATCATGCACAACCCCGATGAAAAGAAGGAATTGTTTTCACACCTTTATTTTCTCAACCTTTTTCAACTCTCACGCAATACATGAGCGTGAGCCATGGATATAGCGTTATAAGTGGAATAGAATATGGTGGAGGTTGTCAAGGAAAGGGAGAAGATAGTCTCACATCAACTAGGCGTATAACGGGATATGGAGATGCCCATTAATAGATATCAGTGTGAATGAGTAGGGATTGCCATGCAACGAATGCACTAGAGCTATAAGTGTATGAAAGCTCAAGAGGAAACTAAGTGGGTGTGCATCCAACTCGCATGCTCATGAAGACCTAGGGCAATTTGAGGAATCCCATCATTGGAATATACAAGCCAAGTTATATAAAGAAAAATTCCCACTAGTACATGAAAGTGACAAAATAGAAGTCTCTCTATCATGAAGATCATGATGCTACTTTGAAGCACAAGTGTGGAAAAAGATAGTAGCAATGTCCCTTCTCTCTTTTCTCTCATTTTTTCTTTCTTTTTTTTGTTGGGCATCTAAGGCCTCTTTTATTTTTTTTATATGGGCTTCGCTGGCCTCTTTTATTTTTTTCATAAAGTCCGGAATCCCATCCCCACTTGTGAGGGAATCATAGCTTTCATCATCCTTTTTCCACATGGGACATGCTCTAATAATGATAATAACCACACTTTTATTTACTTACAACTCAAAAGAAAATTACAACTTGATACTATGGCAAAATATGACTCTATATGCAATATGGAAGTGATGGTGCAAGTCATAAAAGGAAACGGTGGAAGTTGCATGGCAATATATCTCGGAATGGCTATGGAAATGCCATAATAGGCAGGTATGGTGGCTGTTTTTAGGAAAGATATATGGTGGCTGTTTTGAGGAAGGTATGTGGTGGCTGTTTTGAGGAAAGTGTTTGTTGTACTGGCGAAAGTTGCGCGGCACTAGAGAGGCTAGCAAAGGTGGAAGGGTGAGAGTGTGTATAATCCATGGACTCAACATTAGTCATAAAGAACTCACATACTTATTGCAAAAGTCTATTAGTCATTGAAGCAAAGTAGTAAACGCATGCTCATAGGGGAGAGGTTGGTAGGAGTTAACCATCGTGCGCTCCCGACCCTCAGACAAAGGTTTACAGTTTATAAACAAACCATGCTCCGACTTCCTTACATAATAGTTCACCATACGTGCATGCTACGGGAATCACAAACCTTTACACAAGTATTTTTTACCAAATCACAATTACTTCCAAACATGACTCTTAACATTACCATCTTTGTATGTCAAAACTTTATGCAAGGAATCAAACTTCTCAAAAATACTCGATGCACTTAATACGGAAGTTTTTATCATATCCCTCTTGGATGCCTATAATATTAGGACTAAATTCATAACCTAGACCAATTACCATGCTGTTTAGAGACTCTCAAAATAATATAAGTGAGGTACGAGAGTTAAACTATTTCTATAAAACGCAAACACCACCGTGCTCTAACAAATATAAGTGAAGCACATAGAGCAAAATTGCCTAACTTAAAAGATATAAGTGAAGCACAAAGAGTATTCTAATAAATTCACGATTCAGCGTGTCTCTCGCAAAAGATGTGTGCAGCAAGGATGATTGTGGCAAACTAAGAAGCAAAGACTCATATCATACAAGACGCTCCAAGCAAAACAAAAATTATGTGGTGAATAAAAATATAGCCTCAAGTAAATTTACCGATGGATTGAAGACGGAAGAGGGGATGCCTTCTGGGGCATCCCCAAGCTTAGGCTCTTTGGCATCCTTGAATATGACTTGGGGTGCCTTGGGCATCCCCAAGCTTAGGCTCTTGCCACTCCTTATTCCATAGTCCATCAAATATTTACCCAAAACATGAAAACTTCACAACACAAAACTTAACAGAAAATTCATGAGATCCGTTAGTATAAGAAAATAAATCTACACTTTAGGTACTGTTGTGAACTCATTCTTTATTTATATTGGTGTTATACCTACTGTATTCTAACTTCTCCATGGTTCATACCTTATGTCTACTACGCGACCTTCTTCTTGTAGACACGTGTTGGGCCTCCAAGCGCAGAGTTTTGTAGGAGAGTGACAATTTTCCCTCAAGTGGATGACCTAAGGTTTATAAATCCGTGGGAGGTGTAGGATGAATATGGTATCTCATAAACAACGCTGCAACCAAATAACAAAGAGTCTCTGGTTTCCCCAACACACCCAATACAATGGTAAATTGTATAGGTGCACTAGTTTGTTGAAGAGATGGTGATACAAGTGTAATATGGATCGTAGATATAGGTTTTTGTAATCTGAAAATATAAAGACAGCAAGGTAACAAATAGTAAACAATGAGCAAAATGTTGTTTATATGCTTGGAATCAAGGCCTAGGGTCCATACTTTCACTAGTGCAATTTCTCTCAACAATATTGACATAGTTCAATCATATGTAAGTCCCTCTCGTGTGACAAAGAGTTCACTCCAGAGTCACAAATAGCGGAGAACTAACGAAGAAATTATTGTAGCATACGAAACCACCTCAAAGTTACCTTTTCTGATCAATCTTATGAGCTATCCCTATAAGTATCACAGACATCCCTACAATTCATACCAAAATAACACCTTAAGATATACATCAACAAAAACCCTAATGTCACCTAGATACTCCAATAGCACACAAGTACCCATGGGCTTCATAATATGATGTGCATCACATAATTTTATATTCATCATATTCAATCCAACACAAAGAACTTCAAAGAGTGTCCCAAAGTTTCTACCGGAAAGTCAAGACAAAAACGTGTGCCAACCCCTATGCATAGATTCCCAAGGTCACGGAACCCGCAAGTTGATCACCAGAACATACATCAAGTGGATCAATAGAACATCCCATTGTCACCACGGATATCCCATCGCAAGACATACATCAAGTGTTCTCAAATCCTTAAAGACTCAATCCGATAAGAAAACTTCAAAGGGAAAACTCAATTCACCACAAAAAGATAAAGAGGGGAACACTCCATATGATCCATCTATATCAATAAAGCTCGCGGTACATCAAGATCGTGCCATCTCAAGAACACGAGAGAGAGAGAGAGAGAGATCAAACACATAGCTACTGGTACATACCCTCAGCCCCGAGGGTGTACTACTCCCTCCTCGACATGGAGACCTCTGGGATGATGAAGATGGTCTCCGGTGATGGTTTCCCCCTCCGGTAGGGTGCTGGAACGGGCTCCCGTGGGTTTTCGTGGCTCTGGAGGCTTGCGGCGGCGGAACTCCCGATCTATGTTTCTTTTCGGAGGTTTGGGTATTTATAGGATTTTTTGACGTTGGAATCACGTCAAGGGGTGCCACATGGCGATGGCAAGCCTGCTATGCGTGGGCTAGAGGGTGGTTGTGCCTAGCAGGCTTGTTGCCTCCTCGTGGATATTCTGGCCCAACTCCAATGCTTCGGGGGTCTCTTTTGGTCCACAAAAAACCATACTAAATTTTCAGCTCATTCCGAGAAATTTTATTTCTGCACAAGAAACGACACCATGGTAGTTCTGGTGAAAACATCGTCAGTCTGGGTTAGTTCTAATAAAATCATACCAAAATCATATAGAATTATTGTAAACATGGCATGAATACTTCATAAATTATACATATGTTGGAGATGTATCGACATCCCCAAGCTTAATTCCTACTCGTCCTCGAGTAGGTAAATGATAAAAGAAATAATTTATGAAGTGTGAATTCTAGCATAGTGCATAAATTTTATCAATGCAATCTACTTTATTTTGGCAAGAATGTTCAGAACCATAAGACTCAAAACAAAAACTTAATGTTGACATAAAAACAGTAATATTTCAAGCATACTAACAAAGCAACTGTGTCTCTTCAAAATAACATGGCAAAAGAAAGTTATCCCTATAAAATCATATGGTCTGGCTATGCTCCATCTTCCCCACACAAAGTATTTATATCATGCACAACCCCGATGACAAGTCAAGAAATTGTTTCACACCGTTTATGTTCTCGAACCTTTTCAACTCACACGCAATACATGAGCGTGAGCCATGGATATAGCACTATAGGTGGAATATAATACGGTGGAGGTTGTGAAGAAAAGGAGAAGATAGTCTCACATCAACAAGCTTATCAACAGGCTATAGAGATGCCCATTAATAGATATCAATGTGAGTGAGTAGGGATTTCCATGCAACGGATGCACTAGAGCTACAAGTGTATGAAAGCTCAAAAAGAAACTAAGTGGGTGTGCATCCAACTTGCTTGCTCACGAAGACCTAGGGCAATTTGAGGAAGCCCATCATTGGAATATACAAGCCAAGTTTTATGAAGAATTCCCACTAGTATATGAAAGTGACAATATAGAAGACTGTCTATATGAAAAACATGGTGCTACTTTGAAGCACAAGTGTGGTAAAGGATAGTAGCATTGCCCCTTCTCTCTTTTCTCTCATTTTTTTTCCTTTTTTCTTCTTCTTTTTTTCTCTTTTTTTGGTGGGAATCTTTGGCCTCTTTTTTTATTTGGGCTTCTCTGGCCTCTTTTATTTTTTGTAAAGTCTAGAGACTCATCCCAACTCGTGAGGGAATCATAGCTTCCATCATCCTTTCCTCACATGGGACAATGCTCTAATAATGATGATCATCACACTTTTACTTACTTACAACTCAAGAATTAAAAATTGATACTTAGAACAAAATATGACTCTATATAAATGCCTCCGGTGATGTACCGGTATGTGCAATGATTCAAGAGTGACATGTATACAGAATATGAATGGTGGCTTTGCCACAAATACGATGTCAACTACATGATCATGCAAAGCAATATGACAATGATGATGCATGTCATAAACGGAACAATGGAAGTTGCATGGAAATATATCTCGGAATGGCTATGGAAATGCCATAATAGGTAGGTATGGTGTCTGTTTTTAGGAATGGTATATGGTGGGTTTAATGCACCGGTGAAAGTTGCGCGGTACTAGAGAGGCTAGCAAAGGTGGAAGGGTGAGAGTGCGTATAATCCATGGACTCACATTAGTCATAAAGAACTGACATACTTATTGCAAAAGTCTATTAGTTATTGAAGCAAAGTATTAGACGCATGCTCCTAGGGGAGAGGATGGTAGGAGTTAACCATCACATGCCCCCGACCCTCACACAAAGGATGACAATCAAAAAACATATCATGCTCCGACTTCGTTACATAACAGTTCACCATACGTGCATGCTACGGGAATCACAAACCTTTAACACAGGTATTTCTACCAATTCAATCACTCACTAGCATGATTCTAATATCATCATATTTATATCTCAAAACTTTATGCAAGGAATCAAACTTCTCATTGTATTCAATGCACTTTATATGAAAGTTTTTATTATCCCTCTAGGATGCCCATTATATTAGGACTAAGTTCATAACCTAAACCAATTACCATGCTATTTAGAGAATCTCAAAATAATATAAGTTAAGCATGTGATCTCAACAATTTCTATAAAATATAACCACCGCCGTGCTCTACAAAGATATAAGTGAAGCACTAGAGCAAAATACAAATTACTCCAAGAAGATATAAGTGAAGATCAATGAGTAGGTAAACAATCAAGTAGCCATGTGAGGACTCCCTCTCTCTCTCTCAATAAAGATTTTAATATCTGATTATTTTATTTAAACAGCAAACTAAACAAAAATAGCACTCCAAAAATAGCAAATATCATGTGAACGAATAAAAATTTAGGCTCAACATAGGCTAACCGATAGTTGACAAAGAGAGGTGGGATCCGTAGCATCTCCAAGCTTAGATGCTTGAGAATTCTTGAATTATTTGCTTGGTGTGCCTTGGGTATCCCCAAACTTGAGCTTTTGTATCTCGTTCAATCCTCTCATATCATGGTTTCACCTATTCTCAAAAACTTCATCCACACAAAACTCGAAAAGGACTCGTGAGATCGGTTAGTACACATAATAATAAAACAACTCTTTATGTACTGCCAAGACAAGTTGCATAATAATTTTAAAACATTATGTACTTTATACTATCATTTCCACAATTTATATCGACCAATATAGGCTATGGAAACTATAGGATAAGAAGATAACAAAACTATGACAACAATCTGTCTAAACAGAACCGTCTATAGTAATCTATGAAACCAGTGTACTTATGTAACTCAAATAATTATGAAATTTAGTACATGCTATAAAATTTATATGAAAACACCATGTAAACATTTCAGAAACTTTCCATGTTTCAGTAAAATATGAAAATTCAAACACTACAGCAGAAGTTTCTATTTTTACCCAGTACATAACAAAACATGCAATTCAAGCATCCTAAGGCAATTCTTGAATTTTTTTTATTGAAAAACAAGATTACAAATAACACCTAACAGAGAAAAAAATGATGATCCAAGAAAAACTCATATTATGTGACGAATAAAAATATAGCTCCAAGTAAGGAAAGTGCCTTTTCCTCCCAGGCTCATTTGAGCCCGGTGAACAGTAAAATCAGAAACTATTCGAAAATTGTTCAAACAATTTCGAATTTTTTTGTGATAAAACATTGACAAAATTAGTAATGGCTTACAAAAATTAGGCCTAAAAACATTCGTACAAGGCGTGACAAAAAAACAAAATCGATACTTTTAAAATGCGTATTTTTGTATTTTCAGAATATCGATTTTGTTTTTTTTTGTCGCGCCATGTAGGAATGTTATTTCAGGACGGATTTTTGCATGCAGTTAAAATTTTTGTCAATGTTTGATCACAAAAAATATTGGAATTTTTTGAACTTTTTTCGAATTTTTTCCTATATTACTGTTCACCGGGCTCAAATGAGCCTCGGAGCAGAAACTCTGCATCCCTCCAAGTAAGATATACCAATAGAGTTGAAGACGAAAGAGGGGATGCCTTATGGGGCATCCCCAAGATTAGGCACTCGAGTCTTCCTTGAATATTACCTTGGGGTGTCTTGGGAATCCCCAAGCTTAGGTTCTTGTCACTCCTTATTCTTGTCATATTGGTGTCTCACCCAAAACTTGAAAACTTCAATCACACAAAACTTAACGGAACTTCGTGAGAAGGGTTAGTATAGTTAAGATAAATTATTCATTTAGGTACTATCAATACAAGATTCATAATTTTTCCCACATGATACCTACTGTATTCCATAATTACAACAATTTATATTACTCAATATAATCTATAGGAACACTTGAAACAAGCAAACAATGCATGCAAAACAGAATCTGTAAAAAACAGAACAGTTTGTAAAGATCTGAATGATCATCATACTTACCCGACTCTAAAAATTCTTAAAAATTAGGACAACTCAAGTAATTTGCACATAAACGTTATGTAAATATTTCAGAATTGTGTGACTCTCCAATAAAATCAGATAATACATATACTGGATGCAAAACTTTCTGTTTTTGCACAAAGTCAAACAAGAAGTATCCACACTATCCCAAAGGCTTTACTTGGCACTTTATTGAAATAAAAGACACAGAACGTGATTACTACAGTATATTAATCATGTGAACACATAAAAACAAAAATTAATATTGTTGGTTTGTCTCCCAACAAGCGCTTTTCTTTAATGCCTTCTAGCTAGGCATGATGATTCCAGTGATGCTCGTATAGGAATAATAATTGAAACATACAAAATAGCACCATGAATCTCATGACAAGCACATTTAATTCTAAACCACTTACTATGCATAGGTATTTTTGTGAGCAAACAATTTATGGGAGCAAGAATCAACTAGCATAGGAAGGCAAAACAAGCACAACTTCAAAACTTTGAACCCATAGAGAGGAAACTTGATATTATTGCAATTCCTACAAGCATATGTTCATCCCTCATTATAATTTTCAGTAGCATCATGAAGGAATTCCACAATATAACCAGAACATAAGGCGTTCTTTTCATTATCTACAAGCATAGAAATTTTACTACTCTCCTCATAAGCAATTTCCTTCTCATTCATAATAGTGGGAGCAAACTCAACAAAATAACTATAATGGCATACTTGATTGACATAACCACTTTGAATATTAAAATCATGATGAAAAGTTTCGTGGTTGTCATTACTCTTTATAGCATACGTGTCATCACAATAATCATCATAGATAGGAGGCATGTCATAATCATAATAGTTTTTCTCATCAAAACTTGGGGGACTAAAAATATCTTCTTCATCAAACATAGCATCCCCAAGCTTGTGGCTTTGCATATCATTAGCATCACGATTATTCAGAAAATTCATACTAACAATAATGAAATCATGCTCATGACTCAAATATTTAGTGCCAAACATTTTAATAACTTCTTCTTCTAACACTTGAGCACAATTTTCCTTTCCATCATTTTCGCGAAAGACATTCAAAAGATGAAGCATATGAGGCAACCTCAATTCCATATTTTTTGGTAGTTTTCTTTTATAAAACCAAACTAGTGAAAAACAAGAAACTAAAAGATTTAGTTGCAAGATCTAAAGATCTACCTTCAAGCACTCACCTCCCTGGCAACGGCGCCAGAAAAGAGCTTGATGTCTACTACGCAACTTTCTTCTTGTAGACTCGTGTTGGGCCTCCAAGCGTAGAGTTTTGTAGGACAGTGGAAATTTTCCCTCAAGTGGATGACCTAAGGTTTATCAATCTGTCAGAGGTGTAGGATGAATATGGTCTCTCTCAAACAACCCTGCAACCAAATAACAAAGAGTCTCTTGTGTCCCCAACACACACAATACAATGGTAAATTGTATAGTTGCACTAGTTCGGCGAAGAGATGGTGATACAAGTGTAATATCGATGGTAGATATAGGTTTTTGTAATATGAAAATATAAAAACAGCAAGGTAAAAAATAGTAAACAACGAGCAAAATGTTGTATAAATGCTTGGAAACAAGGCCTAGGGTCCATACTTTCACTAGTGCAATTTCTCTCAACAATATTGACATAGTTGAATCATATGTAAGTCCCTCTCGTGCGACAAAGAGTTCACTCCAAATTCATAAATAGCGGAGAACTAATGAAGAAATTATTGTAGGGTATGAAACCACCTCAAAGTTATCTTTTCTGATCAATCTTATGAGCTATCCCTATCAGTGTCACGGACAGCCCTAGAGTTCGTACTAAAATAACCCCTTAAGATACACATCAACAAACACCCTAATGTCACCTAGATACTCCAATGTCACCACAAGTATCCATGGTAAACACAGAAAAACAAAAGCAAAACAGAACACAAAAATAAAATTGGGTTGCCTCCCAACAAGCGCTATTGTTTAACGCCCCTAGCTAGGCAAAACACAATAGATCTAGGTATTGTCATCTTTGGTATGGAATCCAAAAGTAGCTCTCATAATAGATTCATAAGGCAATCTTATTTTGTTTCTAGGAAAGGGTTCCATACCTTTCCTTAATGGAAATTGAAATCTAATGTTTCCTTCTTTCATGTCAATAATTGCACCAATCATTCTAAGGAAAGGTCTACCAAGAATAATAGGACATATATGATAACAATTTATATCACGAAAAATGAAATCTACGGGCACATAATTCATATTTGCAACAATAAGAACATCATTACTCCTTTCCATATGTTTCTTAATAGTGGAATCCGCAAGATGCAAATTTAGAGAGCAGTCGTCAAGATCATGGTAACCTAGCACATCACATAAAGTTTTCGGAATCGTGCAAACACTAGCACCCAAGTCACACAAAGCATGGCACTCATAATCTTTGATTTTAATCTTAATAGCAGGTTCCCACTCATCATGAAGCTTTCAAGGAATAGAAACTTCTAACCCAAGTTTTTGTTCAAAAGATTTCATCATAGCATCAATGATATGTTTAGTAAAAGCCTTATTTTGACTATAAGCATGTGGAGAATTCATCATGGATTGTAATAAGGAAATACGATCAATCAAAGATCAGCTATCATAATTAAAGTTCTCGAAATCCAAAAGAGTGGGTTCATTGCTATTCAAAGTTTTGACCTCTTCTATCCCACTTTTATCAATTTTAGCATAAAGATCTATAGACCCCGAATCATTGGGGCGCTCTTTAACTAAGGTTGACTTATCTACAGCCTCATCTTTATCAGGATTTATATTGGAAAACAAAGATTGGCTTCTTTTTGGAATGTCATCAGTTGCCTTAGTTTGTCGTGTCGATGATTGGCTTCTTTTTGGAATGGTCTGAGGAGATAGTTAGCTGGCTGTGTCTAAATTTTGTTAGATCATGTTGCCTGTTTAATGCTTTCATAAGTGTAGTGATGGATTTGGCATGAATAAATTCAGAGGATGAATGAATGAGTTTGTTTCGTTTAGTAACCATCCTTGACTTGCTTGAGTTGGGAAGCGAGCAACATCACATTTTATGTGTTTGGTGTAGGACACGACTGTATGTTTTTTTTCAAAATGGCAAGAAAGAGATGAGCTGGCTGATTATGCAAATACAAACAATAACAAAAAAAACGGAAGGGAAAAAAGGAAGTTCAAAGATGATACTACTATAGTGAATTTCAGTTGAACTTGATTTTGCCAAAAATACATGTAATTTAGGTCTGCAAAGCGTTCAAATACAAAATCAAATAAATGCAGAGCTATGAACCTTTGTGCATCCAAAAGTACTTCTAAATTATAGAATGTTTGCCGTAAATAAGCATGGATTAAAAGTAACCAAAGACATTTTTTAAAATGTTGGGGGTCATTCATAAATTGTAGGTATGTGAATCTGTCAAGTTGAAGCAGCCTACAGAAAAGGCATTGAAGAAGACATTAAAAAAATGCTTTGAAGAAAGATAACAATTTTTTTCCTTTTGAAAATGGGCTTGTGTGCGTGCATACATGCAGTTGGGCCGTCTGGCCGGTCCAGGTGCGTGGAAAATAGATCCGCCCATGCTTAGGCCATGCAGAGAGGCATGCCTTAGAATCTGCCCATATCTAGGTAAAAGCGTGGAAATCTGCCCAGATTTAGGTCGAAAATGGTCTAACTTGTCGTTTTCGCAAAAAAAATCCGATTTAGGCAGGATTTAGGGACGTTTCCTCGTTTCAGGCTCACTTTCAGGTAGGTTTTCCTATATGAGGCACGGTGGGCGTTCTTGACGGGCCAAGGCTAGAGCATCCTCTATTTTATGAGACTCTTTCTAAACTAAAAATAGAATTAATTATTTGAAAATTATTAATAGAGCATTTAAAAATTGTTAAATGTGTACATAATTTTTACCATATATGATAAAAATATATCAAAAATTATATACCATGTATGAAAAGAATGTGGATCATGTATTTGAAAAATGGTAAACGTGTATAAAAAATATTGATCATGTATTTAAAAATGTTAAACGTGTATAAATAATAATTTTTTATAACGTGTTGAACATTTTTAAAGGAAGTAAATATTTTTTCACACACAATGTACATTTTTAGTATACATAAAATATTTTTATATGCATGTACATATTTTTATATTCAGGTACATATTTTTTAAATACAAGATTGAATGTTTAAAAATATATGTTGTTGATGTGTACTTTTATTTAATATGCGTTGTATATTTTTTGTATACATGAAGAACTTTTTTTATAAATGTTTGACACTTCAAATATGCATGATAAACATTTTTTATATAAACGGAAGAAAAAAAAGAAAAAACGGAAAAGAAAAAAACAGTGATAACCTTGGGCAATATGGAGGTATAAATGCTACTCTGCACTTTGAAGCTACTCTGCGTTGAAGCTGGTAGCATCACTTGCTTGATCTGTTCTGCAAAATGTGTATTTACGTCATTATACTGCTTTAGGAGAAGTTCCATTTTATCAATGCAAAAGAGGAGGAACCTAGCTAACAATTTAGGCCGATTAGTGACTCATGTATTATGGAGAAGGATCTCCATCCCTATGTGTGCAAGATTCAACACCGGGTAGAACCATGGCAAGGGCGGTGGCTCTCCAAGGCAGCCCGGGTAGTATTGATCAACTCCTTCATGATTAGCTTGTTGATGTATCTGATGGAATTCTATAGTTTACATGAATCCCTCCACCAGGATATTGCCAAGTACAAGTCCCGTTTCTTCTGGGCTAGGGAGGGGGGTATGCAGAAATATCATAAGGTGAAGTGGTCTAAGATTTGCAAGCCCAAGGACCAAGGAGGACTGGAGGTCATCTCATCCAAGCGAATGAACATTGTCCTTCTCTCCAAATGGCTTTGAGGTATTGTTGCGGAGATGGGAGCTGTGGCTAGACATTATCCATGCGAAATACTCCCCGTCCGGAAATACTTGTTCAAGAAGTGGATGTATCTAGACTTATTTTAGTTATAAATACATCCATTTTATTTATTTTTAGGACAAGTATTTCCGAACGGAGGAAGTACTTGCGTGTCCAGCCCCCAACTTGCGCTCAGTAGGCGGGAGGATCCCAATTCTAGCAGTCGATTACACAGCTCCTTCCGGTTCTACGTATAGGAGCTTCGATTTGTGTTGGCTCGAACACCAACACGTTATTCTAGCTGGACCGATCGTCGGGTTCCAGTCCATTTGCTGAGCGGTTCTACACGTTGTTTAGTATATGTATCCGACCACACGTTACGGTCAGCTCCGCCTTGGCAAACATAGGGAACATAACTTTCAGACGTACATTCATTCCCCTTGAATTGATGGGGTGCATCGCCTTACAATCCCCCTGCCTTGAGTAGGACTCCATCTCCTGGCGGCTCGAGCAAAGCGGCGTGTTTTCGGCTAAATCATTATATTGAGGCATTACGGCAACCCCTGGGCCGGACGAGCTAAACCTCCTATGGGAGATTAAATTGCCAATGAAGATTTGTATCTTCCTTTGGCAATGGGTCCGCGACCGCCTACCTTCGGGTACGGAAGTGCTTAAACGCAACAGGGCTAGTGACTGGCAATGCCCACTGTGTGGAGTACCAGATGACTCCAATCACATTTTTTCTTATGCCCGACAGCAATTTTCCTCCGGAGAGGCCTAGTGGAAGGGACGTGGTGCCATGACAACATCCCGGATATGTTCCAGGAGATCCTTGGATTCCCATGTGCAGTGTGTCCATCCCTTTGGGTGGTCATGGGCACCCTGGCTTGGAGTTCATGCAACATTCGCAATAAGCTAGTGATTGAGCATGTGATTCCACTTCGTGTGACTGCGCGATATTCAAAAAGTTGTGAATTCTTATAGCTCTGGAGGCCTTATAGCAAGCAGCATGATCAGGGCAACATCGACTTGGTCATTGGTGGCCTTCGCTCCACCGTCGGACCCCTCGCGCCACTGCCGCTTGAGCCCGATTATCTATTTGACTATGTTATGTAGGGATTTGTTATGTTGTGCCCAGCAAGACTCATTTTGTCTTCTGTGTTGTACTTCCTTATTTGAACCTTGAACCTTGTATTATGTTGGATGTTGATGTGGTTGTTTTATATCATATAAAGCAAGGGGAAATCCTTTTTCGTCAATACAAAAGATCACTAGTTTGCAATTTGGGGCCCATTTCCCAAATGATAACACAAAAATATTGGGCTTATATTTGTTTCCCCATGAGATGTATATCCAGATCACATCTCAAGTTTTTGGTTGCATATCTGTGAAAGGCGTGGCTGTTTCTTCCCGGCACACAAATCACACAATAGGGCAACAGACAATTATTACTAAGATGATATAAATCATTTTATAGTTGCAGGTTGTACATTTCTTACCTTTTGTTTATTTTCTTCGATATAGGATTTTCTAATTTGTTACCTTTTGCCAATTTCCTTCGATATAGGTTTTTCTAATTTGTTAGGCAATTTTTAACTGATCCCAAGAGAGTATCCGGCGAACTAAAGTTAATGAAGGAAAAAAAATACTCTACTAATGGTGACCGCATATAGCCGATCCCCTGTATTTAATGGAATACAAATAAAATTGTGTAGACTTTGTGTAAACCGTAAAACCGTATTCGGACCGCTTGACGGATCGATACAGACCCGCCTTAGATGGCAAACCGTATCCAAACCGCGCGGTGTGAACGTAGATGAGCGGTTTGAGGGTCCGCGTTGAAGATGTCCTCCTAAAGCATCATACATGGCCGTATCCTTTTCTAAAATTTAAGGGAATGGTTAGAGTTGCTCTTACTCCTCACAATGATCAGCTTCATCGAGCATGAATATGTAAATTTTGTTTATTTCGAGCACAATAAATCTTCAGGATTTTAACCTCAGGAATCATGCTCAGTTATTAACTGAAGAATTAGTGAGCAGGTGAGTAATTATTATCTGACGTTTGCAACACGCACGAGGTCCAGCGCTCCCTTCTCGTTGAGCTTGTTGCTCTGCTGGTGTTCCATGTAGTCCCTGTACTTGACCCCCCTGAACTCCAGGCCCAGGGGTGGCGCTGCCAGCTCCGGCACTGGCTCCACGACGGCGTCTAGGCATGGCCCGATGAGGCTCACGCACGACATCCTCGCCTGCTCGCGGTCGACCAGTGCGCGGTGGAGCACACCCTTGTACCTCCCATTGCTCACGATCTGCATGCACCGACGTTCAGCGGGTTCAGATTTTTCTTGCCATCTATAGATAGACAAATCAGAAGAGACTAAGAGTGGATCGGTTGGTCACCTCCAGCTGATCGCCGGCGATGACGAAGAAGGAGCCAGGGATGGGCTTAGCTAGAAGCCACCGGCCGTCGTGCTTGACCTGGAGGCCGTCGACGCCGTTCTGGAAGAGCAGGGTGAGGAGGCCGTGGTCGGAGTGAGCCGGCAGCCCGACGGCCCCATCGTCGTCCGGGCCAGCAGCGCACGGCGGGTAATGGTTGCCGACGAGGATCTGGAGGCCGGAGGCCAGGTCGAGGCGTTCGGCAATGCGGCCGGCGTGGAGCCCCAGGCTCTCGGAAATGGCCGCCGTGAGCTCCAGCAGCAGGCCCCTGGTGCGCGCCGCGTACTCTGCGGCGACGCCCCGCAGGGTCTCGGGCTTGGCGGGGCAGTGGAGCCCCGGGTGCGCGAACATCTTGACGTAGTCCCGCCAGTACCTGGCGCCGTCGACGGCGGAGTTGAAGCCCGTGCCGACGCGCACGGGGTCCATCGGGCCGGCGTCCATGAATTCCTGCTTCTGCTCAGGCGGCAGGCCGAACAGCTCCCTGCACGCGTCCATCAGCGCGCTCTGGAGAGTCTTCGGCACCCCATGGTTGGTCACCTTCATCAAGATCCAGGCTTAGTCTGAGTCGATCTATATACATATGTTGATGGGTCGTACGTGTAATAGTATAACCGTACCATGAAGAAGCCCCAGTCTTGGCACGCCCGGCCGAGGTGCCGGACCGCCTGCGCCCGTTCCGCGGCATCGCCGTTGAGGAGGACGGCCAGGTCGACGACGGGGATGCCATCCTGCTCACTGGAGGCTCCGTTCGCCTGGCCAGGATAGCGAGGAGGAGAGGCGATGTCCATGATTGCGCAGTGGAGGCATAGCAGAGGAAAGATCTATGCTGCCGGTCATGGTTGCCGTGGCTTAATTTGCCGGTCCACCCCCTTGTCGTCCATGCATGGTTCCGTGCTGGACATGGCAAGTTTAGCTCGTTTGGCTCTTCTCCAGATATTTTTCGGGTTATCAGTTAGCGTCACTGTTGAACACATGTAAGTGAAGACAAGCACGTACAACTCTTTCCACGTCGAGATAGCAATGTAGCATATACGTACACGGTAGACATTGATTGTTCTGGACTTCCCTGAACTTGATGTCACCTTCACAATAAGAGATTCATTTACTTCCTCTGATTCATACAATTTTGTATCATCAGATGGAGTAGCATATATCCATGTGTACACCAGCTATTGTGAGTTTCAAAACAACTGGAGTACCCTGGCTACAGATTCTGAATAATTGCAAGGAACCAAATAGTGCATCCACATTAATTTGATGTCGATTTCGATCTCTTTCCAACCCATATAAGAGAAGCGAGGCTGCAAGCATGCAGCTCAGAGAAGAATAGTTCGTACGTAGCATAGGATGCACTTCCATGACTTTCACAATAGTAGGCTTCAGAGGAATCGGGAGATCGTACATTACAGTCTGCTTGTACCTCTCTGACGAGGCCACTTCATGACTGATCCCTATACTATAAAGACATAGTGATGTACCAATTACAGACATGTAAGACAATATGTCAATGGCTATCAAGCTCTTCCTGGCATTAAACACCAAAACGACATGCATGGCAACATAAATTAGAAGCTCCGGCCTCAACAGCGAGGTATGCGATGAAATATGGAACCAAAAGGTTCTGAAATAAAGTGGCTCTTAGAGACATATGCTTATATGAGGGTTATGACGATCATGGACCAGCTTAGCTAGAGTAAGAAATGTCTTTTTAGGGACACATACATCCAGATGGGTCCTAAGAGACATGTTCAGAATTTTCACTGGATCAGTTGATGAATTACTGAGATAGGGCTCCTAGTCACCCCCAAGAGGAACAACCATTAGCTCTGTTCCTCCTGATGTGTCTAGATTGTTGTTTTTTTATACATATTGTGTAATCCTTTGCAAGTTATCTACTTTAGTACTATCAGTTTGGCTTTGTGATTTTGATATTCACTTCAACGACACCCCGATAAGCAGCATATGATGGTTGGCCACACAAGTCCAAATTAGTTAATTACAAGATTCAGGCATCGTAAGTTTGTAACACTCGCATGTTCCTAGTTTAATGTTTGCCTGCCACTTTCGATTTTGGCATCAGACAACAACTCTGTTTCAGATAGTATAGTTGCTCCTATATCATTTTTTACGAGGTAGTAGCAATTCCTGAGAAAAACAAAGGTTTACATGTATAAGAATTAAGAAGGGATTCCATAGAATTGAGGTGAAACCTAGAACCCTCACAAAGGAGAATCACTACTCGTTTAGCTGATCACACTTCACTAACTAATGGAGCAAAAGCCATCCGACGCTCTGCGAAGTTGTGACTATATATTATGACACAGGGACTAGCTAGAAGATTCTTTTCTTTCTTATTTCATTAACAAACACTACGGGACTGGCCATTGACGCCTACGGCCGGACTCTACGCCGACGGCCAAATGTTGGGGCCGTCGGCGTAGGTGCCCCAGCTTGGCAGCCCAGCCAGCGGGCTGTCGGCGTCCGGGGACCGTCGGCTAGGCCCATTTACGTCGAGGGCCGCCGTCGGCGTAAAAAGGACGTCGGGTAGGCCCACCTTAGGCCGAGGGCCGCCGTCAGCGTAACTAGAGCCGTCGGCGTAACTGGAGCCGGCGGCGTAGACCTGACAAGTGGCCCAGCTGGTCGACGCGTCGTGACGGCGTCAGCCCAGCTAGAGCCTATGTCGACGGCCCTGACTTTTGGCCGTCGGCGTAGGTCCTTTTTTCGTTTTCTTTTTAATTTCTTCATCTAATACATAAAATCTTATACATTATTTTATATTACTAATACATAAAATAATATATTGGAAAATGGATTGTAATCTATATCATTTCATTTCATTTCAACCCTCGATATAAGTACGGCTTTTTTGTGTGCCTACTAATACATAAAATAATATATTACTAAATTATAATATGTATGGTACTAAATTAAAATATATTATCCTACTATTACTATATTAATAATATGTATACTCCAAGTTGAACCTCGTACGGTGAAAGCTATAAGAGTAGACCCCTCCCCCGCGCCCAGACTAAGGTTTCGGTGAAGAAAGACCGCTGGAGAGCCGTAGTCCCGCATGAACTTGGATGTGGTTCTAGGGTATGTGTCAAAGTGTGGTGTAACATCCATATATAGATTCAATGTCTAGCTCCTTGGTGTGACCATCTTCACATTCATGCGATAACACTCTCCAAAGTCATGGATATGTAGGTGGAATATACCCCTTTGCGGGTATACCGGGGGCTACGAAAGGTTACAAGGTTCCAACCTTGTTTTTCATGTATTTATGTCCTAAACAAACCTCAACAAACCAAAAAGTACATTGTTGGAACATCGTGCGGAGAAAGCTATAGGGGTAGACCGCCAGGCCCCCCTCTGGAGCAGGATGTCGCAGGTGAATAATGTGGTGAAATGTGTCCAACCTTGGTTTTCCATGTACATATGTGCTAAACAAACATAGATAGAGAAAAAAAAGACCATTGGTCAACACTCGTACGTAGAACTTTATAGGGGTAGATCTGCGGGTCCCCCCGATCTAGGGTTTCGGAGGCGAATGACCACCGGAGCGTCGGGATCCCACAAAAACTTGCATATGGACCTAGGTTATGTGTAAAGTGTGATGTAATGTTGGTAGATGGCATGTCTAGGCCATGTGTGTCTGACGTTGTTCACAGTCATGGTTAACACTTAGTAAAATCCTGAATCTGTATGTGCAAACTCCCGGTACAGGTCAACCGGTGTGAATAATGTGGTGAAATGTGTCCAACCTTGGTTTTCCATGTACATATGTGCTAAACAAACATAGATAGAAAAAAACTCCATTGGTCAACACTCGTACGGAGATTTTTATAGGGGTAGATCTGCGGGTCCTCCCGATCTAGGGTTTAAGAGGTGAATGACCACCGGAGCGTCGGAATCACTCGAAAACTTGCATGTGGACCTAGGTTATGTGTAGAAGTGTGATGTAATATTGGTAGATGGCATATCTAGGTCATGTGTCTGACGTTGTTCACGGACATGGGCTAACACTTACTAAAATCCTGGATCTGTATGTGGAAACTCCCGGTATGGGTCAACCGGTCTGAATAATGTGGTGAAATGTGTCCAACCTTGATTTTCCATGTATATATGTGCTAAAAAAACATAGATAGAGAAAAAACCTTCATTGGTCAACACTCGTACAGAGAAATTTATAGGGGTAGATCTGTGGGTCCCCCCGATCTAGGGTTTCAGAGGTGAATGACCACCGGAGCATCGGAATCACTCGAAAACCTGCATGTGGACCTAGGTTATGTGTAGAAGTGTGATGTAATATCGGTAGATGGCATATCTAGGTCATGTGTCTGATGTTGTTCACGGACATGGGCTAACACTTACTAAAATCCTGGATCTGTATGTGGAAACTCCCGGTATGGGTCAACCGGTCTGAATAATGTGGTGAAATGTGTCCAACCTTGATTTTCCATGCACATATGTGCTAAACAAACATAGATAGAGAAAAAACCTTCATTGTTCAACACTCGTACAGAGGAATTTATAGGGGTAGATCTGCGGGTCCCCCTGATCTAGGGTTTCGGAGGTGAATGACCACCGGAGCGTCGGAATCACTCGAAAACCTGCATGTGGACCTAGGTTATGTGTAGAAGTGTGATTTAATATTTTTAGATGGCATATCTAGGTCATGTGTCTCACATTGTACACGGACATGGGCTAACACTTAGTAAAATCCCGAATCTGTATGTGGAAACTCCCAATACGGGTCAACCGGTGTGAATAATGTGGTGAAATGTGTCCAACCTTGGTTTTCCACGTACATATGTGCTAAACAAACATAGATAGAGAAAAAAAACTTCATTGGTAAACACTCATACGGAGAAATTTATAGGGGTAGATTTGTGGGTCCCCCCGATCTAGGGTTTCGGAGGTGAATGACCACCGGAGCATTGGAATCACTCGAAAACCTGCATGTGGACGTAGGTTATGTGTAGAAGTGTGATGTAATGTTGGTAGATGGCATATCCAGGTCATGTGTGTGACGTTGTTCACAGACATGGGCTAACACTTAGTAAAATCCTGGATCTGTATGTCGAAACTCCCGGTACGGGTCACCGGTGTGAATAATGTGGTGAAATGTGTCCAACCTTGGTTTTCCATATACATATGTGCTAAACAAACATAGATAGAGAAAAACTCAATTGGTCAACACTCATACGGAGAAATTTATAGGGGTAGATCTGCGGGTCCCCCCGATCTAGGGTTTCGGACGTGAATGACCACCGGAGCGTCGGAATCACTCGAAAACCTGCATGTGGACATAGGTTATCTGTATAAGTGTGATGTAATGTTGGTAGATGCATATCTAGGTCATGTGTCTGACGTTGTTCATGGACATGGGCTAACTCTTAGTAAAATCCAGAATCTCTATGTGGAAACTCCCGGTACGGGTCAACCGGTGTGAATAATGTGGTGAAATGTGTCCAACCTTGGTTTTCCACGTACATATGTGCTAAACAAACATAGATAGAAAAAACTTCATTGGTCAACGCTCGTACGGAGAAATTTATAGGGGTAGATCTGCGGGTCCCCCTGATCTAGGGTTTCGGAGGTGAATAACCATCGGAGCGTCGGAATCACTCGAAAACCTACATGTGGACCTAGGTTATGTGTAGAAGTGTGATGTAATGTTGGTAGATGGCATATTTAGGTCATGTGTCTGACGTTGTTCACGGACATGGGCTAACATTTAGTAAAATCCTGGATCTGTATGTGGAAACTCCCGGTACGGGTCAACCGGTGTGAATAATGTGGTGAAATATGTCCAACCTTGGTTTTCCATATACATATGTGCTAAACAAACATATATAGAGAAAAAAAAGTCCATTGGTCAACCCTCGTAGGGAGAAATTTATAGGGGTAGATCTGTGGGTCCCCTCGATCTAGGGTTTCGGAGGTGAATGACCGCCGGAGCGTCGGAATCACTCGAAAACCTGCATGTGTCCCTAACATATGTGTAGAAGTGTGATGTAATGTTGGTAGATGGCATATACAGGTCATGTGTCTAACGTTTTTCACGGACATGGGCTAACACTTAGTAAAATCCTGGATCTGTATGTGGAAACTCCCGGTACGGGTCAACTGGTGTGAATATTTTGGTGAAATGTGTCCAACCTTGGTTTTCCATGTACATATGTGCTAAACAAACATATATAGAGAAAAGAAGTCCACTGGTCAACCCTCGTACGGAGAAATTTATCGGGGTAGATCTACGGGTCCCCCCGATCTAGGGTTTCGGAGGAGAATAACCGCTAGAGCATCGGAATCACTCGAAAACCTGCATGTGGACCTAACATATGTGTAGAAGTGTGATGTAATGTTGGTAGATGGCATATCCAGGTCATGTGTCTGATGTTGTTCACAGACTTGGGCTAACACTTAGTAAAATCCTGGATCTTTATGTGGAAACTCCCGGTACGGGTCAACCGGTGTGAATAATTGGGTGAAATGTGTCCAACCTTGGTTCTCCATGTGCATATGTCCTAAACAAACATAGATAGAATAAAAAAGTCCACTGGTCAACCCTCGTACGGAGAAATTTATCGGGGTAGATCTGCGGGTCCCCCCGATCTAGGGTTTCGGAGGTGAATGACCGCCGGAGCGTCAGAATCACTCGAAAACCTGCATGGGTCCCTAACATATGTTTGGTTAGGTCATAGGGTCATTACAAACCATGTTTGAGCCCAAGCTGACACAAGATCCTACCCCGTTCCACCGAAAACGGGGAGTTTCCCCCTAATAATTAAACATCGGAACCTCCGTAGCAAGGTGACAGAGGATGTGTGCGAAGGGGTATAGACCTAAGCTTGAAAACAATTAAATAAAATGGTGTGAAAAAGTAAAAAAGATTTTATATGCTTGAAAACATAAAATAAAAAAAATAAAAAAAATAAAAAAAATGTAAATGGACCTAAGCCGATGGCCTATGCGAATTAAAAATAACTAAATAGACCTACGCCGACGGCTAGGCCGTCGGCGTAGGTCGTCGTACCCTAGATCGGACGGTCGGTCACGGGAACCTTATGGGAACCCCCACTCCCCCCACTTCGCCCGACCCCGACCCACACGTTCCCCCCCCCCCCGCCGCCGCCGGTCGCCCCTCCTGCCCGCCCCTCCCGCCGCCCTTCCCCGCCGTCACCGCCGCCCGCCCCTCCTGCCCGCCCCTCCCGCCGCCCGCCCCCGCCGCCGCCTGCACCTCCCGCCATCGCCCGCCCCTCTCGCCGCCGCCCGCCCCTCCTGCCCGCCCCTCCCGCCGCCCGCCCCCGCCGCCCGCACCTCCCGTCGCCCGCCCGCACCTCCCCCCGTCGGCCCTCCCCCTCTTGTCGCTCGCACATCCCCACCACCGGCCCGCCCCTCCTGCCCGCTCCTCCCGCCGCCCGCCCCCCCGCCGCCGCGTACCCGGCCCTCCGGCGAGGTCCCTCCCGCCCCCGCCGCTGGCCCGCCCCCGCCTGCCGCCACCGGAGCCGGACACTAACTCCAGCCTCACCCTGTCGCCGGCCCGACCCCAAGCCGACCGTCCGTCGTCGTCGTCTCGGAGCCCCCTCCGTCACCTCCGAGTTGCCGTCGTCTCGGAGCCCCCTCCGTCGCCTTGCTCCCCGCGTCGTTGATCACGCTTCAAGGGTGAGAATTTGTTGACCCCTCTCGTGTACCTAGGTTTATTTTCGTGTCTAGATCACCAAGTCAAGTCGCGTCACCTAGGCGTCATCCCGACTATAAGAGTTACGCAGATAAATATGCATTAGTGGTCTCGCATATTTTGAACCGTAACGCTTACAGCTTTTATCGGGCAGTCGGTGGATTCGTAGTTGGGTATGGTTCTCGCTGGCTCTTCCTCGATCCGAGACAGGATTTTGGCGGTGCCTCCTCGTTGTTCTCCGGATGCACATTCTCTTGGCTTTTTGTCGAGACGTGTATCGGGAGAGCAGAGGGGAGGTGCTACCGAAATTCTACTCGGATCGGGGTAGAGCCAGGGAGAACTTACCCAATCTACGGATTCGGCGGCTGGTTAGGACCCACTTTCCTATTAGACATGTAGGTTGATTTTTGCGTCAAAAATGAAGCATTTTAATCTCCTGTTTGATATGAAATGCTATGTTTGTCGTTTGGCTCTCAATAAAGCAGAAGAGGATGACTGATAATGGGTGGATGTATAGTGGCCGTACTAGTGCTCTTGACAGAACATATGAGTGGGCATGGAAGACCGAAATGATAGTGCAGGAGATAGCCCGTGGTCCAAAGACACTTGATCCCCGTTGCCCTTGCGCCCATTGTAGGAACCGTCAGCGCGCTAAAAAGGAGATTATGAAAAAACACCTTTGGGCTTCTGGGTATATGCCGAGCTTCGTCACGACGGTCGACTTTACTTAGAACGAACGTGACAGAGGTGACGTGATGCGGTAGTGGATCGATGGCATAGAGTACGATGGCATGCGAAACTTGCTGGAGGATTTCCCATATGCCATGCCGGAGTCTCCACCTTCTGCTGAACCAGAGGGACCGCCGGAACCGGAGCAACCGCCTAAACCACAGGATCCCGAGCCATCCGCTAAGGCGTTCTATGATATGATGGAATCGGCTAAGAGGCCTATGTACCCGGGTGCAAATGTTTCTCAGCTTGATACCATCTCGCAAGCACTAGCCACAAAGCTCTAGTTCAACATGACCCGTTCATGCTTTGAAGCCAATCTGGTAAAACATGGTAACACATTGCCCGAAGGGCATTGTCTGCCTAAAACCTTGTACGAATGCAAGAAAATCATGCGAGCGCTCAGCATGGACTACACAAAGATAGATTGTTGTCCAAAAGGTTGCCTTCTGTTTTGGAAACAGTTTGCGGATGACAAGTACTGTAGCTTTTGTGGGGCCTCTAGGTATCTTGAGTCCAAGGGAGCCGATGGTGAGCCCAAGGTGCAGACAAAGATCCCCGCTTCGATTCTTCGTTATCTCCCATTCATAAAAAGAATCCAACGGATTTACATGACCTTGGAGTCTGCCAAACAGATGACATGGCACAAGGACGGGAAGAGATACCCTGAAGAGCACGGACGGGAAAAAATGGGACATCCATCTGATGGCAAAGCATGGAAGAAGTTCGATCAAGACCACCCCGATCTGGAGGCAAAGGCCCGGCACTACAGAATTGCCATATCTTTGGATGGATTCAATCCATATGGCATGTCGAGTTCCTCGTATAGCTGTTGGCCGGTGTTTGTTATTCCGCTCAACCTCCCTCCCCCAACCCTAATCCAAAGGAATACCATATTCTTGACGCTCATCATTCCAGGGCCTGACTACCTGGGGAAGAATTTGAGTGTCTACATGCAGCCGCTTGTGGATGATCTAAACCACTCTTGGCACCACCCAACGTTGACATACGACTATGCATTGAAGACAAACTTCTTCATGAAAGTTTGGTACAAATATTCCATGCACGACATGCCTGGGTACGCCATATTCTGCGGCCACTGTATAGCTGGTAAGTGGCCATGCCCAGCGTGCAGGCAACTACTTGAGTTCCTTTGGCTAAAAGAGGGTAAAAAATATTCCGCATTTGACACACATCGGCCGTTCCTGAAAAGAGATCATCCATTCAGACAGGACATAAGGAACTTCAAGAAGGGCAAAGTTGTGCTTGAAGAAAGACAGATACCAACATTCGATGGTGCAGCTGTTAAGGCCGAGCTAGCTACTCTCGTGCGTACTGAATCCGGTGTTCCAGTATTTGACGGGTATGGTAAGGAGCACAACTGGACTCACGAGGCAGGCATAACGAAGCTCGACTATTACCACGAATTAACACTTCCCCATAAAATCGATGTGATGCACACCGAAAAGAATGTCGTAGAGTCCCTCTTTAACACAATCCTGAACATTCCTGAGAAGACAAAAGATAATGTCAAGGCTAGAGTCGATGTTAAGGAGCTATGTGATAGGCCGAGACAACACATGCAGCCTCCTCAAGGCAAACGAAAAGGGTGGTTGAAGCCGCATTCGCAGTTTGTGCTTGGTAAGGACCAAAAGATGGAGTCATTCACATGGATGAAAAATGTTGTGATGTTTCCTGATGGTTATTGTTCGAATATAAGCAAGGGAGTCAATATTGAGAAGGGAAAAGTCACTGGGATGAAGAGTCACGACTATCATATATGGATTGAGCGGTTGATGCCGGTGATGCTTCGAGGTTATCTCCCTGAGCATATCTAGCGAGTGCTAGCGGAGTTGAGCCATTTCTTCCGCATGGTCTGTGCTAAGCAGATATGTCCCCTGATGATTGAGAAGATGCATGATCTAGTGCCAGCGTTGCTATGCAAGTTAGAGAAGATATTTCCGCCAGGCTTCTTTACTCCAATGCTACATCTCATTGTGCATCTTGCGAACGAGGCAATCTTGGGTGGACCGATGCAGTTTCGTTGGCAGCTTTGTATTGAGAGAGAGTTCAAGTATATTCGGCTCAAATGTGGAAACAAAAATAAGATTGAAGCATGCATAGCTGAGGCCACTATCCTCCAGGAGATAGCAAGCGCCACGAGAGCATACTATGCTGATGAAGTTCCCACTATGCATAACCAGGTACCTCGGTACAATGTCGACGAGCCCAAGCGTGACCCCAAGCTCCTCCTCTTCATGTTTCCCGGTGGCAAGGCCGGTGGCGCAAAACCTCATACCTTGTCCAACCAAGATATGGAGTGCATAATGCTCTATGTGCTTATGAACATGGGGGAAGTGGTGGACGACCAGAAGAAAGAGAGCGGGGAGGAGGAGGAGGTGGTGCCCAGTTTCCTTAGGTAAAATGGCGACTTAATTACTTTGCAACTAGTAACTCGGTTTCGTTCTAATACGTATTTTCTCCTTCTAGCCAATTCGTGGATGAGGTGTGGTCGGGACCAACAGATCCGGATGCTGCGCAGTTGGATGCTCTTCTGAAAGGGGGTGCCTCAGGAAGAAGTTTCACATCATGGTTCAGGGAAAAGGTAATTCATAACCTATCCCTCTTAATTACCTGGCAACTTGGCCCTCTTATTACACGTAACTAATGCACGATTCGTACTAAACTTGTAGGGAGCTGATCCCACAGTGATGATGTCAGATGAGTTGAGATGTGTCTCCGAGGGTTTTAATAGTAAAGTCAACATGTATGAGAAGTATGATGTCAATGGGTATCGCTTCCATACAGAGGGCCACCAAAATAGTCGTCCGAGTGCAAAAACTATAAATACCGGGGTCTTCACCAAGGGACAAGATGACTTTGATTACTACGGAA
Source organism: Hordeum marinum (assembly GCA_022496015.1). NCBI lineage: Eukaryota > Viridiplantae > Streptophyta > Magnoliopsida > Poales > Poaceae > Hordeum > Hordeum marinum. The sequence goes on from CM039676.1 coordinate 47,332,947, forward strand.
GGTTGCAGAACGTATACGAGCTGACGTTCAACAATGGGCCCGTAGAACTCAAGCTCGTTGTGTTCACATGCCACTGGTTCGATCCATGCGATGGACAGAGAAATACCCCTTCCATTGGGTTAGTTGAAGTTAGGCCTTCAACCACCTATAGCGGATCCGATGTCTTTGTTGTGGCTCACCAAGCCAAGCAAGTTTATTACTTGCCCTACACATGCCAGAAAGAATACCTCCGGGGCTGGGAAGTCGTGTACCAGGTATCGCCACATGGTAAGCTACCCATGCCCTCTGAGGACGATTACAACAACATTAACCTCAAACATACGAGGGAATTTTCTATCAAGAGCAAGAGAACTTTGGGGACTTTGGCTTACAAGGTCTTGAGGACCTCGAGAACGATGCACACACCCGTGGTGAGATAGTCACGGATCTAAGTGACATAGAGATGCTCACCAAGGCACATGACAATGATGAGCCTCCACCGTGCGAGGATCCTGACGCTTTAGACGCACGTGATAGTGATACTGATGATGGAGATGAGAATGAGCCTGAGAGTGATGATGATGAGTATTAGTATTTATGGTGAAGAATAGATGATGGTGAGGGTCTTTTATGTCTTTATTATGGCTTACTTGCCTAATCACTTGGTGGTTGCTAACTACTGCTCAAACGTGTAGGGAATGGGAGGCTCCGGGACTGGACGTGTAGAATGATATTACTATGTATCTCGATACTATATGTATGTTATTTTGGATGATGATGATTGTATGCAGATGTGCTATGATGAATTGATGATTGTGTTATTTTGTATCTTGTCAATGTGCACGTGCTATTTAAATTGCCTGTTCCATGACAATGATGAGCCTCCACCGTGCGAGGATCCCAAGGCTTAGAGTGATGATGAGTATTAGTATTTATTTTTCATCTTAATTGCATTGCGTCTTTATGCTTAATTCTTTTCTTTTTCTGAATCCAGGTGATTGGCCAATATGAGCAGTGGCAAGGCATCACCGCAGTCCTTGCTTCAGGGGATAAAGAAGACGAAGAGTGGAAGAGCAACAACCCCAAGGTATGCTGCCGAGGAGGTAGGAGGAGGAGATGCAGGACAAGGAGGAGGAGTCAGGGGAGGACGTCCCCCGAGGTTAGGACGAGGAGGTACATTGCATATTCATTATGTCTTCATTATGCTTGGTATTTATTTTTCAACATGCTTCTTAATTGTTTACCTTTTCGCATTGTAGGAGGTTGAGGACGAGGGCGAGGACGAGGGTGAGCTACCCTCCTTTTGAGTGACGTACCCTCCGCTTCCGGCGACGTGGCTTCACAGACCGCGTTCTCAGAGTCTCGAGACGAGGAGATGGACTCTCGAGACTTGGACGTGGACTCTCGAGACGAGGAGGGGGGTCTCGAGCCTCGGAGATGATGACGTCGGGGCCATCGAGGGTGTCGACGAAGAAGGTAAAGGTTCGTGGGGAAACAGAAGTCCCTAAGGAGGAACCTGCCCTGGAGGCTATAGTAACTTTGAACATGTAGTTTCATTTTGTTGATAACAACTTGGCATGTACTAATGTTTGATTCTTGTGCAGCAATTGGATGCATCCTCTGGGGACTCGAGTCCCTAGCTGCATGCTTGGAGCTATCATCAGGAAGTTTTGGCTAGGCTTCTACAACGCCGAAAACGGCGAGAGGAAGCTAGCCACGACTTGGAGACACTACGAGCTCGCAGATTGTCCCCCCTATGGGAAAGCTTCTGACGCCGTGATCAACAAGTTTTGGGTAAGGCAAACTCATGACTCTCACACTTTTTTTGTTCATAGGTCATGACCCCACCATGCTAACTCATGAATCTCACACTTTTTTTATGCATGATTGAAGATATTCTATAGGATGGTTCCGGAGCAGCAGGAGGTGGCGGACAAGACTTTGCGGAATCATTGTAAGAGGTTGACTAATCAGCAGTTCTATAACCAGGGTCATACCGCGAGGAGTCAATACAGCACGGCGATATCGGGCAAACTGTCGCCGAAGTATGAGAATGTCAAATCACCAATGATGATGAGCGCGGCAGAGTACGACGAGGTAAGTAAATTGTCGATGAGATTCTATGTTGATGCTAATTTGCAATTGCATCATCTGTTCTTCACATGAGTATTGATTTTTCAGGTTAGGCCCGATTGGGCCTATGGCAAGGAGGATGCATGGAGGGTGTTGACTGCGAGGTGGCGTGGGGAAGACGAGGAGTGGAACACCTTGAGCGAGCGGAACAATGCAAACCGCGGCAGCGGGGGGACACATCGGGCGGGAAACCTCGGCAGTGAGCGCTACAAGGCCAGGCTGGTATACACATACATGGAACAACCTTCATTTATTTCCCCTCATGCATGTTCCTACTTGGTACTCATAACATCTCTTTGCCGGTGCAGGAGGAGAAACTAGGGAGGCATGTCAGCGATTATGAGTCATGGGACTCGATGAGGATGAAGGCGCCCGATCTCTCCCAGCCTCAGCCTCAGCTTCCCGAGTACTTCAGCACTGCCCAGGAGGACGGTTCTAAGTACCTTGAGATGATGGTCGCCCTTAATCCGGAGGTGGACGACCCTAGAAGTGCGGATCCCGACGAGAGAGTGTTGGTCGTTTCTAGGGGAGGCCTTCAGCACGGCCATCTATGCGTTATGGATAAGATGACCCCGCGCACTCCCACTTCGAGCCTCACGCGGATCAAGGCTACCCTCAGCACCGACGACCCCATACCGTCTCCTCGATGACGACCTTCCCAGCCTGGCTACGATGTAAGTTTCTCTCATTTCCATCCTTTCTCTGACAATACTACTTCCTCAGTGGCTTAGTTGATGAGATGGTTCAATTTTTGTAATTGTAGGCTGCTTTCGGGGCGGCCTACAAGGCCCACAACGACGCCTATTTGGTGGACCTTGCACAGTGGAGGCAGAGAGCAGAAGTACATGAGGCGTGGAAAGAGGCAAAAGAAGATGTAAGTTCCAACCTTTATTTTTTCAAAAGATGAAAAGTCTCACTTTTCATACTTTTTTGCAATCCTTGACATGTTAACTATCTTTCAGGCTCAAGGGAGGGCTCGGCTTACGGGAGTGCCAGTCAATATACCGCCACGACCTCCTCGAGCCGGGCTTAAGCCAGAGTTTGTATCGAAGGAAGAGTTCGCCCAGAACTTCTACTACATCGGCTTAACCCCGGTAATTTACTTGCCCAATCACTTGTTACCGCTTTCATGTGCCTTGGCGGTTGCTAACTATTGCTCAAACGTGTAGGGAACGGGAGCCTTCGGGACTGGATCCTTTGATCGTGTTGCTGCCTCGCCGTCGTTGTCCCACGTGGTCACACCGGTGCAACCTGGCCCCGGTGGTAGTGGTGCCTCGTGTGAGAGCACACATGGTGGCGTGGGATCACCTGCTTCTGGTGCTGATTCGACGGCGCCTCCGCGCTGTCAATCTCCTATCTTCACGCGCGGAGACCTGGGTTTCTCCGACTCGACTCCCTCTCCGGACGCGATGAGTTGATGATGATGCTACCCCAGACGTGTAGAGGTCTCGTTTGTACCGATACGATGTTTGGGATGTTGTTATACTTTGCATCCATACTATGTCGCTTATTTTGCATGTTTGGAACTTGTTATGCTATGTATGTATAAGATGTTTGGTTATTATGGTCTTTGTCGATGTGCATGTGCTATATAAATGCCTATAATGACTGCCTCTGATCTGGGTATGAATACTATAATGCCTATATGCTTATGAGAATTTTAAATATGCAGGAAATGAACCAGAAATGAAAAAGAAGAAAATATGTCAGGGCCTACGCCGACGGCCTAGCCGTCGGCGTAGGCCTTGTCCTGTGCCAAATGGCACAGCCTACGCCGACGGCCTGGCCGTCGGCGTAGGTCCGACATCCAGATGAGCTTACGAGCTACCGCGTGGCCTACCTGGACAGAAGCCTACGCCGACGGCCAGGCCGTCGGCGTAGGCCCGAAGCACAGATGCCTTCAGGGTCTGCCGCGTGGCGTCCCTGGCGGTAGGCTAGGCTGACGGCCCGGCCGTCGGCGTAGCGGACAACCAGGCCTAACGGACGTTATGCCCTGCACGGGGCCCACATGAGATACGCCGACGGCCTCTACGCCGACGGCCACGACGAGCCATCCCTTTATCCCTCTACACCGACGGCCGTGGGTACGCCGACGGCTACTGGGGCAAGCCCAAGGGAAATCTTCCCCAACGGCTATACACCGATGGCGGCCGTCGGCGTAGACCTAAGCCGACGGCTTTGGGGCCTACGCCGACGGTGGCCGGCCGTCGGCGTATAAACTCAGTCCCGTAGTGAAACATACTAGACCCATTTTAAATAGTAGATAAACGAGCATGTATTAGTAGGTGCACACTAAAGTACGCGACACGGTCGATGATGGAACCACTTCTAGATGTCATTGGTGCTTTGTTAGCGTAGTAAAGTAGTTTCGCACCACACATAACTTGTTTTTGTCTATCCGTATTTTACGTGTGTAAGTTAATAGCCATTATGCATGATAACCTTAAAAAGATTTTTGTTCTTCAGTATAGTAGATTAATATATTTTCACTATCCTGAAGAAGTTTATCACATTTATATGATTTAGAAACACACGTACACATGATAAGAGAATAGGATGAGGATGACATGGGCTCAGGGGGTATATGGCCTCTCTGGGTGCTGGATGTCATTCACATGAAGCATCATCACAAAATGATTCACGAGCTATATAGGATAAACCTAAGAGACCTTGGAAAAGGAAGATATATCCTATGTCAGCGGTACGGAGAAGTGTGCCTGTCAAGCAAAAAAAATCCATAATGACATATGAAAGGAATCTTTTGGAATAGCAGAGGTCTAGCAGACTTGGCTAAAAGAAGATTCCTTCGAGATACATCGTTAGAACATAAACTTGATTTCATGGCATTACAAGAGACGTGTAGAGATAACTTTACACCCCAGTTCCTTAACAACAAATTTGGAGGAGTTGATTTTGATTGGCATTACTTGCCCCCAAGGGGTAGATCCGGAGGAATCTTACTTGGGGTCAAATGCAAAACTCTAGAGGTGTTGAGTGTCATATACGGTGAATTTTCCGTCAAATTTCGGGTGAGGTCGAAAGTTGATGGATTCAGATGGGCTTTGGTGGCTGTATATGGTGCGGCCCAACCTGAGCTGAAATCTGAGTTTCTTGCCGATTTAGTGAGAATATGTGGAGAAGAAAGACTCCCTATTGTGGTTGGGGGAGACTTTAATATCATTAGGAGACAGGACGAAAAAAACAATGACAACTTCGATGGAAGATGGTCACTCATGTTTAACATAGTATTGAAAGTCTCGATTTGAGGGAGATTGACCTCACTGGTAGACAATTCACCTGGGAAAATTCTTTACCGGTACCAACATACGAGAAGTTGGACCGGGTACTAACTAGTGTAGAATGGGAACAGAAATACCCATTGGTTTCAGTACATGCCCTTTAGAGAGCCATCTCAGACCACACACCACTCATGGTTGATTTAGGGGAACCCAATCATCAGGGTAATAGAAATTCGTTCCCTTTTGAATTAAGTTGGTTTGAGAGAGAAGGTTTCATGGACCTCATAGACACCGAATGGGCTAAGGATCCCGGTGGCTCATCAAACGTGGAAAGATGGCAGAACAAAATCAGACACTTGCGCCAATTCTTGAGAGGATGGGCCAAGAATCAAAGCGGAGTGTACAAAGTAGAGAGAGATAGACTTATTCGGCTGATCACTGAATTAGATGTGAAGGCTGAATCATCTCTTCTTAACATAGCGGATCGGAAGACTAAGGTTGAGGTTGAGAAAAAAATGCAAAGTCTTCTAAGAGAGGAAGAAATGAAATGGGCACTTCGAGCTAAGGTGACGAAGGTAGTCCACGGACATGATAACACACAATTCTTTCATATGATTGCCAATGGCAAACATAGCAAGAAGAAAATAATTCAACTAGAGCAAGATGATGGTACAATTGTAGGACATGAAAACCTGAAATTGTACATCACCGAGTACTATAGGAGATTATTTGGTGAACCCGAAGAGAATTTTGTCTCTTTGGATGAGAGCACAATAGATGATATACTGTAGTTAAATTCTGATGAGAATGAGGTATTATCTGCTCCTTTTACTGAGAAAGAGGTGTTTGATGCAATAGCACAAATGAAACAAAACAAAGCACTGGGCCCAGACGGATTCCCAGCAGAGTTTTACAAAAAAATGCTGGCATATAATCAAGGATGATCTTTTGCTTGTGTTCCATGATTTATTCAATGGTCATAAACAACTCTTCCACCTCAATTTTGGAACAATAAAGTTGTTGTCAAAGAAGGTGGAAGCTGTTCGTATTGAGCAGTTCAGACCAATCTGCTTACTCAACGTTAGTTTCAAGGTTTTCACTAAGGTGGCCACAAATAGGTTGACACAGATTGCTCATTCTGTCGTTCAACCAACGCAGACAGCGTTCATGCCTGGGAGACAGATCCTAGAAGGGGTTGTGGTTTTACATGAAACGTTGCATGAAATACATACAAAGAAACTTGATGGGGTTATCTTTAAGGTGTATTTCGAGAAAGCGTATGATAGAGTCAAGTGGCCATTTCTTCAGCAGGCCCTGCGGATGAAAGGGTTCAACGAATCCTGGAGGGATCAGGTGGATACTTTCATTCACAAAGGAAGTGTGGGCATTAAAATCAATGACGGCGTTGGTCACTTCTTTCAAACACACAAGGGCCTCAGACAGGGAGACTCTATGTCTCCGGTGTTGTTCAACATTGTAGCGGATATGTTGGCAATACTTATTGGGAGGGCTAAAGACAAAGGACAAGTAGGTGGACTTGTTCCTCATCTGGTTGATGGTGGGGTGTCCATCCTACAATACGCTGATGATACAATTCTATTCATGGAACATGATATGGCTAAGGCAAGAAACATGAAGTTTGTTTTATGTCTATTTGAGCAATTATCTGGACTAAAGATTAACTTCCATAAAAGCGAACTGTTCTGTTTTGGGAAGGCGAAGGTGGAACAAGACGCTTATAGGCAGCTCTTTGGATGTGAAATGGGATCACTTCCATTTAGTTACCTCGGGATTCCTATTCATCATAGACGTTTGACGAATAAGGAATGGAAATGTATTTAGGAACGATTTGAGAAAAGGTTGAGTTGCTGGAAGGGAAAGCTAATGTCTTACGGAGGGAGGCTAGTGTTAATAAACTCAGTTTTAACAAGTCTGCCCATGTTCTTATTGTCTTTCTTTGAAATAGCGGTATGGGTACGAAAGAGACTAGACTTTTATCGTTCTCATTTCTTCTGGCAATGTTATGAGGCTAAGAAGAAATACAGGTTGGCATGGTGGGATATTATATGCAGACCCAAAGACCAAGGATGGCTTGGCATTGAAAATCTAGAAGTGAAGAATAGATGCCTGCTAAGAAAATGGCTCTACAGGTTGTCTACGGAAACCGAAGGGATGTGGGTACAAATACTGAAGAATAAATACCTACAATCCAAAACATTGGCCCAGGTTCCAGGTAGACCAAATGATTCACCTTTGTGGAAAGGGTTAATGAAGGTGAAGGTAACTTTTTTTCAAAAGGTGAAATTTGTAGTTGGGGATGGGACTTCTAGAAGATTTTGGGAAGACACCTGGCTAGGAGAAACTCCATTAGCACTTCAATATCCTGATCTATATAATATCACACAACGGAAAGATGAATATGTGGCAAATGTTTTACAAACGGTCCCCTTAAATATGCAATTCCGGCGAGCTCTAGTTGTAACACACTGGAACTCATGGCTACATCTGGTTAGGAGGCTGATGAATGTTCAGCTGTCGGACTAGACTGATAGGGTACGTTGGACTTTAACTTCGAATGCTATATTCTCGGTGAAGTCCATGTACACTGTTATGATTAACACTGGACCTATCTCGAGTTCTTTGCATATCTGGAAAATCAAAGTACCTCTCAGGATAAAAATCTTCACGTGGTTTGTTCACAAGGGAGTGATCTTAACGAAAGATAACTTGACAAAACGAAGATGGATAGGAAGGCCTAATTGTTGCTATTGTGATCAAAATGAAATAATAAGGCACCTCTTTCTTGATTGCCCGCTTGTAAAACTGCTATGGCGAACGATTCAGATAGCGTTTAATTGATGGGGAACGTTGCATGGGAAACAAATTTTTTCCTACGCACACGCAAGATCTATCCATGGTGATGAGCATCTACGAGAGGGAGAGTGGATCTAAGTACCCTTGTAGATCACTAAGCGGGAAGCATTAAGAAACGCGGTTGATGTAGTCGAACGTCTTCGCGATCCAAATCGACGAGCGTACCGAGATCCAATCACGATCCGTCCCGATCTAGCACCGAACGGACGGGACATCCGCGTTCAGCACACGTACGGCTCGATGACGATCTCCGCCTTCTTGATCCAGCAAGAGGAAGCATAGAGGTAGAAGAGTTCTCCGGCACCGCGACGGCATTACGGCGATGGTGGTGGAGCTATTCCAGCAGGGCTTCGCCTAAGCACCACTGAAACCGATCTAGAGGAGAAACTACGATCTAGAGGATAGGGTAGCACGTGGCTGAAATTCTTGTGAAACAAACCCTAAAACCTCTAGTATATATAAGAGGAGGAGAGGAGGAGGCTTGGCCCAAGGGCCAAGCCCTGTAGGCTTTGGCCGAAGTGGGAGGAGAGGAGGAATCCTCCTCCAATCCTAGTAGGACTAGGACTCCTTCCTTATTTAGCCTTTTTGCCTTTTTCCACCTTTTGTTTTTGGGCTTTTCTTCCCAGCCGCATGGGCCTTGTGTGGGACTTCCACCAGACCACTAAGGGATGTTATTCATCCTCCCACAGCCCATGTAGCCTCTTGGGTCGAAATACCCCTCCCGATGGTCCCTCGATACACTACCGGCACTCCCGGTACACTACCTATGAGCCCGAAACTTTTCCAGCGACCAAAACAGGACTTCCTATATATCAATATTTACCTACAGACCATTCTGGAGCTCCTCGTGACGTCCGGGATCTCATCCGGGACTCCAAACAACCTTCGGTCACCACCGTGCATAACTCTATACTACCAAAATGTCACCAAACCTTAAGTATGCACACCCTGCGGGTTCGAGAACTATGTAGACATGACCGAGACACCTCTATGGTCAATAACCAATAGCAGGACCTAGATGCCCATATTGGTTCCTACATATTCTACGAAGATCTTTATCGGTCGAACATCTATATCAAGGATTCAATCAATCCCGTATAATGTTCCCTTTGTTCTTCGGTATGTTACTTGCCCGAGATTCGACCGTCGGTATCTCCATACCTTGTTCAACCTTGTTACCGGCAAGTCCCTTTACTCGTTCTATAATTAAAGATCCTATGACTAACACTTAGTCACATTGCTTGCAAGGCTTATTGTGATGTTGTATTACCGAGTGGGCCCTGAGATACCTCTCCGTCACACGGAGTAACAAATCCCAGTCTTGATCCATGCCAACCCAACAGACAGCCTCGGAGATACCTATAGAGTACCTTTATAGTCACACAATTACGTTGCGACATTTGATACACACAAGGCACTCCTCCGGTGTCCGTGAGTTGCATGATCTCATGGTCATAGGAACATATACTTGACATGCAGAAAACTGTAGCAATAAACTGATACGATCATATGATACGTTTATAGTTTGGGTCTTGTCCATCCCATCATTCTCCTAATGATGTGATCTCGTTATCAAATGACATCACATGTCAATGTCTAGGAAACCTTGACCATCTTTGATCAACGAGCTAGTTCACTAGAGGTATACTAGGGACAAAGTGTTGTCTATTTATCCACACATGCAATGTGTTTCCAATCAATATAATTATAGCATGGATAATAAAGAATTATCATGAACAAGGAAATATAATAATAAACACTTTATTTATTGCCTCTAGGGCATATTTCTAATAGTCTCCCACTTGCACTAGAGTCAATAATATAGTTCACATCACTATGTGATTTACATTGTAATGAATCGAACACCCATGCAGTTCTGGTGTTGATCATGTTTAGCCCTTGGAAGATGTTTAGTCAACGGGTCTGCAACATTCAGATCCGTGTGTGCTTTGCAAATATTTATGTCCTTCTTGTCGATGTAATCGCGGATGGAATTGAAGCGTCGCTTTATGTGTCCGGTCCTCTTATGAAACCTTGGTTCCTTGGCTAGAGCAATGGCACCAGTGTTGTCACAGAACAGAGTCATTGGATTCAGTGCACTAGGCACTACTCCAAGATCTATCATGAACTGCTTCATCCAGACACCTTTCTTCGCCGCTTCCAAGGCTGCGATGTACTCTGCATCGCATGTAGAATCGGCTACCACGCTTTGCTTGGAACTGCACCAGCTTACCGCTCCCCCGTTGAGAATAAATACATATCCGGTTTGCGGCTTAGAGTCATTCAGATCGGTGTCAAAGCTTGCATCGACGTAACCCTATACGACGAGCTCTTGATCACCTCCATAGACGAGAAACATTTCCTTAGTCCTTTTCAGATACTTAAGGATATTCTTGACCGTTGTCCAGTGCTCCATTCTAGGATTACTTTGAAAACTTCCGGCCATACTTATGGCAAGGATGACATCGGGTCTTGTGCACAACATTGCATACATGATAGAGCCTATGGCTAAAGCATAGGGGATGACACTAATCTTCTCTCTATCTTCTACAGTCACTGGGCATTGAGTCTTACTCAACTTCACACCTTGTAACATAGGCAAGAACCCCTTCTGGGACTGATCCATTTTGAACTTCTTCAAAACATTATCAAGGTATGTGCTTTGTGAAAGTGCTATTAAGTGTCTCAATCTATCTCTATAGATCTTAATGCCTAATATGAAAGCAACTTCTCCTAGGTCCTTCATTGAAAAACTCTTGTTCAAATATTTCTTCATGCTTTCCAGCATTTCTATATTGTTTCCAATCAGCAATATTTCATCCACTTATAATATTAGAAACGCTATAGAGCTCCCACTCACTTTCTTGTTAATACAAGCTTCTCCATAAACTTGTATAAACCCAAACGCTTTGATGACCTCATCAAAGCGCTTATTCCAACTCCAAGACGCTTGCACCAGTCCATAAATGGATCGGTGGAGTTTGCAAACTTTGTCAGCATTCTCTGGATCGACAAAACCTTCTGGTTGCACCATATACAACTCTTCCTCAAGGAAACCATTGAGGAACGCTGTTTTGACATCCATCTGCCAAATTTCATAGTCGAAATAAGCAGCTATTGCTAACATGATTCTGACGGACTTAAGCATCGCTATGGGTGAGAAGGTCTCATCGTAGTCAACTCCTTGAACTTGTGAAAAACCCTTTGCCACAAGTCGAGCTTTAGAGACGGTGACATTACCGTCTACGTCCGTCTTGTTCTTAAAGATCCATTTGTTCTCAATGGCCTTTCGTCCTTCAGGTAATACTTCCAAAGTCCATACTTTGTTTTCATACATGGATCCCATCTCGAATTTCAAGGCCTCTAACCATTTCTCGGAATCCGGGCCCATCATCGCTCCTCCATAGCTCGTAGGTTCATTGTTGTCTAACGACATGACCTCCAAGACAGGGTTGTCGTACCACTTAGGAGTAGTACGCGCCCTTGTCGACCTACGAGGTTCAATAGTAACTTGATCTGAAGCTTCATGATCATCATCATTAACTTCCTGTTCAACTATCGTAGGCTCCACAAAACATCTTTCTGTGCTCCGCTACTCTCTGGTTGAATTAAAGGTTCAATAACCTCATCAAGCTCTATTTTCCTCCCACTCAACTCTTTCGAGAGAAACTCTTTCTCCAGAAATGTTCCGTTTCTTAGCGACAAACACTTTGCCTTCGGTTCTAAGATAGAAAGTATACCCGACTGTCTCTTTCGGGTATCCTATGAAGATGCATTTCTCCGCTTTGGGTTCCAGCTTTTCAGGCTGAAGCTTTTTGACATAAGTATCACATCCCCAAACTTTAAGAAACGACAACTTTGGCCTCTTGCCAAACCATAGTTCATATGGCGTCGTCTCAACGGATTTCGATGGTGCCCTATTTAAAGTGAATGCAGCTGTCTCTAATGCATAACCCCAAAACGATAGTGGCAAATCGGCAAGAGACATCATAGAACGCACCATATCTAATAAGGTTCGATTATGACGTTCGGACACACCATTACGCTGTGGTGTTCCAGGCGGTGTCAACTGTGAAACAATTCCACACTATCTTAAGTGACTGCCAAACTCATAACTCAGCTATTCAACTCCTCGATCAGATTGCAGGAATTTAATCTTCTTGTTATGATGATTCTCAACTTCACTCTGAAATTGCTTGAACTTTTCAAACATTTCAGACTTGTGTTTCATTAAGTAAATATACCCATATCTACTTAAGTCATCAGTGAAGGTGAGAAAATAACGATATCCACCGTGCGTTGCAACATTCATTGGACCGCACACATCAGTATGTATGATTTCCAACAAGTGACTTGCCCATTCCATTGTTCCAGAGAACGACGTTTTAGTCATCTTGCCCATGAGGCATGGTTCACATGTGTCAAGTGATTCAAAATCAAGTGACTCCAAAAGTCCATCAGAATGGAGCTTCCTCATGTGTTTTACACCAATATGACCCAAATGGCAGTGCCACAAGAACGTGGTACTACCATTATCAACTCTACATCTTTTGGCATTAATGTTATGAACATGTGTATCATCACTATCAAGATTCAATATGAATAAACCCCTCACCTTGGGTGCATGACCATAAAACATATCACTCATATAAATAGAACAACAATTATTCTCTGATTTAAATGAGTAACCGTCTCACAATAAACAAGATCTAGATATAATGTTCATGGTTAACGTAGGTACTAAATAAAAATTATTCAGGTTCATCACTAATCCCGATGGTAATCGAAGAGAGAGCATGCCGATGGCGATCACATCAACCTTGGAACCATTTCCCACGCGCATCGTCACTTCGTCCTTCGCAAGCCTTCGTCTATTCCGTAGTTCCTGTTTTGAGTTGCAAATGTGAGCAACCGAACCGGTATCAAAATCCCAGGCACTACAACGAGAGCTACTAAGGTACACATCAATAACATGTATATCATATATACCTTGTTTGTTGTTAGCCGCCTTCTTGTCAGCCAGGTACTTGGGGTAGTTCTGCTTCCAGTGACCAGTTCCCTTGCAATGAAAGCACTCAGTTTCTGGCTTGGGTCCAGCCTTGGGTTTCTTTGCAGGAGGAGCAACTGCTTTGCCATCCTTCTTGGATTTACCCTTCTTGCCCTTGCCCTTACCATTCTTCTTAAAACTAGTAGTTTTATTGACCATCAACACTTGATGTTCTTTCTGGATTTCAGACTCAGCGACTTTCAGCATCGCAAACAGCTCGGCGTCTGACTTGTTCATCCCATGCATGTTATAGTTCAGCACAAAGCTCTTGTAGCTAGGTGGCAGTGATTGAAGAACTCTGTCTGTGATCGCCTCTATCAGAAGGGGTATTCCCAACTCCGCCAGACGAGTCGAGTACCCAAACATTCTGAGTATATGTTCACTGATAGACCCGTTCACCTCCATTTTGCAAGCATAGAACTTATCGGAGGTCTCATACGTCTCGAACCGGGCATTCTTCTGAAAGATAAACTTCAACTCCTGGAACATCTCATATGCTCCATGATGTTCAAAACGTCTTTGAAGTACCGGTTCTATGCCATACAACATTGCACACTGAACTATTGAGTAGTCTCCAGAACGTGCCTCCCAAGCGTTCTTAACGTCTTCGGATGACATGTCTTTGGGTTGGTCACCAAGCGGTGCATCAAGGACATATGATTTCTGGGAAGCCGTGAGGATAATCCTCAGTTTACGGGCCCAATCCACAAAGTTACTTCCATCATCTTTCAACTTAGCTTTCTCTAGGAACGCATTAAAATTCAGGGGTGCTACTGCGCGAGCCATTGATCTACAACATAAATATGCAAAGGTTACTTAGACTATTGTTCAAGATAATGAGTTTAGTTAATCAAATTACTAAAGCTCCCACTCAAATTGACATCCCTCGGGTCATCTGAGTGTCACATGATCCAAATTCACCTACTCAACTCCGATCATTACGTGAGTTGAGGTGGTTTCAATGGTGAACATCATCATGTTAATCATATCTACTATATGACTCATGTTCGACCTTACGGTCTCTTGTGTTCCGAGGCCATGTCTGTACATGCTAGGCTCGTCAAGTTTAACCCGAGTGTTCTGCATGTGCAACACCGGCTTGCACCCGTTGTATGTGAACGTAGAGTCTATCACACCCGATCATCACGTGTTGTCTCGACACGACGAACTTTCGCAACGGTGCACACTCGGGGAGAACACAATTCATCTTGAAATTTAAGTGAGGGATCACCTTATAATGCTACCGTCGTCCTAAGAAAAACAAGGTGCATAAAAGGATTAACATCCCATGCAAATCATAAGTGACATGATATGGCCATGAACTTGTGCTTTTGATCTCCATCTTGAAAGCATCGGCATGATCTCCATCATCACCGGCATGACACCATGATCTCCATCAACGTGTCGCCATTGGGGTTGTCGCGCCCACCATGCTTCTACTACTATGCTACCGTTTAGCAATAAAGTAAAGCATTACATAGCGCTTAATGATTGACACGCAGGTCATACAATAATTAAAGACAACCCTATGGCTCCTGCCGGTTGCCGTACTCATCGACATGCAAGTCGTGATATTCTATACAACACATAATCATCTCATACATCACATATATCTCATCATGTAATTGGCCATATCACATCACAACATACCCTGCAAAAACAAGTTAGACGTCCTCTAATTGTTGTTGCATGTTTTACGTGGCTGCTATGGCTATCTAGCAAGAACAATTCTCACCTACGCATAAACCACAACGGTGATCCATAAGTTGCTTTTAAACCTTCTCAAGGACCGCCTTAGTCGAATCCGATCCAACTAAAGTAGGAGAAACAGACACCCGCCAGCCATCTTTGTGCAATGAAGTTCCATGCCAGTCGATGGAACCGGTCTCTCGTAAGCGTACGAGTAACGTTGGTCCAGGCCACTTCATCCCACAATACCCCTGAACCAAAACACAACCAAGGGAGGAAGCAATCTAAGCATCAACGCCCACAAGCTCTTTGTGTTCTACTCGAGATCTCATCTATACATAGACCTAGCTCTGATACCACTGTTGGGGAACGTTGCATTGGAAACAAAAAAATTCCTACGCACACGCAAGATCTATCCATGGTGATGGGCATCTACGAGAGGGAGAGAGTATCTACGTACCCTTGTAGATAGCTAAGTGGGAAGCGTTAAGAAACGCGGTTAATGTAGTCGAACGTCTTCGTGATCCAAATCGCCGAGCGTCCCGTGATCCAATCACGATCCGTGTCGATCTAGCACCAAACAGACGGCACCTCCAAGTTCAGCACGAGTATGGCTCAATGATGATCTCCACCTTCTTGATCCAGCAAGAGGGAGAGGATAGGTAGAAGAGTTCTCCGACAGTGCGATGGCATGGCAGCGATGGTGGTGGAGCTATTCCAGCAGGGATTCGCCTAAGCACCGCTGAAACTGATCTAGAGGAGAAACTGCGATCTAGAGGAGAGGGTAGCACGTGGCTGAAATTCTTGTGCTAAAAACGCTAAAACCTCTAGTATATATAAGAGGAGGAGAGGAGGATGCTTGGCCCAAGGGCCAACCCTCTAGGCTTCGGCCGAAGTGGGAGGAGAGAAGGAATCCTCCTACAATCGTAGTAGGACTACGACTCCTTCCTTATTTAGCTTTTTTGCCTTTTTCCACCTTTTTCTCTTTGGACTTTTCTTCCCAGCCGCATGGGCCTTGTGTGGGACTTCCAGCAGCCCACTAAGGGCTGGTATTCATCCTCCCACAGCCCATGTAGCCTCTTGGGTCTAAATACCCCTCCCGATGGTCCCTCGGTACACTACCGGCACTCCTAGTATACTACTGATGAGCCCGAAACTTCTCCGGCGACCAAAACAGGACTTTCTATATATCAATCTTTACCTCCGGACCATTCTGGAGCTCCTTGTGATGTCCGGGATCTCATCTGGGACTCCGAACAACCTTCGGTCACCACCATGCATAAATCTATACTACCGAAACGTCACCAAACCTTAAGTGTGCAAACCCTGCGGGTTCGAGAACTATGTAGACATGACCGAGACACCTCTATGGTCAATAACCAATAGCGGGATCTGGATGCCCATATTGGTTCCTACATGTTCTACAAAGATCTTTATCGGTCGAACCTCTGTGTGAAGGATTCAGTCAATCCCGTATAATGTTCCCTTTGTTCTTCGGTATGTTACTTGCCCGAGATTCGATCGTCGATATCTCCATACCTAGTTCAACCTCGTTACCGGCAAGTCTCTTTACTCGTTCTGTAATACAAGATACCATGACTAACACTTAGTCACATTGCTTGCAAGGCTTATTGTGATGTTGTATTACCGAGTGGGCCCTGAGATACCTCTCCGTCACACGAAGTAACAAATCCCAGTCTTGATCCATGCCAACCAAACAGACACCCTCGGAGATACCTGTAGAGTACCTTTATAGTCACCTAGTTACGTTGTGACGTTTGATACACACAAGGCACTCCTCGATGTCCGTGAGTTGCATGATCTCATGGTCATAGGAACATATACTTGACATGTAAAAAACTATAGCAATAAACTAATACGATCATATGCTATGTTTATAGTTTGGGTCTTCTCCATCCCATTATTCTCCTAATAATGTGATCTCGTTATCAAATGACATCACATGTCAATGGCTAGGAAACCTTGACCATCTAATGATCAACGAGCTAGTTCACTAGAGGCATACTAGGGACAAAGTGTTGTCTATTTATCCACACATGCAATGTGTTTCCAATCAATATAATTATAGCATGGATAATAAACAATTATCATGAACAAGGAAATATAATAATAAACACTTTATTTATTGCCTCTAGGGCATATTTCCAACAATCTCCCACTTGCACTAGAGTCAATAATCTAGTTCACATCACTGTGTGATTTACATTGTAATGAATCGAACACCCATGCAGTTCTGGTGTTGATCATGTTTAGCCCTTGGAAGAGGTTTAGTCAACGGGTCTGCAACATTCAGATCCGTGTGCACTTTGCAAATATTTATGTCCTTCTCATCGATGTAATCGCGGATGGAATTGAAACGTCACTTTATGTGTCTAGTCCTCTTGTGAAACCTTGGTTCCTTGGCCAGAGCAATGGCACCAGTGTTTTCATAAAACAGAGTCATTGGATTCAGTGCACTAGGCACTACTCCAAGATCTGTCGTGAACTGCTTCATCCAGACACATTTCTTCGCCGCCTCCGAGGCTGCGATGTACTCTGCATCGCATGTAGAATCGGCTACCATGCTTTGCTTGGAACTGCAGCAGCTTACCGCTCCCCCGTTGAGAATAAATACGTATCCGGTTTGTGGCTTAGAGTCATCCGGATCAGTGTCAAAGCTTGCATCGACGTAACCCTTTACGACGAGCTCTTGATCACCTCCATAAACGAGAAACATTTCCTTAGTCCTTTTCAGATACTTAAAGATATTCTTGACCGTTGTCCAGTGCTCCATTCCAAAATTACTTTGAAACTGCTTAATAAAATGGCTGCATGCATCGATTGATGCAGAGGTCGGGGGCTTTGTTCCTCCTTTTCAAAAAAAAAGTACTCCTTCTGTCCGTAATATAGTGCTCACTGATTATCGTGAAATTCAAACTTCACAAACTTTAACCAAATTATAAAGAAAGTTATCCATACTAGAAAAGGTGGTACCACACGACTTCCACAACCACGAACTGACATATGTGTGTGCTTGCGGTGCGCAGTGAGGGCCTGTTAGGCCAGTTGGTGCTCTCAGCTCACCTTAAGACGGTTTGGCGAGGCCACTGGGTTAGATGGTGTGTGTTGGTGTGAGGTGAGAGTATATCAGCAACCTTGTAGTGTAGCGACAAAGATCTATAGGAAAGTGGTTTTGGATTAATCCATGTATTTTTTTTTGTCCGTCTCTGTTGAATAATTTAAATATAGATGGTTGTGTGCATTCTTTAATGCAGAGACAGCGGGTTTCAACCTCTTTTTTTAAATAACAAAATATCAGACAAAGTGGTGTCAGACGACTTCCACAACCACAAATTAGCAGAGTTGAACAAGACCCAACCTCCAACATTCTCTAGTTCTGTAGAACCCGCAGATATTTTGAGAACACTCATTATTATCCGTGCATGATGATGTGATGTTATGGTCGTTATATTTCAACTTGTGAACTGTGTGTACTAGTATTGCGTAGGCTAATGCAAGGGTTGACTGTAGATTCAAATACTTTGTGTCTGGATCATCACATAAGCCTTGGCTGGCGATGCACCCGCCTTATTCGACCTCCCAATCTCTATGCGTAGAAATATAGCTTCTCTGCCACACAACCATATTTGGTGATGCCTTCTCCATGATTGTCTTCTCGAATTGAAGACCGTCCATTGTCCTCTCGGAAGGCCACCTCTCTCTCTCTCTCACACACACACACATAAAATAAAATAAAAAGTAAGGCCTGTAGTTATGCAATGCCGAGTAGGACTTTTTGAAGGCCGAGCTCCATGAAGGCCGAAATTTTGGAAAATTATATAAAATTCAAACGTTTCAATTTTAACAAATTCTGAAAAAGAATATACATGTATATAAGGATGTAGTGTGTGTGTGTGCACGTGCGTGCGTGCATGTGTGTGTGAGAGAGAGAGTCAGTGACGGACCTAGCCCACTAGGCCAACGGTGTTACTGTACATACATATTTATTGTGTTCTTTTTTCTTTTTTAGTTTTTTTCTATGATATAAAAGTTGTTTTCAAATCTCAGGGTGGGCCACCACCCTCTACCTCAACCACTGTAGAGAGAGAGAAAGAGATTCACGATTGAATACCTCGTGAGTTGCACAAAAAATAAAGATGGACTTTGAGAATGAATGGTGCATGTTCTGGAAAGCGGTAGATTTTTTTTTGTGTGTGTGTAGTCCCATTTTAAAGTATTTTATCGTGAAAATTTACACACTTGTATATTATGTTTCTAAGTATGTGTGTATTTCTTTTTAAGAAATTATATGTAAAAATGATAATTTTACATTTTGCAAAATTCCGCATTGACGGAGCTCATCCTCAATTTGGCATTTTCATGGAATGGCGACTTTTCAACATGGAAAAATGGTAGAATGCCAACAGCCCAAGTCCACGTCACGTTTTCAAGCATTATTACCCGTCCAAGTCACCAATTTCCTGCAGAATAGGTTGTTTTCATCATGAGCTGCACAACATTACAAAAAGAAATGTAAGATGTTCTCGTTTTGATTAATTTTATTCGATGACTATCTTTTGAGAACCATTGCTGACCGAAGCGTGCGGACGTACGCTGACGACTCGGCGAAAGATTCGCCGAGACGTGACTATAAATTTTGGAAAATCACTCTGTGTCTCGCTTCATCTACCACAACCAAACCCAGTTCACTTCACCTTAACATGGCGTCCAGAACCATGTTGGTCGTGTGTGTTATCACGGTCATGCTTCTCCTCGTCTCACGTGATGTTGCAGGTGCCAGACAACTGCATGCTCAAAATGAAGGTACGTACATACTATGAGTGATTTACATGGTACCATCGTGGAATATTCTATCTGTTCATTATTATATGATGTTTAAACGTTCTTTTAATTGACTGTATGTAGCCACGTTTTACCGTGCTTGCTCACTCATTTCAGTCCATATGTAGTTTTTATTAAAATATTTAAAACATCTTATAAAAATGAGGAGGGGGGGGGGGAATATTATTCATGTTCAATCCACGCCATGCCACTCTGGCCCAGCCAATTTAAATGGTTTGTATGTTCGTCCATCTTCCTATTTCCAATGATAAGTATGAAAATCCTAATTAATGTGAGATCGATTTCTATCCTTTTGAAGAGACAAGATCCATCAAACGTATTACTCCCATCAATCCATATTAATTGACCCTGGTTTAGTACAAAGTTGTATGTGTTTTAGTGCTAACCAGCCATGATTCGATGTGAAAAATATGTAGATGGCAATGCGAGCAAGGTGATGAAGAAGGTAAATCAGGAGAAAACTATGGGTGGCCATGCGACTGCCAAAGAAGAATCACCATATACCGTCGACCCTACTCCTCCTCGGCCGCCATGTTACAACCCTCCTTGTAAAAAGTAGTTGTGCATTTGACGCCATTGTGAAATGGTTATGTTGCTTCTATGTACCACTAGTAATTATGCACATCCTACGAACCAAACCTATCAGCCATTATATATGATGAAAAACGTAAACGATCATATTTGTTACCTCTTTGGTACTATATGTATGGGCGGTCGTTGTATACATAGCGTACTAGTTGAAGGTTATTATCATACGACCTTTGCTATCGGTGAAATAATGCTCTTGGAATATGAGTTTATATGAATTTGGAACACATATATAGCCTATCAATAAAGTGAGAAGGTATGGATGGTGTATTTCCATTAATAGAAAAATGCCCATTTGTCCCGGTTCGTAAGGCCCATTTGTCCCGGTTTCGAAACCGGGACTACAACCCAAAACCTTTAGTCCCGGTTCGCTTACCAACCGGGACAGAAGGGGCTCCATGTGGCCGGTGCTGGGAGCCCAGGCAGGAGGACCTTTAGTCTCGGTTGGTAACACCAAACGGGACCAAAAGGTATCCACGCGTCAGCATCTAGCAGTTGTTGGGGCTTTTTTTGGAAGGGAGGGGGGTTTAGGAGGTTTTGGACGGTTAATTTAGGGGTTTTATATTGTTTTAGCTAGCTAATTAATAAAGAAAAGTGTCCTCTCTTTCTCCGTGCTTGGTCGACGCTACCTTACTATAGACAGAACTCGACACGCTAGCTAGTAAGCAAATGAAGGAACCATTAAGTACAGAAGATCATCATGAACATATAGAGATAGAAGTGATCGACCTTTCTTTCTCCGAGAGATTGGCCGTATAACAAGTTTTCGTATATATATCTGACGCTACTAGCTACATATATACAATATAAGATCTCTTACAATCCCTAACATCTAATGTCCAATTCCAGATGGTATTCTCCGGTTTTATTTATGATGTGGTCAAGAAAGAATCCCGCCAATTCTTCTTAAATTGCTCGTATGCGATCATGTGGTAGGAGTTCATCCCGCACGTGCCACATCTAATTTGAAGAAGGGGGTCAATACATATATATGGTAATAAAATAAAATTGTGAATATTATTGCTTACGCACTTGAAATTGTTTTTCAGAGTAGCCCCGCTTAGGGGTCGTCGCGTTGTAGATGAACTCGCAAACGTAGTATCCACAAAATTCATTTCCGGTTTCCTACAACAAGAACTTTACGAGAAATAGAGTTCAATCAAACTGATAATCAAGCATGATAAATGGTATTGATGAAACTAGAATCAATGGGAGATGCGCGGAACTAGCTAGTAGTACTTACTTTCAGGTGTGTAAATCGCAGCTCCCCCGGCAGTGCCGAAAAAATTGCTGTGAACTCTTTCCAAACCCTGCCAGACAAAGAAAATAATTACTTAATATCAGGAAATGAACAAAGTTGCCGATATTATGCGATAATGATCGATTGAACTTACTTCTGGAGCATTTCAGTCATGTCCACATAATCCTGGGGATCTTTTCGTTTCGAGTCTAAAACGATTACTACTCCCCGCTCAAGCTTAATCTCTAGTACAATAAAGTGGAAACTGCGCACACATGCATAACTCATCAATTACAATACTATAAACCTCGAGTAATAAGGGGAACTGAATATGCACAAGACAGTAACACTCACTTGAAGTTGTAAGGAAAGAGTATTGTCCCTTTGTTTTGATTTTTAAGCAACGATTGTAGGAAGTTCTCCTCGGTTTCTGTGGCATTCTTTTGAACCATATACTCATGTATGACATTTGGGGTAATGAACCCAATGTCAAAAATTTGTGTCTTTCTGCATTCAACGATCTTCAATCTGCATAATATAGTGAGGATAATTATATATACATGCAATGAAAGAGCTGAGCTATATACATAGAGAGACTTAATTACAGAAGTAGTACTTACAGACACTAGCAAGTCACGATTGTTTTCTCGAGGGCCTTTTGATTGTATAACTGGAATATCTCCTCAAATTCAACATTCAACAGTTCCATTCCAACTAGGTCGTGCTCCTCTTTAACTGAAAGTATCAAAGAATCCTTCCCAGACTCGCGGCAGGTTTTCATGTACCATTCATGGAATTTTCGCATCATCGTTGTTAGAGGAGGAGGATCGGGTTTGAAGATAGGCCGCACATGCCGGTAACGGAATTCATCCACCTCCAACGGCTTAAACTATACATCATCGCTCAGGTAATCACCAGGTTTGGTACCGAGCACCATCCCCGGATGATTAGCCACTGTATCGCTAGACACCTTGAGCGGGGGGCACGATTGGTTCGCTTGTTCGCCGAGCTAGGGAATTTTTTTCCCACTTCTTCGTTTTGCTAACCTTGCATCACTGGAAGTACTTCCTGACCGCCACGCATCTTGATATGTCTTTTTAATACAGCGGTCAAAGTTGGAATCCGGCGGAGGCGGTCGTGGTCGCATTAGGGCATCAATAGTGCGCATTGCTTTCACCGGATCTATCTTCTCCTTTGGAGATAGAGTTTTCTTTGCAAAATGGGCCCTCAATTCGGCCTGACATATCTCCTCGTTTTCAGACTCGGTCCTCTCATATGGTAACTTTTCCATAGGCTTGAGAGATGGACCGTATATGTATCCCCTCCTGCCTATGCTTGTACTGCTAGCCGCCAGAGTGGCGGCGGCTTGTTAGGGAACGTTGCATGGGAAACAAAAAATTTCCTATGCACACGCAAGATCTATCCATGGTGATGAGCATCTACGAGAGGGAGAATGGATCTACATACCCTTGTAGATCGCTAAGGGGGAAGCGGCAAGAAACGCGGTTGGTGTAGTCGAACGTCTTTGCAATCCAAATCGCCGAGCATCCCGCAATCTCATCACGATCTTGTTGGAAATATGCCCTAGAGGCAATAATAAATTAGTTATTATCATATTTCCTTGTTCATGATAATCATTTATTATCCATACTATAATTGTATTGATTGGAGACTTAGATGCATGTGTGGATACATAGACAAAACCATGTCCCTAGTATCCCTCTAATGGACTAGCTCGTTGATCAAAGATGGTTAAGGTTTACTAGCCATGGACATGAGATGTCATTTGATAACGGGATCACATCGTTAGGAGAATGGTGTGATCGACAAGACCCAAACTACAAACGTAGCATATGATCGTGTCAGTTTATTGCTACTATTTTCTGCATGTCAAGTATATGTTCATATGACCATGAGATCATGCAAATCACTGACACCGGAGAAGTACCTTGTGTGTACCAAACGTCACAAAGTAACTGGGGGATTATAAAGGTGCTCTACAGGTATCTCCGAGGGTGTGTGTTGGGTTGGCATGGATCAAGACTGGAATTTGTTACTCCATGTGACGGAGGGGTATCTCAGGGCCCATTCGGTAATACAACATCACAATAAGCCTTGCAAGCAATGTGACTAAGTGTTGGTCACGGGATCTTGTATTACGGAACGAGTAAAGAGACTTGTCGGTAACGAGGTTGAACTAGGTATACAGATACCGACGATCGAATCTCGGGCAAGTAACATACCGAATAACAAAGGGAACATCATAAGGGATTAACTGAATCCTTGACATAGAGGTTCGACCGATAAAGATCTTCGTAGAATATGTAGGAACCAATATGGGCATCCAGGTTCCGCTATTGGTTATTGACCGTAGAGGTGTCTCGGTCATGTCTACATAGTTCTCGAACCCGCAGGGTCTGCACACTTAAGGTTTGGTGACGTTTTGATAGTATAGAGTTATGTATGGTGGTGACCGAAGGTTGTTCAGAGTCTCGGATGAGATCCCGGACGTCAGGAGGAGCTCCGGAGGTAAATATTTATATATAGGAAGTCCTATTTTGGTCGCCAGAAAAGTTTAGGGCTCATCGGTAGTGTACCGGGAGTGCCGGTAGTGTACCGGGAGACCATCGGGAGGGGTATTTCGACCCAAGAGGCTACATGGGCTGTGGGAGAGTGAATACCAGCCCTTTGTGGGATGGTGGAACTCCCACACAAGGCCCATGCGGCTGGGAAGAAAAGCCCAAAGAGAAAAAGGTGGAAAAAGGCAAAAAAGGCAAAAATAAGGAGGAGTCCTAGTCCAACTAGGATTGGAGGAGGAATCCTCCAATCCCACTAGGTTCGGCCGACCCAAGGGCTGCCTATTTGGCAGCCAAGCCTCCTCCTCCTCTCCTCCTATATATACTAGAGGATTTTAGGGTTTTGGCACAGAATTTTCAGCCACGTGCTACCCGTTCCTCTAGTGCATAGTTTCTCCTCTAGATCGGTTTTCTGCAATGCTTAGGGGAAGCCCTACCGGAATAGCTCCACCAACATCGCCGGAGCGCCGTCACGCTGCTGGAGAACTCTTCTTCCTCTTCGCTCCCTCTTGCTGGATCAAGACGGCGGAGATCGTCATCAAGCTGTACGTGTGCTGAACGCGGAGGTGTCGTCCGTTCGGCGCTAGATCAGAAGGACCGTGATCAAGATCACGAGACGGATCGTGATGAGTTCGCGAGACGGATCATGATGAGTTCGCGGGACGGATCGTGATGAGTTCGCGGGACGGATCGTGATGAGTTCGTGAGGCGGATCGTGATGAGATCGCGGGACGGATCGTGATGAGTTCGCGAGACGGATCGTGATGAGTTCGCGGGACGGATCGTGATTGGATCGCGGGACGGATCGTGATGTGATCGCAGGACGCTCGGCGATTTGGATCGCAAAGATGTTCGACTACACCAACCGCGTTTCTTAACGCTTCTTGCTTAGCGATCTACAAGGGTACGTAGATCCACTTTCCCTCTCGTAGATGCTCATCACCATGGATAGATCCTGCGTGTGCGTAGGAAATTTTTTGTTTCCCATGCGGCGTTCCCCAACTGTGGCATCATGAGCTAGGTCTATGTGTAGATGAGATCTCGAGTCGAACACAAAAGGTTTGTGGGCGTTGATTCTTAGATTGCTTCCTCCCTTGGTCGGATTTTGGTTCAGCGGTATTGTGAGATGAAGCGGCCCAAACCAACATTACTCGTACGCTTACGAGAGCCCGGTTCCCTCAACCGCAACTTGTTGCATAGATGGCTTGAGGGTGCCAGTTTCTCTCACTTTAGTTGGATCGGATTCGACAAAGGTGGTCCTTGAGAAGGTTGAAAAGAAACTAGTGTATCACCGTTGTGGTTTTTGCGTAGATGAGAATTTTTCTTGCTAGATACCCATAGCAGCCACGTAAAACATGCAACAACAATTAGAGGACATCTAACTTGTTTTTGCAGGGTATGTTGTGATGTGATATGGCCAATTACATGATGTGATATATGTGATGTATGAGATGATCATGTGATGTATAGATTATCACGACTTGCATGTCGATGAGTACGGCAACCGACAGGAGCCATAGGGTTGTCTTTAATTATTGTATGACCTGCGTGTCAATCATTAAGCGCTATGTAATGCTTTACTTTATCGCCAAACGGTAGCAATAGTAGTAGAAGCATGGTGGGCGCGACAACCCCGATGGCGACACGTTGATGGAGATCAAGATGATGGAGATCATGGTGTCATGCCGGTGACGATGGAGATCATGGCGGCGCTTTCATGATGGAGATCAGAAGCACAAGTTCATGGCCATATCATGTCAATTATGATTTGCATGTGATGTTAGTCCTATTATGCACCTTGTTTTTCTTAGGACGACGGTAGCATTATAAGGTGATCCCTCACTTAATTTCAAGATAAATTGTGTTCTCCCCGAGTGTGCACCGTTGCGAAAGTTCTTCGTGTCGAGACACCACGTGATGATCGGGTGTGATAGACTCTATGTTCACATAGAACGGGTGCAAGCCAGTGTTGCACATGCAGAACACTCGGGTTAAACTTGACGAGCCTAGCATGTAGAGACATGGCCTCAGAACACAAGAGACCGAAAGGTCGAACATTAGTCATATAGTAGATATGATCAAAATGATGATGTTCACCATTGTAACCACCTCAACTCACGTGATGATCAGACTTGAGTTGGTGAATTTGGATCATGTATCACTCGAATGACCGGAGGGATGTCAATTTGAGTGGGTGTTCTTAAGTAATATGATTAATTGAACTCATTATCATGAACATAGTCAGTAGTGTCTTTGCAAATTATGTTGTAGATTACTTGCTCGCGCTGTAATGCATGACGCACTAAACTGTCAAGTAGTCATCAGAGTGTGCCTGACAGATGTTCACAACATCTACAGACGACGCTAGAGGGGTTGGCGCACCGAGCGGTGTATTAAGGACATAAGACTTCTGTGCTGCAATAAGGACAATTCTTACATCATGGACCCAGTCCAGAATATTGCTACCATCATCTTTCAACTCTATTTCTCTAGGAACATATAAAAATTCAAGGCAGCTACAGCGCGAGCAAGTAATCAACAACATAATTTGCAAAGACATTACTGACTATGTACATGATAATGAGTTCAATTAATCATATTACTTAAGACCTCCCACTCAAATTGACATCCCTCCGATCATTCGAGTGATACATGATCCAAATTCACCAACTCAAGTCCGATCATCACGTGAGTTGAGGTGGTTTCAATGGTGAACATCATCATGTTGATCATATCTGCTATATGACTCATGTTCGACCTTTCGGTCTCTTGTGTTCCGAGGCCATGTCTGTACATTCTAGGCTCGTTAAGTTTAACCCGAGTGTTCTGCATGTGCACCACTGGCTTGCACCCGTTGTATGTGAACGTTCGGTCTATCATACCCGATCATCACGTGGTGTCTCGACACGACGAACTTTCGCAACGGTGCACACTCGGGGAGAACACAATTTATCTTGAAATTAAGTGAGGGATCACCTTATAATGCTACCGTCGTCCTAAGAAAAACAAGGTGCATAAAAGGATTAACATCACATGCAAATCATAAGTGACATGACATGGCCATGAACTTCTGCTTTCGATCTCCATCTTGAAAGCACTCGCATGATCTCCATCGTCACCGGCACGACACCATGATCTCCATCAACGTGTCGACATCAGGGTTGTCGCGCCCATCATGCTTCTACTACTATTGCTACCGTTTAGCGATAAAGTAAAGCATTACATAGCGCTTAATGATTGACACGTAGGTCATACAATAATTAAAGACAACCCTATGGCTCCTGCCGGTTGCCGTACTCATCGACATGCAAGTCGTGATATTCTATACATCACATGATAATCTCATACATCACATATATCACATCATGTAATTGGCCATATCACATCACAACATACCCTGCAAAAACAAGTTAGACATCCTCTAATTGTTGTTGCATGTTTTATGTGGCTGCTACGGGTATCTAGCAAGAACAATTCTCACCTACGCATAAACCACAACGGTGATACATTAGTTGCATTTCAACCTTCTCAAGGACCGCCTTTGTCAAATCCGATCCAACTAAAGTGAGAGAAACTGACACCCGCCAGCCATCTATGCAACAAGTTGCGGTTGAGGGAACCGGTCTCTCGTAAGCGTACGAGTAATGTTGGTCCAGGCCGATTCATCCCACAATACCGCTGAACCAAACACCAACCAAGGGATGAAGCAATCTAAGCATCAACGCCCACAAACTCTTTGTGTTCTACTCGAGATCTCATCTACACATAGACCTAGCTCTGATATCACTTTTGAGGAACGTTACATGGGAAACAAAAAAATTCCTATGCACACGCAAGATCTATCCATGGTGATGAGCATCTACGAGAGGGAGAGTGGATCTACATACCCTTGTAGATCGCTAAGCGGGAAGCGTTAAAAAATGCGGTTGGTGTAGTCAAACGTCTTCGCAATCCAAATTGCCAAGCATCCCATGATCTCATCACGATCCGTACCGCGATCCAATCATGATCCGTCCCACGAACTCATCATGATCCGTCCTGCGATCTCATCACAATCCGTCTCGCGATCTTGATCACGGTCCTTCCGATCTAGCACCGAACGGACGACACCTCCGCGTTCAGCACACGTATAGCTTGATGACGATCTCCGCCTTCTTGATCCAGCAAGACGAAGCGGAGAGGTATAAGAGTGCTCCGGCAGCATGACGGTGCTCCGGCGATGGTGGTGGAGCTATTCCGACAGGGCTTCGCCTAAGCATTGCAGAAATCCGATCTAGAGGAGAAACTATGCACTAGACGAACGGGTAGCACGTGGCTGAAAATCAAGTACAAAAACCCAAAAACCTCTAGTATATATAAGAGGAAGAGAGGAGGAGGCTTTGGCCCTCAAGGGGCCAGCCCTTGGTTCGGCCAAATCAACGAGGAGAGGAGGACTCCTCCTCCAATCCTAGTAGGACAAGGATTCCTCCCTATTTTGCCTTTTTTCCACCTTTTCTCTTTGGGTTTTCTCTCCTAGCCGCATGGGACTTGTGTGGGACTTCCACCAGCCCACTAAGGGCTGGTATTCATTCTCCCACAGCCCATGTAGCCTCTTGCGTCGAAATACCCCTCCCGATGGTCTCCCGGTACACTACCGGCACTCCCGGTACACTATCGATGAGTCCGAAACTTTTTTGGCGACCAAAATAGGACTTCCTATATATCAATCTTTACCTCTGGACCATTTCGGAGCTCCTCGTGATGTCCGGGATCTCATCCGGGACTCCGAACAACCTTCAGTCACCACCATACATAACTCTATACTACCGAAACGTCACCGAACCTTAAGTGTGCAGACCCTGCGGGTTCGAGAACTATGTAGACATGACCGAGACACCTCTACGGTCAATAACCAATAGCAGGACCTGGATGCCCATATTGGTTCCTACATATTCTACGAAGGTCTTTATCGGTCGAACCTCTATGTCAAGGATTCAGTTAATCGCGTATGATGCTCCCTTTGTTCTTCGGTATGTTACTTCCCGAGATTCGATCGTCAGTATCTCCATACCTACTTCAACCTTGTTACCGGCAAGTCTCTTTACTCATTCCGTAATACAAGATCCCGTGACTAACACTTAGTCACATTGCTTGCAAGGCTTATTGTGATGTTGTATTACCGAGTGGGCCCTGAGATACCTCTCCGTCACACGGAGTAACAAATCCCAGTCTTGATCCATGCCAACCCAACACACACCCTCGGAGATACCTGTAGAGCACCTTTATAGTCACACAGTTATGTTGCGAAGTTTGATACACACAAGTCACTCCTCCAGTGTCCGTGAGTTGCATGATCTCATGGTCATACGAACATATACTTGACATGCAGAAAACAGTAGCAATAAACTGACACGATCATATGCTATGTTTGTAGTTTGGGTCTTGTCCATCACACCATTCTCCTAATGATGTGATCCCGTTATCAAATGACATCTCATGTCCATGGCTAGGAAACCTTAATCATCTTTGATCAACGAGCCAGTCTATTAGAGGCATACTTGGGACATTGTTTGGTCTATGTATCCACACATGCATCTAAGTTTCCGATCAATACAATTATAGCATGGATAATAAACGATTATCATGAACAAGGAAATATGATAATAACTAATTTATTATTGCCTCTAGGGCATATTTCCAACACGGCTCCCTTACGTCGTTGCTTACTAGGCGCCGGAGGAGCCGGAGCAGCGGCGTCTGTCTTCCGCCGTTGTTGACGAGGCTGTGGAGGAGGCATACTACTCCGACGTGACGGAGTAGGCAAAGGAGGAGGCCGAGTACCCCCATGCCCCGGAGGAGCCAAAGAAGGAAGCGGTGTGCCCTGATCACTCGTCGTCGTCGGAGGAGGAGGAGGCGGAGTGCCTTGATTCTCCTGAGGAGAAGGAGGAGGCGGAGGCATCCAGTTTGGAAGCTTGATGTACTCCTTCTGCCATAGACATGTACTCCTCAGGGCACGAACCAGCATATTCTCTCCTTCACCTGTAGATTGGTCAAGCTCGAGCTCCTCAAATTTCTTCATTACTTCATCCACCATCACAACAGCATAGCCATGTGGAATCGGTCGGCAATGAAAAGTTCCGTTGGGTTCAGGAGGTGCAACAGAGCCGACAGCCACCTTGAAAGTGAGGTTCCGGCATTTTGTCATAAGCTCGCAATGTTGAGCCTCCGTGATAGTATCCACGGGGTAGCTAGGAGACATGAAATTAGGCTGAACGGGCTCCATGGAAGCGACGCTACTTCTCCACTGAGATGGCGGGGTAGCTTCTGGGTAGCTTCGTGCCGCTGAGATGGTTGGCCGGTATCTCGCTGGCTCTCGGCTTCCTCTAGCTTTTATAGTCTTGCATTGAGCTTCTGAATTTTGCTCAGCTCTGCTTTCCTCTTTCTCTCCCGGCTTCTGTAACCGCCTGCGTCGGGAAACCCAACCTTCCACGGAACGGAGCCTGGTGTGCCTCGTGTTCGTCCAGGGTGCTCAGCATTCCCTAGGGCCTCAGTCAGCTCGTCCTTCTCTCTATTGGGAATGAACGTCCCTTCCTGCGCTGCGGTGATATACTTCTGAAACTTGTTCATGGGTATTGCAAGTTGCTCGTCCGTCCAATGGCACTTCCCTGTTTCAGGGTCCAAAGTTCCCCCAACCCCGAAGAACCAAGTCCTTAAACGGTCTGGCCAGTTCAATGTCTGTGGTACGACCCCTTTAGCAATCAGCTCATTCTCAGCTTTGTCCCACAACGGTCGGGCTTTGAGGTAGCCACCTGACCCCATGCGATGGTGATACTGCTTCTTTGCAGCATTGACCTTGTTTGTCCCTGACATTTTCTTACTCTTCTCCGATATCTTATAGTCCACAAATGCGGGCTAATAATCTCTTATCTTCTCAAATCAGCCGATGAATTCTGGAGTCTTCCCTTTGTCGACAAACTTTGATTTCAACTCATTCTTCCACCTCCTGAATAGATCTGCCATCTTCTTAAGAGCACACAACTTGACCAATGTCTCTATAACTGGCTTATTCGGATCCTCCTCTGGTGGTAGGGTGAAATTTGCCTTCAGCACGGTCCAAAGATCATCTTTCTGTCTATCGGTGACATAATCACCTCCAGGGGCACCGTCCTTAGGCTTGTTCCATTGCTTGATGCTGATCGGGATGTTGTCCCTAAAAATAGCTCCGCACTGAGCAGAAAATGCGTTCTTGGTCCGCTTGGGTTCAATCGGATGGCCATCGTTCGTGAGTGCTGTGATCATGAACTTTTCATCCATGCGCAACCTCTTCTTCGGGCCTCGTCTCGTTACCGAAGTTTGGCTCGATCCGGAGGGCTATAAAAGAAGAAAGAAGAGTTAATTAATATATGTACATACCAAAACAATTGATGCATCAGCTAGTCAGCACAGGCTTAATTAATATATATACCTCGCCGAACTTTGCAACAGCTCCCTCCTCCGATCGGTCACCGGAGCCGTCATCATGGTCTCCTTCTTCCTCCGGCATTCGATCACCGGAGCCATCATGATCATGTCCTTCCTCCTCCATTGTTCAATCACCGGAGAAGTCATAATCCTCTCCTTCTAGACCATCGGTGTCGTTGAGAAACGACAAGATATCACGTCCGACTTGGATTATCTCCCCCAACAATTGTTCTTGTTCTTCGTCTCTTGGATCCATAGTTTCTGCAAATATTACAACATGGAAATTAATATACAAACATGAATGTCTGACGTCTGGACCGCCTCTCTCATGAATGTCCGACGTCCGGACCGCCTCTCTCATGAATGTCAAACAAGGGATTCTGTTAACCTTTAAGGGATTTAATTAACAAAATGGCGCCATTCTGAATGTGCAGAAAATGGTCCATATTTTTCCCGATCTCATCTACCCTTCTATATGTCACGTTGGCTAGTGCCAATGGATTCAAGAAAACCAAGGCTTCATCATTAGCCGGAAGTAACTGGCGCATAATGGTACGAAGCTCTCCAAAAAAATTTTGTAACGGAGTCCTGGATAGGATAATTAATTAGATTTTTGGTACGAAGTTCAGCAAGAGCCTTCCGAATATTGCTATTTGGAAGGCCTTTGCTGAAATTCGTAGCAAAAAGCGAATTATTCTATCCAGGACTCCGTTTCAAAACAACTTTGAAGACCTTCGTAGCATCATACGCATGTTACTTCCGGCTAATGATGAAGCCATGGATTTCTTCAATACTTTGACAGACAACGTGACATATAGAAGAATATATATATAGATGAGATTAGAAAAAATTGGATCAACTTGTGCACATCCATAATGGGGGCATTCTTGATAAATCTATGTTACCGGAGTTTTCTTCATTTAACTTGGTAAATTTGGGTGGCCTCGAGAGTTTATCGGGTAGGGCAAAAGGGGCAGGATTCTCTTAACCTTTTAGGGATTTAACAAAATGGCGCCATTCTGGATGTGCAGAAAATGGTCCATATTTTTCCTGATCTCATCTACCCTTCTATATGTCACGTTGTCTAGTGTCAATAGATTCAAGAAAACCACGGCTTCATCATTAGCCGGAATTAACAGGCACATAATGGTACGGAGCTCTCCAAAATTGTTTTGGAACGGAGTCCCAGATAGGATAATTAGCTTTTTGGTACGAAGTTCAGCAAGAGCCTTCCGAATATCGCTATTTGGAAGGCCGTTGCTGAAATTTGTACCAAAAAGCGAGTTATTCTATCCGGAACTCCGTTCCAAAATAACTTTGAAGAGCTTCGTAACATCATAGGTCGATTACTTCCGGCTAATGATGAAGTCATGGATTTCTTTAATACTTTGACACACAACATGACATATAGAAGAATATATATATATATATATATATATATGGGATCAGAAAAAAATTGGATCAACTTGTGCACATCTATAATGGGGGCATTCTTGATAAATCTATTTTACCGGAGTTTTCTATATGAACATTTTACCTTAGTAACTTAGAAAAAAATGTTATCGGGGAGGGGGTATATCAACAACGCTTTTTTTCTAGGGTTTGGGTGGCCTCGAGAGTTGGTCGCCCGGTATATCGAGAGGGGTGTGAACATTTTACCTTAGTAACTTAGAAAAAATGTTATCGGGGAGGGAGTATATCGACCCCCCCCCTCACGCCGAAGTTATCAGGGAGGGGTTATATCAACAACGACATACATTCCGGATCCGTTGGAAAGCTCTCGGGGAGCCGATGCCAACGTGATGATAGGGGGCCGGGGTGCTCCCGTCTCCTTGTTGATAGATAGAGTCGATGCCAACGTGATGATAGAGCCGATGCCAACATTTTCATTTAACAAAAAAACTACCTTCAAAAAAAAGACTTGCTTCGCCGTGGGTGCTCGGTGCGACGTGGACTTGGTGGAAAAACTATATGAAAATGCGGTGGTGGCTGGGCCTGGCGGTTTTCTTTTCCTTCTTCATTTTTTCCTTTGTTTTTTATTATATGTTTTTTTTCGTTTTCACTCTACATTTTCATACATATGAAAAACAACGAAGACTTTTTACATGAACATATACACTCATATACATGAACATATATACATATACATGAAAAAAACATATACATGAACATATACACAAACATACATGAACATATATACATATACATGAAAAAAACATATACATGAACATATACACACATATACATGAACATATATACATAAATGAAAAAAATACATGAACATATCCACATATACATGCCCGGAAAAAAACATATACATGAACATATACACACATATATGCGGTGACGGGGAGTAGGGGACTCACTGGGGGGCGGCGATGGCTGGAGGCCAGCGATGGGGACGAGGACGGCGGTTCGGGGAGGTGACGGGGACGGGGACGAGGACGGCTGCTCGGGGAGGCGACGGGGACAACGACGGCGACGACGGGGATGAGGATGGCGGCTCGGGAGGCGACGGGGAGGCAATGAGGACGGCAGCAACGGGGAGGCTGTTGGAAATATGCCCTAGAGGCAATAATAAATTAGTTATTATCATATTTCCTTGTTCATGATAATCGTTTATTATCCATGCTATAATTGTATTGATCGGAGACTTAAATGCATGTGTGGATACATAGACAAAACCATGTCCCTAGTATGCCTCTAATGGACTAGCCCGTTGATCAAAGGATGGTTAAGGTTTCCTAGCCATGGACATGAGATGTCATTTGATAATGGGATCACATCATTAGGAGAATGATGTGATGGATAAGACCCAAACTACAAACATAGCATATGATCGTGTCAGTTTATTGCTACTGTTTTCTGCATGTCAAGTATATGTTCCTATGACCATGAGATCATGCAACTCACGGATATCGGAGGAGTGCCTTGTGTGTATCAAACGTTGCAACGTAACTAGGTGACTATAAAGGTGCTCTACAGGTATCTCCGATGGTGTCTGTTGAGTTGGCATGGATCGAGACTGGGATTTGTTACTCCGTGTGACGGAGAGGTATCTCAGGGCCCACTCGGTAATACAATGTCACAATGAGCCTTGCAAGCAATGTGACTAATTGTCAGTTGCGGGATCTTGTATTATGGAACGAGTAAAGAGACTTGCCGGTAACGAGGTTGAACTAGGTATGCAGATACCGACGATCGAATCTCGGGCAAGTAACATACCAAAGAACAAAGGGAACGTTATACGGGATTAACTGAATCCTTGACATAGAGGTTAGACCGATAAAGATCTTCGTAGAATATGTAGGAACCAATGTGGACGTCCATGTCCCGCCATTGGTTATTGACTGTAGAGGTGTCTCGGTCATGTCTACATAGTTCTCGAACCCGCAGGGTCTGCACACTTAAGGTTCGGTGATGTTTCGGTAGTGTAGAGTTATGTATGGTGGTGACCGAAGGTTGTTCGGAGTCCCGGATGAGATCCCGGACGTCACGAGGAGCTCCGGAATGGTCCGGAGGTAAAGATTCATATATAGGAAGTCCCAGTTTGGTTTCCGGAAAAGTTTCGGGCTCATCGGTAGTGTACCGGGAGTATCGGTAGTGTACCGGGAGTGCCGGTAGTGTACCGGGGGACCTTCGGGAGGGGTATTTCGACCCCAAGAAGTCCATGGGCTGTGGGAGAATAATAACCAGCCCTTAGTGGGCTGGGAAAACAGCCACAAAGGCCCATGGCGCAGGAGAGAAAGTCCTAAAGCAAAAAGTGGAAAATCAGCCAATAGGAGGCAATCCTACTCCAACTAGGATTGGAGGTGAAGTAGGATTGCTCCCACCTCCTATTTCGGCCAACCCAAAGTCCTTGGCTGCCTCTCCTCTCCTCTCCTCTCCTCCTATATATACTAGTGGATTGGGTGGTTTTTGGACAGAATTTCCGGCCACGTGCTACCCGTTCCACCGGTGCATAGTTTCTCCTCTAGATCGGTTTTCTGCAGCGCTTAGGCGAAGCCCTGTCGGAATTGCTCCACCACCATCACCGGAGCGCCGTCACGCTGCCGGTGAACTCTCTCTCCTATCCACCTCCTCTTGTTGGATCAAGACGGCGGAGATCATCATCAAGCTGCACGTGTGCTGGACGCGGAGGTGCCGTCCGTTCGGCGCTAGATCGGAAGGACCGTGATCGAGATCGCAAGACGGTTCGTGATGTGATCACGGAACGGATCGTGATGAGTTCGCGGGACAGATCGTGATCAAGATCGTGAGACGGATCGTGATGAGTTCACGGGACGGATCGTGATTGGATCGCGGGACGGATCGTGATGAGATCGCGGGACGCTCGGCGATTTGGATCGCGAAGATGTTCGACTACACCAACCGCGTTTCTTAACGCTTCCCGCTTAGCGATCTACAAGGGTATGTAGATCCACTCTCCCTCTCGTAGATGCTCATCACCATGGATAGGTTTGCGTGTGCATAGCAAAAATTTTGTTTCCCATGCGACGTTCCCCAACAGTGGTGTCAGAGCTAGGTTGATGGTTCGATGAGATCTCGAGTAGAACACAAAAGGTTTGTGGGCGTTGATGCTTAGATTGCTTCCTCCCTTGGTCGGATTTTGGTTCAGCGGGATTGTGAGATGAAGCGGCCCGGACCAACATTACTCGTACGCTTACGAGAGACCGGTTCCCTCGATGCAACTTGTTGCTTAGATGGCTTGCGGGTGACAGTTTCTCTCACTTTAGTTGGATCGGATCCGACAAAGGCGGTCCTTGAGAAGGTTGAAAAGCAATCTATGTATCACCGTTGTGGTTTATGCGTAGGTGAGAATCGTTCTTGCTAGATACCCGTAGCAGCCACGTAAAACTTGCAACAACAATTAGAGGACGTCTAACTTGTTTTTGCAGGGTATGTTGTGATATGATATGGCCAATTACATGATGTCATATATGTGATGTATGAGATGATCATGTGATGTACAGATTATCACGACTTGCATGTCGATGAGTACGGCAACCGGCAGGAGCCATAGGGTTGTCTTTAATTATTGTATGACCTGCGTGTCAATCATTAAGCGCTATGTAATGCTTTACTTTATCGCTAAGCGGTAGCAATAGAAGTAGAAGCAGGGCTGGCGCCACAACCCCAATGGCAACACATTGATGGAGATCAAGATGATGGAGATCATGGTGTTGTGCCGGTGACGATGGAGATCATGCCGGTGTTTCGAAGATGGAGATATTAAACACAAGTTCATGGCCATATCATGTCACTTATGAATTGCATGAGATGTTAATCCTTTTATGCACCTTGTTTTGCTTAGTATGGCGGTAGCATTATAAGGTGATCCCTCACTTGAATTTCAAGATGAACTGTGTTCTCCCCGAGTGCGCACCGTTGCGAAAGTTCGTCGCGTTGAGACACCACGTGATGATCGGGTGTGATAGACTCTACGTTCACATACAACGGGTGCAAGCCAGATTTGCATGCGCAGAACACTCGGGTTAAACTTGACGAGCCTAGCATGTACAGACATGGCCTCGGAACACGAGAGACCAAAAGGTCGAACATGAGTCATATAGTAGATATGATCAACATAATGATGTTCACCATTGCAGCCACCTCAACTCACGTGATGATCGGACTTGAGTTGGTGAATTTGGATCATGTATCACTCGAATGATCGGAGGGATGTCAATTTGAGTGGGAGTTCTTAAGTAATATGATTAATTGAACTCATTATCATGAACATAGTCAAAGTGTCTTTGCAAATTATGTTGTAGATTACTAGCTCGCGCTGTAGCTCCCTCAAATTTTTTATATGTTCCTAGAGAAATAGAGTTGAAAGATGTTGGTAGCAATATTGCGGACTGGGTCCGTGATCTGAGGATTGTCCTCATCACTGCACAGAAGGCTTATGTCCTTAATGCACCGCTCGGTGCGCCACCCCCTCTAGCATCGTCTATAGATGTTGTGAACATCTGACAGGCACGTATCGATGACTACTTGATAGTTTAGTGCATCATGCATTACGGCTCAGAATTGAGGCTCCGAAACGTTTTGAACGTCACGGAACATGTGAGATGTTCTAGGAGCAGAGATTGTGATCTCAGGCTCGTGCCTGTGTTGCGAGATATGAGATCTCCAACAAGATTCTTTGCCTGTAAGATGAAAGAGAAGAGCTCAATCGTTGAGCATGTACTCACATTGTCTGGGTGCTACAATCGCTTGAATCAAGTGGGAGTTGATCTTCCAGATAAGATAGTGATTGACATAGTTCTCCAAGTCACTGTCACTAAGCTACTAGAACTTAGTGATGAACTATAAATTGCCAGGGATAGAAATAATGATTCCTGAGCTGTTCGCGATGTTTGACACCGCGAAGGTAGAAATCAAGAAGGAGCGTCAAGTGTTGATGGTTAATCAAACCACTAGTTTCGAAAAGGGCAAGAGCAAGGAGGGAAACTTCATGGATAGCAAGTCAGTTGCTGCTCCAGTGAAGCAACCCAAAGTTGAACTCAAACCCGAGACTAAGTGCTTCTGTTATGAGGTGAACGGTCGCTGAAGCGGAACAACCCTAGATACTTGGTAGATAAGAAGGCTGGCAACATCGGCAGAAGTATATTTGATATACGAGTTATTGATGTGTACGTTGCTAGTACTCCTAGTAGCACCTGGGTATTGGATACCGGTTCGGTTGCTAAATGTTAGTAACTCGAAATAAAAGCTACGGAATAAACGGAGAACTAGCTAAGGGTGAGGTGACGATGTGTGTTGGAAATGTTTCCAAGGTTGATGTGATCAACATCGCACGCTCTCTCTACCCTCAGGATTAATGACGAACCTAAATGTTATTTGGTGTTTTGCGTTGAGCTTGAACATGATTAGATCATGTTTATTGCAATACGGTTATTCATTTAAGTTAGAGAATAATGGTTATTCTGTTTACATGAATAATACCTTCAATGGTCATGCACCCAGTGAGAATGGTTTGTTGAAATCTTGATCGTAGTGGTACACATGTTCATAACATTGATGTCAAAAGATACAAAGTTAATAATGATAGTACCACATACTTGTGGCACTGCCGCTAAATGCCATATTGGTATAAAGCGCATGTAGAAACTCCATGTTGATGGATATTTGGACTCATCCGATTTCGAATCGGTTCAGACATGCAAACCATGCCTCTTGGGCAAGATGACTAAAAGACCCCGTTGGATGGAGCAGGCAAGTGATTCATTGGAAATGATACATATTGATGTATGCAATCTAGTGAGTCTTGTAGCGTGCAGTGGATATCGTTATTTTCTTACCTTCACTGATGATTTGAGTAGATATAGTGTATATTTACTTAATGAAACACAAGTCTGAATCGTTTGAAAGGTTCAAGCAAATTCAGAGTGAAGTTTAAAGATCATCGTGACAAGAAGATAAAAATGACCACGATATGATCGTGGAGGTGAATATCTGAGTTACGAGTTTGGCATACAACTTAAGACAATGTGAAATTTGTTTCACAACTAACGCTACCTGGAACACCATGGTGTGATGGTGTGTCCGAACATCATAGTCATGCTCTATTGATATAGTGCATACTGTGATGTCTCTTATCGTTTTACTACTATAATTTTTGGGGTTATGCATTAGAGACAACTACATTCACTTTAAATAGGGCATCATCTAAATCCGTTGAGATGACACCGTGTGAATTATGGTTTGATAGAAACCTAAGCTGTCATTTCTTAATATTTGGGGTTGTGACACTTGTGTGGAAAATGTTTTCACCTAATGAGGTCGAACCCAAGCCGGACAAATGCATATTCATAGAATACCCTAAGATCAGTTGGGTGAACCTTCAATCTCAGATCCTAGTGCAAAGTGTTTGTTGCTTAAACGGATCCTTTCTCGAGGAAATGTTTCTCTCGAAAGAATTGAGTGGGAGGAAGATAGAACTTGATGAGGTTGTTAAACCTTTGTTCAACCAGAGAGTAGCGCAGCGCAGAAAGATGTTTCTGTGAAGCCTACATTAGTTGAAGAGTAAGTTAATGATGATGATCATGAAGCTTCAGGATCAAGTTACTATCGAACTTCGTGGGTCGACAAGGATGTGTACTGCTCCTAAGTGGTACGACAACTCTGTCTTGGAGATCATGTTGTTGGACAACGATGAACCTACAAGCTATGGAGAAGCGATGATGGGCCCGGATTCCGACGAATGGTTAGAGGCCATGAAATCCGAGATAGGATCCATGTATGAAAACCAAGTATAGACTTTCGTAGACTTGCTCGTTAGACGGCAGGTCGTTGAGTACAAATGGACCTTTAGAATGAAGACAGACACTGATGGTGAATGTCACCATTTGTAAAGCTCGACTTGTTGCAAAATTGTTTGTGACAAGTTCAAGGAGTTGACTGCGATGAGGCTTTCTCACTCGTAGCGATGCTAAAAAGTCTGTTGGAATTATGTTAGCAGTTGCTGCATTTTCAATTTATGAAATCTGGCAGATGGATGTCAAAACATCGTTTCCTTAACGGTTACTTAAGGAAAGGTTGTATGTGATACAACCAGAAGGTTTTGTTAGTCCTAAGGATGCTAAAAGATGAGCAAGCTTCAGTGATCCTTCTATGGACTGAAGCAAGCATCTTGGAGTTGGAATATACACTTTGATGAGGTGATCAAAGTTTCTGTAGTTTATACAAAGTTTACGAGAAACTTGTATTTGCAATAAAGTGAGTGGGAGCACTATAGAGTTTCTGATAAGTATATGTGGTTGACATATTGTTGATCGGAAATAATGTAGAATTTCTGGAAGGCATAAAAGGTTGTTTGAAAAGTGTTTTTCAAAGGAAGACCTGGATAAAGCTACCTAATTGTTGAGCATCAAAATCTATAGAGATAGATCAAGATGCTTGATGAGACTTTCAATGAGTGCATACCTTGACAAGATTTTGAAAGAGTTCAAAATGGATCAGCCAGAGAAATAGTTCTCGTCAGATTTGTAAGGTGTGAAGTTGAGTGAGACTCAAAGCTCGACAATGGCAGAAGAAAGAGAAAGGACGAACGTCGTCCCCTATGCCTTAGCCATAGGCTCTATATTATGCCATGCTGTGTACCGCACCTATGTGTGCCTTGCCATGATTCTGTCAAGGGGTACAAGAGTGGTCCAGGAGTGGATCACTGGACAGCGGTCGGAATTATCCTTAGTAACCAGAGGACTAAGGAAATGTTTCTTGATTGTCGAGGTGATAAAGAGTTCGTCATAAAGAGTTACGTCGATGCAAGCTTTAACACCTATCCGGATGACTAGTAGTAGCAATCTGGATACGTATAGTGGAGCAGCCATTTGGAAATAGTACCAAGTGGAGTGTGGTAGCAGTGTTTACGGTTTGACATAGAGATTTGCAAAGTACACACGGATCTGAATATCGCAGACCCGTTGACTATAAGACCTCTCTCACATGCAAAGCATGATCGAGCCCCAAAACTCATTGGGTGTTAGATTCATAACAATGCGAATCACATGGTGATGTGAACTAGATTATTGACTCGAGTGCAAGTGGGAGACTGTTGGAAATATGCCCTAGAGGCAATAATAAATTAGTTATTATCATATTTCCTTGTTCATGATAATCGTTTATTATCCATGCTATAATTGTATTGATCGGAGACTTAAATGCATGTGTGGATACATAGACAAAACCATGTCCCTAGTATGCCTCTAATGGACTAGCTCGTTGATCAAAGGATGGTTAAGGTTTCCTAGCCATGGACATGAGATGTCATTTGATAACGAGATCACATCATTAGGAGAATGATGTGATGGATAAGACCCAAACTACAAACATAGCATATGATCGTGTCAGTTTATTGCTACTGTTTTCTGCATGTCAAGTATATGTTCCTATGACCATGAGATCATGCAACTCACGGATATCGGAGGAGTGCCTTGTGTGTATCAAACGTTGCAACGTAACTAGGTGACTATAAAGGTGCTCTACAGGTATCTCCGATGGTGTCTGTTGAGTTGGCATGGATCGAGACTGGGATTTGTTACTCCGTGTGACGGAGAGGTATCTCAGGGCCCACTCGGTAATACAACATCACAATGAGCCTTGCAAGCAATGTGACTAATTGTCAGTTGCGGGATCTTGTATTATGGAACGAGTAAAGAGACTTGCCGGTAACGAGGTTGAACTAGGTATGCAGATACCGACGATCGAATCTCGGGCAAGTAACATACCAAAGAACAAAGGGAACGTTATACGGGATTAACTGAATCCTTGACATAGAGGTTAGACCGATAAAGATCTTCGTAGAATATGTAGGAAACAATGTGGACGTCCAGGTCCCGCCATTAGTTATTGACCGTAGAGGTGTCTCGGTCATGTCTACATAGTTCTCGAACCCGCAGGGTCTGCACACTTAAGGTTCGGTGACGTTTCGGTAGTGTAGAGTTATGTATGGTGGTGACCGAAGGTTGTTCGGAGTCCCGGATGAGATCCCGGACGTCACGAGGAGCTCCGGAATGGTCCGGAGGTAAAGATTCATATATAGGAAGTCCCAGTTTGGTTTCCGGAAAAGTTTCGGGCTCATCGGTAGTGTACCGGGAGTATCGGTAGTGTACCGGGAAAATCACTATAAAAACAAGTTTTTCTCTGTTCCTCATCATAGATAAATTTTGCATGGATTGTCTAAAAAGTTAAATTTTAAGATTCACCGTTGTCACATTCTCTCTCTCTCTCTTTATCCATCCCTCTTTCCTCCCTGTCTCACCAAGTCACGTCGGTGACATCCAGAGTTGAGAAATATATGAATTGTCAGCAAGTCTCGATGAGCTCTAAAGAACTATTTATTTCCAATAATTCACTCACTTTTAATTATTGTATATCTTTTTTTCCGAGAAACCATCCGATCTATTCATCTTCAACCATGATAGTTCAACGAACACCAGAAATAATAAAAATTACATCCAGATTCATAGACCACCTAGCGATGACTACAAGTATTGAAGCAAGCCGAAGACATGCCGCCGTCATCGCCCCTCATTCACCGGAGCCAGGCAAAACTTGTCATAGTAGACAGTCGGAAAGTCGTCGTGCTAAGGTCCCATATGACCAGCGCACCAGAATAACAATCACCGCCGATGAAGAATAACGTAGATCGAAAGAATCCAACCTAAAGACACACGAACGTAGACGAACGACGAACAAATCCTAGCAAATCCACCAAAGGCAGATCCACCGGAGGCACACCTCCACACGTCCACCAACGATTCTAGACGCACCAACGGAATGGGGCCTGGGCAGGGGAAAACCTTATCCCATCCTTAAGGAGTTGCCGCTATCTCACCTGCTTGTTGAGCAGGACACAAATCCTAACAAAATTTAAAAACACATATAAAAACAGATTCCTCCCCATGGCAAAGGGCTAGGATTCACCGTGCCTCCATGGCCCTATGGCCATCGGAGACGATGCGGACCGACGTCACCGCCGACGGGAGGCAAAAAAAACCTAGTTATTTTAGGGAAGATGATGATTGTGTGAGATGAAATGATAAATCTCTATCTGATTGCAATAATTATTGTATATCCGATGATGTATTCATAATGTGTGTGGTAGGCATGGACATTAAACTATAACAGTAACAACAAACAACAACAGCTAATCATATCGGTGCTCATTTAGAAGAAAAATA
The DNA here is from genome assembly GCA_022496015.1 of Hordeum marinum. Taxonomy (NCBI): domain Eukaryota; kingdom Viridiplantae; phylum Streptophyta; class Magnoliopsida; order Poales; family Poaceae; genus Hordeum; species Hordeum marinum. Next base: position 47,376,305 of record CM039676.1, read on the forward strand.
ACTGCAATCGGTGTTAGCACGTATTCTAGTATAGTCTAGTCGGTGCAGCCAATTAAAAAAGCAATCCACACCAACGAGAGCTATCTCCCACTGTGTGGACCTTATATCCACATCGCTCCTTTTCTTTGTATCCATCCACATCGCCACGAGGAGCTGCTCTCCTTCCTCTTCTCTGTGCTGCCACACACACGCGCGCATGTGACGTGCTCTCCCCACTCTCCTCTCTCTTGCACAACCCTCCGCGTTCGTCTGTTAGTTGCAGCGTGGCTGCGTATGGGCTCCTGGTGGGCGGACAATCTGATTTCCTAGGCCATCTCGCCCGTGACTGATGGTACTTCTCGTTCGTCGGTCAGTTGCAGCGCGGTTGTGTATGGGCTCATGGTGGCCTGGCCTACCGCGTGGATATGCGCCGGGGCTCCAGATCGGCGTGCTCGTCGTGTCAAGCGCACCTCCGCTGTCCATGCTACCCTGCAGCTTGCGTTCAGGCGAGGGCGCGCCAAGCACAGTGCCGCCTCCCCGCCATGGTAGCCGCCCCCCTGCAAGCCTGCTCCTCGCCGTGCTGACACTCCATTTTCTCCTCCTTTATCTCCGTACTCCTCTCCCACCTCGCCACCGCCGCCTGATGCGGCGCCCCAGCGCAGCGCGTCCCCGCTCCCCCGCGTCGCCGTGGCCACCCCTTTTGTCGCCATCCCCCTCTCTTCAACTTCTTCCGCCCTCCTCCTTCCTTCCTCCTCTCGTGCCTCCTGGGGCGTGGCATCTTGATTTGATTATCCACCATGGCATCGTCCTGAAAGATCGTTCTCTCTTTGAGTATGTAATATCGCTAAAGAGGCTTGTTGATGGTCAATTTTTAAACGTATTTAAATTAGTAGAAATCCTTGCAAAGTTACAGGGTGGGACTATTAAGCGAGACATATTAATTTTTTTCCTTGTTCTTAGAGGCCTAGTAGGATGGTGTATGTGTGTGCTCTTGCACGTGGAGAGGAGCGCCATGGACCGATATCGTTTTTAGCCAACGTGGGCTGGCCCGATTACTTAGACGAACGAAAGTTGGTCCGTGTCTCTGAACAAAGCTTGGCGTTCGGCTCGAATTAGGACCACCTCATGTATTTCACATGACGTAGAATTAGACACGGGATGAAATCAGAAATATCACCTTGTTTTAATAGTAGGTATAGAAATCGCTGTTTTCACTTACCGATGGCATAAGGGCGTAATTCATGCGAACTCTAAGGGTAATTTTCATGACGTACAATCAGAAATTATCCATACTTTATTACTAGGTAGAGAGGTAGAGAGTAGAGGTAAAAAAATATAAAATATACTCACACGAGTCCTCACGTAAAATCAATAATACTTGACTTAGATGTGCAATATTTATGGTAGCAAAACTGTTTTGTCTTCTCATACATACACAAGCTCAATGGAATCTGGATCGATCTGTTTGCAGTGAGCCTGTGATGTAACTGATTGAAGGTATTTCTTGGCCAGTTTCCTAGACAAGGCTGCAGTGTTCTCTTTGGCCGAAGAGCTTTACTCTGCTTCATGGAGGCTTTGCACAGTCATGCAAGTCGAGGAGCTCAAGATCGTGATCGGCATGCTCCCAATCTGGGCCACTGGTATCGTTCTCCTTGACGTTCCTGGTGGAAGGGAGGAGGATGGACACGGTGGTCGGCGACACCTTTGCCATCCCTCCGGAGTCCTTGGCTTGCTTCGACGCCATGGGTGTCGTCCTCTTCATGCCCGCCAACGACAGGGTGCTCATCCCGGCAGCGAGAAGGCTCACCGGCAACGAGTGGGGGTTCTCAGAGCTCGGCATCGGCCAATTCCTCTCCATCTTAGTCATGGCGGCCGCCGCAGTGGTTGAGACGAGACGTGTCGGTTGGCGATCCACCGGATGTGCATCATGCGGCAGGTGCCGCAATACTTCTTGGTCGACGCCAGCGTCGTGTTCCCGTGCGTCGGGTAGTCTGAGTTCTTCTACAACGATGTTCCGGAGTCCATGAAGAGCCTCTGCACCGCGTTGGGGCTCCTCACAGAGTCGCTCGGGAGCTACCTCAGCTCGCTCGTGGTAACCCTGGTGTCCGGCATCATAAGGGTATGTATAATGGTGTTATTTTAGAAATGTCACGTAAGATAAATGATATGATGAAAAAGAGAGAACTCGTAAGAAATGTTTGTCTTTTCTTATTTAAGAGAAGACAAGACATGATCTAATCGCATAATATGTGTCATCATGTTTTTAGGAATAGCTAGTTATTAAAAATAACACTAAGAGATGACCCATTATAGATAAAAAGAATATTTCTAAATTACATGCAAGACTTAAGATAAAAATATTTTATCAATCATTATACATGCCTAACGAGAGGCGGTAAGCCCGGGTGGATACCTGATAACCTTAACGAACGACGGACACCTCCACCGATTCTTCTGCTCGTTGCTGCACTTAGCTCACCGAGTCTAGCAGTTTTTGTCTTTTGTGCCAAGAGATACAAAACCTCGAAGCATGCTTTCACCGAAAATGGTTTTTCTAGCGGTGCTGGTATGTAAAGGTAATGAATTTGTTGTTTTTACGTTCGTTATTTGTTTATTACGTGAAAAAATAATTCATTGTTTGTTTGTCTTATGAGGATTCGTGCTGCCTTTATATAAAACTGTCAGTCATTTTCTCAGATGAATACATACAGTATAAATTGATAGGCGTGCCACAATAACATCCTTCTTCTGTTAGGTAAGAGCATCTATAGCCGGATTCTCAAATCCTTTCTATAACTAGTCAGTGACCGGTTACGAAACTGCAACCAATCGTCTGTCTGAAACCAATCTTCCGGCCTGTCTGGCACCCCTTAAGTTCAGACTACATCTTGGGTGTATATGGAGAGGTCCGGGCATGTCCGGACGCGTCCGCCACGTCAAATCTGATAGACTAAACCCACATCAAATCCCTCCAAATTTATCTAGTCCACCAAAATCAACCGCCCTCCTCCCGTGTCCATCCTCTAGTCCCCACGTTTGAGATGTCGTTGTTGTCCACCCTTGCCACGATCTACACTGCAGCCCGCGTTCAAGCCACCGTAGATGTCATCCCCGAGTACCCCGGCCCTCACCGGTGGCGTGGATGAGGCCTCGGTGTCCTTCAAGGGGGGCCTGTTCGTGAGGGTCAGTTGCAAGATGGAGATCGCCGCCCGGAGTGTGCAATGAAGGAAGCTGCGAGAGCGGGAAGCCGTGGACAAGGATGTGCTCGACGTCGACATAGACATGTCGGCTTCGATCACGACTGAGCCCGCATCCACAACTGCTTTACCCCGCAAGCCCAAATCCGGTTTAGCCTTACAGTCGGCGAAGGAAACAAAGAAGTTCCAAGTACCCCCCCCCCCCCCCCAAGACCCGACCAAAACGGTGGTCATAGGAGGAGACTTGAGCGTGGAACAAGAGGTCGCCCCCCTGCAGTTACTTAGGGACAATTGGGATATCTTCCAGTTTGCACGTGAATAGGTCGTTGCTTCTTTAGTTGGCTTTAAAACAATTCCATATTCAACACACATCATTACAAGCATCATGTTAAAATTTGGCATTTTAGGTCCGTTTACTCTATTTAACCAATTAAATGCATTTTAGGCATTAAATTGATATAATTCAAATTTGGATTACAGGTACATGAAATAATTGCCAAAGATGGGATTAAAATCTTGTTGGCGGTACTTATTCTATGGTTATTCCTTATTTAAGGAAAGAATGGGATTCCTAGACACCAGGTGGCCGAGACTCGGGCACCAACATGAAGGTTATTGCCATTTTAATTCTGAAAAATTCAGACGAAGTTCCTAAAAATATGAAACTTGGCATGGTGTCATGATATGGATCCATGGATTGTGGTAATAGTTTGAGAAGCTTTGAAAATTTTGTCAGATATATAGACTGCTTACAAACTAGACCATCTCCGAGTAAGAAGCTAGGTTTCAATATGGAATGGACCAGGAGCACATGAGAAATTTGAGATAGTGCTGAACTGGGATTTCCCTTATCTCCAAGGATGATTATTTGATATGGCGTGAACCAATGTGGTAATGGAGTAACGGTGTTCGTGTTGTACTACTCATGTGCGCAAATGACCAATGGAGGTCGGGCTCTGGTGAGCTCATTTAAAAAAACATATTTATACAGCGCAAAAAAAATTGAAACAAATTTTACATACACAAATACATGTTTACACATAGGAGAAAAGGTTCAAAACAATATACTTTCTTATGTGATGTACACAAAAAAAAGACAAACATGTAAATGAAAATGGGCCAATTGTTTTTTGTTGTCGGGCCTAGATTTTGTCTTTTTTGCACAGCAAGCAAATCATAATATTTTTGAACGAAAATTCCTTGATCCGTCATGAATATGTATAACTTTTCACATGATTTTTTTGAATTATTTTGGAACTCAGAAATATCATTTTCAATGATTTTGAAAAAAGGGCTCCATCAAGCCCGGCCTCAAAAATTCGCACTCTACTCATGAGATCCTATTGATGCAACAATAGTTGGAAATTAGAGATAATCCAACCAAAGAGTAGAAGGAATAGTTCTTTCAGGTTCATTTGCTCCTTCTTATTTCCTTTGACTTTGTTGTACATGATAGATAGGAGAAAGATTTGTTCAAAGACTTCCCTTTTTCTCCCTGCTATGGTGCATTCAAAAGAAGTTATCTATTTACTTACTAGAATGTTCAATCGACGAAATAGTTTCTACATATTCTAATTAGTTATTAGTCATTTATATTCTTTAGATGTCAAATATGTAAATACTGAAAGTTTTCCTATTTATCTACACTGTAACAGTAGGCATTACACGAAGAGATGTCCCTTTGTGGCTTCTCGATGTCACATAAATGTGATGTACATTGTTTTATGCTTAATTTTACATGTTCCTCCTGCTCAGATCACAAGTGCATATCTCAATATATTTCAAATTTCCTCTGTTTTACCCAAGGAAAATAATAGCACGCTATAGCAAAATAGCGTTAGCCTTAAAATATGCTACTAGCGTGCTATACTGTGCTATTAGAGAGATTTTGTACATCAATTTATTTAGCGAGACAATTCTCAAAACGCTATGACGTGCTATTAGCGATGCTATAGCTCGCTATTTTTTCAGCGGTTTTACCTAAACCCAAGAATATAATTGACAGTCTTATAATTCCACTCATTTATTGTGTATGATGCTAATTTACCATGTTTCTACTAAGTTATATCCAGTCCATGCCATTTTTATCAGAACTCCTAAATTTGAGAATTATCTCAAGGTCTTGCTGAAGAGATACGGTTTATTCTGCAGTGGATCAGTACTTCTATACGGGGTGAGCTTTTGGTTCTAGTTTGACGCTTCTATAAGTACATTAATCTAATCGATGCTCCTAGGGATAAATCATGTGTTTATTTTTTATTATGGTTACTAAGAGCATTTTCAAAGCGGATCCTTAAACCGCCCGCCTACGTTCAGACCGTGGAAGTCATCTGACCTGGTTTTATATCAGGTGTGGTCCGGACGTATTTTCTTCCGCAAATCGAAAACAAATGTGAGGAAGCTTTGCGAAAGTCCGGACATCCGTCTGACCAACCAAAAGGTACTACGTATCCCCCTGTCCTCCTCTTGGGGATGGCGGAAGGCCACTGATGCAGTTTGATGGTAGGATTAGCATGCTTTAGCACTTGACGGATAGCATGCTTGGCGTTTGGCAAAAGTCACTAATCACTTTGTTTTATAAAAAAAATCCTTTCTTTTTTATCTTTATATGCTGATTTGGCGGAAGCTAGTAGGCTGGCTACAAGTTTATTTAGCGGAAGGTAGTTCAAATGCTTAAGCAAGCTACTAGGTTACTTGCTTCATTTCGCCGAAGCTAGTTCAAAATACTGGATTAGTAGCCTTCCGCCAACACCAAACAATGGCTACAAGTAAAAGAAACCCGATTCTCTTTTCAAACAAAGAAAACAACAAAGTTGCACGAAGAGTAGAAGCAAATCTTTTAGAAAACTGACGGCCCATGCTCCCACTGTTTGTTGTTTCTTATATGCAATTATGTACATCGTCCTAAATTCATGTACCAACTAGCCATACAGTCTACCAGATAGATTGTACTTTTTATTCACAACTACTCCCTCCGTCTCATAATGTAAGATGTTTTTTGACACTAGTGTAGTGTTAAAAAGCGTCTTACATTATGGGACGAAGAGAGTACAATTCATTTACCCATGCAACATACCTTCACAAATCAATATTCAGTCAGATGTACTTTATCATTCAACGTGTATTCAAAGTTAACCTAGTAGACAATGAAGTGTATCACAATCAACAAAAAGAACAGAGGATGTAAATTTGTATGCCTGACTATGTTCACTGTACACTTGTGCTTGCAGCATGCATACAAATTATAGGTCATATGATCGAGCCACAAACGCTCCAAGAACAAGCTGGGTCCCTAAAGGTACTAAAAAAGTTATGAAACCTACAATGGTAGGTTATGTCAGATTCCTGTTTCCTAATAAATAGAGCGACGTGCATCACTCGACACAAAAGCAGTAAAGGTCAAGAGCATTTCCAAACTATATATTGAATATTCAGCACTTCCATTGAGCGGAAACATATACACATGCCCATGTAGTGGTAGCCTAATAGGTGAACAACAAATTGATCACGGGAAATCTGAAATCCCCACAAAACATGAACTTATGTGATAGCATAGAAGTGCAGGCCAAGGAGCAAACCGACGAAGTGATCTTGATTTCTACCTTAGTCCACGGAGCCTGCTCCAATGGCTTTGCTACAGTAGGCCTAGGAGACGTCGGGAACCATTGTCTTACTAAATGGGAGTCCATACCTTCATTGCTTGCTGAATTGGACAACAAGGTGCTCGACGTCGACATAGACATGTCCGCTTCGACCACGACTGAGCCCGCATCCACCTGCCGCCATTAAGAGGTCCTTCGATTCAGCCACAACAACTTTACCCTGCAAGCGGTCCAGCCTTCCAGTCGGCCAAGGAAACAAAGAAGCTCCAAGTACACCTCAAGACCCGACCAAAACGGTGGTCATAGGAGGAGACTTGAGCGTGGAACAAAAGGTCGCCCCCTACAGTTGCTTAGGGACAATTGGGATATCATCCAGTTTGGAAATGAATAGGCCGTTGCTTCTTCTGTTGGCTTTAAAACAATTCCATGTTCAACACACATCATTACAAGTCTCATGTTAAAATTTGGCATTTTAGGTCTGTTTGCTCTATTTAACCAGTTAATTGCATTTTTAGGCATTAAATTGATATAATTCAAATTTGGATTAGAGGTACATGAAGTAATCGCCAAAGATGGGTTTGAAACTCTTGTTGCAGTATTTATTCTATGGATATTCCTTATTTAAGGAAAGAATAGGATTCCTAGACACCAAGTGGTCGAGACTCGGGTACCAACATGAAGGTTATTGGCATTTTAATTCTGAAAAATTCAAATGAAGTCCAAAAAAATATGAAACTTGGCATGGTGTTACAATACGGACCCTATGGATTGTGGTAAAAGTTTGAGAAGCTTCAAAAAATTTGTCACATAGACTGCTTACAAACCAGACTATCTCCGAGTAAGAAGCTAGGTTTCAAGATGGAACGGCCCAGGAGCACATGAGAAATTTGAGATGGTGCTGAACTAGGATTTCCCTTATCTCCAAGGATGATTATTTGATATGTAGTCAACCATTGTGGTACTGGAGTAACAGTGTTCTTATTGTACTACTCATGTGCGCAAATGACCAATGGAGGCCGGGCCCTCGTGAGCTCGTTTTTAGAAAAACATATTTATATAGAGCAAAAAAATTGAAAAAAATTATACATACACAAGTACATGTTTAACGCATCTGACAAAAGTTTCAGAACAATATACTTTCATATGTGGCATACACAAAAAAAAAGAAAAATACGTAAATGAAAATGGGCCAATTGTTTTTTGTTGTTGGGCCTAGATTTTTTCTTTTTTGCACAGCATGCAAATCATAATATATTTGAATGGAAATTTCTAGATCCGTCATGAATATGTATAAGTTTTTAGGGGATTTTTTAAATTGTTTTGAAACACGAAAATATCATTTTCAATGATTTTGAGAAAAAGGGCTCCATGGAGCCCGGCCTCCAAATATTTGCACTCTACTCATGTGATCCTATTGATGCAACAATAGTTTGAAATTAGAGATAATCTAACCAAAGAGTAGAAGGAATAGTTCTTTCGGGGTCATTGCTCCTTCTTATTTCTTTTGGCTTTGTTGTACACGATAGATAAGAGAAAGATTTGTCCAAAGACTTCCCTTTTTCTCCTTGCTATAGGTGCATTCAAAAGAAGTTATCTATTTACTTATTCGAATGTTCAATCACCAAATAGTTTCTATATATTCTAATTAGTTATTAGTCATTTATATTCTTTAGATGTCAAATATGTAGATACTAGAAATTCTTCCTATTTATCTTCACTGTAACAGTAGGCATTACACGAACAGATGGCCCTTTGTGGCTTCTCGATGTCACATAAAGGTGATGCACATTCCCCGCAAAATAAAATTGATGTACATTGTTCGATGCTTAATTTTATATGTTCCTCCTGCTCAGATCACAAGTTCTTATCTCAATATATTTCGAATTTCCCTCTGTTTTACTCAAGGAAAATAATAACACGCTATAGCAAAATAGTGCCAGCCTTAAAATATGCTACTACCATGCTATAGCGTGATATTAACGAGAATTTGTATATCAATTTATTTCGCGAGACAGTTGTCAAAATGATATGACGTGCTATTAGCGACACTATAGCGCGTTATTTTTCCAATGGTTATACCTAAACCCAAGAAGATAATTGTCAGTCTTATGGTTCCAATCATTTGTTTTGTATGATGCTAATTAACCTGTTTCTACTAAGTTATATCCAGTCCATGCCATTTTCGTCAGAAATCCTAAATTAGAGTTTTTATCTCAAGGTCTTGCTGAAGAGATATGGTTTATTCTGCAGTGGATCAGTACTTCTACGGGGTGAGCTTTTGGTTCTAGCTTGACACTTCTATAAGTAAATGAACACGTCTAATTGATTCTTCTAGGATAAATCATGTGTCTATTTTTTTATTATGGTTACTAAGGACATCTTCAAGATGGACCTTCAAACCGTTCACATACGTCCGGACCATGATGTCCAAATCACGAAAACCATCCATCGTGTTTTTGTACCGGCTCGTGACACGATCCAAATATATTTCCTCGCAAAACGAAAAAAATGTGAAGGAGCTTTACGGGAGTCCAGATATACGTCTACCAACCAAAAGACACCACGTATCAGTGTCCTCTTCTTGCGGATGGTGGAAGGCCGCTGATGCAGTTTGATGGTAGGATTAGCATGCTTTAGTATTTGACGGATAGCATGCTTGGCGTTTGGCGGAAGCCACTAATCACTTTGTTTTATATTAAAAAAATCATTTCTTTGTCATCTCCATATGTTCGTTTGGCGGATGCTAGTAGGCTGGCTACAAGTTTATTTGGTGGAAGGTAGTTCAAATGCTTAAGCAAGTTACTCCCTCCGTTCGAAAATACTTGTTCTACAAATGAATAAAATAAATGTATCTATAAGTAAAATTAGTCTAGATACATCACTTCTATAACAAGTATTTCCAGACGGATAAAGTACTAGTTTATCAAAAATACAAAGGTGTACATAAATGCACGCGCACCCACATAAATAATAAATTCATAAAAAATACTAAAATACTAGTTTACTTGCTTCATTTGGCGGAAGCTAGTTCAAAACTTGGATTAGTAGCCTTCTGCCAAGACCAAACAATAGGCTACTAATTATAAGCTTCACTAGGTGGCAGCTTTGAATTAATATCTTTAATTGGCGGAAGATTTAGGAGCTTTGGCGGAAGCTTTAGTAGCATCATTTGGCGGAAGCTTTGCTTAGTGGTGCTTGATGCTTAGCGCCTCATTTAGTCGGGTGCTTAGTAAATGTTTTCTTTAAGCTAATAGAGGCAGACATATGCGGCTAGTGTTGGTTGGCGGTCTTCTGCATTTGTGTTCGCGGACTGGTTTTTTCCTGTCCGCGGACTAGTGCGGGTAGAAATTTACGGGTTGTCTTTGGAAATGCCCTAAGAAGTAAGAACCTCACTATGTTGCGTTCATTCTATTAGTCCAGGTTACCCAATCCATCAGCACCAATCCACTAGCGCCACTTAAGGAAGAAGAATAACAATGGGGCATTATTCTCTATGATAACAAAGAAAGAACAACTTCTATGGCTTGAAGAAGTAGAAGAACAGGTAAAGGAAAACCGATTCTGTTTTCAAACAAAGAAAACAACAAAGTTGCACGAAGAGTAGAAGCAAATCTCCTAGAAAACCGATGACCCATGCTTTTTTTTTTAAAAGAGGGGTCTCCCCCCAGCCCCAACTTTTATTAAAGCCAAGGCAAGACAAGCCAGGTTCAACAGTTCATAGGATGCGTCAGACAGCTACTGAACAGCCACAACACAAACCGGGGCCAAGTACAACTAGTTTAGCCCTATTACATAGCCAACTTACAGGGGCAGGGAGAGAGTGAAAGATAGACGAAGCTAGCACCAAAATTACTCTCAACTGCCTAGAATAGAAACACTACCAGGCAATCCTAAGCAATTCCCCCCTTCGGTGATCCAAAATCCTTAAGCACCGGAGAAGAAGAGCACCCTGCATGTCCGAAGCCAGCATTTTCCATTGCCTGATCAAAGAGCCCACCAGATTTAAGACACGTTGCATACTTTTCCATTTTCTCCCCTGAAAAACAAATTCATTGTGCAACAACCATAAGCCCCATAAGGTAGCAGACGAAATAATATTAACAACCTCTTTAGATTTCTTTTGCTTCCAAAGACAACAATATCATTAAAGGAGCTAGGTACAGAAATACCACATATATCAAAATAGTCAACCAACATTCTTTAGCGACAATGCAATCAAAAAACAAATGTTGAATAGATTAATGTTCACTACAAAAAACACAGGACAGATCATCAACCTGTCTCCTCTTTGCCAAATTATCTCTTGTTAAACATTTGTTATAATATGCCAGCCAGAGAAAGACATGAATGTTAGGTGGAATTTTAATTTTCCACACAAATTCTTTAATATCAGATGACACACCCCCAAAGTTAATTAGCTTGTAAAATGATCTGACAGAATACCTGCCAGATGGTCCAAGAGACCAATTAGGAATGTCTGATTCATTGGAAGGAATAAATCCTCTTACCAATTCATTTAGTTTAAACCAACACTCCATCATACTATCATCTACACACCTCCTAAAGGTGAGATGTAATTGAGACCCACCCCATACCTAGGCAATAGTGGCCTCTTGTTGTTGACAAATATCAAAAAGCCCCCAAAAAAGAGTTTTCAATGAGCATTCACCTATCCAGATATCATGCCAGAAGGCAATGTTTTTACCATTATCAGGGACTCATTTGATGAAATTTCTAGCTACACCTAGAGCCCAAGTAACACTTTTCCAGAAGGGAGAGCCCATCATAGGTTTGGACCAAAAGAGGTTTGGTTTATCAACACCATATTTGTAGCAAATGACTTTCTTCCGGTCTTTATCTACCCCATCATATAATATTTTACCCCAGGAGGCCAACAGGGCCATATTGAATTCTTTCAAGTTGGGGACCCCAAGTCCACCAACCTCTTTTTTCCTGGTAACCAACCCCTAGTTAGCCAGATGATATTTATGGAATTCACCTACATTCCCCCAAAAGAAATGGGACATCTGGGAATTAATTGCATCAATTGCCCATTTAGGGAATTTCATGATGGACATTAAGTAGGTAGGGATACTGGCAAGACAGGTAGCTAAGAGAATGAGTTTGCCTCTATGAGAGAGATACCTACCAAGCCACCCAGCAATACATTTGATGATCCTATCAATGAGAGGTTGCAAATCTTTCCTCCTCAGTTTCTTATAGTGAAGAGGAACACCCAAATATGTAAAGGGGAAATCCCCAAACTGGCAGCATAAGATTTGAGCAAACTCTTTGGGCATCTCCTCATTAACATGGAGGGTATACAAGTCACTTTTATGAAAGTTAATTTTGAGCCCAGAGAGTTTCTCAAAGCAAGTAAGGATCCATTTAAGATTTTTGGCATATTCCACAGAATCTTCCATAAATAGGTTAATTCATCAGCATACTGAATGCTGATCACACCCCCTGGAATAACATGGGGAAGAAGCCCAGCAATCCGATTATGCCTAGTTGCCTTGTCTAACATTCTAGTGAACACATCAACCACCAGATTAAAGAGAAGTGGTGAGTGAGGATCACCCTGTTTGAGACCTTTTTCTCCTACAAAATGAGGCTCATTGGAGTCATTAATCCTAACCTGAAAAGTGTCGTGGTACAAAGTACTGAAGACCCAATTGACCCACTTATCCCCAAAACCCCTTCAAAGGAGCATCTCTTTGAGGAAATCACAGGCTTTCTCATAATCTAGTTTTAGGATCAGACCCCCAGATCCAGATCTATGCACCTCATGAATAACTTCATGGGCCACCAAAACACTTTCCAAAATAAATCTCTCCTTAATAAAAGCAGTTTGATTCAAAAAAATGAGCTTGTCACAGAGAGGAGAGGCTCTGGTGTTCATGGCTTTAGACAGAATTTTCACAACACAATTACTGAGGCTAATCGGCCTGAAATTCTTCATCTCCTTGGCCTGAGGAGTCTTAGGAACAACAGTTATTATGGCAAAGTTCAGTCTATGAACATCTAAGGTTCCAAGCTCAAAGTCTTTCACCATCCACATAAAATCACCCTTGATGGTGTCCCAAATTTTTTGATAGTATAGGAAAGACAGCCCATCAGGTCTAGGAGCTTCGCATGCATAAGAGCTCATAATATCTTGTTTAATTTCCTCCTTGGAAAAGGGTTTTTCAAGTTCTACTCTATCTTGTTCAGAAACTAGATCATCCTCCGTCCAGAAACCAACACCAAGATGAATATCAGATTTGGGTTCATAAGCAATAAGATTCTTGTAAAAAACAGTGGCTACTTTTAGCATATCCTGGGTGGAAGTCACCACCCTAGAGGGACCTTCCAATTCAGAGAGGTGGTTCTTCCGGTGTCTATGATTAGCAAGAGCATGAAAGTACGCATTGTTGCGATCTCCCTCTAAGATTTTCCTTATCTCTAGATCTCTGCCGTAAGGCAGTTTCTTCCTTTCTCCAAATATCATCAAGTTCCTTTTTTATATCTTTCATTATGTCAAGATCTCCAGCAGGAACTTGTTGGGATTTAGATAAAACATCCAAAAATTCAAACTCCATAAGGAGGGATTTCTTTTTCTTTTTCATGGCTGCCTCTAAGTTAATACTCCATCCTTTCGATTTCTTCCTAAGGTTTCTGGTTTTTGAGCATCCGATTGTCAACAGAGTTGCTGGATAACCCAATAGAATCCCATGCCCCCTCAACAATCTGGTTAAATCCAGGTTGATAGAGCCACCACTTTTCAAATCTAAACTTCTTAGGGCAACAATTTTTCCTAGCTAGCTCCCGTATCAAAAACCAGAGTGTGATCACTACCCACCCTAGGGAGAGCAGATAGGGATGACATTGGGAAGTGATTATCCCAGTCCATAGAAGTGAACACTCTGTCTAGCAAAGCAAAAATAGGATTGCTTTGATTATTAGACCAGGTATATTTCCTATTAGCTACAGGAATTTCTAGCAAGCCCCATCTATTAATCCAGTCATTAAATAAGAAAGTGACTTGCTGATTAACCAAGCCACTACTTTTATCATCCTCACCCCTAACTAGGTTAAAATCTCCACAAACAAAGACAGGGTAAGTAGCAGTGCTAAGAGAATCATGGAGTTCAGAGATGAAGTCCATCTTAAACTCAGGATAGTCAGAACCATATACCACTATCAAATGCCAAAGGAAACCATCACTTTTACACTTGACAGTAGCTTTAATAGAAAACCTGGTATTAACAAACCCAATTACCCCAAAAGCATCTTGTTTCAAGCCCAACAAAATACCCCCAGCAGTATTATCAGCACGCAAAAAATGTCAAGTAAAAAAACCCAATTTGTCTAAGGCTTTGAGGAAACCCTTAGATATAATTTCTTTCTTAGTTTATTGAAAACCAATAAAGTCAGGGTTAGTTTTAGCAATCACATCACAAAGGCACTGTATTTTACCATGTTGACCTAAACCTCTAATATTCCATATCAGACCTATCATCAATCAAGAGATTCTAAAAGGGTGAGTTAAGCCACAAGGCTTGCCTTTAGTAGGGACAGCAGGTGTATCCCCCAAGACAACAATAGTGCCAACTTTTCGAGGGAACCCCTGACTGGAGTCTCAACTACATTTTCATGGGTAAGATCCAGGGTGTCAGGTAAAGCAATATCAGGGTGGTCATTGGCAAAAGCCAAGCATTTTTCTTGTTCTCTAACAACCAGATCTTCCACAATATCTAATTGCTTCATATCATCACCACCAAAAGACAAATCAACCAATGCCACTTGTTCAATCAGAGTAGAAGGATCATTAGAAGGGAAAGATTTACCTTTGAATGTTTGGGGAATTTCCAGATTTTTCTTCATCTTATATGCAGCCACTTTATCCATGATGTTGATGTTGCCATGCCCCTGGTTGCATATTTTGAGGCCATGAAAGGCCCCCATTTAGGATTTTGGAAGGTGCACCTTGAGCATGATTCAATGAGTCCAAGAGGGACCTTTAATTTCAAGCCTGAATGTTGCAGGAGTTGCACAGCCTCAGGGGGAAGAGTCCCCAGCTCAGTCTCAACTTCATCATCTCCCTCTTCCTCGGATTCAAGCATGACAACAGATTTCACGAGAGATTCACAGTACTCCTTGTGTGCAAATTCTTCCATATTTATGGCAGGATCAGGGCACAGGTTTTTGGGGGTAGAAACCTCCACTTCAGGAAGACATCCAGGATTGACAACAGGGACGTCCCCACCATTGCAAGGTAGATCAAAAACAGCTTCTAAACTTGGGCTGGACAGGAGAGAATGCCCTCCCAGACCCACATTTGAACTTTGAGAGGTAGAGTCGGCCACTCCAGCAACTTCCATAATGAAGTTCTCATGATCAGAATCAGATGGAAGCCCAGAAGGGCAGGTCTTGCCTTTACCACCAAAACCAGAGGATCTCTGGTTAGTCATATTAGCTTTGTCTAGTTCATCAATGGCAGTATCATCATCTACCAAGTCATCATTCATGTCTTCTTTGAATTCCTCCTCACCATTATCTTCCTGTTCACCTGTAGCATCTTCTCCTTCATCCTCATCCTCAGTTTCAATGTCAATCACAAAGTCCAAACCACCCACCTGTTCAAAGCCTTCAACAGTAAAACCCAGCAGGAATAGCTTCTTTTTCATCTCAATCAATCTTTCAAAGGGAATTTTGGTGGGGTCTCTGCAAGCAATTTTGACCCGCACACTTTCAAAGAAAGTTCTGAACATCCCATTCCAATCAACATCAGTTAAGACACCAAACATAGAGGCTACCTGAGCAAAGACCTTCCATGTACACCACTTTGGGGGATCCCCTCAATCAGTACCCAAGCCTCGATGAGTTCCCCAAAAGGGTCACAAACCCGTTTCCATTCAGTCATCTTAACTGAAACCTCTTGTGGAAGGCAGAAGCCTAGCAACTCAATCAGATCTTCCACCTTTTTCCATGGAGGGAATCTGACCAGGAAAGTCTTGTGGGAGATCTCCCTAATCTGCCAAGGCCAATGTTTAGACTTGCAAATGGTTTCATTGAGCAAGCTCAGAAGCAGTGTCTTGTCAACATCTCCTTTAGTGATATTAACCGCAGCACAATTCTGAAAATTGAGCCAACTTGACTCATTGGCCATAGGGACATTCACATGGTAGAAACCAAGACCCCTATCTCCACTACCAAAATAAGCAGCAGTGGGTTGAATTTTTGACCAAGCAGCACAATTATTGACATTGTGGTTTTGTTGACAGATGAAGCAGGACTTTGGCTTCACACAATTTCCAACATAGTGACCAAGACCTCCACAATTAAAACAAATCATGTCCTTATACTTAGGGTCCAGCAGCTACTCTACTTCTGTTTCATGGGCATGTGAGGACTGAACCTGTGAGGAAGTCGCAGTAGAGGCAGTTGATTTGGTAGGTCTCGGGGCAAGAGCAGCCTCCTTGGGGACTTGTGGAGCAGCTTTGCGAACACCACCAGAGTTGGTCTTCTGGGAGGAGGTTATCGCCGGCCCAGATGCCCTAGGGCCAGAGCTCCCTCCACGCCGGTCCGCCATTCGCCCCCCCCCCCCTTCTTGACGATCTCAGCAAAGGAGAGAGTACCAGGGCCTAACTCCTCACTGACCAGATCTACGGATTTAGGAGGAGGATCAAAGGGGCGACGGGTGGCAGGGTGGCAATTACGGCGGTGAACGAGCCTGAGACCAGAAGGTCTTTACGGATCCAAAACAGTGACCCAGACGAGCGTCCGGGCGGCCTAACTCATAGGGTTTGGTGGTGGCAGCAGGGAGGGGACGGAATGAGCCACAGCTAGCTGAAGAACTCTTCTATTTCTAGGTATGACGTTTTAGGACACGTCTTTTTACTTCTCGCTTTCTCCCCTAGGACACGAGCCCTAAAAGTGGGGGCCCTCTTGATGTGAGTGTGCATCGAGGGGATCCCCTCAACCAAACCGGAGACAGCATCACCGGCGATCACCGCCGGCTGGCGTGTCGGCTCATCCAACATCAAAGGAGCAGGAGGAGCATTCAGTACCACATCCGCAGAAGCGGAACCAAAATCCATAACTACCTGAGGAGAACCCCCAAATCCTGAATAAGCTCTGATTTACTATTTGAAGACGACCCATGCTTCAGTTCACTGTTTGTTGTTTCTTATACGCAATTATGTACACCGTCCTAGATTCATGTACCAACTAGCCATACAGTCTACCGGGTAGCTTCTACTCTTTATTCACAACTACTCCCTCCGTCCCATATTGTAAGACGTTTTTTGACACTACACTAGAGTCAAAAAATGTCTTACATTATGAGACGGAGGGAGTACGAATCATGTACCCATGCAACATACCTTCACAAATCAATACTCAATCAATTGTACTTTATCATTCAACTCGTTTGCTCAGTTCTCTTACTTACTTTTTGAAACAAAAATAACAAGGGGCACGCTTCTGCCCCGCTAATAGTATTTACTCCTAGTACAAATCAAGGTTCTAAGTATTCAAAGTTAACCCAGTAGACGATGAAGTGTATGTGCCAGTCAACAAAAAGAACAGAGGATGTAAATTTGTATGCCTGACTATATGTACACTGTACACATGTGCTTGCAATTGCAGTATGCCTACAAATTATGGGTCATATGATCGAGCCGCAAAACGCTCCAAGAAAAGGCTGGAGCCCTAAAGGTACCAAAGAAGTAATGAAACCTACAATGGTAGGTAATGCCATATTCATGTTTCTTAATAAAGAGAGCGACACAAAGCCAGAAAAAAGGCCAAGAGCATTTCCAAGCTATATATATTGCCCTGATCGAATATTCAGCGCTTCCATTGAGCGGAAATATACACGCGTGCCCATGTAGTAGTAGCCTACTAGGTTCTTTCAAAAAAAAAGGTAGCCTACTAGGTGAACAACAAATCGATCATGGGAAATCTGCAATCCCCATGGAACATGAGCCTATGTGATAGCATAAAAGAGCAGGCCAAGGAGCAAACCGAGAAGGTGATATTAGTTTCTACCCTAGTCCATGGAGCCTGCTCCAATGGCTTTGCTATTGCTGCAGTAGGCCTAGGAGGCGTCGGGAACAGGTGTCTTGCTTTTCCCTACACCATGCCTTCATTTCTTGGTGAATGGTTCTGAATCCGGCACCCCGATCTTGTATCCCGTGCTCCCGTTCTTCTCCTATTTCATTCTGTATGTCTGTAGCGCTTCTTCAAAGTCCGAGTAGAATTTCAAACCTGTATACCAAGGAAGGGACGGGCTGGGTTGAATGTAGTCTATGCACTGGTCTTGGGCTGTGTGCGAACAGTTGGTTCTCCAATTAGAGGTTTCTTGCGACACACTGACTATCGGTTCGCAAAAACAAAACAAAAAAATGCACGCAAAATCAGGAAAAAAAACCATAAAATAGCTATGCGCGGAGTAAAAGGAAACGGATGGAGTCTTCATCCGTCTACATGCCCTTCGAGGTGGACGGAAGTACGCAGCTACGTAAACCCGTATTCTATTCTGTTCGAGAACGGTAGCAAAATTTATTAGGTTTGAGAACGTAAATTGAGTATGCCACGACCTGCTCTATTAACTTGCATCACGATTTGATCACTGAGATCCCTTGATAATTGGTAGCGAACGCCGCCATGCCTTAGATTCAGTTATGCATCCACCACTCGGTAGGTAGTACACATTGGAAAAAGAGGTTGGAAAAATTAGCACAAGTACCGTCTAAAGAATTAGCAAGATTAGACCTGTAACAAGTTACTAACAACACATCAAACATTTCCCTTAGTGTGTAACACATCAAACTTAGCTTACTGTCGTCGCATGGCATCAAAAACAAAGAGAGAAACGGCCGGAGAACAACGCCGAGAGCGGCTAAAACGATGCCCACGGCGCCGCCTCCGAGAGCTACCACCACAAGACCACAAGGGAACAAAACCCACAGGCTACAAACAATATCATGAAATTACACTAAAATGTACAACATCACGTTCGTTCTGCGATGGTCACCGGTCGCGCAGGAGTTCAAAGGCACAAGCATCCAGCAGCAGTGTGCGCCGTGCCCCGTAGTCCTTCACCAGGGAGTCTTGTCGCCCGGACCTGCAAGGATGATCTGCAAAACAAACCATGGAGAAGGGAAATCATGCCACGAGCATTGCACGTCATAGGTGGTCGATATGCGCTTCCTAGCTGAAGCTGAGGCACGTACATTGCAATCAATGGCGAACCGCCGCGCCAGCATGATGGCGGTGTTCCGCTCTCTCGCTGTTTCGAAGGCAACGGCGAAGCTGAGGTCGCTCCGGGGCCGCCAAAACATCGCCTGTGAGGCCGCTTCCCCACCACCTCGAACACCACATAGCTGATACACAACAGAAATGCTGTGAGAGGCAGACTTGCTGTTACGCCAATAACAATTGATCATCATCATCATACAACCGACAAGTGCCGGGGGACATGACAAGTGTTGTATGCTTATGCCAGCTGCATGCACTATTGGCAACAAATAGTATGCTTTTTCAAAGTTTGCTGTAAACCTTGAAAGCGAACATGTTATATTACCGTAAAATAATATTCAGAACAGCTGCTTTGACAATGAGCATTGTTATCTGTTTGCAGATAATTGCCTAACAAGGAGAACATGTCCCCACAAGAAAAAAAATAGAGAGAAGATGCTGAGTGGCTGCAGCCTACCTGCATCGACGAGGAATAGAATTCTTTGGCGACCACTGTCTTCCCTTTTGAAAGTCTCATCCGCAATCTCCCCACATTGAGAACATGAACAGCCTCTTTCGGCTGATCAACTCCATTCAACTGAAGCACAGCAACCTGCAATGAGATGCAGAGCATTGTGAACTTACGAAACAATACTTCAAGATATGCGTAGGTGGTTTGGGGGTCTTATTTTTTAAATTAAGAGCACCGGATGGCACCACGACAAGTACTGCTAAGCATGACAACCTTGAACTGTTATACTGCCAAACTCTGTCATGCCAGTACAGACTCCTTATTTGGTACAAGTAAAAACACCACAACGATTTCTGCAAATTGAACATAAGTGGGGAAGGATAGTATGGTCATACGTTGAACTCAGTTTCAGGTTTTCTTACGAGTGTCTCTACATAATCCACCAATCCAGCATCTGCCAAGAATATCAAGCTTATGTTAGTCGCGTAATAAACAAGAGATGCAGATACTTATGCCTGACAGATGTGTTCAGTTAAACAAACCAGGGTCTACTAGCCCAGCTGTCTTTGCTATTACAGTTTCACCCCCAAAATTGATTTCAGCTTGCATGTAACGCCCAACATCATGTGGCTCGGGAGCATATGCTGGTCTTGTGGCACCTACAGAAGTTCCATGGCAACAAATGTTAGAAGCACTAGGGATCTGAATTTGAGTTGAAGATTGAAATGGTTGGCAATGCGGCAAACATAAAACGAAATGACCAAAACTTGACAATCATAATTCACCAGGCAATGCTTGCCCTTTCCTTTCTCAATAGATTAGAGGTATGAAAAGAGGAAAAATGGAAGAGCAATTTATTTTTATTTTTTGAGTAACACTTTATGAGAGGACAATAATATGAAAAAATAAGTCATTAGAGAGATGCCTCTAGGCTTCACAATCACAGGGCAACTAGAGAGAGAGAGAGACTGCACCTGAAATAATCTCTTTGTTGCTTTCTTTTGGGTGTATCCGGAACCATTGGACTGAAATATTTGAAAAATCCATGGGAGTACCGTTCTGACAAACTATATGTAGCATTGAACCTAAGCACTGGAGACCCTCCAAATCGAACACAGGAATTTCGTTTCCTTTTAGTCTTTTGTGCAGTTCCAACTGGTAAAAGAAACTTGCAAATCAGTAATATACATATGTATGTGTTCTGTTATGCTCTAAACAAATTCTCTAGTCTCTACTCACTGGAATTATTTCAGATGATGAAAAATTGGAATAAAAGAGTTTCAGATATAATGTATGTGTGTCATATCTACATTGCATCCTTAGTGAAATAAATACATTTGTACGCGATACTTTTCAGTGAACAAAATTACATATCACGATAATATGTTGTATGATGTGACCATTGAATGTGAAGATGTTTTGAAACTAGCCTAGCCATGCCGAATAAGTACCCAAAAATCCTATGCCAGCATCGGTAACACACACCTCTTTCAAAAGATTGACACAATCCACGGACTTCTCAGTGAACGTCTTACGTAAAGTTTTGATTTCATTTTCCAGATCCATTGCCTGGAGAAGTAATGAATGTGAAATAGAATTGACATATTCCAATTTGTGTATCAAGCTGTGAATAATTATAATAAACTCTACCTTGCTAGGGCAATGCAGCATTTTTATTCTCCTGGCCACTCTAACTTCTTTCTTTAGTTCCTCCATGTCCTTCCAAACAGCAAATAAATGTCACAACTCGGATATATATTGATGATTCAAAGGAAAGCAACCTCTGGAACTCTGGGTGTATAAAAGAGCATATAGCAGGGAACTAGAGATCATGTATTGGGCCAAATGGAACTGAAGCCTTACAAAGCTAACCAAGATAAATAAAGGAGCAACAAATAAAATGCAATGTTTCTCAGAACAAAAATGCAATGTGCTAAGCTTAGTATGCATGATATTGGCATATATCATCTCAAATTGCACAGGTGCCGAAAAGGTAGCTTTCATTACTTCAAAATTTATGACAATGTATGTATTGCCACAAAAGAAAATATCTTCAGAATTACTATGCAGATTATGTATGTACCAATTCAGCCAAGGAAAATAGCTTGCCAGAATACAGTGTGTGAGCAAGTAAGCAACAACATAAGAGGAGGAAGGACAAGTAAAAGAAGAGTTAAAGTAAACAAACTTCACTGTGTGAACTAGCTTGTAGCCTTGCAACTGGTAAGTAACAATTAAGGAAGGTGGGAAGCTTTAATAAAAATCAACGTACTTGCTTCCCAGTTTTTTTGGACATCTTTTCATGCTCCAGAAGTGCTTCTTGAACTCTTTGCACTGCAGACCTAGCACTCTCTACCTCCGTATTGGCATTAACTCTTTCTTCTTCAACAATTCTCTTGGCATCTTCAGAAGCCTATGAGCAAGACAAAAAAAACTTCAATACTATAAACAAAGGGCAATGCACAAAAGGTGTTGAGAGCAGCACAACAGGTAGGAGCATGAGAGCATTTATACTTGCAATATATCTTTTTTTCATATTGTATAAAGAAAATATAATCCTGCTTAAGATAATTAGCACGTTATGCTCGCTTGACTAATTGCATTTCTGATTGTTTGGAAAATCAGGTGAAAATCTTGAGACATATCGACTACACATTTACACAAGTCGCCAACTTTTGAGAGGAATGCCGTGTAGTAATGTATATTTTCTTCCCTATAGTAATTAAGTTGCATCGGCACAAACTTTCTTTTTCCATGAATTCTATTGTAAGATAAAATAAACATTACTCCAATTTAGATAGGTGTGCATTCCTTCCCAACTAACATAATATGTTTCTTTGGTAACGAATCCCCAAAACTAGGATCAATGGGTATACTCCCTAACTCAATATGCAGTCTTTATATGTTTTCAATCGACCTCCAAAACTAAATACATTTATTAGTTCCTAGGTACAAGTACTTTTAAGAGCTTTTCAAAACTTCTCGCTGGGCAAGAGAAGCAGGTATGAGTTATTCTCCTGAAGACTTCAGGACTTGAGAAATAAACTGCACCCTTTTGTAGATATATCGCATAAAAAGATAGATCTTCTCTACTAATACATAACTGTAGCCTAAGGTTCATTTCTCTTCTGCTTAATATAATGATGTGCAGCTTTCTTGCGTGCTCGAGAAAAAAAAAACTGCCAACTAAGAAAGCAAATACGCATTTTAACTTTTTAAGTCGGTCATGAATTATAAGTAGTACAACTACCAAATGAAGGATTCATGATACTGAGAACTTTGACATTATTCGAGTACATAGATTCTCATTCTGGAACATATCAAACCTCATATTTGTAAAATCTAATGCTACAGCACTGGAAAAGGTAAACAAACAAACTGGAACATACCAACTTTAATGATTTCGCTAATTCTGTGACCTCCGTTTTTTGTTGAATCAACTCAGCTTCTCTTTTGGAGAGCTGAACTGCAAGAATTTCCACCTGGAAAATAACATAACTTTTAATCAAATGAGAACATGCCAGCTTTAATGATCACTAGGCATAAATATAAGTTAAATGAAAGACGAAGCTACAAGTAAAATGCCTGAAGTATAGGATACAAAGAAACCAACCATAGAAATAGACTCCTCAATTTCGTCCTTAGTTTTGCCTGTAACTTGACCTCTGAGTGACTCCAAGACACTCTTTAGATTTTTCAGGAGAATATCTCGCTCCAACAAAGCCACTTGTCTCCATTTAACCTGACGGTTTGAACAAGTCAATCAAAAAATAAAATCATAAACTAAGAAAAACATAAATTCATTAACTAAACCGATTGGCATGGAGGCAATCATGCACTAAAAACAAAGGATATGTTCGAGAAGAATGCAAAGTTCTGAACCTCTTTAGACAACAGAGAGGCTGTGTTGAGTCCCTTCTCAAACTTCATTGCAAGCTCACGGACTGAGAAGCGCTGACGGCGATCAAGCAGTTCCTCAGTCTCCTTAGCAACAACCTCCTTGAGAGGCGGCACTTCTGGGCCATCTGCCAGCTTGATCACTATGCCGTTCGAACCATTCTTGTAGGTAGGGAATTTATTCCTTATGATATTTGCTGGACGCAGTGGCCCTGGTCGTATGTCCTCATTCTTTGTCTTGCGCCCATAATCAAGAGTTGCTGCCCAGGTCATCTACAAAATACAAATCCCCTGCAATTTTCACACAATACCTTTTTCCGTCAACACAAGGATTGCATTGAACATGACACTTGCATAACAGAACAGCGTTTGAGAATTTATTCTTGCTAAAAGTGATGCACAGGGCAATGGAACAATGACTCGGAGCTAAAGTTGTGAAATCGAATCCAAGAATGCAAAAGGCGGAAACAGGCTGGACAAGATATAAAACACGACCTGATTATAGACTTGAAAAACCTACAGCTTGGTGTGAAACAACTGATAAACATAAGGCGGTCTTATCTTTCAAGGGACAACATATTTAATCAAATAACACCAGAAAACATGAAAGCGGTATGGTAAAGGAGACTAGGCCCTCACAAAGAACCAAAACGGTTGATTACACACCAGTAAGCTTTGGGGGCAGGCATAATTGTAGGTGGTTGGCAAAATTATGTGGCGTCATTCATGAACCTCCCTCCCATTAAATTAGCAGCATAATAT
The DNA here is from genome assembly GCA_022496015.1 of Hordeum marinum. NCBI lineage: Eukaryota > Viridiplantae > Streptophyta > Magnoliopsida > Poales > Poaceae > Hordeum > Hordeum marinum. Next base: position 47,400,439 of record CM039676.1, read on the forward strand.
ACTAGTAGTGAGGAGCGGGGACAAAAGCCTCCACCTAAGGAAAACTTACACTAGGGATGAAATTAAAAATGATAGCGTAGCAAACTGCTTTTTACAACACTTTTGTTAAATTCCACTTTGTTAAAGGGCATGCAGTTGAGACTGGAGAGGACGGCAGGAATGCAACTTTATCAGCGAATAAGGCATTCTCCGCTTTACAGCTGGAAGTGGTCCGCCATTGTTGGTTAGGCTACAGTACAGTGGAGGCTGAATGCACAAATTAATACAGCATCCAAATCCTGTGTATTTAACCCTGAAGATAGCGGTCACAGGTGAAACATACTCTGAGATGTGAAAGATCTTTACCTGACGAGCACTTAGTTTTGATAAATAAAATCGCATAAACGGGAGACAAAATACGTTGTTGATTAGAGAGATGAAGCCGGTGATTAGGTTACTCAAAAGTACAAGAACACTGGGGCATCTATCTATCCAGGACTAGTAATATTCTACTGTGCTGTACAGTAGTAACTTGGACCGGAAGATAAGATGGTACTTTAGAGTTTAGACCCACACAAATAAAATACTGTGCCCCTGCTGGTTCACCCCCGACCGCAATGCAAGTATTGCAAGCTCTGCATGGCCCCCATCGTCAAGACGTAAACAATGCAAGTACAGCCTGTACTACTAGTACTACTCAATTACTCCGTTGATTCGTACTACTACTCCACGCGACACGGAAATAATCTCGTCTTCTTCTTCTCGCGGCGCTCAACTCAACTGCTCCTCCACCCCGCAGTTTGATCTCCAGGCCGAACCCAGCGACGGATTGGACAGCGCCTGCCGTCTGGGCGTGTCGCGGGCTTGGGTTGGATTGAAGAGCGCAAGGAGAAAGGAAGCGTGTGTAATGTAGCGCTACATTTTTCACCCGCGAGCTAATTAAGCAGGCAGATGCGAAATCCCGACTCGACAAAGACAAGGAAGGAGCTGAAAATTAATGAAATCCGCAGAAGAACTGACCCCCGAAATGCGCGCGCGTGCGTGCGTCGGCCTGGGCCTCCTCCGCGCGGGCCTGGCGCGGCGGCGGTTGGCGGCGCAATGGGGCTGATCCGGCGACGGCGACGGCGAGCAGAGCAGATTGGCGGGGATCTGGGGATCTTGTTAGCGGTAGGAGGAGGGGTTCGCGCCGAGCCGCCGGGGGTGGAGGGGAGGGGAGGGAAGGAAAGGAGGAGACGGTTTTCTGCGCGGGGTTTGCTTTGCCTTTGCCACCCTCTCTCTCTCTCTCTCGGCTTTCTTCAAGGTAGGAGTGGGGGTGGGCTAGCCTAGCTAGTAGTGCATTGTACAGCGGGTGGCAGCTTTGAATGGCCAGCCTCTTCCCCGGCCTCCGGCGACTCTTCCTTCTCTCGCTCGCTCGCTCGGTGGCTGCTAGGTCCACGCCGAATGCGCTCCTTTCCATGTCGCGTGCGTGCTGGCTGTGGTTGAGTACGTGGTTTTCTTCTCTTTTCTTTTCCGCATGGATAACGATCCTCTCGCGTACTGTACCACGTATGTCCTTGTATTATTGATTTCGTGAGTTTGACCTCGCATGATTAGCTCAAACAAACGGAGCCGTCGTGACAGCCCGCAAAGTTGATGTGCGATGCTGACTTGTTTCTTTTTTTTTCATTTATTTATTAGGGACTTGTTTCTTCTTCAAAAGAAAGACGGACGCTATGGGTTCGAAATACCACCGTCGGGTCATCCATCGGACCCGTGAATTGTGGATGTTGTACGTCTAAATTGAACCTGAGCCTTTGAGATTCCCGTGCTACGGAAAGAATATAAACGAATACACAAAGCTTGCGTATCTTTTATTACTATAAGGTAGAGTTATGCAAGATGACCGCAAAAGGATCCGCAATGGAAACCTAGGGAGGCAAAAGAGGGCCATGGGAGAAAAGAAGGAGGCTGGCACCTCAATTACATGTAATTACTCATGGATTATGTTGGCCAAGTCAAAGATACCAACCCTAACTCACAAGCAAAAACACAACTATTTGGAGAAAGAACGTTCGGTGAGGACAAGAACCCTTTGCGGCAAGGAGAAGGCGCGGCCGAGCAAGTGGTAGCCCAAACACGATTGGAACAACGTGTCCAGGCATGACAGGGTTGCGATGGATCGGACCGAGGAGAGGACCTCGTGCTATACCTGTTTGGAGAAAGAACGTTCGGTGGGGAGGTGTTGCATGCACTCGGGATCCTAGTCGTAGAGGAGGAAGTGCAACGCGTGTGCAAGACCATGCCTAGCCAAGCAGACGGCAGTCCAACATCGGTCCTAGAGGGCCAGCCAGAGAAAGGTCTTGATGCGAATGGGCAGCCCTGGTCTTCGAGGTTAGACATCAGTTTGGATCAGGAACTGAGCCCTGGAAAATGATGGAGTAGCAGGACGTTGTCAAGTACACACCAGAGTCAGTCCACTTTCACATGACACGATCCTGATCAGGGAAAGGGTGGTGTGATGCAACAACCTCCACGGGTCGATGTATTGGACCAAGACTATTGGGCACCTCGGATGTCCTAGATCCAATAGCGTAGATGAAGCCCGTCGCGCACCTTTCTCAGCCCGAAAGGTGTAGACTAGCAGTGCGAGGTTGCGAGCTATGCGGTACAACAACAATGGACCCAATATCCAACGAACACACAAAGGCGATGCCGGTGTGATGCAGATCATGCACACCTGGAGTTGAGGTGGCTGACAAACACAATAGCCAAACGACCTTACATTGTTCGCCATGAACATCCTTCCATCTAGCCCATATGAAGCCATGAGTCACCTTATTGATCCTTTCCAAGAAGATTTGTTGATGGCAATGGCGATCGGGAAGTGGACGGGTGTCGCACACATGACCTTTTGCTTCTGCGACCAGGCAATGGCGATCCTGCCTACATGGAGAATGCATATTGTTTCAGAGTTACATGTAGTGACACTCATACCTAATACTTCAAAAAGCTGATGTATTCCATTTTAAAATATCTTGCTACTATAATAAGTGGTGGAGCTAGTTGACGGTGTTTGGGTCGTCTCTCCGGAGGGAGCCCGACAGCAGGCCTGTCTCGAGCCCCAACAGACTTGGCGAAGGCCCAACCATAGGAGGGAGGGCTAGATCCCGGATAGACGTCTAAGGATTACCTTGACGCACAAGTCAAGATGACGACGGGCGGATAAGATTTACAATGTGTAAATCCCTAGAACTCACGACCTATATAAGGTGGGGCTAGGGCTAGCCATTCCCATCTCTCGTAGAAACATACTTTCAGTGGCCACATATCATCCCCCCATTATAACATCACACGAATTACTCCACCACGAATACAATCCAAAAGCATGGCATAAGGTGTTATTCCTCAATGGAGGCTCGTGTTTGGGTAACTTACTCGTGTGACCTCCAATTTGGTACTTCCGTTTGCGTTCGCCACCTTACTGTGGGTACTGATGGTTCTACCTAACGTCACCAATAGTAGTTGTTTTATCAATAATAGTATTTCTTCCTAAATTGACGATCAAACATACAAAGGAGTTCTCTGTGCAATCCGTCACTAGGAAGGAAGACTATGTTTTATCCTCTCCATCCCACGCATATGTTGATTGTGTGTTGAGTTACCGCCGTTGAAGTTCCACGCCACCGGCGAAACAAGAAAGTATTATCCACACATGAAGCTTTGAAGTCACTGATATCTGCTAGGAAGTGCTAGCGACATCGATCTTGGAGGATCCAAGACCCAAAAAAGATGATTATGTTGGGTTAAGCACACCAAGACTTTCAAGCTGGGTCGGCCAAATAACCAAATCAACATTTGTTACTGCTGAATAACCATTGGCCCGACAAAGACACAACCAACTCCCCATTCGATCTTCCAGGGATCAAAAGGAAAACATGTCCACCTAACCTTGTCGCTGGATCAAACGGTGCACTCCCAACCCAGAGTAAAAGTCAGAGGAGACTTTATTGAGCACCGTCTCTGCCATCACCGAAATGACCGAAGCGACGAACAACAAAGACCTAACTAATGCGTCAAGATGGGGTGAACTATGCTTGTACCTGTGGAGGTTAGTGATCTATCAGTGGACAAGGTGTGGCGGCATACAAATACTGGATCACCCAATCGTGCGGAGAGACGGTGAAGAAAAAAAGGCTTTTGGTTGATATTTGAGTTGTTGATACAAATTATCCATACATTTATAGTTATCTTATAAAATACAATGTCATGATGCTTTACACATTATATTGTAGTTGTAGCCCGGAAATTCATTCATAATCACGAAGTGGGAAATATTTGATATTGGTGTAGTCCCTCTTTTATCCTTTTTATAGGAACTCTTATATACTACTCCCTCCGTTCCAAATTAGTTGACTCAGATTTGTCTAGATACGGATGTATCTAGACATGTTTTGGTGTTAGATACATCCGTATCTAGATAAATTCAAATCAACTAATTTGGAACGGAGGGAGTATATCACTAAGCTCCCTAGAGTTGGGGGCCTCTCATTCAATTGAGGTCACCAATTTGGAGTTGGGTCACCAATTTTGATCGGGTCAACAATCTCTCGCTCAATTGTTTGAATTCACTATGCTCTTTTATTTCATTGAGAAATTAAATATGGGATTTTGTCCATGATTTTGATTGGGTCAAAAAAAATCAAATCAATTGGAAACAACCGGCCTATATAAAATTATCAATGCTAGGCACCCTCTCGTCACCTAGAAAAAATAACGTCAATATGTGATACTCTAGCAGAATACAGTACATGTGGCCACCGACGCGGATTTTTTCTCATATAAGTATGAGTTGATTAGTAGATCACAAAATCACACCGCGAAAGCTCACCAAAACATCACATTATACGAATGAAAAATAAAATACACTCCATCATCTTTCCGACTAACCAAACATAATACTTGCTCCATTCTAAAACCTCAGGTGTACTAGTTTATTGAAAAGTCAACCTTTTAACTTTGACCAAGTTTAGAGATAAGAATATGGACATCCGCAATACTTAATAATAAAAATATAAAAATTCATGTCATCATGAATCTAAGAATCCAAATTGGTATTACGGATTCTAATATATTTCTATAAAAATGTGGTCAGATTTAAAAAGGTTTGATTTTTTAAAAAACTAATACAAACTAGAAGGATTGGGCGCGCTTTGTTGCGTCATTAATGTTGTTGGATTTATTAAAAAAATCTATTTAAAAAATATAAGGTGTATTACTTTTTTTGAAAATTCAAACCTTTTAAGTTTTTGATCAAATTTGTAGAGAAATATATGAAAATCAACAATATCAAATCGGAATGATCAGATTCATCATGAAATGAATTTTCATACTTTTTGTTTAATATTGTGGATGTTGGTATTTTTTCTTTGAATTTTTTCAAAGTTAAATAAATTCGACTTCTTGAAAAACTAATGCCCCTTATATTTTAAATTAAAATTAATGGAATATTTAGTTTAGTGGGTGGGTGGGATGATGGAGTCTGTTTTTTTTATAATGTGGTGATTTGGTGGGTCTTTCGTGGTGTGATTCTGTATTATCTGCTAACCAACATATATTTATTTATGTGGGAAAATTTCTACGATGGCGGCTGTAGGTGGCTCTTATTTTTTTAGATGGGGTGAGGGTGCGCGAGATTGGCATTTTTTGTAGGTTGGTTGCTGCCGTTTGATTTGAAAAATTGTTAACTCGATCAAGATCGTAAACCAAATTCAAAATTGGATACCTTAATTGAATGAAGGATTTTCAAATTTAGGGAATATAGTGCATTAAATAATTGAATGTGAGTGGTTGAGAATTGTTGACCTAGTCAAAATCGATTGAGCCGATTGTAAATTGAACACCTCAATTTAATTGAGGGGGCTTAAAAATTAACAAGCATACTAGCATAGTGTATAGTATACATAAATGAAGAGAAACATTTGAAAAATTGTTGATCCGGTCAAAATCGGGTGATCCAATTCTAGTTGGAGACCATATTTGAATGTTGGCTCCTTAAAACTAGAGAGCTTAGTGCTATATATACTCCCTCCATTTTATAATATAAAAGCATTTTTATACTAGTATAGCGTAAAAACACTTTTATATTATGAAACAGAGGAAGTAATATATATATTTGAAGATAAGTTAAATACAAAAATTATAAAAATCCAAAAACATCAACAAGACAGCAAAGCGCGTCCAACCTTCTAGTTAATACAAAATCGGAATGGCCTCAGGTAGCGCTAAGGTAAAATGGTCCTAAACACCTCGTTGGGTAAAATGGCTGGGGACGCGAAGTGAAAGCTTGGCTTTGCCCAAGCGAAAGCTCCGACCATCACTAGCTTAACTGTATCCTCTCGCATCCACTGCCGCGCCCAACCCTGTGTGCTCGGCAGCTCGCGCGTGTCGTTTCTCAAAGGCCTCGAAGTGCAGCGGGATCGCTTCACTTGAGCTCACCATATCGCCCCCGCAGAAGATCCAACCGCATGATTCGAGGAGAGAGCAGAGCGCAGAGGGTGGGTCCGAGACAGCTGCGGCCGGTGCCGCAAATCACGGCGCACTCGGGCCCCGCCAGCTCCGCGCCATCGGACGGACGGAGAGCTCGCCTCGCACGGACGCGCCGGGTCGGTGGCGCGAGGAGGTCCGTCCGATGCGGTACCAACCGTTATGACCAGTCCAAGCTGAAAAACAAAACCGTTACTTATGGATTTTGGCCCCCTGCACCCCTGTACAAGTATTTAACGCTCAATAATGCCCTTTGGCGAGGATTGAGGAGTAAATTAGACGGTCGACACCAAATCACGCGGCGAGTGATTGTCAGTTTATCTTTCTTTTTTTAGTTGACTAGGGACGTTGCAATGTGAGTACCATAGTTTTGTAATTTACGTGTTCATATTAGTGTAATTGTGTAAATAAATGTTTATCAAATTTTGTCCGTGATTTACCTTGTATTTTGATGAGTAGTTTGAAAAAAAAAGATTGGACGAAGTGGGGCGGAAAGAAAAGTAAAACATAGCTCCTTGCATTCTTTTTAAGGGCCTCTTTGATTCGTAGGATTTTCGAAACGTAGGAATAGAAAAATAGAAAGAATAGGATGGCATGTCCTATTATACCCTACAGGATTTAAAAAAATGATAGCGTAGGAAAAACAAAGAAATTTCATAAAAAGGTTTGAATGTATGAAAAAATTTCTCCAAAACGTAGTACAAATGAATCCTATGAAAAAATTCCTAAGGATATCAATCCTACGAATCAAACAACCATCAAAAAGCAATTCTAAGGGTCCAAATCCTTTAAAATTTTCTCCAAAACGTAGTACAAATGAATCCTATGGAAAAAATGTTAGGGAACCTTGCATGGGAAACAAAAAAAATTCTACGCACACGCAGATCTATCCATAATGATGAGCATCTACGAGAGGGAGAGTGGATCTACGTACCCTTGTAGATCGCTAAGCGGGAAGTGTTAAGAAACGCGGTTGGTGTAGTCGAACGTCTTCGCGATCCAAATCACCGAGCGTCCCGCGATCCAATTATCATACGTCCCGCGATCTAATCACGATTCGTCCCACGAACTTGATCACGATTCGTCCCACGAACTTGATCATGATCCGTCCCACGAGCTTGATCACGATTCTTCCGATCTAGCGCCGAACGGACGGCACCTCCGCGTTCAGCACACGTACAGCTTGATGACGATCTCCGTCGTCTTGATCCAGCAACAGAGAGCGGAGAGGTAGAAGAGTTCTCCGACAGCGTGACGGAGCTCCGGCGATGGTGTTGGAGCAATTCCGGCAGGGGTTTGGCTAAGCACTGCAGGAATCCGATCTAGAGGAGAAAACTATGCACTGGAGGAACAGGTAGCACGTGGCTGAAAAAGCTAGTGCAAAACCCTAAAACCCACCAGTATATATAGGAGGAGAGGAGGAGAGCCTTGGCCCCACAAGGGCCAAGGCTCCTTGGATTCGGCCGAACCCACTAGGAGAGGAGGACTCTTCCTCCAATCCTAGTAGGACTAGGATTGGTCCTTTTTTGCCTTTTTTCTACCTTTTCCTATTGGGTTTTCTTCTCCAGCCACATGGGCCTTGTGTGAGAATTTCCACCAGCCCACTAAGGGTTGATATTCACTCTCCCACAGGCCATGAAGCCTCTTGGGTCGAAATACCCCTCCCAGAGGCCTCCCGGTACACTACCGGCACTCCCGGTACCCTACCGATGAGCTCGAAACTTTTCCGGCGACCAAAACAGGACTTCCTATATATAAATCTTTACCTCCGGACCATTCCGGAGCTTCTGGTGACGTCCGGGATCTCATCCGGGACTCCGAACAACATTCGGTCACCATCATACATAACTCTATACTACCGAAACGTCACCAAACCTTAAGTGTGCAGACCCTGCGGGTTCGAGAACTATGTAGACATGATCGAGACACCTCTACGGCCAATAACCAACAGCGGGACCTGGATGTCCATATTGGTTCCTACATATTCTACGAAGATCTTTATCGGTCGAACATCTATGTCAAGGATTCAGTTAATCCCGTATGATGTTCCCTTTGTTCTTCGGTATGTTACTTGCCCGAGATTCGATCGTCGGTATCTCCATACCTAGTTCAACCTCGCAACCAGCAAGTCTCTTTACTCGTTCCGTAATACAAGATCCCATGACTAATACTTAGTCACATTGCTTGCAAGGCTTATTGTGATGTTGTATTACCGAGTGGGCCCTGAGATACCTCTCCGTCACACGGAGTAACAAATTCCAGTCTTGATCCATGCCAACTCAATAGACACCCTCAGAGATACCTGTAGAGCACCTTTATAGTCACCCAGTTACGTTGCGACGTTTCATACACACAAGGCACTCCTCCGATGTCCGTGATTTGCATGATCTCATGGTCATAGAAACATATACTTGACATGCAGAAAACAGTAGCAATAAACTGACACAATCATATGCTACATTTGTAGTTTGGGTCTTGTCCATCACATCATTCTCCTAATGATGTGATCCCGTTATCAAATGACATCACATGTCAATGGCTAGGAAATCTTGACCATCTTTGATCAACGAGCTAGTTCACTAGAGGCATATTAGGGACAAGGTGTTGTCTATTAACCCACACATGTAATGTGTTTCCAATCAATACAATTATAGCATGGATAATAAACGATTATCATGAACAAGGAAATATAATAATAAACACTTTATTTATTGCCTCTAGGGCATATTTCCAACAAAAAATTCCTAAGGATATCAATCCTACGAATCAAACGACCATCAAAAAGTAATTCTAAGGGTCCAAATCCTTTAAAAATCCTATACAATTCTTTTGAATCAAAGGAACCCTAAGTAGTATAAGTGAAAGATATTCTCAATCTATCTATGTCATTTAGTCTTTTATAATCTCTCATCTTCTCTTCTCTAAAAAGAACAAAGCATTATCTTTTCGCTCCTTCACCCCGCTCCTTTTGTCCGTCATCCTCCCCTCTCACGTTTGATTTCTTCCCATTAGTTTGTTTCCCCCAAATCTGGTTCTCACGTCATCCTCTCTCATAGTCTCGCACACCCCGCGTCCCTCACTCTTCTGGCATAAAATTTGCTACTTTCCTATGTGAGCTATGCATTTGTTCCTCATCGATCTTGTATGTTGCTTCATGTAATTTACACCGATTGTCATGAGGTGTTGAAATTTCAGGACGAGGCAAACACGGTAATAGCGGTGACATACTCCATACGTTTCTAAATATAAGACCTTCTAGATATTTTACTATAGACTACATACGAAACAAAATGAGTGAATCTATAATCTAAAATATGTCTATATTCATCCATATGTAAATTTATAGTGGAATTTATAAAAAGTCTTATATTTAGGAACAGAGGAAGTACAATGCATGTATGGTCGGGAAGGGAGTCAAGGACATCACGGTGGTGTGACAACCGCAAAGCAATACCCGAACCTTTCCATGTTATTTTACTTTTGGCTTAATTAAACCTCATCATGATAATTATAATTATGATTTAAAAATTACAAACCCTAATTAATACTGGTATTATTAGTAAGATGGGCTTTATCCAACGTTGTCCCTTTTTGTCCTTGACCTTCAAGATTCACTGCCCAATTTTGCACATGATACTCTTTTGACACTAGAGAGCATACCTGACAAGTCATCTGAGAATGTTATGCAGATCCTGAGAGGTTAGTTGGATGCATGACTCCATCGCCTTCTCAGCTTCTCTGGGCTCTAAGAGCATTTGTAGCCATTCGCCACCCTAGGGGCTCGAAATAGAGCCGGCCTGGGGGGCGGGGCTCGGCTTCCCAGTCGCGGTCCCGGGGTTCGGCCACACGACGCATGCAGTTTTAAACATTTCATTTCCCGCTGTCCAAAAATGACGCGAGTTCGGTAGTTCGGCGTCGGCCATGTCATAGTTGGCGTCGATCATGCCATCGACCGGCGATCGCCACAGGTTCGGCGACCAAAACATGCCAATAGTCCGGCATACAAAAATGCAGGAGACGTGAGCATAAAACTCCTCAAACGGTCAGCTCCCCATCATCGGCCGGAGCGACGGGAAAGGTCGGTGTAGCGGTCGTCGTTGGCGAGGTCGGCGTAGCGGGCACATTTAACGACGTCGGAGACGGGGCGGGCTCGGCGGCAGCGTGGGCGGTGCGGAGGGCTGCCCCGGCATGAGGTTGAGGATGGGGTCGCGCTCCGCCAGGTACCACGCCTTCACCAACGGGTCCATGTCTGCCGTGACACCTCCCATGGGGAACGCCAGGTCGGTGTCGTGCTTTTTCGCGGCGACGTTGGTCCTGAGGAGTGCTACTTCTTGAGCTTGCGTTGGTTTTCCCTTCAAGAGAAAAGGGTGATGCAGCAAAGTAAATAAGTATTTCCCTCAGTTGTTGAGAACCAACACAAATAAGTAAATAAGTATTTCCCTTCAAGGTATCAATCCAGTAGGAGTTACAATTAAGTACCCAATTTTCGCACATACACAAACAATCAAACACTTGGACCCAACACTATAAAGGGGTTGTCAATCCCTTCACGGTTATTTGCAAGGATGAGATCTGATAGAGATAGATATAGAAGATTACTAAAACGAAAAGTAAAACAAAAGTAAAAAAAGATTGCAACAAATTATTTTTGGTATTTTTGGTTTATAGATCTGAAATATAATATGAAAAATAGACCTGGGAGCCATAGGTTTCACTAGAGGCTTCTCTCATGAAGGAAAATAATACCGTGGGTGAACAAATTATTGTCGAGCAATTGATAGAAAAGCAAATAATTATGAAGATATCCAAGGCAATGGTTATTCATAAAGGCATCACGTCCGTTTCAAGTAGACCGAAACGATTCTGCATCTACTACTATTACTCCACACATCGACTGACTCCTGCCTGCATCTAGAGTATTAAGTTCATGAAGAATAGAGTAACTGTTGGAAATATGCCCTAGAGGCAATAATAAGTTAGTTATTATCATATTTCCTTGTTCATGATAATTGTTTATTATCCATGCTATAATTGTATTGATCGGAGACTTAGATGCATGTGTGGATACATAGACAAAACCATGTCCCTAGTATGCCTCTAATAGACTAGCTCATTGATCAAAGATGGTTAAGGTTTCCTAGCCATGGACATGAGATGTCATTTGATAACGGGACGACATCATTAGGAGAATGGTGTGATGGACAAGACCCAAACTACAAACGTAGCATATGATCGTGTCAGTTTATTTCTACTGTTTTCTGCATGTCAAGTATATGTTCCTATGATCATGAGATCATGCAACTCACTGACACCGGAGGAGTGCCTTGTGTGTATCAAACGCCGCAATGTAACTGGGTGACTATAAAGTTACTCTACAGATATCTCCGAGGGTGTCTGTTGGGTTGGCATGGATCACGACTGGGATTTGTTACTCCGTGTGACGGAGAGGTATCTTAGGGCCCACTCGGCAATACAACATCACAACAAGCCTTGCAAGCAATGTGACTAAGTGTTAGTCGAGGGATCTTGTATTACGGAACGAGTAAAGAGACTTGCCGGTAACGAGGTTGAACTAGGTATGGAGATACCGACGATCGAATCTCGGGCAAGTAACATACCGAAGAAGAAAAGGAACATCATACGGGATTAACTGAATCCTTGACATAGAGGTTCGACCAGTAAAGATCTTTGTAGAATATGTAGGAACCAATATGGGCATCCAGGTCCCACTATTGGTTATTGACCGTAGAGGTGTCTCGGTCATGTCTACATAGTTCTCGAACCTGCATGGTCTGCACACTTAAGGTTTGGTGACGTTTCGGTAGTATAGAGTTATGCATGGTGGTGGCCGAAGGTTGTTCAGAGTCCAAGATGAGATCCCGGACGTCACGAGGAGCTCCGGAGTGGTCCGGAGGTAAATATTGACATATAGGAAGTCCTATTTAGGTCGTCGGAAAGGTTTCAGGCTCATCGGTAGTGTACCGAGAGTGTCGGTAGTGTACCGGGAGACCATCGGGAGGGGTATTTCGACCCAAGAGGCTACATGGGCTGTGGGAGAGTGAATACCAGCCCTTAGTGTGCTGGTGGAAGTCCCACACAAGGCCCGTGCGTCTGGGAGAGAAAAGCCCAAAGAGAAAAGGTGGAAAAAGGCAAAAAATGAAAAAAAAGGAAGGAGTCCTAGTCCTACTAGGATTGGAGGAGGATTCCTCCTCTCCTCCTTGGTTCGGCCGAAGCCTAGGGCTGGCCCCTTGAGTTCCAACCCTCCTCCTCTCTTCCTCTTATATATACTAGAGGTTTTAGGGTTTTTGCACTAGATTTTCTACCACGTGCTACCCTCTCCTCTAGTGCATAGTTTCTCCTCTAGACCGGTTTTCTGCAGTGCTTAGGCGAAGCCCTGCCGGAATAGCTCCACCACCATCACCGCAGCGCCATCGCGTTGCTGGAGAACTCTTCTACCTCTCCGCTCCCTCTTGCTGGATCAAGAAGACGGAGATCGTCATCGAGATGTACGTGTGCGGAACGCGGAGGTGCCATCCGTTCGGCGCTAGATCGGAAGGACCGTGATCAAGATCACGAGACGGATCGTGATGAGATCGCGGGACGGATCGTGATGAGTTCGCGGGATGGATCGTGATTGGATCGCGGGACGGATCGTGACGAGATCACGGGACGCTCGGCGATTTGGATCGCGAAGACGTTCAACTACACCAACCGTGTTTCTTAATGCTTCCCGCTTAGCGATCTACAAGGGTATGTAGATCCACTCTCCCTCTTGTAGATGCTCATCACCATGGATAGATCTTGCGTGTGCGTAGGAAATTTTTTGTTTCCCATGCAACGTTCCCCAACAGTGGCATCATGAGCTAGGTCTATGTGTAGATGAGATCTCGAGTAGAACACAAAGAGTTTGCGGGCGTTGATGCTTAGATTGCTTCCTCCCTTGGTCGTGTTTTGGTTCAGCGGTATTGTGGGATGAAGCAGCCCGGACCAACCTTACTCATACGCTTACGAGAGACGGGTTGCATCGACTGACGTGTAACCTCGTTGCACAAAGATGGCTTGCGGGTGCCAATTTCTCTCACTTTAGTTGGATCGGATTCGACAAAGGCGGTCCTTGAGAAGGTTGAAAAGCAACTAGTGTATCATCATTGTGGTTTTTGCGTAGATGAGAATTGTTCTTGCTAGATACCCATAGCAGCCACGTAAAACATGCAACAACACTTAGAGGACGTCTAACTTGTTTTTGCAGGGTATGTTGTGATGTGATATGGCCAATTACATGATGTGATATATGTGATGTATGAGATGATCATGTGATGTATAGATTATCACAACTTGCATGTCGATGATTACGGCAACCGGCAGGAGCCATAGGGTTGTCTTTAATTATTGTATGACCTGCGTGTCAATCATTAAGCGCTATGTAATGCTTTACTTTATCGCTAAACGGTAGCAATAGTAGTAGAAGCATGTTGGGCACGACAATCCTGATGGCGACACGTTGATGGAGATCAAGATGATGGAGATCATGGTGTCGTGTCGGTTACGATGGAGATCATGCCAGTGCTTTCAACATGGAGATCAAAAGCACAAGTTCATGGCCATATCATGTCACTTATGATTTGCATGTGATGTTAATCCTTTTATGCACCTTGTTTTACTTAGGACGACGGTAGCATTATAAGGTGATCCCTCACTTAATTTCAAGATAAATTGTGTTCTCCCCGAGTGTGCACCGTTGCGAAAGTTCATCGTGTTGAGACACCACGTGATGATCGGGTGTGATAGACTCTACATTCACATACAACGGGTGCAAGCCAGTGTTGCACATGCAAAACACTCGGGTTAAACTTGACGAGCCTAGCATGTACAGACATGGCCTCGGAACACAAGAGACCGAAAGGTCGAACATGAGTCATATAGTAGATATGATCAACATGATGATGTTCACCATTGTAACCACCTCAACTCACGTGATGATCGGACTTGAGTTGGTGAATTTGGATCATGTATCACTCGAATGACCGGAGGGATGTCAATTTGAGTGGGAGTTCTTAAGTAATATGATTAATTGAACTTATTATCATGAACATAGTTAGTAGTGTCTTTGCAAATTATGTTGTAGATTACTTGCTCGCGCTGTAGCTCCCTTGAATTTTTATATGTTCCTAGAGAAATAGAGTTGAAAGATGATGGTAGCAATATTGTGTACTGGCTCCGTGATCTGAGGATTGTCCTCATTGCTGCACAGAAGGCTTATGTCCTTAATGCACTGCTCTGTGCACCAAACCCTCTAGCGTTGTTTGTAGATGTTGTGAACATCTGACAGGCACGTTTTGATAACTACTTGATAGTTTAGTGTGTCATGCATTACAGCTTAGAATTGAGGCTCCGAAACGTTTTGAACGTCATGGAACATATGAGATGTTCTAAGAGCTGAAATTAGGATCTCAGGCTCGTGCCCGTGTTGCGAGATATGAGATCTCCAACAAGATTCTTTGCTTGTAAGATGAAAGAGAATAGCTCAATCGTTGAGCATGTGCTCAGATTGTCTGGGTGCTACAATCGCTTGAATCGAGTGGGAGTTGATCTTCCAGATAAGATAGTGATTGATATAGTTCTCCAAGTCACTGTCACTAAAGCTACTAGAACTTGGTGATGAACTATAAAACGCCAGGGATAGAAATAATGATCCCTGAGCTATTCACGATGTTTGACACCGCGAAGGTAGAAATTGAGAAGGAGCGTCAAAGTGTTGATGGTTAGTTAAAACCACTAAGTTTCAAGAAGGGCAAGATCAAGGAGGGAAACTTCATGGATAGCAAGTCAGTTGCTACTCCAGTGAAGCAACCCAAAGTTGAACTCAAACCCGAGACTAAGTGCTTCGATTATGAGGAGAGCGGTCGCTGAAGTGGAACAACCCTAGATACTTGGTAGATAAGAAGGCTGGGAACGTCAACAGAAGTATATTTGATATACGTGTTATTTATGTGTACCTTGCTAGTACTCCTAGTAGCACCTAGGTATTGGATACCGGTTCGGTTGCTAAATGTTAGTGACTCGAAATAAAAGCTACAAAATAAACGGAGAACTAGCTAAGTGTGAGGTGACGATGTGTGTTGGAAATGTTTCCAAGGTTGATGTGATCAACATCGCATGCTCTCTCTACCTTCGAGATTAGTGACGAACCTAAAATAAATGTTATTTGGTGTTTTTTGCGTTGAGCATGAACGTGATTATATCATTTTCATTGCAACACGGTTATTCATTTAAGTTAGAGAATAATGGTTATTCTATTTACATGAATAATACCTTCAATGGTCATGCACCGAGTGAGAATGGTTTGTTGAATCTTGATCGTAGTAATACACATGTTCATAACATTGATGCCAAAAGATGCAAAGTTAATAATGATAGTACCACATACTTGTGGCACTGCCGCTAAATGTCATATTGGTATAAAGCGCATGAAGAAACTCCATGTTAATGGATCTTTGGACTCATTCGATTTTGAATCGGTTGAGACATGCGAACCATGCCTCTTGGTCAAGATGACTTAAAAACCCCGTTGGATGGAGCGGGCAAGTGATTCATTGGAAATGATACATGTTGATGTGTGCAATCCAGTGAGTCTTGTAGCATGCAGTGGATATCATTATTTTCTTACCTCCACTGATAATTTAAGTAGATATAGTGTATATTTACTTAATGAAACACAAGTCTGAATTGTTTGAAAAGTTCAAGCAAATTCAGAGTGAAGTTTAAGATCATCGTGACAAGAAGATAAAAGTATCTGCGATATGATCATGGAGGTGAATATCTGAGTTACGAGTTTGGCATACAACTTTAGACAATGTGAAAGTTGTTTCACAACACACGCCACCTGGAACACCATAGTGTGATGGTATGTCCGAACGTCATAGTCATGCTCTATTGGATATGCTGCATGTTATGATGTCTGTTATCATTTTGCTACTATAATTTTGGGGTTGTGCATTAGAGACAACAACATTCACTTTAAATAGGGCACCATCTAAATCCGTTGAGATGACACCGTGTGAACTATGGTTTGATAGAAACCTAAGCTGTCATTTCTTAATGCTTGGGGCTACGACGCTTCTGTGGAAAATGTTTTCACCTAATGAGCTCGAACCCAAAGCGAACAATTGCATCTTCATAGAATACCCTAAGAACAGTTGGGTGAACCTTCTATCTCAGATCCAAGCATAAAATGTTTGTTGCTAAAACTGGGTCCTTTCTCGAGAAAGGGTTTCTCTTGAAAGAATTGAGTGGGAGGACGATAGAACTTGATGAGGTTATTGAACCTCTGCTTCAACCAGAAAGTAGCGCAACGCAGAAAGATGTTTCTCTAAAGCCTACGTCAGTTGAAGAGGAAGTTAATGATGATGATCATATAGCTTCGGATCAAGTTACTATCGACCTACGAGGAAAATAGAACTTGATGAGGTAATTGAACCTTCACTTCAACCAGAAAGTGGCGTAGCACAGAAAGATGTTTCTGTGAAGACTACATCAGTTGAAGAGGAAGTTAATGATGATGATCATGAAGCTTCGGATCAAGTTACTATCGAACTTCGTAGGTCGACAAGGATGTGTACTACTACTGAGCGGTACGACAACCTTGTCTTGGAGGTCATGTTGTTGGACAACGATGAACCTACGAACTATGGAGAAGCGATGATGGGCCCGGAAACCAACAAATGGTTAGAGGCCATGAAATCCGAGAAAGGATCCATGTATGAAAACTAAGTATAGACTTTGGTGGACTTGCTCGTTGGACGGCAGGTCGTTAAGTACAACTGGATCTTTAAAATGAAGACAGACGCTGATGGTAAATGTTACCATTTGTAAAGCTTGACTTGTTGCAAAGTAGTTTACGACAAGTTCAAAAAGTTGACTGCGATGGGACTTTATCACTCGTAGCGATGCTGAAGTCTGTTGGAATTATGTTAGCAGTTGCTGCATTTTTCAATTATGAAATCTGGCAGATGGATGCCAAAACATCGTTTTCTTCCTTGAGGAAAGGTTGTATGAGATACAACCAGAAGGTTTGGTCAGTCCTAAGGATGCTAAAAGATGTGCGAGCTTCAGTGATTCTTCTAGGAACTGAAGCAAGCATCTCGGAGTTGGAATATACACTTTGATGAGGTGATCAAAGTTTTTGAGTCTATACAAAGTTTACGAGAAACTTGTATTTACAATATTGTGAGTGGGAGCACTTTGGAGTTTCTGATAAGCATATGTGGTTGACATATTGTTGATCGGAAATGATATAGAATTTCTAGAAAGCATAAAGGGTTGTTTGAAAAGAGTTTTTCAAAGGAAGACCTGGATAAAGCTACCTAATTGTTGAGCATCAAGATCTATAGAGATAGATCAAGATACTTGATGAGACTTTCAATGAGCACATACCTTGACAAGATTTTGAAAGAGTTCAATATGGATCAGTCAGAGAAAGAGTTTCGCCTGATTTGTAAGGTATAAAGTTGAGTAAGACTCAATGCCCAGTGACTGCAGAAGATAGAGAAAAGATGAGTGTCATCCCCTATGCTTCAGCCATAGGCTCTATCATGTATGCAATGCTGTGCACAAGACCCGATGTCAGCCTTGCCATAAGTATGGCCAGAAGGTTTCAAAGTGATCCTGGAATGGAGCACTGGATAGCGGTCAAGATTATCCTTAGTAACTAAAATACTAAGGAGATGTTTCTCGATTATGGATATGATAAAGAGTTCGTCGTAAAGAGTTACGTCGATGCAAGCTTTAACATCAATCCGGATGACTCGTAGTAGCAATCTGGATACGTATAGTGGAGCAGCCATTTGGAATAGTACCAAGTGGAGTGTGGTAGTAGTGTTTACGGTTTGACATAGAAATTTGCAAAGTACACACGGATCTGAATGTCGCAGACCCGTTGACTATAAGACCTCTCTCACATGCAAAGCATGATCGAGCCCCAGAACTCATTGGATGTTAGATTCATAACAATGCGAATCACATGGTGATGTGAACTAGATTATTGACTCTAGTGCAAGTGGGAGGCTGTTGGAAATATGCCCTAGAGGCAATAATAAATTAGTTATTATCATATTTCCTTGTTCATGATAATCGTTTATTATCCATGCTATAAATTGTATTGATCGGAGACTTAGATGCATGTGTGGATACATAGACAAAACCATGTCCCTAATATGCCTCTAATAGACTAGCTCGTTGATCAAAGATGGTTAAGGTATCCTAGCCATGGACATGAGATGTCATTTGATAACGGGATCACATCATTAGGAGAATGATGTGACGAACAAGACCCAAACTACAAACGTACCATATGATCGTGTCAGTTTATTGCTACTGTTTTCTACATGTCAAGTATATGTTCCTATGACCATGAGATCATGCAACTCACGGACATCGGAGGAGTGCCTTGTGTGTATCATGCAACTCACGGAACATCATACGGGATTAACTGAATCCTTGACATAGAGGTTCGACCGATAAAGATCTTCGTAGAATATGTAGGAACCAATGTGGACATCCAGGTCCCGCCATTGGTTATTGACTGTAGAGGTGTCTCGGTCATGTCTACATAGTTCTCGAACCTGCATGGTCTGCACACTTAAGGTTTGGTGACGTTTCGGTAGTATAGAGTTATGTATGGTGATGACGGAAGGTTGTTCGGAGTCCCGGATGAGATCCCGGACGTCATGAGGAGCTCCGGAATGGTCCGGAGGTAAATATTCATATATAGGAAGTCCCATTTTGGTCGCCGGAAAAGTTTCGGGATAATCGGTAATTACCGGGAGTGTCGGTAGTGTACCGGGAGACCACCGGGAGGGGTATTTCGACCCAAGAGGCTTCATGGGATGTGGGAGAGTAAATACCAGCCTTTTGTGGGCTGGTGGAAGTCCCACACAAGGCCCATGCGGCTGGGAGAAAAAGCCCAAAGGGAAAAAGGTGGAAAAAGGCCAAAAAAAGGAGGAATCCTAGTCCTACTAGGATTGCAGGAGGAGTCCTCCTCTCCTCCCCACTTTGGTCGACCCAAGGGCTGGCTTTTTGGCAGCCAAGACTCATCCTCCTCTCCTCCTATATATACTAGAGGATTTTAGGGTTTTGGCACAGAATTTTCAGCCACGTGCTACCCGTTCCTCTAGTGCATAGTTTCTCCTCTAGATCGGTTTTCTGAAGTGCTTAGGCGAAGCCCTGCCAGAATTGCTCCACCACCATCACCGGGGCGCCGTCATGCTGCCGGTGAACTCTTATCCCTCTCCACTTCCTCTTGCTGGATCAAGAAGGTGGAGATCGTCACCAAGCTACACGTGTGCTGAACGCGGAGGTGCCGTCTGTTCGGCGCTAGATCGGAAGGACCGTGAACAAGATCGCGAGACGGTTCGTGATGAGTTCACGGGACGGATCGTGATGAGATCGCGGGACGGATCGTGATGAGATCGCGGGACGGATCATGATGAGTTCGCGGGACGGGTCGTGATGTGATCGCGGGACGCTCGGCGATTTGGATCGCGAAGATGTTCGACTACACCAACCGCGTTTCTTAATGCTTCCCGGTTAGCGATCTACAAGGGTATGTAGATCCACTCTCCCTCTTGTAGATTCTCATCACCATGGATAGATCTTGCATGTGTGTAGGAAATTTTTTGTTTCCCATGCAACGTTCCCCAACAGCATTATAAGGTGATCCCTCACTTAATTTCAAGATAAATTGTGTTCTCCCTGAGTGTGCACCGTTGCGAAAGTTCATTGTGTCGAGACACCACGTGATGATCGGGTGTGATAGACTCTACGTTCACATACAACGGGTGCAAGCCAGTGTTACACATGCAGAACACTCGGGTTAAACTTGACGAGCCTAGCATGTACAGACATGGCCTCGGAACACAAGAGACTGAAAGGTCGAACATGAGTCATATAGTAGATATGATCAACATGATGATGTTCATCATTGAAACCACCTCAACTCATGTGATGATCGGACTTGAGTTGGTGAATTTGGATCATGTATCACTTGAATGACTGGAGGAATGCCGATTTGAGTGGGAGTTCTTCAATAATATGATTAATTGAACTCATTATCATGAACATAGTCAGTAGTGTCTTTGCAAATTATGTCGTATATTACTTTCTCGCATTGTAGCTCCCTTGAATTTTTATATGTTCCTAGATAAATAGAGTTGAAAGATGATGGTAGCAATATTGTGGACTGGATCCGTGATCTGAGGATTGTCCTCATTGCTGCACAGAAGGCTTATGTCCTTAATGCACCGCTCGGTGTGCCAACCCCTCTAGCGTCGTCTATAGATGTTGTGAACATCTCACAGGCACGTTTTGATGACTACTTGATAGTTTAGTGCGTCATGCATTACGGCTTAGAATTGAGACTCCGAAACATTTTGAACGTCACGGGACATATGAGATGTTCTAAGAGCTGAAATTAGGATCTCAGGCTCATGTCCGTGTTGCGAGATATGAGATCTCCAACAAGATTATTTGCCTGCAAGATGAAAGAGAATAGGTCAATCGTTGAGCATGTGCTCAGATTGTCTGGGTGCTACAATCGCTTGAATCGAGTGGGAGTTGATCTTCCAGATAAGATAGTGATTGATATAGTTCTCCAATCACTGTCACTAAGATACTAGAACTTGGTGATGAACTATAAAATGCCAGGGATAGAAATAATTATCCCTGAGCTGTTCGCGATGTTTGACACCGCGGAGGTAGAAATCAAGAAGGAGCGTGAAGTGTTGATGGTTAGTAAAATCACTAGTTTCAAGAAGGGCAAGGGCAAGGAGGGAAACTTCATGGATGGCAAGTTAGTTGCTGCTCCAGTGAAGCAACCCAAAGTTGAACCCAAACCCGAGATTAAGTGCTTCGATTATGAGGAGAGTGGACGCTGAAGCGGAACAACCCTAGATACTTGGTAGATAAGAAGGCTGGCAATGTCGACAAAAGTATATTTGATATACGTGTTATTTATGTGTACCTTGCTAGTACTCCTAGTAGCACCTGGGTATTGGATACCGGTTCGGTTGCTAAATGTTAGTAACTCGAAATAAAAGCTACAAAATAAACGGAGAACTAGCTAAGGGTGAGGTGACGATGTGTGTTGGAAATGTTTCCAAGGTTGATGTGATCAACATCGCACGCTCTCTCTACCTTCGGGATTAGTGATGAACCTAAATAAATGTTATTTGGTGTTTTGCGTTGAGCATGAACGTGATTAGATCATGTTTATTGCAACACGGTTATTCATTTAAGTTAGAGAATAATGGTTATTCTGTTTACATGAATAATACCTTCAATGGTCATGCACCCAGTGAGAATGGTTTGTTGAATCTTGATCGTAGTAATACACATGTTCATAACATTGATGCCAAAAGATACAAAGTTAATAATGATAGTACCACATACTTGTGGCACTGCCGATAAATGTCACATTAGTATAAAGTGCATGAAGAAACTCCATGCTGATGGATCATTGGACTCATTCGATTTCGAATCGGTTGATACATACGAACCATGTCTCTTAGGCAACATGACTAAGGACCCCGTTTTCAGGATTGATGGAGCAGGCAAGTGATTTATTGAAAATGATACATGTTGATGTATGCAATCCAATGAGTCTTGTAGCGTGCGGTGGATATCGTTATTTTCTTACTTTCACTGATGATTTGAGTAGATATAGTGTATATTTACTTAATGAAACACAAGTCTGAATCGTTTGAAAGGTTCAAGCAAATTCAGAGTGAAGTTTATAGATCATCGTGACAAGAAGATAAAAATGTCTGTGATATGATCGTGGAGGTGAATATCTGAGTTACGAGTTTGGCATACAACTTTAGACAATGTGAAAGTTGTTTCAGAACTCACGCCACGTGGAACACCATAGTGTGATGGTGTGTCCGAACGTCATTCGTGCTCTATTGGATATGGTGCGTGCTATGATGTCTCTTATCGTTTTGCTACTATAATTTTGGGGTTATGCATTAGAGACAACTACATTCGCTTTAAATAGGGCACCATCTAAATTCGTTGAGATGACACCATATGGTTTGATAGAAACCTAAGCTGTCATTTCTTAATGTTTTGGGGCTGCAACACTTATGTGAAAAAGGTTTTCACCTAATGAGCTCGAACCCAAAGCGGACAAATGCATCTTCAGAGAATACCCTAAGAACAGTTGGGTAAACCTTCTATCTTAGATCCAAGCATAAAGTTTTTGTTGCTAAAACTGGGTCCTTTCTCGAGAAAGAGTTTCTCTCGAAAGAATTGAGTGGGAGAAAGATAGAACTTGATGAGGTTGTTGAACCTTTGCTTCAATGAGAGAGTAGCACAGCGCAGGAAGATGTTTCTGTGAAGCCTATGTTAGTTAAGAGGAAGTTAATGATAATGATCATGAAGCTTCGGATCAAGTTACTATCGAACCTCGTAGGTCGACAAGGACGTGTACTGCTCCTGAGTGGTATGGCAACCCTGTCTTAGAGGTCATGTTGTTGGACAACGATGAACCTACGAACTATGGAGAAGCGATGATGGGTCCGGATTCCGACAAATGGTTAGAGGCCATGAAATCCAAGAAAGGATCCATGTATGAAAACCATGTATAGACTTTGGTGGACTTGCTCGTTGGACGGCAGGTCGTTGAGTACAAATGGATCTTTAAAATGAAGACAGACGCTGATGGTGAATGTCACCATTTATAAAGCTCAACTTGTCGTAAAGAAGTCCGGCAAGTTCAAGGAGTTGACTACGATGAGACTTTCTCACTCGTAGCGATGCTAAAGTCTGTTGGAATTATGTTAGTAGTTGCTGTATTTTTCAATTATGAAATCTGGCAGATGGATGTCAAAACATCGTTTCCTTAACGGTTTACTTGGGGAATGGTTGTATGTGATACAACCAGAAGGTTTTGTCTGTCCTAAGGATGCTAAAAGGTGAGCAAGCTTCAGTGATCCTTCTATGGACTGAAGCGAGCATCTCGGAGTTGGAATATACATTTTGATGAGGTGATCAAAGTTTTTGAGTCTATACAAAGTTTATGAGAAACTTGTATTTACAATAAAGTGAGTGAGAGCACTATAGAGTTTCTGATAAGCATATGTGGTTGACATATTGTTGATCGGAAATGATGTAGTATTTCTAGAAAGCATAAAGGGTTGTTTGAAAGGGTTTTTTTCAAAGGAAGACCTGGATAAAGCTACCTAATTGTTGAGCATCAAGATCTATAGGGATAAATCAAGATGCTTGATGAGACTTTCAATGAGTACATACCTTGACAAGATTTTGAAAGAGTTCAAAATGGATCGGTCAGAGAAAGAGTTCTCGCCTGATTTGTAAGGTGTGAAGTTGAGTGAGACTCAAAGCTCGACAACGGCAGAAGAAAGGGAAAGGACGAACGTCGTCCCCTATGCCTTAGCCATAGGCTCTGTATAGTATGCCATGCCGTGTAGCGCACATTTGTGTGCCTTGCCATGAGTCTGTCAAGGGGTACAAGAGTGATCCAGGAGTGGATCACTAGACAATGGTCAATATTATCCTTAGTGACTAAAAGACTAAGGAAATGTTTCTTGATTATGGAGGTGATAAAGGGTTCGTCGTAAAGAGTTACGTAGATACAAGCTTTAACACCAATCCGGTTGACTCTTAGTAGCAATCCGGATACGTATAGCGGAGCAGCCATTTGGAATAGTAGCAAGTGGAGTGTGGTAGCAGTGTTTATAGTTTGACATAGAGATTTGCAAAGTACACACGGATCTGAATGTCGCAGACCCATTGACTATAAGACCTCTCTCACATGCAAAGCATGATCGAGCCCCAGAACTCATTGGGTGTTAGATTCATAGCAATGCGAATCACACGGTGATGTGAACTAGATTATTGACTCTAGTGCAAGTGGGAGACTGTTGGAAATATGCCCTAGAGGCAATAATAAATTAATTATTATCATATTTCCTTGTTCATGATAATCGTTTATTATCCATGCTATAATTGTATTTTTCGGAGACTTAGATGCATGTGTGGATACATAGACAAAACCATGTCCCTAGTATGCCTCTAATAGACTAGATCGTTGATCAAAGATGGTTAAGGTTTCCTAGCCATGGACATGAGATGTCATTTGATTGGGATGACATCATTAGGAGAATGGTGTGATGGACAAGACCCAAACTACAAACGTAGCATATGATCGTGTCAGTTTATTGCTACTGTTTTCTACATGTCAAGTATCTGTTCCTATGACCATGAGATCATGCAACTTACTGACACCGAAGGAGTGCCTTGTGTGTATCAAACGTCGCAACGTAACTGAGTGACTATAAAGGTACTCTACAGGTATCTCCGAGGGTGTCTGTTGGGTTGGCATGGATCAAGACTGAGATTTGTTACTCCGTGTGACAGAGAGGTATCTTAGGGCCCACTCGGTAATACAACATCACAACAAGCCTTGCAAGCAATGTGACTAAGTGCTAGTCGCGGGATCTTGTATTACGGAACGAGTAAAGAGACTTGCCGGTAACGAGGTTGAACTAGGTATGGAGATACCGACGATCGAATCTTGGGCAAGTAACATACTGAAGAACAAAAGGAACATCATACGGGATTAACTGAATCCTTGACATAGAGGTTCGACCGATAAAGATCTTCATAGAATATGTAGGAACCAATATGGGCATCCAGGTCCCGCTATTGGTTATTGACCGTAGAGGTGTCTCGATCATGTATACATAGTTCTCGAACCCGTAGGGTCTGCACACTTAAGATTTGGTGACGTTTCGGTAGTATAGAGTTATGCATGGTGGTGACTGAAGGTTGTCACGAGGAGCTCCGGAATGGTCCGGAGGTAAATATTGATATATAGGAAGTCCTATTTTGGTCGTCGGAAAGGTTTCAGGCTCATCGGTAGTGTACCGGGAGTGCCGATAGTGTACCAGGAGACCATCAGGAGGGTATTTCGACCCAAGAGGCTACATGGACTGTGGGAGAGTTAATACCAGCCCTTAGTGGGCTGGTGAAAGTCCCACACAAGGCCCATGCGGCTAGGAGAGAAAAGCCCAAAGAGAAAAGGTGGAAAAAGGCAAAAAAAAAAGGAAGGAGTCCTAGTCCTACTAGGATTGGAGGAGGATTCCTCCTCTCCTCCTTGGTTCGGCCGAAGCCTAGGGCTGGCTCCTTGAGGGACAAGTCTCCTCCTCTCTTCGTCTTATATATACTAGAGGTTTTAGGGTTTTTGCACTAGATTTTTTGCCACGTGCTACCCTCTCCTGTAGTGCATAGTTTCTCCTCTAGATCGGTTTTCTGAAGTGCTTAGGTGAAGCCCTGCCGAAATAGCTCCACCACCATCGCCGTAGTGCCATCGCGCTGCTGGAGAACTCTTCTACCTCTCCGCTCCCTCTTGCTGGATCAAGAAAGCGGAGATCGTCATCGAGCTGTACATGTGCTGGGCGCGGAGGTGCCGTCCGTTCGGCGCTAGATCGGAAAGACCGTGATCAAGATCGCGAGACGGATCATGATGAGATCGCGGGACGGATCGTGATGAGTTCGCGGGACGGATCGTGATTGGACCGCGGGACGGATCGTGATGAGATCATGGGACGCTCGGCGATTTGGATCGCGAGGACGTTTAACTACATCAACCGCGTTTCTTAACGCTTCCCGCTTAGCGATCTACAAGGGTATGTAGATCCACTCTCCCTCTCGTAGATGCTCATCACCATGGATAGATCTTGCGTGTGCGTAGGAATTTTTTTGTTTCCCATGCAACGTTCCCCAACAGTAACGCGTTAGTTAAGATGACATGATGTAGAGGGATAAACTCAAGCAATATGATGAAAACCCCATCTTTTTACCCTTGATGGCAACAATACAAATACATGCGTCGCTACCCCTACTATGTCACTGGGTGAGGACACCGCAAGATTGAACCCAAAACTAAGCACTTCTCCCATTGCAAGAATTACCAATCTAGTTGGACAAACCAAACCAATAACTCGAAAAGACTTGCAAACATATGAAATCATGGATATAAGAATTCAGAAAAGACTCAAATAATATTCTTGGATAATCTGAACATAAATCCACAATTCATCGGATCTCGACAAATACACCGCAAAAGATTATTACATTAGATAGATCTCCATGAAGATCATGAAGAACATGGTATTGAAGCACAAAGAGAGAGAAGAAGTCATCTAGCATTATCGGAGGTCTATGGTGAACTACTCACGCATTATCGGAGGGGCAATGGAGGTGATGTAGATGCCCTCCGTGATCGAATCCCCCTCCGGCAGATTATTGGAAATGGCTCCAAGATTGAACCTCTCGGGAACGGAGCTTACGTTGGCGGAAAAGTATTTTCGTGGCTCCCTTTGGTATTGAGGGAATATTTGGGAATTTTATAGGTCAAAGAATAGGGTTAGGAGACCTGCTGGGGGGCCACAAGCCTGCCAGGCGCGACCAGGGGTGGTGGTCGCGCCCCTGGCTTGTGACCTCCTGGCAGGTCTCTTGTCTTGCCCTCCAAGTCTGGTAGATGTCTTCTAGTCCAAGAAAAATCATCGCAAAGATTTTATTCCGTTTGGACTCCGTTTAATATTCCTTATCTCCAATACTCAAAAACAAGGAAAAAACATAGGTTAGTCCCAAAAATATTAGAAAATAGCATATTAATGCATATAAAACATCCAAAACAGATAATATAATAGCATGGAACAATAAAAAAATTTATAGATACGTTGGAGACGTATCAAGGAGGTCGAGCTTGGCGTCCTACTTCGTCATCAGCGCCGACCACCTCGCCTCTGCCGTCTCCTCCCTTGGGGAAGAGTGGGTCTTTGCGCCGGCGATGCATTGCTCGATCGATGCCTGTAGGCGCTTGGCAGCCAACGCATCGTCCCTGGCCTTCTTCGCCTTCTTGTTCCCATCTGGCTGCCCTTCTGCCGCCCCAGCAACATGCGCATCTGAGCGGTACATGTCGTCCTTGTTGGCGAGCTGATGCGAGACCTCGACACGTTTCTCGCAGGACTCGATCCGGGTGAACACATGGGGGAACTTGAAGTCGAAGCCGGCGTCCCGGTGAAACAAGTCGAACATCGAAACCATCTGCGCCAAAAAGACAAGTGTTCGGCGGCGAAAGTCGGCGAGGCCAAGTTGTTTGGCGAAAGAGTCGGCGAACATACCTGTTGTTCGATGCTCGCGCCGATCTCTGGGCGAGGATGGACCTGTTCCTGGATGCCATGCCACTTGTTGCACGCCATTTGAATGCCCCCCAATGGTTGGACATGGCCTTGGTGTTGTGCTCCATGTACGTGCCGGTGAACTCTAGGTCGACCAGCTTGTGCTCGTAGGAAGCCGCCTTGATCCTCGCCCAGTACTTGTTGGTGTTCTGGTTCACGCCGGTGCTCGGGTCCATGCTGACCAGCTTCCACGCTTCGGTGAGGCACACATCCTCCACCGATGTCCACTTGATGTAGGGCTCGCCTGGCTTGCCGTTGGCAGACCTCGTCTTCTTATGTTTTTCCCTTGGCCCTTCACCAGCGGCACGGGTTCCGGCACCAACTCTTCCTCCTCAATCTCCTCCTCCTCCTTGGGCTCGTCGATCTCGACATCATCCATGTCGCCGATGTCCTCCGCCTCTTGCGCACCAAACCCGAGGCACGAGGCGGCCGTGGTAGAGCCGGTGTTGATAATGTCCTCCATCTCTGCCTCGGTGTTGCTGTATTGCGGTGCCGCACCGGGCACGAAAGGTAGAGGGCCGCGCCGTAGAGCCGTCGCGTATGAGCCGGAGTACGTCGGCAAGGGCACGCAGCCGTACTAGGCATTGGGGTGGCCAGCGGATAAGGTGGAAGGCGTGCGCGGGAAGGTAATGTTGGGATTGAATCCGTCGAGGGCGTTGCCGTCGACGTACTCCGGGAGGGCACGTATCCCCGTGCCAACAAAGGGAAGTTCGACGAAGGAAAGCTCGGGTTGGTCGGAGACGCGACGCTTTGCTGGTTGGCCATCGCGCCTTGTGGGAACGGGCCTGCTGGCTGCCGTCCTAGGAAGATTGGCCGGTGAGACGACACCTCGTGCTCAACCGCTGCCGCCGCTTCCCAGGCTTTCTTTATGAGAAGCCTGTTGCGGAGAACGGTGTTCATCGCCTCCCTCAGCTCGACGTCGGCCTTCCACTCGGCGTTTGTCAATCCCGGCGGCCTTGCGATCGGTGCACGGGCCTTGCGCGGCTTGGCAACGGCGGGGGCGGGGGCTTGGTGAGGGGCGACATACTTCTTCGGTGGCATGGTGGCAGAGAGAGGGAGATGGAGGGAAATGGAGAGAATAGAGGGAAGAAATGGCGGGATAGAGAGGGAAAAGGAGGGGAAATGGCAGGAAGTGGCAGCCGGTCTTGCCAACACCTTGGCCCCACTCGCCTTTTTGCTTCAGCCGGCGCCCCCAGGAGAGCCCCAACGCCCTTGGTTCGGCTTGGGTTCGCTGGCCCAAAAAGGGCCCCAACCGTCGTAAATCGAAGTCTTGGGGCCGCGGCTGGGAATTTTTTTCGCCCACTGGCGATAAAAAAGGGGCCTGACAAGGTCCTTTGGGGACGTTGCTGGAGATGCTCTAAGACAAGCTCAATTTTTGGATGTTGAAGTAGCCTCGCTTTGGATCCCCAGAGCGAAGGCAAAACTTGGGCCAATCACCATCAGTCTTGCATCTGCCCTAGAAACCTGGTGGTAACCACAACTAGAAGCCCCAACAAAATTTAGGGCATGTCTGATTATTAGCTTGAACTCCAACCACCATAACTTTTCCGCTTTTGGACTATTTGGTCACGTGCAAACACTGTTGGGTCTGCACCACACGCTCCTGAAGGCACCTCTAGGCCTGGCTATGGAGAAACGGTCGATTTGATCATTTCTTCAGAGCTAGGGCCGAGTGATGTGAGGGGGTGCATGTGGGTGATGGCGCTTGCACGTGAGGGGACACGCGATAGAAGCTGCTTTGGTTCTTGAATCCCGAAGTGGCATCATAACTCCCCTCATCCTCCTCCCACCACTTACTCTCCCATATGTCCATTCTTTCTCTCTAACCATCGGCGACCACAAGATACCGGCGGAAAGCATCGGCTTCACCCCCTCCGCGTCAATGGTGCTATGCCCTCAGTCCCATCTGTAGCATCAATTTTGCCGCAATCGCGTTTGATTTAGCATCAATTGTAAATTGCACGCATTCAAATCAAGTTTAGGCTCGATTTGGGATTGACTAAATTGATTCCTATTAGGGATTAGGAACTAGAGGGTTTTCACACACACGGGGTAGGAATTTTGAGGCTGTTTGGATATAGCCTAGCCATAGCGGGGTTCGAGGCGTGTGGTCTGGAGGCGCGCCGAGCGGTGTGTAGATCAACAGTAAATCTCCAACATTCACGCTTGTAGCCATCCACCTTGAGGGGCGTGGAAGAGCAGCCAGGCTGAGGAACCCTCACCATCATCTCCAACGGCTAGTGCTCCTCCTCCTCTCGTCGAGTCGTCCAGAACAATCTTGTTGATACTGCAATATGTTTTCGACTCGAGCACTAGTTCATGTGTGTATATCCAATGTAGATTGACAAGCATGTCATGGGAGGCAACGACAAGGATGGCAACAGCAAGGCTGGCAAGGAGGACGCCCCGAACATGAAGGTCAACAGGTCGCCTCTTATGGGAAGGGCAAGGAGATTGCCTCAGGCAAGAAGGGCAAGCTGATGCTGGAGACCCCCCGAAGAGGATTAAGATGATTATAAGAAAGACGACCACTGCTAGGAGAACGCCATCCCAACGCACTTCTGCAAGACCGTCTTTGGACCTAATTAACTTGGAGGTTCTGTTTATGCCCCTACTTTCAGCAAGCACCTCGTCCCCATCCTAGAGCTGTCTAGGCTGACGAAGAACGACGACTGCACCTAGAAGGTCTCCGCTCGGACGATTTTCGACATGATCACCCTTGATAAGGGTTGGTTCAACTTCTGTGTAGCTCACGAGGTCAGGATCAGGTGCCTTCCCACCTTCAAGCTGCCGAGTCCCGCGAACTTGAATGTGTTCGCCTTCATCGACGAGGACCGCATTACAAGTGCTTAGGGTGTTGTCTCTGATACGGTAAACATGTTTGAAAAATATGTGATATTGTTATGTAGTTAGCCTGTTTGTACTGCTATGACGGTTACACTTATAATTTATTCTATGGTTGCGGTTTGTGCTATATATGTTGTTCGTGTGTACTGATAACCCCATCACTTAACCAAACAATGGCACTTCATATCTGAGTAGAACATGCAGTCAACCAAACCAAACACCGGTGCCTATGTTGCTGCTTAGCCATAATGGAAGAGACGCACACAAACATACTATGTGCAGAACATATTATTTTTTTACCTGTAATCACTCAACCAGATTGAGTCGGGCCATAGATGCAAAGTGCCTAAAATATTCCCGCGCCTGCTGCGTTTTAGCTTGATATGTGTAACCGAACACTGGTTTCTATCCCTGGTTTCCTTTGGTTTGGGGACCCGTCAGAACTGCTGAACTTGTGAATTCTTTCGAAGCACCAGATTTGTGAGTTATTGGAACATGGAACAGGGATCACCTCTCTGTTTTCTTTTCTTAAAAATGCCAACGACAACGAGCGAGCAATGAAGCCGCGTCGCTGTCCAGGATGGATGGATGGATAATCTGGTGGTTAGTTAGTTGCTTGCCCTGCCGCGGCTGCGTGTGTACAGTGCGCACTACCGTCCAGTAGACAGACACTCGCACGAATTCCTCTCACGTTATGTGTCGCCCGTCGAGGGTTCGTCAAGTCCACTGGCGCTATCTCGACGTGTTCACCCATGCTATGGGATTCCCCGTACTGCACAGCATGATGATGTTTGAGTCGTCAGTCCGTCACTTCTCCGGCCGGTAGTGAGGAGAGGGGTACCTTTTTCTCAGACATTTTGTGCGGCTAATTTGCCCAGATTTTCTCGTGCCCTTTTTAAACAAGGAAATTCGAGAGAAAAAAAATATGAATTACAAGAACGGGGGAGGCTTGCATTTTCAGCATCAATTAATTGATCAACGAGGCTAAGAGCAACTCTACCAGACCGCGCATCCGGCTGTCCCGCAAAACGTGTTTGCAATTCGCGGAGAAACGGCTTTGCTGTCCGGCGCGAACGGTCGCAAATGCAGACACCGCATAACGGACCCGTAAAAAGGATATTCACGAAATATGCTCTTTTACGGGTCGGTTTTGCAGGGTCTGATCTGACGTAGCTCCTCCTGGCCCGAAAAACCAAAATTTACATCTTAATTTGATCCAACATAATGTATTTCATTACTTTTTCAACAACATTGGATACACAAGACATCACCAAATCTTTGCTAGAATAGCTAGTCCAAAGAAAACAAGAACCACGAGTATGCATTTTAGAAGATTTCCAACTTCCATAACTGCTCCCACTAGTTGGACTAATATCTTCTCAATGCATCGGCGAGCCACAGAGCCGCCGCGTGAGCGCCAATCCCGGTGGACGGACGGCCGAATCCATGCCCGCAAACCGTCGGCGGTGGCGGGAGGACGAACCCGTGCCTGGAGACGGATCTGCGGGGCTGCGGGAGATGCTCCCCGACCATTCCATCGCTTGGCGCAGCCACCGACGATCGGAAAAGCCAAATCCGGTGGCGGGTGATGAAGGGCCGCAGATCCGCAACTTTCCGGCCTACCGACGCAGGAAGGGGGGTGGGGGAAGGGGAGGCCTCGTGCGTGTGGCGGCCTTTCGGCGTGCTCCCGCCGGCTGCTTTCGCCGGAATCTTGGACGGCGGCCCGACGGCGAGGTGAGGGGGAGAGGAGAAGTGGTTGGTGGGGAAAACGCGGGTTGAAATGTCTCCCCTTCTCACCAACCGTTTCCGTTTATATGCAGGGCACCGCAGTGGCGAGGGAGAAATCCGCGTATACGCGGGTTGGGACCGAGATTTTGTCGCGTCCCTCAAAAATTTTGTGGGCCAGCCGTCTTTACAGGGTCTGTTCGGATTGAAAGTTCTACGTCGACCCGCATTTTGCCGGTTATTTTATGGATGAAGGCTTTTTGCGAGATCTGGTAAAGTTACTCTAACACCAGCTAGCGATGGACTAATTCTATAGGACGACGAGCAGAGTTCGTCCATGGTGCGTGGTTAGCTAGTCTCAACCAACCTAAAGCTGTCCTTGAGGTCGGATTAACAAGCGGCCGGTGCGAGCCATGCCATCATTGCTGGCGCACCGCTGTGCGGATGAGTGATATCTTGAGAAGAAAGGCACCATTATATATACGGCGCCCAGTGCCCAGTGTTCAGTTTCTTTTCTTTTATTAACAGTGTCCTGTCTATTTTGGTAAGCAGAAGCGGCGGGCGGTTGGTTACTATGTAATTAAATTAAGTTCGCCAACTTTTTTTTGTCTTGTCAGGGAGGGCGCAATCATGCAACCAGCTGCCAGCCATAGAGCTGCCTCGGCATCGATCTCGTCAGGCAATGTCCAGGGAAACCTCGCGTGTTTTTTGTCTGAATATTTCTCTCCAAGTTTCAGATTGGGCATGTCACAACATGCTCAAGCATGTCAAGTATCAGACTGAGAAGAGCAGATGCTTCAGAAGTTCAGATTGAGCATGACATGCAGAGATTGTCAATTGCTTTGTCAATATATTTACTTGAGTCTGATGACTAAATGAGTATTCCAGTGAAGTACTTGTGCGCGTGCAGAATTGAGCATTCACATGAATGCTCCAGATTGTGCATATTTACTTGGATGTCCAACTAAATGGCAACATTTGCATGTGCATCAATTTAAATTGTGCTGAATGCCAGCCGTTGCCCCTCTCCTAAAATGAATGGCAAAATCCCGGTTCCACTAAAATTGCTGTAGCTTAAATAAGGAAGGACGATCTTTTTATTTCAAATTATCATATTTGTAAACTAATTATATGAGCAAGATTAGCATGCTACAGTGATCACAATGCACAAAACACAAGTGATTCACGCTCAATATTCTGTAACAATCCCAGTTCACACAAATATACAACCTAAATTTAACAGCCAGTCACACTATTCACTGAATATAATCCGAATTCAAACCTAGTCGCGCTATTCACTGAATTGTACGCTGGATCCACATCAATTACAATCTCAATTTGGCATTTGGATTCTCGTTGTGTAACCCTATTTGCTATCTTCACTTCTCTGTTGCTTCTGCCCGACTGAAGCTAAAAACACTAGTACAGCAAGGCAAGGCAAGCAGCAGGGAACTTCCAGCAAGCAGCAACAACAGAATAGTGCAATGCGAGGCAATCGACAGAGTGGTCGATGGTATTGTACAGAATAGTGAAATAGGAGGACTTAAAATGCATTCCTTATTTCCCTCTATCATTTTGTAAACCATTGTAGAATGGACTGTGGAGGTTCGCAACATTGTCTAGTACCATAGCCCCCTATTTTGCAGTACTGAAGTATGAAACACCGATGGCATTTACAAAGAACAATTCTATACCCAGCACACACTAATCCATCACTATCCATCACACACATTACTAATCCAGCACCCACACGCACACACCCACACGCACACAGATCCAGCACTAACGAGTTACAAGTCTTTTGTAACGAATTACTTAGATGGCAAAATTTGTGAATTTTTGGCTTTTCCTATCACCATGGCAAATTAAATAAAAAATCAATACATTTTTCTATAGACAGTTTGCAATTTTATTTCTATATGCCATGGAAAATCTTTTTTTATTATGATGGCAAACCTTTTTTCTTTTTTTTTACTAATATTGGTTTGGGCCCATTTTTTATGTACAAGTATTATTGGTGCTCAGTAGCACTAGGATCGTGCCTATCGGGCCGATAGAGTTGGGTCCGCACATAAGTCTCTTAGTCACAACCTTTTTTTCTAAACAAATAAAGCGGAAAGCTCTTTTTTTAAGCATAGTACAGAAGCAAGCGCTCATATATACGGCATACACACCCCCTATGAACGCACACACACATCGTATCCCTATGAGCACCTCCGAGAGATTAAGCCGGCATATTATCTTGAGATTTACGAAGTCAATACAGGCGCCTCATCGTCGATGGGAACGTCTTCTCCCATTGAATGCGCATCGCTGGATATCCTGAAATAAATCCAGGAATAATGCAAGCACCAGGATTTAAACCCTGATGGGTTAGAAAGACCACTGTCCCTCTAACCATCCAATCACAGGTTGGTTTGCATAACTCGAAAAGCTCCTATTCCCTGACTTGGATGGCAGAACGAGCAAACGCGCACCCCCACACGCTTGGGGCCGGCCATTGCGGGGCGGGGCGCCCCTGTTATTTTCTCTTTACTCTTTTTATTTTTTCTTTATTTTCCAATTTTATTTTCTTTAAAAAACGTGATTTCAAAAATAATATGATTTTTTAGTAATAAAATTTTAATTTTTTTTAAATAAAAAATGAAAATTTAAAAAGTGCTCATGCACTTCAAAATTGTTCGTTGAATTCAATTTTTTTCATGAAAACTATTTCTTCCCCTGAATTCAAAAAATGTTCACAAATTTATTCTTTTTCATCGATTTTAGTAAATTTTAATGAGACTTAAATATGCTCGCA
The DNA here is from genome assembly GCA_022496015.1 of Hordeum marinum. Classification (NCBI taxonomy): domain Eukaryota; kingdom Viridiplantae; phylum Streptophyta; class Magnoliopsida; order Poales; family Poaceae; genus Hordeum; species Hordeum marinum. The sequence continues at coordinate 47,435,572 of CM039676.1, forward strand.
GATTTTAAAAAATGTTCCGGAATATTAAAATTGTTCCTGAATTTCTAAAAATATTCACATATTCCAAAAAAATTCCAACTTAAAAAATATCACGTAATGTAATTTGTTTTTCATATTTCTAAAGCAATCATGTGTGTCTCAAATCTTAAAAAAATGTTCATTCACTTATAAAAATGTACGAAATTTCACAAAAAATTCAAAAATTCAAAAAATGTTGCTGTATTTAAATTTTTTTTCACGATCTTGAAAGTTTTTTTGTCTGTATTTTAGAAAAATGTGTTTTTCAATGAAAAAAATTCTTAGATTTTCGGAAATGTTCATGAATTTAAAATTTGTTCATGTATTTCAACAAATATTCTGGAATTTGATAAATGTCTTGGATTTCAATTTTTCAGGAATTTCGAAATATGTTCCCATGTTTCAAAAATGCTCAAAAAACCCCTAAAAATCCGGTTCAGGGAAGGTTCTTCCCAAAACCGGTTGAATAAAAGCTCCTAAAGCCCGAAATGGGCCGACCCATGTACTACGCAAGGGCTCCTTGGGTAGTACGCCGCCAATCCATGCAGGAATTAGGATCCATAAATAAAATGAAATTGATGCATTAATTTTGTACAGTTCTAGGTTGTCGCCCTTTGGGCTTTCTTGATAGTTTCAGGGAATAGACACACGAAAACGCCGCTGATCATCGGACTCCCTACCCCGCTAGGCGCCACCAAGCGGGAGCTCCAAGCGCCTCCTCGAACTGAGGCCGTCGTTCCCAGGCACATCACCGTGAGACTGCTCCTCCCCCGATCTCCAATGCACACTAAACCCGCAGCAGAGCGCTGGCGGCGACGACCAGATCCACCTCATAGGCATGTCCATCTGGTCGGTATCTTCCCCAACGGTATCTAACCATGCCTCGTCTTTTCTTCACTTTATTGTCAATTTGCTCTTTCATGTAAATGGTGGAAGGGCATATGGTGGATTGTTGCGGGGTGTCGTCATTTCTTATGCCAGATTGTTGTTGGGTGTCTTCATTGCTTATGATTGAAATCCATTTAGAGGTTGGTGATTATTTTGCATAGTTACAAACTCTGTGATTGCTTAGTAGATGTAATTATTAGTGTGATATGATTAGTCCTTGTCTTGGTTGAAGAATTGTAGAGCTGGAACAGCTCTTCCATGTTAAACTTTTTTGGGATTATCATAGTGTTTATTTCGTAGAATTATTAATGTGATTTGACCAGTTCTTATTTGTGTTGGTGGAAGATTTTTTTATGCTGAAGGATTATGAAGGGCTACGTACAATGGCTTTATAATAGCTTGACGTTTCTTAGTTGTTGTTCAAGAACTTTCTACTAAATGCAACTTCATGTGTTCTTTAACTAAAATAGAATAGATGAAGAAAGTGATCCGGGATGCATACCACACGAGGTTCTATTGTGAAATATGCAAAGATGAGATGGCTGTTGGCAATAGGTCTGCCATGTGCTTGAGTGGCGAAGGTTACATGAACCTTGATCTCAGATTCTACGATAGAGCTGGTTAGGTATGTGATGGAAGTAAGTCATCAAACTAAAATCTTCAACCGGGCTTGGTTGGGATCCTGAAAGAGGATTCATTGTTTCTGACAATGGTTGCTAGAAGAATCGCGTTGTATTAATGACATATTGGAATTGTAATTCATTTCACAAGCTCTTCACATTGTTTTCCTTCTTTGTCTGCAAACTGACTATTGGTTTTTATTGTTCTTTTCATAGAAACCCAGAGTATGTGAAGTTCAAATACGTGCCGCCATCTAACTTGGCTTTGTTTCACCATACATCCCGACACCAAAAGTTACTATATTCCACACGAGCAATACAAGACTCACTCATGTCCGAGCAACAAAATTTACTTACCTGTAAAAAAAGAACTATGCTCGACCATTTCGACACATTATAAAGAAATTGTTTAACCGAAGGGTTTGGAGTAAATTAAATAATTGAGCATGATCTAGAGCAAGTATGATCGAACTGAAAATGAACTGAACCCGAGTCACTTCATTTGTTTCGTGCAGTATTCATCATACAAATGTTACTTGACTATTTTGATGAACTTCAAGTAGATGCAATGCCCCTTAGTGCACGTGCCATATGGTTGAGCCACATAAAGTTTCTATAAGAAAAAATAACAACTATGGCTCCAGATATGTGATGAATGGTGAAGCTTTTAGCAGTAGTTTATCTTAGATTCTTATTGACTAATAATAATAATAATAATAATAATAATAATAATAATAATAATAATAGTAATAATAATAATAATCCAAGAACAACTTATTACACGTGCACTAACAACTTATTGTATGTGAGATGGTATATATCCTGGTTTCCTTATTTCTAGAGAGATTTGAAATTCATGACTTTAATCATATGGACTAGATTATGAACGATTCAAGGAATATGTGGTGCGCTGATGAATATATCCTCATTTCATATCGATTTTGCTGGCTTTTTAGTTCGTCAAAGATATGCTAGGCCACAGAGATCTGATGGGTTGCAATCTCAAAGATGAATAGTTCATGATTGCACTCTAGTGGTTTTGCTATGGTGGGCTTGAGATGCATCGGGTGCTCGCATTGGATTATGGGAATCATAGCCTTATGACGGCAAGTCCGTCGCTAAAACTCTCTCTCGCATTATAAACTCTAAAAGAACATGCATGTGCATGGCAATGAAATTTAGCCTCAGAGTGAGGAACTGAGGTAGACGATGAAGCGTACGTGTCAGGCTGACAGCCAACAAAATCAATAGAAGATGCCGATTGTACGCCTGACTACATGTACGTTACACATGTTCTTGGGTGGATGCATGCTTACGAATTCTAGGCAATCCGATCGAGCCACATAAAGCTCTTTGAGAAAGGTGATGAACCATATAATGGTTGGTTATACCATATTCATGTCTTCTAATGATGGGAGTTCTGTGCATCAATTGATGTAAGGGTTAGGAGCATTTCCAAGCTATAAATATATCCCAACATGAGTGGAGACACACACACACATGTCCATGTAGTAGCAGGTGAACAACAAATTGATCACTGGAATCTAGATAAGATATGATCATATGAACTTATGTATACCATAACAGAACAGACGAAGGAGCAAACCCAGCAAGTGATATTGCTACCTGAGTCTACGGAGTCTCACTAGTAGAAAACAGGGCTTTCGTCATACCTCGATCTACACATTAGTTTCGGTTGCCTTACGAACCGGGACTAATGTGAGCATTAGTCCCGGTTCGAGCGGCTAGGGCGCCGGTCAGGCATTAGTCCCAGTTCGAGCGGGACCTTTAGTCCCGATTGGAGACACCAACCGGGACTAAAGGGGCCGATCTTTAGTCCCGGTTGGAAACACGAACCGGGACTAAAGGGGTTGGGGCTTTAGTCCTAGTTCTTATCTCCAACCAGGACTAAAGGCTAGACCTTTAGTCCCGGTTAGAGATACCAACCGGTACTAAAGGGTTTTGAAAGTTTTTTTTGTTTTTTCTATTTGTTTTCTATTTTTAGTTTCTGTTTTAAATTGCTTATATCTTTTAGGACATTTGATATTTTTGAGTGATTCTTTTTGCATTAGATTCAAAATTTTGTCTAGTTTGTGTTTGTGCAATTAGTTTTTAAATTTGAATGGTTTAAATTTGATTTTGTTCAAATTTGCTTCAAACCCTAGATTGTGAATAACTTGAGTTTAAAAATAGTTTTTAATTTAATTCTTTTCGCTCCTAGGCACATGTTAGATGGTGCATGTTGAACGCACAAAAAATATGGAGTTGAAATAAGTTTTAAAAAATGAAATGCCTTTGTAACAGATGATTTTTCGTCCAAAACCCTGATACTTCGAAAGAGATTGTCCAGTTTGTACACGAAGTGCATCTAATTTTTACCGTAACCCTCTCAACTTTTTAGCACATGCTATGTGGGTGAAATAATGATACCATGCCAAGTTTCAACCTTTTCAGAGTTCATGTGTAATGCTTTTCAATTTAAGGGTCATTTAGCTTAATTTTTTTAATAAATGCATGAAAAATAGCGAATGAAGTGGGAAATGGTTGAAAATCGATGATGTGGCTTTGAATGGTGCATGTTGAACGCACAAAAACTCTAGAGTTTAAATAAGTTTTAAAAACGTAATGCCTTTGTAACAGATGAGTTTTCGTCCAAAACCCTGATACTTCGAAAGGGATTGTCCAATTTGTACACGCGTGCATCTAGTTTTTATCGTAAGCCTCTCAACTTTTTAGCATATGCTATGTGGGTGAAATAATGATACCATGCCAAGTTTCAACCTTTTTAGAGTTCATTTATAGTGCTTTTCAATTTCAGGGTTATTTAGCTCAAAAAATTAATAAATGCATCAAAAATAGCGAATGAAGTGGGAAATGGTTGAAAATTGATGATGTCGCTTTGAATGATGCATGTTGAACGCACAAAAACTCTAGAGTTTAAATAAGTTTTAAAAAACAAAATGCCTTTGTAACAGATGAGTTTTCGTCCAAAACCCTGATACTTCGAAAGGGATTATCCAGTTTGTACATGAAGTGCATCTAGTTTTTACCATAAGCCTCTTAACTTTTTAGCACATGCTATGTGAGTGAAATGATGATACCATGCCAAGTTTCAACCTTTTCAGAGTTCATTTATAGTGCTTTTCAATTTCAGGGTCATTTAGCTCAAAAAATTAATAAATATATGAAAAATAGCGAATGAAGTGGGAAAGGTTTGAAAATTGATAATGTGGCTTTAGATGGTGCATGTTGAATGCACAAAAAGTCTAGAGTTGAAACAAGATTAAAAAAGTGTTATGAAAAAGTAAAACGGCTATAACTTTTGCATACGATGTCGAAAAAAGTGTTATAAAAAATATTTTTTTAAAATAAATGATGTCATATTTGGATTCCTCACGTTTTTATGATAATAATGGATATATTATTTGTTGAATTTCGATTTACAGATGTAAAGATATTAATTATGCCATATTAAATGAATAAATTGGAAAAAAGAATAAAATAATATTATTACTTATTTTATTTTCATTGAAATTCAATATTATTATCAATCATTTATTGTTTTTTTATTTTAATAATTGTTTGGAATTCAAAAAATTAAATCATGTTAAATCAAGACCCAAGGGTTAATAGAATTGATAGCTTAGTATTGTCAAGAAAACAACAAGTGCAGACTTGGAAAGTAGAGGTGATAGAACTCAAAAGTTAAGCGTGTTTGGGTTGGACCAGTGAGAGGATGGGTGATCGTCCCGAAAGTTAGAAAATTTGGAATGAGGGATGATTAGAGATTAAATTGTCAAATAAATCCACAGCAGTGAGGAGGGGTGATTAGAGATTAAATTGTCAAATAATTCAAAGATTTGAAAATCAGAAAAAATAAAAATAAAATAAAATAAATAAATAAAATTATTTAAAAAATACCTTTATTACCGGTTGGTAACACCAACCGGGACTAAAGGTCCCGCTCTAGAAAGCTGCCACGCGGAGCCCCTTTAGTCCCGGTTCGTAGTCCAACCGGGACTAAAAGTGGAGGCCTTTAGTCCCGACCCTTTAGTCCCGGTTCTAGAACCGGGACTAAAGGCCCTTACGAACCGGGACAAAAGGTCCGTTTTCTACTAGTGTCTGGCTTCCCTACTATAGGATTAGGAGATGCTGGGAGCAGTTGTCTTACTGCTTTGAATTATCTGCTTTCATTTCTTGGTGAATGACCATGGGTCCAAAGAATGATTCCGAATCATGTATCCACTACTTCCGCTCATGTCCAATTTCCTTCTTTCCACCTCAATTTGACATAATCTAGATATACATATGTGTGGTTGTTAATCAAGTGAACTCACTAAGTAGTATCAAAATATGTAGCAACCTGTATGGCCATGGGTTCACATGAAAAAGGTGAAAATAGTGTGGGTCCAAAGATACTAAAAATTTGACCAAACACACAATGGAAGTGCATGATAGATTATTATGACTCCAAAATACATTGAATAGAACTACAACTTATTTCCTCTGCAAGGATGGTGAGGAACAATCACTAGGGGTAGGTATATATGTAGATATACATATTGTACAAAACTCTCCAATTATATTTGCATTGAATCAAAATATCAAACGGTACATAATTGTGCAATATAAATGATGTGGACATACCTATCTTACTCCACAAGAGATCGAGAAAATGAAATAAGCACATGCACTCTCCTGGTGAATGCTGGTTTTTCTAGTTGATAAGAGAGATGACCTCTCCTTGGAGAGTTGGCTTGCACTCTTGTTGTTGTTTTTGGCTTGCGAGGTATTGCAATTTGAGAGCTCTTCGCTTTCTTTTGCGCCAACAGGAATTTCAGGGATAACCACACACACCCATAATATTGGTCGACCGAAGATAACCTCACCAAAGGGAAGCATACAGAGGACTATGCAAATGTACTATATGAGTCATATGACTTGGGTTGGGTGGTATATTTCCTTCTTACTGTGTCCCCGCTATAATTTTCTACCACGTATTTCACCTTTTTATCTTCTTGGCTTGTGAAGTGTTTTGTACACGACATATTAAAAGTATAAAATTACATTGAGTTTTATACCACATCGTTCCATCCAAAAAAACTCCGCATGCACGAACTTATGTGAAAATGCAACAAAATAAAATATTTCACGTGCAATGACTTGCATTCCTCACGTAGCCGAGATACACTTAAATTACAAAGTTAGACAACACCATTCATACCAAAACCAAGCCAAACGACCGTACATCCACTAGTTCTACTATAGTAAGCTAAGGAATGACTAACACAACTATGGTTCCGTCAAACAAAACCATATATAATTGATGTAAATATAACATGAGTACTTCAAAAATTATAGAAACATTGAAGACATATCAGGGCTAATGATGGTTGGTGGAAGAATCACATTGCAGTAAGGTCATATCAGAATTGTAATTAATTTCACAAGTTCTTCACAAACATTTGTAGTTTTTTATGTAGGAATTCACTATTGTGTTTTTTTGCTCTTTTCCTAGAAACCTAGAGCATGTGTAGTTCCAACACGTGCCACTAGTCAACTTGGCTTTGTTGCACCGTATATTCGGGCAACAAAAGTCACTAAATTCCGTTTTAGCAATAAGAGACTCACTCATGTTCGAGCAATAAAAGTTATTTCCCTGTTGAAAAAAGGATTATGCCTCACCATTTTGACATATTATAAACAAATTGTATAACCAAAGGGTTTGGACTAAATTATTCTTGTTACAAAAATAACTGAGCATGATCTAGACCATGTATGATCAAATATGAAATGAACTGAACCTGAGTAGCTTCATTTGTTTCATGCAGTATTCATGATACAAAATTTACTTGAATATTTTGATGAACTATAAGTAAATACAATGCTCCATATGGTTGAGCTACATAATTTTGAAAATGAAGGAAAAACCGTGGCTCCAAATATCTGATGAGTGGTGAATCTTTCAGCAACAACTTATCTTCGTACGGACTGTAAAGAAAAATCGAAAAACAACTTATTACATATGGAGTACCAAATGTATAAGCCCATGGTATATATCTTGGTATCCTCATTTCCACCAGATTGACTGAAATTCACGGCTTCATTTACATGGCTATTGATTCTAGATGATTCAAGGGATAACTGATGCACTGATGAATACATCCTCGTTTGATCTAATGCTGCAAGTGCTTAGAGATGAACGGTTCATGATGCAGTCCAGTGGCTTTGCTATGGTGAGCTTGGGATGCATCCGGTTCTTGCATTGCATAATGAGAATTACATCCTATGAGTTATGACACAAATTCGTCGCTAAACCTCTTCCTCGCATTGAACTCTGAAAAAACATGCATGTGCATGGCGACATAATTTAAAAGCTTGAGAGTGGGAACTGAGGTAGGCGATGAAGCATATGTGACAACCAAGAATATCAATAGAAAATGCCAATTTATATGCCCGACTACATGTACAATACACACGTGCTTGCACGACACCATGTATCCAAATTATGGGCCATCCGATCAAGTCACATAAAGCTTTGTTTCCTAATAAAGGGATTTCCGTGTATCACTTGACATATTTATGAGTTAAGAGCATTTCCAAGATATATATACCAGCAACAGAGATTCAATTGAGTGGACACACACAAGTGTCCATGTAGTAGCAGGTGAACAACATATTGATCACTGGAATCCAGATAAAACATGAACTTATGTGGTAGTATAAAAGAGCAGGCGAAGCACAAAACCAGGCAAATGATATTGCTACCTGATTCTACAAAGCCTGCTCCAGTCGCATCCCTTCCTTCCAATGGCTTCACTACAATAGGCCTAGGAGATGCTGGGAATAGTTATCTTAGTATTGTGTATCTTTCACCTTCCTTTTTTTGTGAATGACCATTCTATGAACATGGCGAATGGTTCTGAATCATTCCCTGGCACTGGCAGATGGGTCCTTGGCTGAGACGCAGTCAAGCTTAGGCCCACAAGGCGTGAGATTTGTGTGGGTTAAGTTAATGTGTGGTGTGTGTGTGTGACGGGGATAAGAGCAAAGAGTTGTAAGTAGTAGTGTAAGAAAAAAGTGCACAAACAAACTTTTCCCCTGTATCTCCTTTTGTGCTCTTCCTCCTCCTCGTGAAATCCTGCTACCAATTTTCCCTTATCTTGTATCTACTCACGCCCTGTATTAAGTCCTTGTTCAGGCACAGGGGTCATTATAATTCCCTGCTTCTGCTCATCTCATATTTCCTTCTTTCTACCTCAGCTTGCCACAATCCAGATACACATAGGTGTGTTTGTCAATTGATTGAAGTCCCTAAATGATATCAAAATTTGCACCAAAGTGTTGGTACTTATGCACAACTGGATTTGAAGCAATTTCAACTTGTGCGATTGATTGAAGATGTGTACGAGTTGAAATTGCATGAATTTTTATTAGAGATGCCCTCTTAATTCTGACTAACATGTGATTTTTCAGTTTGTTTAGTCGACTCTATATGTTTGGTTTGGGACCCGTTTGGTTTATATTGCAAGACCTAGTGTATTCTCTTACTAAAATACAAGTTTCTTTCAACTTTGATGCGAGAACGGGAAGAAAAGAAATTTTCCATGTGTAACCTTATGTACAGATTTACACATATACACAATCGTATGAATACTCAATTTCTTACCATATGTGCCTTACGTTTTAGCCATAGATTCATTTGAAAAGGGTGAACACAATCCGGATTGAAAGATACTAAAAGGTGACCAAATACACATTGGTAGTGCAAGGCAGATTATTAGGGCATGCTCAACCTGGGAGTTAATAGGGAGGCGCAAGGATGGATATCCGATCGATTGACAGTTAGGCCATCAATTCCTGGTGGATTCCTCGCGTCAGGTAAACCTTCAACGCAAAAATAATAATAGAATTGGACACCTGGGATTCTTGTGCCTTGCGCGATGAAACCTTGCTGCACGGGGAATTTTGTTAGTGCCTACAAGTTAGGGTCCAACATTGAAACAAACACCTGCTTGGATGTTTTTTATATTTATGATTTTTTATTTCCTAAGCGCGTGTACATGCATCTTGCATAGAAGATGCCCTTATGGCTTCAAAGACATTGAATAAAACTATAACTTATTTCTTGGACAAGGACGAGGTACAAGCTCTAGTGGTAGGTATACATATGATATTCTACATAACTCTACAATTATATTTGCATTCAATCAGAATATCATACATACATAATTGTGCAATATAAATAATGAGGATATACCTATCTTGCTCCATAAGAGATTGAACAGATGAAATAAAGACATTGACTCTCCTCGTGAATGATGTTTCTTCTACTTGGGAAGGAGATGAACTCTTCTTGGAGAGTGGCCTACACTTTTGCTGTTATGGGCTTGCAAGGCATTGCCATTTGAGAGCTCTTGGCTTTCTCTCGTGCCAGCAGGAATTCCAAGCGAGCTTGCAATAGCAGGCCACACACACTCACAATGTTAGATTCTTCCTCACGCCGGCCTCGCCCTCTACGGTTTCCGCAAGCTGCATCTCCTTGCTTTCATTAGGAGTCTCGCTGCCTTGCCATCAGACAGCTGCTCCCCGTTCTACTAATAGATAGTTAGTTGAAGATGGTAGTAGTGCGACCACCCGTGCTACTACTAGACTTTTACCTCGCACCACTACTATGCTTATCTGTAGCGATGAACGGTCCATGATACAATCTAGCGGCTTTTCTATGATGGGCTTGGGATACATCGGGTTCTCGCATTGCATAATGAGAATTACAGCCTATTAGTCACGACGCAAGTTCGTCGCTAAATCTCTTCCTCACATTGAACTCTGAAAAACACATGGTCATGGCAAGAAAATTTAAAATCTTGAGAGTGAGGACTGGGGTAGGTGATGAAGCATATGTGACAGCCAACAAAATTAATAGAAGATGCCAATTTGTATGCCCAAGTACATGGACAATACACATGTGCTTGCATGGGTCCAAATTCTGGGCACACAAACACACACACGTACACGCGCGCGCGCGCACACACACACATGTCCATGTAGTAGCAGGTGAACAACAAATTGATCACTAGAATCCAGATAAAACATGAACTTATGTCATAGTATAAAAAGAATAGACGAAGGAGAAAACCGAGCAAGTGATATTGCTACCCGATTCTATAGAGCCTGCTCCCGTGGCCTCCCTTCCTTCCAATGGCTACATTACCGTAGGCCTAGGAGGCGTCGGGAACAATTATCTTAATCTTCTGTATCATTTACCTTCATTTCCTAGTGAATGACCACGTACTGACGTGTCGAATGATTCCGAATCATGGATCCCTCACACTAATAGACGGGTCATCGGCTGTGACGCAGTCAATTGTGGCGCCATGGGGCGTGATAGTTGTGTGTGTTAAGTTAATGTGCGGTGTGTGTGTGATGGGGATAAGAGCAAAAGTTGTAAGCAATAGAGCAACAAAAAAGCAAACAAAGAAACTTCCCCTCGTAACTCCTTCCCTGCCTTCTTCCTCCTCCCCTGAAATCCTGCTACCAATTTCCTTGTATCTTGTATCTTCTCACACCCTGGATTAAGTCCTTGTCCAGGGACCAGGGGTCATTATAATCCCCCGCTTCTTCTCATCTCATACTTCCTTCTTTCTACCAAATTTGCCTTCATCCAGGTACGCATAGTGTGTTTGTAAATTGAGTGAAGTCCCTAAGTGATATTGAAATTTATATCAACGTGTTGCTACTTATGCACAATTTGATTTGAAGCAGTGCCAACTCGTGCGATTGATTGAATATGTGTATAAGTCAAAATTGCATGAATTCTAGAAATGCTCTCTTAATTGTAACCAGTATGTGATTTTCCAGTTTGTTTATTCGGCTCTATATGCTTGGTTTATTTTGCAAGACCTAGTGTATTCTCTTGCTAAAATACAAGTTTTTATGAACTTTAATGTGATAATGGGAAGAAAAGAATTTTTCCACACGCGACCTTATGTATACGTTTACACATATACACAATCGTATGAATACTCAATTACCATATGTGCCATATGTTCCAGCCACATATTTATTTGAAAAGGGTGAAAATAATCCGGGTTGAAAGATACTAAAAAGGTAACCAAACGCACAATGATAGTGCAACGCACATTATTAGTGCATGCCCAACATGGGCGCTAATAGGGAGGCGTCAGGATGGACATCCGATCGACTGGCAGTTAGGCCGCCATCGATTCCTGGTGGATTCCTGGCGTCAGGTGAAGCGTCGACGCAAAAAATAGAATTGGGCGCATGGACCTCTTGTGCCTTGCGGGATGAAACGCTGCTGCACAGTGCAATTTTGTTAGGGCCTACAAGTTAACGTCCAACATTGAAACAAACACCCTCTTGGATGGTTTTTATATTTATGATTGGTTTTTATTTCTCTAAGCGGCTGCACAGGCATCTTGCATTGACGATGCCCTTATGGCTCCAAAGACATTGAATGAAACTACAACTTATTTCTTGAACAAAGATGACGAGGTTATATATATATATATAGAACTCTGCATTTTTATTTGTATCGAGTCAAAATATCAAACATACATGATTATGCAATATAATGAATGTGGATATACCTATCTCGCTCCGTAAGAGATTGATCAGATGAAATGAGCACATTCACTCTCCTGGTGAATGCTGCTTTTTCTACTTGGGAAGAGAGCCGAACTCTTCTTGGAGAGTGGAGAGCGGCATGCACTCTTGCTGTTGTGGGCTTGAAGAGGCATTGCAATTTGAGAGCTCTTGGCTTTATCTTTTGCCAACAGAAATTCCAAGCAAGCTCGTAGTAGCAGGCCACACACGTTCACAATGTTCTTTTTGCGGGGTCACACACTCACAATGTTGACTTCTTCCTCACGCCGATCTCTTCCTCTACGGTCATCGCGAGCCGCATCTCCTAGCGTTCATCATAGGAGTCTCGTTGTCTCGCCGTCAGACAACGGTATCACCCCACATCCACCGTCTCGCACTGTTGCAGGTGTCATCCATGCACGTGAGATAGAAAGAGAGAGATTAGCCACTGACATGTGTGACACATATGTAAGACAAAGTATAAGGAAATCTCTATAGGGAAGCTGCTACAACAACATGCCTATAAAATGCAACCAATTTATCGAGAGATCCCCTATAAACACTTACAGGGAATTTAACAGGCATATCCGCCTCAGTAATCGGGCGCACCCCCCCCCCCCCCCCCCCCCGGAAGTTTGAGGGGGTTTGAGGCGCCCGACTGTATATGCACTTAGACTTTGTATTGACTGCAGGTTTCCATTCATGCTTTTCTTGTTAGTTTTTGGACCTGTTAGAAATTACTTGTGATTTCATTCAGAGTTAGTGGAACCGGGAGTCCGGGATCATCTCCCAGTTTTTTCTAAATAAAGGCCCTGTTTCGATACTCTAACTTAGCTAGAGGTTAGAGCTAGTTTCTAACTTGTGACTAACCCTGAACTAACTCTAGCCTTGGGTGTTTGCATGACAGGGTTAGATTGATAATAAATGCACTTTCTCAATCATTTGGCTCCTTTGAACCCTCTTTCCAACCAGATTTGGTGTGGCCGACTCTTGTGTGACCTCCTTCCGCTCACAAATGACATAATAAATCATCTTTACACATCCATATTCAAAACATGATAAATTTTATTTTGTCCATACAAATGAGTCGTCCCACTTAAACATTCAAGTCCTCGAGCAAGCTCGACAAAATAAAATTACATTCCATGAAACATAGCATGAGATAACTCATCATGGAAGGCATTCATGTTGATATCTTCAACAAGAGGTTCGTCTTCTGGCCATGCGGATGCAGAAGAACTAGGCACGGGGTTATAATTTTCATCCGCATCACAAGCATCAAATTCCCTATTCGCAATCCTGCTCTCTCAAATGAAATTATGAAGAGCCATACAAGCAACAATAATTCTAGCTTGCTTGTCCTCTGGAAATTTTGGCATGTTCAACAAAATCCTAAATTTCATCTTCAACACTCCAAAGGATTGCTCAATGACAATCCTAACTTTGGCATGTGCATCGTTGAAGGTTTCTTTCATACCTTGTGGTGGCGGACCGTTTTGCCATTGATGCACATGTTACCTTGTACATCTGTATGGTGAAAGGTAGCCCGACCAGTTTGGGTACCCCACATCAACCACATAATACTTCCCTACATATTGTCGAAGGTACACAATGAGACTTAGATGAACATGTGTAATTGGATAAAAATTATTGCAAGACAGTTCAAGTAGCAAACCTAGTGGTGGATGAGGAAATTTGTGATGATGAGTACTTATGGCGTCCTTCAGAACTCTCATGTCGTGTGTTGAACCAGGCCATCCTAACATTAGAAATATAAATCTCATGTGGAAATCACAAACAACAAGCACATTCTGACTAGTTTCATTGTGCCTATTCAAGTATGGAACCCTCTTACTCTTATCCACCACAACCTTCACACGTGTCCCATCTATAGCTCCTATATAGTCATTGAAGTGTGGCCAGAATGCTGTATTTTCTAAGTTTGGGCGCACCTTTGAAAATGTTGGGTCTTTGGGTACAATTATGTCATCTGCTAACCTAAGGAGGCTTGTCAAAACTCTGTTAAATGTCCTACTTACTGTCTCCATAGACCTCGTAAAACGGTTCTCAGTCTGTCTAACTGACTGTGGTGATCCAACAATCCATAAAAACATAGCTAGAGCCTCTATAGATGTCATTTTTGTACTGGACTTCAACCCATATGATTGCACCAAAGTATTATGTAGCCTGTTAAACAAAGGTCCCTCAACCCTAAACATGTTGTAGCATTGGGTATCTCGGTCCAGTGTCTTCTGCACCCAATCCAAACCAGAATCTCCACTGACCCTCCACCAACCGCAATATTAAATTCTCGTAGTGCGCCAAATTGTTGCGGCACATGGATATGATCTCATCCTCACTTGTGCCAATCATATTCTTCTTCCTCAGCCATGACGCCATGATCTTCTTCCTGCGTCAACACATGTACCAAACTATGAATACATAGCATAAAACTTGAAGGAGTGTAAGCAAATGAAATAACATAACATAAAACTTGAAGGAGTATAAGCAAATGAAATAACATAACATAAAACTTGATGGAGTGTAAGCAAATGAAATAACATAATATAAAATAGGTTCAACAGGTTCATAACATAACACAAATAATAGTTCAACACCTCACAAACACATGATAGGTTCAACATTTTAACACGCACATTTCCAAGCAACTAATGGGTCACAGAAGAACTACTCCAAATTGTTGTTCCTGCACCATTTCTTGAAGTAACCCAACCTAAACTCATGAGTTGATAGGCCACAAAAAACTCCCTTTGGTACTCCGTTTCGAACATCTTGGACAGATCATAGACAGAGTCAATTGTTTGCTCAATGCCACACTCAAATGCTAGCTCCTGACACCTCTTCAGAAAAAATGCAACCTTCTCATTTGCACATTTCTGCATTTTCTTAGTGTTGGCGGCGACAGACTCCTTGAAGGTGCTAGCTATGTCCTTCACAATCTTCACCATTGGGCTCTTGCTCTTATTCAACGGACTGGTCAAAGTGCTTGAAGTTTTTGATGACCTCTTGCATCTCTGGCTCCTCTGGTTGCTTGCACTTGTAGGTGTTCCTTGAAACTCCTCCTCTTCCTCACCTGCCCCTAAATCTTGCCCGTAATCATCTCTAGGAACAAAGGTTGTGCTTCCATCCACAGTGTAACCTCTGAATAATTGATCAAGCAACTCCTCGTTTGCTGGAGGACCCCACTGCAGCTTCCTTAGGTATGGTTTCTTCTGCATGATAGTGAAAAAGTAAAACTAGTTAAGATATGAGAGCACACTTCAGAATTCAAGTAAAACTAGCATGATAGTGAAAAGTGTACCTCTATGTGTGTTATCCAGAACTCAGAGTCGGCATCAATTGTTCCATCTGATTTCCTCCCCAACCCTCTATGCACTTGCATGTATTGCTAGAAAAAGTAGGTGTTCTTGAGTACGAGTATCTGGTTCTTCAGCTACAAACAGGTATGTACCAAACCCCTTCTAGCAAGTAAGCCGTCAACAATGGCTTGGTACCCTTAAGCAGTCATCAGTGTACCAATATACATTCCTGTTGCACGTTTCTCAATGCAAAATTCTAACAAGCAAGCGCTATTAGCATCGGTCCATTGGGCTTGATTCATTTGGCTCATCGGGGGACCTTTGGAGCTTGCTAACTCATCCATATCATCCTCCAATTCTTCATCACCATTGTGGACGGGAGCGCCGGAGCCGGATGCTTGCCCACGGACGGCACTCCGCGGTGCCCGGGGAGACGGTACGTGCTGGCCGCCACGGCTGGTGCGCTGGTTACAGCAGCGTGCCGTGGTGGCTGAGTTGGTGTGCTACCGAACGCCACCGCCTATCCCCGTCGACGACCCGCCGAGGAACACACCACTGTTTCCTCCTTCGCGACCGGCTGCCACCGATGAGGAGCCACCTAAGTTCAGTTGTCGGGCCAAGGGTGGCGACGGATTCGCCCATCGTCTCCTGCTCCGGCACGCTGTGGCCGATATGTAGGGAGCTCGGAGCCCCTGACACGCCTTGGCAGGAGCTCCTTGTCGTCACTCTGGAGGAAAGCTCCGTAGAGCCCAAGCCCCGAGAACCCCTCCGACGACGGCGTGTGGGGACCCCGACTCATGAGTTGTGGTCACTGAATGCACATGTACAATGATCCCAGAGATCAATGCTCACCAAACACATAGAAGCTGAATAACAAGAGTCTTACATCCACATTTAACGTCTTACACAAATAAAGACCATGGAGGTCTAGTCTTACATAGATAGGGCCACAAGGGCCAAACACTTAAAAATAACAAACAACGGAAATCTTGATCGAATGCGGGGACCCATTGCCATCTGCCTTAACCTACAGGCATCCTGACTGGGAAGCGTCCTAGTTCGCATGTTTGTCACCAACGAACTCTTCACCATACTCCTGTTCTTCCATGCCTGGCCAATTAAATAACCAGTGGCAATCCAATGAGTACTTTGAATGTACTCGCAAGCAACCCAGGTTGTGGAACAAGGTAATAATGATGCATGATATAGCACTAAGTAGGTAATTTGCGAAAAGCTAATTTTGAATGCAATGACATGATCAAGTAACTAGGTAAGCATGCATCAACAGTTGGCGGATATCCATATGAACAAGTTACATATATCATCATAAGTAGGGGTTTAACATCTCATGTTCATTCATCACATCAAGTCTTCAGACTTGTCTCAAGTATCATACTCCCGTCTCCCCCCCACACACACCAAGTTTGCGAAAACATCTGGACATAGTCTAAGCAGCACCACCCAACTGTCCTTGACCGTGGACATGGCTATTCGAATAGTTTTACACTATACAGAGGTTGCACAATTTACCCACAAGACTCGGGGAACTTCCGTGTCACCCACGACTCGCGGTATATAACATACCCGAGGTAAGCACCCGAACGATGCCTTTCCCCATATCGAGAGTGACCATGCCACTTCCGCCACTAGTAATGCGGGATCCTTGCCAGTACCCACCAAAGTAATCAACAAAGCCCCGTCCCATAAGGGGTATCGTGGTTGTGCATGTAAGGTTGGGATGGTCGACAAATCTTAAATCTAATCCGTTTTCGAGAACACACACTCACTTGCTCCGGTACACCACTTCTTTCTCAAGTGGTTACCCAACTCATCATCATCTCCCTCGGGCATTAGTGGCACTCGACGGGATTTTCGAAAGGTCTTTCAAATCATTTGTGTTCCCATCACCATGCATATTCCCGATCCCACTTGCGTAGCATCTACTAGCAACCTAACTACTCCCACCCGCACAACCCTCATAAGGAGGTAGGGTCATGCACGATGCAAGTATCAACAAGAAAGTATTGGAGGCATCCCACCAAAGTGGACACCACATCATCATGATCAATACAACAAAATAAAGTGCTATATGCCATGCAATAAAAGGGTTCATAGTCATGGTCAAAGGGCTGCTTGCCTGGCTCAACAAAGTCTTCGGGGTCTTCAAAATCTTTGGGCCCAACTCCCTCGTCAATAGTGCAATCTATTGTCGCGATAAATGGCGATAAAAATAAGCATCACAAAAAACCTAGCACACAAAGCTAATATTAAAAATGCTACCCTACTCTAATAAATACTAAAAACTATATTAAAAATATTTGTTTAAGTTTTTGCTATGAAAAACATTTTTGAAAACTATTTAGCAGAGGCAAAAAGGTGCCATAAACAGGTTTTAAATTAAATCAGTGCATAAAAAGTTTTCAACATTTTTGACAAATGGCAATATTAAATTCTATGGAATATTCTAGGATTTTAGGTGGAAAAATTATTATCATTGGATTTATTTTTAATCCTATGGGATTTTTAGAAAACCCCACAGGAAAAAAAGAGGGAAGGTGGCCTGTGTGCCCGGGCCAGAGGCAGCCAGTAGCTGGGCCGGCCCAGCTGGCTAGCCAGCCAGCCACGCACGCGGCCAGGTTCAAACCTGATGCGCACGGCCCGGCTGTCGGCGACCGCGACGGGTGAGAGGGAGCGCGAGAGGGGGAGGTGAGAGGCCGACAGGTGGGACCCCCCCTGTCGGGTCCTTCTCCCACCTTGGGGCAGAGAGGGGATAGCCTCACCGATGGCGAAGCATGGCACGACGATGGCAGGCGAATGTGGGAACGGGCTCGGGGTTGAGTCGTCATTCCGGAAGAGGTCGAAGGGGCGCCAGAGGTGGTCGGAGTCGCCGGTGGCGAGCACCCATGGCGGAGGGAGCTTCGGAAGCGATCACCGGGGGCCTCTCCGTGCTGCAAACAGGATGGGGTCGAGCGGGAAACAGGCCAAGAGGGCAAGGGAAAGCTAGCGGGAGGGAAATGGGGACCAGAGGAGCTCCCTACCACGAGATCAACGACAACCCGAGGCGGCGGCGTCGAGCTCGATCCTGAGCACAGGGTGAGAGGGAGGGGCTCGGGCTCTACTGGCGGTCGATGGGGGTGGAGAGTGAGCCAGAGGGGAGAGAGAGGCCCAAGAGGCTTAATTAGAGGGGGGGCAGAGCACCATGGACCCGTGCGCTGGCGAGGTCGTGGCCGAGGCCATAGGGGAGAGAGAGCTCGCGAGGTTGCTCGGGGGTGTTCCTGGGGTCGGTCTAGGCCCGCGAGAGAGAGAAGAGAGAGAAGGGGGCGCACGCGTGCGAGCCCCATGGTTGGCCGAGAGGGGCGGCGTCGGGCACGCGCGTCCATGGGGGTGAGAGAGAGCCAGGGAGGAGGGGCCAACACTTTGGAGCATTGCGGACGTCAAGGGCACCTCGGGGGACATCTTTCCTCATCCCAAGGCTGTCAGGAGCCCTTGGGATGCTCCTGGTATAGTGCGGGCATGCACTGTAGCGTGCTCCAGAGCATGCCTTTGGCATGCCATGGCATGCTTACATGCTCTGGACGTGCTCCTGCATGTCCACTAGCTCTTGGAGGATCTGAAGGTGCCCTAGGAGCTAGGGGGAGCTAGGGAGAAAAGAAAAAAGTGGGGGAGAGGGTAGAAATGTTCCTACCATGGTGAAACAGAGGGTAAAATGGGGTTTTTACCCCATCTATTATTGAGCTGAGAGTGTAGGATTCTTACTGGAGGTGTAAGCGGTGAGTGAGTAATTGTGGTAAAATTTTCAGAGCAAGAGGAATAGTAAAAATGGTGAAAACAATAACTTTACCATTTCACCAGAAGGTGTTTGATGGATGTTTGGGCAAGATAAATTTACCCAATTACTGTGATATTTAACAGGATCAAATGGTGGGTAAAAATGAGATGGATCACCAGGTTTGCGCTCAAATGAGCAAAGTTGACAATAGAAACTTTGTGAACCCTAAAAACTAACATAATCAGGTTTCTGTAGATCTATTGATGCTAATATAATCCCCTTAATGCACCACTTAGTGTAGCATCATTCTTTAGTCATTAGAATATGTCCACAAAGTTTGGGGTCAAGGGAAGAAACTTCACAATGTAAACTTGCTCAAATTTGAATCTGGACAGGGAGGGTTTTGGGATGGTTTGATGAACCAAATTAACTTGGATTGAGATGAGACTTTTCAAGATCACCAAGTATGACAATTGTGACTTGGTGGAATTTTCTTGGAATTTATTGAGAATATTTGTTATAGAAATATTTCAAAAACTTGATTTGGATAGAAAAGGTTTTGAGGGGTCTTGCCCATGATTTGAACATGACCATGTGTTGAAACTCATATATATGGAAAATATATGTCTAGTGAGTCTCCCTAAATTTTCTCAAATATTTTAAAAGTATTTAAATAATTTTTCCCTATGAAAAACATTTCTGGCCTTAAGAAAAAGCCTTTAACTAAAATATCTAAATAATCTTTAAAATTAATATTTGGTTGTTTTGGGAAGTAATATATATATAGTAGGGTTGAAGTAAAGCCTTTGAGGAAAAAGGATCCACCCAATTTGAGGACTTGCAGTGCAAACCTCAACTCAGGTTTTTTTTAAAACCTAGTTTGAAGAAATCCTTTTTGGTCAAAATAAAATTTGATAAAAATAGTTTTGGGCACTATTCACATGGCATGATCATTGGGCAAGAGGTTTGGGTCAAGGAAGATGAATATGAAGAGGGATAGAATCTAAGAGTGCCATACACAATAATGAACAAGCAAACAAGCAACAATTCAAAAAGCACAAGCACTGAAAAAGTTTTAATTGGCTCCAAATTTTGTAAATCCACTTAACAAGGTGATACAAACACAGGGTGTGTCAGACCTACCCCCCTTACAAGAATCTCGTCCCCAAGATTCCTAGGCTAAGTGCTAAAAAGATAAGGGAACTCAGATCTAAGATAGTCTTCACGCTCCCAGGTTGCTTCAGCTTCAGTGTGGTTGCTCCATTGGACCTTGAAGTACTTGATAGTGCGGCTTCGGGTGCAGCGCTTGGCTTCATTCAAAATGTGAACTGGCCTCTCACAATAAGTGAGTTCTGGCTAAAGATCGATGGCTTGATCGTCGATGTCCTTGTAGAGGTCGGGGCGGTGGGGAACTTGGAGACGCTTCTGAAGTTGTGACACGTGAAATACGTTGTGCACATCCGATAGCTCGGAAGGTATCTCTAGTTGATAGGCAACTTCTCCTCGTCTTAAGGGCCGATGTATCTGGGTGCAAGCTTTCCTTTGATGTGGAAACGCTTGGTTCCTTTAAGAGGTGTGACTCAAAGATAGACATGATCTCCGTTGTCGAAGCTCACTTCTCGGTGGTGAGAGTCGGCGTGGCTCTTCTGTCTTGCCTTGGTGGTCTTAAGGCGCTCTCGGACGAGTTGAACTTGCTCTTCTACATCGTGGAGGATGTCTGGTCCAAAGACTAACCCTTCTCCGGTCTCTGACCAGTTGAGGGGAGTACGACACTTGCGTCCATACAACACCTCAAATGGTGCCATCTGAAGACTCGACTGATAGCTATTGTTGTAGGAGAACTCGAAAAATGGTCGGCAATCTTCCCACTTGGCTCCATATGCCAAAACACAAGCACAGAGCATATCTTAGAGTATCTGAATTACTCGTTTAGTTTGTCCACCGGTCTAGGGGTGAAAAGCAGTGCTGAAGGAGATCTTAGTTCCCATAGCTTCATGAAACTTCTTCCAGAATCTTGAGGTGAACTGGGTTCCTCGATCCAACACAATTTCCTTTGGAACTCCGTGAAGACTTACGATGCGGTTAATGTAGAGGTTTGCGAGCTGGCTTCCATCATAGGTGGTCTTGACGGGAATGAAATGGGCTATTTTCGTCAGGTGGTCGACAATGACCCAAATAGAATCATGTCCTTTGCTTGACCTTGGCAAACCAGTGATGAAGTCCATTCCGACTTTGTCCCACTTCCATTCAGGCACTTTGAGAGGCTGCAATAGCCCACCGGGTCGCTGGTGCTCATCTTTGACCCTCTGACATATGTCACACTTAGTGACAAATGTGCCTATTTCCCGTTTCATGCCATGCCACCAGAATCTTGCTTTGAGGTCTGGATACATCTTGGTTCCTCCAGGATGGATGGAGTATGGAGTGTCATGAGTTTCTTGCAAGATCAGGCTCTTGAGCTCCTCTTTGTTGGGAACGCAGATGCGATTCCCGAACCATACAACTCCTTTTTCATCCAGTGAGAATCCTGGGGCCTTGCCTGCCTTGATCTTCCTCTTAATGCCTTCAATGCTCTCATGCCCCTTCTGAGCTTCTTTGATATCATCCATCAAGGTAGGCTTTCCTTTGAGGTTGGCGAGGAATCCAGGTGCAACTAGTTCCAAGCCGAAGCTTTCAAGCTCTTCATATAGGGCGGGTATTCTTTCCTTAATCATGGCATTCAAGGAACAAGTCTTTCTGCTTAAGGCGTCTGCTACCATGTTGGCCTTGCCAGGGTGGTATTGAACATAGAGGTCGTAATCCTTGATCAACTCCAACCATCTTCACTGCCTCATGTTCAATTCCCTTTGGGTAAAAATATACTTCAAACTCTTGTGGTCTGCGTATATCTCACATCGCTTTCCTAGAAGGTATTGTCGCCATGTCTTCAAGGCATGATCCACGGCTGCCAACTCGAGATCATGAGTAGCGTAGTTCTCTTCATGAGGACGTAGCTGTCTGGATAGATACGCTACAACTCTACCTTCTTGCATCAGAACACCTCCAAGCCCGGTTCTCGATGCATCACAATATATCACAAACTCCTTGTGAATATCGAGGGTGGCCAAACTGGGGCTATGGTCAATCTCTTCTTGAGCTCCTAGAAGCTTTCCTTGCATGTAGCTATCCATTCGAACTTCTTGTCCTTCTTCAAAAGCTGAGTCATGGGTCGGGCAATGCTCGAGAACCCTTCCATGAACTTGCGGTAATATCCCGCGAGTCCAAGGAAGCTCCTGACTTCCTTCATGGTGGTAGGGGATTGCCATTCAGTCACGGCTTCAATCTTGGCAGGATCCACTGACAATCCTTCTGCAGTCAACACATGACCCAAGAATCCAACTTCATGCAGCCAGAATTCACACTTGCTGAATTTGGCGTAAAGCTGGTGCTCTCGAAGCTTGTCTAGGACCAATCTCAAGTGTTGCTCATGCTCTTCTTCATACTTGGAGATGACGAGAATGTCATCGATGAAGACGACAATGAACTTGTCCAATTACTCCATGAAGACTTTATTCATGAGGTACATGAAGTAGGCAGGGGCATTGGTGAACGCAAATGACATGACCGTGTACTCATACAGGCCATACCGGGTTACAAACGCCATCTTCGGAATGTCTTGAGGTCTGATCTTCAGCTGGTAGTACCCAGACCTGAGGTCGATCTTAGAGAACACCTTGGCCCCGTTCAACTGATCGAACAAGTCTTCAATCTTGGGGAGTGGGTACTTGTTATTTATTGTGACTTCATTGAGAGAATGGTAATCGACACAGAGTCTGATAGCCCCGTCCCTCTTTGACACACATAGAATAGGTGATCCCCAAGGAGAGGCACTAGGGCAAATGAATCCTTTTCTGAGCTGCTTTGCCAATTGCTTCTTCAATTCAGCCAACTCTTCGAACCCCATCCTATAGGGCTTCTTATAGATGGGCCTTGATCCGGGCATAAGCTCAATGATGAACTCAATGTCGTGGTCAGGAGGCATTCCAGGCAGCTCATCAGGAAATACATCTGGGTATTCACATACCACCGGCACTTGATCCATCTCAATTCTCGATAGACAGTTAGCCCGAGGGGCTTGAGTGGAGGCAGGGTTGGGAACATACTTGACTTCCACTCCTTGACTATTGGTCATGGTAATAATCCTCTTGGCACAGTCCAAGAAGCCTTGGTGCTTGGTTAACCAGTCCATGCCTAGGATCACATCCAAGCCTTCTGACTTCAGGACGATAAGGTCTGCTAGGAAATCTACCTCGTTGATGTTAATCTCAATTCCCTTACAACCTATCCTAGACTTCATAACTGATCCCGGGGTTTGTATCAACATACGGCTACCTAGGGGTGTAGGCTTCATGCCACTCTCTAATGCAAACCATTGGGTGACAAAAGAATGCGGAGCTCCACAATCAAACAGTACTATTGCTGGGGTTGAGTTGACGAGGAACGTACCCAGTATGACGTCCGGGTCTTCCAGGGTTTCCTCAGCAGTGACGTGATTCACACGACCCTTGACATTGTTGGGCTGGTTGCAGGGAGCGGGGTTCCTTGGTGGTGCTCCACGGCCTTGACCTTGAGCTAGCGCATTGGGGAGTGAGGCATCTGGCTTCTTGTTAGGACACAACCTAGAGATGTGTCCTGGCTGACCACATCCAAAACAAGCGACTTACCCAGGGTTGTTGTTGTAGTTCCTTCCACCGTTGTTGTTCTTGGGGTTGTTATAAGCTGGCCTGGGATTGGCATACTGCTAAGGCTGGTAGCTCGGACAAGGCGCAGGAGGTCTAGCCTGCTGTGGCTGATAGGTTAGCTTGGCTGGGGCTGGCTGCCAGGGGCGAGGCTTCTGGTTGTTGGAGCTACCCTTGCTGATCATCTTGTGCTTGCGAGTGTCGTCTATGGCATGACGCTTGTGTTCCATCATGAGGGCCTTGTTTACCAGGTCGAAAAAGGTACGATAGTCGCAAACGATGAGCTGATACTGCAGGGTCTGCCGAAGTCCTTCGATGAAGCGTTCCTTCTTGGCAGCCTTCGTGTTGACGTCTTCAGGTGCATACCTTGACAGCAGGTTGAACTTTTGCAGGTACTCCTTGACAGAGCCACTTCCTTGCTTCAGCGCTCGGAATTCTCTCTTCTTGATAGCCATGATCCCAAAAGGAATATGGGTGGTGCAGAATCCTTCCTTGAAGTTATCCCTAGTGATCACACGATCGCCTTGCATAACCTTGAATCCATCCCACCAAGCTCGAGCGGTACCTCCGAGGCAGTGCGAGGCATAAAGCACCTTCTCACGGTCCTCATTGCAATTGACCAGTGCAAGGAGGTCCTCGATGGTGCGGATCCAGTCATCATCATCCAAGGGTTCAGCAGTTTCGGTGAAGGTTGGGGGCGAATTCCTCATGAACTTAGACAGAGTGGAGCGGCCATTACCGTTCCTGCCTTGCTTCTGGTTGTTCACATGGGCCTGAGCCATCTGCGGAATAGCAGCATTGTTGGCTTGGCGTTCCTCCCGGAGAACTTGGATAAACTGAGCTATGGTCGTGTTCTCTGGTGGAGGTGGTGGTGGGGGAATGTTGCCTTGTGGCTGCTCCTGGTGTCCTCCAGCATGAGCAGTCCCGCCAGCTCCCTGTTGCTGGCTTGAGTTGCCAGCTTCAGGGTTGGTGAAGGAGCTATTGCGGGTAACATTCACCATCCTATTTGGAGCAGCTAAGTTAAACAATTGGGATAGACGAGAGGAAAAGCAACAACAGAAAAGCGCGCCTAAGGGGGTCGGCCGAGTGCAATGTGGTAAAACAAAGGTCAAAAGACCAACACATATTTTAAGATAAGATAGACGATGGAGTCGCTTACATGTTGCCTAAGGAAAAAGCGAGACTTGCATCAAAACACAAACAGCAAAACAACCAACAAGTACACATGGTTTCATATGAACCATTATACGGACTTGACTTCGCATGAGGGGTACATGACTGATCCTACCCTAGGGGTTCTCGGACTCAGGTGGTGGAGTGCTCGGTCTCGTAGTCACGCTCCTCTGGGTCTTCTTCCTGTTCATCATCCGAACGGGCATCATTCCTGGTCGAAGGGGTCGGGGAGCAAGGAGGTCCATCCCGATGATGCCTTGTTGGCGGGTCAGTGAAGAGCTCACGGTACTCCTTCGCGCTCATGCGATGACGACGTGTGGGTGCATCTGTAGCTAGGGGTACTCCTCCTCGATAAGCGACGGCTGGTCGTCCCTCAGGGGCTCCATCCTTCTTGATCTTGTCTGGCCTCGTCTTGGGTTGACGAAATAGCTCTTGGGTGTGGTGAAGTTCCTGATGGAGCTTCATGGACTCCTTAATCAGGTTGTGCACCAGACTATTAGCAGAGAGGCTTAAGTAGGTCTGGAACCTGAGTGGTGTGCCATCCTTCTTGGATGGAATCAATGTCCAACTCTCGCCAAGATCATCCTTTTTGAAGGGCAGGTAGCGAGTAGCTGGCTCGTCAGCCATCTCGGGAATGATATCTCGAAGGTGCAGAAGTGCCTTGCGTGCAGCTGTCTCGACTGTGAGTGCCATGGTCTCCATCTGTGGTCCTTCAAAGAACCAACTGGTCGGGGAGTCGTTTGCCTTCACGACCACATCCACGTGGTACTCCTTTGTGACGGCATCGACCCAGTGCTCGTGGTAGAGAAAAATGGGTGGTTGGCGAAACTGGCACTTCTCCAGGCTATCCCCAAGGAGTAAGGGAAAGCCAGTTGTTAGGAAGGCTTCGGGTACGACGGCCATCTACAAAGGTTTGAAGGGAGGAGAGTTAGCAAAGTGTTGTGTGAAGAATTGAAGAGGTAAATAGTACATAATTCTTAAGTATGGGTGCTAGGTGTAGTTATGAAAGCGGTTTTATCCTAACTAACGTCCATGCTAACTAAGGGCTTCCTACAGTCAGGATGGCTCTGATACCAGCTCTGTGGGGACCCCGACTCATGAGTCATGGCCACTGAATGCACGTGTACAGTGATCCCAGAGATCAATGCTCACTGAACACACAAAAGCTGAATAACAAGAGTCTTACATCCACATTTATCGTCTTACACAAATAAAGACCATGGAGGTCTAGTCTTACATAGATAGGGCCACAAGGGCCAAACACTTAAACAGAACAAACATCAGAAATCTTGATCGAATGGGGGAACCCATTGCCATCTTCCTTAATCTACAGGCATTCTGACTGGGAAGCGTCCTAGTTCGCATGTTAGTCACCAACGAACTCTTCACCATACTCCTATTATTCCATGGCTAGCCAATTAAATAACCAGAGGCAAGCCAATGAGTACTTTGAATGTACTCGCAAGCAACCCAAGTTGTGGAACAAGGTAATAATGATGCATGATATAGCACTAAGTAGGTAATTTGCGGAAAGCTAATTTTGAATGCAATGACATGATCAAGTAACTAGGTAAGATGCATCAACACTTGGAAGATATCCATATGAACAAGTTACAGATATCATCATAAGCAGGGGTTTAACATCTCATGTTCATTCATCACATCAAGTCTTCAGACTTGTCTCAAGTATCATACTCCTGTCTCCCCCCATACACACCAAGTTTGCAAAAACATCTGGACATAGTCTAAGCAGCACCACCCAACTGTCCTTGACCATGGACACGGCTATTCGAATAGTTTTACACTCTGCAGAGGTTGCACACTTTACCCACAAGACTCGGGGAACTTCCGTGTCATCCACGACTCGCGGTATATAACATACCCGAGGTAAGCACCCGAACGATGCCTTTCCCCTGTCGGTACTAAACACGAGTCCACTTGATTGGTACCCAGCCCACATGATGTACATCACTTGTAGCATCCATGCAGGGACCAACGGTTTGCCCGGTGCCTGTGAAGACAACGCATGATCGTCCATACCGGCAGGACCCCGTATCGAGAGTGACCATGCCACTCCCGCCACTAGTAATGCGGGCTCCTTGCTAGTACCCACCAAAGTAATCAACAAAGCCCCCTCCCATAAGAGGTATCGTGGTTGTGCATGTAAGGTTGGGATGATCGACAAATCTTAAATCTAATTTGTTTTCGAAAACACACACTCACTTGCTTCGGTACACCACTTCTTTCTTAAGTGGTTACCCAACTGATCATCATCTCCCTCGGGCATTAGTGGCACACGACGGGGTTTTCGAAAAGTCTTTTAAATCATTTGTGTTCCCATCACCATGCATATTCCCGATCCCACTTGCGTAGCATCTACTAGCAACCTTACTACTCCCACCCGCACAACCCTCATAAGGAGGTAGGGTCATGCACGATGCAAGTATCAACAGGAAAGTATCGGAGGCATCCCACCAAAGTGGACACCACATCATCATGATTTATACAACAAAATAAAGTGCTATATGCCATGCAATAAAAGGGTTCATAGTCATGGTTAAAGGGCGGCTTGCCTGGCTCAACAAAGTCTTCGGGGTCTTCAAAATCTTCGGGTCCAACTCTCTCGTCAATAGCACAATCTATCATCACGATAAATGGCGATAAAAATAAGCATCACACAAAAACATAGCACACAAAGATAATATTAAAAATGCTACCCTACTCTGATAAATACTAAAAACTTTACTAAAAATATTTGTTTAAGATTTTGCTATGAATTTTTTTTTTGAAAACTATTTAACACATGCAAAAAGGTGCCATAAACAAGTTTTAAATTAAATCGGTGCATAAAAAGTTTTCAACATTTTTCACAAATGGCAATATTAAATTCTATGGAATATTCTAGGAATTTAGGTGGAAAAATTATTGTCATTGGATTTATTTTTAATCCTATGGGATTTTTAGAAAACCCCACAGGAAAGAAAAGAAAAGAAAAGAGGGAAGGTGGCCTCTGTGCCTGGGCCAGAGGCAGCTAGTAGCTGGGCCGGCCCAGCTGGCCAGCCAGCCAACCACGTACGTGGCCAGGTTCAAACTTGACACGCGGGGCCCGGCTGTCAACGACCGTGAGGGGAGAGAGGGAGCACGGGAGGCGGAGGTAAGAGGCTGACAGGTGGGACCCCCTATCGGGTCCTTCTCCCACCTCGGGGCAGAGAGGGGAGAGCCTCACTGGCGGTGAAGCATGGCACGACGATGGAAGGTGAATTTGGTAACAGGCTCGGGGCTAAGTCGCCATTCCGGAGGAGGTCGAAGAGGCACCGGAGGTGGTCGGAGTCGCCGGCGGCGAGCACCCGTGGCGGAGGGGGCCTCTCCGTGCTGCAAACAGGATGGGGTCGAGGGCGGAACAGGTCAGGAGGGCAAGGGAAAGCTAGCGGGAGGGAAATGGGGACCGGAGGGGCTCCCTACCACGAGAGCGATGACAACCCGAGGCGGTGGCGTCGACCTCGATCCCGAGCACAGGGTGAGAGGGAGGGGCTTGGGCTCTGCTGGTGGTCGATGGGGGTGTAGAGTGAGCTAGAGGAGGGGAGAGAGAGAGGCACGGGAGGCTTAAATATGGGGGGGGGGCAGAACAGCATGGACCCGTGCGCCAGCGAGGTCGTGGCCGAGGCCAGAGGGGAGAGAGAGCCCGCGGGGCTGCTCGGGGGCGTTCCTGGGGTCGGTCTATACCCACGAGAGCTGGAAGAGGGAGAAGGGGACGCGCGTGTGCGAGCCCCACAGTTGGCCGAGAGGGGTGGCATCGGGGACGCGCGGCCACGGGGTGAGAGAGAGAGCCAAGGAGGAGGGGCCCAACACTTTGGAGCGTTGTGGACGTCGAGGGCACCTCGGGGGACAACTTTCCCCATCCCAAGGCTGTCGGGGGCCCTCGGGATGCTCCTGCTACAATGCGGGCATGCACTGTAGCGTGCTCCAGAGCATGCCTTTGGCATGCCATGGCATGCTTGCATGCTCTGGATGCGCTCCTGCATGTCCACTAGCTCTTGGAGGATCTGAAGGTGCCCTAGGAGCTAGGGGAGCTATATAGAAAAGAAAAAAGTGAGGGAGAGGGTAGAAATGTTCCTGCCATGGTGAAACAGAGGGTAAAATGGGGTTTTACCCCATCTATTATTGAGTTGAGAGTGTAGGATTCTTACTGGAGGTGTAAGAGGCGAGTGAGTAACCGTGGTAAAAAATTTAGAGCAAGAGGAATAGTAAAAATTGTGAAAACAATAACTTTACCATTTCACCAGAAGGTGTTTGATGGATGTTTGGGAAAGATAAATTTACCCAATTACTGTGATATTTAACAGGATCAAATGGTGGGTAAAAATGAGATGGATCACCAGGTTTGAGCTCAAATGAGCAAAGTTGACAATAGAAACTTTGTGAACCCTAGAAACTAACAGAATCAAGTTTCTGTAGATCTAGTCATGCTAAGATAATACCCTTGATGCACCACTTAGTGTAGGATCATTATATGGTGATTAGAATATGCCCACAAAGAAGAAGAAGAAGAAGAAGAAGAGGAACAAGAAGAAGAAGAGGAAGAAGAAGAAGAAGAGGAGGAAGAAGAAGAAGAAGAAGAAGAAGAAGAAGAGGAAGAAGAAGAAGAAGAAGAAGAAGAAGAAGAAGAAGAGGAAGAAGAAGAAGAAGAAGAGGAAGAAGAAGAAGAGGAAGAGGAAGAAGAATAAGAATAAGAATAAGAAGAAGAAGAAGAAGAAAAAGAAGAAGAAGAAGACGACGAAGAAGAAGAAGAACAACAACAACAAGAAGAAGACGAATAAGAAGAAGAGAAGAAGAAGAAGAAGAAGACGAAGAAGAAGTTACATATAGAGAGATTTTTCTATCGGGGTTGAATATTTGTGTTGATAAAGTTTAATGTCAATGTGCAGTTGTTTTGTCGCAGCGAGGGTCTGGTGTTCGATGACCTCCCCGTACATTTGACGAGCACCCCTGTTGCGTTTGTTGGTGAGCACAAATGACATCTCCTCCCCTGACCGGAGTTGTTAGAATCGTGACTCAAGTCTTAGAATCTTACGACTTTACGATCCAAACTAGCCCCTCCGATTCTATGATTTTGCTCATAGAATCTAAGATTCTACGATCCTGGTAGTTATGATTCTATGATTCATGATCCTACCAACGGACCTCCGATCCGATTCAAAATCGCGATTCTGACAACTTTGCCCGGCCCCCTTAATTAGCTCGGTTTAGTATGCGTGACCAGTATGCGTCTCCCGTTCGAAAAGGCGACATCTATAAATATGCATGTCTTTGCATATTTATGACTGCCATCATTTCGAATCGTCCAACGTTATCCATGGACAGCCCGAGTATGTGTAGATTGGGTTCATTTTCCCGTATGTTCTGCTCCAGATCCGATGTGGAATTTCGTCACTGCCTCCCAGTTGTTCTCTGGGTACACATCCTCTCTGCTTATTGCCGATACATGTATCAGGAGAACAACGGGGTGGTGCTACCGAAATTCTGCGTCGGATCCGGAGCAGAGCATGGGAAAACGAACCCAATCTACACATACTCGGGTGGGATTAGGACCTATCTCTACCTATTAGCATGTAGGTTGCATGGATGTAATAAAACTGATAAACTTGATTAACGGATGAATATAGATGATGCATTATATATATATAATTCTTGTGTGTTTACTAGGTAGGAAAGATGAGTGATCGTGCTTGGATGTACACCGGTCACCCTAGTCAGAAAGGAATGACCATTGAATGGTTAACAAAAACCAAGGAGTTTCTGAGTGCCGCATTTGCAAATGGCCAGGAAATAACCTGGTGCCCCTGTGTTCGGTGCGACAACCATAGAAAGTGGACCCGGGATGAAATGGGTAAACACTTGCATAAGTGGGGTTTTACGCCTGATTATATGGTGTGGAGATTTCATAGTGAGTCTGCCCAACATGCTAGAGGTGAGGTTGTTCATCGTCGCACTGACGGTCATGGTACCAGGATCAAAGACATGGTGCAAGACTTTGATGATGCTTGGGATTCGGACGATGATATGGAGGAATCTGCAAAGGCCTTCTATGAAATGTTGGAGTCTTCAAAACGTCCTCTCCACGAGCACACTGAGCTTTGTCAGCTAGATGACATCACGCAAGTAATGGCTCTGAAGGCCAAGGTCAACCTAGGCAGAGAATGCTACGACGCGATGATGATGAAATTTGGACACTTTCTACACAAAGGCCATGTTTTGCCAGCAAACCAATACCAGTGTGACAAAATCCTACGTGTGCTTAAGATGCCATATGAGAAGATAGATGCCTGTGAGCATGGATGCGCCTTATTTAGGCTTGAGTATGCGGGCTTGAACTATTGTCCCATTTGCATGTCTTCCAGGTATGTTGTGGTAGAAAACGGTATGGGTGAGAAGAGTTAGACCAAAATCCCAGTTAATTTTCTTCGGTATGCCAATCATACCAAGACTTAAACGTCTTTTCATGGTCAAGAGATGACCAGACAGATGAAGTGGGATAAACTGGGCAAAAGAACCAAATTAGATGCAGATGGGAATCCGATGTTGGGACACACTTCAGACACTTTTGCATGGAAGCACTTCGATGCATTACATAAGGATAAAGTGGCAGATCCAAGGCATCCTCGAGTCGCCATCAGCACGGACGGGTTCGAAGTGTTTGGTATGACGACAACCCAATACATTTGCTGGCCTGTATTTGTCATTCCACTCAATCTCCCCCCGGAGAGATTATGAAAAGAAAGAACATTTTCTTGACGTTGATAATTCCAGGGCCCAACTATACGTGGAAGAATATGAATGTGTACATGCATCCACTTAAGGATGAATTGCAAGAAGCTTGGGATAATGGGATCAATACATATGACGCCGTTTCCAATTTTTTTTTAAAATACATCTGTGGTACATGTACTCGACGCATAACTTGCCGGCGTATGCGCTATTCAATGGCTGGTGTGTGCATGAAAGGTTCCCATGCCCCCACATGTAAGGCAGCTCTTGAGTTTCGTTGGCTGCAGGCAGGTTGCAAGTATTCTTGCTTCGACTTGCATAGACAGTTCCTGGATCCTCGCCATAAGTTCAAAAAAGACAAGGAGAATTTCATGAAAGGTAGAGTTGTCAAAAACTCTGCACCATCTGCATTGATAGACCAACAGACCCTGGATCTGATAAACGCTCTCGAGCTGGATCCAATACGTCCAGGGTATTTCGAAGGGTATAATACGAAATACGCCTGGACTCACAAGATATGCTTGTGGGATCTTCCTTACTTTAAAGACCTCCTTTGCCCACACAACATCGATGTGATGCACACTGAAAAGAATATCACCGAGGCCCTTTTTGGTACATCGTTCGGCATAGAGGGAAAGACAAAGGATAATCCTAAGTCTAGAGTCAATCAGGAGGCTCTATTTGGTAGGTCGTTACAAAACATGCGACAACCATTAGGAAAGAAGAACTGGAGGAACACAAAGGCATGGTTCAATCTTGGAAGGCCAGCTATGAGGGAAATGCTCTTGTGGGTGAAAATGCAGTTGATATTCCCCGATGGGTATGCAATGAATCTAAAGAGGGGATCAAGTCTTGAGAAATTGAAAATATTTGGTCCCAAGAGTCATGATTGGCACATATGGCTTGAGTGGGTAATGCCGGTCGATGAGGATATGTACCTAGGGTAGGGTCCTAGGCCTGACCTACATACCCTACCTAAGAACGCCGCATCGGAAGACTTAAAGATCACAGGAAAGATCCTGACTGGATTCTTCATGGCGCTCAAGACACTCGACGAGCAATCCACTCGGAAGCTTCTTCCTCCACTCGACGGTCACCTGTCACTCGGAAGACCTCACTTCCAGTCAATGCCAGAAGATCAGAAGCCACCCCTAGGAGGCTAACAGGCAGGCGTTAGGCCAGTCATCATTCGTAGCAATTATGATGTACGTTACCAGTAACGCTAGTCTTTATACCCACGATCGGACCCTTGGATGCCTGGTAATTATGAGGGGCAGCGAACTCTATATAAGCCACCCCTCCCCTCTGGCACAAGGGTTCACAACCATTGTAATCACTATTCTCCACATGACAAAGCTCCAGAGCACTGAGACGTAGGGCTGTTACCTCCACGAGAGGGGCCTGAACTCATACATCCATGTGTACATCCTCGCCGTAGCTAGGACTCTACCCTCTCCTTTCGTACCCCTACCTTTTACGGGAAGGTTTGTTCCCACGATAGTTGGCACCCACCGTGGGGCAAGCGTCTAAGCAACTTCCGGTGAGGTTGCATTTTTCACCCTTCGATATGTCTTCCGCACGAGCTCCTGTGACGTGTTGCTGTGGCAGCCATCGACTTTGTATTCGTCGACTTTGCCTGCTATTCGTCGTTGCAAGGATCCGATCGCTCACGACTCCAGCGCTGGGTCAAGCATGCAGCAGCTCGCCAGATTTCTTCTCCATAGATTGCGGCGATCGAGCCCACCGAGTCCCTTCACAGTGTATTCGAGTCGGACTCCATTCAGACTGACGTCCCTTTCGAGTGCGAGAGCTGCGATCCTGTTGTAGAGGTCCTGAGGGCTGGCTCTCATCACGATAGGCATATTCGAGTCGGACTCCGTTCAGTCTGACGTCCCATCGGGCTTCGGCCACGATAGGCGGGAAGTTGGCAGACCATCGAGTGAACAGCCGCGTTGCGATGGGGAAGTCCTTCATACTCCCAGCGTCGGTACGACCGCCAAGGCCCAGGCCTTGGAGGCCACGCACATACGGCTTGAAGAGCTTCAAAGAGAACTCGACGTCGCGCTCGTTAGCGTCCACCAGTTTCCAGTTGACGTCAGTGACAGCTATTTCCGACTGGCTCTCACAACAATGTTGAGGTATACCGTACTCCTGTGTTAAACATTGCAGCTGCTGCTAGGATAGCAGATTCTATTCAGCCGTCATGGTCAGAGGCTGGTAGAGGGTTGATGCAGATTAGAGCTTTTCTGGATGCAACGCAGCGTCAGAATTCTATTGTTTCACAGTAGTGCAATAGGATTCATAGTAACTCACCCAGGGCTGAAACAGTCCAGTCGACATATAGCCCTGGATTGCCCTTGCGCCGCAGGGGCAGAGGTTTTTGTGAAGATCAGGTCAGAGATCAGTTTCACCGTGACTACCATCGTCGAGTGCCCACTCCTCTGCAGGGTGGTCCGCACGTGTCCCGGCACCAGGACGAAAGACGCTCATTCGGTGATGAGCGGAATGCAGGGTTTGACTCTCGTGATCTCCTCGCTCAGAGGCAGATTGACAGAGGCAAAGCCCATAGAGATGGTCTGGACAGAGATATTCCGAGTGGCAGCACAACTAACTCCAGGCTGGCGGCTGGGATGGGGAAGTTTTCTAGCGA
Organism: Hordeum marinum; assembly: GCA_022496015.1. Lineage (NCBI taxonomy): Eukaryota > Viridiplantae > Streptophyta > Magnoliopsida > Poales > Poaceae > Hordeum > Hordeum marinum. Next base: position 47,470,098 of record CM039676.1, read on the forward strand.
GTCAAAGCCGGAGACTTGGTTGGATGATTACCGAGTGGCTGTCCAAATTGGTGGTGGCAATGATAATTTCGCAATGAAACACTTGTCCTTGATGTTGGATGGTTCGGCTCGTGCATGGCTAAAACGCTTGGCTCCATCCAGTATATATTGCTGGGAAGTTCTCGCCCGAGTGTTCGTCAGAACTTTCGAGGGAACTTGCAAGCGTCCTGCCGGGCTGGTTGATTTACATCATTGTGTTCAGAAGCCCAATGAGACCTTGAGAGATTACATTCAGTGCTAGTCCACTCTACATCATACAGTGGAAAATGTTTCCGAACATCATGTTGTTTGTGCTTTCAAGGCTGGTGTGAAATACAGGGAGCTTTACTTGAAGTTCGGTCGAACAGGAAAAATATCGTGTAGCAAGATGATGGAAATCGCCACTCGGTATGCCAATGGCGAAGAAGAAGACCGCCTCGGCAGCGGCAAAGGAAAGGCGGTCGACAACGAAGCCAGCGGCAATTCCAGTCAGAAGCAGAAGCGGAAGGCTGAAGGCCCTTCTCAGGCAGAGGCGGCCGCTCTAGAGGCCCAAGGAAAGAATAAGGGGAAGGCCAAAGGTGAGTTTGTCCCCAAGAAAGGAAAGAATCAGTCGGGGACTGATGTCCTGGATTTATCGTCTGCAATTCACACGAGGAAAGATGACGAGGGCAACTTGATATTGGGCAAGCATACCACTCAGCAGTGTTGACTGCTCATTCAGCAGTTCAAAGAGACTCCGTCGAGTGAGAAGACTCATGAGAAACATGATGAAGACAAAGAAACGCTCCCAGATGTCACCACTACACTAATGATTTTTGCTGATGTCGAAAGTAAGAGTCGGCTGAAGGTCATCAACAGAGAAGTCATCATGGCTGTCCCTACCACCCCACCAACCTCAAGTGATCGCCGTATGCTGACATGTTTGACCAAACAGATCATCCGGCTCATGTGGCCACTCCCGGTCGACAGGGTTTGGTGGTGGATCCGTTTGTGGGGGGCACTCGGCTCCGAAAGGTCCTCATGGATAGTGCAACGGCCTGAACATCCTCTATGCAGATACCCTTAAAGGGATGGGCATTCCGATGTCTCGACTGAGTGGGAGCAATATGCAATTTCACGGGGTGATCCCCGGGAAGAAGGCCAAGTCAATCGGCCAGATCGCATTGGATGTGACATTCGGAACAGATAGAAATTTTCGAAAGGAAAAGTTGACATTTGAAGTCGTGGATTTCCAAAGTGCTTATCATGCCATTCTGGGTCGGCCCATGTATGCTCGCTTCATGGCCCGTCCATGTTATGTGTATCTCAAGTTGAAGCTGCTAGGTCCTAAGGGTGTGATTATGGTTAGTGGCAATCGACAGTGGGCCAAAGAGTGCCTCCAGCAAGGTTCCAAGATCGTCGATCACCAGATGGCCATGGTTGAGCTGGAAGAATACAAGAAGAGTGCTGACCCTGTAGATTTGCTGCGCGCTAAGAAGCATGCTTCCGAGTCAGCATTTCAGTCGGCAGGAGAAGTGAAGAAAGTGCACATTCACCCGACAGATCCAACTGCCGCTCCGACCAACCTATCATCAACACTCGACAGCAAATAGGAAGCTAAGCTCATCCAGTTCCTCCGTAAGAACTGGGATATCTTCGCATGGAAGCCTACTGACATGCCGGGAGTTCCCAAGGGTCTGGCTGAGCACCGAGTGAGAGTTGATCCGAAGGCCAAACCCGTCAAGGAGCATTTGCGCCGATCGGCAGCAAAAAAGCGTAAAGCAACCGGTGAAGAGGTGGCTCGTCTCTTGCAAGCCAAGTTCATTCGGGAGTTTTACCACTCCGAGTGGCTCTCGAATGTTATCATGGTTACCAAGAAGGACAAGTCGCAACGTATGTGTATTGACTTCAAGCATATCAATCGGGCCTGCCCGAAAGATCATTTTCTGCTCCCCCGCATAGATCAGATTGTTGACTCGACTAAGGGATGCGAGCGTTTATCGTTTCTTGATGCTTACTCTGGGTACCATCAGATCCGTCTGTTTGGCCCAGATGAAATAAAAACAGCCTTCATCACCCCTTTCGGGTGTTTTTGCTACATCACCATGCCATTCAGTTTGAAAAAGGCCGGCGCTACTTTCATGCGCATGATTCAGAAGTGTTTACTCGACCATATCCCTCAGAATGTCGAGGCGTATATGAATGATATCGTTGTCAGGTCCCGCAAAGGTTCTGACGTGCTGGCTGACTTGGCCGAGACATTTGCCAATCTGAGGAGATACAACATAAAGTTGTATCCGGCTAAGGGTACTTTCGGCGTCCCTGGCAACTAGTTACTCGGTTTCCTTGTTGCCGAACGTGGGATCGATGTCAACCCTGAGAAAATCAGCGCCATTACCCGAATGAAGACTCCCGTGCAAGTGCACGATGTTCAGAAGCTCACGGGTTGCTTGGCAGCATTGAGTCGATTCATTTCTCATCTCGGTGAGAAGGCATTGCCTTTGTATCGACAGATGAAGAAGTCAGATACGTTCGAGTGGACTCTAGAGGCTGAAGCAGTGTTTGTCGAGCTCAAAACCCTGCTCTCTACCCAGCCGGTGCTTGCTGCTCCTCATAGCAAAGAGCCATTGCTCCTGTACATCATAGCCACTAATCAGGTCATCAGTGCAGTGTTAACCATCGAGCGAGAAGAGGAGGGCAAGGCTTACAAAGTCCAGCGCCTAGTTTATTATGTGTCTGAAGTTTTGACCCCCTCGAAGCAAAGATATCCACACTACCAGAAGCTGGTTTATGGTATTTACCTGCCAGCAAAGAAGGTGGCACATTATTTTCAAGACCACTCGATTTCAGTCGTCACTGATGCTCCGTTATCCAAGATTCTTAACAATCGGGATGCAACTGGTCGAGTGGCTAAGTGGTAAATTGAACTCCTATACTTTGACGTCAAGTTTGAAGCCAAGAAAGCGATCAAGTCTCAGGCACTCGCAAATTTTATGCCCGAGTGGATTGAACAGCAGCAACCAATCCAGGTTCACTCGGCACACTCGACCATGTTCTTTGACACCTCTAAAATGTTGAATGGGTCTGGTGCTGGCGTGGTCTTGATATCTCCGAAGGGCAACAAACTCTGTTACGTCTTGCAGATCCACTTCGATTCCTCCAACAATGAAGCTAAATATGAAGCACTTTCGTATGGGTTGCGCATGGCTATCTCACTCAGCGTCAAACGCCTGATGGTTTATGGCGACTTAGATTTGGTGGTCAATCAAGTGATGAAAGAGTGGGACGTTCGAAACCCCGCCATGTGGATACTGCAGTGTTGTTAGGAAGCTGGAGAAGAAGTTCGAAGGTCTGGAACTTCATCATGTTCCCTGAGTGAAGAATCAAGCAGCTGATGATCTAGCAAAGATTGGATCAACTCGACGACCTGTCCCCAACAATGTGTTTTTAGAACATCTCCATACTCCTTCGGTACAGGAAGATCCTTTCACCGAAGAGCCCCCGCAAGCTATGAGCTCCACCGATCCGACTGAAGTTGATGTCCCTGCAGTAATTGATTTAGTTATGGAGATTTTCGTCGTCATTCCCGATTGGACGGTGCCATATATTGCATATATCCTTAGACAAGAACTCCCTGAAGATGAGACAGAAGCACGATAGATTGTGCGCAGGTCGAAAGCTTTTACCGTGATGGGAGAGCAACTGTTCAGAGAAAGCGCGACTGGCGTAACACATCGTTGTATTTCCCCTGAAGAAGGTCAAGTGATTTTGGATGAAATCCACTCAGGAACTTGTGACCATCATGCGTCCTTGCGGACAATCGTCGCTAAAGCTTATCGAGCTAGTTTCTTCTGGCCACGGGCTAATGAAATGGCTAAAGACATTTGTTGATCATTGTGAAGGGTGCCAGTTCTATGCAAACTTGTCCCACAAGCCGGCGTCTGCTTTGAACACATTCCCCCTTGCCTGGCCGTTTGCTGTTTGGGGACTAGACATGATTAGTCCCTTTTGGACCGGAAAGGGTGGATTCACTCATTTGTTGGTCGCAGTCGACAAATTTACAAATTGGATAGAGGCCAAGCCGATAAAGAAGTTGAACTCTCGCACGGCGGTCACATTCATGAGGGAAAGAATCTTCCGGTATGGCGTTCCTCACAGCATCATCACGGATAATGGCACCAACTTTGACTTGGAAGAATTCAGAAACTTCGGCACCTCTCAAGGCACTCGGGTGGATTATGCATCTGTTGCACACCCCCAAACTAATGGTCAAGTCAAGCGAGCTAACGTCCTCATCCTTAAAGGTTTGAAACCTCGCCTCATGCGCGACTTGGACCATGCCGTTGGAGCCTGGGTGACAGAATTACCATCTGTTTTATGGGGCCTGAGAACAACTTCTAATCAGTCAACTGGTCGGGCCCCTTTTTTCCTGGTCTAAGGAGCCGAAGCTGTACTGCCGAGTGATTTGTTTCACAACTCTCCCCGAGTGGAAATCTATTCCGAAGCCGAAGCTGAACAAGCGAGACAGGATGGCGTCGACCTCCTAGAGGAAGAGCGAGAGATGGCTCTAATTTGGACCACGACTTATCAGCAAGATCTATGGCGTTTCCATGCGAAGAATGTCAAGAGTCGATCATTCCACGAGGATGATTTGGTGCTCCGAGTGGATCAAAAGCGACCCCACAAGCTTGCTCCAGTGTGGGAGGGTCCCTTCATCGTCACCAAGGTGTTGAACAACAGAGCTTATCACTTGTACAACCTCAAGAAGCAGATGTACGAACTGCGAGCCTGGAACACAAATCTGCTCCGACATTTCTATACTTAGGAACCGAGTGGTTTTGATGTAATAAAGATATTTTAGAACATGTTATGTATGCAAGTGTGACCTCTGCAGCCTTTTCATCGACTCTGGTCAAGTGATGGGGTCACTCCGAGTGATGAGCAATCCTCACACCCGCGGGCTTAGCTACATGTTTTTCTCTAAGTTAAAAACCTTGCCGAGTGGATAGCAGTCCATTCACTCGGAGACTTAGTTGCGAACCAGTCTTTGCCTAAGTTCAAAACTACTTAGAATTTTGAGCAATTCTCACACCCCGGGGCTTAGTTGCGAACATGTTTTCGCCTAAGTTAAAACCTTGCCGAGTGGATAGTAGTCCGTTCACTCGGCGACTTAGTTGCGAACCAGTCTTCACCTAAGTTCAAAACTACTCCGAGTGTTGAGCAATCCTCACACCCGGGGGCTTAGCTGCGAACATGTTTTCGCCCAAGTTAAAAACCTTGCCGAGTGATGACCAATCATCACACCTAGGGGCTTAGCTGCGAACATGTCTTCGCCTAAGTTAAAAACCCTGCTAAGTGGACAGTAGTCCGTCCACTCGACGTCCTAGCTGCGAGTCAGTCTTTGCCTAGGTTCGAAAATATTCCGAGTGTTGAGCAATCCTCACACCCGGGAGCTTAGCTGCGAACATGCTTTTGCCTAAGGTAAAAACCCTGCCGAGTGGATAGTAATCCATCCACTCGACGTCCTAGCTGCGAATCGGTCTTCGCCTAGGTTCGAAAATATTCCGAGTGTTGAGCAACTCTCACACTTGGATGCTTAGCTATGAACCAGTTTTCGCCTAAGTCAAAAAACAAATTCAGGCAAACAAACGATTAAAGGCCAAGTGTAGATAAATTCAAAAGTTCCATCGCGGATAAATGTTTCGCGAGCAAACAAAAGTGCTCAGGCTTAAGACCTGAATGAAGTTTTAAAGCTTATACAATTCCACTCGGCATACCGAGGCAAATAAAGTTTTTCTCAAAGACCATGTTTCTCAAGCACCCGACGGGCTGGCGGGCTCGACAAACGTGTCCAAGTCGATTCCATCTGCGATCCTTGTGGCTGCGTCGATGAAGGTCTCCATGAAATATTCAAATTGGAGTTTCTTCGTGTTCATCACTCAGAGCTCCTTCAATTTTTCCTCCCTTGCCTCCTTGCAATGGACCCTTACAAGGGAGAGCGCCACGTCAGCTCCGCAGCGGGCGGCAGATTTCTTTCGGGCCTACACTCGACTGGGAAGATTGTTAATGCATGCCATCATGGATGTAAGGTCAAGTTGAAGAGTGTCTTCGGGCCACAGTTCCTTGTCGATCCTTTCCATCACAGTTTTCAGTCGGAGGACATATGCTTGGACACCTTGGAGCCTGACGTTGAGTCGGAACATGTTCATGGCCACTGCGTCTCCAACTGGTGACTTGGTGGGATCTAAGTTGGGCTCAATCTCTTCAGTTTCTTTTTCAAAGTCCTGGCAGAATTCTATTGGAGAGAAGGAATGGGAGGAGGATTAATGAGATGCAGTCATCAAGGATTTTATGAAAGTTCAATCGACAGAGATACCCACCATCGAGCATGATGTACGTCTTCCTCCCGAACTCCCCCAAGTGCTTCTACAAGCCATTGCTCCTCTTGGTTAGTTGTTCAGTTTTCTTGATGAGCTCCACCCGTTCCTGTTTCAGCTTAGAGTTTTCCACCTCCATCTTCTTGGCGGCGGCCAACTTCTGATCAGCAGCTTCAGTCTTTTCCCTCGCCACCCGTTGGGCATCAGCAAGCATCTTGTCCTTGTCCTCCAGCGCCTTCTTCATGGTATCTAAAGAAATAACATTGTTGAGTCGCGCTTGGAGTCAATGATTTTCATCGCGTACGTCTGTTCGAGTGAAAACACTCGGTTCAAAGCATGGACAGTGAGGATAAGAATGCATTGGGTCGACAGAATTTACCTCCCAGAGTTTTCAGTTCAGTCCGCACTCGCTCCAAACTACTGTTAGAGACCTCCAAGTCCACTCGCAGCTTGTTCCTTTCATCTTCAAGGTCCTTGTACTATGCGCCAAGTTTGCAAGCTCTCTGAAATCAACAAAGAAAGAAATTCAGTCGACAAGAAATACCTACACTCCCGAGTGCAGAAGGCCAAAAATAGTCGACTGTGCCGTGCGCCCCACCCCGCCCCACTACCCTGAACTAGCGTCATATCATGGTTGATGAAATGATATCCATGAAATGCACATTTTGGGGAAGAGGAATTCAAACAAAAATCCACCCGACATGTCGAGTGGCACGTGTACTCCGCGTACTGTAAACAACCTAGAGTTCAAACTGGTTCCTATCAGACCCCCGCCAGTGCAAGCACTCGTAGGTGGCTAGGGGACTACACCCAGTGGGTGCACTCAGAGTGCCCCCACCAGAGCTGCTAAAACTCGATCCGCCGAGTGACCCGTCAACCCCACGTGGCTCCTTTATGGTGTCATATCAGGGTTTATGAAATAATATCCATGAAACCTACAAGGTAGCCTCGGTGTGGGAACGGTTAAGAAAAATAAAGTACACTCGACATGTCGAGTGAGAATCGTACTCCGCGTATGGCAGAAGCCCCGAGTTCATGTTTTTAAGACTACTGCTCATCGTCTACGAACAACAATAGCCTCGAGGACTACACCTAGTGGGTGCACTCAGCGTGCCCCCACTAGAACTACTAACTCTCGATCTGTCAAGTGGCAGAGAAATAAAGAAAAAATGTGCGCAAGCATATGAATATCGTCTCTTTACAGACCCCTGCCAATGCAAGCACTTGACAGCGGTCTCGGGGACTACACCCAATGGGTGCACTCAGAGTGCCCCCACTGGACATGCTAACGCTCGATCCATCGAGTGATCCCCGCCCCACTACCCTGAAGTAGCATCATATCATGGTTGATGAATGATGTCCGTGAAACCTGCAAGGTAGCTTCGGGGTGGGACGGCTAGGACAAAACTTTGTTTGACATGAAACTCTAAGACCCTTCCAGTGCAAGCACTCGACAGCGGTCTCGGGGACCACACCTAGTGGGTGCACTCAGCGTGCCCCCACTGGACCAAAACCTACTCGATTAAGACCTGATCTATTCGAGTGGAGAACTTTCAAATATTCTATAAGCAGAAAGCAAACACCCAATGGGTGTACAATCAAAGAAGACAAGAATTCAATCAGAAATGTACTTACAATCGAACTTACTTGGACATTGGTGCGAAGTGCTGTGCTGGCATCGTAAGCCAACTTTCTGGCCTCGTACGCCTCCTTGGTGCGCAACATCATCTGCTCCGCCTGGATCATAGCTTCCTTTGCAGCCTTGGTCTGATCTTCCGGGATGCGGTGCAGAGGAAAAGAAGTTACCGGCAGGATTGGCATAGTGGCTGGGGCAGTTGAGGTAGTCTAAGCTGGTTCGGTTGGAGTCGACGTCACGATGGTTGAAGCATCCGGTGGATCACTCGACAGAGGCACCACAGGATCGACTTTGAGCCGTGTCGAGTCACTTATCCCCTGGGAGGATTCATCAGTCGACTGTTGAGGCGTCTGTGCTGATGGAGTCCTTCGGGTGCGTATACGTGGGGTGCCTAAGGTCTCACCTTCACCTCCCGTACCCCGAGGTTTTTTGTCATCATCTTCCACTTGAATGATTTCTGCAAATGTCAATCGACAATGTTGACTCTTGCAATCGACGAATCCCATTCGAGAAGTAAAACTAAGTAAAGATTTGTTTACCTCTATGGGAAGTGGCCGTGTCAGCAGTATCCACATACATTGCTTCCCCTCCATCCCGTGGTAGCCGCTCTGGTAGATCAAACGACACCCGGTCAACAAGAATTCGAAGTCACAATCTACAACGAGAGTTGAAAGTAATCACTTACGTGGAGACGACGGGCACAACCATATTCATGCGGGGCAGAGCTTTGCGAGGTTTTGCCACGTTGGGCTTGGGCTGCATCGCCGATCGTTCACTTGACTCGATGGTCAAGGGTCGGCTTCGCTTCGGGTTCTTTTCACTCGGAACCGGGGCCTTGTCCGCAGCAGTTGCAAGGTCTTGACGAGACTTGGAGCAGCGCTTGGTGCATGGAGGGGACTCAACTTACTCCTCATTCTCACCCGAGTCTTCATATTCTTCCTCACTGTCATAAGAGCCGTCGGCGTCCATGCTGCCGCCCTCGCTCTCCCCTCCGTCTTCAGGCTGGTTCCCGTTAGGCATGGGCAAGTACATGTGCATCCACTCCTGCATAGTTCAAACAATGAAGTCAGTCAACAAGTTAATCAATCACTCGACAGTATAGTAAGTCAGTCGACAGGGTGTAATTTACCATATTCTTCGGCAGATTTTCGGCTGAGTAAGGTCGAATCCTCTTGGCTCGCAAGGGATTGTCACAAGCTCCGGTGATTCTACGAAGCCACTTCTTGACAGTTGACTGTGAGACCTCTTCTGGATGCGTCCGGGTCGAGTCTTCGGGGCCTACATAATGCCACATGGTGAGGTCCCTGGCCTGGAGTGGATGGATCCGTCGACTGAGGAATGTCTCCAGGAGATCCATGCCAGTCACTCCACCACGGACAAGTTTCACTACAGATCCACCAAGATTCCCACTTGGATTTTTTCTCCTTCTGACACCTTTAAGGACTTGGGGATGGTAGGACGATCAGATGTGAAAGGGGAAAGACCAGTTGACATATTGGGAGAAGCTACATCTTTGCAATAAAACCATGTCGACTGCCAGCCTTTAACAGATATAGGAAAGGTCATGGGAGGAAAGGAGCTACGAGATCTCTTTTGGATTCCTAGACCGCCACCCAGCTGCATTACATGAGTCTTTCCATCCTTGGGGAGGGCCTTCTTTATAGCCTGAGACCTAACAGTGAAAACGTGCTTGAACAATCCCAAGTGAGGAGGACAGCCCAGGAAGTACTCACACCAGGTGACGAAAGCAGACAAGTAGGATATGGCATTCGGCGGAAAGTGGTGGAGCTGAGCTCCGAAGAAGTTCAAAAACCCTCTAAAGAACGGATGGGGTGGCATGGAAAAACCTCTTTCGACGTGGGAGAGGAGAAGAATCCGCTCCCCTTCACACGGCTCCGGCTTGCGCTCTCCCTCCGAGAACCTCCAGGCGCCATCCGCCACAAGCCCATCGGTGACAAGATTCTCAACGTTTGCGCGGGTGACCACCGAGGGGAGAAAGTCCCCCTGGATGCACCCCGACGGCGCGGTGAACCGAGAGGTCGAGGGCTTCTTGCCCTTGCCCTTCGTGTCTCCCTTCTTGGCGCGCTCCAACTTGTCCATGGCCCCCTTCGTCATTGCGGCGACAGAGCTCATCGGAGCAGAGCGAAGCGGAGTGCTGGAGACAAGGGAGGCGGAGGAAGAGAGGAAATTGGGGGAAGGTATTGTACAACCCGCAACGCCTCAGGATTTAAACCCCGCTGAGTGTCTCACTGACTGGTGGACCCGGGAGATCCCCGTATATCCCTACCGCAGACGACGCCCTGTATGTGGCGAAAGGAGTGGCGCGGAAATCGAGGCGTCATGCCCCCACTCACTCTGGTCATTGGGTCATCATCGTAGATGCGCGTGCTTCCCAAATTTTCATATCCCGCAAGATCCGGGCCTGACAGACCGACCCGTCACCTCCAAAGATTCCTTTAGTCCACTCAGAACAAGATTGACGTTGAACATTCACTCAAGCACTTTCAGGGCTGAATCTATCCGGGCGAATGACGAAGAGTCCAGTCGACGCATGTTCAGTTGAAGCCCCAAATATCATTCGGAAGATTTGGTGCCTTGTTCTGAACTGGCATCGATACCCTCCTTTTTCACCACTCGAACCCTGATCCATTCGGGGGCTAATGAAGAGGATATGTACCTAGGGTAGGGTCCTAGGCCTAACCTACATACCCTACCTAAGGACACCGCATTGGAAGACTTAAAGATCACCGGAAATATTCCGACTGGATTCTTCATGGCGCTCAAGACACTCAACAAGCAATCCACTCGGAGGCTTCTTCCTCCACTCGACGGTCACCTATCACTTGGAAGACCTCACTTCCAGTCGACGCCAGAAGACCAGAAGCCACCCCTAGGATGCCAATAGGTAGGTGTTAGGCCAGTCATCATTAGTAGCAATTATGATGTACGTTAACAGTAACGCTAGTCTTTATACCCACGATTGGACCCTTGGATGCCTGGTAATTATGAGGGGCAGAGAACTCTATATAAGCCACCCCTCCCCTCTGGCACAAGGGTTCGCAACCATTGTAATCACTATTCTCCACACAACAAAGCTCCAAAGCACTGAGACGTAGGGTTGTTACCCCCACGAGAGGGGCCTGAACTCATACAACTGTGTGTGTATCTTCGCCGTAGCTAGGACTCCGCCCTCTCCTTTCGTACCCCTACCTTCTACTGCCAGGCTTGTTCCCACGACACCGGTGATGTTGCGTGGCTTTATCCCTAAGGATGAATGGCTAGTACTGGCAGAGCTGAGCTATTTCTTCTGCGCTCTTTATGCGAAAGAATTGTCACGTGATGTGCTAGATGAACTGGAAGAGTTGGTGTCGGAGTTGATATGCAAGTTAGAAAAGATATTTCCACCAGGCTTCTTTAATCCAATGCAACATTTGATTTTGCATCTCCTAACCAAGGCAAGATTGGGGGGGGGGGCGTGCAAAATCGTTGGTGCTTTGGAACTGAGAGGATGCAGAATTCGCTTTGAGCAAAATGTAAAAATAAACGTAGAATTGAAGCATCGATGGCCGAGGCATTCATTACCGAGGAGGCAGCAAACTTCATGACAGCACACTACGAAGCCATGAATCATCATTTGCATAATCCGAAGCCTCGGTACAATGATGGCGATCGTGAAAAAGTTCGATCCAACCTTAGCCTATTCCAAGGGAAACTCACACCATCCGATGCTTCGAAAGCAATAACGTTGGATGTCGAAGAATGGCGGACCATTACGTTGTATATCTTCAACAACCTTATAGAAGTGCGGCCGTACATCAAGTAAGTTCTCAGTACATTGTTTTGCAACTTCTAATTCCTTTGAACTGCTCTTATTTCCGGATATGTGATACATATGATACGTCGCCAAATTCTCGGATGGAGCAGTGATCCAAAACGATTCCATCAAAGAGTAAGAGCTTCGGGCAAAGCTTGGAGGCGGCTATCCCGGTTTCATCTCTTAGTTAAAACAAATGGTAATTTCCATTGGACTATTTCATTTCTTCGTCTAGTTTGCGGCTAATGCAACAATCCTTTCGTATCAAACTTGTAGGCTAATTCAGAGTCTATGGACGCCGACTTGAGACAAGTCGCTAATGGTTTTGACTATAAGGTCCGTTCATTTGAGAAATACGGCATCAATGAGTATTGCTTTCGTACTTTTGGCAAAGAGCTATCTATGGCCGACCGAAAGTCTACAAATTGTTGTGTCTCCGCTGTCGGCGAAGGAGGTGTCGAGTATTGTGGAAGAGTTGAAGCAATTTATGAACTTATATTCTTTGGTGATAACAGACCAAATGTCGTAGTCTTCAAATGTTATTGGTTCCAGCCGAAGGAGACTAGAAGGACTCATGAGCATATAGGGCTAGTTGAAATCAAACAAAGCACCCATTTAGATGTTCCCGATGTCTATTTTATGGCTCAATAGGCGACCCAAGTTTTCTGTCTACCGTGGGCCTGCCAAACTGATCCAAACCTGAAAGGTTGGGATGTCGTTTATGATGTGTCGCCACATTTTAGACCACCTCCCCTCAATGAAGATGATTATGAACCTCATATTAACCCAGACACATATGAAGGAGAATTCTTCCAAGAAACACGTCTTTCCAAAAAAACATTTCAAGAACCGCTCTACCTCACCCCAGAACATTGAGGTAGACAGTGACAGTGAATTTGACTTCACCCCTGAGCCGGAACAAGAAGAGACGGAAGAAGAAGAGGTTACTGTTGCGGATGACCTCTCAATGCTAGATGGATTACATAAAGGAGGCCTTCCACATGTTGCTCGCGATAGTGATGATGATGCATTTATTAATGATAGTGATGATGATGATGCATTTATTGATCACGGAGCATATATAGACGATGAAGATTACTATTAGTTCATGTCAGGTATACATGATGATGATACACTCAAATTATATATATACATATTACTATTCATGTCGGTATTCAATTTTTTTATGTTGTACTAATTTCGTTTACTCGTTTTCATGGCAGGTGTTGAAATATGGTGGGCGCGGGTCGAGAGCGATCCGAGGATCCTTCATCGGCGCTGGTGGGAGGGGTACTTCCATTCCACCCCAAACTCTCTAGAGAGTGTTGTACGACAGTATTGGGTCACCCGAGGGAACTTCTTCGTTGGTGAAGTTGCCCACAAGGAGAGGAGGTTGGGGGAAGAAGAGAGCTCCTAAAGCTACACGTGGTGGCTGCGGGAGAGGTACGAAGGCTGCTACGCCTTCCTTGTTGCCACCCCCAGCTGATTCACCAGAGCACATGACTACTACGATGGACTCGTCTAAGGTGGAGGCTAAAAGGACTCCTGTCCACGAGCCTCGGGTTGACGATCCTTATGTCCCAGACGCTTCGACCCGCGAGACTCCTGTGCTAGACGCCTTGTCTCGCGAGACTCCTATGCCAGACACTTCGTCCTACGAGACTCCACAGGCTTCCACCGGATGGGATACCTGGCCGGATCTGGATCAGCAGGAGCCGAGTGGCCATGCTGATGGTGGCGGGAATCCGCTTTCTGATAGCGGAGACGAGGTGGTTGAGGGTACCGTCTACCAGTGTGGGTGTACATGGCTCCCGCCCGTGCCGGTGACCCGCGAGTAGAGGTGGCTGATTAAGCCTGAGTCGCTAAAGTAAGTGTGTTTACTCTTTCTAAACCTTTTGCCTTCATGTTTCTTCACATATCTAATGCATTGGCTTTGTCATACTTCAGGGGTTGGATTCACGCTAAGGATGTCCGCAGGCCCAACTCTGTCCTTGGTGTGATTTATGGCATAACTTCCCGGGGTTTGTCACGTTACTTGGAGAGGGTCAGCAAGAAGAGGTAGGATTGAAATGGGAGCACTACTTGGCTGCCTCGGCCCCGCCGGAGGAGATGACCAATGGTTTGTTGTGCCACACGAGGGACGACATGGTCATCAAGAAGTTTTGGGTAATTTCTCCTTTACACAATTAAAAATCAATTATAGCTAGTTATTGTACTCCCTCCATTCCTTGATATAAGGTGTATAGATTTTTGAGAATTTTTTTTCCAAAATATAAGGTGTATTGCATTTCACCACTCGTTTGGATATTTATTTTGGCGATTTGACTACATATCCTTATATCATGCAAGCTCCTCTATTTTCTGATGTCAATTAGTCAGGTGTAATCTCACCCTAAACTTGTGAAATTTTCCTTCCATGTGCGTTCTTTAATTTTCGTGCCAAAAACTATAAACCCTATATTTAGGAACAGAGGGAGTACTAATCAGTGTTGTCTCTTTTGATTGCAGGCCTTCTACAGGTGTGAGGAGGGATACGAGGAGGCCGCGACAAAGCTTATCGATTACGAGTGTAGGCGCCTGCTACAGAACTTACGACATGAGTGAGGGGGTCTTGTATTAGGGGGTCCTCGGATAGCCGACCTGTTGTGTACGGGCCGGACTGTATGGACCACTCGCCAAACACATGACGATCTGGAGGCCTAGTTACCAGGTTGGAAGCTTCAAGGAGCACGTCTTGAGCTCCACGTTTGGTGAAGTAAATAAGCATGTTTATCTCTTCGGCATGTAACCGACCATGTGTAAACCCTAGGCCTCCTCGGCATCTATATAAGCTAGAGGCCGGGTTTTAGGGTATAGAGGGAAGACAACTCATCTAGTGTTAGACATATGATCTCGAGGTAGATCAACTCTGTAACCTCTGACACCATCAATACAATCAAGCAGGACATAGGGTATTACCTCCATAGGAGGGCCCGAACCTGGGTAAACTCGTGTCCCCTTCGTTTCCTGTTACCTTTGATCCTAGTCTCACATTTTGGGACCCCTATGTGAGATCTGCCGGTTTTGACACCGACATTGGTGCTTTCATTGAGTTCCTATGTGAGCGAGATGGGATCGAAGCCTCGCCTTTTCATCAATGAAGAGGTCCGCAACATGGATATTTCCGCCCCCGGGAAGATCTTCGCCTTCAGCAGCATCGTGCTGCATGCTGGTTCCACCGGTCATCTAGACCGCGTTGAGAGCCTCGCCCCCGATCAGGATGTTAGATTTGGAAACCTAGAGTTTTCTATCTACTCTCGAGGCGACTTGTCACTAATCGGGCTCACGGCTTTGCCCGTAGCCCCCGAGGACTCTGAGGCCTTAACCTTGTGCCCCTCCGTCGGACATGCCAATAGGGTCACCTATTGTGGCAGTCTGATCTCTAACCCCGGCCTGGCCATCAAGCCATATGATCAGACCTGTGTTCCTACCGAACACTCCCCAGGGGTGGGCTTCATGGGGGTCGACTCCACGCGTTCTGAACAACTGGATCCAATCGGTCCCTCAGCGGTCGACGAGGCTTTGGAGCAATTCTCATCATTGAAAATCACTGACGATCCAGCCCCGATCGACGTCCGCCCCAGTTACAGTTCGGGCAGGGACACATTTTTTGGCCCACCCACCACCCACTTGATAGCCATCGTCGAAGACTTAACTGGCGTGCTAGACTATGCCTCCGAGGAGACAGAATACATGGACTAAGAGGACCGTGCTCCCACCCCCGTTAACACCAGGAGTTGGACCGCCACTTCCACGTATGACGTTTACATGGTGGATAATCCTGCCACCAACGGCGACAACATGCCTCACAACGATGGTGAAAAATCGGGCGACGCGCCATCAAGGTGTCAAAAATCGCATAAGCGGTCCAAAAGCAAAAAGGGAAGACGAACTATTATTAGCAATAGGGATGATAACGCCCATGCCGATCATGATCATCCTGATGTGCCTGAGCACCCGTTCCAGGGTCCGGACGAACCCGCAGACCAAAACGACCCCGATACCGCCAAGGACCCTGAAGGCGACGATTACCTTCCCCCCATCGAGGAGGAAGACTTACTAGAAGCCGATGACTTGTACATCCCTGATAACCTCGAGGATCAGGAAGAAATAAGGTAGCGTCTCATAGCAATGGCTCGTAGTCTGAAGGCCAAAGAGAGGCAACTCAAAGCCAAATAGTCCGACCTTACTAATTGATGGACGAAAGTCCTCTCAGCCGAAGAAGCATACGACACTGGTTTGTTAAACCAGACCAAAAGCTACCCTCGGAGGCGGTTGTTGCCACAATTCGATGATGAGATCACTAACACTTCGTCTTTGCATCATAATGCATATGACAAGCTGAGCCGCCCTCCTCGTGGGCTCGATAGAGTGGCTAAAGACACTGGTTATATACTGGCGATGCCTCGAAGACAAGGTAAGGAGCCATTCAAAACCAATGACAGGTTCGACCTGCGTGATGACTTAGATCACAGAGCAGGCCATAGTAGATCCATCTATGGATCCAGGGATTACTCACCGGATAGACGGGGAGAGTATAGACCATGGTTAGACCAAAACCACATCCCGGAAGCACAGCCGGCTCCATACAGACACCGATTACAGGCATGACATAGTTCGGGTCAGGGGAGCTGCTCACCCACTATGCTTCACGGATGAGGTAATGCGGCATCAGTTCCTTGAAGGGTTTAAACCCGTCAATATATAACATTATGACGGGACCACTGGCCCAAGCATCTGGATCGAGGATTTCCTCCTCCATATCCATATGGTACGCGGAGATGATCTCCATGCCATCAAATACCTACCCCTTAAGCTTAAGGGGCTAGCTCGGCATTGGTTAAACAGCCTCCCCAAAAACTCTGTAGGATGCTAGGAAGAATTGGAAGACGCGTTTCGCTCTAACTTCCAGGGGACCTATGTTTGCCCGCCGGACTCTACCGACCTCAGCAACGTCATGCAGAAGCCCGACAAGTCTGCCCTACAACTCTGGAATCGGTTATTGACTAAGAAGAACCAAATTGTCGACTGTCTGGATGCCGAGGCTATCGCCTCTTTCTGGCACAATATTCGGGACGAATGGCTGGCCCACCAGCTAGGCCAGGACAAACTTCATACTATGTTTTCCCTTACCTCTGTCATGACCCGCTTTTGCGTGGGCGAAGATAATTAGCTGGCAAGATGCAAACACAATTCGGAAGATCCTGTGGCACCTGAAGCACATGATGCCAACTCAAATCCGAAGCGCAATAAGAACAAACGCCGGCACAATAGCAACGACGCCGATGACACGGCGGCCAATGCCGAATTCTGCAACTCCCGACCCGGGCAGCAGAAGAAGCCCCCTAAAGGCAATCATGATGGACCCACTCAGCTCGAGAAGATCATGGAGAGGACTTGCCAAATCCATGGAACTCCGAAGAAGCCAGCCAATCACACACCACAACAGTTGGGTGTTTAAACTGGCTGGCAAAATACAACCCGAAGACCAGGGCAAGAGCTCACGTAGAGCCTCGGGGTCCAATAGGTGGTGGTCAGAAGAAATTCCCTCCTGAAGTCAAATCGGTGAATATAATATACGCCACCCACATACCTAAGAAAGAGAGGAAGTGGGCCCTCCGGGAGGCTATGCTGTGGAGCTTGTAGCTCCGAAGTATAACCCATGGTCAGCATATCTGATCACCTTTGACCGGTGCGACCATCCGACTAGTATCCTGTTGGAAATATGCCCTAGAGGCAACAAAAAAAGTGTTATTATTATAATTCCTTGTTCATGATAATTGTTTATTATCCATGCTAAAATTGTATTAATTGGAAACATGGATACATGTGTGGATACATAGACAAACACAATGTCCCTAGTATGCCTCTAGTGAACTAGCTCGTTGATCGAAAGATGGTTAAGGTTTCCTAGCCATGGACATGAGATGCCATTTGATAACGAGATCACATCATTAGGAGAATGATGTTATGGACAAGACCCAAACTACAAACATAGCATATGATCGTGTCAGTTTATTGCTACTGTTTTCTGCATGTCAAGTATATGTTCCTATGACCATGAGATCATGCAACTCACGGACATCGGAGGAGTGCTTTGTGTGTATCAAATGTCGCAACGTAACTGGGTGACTATAAAGGTGCTCTACAGGTGTCTCCAAGGGTGTCTGTTGAGTTGGCATGGATCAATACTGAGATTTGTTACTCCGTGTGACGGAGAGGTGTCTTAGGGCCAGCTCGGTAATACAACATTACAATAAGCGTTGCAAGAAATGTGACTAAGTGTTAGTTACGGGATCTTGTATTACAGAACGAGTAAAGACACTTGCTAGTAACAAGGTTGAACTAGGTATGGATATACCAACGATCGAATCTCGGGCAAGTAACATACCGAAGAACAAAGGGAACATCATACGGGATTAACTGAATCCTTGACATACAGGTTCGACCGATAAAGATCTTTGTAGAATATGTAGGAACCAATGTGGACATCCAGGTCCCACCATTGGTTATTGACCATAGAGGTTCGACCGATAAAGATCTTCGTAGAATAAGTCTGCACACTCAAGGTTTGGTGACGTTTCGGTAGTATAGAGTTATGTATGGTGGTGACCGAAGATTGTTCGGAGTCCCGGATGAGATCCCGTATGTCATGAGGAGCTTCGGAATGGTTCGGAGGTAAAGATTGATATATAGTAAGTCCTCTTTTGGTCGCCGGAAAAGTTTCGGGCTCATCGGTAGTGTACCGGGAGTGCCGGTAGTGTACCAGGAGGCCTTCGGGAGGGGTATTTCGACCCAAGAGGCTTCATGGGCTGTGGGAGAGTGAATATAAGCCCTTAGTGGGCTGGTGGAAACTCCCACACAAGGCCCATGTGGATGGAGGAAAAAAACCAATAGGAAAAGGTGGAAAAAAGGCAAAAGGAGGAATCCTAGTCCTACTAGGATTGGAGGAGGAGTCCTCCTCTCCTAGTAGGTTCGGCCGAACCAGCTAGGCTTGGAGGCCAAGGCTGCCTCCTCTCCTCCTATCCTCCTATATATACTAGAGGGTTTTGGGTTTTTTGCACTAGTTTTACAGCCACGTGCTACCCGTTCTCCAGTGCATAGTTTCTCGTCTAGATCGGATTTCTGTAGTGCTTAGGCGAAGCCCTGCCGGAATTTCTCGACCACCATCGCCGGAGCGCCATCACGCTTCCGGCGAACTCCTCTACCTCTCTGCTCTCTCTTTCTGGATCAAGACGGCAGAGATCGTCATCAAGCTGTATGTGTGCTGAACGGGAGGTGCCGTCCGTTCGGCGCTAGATCGGAAGGATCGTGATCAAGTTCGTGGGACGGATCGTGATTATATTGCGGGACGGATCATGATTCGATCGCGGGACGCACAGCGATTTGGATCGCAAAGACGTTCGACTACACCAACCGCGTTTCTTAACGCTTCCTGCTTAGCGATCTACAAGGGTATGTAGATCCACTCTCCCTCTCGTAGATGCTCATCACCATGGATAGATCTGCGTGTGCGTAGGAACTTTTTTGTTTCCCATGCAACGTTCCCCAACAGTGGCATCATGAGCTAGGTCTATGTGTAGATGAGATCTCGAGTAGAACACAAAAGGTTTGTGGGCGTTGATGCTTAGATTGCTTCCTCCCTTGGTTGGATTTTGGTTCAGCGGTATTGTGAGATGAAGCGGACCGAACCAACATTACTCGTACGCTTACGAGAGACCGGTTCCCTCGACGCAACTTGTTGCCTAGATGGCTTGCGGGTGACAGTTTCTCTCACTTTAGTTGGATCAGATTCGACAAAGGCGGTCCTTGAGAAGGTTGAAAAGCAAATTATGTATCACCATTGTGGTTTATGCGTAGGTGAGTATCGTTCTTGTTAGAAACCCATAGCAGCCACGTAAAACATGCAACAACAATTAGAGGTTGTCTAACTTGTTTTTGCAGGGTATGTTGTGATGTGATATGGCCAATTACATGATGTGATATATGTGATGTATGAGATGATCATGTGATGTATAGAATTTCACGACTTGCATGTCGATGAGTACGGCAACTGGCAGGAGCCATAGGGTTGTCTTTAATTATTGTATGACCTGCGTGTCAATCATTAAACGCTATGTAATGCTTTACTTTATCGCTAAACTGTAGCAATAGTAGTAGAAGCATGCAGGGTGTGACAACCGCGATGGCGGCACGTTGATGGAGATCAAGATGATGGAGATCATGGTGTCGTGCCGGTGATGATGGAGATCATATCGGTGCTTTCAAGATGGAGATCTAAAGCACAAGTTCATGGCCATATCATGTCACTTATGAATTGCATGTGATGTTAATCCTTTTATGCACCTTGTTTTGCTTAGTACGACGGTAGCATTATAAGGTGATCCCTCACTTAAATGTCAAGATAAATTGTGTTCTCCCGAGTGTGCACCGTTGCGAAAGTTCATCGTGTTGAGACACCACATGATGATCGGGTGTGATAGACTCTATGTTCACATACAACGGGTGCAAGCCAGTGTTGCACGCGCAGAACACTCGGGTTAAACTTGACGAGCCTAGCATGTACAGACATGGCCTCGGAACACTAGAGACCGAAAGGTCGAACATGAGTCATATAGTAGATATGATCAACATAATGATGTTCACCATTGGAGCTACCTCAACTCACGTGATGATCGGACTTGAGTTGGTGGATTTGGATCATGTGACACTCAGATGACGTGAGGGATGTCAATTTGAGTGGGAGCTTTAGTTGATTAACTAAACTCATTATCTTGAACAATAGTCTAAGTAAACTTTGCATATTTATGTTGTAGATCAATGGCTTGCGCAGTAGCACCCCTGAATTTTAATGCGTTCCTAGAGAAAGCTATGTTGAAAGATGATGGAAGTAACTTTGTTGACTGGGCCCGTAATCTGAGGATTATCCTCACGGCTTCCCAGAAATCATATGTCCTTGATGCACCGCTTGGTGACCAACCAGAAGACATGACCTCCGAAGACGTTAAGAACGCTTGGGAGGCACATACTGGAGATTACTCAATAGTTCAGTGTGCGATATTGTATGGCTTTGAACCGGGACTTCAAAGACGTTTTGAACGTCATGGAGCATATGAGATGTTCCAGGAGTTGAAGTTTATCTTTTAGAAGAATTCCCGGATCGAGAGGTACGAAACCTCCGATAAGTTCTATGCTTGCAAGATGGAGGAGAACGGGTCTATCAGTGAACATATACTCAGAATGTCTGGGTATTCAACTCGTCTAGTGGAGTTGGGAATTGCCCTTCCGCCAGAGGCGATCACTGACAGAGTTCTTCAATCACTGCCACCTAGTTACAAGAGCTTTGTGATGAACTATAACATGCACGGGATGAACAAGTCAGTCGCCGAGCTGTTTGCGATGCTAAAAGTTGCTGAGTCTGAAATCCAGAAAGAACATCAAGTGTTGATGGTTAATAAAACCACTAGTTTCAAGAAAAATGGCAAAGTCAAGGGCAAGGGCAAGAAGGGTAAAACCAAGAAGGATGGCAAAGAAGTTGCTACTCCTGTAAAGAAGCGCAAGCATGGACCTAAGCCAGAAACTTAATGATTTCATTGCAAAGGAACTGGTCACTGGAAGCGGAACTACCCCAAGTACTTGGCTGACAAGAAGGCGGCCAACGACAAACAAGGTATATATGATATACATGTTATTGATGTGTACCTTACTAGCTCTTGTAGTAGTGTATGGGTATTTGATACCGGTTTGGTTGCTCACATTTGCAACTCAAAGCAGGAACTACGGAATAAACGAAGGTTGGCAAAGGACGAAGTGATGATGCGCGTGGGAAATGGTTCCAAGGTTGATGTGATCGCCGTTGGCACGCTCTCTCTTCGATTACCATCGGGATTAGTGATGAACCTGGATGATTGTTATTTAGTGCATGCGTTAAGCATGAACATTATATCTGGATCTTGTTTATTGCTAGACGGTTACTCATTTAAATCAGAGAATAAAGGTTGTTCTATTTATATGAGTAATATCTTTTATGGTCATGCACCCAATGTGAGGGGTTTATTCATATTGAATCTTGATAGTGATGATACACATGTTCATAACATTGATGCCAAAAGGTGTAGAGTTGATAATGATAGTACCACTTTCTTGTGGCACTGCCGTTTAGGTCATATTGGTGTAAAACGCATGAGGAAGCTCCATGCTGATGGACTTTTGGAGTCACTTGATTTTGAATCACTTGACACATGTGAACCATGCCTTATGGGCAAGATGACTAAAATGCCGTTCTCTGGAACAATGGAACGGGCAAGTGACTTATTGGAAATCATACATACTGATGTGTGCGGTCCAATGAATGTTACAACGCGTGGTGGATATCGTTATTTTCTCACCTTAACTGATGACTTAAGTAGATATGGGTATATTTATTTAATGAAACACAAGTCTGAAACGTTTGAAAAGTTCAAGCAATTTCAGAGTGAAGTTGAGAATCATTGTAACAAGAAGATTAAGTTCCCGCGATCTGATCGAGGAGGTGAATGTCTAAGTTATGAGTTTGGCAGTTACTTAAGACAATGTGGAATTGTTTCATAGTTGACACCTCCCGGAACACCACATCATAATGGTGTGTACGACCGTCGTAATCGAACCTTATTAGATATGGTGCGTTCTATGATGTCTCTTGCTGATTTGCCACTATCGTTTTGGGGTTATGCATTAGAGACAACTGCATTCACTTTAAATAGGGCACCATCAAAATCCGTTGAGACGATGCCATATGAACTGTGGTTTGGCAAGAAGCCAAAGTTGTCATTTTTTAAACTTTGGGGATGTGATGCTTATGTCAAAAAGCTTCAGCCTGAAAAGGTGGAACCCAAAGTGGAGAAATGCGTCTTCATAGGATACCCGAAAGAGACGGTCGGGTATACCTTCTATCTCAGATCCGAAGGCAAAGTGTTTGTCGCTAAGAACGGAACATTTGTCGAGAAAGAGTTTCTCCCGAAAGAATTGAGTGGGAGGAAAATAGAGCTTGATGAGGTTATTGAACCTTTACTTCAACCAGAAAGTAGCGTAGCACAGAAAGATGTTTCTGTGGAACCTACGATGGTAGAAGAGGAAGTTAATAATGATGATCATGAAGCTTCAGATCAAGCTGCTATTGAACCTCATAGGTCGACAAGGCCGCGTACTACCCCTGAGTGGTACGGCAACCCTGTCTTGGAGGTCATGTTGTTGGACAACAATGAACCTACGAGCTATGGAGGAGCAGTGATGGGCCCAGATTCCGAGAAATAGTTAGAGGCCATGAAATCCGAGATGGGATCCATGTATGAAAACAAAGTATGGACTTTGGAAGTATTACCTGAAGGGCGAAAGGCCATTCAGAACAAATGGATCTTTAAGAAGAAGACAGACGCGGACGATAATGTCACCGTCTATAAAGCTCGACTTGTGGCAAAGGGTTTTTCACAAGTTCAAGGAGTTGACTACGATGAGACTTTCTCACCCGTAGCGATGCTTAAGTCTGTCAGAATCATGTTAGCAATAGCTGCTTATTTCGAATATGAAATCTGGTAGATGGATGTCAAAACAACGTTCCTCAACGGTTTCCTTGAGGAAGAGTTGTATATGATGCAACCCGAAGGTTTTGTCGATCCAGAGAATGCTGACAAAGTTTGCAAACTCTAGCGATCCATTTATGGACTGGTGCAAGCATCTCGGAGTTGGAATAAGAGCTTTGATTAGGTGATCAAAGCGTTTGAGTTTATACAAGTTTACGGAGAAGTTTGTATTTACAAGAAAGTGAGTGGGAGCTCTATAGCGTTTCAAGTTTTATATGTGGATGACATATTCTTGATTGGAAACAATAGAGAAATGCTGGAAAGCGTGAAGGAATATTTGAACAAGTGTTTTTCAATGAAGGACCTAGGAGAAGCTGATTTCATATTTGGCATTAAGATCTATAGAGATAGATCGAGACGCTTAATAGCCCTTTCACAAAGCACATACCTTGATAAAGTTTTGAAGAAGTTCAAAATCGATCAGTCCAAGAAGGGGTTCTTGCCTGTGTTACAAGGTGTGAAGTTGAGTAAGACTCAATGCCCAGTAACTGCAGAAGATAGAGAATATATGAGTGTCATCCCCTATGCTTCAGCCATAGGCTCTATCATGTATGCAATGCTGTGCACAAGACCCGATGTCAGCCTTGCCATAAGTATGGCTGGAAGGTTTCAAAGTGATCCTGGAATGGAGCACTGGCAAGCGGTCAAGAATATCCTTAAGTACATGAAAAGGACTAAGGAAATGTTTCTCGTTTATGGAGGTGATGAAGAGCTCGTCGTAAAGGGTTACGTCGATGCAAGCTTTGACACTGATCCGGACGACTCTAAGTCGCAAACCGGATACGTATTTATTCTTAACGGGGGAGCGGTAAGCTGGTGCAGTTCCAAGCAAAGCATGGTAGCTGATTCTACGTGCGAAGCGGAATACATCGCAGCCTCGGAGGTGGTGAAGGAAGGTGTCTGGATGACGCAGTTCATGACAGATCTTAGAGTAGTGCCAGTGCACTGAATCCAATGAGCCTGTTCTGTGACAACACTGGTGCAATTGCTCTAGCCAAGGAACCAAGGTTTCACAAGAGGACCAGACATATAAATCGACGCTTCAGCTCCATCCATCGGGGAGAAGGACATAAATATTTGCAAAGTGCACACGGGTCTGAATGTTGCAGACCCGTTGACTAAACCTCTTCCAAGAGCTAAACATGATCAACACCAGAACTGTATGGGTGTTCAATTCATTACAATGTAAATCACATAGTGATGTGAGCTAGATTATTGACTCTAGTGCAAGTGGGAGACTGTTGGAAATATGCCCTAGAGGCAATAAATAAAGTGTTTATTATTATATTTCCTTGTTCATGATAGTTGTTTATTATCCATGCTAAAATTGTATTAATTGGAAACATGGATACATGTGTGGATACATAGACAAACACAATGTCCCTAGTATGCCTCTAGTGAACTAGCCCGTTGATCGAAATATGGTTAAGGTTTCCTAGCCATGGACAAGAGATGTCATTTGATAATGAGATCACATCATTAGGAGAATGATGTGATGGACAAGACCCAAACTACAAACATAGCATATGATCGTGTCAGTTTATTGCTATTGTTTTCTGCATGTCAAGTATATGTTCCTATGACCATGAGATCATGCAACTCATGGACATCGGAGGAGTGCTTTGTGTGTATCAAACATCGCAACGTAACTGGGTGACTATAAAGGTGCTCTACAGGTGTCTCCGAGGGTGTCTGTTGAGTTGGCATGGATCAATGCTGGGATTTGTTACTCCGTGTGACGGAGAGGTATCTCAGGGCCCACTCGGTAATACAACATCACAATAAGCCTTGCAAGCAATGTGACTAAGTGTTAGTTATGGGATCTTGTATTACGGAACGAGTAAAGAGACTTTCCAATAACGAGGTTGAACTAGGTATGGCGATACCGACGATCGAATCTCGGGCAAGTAACATACCGAAGAACAAAGGGAACATCATACGGGATTAACTGAATCCTTGACATAGAGGTTCGACCGATAAAGATATTCGTAGAATATGTAGGAACCAATGTGGAAATACAGGTCCTGCCATTGGTTATTGACCGTAGAGGTGTCTCGGTCATGTCTACATAGTTCTCGAACCCGCAGGGTCTGCACACTTAAGGTTTGGTGACGTTTCGGTAGTATAGAGTTATGTATGGTGGTGACCGAAGTTTGCTCGGAGTCCCAGATGAGATCCCTGATGTCACGAGGAGCTCCGGAATGGTCCGGAGGTAAATATTCATATATAGGAAGTCCTGTTTTGGTCGCCGGAAAAATTTCGGGCTCATCGATAGTGTACCGGGAGTGCCGGTGTTGTACCGAGAGGCCTCCGGGAGGGGTATTTCGACCCAAGAGGCTTCATGGGCTGTGGGAGAGTGAATATCAGCCCTTAGTGGGCTGGTGGAAACTCCCACACAAGGCCCATGTGGCTAGAGGGAAAAACCCAATAGGAAAATGTGGAAGAAAAGGCAAAAAGGAGCAATCCTAGTCCTACTAGGATTGGAGGAGGAGTCCTCCTCTCCTAGTAGGTTCGGCCGAACCAGCTAGGCTTGGAGGCCAAGGCTGCCTCCTATCCTCCTCTCCTCCTATATATACTAGAGGTTTTTGGGTTTTTTGCACTAGTTTTACAACCACGCGCTACCCGTTCCTCCAGTGCATAGTTTCTCCTCTAGATCGGATTTCTGCAGTGCTTAGGCGAAGCCCTGCCGAAATTGCTCCACCACCATCGCCGGAGCGCCGTCACGCCGCCGAAGAACTTTTCTACCTCTCCGCTCTCTCTTGCTAGATCAAGACGGCGGAGATCGTCATCAAGCTGTACGTGTGCTGAACGCGGAGGTGCTGTCCGTTCGGTGCTAGATCGGAAGGATCGTGATCAAGTTCGTGGGACGGATGGTGATCAAGTTCGTGGGATGGATCGTGATTAGATCGCGGGATGGATCATGATTGGATCGCGGGATGCACGACGATTTGGATCGCGAAGACGTTCGACTACACCAACCGCGTTTCTTAACGCTTCCCGCTTAGCGATCTACAAGGGTATGTAGATCCACTCTCCCTCTCGTAGATGCTCATCACCATGGATAGATCTGCGTGTGCGTACGATTTTTTTTGTTTCCCATGCAATGTTCCCCAACATATCCATCATGGGGGCTCGGCTGCCCTCGTCCTAGATACCATTATAGATGGGTATCACCTCACTAAAGTCCTAATGGACGGAGGAAGTAGCCTTAATCTGATTTACTCAGACACGATGAAAAAGATGGGTATAGATCTGTCAAGGATCAAACCCAGCAGCACTGCCTTCAAGGGAGTGATCCCAGGTGTTGAGGCCTGATGTACAAGCTTTGTAACCCTGGAGGTTGTGTTCGGCTCGCCTGATAACTTCTGCAGCGAGGACTTGGTCTTCGACATTGTGCCCTTTCGCAGTGGCTATCATGCGCTGCTCGGCCAAACGACATTTGCTCGGTTCAACGCAGTCCCGCATTATGCATACCTCAAGCTCAAGATGCCAGGCCCCAAGGGGGTCATCACTGCCAACGACAATACATAGCAATCCCTTAGAACGAAGGAACATGCACTAGCACTGGCTGCCGAATTCAGCTACAAAGACGACCAGCAAGTTTCGGCATTGGCCGTAAAGGCACGAAAGGCAGGGAAGCAAGTTCAGATTCAGGCCGAGCACCCCGACCCTCCTTCCTCCCCTTAATAGGGACTCGCCCCCACCGTACAACCTTAGGACTAGCAAAGTATGTGCCGAGGATGCACAACTTTGCACTTAAGATTCCATGGGTAGCGGTGGGGAACTTATGATAGGCGTTCGGTTGTTCTGAATTGTTACCATCAACACGTCTTCGGACAAACTACAGGCGCTCCTAAAAGACCCTGCCCATGGAGTAAAGCTCACCTTTAAACACAGCGTCCTTTCAAGATTTTGTTCGCAAAATCCGCCCGCATCAACACCCATCAAGGTACATCGAAAGCAGGAGTCAACTAACAACAAGGCATATCGAGTTGGGTGGTCACCAATCGAAGACCCCTGGTACAATAGCCCCTGTAGGACTTTTATTCTTGTCACATACTTGTAAACAGCTGCTTCGGCAATCCGAGTTATAAGAGTTGTTGAGGAAACGCAAAATTGCTTGGTGCACGTATGCCTTATTTGTCCTATTTTTGGCATATACTTTTTCCCTCCCTTCGGTATGACCCAAGGTCACCGGCTAATAGACCGAGGGCTTGATTTCAAACACAAACTGCCTTAACCATTGTGCGTTCGGCGTCTTGGCATTCACTTTATATGGATCGGTTTCCGAACTATGTCTTTGGTCATTAAGTTGGGTTGCCCGGCTCCCATGCTTGCCCCTTTATGTTCCGCTCGTTCGGCTAAAAGGGAAAATGGAGCACCCCTGCGATTGTGCTTCCGGATAGTCCGATCAAGCACCTCAGGGGAGAAAGCCGAAAACGGACTGTCATAGTATCCGCAACCCGATCTATGAACCCCAAGTTAGAAGTATAACACTTCAACCTCTGTAAGCGGTTGTTTCGTGTTATACGAGGAATTTGCCCTTTGAGCAAGCATTATGATGTTGGCTTCGGCCTCAGCTTGTCCGAACATCGCAAAAACCCCGGTGGCTAATGGTACGCTTCCCGCAGTCCTTTTCGCGCCCCTTCGATTAAGTGAAAGAAATAAAGCATAATAGTCCGATTGCCTAGTTTGCCGCACTAAATCGCCTTCGGGTTCCTATACTTCGGCTAAGGAACATAGTGCATTGGTATAGACACCCCATGTGGTATCTACGTGGGGGCTAAAGCTGACGACACACATCTTTCAGCATTAAGCAACCATATAGGAGTTATAAAGGAAGGCAAAAACATATGAGAGCGGATACTATTATCATTAAAAACTTATCACATGTTTTCAGACACATTGCAATCTCATTCAAAAATTCTTTCGCCCGAACACTGTGACGCGATCACCCGCGCACTCTCCATGACCCCATAAAAGTACAGCTCAGGGCGTTGGTGCGACTTTCCGGGCGGCAGCGGGTCGGTGGCGACATTCATCAGATTGAGCCTCGGACAGTGCACTTTGGCCTTGACAAGGGCCATCTGGACTCTTTCGTTGCAGGAGGAGCGCTTGACGGCGTCGAGGCGGGGCACAACATCAATCAGACGTTGCACCAGGCCGAAGTAGCTACTTGGGAGTTGCTCATCGGGCCATCAGCGGATGCAGAGGTCCTTGATGGCTGGCTCCGCCATTCGGTGCATCTCCATCAGCTGCTTCAGCTGCTCCACCAGAAGGGAAGGACGCTCGGGGGCTCCAAACTGCACCCAGAACATCCAAGCTTCATCTTCCTCTCCCCGCGTGGCAAGCAACTTATTGGCGTCTGTGACGCTCTTCTGGAGATCGGCGGCCGCGCCTGAGGATCGCCACACCCAGGTGAGCAATTCAAATTTGCTATTCCTGAATATGCACTTTAGGGAGTATGGCTTACCATCGGCTATCTCCTTAGCCTGCCGAATTTGTTCCTCGAAGAACCGTCTGTCCATCCGCTTCTTTTGGAGATCGGACCTCAGGGAGGGCAGTTCGGTCGAGACTACCTTGTCTGTCTGCTCCAAGGACTCGCACTTATCGCTAGCGTCCTTGAGCTCGTCCTGTATCTCCGCCACACGAGCCTGGTGTTTACCATTGGTGGCTTGTAGGGCGAAGAGAGCGGTGGCCGCCTCTTTGGTCACCGCCTTCTCCATGGCCGCTTCATCTTTGGCACGTTGATGCTCGGCCTTGAGATTTTCGATCTCTTTCAATGAGTCTGCAACACGATTAAAACCTTATATAAACAAAATCTGCATTGACAGAATTCGGGGAATAGTAAAATTCAAATCGAACTTACCCCGTGCCTCGTCGAACCTCTTGTTGAGGGCTTCCACCTCATCCTCGGAGCTTTCGATTTAGCTCGTCCAGTTTAGCGCCGTTTTTGGTCGCTGCCGATGACGAGGCCTACACCGCATATAATTGGCACTTACTTCCCGAACTATAGAGATGACCCCTAGGCGAGTTTGTTCAACTCACCTAGGGCTCGGGGGCTGCCATGTATACAATACGACTAAATGAAATCTCAGCAAAAACGACGGGCAACTTACTTGAAAGCCTACAAGGAGACCTTTGAAGGCCTCCTTCAGTCTGTTGTCAACGGACTAGACACTTTGTAATACCACACCCATAAGGGTGAGGTGGTCCTTGGGGATGGAGGCGCTTGTTAGAGCCTCCCCCGTGGCCGACCACTCATTGGTCGGCGGTACCGAGGATGACCGTATTTCCTAATCACCCATCGGGGTTTGGACCGATGCCTCCGGAAGCACCATGCGCTCTGGATACATTCTCGGAGGGGACTTATGGCCCGCCAGTCCGGTCTCCTCGATGTCCGGGCAGGGGATCATCCCCTGTTCTTCGGTGGCCGAAGCATTAGCTTCGGCCATGGGGGTATCCTCCGCACTGTTGGAAATATGCCCTAGAGGCAATAATAAATTAGTTATTATCATATTTCCTTGTTCATGATAATCGTTTATTATCCATGCTATAATTGTATTGATCGGAGACTTAGATGCATGTGTGGATACATAGAGAAAACCATGTCCCTAGTATGCCTCTAATAGACTAGCTCGTTGATCAAAGATGGTTATGATTTCCTAGCCATGGACATGAGATGTCATTTGATAACGGGATCACATCATTAGGAGAATGTAGTAATGGACAAGACCCAAACTACGAACGTAGCATATGATCGTGTCAGTTTATTGCTATTGTTTTCTGCATGTCAAGTATATGTTCCTATGACCATGAGATCATGCAAATCACTGACACCAGAGAAGTACCTTGTGTGTGTCAAACGTCGCAACGTAACTAGGTGACTATAAATGTGCTCTACAGGTATCTCCGAGGGTGTCTGTTGAGTTGCATGGATCAAGACTGGGATTTGTTACTCCGTGTGACGGAGAGGTATCTCAGGGCCCACTCGGTAATACAACATCACAACAAAGCCTTGCAAGCAATGTGACTAAGTGTTAGCCATGGGATCTTGTATTACATAATGAGTAAAGAGACTTGCCGGTAACGAGGTTGAACTAGGTATGGAGATACCGACGATCGAATCTCGGGCAAGTAACATACCGAAGAACAAAGGGAACGTTATACGGGATTGACTGAATCCTTGACATAGAGGTTCGACCGATAAAGATCTTCGTAGAATATGTAGGAACCAATATGATCATCCAGGGCCCGCTATTGGTTATTGACCGTAGAGGTGTCTCGGTCATATCTACATAGTTCTCGAACCCGCAGGGTCTGCACACTTAAGGTTTGGTGATGTTTCGGTAGTATAGAGTTATGCATGGTGGTGACCGAAGGTTGTTCCGAGTCCTGGATGAGATCCCGGACGTCATGAGGAGCTCCGAAATGGTCCGGAGGTAAATATTAATATATAGGAAGTCCTATTTTGGTCGCCGAAAAAGTTTCGGGCTCATCGATAGTGTATCGGGAGTGCCGGTAGTGTACCGAGGGACCATCGGGAGAGGTATTTCTACCCAAGAGGCTACATGGGCTGTGGGAGGGTGGAAACCAGCCCTTAGTGGGCTTCTGGAAGTCCTCTAAGAGGCCCATGCGGCTGGACTTGAGGAAGAGAGAAAAAAATCCAAGGTGGAAATAATTTCAAAGTAGGAAAGGAGGAATCCTAATTCTACTAGGATTGGAGGAGGATCCTCCTCCAATCCTCCTTGCGCAAGGGAAGCCTTGGCGCCAGCCCTCCTCCTCCCTCCCTCTTATATATACTGGTGGTATTGGGTGTTTTGCACTAGATTTTATGGCCACATGCTACCCGTTCCACCGGTGCTCCTCTAGATCGGATTTCCGCAGTGCTTAGGCGAAGCCCTGCCGGAATTGCTCCACCACCATCACCGGAGCGCCGTCACACTGCCGGTGAACTCTTCTTCCTCTCCACTTCCTCTTGCTGGATCAAGACGGTGGAGATCGTCATCAAGCTGCACGTGTGCTGAACGCGGAGGTGCCGTCCGTTCGGCGCTAGATCGGAAGGATCGTGAGAGTTCACGGGACAGATCGTGATGAGATCGCGGGACGGATCGTGATGAGATCGAGGGACGGATCGTGATGAGTTCGCGGTACTTATCATGATTGGATCGTGGGACAGATCGTGATGTGATCGCGGGACGCTCGGCGATTTGGATCGCGAAGATGTTTGACTACACCAACCGCGTTTCTTAATGCTTCTCGCTTAGCGATCTACAAAGGTATGTAGATCCACTCTCCCTCTCTTAGATGCTCATCACCATGGATAGATCTTGCATGTGCGTAGGAATTTTTTGTTTCCCATGCAACGTTCCCCAATAGTGGCATCATGAGCTAGGTCTATGTGTATTTGAGATCTCGAGTAGAACACAAAAGGTTTGTGGGCGTTGATGCTTAGATTGCTTTCTCCCTTGGTCAGATTTTGGTTAAGCGGTATTGTGAGATGAAGAGGCCCGGACCAACATTACTTGTACGCTTACGAGAGACCGGTTCCCTCGACGCAACTTGTTGCCTAGATGGCTTGCGGGTGGCAGTTTCTCTCACTTTAGTTGGATCGGATTCGACAAAGGCGGTCCTTGAGAAGGTTGAAAAGCAACTAGTGTATCACCGTTGTGGTTTTTGCGTAGATGAGAATTGTTCTTGCTAGATACCCGTAGCAGCCACGTAAAACATGCAACAACAATTAGAGGACGTCTAACTTGTTTTTGCAGGGTATGTTGTGATGTGATATGGCCAATTACATGATGTGATATATGTGATGTATGAGATGATCATGTGATGTATAGATTATCACGACTTGCATGTCGATGAGTACGGCAACCGGCAGGAGCCATAGGGTTGTCTTTAATTATTGTATGACCTGCATGTCAATCATTAAGCGCTATGTAATGCTTTACTTTATCGCTAAATGGTAGCAATAGTAGTAGAAGCATGGTGGGCGCGACAACCCCGATGGCGACACGTTGATGGAGATCAAGATGATGGAGATCATGGTGGCATGCCGGTGACGATGGAGATCATGCCGGTGCTTTCATGATGGAGATCAAAAGCACAAGTTCATGGCCATATCATGTCACTTATGATTTGCATGTGATGTTAATCCTTTTATGCACCTTGTTATGCTTAGGACGACGATAGCATTATAAGGTGATCCCTCACTTAATTTCAATATAAATTGTGTTCTCCCGGAGTGTGCACCGTTGCGAAAGTTCGTCGTGTTGAGACACCACGTGATGATCGGGTGTGATAGACTCTACGTTCACATACAACGGGTGCAAGCCAGTGTTGCACATGCAGAACACTCGGGTTAAACTTGACAAGCCTAGCATGTACAGACATGGCCTCGGAAAATAGGAGACCAAAAGGTCGAACATGAGTCATATAGTAGATATGATCAACATGATGATGTTCACCATTGTAATCACCTCAACTCACATGATGATCGGACTTGAGTTGGTGAATTTGGATCATGTATCACTCGGATGACTGGAGGGATGTCAATTTGAGTGGGAGTTCTTAAGTAATATGATTAATTGAACTCATTATCATGAACATAGTCAGTAGTGTCTTTGCAAAATTATGTTGTGGATTACTAGCTCACGCTGTAGCTCCCTTGAATTTTTATATGTTCCTAGGAGAAATAGAGTTGAAAGTTGATGGTAGCAATATTGCGGACTGGCTCCATGATCTGAGGATTGTCCTCATTGCTACACAGAATGCTTATGTCCTTAATGCACCGCTTGGTGTGCCAACCCCTCTAACGTCGTTTGTAGATGTTGTGAACATCTGACAGGCACGTTCTGATGACTACTTGACAGTTTAGTGCGTCATGCATTACGGCTTAGAATTGAGGCTTCGAAACGTTTTGAACGTCACAAACATATGAGATGTTCTAAGAGCTGAAATTAGGATCTCAGGCTCGTGCCCGTGTTGCAAGATATGAGATCTCCAACAAGATTCTTTGCCTGTAAGATGAAGGAGAATAGCTCAATCGTTGAGCATGTGCTCAGATTGTCTGGGTACTACAATCGCTTGAATCAAGTGGGAGTTGATCTTCCAGATAAGATAGTGATTGATATTATTTTCCAAGTCACTGTCACCAAGCTACTAGAACTTGGTGATGAACTATAAACGCCAGGGATGGAAATAATGATCCCTGAGCTATTCGCGATGTTTGACACCGCGAAGGTAGAAGTCAAGAAGGAGCATCAAGTGTTGATGGTTAGTAAAACCACTAGTTTCGAGAAGGGCAAGGGCAAGGAGGGAAACTTCATGGATAGCAAGTGAGTTGCTGCTCCGGTGAAGCAACCCAAAGTTGAACCCAAACCCGAGACTAATTGCTTCGATTATGAGGAGAGTGGTTGCTGAAGCGGAACAACCCTAGATATTTGGTAGATAAGAAGGCTGGCAAAGTCGACACAAGTATATTTGATATAAGTGTTAATTGATGTGTACCTTGCTAGTACTCCTAGTAGCACCTGGGTATTGGATACCGGTTCGGTTGCTAAATGTTAGTAACTCGAAATAAAAGCTACATAATAAATGGAGAACTAGCTAAGGGTGAGGTGACGATGTGTGTTGGAAATGTTTCCAAGGTTGATGTGATCAACATCGCACGCTCTCTCTACCTTCGGGATTAGTGACAAACCTAAATAAATGTTATTTCGTGTTTTGCGTTGAGCATGAACGTGATTGGATCGTGTTTATTGCAACATGGTTATTCATTTAAGTTAAAGAATAATGGTTATTCTGTTTACATGAATAATACCTTCAATGGTCCTGCACCCAGTGAGAATGGTTTGTTGAATCTTGATCGTAGTAATACTCATGTTCATAACATTGATGCCAAAAGATACAAAGTTAATAATGATGGTACCACATACTTGTGGCACTGCCGCTAAATGTCATATTGGTATAAAGCGCATGAAGAAACTTCATGCTGATGGATCTTTGGACTCATTCGATTTTGAATCGGTTGAGACATGCGAACCATGCCTCTTGGGCAAGATGACTAAGGACCCCGTTTTCTGGTTTGATGGAGCGAGCAAGTGATTTATTGGAAATGATACATGTTGATGTATGCAATCCAATGAGTCTTGTAGCATGCGGTGGATATCGTTATTTTCTTACCTTCACTGATGATTTGAGTAGATATAGTGTATATTTGCTTAATGAAACACAAGTCTGAATCGTTTGAAAGGTTCAAGCAAATTCAGGGTGAAGTTTAAGATCATCGTGAAAAGAAGATAAAAATGTCTACAATATGATTGTTTGAGATGAATATCTGAGTTGCGAGTTTGGCATACAACTTTAGACAATGTGAAAATTGTTTCACAACTCACGCCACCTGGAACACCATAGTGTGATGGTGTGTCTGAACGTCATAGTCGTGCTCTATTGTATATGGTGCTTGCTATGATGTCTCTTATCGTTTTGTTACTGTAATTTTGGGGTTATGCATTAGAGACAACTACATTCACTTTAAATAGGGAACCATCTAAATCCGTTGAGATGACACCTTGTGAATTATGGTTTGATAGAAACCTAAGCTATCATTTCTTAATGTTTGGGGTTGCGACACTTGTGTGGAAAATATTTTCACCTAATTAGCTCGAACCCAAAGCGGACAAATGCATCTTCATAGAATACCCTAAAGACAGTCGGGTAAACCTTCTATCTCAGATCCAAGCATAAAGTGTTTGTTGCTAAAACTGGGTCCTTTCTCGAGAAAGAGTTTCTCTCGAAAGAATTGAGTGGGAGGAAGATAGAACTTGATGAGGTTGTTGAACCTTTGTTCAACCAGAGATTAGCGCAGTGCAGGAATTTGTTTCTGTGAAGCCTACGTTAGTTGAAGAGGAAGTTAATGATGAGGATCATGAAGCTTCGGATCAAGTTACTATCGAACCTCGTAGGTCGACAAGGATGTGTATTGCTCCTGAGCGGTACGACAACCCTATCTTGGAGGTCATGTTGTTGGACAACGATGAACCTACGAGCTATGAAGAAGCGATGATGGGCCCGGAATCCAACAAATGGTTAGAGGCCATGAAATCCGAGAAAGGATCCATGTATGAAAACCAAGTATAGACTTTGGTGGACTTGCTTGTTGGACAGCAGGTCGTTGAGTACAAATGGATCTTTAAAATGAAGATAGACACTGATGGTGAATGTCACCATTTGTAAAGCTCGACTTGTCGCAAAGAAGTTTCCGGCAAGTTCAAGGAGTTGACTACGATGAGACTTTCTCACTCGTAGCGATGCTAAAGTCTGTTGGAATTATGTTAGCAATTGCTGCATTTTTCAATTATGAAACTAGAAGATGG
The DNA here is from genome assembly GCA_022496015.1 of Hordeum marinum. Lineage (NCBI taxonomy): Eukaryota > Viridiplantae > Streptophyta > Magnoliopsida > Poales > Poaceae > Hordeum > Hordeum marinum. The sequence continues at coordinate 47,505,959 of CM039676.1, forward strand.
ATGTCAAAACATCGTTTCCTTAACGGTTTACTAGAGGAAAGGTTGTATGTGATACAACCAGAAGGTTTTGTCAGTCCTAAGGATGCTAAAAGGTGTGCAAGCTTCAGTGATTCTTCTGTGAACTGAAGCAAGCATCTCGGAGTTGGAATATACACTTTGATGGGGTGATCAAAGTTTTTGAGTCTATACAAAGTTTATGAGAAACTTGTATTTGCAATAAAGTGAGTGGGAGCACTATAGAGTTTCTGATAAGTATATGTGGATGACATATTGCTATTCGAAAATGATGTAGAATTTCTGGAGAGCATGAACGGTTGTTTGAAAAGAGTTTTTCAAAGGAAAACCTGGATAAAGCTACCTAATTGTTGAGCATCAAGATCTATAAAGATAGATCAAGATGTTTGATAAGACTTTCAATGAGTACATACCTTGACAAGATTTTGAAAGAGTTCAAAATGGATTAGTCAGAGAGAAGTGTTCTCGCCTGCTTTGTAAGGTGTGAAGTTGAGTGAGACTCAAAGATCGACAACGGCAGAAGAAAGAGAAAGGACGAATGTCGTCCCCTATGCCTTAGCCATAGGCTCTGTATAGTATGCCATGCTGTGTACCTTGGAGCCAGTCCGGTTGGAGGACCGGATCTAAATACGGCGGAGGGGTGCAGACCTTGTTCCTGTGGTTCGATGATATAGAACCACTCCTTCTGCCACCCCTTGATGGTGTCGATGAGGGTACCCGCCAGTCGATGCGCGTGAGTTTTATGATGACGGCACCACCGTAGTCGGCGTGCTTACCACCGACACACTTCGGCTTGATGTTGAAAACCTGCATCCAGAGCCCGAAGTGCGGCTCGATGTGCAAGAATGCCTCGCAGAGGAGGATGAAGGCGGAGAGATGCATGACAGAGTTCGACGAAAGGTCATGTAAATCGAGTCTGTAGAAGAACATTAGGCCCCTGACGAAGGGTGCAGCAGAAAGCTCAACCCCCTAATGAAGTGGGGGATGAACACCACCCGCTCGCCTGGGTTGGGGGTGGGGATTACTTGTCCCTTCTCCGCCGTGTGATGAGGGATATCAACGGGGAGATAGACGTCCTTCTTGAGGTCGACGATGTTTTGGTTGGTGACCGTAGATACTTCCCACTGGTGGAGCCCGCCATTGCTGAGCTCGGAAGCAGAGGTGGAAGAGGCCTAGATCTTTGTTTTGGAGGCTCAAAGGAGTAGGAGGTGGAGAAGTCGAATGGAAAGCGTGGAGGGCCTTTGGGGTTTTCTTTCCCCTTTTATGAGGTTTGTCGATTCGGGTTCCCTCTACGACGCCATGAATTCCTCCACTTCCCGAGACTCGCGAGCCGTTGCGGGTGCGTGATTAATTGTATCCCACGTAAAACGGGACACGATCAACATGTTGATAGATCATGTGGATGGAACGGCCTCGAACCGCGCATCGAGTGCCTGTAACTAGCCTATCGGCCGTGGTGAGTTGTGACCTTTCGTCAAAAAGGTCGTCAGGAAAACATTATCCTTTCCCCCCTGATGTTTGGCCTCCAAAGCCAACTTATCTCGCGGGATTCAGATGTGCCACATGCGGAAAACTATTTTTCATCGGAGGCTGAACTATGGTTCGGCGGAAGGAACTCACCTCGCAAGCCGAAGACTCTGTTTGTGAAGAAATTAGGGTTGAAGACTCTTGGCAGTGGAGGCAAGTTTGGGGGCTACTGAGGGGGTCCTGTATTAGGGGGTCCTCAGATAGCCGACCTGTTGTGTATGGGCCGGACTATATGGACCACTCACCGAACACATGACAATCTGGAGGCCTAGTTACCAGGTTGGAAGCTTCAAGGAACACGGCTTGAGCTCCACATTTGGTGTAGTAAATAGGCATGTTTATCTCTTCGACATGTAACCGACCATGTGTAAACCCTAGGCCTCCTCGGCATCTAGATAAGCCGGAGGGTTTTAGGGCATAGAGGGAAGACAACTCATCTAGGGTTAGACATATGATCTCGAGATAGATCAACTCTGTAACCTCTTACACCATCAATACAATCAAGCAGGACGTAGGGTATTACCTCCATAGGAGGGCCCGAACCTGGGTAAACTCGTGTCCCCTTCGTCTCCTGTTACCGTCGATCCTAGTCTAATATTTTGGGACCCCTACCCGAGATCCGCCGGTTTTGGCACCGACAGGGGTGCTCCACATACGGGATGTTCAAGGACGCAAGAAGACGAGAAGTGTGGAGGCCAGGTTGGAAGTAGTGGAGCAAGGCATCTTCAAGTGCAAAGGGATGGTGGAGCGTGGACTTAGTGCCAATCACTCCATGATCACGAAATTCTCCCTTGATCACATGGTGGATGCCCAGTCCATGAAAGACATTGTCTTTAACTTCAACGAGCAAATCAACTTTTTGCAGAGTCAAATTTATGATCTCCAAAATCAAGTTATTGAATATGAATCGAGATTTAATGGTATGAGTTTAGCTGCCAATTGCAGGACTCCAGGGACTCGTGCATCAACTTTTGATGGTGAGTCCTTGCCCTAGAAACCAGAGGATAAACCTACTACTGCCTCATCACCACCACCTTCATCATCTTCACCACCAAAGGAGACTTGAGTACGCGGGTATGGGCAGTCCCCTTGGCTTGAGCCAAGCTTGGGGGAGGTGCCCCGGTATCGTATTACCATCACTTTTTACCTTTGCTTTTTTATTCCTATCCTTAGCCTTTTCATAATTTGGTTGACTAAATTTTTAGTATGATCTGTTTTCAAGTGCTAGTTTCGTGATCCATCTATCTATGTAATCGAGTGAGAGTTATATAATAATGTTTAGTTTGAGCTTTCCCCCCTTTACTTTCTTGTTGCAGTCTTGATAAAAGAAAATAAATGAGAAATGATCATATGCTAATCTTATGGTGAGTAATGACATCACAATAAAGAAAAGTATACGTGGTAAAATTTATTGGAAGTTGGCAATAATAGCATTAGTCAATAATGCAATTCATGAAAAAATTAATTAGGAAAGAGAAGCGATTCACATGCAAATATACTATCATGGACATCTTTTATGATTATGAGCCCCCATTAAATATTACATGCCAAAATTGTTGACGTCGGACAAGGAAGACAGCGTAATGTTTTAGACTGTGTTTGATAGCAAAGTATTAAAAAACTAAAGTATTGAAAAACTGTAGTATTTTAGACAATAGGTACAAAATTCTGCAGTTTTAATATATCCCAAAAATTTGGATTATTACAAATACTTTGAGGTGTTTGGGTAGTGCTGTATGAAGCAAAGTAAATTAGCTGACTAGTTGTTTTACCCTCAGCTAGCTAGTGGTAAACTCAACCGCCATGTACAAAGACCACGACTAATCTAAACGGCCATGTACAAAGACCACGAATAAATTAAACGACCATGCACAAAGCTCGGTGAAGCAGTCAAACTATCACAACATGACGAACTCCCTAGCCTATTCCGTGATGCCATTGAGGGACACCAGGAGCTGCATGTGGAGCTAGAACCTGACACTCCAGAATAGGGCATTGCCGCCGGTGCATCACATAGCGGAGCTGTGCTTGGACAGGAACGGATTGACCTTCTTTGCTGTCAACGTTGAGGGGCAGCATAAGATATGCTTCAAGAACTACATGGCCAAGCTCAACGCCTTGCATCAAATATGGCAGGCGGTGGCTTCTTTGAGGCATTTATTCGAACATATGATTAGCTCCCGGCTTACGGAGACGAACTCCACGGACGAGAGAGCGGCGGCAGCTTAAGAGCCAAGAAGAAGAACGTGAGTGGGTTGTTTTTTCACATGCTTAGTTTAAAAAAAGAGGCCATGGGTTCTGTTTTTAGACAGCGAAAATACTGTGGTTTTGCAAAAAGAAACTGCAGTATTAATACAGTTTTGAGCTATAACCAAACAGCCCACTGTAATTAAAACTGTAGTAATTAGAAAAACTGTAGTATTCTCAAGATACATAGAAAATAATGAGCTATCAAACAGGGCCTTATGCTTGTTCATTTTCACATAAAAGTTATATTGTTATAGATCCTTCGACATGTGGTGTTTGCTCAATATATTTGCTAGCCAAAAATTCCACACTAAGTAGAAATACTACTTGTGCATCCAAAAACCAAAAACCCAAACTCATGTTTGAGAGTCCACCATACCTAGTTATGGATTGAATAAGATCCTTGAAGTAAGTTGTCGTCGATGCATCAAGGCAATAAAAATTTCTTCTAAAAGTGTTGGATCAATTAGTGTAAGAGAAAATTGAGCGTTGGACGAACTTATGATGGCAAAGTAATAAAAGCGACAAACTGCATAATAAAGGTTGCTATCACAAGGGGCAATGCAACGCGGCGTTCTTTTGCGCTAAGGGATTTGGCATACAAACTAAAAAGCGCATGACAATCTCTGCTTCCCTCTGCGAAGGGACTAATTTTTACTTTTATGTATTTACTTTCATGTAAGTGTCAAAGTATTCTTATCTATTTCTTTTTATTTTTGTATTTTGCAAGCATCATGTGGTGAGAAAAGATCTAGGCACATATATCTAGTTGGATATGAGTGGGCATGAGTTATTATTGTTGACATCAACCTTGAGGTGAATACGTTGGGATGCAAACTATAAGCCCCTATCTTTGTATGTGTCCGGTTAAAACTTTTTGTCCATGGGTATGCTGAGAGTTTTAGCAATCATAGAAGACTAAATGATGGTTGAGTATGTGGACTTGCCAAAAGTATCTTACATGAGACCCTTCCTGAAAATATGATGAATTGTAGTTGCAAAGTTGACTGAGAACATAGTTTGTTGGTTTCCAATAAGGTTTATGCTTTATACTTCCATGTTGTGATGAATAGTTACTTGCTCATAAGAAGTTATGTGATGTTGTTATGAAATAAAACTTGTATGTTATTTTTTGTTGTTGTTATAATAATAAGCATGATGCTACGATGTCCGTATTTTATTTTTATCGACACCTCTCTCTCAAACCATGTGGACACGTTCTTCGATATCGGCTTTCGCTTGAGGACAAGCGAAGTCTATGTTTGGGGGAGTTGATACATCCATTTTGCATCATGTTTTCCTATTGTTATTTATAATGTTTTTATGCATAATAATGCTTTGGGGAGTAATTCTAATGCATTTTCTCTCACAATTTGCAAGGTTTACACCAAGAGAGAGAATACCAGTGACTTGAATTCAGTACCTGAAAAAAGCATGTCAGAGATACCTTTTCTGAACATCCCCAATGAAGCTGAAATTTTACGGAGATTTTTTATATAATAAATAAGAAATACCAGAGCTGAAAACTACCAGAGTGGGGTCACCGCGTGGGCACCACCCACCAGGGCACGCCAGGCCCCTAGGCGCGCCCTATTTGAGCATGCTCACGCTGGCCCACCTCCAGAGCCCATCTTCTGGTATAAATTCCAAGAAACCTAAAAAATAAGGAGGAGGACTTTCGGGATTAAGCGCCGCCGCCTCGAGGCGGAACTTGGGTGGGATCACTTTTTCCCTTCGGCAAAGCGATTCCGCAGGGGGGACTTCCCTCCCGGAGGGGGAAATTGAAGCCATCGTCATCACCAATCACCCTCTCATCTTGGGGAGGCCATTCTGCATCAACATATTCAACATCACCTTTGCACCGGTCCATCCACATATCAAATTATCAAAGTAGCAAGCACAAATCAAACCAGCATGATGAAAGTGACTAGATGAAATTCCCGTGTACCCTTAAGAACACTTTGCTTATCATAAGAGATATTTTTGGTCTGTCCTTTGCCACCAAAGGATTGGGCTACATTGCTGCACCTTACCTATTGTTACAGTTACTTGCTCGCTACAAATTACCTTGCTATCAAACTACTTGCTACTTACAGTTTCAGTGCTTGCATAAATTACCTTGCTGAAAACCACTTATCATTTTCTTCTGCTCCTCGTTGGGTTCGAAACTCTTACTTATCGAAAGGACTACAATTGATCCCCTACACTTGTGGGTCCTCGGGAACTGGCCTCCTCGTCCGCCTCCCGACGCCCCTCTCTGGCCTACAAGTTCTCATATATTCCAAAAAAAAGAGTTCCCGAAATCCTTTTTCCGCCGCCGTAAGTCTCTGTACCGCCGTGATACCATCTGGAGGCCTTTTCCGGTACTCTGTTGGAGGGGGAATCTATCACAGAAGCCATCTACATCAACCTCGTTGCTTCCATGGTGATGTGTGAGTAGTTCACCATAGACTTATGGGTCCATAGTTAGTATCTAGATGGATCTCTCTCTCTCTCTTGATCTTCAATACAATGATCATGGCATCTTCTCTTTGATCTATCCAATGCAATGCCTTTGTGTGGTGTGTTCGTTGGGATCCGATGAATTGTGAGTTTATGTTTAGATTATTCATGATAAATATTGGAGTCTTCTCTGAGTTCTATTGTTGATTCTTATTGTTTGATCATTATAGCTTTGTAAATCCCTCTCATCTATTGGTTTGCTTTGGCCAAGTAGATTGATCTTTCTTCAGTGAGAGGGGTGCATTGTGGTAGGTTCAACCTGACAGAAGGATAAAACAATGGGTTTAATTCATATTGATTGAATTTACTTTGTATACACCATGTCATCTTTCTCCAAACATTAATCTGTTTTACTTAATACTCTATATGCATGCTGGAGAGCGGTCGATGAGTTGGGTAATATAATAGGTGCAGGCAGACGTCAGCATATTTGTTTATGGACGTGATGCCTATATACACATGATCATTGCCGTGAATATGAACATGATTATTCACTTTTCTATCAGTTTCCCAATTGTAATTTTTTAACCCATCGCATGTTTCCTACACGAGAGATGCCACTAGAGAACAGTGCGGCCCCCAGGTCTTCTCACTTCAAAAAAGCTTTCAATACCTTTCTGCCTTATTTATATTTTGTTTCACTTTGCCATTATTCACCACCATCTACTTGTTTCACTTGCTTGCAAATAACGAGTCCAAGGGGATTGACAACCCTCTTGCTCGCATTGGGTGCAAGTGTTTTCTCTTTTGTGTGCAGTCGTAGAAGACAGTGGTTGCGTGTTACTCCTATTGGTTCGATAAACCTTCGTTCTTAACTAGGGTAAATACTTACTTGTTTGTGCTGTAATAACCCGTTCCTCTTCATGGAAAACCGAATGCAGATCACAGACATCAATGTACTTTCCTCGGATCCGTTTCAAAGATCGGTGCCTCATCGCCGTAAGAAAACCGGGAACAAGGGGTGCTCAAAGAGAAGAAGAAGGTGATGCGGGTACTGTTGGAAATATGCCCTAGAGGCAATAATAAATTATTATTATCATATTTCCTTATTCATGATAATCGTTTATTATCCATGCTATAATTGTATTGATCGGAGACTTAAATGCATGTGTGGATACATAGACAAAACCATGTCCCTATTATGCCTCTAATAGACTAGCTTGTTGATCAAAAGATGGTAAAGGTTTCCTAGCCATGGACATGAGATGTCATTTGATAACGGGATCACATCATTAGGAGAATGATGTGATGGACAAGACCCAAATTACAAACGTAGCATATGATCGTGTTAGTTTATTGCTGCTGTTTTCCGCATGTCAAGTATATGTTCCTATGACCATGAGATCATGCAACTCACTGACACCGGAGGGATGCTTTGTGTGTATCAAACGTCGCAACGTAATTGGGTGACTATAAAGGTGCACTACAGGTATCTCCGAAGGTGTCTGTTGAGTTGGCATGGATCAAGACTGGGATTTGTTGCTCCGTGTGACGGAGAGGTATCTTAGGGCCCACTCGGTAATGCAACATCACAACAAGCCTTGCAAGCAATGTGACTAATATGTTAGCCACGGGATCTTGCATTATGGAACGAGTAAAGATACTTGCCGGTAACGAGGTTGAACTAGGTATGGAGATACCGACGATCGAATCTCGGGCAAGTAACATACCGAAGAACAAAGGGAACGTTATACAGGATTAACTGAATCCTTGACATAGAGGTTCGACCGATAAAGATCTTCGTAGAATATGTAGGAACCAATGTGGACATCCAGGTCCCGCCATTGGTTATTGGCCGGAGAGGTGTCTCGGTCATGTCTACATAGTTCTCGAACCCGCAGGGTCTGCACACTTAAGGTTTGGTGACGTTTCGGTAGTGTAGAGTTATGTATGGTGGTGACCGAAGATTGTTCGGAGTCCCGGATGAGATCCCGAACGTCACGAGGAGCTCCGAAATGGTCCAGAGGTAAATATTCATATATAGGAAGTCCCAGTTTGGTCGCCGGAAAAGTTTCGGGCTCATCAGTAGTGTACCGGGAGTGACGGTAGTGTACCGGGAGACCACCGGGACGGGTATTTCGACCCAAGACGTTTTATGGGCTGTGGTAAGATGAATACCAGCCCTTGGTGGGCTGGTGGAAGTCCTACACAAGGCCCATGAGGCTAGGAAGAAAATACCAAAAGGAAAAAGGTGGAAAAAGGCGAAAAGGGCTATATATGGAAGGAGTCCTAATCCCACTAGGAGTGGGAAGAGGAGGACTCCTCCCTAGCCGGTTGAACCAGGTGGGCTTTGGACCTTGCGCCAGCCCCTCCTGCTCCTCCTCTCCTCCTATATATACTAGAGGGGTTTGAGGGTTTTGGCACAAGTTCTTTCTTCCACGTGCAACCCTAACCTCGAGTGCATAGTTTCTCCTCTAGATCAGTTTTCTGCGGTGCTTAGGCGAAGCCCTGCTGGAATAACTGCACCACTATCACCGGAGCGCCGTCATGCTGCCGGTGAACTCTTCCTCCTCTCCGTCTCCTCTTGCTGGATCAAGACGGTGGAGATCGTCATCAAGCTGCACGTGTGCTGAACGCGGAGGTGCCGTCCGTTCGGTACTAGATCGAAAGGATCGTGATCAAGGCCACAGGACGTTCGTGATCGGATCGCGGGACGGCTCGTGATGAGATCGCGGGACGGTTCGTGATTGGTTCGCGGGACGGTTCGTGATTAGATCGCGGGACGCTCGGCGATTTGGATCGCGAAGAAGTACGACTACACCAGCCGCATTTCTCAACGCTTCCCGCTTAGCGATCTACAAGGGTATGTAGATCCACTCTCCCTCTCGTAGATGCTCATCAGCATGGATAGGTTTGCGTGTGCGTAGGAAATTTTTTGTTTTCCATGCGACGTTCCCCAACAGGTACTTGATGGCTATTTAGTTTGTGGATATGTTTGTGATGTTGAACTACTATTTGGTGATGTTGAACTTTTACTACCTCGTCATGTCGAATTTCCAACTATTTGTTTAGCTTGTTGTTGAACTTCTATGGTGATGTTGAACTCTAATGTGCAATGGTGATGTTGAAGTATATATTCCTGTCAATTATGATGCATATTTGCTGTTGTCAACTATGAATTTTTACTTGTCGATGCCCAAGGCATCCCAAGGTAATATTCTAGGAAGACTCATGCATATAAGCTTGGGGATGCTCCGGGAAGGCATCCCCTCTTTCATTCCAAATTATCTGTAGGTCACTTGGAGCTATCTTTTTATTCATCACATGATATGAGTTTTCCTTGGAACGTCATTTGTTTTTGCTTGCTTTTGTTTTCGTTTGCCACAATCATTGTTTGTTGGACATACCTACTTGAGAGAGACACATTTTTACCATGATTTGTTAGAACACTCTTTGTGGTTCACTTAAATATTTTGAGCTAGGCAGTTGCTTTACTACTTCACTTATTTCTTTTTGAGCATGACGACATGTAGATTTTATAGAAATAATTGCACTCTCGTTCTTTACTTATATTTGTTTGAGAGTTAAAAACAGCGATGGTAATTGCATGGGTTGTAAAATTAGTCCAAAATTAATAGATATTCAATGAGTGGTAATCAAAACCTTCATGTATCGCTTAAAAGAGAAGTTTATGATGAAAGATATTCATGTGGTAATATGAATAAGGATGAGTGCATTATTGTTGATTCGTACAACTATCGATATTAAGATGTTTTAATTTTCCATTTGTATAAATATTAAAAAGGCATGTTGAGGATGTGTGAGCATTTCTATTATTTGTTGAAAACCTAGTGTTGTTTCGGGTCGGAGGCGTGCGATGGTTAACTCCTCCGAGTAGTACTTTGATTTGTGATAAACTAATAAAACTTTGCAATAAGTATATAAGTTCTTCATGACTAATGTGAAATCATGGACATACGCAATCTCACCACCTCATATTTTGCTAGCCTCTTCATTACCGTGCATTGCATGTTCTCACCTCGAGGACCGGTGCAAATTCGCCGGTGCATCCAAAACCCGTGGCATGATATGCTCTATCACACATAAGCCTGAGTATATCTTTCTCAAAATATCCAAACCCTGTGGCATATTACCTATTATGGCATTTTCATAGCCATTCTGAGATATATAGCCATGCAAATTCCATCGTCGCAACGTATGCCTAGTCCATTCGTAATCATATTGCTTTGCATGATCATATAGAGCTGACATAGTATTTATGGCAAAGCCAACCTTCATCATATTTTTTATACATGTTATGCTAGATCATTGCACATCCTGGTACACTGCCAGAGGCATTTATATTGAATCATATTATTCCATAGTTCTTCATAGCCAGTTAAAATACCCAGTTATAAGTAAATAAAAATGTGATGATCATTATTAGAGCATTGTCCCAGTGAGAAAATAAATAATGAGAGAGGCCAGATGAGTCCACCATTCAATTAAAAATATGAGAGAAAATGAGAGAAGGGACTTGTAACATCCGAAAATATTAAATTTTTGAATGTTATATTAAATACTCCTCCATTCCGAAATTAATGTCGCGGACGTAGTACATTGGTTGTTTTGCATTTTAGTCCTTCTTGTCTCAAAGCTTTGGAAATAATGCCCCAGTCTCCTTCCATCCTCCTCCTACCTTCGCCTGGGTCGCCACGGCCAGGGGCCGCCGCCCGTCTCCACGGCCAGCCGCCGCAGCCAGGCGTCTCCAGGAGAAGGTTCTGAACCGCCGACGAGCAGGTCATGAACCTGGCGAGCCCGCCCATGAACAGGACCTCCGCTGCCCGCCCACAAGGACCTCCACCGCCTGTCCACGAGGAGGACCTCGCCGCCCACCGACGAGCGGGTCCTTTGCCAACCACCGCCGCTGTGCTGGTACACTTCACCCATAATTCCGTCGCCTCCGCGCTTGTCCACTTCAGCCGTCGCGTTGTTCTGCTCTGGCCCGCCGGCTGGTTGTGGTGGCGGACTGGCAGTGGTGGGCGAAGCCTTTGCTGCCGGCGCCTCTGCTGGTTGGCGAGGCTAACGCCCTCCGTTCCCCGCCCCGAGGCCTCCGCCTCTGATCCTGCAACTGATACACAATGAAATTGATCTATGGCTCCCTTTGCCGTGATCGTGTTGATCAGCGGGCAGCAGAGCTCCAGTAGAAGCTCCCCTGTCGCTGGTGGAGATCAGCCTGTGTTGCTGCTAGTCCTCTGCCCGTGCACATGACAGTGCTGCTGCTGCTCTGCCCTGCTCCTTGTGCTGCCGCCAGAGCTCATGTTCCTCAGGATGAAGAATTTAAAATTCAGTTAAAGTTTTAGGTTTTTAGCAATGTAGCATTAAGCCTGAACCTTTTTTGACAGTACAAGGAATGCAGTTTTAACCGTACAAATGGGGTGCAATAAAACATGACTAAACTTAAGGAAGCAACTGAAATGCTTTGGTATAATTTCAATTAACTTAAAACAACAAGTCAGCAAGTTGAGGTTTAATTTACAGGAGTATCTTTAACTTTAAAAGTGTAGTCCTAACTTGACTATTTAGTGTAAGTTCAAGGGCTTTATCTTGTGAAAAGTGTTCAGAACTGTAAAAGTGATTGTGTAGTGCTAATTTACTGTAGAAGTGTTAGTGTTCAGTTCACAGTATAGTTGACAGTAACTGAATTTTCATTAGTCCTAAATTATCTTGTAACTGAATTATCTTTACCAAAGACTGAACATAAAATTCCCTTTTAAAGATCATCGTTTCGGTTTGGGGAAACGACTATATTACTCTCCTGTATCTCGCAGCTGCTCGAGCAGTCGAACCTCAGGCCTGCCGGGTCAGTATGAAGAAGGTGTATCTCATTTTTCCTTCCTTAGGCAAAGTTGGGGAGATGCCTACCTCCACCATGTCACGCAGCAGCGTCGATTCCTGAGGGCTCAAGTCTGAAAATGCACTGCAGAGTTCACTGTCAGACTCAAATTCAGGTTCAGTATGACAAGGAATGCGACTCCAAGAGAAATTTGATTCAGGTTCAGTATGACAAAGAACACGTCGCCAAGAGAAATGTGATTCTGGTTCAGTATGACAAAGAGCACAATACCAGGAGAAATGAGATTGAGGTCCAATATGACAAAGATCAGACGCCAAGAGAAATGTGATTCGAGCTCGGGGTGCTGCCCATGCTCGTAGAACTCGACATTTACTGGAACCAGCTGGACGGCGCCATCCGGAAGGAGCTCGGGAGTCTGCAGAGCGACGTGGAGATCGACCTGCCAGAGAACAATCTGATAGGAGTCATCCCCAACAAGCTCGGCAAGATACGCTCCGGCTACTCCATAATGAGAATAGACTTGTCCATCAACAACCTGACCGGCACAATTTCGATGGAGTTTCAGAACCTTCCCTACTTGGAGTACCTGCAGTTGTTAGACAACCAAACTGATGGTGGCATCCCTCCTTTGCTGGGGGCGAGAAAGCTCACTCGAGGTCGCGCAGGCGCAACGCGAGCCACTTATGCCTGCCCCGAGCCTCCTCCAGTGGAGGGGGCGACAAGGCGGACATGTCATCGCCGCGCGCGAACAAGAGACGCAGCGGGAGGAAAAAGAAACGACTTTTGGGGTGAAAGAGGGGATTCGGGAGGCAGGCAAGGGGGCAGGGGAGCTGCGCGAGGTAGGAGGGAGCTGCGGAAGCGGAAGCTGCGACGACGGAGGACGACGCGCGGGAGAGCACGGGAGTAGCGCGGGGAAGCTGATCAGGGGAGCTCCGGCGTTCATACTTCTGCGTGGGAGCAGCGGCTTGTCGATTGGAGACGACGAGGAGTGCGGGTTGTGTCGATGGTTTGTGGAGGGGTTTTGTGCAAAAACACTACTGCGACCAAAATTCTAGGACGAAGGGAATAAGTGATTATAATTGCTTGAATGCTTGCTGTTTGAAATTTAGTGGAATTTGAAACTTTTGAAAAACTTAACGAGATGGAATAAAAGGACTTTCCCAATTATTTCGTTGATGACAATTTGAATTTCATTTGAAAATAATTCAAATAAAAAACTTTATGCCACTCAAGGACTTTCATGAGATAAGATAATATGACTTCTGAAAAGTATGAAATAGAGTGGGGATTTATGTAAACTCATTTCTGAGTTTCCATTAGAATTCACTTTTGGAAAAAAATCATTTGGAGTTTCAAATTGATTTTCCATATATTCAAAAAAGGAAGGAAATATGTATCCTTCAAATTATCATAAAGAAAATATGGAAAATGAATTATGAGACCAACAGAAACTTATTTGAAAAATATTTGAAATCCAATTCAACCCATTTTTGGAATTTTCTAATGTATATTTTCAAAAATTATATTATATGAACATAAAAGTATGTTCATGATTTAGGAAATTTTATGATGATTTTTTTATATATAATAAGTTTGCTAAAACTTTTATTTTCATTTTTCTTTTACTTCTTTTTTTTCTCTATAAAAAACGAAAATTGCACAACCCCGGGAGGCTGGCCTGCCTCACGAGGTCCTCTTCCCCGTATTTTCCCCGTGTCGTACTCGTCCAATTAATGTGCCTTAATGCCCCGGTCGACATCGCCAGAAATCTGCACTTGCCGGATTTTGGTCGTCGGTTCCCCATGTATCTGGACGCCCCAAGTCCTATAAATACAACCCCCTAGTAGACCTCTCTCCCCTTAACCGATTTCCCCCCTCGGGAGCCCCCTTCCCCCCACACCACAGCCTGCAATTGTTCGCCAGAGTTTGCAAACTCCGGTGCCTTCTCTACCGCCCCCTGTGGCGCGGTTGGCCCTTACCCGACCTCTGATGACGTTGCCGAGACGTCCTCTTCCCTGTCCCACACTCTCTTCCTACAGGAGCTATTGCGGCATTAGATCCGAGCTCATCTTCCCCAACTCCGGCGACTAACTCCAATGAGCTCCAGAAATCCCGTATATTTTTCTTCAAAAAAAGTGCAATCTGAGAAAACTACAACTGCGAATCCAGTGATTATTTTTGCTACCGGTTCAGAAGTATATCATCTATCCCGTGGACCCAACAGAAATATATTTTTGACCATTTAAATTTCAAATTCAAACATAATTTTTCAAACATTAGATTGCTAATAACTCTTATTTAAAAATAGCTTTTTGATTGACTCTTTTTGATAGTGGTCACTAGGTGAATTTCTTATCTAGTGGTATTTATTGATTTATTTTTACTTTATTTTAAGTTAGGTTTTAGAAAAAATGGTACTGTTTTACTTATAGTTTTGTTTAGTCTTTTTTTTGTTCTTAATTGTTTTATTTTTTTTGTAAATTTTGCTAAATTATTTGTTGTTTCTGTTAGTCAACGGTAGCCACTTTTATTTGCTAGTTAAAATAAAATTATATATTTTGTTTCTCTATGTTTGTAGTAAAACTTGTATAAGTCATACACACGGTTTTATAGAAGCTTTTTATTTGTTTCTATTTGCTAACATATTTTTATGGCAACTACTTTTTGCTTATTTTTTTAGATTTTATTTTCTGTTAACTTAGTTGTATCACTTTCTTTTAAGTTTATTAGGACAAAAAGCTTTAGTTTTTAGTAGATCTCCTTAGGAGTTTTTGTTTATAGTTTCTTTGAAGTTTCATTTGGATTTTTATTTGCTAATTTACTATTTAGTTCTTTATTGTTGTTATTTTATGAATGATAGAAATTGATTTCTTAATTTAATGCTTATGTAAGGTCATGCTTGTATAATATAGATTTCATCGGAGAGTGACAAGTAGTTCTATCAAGTTTTCTAAGAGGGATATTGTCTTCATACCAGGCAAGTTCACTTTGACAATTTTATTTATACCCATATTTTTATTGCATTTAGTGTGACATTTTTAAAGCAAAATATGCTCCCTTGGTGGTTTTGATAATTCATGGCAACATACATTGTCTCTTGGAGTAAGACTTTTATCTAGTGCATTTTAGATAAAGTCAACACAGAAGGTTGGCTAAGGAGTGTGGAGAGTATCCCGAAGAAATACAAGTAGAAGGAATAGCATTTGCAAAAGCTTCAACAAGAGGACTCTACATTTTACTTTGCGAGAAATCACTTTGAGTCCATAGGAAAAGCCAACACTATTAAAAGGGGCTAAGGTACTGTTGGTGAACAAGATGCTTCACGTGCACAAGTGATAGTCACCAAAAACACCCACAAACTCTCCCACATATTCTATCTACCCATGCAAATCGGTGAAACCAACACCATCCACTCCGTCCCACCGATTTTCACCCTCACACAAAGCCCTGCCAAACCCTAGCACATCGGTGCAACCGATCCCACTTCGGTGCCACCAAGTTCAGCTTGCCAACTTTCTGTTACCTCGATTCACAAAATCGGAAGCTTCGAGTTTTGGATCGGCGTCACTGAGATTTGGATTCTGACCATTGGACACCTGATCGGTACCACCGAGATTTCTATATTGGTCTCACCGAGGTTCAAAAGTTGGTACCTTTCGAGCAACTCGGTACCACCGAGATTCACACATCGGTGTCACCAAGTTGGTCACTTTAGGTGTAACGGTTGGATTTTTGGACATGTCTATATATACACCTCCACCACTACTCACTCGCAAGATAAGCACTCAGAACAGATCCCCACTTATCCCATCAAATTCTCTAAGGGAGAGCGACCTAGTCATGTGTTGAGATCATGCCATTCCATTACAACCATTTGAAATTTATCAATAGCCTCCCCAAGTTTCTTTCCACCCAATCAATCTCTTCCACCAAAGCCAAAAATGTGAGAGAGTGATTGTGTGTTGAGGAGTCTATCATCTTGAAGCAAAGAGCAAGGAGTTCATCGACATTATCGAGCCTATTACCTTTTGGAGGGTGGTGCCTCTTAGATTGGTTAGGTGTCGCTTGGGAGCCTCCTACTTCGTGTTGTGGAGTGAAGCAACAAGTTTGTAAGGGCAAGGGTATCGCCTACTTCGTGAAGATCTACACTGAGTTAGGTAAGGTTACTTCTTCGTGGAACCCTCCGTGGGTAGAGCCCTCCATGGACTCTCGTGATCGTTACCCTCTGTGGGTTGAAGTCTCCATAAACGTGGACGTACGATAGAACCACCTATCGGAACCATGGGAAAAAACTTCATGTCCCTTATGCGTTTGATCTCCCTATCTCAACTCTTTACTTACATGTGCAATGTCTTTACTTTCCGCTGCTATACTTGATGACTTGCATGTGTATGGTGTGCTAGACTTGCTATAATTGCTAAAATCTGCCAACATTCAACTTTGCACCTTGTGTAGATTTTAATTTGCACTAGTAGTTTATTCACCCCCCTATAGTCATACTCTTCTAGTGATCCCTCAATTGGTATCAGAGCAAGGTCTCCATAACCTTGGTGTAATCACCTTTAGAGGAAGATGGATATGCCTAGTTTGGAGCGTTTGAGTTGTAGAGTGCCCATTCTCGATGGAGAGTACTATAGTCAATGGAAAGATGCTATGATTGATCTATTTGACAAATTCCATTTGAGAAAACATATTGAAAATCCCTATGTGTTCCCCATCGATGGATTACATCCCACATACGAAGAGAAAAATGACATGATTGGTGACCTTAGAATTGTCAATCTTATCGTTAGAGGTTTACCAAGATTTGTGCTTACTCAATTGAAGAATTTTGAATGTTCTTATACCTTGTGGAATGATTTGGAGAAACGATATCCAAATTATTCATTAAGTAATCTTGATGAAATTCTTCATAAAACTGTTGCCTTTCATGGAATGAAGGCTAGTGATCCAAACTTTGATAAATGCTTATTTGAGCTTCGTGATCTTATGCGTGCTAAAGGAGATGTTACTACCATTAGCAACATCGTTGTAGAATCCATTCACATACATGAGCTTGAACATTGTCTTAGTCAAAATTCTAACGAGTCTCTTGGTTTTCATGACGAGAAGATTCTACCTAATGATGACAATGAAGAACATGGCTACTATGATGAGGATGACTTGTTTGACATTGAGTTTGGCAAGACGATGAAGTGCCTAAGTCTCATGGAAAACTTCAAGGATTACATGTCCGGTGGAAAAGAGTGGATTCTCGACAGTGGATGCAACGATCATATGACTGGTGATAAAGACATGTTCCAAGAGATCACACCTAATCAAGGACCTTGGAGGTACGTGACCTTTGGAGACAATTCTAAGGGTAAGGTACTTGGCCATGGTAGGTTGGCCATATCTCATGATAGCTATATTCAAAATGTCATGCTTGTTGAATCCCTTGGCTACAATCTTCTTTCCATATCTAGACTAGCGGACTTTGGTTTCAATGTGCTATTTACTAAAGTAGATTGCCAAGTGCTTCGTCATGATAATCATAAAATTGCCTTTACCTGTATTCTTTGAGGTGATCTATACATTGTCGGTTTCACTAAAAAGGCCCAACGTCGTACTTGTCTCATTGCAAAATCATATAAAGGTTGGCTATGGCATAGAAGGCTAGGACATGTAGGCATGCACAATCTAGATAAGATTATCAAGGGTGATCACATTCTTGGTGTCAAAGATGTTATATTTGACAAATATAGGCTTGTAGTGGTTGTAGAGCAAGAAATCAAGTACGTGGAAGTCATCCGGTCGAAAACATCATGACTACTAGGAGACCACTCGAGTTACTCCATATGGATATTTTTGGTCCCAATGCTTACAAGAGTCTCAGTGGAAACTCTTATGGTCTAGTTATAGTTGATGATTTTTCCAAATTTACGTGGCTATTCTTTCTTGATGATAAGTCACAGGTACAAAAGATCTTCAAGTACTTTGCACGCAAAGCGCAAAATCAATTTGAAGTGAAGATCAAGAAGGTTCAAAGTGATAACGGATCGGTGTTCAAGAACACCCATGTGGATACCTTTGTTGACGAAGAAGGTATTTCACATGAGTTCTCGGCTACGTACACGCCTCAATAAAATGGAGTTGTTGAGACTAAGAACCGAACCCTAATTGAGATGGAAAGAATGATGCTTGACGAATACAAGATGCCAAGACACTTTTGGGCAGAAGCTGTGGGAACATCATGTCATGCCACAAACCGACTCTACTTGCACAAGCTTCTCGGCAAAACGACATACGAGCTACTCACCGGTAACAAAGCCCAAGTTGGATACTTTTGGGTATTTGGCTCTAAGTGCTACATTCTTGATAAGCATCATCGTGCTAAACTTGCTCACAAATCTCATGAAGGTTTCCTACTTGGTTACGAATCGAACTCTCACACCTACCGTGTTTACAACAACTTCACTTGAAAAGTTGAAGAGATGGTAGATGTGAAGTTTGATGAATCTAATGGTTCGCAAGTCGGAAAATTGCCAAATGATGTTGGATATAAAGATCCTTTGGAAGCTATCCAATACTTGCCCATTGGCAAAATTCGTCCCAAGGAGGTGAAGCAAAGTACTTCATCAACCCAAGTGGAAGCTCCTACTTCGTATCAAGTCTACCGACAAAACAACATGGAAGCAGACACAAGTGGTACATGTCAAGATGAATAGGAGGAGGAATTACATCATGAAGATCCACCACAACCTCCTTTACCACCACCTCAAGGAGATGACCACTTCAACAACAACGAAGATGAAGGAGATGATGAAGAGTAAGCTCCACCATCCAACAAGCCAAAACTGCCCCAAGTTCAAGCACAAGTGACCAAGAACCATCCCTTAAACCAAATGTTCGGTGATATACAAACAGGGAGGATCACTCAATCTAAAACCCACCTAGCTAAATTTTGTGAGCATTATTCTTTCATCTCTAGCATTGAACCATTGAAGGTTGAACAAGCTCTTGAAGACGCGGATTGGGTGAACGCTATGCATGAAGAGCTTCACAACTTCGAGAGGAATGAAGTGTTGACACTCGTGGAGAAGCCAAAGGACAAGCAAAACATCATCGGTACAAAATAGGTGTTTCAAAACAAGAAAGATGAAGACGGTCAAGTTGTATGCAACAAGGCATGTCTCATAGCCCAAGGATATACGCATGTCGAATGTATGGACTATGGTGAGACTGATAACCCACAAGTATAGGGGGGATCGTTTCTAGCCTTCTTCAATAAATAAGAGTGTCGAACCCAATGAGGAGCTAAAGGCAGAACAAATATTCCCTCAAGTTCTATCGACCACCGATACAACTTTACACACACTTGACGTTTGCTTTACCTAAAACAAGTATGAAACTATTTTTTTGGAGTGATGCTAGAACTAGTTTGCAAGAATAAAACTAGAAGTACTTTGCAAGATAATAAAAGTTAGGTGTTTAGTAAAAGGGTTTGTGTCAATAAGAAAGTTATTTGTCCCTAGGCAATCGATAACAAGTACCGGTAATCATTCTTGTAATTTTATATGAGGGAGAGGCATGAGCTAACATACTTTCTCTACTTGGATCATATGCACTTATGATTGGACCCCGATCAAGCATCTGCAACTACTAAAGATCATTAAGGTCGTGAAACCCAACCATAGCATTAAGTATCAAGTTCTCTTTACTCCCATACGCCATAACCCACCTATCCGCGTTTGGGCTGCTGTCATCCCCCACAACACTGACAATAAGAAAATCATGAACATATTGCAACACCCTACAGCAGGGGGCCCTCGCGTTTGCGCGAGAACGGAGGGCACCGTAGGACAACACCATAAATAAAATATACAATCATACCAACCAAGATCACGATTAACCCACAGGACAAAACGGATCTACTCAAACATCATAGGATAACCATAGATCATTGGGAAATAATATATGGAGTTGAGCACCATGTTTAAGTAGATATTACAGCAGGGAGAATACGTGCTACACCGCTGCATAGAGGGGGAGAGAGTTGGTGTTGACAGTAGCAAGATTGTTGACGTAGATCGTTGTCTCGATCGTTGCCCCAGCGGCACTCTGGCCTCACCGGGAGCGAGGGGAGAGATCCCTCCTACTTCTTCTTCTTCCTTGGCCTCCCCCTAGATGGGGAGGAGAATTACCCCTCTGGTCCATGGTCTCCTATGGAGGCAGAGGGGCGGGAGCCCCTCCGAGATTGGATCTCCCTCTCTCTTCTCTTCTGTTTTGCGTTCCCCAGATCTGGCCAAAAACTGTTTCTTATATTCCCGAAGATCCGTTACTCCGATTGCACTGAGATTTTAACATGATTTTTTTCCGGAAATAAGCTTCCTTGCATCCAAAGTAGAGCTCCAACTGACGTACGGGGTGGGCACAACCCACCACCACGCGCCTGGCTCAAGGGTCGGATCCTGGTGTCTTGTGCCCTGTGTGGGCCTCCGTTTGAAGTGATTCCAACTCCCAAAAATCACAAATATTCCAAAATAATTATCGGTAAAATTTTATTGCATTTGGACTTCGTTTGATATGGATATTTTGCAATACAAAAAACATGCAAAAAAACAGGAAGTGGCACTAGGCACTGGATCAATAGGTTAGTCCAACAAATCATATAAAAAGTTCCCAAAAGTATGTAAAACTTTTATAATATTGGCATGAAACAATGAAAAATTATAGATACGACGGAGACGTATCAGCATCCCCAAGCTTAATTCCTGCTCGTCCTCGAGCAGGTAAATGATAAAAAAGATAATTTTTGATGTGGAATGCTACCTAACATAAACTTGATCATATGTCTACTCATGGCGTGAATATTAAGACATAAGTGATTCAAAGCAATAGTCTATAATTTGACATAAAGACATCAATACTCAGGCATCCCAACAAACAATCATGTCTTTCAAAATATCAATGCTAAAGAAAGCTATCCCTACAAAATCATATAGTCTTGTCATGCTCTGTCTTCTTAACACAAAGTATTTATCATGTACTACCCCGGTGTCAGCCAAGCAATTGGTTCATACTTTTTAACGTGCTTCAGCTTTTTCAACTCTCACGCAATACATGAGCGCAAGCCGTGGATATAGCACTTTAGGTGGAATGCAGTATGATGATAGGGGTAAATATAGAGAAGACAAAATAGTAAGAAAGTCTCACATCGATGCGGCTAACCAACGGGCTATGGAGATGCCCATCAATTGATATCAATGCAAGGAGTAGGGATTGCCATGCAACGAATGCACTACGAGCTATAAGTGTATGAAAGCTCAATCTGAAACTAAGTGGGTGTGCATCTAACCCTATAATGAAAAATTCCCACTAGTATATGAAAGTGACAACATAGGAGACTCTCTATATGAAAAACATGGTGCTACTTTGAAGCACAAGTGTGGAACTAGCATGCCCCTTATCTCTTTTTATTATTTTTTCTTATTTTTTTCTTTTTCTTTCTTTCTTTCTTTTCCTTTTTTCCTTTTCCTTTTTTCCTTTTTTTCTTTTCTTTTTTTTCATTTTTTCATTTTTCATTTTTCTCTCTCATTATCTGGAGTCTCATTCCGACTTGTGGGAGAATCCTAGTCTCCATCATCCTTTCCTCACCGGGACATGCTCTAATAATGAATAATGATGATCATCACACTTATATTTACTTATAAATCAAAATAAATAACAATTACAACTCGATACCTATGAGAAAGTATGACTCTATATGAATGCCTCTGGCAATACCAGGATGTGAAATGATCTAGCATAACATGTATGGAAAATGATGAACGGTGGCTGAGCCACAACTACTATGATCATGCAAAGCAATATGACAATGAATGCTCAAGTCATCAAAATGGAAGCGGTGGAAGTTGCATGGCAATATATCTCAGAATGGCTATGGAAGGGCCATAATAGGTAGGTATGGTGGCTGTTTTGAGGAAGATATAATAAGGCTTATGTGTTATAGAGCATATCATATCACGGGGTTTGGATGCACCGGTGAAGTTTGTACCGACTCTCGAGGTGAGAAAGGGCAATGCACGGTACCGTAGAGGCTAGCAAATTGCGGAAAGTTAAGAGTGTGTATAATCCATGGACTCACATTAGTCATAAAGAACTCATATACTTATTGCAAACGTTTATTAGCCCTTGAAGCAAAGTACTACTATGCATGCCCCTAGGGGAAGGGTTGGTAGGAGTTAACCATCGTGTGATCCTGACCTCCACGCAAAGGAAGACAATCAATAATAAATCATGCTCCAACTTCATAGCATAACGAGAGACTATACGTGCATGCTCCGGGAATCACAAACCTTAACATCAATATTCTTACTAACCACAACCGTCTACTAGTACCTCCCACATATTCCATCTCTATGTTGCAAAACTATTGCAAGGAATCAAACATATCATATTCAGTGATCCATAAGTTTTACTTAGGATTTTATGACTAACCATGCAAATGACCAATTCCTGTTGACTCTCTAAATAGATATAAGTGAAGCAAGAGAGTTTAATTATTTCTACAAAATAACATTCTCTAATAAGTATAAGTGAAGCAAAAGAGCATTCTACAAACAACGGTTTTCTATGTGAAGAGAAACCGGCAATCCAAACTTCAAATGATATAAGTGAAGCACATGAAGCATTCTATAAAGCCATACTCAAAATATATAAGTGAAGTGCAATGAGAATTCTATAAATCAACCATGGAATATCTCATACCAGCATGGTCCATAAAAGAAAAGTGAAAAATAAACACAAAAAAGATGCTCCAAGAATTTACGCATATCATGTGAACGAAACGAATCCGAAAACATACTGATACTTGTTGAAGAAAGATGGGATGCCTTCCGGGGCATCCCCAAGCTTAGACGCTTGAGTCTCCTTGAATATTTACTTGGGGTTCCTTGGGCATCCCCAAGCTTGAGGTATTGCCTCTCCTCCTTCTCCTCACATCGAGACATCCTCGATCTTCGAACACTTCATCCACACAAAACTTAACCAAACTTTTAGTGGCGGGGTTAGTGAATATGGAAATGAAATCCCATCATGTACTGCTGTAACATTATTTTATAATTATAAACAAACATTAACCACTGTATTCTATCACAATTCTATGGCCCCAAGCCAAGGAGGCTTCAACAAGAATTCAAACATACGCAAATAATGAAGCTATAACAGCAATCTGTGAAAACAGGACAGTCTGTAAAGATTTGAACATCCACCATAATTCTGTAACTCTAAAAATCCTGAAAAATTATGACAATACAAAAAATTGTATAGAAAGACAATACAGAAAGTCCCAGTAAAAAAATGAGAAATTGCGCACTACAGCCGAAGTTTCTGTTTTGCACCGCACAAACCAACAAGCAATCTAATCATCCTAAAGGCAAACCTTGGTACATTATTTTTATAATACAATGGAATTTTACAAGGGTATAATTATTTTTGTGAGAATATTCATGAAAAATTCTACATTGTTTCCATGAGCATGAACACAAGTGTTCAAGGTCGACCCTCACTTCCACAATGCATCACCTTTCAATCGCTTCTCTTTTTGAAAAAGTTTTAAGTTCCCCTCTATATTTTTTTGTTTTTAAACTTTATAAAATAACTCAACAGAAGGAAATGGCTCTCTAAAACTTCCAGGTTGTCTCCCTGGCAGCGCTTTCTTTAAAGCCATTAAGCTAGGCATAAAGTGCTCAAGTAATGGATCCACCCGGATCCCAAGGTATATCAAAGCCAATTTGAATCAACAATGATTTAGAATTTAGTAGTGAGAACAAAGCAACATATATCAAGCAATGAAGAAGTCTAACTCTCTTCCTATGCATTGGCATGTCATACAAGAACAATTCATGCACATCAAGTAAAGGCCAATGCATAGTATAAGCAATTTCTTGCAATTTTATCGTGTTGAAAATATAAAGAGGCGGAGATGTAGTTCCTCTCTCATAATAATTGCAAGTAGGAGAAACAAGCACATGCATATTATATTCATCAAAATCATCATGTGCAACGGTAAAAGGCAACCCATCAATATAATCCTTAATAAGTGCAAACTTCTCTGATATAGTGTAGTTGGGAGAATTCCAAAAGATTATAGGACTATCATGTGTGGGTGGAATAGCAACAGTTTCATGTTTAACATAAGGAACAATAGCAAGTTCATCTCCATAAGCATAATTAGCATTGGCATTTTGGCCACAAGCATAACAAGCATCAAGTTCATCAAAAAGGGATATTTCAAATGAATCAATGAGATCATAGTAATTATCATAGCATTCATCCTTCGGTAAGAATGAAGGGGCATTAAATAATGTATGAGTTGAAGAGTTACTATCATTAGAAGGTGGGCACGGGTAGCTAATCTGCTCTTCCTCCGTTTGTTCTTTGCTCTCCTCATCATCTTTTTCATCCAATGAGCTCGTTGTTTCATCAATTTCTTCTTCCATAGATTCCTGCAAAATATTAGTCTCTTCTTGGACAGCGGAGACTTTCTCAATAAACGCATCAATATCGTAATTGTATTTATAATTATCATAGCAATATTTAAGGATAGCAAGATTTTCAGGTCTATAAACCGAATCATCAAAATCTTCAAACTTTTTAAACAAAGATTCAATTTCATAAGCAACCTTAAAAGCAACAAATTCTTCTATTTTTTCCACATCATAATAATCATATATGCCATTAGCATAAGAAGCTAAGGCTTCATTATCATTAAATTTGCATGAAAAGGGAAGATGTGGAGTATTCATCCTAGAGCAACAAGTATAATCATATCTAGAGCATAGATTCCAAGCATACCACTTTAATATATGAATTTGATCCCATAACAATTTCCCTTTATGAGGCAAGCGATAATCCCTAAAGTATTCACGTTGATCCAATGTTACTCCCATTATATAGTTGAATGGGGTTTTCTCAGGTTTATCAAAGTAGTGCATAATATCTTTCACATAATGAGCATCGAGGGTTTTAGGAAGTTCCCCATATCCACGAGTGGCAGGTACAACTAACTTTTTTGGGTGTTTCGTGTTCCATATCCATAACTAAAGACAGAGAACAACTTAGAACAGGAAATAAAAACTACTTAGTGATAAAGCGAACAAGCACACACGAGAATATTCACCCCACGCTATAACTCCCCGGCAACGGTGTCAGAAAAAGGTCTTGAGAATGCACAAGTATAGGGGATCATTTGTAGCCTTCTACGATAAATAAGAGTGTCCAACCCAACAAGGAGCTAAAGGCAGAACAAATATTCCCTCAAGTTCTATCGACCACCGATACAGCTCTACGCACACTTGACGTTTGCTTTACCTAAAACAAGTATGAAACTATTTTGTTGGAGCGATGCTAGAACTATTTTTCAAGAATAAAACTAGAAATACTTTGCAAGATAATAAAAGTTAGGTGTTTAGTAAAAGGGTTTGTGTTAACAAGAAAGTTATTTGTCCCTAGGCAATCGACAACAAGTATCGGTAATCATTCTTGTAATTTTATATGAGGGAGAATCATGAGATAACATACTTTCTCTACTTGGATCATATTCACTTATGATTGGACCCCGAGTAAGCATCCGCAACTACTAAAGATCATTAAGGTCGTGAAACCCAACCATAGCATTAAGTATCAAGTCCTCTTTACTCCCTGATACGTCCATTTTGCATCATGTTTTCTTGTTGTTATTTATAATGTTTTTATCCATAATAACACTTTTTGGAGTAATTATAATGCCTTTTCTCTCATAATTTGCAAGGAACACACCAAGAGGGAGAATTCCGGCAGCTGGAAATCTGGACGTGGAAAAGCTACATCACGCTACCTATTCTACACAACTCCAAACAAGATGAAACTTCATGGAGATTTTTTATGAATTATTTAAGAATTATTGGAGCAAATAACTACCATAGGGGGCCTACCAGGTGGGCACAAACCACCTAGGCGCGCAAGGGAGCCCAAGCGCGCCCTGGTGGGTTGTGCCCTCCTCGACCCACCTCTGGTGCCCATCTTTTGGTATATAGGTCATTCTGACCTAGAAAAAATAAGGAGGAGGCTTTCGGGATGAAGCACCGCCGCCTCGAGGCAGAACTTGTGCAGGAGCGCTTTTGCCCTCCGGCAGAGCGATTCCACCAGGGGAAATTCCCTCCCAGAGGGGGAAATCTTCGTCATCATCATCACCAACAACTCTCCCATCTTGGGGAGGGCAATCTTCATCAACATCTTCAACAGCACCAACTACTCTCAAACCCTAGTTCATCTCTTGAGTTCAATCTTGTTACCGAAACTATAGATTGGTGCTAGTGGGTGACTAGTAGTGTTGATTACGTCTTGTAGTTGATCACTATATGGTTTATTTGGTGGAAGATTATATGTTCAGATCCATTATGCTATTTAATACCCCTCTGATATTGAGCATGATTATTATTTGTGAGTAGTTACTTTTGTTCTTGAGGTCATGGGAGAAATCATGTTGCAAGTAATCATGTGAATTTGATATGTGTTCGATATTTTGATAGTATGTATGTTGTGATTCCCTTAGTGGTGTCATGTGAACGTCGACTACATGACAGTTCACCATATTTGGGCCTAAGGTAATGCATTGTGGAGTAGCAATTAGATGATGGATTGCGAGAGTGATAGAAGCTTAAACCCCAGTTTATGCGCTATTCCGTAAGGGACCGATTGGATCCAAAAGTTTAATGCTATGGTCAGAATTTATTCTTAATACTTTTCTCATAGTTGCGGATGCTTGCGAGAGGGTTAATCATAAGTAGGAGGTTTTTCAAGTAAGAGCAGCACCTAAGCACCGGTCCACCCACACATCAAATTATCAAAGTACCGAACACGAATTAAACCAACATGATGAAAGTGACTAGATGAAATTCCCGTGTACCCTCAAGAATGCTTTGCTTATCATAAGAGACCGCTTTGGCCTGTCCTTTGCCTCAAAAGGATTGGGATACATTGCTGCACTTTTGTTACTATATTCGTTACTTGCTCGTTACAAATTATATTGCTATCAAACTACTTCACTACTTACAATTTCAGCACTTGCAGACATTACCTTACTAAAAACTACTTGTCATTTCCTTCTGCTCCTCGTTGGGTTCGACACTCTTACTTATCGAAAAGAGCTACAATTGATCCCCTATACTTGTGGGTCATCAAGGATATTTTCTGGCGTCGTTGCCGGGGAGTGAAGCGCTTTTGGTAAGTGGAATTTGGTAAGGAAACATTTATATAGTGTGCTGAAATTTATTGTCACTTGTTACTATGAAAAACAATCCTTTGAGGATTTTTTTCGAGGTATCTTCACCTTGTACGGAACCACAATTAGCTACCCTCAACCTACTACACCTACTGAAAATATTGAATATGAAATTCCTTCGGGTATGATAGAACAACTGCTAGCTAATCCTTATGTAGGAGATGGAACTGAACATCCTGATATGCACTTGATATATGTGGAACAAATTTGTGAATTGTTTAAGCTTGCAGGTTTACCCAGGGATCAAGTTATGAAAAAGGTTTTCCTTTTATCTTTGAAGGGAAAATCATTGGCATGGTATAGGCTATGCGATGATATTGGATCATGGAATTGGAATCATTTGAAATTGGAGTTCCACCAGAAATTTTATCCTATGCATCTAGTTCATCGTGATCGGAATTATATATATAATTTTTGGCCTCATGAAGGAGAAAGTATCGCTCTAGCTTGGGGGAGTCTTAAGTCAATGTTATATTCATGCCCCAATCATGAGCTCTTAAGAGAAATTATTATCCAAACATTTTATGCTGGGCTTTCTCGTAATGATCAAACCATGCTTGATACTTCTTGTGCTGGTTCTTTTATGAAGAAGACTATTGAATTCCGGTGGGATCTTTTGAAAATAATTAAACATAACTCTAAAGATTGGGAACTCGACGAAGGTGAAGAGTCAGGTATTAAACTTAAGTATGATTGTGTTAAATCTTTTATGGATACCGATGCTTTTCAAAAGTTTAGCACTAAATATGGACTTGACTCTGAGATAGTAGCCTCCTTTTGTGAATCATTTGCTACTCATGTTGAACTCCCTAAGGAGAAGTGGTTTAAATATCACCCACCTATTAAAGAAGAAATTAAAAAACCAGCACCAGTTAAAGAAGAAACTATACTCTATAATGTTGATCCAGTTGTTCCTTCTGCTTATATAGAGAACCCACCTTTCCCTGTTAGGATAAAGGAACATGATAAAGTTTCAACTGTGGATAACAAAAGCTATATTAGAACACCTAAACCTGAAGAACAAATTAAATTAGAACCTAGCATTGCTATGGTTAAAAATCTCTTGGAAGAAGATATTGATGGGCATGTTATTTACTTCTGTGAAGAAGCTGCTAGAATTGCTAAACCTAATAGAAAAGATAACCATAGACCTGTTGTGGGCATGCCTATTATTTCAGTTAAAATAGGAGATCACTGTTATCATGGTTTATGTGATATGGGTGCTGGTGTGAGTGCTATTCCTTACATTTATATGAAGAGATTATGAAAGACATAGCACCTGCTGAGATAGAAGAAATAGATGTTACTATTAAGCTTGCTAATAGAGACACTATATCACCATTTGGGATTATTAGAGATGTTGAAGTCTTGTGTGGGAAAATAAAATACCCTACTGATTTTCTTGTTCTTGGTTCCCCACAAGATGACTTCTGTCCCATTATCTTTGGTAGACCTTTCTTGAACACAATTAATGCTAAGATAGATTGTAAGAAACAAACTGTGGGAGTTAGCTTTGGTGATGAGTCTCATGAGTTTATTTTTTCCAAGTTTAGTAGAAATCATCATGAAAAAGAATTGCCTAGTAAGGATGAATTAATTGGTCTTGCTTCTATTGCTATACCACCTACTGATCCTTTAGAACAATACCTGCTAGACCATGAAAATGATTTACATATGCATGAAAGAAATGAAATAGATAATGTTTTCTTTGAACAACGTCCTCTGCTTAAACACAATTTACCTAATGAAACTCTTGGAGGTCCTCCTCCACCTAAAGGTGATCCTATTTTTGAATTAAAACAATTGCCAGACACTTTGAAATATGCTTATCTTGACAAAAAGAAGATACATCCTGTTATTATCAGTGCTAACCTTTCAGAACATGAACAAGAAAGATTATTGAAAGTTCTAAGGAAGCACCGGGCTGCTATTGTATATACTCTTGATGATTTAAAGGGCATTAGTCCCACTCTATGTCAGCACAAAATCAATATGGAACCTGATGCTAAACCAGTTGTTGATCACCAACATCGGCTAAATCCGAAGATGAAAGAGGTGGTAAGAACTGAAATATTAAAACTTCTGGAAGCAGGTATAATCTATCCTATACCATATAGTAGATGGGTAACTCCTGTTCATTGTGTTCCTAAGAAAGGAGGTATTATTGTTGTTCCTAATGATAGAAATGAACTTATTCCACAAAGAATTATTACATGCTATAGAATGGTAATTGATTTTAGAAAATTAAACAAAGCAACTAGAAAAAATCACCACCCTTTGCCTTTTATTGATCAAATTCTTGAAAGATTAGCTAAGCACACACACTTTTGCTTCCTTGATGGATATTCTAGCTTTTCACAAATACCTGTATCACAACCTAATTAAGAAAAGACCACTTTTACTTGTCCTTTTGGAACCTATGCTTATAGACGTATGCCTTTTGGTTTATGTAATGCACCTTCTAACTTTCAAAGATGCATGATGACTATTTTGTCTGATTTTTGTGAAAAGATTGTTGAGGTTTTCATGGATGACTTCTCTGTTTATGGGGGAGTTGATACGTCCATTTTGCATCATGTTTTCTTGCTGTTATTTATAATGTTTTATCCATAATAATGCTTTTTGGAGTAATTCTAATGCCTTTTCTCTCATAATTTGCAAGGAACACACCAAGAGGGAGAATTCCGGTAGCTGGAAATTTGGACCTGGAAAAGCCATGTCAGGCTACCTATTCTGCACAACTCCAAACAAGCTGAAACTTCACGGAGATTTTATGGATTATTTAAGAATTATTGGAGCAAACAACTACCAGAGGGGGCCCACCACGTGGGCACAACCCACCTAGGCGCGCCAGCGAGCCCAGGCACGCCCTGATGGGTTGTTCCCTCCTCGTCCCATCTCCGGTGCCCATCTTATGGTATATAAGTCATTCTGACCTAGAAAAAATAAGGAGGAGGCTATCGGGACGAAGCGCCGCCGCGTCGAGACAGAACTTGGGCAAGAGCACTTGTGCTCTTCGGCGGAGCGATTCCGCCGGGGGAACTTCCCTCTCAAAGGGGGAAATCATCTTCACATCATCACCAACAACTCTCCCATCTTGGGGAGGGCAATCTTCATCAACATCTTCAATAACACCAACTCCTCTCAAACCCCAGTTCATTTCTTGAGTTTAATCTTGTTATCAGAACTATAAATTGGTGCTTGTGGGTGACTAGTAGTCTTGATTACGTCTTGTAGGTGATCACTATATAGTTTATTTGCTGGAAGATTATATGTTCAGATCCATTATGCTATTTAATACCCCTCTGATCTTGAGCATGATTATTATTTGTGAGTAGTTACTTTTTTTCTTGAGGTCACGGGAGAAATCATGTTGCAAGTAATCATGTGAATTTGATATGTGTTCGATATTTTGATAGTATGTATGTTGTGATTCCCTTAGTGGTTTCATGTGAACGTCGACTACTGGACACTTCACCATATTTGGGCCTAAGGGAATGCATTGTGGAGTAGCAATTAGATGTTGGGTTGCGAGAGTGACAGAATCTTAAACCACAGTTTATGTGCTATTCAGGAAGGGACTGATTGGATCCAAAAGTTTAATGCTATGGTTAGAATTTATTGTTAATACTTTTCTCGTAGTTGTGGATGCTTGTGGGAGGGTTAATCATAAGTAGGAGGTTTGTTCAAGTAAGAGCAGCACCTAAGCACCGGTCCACCCACATATCAAATTATCAAAGTACCGAACACGAATTAAACCAACATGATGAAAGGGACTAGATGAAATTCCCGTGTACCCACAAGAATGCTTTGCTTATCATAAGAGACCGCTTTGGCCTGTCCTTTGCCTCAAAAGGATTGGGATACCTTGCTGCACTTTTGTTACTATATTCGTTACTTGCTTGTTACAAATTATCTTGCTATCAAACTACTTCGCTACTTACAATTTCAACACTTGCAGACATTACCTTACTGAAAAATACTTGTCATTTCCTTCTGCTCCTCGTTGGGTTCAACACTCTTACTTATCAAAAAGAGCTACAATTGATCCCCTATACTTGTGGGTCATCACTCCCATACGCCATAACCCACCTATCCACGTTTGGGTTGCTGTCATCCCCCGCAACACTGACAATAAGAAAATCATGAACATATTGCAACACCCTACATCGGGGGGCCCTCACGTTTGCGCAAGAACAGAAGGCACCATAGGACGACACCATAAATAAAATGTACAATCATACCAACCAAGATCACGATTAACTCACAGGACAAAATGGATCTACTCAAACATCATAGGATAACCATAGATCATTGGGAAATAATATATGGAGTTGAACACCATGTTTAAGTCGATATTACAGCGGGGAGAAGAGGTGTTACACCACTTCATAGAGGGGGAGAGAGTTGGTGTTGATGGTAGCAAGATTGTTGATGTAGATCGCCGTCTCGATCGTTGCCCTGGCGGCACTCCGGCGCCAGGGAGCGAGGGGGAGAGAGCCCCCTACTTCTTCTTCTTCCTTGGCCTCCCCCCTAGATGGGTAGGAGAATTCCCCCTCTAGTCCATGGTCTCCTATGGCGACGGAGGGGCGGGAGCCCTTCCAAGATTGGATCTCCCTCTCTGTTCTCTTCTATTTCGCTTTCCCTAGATCTAGCCGAAAAGCTTTTTATTCCCGAAGATCCGTAACTCTGCTTGCGCTGAGATTTTAACATGATTTTTTTCCGGATATAAGCTTCCTTGCGCCCTAAGTAGAGCTCCAACCGACGTACAAGGTGGGCATAACCCACCACCACGCGCCTGGCTCAGGGGTCGGATCCTGGTGTCTTGTGCTCTGTGTGGGCCTCCGTTTGCGGTGATTCCAACTCCCCAAAATCACAAATATCCAAAATAATTATCCTTAAAATTTTATTGCATTTGGACTTCGTTTGATATGGATATTCTGCGATACAAAAAACATGCAAAAAAACAAGAACTAGCACTGGGCACTGGATCAATAGGTTAGTCCAAGAAATCATATAAAAAGTTGCCAAAAGTATGTAAAACTTGTATAATATTGGCATGAAACAATCAAAAATTATACATATGACGGAGACATATCAAAGACCTATGCCCGCATTGCTAGACTCAAAGCTATTTGAATTCTTCTTGCTTATGCCAATCACCATGACATCACTCTTTACCAAATGGACATCAAAAGTGCCTTTTTAAATGGAGAAATAGAGGAGGAAGTCTATGTTAAACAACCTCCCGGATTTGTAAATCCTAAGAAACCTAACCACGTTTTTAAACTTCGCAAAGCTTTATATGGTCTTAAGAAAGCTCCTCGTGCTTGGTATAAATGCCTAATGAAGTTTCTTATTGAAAACGGTTTTGAAATTGGTAAAATTGACGCAACCTTATTCATGAAGAGAGTTAATGGTGAACTATTTGTGTGCCAAATTTAGGTGTATGATATTATCTTTGGATCTACTAACCCACAATTTAGTGAGAAATTTGGAAGGTTGATGTTAGAGAAGTATGAGATGTCCATGATGTGTGAGCTGAAATTATTTCTTGGTCTACAAATCAAGCAAACGAGAGATGGTACATTCATCTATCAAACCAAGTACACCAAGGACTTGATCAAGAATTTCAACATGCAAGAGTGCAAAAGTATGAAAACTCCTATGCCCACTAGTGGACATGTTGATCTCACTAAGGAGGATGGACCGATTGATCAAAAGGTTTATCGATCAATGATTGGTTCATTGCTATATCTATGTGCCTCCCGTACCGATATTAAGCTTAGTGTGTGCGTGTGTGCTCGATATCAAGCTGCACCTAAAGAATGTCATCTTAAGGCTGTGAAACATATTGTGAGATACTTGATACATACACCAAACTTTGGCATTTGTGTCGATGGAGTTAGCAGGAGGGTGTTCGCTGCCCTTGGACACGCACCGGTGAGTCGCAGCCTCCGGGCGAGAAGGGCTTGGCAGAGAAGAATTCCTCTTATAGGACATATCCAGGACCCAGGCTTCCAGCAAGGATTACTTGCCAAGAACAGGTCTACGCATCACCGGCAAGCTCAAGGCCGGAAAGATCAAGATATGGTTTTCGGGAAGCAAGCCTTCCTGGGGAAGACCTCCAGGCAGGTCACCAAGAAGACATGATGTTGGACTCCTGGCAAGATCCTTATCGGGGGACAGCTGGAAGAAAATGCAAGACATCGAGAAGGCATTGAAGCCAACAATCAGGACGGAAGACCGAAGGATGGAACCCCGGCAAGATCTTTCTGGGATGGCCTACGGAGCCCACGCAAGAAGTGCAACCTTCAAGGCCTCGCCATCCTGCCAACACAGAGACCAAGTGTCATCCCACCTGGGTACGTGTCGAGGCACCGATGATGGAGGAGGCTAAGCGGTGCCGATGGGACAGGCTCTTGTCCCGTCCCGTAGAAGGTTAGGGATGTTTGATAGAGCATTAAATGTGTTTGTCTTACACCATCAGTGTTAGGTACGATAACACTGCAGCACTATACACCCCGTGTGTGCACTGTTCGCCATGGTTGGTGACCCCTTAGACATATAAAAGGAGGCCCAAGGCGTAGCTCCAAGGGGGAGGACCTTCTGGGATGGATGCATGCGTAGCAAATGTGTACTGTTCACCACATAGCGCTCCTATAACCAACGCTCAAAGGGGATATTCTCTGGCCCATTCTACATGAGTTACAGCTGTGTACTTTAGCGCTCCTAGAACCTGAGCTAGAACTCATCTAATACAACCAAGCAGAAGTAGGGTTTTACGCATCTTTGTGGCCCGAACTTGGGAAAAATCCCACGTGTTAGTCATCAGATCTGCTCTCTGTGCGAGCCTTCTTCCCTACCGAATCGTAAAGGGATCCCACAGATCCCATAGATTTCATTTCCCCGACATATTTGGCGCGCCAGGTAGGGGGAAAATTTGTGTGGACTAGATCTGGTAACTAGCGTGACAGTTCCTTCATAATCATCATCGCTATGCCCCCCAAGAGGAAGGGTTTTACGGTGGTTGGCCCATCCATGTCTGCTGTCCTTGTAACTTCACACACACGCAACAGTGGAGAAACGTGTGGAGGAGGTGGAGGTTCAGAGCCTCCATGACGTTCCGATGATCATAGCTAGGCGAGCGGCATCGTCCGCACCGCTAGATCTAAGGAAGACGTTGTACTTCCAGTAGGCGGTGCAGCAAACTCCAGAGACAGAAGGGCGCCTTCCAAGACACCCACACGAGTGCACGCACCGCGACCTTCTCAGGGCACGCGCGATGGACATCGCCGTGATGTTGGTGGTTCTAAGCACCCCCATGTTGCAAAAGCTAAGTCCTAAAACTTTAAAAAAAATTTGCTCTTTAGTTTTATCATTGATGTTTTGTTTTTGTATAACCTGTGCGTGAGGGAGCGCTCTAGAAATACTCTGTGCTCCTGGTTGTTCTGATTCCGCCCAACAACACAGATGCAACCATAGTTGTTTCTAGAGCGTTAAGCTCCCGAAGAGGCGGCATTCTCGATAGGCTGCTAGGAAGGACCTGATCCTAAGAGACACCAACCGGGACGTGCACATTCTGGGAGTATTCCAGTAAGCGTAGGGGTTCATTGTACAAAAATGTAATCGTTCAAGGAAAAGCCTAGATAAGTTTTATCTTTAGATTTCTATGTAAACCTGTATGCCGAGGAGCCTTCCCGGGGCTAGTCGCGCTCCTAATTGCTTTGAGTCCGCTGGGCAAAGTGAGCAGCTGCACTAAAACTAGGAAGGTAAATATTTTTGGGAGGCAGCGTTCCCGGCAAGGTGCTAAGGACCCGTTCCTCAAGCACTGCCGGCTGGAGCGTGCGCACCGGGAAGTTTTCTAGCAAGCATGGGTCCTCTTGATTAATTTTTCGTCCTTGTACATCAATCTGCATGCGAAGGGACCTTGTCATGGTTAGCCCACTCTCTAGTTTCGCTTCGAGTCCACTCGGCAAACTTAGTAGTTGCGGTAGGGACCAACAAGTCGCCTTACCGGTGGCGGCATTTCGAGCAGGCTACTGAGGACCTGTTCCTCAAAGCGCTCGCGGCAAATGTGCGCAGCGGCAAGGTTTCCAAACAGCATAGGATATAAGATATATGCAAGGACAGAATTAATAAAGAGGGAAGCAAACATTCATTTAACATAAAGAAACATGTGTCGCATCCATAAAGATTGGTCTAACTAAGACAAATTGTTTCTTTATATGTTCCATTGTAGCAACAGGTATGCGAAAAGTACTTCAGTCCCGGCAGTAGCTTTATTCTCAACAGCATGCGGCATCCGGGAAAGCCAAGGACGTCGTGCTGGAGGCCGACAAGACGACAGTGAGGCATTCGTAGTAGATGGAAGCGATAGGAGAGATGAGCATATGAATCGAGCACCACACCCGCAGTATCCTTTTTGGGGAAGGCAAGGGGGGCTGGCTCTTTGTCGCACGGTATGGCACGCCCTCTCGGGCACATGACTCCTGCTGCCATCCTGCTCTGTCTGCCCATGCTGCCGGCAAGCCCAAGGCCCGAAAAACCACAAGCTCTCTTGCAACATTATTAGTGTACAGTTAAAAAATCATGAGTGGAGGTTACTTCTTGACACACGTGTACCGGTGCAAGTTTCTTTTAGGCCTAGCCCAGACAAACACTATGCAAGCTTGTCCGGCCCAGGCCCAGGGGCTCCTGTCGGTGTAGTGAACAGAGGGGTGTTCGCTGCCCCTGGACACACACCAGCGAGTCGTAGCCTCCGGGCGGGAAGGGCATGGCAGAGAAGAATTCTGCTTATAGGACATATCCAGGACCCAGGCTTCCGGCATGGATTACTTGCTGGGAACAGGTCTATGCATCACCGGCAAGCTCAAGGCCGGTAAGATCAAGATATGGTTTCCGGGAAGCGAGCCTTCCTGGGGAAGACCTCCAGGCAGGTCTCCAAGAAGACACGATGTTGTACTCCCGGCAAGATCCTTGTCAGGGGACAATTGGAAGCAAATGCAAGACATCGAGAAGGCATTCAAGCTAACAATTAGGACCGAAGACCGAAGGCTGGAACCCCAGCAAGATCTTGCCAGGATGGCCTACAGAGCCCCGACAAGAAGTGCACTCGGCAAGGCCTCACCATCCCGCCAGTGTAGACACCAAGTGTCATCCCACTTGGGTACGTGTCAAGGTGCTGAGGATGGAGGAGGCTAAGCGGTGCCAATGGGACGGGCTCCTGTCCCATCTTATAGAAGGTCAGGGACGCCTGACAGAGCATTAAATGCGTTTGTCTTACACCATCAGTGTTAGGTATGATGACACTGTAGCACTGTACACCCTGATTGTGCACTGTTCGCCACTGTTGGTGACCCCTTAGACATATAAAAGGAGGCCCAAGGCATAGCTACAAGGGGGAGTTCCTTCTGGGCTGGATGCATGCATAGCGGCTGTGTACTGTTCACCACATAGCGTTGCTGTAACCAAAGCTCAAAGGGGATCTTCTTTGTCCCATTCTGCATGAATAGCAGCTGTGTACAGTAGCACTCCCTGAACCTGAGCTAGAACTCATCTAATACAACCAAGCAGGAGTAGGGTTTTACGCATCTTTGCGGCCCGAACCTGGGTAAAATCCTGCGTGTTAGTCATCAGATTTGCTCTCTGTGCGAGCCTTCTTCCCTGTCGAATTGTAAAGGGATCCCCCCGATCCCATAGGTGTCGTTTTCCCGACAATTTGGTATCCCAAGGGATCTTCTTTTAATCTTGTTGGCTACTCCGACTCGGACTATGCCGGTGACAAGGTTGATAGAAAATCCACACTACTAGGGAAAACCTAGTAGTAGCGCTCGAAATATGCATATTAGTAGCGCTAGGTCTAGGGCTAGTGCTATCGCGCTACAGCTAAGTTTTAGCAGTAGCGCTGGCCTGGCAAGCGCTACTACTATGTGCTCTTAACAGTAGCGCTTGCCAGGCCAGCGCTACTGCTAACTATCTGTAGCGCTTGTGAAAACGAAGCGCTGCTGCTAAACCAGCGCTGCTATTAGATAATTTCCAGCGCTACTGCTAGTATTCCTGCTTTCACAGATTTACACCCTCTACGTATTTGTGATGTATTTATACATGATCTATACAGTAGTTTCATCAGAGCATACTAAACATACACTATTATCATCATATCATCGACATACAGTACTCTCATCATACCATCATCATCATTCAACACAAATATCATCACATCTCGAAAATAGCGATACACATGAGTGATCATGTCATTTCTCGAATAAGTGCAAATGCATGGTCATGGCACAAACACAAGTTTTCATCATCTCTATCTAAACCATGATGTAGAGGAGAAGAGCTATCAGCATGAGCAAGAGCGCGACTATGTAGTACTTGAGGCACCGGCGGTCCTGCCCTCGCTCATGCCGGAGTGTCCACCTCAAGTAACTACTTTTCGCTTCGGCTCTACTGTCAAACCCTCTATGGCTAGCACCCGGGTACCTGTACACCTGGGCCTGAGCATGTGGCCACCTGTTGTGGACTCCTGGAACCCTCCCAACAAACACGACGTGCCAGTCCTTCGCCATCTCTGTTCTATGTACTTGCATCGACAGTTGATCAATTGAACGATAATATGCAACATAATGTACTTAAGAAAACAAAGAGGCATAATTAGCAAAATACAGACAATTTATAGTAAACATAAGTGACGAAGTTCCTCATATATACCCAAACTAATTAACTAGCAAGAGCTATTAGTCCTCCATGTCGGCGGTCCAATCTTCATAGTCAGGGATGAAGCACCTGAGCTTCATGAAAGACTTAAGGTCCCGACGCTGAGCGAGTAGCAATGCTCGTACATCATCCCGCGTCATTGTTGGCCCATGGTAGAACATCCCTGTTGGTTCGAGGACCTGCTTCATCATCACTTGGGCAAGTTCACATTGTACATGATAAAACTCAGCTGAGAGTCGATGATCCGGTGTCTGTCCTATGCTTGTGGCCCAGCTGACAATCTCGACATCTTCGGTACTAGGTGACATGCGAAGGCATTGATTATCCCTTTTGTACTCGAGCAGGTGATGAATGAGGTAGAATCCATCAGCCTGACTGGTGTGCGGTTGCTGGATGCAGTAGAAGTCAGTCTTATGGTGGAAAACCAGCCCGTTCTTCCTGTTCCTTTTCACCTTTATATATCCACTAGACATGCTGAAGGTAAATAGGGAACTATTGAGAACTCTCTTTATGTGCATGTAATCCTTTTTCTTGATGTTCTTCGATGAGTCCAAGTATATAGCATGGGAGTATTCCGGGTACAGAACAATGAGCACGACGGGTTGCCCACTGCGCAAATGAAGTACACACCTCTAATTAGCCTCCATGCTTGCAAAGGAATGATTAACAACACTTACGAAAGGATATGCATGGATGACTTATGTGGGATGATAAGGCAGGAGAATCACTTCCTTGTCCTTATTAGCGATCATGAATCTACCGATGTACTTGCTCGCATAGTCACGGTGCTCTTTGCAAACTGCCAAGTAGCTCTCATGCATATAGAACGGGTCCGCGACACAAATATATCGTATGTTCTTGATCCTGATGAAGTAGTTGAGATACATCGCATACATGCAGATGAAATGGAAATCCATCTTGTTTATGTGGAACATGTTGTAGATGTAGTCGAATCGCAGGATGAACTGATTTGTGGGCCAGGTGTCGACGTACAACTTCCCACCCGACACCTAAGCCGCGTAAAGCGGGTATCCTGGTTTTTCCGCGATCAGAAGGCTTTTCTCTCTGGCCAACACATCTTCATGGAGTCTCCTTAGATCATTGTTCACTATGTTGTGTAGCGCTTCGGGGGGTAGAATCGGCTCGCCGGCGACATGGAAACGATTCTTACCTTCGGCAAGTATTCTGTCTATCACCCAGGGCTTCAGAGACGGCTGGCTGCTTGAAGCAACTCTGGCGCCTTTAGGGCCTTTCTTTTCCGGTCTCCTCATTGGCTTCTTGTTGGGTCACAGCGGTAGTGAGCCCAACATACCTTCCCTAACCCCTCCCCCCAAGTGTCATCGGGATAAACATTGGATGGGCCTCGGAGGGTTGCTAGGTAGAGGCGGCATCTGGAGGCGTCTCCTGCGAGGATTGCTTGAAGAGAGACTTTTTGCATTCCGCCTTAGGATGTTCCGACTCCGGCAAATCAGGCAGCATCAAGTCATGATCTCCACGCTCATAGACCGAGTCATCGTCGTCCTGAGCCATCAACCTTCCATCATCGTAGGCGGTATTGAAATACTTGTCTGGGTCATCATCCTCCTCCTCCATGTCATGAACATTTGCTTCTTCAACAGTGGGGGCGACATGATCTGACACTAATGGAGGCTCTCCCTCGCGTCGTCTGCTACCACCCACCACGACAGGTGCTGGTAATGTGGTAGGTGGGGTGGTGTTCATACCTTATTGAGAAGATGGCGTTGGCGTGATACTGGGCGCCTCGAGACAAATAAGAGACTTTGGCCAAGGCAAGAACCAGCTCTTGCATGCGCCATTCCTTTGGGGGGTCTCATCGTCATCGGCTTGTACTGGAGGAGGCAAATCCTCGAAGCCCGCTAAGACACTAGCCACGTTAATCTTGAAGACTTGAAGACGCCATCGGGCATCTCTCGGTTGTGGAACATGCGGTCCTTCGGCTTCACGATCGTTGCCTTTCCCACGGCCACCTTCTGGCCCTTGATGTCGTACAGTAGGGTGCACGGGGTATCGTCGGCCTACGAAGAAGACATGTATGCAACGTCAAACATCGGAAAGGCAACTGAAATGGAAGACTATAGACATGCTGGTGAAAAGGGTATTACGCGTAATTACCGTGAGGGCATTGAGCTCAGCCAGCGATGAAGGCCCGTCGAGCATGCAAGAGACGGAGGTCGGGCGGCTATGAACAGGAGCGGGACCTTTTGCGGTTGCTGGAGCAGGTGTCGGTGCTGGGGTGTTCGCCGAATTGCTCCCAACAAAGCTGGGAAGGGGAAAGTCCTCCGATCATGCATTTGGATAGTTCTTCATGAAATTGAAAATTGTCGGAATCAAGCTGGCCATTGCGTTAGTGACCGCTGCATTGACGGCCCCACGCAACTCTTCTTTGGTCTCAGCTTTGGTCTTATTGACCGCAATCGCGATCTTCTCGTCGATGGTCTACTGAGTGACGACCGACCGTCTCTTCCTTCTTTCCTCTGGCTCCTCGCTGTAGCACGTCTTCCACGAGGCGCCATCTCCGACGCCGTGCACACGTCCATAGGACATCAACTTGTCCACCGAGACCTTTTTCAGTATGTTCAGGGCCCGGTTGAATGGGGTGTCCCACGTGGGCCTCGCCGATGACTGGGACGACTCGTCGCTTTCGGCTGCCTTTTGGTGCTGCTCTTTCTGCAAAAGGGACATGGATGGTTTACTAATGTGACAAAACTTGTAGTCGAACTGATTGGAAGCTAATATGATAATGTGATAATATAACAATTACCAGAAGTCTCATGAACTCCCTCGTGTTCGGGTCCGTGTAAAAGATCTTGTTGACTTTGTCCCACTTGTACCGGGCCCTGATCCAGTCATGCTCCAGCGGGTCGATGAACTCCGCCAAGGGGTCTGGGATTCCGTGACTTTCACATTCAGCGTCCTCCTTAGCCCATACGTGTCTCTTCCCCTCGTAACCATGGCTTCTGAGGCGGTGGGGAGGCGTGTTCCTGGCCTGGAGTGCCTTCATTTTCTCCGACCTTGCCTTGACTTCTTCTTTACCGCAATTCTCCTTGAATTTTTCAAAGTCCTCTTCCGTTATTGACGGATTATCAGCATGAATCTTGGACCATGGTTCATTCTTCGCAATCGCTTTTTTCACCCAAACTTTCTAGGAGGACAAGTCATTGGTGAACGTCACCATCGCCTTGGCGTTTATCTTTATCATGGCGACGTCGTCCCACGGGTCTTTAAATGTTTTTTCATGCCGGCCAAGGAATAGGAAACTATTGTGCAACTTCTTCAGAGGCATGTGCTCCATATGTGGTATCTTCTTCAATAGAACGTCATTGATGTTTGTGGTTTCCCTAAGGATGCATCCTAGTTGATTGCCCCAGCACGAGCGTGCTTCCTCCGGCGCCATTGGATCTAACTTCTTGGGGTGCATCTCTGTGACCACAATTTGTCCGATGCCGAACTTGTTTGGTTTTCGTGACCTCTTCTTCGGTGCTTTACTAGCTACGACATCATCATTGCCGGTCTCAGGGGTGGCGTCAGTGCTGGTGCCAGTGCCGGTGCCGATGTCGGTGTCAGGGTTGGTGCCACTGCCGCCACCATGCAACCGCATCTGGTGTTCGTCCAGATAATCGAAATATGCATTTGCTACCTCGTGGGGGTCTACTATGAGGTGAGCAGAACCCCCGGCTTCGGCGTCGTTAGACATGTTTTCTATTCAACAATTGTAAATAAAAGATATAATGAAGAGAAAAAAGGGGCCTATATATAGTTGGTCAGAATGTTGATTCATTCCCCTTCCGGCAAATCCCGGGGTACTCCATATGTCCTAGTTTCTAGCACAAGTTCCGCCAGAAATTTTCGGCATGACCTTTGCTAAAAAGTGGATATATGGAGCGCCTGAAATTTGCTGGAACGGAAATGAATCAACATTCCGGCAAAACATAGGCTACTCAGACATTCCGGCAAAACATCAATGTCATATATCAGATACCAAATGACATATATCATATATCATATAGCAACAATGAACAACAATGAACATATATCATACTACATTCCTAAAATGTGGAATATGCAAATGAACATATAGTAACAATGAACATCAATGACATATATCATATAACAATAAACATCAATTATGTTTTTTGTCCTAACTAATTTTTTGTCCTAGCTAATTTTTTGTCCTAGCTAACCAAGAAACAATGAACATCAATGAAAACTAAATGCTACTATTTTTTGCCCTAGCTAATTTCATAAAAAATTGGCCTAGCTAGTTTTTTGTCCTAGCTAATTTTTTGTCCTAGCTAACCAAGCAACAATGAACATCAATGAAAACTAAATGCTACTATTTTTTGCCCAAGCAAATTTCCTAAAAAAATCCCTAGCTAATTTCCTCTTTTTTTGCCTTAGCTAACGAGGGAGGAGGGCAGGGAAAATGTGAGAGAGAGGCTTATGACGGATAGGTCTAGGGCAGTCAGGGAAAAGGGTGGCGGCAGCGGTGACGTCAAGGGCGGGCTCAGGCGGCCGGCGGCAAGGTCGAGGGTGGGCATGGGAGAGGGTGGCGACGTCGTGCGGCGTGAGGTCGAGGGAGTCCTCTGGCGGCGGCGACATAGGAGAGGGGGAGAGTGGAGAGGGCAGCGACAGCGTGAGTTCGAGGGCGGCCGACGGCGAGGTCGAGGGTGGGCAGGGGAGAGGGTGGTGACGGCGTGTGGCGTGAGGTCGACGGAGGCCTCGGGCGGCGACGACAGAGGGAGGGCTTGGCGAAATTTTGAGCCTGAGCGGCGGGGGGTTAACCCCAACTAGCAGTAGCGCTGGTTTAGGAACAGCGCCATAGCTACCTTAGCTATAGCGCCGGTTCCTAAACCAGTGCTACTGCTACGAGGGAGCCCGCGTGGGGGTTAACCCCAAATAGCAGTAGCGCTTGTTTAGGAACCAGCGCTATAGCTAAGGTAGCTATAGCGCTTGTTCCTAAACCAGCGCTACTGCTAAATATTCCATTTTTTTTCTTTTCTAGTTTTTAGTTTTAGTTTTATTTTATTATTTTACTTTTATTTTCTGTTTACTTTTCTTTTCTTTTGTATTGCTTTCTCCCTTTTGTTTTTGTTTTTTTTGTTTTTTTGTTTTTATCCCGACGACGGCGTCACCCTCTCGCACACTACGCGAATATTATCACCAGAACCATGCATGTCGTGGTAACATATCAGTTGACCGATAACGGTTACTTAAGTGCATACACAAAGTAGATACATATATATAAATGATGGTTTCTGATCAGCTGCGTCGACAACATTTCACATTGAGCTTCTTCCCTTTCTTGTTCGTTGCCGAGTAATCGAGCCCCTCCTTGTGACTTTTCCGGAGCCATGGAGTACGATCTTTCTTACGTAATGTAGTATTTATTATTTTCACGTATGCTTCATCGTCATCTTCATCTTCCCTCATTGGGTTGCTGTATTGGTCGTAGTCTTCCTCGTTGGCGACTCCATCCATTCTGATGATGCTCCTTTTGGATCTCCTCACGACAACACGGTTGGGATTGGCCAGTTCGGTTATAAAGAAGCATTGTGTCACGTGCTTAGCGTGTACCCATGGCTCATTTTTGGCAATGACGTTAACGTTCACGGGAGCACTCTTCACGTTGGGTATAGACATGGTTGTGAAATACTTGTTTTCTCTGATGACGTCCTTGGCCCATCTGACACGAAACATCGTCGCATTGTGCATTCCAGCATAGTCAAGCTCCCAGATCTCTTCGGCCCTTCCGTAGAATCTTTCAGTTCTGTCGTTGGTGTCGGTCACGCATTGAATTGTGATCCCGGAGTTTTGGTAATCACTGTCCATCTCTTTGGCCTACGTGTAGAACGTGTACCCATTGATATCATAGGACTGATAGGTCGCGAGCTTGGGCGTGGGGCCATGTGCTAAGGCATGTATTACCAATCCATTCGAACTTCCCTCTTCCGGGGGATTTTCAAGAACTTGCTCTTTGAACCAACACAAGAAAGTGGCGTTGTGCTCTACAACAACTTCGTCGTCCGTCTTGAGCATCCCCTTATCACGGTACTTCTTTGTGATGCTTTCTTTGTGCCGTGCCACATAATCATCTACCACATCTAGGTGTTGTAGCACTACTAAGTTAGCCATGTCTAAGTCGTCCCGTCGATCCGAGTAGTCCATGTGCAATTTCCTCCGGCCGTTGTTATGACCATATCCTTCGAGCTTACCATCGTGCTTCTTGACGGGCAAACCAACAACAGGGTCTCCGACACCTATATAATTCTCGCAAAAGGAGACACACTCATGCGTCAGATACCCCTGGACGATGCTCCCTTCGGGACGGGACATGTTACGAACGAATCCTTTGATGACCCCATTCATCCTCTCGAACAGCATCACGTTGTGAAGGAATGCCGGGCCGAGGTCGATGATGTCGTCCACAATGTGGACACACAGATGCACCATGACGTCAAAGAACGCGGGCGGGAAGTACATCTCAACATCACATAGTATGACAACGATCTCTTCCT
Source organism: Hordeum marinum (assembly GCA_022496015.1). NCBI lineage: Eukaryota > Viridiplantae > Streptophyta > Magnoliopsida > Poales > Poaceae > Hordeum > Hordeum marinum. The sequence goes on from CM039676.1 coordinate 47,550,609, forward strand.
ATAGCCTTCGAAGCTGCTTCACACTTATGGACTTTCGGGAGATAACATCGAAGAAGTTGCAGAGACCAGTAAGCGTGTCACGGACGTGCTTCTCCATTATCCCTCTAATGGCAACCGGGAGTATCTGTGTAATCATCACGTGGCAGTCATGAGACTTCATCCCGCTGAACCTTTTCTTCTTGGGGTCTAGAAATCTGCTTATCTTCCCACAGTAATCGGAACTGACTTTGATTCCCATAAGGCCCTTGATGAATTGATCGATCTCCTTCGCACTTAAGGTGAAGCAAGAAGGGGGGCAATAATTCTCCTCCTTCTTGTTGACTTTTCTGCCCCTTTCCCCCTGCTTCGTCTCTGTCTCCGTCTCCTCCGTTGACTTTTTACGGTGGAGATCTTTCCTGATCTTCAAATCTTCCAAGTCTTTCCTTGCCTTCGGCCCATCCTTGGTCTTCTCTGGCATGTTCATCAGTGTGCCAAGCAAACTCTCGAGGACATTCTTCGTGATATGCATTTGATCAAGGCAATGATGCGTGTCGTGATTGGGCCAGTACTCCATGTCCCAAAAAACAGAGCTTGTTTTCCATACCTTCAGCAGTGGCTCCAACGCCTTTTTGATCTTTCCCGGCGCGGGGCATTGTTTCTAGTTTCTCAACAGCTTGTCGATTTTTGTGCCGCTCCTCTTATGTGGAGGTACTCGAAGCTCATCCAACCCATTGAATAGATCTCCATGCTTTCTCCACGGGTCATCCTTCTCGAGCCATCTACGATGGCCCATGTACATGATTTTCCCGGACCCGCCATTTTTCGTTGACGTAAGCTGCTGAGATGTTGTATCATCCAGGCACCTCATGCATTCACAGTATCCATGGCACACCTGGCTTGAAGTGTACCTATAATCGAGATAGTCGTGCACCGTCGTCATCAGCGCGGCTCTCATATGGAAATACACTCCTTTGGTGCGTCCCATGTCCATGTCGGTGTTTTCCATAACGTGTCTAACTCCTCTTGCAGAAGCCCCATATAAAGGTTAAAACTATTTCCCGGTTGTTTCGGCCCTTGAATCAGCATGCTCATGTCTACGTACTTTGTCTTCATGCACTTCCATGGGGGGAGGTTGTACATCCATACAAACATGGGCCATGTGCTATGGTTGGTGTTCTGGTTTCCAAACGGATTCATGCTATCGGTACTCGCACCAAGCACGATGTTCCTTGGATCTTCTGCAGCAAATCCATATACGACGTTCAATGCTCTCCACTGGCTACCATCTACGAGGTATCTCAGCTTCGGATCATCTCCATCGTCGGGCTTCTTCCTCTCCGCGTGCCAGCGCATGAGCTTTGCTTCCTTAGGATCTACGAGATACCACTGTAGACGGGGAGTGATCGGAAAGTACCATACAACTTTCTGAGGAGCTTTCTTTCCCGCCTTCTTGTATCGAGAAGCATTGCACACTGGACAACTAGTTTTTTCCGCGTGCTCCCCCCGATAAATGATGCAATCATTAATGCATGTGTGGTACCTAATATGCGGCAAATCAAAAGGGCAAACGATTTTCTTGGCCTCCTCGACACTAGTAGGACACAGGTTCCCCGCAGGAAGAACTTGATTACGTAGATACTTCAAATGCTCATCGAGGCTTTTGTCTGTCCATTTGTTTTTGGCCTTCGTCTTTAGAAGTTCGAGCGTGAAACTCAAGCGGGGCACCTCGGGATCGCAACCGTCATACAATGGAGTCTTCGAGTCTACTTCAAGTTGCTCCAGCTAGGCCTCCTCTCCAGAAGCAGCTCTCTCGCTAGTCGTACTCTTGCGAAGGAGGTCTCGAACATGAGGGTCCTGCACGACTGTACTTAGTAGTGTCGAAGACTGCGGCGTGACCTCTTCTCCACCATGTCCGGACTCTTCTTCCCGGAATCTTCTCCGATGCTATCATATCCAGACTCTTCGCTGGCGCCATCGTCGTGTCGATCGATCATCTCTTCGTCGAGCCCCATGTCCTAATTCCCTGCCATGTGGACGTCCTCATCATCATCAGCTTCTTCACTTATCCACTGAGTATAGACATCCATGAAACCATTCTTCAGCAGGTGCGCCTTCAAAGTGCCACGATCAAAAGGGTCCAGAAGGACTCCTTCCTTGCATCTTGCACACGGACATCTAATCTTAGTCCGATTATTTGCGTACATGTCCATCACCGCAGATTGCATGTATGGCTACACCTTCCATCCACTCACCTTCATGGCCGACTGCACGGTATAACAAGCAAAAGGGTTATAAAATAAATAATGCATGCATGCTTCAAAGTCATATAAAATTTTGGCATGACCTTGCCTAAAAATAGGACATATTGAGTTTGCTCTAAATTCACCGAAAGAGAAATAAATCGACATCTCGGCGAAACATAAGCAACTCGAGGGCATGTCACTCACACAAATCTCTCCATATATCCCAAACACACATATTCGCATTCACACACATATTCCCATTCTTGAAACTAACAACTTTTTACTCACCTATATACCTCCCAAGAGCGATACTGATCGAGAGAGCACGCCATTAATTAGATGATGAGAGAGACCGATCGAGACGTGTGGATGCCTAAATAGCTAGCTAGATCTAGTTCTTAGGGAGGAGAGGTGAATCTAGCTAGCTAACTAATGTAGAGGGAGTTATGCTGGAGGGGGACATTAATGGGGGGAGAGGAAGAGAGGTAGGAGAAAGAGAGATAATGTGAGAGAGGCCATTTATGGAGGAGAGTTATGGTGGAGTGGGACATTAATGAGGAGAGAATTAGAGAGGTAGGAGGAAGAGAGAAGAAGAGCAACAATGATGGAGAGTGGAGAGGGGAAAGGAGGGGAGAGAGGGCAAAGTGGGGGAGAGAGGGAGGGGTGAAAAGGTGGCAGCAGCCGCAACTAGCAGTAGCGCTGCTTACAAAAATGTGCTGCTACTATGTGTGGCACATTAGCAGTAGCGCTTGCATGTCATAAAGCGCTACTGGCAGTAGCCTTAGCAGTAGCGCTTCCTTCCACCCAGCACTATTACTATAAATAGTGTCGGCGGGGTCATCGGGGCCATCTTATCAGTAGTGCTTTCTTAGCACCCAACGTTACTGCTAAGCCCTTAGTTGTAGCGCTATAGGAATACAACACTACTGGTAATTAGCAGCAGCGGTTTTATTTTTCCAGCGCTACTAGTAGGCTCCTGTCTATAAGGTTTTCCCTAGTAGTGCCACCTCGGGTACATGTCAATTTCTTGGTAGATCTCTTGTGTCTTGGTCCTGGAAGAAACAATACTCGGTATCTCTATCTACCACCGAAGCTGAGTATATTGTTGTCGGATCATGTTGTGCGCAATTGCTATGGATGACACAAATGCTTAAGGATTATAGAATCCATGTGAAAATTGTTCCATTACTTTGTGACGATGAGAGTGACATTAAGATTGGTCATAACCCCGTGGAACATTCTCGAACCAAGCATATTCAAGTTGGACATCATTTCATTCGTGATCAGGTTGCTAAAGGAGACATTAATCTTAAGCATGTTCTTACTAACAAGCAATTGGTCGATATCTTTATGAAGCCACTTGATGAAAAAGTGCTTTGTCACTTGAGGAGTGAGTTGAACATCATTAATACTTGAGGAAAAAGTGCTTTCTTAACCATTCCATGCTATTATTACCATGAATATCATGTATATTGGAATTATATGCTCCCTTGTCTTGCATCTAACCCTTTTGTAGGTACTTGGAAGAACAACACTCCACAAGATTTCTAACCATTCATATCTTAAGCAATCTTGTCATGAACAAGTATCCACAACTTCTCTTTGATGATGAAAGGAAGAAGACAACACAACATATCCTTGACATATATTTTATGTGATCACAATTTCTCTCAATTTGTATCAAGTCATTTGGATATATCATGTTCTTCCTTGCGTGACTAACCTATGTAGGTGAAAAATGAACGAAAACAAAAAGGATTGCTCCCAACTCAAGATGAACTTCATAAACTTCGAGCATCCTCATCAAGTTCACCTACAAGCTACGTCATCAACATCACTCAAAGGTATGTACTCGTATCCTTGATATAGCGTTACTCCAAGACATGAGATAAAGACACTCAAGTGATATGAAGACATTAAAATGCTTAATAAAAAAATGGTAACCCCATTTAGAGCTTAACAATGAGTATGCCATATGATCAAGTATTCTTGCTTGACTCCTTAAGTCAATATACACTAATATAGGTGACCTAGTCACCGCCCATCGTCTAGTCATATGAATTGAATGGAGAACCCTTCTTGTGTTGCTCTTTGACATTTCCATTCAACTCTAGCCTAGATGAAAATTTATTGCATATCCTTGTGAAAATTCATTGGAAATCTTTGAGACACGTTTGAGACATTATAAAAAATTCCATTTGACAAAGTAGCCAAGTTTCTCTTTTCCAACTCGGACCCTCCAATCAAGACTTTTTGGTCTTACCGATATTGCAGTCCTACTGCAGAAACACATATCGGTATTGCCAACTCCTTTTGCCTCGGAGCCACTGACTTCCTACACTTTGTCTATTTTGCCTGATGATCACTTCAATGATTCCAAATATGTAGGGGAGAAAGTTCAAGAGATACAATATCAAATAATTAAGGATCCCCACATCAAAGTAGGAGAAATTTTAAAGGTTTTCAGATCTTAAGGGGGAGAAAAATGTTTTCAAGGACCCCTTGTCTCAATACTCCCAATGACCCTATATCTCTAAGATCCCTTCCCATTCATTGATCTCCTTTATCTGTCCCTTGTGTGAACTTTTTGGAAATTAATGCCAAAGGGGGAGAAATATCAAATCCCCAAAGCTTATACTCATACCAAAGGGGAAGATACAATACTAAAAGGAAAAATATCTAAGCATTCATGCTTCAGGGGGAGAGATGATCATGAAAAGAATAAGTGTAACCTTATCATATAAAGGGGGAGAAATATCAAGGATCCCTTATCACACAAACACTTCTTAAGGAGAATAGAGAAGAATGAATCTAAGATTTGATTCTCATGTGCTTTAGACTTTTCTCAGCCCTACCTCCTCTCAGTGTCTAGATATTATGATTCAGGGAGAGAGGAAAACTTTCACAATTGGTGTCACAATTGGTGTCCAGGGGAGAAAACTCTAAACTTATTTAGAGACATATCATTCTCAAGAAATCATTTCTTATCTGTCCTCCTTATCTTGGCACTCTTGGTTCCATTTGCATTTTCACTATCAAATACACTTATGTTTCCTAACATTGTTTTCTCAAGTGTGTTCCCACTGTTAAATGCCCAAGGACCTCAAGGTAAGTATATGCATCATATCCTTGTTTAGTATGACCTCTTGCTTATTGCACATATTGGTTGCAAGAGTGAGTCTTGAACATGAAATCGTCTCATTCAAATATATTTGATGCATATTGCCAAGATATACATGACTTCTCATGTCCTTCCTACCATAGGTATGTTCATCCATTCAAAACAACTATCCTTAAAATGGATTGCACAGATCTAGGGGGAGCTTGTACTAGTCATGTATCCTTCAAGGTCTTCACATATTTTCTGCATATCTTAAATTGAAGCTTTGCTTGTATGTTGTCATCAATTACCAAAAAGGGGGAGATTGAAAGCAAAATGTGATTCCTTGGTGGTTTTGATAATTCATAACAACATACATTGTCTCTTGGACTAATACTTTTATCTAGTGCATTTTAGATAAAGTCTACAAAGAGGGTTGGCTAAGGAGTGTGGAGAGTATCCCCAAGAAGAAGAAGGAGAAGGAATAGCATTAGAAAAAGCTTCAAGCAAGAGGACTCTACATTTTACTTTGTGAGAAATCACTTTGAGTCCATAGGAAAAGCCAATACTATTAAAAGGGGGTAAGATACTATTGGTGAACAAGAAGCTCCACATGCACAAGTGATAGTCACCAAAACACCCACAAACTCTCCCACAAATTCTGTCTAAACCATCCACTCAGTCCCACCGATTCCCAGCCTCAGACAGAGCCCTGCCAAACCCTAGCACATCGGTACAACCGATCCCACTTTGGTGCCACCGAGTTCAGCGTGCCAACTTTCTATTACCTCGATTCACAAAATCGGAAGCTCCAAGTTTTTGGATCAGCGTCACCGAGATTTGGATCCTGACCGTTGGACACCTGATTAGTACCGCCAAGATTTCTATATCGATCTCACCGAGATTCAAAAGTTGCTATCTTTGGAGCAACTCGGTACCACCGAGATTCACACATCGGTGTCACCGAGTTGGTCACTTTAGGTGTAACGGTTGGATTTTTGGAGATGCCTATATATACCCCTCCACCACCACTCTCTCGCAAGAGAAGCACTCAGAATAGATCCCCACTTATCCCATCCGATTTTCTCAGAGAGAGCCACCTACTCATGTATTGAGGTCATGCCATTCCATTACACCCATTTGAAACTTGATCAATAGCCTCCCCAAGTTGCTTTCCACCCAATAAATCTCTTCCACTACAACCTAATCTGTGAGAGAGTGGTTGTGTGTTGAGGAGTCTATCATCTTGAAGCACAAGAGAAAGGAGTTCATCGACATTATCGAGCCTATTACCTCCTAGATTGGTTAGGTGTCTCTTGGGAGCCTCCTACTTCGTGTTGTGGAGTGAACCAACTAGTTTGTAATGGAAAGGAGATCGCCTACTTCGTGTTGTTGAGTGAACCAACTAGTTTGTAAGGGAAAGGAGATCGCCTACTTCGTGAAGATCTACCCCGAGTTAGGCTAGTCCTCCGTGGACGTAGGCCATCATGCTATAGACAAGGTTGCTTATTCATGGAACCTTCCATGGGTAGAGCCCTCTATAGACTTTCGCGACCGTTACCCTCCATGGGTTGAAGTCTCCATAAACGTGGACGTACGATAGCACCACCTAGACATACTCTTCTAGTGATCACACACATTTGCAGCAATCCCTCCAGTAGTAATATTGAATTCTTGTGGTTGAGTAGAATTCTTGACGTAGGAACCCCAATACCCTTGTTACTGCTATGCCCTAGGAATTGATGAATAGTTGTTATTGCTATGCTTTAGTAGATGGGGATTGGTATTAGTGATTCATGAAAGTTGTGAGAGTGAAGATTATCTAAACCAGCCTCAAGACTTCAAGGCTTCAAACAAAAATCAATACAACTCTTGGTCGACTGCTTGTAAGGAGAGGTCATAGGGGATCCTGGAGATGTACCAGTGATCACCTAGTTGTACGACCTTGCCAGGGGATCCTCGAGATGTACTAGTGATCACCTAGTTCTATGACCTTTCCAGTGGATCCTGGAGATGTACCAGTGATCACCTAGTTCTATGACCTTGCCCGAGGATCCTAGAGATGTACCAGTGATCACCCAGTTCCATGACCTTGCTAGGAGATACTGGGGATGTACCAGTGATCGCCTGTTTTTTAAGGCCACCCAGACTCAAAGAGATTGATGGGTCTTTCAAGACCAGAAGCTTCCATGTGTAGCCGCAAGCTATTATGGGTTCTATCATTGTTGAGTACTCTGGAAAGGCTGCATCTCGGTCATCCTGTTCTCAGACACCAGGCAATGCGAGGACTTCAAGGGAGGTGATCAAGTCTTGCAGGAAAAGTGCGCAAACTTGTGCAGAGTGTTAAACTCATCGATTAGACGTGTCCCGGTTACAGACAATTTGAGCAACTGGAATTGGAATCTCTGGATATTCTCAACACTTGATACAATAAGTGAATTTGGGATTTATGACAACTTTGGGATATGAGAATTTGATTGGCAGAACCATCTCATTAATGACATCAACTTCATAGTATGATTTGGTTAATTTTTAGTTAGGGAAAATCATCTTCTATGCAAAAACTCAGACATAGAGCATCCACTACCATAATGCATATAGTCAAAGACTTATTTTCATTTCCCTTCACATGTGATCTTGCTAGTACATTCAATGTACCAACCTACACGGCTACAACGTCTTATGTTGCAGGATTTCTATGTCGAGTAAGAGTTATGTTGTTGGGTTACGGTGTACATTCAACTTGTTGTTGGCATTGATGGGACTCCACACCCTTATTGATTTGTCTCCTCTAAGATAAATAAGTTGTACTCTAGTTCTACGGTATTTCTTTTACATGTGATGTTATGGACTTCATTGAAGTACGGTGTGTGCGAACTAACTGATCCAGGATGGCACAAAAAGCACAGAGACTTGACCGTATTGGGTCAGGTTGCTACAGAGATGGTATCAGAGCACATGTTGACTCTAGGACGTGACCCTAGAAACTCGAAAGTCCAAGGAAACGATATCTCTAGAACTTCATTTCCAAAAATATCCTTTACTTCTCATCTTTTCTTATTTTATCAAATGGCCCCTCTTACCTCAAATAGTTAGAATACACCCCTCTCCCTTCTGATCACACGGTGAATCAACTAAGGACCACCTTAGAGTACGTGGATTGAAATTACAACAACTAAATATTCCAAAGCCTATGAAGAATCACAATATTTATATGAACTTTAGAACACCAAACCCCTCATGAATAGTCACGTTAGATGTGATTTCTGAGTTGTCTCCTGTGTATGTGTTTTTCTGATAGCAAACAAATAAAGTATATTTTCAAAATTATATTGTTGGTACGGTTATATTTCTCCCTCTCTCTCCAACCTTACCTCATCGCTTCTAAAACATCAGATGCCGCTGCAACGTCACAATACCGGGAATAGCTCAGGGAACAATGGACCCAACATAGAACAATTGCTCCAGACCCAGAACCTTATGTTGCAGCTCCTGATGCAGAACAGAACCAGAACAACAACTGAACCCACCACCCCAAGTTGATAACCTTACTTGTTTTCTGAAGTTCAACCCACCTATGTTCTCAAGCAGCATGGAGCCGATTGTCGTAGATGACTGGGTTCGCATGATAGGAAGAGAACTGGACACCACAGGATGCACTGACGCAGAGAAGGTGAGGTTTTCTGCTCACCAGCTGGATGGGCCAGCAGCTTCCTGGTAGAAGAATTGCATTGCCACATACCCCATGCCAAATGTAACTTGGGATCAGTTCCAGCAAGCTTTTCGCACCGCACATGTTTCAGCTGGAGCCATGAGTCCAAAGAAGAGGGAATTTCGCAACCTATGCCAGGGAAAACATTCAGTGGGAGAATATGTGGATGAGTTTAGTAAGTTGTCCAGCTATGCTCTAGGAGATGTGGCCACCAATGCAGCTAAAAATAAAAATAAATCTAGAAGGTCTGAATGAGGAACTTGGAGTTCCGTTGACCGTTGTTCACTTTGAGAATTTATAGGAGCTGGTTGATAGAGATACTATCCTCGAAGGCAAGCATCATCAGATGGAGATCCGCAAGAGGAAGTTTGGACCATAGAAGTTTAACCCTGGAGCTCAGCAGAAGCCTCAATGCACTTCTTACTCAGGGAGTATTGGATTCGGAAATAGTAAGTTTGTAGGAAACAACCATCCAAACCATGGAGGTCATTCTCAGCATGGAGACATTGGACATAATCACAAGCGCCATAGGCATGGCAATGGAACTAGAGAAATCGGAAACCAGCATCATCCCAACCCAGCTGCATTGTCAGAGAAGGATAAGAATCATATTAGTTGCTTCAAGTGCATGAATATAGGTCACTATGCTAGTAAATGCCCGGAAAGGAAGCCAAGAACCCGAAGAAATTACAAAATCACAAAGAAGCCCCGAGACATGTTGGAAGTCATTTGTTTGCGCTGTAGGGAAGCAGGACATTTTGCTAGTGAATGTTCAGACAAGAAAAAAGCGTGTATTGAGTAATTGATATCATGGGTATTGGAATAAGGAATGTAATATTTGTAGTAGGAGGCACTCTTATTTTTCATGAGGATGTTGAGTTATGTTATGTAATGGAAATCCATGCGGTTGTAATAATTCATGAAACAATAAAAGGTTATATATTGTGATCTCATTTGCTGAAACATATGTGGTGACTTCATACACTATGAAAAATGATTGTGATGAAGTACAGGGATACAAAATATAGTCTATGGATGAACTAGTACGTTTCATTTTAAGGGTGGTAGTATCCTGGAAGACCACTTGATCAGTGGATAAAAGTATTATTCATATCAACCCGCAAAGTGGAGTTTGGATAGAATAAACTTGAGTTTTCTTTGATGATATGAGGGTTTATCCCAAGAGTATGAATGAATGAAGTACAATTGGATTTAAGAACACAAAGGAAGTTTAATATGGGAATATGGAACAAATGTAACCCCGAAGAGAAGTTAGAGCTATACAAGTGTTGAAGTGAGCCAATTACCCTAGGCCCCAGGATCTGATAAGCAGCGAGCACAACCTTGATGAAGAAAGAAATCTGTAAGAAGTTGTGACTTCATCAACAGACGTTCATAGGAATTTGCGCAAAACCTGGGAGTTGTGAATAAATGATGGATGTTTTGTTTAGCTTGTAGAATCAATGGATATCCCAGAACCCAATTCGAGGACAAGAGAAATTCTGCAATGCTTGTGAGAATGCCCGAGTGTTAGAAATTGCGAGATTTGCTAAACCTTATACAAGGTAATGATTTGGGTGCAGAATGGATCGATCACCATACCGACTTACTCTTATCATTCGCTCTTGCTATTGGAATGGTAAATCTAGAGTGACTTACCCTTAGTAGAGAGAGGACGATGCCAAAACCTTGTTTAAACCTTAGAGTGGTAGGACGATTAGTCCATTTACATGCAACCATTGCCAAACGTAGATTACACGTTGAGAATTTACCCCATACCCATTTTCTTCATAAACTAGTAATTGTTGACCACCCAGAGAATTTTTTATAGTTGTTTAGTATTAGTGATAGATCTGTCAGCTGAGAAGACCCAGTCTCAGAAGAACGTTTCCAGGATGAAAGGACACCACATTTTGTGGGAAGAGGATATGCCTCTACCAGAAGAGCCTGAGTGAAAGAGATATCCTAGAGAATTTGATAAATAATATGAGAAGACCGACACCGTCAACTCTAAGGATGAAGTACATGAGTTTTTGTTGGAACTGTAACCTTGTTTCTAAGAGTGGTAGCACCCGAGACCTTTTGAGGATCGATGGATTTTCGAGAAGACCCCCAAACCCTAACTGTAAGGGCATTCTCTTAACTTAGTGTTTTGGTGATGCTAGCACCTCACTATGTTATGTAATAGTGTCAAGTTATTCAGGTACTCCATGTGAGACACAAGACGGTTAGGCTTTCCCTTTGAACAGAAAAGAACGAAGACTGTGTTCTCTATGCGTTTATTTTCTTTGGTCATAGGGATCCCATACTATTAAGAGGGAATCCTCATTGGAAGGTCTTGGGGTGAATAAATACACACACACATCCTTGGCACCCACCTCATACCATTATATCAGAGAGAGAGAGAGGCCCTACTTTCCTTCCATGAAGGCCGATTGTACCGCTGGCCCTAGCAGTTGTACCGCTCACTCGTGTCATCATGTGTAACCGCCACCCCAGGGGTGATACCCTCGGGGTGCTGCCTCTAACTAGTCCCCAGCGGTTGTACAGCTGCCTCCGGGCGGTTGTACCACCAATATCTAGGTTGCAGCCCTAGGCGGTTGTACCGGCCCAACACCATGCTACAACCGGGGACGTTTTTGTTGTGATGCGGTTGTTGGGAAGATGTGGGACGGTTGTACCGCTATATTATAGTCCGCTACTACTGGTGTCTCAAGCGGTTGTACCGCTCGGGACTTTGTCTTGTCCAACACTCAAGTCAAGCGGTCGCACCAGTGAGGAACCACCGCCTCAGGTTCTGTCTTGATGCGGTGGTTGGGCGGTTGTTCCGGTGCTACCAATTCTACCGCCCACATCACCGGTTCTACCGCTACCATGTAAAATGGTTGTAACAGTTGGAAAGTGGGGGCCCTATATAAAGAGGTGGTTCTTTCACCTCCACCTTATCTCTTACCTCTATCGCTCCACCATCAATGCCCTTCAAGCTTTTTCGCCCGATCTCTCTCTCTAGCCACTCAAACTTGTTGATTTGCTAGGGATTTAAGGAGGAGATCTATATCTACACTTCCACCAAAGGAAAATTGATTCCCCCATACTTTCTTGTGAGCACCCTAGATGGAAGGGGTCACCTCGAAGCCATATTACATTGTGGTGAAGCTTCGTGGTTCGATTAGGAGCCTCCAATTAAGTTGTGGAGAGGGACCCAACCTTGTTTGTAAAGGTCTGGTTGCCGCCTTCAAGTGCACCACTAGTGGAATCACAACATCTCGCATTGTGTGAGGGCATGAGGAGAATACGGTGGCCCTAGTGGCATCTTGGGAGCATTGTGCCTCCTCACAGCTCCAACGGAGACGTACTTCCCCTCAAAGGGAAGGAACTTCGGTAACACATCCTCATCTCCAACGGTTCCACTTGTGCTTATTTCTTACCTTTACTTTGTGCAAGCTTATATGTTATTGTTGTTGTAGCTAGCATCATATAGGTTGTTCACCTAGTTGCATATCTAGACAACCTATTTGTTGCTAAACCTAATTTGCTAAGAAAAGTTTAAAAATTGCTAGTTGCCTATTCAACCCCCCTCTAGTCAACCATATTGATCCTTTCAATCGGTATCAGAGCCTCATCTCTTTATTAAGGGTTTCACCACCCAAAGAATATGGTTGATGATGGGGAGCGGCCGGTTGAACTCCCCAAGGCCGTGGGTGTGAACACAATCTCTCTAGGGGGTTTGAATGAGTCCATGTCCTCGCTTAAATCCTCCATGACGACCGAGGTCACATCCATGTTTAAAGAATTCCTTGAGGGTCTCAAACTTTCTACCGATCCGTTGCAAGTGGTTAATCCCACTAACTAGTCTTCGGATCTCCATTCCGAAAAGGAGGGGGCTAGCAATGATAAGAACAAGCTACCTCAAGGAACTAGTGGGATTGGTACTTTTGCCTCGGTGCCCCCTCCCGTGGTCTATGAAGGACCGATGCACCCGCCACATATAGTTAATCTTGGTCCTCCTCATAAGATTGTTAAGAATGATTTCACTAATTTGTTTTTTTGTATCAAGTATCATTTGAATCACAACTAAACACAACATTGGAGAATCATTGAGCAAGGGTACTACCCACATGATCCAAGCAACCTCACTCCAAGAGGCCGACAATCAACTCAATCACTCCGCCTTGTTCAACCGTCAAGCAGTTGTCCCCGTTGAAGATCTTGCGCAATTGCGTACTTTCACTCGTGCTAAGGATTTTTGGGAACACATTGTCTCCATGTACAAGGGTAGCTCGAGCATTCAACGGTCCAACTTTGAAGTGGTTCTTGATGAGTGCGATGAATTTTTTATGCTCGATGATGAAGAACCTCGTGAGCTCTATTGGAGAGTGACAACTTTTTCTGTTGCTCTTAAAGATCATGGAAGGAAGGATGTGGATGACAATGGATCAAGCAGAAGTTCCTCAAGGCCATCATGCCATTCCACAAGTCCATGTCCTCCATCATTCGTCAAAGGCCGGATTTTCACTCCTTGTCCTCGGGTGATGTGATGGATGAATTCATTGGAATGAACATCTTGAACAAGACCTCTCACAACGCTCTAGCTTGTGTTCAACAGTGAAAGAAGTCTTCACCAAACCTTGCCTTGAAGTCCAAGGTCATTCAAGAATAAGAAGAGAGTTTCCCCGAAGACACCAAATATGCATGCCATGAGCACATGGCTCTTGCGTCCAGGCAAGTTTGGGGAAACAAGAGGAACTTGAAGCCCAACTTCTCCAAGAACAACTCAAGTGGATCAAAAGGCAAGCAACATGTGAGTACGTGTTACAATTTTGGTAATGTGAGTCACCTCATGGTGGACCGTCCATATTAGAAGAGGGAAGACAATGGTGGCAAACTCATTCGCAAAGATAAGGCCAAGTCCATGCCCAACAAGAACAATTTCACCATGAAGGTGCCTCACAAGGTGTTGGTGGCCCAATAAGAACATGCCTCTGATTATGAAGTTGATGATGAAGAAACTAGTGTTGAAGGGATAGCAATGGCTAGGCTATTGCATCCTCTACCCCAACTAAGATGTCTCTCTTCTATGCCCTCAACGAGGACCACATCACAAGGTGCCTTATGGCCAAAGGTATCACCAAGGTAACCTCCAACGTCAAAACCTTGAACATTAAAACTTCAATTTATACAACTCCTTCTTTTTTGGATTTTTTGTATGAACGTGAGGTGGCAAAGGAGGATGAGAATGAGTTTGACAAATTCTTTTGTGAACAAAGGTGAATCGAAGAAGCACTTTGTTGCTCTCCTGGAACAACCTGGTGAGGCCAATGATACCATTGAGTCTCAAGAGGAATATCTCTCGAGGAGTTGAGGGGGCATAGCCATGACTATGTCGATGAAATAGCGGATCTTCACTATTAAACCTTTGTTATTTCAAACTATAGATGGGGAGCTACATTTTGAACGAAAGAGAGCACTACAAGGATGTTCTTGGAGGCCCATTCCTCATGGAGCTGATACAGACGATGAAGGAGTCAATACCTGAGATCATGGTGGGTAAAAGGAAGTCTGGACCACGGGGCATCAGGACCCAAGTTTTTGGACATAAAGAGAACCGCAAGACTAAAGACGTCAACTATGGGACGTTAAATTGTGACTGTGATATGGGCATAAGCACAAACGTCCATGATGTTATCGCGCGCTTGAGTTCTTGTCATCGTGCTGAGTTACGTGATACGTCTCCAACATATCTATAATTTATGAAGTATTCATGCCATGTTTACAATAATTCTATATGATTTTGGTATGATTTTATTAGAACTAACCCGGACTGACGTTGTTTTCAACAGAACTACCATGGTGTCGTTTTTTGCGCAGAAATAAAAGTTCTCGGAATGGGCTGAAAATTTAGTATGATTTTTTCTGGATTAAAAGAGACCCCCAAAGCATTGGAGTTGGACCAGAAGATCCATAGAAGTTATATTGTTATGGATCCTCCAACATGTGGTGCTTGCTTCCACCACATACTAGCCAAAACTTCCGCACCAAGTAGAAATACTATTTGTGCATCCAAACACCCTTAAACCCAAAGTTGTTCCATAAGAGTTCACCATACCTACCTATATGCAGTATTTACCTACCGTTCCAAGTAAATTTGCATGTGCCAAACTCTAAACCTTCAAATAATATTATGTTCTGTATGCCCGACTCGCTTATATAGTAACTAGGGGATGTCAGTATCTTGCATGCTAGGTCGGTTATTCTGACGATATGTGTTGATTCACTATCATTCATTCGAAAGTGGTTGGTAATCGGGATTTCTAGTCCCGAAATCAAAGGAAAAAACTGCCAATAATTAAACAAAACTTCCCCAGGAATGTTGTTGGTATGGACGGTACCCATGGATTCGGCTCGCCGTGGAGTGTAATTGATTGGTGGAGGGGGAGTAAGAACTTTACCATTCTGTTTGGGAATCGCCTATAATGTATCTAGAATGGAAGATACCGAGATCTCTCGGTTGTTATGGTGACAACGAAAGCATACCGCCCAAAATTATTATCCATCTCTGTTTTAAAAGCTCGAGCTCTGGCACCTCTGCAAATCAATGCTTCCCTATGTGAAGGGCATATCTTTTACTTTCTTGTACTTACGTTTATGCAAGATCATGGTCATCTTCCCCACTTCCTATATTTATCTTTTTTATTTTGGCAAGTGACATGTGTTGGGGAAAGATCCAAGCATATATGGCCATTAAAATACATTTGATCATGAATTATTATTGTTGACAATTATCTAGATGATAAATAAGTTGGGAGGCAAAACTTTAAGCCCCTATCTTTCTCTATGTTTGATGGATGTTATTTGTTCTAAAAATATGCTTTGAGTGTTAGCAATCATGGAAGACTATATGATAGTTGAGTATGTGGAATTTGCTAAATCAAAGCTCTTACATAGACCCTTCCTAGAACTAAGATGAATTGCAATTGTTTGGTGACTAAAACCATAGTTTGTTAGTTTTCAAGAAACTTTATGGTCTATACTTTAACTTGTGAATAGCTTGTTACTTTATCAGAGAAGTTTTATGAGATGAGATATTGTTTATGATATATAATGATCCTAGAAAAAGTGATTGGAATTATCATTGATCAAACTTGTGCACTTGCTAGCATTCACACTTCATAAATTATTTCTTTTACCATTTACCAACTCGAGGACGAGCAAGAATTAAGCTTGGGGATGCTGATACGTCTCCAACGTATCTATAATTTATGAAGTATTCATGCCATGTTTACAATAATTCTATATGATTTTGGTATGATTTTATTAGAACTAACCCGGACACACGCTGTTTTCAGCAGAACTACCATGGTGTCATTTTTTGTGCAGAAATAAAATTTCTCGGAACGGGCTGAAAATTTAGTATGATTTTTTCTGGACCAAAAGAGACCCCCAAAGCATTGGAGTTGGGCCAGAAGATCCATGAGGAGGTCACAAGCCTGCCAGGCGGGACCACCCCCTGGCCGCACCTAGCAGGCTCGTCACCGCCTTCTGGCACCCCTTGACGTGATTCCAATGCCAAAAATTCCTATAAATATAGAAACCACCAAAAAGAAACCTAGATCAGGAGTTCCGCCGCTGCAAACCTATAGAGCCACGACAAACCAATCGGAAGCCCATTCTCACACCCTTCCAGAGGGGAAACCATCACCCGAGGCCATCTTTATAATCCTGGCGGTCTCCATGACGAGGAGGGAGTAGTTCACCCTCGGGGCTGAGGGTATGTACCAGTAGCTATGTGATTGATCTCTCTCTCTATCATGTTCTTGAGATGGCACGATCTTAATGTATCGCGAGCTTTATTGATATAGATGAATCATATGGAATTTTCGCCTCTCTATCTTCTTGTGATGAATTGAGTTTTCCCTTTGAAGTTTTCTTATCGGATTGAGTCTTTAAGGATTTGAAAACACTTGATGTATGTCTTGTGATCGGATATCCGTGATGACAATGGGATGTTCTATTGATCCACTTGATGTATGTTATGATGATCAACTTGCGGGTTCTGTGACCTTGGGAATCTGTGCATAGGAGTTGGCACACGTTTTTGTCTTGACTTTCCGGTAGAAACTTTGGGGCACTCTTTGAAGTTCTTTGTGTCGAATTGAACATGATGAATCTGAAATTATGTGATGCATATCGTATAATCAAGCCCATGGGTACTTGTGGTGACATTGGAGTATCTAGGTGACATTAGGGTTTTGGTTGATGTGTATCTTAAGGTGTTATCTTAGTACGAACTCTAGGGCTGTTCGTGACACTTATAGGGATAGCTCATAAGATTGATCAGAAAAGAAAACTTTGAGGTTGTTTTGTACCCTACAATAATTTCTTCATTTGTTCTCCTCTATTTGTGACTTTGGAGTGAACTCTTTGTAGCACGAGAGGGACTTACATATGATTCAACTATGTTAATATTGTTGAGAGAACTTGCACTAGTGAAAGTATGGACCCTATGCCTTGTTTTCAAGCATTGCAATACCGTTTTTGCTCACTTTTGTTACTTGCTACCTAGCTGTTTTTATATTTTCAGATTACAAAAACCTATATCTACCATCCATATTGCACTTGTATCACCATCTCTTCACCGAACTAGTGCACCTATACAATTTACCATTGTATTGGGTGTGTTGGGGACACAAGAGACTCTTTTGTATTTGGTTGCAGGGTTGTTCGAGAGAGACAAACTTCATCATATGCCTCCCACGGATTGATAAACCTTAGGTCATCCACTTGAGGGGAAATTGCCATTGTCCTACAAAACTCTGCACTTGAAGGCCCAACACGAGTCTACAAGAAGAAGGTTGCATAGTAGACATCAATCTCTTTTTTGGCGCCATTGCCGGGGAGGTGAGTGCTTGAAGGTATATCTTTAGATCTTGCAATCAAATCGTTTAGTTTCTTGTTTTTCACTAGTTTGGTTTTATAAAAGAAAACTACAAAAAAATTGGAATTGAGGGTGCCTCATATGCTTCATGTTTTTAATATCTTTCGTGAAAATGATGGAAAGGAAAATTGTGCTCAAGTGTTAGAAAAAGAAGTTATTAAAATGTTTGGCACTAAATCTTTGAGTGATGAGCATGATTTCAATATTTTTAGTATGAATTATCTGAATATTTATGATGCTAATGATATGCAAAGCCACAAGCTTGGGGATGCAATGTTTGATGAAGAAGATATTTTTAGTCCCCCAAGTTTTGTTGAGCAAATTTATTATGATTATGGCATGCCTCCTATATATGATGATTATGATGATGACATTTATGCTATGAAGAGTGATAGTAACCATGAAACTTGGCATCATGATTTTAATATTCAATATGGTTATATCAATCAAGTGTCACATGATAGTTATTTTGTTGAGTTTTCTCCCACTACTATGAATGAGAAGAACTTTGCTTATGTGGAGAGTGATAAATTTTCTATGCTTGTAGATCATGAAAAGAATGTTGTATGTGATAGTTATATTGTGAAATTCCTTCATGATGCTACTGAAAATTATTATGAGGGAGGAACATATGCTTGTAGGAATTGCAATAATATCAAGTTTCCTCTCTATGTGTTAAAAGTTTGAAGTTATGCTTGTTTTGCCTTCCTATGCTAAATGATTATTGTTCCCATAAATTGTTTGCTCACAAAATCCCTATGCATAGGAAGTGGGTTAGACTTAAATATTCTTGTCATGACATTCATGATGCTCTTTTGCATGTTTAAAGTATTATTCCTATGCAAGCATCTTTGAAATCATCATGCCTAGCTAAAAGGCATTAAACAAAAGCGCTTGTTGGGAGACAACCCAACACTTTTACCTTCTGTTTTGATGTGTTAGCATTATTAAGCCACTGTAGTAATCGTGTTTTGTGTTTTTTATTTCAATAAAGTGCCAAGTAAAGCCTTTGGGATAGTGTGGATGCTTGCTTGTTTGATTCTGTGCAAAACAGAAAGTTTTGCGTCCAGTATATCAATTATCTGCTTTTACTGGAGCATCAAAAAATTCTGCAATTTTTACACAACATTTACATGAAAATATCTTGAGATTTACTAAATTTTCAGAATTGTTAGAGGCAGGTAAGTATGGTGATCATACAGATCTTCATAGACTATTCTATTTTTGACAAATTCTGTCTTGCATGCATAGTTTGTGTATTTCAAGTGTTCCTATAGCTTATATTGAGTAATATAAATTGTGGGAATGATTTAATACATTAGGTATCATGTGGTCATAATTATGAATATTGTATTGAAGCACCTAGCTGAATGATTTATCTTTACTACACTAACCCTTCTCACGAAGTTCCGTTAAGTTTTGTCTGATTGAAGTTTTCAAGTTTTGGGTGAGACACCAATATAAGGAGGACAAGGAGTGATAATAACCTAAGCTTGGGGATACCCCAGGAACCCCAAGTTAATATTCAAGGAAGACTCAACCGTCTAAGCTTGGGGATGCCCCAGAAGGCATCCCCTCTTTTGTCTTCAACACTATCGGTATATGTCACTTGGAGCTATATTTTATTCATGACAAAATACGAGTTTTTCTTGGAGCGTCATTTTATTTTGTTGTTTTATGTTAGGTGTTATTTATAATATCCTTTTTCAATAAAAAGTTCCAAGAATTGCCTTTAGGATGCTTGTATTGCATGTTTTGATAGGTGTTGTGCAAAAATAGAAACTTCTGTAGTGTTTGAATTTTCATATTTAACTGGGACGTGTAAAGTTTCTGAAATTTTTACGCGGTGTTTTCATATAATTATTATATCATGTAGTAAATTTTCATAATTGTTTTAGATACAGAAGTATACTGTTTTCATAAATTTCTACAGACTGTTCTGTTTGGACAGATTGCTGTCATCGGTTTTGTTATCTACTTATCCTATAGTTCCATAGCCTATATTGGTAGATATAAATTGTGGAAATGATAGTATACAGTACCTAATGTTTGAAAATTATTGTGCAACTTGTCTTTGCAGTACATGAAGTGTTGATTTATTCTTATGTGAACTAACCTATCTCACGAGTTCTTTTCGAGTTTTGTGTGGATAAAGTTTTTGAGAATAGGTGAAACCATGATATGAGAGGATTGAACGAGATACATAAGCTCAAGATTGGGGATGCCCAAGGCACCCCAAGTAAATATTTCAAGTAGTCTCAAGAATCTAAGCTTGGGGATGCTATGCATCCCATCTCTCTTCGTCAACTATCAGTTAGCCTATGTTGAGCCTAAATTTTTATTCATTCACAGTATGTATATTATTCTTGGAGTGCTATTTTTATTTTTCTTGTTTTTTAAATAAAATAATCTGACATGAAAATATTTGTTGAGACAGATAGAGAGAAAGTCCTCACATAGCTACTTAATTGTTTGACTACTCATTGATCTTCACTTATATATTTTGGAGTAGTTTTTTCATTTACTCTCGTGCTTCACTTATATCCTATGAGCAAATGGTTGAATGAATTGAATATCATAAATCTAAAATTATATATGTTTTATATGCTTATCCCATGTGGAGTAATGACTTCACATATAATAAATATAGGTGGTAAAAATTATGGAAAGTTAGCAAACACTGCATTGGTCAATTGAACCATTCATGAAAGAATATTGAAGGAAGAGAGTTTTCACATATAAAAATACTATCTTTGACATATTCTATGATTGTGAATACCCATTAATTATTTTCAAACTTGAGAAAATTAGTTGAAGTTGGACAAGGAAGACAACGTAATGAGTTATGCTTGGGTATATTTGTATAGAAGTTATATTGTTATGGATCCTCCAACATGTGGTGCTTGCTTCCACCACATACTAGCCAAAACTTCCGCACCAAGTAGAAATACTACTTGTGCCTCCAAACACCCTTAAACCCAAAGTTGTTCCATAAGAGTTCACCATACCTACCTATATGCAGTATTTACCTACCGTTCCAAGTAAATTTGCATGTGCCAAACTCTAAACCTTCAAATAATATTATGTTCTGTATGCCCGAATCGCTTATATAGTAACTAGGGGATGTCAGTATCTTGCATGCTAGGTCGGTTATTCTGATGATATGTGTTGATTCACTATCATTCACGAGAAAGTGGTTGGTAATCAGGATTTCTAGTCCCGAAATCAAAGGAAAAAATTGCCAATAATTAAACCAAACTTCCCCAGGAATGTTGTTGGTATGGACGGTATCGTGGATTCGGCTCGCCGTGGAGTGTAATTGATTGGTGGAGGGGGAGTAAGAACTTTACCATTCTGTTTGGGAATCGCCTATAATGTATCTAGAATGGAAGATACCGAGATCTCTCGGTTGTTATGGTGACAATGAAAGCATCTCGCCCAAAATTATTATCCATCCTTGTTTTAAAAGCTCGAGCTCTGGCACCTCTGCAAATCAATGCTTCCCTATGCGAAGGGCATATCTTTTACTTTCTTGTACTTACGTTTATGCAAGAGTCATGGTCATCTTCACCACTTCCTATATTTATCTTTTTTATTTTGGCAAGTGTCATGTGTTGGGGAAAGATCCAAGCATATATGGCCATTCAAATATATTTGATCATGAATTATTATTGTTGACAATTATCTATATGATAAATAAGTTGGGAGGCAAAACTTTAAGCCCCTATCTTTCTCTGTGTTCGATGGATTCTATTTGTTCTAAAAATATGCTTTGAGTGTTAGCAATCATGGAAGACTATATGATAGTTGAGTATGTGTAATTTGCTAAATCAAAGCTCTTACATAGACCCTTCCTAGAACTAAGATGAATTGCAATTGTTTGGTGACTAAAACCATAGTTTGTTAGTTTTCAAGAAACTTTATGGTCTATACTTTAACTTGTGAATAGCTTGTTACTTTATCAGAGAAGTTTTATGAGATGAGATATTGTTTATGATATATAATGATCCTAGAAAAATTGATTGGAATTATCATTGATCAAACTTGTGCACTTGCTAGCATTCACACTTCATAAATTATTTCTTTTACCATTTACCAACTCGAGGACGAGCAGGAATTAAGCTTGGGGATGCTGATACGTCTCCAACGTATCTATAATTTATGAAGTATTCAGGCCATGTTTACAATAATTCTATATGATTTTGGTATGATTTTATTAGAACTAACCCGGACACACGCTGTTTTCAACAGAACTACCATGGTGTCGTTTTTTGTGCAGAAATAAAAGTTTTCGGAACGGGCTGAAAATTTAGTATGATTTTTTCTGGACCAAAAGAGACCCTCGAAGCATTGGAGTTGGGCTAGAAGAGCCACGAGGAGGACACAAGGCTGCCAGGCGCCTCCACCCCCTGGTCGCGCCTAGCAGGCTTGTCACCGCCTTGTGGCACCCCTTGACGTGATTCCAACACCAAAAATTCCTATAAATATAGAAACCACCGAAAAGAAACCTAGATTGGGAGTTCCGCTGCCGCAAACCTATAGAGGCACGAAAAACCAATCGGGAGCCCGTTCTGACACCCTGCCGGAGGGGGAAACCATCACCGGAGGCCATCTTCATCATCCCAGCGGTCTCCATGATGAGGAGGGAGTAGTTCACCCTCGGGGCAGAGGATATCTACCAGTAGCTATGTGTTTCATCTCTCTCTCTCTCTCGTGTTCTTGAGATGGCACGATCTTGATGTATTGCGAGCTTTATTGATATAGATGAATCATACGGAGTTTTCCCCTCACTATCTTCTTGTGATGAATTGAGTTTTCCTTTTGTAGTTTTCTTATCGGATTGAGTCGTTAAGTATTTGAGAACACTTGATGTATGTCTTATGATGGGATATCCGTGGTGACAATGGGATGTTCTACTGATCCACTTGATGTATGTTATTGTGATCAACTTGCGGGTTCCGTGACCTTGGGAATCTATGCTAAGGGTTGGCACACCTTAAGAAACTTTGGGGCACTCTTTGGAGTTCTTTGTGTTGAATTGAATATGATGAATCTGAAATTATGTCATGCATATTGTATAATCAAGCCCATGGGTACTTAAGGTGTTATCTTAGTACGAACTCTAGGGCTGTTCGTGATACTTATAGGGATAGCTCATAAGATTGATCGGAAAAGATAACTTTGAGGTGGTTTCGTACCCTACAATAATTTCTCCATTTGTTCTCTGCTATTTGTGACTTTGGAGTGAACTCTTTGTAGCATGAGAGGGACTTATATATGATTCAACTATGTTAATATTATTGTGAGAACTTGCACTAGTGAAAGGATGGACCCTAGGCCCTATTTTCAAGCATTGCAATACCGTTTTTGCTCACTTTTGTTACTTGCTACCTTGCTGTTTTTATATTTTCAGATTTCAAAAGCCTATATCTACTATCCACATTGCACTTGTATCACCATATCTTCGCCGAACTAGTGCACCTATACAATTTACCATTGTATTGGGTGTGTTGGGGACACAAGAGACTGTTTGTTATTTGGTTACAGGGTTGTTCGAGAGAGACCATCTTCATCCTACGCCTCCCACGGATTGATAAACCTTATGCCATCCACTTGAGGGAAAATTTCCATTGTCCTACAAAACTCTATGCTTGGAGGCCCAACACGAGTCTACAAGAAGAAGGTTGCGTAGTAGACATCATTAGGCACCCACTACTTTGGAAGGCTTGGATGACAAAAGGCTGATGGAGCACACATCATCTTGACAGACGAATAGAAAATGAAGTTTTTACCTCTACTGGTGTATAATCAAAAGGTGGAGCATTACATCAAGAACCCTCAAATGGACCTCTAGTAGCATTATTTGAGAAAGAAGCACTTCGTGAGGACCTCAAGACAGAGAAGCTAAAGGCAGCCAATCTAAAGAAACGCGATCCCAAGATTCAGAAGCTTCGTCAAGAATTGAATAACTATGAGGCCAAGGCGCATGACGGTGATGTTGAAATCCAGAAGCTCAAGAACCAACTCGTGGAACTACAAGGAAGACACAGGAAACTCCAAGTCAATAGGGATAATCTGGCAGAAGAACTTGAGAAGATCAAGCATGACCAGAAGAAGCCCACGGACGATGAAAACATGATATAAGCTAGCTTAGTAGTGGCCTCACCATGAGAGAAGTAAAGATGAATGAGTTTTGCGATTTAAGTGATTGACCATACCAACCTTATGTGGGTGGAGATACTATAGGATTGATTGAACTTTCTGAATGTATGGACTTGAGTTTTTGATATTCTTGCTTTTGTGCCATTGAGATGTATGTTTGTTATGTATCCATCTGATAACCCACAAGTGTAGGGGATCAGTTGTAGCCTTTATCGATAAGTATGTCGAACCCAACGAGTAGCTAAAGGTAGAACAAATATTCCCTCAAGTTCTATCGACCACCGATACAACTCTATGCACGCTTAACGTTCGCTTTACCTAGAACAAGTATGAAACTAGAAGTACTTTGTAGGTGTGATAAGATTGGTTTGCAAGATAATAAAGAGCACGTAAATAAAAACTAGGGGCTGCTATGCTAAAGAAACAACTAAATTAGTTTAACGAGTGTGGAAAAGTGGTGGTAGGAGCTGCGGTATTGTTCCTAGGCAATCAATAACTAGACTGGTCATCATTATTGCAATTTTATATGAGGGAGAGGCATAAGATAACATACTTTCTCTACTTGGATCATATGCACTTATGATTCAAACTCTAGCAAGCATCCGCAACTACTAAAGATCATTAAGGCAAAACCCAACCATAGCATTATAAGGTATCAAGTCCTCTTTACTCCCATATGCAACAACCCACCTACTCGGGTTTATGCTTCTATCACTCAAACAAGCCACCATAGGCAAATCATGAACACATTGCAACATCCTACAAAAAGGATCCCTCACGCTTGCGCGACATGGAGAGCACCATAGGACAGTACCAATAATAAAACATGCAACTCAAACCAATTATGGTCATCAATCAACCCATAGGACAACAAAAATCTACTCATACATCATAGGATGGCAACACATCATTGGATAATAATATGAAGCATAAAGAACCATTTTAAGTAGAGGGTAGAGAGGGTTGCGGGAGAGTGGAATGCTATAGATAGATGGGGGAAGGTGATGGAGGTGTTGGTGAAGATGACGGAGTTGTTGGAGTAGAGCGCTGTCACGATGATGGCCCCATCGGCGTTCCGGTGCCACCGGGAGAGAGTGGAGAGATCCCCCCTCCTTATTCTTATTCCTTGACCTCTCCCTAGATGGGAGGAGAGTTTGCCCTTTGGTCCTTGGACTCTTAGTTTCCTTCTATTTCTGCACTCCCTAATTCTGGCCTTTCACCGTTTCTTATATTCCCGAAGATGTGTAACTCCGATCGGGGTGAAATTTTGAGGGTATTTTTATTATAAAAATATCTTCCTTGAGGAGAAAGGAGAGATCCAACCGTCCTATGGGGTGGCCACAAGACTGCCAGGCGCGGCTAGGGGGTGGGTCGCACCTAGCAGGCTTGCCACCTCCTCGAGCATCGTCTCGCATTGATTCTTTTTCCCAAAAATCACATATATTCCAAAAAAATCTCCATAAGTTTTTATCGCCTTTGGACTTCATTTGGTATGGATATTCTGCGAAACAAAAAACATGCAACAAACAGGAACTCGCACTGGGCACTGGATGAATATGTTAGTCCCAAAAATAGTATAAAAAGTTTCCAAAAGTATATGAAAGTTGTATAATATTGGCATGAAACAATCAAAAATTATAGATACGACAAAGACGTATCAGCATCCCCAAGCTTAATTCCTGCTCGTCCTCGAGTAGGTAAATGATAAAAAAGATAACTTTTGATGCGGAATGCTACCTAGCATAATATTGTTCATATAATCTAATCATGGCATGAATATTAAGAGACGATTGATTCAAAGCAATAGTCTATCATTTGACATTAAGACAATAATACTTCAAGCATACTAATAAAGTAATTGTATGTCTTCAAAATATAATGGCAAAAGAAAGTTATCCCTAAAATATCGTATAGTCTGGCTATGCTCCATCTTCCCCACACAATGTATTTACATCATGCACGACCCCGATGACAAGTCAAGCAATTGTTTAACACCTTTTACGTTCTCAAAGTTTTTCAACCCTCACGCAATACATGAGGGTGAGCCATGTATATAGCACTATAGGTGGAATAGAATATGGTGCAAGTTGTGAAGAAAAAGGAGAATATAGTCTCACATCAACTAGGCGTATCAATGGGCTATGGAGATGCCCATTAATAGATATTAATGTGAGTGAGTTGGGATTGCCATGCAATGGATGCACTAGAGCTATAAGTGTATGAAAGCTCAAAAAGAAACTAAGTGGGTGTGCATCTAACTTGCTTGCTCATGAATACCTAGGGCAATTTGAGGAATCCCATTATTGGAATATACAAGCCAAGTTATATAATGAAAAATTACCACAAGTATATGAAAGTGACAAAATAGGAGACTCTCTTTCATGAAGATCATGGTGCTACTTTGAAGCACAAGTGTGGAAAAAGGATAGTAGCATTGTCCCTTCTCTCTTTTCTCTCTCTTTTTATATTTTTTTAGGTGGGCATCTTTGGCCTCTTTTTTTTATTTGGGCTTCGCTGGCCTCTTTTATTTTTCATAAAGTCCGGAGTATTATCCCAACTTTTGAGGGAATCCTAGCTTCCATCATCCTTTCCTCACATGGGAGAATGCTCCAATAATGATGGTCATCACACTTTTATTTACTTACAACTCAAGACTTACAACTCGATATCTGGAACAAAATATGACTCTATATGAATGCCTCTAGTGGTGTACCGGGATATGAAATGATATAGCATAGCAAATAACATCAAAAACAGATAATCCATGAAAACATCATGCTAGCTATCTTACGATCATGCAAAGCAATATGACAATGATGGTGCGTGTCATAATAAACGGAACGGTGGAAGTTGCATGGAAGAATATCTCGGAATGGCTATGGAAATGCCATGATAGGTAGTTATGGTGGCTGTTTTGAGGAAGAGTATATGGTGGGTTTAATGCACTGGCGAAAGTTGCATGGTACTAGAAAGGCTAGCAAAGGTGGAAGGATGAGAGTGCGTATAATCCATGAACTCACATTAGTCATAAAGAACTCACATACTTATTGCAAAAGTCTATTTGTCATCGAAGCAAAGTATTAGATGCAAGATCCTAGGGGAGAGGTTGGTAGGAGTTAACCATCGCATGCTCCCGACCCTCACACAAAGGTTGAAAATCAATAAACAAATCATGCTCCGACTTTCTTACATAACGGTTCACCATACGTGCATGCTACGAGAATCACAAACCTTTACACAAGTATTTCTACCAATACACAATTACTCACTAGCATGACTCTAATATCACCATCTTTATATCGCAAAACTATTGTATGGAATCAAACACATCATATTCAGTGATCTACAAGTTTTATGTAGGATTTTATGACTAACCATGTGAATGACCAACTCCTTTTAACTCTCTAAATAGATATAAGTGAAGCATGAGAGTTTAATTCTTTCTACAAAAGATATGCCCATGCTCTAACAAATATAAGTGAAGCAAAAGATCATTCTACAAATGGCAGTTTTCTATGTGTGAGAAATAGGCAATCCAAACTTCAAATGATATAAGTGAAGCACATGAAGCATTCTATAAAGCCATACTCAGAAGATATAAGTGAAGTGCATGAAGCATTCTATAAATCGACCAAGTACTATCTCATACCAACATTGTACATCATTAAAATAAAAATAAAAAATCACATGATGCTCCAAGATTTACGCATATCATGTGACGAATAAAAATATAGCTCCAAGTAAAATTTCCGATGGTTGTTAGAAGAAAGAGGGGATGCCTTCTGAGGCATCCCCAAGCTTAGTTTCCTGGGAATCCTTGAATATTACCTTGGGGTGCCTCAGGAATTCCAAAGCTTAGTCTCTTTCCACTCCTTATTCGTTCATCCATCGTGATCTCACCCAAAACTTGAAAACTTCAATCACACAAAACTTAACAAAACCCTCGTGAGATACGTTAGTATAATAAAAAATCACCACTCTAAGTACTATTGCCAACCCATTCATATTTCGCTTTTTCATTTTATCTACTATAATATAACTTTTCCATGGCTTATACCACCGATACAATCGATAGTTTCATCAAAACGAGCAAAATAATGCATCAAAAAATAGAATCTGTCAAAAACAGGGCAGTCTGTAGTAATCTGAACATTCACCATACTTCTGTAACTCTAAAAATTCTGAAACATTAGGAATAAATAAATAAATAAAATGCATAGCAGTACTGTGTAAATGTTTTAGAAACTTTGACATTCCAGTAAAGAATGTACATTCACGCACTACAGCCAAAGTTTCCGTTTTTGCACTGCACACACCAAACAAGCAAACTAATCATCCCAAAGGCAAATCTTGCCACATTATTTTTATAATACAATGGATTTTTACAAGGGGAAAATTATTTTTGTTGAAAAGTTTCTGTAATCAAGATTCACAAAGTTTCCATGGGCATGAACAAAGTTCAAGGCTAGCCCCTACTTCAATGTTGCTTGTCTGTCTGACTTTCCCTTTTCTTTCTGAAAAAGTTTTAAGTTCCCCACTTTATTTTTTTTAAATATATAATAGCACACAACAGAATAAAATGACTCTCTAAAACTTCCGGGTTGTCTCTCTGGCCGCGCTTTCTTTAAAGCCATTAAGCTAGGCATATAGTGCTCAAGTAATGGATCCACCCGGATCCCAAGGTATATCGAAGCAAATTTTAATTAACAATGATTGTAATTTAGTAGTGAGCACAAAGTAACATATGTCATGCAACAACTAACTCTAAATCTCTTTCTATGCATCGGCATGTCATACAAGAACAATTCATTCACACCAAGTAAAGGCCAATGCATAGCATACATAGTTTTTTGCAATTTTATTGTATCAGAAACATAGAGAGGTGAAGATGTAGTTCCTCTGTCATAATAATTGCAAGTATTAGAAGCAAGCACATGCATATTATATTCATTAAAATCATCATGTGCAATAGGAAAACGCAACCCATCAGTATAATCCTTAATAAGTGAAAACTTCTCTGATATAGTGTAGTTTGGATAATTCAAAAACATAATAGGACTATCATGTGGGGGTGCAATAGAAAAAATTTCATGCTTAACATAAGGAACTATAGCAAGTTCATCTTCATAAGCATAATTCATATTGGCATCATGGCCACAAGAATAGCAAGCATCAAGTTCATCAAAAAGGGATATTTCAAATGAATCCAAGGGATCATAACAATCATCCTAGCATTCATCCTTCGGTAAGCACGAAGGGAAATTAAAAAAATGTATGAGTTGAAGAGTTACTCTCATTAGAAGGTGGGCATGGGTAGCTAATCCGCTCTTCCTCCTTTTGTTCTTCGCTCTCCTCCTCGTCTTTTTCATCTAATGGGCTCACAGTTTCAACAATTTCTTCTTCCATACATTCCTGCAAAATTTTAGTCTCTTCCAAGGCAGCGGTCATTCTTTCAATAAACTCTTTAACATAAGAAGTAGAAGCATAGTTTTCATAGAAATATTTAAGTATGGAAAAAATTTCAGAATTGTAAAGAGTAGCATCACACTTTTCAATGAAAGAAGCAATTTTGTAGGCACCCTTAAAAGCAACAAATTCTTCAAGTTGTTCAACATCATTATAGCAATAGGACTCCTTGGCGTAAGAGGATAATATTTCATTTGTATTAAACACACATTGGTAGGGAAGGTGTTTTTAGCTTCTTTAGAACAACAAGTAAAATCATAAATTACACATAGATTCCAAGCATAGCAACACAAAGTATTAATTTGATGCCATAAGAGTTTCCCTTTTTGAGATATGCAGTGTCGCACATAATGAGTGAGCTCATTTAATTATTTTCCCTCAACTAAGCTAGTTGGGTTTTCAGCATGAGAACAAGTGGATCAGAGATGACTCAAGTAATATTCTTCGGTGCTATGGAACACTAGTGGTTCGTCAACTTTTGGGGCAGCAAGCACATCTATTTTTTTTGTATTTTGCGTTTCCCATATATAAAGATAGAAAACAAGTTAATAACAGCAAATAAAATCTACTTAGTGATAAACAAAACAAAGACACATGAGAATATTCATCCCATGCTATTGCTCCCCGGCAACGGCGCCAAAAAAGGTCTTGATAACCCACAAGTGTAGGGGATCAGTTGTAGCCTTTCTCGATAAGTAAGAGTGTCGAACCCAACGAGGAACTAAAGGTAGAAAAAATATTCCATCAAGTTCAATCGACCATCGATACAACTCTACGCATGCTTAACGTTCGCTTTACCTAGAATAAGTATGAAACTAGAAGTACTTTGTAGAGTGTGGAAAAGTGGTGGTACGAGTTGCGGAATTGTCCCTAGGCAATCGATAACTAGACCGGTCATCATTATTGCAATTTTGTATGAGGGAGAGGCATAAGCTAACATACTTTCTCTTCTTAGATCATATGCACTTATGATTGTAACTCTATCAAGCATCCGCAACTACTAAAGATCATTAAGGTAAAACCCAACCATAGCATTATAAGGTATCAAGTCCTCTTTACTCCCATATGTAACAACCCAGCTACTCGGGTTTATGCTTCTGTCACTCAAACAACCCACCACAGGCAAATCACAAACACATTGCAACACCCTATAGCGAGGATCCCTCACGCTTGCGCAACACGGAAAGCACCATAGGATAGCACCAATAATAAAACATGCAACTCAAACCAATCATGATCATCAATCAACCCGTACGACAAGAAAAATCTACTCAGACATCATAGGATGGCAACACATCATTGTATAATAATATGAAGCATAAAGCACCATGTTCAAGTAGAGGGTACAACGGGTTGCGGGAGAGTGGACCGTTGCAGATAGATGGGGGAAGGTGGTGGAGGTGTTGGTGAAGATGACAGAGTTGTTGGAGTAGATCGTCGTCATGATGATGGCCCCAGCGGCATTCCGGTGCCACCGGGAGAGTGGGAGAGAGAGACCCCCTCCTTATTTTTCTTCCTTGACCTCCCCCTAGATGGGAGAAGGGTTTCCTCTCTGGTCCTTGGCCTCCATGGCGGTGGAGGGGCGAGAGCCCGTCCATGATTGGATCTCTCTCTCTCTCTCTGTTTCCTTTTGTTTGTGCGCTCCCTAATTCTGGCCTTTCACCATTTCTTATATTTTTGGAGATCCGTAACTCCGATCGGGATGAAATTTTGAGGGGATTTTTATTATAATAATATCTTACTTGTGGCAAACGGAGAGCTCCAATAGACCTAAGGGGTGTCCAGAAGCCTACCAGGCATGGCCAGGGGGTGGGTCATGCCTAGCAAGCTTGCCACCTCCTCGGGCATAGTCTCGCGTTGATTCTTTTTCACAAAAATCACATATATTCCAAAAAACTCCATATGTTTTTATCGCGTTTGGACTTTGTTTGGTATGGATATTGTGTGAAACAAAAAACATGCAACAAACAGGAACTGGCACTGGGCACTGGATCAATATGTTAGTCCCAAAAATAGTATAAAAAGTTGCAAAAAGTATATGAAAGTTGTAGAGTATTGGCATGAAACAATCAAAAATTATGGATACGACGGAGACGTACCACCATATCTATCTCTCTCTCTCTTACTCATCTAATCCAATAACCCTTGGACCCAATAGATGATGAATGAACCTGGACTTGTATTCTCTAGACCAATGATCCAGCTCGAGGCAGAAATATGGATTCAAAACATGGAGAACCACTTTGGGAGAAACTTGATTCCAAGGAAGTATGAGCTTCAATACACTCTTCAGTACCTTACACAAAGTGCTGCAACTTGGTGGAAAATGCATCAAGCCATACAAGGATATAATGGAGCCGGAACTTGGGAAGAGTTCAAGAAGACTCTTTTAAGATCCCATCTCATCTGGAAGCACCATGAAAACACGATCAAGAAGCTTTGTGCAAGCAAGATCGATGGAGAAATAGGACACACCCATGAAGAACACAAGGATGGATACCCTCATTGTCAAGGAAATCATCTAGCTGAGGAATGCCCTACTGGTCAAGTTACATGTTTCTTGTGTGAAGGAACTACTCATTTCCCGACTTAGTGCCAAATTTACACCAAGGTACAAGAAATTATCAAGCCGTAGAAATAGGCCATCAAAGTAAACTTAGAGAAACCTTTCAGGTGTATGCCAGTACCAATGATGACAAAAGATGTACCATTTGTAGATACCTCAATGGGGGACTACACTAAGTCATGTTATTCATGTGGAGAAGAAGGACACATCTCGCAGGATTTTCCGAATGAATATCTGGAAGAATTCCAAACAGTGGAGTTTGAGTATGATCCTCATGAAATAGAATCTATAATATATACACAGGAGTCCGGGAAGAAGAAGAGAAAGCGTATCAGGAAGAGACTAGTCTCTGCATACAAGGCCGTGAGTTATATCAGATGTTTCAAGTGTAAGGATTTGGGTCACTACGCCAATATGTGCCCTTGAAAGGAACGAAGAACCAAGGAGCAAACACCATCATCAAGAATCCCCAAAACTTATCGAAATTCATTTGCATTCATTGTAAGGAAGAAGGACATTACATTAATAAATGTCCAGACAAGAAGAAGGTTGGAACTGAGTAGTTGAGTATTTGATAATGGAAATAAGTGTAATAGGAGGACTCTCTTTTCATAAAGGTTATGGAGTTGAATTTTGTAACGGAAGTCTCAAAGATTGTACTTCATGAATCAATAGAATTTATTGTGTCATGGTTTCCTATGTTAAATTGTATGAGTTGTTACTCTATGAACAAAGATCTCTGACCATTTTTGCGGATATGACAAAATATGGTCTATTCATGCATGGATACATTTCATTTTATGTGTGGTAGTAACCGATAAAACCACAGGAACCAAGGAAAAAGAATATACCGTCCCTGCCAAGGAGTTTAAATAAAGGAATATAGGTAAAAGTAATGTTGGACCATATCAAACTATGTGGATGACAACATTTGAAATAATGTACCTTGGAATTGGAGTTCCGAGGAGAGATTGAATATGATGAACCAAAACCTTTATTAGTAAATAGACCAATGGAGAAAAAAATGTATTCCATAGAGTAGAGTTTGTACCAAGAATAAGACTCACAATTATTCTATTTGAACGTTACTCCAAGGGTATGCTGGAATGAATCACTATTGATTTTAATCGTAGTGTGATTTTGGGATATGGAACGCTAGTAACCCCAAGGATGAGTTAGTGTCGTACAAGTGTTGAATTGGACCCATAACCCACATACCCCAGGAATTAACAAGGACCAAGCACTACCTTGATGAAGGAAGAAAACTTGGAACAAGCTATGATTGATCAATAAATGTTTTCTTAGGAGGATACAAAAAACCTGAGTTGTGGACAAACGATAAATGTTTTGTTTAGCTTGCAGAATCAATGGATTTATCCGAACTTAGTTCATGGACAAGAGAATTTTATGCACTGCTTGTGAGGAAGCCCAAGTCTTAAGATACGAGATTCACTAACCCTTATACAAGGTAATGATTTCAGTGCGACATGGCTTGGCCACCATGACGACTTACTCTTATCATTTATCTTGTTATTTGGAATTGTAAATCTGAGTGACTTACCCATAGTAAAGAGACGACGATCTTTGATGCTTTTGTTTAAGCCTTAGAATGGTATGATGATGACCCCTTGTACACGGAAGCTCCTGCCAAACGTAGGAATTTTGAAGTAAGGATGAAGCCAAGACCCATTTCACTGTAGGATAACCACAAATAGTAGACCACCATGAGATCATCGATGAGTTATTTAGAATGATCATGAGACCTGGCAGCTAAGAAGATCCAGTAACGGAAGAACTTCATATTAACGAAAGAACACATGATTTTCTAAGGAAACTTTATGACTATAATGTAGGAGCATCGATAATGGAGTTACTGTGAGGAATGTGATGAGACAGATATTGTCGAGACCCCAGAATAATGACATGACTTTGAAGTATAGATGAGTCTGGCAGCTGGGTGTCTTTGCCTCGTTTTGAAGTTTTCATCGATTTCCACCATTATTCTTCCGAAAAACTCCGCCATTTTTTCCACAAAGCTTTTGCATGTGAGATTTTAATTCGTGAGTTTGCCACTTCCTAACGTGTTTCGGCTAATTAGGAGTGGTTCTATGCCAACATCACCACTCATAATAGCCCCAACTTGTTGCCGACCAACTCCTCATTTACACCTCACGTAAGCAAGGATGGTAACCGCGATGACACTCTCATTTATACCCTTACAATTGCATCGTTACTCCAAGCCTATTGCGTACATTACCCATTGATACTAGCAAGTTGAGAATTGTCGGGCCACGTTACTTGTGCGCCGTTGTGATACTCGTATGACGTATAGCTACTTTTAGCGTGCAAACATCTTGGTATCTACAGTGTGCCACAATTCTCTCTCATGCATATCCATCATACTTCTCTCATATCTTGGTTCGAGCATCAAGCATAGCATAAAAAAGCTTTTAAGCAAAAGAGGAGATACAAAAGAGCTTATAAGTAATAGCAATAGCATTGAGCCATTTTGCATATTTCATACACTTGGATCATACATACATAGCGTATATGGGATTCAAGTCAGCACATTTACTCTTTTAGGTTGGTGCACAAGTGCGTATCCATCCCATTTGAGGAATCGAGCTATTGTCTCTCTAGTATCCGTGCAACAAGAGCTTTTCCGTGGTCTCACACATTTTGTGCTCATTTTCCCTGGTTGTGTGGATCCCTCTTATCTATTTGTGTGTGTGTTCCTGGTGCCACCATACCTATTGAACTATTTGCTTTGCATTGCAACTTTCTGAATTTACCTCAACATTACCAATATCTTGACTCACATTTGCTTGAATTTTGTGCCACTATCCTCACCAAGCTACTCTATAAGCCTTATTTGTGTAGGTGTGAGGAGGACAATCTTTTGTACCAATTCCACTATTTCCATATTTTCACATTGATGCAAACATCTTGCCCAAGATTCGATCGTTGGTATCTCCATACCTAGGTCATGTACCCTGTCCTCACATTGATTAGCAATGTGTCCAATAGTGCCACAGTTTGCAAAGACCATGGTAGTTTCTCGTACAACACTCTAAACTTTTGTGACGGCTTTCCTGCTTCCACATTACCCGCTAACACCCTAAGTAGTGGTTTGGAGATCTTGATCTTAACTCTTACTCGAACAAATTTCCCATAGTCAAAATTGTTCTGGCCCAGCTCGACCTAAAGCACTTCTCTTGTGTTTGATGCCATAGATTTTGCCACTGGTTCATTCTGTAGCAGATCAGGGAGCCCCATGATACGAGTCCACACCCGAATCGAGTCGAGAGGGGCTGCCATAGTGTTAGTTAGTCCATCGTATTCCTCTATAAACACTGCCTGATACCTGACGAGCCATGGGCCTCCATGCATCGCCTTGTTCCAGACACCAAAACACCGGAATTCTTCTGTGGAAGTGTAATCGTCTAGATGCCTGAATTTGGCCTCCTTTGCATACACACATTTAACATGCATGGCCATGTTGAGTGGTGTATGGCTGAAGGGTGTTTGAACGCAAACCCTAAGTATGACTACCCAATTAGTTTCCTTTGTTGGGCTTCCAATCAATCTTGAGATGTCAACATCATCATGTGTTCTTCGTCCGTCATCTCCAATTGTTGCAGTTAATCAAGTTCCTCCGCCTGATCGTGACCCCTCCCTCCTGCAGCCGCATCGTCTTCACCTCGACTGCTCAAAACCTCTGATGCAGGCTGCAATGGACCCATGAGTTCCCCCTACCCTTTGCATAGCACAGGGGAGGAGCTCGCTAGATTACTTCGACGTGAAGAAGGGCAGGCGGCCCGTCTCCAGATCGGTTTTTTGGTGGATTCCGGCGGGGCAGCCGTAGTACATAGGAAACCCTAGATAGCTAGGGAACGACTCTACAAGCCTACCCGAGATTTAGTCTTTGGGGAGGGCCCTAGATACTAAATTATAATACTAATAACTATTCCCTCTGTTCCTAAATATAAAGTGTATTATTTTTCCAAAAAGTCAAACATTCCAAACTTTTAACTTTAAAGACAAAAGTATCGATATCTAGAATACAAATGATTATCACTAGATTCACCCTGAAATATATTTTTATATTATATAAACCTCATATTCAGGAATGGAGGGAGTTATTATTATAGTGTAACTATTTTTGAATAAATAGAAATGAATAGTCTTAGTTTGGAGGCGTGCAAGTTTGTCTCATATAGTAATAGTGTATGCCACATGGAAACAAACCAATATGCTTAGAATGCTGAATTTAATTAGGTGCTAGTTTCTCTTTCATGGGCATCATGTATGTCATAAAAATTAGTTTTCTATTTTAAACTAATGTGCAACTTTTTATTTGAGAAATTGGCATGAGCACTCGCATGCACCAAGTCAAATCAAGTGCATTCTAAACAAGCATATAAAATAACTGGATTGTATGCACACGAAAATAGAATAAGCGAAATTTTATAATTTTTCTGTACCACAATGACAATAGTAGTGAAAATACAAGTACAAAGCATGCACATGTCCAATTATCGCTGAACCTAGCTTGCAAAAGCATTTCTCACATGCTAGAAGTTTTTATACATTTGTTTACCTAGTAATACACTTTAAATTATTATTTATATATTTTTAGTGTATGGTTTGGAAATATCTAACATATGGTATGTGATGATACTAATATATATACATATACATATATATATATATATGAACACATTCACATACATGCAAATATATAATTTATGCATTGTTCATAAGATTTTATTTCTTATTAGTACAATTTAAATTTAGTAGAAGCAAATTCTAATTGACATATATAACAATTCCCACTATTAGTAATATTTAGCAACATTGTAATGTTGTTAATTATGACAAATAAAGAATATAAAATTGTACCAATCAAAACTATATTGTGTTAATTTGGTTACAAATCTATAACATTGTAATAAAGTTTTAATAAGTACAAAAATTTAGTATAAACATTTTTATTTTACTTTGCCGATCGGCTCTGCTTCTTGCAAGGCCGGGCAATCCACCACTCCAGGTGTTCAGAAATATGTCAAGGATGAGTGTAGAAAATGGAATCTTGTTTGGGTTGGAAAAAACAAGGTTGCTTCATTGGAGGCAAAACGAGGCAAAGTCCTTGACACCTATACTTTGTGAATGGTAAAAGCCAAGCTCATCCTTGAGGTCAGACAACAAGTCATCATGGCCACTGGTAGCAGGCATGGGTGCAGTGCGAGGTCCCATAGGAAAACCAAAAATGTGATGAACTGCAGCACCATTGATTCGAAGAACCCTGTCATTCCCAAATTCCATTATCATTGTGGGTGGGTCAATCACTCCCATCAGATAGCACATAAGAAATGTGCGACACATTTTTTCTTTACTATCAACTCAACAACAGCGCCAACGCGAGCGTCCCGAACACGATTACAGTGTGCTTCTTTCAATAAAGCAGCAACTTTGCATAGAGTGGGGAGAGACGAATGTGCGGTCTTGTTAAATCGAGCATCATCTCCCTCGCCATCATATTCAGTTCCCTTGCACTTACTAGACTTCTTCCTCTGTGTAAAGGAAAATGCAGTCAACATTAGAAAATTAGCCACAAAAGAGACAAAACATGGCAGATAGAATAACAATGAAGGAAACAAATCTAGTCCACTTCAACAAACCTTTGGAACAACACCCGCCTCCTCATGAGAGTCAACATCCGCATCTTCGTCGCCATCAACACGGGGCCACTTAGGTTGATGGAAGACAATCTTCTCGTCCACTAGTATGAACATCCCTCACAAAATCAGCAAGCACAAAGTCATCATCGTCGGAGTTGGGCCCTTCACTGACATGTGGTTGCTTCCGCTAAGGATCCTTTGCACCAGCTTCAACATCTCTCTTACAAAGGTTCTTGTTCATGCAAGCAACACGAGGACTCCGCCGAGGAGTACCACCTTCCTCAGCAACAGAACTCAGTCTCTTCTTCTGCAAAGCAGCCTGCTCGACTTTACCAAATTTGGCACTCTTGGCACCATTTGTAGCCCTCCTCTGCTTCTCTTTATCTGCATACTTCTTTGAGTCACTTTCAAACCTCAATTTTTTCTTGTGTTGCTTCAATTCATATGCACAAAGCTGATCCGGGACCATCCACTCTTACATAACTTCCTCTGTGACATCAATAGATTGTGACTATGTTTCAGACAAGACGGGACGCCTAATGCTCTGGTCAAAGCTCACACCAACGTCACCCTCTGCAAAATAATTGTTAATCAACTGAATAACCTCCTCAAACCCAAGCGCGCCAGCATAAAAACCAGACACTGCGTCAAAAATGAAGTTTAACTATCGTCATTAAGAAGTGCGCAAAAGGAATAATGCAGTACACATACACATATAAATGCAGTGCTAATATGATCCCGACGGACATAAGCATCGCTACGGGAGAGAAAATCTCGTTGTAGTCAACTCGTTGAACTTGTGAATGCTCTTTTGCGACAATTCGAGCTTTATAGACAGTGACATTATCGTGTGCCTCTGTCATTTTCTTAAAGATCCATTTATTCAGGATGGCCTTACGATCATATGGTAAGTCTTCCAAAGTCCACACTTTGTTATCATACATGGATCCTATCTCGGATTTCATGGCCTCTAGCCATTTGTTGGAATCCGGGTCCACCATCGCTTCTTCATATTTCGTAGGTTCACCGTTGTCTAACAACATGACCTCCAAGATAGGATTGCCGTACCACTCAATGGCGATACGATTCCTTGTCGACCTACGAGGCTTAGTCGTAACTTGATCTGAAGCTTCATGATCAACATCATTAGCTTCCTATTCATTTGTTGTAGGCGTCGCAGAAACAACTTTCTGCATCATGCTACTATCCAACTAAAGTGACGGTTCAATAACCTCATCAAGTCCTACCCTCCTTCCACTCAATTATTTCAAGAGAAACTCTTCCTCGAGAAAGGACCCGTTTTTAGCAACAAACACTTTGCCCTCGGATCTGAGATAGAAGGTATACCCAACTGTTTCCTTAGGGTATCCTATGAAGATGCATTTGTCCGCTTTGGGTTTGAGCTTATCAGGTTGAAGCTTTTTCACATAAGCATCGCAACCCCAAACTTTAAGAAATGACAGCTTAGGTTTCTTGCCAAACCATAATTCATACGGTGTCGTTTCAACGGACTTAGATGGTGCCCTATTTAAAGTGAATACGGCTGTCGGTAATGCATAACCCCAAAATGATAGTGGTAGATCGGTGAGAGACATCATAGATCGTACCATATCCAATAGAGTATGATTACGATGCTTGGACAAACCATTACAATGTGGTGTTCCATGTGGCGTATGCTACACAATTCCACACTGTCTCAAGTGCATGACAAACTCATAGCTCAGATATTCTCCACCAGGATCAGATCGTAGAAACTTTATCTTGTTGTTATGATGATTTTCTACTTCACTCTGAAATTGCTTGAACTTTTCAAACGTTTCAGACTTGTGTTCCATTAAGTAAACATACCCATATATACTCAAATCATCCGTGAAGGTAAGAAAATACCGATGTCCACCACGCGCCTCAAAACTCATTGGACCGCACACATCAGTATGTTTGATTTCCAACAAGTCACTTGCCCGCTCCATCAAACCGGAGAACGGGGTTTTGGTCATCTTACCCAAGAGGCATGGCTCGGATGTATCAAGCGATTGAAAATTGAGTGATTCCAAATGTCCATCATGATGGAGCTTCTTCATGTGTTTTATACCAATATGACCTAAGTGGCAGTGCCACAAGAAAGTGGTACAATCATTATTAACTCTAGATCTTTTGGTATCAATGTTATAAATGTGTGCATCACTACTATCGAGATTCAACAAGAATAAACCATTCACATTGAGTGCATGACCTTAAAAGATGTTACTCATATAAATAGAACAACCATTATTCTCTGATTTAAATGAATAACCGTCTCGCAGTAAACAAGATCCAGATATAATGTTCATGCTGAACGCAGGCACCAAATAACAATTATTTAGGTTTACTACTAATCCCTATGGTAATTGAAGAGTGAGCGTGCCGACGGAGATCACATCAACCTTGGAACCATTCAGACACGCATCATCACATCATCCTTTGCCAGCTTCCATTTATTCCGTAGTTCTTGCTTCAAGTTACAAATACGAGCAACCGAACCGGTATCAAATACCCAAGTACTACTATGAAAGCTAGTGAGGTACACATCAATAACATGTATATCAAATATACCTTTGTTGATGTTGCCAACCTTCTTACCAGCCAGGTACATGGGGCAATTCCGCTTCCAGTGACGAGTCCCCTTGCAATAGAAGCGCTCAGTCTCAGGCTTGGGTCCATACTTGTGTTTCTTTATGGGTGCGGAAACTTACTTGCCACCCTTCTTGGAGTTCCCCTTCTTTCCCTTGGCTTTCTTGAAACTAGTGGTCTTATTCACCATCAACACTTTATGCTCATTTTTGATTTCTACTTCGGCGAATTTCATCATCACTAATAGATAGGAGACAAACTTATCCATTCCCTGCATATTATAGTTCATCACGAAGCCTTTGGACCTAGGTGGCAATGACTGGAGAATTTTGTCAGTGACCATTTCTGGCAGAAGCTCAACTCCCAAATCATTTAAACAGTTGTAGTACCTAGACATTTTGAGTAGATGTTCACTTGCAGAACTATTCTCTTCCATTTTGCAGGCAAAGAATGCTACCTCTTGAGCTTGCATTGGTTTTCCCTTGAAGAGGAAAGGGTGATGCAGCAAAGTAGATAAGTATTTCCCTCAGTTGATGATAACCAAGATATCAATCCAGTAGGAGGAACAAGCAAGTCACCAATGGATGCACCTGCACAAGCAATCAAACTCTTGCACCCAATGCTATAAAGGGGTTGTCAATCCCTTCACGGTTATTTGCAAGGATTAGATCTGATAGAGATAGATGTAAATGATTGCGGGAAGTAAAACATAAATAAATTGCAGCAAGGTATTTTTGGTATTTTTGTTTTATAGATCTGAAATATATTACGGAAAGTAAACCCGGGTGAGGGCGTCCTGGATTAGGGGGTCCTCGGATGGCCGACCTATTGTTTATGGGCCGGACTATATGGGTCACTAGGTGAGCATCGAACGATTAGAAGACCACAGGCGCCACATGGAAGCTTCGAGGAGCCATGACATACTTTCCAAGTTATTAGTCGTAGTTAGGCATGTTTATCTCTTCGGCATGTACCGACCATGTGTAAACCCTAGGCATCCTCGGCATCTATATAAGCTAGAGGGTTTTAGGGTATAGAGAGAAAACAACTCATCTAGGGTTAGCTATTCGATCTCGAGGTAGATCAACTCTGTAACCCCCATACCATCAATACAATCAAGCAAGACGTAGGGTATTACCTCCATAGGAGGGCCCAAACCTGGGTAAATATGTGTCCCCTTCGTCTCGTGTTACCGTCGATTCTAATCTCAAAGTTCGGGACCCCCTACCCGAGATCCGCTGGTTTTGACACCGACATTGGTGCTTTCATTGAGAGTTCCTCTATGAGCGCCGAGGGAATCGATGGCTCACCTCGTCATGAGTAGTGAGGTCTGCATCGGGGGGACTATCACCCCCGATTAGGTTCTCACCGGCAACGACATCTTGTCGCATGCCAGCATGATCAGCCGTCATGGCCGAACTAGAAGCCTTCCCCCCAATCAGAGTATCAAGTTTGGAACACTAGAGTTGATGGCTGATTCACGGGGAATTCTGGTTCTAATGGAACCCTTAACCTTCGAAAGAAAACATATAAGTTCGAACGCTTTGACACCGAAGACATCAGGACCCATGGTTGGACGAAACACAAATCCGCCTTGGTGTAGCTCTAGAACTGTCATGCCGCTCGATGAATCCACTCGTATCAGCGACATGCATCCTGCCATCACCTCGTTCTTGAATGAGTTGTTCGATCGAATCAAGGCTATGCGCATATCGGATGACCATGTTCCGATCTATGATCGACTCAGGATCAGACCCGATGACAGGGAGATTCATGTCTCTCCGGTCACCCACCTTGTCGCTACTATCGAGTGTCCGGATGCGGATCCTGCCCGACAGCAAGAATTGAAAACTGTCTATACTTCAGTCCTCGATCACCAAGACTCTATCGATGAACCATAGGCGGGAAATCATTCTAAAACCGGACAATCGCCGGTCTGGAACCCTTCGCACGATTCGGGAACCATAGTCCCGAACACTCATAGCGTCATGGGATCGAATTTTCTCCCACCCACCGCCCAAGACGACCATCCAAGTATCGTGCCAAAGCCCGTGTCTTCGGACCTTCGGGACATCAGGAAGCTACAAGGAGAACCAGTTCACCACTTTTAGGCCAGACTCCTACTCGCTAGGAGCAGGGTAAAAATTCTTAGTGACCAAAACATAATGGAAATTTTCACTAGTAATTTCCATGATGAAGGGACTCGTAATGCCCTGGCCTGCCGACGCATAAGTGACT
Organism: Hordeum marinum; assembly: GCA_022496015.1. Classification (NCBI taxonomy): domain Eukaryota; kingdom Viridiplantae; phylum Streptophyta; class Magnoliopsida; order Poales; family Poaceae; genus Hordeum; species Hordeum marinum. The sequence continues at coordinate 47,593,301 of CM039676.1, forward strand.
TTTCGGAGTTATCCGATTTAGTACAAAAGTACGGTGCCATGGAGAGCGTCTGGCAATCCGAACAGTTGTTCTCGGAACCATCTTTCTCCGAACACCCTAGAGGAGATCAGAAAAAGAGGATACCTCCAAAACGACCAGCCAGGTATGAACCCGTCGAAAAAAGATACAAGCCCTTTTCAAGGACCGACACTATCCTTGATGGAATAGTGGATAAACCTTGCCCCACACATTCCGTATTGTTAAACATGAACCCAACTCACAACCTTAGAGCTTGCTGGGTCATCAAGCAAGTCGCGAAAAGCAGTGAGGCCATCCTCGAGACACCTCCGTCAAATAGGTGCTCTCCTTCGCCACCCGGATTCAATTTCGAATTCATGACGGTCTACGAGACCTTCCCCTCGAGGAACAGGCGCAAAAGAGCCCTTAGGGAACTCAAGCAAGTCTACCATGTGGTAGCCGCTAGCCCATGGGCACACATACCAATCACTTTCGGGGACACTGAGGAGCCGGCCATTCTTCTCGGTCACTCACCGTCCGCACTAGTCTTGAACCCCATCATTGATGGATACAGGCTACATAAAGTGCTAATGGACGATGACAGTGGTCATAACCTTATATACGAGCCCACCCTGGAAAAAATGCAGTTCAACTGATCTCGCATCGAACACAGCACCACAACCTTCCGAGGAATTATCCCAGTGAAGGAGGCACATTGTTCCGGATGTATCATCCTGGACGTGGTGTTCGGCACACCCGAAAACTATCGATCCAAAGAACTTCTCTTCCACACTGTCCCCTTCCCAAGTGGTTATGACGCCCTATTGGGATGTGACACTTTTACAAAGTTCTAGGCCATACCCCATTACGGTTACATGAAACTCAAAATCCCAGGACCAAATGGAGTGATCACGATCGCCCGTGCTCCGAACATAGCCCTTCGGGCCGAAAATAAAATGGCAATGCTCGCCCTCGAGGCATTAGCGGAAACTTTCGCTGCCAAAGAATTGACCGCCTTACGGTCGACGGTTAATAAGGACGATGTGATCCTTAGCAAAAGTCCCAAGTCCACGTCCTTCAAACCTGTAGAGGAAATCATTAAATTTCAGGTACATTCGATGGACCCCCAATAAGACAGTGTCCATCGGAGCCCAGCTCGATCCCCTCGTGGATGAAGCACTATGGAATTTCCTTCGCATAGATTGGGACATTTTTGCCTGGCATCCTTCCGATACGCCTGGAATCCTGCGCCGGCTCACCGAACACAGCTTAAACATCATCCTAGGCTTCAAGCCCGTGAAACAGACTCTACATTGTTTCTCCAAGCCCAAATAGTAGGCCATGGGTGAAGAATTAGCTAAACTGCTCGAGGCCGGATTTATTTGGTACATTAAACGCCCTGACTGGCTGGCAAACTTGGTAATGGTACCTAAGAAAGACAAGTCCTAGCGGCTCTGTGTCGACTTCAAAGACCTCAACAAAGCCTGCCTCCAAGGACCCTTTCCCCTTACCATGCATAGACCAGATCATTGACGCCATAGCCGGACATGAATCATTGTGTTTCCTCGACGCTTACTCCGGATACCATCAAATTAAAATGAAGGAATCCGATCAGGCGGCTAGCGCATTCATCACCTCCTAGGAGTCATTCTGCTTCAACATGATGCCTTTCGGGCTAAAAAACGACGGGACCACATACCAGCACATGATCCAAACCTGTCTCGCGACTCAGATCGGTAAGATCATTGAGGCATATGTGGATGATGTGGTAATCAAAACAAAACACGTCGGCCAGTTGATCGATAACCTATGGCAAACCTTCGCTAGTCTATGCGAATATGATATACTGCTCAATCCGTAAAAATGTGTATTCGGAGTCCCCTCTGGTAAGCTGCTTGGATTCATCGTCTCCCATAGAGGAATATAGGCAAATCCAGCTAAAATCCGTGCTCTATCAGAACTTGCAATTCCCACAAAGCTGAAGCATGTCCAGAGGCTAGCTGGGTGCATAGCGGCATTAAGCCGCTTTATCTCCCACCTCGGAGAAAAGGCTTTGTCGCTCTATAAGTTGTTGAAGCAGACCAACAACTTCGAATCGATTGATGAGGCAGCGGTTGCATTAGAAGAAATCAAAACACTGGTGGCAACAAACCCCATACTCACGGCACTAGCCGCCGGTGAGCCCATGTTTTTATACATATCGGCCACCAACAAAGTTGTCAGTGCGGTGCTCGTCGTTGAATGAGATGAGGGACATATTTCGGACTCAGAAATCGGTATCTTATGTGTCCGAAGTGCTAACGCAGTGCAAGTCCAGATACCCACATTACCAAAAAATAGCCTACACAGTATTCATGGCATCGAGGAAATTCAGACACTATTTCCAGGAGTGTGCGGTAACGGTGGCATCTAAAGTCCACTTGAATGATATAATCAACAAAAGGGGCGCCACCGGTCGCATAGCCAAATGGGCCATTGAGCTCCTTCCCTTCGAAATAACCTACAAGCCATGTCGTGCCATTAAATCCCAGGTACTGGCAGACTTCCTGCCTGAATGGACAAAGGCCGAGCTCCCCAAGGAATACAGTGCATACTCCCACTGGACAATGTACTTTGATGGATCCAATACCTTGGCCGGGCTGGGGGCTGAAGTTATCCTCACATCACCCACAGGCGACAATGTGCGGTACGTGTTGCAAATCATGTATGTTGATTCCAACAATGCAGCCGGATACGAGGCCCTTCTTCACGGTCTTCGGATGGAGGTATCAATGGGCATACAATGGCTAGAGATATGGGGAGACTCAAACTTGGCCATATCCCCAAATTAACGGGGAGTCCGACCCCAAAAGCCCGAAGATGGCAGCATATACAAATGTCGTCCTCAAGGTATCTGCTCGGTTCGAGGGGTTGGAATGCCACCACGTCACTCGGGACAACAACCAAGTCGCCGACATAATGGCCCATTTGGGCGCCAAGTGTGATCCCGTCCCGAAAAAACAGCTTCCTGGAGCAGCTCTTTAAACCCTCCGTAGTGTGGCACGACAACAACAATGGCGTCGTTCTGAATACGGCAGACGAAGTTGTTCCCCCCCTAAACGAGCCTAACGACGGCACTATCGGCGGCTCCATGATGAATAAAACGCCCTTGGCTCATGAGGTAATGGCGGTAATAGCGCCATGGACAGAGCCCTTCCTCACTTACCTTCTTCACAAGGAACTCCCCGACGATCAAAACGGGGTGCCGGCGTCAAATCTGGCATATCTCGTAGTAGGGGTCCTAAGCTAGGCGTCTTGGGGTGATGGTAACATGGACACATGATTTTACCCAGGTTCAGGCTCTCTCAAGGAGATAATACCCTATGTCCTGCTTTTCATTGTCTTGATATGGGGATAGTACATAGTACAGGATGTACCACGAGATTGTAGTAATAAATATGAGATGTAATGTAATGATTTATTGACTAGCCTGGCCTCGGTTTATATATGCACCGTAGGCCTAGGGTTTAGAGGAGTCCTTGTCTTGGGCGCCAAGTCTTGTGGAATCCTCCTTGTATTCGTCATGGGCTACCTGAAGTGTCCCATTAGTGAGTCGCACTGGGGTCCTCGGCCCGACCCATTGGTCGGTAGACGATGTGGTGAGTATCCCCTAGTCCAGGACTGTTGGGGAACGTCGCATGGGAAACAAAAAAATTCCTACGCACACGCAAACCTATCCATGGTGATGAGCATCTACGAGAGGGAGAGTGGATCTACGTACCCTTGTAGATCGCTAAGCGGGAAGCGTTAAGAAACGCGGTTGGTGTAGTCGAACATCTTCGCGATCCAAATCGCCGAGCGTCCCGCGATCTCATCACGATCCGTCCCGCGATCCCATCACGATCCGTCCCGCAATCTCATCACGATCCGTCTCACGATCTTGATCACGATCTGTCCTGCAAACTCATCACGATCCGTCCTGCGATCTCATCACGAACCGTCTCGCGATCTCGATCACGGTTCTTCCGATCTAGCGCCGAACGGACGGCACCTCCGCGTTCAGCACACGTGCAGCTTGATGACGATCTCCACCGTCTTGATCCAGCAAGAGGAGGTGGAGAGGAGAGAGAGTTCACCGGCAGTGTGACAGCGCTCCGGTGATGGTGGTGGAGCAATTCTGGCAAGGCTTCGCCTAAGCACTGCGGAACTACGATCTAGAGGAGAAACTATGCACCGGTGGAACGGGTAGCACGTGGCCGGAAATTCTGTCCAAAAACCACCCAACCCACTACTATATATAGGAGGAGAGGAGAGGAGAGGCAGCCAAGGCCTTTGGGTCAGCCGAAATAGGAGGTGGGAAGCAATCCTACTTCACCTCCAATCCTAGTTGGAGTAGGATTGCCTCCTATTGGCTGATTTTCCACTTTTTGCTTTAGGACTTTCTCTCCTGCGCCATGGGCCTTTGTGGCTGTTTTACTGGCCCACAAAGGGCTGGTTATTATTCTCCCACAGCCCATGGACCTCTTGGGGTCGAAATACCCCTCCCGGAGGCCTCCCGGTACACTACCGGCACTCCCGGTACACTATCGATGAGTCCGAAACTTTTCCGGAAACCAAACTGGGACTTCCTATATATGAAGCTTTACCTCCGGACCATTCCGGAGCTCCTCGTGACGTCCTGGATCTCATCCGGGACTCCAAACAAACTTCGGTCACCACCATACATAACTCTACATTACCGAAACGTCACCGAACCTTAAGTGTGCAGACCCTGCGGGTTCGAGAACTATGTAGACATGACCGAGACACCTCTATGGTCAATAACCAATGGCGGGACCTGGACATCCACATTGGTTCCTACATATTCTACGAAGATCTTTATCGGTCGAACCTCTATGTCAAGGATTCAGTTAATCCCGTACGATGTTCCCTTTGTTCTTCGGTATGTTACTTGCCCGAGATTCGATCGTCGGTATCTCCATACCTAGTTCAACCTCGTTACTGGCAAGTCTCTTTACTCATTCCGTAATACAAGTTCCCGCAACTAACAATTAGTCACATTCCTTGCAAGGCTCATTGTGATGTTGTATTACCGAGTGGGCCCTAAGATACCTCTCCGTCACACGGAGTAACAAATCCCAGTCTTGATCCATGCCAACTCAACAGACACCCTCGGAGATACCTGTAGAGCACCTTTATAGTCACCCAGTTACGTTGCGACGTTTGATACACACAAGGCACTCCTCCGATATCCATGAGTTGCATGATCTCATGGTCATAGGAACATATACTTGACATGCAGAAAACAGTAGCAATAAACTGACACGATCATATGCTATGTTTGTAGTTCGGGTCTTGTCCACCACATCATTCTCCTAATGATGTGATCCCGTTATCAAATGACATCTCATGTCCATGGCTAGGAAACCTTAACCATCTTTTGATCAACGAGCTAGTCTACTAGAGGCATACTAGGGACATGGTTTTGTCTATGTATCCACACATGCATTTAAGTCTCCGATCAATACAATTATAGCATGGATAATAAACTATTATCATGAACAAGGAAATATGATAATAACTAATTTATTATTGCCTCTAGGGAATATTTCCAACAAGGACACCATCAGTAGCCCCCTGAACCGGTCTTCAAGTTGGGGACGCTCCTCAGTTCTTTCGAACTGTTCTTCGTCTTCGGTCATCGGTCTTGAAAACTGGTTCAACAAATCTTCCCATCTCCAATCTCAAGAATCACCGATGTGTATTCGAAGAGTTCATACGTCGGGCATCCGAGGAGCCCCTTTAAATTATCGGCTTTTATTAATTGCTTATAATTTTTACGCCACACCTCGGGTAATTTTTTCCCATGGGGCGATATCCTCTTGCATTCGAGCTCCAACGCCGAACTGCATCCGAGGTGTATTTTTAGCCGAGCTCCAACGCTGGTCAGCATCCGAGGTGTCATAGACTACCTCGGTCATGAAAAGTTTAGAGGATTTCCACCGAACATAATGCCGGAAAAGCCCTCTAGGGAGACAACCACTCGCGTCCAAGCATGATGCCGAACTGCTTCCGAGGTGTCTTTTTGTAGCCGAAGTCTAATGTTGATCAACATCTGAGTGCCAATGACGGACTACATCCGAGCTCCAACGCTAGATTGTGTCCGAGCTCCAATGCTTGTCAGCATCCGAGGTGTCAATAATTACCTCAGTCTCTGAAAATTTGAAGGAGTTCATCCGAGCTTAAATGCCAGAATAGTCTTTTATGGAGCTAGCTATTCACATCCGAGCTTAAATGCCGGAATGGTCTTTTATGGAGCTGCTTCTGAGGTGTCTTCGATCTTGAGCTTTATGTTGGACTACTTCCGAGATCCAACATCGGACTGCATCCGAGCTCCAATGATAATTAGCGTCCGAGGTATCATAAACTACCTTGGACCTTAAAAATTAAAGGAATTCATTCGAGCTTAATGCCGGACATGCCCTCTATGGGGCCAGCCACTGGCGCCCGATCTTTATGCCGGACTGCTTTCGAGGTGGTGCACCACCCCGACCGTGGGCTGACTTTTCATAGATATATTCTATTGGTGCAATTTATTCTCTGCCGAGATATATAGCCATTAGCCCTCAAGGTGTGTGTCGGTCTAAAACCCGAGATGCACCTGAAGGATGACATAAAACCGCTGATCCTAGTAGCCCCTAAGACTCAGGTCGATTCGCAAAATCGGCCTGAGGATCAACTCCTAGCTCGGCAGCATACTTCGGAACACAAAAGCAGTGTGCACAGACCTCGAGACTTAGGTTGGGTACGGCCGACCAACCTGAGGATCATAATCTCCTTGGAAACTGTATTGCACTTAAATTTTCTGCATTGAATTGTTAATGCAGTAGCCCCCAAGACTTGGGTGGAGCAACATGGATGACCCTAGGATCATACCTCCTCAAGGAACTAGTTTAATTGTCATGTATGTTTTGACAATACACAGGTGAAGTTCAGCAAGAAAGATGTCGAACTGTAGTTTAGAAAAGAGTTTCACGCCGAACACCTCAATCGAGAGAATGTCCCGCTTCCTCAAAGGAAAACATAAAATAGGTGAAAATGTTATAAGCTCAAAAGACCAAAAAATATGCGTAAATAACTTAGCCGCATACTGAAAGTATGCAGACTTCCATCTACGATCTTCATAGAGCCCCGACGAAAGGTGTCGAGGTACTATTTTCTTCGAAAGATGTTTCTTACACTTAGCAGTAATATAACATATCATTTTGTGTGCTTTCTGTCTATTCGCACCACATGGCCGGATTGCCTGGTTCCCCAAATATTGTCTATTCTTTTAGAGGAACACATAAGGAGGAACACTCCCGAGCTATTTGCCCAGGGGAGAGAAACTGATGGCCGGTTAAGAAAAAGTTTAAAACACAGATTGTCAATACACACGTACATATAAATTACATGTGTGGTTGCTGATCGAGATTATCAATCATGGTGTCAAGGGGGCAGTCTGCTTGCGAAAGACGGGCGGCAGGCATCACCTGGTCATACACCAGGTGGAGTGGCACCTCTTTTCCATGTGATCCCACATGACCAACCCGTGCCATATGCTCGGGATTAAGTCTCGTGAAACGGGTCTTGATCATTTCCCATGCTTCCCACGCTCCCTCATGGCAAGCCGAAGTCTTCCATAGTTCGAATCTGCTTCGAGCTCCCTTGAGTCGGTCGACGAGTGCGCCCAGCCCTTCAGGTGGCTGTTCGGCAGGCCATAGAGCCTTCACCATTCCTTTAATTTCCTTTTGCACGTGCCTATGGAGGGAGGTTAGCTCCTTCAGTGGGTCCCCCTGGTTTGATTCGATCTCCTCTTCAGGATGCCCGGACAGGAGGCCTATACATAAGGCAACGACATGCTTACTATTATTGACTACATGAGATATATTTGTCGATAACATAATGGTACTTACCGAACACGCCCTCTAAAGTTTTTGGTTTTCTTCTTGAGAATGGGCCAATTAAATCTTCAAGCTCTTAATTTCTTTGGTCTGCTTTTGCACAACAAGGCAACTAGCTTGGTGCTGGTACTCGGCATACCTCTGAGAATCTTGAGCTTCTTCCAACTGCCTTTCCATGTGCCTTATGGATTCGGCTTCTATACGGAATCCATGAGTCTGGCACGATGACACATTAAGATCAGCAGTAAAATGTACACTCACCATGGGCCTCCCGCGTGAAACTCTTTACATGTGCCAGTTCGGCCTTCACGGCATGTACTTCTGCGTGGCTCTTCTTGAGCTCCTTGTCCATTTGCTCGAACTATTGCTTTGAGGCCTGCGTTAGCAATCAAACAGTACAGAGATCCTTAATTTGGTTATTTCAAGCCAATTTAAGGCTCGGGGGCTACTGGGCTTACGCAAATGTTCAGATTCTATTAAAACCAAGCACTTACATGTATGTCGGTTGCTATCAACTTCATAGCTTTGCCGAACCCAGCTCGGGCAGCACCAAGCTGCGCGTCTGCCGAGCATAGGGCGTCGAACTCCTGTTCGGAGAAAATTGGATGCCGCATGGCTTCCCATCATTGCCGATGATGCATGGCACTCTCCATCTCCGATTTGGTGACATATACACCATCTCCGAATTCGGCGGGCGCTGGATTAGCTATCGGGGCTTCTGTAGCAGAAGCCGCATGGGCGGCGGCTCGGGGACTTCGGGCGTCTTCGGACACCCGGGTAACCCCCTCAGTAGGAGAGGGTTGGGCATTTTGCCTAAATATTTCAAATAAAACAAACTCCTGTAAGACTCTATTGATCGCAACTATATGCGGGTGACCGAACAACGTAACTTCGGGATGAGCGGGCAGGTGGATTCTCCCCCATAGCCAGTTCCTTTGCAGGATCTCTGTTGGCCTCCGACTCGGCCGCAGCTTCGGCTGCTGGTGTATGGCGCATGGATCGGCCGCATTAGGGAGTTGGGACCAGCGCGTCCGAGGCGCTCTTGGTGGCTGGCCTCTTGCGGGAGGAGTTTTTCTTCTTGCCCGCGGCAGGGAGGGAGAAGGACCCGGGGTAATCAACTATGATAGCCACCAGGGATTCGACGATGCTGTCTTGGAAATATACTCCGTCTTCAAAATCAAGTAAAAGATCCGGGTCCTCATTGAATCCCAGATCGTTGTCAGGAGCATGGTTCTCGGTTTGAGGAGCCGGACAGTTGACTGTCTTGATGAACCTCCTCCATTCCTGTTCATGCCAGGTTTTGGTCAAATAGAATGCGGAACGAAAATCCTGAACTATGTTCGTATTTGAAAGAGAAAGGCTTATCCATTCGATAGGATTGTGGGCCGAATATCCTTCCTTGGTTTCCCGCCGAACAAAGTCTTCTTGCTCTCCTTTTATAGGTCGGCAAGTGCGGCGGCAAATGCCATCGGATCGGTGGGCCCTTGTTTTCGGGAGCGCATGGTGTTGCTTGTCCTATTTTATTGCCATAAGGGGTGTACCCTATGTTGGAGGGGCTGCACACCCCGGGAGATGGCAGTGGCCATGACATTGATCATGGTCAGTCGATGGTGGGCGAGCAACCGCACCTGCGTGGCGAGGCGCTGCACTTTGGCGCTTTCCCCCTAGGACGAGCTCCTAGGTCGCCATTTGTATGTCTTCTTCGGGAGGATGTCGGAGTATTCGGGAAGACCTGTCCAAGTTGGCTCGAACAGGGGGGGACATCTTCGATGTAAAACCATTCTGAAGTCCACACTTCGAATTTCTTTGGCATGCCCACCGGATACCCCGTCCCCGCTATGCGGCATACATTGGCTCCGCCGACCTCCAAAATTACCTTGCCCCGAGTTTGGGGGATGAGGCAAAAGTATTTCCTCCACAAATCAAAAGGTGCTTTGCACCCTAAGAACATCTCGCAGAGAGCGACGAAGGCTGAGATGTGTAAAATTGTCTTTGGAGTAAGGTGGTGGAGTTGGATCCCATAGAACTCCAGCAACCCCCTCAGGAACGGATGGATTGGGAACCCGAGGCCCGGAGGAGGAAGGGGACGAAGCATACGTGCTCCCCCTTGTTAGGATTGGGGAAACACTCGTGGAAAACATTGTAAGTAAGCAGACCTGCGCGGGACGCCACCAGATCTGAAGAAGGAAGATATCCTTGGGTCTCTAGGTTGCGGAGCCGTGGGAGTGTGAAAGAACATCTAGTCGAGTCTCCAGGGCATGATCCGTAGGGGCGTGCGGAGGAGCTGGGGGCTTAGCCATGTTTTGCATAGAGCTTCCGCTGGGAGTTTCTTTCAATGAGGAGGAAGAGAATGTGGTCTGAGCCGTGATTTTGTGTGGTGAAATGGGTGGTGCCTCTATTACGGCGGGGTATGATTGTAAAAATCACGGACCACTCGCCTCCCCACGATGCACGAAAATCAAGGAACACGCATAATTATTATAATGAACCCGCGCCCGCGACGCTTGGGATCTTACCGAAGATTGGTCGCTTGCCGAATGGAGAGGGACTCGCCTCGCAAGCCAAAGACGACGACAGAGGAGATTGACCGAATATATATCGGTGTTGAAGGCTAGTCCGGGGGCTACTAAGGGCGTCCTGGATTAGGGGGTCCTCGAATGGCCGGCCTATTGTTTATGGCCCAGACTATATGGGCCACTAGGTGAGCATCAGACGATTAGAAGACCACAGGCGCCAGATGGAAGCTTCGACGAGCCATGACGTACTCTCCAAGTTATTAGTCGTAGTTAGGCATGTTTATCTCTTCGGCATGTAACGAGCATGTGTAAACCCTAGGCATCCTCGGCATCTATATAAGCCAGAGGGTTTTAGGGTATAGAGAGAAAACAATTCATCTTGGGTTAGCTATTCGATCTCGACGTAGATCAACTCTGTAACCCCCATACCATCAATACAATCAAGCGGGACGTAAGGTATTACCTCCATAGGAGGGCCCGAACCTGCGTAAATCTTTGTCCCCTTCATCTCCTGTTACCGCCGATTCTAACCTCACAGTTCGGGACCCCTACCCGAGATCCGTCGGTTTTGACACCGACACCAGGGGCCATAGGTTTCACTATAGGCTTCTCTCTTGAAGGAAAGTATCACGGTGGGTAAACAAATTAATGTCAATTAATTGATAGAAAAGCAAATAATCATGTAGATATCCAAGGCAATGATCATGCATATACGCATCACGTCCGTGTCAAGTAGACCAAAATGATTCTGCATCTACTACTATTACTCCACACATCGACCGACTCATGCCTGCATCTAGAGTATTAAGTTCATGAAGAACAGAGTAACGCATTAGGTAAGATGACATGATGTAGAGGGATAAACTCAAGCAATATGATGAAAACTCCATATTGTTACGCTTGATGGCAACAATACAATACGTGCCTCGCTACCCCTACTTTGTCACTGGGTGAGGACACCGCAAGATTAAACCCAAAACTAAGCACTTCTCCCATTGCAAAAATTCCCAATCTAGTTGGCCAAAGGAAACCAATAACTCGAAGAGACTTGCAAAGATATGAACTCATGCATATAAGAATTCAGAGAATATTCAAATAAGATTCATGGATAATCTGAACATAAACCCACAATTCATCGGATCTTGACAAACACACCGCAAAAGAGTATTACATCGGATAGATCTCCATGAAGATCATGAAGAACATGGTATTGAAGATCAAAGAGAGAGAAGAAGCCATCTAGCTATGGACCTGTAGGTCTATGGTGGACTACTCACGCTTCATCGGAGGGGCAATGGAGTTGATGTAGATGCCCTCCATGATCGGATCCCCTTCGGCAGATTACCGGAAAAGGCTCCAAGATTGGATCTCTTGGAAACGAAGGCTTCTGTCGGCGAAAAAGTATTTGGGTGGCTCTCTTTTGTGTTGGGGGAATATTTGGGTATTTATAGGACGAAGAATAGGGTTAGGAGACCTACCAGGAGACGGCAAGCCTGCCAGGCATGGCGAGGGCGGTGGTCGCGCCTCAAGGGCTTGTGACCTCCTGGCAAGTGCCTTGGCATGCACTCCAAGTCTGGTAGATCTCTTTCCTTCCATAAAAATCGTTCCGATGATTTTATTCTGTTTGGACTCCATTTAATATTCCATATCTACAAAACTCAAAAACAAGGAAAAACATAAACGGGCACTAGGCTCTAGATTAATATCTTAGTCCCAAAAAAAATATAAAATAACATATTAATGCATATAAAACATCCAAAACAGATAATATAATAGCATGATAAAATATTATAGATACGTTTGAGACGTATCAACATTCCCAAACTTAAATCCTGCTCGTCCTCGAGTAGGTAAATGATAAAAACAATTTTTTATGTGGAGTGCTACCTAACATATTTATCCATGTGATATTCTCTATTGTGGCATGAATATTAAGATCCTCAAGACTCAAAACAAAAGCTCAATATTGATATAAAAACGATAACATCTCAAGCATACTAGCAAAGCAATTGTATCTTTTCAAAATATAATGGCAAAAGAAAGTTATCCCGACAATATCATATGGTCTGGCTATGCTCCATATTCCCCACACAAAGTATTTATATCATGCACAACCTCGATGACAAGTCAAGCAATTGTTTCACACTTATTATGTTGTCAAACCTTATCAACTCTCACGCAATCCATGAGCATGAGCCATGGATATAGCACTATAGGTGGCACTACTAGGAAAAGGGCTATAGATGATATTGCCACTAATGGCGCACGAGACAAGTGGTGCGCCACTACTATATAGTAATGGCGCACCATGAGTCGGTGCGCCATTAGTGTGGTAGACACTAATGGCGCACCAAACTCACGGTGCGCCATTAGTAACATTTTTTTTTGCAAAAATTCTAATGGCGCACCTCCATCTGGTGTGCCATTAGTAACCAGGGTTACTAATGGCGCATTCGTTGCTGGTGCGCCATTAGTAAACTTTTTTTTTGCAAAAATTCTAATGGCGCACCTCCAGCTGGTGCGCCATTAGTAACCAGGGTTACTAATGGCGCATTTGTAGGTCGTGCGCCATTAGTAACCTGGGGCCAGCTAGATATTTTGGATAGCCACACGTACACACTCACTTTCCCCACTTCATTCTCTCCACCTCCTCCTCCAAGCTTTTGTCGGCTGCCTCCTCCTCCTCACCTCATTTGCACCATAGATTCATCAAAATTAAGTGGATAAGTTACCTTTTTTGATAGGTAAGTAAGGGGAAAGCTATCTTTATGTTGTAGATCTACTTTTTTTCTCCCTAGCTCGCTCCAACAACGTGCACATGCACTTTTTATGGCCTTGCTAGATCTATGTATGTTTGTGGTGTTGCATATGTTTGTGGTGTTGCATATATGTTTGTGTTTGCAGGTACCGGTATTTGAAATGCGATAGTTTGCCAATATTTTGCCGGAATGTTGATTCATTTCCGTTTCGGCGAGAATTTTGGCACTATGCATTTTTTTGGTCCTATTTTTAGGGAAAGTCATGCCAAATTTTTTCTTGGTTCTAAAATATCGTTTTGCTCTACCCCGCAGGCGACCATGGTCCGCACGATGACCGAAGGCATCGTGAATAGGTTTTTGAGCTCCGCGAAGGCCGAGATGATTCAAAAGAACGAGACGGAGATAAGATGTCCGTGTCGAAGATGCAAGCTGAAGAGCCTTATTGCGGACCCGGATTCCGGGGAGGTGCGGGACCACCTGCTCTTGCGTGGTTTCATGGATGGCTATCGGTGGCAAGGTGATGAAGATGACTATGAAGTCGTCCATGGGGGGCGGGCAAGAAATGAGGAAGGGCAGCAAGACAACCACCACAATGAGGGCGGGCGAGAAGACGAAGAATCTCCAGGACATGATCACGACGGTGATGCTGTACGCAGTCATCATGTAGAAGATGTCGGACATGATTATGAGGAAGATCAAGACGAAGGGCATGATCATGAAGATGATGATGCCGGAGCAGACGACGATGGAGGCTGGGTGCAGGACCCTCATATTCAAGAGCTGCTTCTCAAGCAGACGGATAACGCAAGAGATGCCGCCCGAGAGAAAGCCAAGCTGGATCAACTGGAGATAGACGCGGTTACTCCATTGTATGAAGGATGCAGGCCCCAGGATACATGCCTGAAAGTAACGCTCATGGCTCTGGAGATGAAGGTAAAACACAAAATGACCGACGCATGCTTCGACGAGATCATGTCATTCTGGCACAAACGTCTTCCCAAGGGGAACAAGTGCCCGATCAGTTTCGAGGAGGCAAAGAAAATCGTGTGTCCTCTGGATTTACCGCACGTGAAATACCATGTGTGCATGAACAATTGCATCATTTATCGGGACGAGCACGCGGAGTCTACCATATGTCCGGTGTGCGGCGTCACTCGATACAAGAAGAGGAAGAAAGCTCCTCGAAAAGTGGTGTGGTACTTTCCGATCACTCCTCGTCTGCAACGGTATTTCGCAGACCCTAAGGTAGCAAAGCTTCTGCGTTGGCACGCGGATAGGGAGGAGAAGAAGCGAGAAGATGACGCAAATGATCCGGAGATAAATAAAAAAGACAAGATGCTGAGTCACCCTAAGGATGCGAGCCAGTGGCAAGCGTTGAACTTCGAACACCCAGAATTTGGGAACGATCCAAGGAACATCGTGCTGGGTGCGAGCACCGATGGAGTCAATCCATTTGGCATCTAGAGAAGCACACATAGCACCTGGCCTGTGTTTGTGTGGATGTACAACCTTCCCCCTGGTTGTGCATGAAGAGGAAGTACATTCACATGAGTATGCTAATTGAAGGGCCGAAACAACCAGGGAACGACATCAATCTGTATCTGGGGCTCCTGAAAGAGGAGCTAGACACGCTGTGGAAAACGCCAGCCAATACGTGGGACGTCGCAGAGAAAGAATATTTCCCTATGAGAGTCGCACTGCTCACGACGGTGCACGACTATCTCGGTTACAGATATGTCGCGGGGCAGGTGGTCCACGGATTTTCTGGATGCGTCAGGTGCATGGATGACACAACGTATCGCCAGCTAGATAGAGATCCCGGGTCTTCGAAAACCGTGTTCATGGGACATCGAAGGTGGCTTCGCGACGATGACTCATGGAGAAAACGCAAGGATCTATTCGATGGTGAAACCGAACCCCGAAGACGCCCGCGTACGAGGAGCGGCGAGGAAATAGACGAGCTGTTGAAAAATTGGAAAGATTGCCCACTGCAATGGTTATCAGAACTCCGGGGTAACGATGGAATCCTACACGGCCGGTAACGACAAGGACAGATACTACGGAAGGATCGAGGAGATCTGGGAGCTGAGCTATGCTGGAGAGAAGGTCCCGATGTTCCGTGTCAGATGGGCCAAGAGCGTCCTAAAAGAAGACCGATATTTCACCACCATTGTTATACCCGAAGCCAAATCCAAGACCGCGGGTGCAAACGTCACCACCGCCGCCGACGATGACCCACCGTACCCACCGCACCCTCCCCGGCCTGCTCCACCGCCGACGACGACCCACCGCACCCTCCCCGGCCCGCTCCACCGCCGCCGAGCACCCCCCGCACCATCCCCTGCTCCACCGCCGACGATGACCCACCGCCGCCGAGCACCCCTCGCACCCTTCCCCGCTCCACCGCCGCCGAGCACCCCCATTTTCAAATAACAAATTTGATGATATTTTTTCATATTCATAAAAAAATTATTACTGTTTTTATAAAACAATCATTACTGTTCTTATAAAAAAATTATTACTGTTCTTATAAAAAAATATTAAAAAATAGCATTCTAATGGCGCACCTCTTGGGGGTGCGCCATTAGAATGTGAAAAAAACATTCTAATCGCGCATCCCCGAGCGGTGCGCCATTAGAATGTGAAAAAAAAACATTCTAATGGCGCACCGCTCGGGGGTGCGCCATTAGTATGTAAAAAACATTCTAATGGCGCACCGCTCGCGGGTGCGTCATTAGTAATCTTCCCCCTAGCTCTAACTCCCCCGACCCCTTCGTCCCTCCCTCTCGCCAGACCCACGACGCCGCCGCCCCCGCGCCTCCGCCCTGCGCCCCCGACCCCTTCATCCCTGCCCTACGCCGCCGCCGGCCTCCCCACGACGACCGCGGCCGCCGGCCTCCCCCCGACCCCAACCCCGACCCCGACCCCTCCGGCGACCAAGGTAACCGAGAGGACATACGTCATCAAGCTGTATCTTTTTTTCTTCTTCTGAAAAAGGGTGATTTCTTGATTCACATTTATGGAAACCGATGGCTCGCCACACAATCAGCACAAACAAGATGATAAGCATGTAACTTATGACAGTTTCCATGTACAATCAAACGGGGCGTACATGTGAGCCGTGATAGTTACTTGTTCCAAATGAACTTATCAGAAAGCCACCAAATGAACATAGGTTCAGGTTCAGGTTCCAAATGAACTTAGGTTCAGGTGCAGGTTCCAAATGAACTTAGGTTCAGGTCCTTTCGGTCCTGACGGGCTTTCTAGTTATGCAAGATTAACCCTGTCCTGAGCAAGATTAACCCAGTCAAGGCACCAACATCCCCCGTCGACTTCTTTGGCGAAAGACACCAATTGCCCCCAGCGATGACAACCTCGTGCGCAGATGTTGTTTGTTTCGTAGGCCTTGGTTCTGAAAACCAGTACAGAAGACAACAATGTTAGAGTTAAACACGGCAACCTAGTAACTAGTATGAGTAAGTTTAGACTACCGAGTCCTACATGGCCTAGTTCTACTATTCCTTGTATAAATATACATGTATCTGCACCCCTGTAACCCGAGACATGAGTTGGATTGAATCAATAATATTACACGTACGGCAGTTTCACAACCTAAAACTAGTAACCTGACACGCTTGTTCTGTTGCAAGGGAGTATGCAACAGCAGCCTAGACTGAACCGCGAATTTATCTTATGAGGTCACCATCATTTCATTTCATCCTGGATATGCGTATGACTCTCTCCCAGTTTCTATCCATCCATGGTAGAAAAGTAACAAATGAAGGGCAAGCATAACTAAACAGGACAGCGAGGCAAAACTTTCATGAAACCACATATAATGTGCTTTAGTAGATTACCATGTGCCAGATTGCTGTAGAGGGTTTCATGAAATAATTCAGATTGCTGTAAAACTTTCAAAAAACCTCATGATGCATTGCTCACCTTTAGTATTTACAATGTGCCAGATTGCTGTAGAGGGTTTTCCTCGGTGGATTTATACTACAATCCTTAGTGTATTTACATTGTATTTAGTAGATTTTACACTGTGATTATCTTTTGGATTTACAATGTAATCCTTAGTGGAGTTACATTATATTTTTCTTTGTAGATTCCACACTGTAATTATCTTTTGGATTTACACTGGATCATGAGGTATTGGCATGCTCATCTTGAGCAGCAAGAACTGTAACTCATCTTGAGGTTTTGTCTCCGACCATCGTGTCGTGATGATTTTGCAGGTACCCCGAGAGGCCCTTGAGTTTGCCGGAATGTCGATTAACTTCTGTTCCGGCAAATTCGGGTACTCCATATGTCCTATTTTCAGCAAAGGTCATGCTGAAATTTTCCGTGAATTTTAGCATGACTTTGCTAAAAATCGGACATATGGGGTACTTGCTACTAATGCATGGGCCGGGGTATCTTAGTACTTAATTAAGTAGGATCAACTGCCTCTTGTGTTATGCATGGGCCTCGGCGTCGACAAAGCCTAAATGATAAAACCTTGGCTTTTAGGGTGCCTCGGTGTCGATAAGAACCTAAACGATGAAAGCTTAGGCTTTTAGGGTACCTCGGCGTCGACAAACCCTAAATGATAAAAGCTTAGCTTTTAGGGTACCTCATCGTTGTGGGCCATGTTTCGCTCTAAATAGGAAAAAAAATTGGTCAAAAAGTTGGTTATTGTCAAGGAACAAGATCATGGTGTGGACAAACCCTAAATGATGAGACCATGATCTTGTTCCTTGACAATAACCAACTTTTTGACCAATTTTTTTTCCTATTTAGAGCGAAACATGGCCCACAACGATGAGGCCGGCGGTTCGGGCGGCAAGCAATTCTGGGAGCTGTCCCAGGAGATGGAGGAACAACCTTACCTCTACGAGGACACCGCGAAAGACACCGATCCTGACTACAGAACCCATAGTGGCATCGGGGATGACACCACTGATGGTGCCGCCGAGGATGCCACCACTGATGGTGTTGCCGAGGATGCCACCACTGATGATGGCCGCGCACGCACAGATGGCAGCCAACCGAAGAGGCAACGGAAGGACCGGCGCCCGAACGCGCTCCGCACCGTCAAGGAGGAATTTACTCAAGTGGAGTCCGACGGGCATCCAACGGAGCCCAAACATATAGTCAAGGGGTACTCGGTTCAGCTCGGGTGCATTCTCCGGAGCACCGTCTCGATCAACACCGAGAACCTAAGGCATAAGGACCGAGGGAATTTGCGCAACCTCCTCTTCATGAAGCTGCACGAACGATACAAGTTCCCCGCTGAATTTGAAAACACACGGCTCTCAGGGAATAAAGTGAACAGTGCCGCCCTCACGAGGATGAGCAAGGCCCTGTCTACTTGGAGAAGCGCGGTGAAGAGAATGATTGACAAAGGTGATAGTTATGAGAAGATCAAGGCGAAAAATCCTTCGATCAGCGAAGATGACTACAAGGAGTTCAAGATCAAGTGCGAGAGCAGCGCAACCTCTAAATCAAGTCAGTGGGGGGAAGAAATGCGGGAGTTGAACTTAGGGGAACATCAACTCGGTCCCGGCGGTTACAGAGTGGCGGAGCCTATATGGGACAAGGAGGACGCGGAGCATGCCGAGCAAGGCCTACCGCCCCGCTTCGAGAAATACAATGACAAGCAGACCAGGAACTATGTCAGGGCCCGGTACAAGGAGGACCCGGTAACAAAGGAGCTTACCACGGATCCGAAGACCAGGGCGCTTGAGCTTGTTATGGCGAAGGAGACTGAAAGCAGTAGCGCGGGGTCGTCTCAGAGCACCCCTTGGGACAACACTCTAAATAGGGCGTTGAACGTAATGAAAAACAAGGATAAGCTCACTAAGCCGTCGTCAGCTGGTCGTGTGGTCAGCAAAGGCTTGTCCACAAAATGGTCGTCCTACTATAACTCTGGTGGGCGAAAGGAGAGAAAGACCAGCTCGGAAAGCCAGTCGTGCGAGGTTCAAGAACTCAAGGCACAAGTGGCGCGGATTCCGGAGATAGTCTCACAGCAAGTGCGAGACCAACTGGGAGCGACGATCACCGCCATTATGCCTACCTTGGTTGAGGGGCTGCGGGGGTGGATTGCGGGCAGCCAACAGGGGCCGCCCCTGATTCCCAGCTTCACGGCCAGCAACTCGCACAACGCGCAGGCGGTGCCATTGGTGTCTCCGGCGGCGGCGCCATTGCTGTCTCCGGCGGCGGCGCCATTGGTGTCTCCGGTGGCGGCGGTATTGGTGTCTCCGACACCGGCACGGGCATTGGAGCTTAATGCACCCGGGTGTACGCCGGCCGGCACCTCGGCAGCAAGCGGCCCCTCCGTCAATTGCACACCCGCCGTTGGCGGTGCCTCGACATTAGCTGAGCTCGACGCCATCATCACGGTAACTAATTAAGCCTCTCGGTCGAGGACTTCATCACCTTGCCTTTGACTGGGCATCCCTGACGCCCTACATGTTTTCGCAGGGCGCCACCGATGTTCCGTGCACTCTCCTGCACTTCGTGAACGACGAGTTGGTTGATGTCGCCAAGGGCAAAATCATTCAACCGGGCAACCCCGTGTTCCACGGTAATCCGGTGCCACCCACCGTGTATAGGGTTCAACTGGTTCGGGTGCTGCCAGGCTGCGACGAGTTGTTACCTCCGATTCGACCCGCCGGCGCCGACGAAGATGATCTGATGACCCTCAGCGCCTGCCTAAGCTGGCCCCTGCTTTGGCCGAAGAGCCAGATTCGTTTGGGGGCGGGGGACACTATCCCAAAGACAACACCGCCAGTCGTGGCGGCGCCAAGCCATGGCAAGACCGCCGCAACGCTACCGGACATGCCGGACATCCCTATGGCACAGGATCCGACCATGCATATGGCACAGGATCCGGACGACGACGACAACGACGACAGTACATTTACCAACGTCGATAAGTACTTTGCCGAACATGGGTACGATGAAGAATTCTTGGGGCCTCCTTCTCAAGAACCCAACCCTACAAAAGACGATCACGATCTAGCTGGTACCGCGGAGAAACCCAATTGCAACAGGCGTCGTCTGGCGTTCAATTCTCAGGAGACACCTCCAGCTGCCGACTTCACCGAGCCTCAGATAGCTGAGGTGCGAAATATTATCAGCCCCAACACACTCAAGAAGGCGGTCTGTGAGCAGAACTCGGTCCCATTACAGCAGATCAAGAAGAAGGGACGGAAAAGAAAGAGCAACAAGGGTGCGAGCCAGCCGGCACTGAGTACGATCCGTGCTCAGGACGGGCCACCTTCACCTAAGGATATCTCGAGGAGGGTGCATGTGGCGGGTAGGCCGATGCTACCACCGAATATGCTCAATGCTGCAACCGGTGCTATGCGGAGTCTCCATGACAGTGTTCTTTCTTTGGAGAAGCGGCGTCTCAGAGAGAATGACGTGGCATACCCGGTTTTCGTGGCCAAGGTGCCAGAGGGCAAGGGCTTTGTGGATAACTCCGTCGGGGGTACGATCGTCCTGCGGTTTGATGACATCTTCGCTATGTTTAACCTTCATCCGCTGCACTACACCTTCATTCGGCTATTTTCTCTGAGTATGGAGATGCGGATCATTAGAGACAAGACCCCGGACATCGTGATAGTCGACCCCTTCTACATGCGTGCCAAGATCTTGGGCAGCGCTGGGGACCGGCAAGTCGCGAGTTCTTACCTCGAAGGCGTCATTCTGGCAAACCCAGATAAGGATAACTTCCTCGTGCCTTACTTTCCCGAGTAAGTCGTCCCCTCAACCGCCCCGTATTATATGATTTCTTAGATTTCGATCGGTTTTTTTAACATTCCGTGTTTTGTGCAGAGACACACATTGCACACTCATCCTCTTAAGCCCGAAATATTCCATGGCCACGTATTTTGACTCGGACCGTCAGTCGAAGAAAGACTACACAAATGTCAAGAAAGTTCTTGATGATGTTCTCCCCGACTACGCCAAATCTGGAGGCACCTTCACCAGGGCAGTTTGTAAGTACGGCAAGCACGTGTTCTCCCACAATACGACGTTCTGCTGCATCAAGCAGCCGCCTGGCGGTCAGAAGGATGCCTACTACGCCCTTCATCACATGCGGGCGATCGTACGGGACCATAATCACCTTCTGCTACCAAATAATCTCAAAGATTGGGCCGAGAACTTGTCGGCAATCCAGAACGCGGACATCAGACAAGAATTCTTTCGCATCCAGTCGGAGTTTGAGGAAATCATCCATCAAGATGTCCTTCGTACCTCGGGGCAGTTCAACCTCAGAAATCAACTGTCTAACAGTGAGATAGACACAACGCTACAAATGCAGGCTAACAACGCCCACGATTTCATGACCATCACGAGAGACGGTGGCTTCATCCACGCTCCGGTCCCTTGAGTCGAGTCCAAAGTAGTGATGCTATGTGTAGTTCTGAAACATCGATTGGCTCATGTTGTAATTAAACTTTAATGAACTTGTATGTCTCTTTGGTTTGGACAGTCGTTCAACTTAGATGTAATCGATGCTATTGATGTCTTGCTTTTCTCTTCCGATCCTTTTGTTGCATACTTATATATTGCTTATGTATTGTCCGTGAATTGCTACTAACATTTTGTTTGGCTAGTGCATAGAGATGTCGTCTTATGTCGTGTACAAGGGTAAGGTTCCCGGAGTCTACGACGACTGGGAGGAGTGTCGGAGACAGGTTCACCATTTCAACAGTAACAGTTACAAAGGGTACACCACTAGGGCGGAGGCGGAATCTAGATATGCGCGCTATCTAGCGGGAGAGAGGAGGGAGCGTTGGAGGAACCGGATGAAGACCAGTTTCATCGGGATTATGCTCATCGTGATGACCGCAGCTCTCTTCTATGTGATGGTAGTTTAGATGATCGATATTGACTTGTAATGTGAAGACAAACTCGCTACTCGCGGTCTCGAGACTTGTAATGTTCTATCTTTGTTCGGTCTTTTGAATACGGAGACTAATATGATGATTTGTATTTGGAGACTAATCTTCTATTGTATTCGATGAATCTGCTGTTGCTGTGTGGTGTTGTCTAAATTCTGTCCAATAATATATTTTGTAACCTGTGAAAATATCAGAAAAGAAAAAAATTAATTCCTAATATTCATACTAGTGGCGCACCACACAAGACTCTAATGGCGCACCGTGAAAAAGACTCTAATGGCGCATCAGCAACTAGTGCGCCATTAGTATGCCAAAGCACACTGGTACATATGGCCCCCTGGGAGGCATACTAATGGCGCACTGTTGGCTATACTAATGGCGCACGGCCTGGTGCGCCATTAGTACACCAGATTCTAATGGCGCACCAGGGGTGCGTCATTAGTACACCAGATTCTAATGGCGCACCAGGGGTGCGCCATTAGTATTTAATTCTAATGGCGTGGTACTAGTGGCGCACCACCAGTGCGCCATTAGTAGGCAAAACTGGTGCGCCACTAGCATGCCTTTTCCTAGTAGTGTGGAATGAATGTGGTGGAGGTTGTCAAGGAAAAGGAGAATATAGTCTCACATCAACTAGGCGTATCAACGGGCTATGAGATGCCCATCAATAGATATCACTGAGAGTGGATAGGGATTGCCATGCAACGGATGCACTAGAGCTATAAGTGTATGAAAGCTCAAAAAGAAACTAAGTGGACGTGCATCATGAAGAAAAATTTCACTAGTTATATGAAAGTGACAAAATAGGAGAGTCTCTACATTGAAGATCATGGTGCTAGTTTGAAGCACAAGTGTGGAAAAATATAGTAGCAATGTCCCTTCTCTCTTTTCTCTCATCATTTTTTGGGTGGGCATCTAAGGCATGTTTTATTCATCATTTCTTTATTTGGGCTTCGCTGGCGTATTTTATTTTTCATAAAGTCCGAAATCTCATCCCCAATTGTGAGGGAATCATATCTTCCATCATCCTTTCCTTGCATGGGACATGCTCTAATAAGGATAATCATCACACTTTTATTTACTTACAACTCAAAAGAAATTACAACTTGAAACCTGGAACAAAATATGACTCTATATGCAATATGAAAGTGGTGGTGCATGTCATGATAAAAGGAAACGGTGGAGGTTGCATGACAATATATCTCGGAATGGCTATGGAAATGCCATAATAGGTAGGTATGGTGGATGTTTTTAGGAAAGATATATTGTGGATGTTTTGAGGAAGGTATATGGTGGCTGTTTTGAGGAAGGTGGATTTGTTGTACCGGCGAAAGTTGCGCAGTACTAGAGAGGCTAGCAAAGGTGTAAGGGTGAGAGTGCGTATAATCCATGGACTCAACATTGGTCATAAAGAACTCACATACTTATTGCAAAAGTCTATTAGTCATTGAAGCAAAGTATTAGATGCATGCTCCTAGGGGAGAGGTTGGTAGGATCTAACCATCACACGCTACCGACCCTCACACAAAGGTCGACAACCTATAAACAAATCATGCTCCGACTTACTTACATAACGGTTCACCATACGTGCATGCTACGGGAATCACAAACCTTTACACAAGTATTTTTACCAAATCACAATTACTTCCTAACATTACTCTTAATATTGCCATCTTTATATCTCAAAACATTATGCAAGGAATCAAACTTCTCAAAAATACTCAATGCACTTAATATGGAAGTTTTTATTATATCCCTCTTGGATGCCTATCATATTAGGACTAAATTCATAACCTAGACCAATTACCATGCTATTTATAGACTCTCAAAATAATATAAGTGAGGTATGAGATTTCAATTATTTCTATAAAACGCAAACACCACCGTGCTCTAAAAAAATAAGTGAAGCACATAGAGCAAAATTGCCTATCTCAAAAGATATAAGTTAAGCCTAATAAATTCACGATTCAGCATGTCTCTCTCTAAAGATGTGTGCAGCAAGGATGATTGTGGAAACTAAAAATAAAAGGCTCATATCATAAAAGACGCTCCAAGCAAAATACATATCATGTGGTGAATAAAAATATAGCCTCAAGTAAATTTGTCGATGGATTGAAGACGAAAGAGGGGATGCCTTCCGGGGCATCCCCAAGATTAGGCTATTTTACATACTTGAATATGAGTTGGAGTTCCTTGGGCATCCCCAATCTTAGGTTCTTGACACTCCTTATTCCATAGTCCATCAAATCAATACCCAAAACTTGAAAATTTCACAACACAAAACTTAACAGAAAACTCGTGTGATCCGTTAGTATAAGAAAATAAATCTCCACTTTAGGTACTGTTATGAACTCATTCTTTATTTATATTGGTGTAATACCTACTTTATTCTAACTTATCCATGGTTCATACCCCATGATACAACCCATAGATTCATCAAAATAGGTAAACAACTCAAAGAAAACAGAATCTATTAAAAACAGAACAGTCTGTAGAAATCTGAAAACATCGTATACTTCTGTAACTCAAGAACTTCCTAAACATGAGCAAAACCTGGTAAATTTATATATAAATCTTGCTTAAAAATTTCATACTCATTCGGCGCTCTGAAAATTTTAAAAAATTCTTGGACTGAGCGCAAAAGTTTCTGTTTTTCAGCAAGATCAAATCAACAACCACCATAGATCACCCCAAAGGTTTTACCTGGATCAAACACTAATTAAAACACAATTAATACAGAATTAATAATGTGGTAAACACTTAAAAACATAAGGAAAACAGAATACAAAAAAATCAAATTGGGTTGCCTCCCAACAAGCGCTATTGTTTAATGCCCCTAGCTAGGCAAAACGCAACAGATCTAGGTATTGTCATCTTTGGTATGCAATCCAAAAGTATCTATAATAATAGATTCATAAGGAGATATTATTTTCTTTCTAGGAAAGTGTTCCATGCCTTTCCTTAATGTAAATTGGAATCTAATGTTTCCTTCTTTCATGTCAATAATTGCACAAATCGTTCTAAGGAAAGGTCTACCAAGAATAATAGGACATGTAGAATTGCAATCTATACCAAGAACAATAAAATCTACGGGCAATTAATTCCTATTTTCAACAACAAGAACATCATTAATCCTTACCATAGGTTTCTTAATAGTGGAATCCGCAAGATGCAAATTTAGAGAGCAATCATCAAGATCATGGAATCCTAGCACATCACATAAAGTTTTCGGAATCGTGGAAACACTAGCACCCAAATCACACAAAGCATGGCACTCACAATCTTTAATTTTAATCTTAATAGTAGGTTCCCACTCATCATGAAGTTTTCTAGGGATAGAAACTTCTAACTCAAGTTTTTCTTCAAAATATTTCATCATAGCATCGACGATATGTTTAGTAAAAGCCTTATTTTGACTATAAGTATGAGAAGAATTTATCATGGGTTGTAACAAGGAAATACAATCAATCAAAGAACAACTATCGTAATTAAAGTCCTTGAAATCCAAAACAGTGGGTTCATTGTTATTTAAAGTTTTGACCTCTTCCATCCCACTTTTATCAATCTTAGCATTGAGATCTATAGACTCCGAATCATTGGGACACCTTTTAAATAAAGTTGACTTATCTCCAGTCGCATCCTTATCAAGATTTATATTGGAAAACAAATATTCAATAGGAGCTGCATCAATCACTTTAAGATCTTCATCATTATTATCACAAGAACACACTTTTTCAAGCCACTCACGCTTAGCACGAGTTCTAGCGGTTCTTTCCTTACTTTCATCAATAGATATTCTCATATCTTTTAAAGACTCATTAATATCATTCTTGGGTGGAGTAGATCTAACTTTCAAAGAATCAATCTCAAGCAAAATTCTATCAACGCTCCTAGCAAAATCATCAATCTTGAGCACTTTTTTTTCAATAGTAGCATTGAAAATCTTTTGTGAACCAATTAATTCTTTAAAAATATTCTCAAGATCAGAGGGCATGTTATTATAATTTCCATAAGAATTTTTGTAGGAATTACCATAATTATTAGAGGAATTACTACGCAACGGCCTAGAGTTGAAATTACCTCTATACGCGTTATTACCAAAATTGTTCCTACCAACAAAATTCACATCCATAGATTCATTATTATTTCCAATCAAAGAAGACAAATCCATATCATTGGAATCAATAGGAGAACTCTTACTAGCAAACAATTTCATCAATTCATCCATATTTTCACTCAATGTATTTATTTCTTCAATAGCATGCACCTTTTTACTAGTAACAGATCTTTCGGTATGCCATTGAGAGTAATTTGTCATGATATTATCTAGGAGTTTAGTAGCTTCTCCTAATGTGATTTCCATAAAAGTGCCACCCGCGGCTGACTCTGAAAGATTCCTAGATGCAAAATTCAATCTCGCATAAAAAATTGTATAATCATCCATAAACTCAAACCATGTGTGGGGCAATTCCTAATCATTAATTTCATCCTCTCCCAAGATTTTGCAACATGATCATGATCAAGTTGCTTAGAATTCATTATATCGTTCCTAAGGGAGATGATCTTAGCAGGCCGAAAATACTTCGAGATAAAAGCATCTTTACACTTATTCCATGAATCAATACTATTTTTGGGCAAAGATGAAAACCAAGTTTTAGCACGATATCGAAGTGAGAACAGAAATAGCTTCAATTTAACAATATCATTATCCACGTCTGTCTTCTTTTGCATATCACACAACTCAATGAAAGTATTTAGATGGGATGCGGCATCTTCACTAGGAAGGCCAGAAAATTGTTCTTTCATAACAAGATTGAGCAAAGCGGCATTGATTTCATAAGATTCCGGAAATCTTTTTGTTATTTTCTGAAAATCATTTTAGAAGTGGGGGAGAGGAAAATGAGAGGCAAATGGCAAATAATGTAAATGCAAGAGATGAGATTGTGATGGGTACTTGGTAGGCTTAATGTGTATCCTCCCTGGCGACGGCGTCAGAAATCCTTCTTGCTACCTCTTGAGCTTGAGTTGGTTTTCCCTTGAAGAAGAAAGGGTGATGCAGCAAAGTAGATAAGTATTTCTCTCCTTTGATGAGAACCAAGGTATCAATCTAGTAGGAGGAACAAGCAAGTCACCAATGGATGCACCTACACAAACAATCACACTCTTGCACCCAACGCTATAAAGGGGTTGTAAATCCCTTCACGGTTATTTGCAAGGATTAGATCTGATAGAGATAGATGTAAACGATTGTGGAAAGTAAAAGATAAATAAATTGCAGCAAGGTATTTTTGGTATTTTTGGTTTATAGATCTGAAAATATATTATGGAAAGTAGACCCGGGGGCCATAGATTTCACTAGAGGCTTCTCTCTTGAAGGAAAATATCACGGTGTGTAAACAAATTACAGTCGAGTAATTGATAGAAAAGGTAATAATCATGTAGATATCCAAGTCAATGATCATGCATATAGGCATCACGTCCATGTCAAGTAGACCAAAATGATTCTACATCTACTACTATAACTCCACACATCGACCGACTCCTGCCTGCATCTAGAGTATTAAGTTCAAGAAGAACAGTGTAACGCATTAGGTAAGATGACATGATGTAGAGGGATAAACTCAAGCAATATGATGAAAACCCCATCTTGTTACCCTTGATGGCAACAATACAATACGTGCCTCGCTACCCCTACTTTGTCACTGGGTGAGGACACCGCAAGATTGAACCCAAAACTAAGCACTTCTCCCATTGCAAGAATTATCAATCTAGTTGGCCAAACCAAACCAATAACTCGAAGAGACTTGCAAAGATATGAAATCATACATATAATAATTCAGAGAAGATTCAAATAAGATTCATGGATAATCTGAACATAAACCCACAATTCGTCGGATCTTGACAAACACACCCCAAAAGAGTATTACATCGGATAGATCTCCATGAAGATCATGAAGAACATGGTATTGAAGATCAAAGAGAGAGAAGAAGCCATCTAGCTACTAGATATGGACCTGTAGGTCTGTGGTGGACTACTCACACATCATCGGAGGGGCAATGGAGTTGATGTAGATGCCCTCCGTGATCGGATCCCCCTCCGGCAGATTACCGGAAAAGGCTCCAAGATTGGATCTCTCGGGAATAGAGGCTTCTATCAGCGGAAAAGTATTTGCGTGGATCTCTTTGGTGTTGGGGGAATATTTGGGTATTTATAGGACAAAGAATAGGGTTAGGAGACCTGCCAGGAGACGGCAAGCCTGTCAGGCGCGACCAGGTGGGTGGTCGTGCCTCAAGGGCTTGTGACCTCCTGGCAGCTGCCCTGGCATAAACTCCAAGTCTAGTAGATCTCTTTCCTTCGAGAGAAAATCATTCCAAAGATTTTATTCCGTTTGGACTTTGTTTATTCCATATCTGGAAATCTCCAAAACAAGGAAAAAGCAGAAACTGGCACTAGGCTCTAGATTAATAGGTTAGTCCCAAAAATAATATAAAATAGCATATTAATGCATATAAAATATCAAAAATAGATAATATAATAGCATGACATCATCAAAAATTATAGATACGTTGGAGACATATCAAAGAACTTATTGGAGGTCTCATACCTCTAAATCTGGGCATTGGCTTGAAATATTAGCTTCAACTCCTAGAACATGTCATATACTCCATGGTGTTAAAAATGCTTTTGAAGTCTCGAGGAAAATGGCCTAAACGCGCCCCTAGGAGCCCAATTTTGCCGGTGGGGCCAAAATTGGAGCCTGCGGACTCAGGCCGAACCCGGCACGCTACGGGGCACCTGGGGGCGCCGGGGGAAACATTTTTGGCGCGAAAACCATGTGGAGCCGCCGCGTCAGCGACCGGGTGCTTCGTCGTCCTCATCGCCTCGGTTTCCCGCAGGAATCAATGCGAAGGCTGACACCAGTCAGCCTTCCATTGATTTCTCACGAGCGGCGCAGTGAAGACATGTCGACGCGCGTCTCGCCCCCCTCCCCCCTCCCCCCATCATGCGGCCCCTCCAGCCGCTAAAAAAGTCCAACTCCCTCGCCAGTCGCCGGGACCCCCCCCCCCCGCCGAAGAAACTCCCCTCCCCCGCCCCCGATGGCCGAGAGGTTCCCCAAAGATGGAGCGGTCGCCAACGGCTTTGGGCGCTGCTCGCTGCACGAGTGGGAGGCCTACGCCCTCCACGAGGCCGACTACCTGGCGACGTCGGACATGCGCGCGTTGGGAGCCTGGAGGCTAAGCGCCGACGATGTCCCAATCCCCCTCCGCCATCCGCCACGAAACGACAGGGCGAGATCGCATGGATCTGGGTGTACCTGTCGGAGGAGGTGCGCAACCAGGCGAGGTACGCCGCCGACAACACCCCCTTCTAGACGGCGTACTTCCAGCGCCACCACACCGAGCAGCTCACCTCCACCAACAAAGTACACGCTCCAAGCGGGCGCCACAACTCCGGCGGCCACCACCGATGGTGGGGCATCCTTGGGGGCATGCTTCACACCGTCCACGAGCATATCAAGGGTGGCAACGAGCTGCCACTGGAGTATCCGGCGGTGCCGTTGTTCTCGCGCCGGAGTGGCGCCTCGTGGCTGCCGAAGCGAATAGCGGTGTCCTCCTCCTCGTCCTCCTCCCACTCCTTCGGCACGACGACGATGACGCTTGCCACCGTGAAGGCTGAGCCGTAGGAGATGCCGAAGCGTCGGTGCAGCTGCGGCGGCAACCTCGTGATAAATGAGGGCCACCAAACATTGCCTTCTGGCGGCCACCTTCGCCTCGTCGGGCCGAGGAAAGAGCTGGTGATGCCGACGAAGCCGTTGGCCGTCAAAAAGGAGCACACCGACATGGACGCCGACCTCGACACCGGCTTGCAGTGGTCGCATGATGACTACGTCCGGAAGGAGATGGCACGCCAGTGCTGCACTCTAGAGGAGATCACCGAGCGGCGCCGTCATGAAGAGGTTGGAGTCATCGTCCTCTCCGGCGATGGCAAGGAGCTGCAGGAGTAGAGTGCCCCCGTATTTGCAATATTCAGATTGCTTTTATCATATTATTGCTTGTTCTTCGATTGCTTGTAGGAATATACCTTCACGGTCAAGTTGATCGTTCTCTGACGTGCTCAATAACCTCTTTGAGATTGGTTTAGCGATTGCTAAGACGCAACATCGTGTACGTTTGTAGTCGGACTGTTAAAGTCAACTCCACCAAATCGGTAGTTATCATCTCACCGAATGATCCAGGCCCTCGCGTCTATCAAGTGGTATTAGTTTTCAGGTTGCTCGGTAAGAATTTCCAATTATCCCTATGTTAGATTTATTTTCCTTACCTGTTGCCAAGAAAAAGCCACAGAAAAATTTAGATATATTCAACTATTATCCAAGCCCTTCCGAGCCTCTGCAATTTTCTTGTTAGTGTTTGCATAGTTGAATTATCGGTTGCATCGCCTTGTCGAGTTGATGGTCTTAATGTCTAGTTCCTTTAGAGTTTCGAGTTCTGTTCACATTAGCCACATTGATGTTGCATCATCATCCCTTTCGCTGTCGTCCACTACTATCCATCAAATTTTCACCACATGCTCCCCATCTTTCATTGACAACATCCCGGCCATCTACACATATTGGACTAGTTACTAGAGCTCGCGCACGTCAACTGAATTATCACGTACTTTCGTTTCTTGTAAATCCTTCTAACGTTTATGAACATATGATGCTGCCTGAAGTAGATAGTTTTGTTTTACTTAAGAATGAAGGACCTAGCATGGATAAGAAGGATGGCCGTTGGAGTGGGATCAAGCATGGAGAAGAAGGTGCACCCACGGGAAAGAACAATGGAGCTTTCACTGGTGATTTTCGCACTTTGAAGCCACCCTAAGGAGTGCTTAAAGGCTTGGACGAATTATACAACATGCACATCATAAATTTCGTCCATGGGCTATTATAGGTGTTGCGTCACCTTATTTTTAGGGCAGGTCCATGTAATTTTGAAATCCAATATTGTAGGCTGTTTTTAGAGTCCGTATGTGTGGGGGAAACAGAGTTATGGTTAATTTCAGACCCCTCCTCCAAGGGGTCACGAAATTCCCCTCTATTCCCCCATATATACAGCCGTTAGGGCGTCATTTAGACTTGCGGTTTGTTTAGATTACAAGTTCGCCATAGCTGCAACTCCGCGTCCTTCGTTTGTGTTCCACGACCAGACTAAGATGTCACAGAACCCCACTTTCATCAATAAAACTTTCCTCTTATATTCGCAATATCCAGATTGCAATTTCAGTTTATTGTTTGTTCTTCATTTGCGTACAGGAAACGGACCTTCGTGATCAGGTTGATCGTGCTCCGGCATAGTCAATAACCTCTCTGAGTTGGTTTAGCGATGGTTAAGGCGCGACGTCCTCACACGTTCATAGTCGGATCATCAAAGTCTACTCCACCAAAAACGATATACATCATCTCATCGAAAGACCGGACACCTTTGCTTCTATGACACATGGTAGGTTTCAAATCATCCCAAGTAGTAGGTATATAATTAGAGTGTAACCGACAATATTCGCACCACCAAACCGAGGTATAACCAGTGAATGTACCAACCGCAACCTTAAGTTTTTTATGTTCAGAAAAATTATGGGAAGCAAATATACCATTCAAATGCAAACTCCCATTCCATATATAAAGCATGTCTAAAACGGCCATTAAATGGTGATGAAGAAACATTAACCTGATCGTGTCTATCATGATGTCTTTGCACTTCTCATGACGATTGTGGCATTTGCTTAGGTGGTGCAACGTCTCCCATGATCGATGAAGCCAACAAACTGACAACTCTGGATCATGTCATGGTCAATAGAAACAAGAAAAAAATCCAAGAATATTGTTCCTATGAACTACTCGGATGTGGGGGTTGGTAGAACGCTCACAGTAAAGAAGAAATCAATGCCTTAGAAATTCTTACCATGCAGCAGGTGGCGACCGGCAACCGACATTGTCAATATCTCCAAAGATTGAGTAAAGCAATTACCAGGTGAATGTATGTATACACGGTGTAGAAATATGTGAAGCCTGGAAGGCTTAATATATGGTAGCAAAAGATTAGCAATAATCAATTTAGAGATGCAATGTTGAATAAACGCTCACGACGGTTCTGTGTTGGTCCTAGGCTAGACTGTACTGGACACACAAGCCTAGAACACTAAAATATGTTGGGGAACGTCGCATGGGAAACAAAAAATTTCCTACGCACACGCAAACCTATCCATGGTGATGAGCATATACGAGAGGGAGAGTGGATCTACGTACCCTTGTAGATCGCTAAGCGGGAAGCGTTAAGAAACGCGGTTGGTGTAGTCGAACATCTTCGCGATCCAAATCGCCGAGCGTCCCGCGATCTCATCACGATCCGTCCCGCGATCCAATCATGATCCGTCCCGTGAACTCATCACGATCCATCCCGCAATCTCATCACAATCCGTCTCACGATCTTGATCACGATCTGTCCCGCGAACTCATCACGATCTGTTCCGCGATCTCATCACGACCCGTCTCGTGATCTCGATCACGGTCCTTCCGATCTAGCGCCGAACGGACGGCACCTCCGCGTTCAGCACACGTGCAGCTTGATGGCGATCTCCACCGTCTTGATCCAGCAAGAGGAGGTGGAGAGGAGAGAGAGTTCACCGGCAGCGTGACGGCGCTCTGGTGATGGTGGTGGAGCAATTCCGACAGGGCTTCGCCTAAGCGCTGCAGAAAACCGATCTAGAGGAGAAACTATGCACCGGTGGAACGGGTAGCACGTGGCCGGAAATTCTGTCCAAAAACCACCCAATCCACTAGTATATATAGGAGGAGAGGAGAGGAGAGGCAGCCAAGGCCTTGGGTCGGCCGAAATAGGAGGTGGGAGCAATCCTACTTCACCTCCAATCCTAGTTGGAGTAGGATTGCCTCCTATTGGCTGATTTTCCACTTTTTGCTTTAGGACTTTCTCTCCTGCGCCATGGGCCTTTGTGGCTGTTTTACCAGCCCACTAAGGGCTGGTTATTATTCTCCCACAGCCCATGGACCTCTTGGGGTCGAAGTACCCCTCCCGGAGGTCTCCCGGTACACTACCGGCACTCCCGGTACACTACCGATACTCCCGGTACACTACCGATGAGCCCGAAACTTTTCCGGAAACCAAACTGGGACTTCCTATATATGAATCTTTACCTCCGGACCATTCCGGAGCTCCTCGTGACGTCCGGGATCTCAGCCGGGACTCCGAACAACCTTCGGTCACCACCATACATAACTCTACACTACCGAAACGTCACCGAACCTTAAGTGTGCAGACCCTGCGGGTTCGAGAACTATGCAGACATGACCGAGACACCTCTACAGTCAATAACCAATGGCGGGACCTGGACGTCCACATTGGTTCCTACATATTCTACGAAGATCTTTATCGGTCGAACCTCTATGTCAAGGATTCAGTTAATCCCGTATAACGTTCCCTTTGTTCTTCGGTATGTTACTTGCCCGAGATTCGATCGTCGGTATCTCCATACCTAGTTCAACCTCGTTAACGGCAAGTCTCTTTACTCGTTCCATAATACAAGATCCCACAACTAACAATTAGTCACATTGCTTGCAAGGCTCATTGTGATGTTGTATTACCGAGTGGGCCCTGAGATACCTCTCCGTCACACGGAGTAACAAATCCCAGTCTCGATCCATGCCAATTCAACAGACACCATCGGAGATACCTGTAGAGCACCTTTATAGTCACTCAGTTACGTTGCGATGTTTGATACACACAGGGCACTCCTCCGATATCCGTGAGTTGCATGATCTCATGGTCATAGGAACATATACTTGACATGCAGAAAACAGTAGCAATAAACTGACACGATCATATGCTATGTTTGTAGTTTGGGTCTTATCCATCACATCATTCTCCTAATGATGTGATCCCGTTATCAAATGACATCTCATGTCCATGGCTAGGAAACCTTAGCCATCCTTTGATCAACGAGCTAGTCCATTAGAGGCATACTAGGGACATGGTTTTTGTCTATGTATCCACACATGCATTTAAGTCTCCGATCAATACAATTACAGCATGGATAATAAACGATTATCATGAACAAGGAAATATGATAATAACTAATTTATTATTGCCTCTAGGGCATATTTCCAACAGTCTCCCACTTGCACTAGAGTCAATAATCTAGTTCACATCACCATGTGATTCGCATTGTTATGAATCTAACACCCAATGAGTTCTGGGGCTCGATCATGCTTTGCATGTGAGAGAGGTCTTATAGTCAACGGGTCTGCGATATTCAGATCCGTGTGTACTTTGCAAATCTCTATGTCAAACCGTAAACACTGCTACCACACTCCACTTGGTACTATTTCCAAATGGCTGCTTCACTATACGTATGCAGATTGCTACTACTAGTCATCCGGATAGGTGTTAAAGCTTGCATCGACGTAACTCTTTACGATGAACTCTTTATCACCTCCATAATCAAGAAACATTTCCTTAGTTCTCTGGTTACTAAGGATAATTCCGACCGCTGTCCAGTGATCCACTCCTGGACCACTCTTGTACCCCTTGACAGACTCATGGCAAGGCACACATAGGTGCGGTACACGGCATGGCATAATATAGAGCCTATGGCTAAGGCATAGGGGACGATGTTCGTCCTTTCTCTTTCTTCTGCCGTTGTCGAGCTTTGAGTCTCACTCAACTTCACACCTTACAAATCAGACGAGAACTATTTCTCTGGCTGATCCATTTTGAACTCTTTCAAAATCTTGTGAAGGTATGCACTCATTGAAAGTCTCATCAAGCATCTTGATCTATCTCTATAGATTTTGATGCTCAACAATTAGGTAGCTTTATCCAGGTCTTCCTTTGAAAATCACTTTCCAAATAACCGTTTTATGCTTTCCAGAAACTCTACATTATTTCTGAACAACAATATGTCATCCACATATACTTATCAGAAATTTTATAGTGCTCCCACTCACTTTATTGCAAATACAAGTTTCTCATAAAATTTGTATAAACATCAAAACTTTGATCACCTTATCAAAGCGTATATTCCAACTCCGAGATGCTTGCTTCAGTCCATGGAAGGATCACCAAAGCTTGCACACCTTTTAGCATCCTTAGGCCTGACAAAACCTTCTGGTTGTATCACATACAACCTTTCCTCAAGTAAACCATTAATGAAACGATGTTTTGACATCCATCTACCAGATTTCATAATTGAAAACACAGCAACTGCTAACATAATTCCAACAGACTTTTAGCATCGCTACGAGTGAGAAAGTCTCATCGTAGTCAACTCCTTGAACTTGTCACAAACATCTTTGCAATAAGTCGAGCTTTACAAATAGTGACATTCACCATCAGTGTCTGTCTTCATTTTAAAGATCCATTTGTACTCAACGACCTGCCGTCCAACGAGCAAGTCTACCAAAGTCTACACTTGGTTTTAATACATGGATCCTATCTCGGATTTCATGGCCTCCAACCATTTGTCGGAATCCGGGCCCATCATCGCTTCTCCATAGCTCGTAGGTACATCGTTGTCCAACAACATGACCTCCAAGACAGAGTTGTCGTACCGCTCAGGAGCAGTACACATCCTTGTCGACCTACGAAGTTCGATAGTAACTTGTTCCTGAAGCTTCATGATCATCATCATTAACTTCCTCTTCAACTAACGTAGGCTTCACAGAAACATCTTTCTGCGCTGCGCTACTCTCTGGTTGAACAAAGGTTTAACAACCTCATCAAGTTCTATCTTCCTCCCACTCAATTCTTTCGAGAGAAACTTTTTCTCGAGAAAGGACCCAGTTCTAGCAACAAACACTTTGCACTCGGATCTGAGATAGAAGGCATACCCATCTGTTCTTAGGGTATTCTATGAAGATACATTTGTCCGCTTTGGGTTCTAGCTTATTATGTGAAAACATTTTCCACACAAGCATCGCAGCCCCAAACATTAAGAAATGACAGCTTAGGTTTCTATCAAACCATAATTCACACGGTGTCATCTCAACGGATTTAGATGGTGCCCTATTTAAAGTGAATGTAGTTGTCTCTAATGCATAACCCCAAAATTATAGTAGTAAAACGACAAGAGACATCATATTATGCACCATGTCCAATAGAGCATAACTATGATGTTATGACACACCATCACACTATGGTGTTCCAGGTGGCGTTTAGTTGTGAAACAACTTTCACATTGTCTTAAGTTGTATGCCAAACTCGTGACTCAGATATTCACCTCCACGATCATATCGCAGTCATTTTTATCTTCGTGTCACGATGATCTTTAAACTTCACTCTGAATTTGCTTGAACCTTTCAAACGATTCAGACTTGTGTTTCATTAAGTAAATATACACTATATCTACTCAAATCATCAGTGAAGGTAAGAAAATAACAATATCCACTGCACGCTACAAGACTCACTAGATTGCATACATCAACATGTATCATTTCCAATGAATCACTTGCCCGCTCCATCCAATGGGGTCCTTTAGTCATCTTGCCCAAGAGGCATGGTTCGCATGTCTCAACCGATTCGAAATCGATGAGTCCAAATATCCATCAGCATGGAGTTTCTACATGCTCTTTATACCAATATGACATTTAGCGGCAGTGCCACAAGTATGTGGTACTATCATTATTAACTTTGTATCTTTTGACATCAATGTTATGAACATGTGTACTACTACGATCAAGATTTCAACAAACCATTCTCACTGGGTGCATGACCATTGAAGGTATTATTCATGTAACCAGAATAACTATTATTCTCTGACTTAAATGAATAACCGTATTGCAACAAACATGATCTAATCATGTTCATGCTCAACGCAAAACACCAAATAACATTTATTTAGGTTCGTCACTAATCCTGAAGGTAGAGAGAGCGTGCGATGTTGATCACATCAACCTTGGAAACATTTCCAACACACATCGTCACCTCACCCTTAGCTAGTTATCCGTTTATTCCGTAGCTTTTATTTCGAGTTACTAACATTTAGCAACCGAACCGGTATCCAATACCCAGGTGCTACTAGGAGTACTAGCAAGGTACACATCAATAACTCGTATATCAAATATACTTCTGTCGATGTTGCCAGCCTTCTTATCTACCAAGTATCTAGGGTTTTTCCGCTTCAGAGACCTCTCACCTCATAATAGAAGCACTTAGTCTCGGGTTTGAGTTCAACTTTGGGTTGCTTCACTGGAGCAGCAACTGACTTGCTATCCATGAAGTTTCCCTCCTTGCTCTTGCCCTTTTCGAAACTAGTGGTTTGATTAACCATCAACACTTGACGCTCCTTCTTGATTTCTACCTTCGCGGTGTCAAACATCGCGAACAGCTCAGGGATCAATACTTCTATCCCTGGTGTATTATAGTTCATCACTAAGTTCTAGTAGCTTTAGTGACAATGACTTGGAGAACTATATCAATCACTATCTTATCTGGAAGATCAACTCCCACTTGATTCAAGCGATTGTAGTACCCAGACAATCTGAGTACATGCTCAACGATTGAGCTATTCTCCTTCATCTTACAAGCAAAGAATCTTGTTGGAGATCTCATATCTCGCAACAAAGGCACGAGCCTGAGATCACAATCTCTGCTCCTAGAACATCTCATATGTTCCGTGACGTTCAAAACATTTTGGAGCCTCAATTCTAAGCCGTAATGCATGACACACTAAACTATCAAGTAGTCATCGAAACGTGCCTGTTAGATGTTCACAACATCTATAGACGACGCTAGAGGGGGTGGCGCACCGAGCGGTGCATTAAGGACATAAGCCTTCTGTGCAGCAATGAGGACAATCCTCAGATCACGGACCCCGCAATTTTGCTACCAACATCTTTCAATTCTATTTCTCTAGGAACATATAAAAATACAAGGGAGCTACAGCGCGAGCTAGTAATCTACAACATAATTTGCAAAGACACTTTGACTATGTTCATGATAATGAGTTCAATTAATCATATTACTTAAGAACTCCCACTCAAATTGACATCCCTCCGATCATTCGAGTGATACATGATCCAAATTCACCAACTCAAGTCCGATCATCACGTGAGTTGAGGTGGCTGCAATGGTGAACATCATTATGTTGATCATATCTACTATATGACTCATGTTCGACCTTTCGGTCTCTCGTGTTCCGAGGCCATGTCTGTACATGCTAGGCTCATCAAGTTTAACCCGAATGTTCTGCGCGTGCAAATCTGGCTTGCACCCGTTGTATGTGAACGTAGAGTCTATCACACCCGATCATCACGTGGTGTCTCAACACGATGAACTTTCGCAACGGTGCACACTCGGGGAGAACACAATTTATCTTGAAATTAAGTGAGGGATCACCTTATAATGCTACCGTCGTCCTAAGCAAAACAAGGTGCATAAAAAGGATTAACATCACATGCAAATCATAAGTGACATGATATGGCCATGAACTTGTGCTTTTGATCTCCATCTAGAAAGCACCGGCATGATCTCCATCGTCACCGGCATGACACCATGATCTCCATCAACGTGTCGCCATCAGGGTTGTCACGCCCTGCATGCTTCTACTACTATTGCTACCGTAGCGATAAAGTAAAGCATTATATAGCGCTTAATGATTGACACGCAGGTCATACAATAATTAAAGACAACCCTATGGCTCCTGCCGGTTGCCGTACTCATCGACATGCAAGTCGTGATAATCTATACATCACATGATCATCTCATACATCACATATATCTCATCATGTAATTGGCCATATCACATCACAACATACCCTGCAAAAACAAGTTAGACGTCCTCTACTTGTTGTTGCATATTTTACGTGGCTGCTATGGGTATCTAGCAAGAACGATTCTCACCTACGCATAAACCACAACGGTGATACACTAGTTTGCTTTTCAACCTTCTCAAGGACCGCCTTTGTCGAATCCGATCCAACTAAAGTGAGAGAAACTGTCACCCGCAAGCCATCTAGGCAACAAGTTGCGTCGAGGGAACCGGTCTCTCGTAAGCGTACGAGTAATGTTGGTCCGGGCCGCTTCATCTCACAATCCCGCTGAACCAAAATACGACCAAGGGAGGAAGCAATCTAAGCATCAACGCCCACAAACCTTTTGTGTTCTACTCGAGATCTCATCGAACCATCAACCTAGCTCTTGATGCCACTGTTGGGGAACGTCGCATGGGAAACAAAAATTTTCCTACGCACACACAAACCTATCCATGGTGATGAGCATCTACGAGAGGGAGAGTGGATCTACGTACCCTTGTAGATCGCTAAGCGGGAAGCGTTAAGAAACGCGGTTGGTGTAGTCGAACATCTTCGCGATCCAAATCGCCGAGCGTCCCGCGATCTCATCACGATCCGTCCCGCGATCCAATCATGATCCGTCCTGTGAACTCATCACGATCCGTCCCGCAATCTCATCACAATCCGTCTCACGATCTTGATCACGATCTGTCCCGCGAACTCATCACGATCCGTTCCGCAATCTCATCACGACCCGTCTCGTGATCTCGATCACGGTCCTTCCGATCTAGCGCCGAACGGACGGCACCTCCGCGTTCAGCACACGTGCAGCTTGATGGAGATCTCCACCGTCTTGATCCAGCAAGAGGAGGTGGAGAGGAGAGAGAGTTCACCGGCAGCGTGACGGCGCTCCGGTGATGGTGGTGGAGCAATTCCGGCAGGGCTTCGCCTAAGCACTGCAGAAAACCGATCTAGAGGAGAAACTATGCACCGGTGGAACGGGTAGCACGTGGCCGGAAATTCTGTCCAAAAACCACCCAATCCACTAGTATATATAGGAGGAGAGGAGAGGAGAGGCAGCCAAGGCCTTTGGGTCGGCCGAAATAGGAGGTGGGAGCAATCCTACTTCACCTCCAATCCTAGTTGGAGTAGGATTGCCTCCTATTGGCTGATTTTCCACTTTTTTCTTTAGGACTTTCTCTCCTGCGCCATGGGCCTTTGTGGCTGTTTTCCCAGCCCACTAAGGGCTGCTTATTATTCTCCCACAGCCCATGGACCTCTTGGGGTCGAAGTACCCCTCCCGGAGGTCTCCCGGTACACTACCGGCACTCCCGGTACACTACCGATACTCCCGGTACACTACCGATGAGCCCGAAACTTTTCCGGAAACCAAACTGGGACTTCCTATATATGAATCTTTACCTCCGTACCATTCCGGAGCTCCTCGTGACGTCCGGGATCTCATCCGGGACTCCGAACAACCTTCGGTCACCACCATACATAACTCTACACTACCGAAACGTCACCGAACCTTAAGTGTGCAGACCCTGCGGGTTCGAGAACTATGCAGACATGACCGAGACACCTCTACAGTCAATAACCAATGACGGGACCTGGACGTCCACATTGGTTCCTACATATTCTACGAAGATCTTTATCGGTCGAACCTCTATGTCAAGGATTCAGTTAATCCCGTATAACGTTCCCTTTGTTCTTCGGTATGTTACTTGCCCGAGATTCGATCGTCGGTATCTCCATACCTAGTTCAACCTCGGTACCGGCAAGTCTCTTTACTCGTTCCATAATACAAGATCCCGCAACTAACAATTAGTCACATTGCTTGCATGGCTCATTGTGATGTTGTATTACCGAGTGGGCCCTGAGATACCTCTCCATCACACGGAGTAACAAATCCCAGTCTCGATCCATGCCAACTCAACAGACACCATCGGAGATACCTGTAGAGCACCTTTATAGTCACTCAGTTACGTTGCGACGTTTGATACACACAAGGCACTCCTCCGATATCCGTGAGTTGCATGATCTCATGGTCATAGGAACATATACTTGACATGCAGAAAACAGTAGCAATAAACTGACACGATCATATGCTATGTTTGTAGTTTGGGTCTTATCCATCACATCATTTATCCTAATGATGTGATCCCGTTATCAAATGACATCTCATGTCCATGGCTAGGAAACCTTAACCATCCTTTGATCAACGAGCTAGTCCATTAGAGGCATACTAGGGACATGGTTTTTGTCTATATATCCACACATGCATTTAAGTCTCCGATCAATACAATTACAGCATGGATAATAAACGATTATCATGAACAAGGAAATATGATAATAACTAATTTATTATTGCCTCTAGGGCATATTTCCAACACATGTCATGGTCAATAGAAACAAGAAAAAAATCCAAGAATATTGTTCCTATGAACTACTCGGATGTGGGGGTTGGTAGAACGCTCACAGTAAAGAAGAAATCAATGCCTTAGAAATTCTTACCATGCAGCAGGTGGCGACCGGCAACCGACATTGTCAATATCTCCAAAGATTGAGTAAAGCAATTACCAGGTGAATGTATGTATACACGGTGTAGAAATATGTGAAGCTTGGAAGGCTTAATATATGGTAGCAAAAGATTAGCAATAATCAATTTAGAGATGCAATGTTGAATAAACGCTCACGACGGTTCTGTGTTGGTCCTAGGCTAGACTGTATTGGACACACAAGCCTAGAACACTAAAAGAATCCCCGCATTCTGCGTAAGGTAGCACGGGTTTCGCACAGGGAACATGGAGTTCGTGGGCTTAGTGGGTCGCGTGCATGACTCTTGTTTTTCTTCAGGTTTTGTCCTTTTCTTTTTCGTTTTATTTCATTTCTGTTTTTTCCTTTTCGGTTTTACCTTTTCTATTCTTTTTTTCTTTTCCTGTTTCCTTTTTCGACAGTTCAAAAAGTTCAGAAATCAAAATTGTTTCAAAATTTGAAAATATGTTCGGAGTTTACAAACAATGTTCACCAATCTGAAAAACCGCTTGTGTTTTCAAAAAATATTCCCAAAATTTTAAAAAAATATTGTGCTTTAAAAAATGTTGAGAATGCTTTTGTTTCAAAATTTCATAACTTTTTAAAAAAAATCGGGCACTAAAAAAATGTTCCCATTTTAAAAAATTGTTTGCAAGTTGCAAAAAAAGTTCATGTTTTCATTCTTTCCAGAGTTTCAAAAAAGGCTGCCGTTTTCAAATTTTGTTCATAAATTCCATTAGAAATTAAGAGTTCAATTAAAAAAACACATTTTCATTTTTTAGGAGTTTGAAACTGTTGAACGCTTTTTGATAAAGGGAAAATTTTCTATAAATCCAATTTGCAAACAATTTTTGAAATTATGAACATTTTTGTCAATACCAGAATATTTTTCGACAATAAGAACATTTTCTAAAAATCCAAAACATTTTTTTAATTGATGAACAATGATTTTTAACATTTATAATATTTCTTAAAGTCAAGAAAAAAAAATTGAAATTAAAAAAAATTACGAACATGAACTTAGTTTAATAATTGAACAATTCTTTGAAAATACCGAACATTTTTCGAAACTATCCCACATTTTATTAAAATACTGAACATTTTTTTAAATACCAGACATTATTTGAAAATCCTGAACATTTTTTGAAGTTATGAATGCTTTTGAAAAACGGCAGCTATTTGAAATTTAGAACATTTGTAAAAAAAGAAAAAGTATTTTTCGAACTTAACGAACAATTTTCGAACATGAACTTATTTTGAAAAAGATAAAAATAACCTTGTAAAAAGAAAAAACAGGAAAAAAAGAAAATAAAAAAATAGGAAAAGGTAAAAACTAAAAAACAAAAAAGGTAAAAAATAAAATAACCGGTTCAGGGATGTTCCCAAAACCGATGGCTAAGCGAACTGCACCAGCCCAAGTCACCTCTCGATCCCAATATTTGTGTGCGAAACGTCGACTACTTGCCGCAAAATGCGGCAAATAGCAAATGCCACGTATCAATCCCCAGATCCCAATTTCATTTTTGTTCAAATTGTTGGGGTTGGGGTTGCGCGTCAATTCATTTTTGTTGAAATTGGCCTGTAATCTACTCTTAGGTACACATGTTTGGTTGGGTATTCCGCATGATGCAAACTGTGTACCTATGAACATTCTTATTGATTAATAAAGTGGCAAGTTTCCTAAAAAAACATTTTTGTGGCTTTTTGTGTTATCTTTTAAACAAATTAATGATTCCAAAAAGTTCCCAATTTCATAAAATGTTCCGGAAATTATAAAAAGTTCATGATATTGGAAAACGTTCACGAAATCATAAAATGTTTGTGATTTGGAAGCAGGTTTTCCTATTAAAAAATGTCCATGTTTTTCCTAAATGTTCAGAAAAATAGAAGTACGCATATTCCAAAACTGTTCATAATTTAAAAAATGTTCATCATTTCAAA
This sequence comes from Hordeum marinum, assembly GCA_022496015.1. Lineage (NCBI taxonomy): Eukaryota > Viridiplantae > Streptophyta > Magnoliopsida > Poales > Poaceae > Hordeum > Hordeum marinum. The sequence goes on from CM039676.1 coordinate 47,636,658, forward strand.
ACAACTTCTTGTATTTTTATTAAAAATATACAAATATCAAGAAATGGGTGTAAACTTTTAATTGTTCCCAGATTTCAAAAGAATTTAATGTATTTTAATTTTTTGTTGATTCAAAATATGTTCATGCATTTCAAAAAATGTTTTTTCAAAACCAAGAAATATATTAAGAAATATTAAAAAATTCCCAAAATTAAAAAGTATTCGCAACTCCAAAAAATTGTTCATGAGTTTCAAAAAATGTATCCAAATTTCTAAACGATTTCAGACAAATGTTCGTGGATTCAAACAATATTTATAATTTTAAAATATATTTAGGATTTAATAAATTATTCGCAAATTTCTAAAAATTGGCCATGATTTCAAAAATGTGTTGACGAATTGTATTAATGTAGTAAAATATGAAATGTATTCACAAAATTAGCAAGAAAAAGAATCAATGAAAGAAAAAAATAAAAAAATAAAAAGCGAACATGAAAAAATTAAATGAAAAAATGAAAAAATGAAAAAAAAATGAGAAAGATAATAATAAGAAGAAAAAAAAGAATAAAACACAAATTTAGACTGGGCCGACCTATAGGCTGTACAGGCGCGCAAGGTTGTGTTCGCTAGGTTATTATACAACAACCGTTACGCAAGGACCTACGCAGAAATCACTAGTTAAGGTGTACCCTTTGCAAAGATCACTCCCATCTTCACAGGCTGTGCCAAGCAGTGCATAGTGCATTACTTGTCGTAACCTTGGGGGGTTTTTCCTTATCGTGGATTCATTTATTTAAAACATTTTATCTTTTAAACCGTGCATCCAAATCTCGAACTGTTTTCACTTTAGAATTTCTCGCGTCGAGATCTTTGAAACTAGATTCTATGTAAATAGGTCTCGACAAACTTTTACCGAAAGATAAAACGAGCCGAAAGCACGGTTTTTTCCCACCCTTTTCTTACATGTGGCCCTGGCGGAAACAAATCTTCACCTCCATGACAAGCAAATTTGTGTCTCCCATAGAAGCAAAAAAGAACAGAAAACACCCCCCCCCCCTTTTGAGAGGCATAGCTGCAAACGTGTGCTTCCATGAGAAGAAAATTTGTGCCTCTCGTGAAAGGCACGGAAGCAAATGTGTGTCTTACAGAAGCAAAAAAAACATGTTTTTCATTTTCCGAAAGACACAGTTGTACCTCTCGCAATAGCGAATCCGTGCCTCCACAAAAAGCAAACCTTTGTCACTCGTGAAAGAAAAAAAATGTGTTTTCCCCTTTCCGAGAGGCTTAGCTATGCCTCTTGTGGAAGCAAGCATGTGCCTTTGTGAGAACCAAATCTGTGCTCTCATGGAAACAAAAAAGTGTTTTTTCCACGCATTTTTTCTTTTTAAAATCTCGGAAAATCGACTGAAAAATGGAAAACCTAAAACATATGAAAACCCCGTCTAAAGGCCGAAAAGGCGTATAGAATAATTAAAATAAAAAAATCATGAGAAAGTGGCCAACATGCATACGTTGTGGCGGTTGAGAGCGCCATGTGGCATGCTCTTAGCCCACAAAAAGTGGCCCTTGAGGGGATCCTCCCGGGAGTACCTTGACCAAATAGAACACATATTGCGTCTGATAGTGTCCGAACGCACAAGTGGTAGCCCGGCAGGGGCGACCAATTAGCGTGGTTACTGTAGCACTACTATAGAGTGGTTCCTTCAACCCAAACTGTAATGTTATGTTCTAGTGGTGTTTTTTCAAACCGTGAGCATTTTTGAAAAAGGTTACCTTCTGTAAATGTGTTTATTTTTTAAATTTGAACAAATTTTAAAAACCTGCACGCTTGCTGAAAATTGTGAAAATGCATTTTTTAATTAGTGAAGAACTTTTGAAACAGGGAGCATTATTTGTAGTTCCATTTTTTTAAATTACTTTTTTTAAATTTTATATTTTTTGAAAACATGAACTGTTTAGATTTTTTGGATAAATTTTGAAATAGAACAATTTTTTAAAATGCAATCGTATTTGAAATTTTGTGAATATTTTTTGAGAAGCCAAAACAAAATTTTAAATTCCTGAACAATTTTTTAATCGGTGAACAAAAAATGAAAATGAGGACATTTTTTAAAGTATGATCTTTTTTGAATAATAAAAAGAAACTAAAACTAACACAAAGCAAAAAAGGAAATGAAAAATTCCAGAAAAAACAGTGAAGTAATCAGCAATAAATAAATAAATATGGTTCAGGAATCTTCTAGATGGTTGATAAAATTGAAAAAAGTCAACATGAACTTCGAGTAGGTTACTAAAATCGTTAGAAAGTAAGAGCTAAAGTGGGTTACTAAAATCTTCTAGATGTATCGGTCGCTAACGCGGTCTCCATGTGCGAAACAACGCTATAGGTGGCATATAGGATTTTCAATCCTCTAGTCACACCTTTTTTGACAAATAAGCCGAATGGATGGATTAATTAACGCGGGACTTGGTCCTATTTATCTGGGCTTTATAAGTGGTTTCAGGGATTAAGCCTGCAAGAGCACCGTTGATCGTCACACTCCCTGTCCACTAGTCGCCAGCCAGCTGGAGCTCCAAGCTTCTCCCCAACCGAGGTCGTTGTCCCAGGCACATCACAATGTGGCTCCTCCTCCCCGGATCTCCAATGCACGCCAAACCTGCAACAGAGTGCTCACAGACAGATCCACCTCATAGCCACACTTATGGACCAATGGCTGCCTCGTGTGACCTGTACGTCCATATAGCCGACATTTTACCCCAGCGATATGCAACCACTCCCTTCTCTTTTCCGCGTTTTTATGGTTGATTTGCTCTTTGCTGCTTATGGTGGATTGGTGCGGGGTGTCGTCGTTGCTTATCATATATTGTTGCGGGTTGTCATCATTGCTTATGATGGAAATGCGTTTGGAGGTTTGTGATTATTTTGCATGATTACAAACTCTTTGATTGCTTGGTACTAGTAATTATTTGTGTGATATATGATCAGTCCTTGTCTTGGTTGAAAAATTGTAGAGTTGGAACTTGGAACAACTCTCCCATGTCAATTTTTTTTAAATATCACCATCTTTGTTTAGTACTCCTTCCGTCCCATATTACTTGGAGCTGAAACGGAAGGCTAGATACATCAGTTTCAGCGCCAAGTAATATGGGATGGGCGTGGTAATTATTAGTGTGATTTGATTGGTCCTTATTTGTATTGGTTGGGTGTATATTTTGATGTTGAAGGATTCTGCAGGGCCATGCATGTATTTTAGAATATAAGTTTCTTGCTCATTATTCAAGAATTTTCTACTACACACAACTTCATGAAGTCTTTAACTGACAAGAAATAGATAAATAACACAATATGGGGTCTTTTGCGACATATGCAAAGATGAAATATGTCAGGAGTTTGCGTGAGTGACGAAGATTACAGGAACCTTGAGCTCATATTGTGCACTAGAGTTGGTCACATGTAAGTGATGGATAAAAGTCATGAAATTGGAATCTTCATATGGGCTTGGATGGGATCTTGAAAGAGCATTGATTGGGGCTGACGGTGGTTGGTGAAAGACTCACATTGTAGTAATGTCATATCAGAGTTGTAGTTAATTTCACAAGTTCTTCACAACTATTTATCGTTTTTTTGTAAGAACTAACTATTGCATTCTTTATTCTTTCCATAGAAACCCAAAGCATGTGTAATTCCAATACGTGCCACCAGCCAATTTGTGCACCGTATATTTGGGCAATAAAAGTTACTAAATTTAATTCGAGCAATAAAAGACTCACTCATGTTCAAACAATAAAACTTATGTCTTTGTTAAAAAAGGATTATGCTTGACCATTCTGACAAATTATAATTAAATTCTATAACCAACGGGTTTGGACTAAACTATTGTTGTTAGAAAAATAACTAAGCATGATCTAGACCAAGTATGATCAAATATGAAATAAACTGAATCCAAGCCGCTTCGTTTGTTTTGTGCAATATACGGAACACAAAGTTTACTTCACTATTCCGACGAACTTTAAGCAGATGCAACGCTCCTTAGCGCACATTCTATATGGTTGAGCCACATAAACTTTAGATAAGAAAGAAAGAACTATGGCTAAAAATATCTGATGAGTGGTGAAGCTTTCAGCACTAGCTTATATCAGATTCTTATGGACTAAAACGATAAACAAAATAAAAAACCAAGAAAAGTTATTACACGTGCAGTAACAACTTATTGTATCTGGATTGGTATATATCTTGGTGTCCATATTTCTAGAGGGACCGGTTGAAATTCATGGCTTCAATTGTAATTTTTTTTTGAAAAGGAGGAAAGCCCCTGGCCTTTGCATCAAAAAGATGCATGCGGTCATTTTGTAAATAAGTATCGTAACGATGTCTTAGATCCAAAACACGCTCACAAACCGAGCTAAAAAAAGCATAAAAGATACCACATACAGCGATGACAAAAAATAGACTATGATGCCTATACACCTAGCATATTATTAGCTCGACATCCAAATTGGTTGAACATAACCCGTGCTATCGTCTCCCATCGGTTGTACCTAATAACCAAAACCTTCCTGTAGTCCGAATGAGTGAGTAAGGACCATGTACGGATCCAAGCAGTAGCTTTGTATATGACCTACAGGAAATTAGTGAAGTTTATCCCGTTAAAAATCAAGTCATTTCTAGTATTTTATATAGCCCAAAATAGTGCAGATATCCCTATCCGAATATGTTTTGCTATATTTATGTCCACCCCACTAAACCAGGTTTCAAATAACGTGTTTATGCTCATCGGAGGATTTACATTAAAAGCTATATGTATTGAGTGCCACATAATTTTGCTAGTGGACAATTGAGAAAGAGGTGTTTAATCGTTTCATCCTAATGACAATAGAAACATCTTGAACTTCCAACCCAATTTCTTTTGACCAGGTTATCCTTGGTAAGTATGACTCCCTTGTGAACAAACCACATGAAAATTTTAATTCTAAGCAGAACTCTTCCATATATGTACTGATCTCGAAAGTGGCCCAGTATCAATTAATTCCAGATACATAGATTTCATCGAAAAGGTACCATTCGTAGCGAATTTTCCAGTGAATTGTAGCTAACGGGTCCGCTAATTGAACGTCGATCAACCTACGGACCAGGTGTAACCAAGAATTCCAATGTGCTGCCACTAAGGCTCTCTTGAATTGAATATTTAGAGGTACCGAGTGTAATACTGTAGCGATATAATCTTTCTTACATTGTATAATATTATATAAGGAAGGATATTGCATAGCCAAGGGCGTCTCTCCTATCCATGTATCCTCAGAGAACCTAGTAGAGGTACCATTACCTGCTATAAATTTCACCTGCTGGAAAAAGGTTAACTTCATCCTCATTAACCCCTTCCAAAAAGGTGAGTCCGTAGGTCTAGCAGTAACCTAGGCTAAAGTCTTAGATTGTAAGTACTTGTTTCATAATATTTGTACCCACATACCCTCGGTCTCAATAGATAACATGTATAACCATTTGGTAAGCAAGCATATGTTCTTAACTTCTAAATTCTCGATCCCTAAACCACCTGGGTCTTTGGGTCTGCAAATAATATCCCATTTGGCCAATCCGTACTTCCTCTTAGCCTCATCGCATTGCCAGAAGAAATGCGGTCGATAGAAGTCTAGTCTTTTTCTTACCCCCACTGGCACTTCAAAGAATGATAGTAGGAACATCGACAGACTCGTCAAAACCGAGTTTATCAAAACTAGCCGACCTCCGTAAGACATGAGCTTACCCTTCCAGCAGCTTAGTATTTTTTACCAAAAAAGGCTTTCACCCCGCTTTATAGATAAAGCAACCACCACAAGCAAGAGTACGTCAGCGTTACAACACACACACCCAAAGAGTTCCACACCAACAAGTACGAATGGGTTCTACTTGGGGCACAGCTCAACAAGCCCACAAAAAGAGAAAAGAAAACCGGGCCACCATGTGCCCCGGAGACGCGCACAACATCGCGTCTGGTCCGGCTCGGGAGGTGGCCGAGGGAGCGGCGGCGCCAAGCGGATAGCCATCATCCGGAGATCAGCGATGAGGGTGTTGATGGCGTCCTGGTTCTGGTGATGGCTAAGCGGCCGCCACACACCTTAGTATTTTTTTCAAATCTATCTTCAATACATTTCCATTCCTTATTCGTCAATCTCCTATGATGAATTGGAATCCCTAGGTACCTGAACGGTAGGGATCCCATGTCACAACCGAATAATTGTTTGTAAGCATCTTGTTCCTCTTTAGCTCTTCCAAAGCAAAACAATTCGTTTTTGTTAAAATTAATTTTTAGCCCTGACAATTGCTCAAATAGACAAAGCACTAGCTTCATATTCCTAGCTTTTGCCAGATCATATTCCATGAAAATGATTGTGTCATCAGCCTATTGTAGAATGGAAACTCCCCTATCGACTAGGTGAGGGACAAGACCACCTACCTGGCCAATCTCTTTAGCCCAACGAATAAGGACAACCAACATATCTGCTACTATGTTGAACAACAAGGAATCTCCCTGTCGTAACCCCTTATGCGTCTGGAAATAATGAACTATGTTATCATTAACCTTTATTCCAACACTCCCTTTCTGAATGAAGGAGTCTACTTGTGTCCTCCACGACTCATTAAAACCCTTCATACGTAGGGCTTGCTAGAGAAAGGGCCATTTGACCTTATCATACGCTTTCTCGGAATTCACCTTGAAGATAACCCCATCTAGTTTCTTTGTATGGATTTCGTGAATAGTTTCATGTAAGACAACAACCCCTTCTAGGATATGTCGCTCTGGCATGAAAGTTGTCTGGGTTGGTTAAACTATCGAATGGGCTATCCGCGTCAGCCTATTCGTGCCAACCTTGGTGAAAAATTTAAAAATCACATTGAGAAGACATATCGGTCTGAACTGCTCAATTTGAATAGCCTCCACCTTCTTTGGCAACAACTTTATTGTTCCAAAGTTTAGGTGGAATAGCTGCAAGTGTCCGTCAAACAAGTCATGGAACATGGACATAAGATCTCCCTTTATAATATGCCAACATTTCTTATAAAATTCTGACGGGAACCCATCCGCTCAGGGGCCTTATTCTATTTCATTTGTGCTACTGCATCATACACCTCTTTCTTAGTGAAAGGAGCAGACAACACCTCATTCTCATCTGAGTTGAGCTCAGGTATGTCATCGATTGTAATCTCATCTAGAGATACAAAGCTTTCTTCGGGTGCTCCAAAAAGTTTCTTATAATAATTAGAGATGTACAATTGTAGGTTCTCATGTCCTACAATTGTACCCCCATCTTGTTCAAGTTGAATTATTTTCTTCTTCCTATGTTTCCCATTTGCTATCATGTGAAAGAACTAGGTGAATGATTCAATTATATGGACTACGGATTCTGAATGATTCAAGGGATATTTGATGCACTGATGAATATATCCTCTTTTTATATCGGTTTTGATCGTTTTTAGTCCATAAAAGATAAGCTGGGCTAGAGAGAGATCTAATGGGCTGCAAGCGCTCAGAGATGAATACTTCATGGATCAGCCCAGTGGCTTTGTTGTGGTAGGCTTGAGATGAATCGGGTGCTCGCATTGCATAATGAGAATCACATCCTTAAGACGCAAGTGCATCATTAAACCTCTCCTCCCATTGAAATCTAAATGAACATGCATGGGCATGACAACAAAGTTTAGAAGTTTTAGAGTGAGGACTGAGGTGGGTGATGACTGAGGTGGGTGATGAAGCGTATGTGCCAACCAACAAAATCAATAGAAGATGCCATTTTTTATGCCTGACAACACATACAATACACATGTGCTTGCATGGCTGAATGTGTCCAAATTCTAGGCCATCTGATCAAGCGACATAGAAGTCCTAGAGAAAGTTGATGAAACATATAATGGTTGGTTATACCATATTATTGTCTCACAATAAAGAGAGTTTTGTGCATCATTTGACGTAAGGGTTAGGAGCATGTCCAAGCTATAAATATATCATAACATCATAGCTTCAATTGAGTGGAGGCACACATGCATGTCCATGTAGTAGAAGGTGAACAACAAATCGATCACTGGAATCTAGATAAAACATTAACTTATGCGATGTGATAGCATAAAAGAGCAGACGAAGGAGCAAGTCAAACAAGTGATATTGGTACCTGAGTCTATGCAGCCTGCTCTAGTGGCTTCCCTATTGTAGGTTGTCTTGCTCCTTTGGAAGCTCGGACTTCACTTCTTGGTGAATGACCACAGACCTTGTGAATGATTCCGAATCATGTGTCCCCTGCTTCCACTCATCTCCTATTTCTTTCTTTTTACCTCAGTTTGCCATAATCCACACATACATAGGTGTGGTTGTTAATCAAGTGAAGTCGCTAAGTAGTATCAAAATTTGTATCAACGTGTTGATACTTATGCACAACTGGATTTGCAGCAATAGCAAGTCATGCTATTTATTAAAGATGTGTATGATTCGAAATTAATCGCATGAAATATTTAGCAGTAACGCTCTCTTTATTCTGACCAGGATGTGGTTTTCGAGTTTGTTTGGTCATCTCTATATGCATGGAATTTTATTATGCAAAACCTAGTGTATTTCCTTGCTAATATACAAGGTTATATGACTTTGATGCGATAAAAAAAAGGAAAGAAAATTTTGCATGTACAACCATATGAATCCTCGTTAGCTTACTATATGAGACATATGTTCGAACCATGGATTCATTTTAAAAAGGTGAAAATAGTGTGGGTCCAAAGATATTAAAAAGGTGAGCAAATGCACAATGGTAGTGCATGGCAGATTATTATGTGGTCCCATAGACATTGGATGGAACAACAACTTATTTCACAGACAAGGATGGCAACGTACAAGCACTATCAAGTTGCGCACCAGTCCTGGCCAAAACAATCATGTCATCTCCCCCGCGGGTAACATGGGTGAAACCTAGCCGCCACTCCAACTCCCCCTCCCAGATCTCCCCTCCCCTCACCGCCGCTGGCAAGCACCGCCGGGCAAAGCCCGCCTAGTGTCAGCGGCGGCGGGGCCTTCCATTCGTTTCCTCTCGTGAGGTCAGGGTAGCACGGGGCCTCTCAGCTGAGGAGAGGTGGGAGGGGGGGTCGCGACGTGCAACTGTCATTTGGCATGGCGCACACGGCGAGCAGGCATCGACGGGCGTGACATGAGCGGCGAATGGGAGCAGGCACCATTTAAACGCTCTTGGGCGCTGCGAGGACTGCTTCCTAGCGGTGGTGGCGTTAGTGATGCAACACGGAGTTGCACTGGGTGGATGCGCGGTGGCGGCTCGGGTCGGCCAGATCTGGCTCGTTCGGGTCGCATCGATGACTGGTCTGATTTGGACAAGTTGTGTTTGTATGTTGAGCTCTCGGATGGTGCAGCGGCATCGCCATTCATGCTCCGACCAGGAGGATAGGAGCGGCATGCTTCAGATTTGGTGGTGGGTGTGCCCGTGCCGAGGTCCATGGGCGTAGGTGTGCGTTTTTTTGAACGAAAGTCCGGCTCTTAGCGGTGATGGCAATACTTGTGGATGTTGCTTCCTTGTTGAAAGCATCACCGAGGAGTTTACACATCTATCCTGTTCTTGAGTTTGGTCTTCGGGTGAAAACCGAGATCCTCTTTGTATGGCAGCACTATTGGCGTTGTTTCTTGGGTGGAAGCATTGTTTTGGAGATTTGACCTCTTGGTAGGAGAATCTTGTCTGTGCTTGAGTGGTGAACCGGGAGCTTCCAATGGTGTGATGTTCGTGGTGGTGCATCGGGTTGTGGCTAGCAGTTTGTTGGCGGTGTTGTGCGATTGGAGCACTCTTGACATGCACGCAGTGCTAGACAAGTCAGATTGGTCGTCCTCATGACATCGGAGTGACACATGCCCGCTCCTCTATCGAATATGTCTTCTCGCTCCGGTGTCCAGGAGGTCGTCCAACATGCTTATGACGGTCATGATCATCACAACGAAATGGTTCTATTGGGTGAAGTTTTGGTGAAGTCGAAGTGGTCAGGCTGCGAGTGCGAATGGCGATATACGATGACGCCGACCTCCTCGGCGATGTACCTTTCTGTTTGTGTTGTGTTGCCCATCCTTTTGGCATTTGTGTATGTCACGTGTGCTTTAGACCTAGTTTAGCTAGGTGTTGGGGTTGATGTGTCTTCTGTATAGGTTTTCACTAAGTTTTTCTTAAATATACCGAGCAATCTCAGCCATCTCCGGCTTCTTCTTTTGCAATGGAATCTTAGCAGTTCTCCTACTAACTTTTAAAAAGGTACACGCATTAGTGGTAGTTGTATACGTATACATATTGTACGGAGCATGGCAATTATATTTGCATTGCATCAAATATCAACAATTATATATTATTTTGCAAGAAAACTTCCGATCACCTTCAATCATGACAGTACAACGAACACCAGTAAAGCGGCAACTACAAGCATAATACATAATTGTGCAATATAAATGATGTGAAGATGCTAATTTGGGAAGGCAAATGTCACCGGTGAAGATATGGAGGATCCTTCCATTTAGTAGCACCTTAGGATGGCATAGCCTTAATGTTAATGGCGAGGTTCAAAAAAGGAAAGGCTTGTGGCAGCAGATTTTTTTAAGGAATGTTGTATCAATTCATTTTCATTTCATTTGTACCCCTAGTAAACTTGAACTTCCATCGATAAAATCATCAAAGAGTGGTGTTCTTTATTTCAATTCAACGCAGTGCCAATAGCTTCTTGATCTTGGCTAAGTGATTCAATGAACAACAGTAGACATTGTTTGTACAGTAGAGTAGATGTTATTCATACAGTAGGTTTGCAACAAGTAGAAGTTATTCTGCATAATATTCTTATAACAAACCATTCTTATATACAATAAAACAAGTTTTGTGATGGGACACCAAAACTAGTATTGATGGATTAGTCGACGATGTTGGCAAAATCTGAAGCATATATCCTTGACGATCTCCCAACAAGACAGGTGAGGTACGGTTTTTGGCCCGGTTTCCTTATAAACAGGTCAACTTGTTCAGGTTTTCGATCTGATTTCCCTTATAAACTGGATCACTCTCTTGGCATAATGGCCACTTTGAGTAATATATTCAGGTGGAGGACCCCTCCCCCGGTGATTTCTCAAAAAAAAGAGCAGAGATTGACTGAAATTCACGACTTCAATCACATGCACTACTGATTCTGGATGATTCAAGGGATATCTATTACACTGATGAATATATACTCGTTTGATATAGATTTTGATCTCTTTTTAGTCCATAAAAGATAACGTAAGCCAGAGAGAGATCTAATGGGCTGCAAGCGCTCAGAGATGAACGGTCCATGGATGGAGTCTAATGGCTTTGCTATTATAGGCTTGAGGGGTTGAGATGCATCGGGTGCTTGCATTGTATATGAGAATCACAACCTTGACCAAAACTTTGTCACTAAACTTCTTCCTCACATTGAAATCTAAAAGAACATGCATGAGCATGGCAACATAATTTAGGAACTTCAGAGTGAGGAATGAGGTAGGAGACGAAGCGCATGTGATATCTAACAAAATCAATAGAAGATGCTAATTTGTATGACTGATGAGTCACATAAAGCTCCTAAAAAGTAGATGAAATATGTAATGATATATAGGTTCCTGCCTCCTAATAAAGGGAGTTCCGTGCATACCTTGACGTCCGTAAGGGTTTAGCATTTTCAAGCTATAAATATCCCAACATCAGTTGCTTCAGTTGAGTGGAGAGTGGACACACACACACATGTCCATGTAATAGAAGGTGAACAACAAATTGATCACTGGAAAACATGAACTTATGTTATAGCATAAAACAGAAGATGAGGAGCAAACTAAGCAGCTGATATTGCTATCCGAGTCTATGGAGCGTGCCTTAGTGGCTTCCTTATAGTAGGCCTAGGAGACGTCGGGAACACTTGTCTTACTCTTTTGTGTTGGAAATGAGAGAGGGATTGGTGGAATCGTTGTTGTATTGCTTGAGCCTCGCGGGTATATATATAGGAGTACAATGATCAACTTGGAATACAAGACAAGGCAAGACAAATCCTAGTCTCTCATATTTCCTAACTAATCAATATATTCAACATCCCCGGCAGTCACAATGGTAGCGACACAGACGATGAAACTAGAGAAGAATTTGAAGGTAAGCCGACGGTCATCCCTCCCATAGTCGTAACGATCGATGCATTGTGAAAGTCATGGCTGGAGTAGAGACCGACGAGGTTGCTCAAACAAGGCGGTAGCCCTTTGTGCCAATGTCGAGTTAGCCGAGAGCATAGGATGGTGGAGCCGTGGTCGAGGTAGCCGTGCAAACAATGTCGTGGTCGATGTCGAGTTGGGGTAGCCGGTGTCAAGGAAGTCGCCCTGGAGCCGCGGGCGCAAGAAGGCACCGAGTTAGTCATGGGCAACATGTGAGTCGATCGGCGGAGGGGCGTCCTGTACTCGGGACAGTCTTCACGGGACATGCGGAGATGCGCGCAATCGACGGGCCAGGTCGGTCGCATGGCGTAGATGAGGCGGATCGCGGCGGCGGGCGGGTGATTAATCCGATCGCACATGAGGTCAGGGACGCCGCTTGGTTGAGGCGGGATGGCGGCGGAGTCCCAGATGAAACCGGCAACAATGGTCGACATGGTGGCCATACAGGAGCGGTGTAGATTGGCGGGCAGGCCGGCGCGTGAACTGCGGCTGTGATGGGCCGCCGCATGGCGCGAGGTCGCCGGGTCGAGGCGATGCAGGAGTCTCGATCGGAGTAGCGCGGTGACGGCCGACGTAGATCGACGGGCGGGCCGACGCGCGAACTGTGGCTTTGAGGGGCCGTCGCGTTGCGCGAGGCCACCGAGTCGATGTAGAGGCAGGGTCGCACTGATGTCGGAATAGGGACGCGGTGGTCGACGACGGCGGCGGGCGACGCAAACTGGACTAAGATCGGAAAACCAAAAGAAAGCGCTAATCAAAGCGACCAGCGGAAGAAAGAAAAATCTGGATCAAGAGATCGGGGAAAAGACTCTCTAGGTCAGGCAGTCAACACGACCGGCGGACGAACCCTATGTATGGACGGCATGGCCCCCGACGGCGGTCATGGAGGCCGACCGCCACGGGGACGGCGCGCGGTGCGGAAGCGATGGGCGGTGACTAGGTCTAGGAACTTGCGGCAGATACCATGTTGGAAGGGAGAGAGGGATTGATGGAATTGTTGTTGTATGACTTGAGCATCATGGACATATATATAGCAGTACAATGATTAAGTTTGAGTACAAGACAAGGCAGGACAAATTCTAATCTATCTCATATTTGCTAACTAATTAATATACTCAATATTTTGGAGCCTAGATTTTATTTTTTGGTGAATGATCATGGACCACTCGCATGATTTGGAATCCTTTATCCCGTACTTCTACACATCTTGCATCTTCTTCTTTTTCACCTCAATTTTCCATAATCAAGATATACATAGGTGTGTTGGTCAATCGGTTGAAGTCTTTAAAGGATATCAAAATTTGTATCAATGGTTTGATACTAAGCACAACTGGAATTTGCTGCCATGCCAACTCGTTTGATTGGTTGAAATGTGTACGAGTCAAAATTGCATGAATTATTTAGGCTACTGTAGGCTTAGGAGATGTCAGGAACAATTGTCTTGCTCCTTTGGACTCTCCTCCTTCATTTCTTGGTGAATGACAAAGGACATGACGAGTGATTCTGAATCATGTATCCCCTACTTCCGCTCATCTCCCATCTCCTTCTTTCTACCTCAATTTGTCATAATCTAGATATACATAGGCATGGTTGTAAATCGAATGAAACCATTAAGGATGTGTTTGGTTACCTACACGAGGCCCAACCAGCATCATGCGATGCGGATTCAGCCGTTCGGTGACAACGCGCTGGCGTGTCGGTGCAGTGGGAGGCCCTCACAACGGCTAAGCACGAGAGAGGTTTGGCGAGGAGTAACAACAGAAGTTGGGTGCCTTCGGCTGAACGAGTAAAGCGTGGTATTGGTGAAGGAGATGACGAATTGTGGGAGGAGTTCCGGCCATGGCGCCTCCTTGGCCCTTGTTGTCAAGGTGACAGTCAACACCCTAGATAACATAGCTAGACTCAATATCTCAGCCAGATCCGGTTAGGGGGCCGGCGGTCCTCGTTGGCTGGACATACAACACTGACGCGGGGCGGCGATGGCCAGTTTCGGCATGCAGGCGGCAGCGTACGACGACGAGTCCTACGGCGGCAGCTTGGGTGCCCGATTTGATCCTAGATGGGCTTTAGCGGGCCGCACAAGTTGCCGTCATGTATCATCCCTGTTCCGTCAACGACAGGCTGTCACTGGGCTCGACATGCAACACGAGGACGTCGGGGGCTCTGGCCTTGGGCGTGGCGGTGGTGACCACCTCCTTCGCCAGAGGTGGTCGGATCTCAAGATCACTACTAGGAGAAAGCCTATAGACATGATTTTAGCTGTAGCGCTGGATATAGGAAAAACACTATTGTTAGATAGTAACAGCGCTGGATACAAACCAAGGCTACAAGTAGAACCATATCAACAGCGTTGGCTAGCTAACCAGCGCTACCGATAAGTGGTCCCGGCGTCATCACCAGTGGGTACCTGTAGTTGTAGCGGCTCTCCAAAACCAACGCTACTACCACAGCCGTAGCAGTAGCACTTGTCACTGGACCACCGCTACTGCTATGGTTGTACGTTGCCAGCAGGTGGGCCCTGATTAGTAGCAACGCCTGCGGTCGGACCAGCGCTACTACTATGATACGTAGCAGTAGCAGTTTTCTGTTCTAGCGCTACTACTACTCGACCCACACCGTTGACTTCCACTCCCCATTCGATCCCCACGTCTCCCTCCCCATTCGATCATCGACCCCGACCGTCGCCATCGCCATTCTCATCACTCCTCTCCCCCGACCTCCATCGTCGCCGTCGCCATCGCCTCGACGCCGCCATCGTCGCGCATCGGCCCTCACTCATTGTCGCGCCCCCTCCCTCGCCATCGCGGCCTCCCTCATCATTGCCCCCTTCCTCACCGTAGCAGCCTCCCTCATCGTCGCTCCCTCCCTCACCGTCGCGCCCCTCCCTCCGCAGGTAGCCCCTACTCCCTCCTTCCTCCCTCTTCCCTCTCCCCTCACTCCCTTCACCCCCTCTTGCAACCGTCTATTTTGTAATATTAGGGGGGTTAGGTTTGGTAGGTTGATTCTAGGGTTAGGATGATTAGGGGGGTTAGGTTGATTCTAGGGATAGGTTGTTAGGTTGATTCTAGGGTTAGGTTGATTAGGGGGGTTAGGTTGATTCTATGGTTAGGTTTGTTAGCTAAATTAGTTTAGAGCCAAATATGAATGTGCCAAATATCAAAAACCTTATTGCATTTTTTGCAAGTTCTATATTTTTCTTACTGTTATATGCAAATGATCCGAGTGGCCTCTATTTCGTCGGAATGTTGATTCATTTTCATTCCGGTGAATTTCATGTGCTCGATATGTCCACTTTTTATCAAAGGTTATGTCAAAATTTTGGCATGACTTGTGCTAGAAAGTAGACATATGGAGTGTTGTGATTTGCTGGAAAGCGGCATTCTGGAAAACCGAGTCAAAATGAGTCTAAAATGAGTTTAAAAAATTAGTGATTAAACGATAAGAAAAAATTTAGTGATTAAACGATAAGAAAATGCTCTCATAGGAATTTGTCTCGACGTAGACGATGCCTGCCCCCCATCCTCGTCGGCGTCGACATCCTTGAGAGGCGCAATGTCCGGGACTGGGCTCCGCCCGACTGGCACTGGGAGGTGCTACCTTCCCGGGCACGGAGCTTGGTGAGGAATCCGGGTCTCGTCGTTGACCCGGAGCTTCTTTGGTGGCGGTCACGTGGGCCACTTTCGGTGCAGAGGGAGCAGGCCCCCATGAAGGTGGTACATCGCCGTGTCAGGGAGGAGGACGAACACGTCCGTCGCTACATGACGGCGTTGGACGTCAGGTTCAACAATATCTGGCAGATTCTCCTGGGATCTCACCCGAGTTATGATCCCGTTATGGTTCCTTATCTTTGGGTTTCCACCACCCGCGACTCAAGAACCGCTAATGACTTAGATTATTCGATAGTATTCGATATGTATTACTGATCTTATATGATAATATTCAAGATGTATTACTTAATATTTGATGATGCATTAATAACTGGATTATTCAAGATGATGTATTAGTGATATTATATTCGAGTTTATAAATGTATTAGTGATATTTTATTGGCATAATGCGTGTGTTACTTTTGGTCTGTTGTTGCTCCTTGTGTGACTTTCATGCGTGTTCTTGATGGAGGAATCCCGACTGTTGTCGTGGGGGCGCCTCCTCATTCTTCTCTTCTTTGTGATATATTCGTCGGTATAATGCGCAAGAAGAGAAGAGGGGGGCGTCCATCACCGACGATCGAACTATTACTGTGAGAGAGTGTCCACCAACATATATACACCACCATATAAGTGTGAGAGAGTGCGTACCAACACACCATGAGATATGAGAGTTATTTAAGGAAAACCTCGACGGACCGAAAGTCACACACCCATTAGGATCCAAGCGCATGTCGTAATTTTTGAATCATGAACACGGGAAATGTCGTCGTCATCAAACAACGATAGGATCCAAGTGTGTGAACTTTGCGGTGAAGATAAGGGTCTTTGCGACCAGCCTGGGCTGCGAGATGGCAGGATCTTCACCATGAAGCTTTACGAGGACTTCGATATTTCTATGGTACGCAGCGATGGCAAGTATTTTTTCGTAATTAAGCATGATTTCTATTTCTTTGCTTCAACATGTAATTTATGTTTTATACAATTCGACTAGTTCATCCCCTGTTATGCAAGACGGTATTTCTTGGAGAGGCTCGGTTTCGAAGAGCACGAGAGTTTCGAGACGAGGACAGCCAACCTGAGGACTAAACATGGTCACCCATTTTTGGTGAAAGTAACGAATGCACTTAATAACATAGAATTAGGGTGCTCAAATTGGGAAGCTCTTTGTAAGACATATGGATTTCAGGAGGATATGAAAATAACCTTCGATCTTCGTCCACAAGATCATATTAAAGGTAACATCGACATTTGGGTGGATGTCGATATGCTTCTTGTTTTACCTCCATGTGAGTTTGTCAACCATGCATATTTGTCAAGTAATTTACATTCTATATTTAAAAATAGTTGTTGTTCATCCATACTAAATTTGTTAATTTATAATTTATAGCTTATTTCGTTTGTTCGAGTGAAGTACAGGACATTATTAACACGACACAATACACTTACGGATCACATCTAACTTGGGAGGAAAAGGATGATCTTATCAACTTTGTTATTGGTGTCCTAGTTGATAGGGAGATCTTTCCGTATAATTTGGGAACTGACCCAAATTATACATTGTACAGGACACTAGTGCACAGATTGAGGGCGGATGACATTCGCCGAAATATCTTGGTAAGAGTTGCTAATAAAGTACACTATTATTCCGTAAATGGTATTGATTACATTGCTAACTATGCTACTATTATATTCTTGAACATAAACTGCCAAATGAAGTTGTGCCTCCGTTGATGCAACTCGAAGGTAATATGACAATTGAAATCCCTATGAGGCCCGAGTTCTCTTTTGCATACTCGACTGAGTGCAAACCACCAACACGGCTCCAAATTGAAGCATGGGGACAAATAAAGAAGGATCGCAAGTCACAAATTGGAGACCGTTGGATCTCTTTGTTTCATCATGGAGACATATGTGTTATTTTGTTTTATGCCATTTTACCTAGGAGGGAAGACTAGGTCCTATGAGAGAAAAATTTAGTTAACTTGTATGATCGATTAGGATGATTACTATTATGATGTTTTTCTGTTTTATGAGATTTTAACTTGGTATGATTAAGATGATGATGAATTGTTAGATGAGTAATATGATGTTGAGTTATATGACATATATTTGATTAAGGTGGATGGATGCAAGTGATCATGTTGAATTAGAAGAAAATATGATGTTGCATGTTTCTTCTAATTCAACATGATCACTTGCATCCATGCATTTTAATCTAAATGTAGTTGTTAGCACAATAATTATTAATGTTGTCATATGATGAAACTACTGTATAGAGCATGGACAAATACGTAGAGGGGAATGTAATCTTTGAAAGCAAGAATATTAGCAGTAGCACTGGTAGGCATCTAGTGGCAGCCCTGGTCTATCAGTAGTGCTAGGTTTTTTTTCCAGCTCTACTATTAACCCTAGTTACCAGTAGCGCTGGTTTTCCAGTGCTACAACTACAACTTAAATGTAGCGCCTTAGTAGTAGCGCTGCCACCAGTGCTACTACTAAGGGCAATTTCAGTGCTACTACTAAGCTTTCTCCTTATAGTGGATCCGTCATGTAGTTCCAGCTGTGAGTTGGAGAGACATAGTTGTCGGTGAAAACCGAGTCGTTGGCGGGCAATGCCAGCGTTTTACACCGTTACCTTGATGAAGGCATCGTCGTGCAACTGTTGTCTAACCACTCGTGCGGCTTCGAGGGAAACCCTAGGCTCTGGTCTTCCACATCGGACGGTGACGGTATTGCGGTACCGTTTCTCTCCTGGGGGTATCGTTTGTAGAGCAGCGCTAAAAGACAAAGACAGGAGGTGGAGCAGCTTCGTCTTGCACGGAGCTTCGGTGGAGCTGTAAAGTCATGGATGGCCGACAGGTGCTATGCTAAGTCATGCCTGGTTGACAGGTGCTACGCACGACTATTCCAGAGTCTTCACATCTGGAGGAAGAGCGCAGGGCAGTGGCGCCGTTGGGCTCCGTGGTGGCATCGACGGATATTCGACTAGTAAGGATGTTGCAGATCTTTCTCCTCAAGATGGGTCAGTGATCCGATGATGATGGCGGCTTCTAAAATGTGTGCATGTGATGTACGCTGTAGGTCTGCTGCACTAATCATTGGTCCCGATACGTTATGTGGATGGATTGGCGACGAAATAAGTTTTAGATATGGGGAGTAAGAGAACTTCACATTATCGAGTCTGTAGGTGTGAGTGGTGGCTCCGAATGGATTGATATATATTCCTTGTTTTACATATGTGGAATAATTAATAAAGGGTCCCGATATTCACCACAAATGTGGCATATTAGACATGCGCTCACACCGCCCACACACCGTGTGTGGCATACGTAGGAGGCATCACACACGGATCGTGTGTGGGCGAACAATAGAACTGCTCACATGTGTGGGCACGGCTACTTTGTACCACATGCCCAACAAATACTAGTCATCCCTACCCGTGTGTGTGGCACGAAGCAAATTTTCATACACGTCCTCACGCAGCTACGTTAGTTACCCCGTGGGATGACAAATCTAGTTACCCCCGGAGATGTCAACTCTAGTTATCCCGGATGGCAACTGTAGTTGTAAAAGCATGGCAACTCTCTCTGTTTTGGTTAACTATAGTTACCCACGGGATAGTTGCCATGTGTGTTTACCTAGTTACTGCGTGTGGTTCAACCATAGTTGCCAAGTATGGTTAATCGTAGTTGCCATGTGAGTTTACTTGGTTGCCCACACGCGATGGACTAGGTGATGACTGTATGGGCAGAAATTGGTTGGCCCACACGACGCAGCTGGCAACCGCATGTTATGGGTCGTGTGGGCGGACTCTCCAATGCTCACACACACAATGATGCCTACGTGACATAGAAAATCCAATATATTCCTTTGGGATTTGTGCAAAATAAAATCAGCGTGAATGGACACATGTGGGTGAAGTACAAACTGCCACACGTGTGGGTGTTATCTTTTCCCGTAATAAAGATGGCTGCATACATCGATTGGTGCAGAGGCCGGGGTTTTAACCACTTTTTCAAAAAAAACATGGTATGTGTGGTAAAACCAATCGGAGGGATATTAATCCAATTTTACAAAGTTCAAGGTGTAAATTATCCGGTTTTAAACTTCATCGACAAGAAGGATTTGAGGGGGGAAGTGTACTTTCCTCTAATTTTTAAAGAATCTACTCAAGACATGGCCCAATTTGTTTGGGATTCCTGAGTGGTTTCAGGGACTAGGCCCGCGGGAGCACCGTCAACCGCCGGACCCCCTGGGAGCAACTAGTTAGCGAGCGCTCCCTCACAAGCGTTCCAGCAATTGCTCTCACGTGCCGCCACTTGGCGCGTTCTCAGTCGCCGCCACGTGTCGCGCTTTGAGCGTTCCCTTCGAATTTTATTTTTTTATTTTTTCGTACGTGTTTTCGCCTTTTTGGAGTGGTTTTTTCCTGAATTTTTTTGGTGTTACGGTTTTTCACCGGTCTTTCATAGCTTTTGGACAGAAAAAATTCAAAAAAAATGAAAAAACGTGTTTTCTGTTTTTTTACGCGAAAAAATATGTTTTTTTGTGAGAGAAACGGTTTTGCTTTCGTGAAAGGCATGTTTTTGCCTTCGCGAGAGGCACGGCCATGCCTCTCGGAAAGGAAAAAAACGCGTTATCTGATCTCTCTTTTTTCTCGCGAGAGGCACGGTTTTGCTTCCGCGAAAGGCATGGTTTTGCATTCGTGAGAGACACGGTCGTACCTCTCCCGAAAGGGGGAAAACGCGATTTTTACTCTCTTTTTTCCGCGAGAGGCACGTTTTGCTTACGCGAGGGGCATGGTTTTGCTATCACGAGAGGCACGGCCGTGCCTCTCTCGAAAGGGAAAAAAACGCGTTTTCTTCTCATTTTTTTCCACGAGAGGCACGGTTTTGCTTCTGCGAGAGGCACGGTTTTGCCTTCGCAAGAGGAACAGCCCGTACCTCTCGGAAAGGAAAAAAACGCGTTTTTTGTTTTTTTTTCTATCGCGCGAGCCACGGTTTTTTCGTGAAAAAGAAAGTTCGTCAAAACCTATCAACATGAGATCTAGTTTTGTAGATCTCGACGTGAGAAAGACAACGGTGTAAATGGTTCGAGATTTGGATGCACGATTTAGGAAATAAAACGTTTTTAAAATACGAATCAACGAAAAATGGGAAAACTCTCAGGTCGCGACAAGTGTCACGCATGTTGGGTGCCGCTTGTCGCAACCTGATAAATGGGAGTAATTGTTAGAAGGTGTACTCGCTAACTAGTGATTTCGGGACTCCCTGCGTCGCTAGGACGAAATCACTGTTCTGACCTCTGTAACAATTTTTGTCATAAACTATACTCAAAATGAAAGTATTTTACGATGTGATTTTTTTAACAACACCATAAACCGTGGCGTTTCTGTTTCAAATAGAAACGCCAAGCCACATCGCGTTGCTGCCTTGGCCTCACACGCTAACGTTACAGGCCGGAAATGCCGAGCCAGTATGGGCTTTGGCGTTTCTGTCCTAGCCAGTAACGCCATGAGCATTGGCGTTTTCATGCCTTGGCCTGCAACGCCACAACAGTACATGCATGCATGCAATGCATTCCCCAAAAGTACATGCACACGTACATGATGCCTTGGACAGGAGTGCTGCTACGGACATGCATGGCCCTTAAAACGCCACGGCCCTTTGCGTGTCCAGCCTGACCAAAAAAACCGACGTCGTTGGCGTTTCCAAAAACGCAATTTGGCTCGGCGTTTCGAGCCTGGTACCTCAGCAAGCGAGGCTAGACCAGTAACACAGTATAGATTGGCGTTTCTAAATAGAAATGAAACGTCACGGCTTCTGACGTTACCAAAAGGATCAAATCGTAAAATAGTTTACGACCGAATTCATTTTATGCTAAAATTTGTTGAGAAGGCCAAAACAGTGAAAAAGTTCGCGCCGCTAGACATCAGTCAACCAGAGCTCCAAATGACTGGACTGAGGCCATCGCCCCTAGGCACGGCACCTTGCAGATACCCCCTCTCCGGACCTCTAATGCACACGCCAAACCCGCAGCAGAGTGCCACCGGTGGCGGCTGCCCGATCCACCTCGTAGCCACTCTCCCGGACCAGCAGCTGCGTCCTCTAACCTGCACGTCCATCTGGCCAACACCCTACTCATTTGGTATGAAGTCACCCCTCCTCTTTTCCGCACTTTATGGTTGATTTATATGGTGGAACTTGATTTCTTTTGGCTCCCCGAACAAATGGTTACCCTTGAAATCTCAATGCGTTGTAAAGAAACTGTATTGCCAAACGATTTGGAATAAATTGTTTTTGTTGGGCAAATAACTGGCAGTGTTATAGACCAAGTAGGATCCAGTGGAAAATGATCTGAAACCAGGTCGCTTTGTTTGTTTCGTGCAGTGTTCAGGATACAAATGTTACTTGACTATTTTGATAACTTCTAAGAAGATGCAGTGCAGCACCCCTTAGTGCACGGGCCATATGGTTAAGCCACATAAAGTTTTGAAAAGAAATAAAAAAACTATTCATCCAAATATCCGATGAGTGGTGAAGCTTTCAGCAGTAGCTTATCTAATATTCTTCTTTCGAAACAGACTTTCGTCCTGCTTTATATATAAAGCAAAATCATCCAAATTACATGGCGGAATGATACAAAGTGGTGAGGTAGACCTTGAATACAGCAGATCCCAAAAAACCGAGCCAACACAATCACACACGACTGCGTGGTCGAACAACTAGTGACACAAGGACACCTAGCCTCCACGACAATGCCTCGGGAGGGGAACGCAAGCACCGCCGCTGCCGAGCCAAAAAGGACAAGGGTTTTCGCCCGGAGACTCGCCACGGAGAGGAGAACCATGAAGACGTCTTCAAGAAGACAGCGTCACCCACAGATGTCATCAACGGCGGCGCCAAAGCGCGCAGCTTTCCCTCGGCACCTCACGTGTGTCGCCAAGAGACACCTAGGCTAGTCGCGACGAGAACTGGCCTTCAGATCTGGATTCGGACAACACCACTGCCAAGGACAGAAAGTGAGCCCGAGCCACCCACCGCCACACCCCTCGTCGTCCAGACGACCAAGGAGCATAGCCACCACTGCCATCATGGGACCTGCCGAAAAGGCACCATATATACGGACTGCCTCCGGGGCCACTGCCCCGGCATCCATGTCCCGAGACACCACCAATCATCGACATCACAACACGTAACCACTGTGGGAAGAACAGAAGGGATCTCCTTCCGTCCCTAGCCCGGTAACAGCCACCTAGCTTGGGTGAGCGCCACCACCGTAGGGGCGTCCACGCCTGCGTCCCTAGTCAATCCCGGTGGATCAAGGGAGACACAGCCTAGTAGATGCCGACGGCCAACGTCGAGCTCGACCTAACACAGGTCCCGGACCTTGCCCGAGTCAAACTCACACGCCGCCACACCCGTGGCCACCGGCGTCGATCTGACCAACAGAATAGAAGTACCGCGGGCACCAACTCGGACCAACGTCGCAACAACCCAACAGGGCATGAAGCACTAACGCGAAGGCAAGCCAACACGGACTAGGTCGGCCCCCTGCACCTGCACTCCATCGGACGCCATCCACCCCCTCTGAAACAGATCCAAGCCACCATCGGCGACCCGAACCACCGCTGCAGGAGAGCAGCGGGCCGACCCATAGCCACTCGGAGAGGCCTGAGCCGCACCACCACACCAGGCCCGCGCCGCCAACAACGGACCCATCCACCGCAACCACCCCACCTGATGCCAGCAGAACCGGCACAAATCAACGAGGGTTGCTGCCCAGCAGGAGCCAGCCGGCCCCCGCGCCACGCCCGACGCCGCAAGCCCGTAGCCCAGGCACAGAGACGGACAGAGTTGGCCTGGAACAGAACCAGCCAACCGGATCTGGCCTGGAGGTCCTGCACGCATCCGCCCGAGGAGAGTACCCCGCAGCCGCCGCGCTACGGTCGGGACCCGATAGGCCGACGTGCCGCCCGCAGACGACCACCCTGTCGCCCAGCTCGCCCACCACCACGCCGCTGCGCCCCACGACTGCCCAACACCGCCGCCTGAAAACGCCGTCCCACACCAGCACCCACAGGAGGAGGGAAGGAGAGGCCCCGCCGCCGCCGCGCCAATCGGGCTTCGCCTGTCAGCGCCAGCCGGCGGCGGCGAGGAAGGGGGGCGGGAGAGAAGGGAAGTTGGGATGGCAGCTAGGTTTCCCTCCCCGCCGCTCACGGGAACGGCGTGGGAGGGTGGGTGGGTGAGGGAGGGGGAAGGAGCCTTATCTCATATTCTTATGGGCTGCAAAGGAAAACGACAACAACTTATCGTATGTGCAGTACCAATTGTATAAGCTTATGGTATATATCTTGGTTTCCTTATTTCCAGAGAGATTGAGTGAATTCATGGCTTCAATTACATGGACCACTGACTCTAAACAATTCAAGGGATATCTGATGCACTGACAAATATATCCTCGTGTGATATTGATTTACATCGTTTTAGTCCATAAAAGGTAAGCTAGGGTGGAGAGAGGTCTAATGGGCAGCAATCGCTCAGAGGTGTACTGTTCATGGATGCGATCGAGTGGCTTTGCTATGGTGGGCTTGAGATGCGTCGGGTGGTCGCATTGCACTATCAGAACAGAGCCTTATGACGGCAAGCTCGTCGCTAAACTTCTTCCTCGCATTATAAACTGTAAAAGAACATGCCAATTTATATGGCGGACTACATGTACAGTACACGCGTACTTGCACGTCTGCATGCGTCCGAATTTGGGCCATGTGATCGAGCGACATAAATCTCCTAGAAAAAGTTGACAAAACACATAATGGTAGATTCATGTCTCCTAATAAAGAGAGTCCCGTGCATCACTTGAGGTAAGGGTTAGGAACATTACCAAGCTATAAGAGCAACTCCAATGGGACGACCCATTTCGTCCGTCGCCATCCGTTTGGCTGGGCGGAGACACAAAAGACGGCCCAACACGCCAACCCAAACGGACGCGTGTCCGCTTTTCGTCCGCGGACGATCCATTCCCGGCCCATTTTTGAGCCGGATTTGCGTCGGCGCAGACACGAGACGGACGCGCACGCGCTCGCCCTCTCCTCTCCCCAGACCCGCTGGTCGGTGGCACATTGGCCTCCCCTCTCCCCCCAGCCAATAGCAACCCTCGTCCGCCTCCTTCGTCGCCGACGCTGCCGCCTCCACATCCGTCCATTTTTGCCGGCGACTCTACCAGCTGCCGCCGCCTCCACATCCGCCCAGCAACGCCGCCCACTCCCCCTGTCGCCCGCCACCGTTGTTTTGCCGCCAGGGAGCAAACTGCTTCCCACCGCCGCTCCCCCCCCCACCGCACAGCCGCCCGCGACCAAGAAGCCCCCTCGTCGCCCCGGCCAGACCCGACCGGCACGCTCGTCGGACTACGGCCCAGTCGTCGGACGCCGGCAGGGCAGCTAGCTGGTCCATGCGCGCCGCGACTCCCCTCGCCGGTCGTTTCCTTCGACGCTCGCAAGCTGTTCGACAGTTTGCCAAGGTACGAAATGGACTCCATCGACGAGTTCTTCTTCCACAATTTCCTTTGCGACTCCGACGATTCGTCATCCGACGACGAGGAGGAGATATTGGCTGCCGTGTTGGTCCATCATCACCTAAACAGTCAGCGGCTGTTGTTCCGTGGCTCCATTCCAGGCCACCTTCCGGCGTTGAATCGCAACCGAGAGAGTGGACATTTCCTTCTCTGGAAGGACTACTTTGATACAACAAACCCGTTGTTCAAACATCAAAAATTTCGTCGTTGTTTCCGTATGAGTAGGCATGTAAACTATATTATTTTATTCGGTAAACTATGTTATTTGACAATATGTTCGAATGCAAATCAATGTAATATTGGACGGCCAGCCGGTCACGCCGGTACATATGGGTCGGCGCGTTGGACGCGCTGCCGACCCAAATCTAAAAGAGGGCAGACGCCGGACGGGCGGCCGACCCAAACAAACCAAAAACAGACGAAATCGTCGTCTGTTGGGGTCGCCCCATTGAAGTTGCTATAAATATATCCCAACATCAGAGCTTCAATTGAGGGGAGACACACATGCATGTCCATGTGTATGGAAGGTGAACAACAAATTGATCACTGGAATCCATATAAAACATGAATTTATGTGATATTTCTATGCGAGCCTACGAGCCTTGCCCTAATGGCTTCCCTACTGTAGGCCTAGGAGACTTCAGGAACAGTTGTCTTACGGCCCTGAACATCCGGCCTTCATTTCTTGGTGAATAACCACGGACCTGACGAATGATTCAATATCATTTATCCCCAGCTTCCGCTCATCTCCCGTTTCCTTCTTTCGGTTAACATAGTCCCGAGCAACAAGGTCAACCGATGTGACTCGCCAATCTATATCTATACCTACTAATACTAATAAAGCAAGGTAGTATTTTTGGTTTCGTCCCGTGATTCGTTTTTTTCCGTCAGTGCTCCGTCCGTACGAGCGGACATCACGTACAGTAGCTAGATCACGTACGACGGTTGGACTAGGACTATTGGGGTGATTTTCCTTATTGGGCTGATTTGATTTTCCTTTAACTCCTCCGTGTTTGTTTGCTGCATATACGAGAACAACTCAAATACGGACTCAGAGTGTCCCGATTGGGATTCCACACGAAATTGGCTCCTATAAGATCAAAGGCTCGATCGAAACTTCACGTAATTGCATCACCAGTTCAGCCCAAGTCTACACAATGTTGTCTTCGCCAACTTCGCCGGAAGGCAAGACACCGTCTGACAGAATCAGTCCGCCTTCGCCGATAGTCCGCCAATTGTCGCCTCAACCGACTTTGCCGGAAAATAATACGCTGCCCGACGGAATTAGTTTGCCTTCGCCAGTAGTCCGCACACTGTTGCCTCCACCAACTTCGTCGAAAAACAAGACGCCGTCCGACAGAATCAGTCCGCCTTCGCCGATAGTCCACCAACTGTCGCCTCAACAGACTTCGTCAGAAAATTACACGCCATCCGACGAAATCTGTTTAATGTCGTCTCGGCCTACTTCGCCAGAAGACCGTCCAATGTTGCCTCCTCAGACTTGGTATGATTTTATTTTTATCGTTCAGTATTAAATTAGCGCTATTCAAGGTGGTATAAAACTTAGTCTGCCCGTTCGATAAAAAACTATAACAAAAAATTGTACGTCGCTGTACCAAGCCGAGATGGGCCGGCCCTTTGGCGGACGCCATACCACAGCCCCAAAGTGCGCTCTTCTCAAAACAAAAAAGAAAAAATGTACCAGTAGGAATCGAACCAGCGAGCTCGCTTAGGAAAAAAAATGTGCCATGAGGAATTGAACCAGGGAACTAGCGTAGGCCACCGTGACATGCTATCCCATACACTGGACAACCTCATGTGTAAGATTGCAAAGCTCTATCACTTAAATGAAGTTTCTTCTCAGTAATAATAATAATTAAACAAAGCTAGCAGCAGCACCGGATCCAAAACAAACGTGAATACATTGCAAAGTTATGAACATAAAATTTAAACTCGAACATTTTTTTTAGAAGGAACAAGTTTTCGAATTTGGATTTTGTAAAACATGAATATATTTTTTTTAAACTAGGAGGTACTATACTCGAATTTTGAATAGTTTTTTAAACCCGGACATTTTTTAAAGCACGATTTATAAAAAACAATTCACTGACGTGATTCTATTTTTAGATGGATCCTGACATGATTCTCCTATTTACGTAGGATGAAAGTTTTTTTTCTATTATAAAAAAGTAGGATTGTTTCTTGGGCAAGACTCAATTGTTCATATACAACATCCTCATCTCGCACGTTACACCATTCCCTCGGTGACCCCACCTGGTTTTTCTCAAATCAAACGGTCACCACTTTCTTCACAAAAAAGGAGACAATGGCTGCAATCAATGGGCGACGATCACAATCGATACCCATGTCGGTGCGCGATCTCCCCACCCCGTGAACCCTTGGTTCTCTCCTTATAGCTGCTCTCCCTCCTTCTGAACCAAGTTTCTATGGTTCCGGCTGTACCAACCCCAACGCTGCCGTCACTTAGGATGCATATATTGCTTGAATCTTATTTCGCATCAGTTTCTTTCCAATGCTAAATCAATCAACTTTCACAGCTACTGTTTGCAATGACAGTGCTTTTGCTTATGTTAAAGTTGTAAGTTATTCCACTTCTGGTTTCCTTCATCCTCTATTGCAAACTATATTTTTCTCAATCTATGCAATCATAAAAAAAAATTCTTTACAAAATATCACAAGCTTGGGGGGCCCCAGCCCCAGCCATACACATAGCTCCGCCGGTGCAGCTAGGAACATAGTGATGCCATCAGCACCAGTTTGATCCTAGCGTGGGAGAGAGAAGGGCCGCGCTACGCCGAAACATGCAAGCAACAACCAAGCTTCATATAGCTCTTTATTTTTCTGTCAACGAAAATACTTTTTTCACATCTTAAAAATCCTGAAAAAAGTATACGCATAGATATATCTTTGTAGTATACATGTATATAATTTCAGAAACATATATGTTAATACGTGATGTACACAAAAAAGATAAATACATGGATTAAAATAGGACTTTTTATTTTTGTGTTTAGCGGCGGTGCGTGACTCGATGCAGCCACTTATGAGCTCATCACACGCCAAAATGGGGGCGGACACCGCCGCAACACTATGCAGGGAGAACATGTACTAGCGCTGACAACCTCTAAGGAGAGCTGGTGATCAGGCATGTGTGAGTGTGATGCTACTATCCTAGGTAGCATGGTCAACAAGGATACCACTTCCACAAACTACCACCTCATCTCGAGATATGGCGACATCAGAACCGCTGGAGAGATAGCCCGACATTGTTGACGGTAGTTGTGTGAGATGTGGGGTGGAAACTACGGTTAGGGGTGAGCCCACAATTAGAGGAAGTATTGATGTTTCTAATGTCACCAAGACATGACCATCTACTGCCTAGTTGTTTATCTATATAAACTTCAGTCTATTAGATCGAATATCCACTACTTCAGTTGTGTGATCTTAGTATTTTGAATATCCACCTCAATATTTCATACTTTAGGAGAAGCAGCCCCAGGGAGTTCTTTCCTTCTTTTGGCCAAGTGATTTTGTTTCTTCATATGATCTTTCCATTCAAATGCCTTCTCGTTTGTGCAATTAGGATGATCCATGGAGTTTGAAAGCCGAGATAAGGGTTTTGTGTGTGACCTTTTGGATTTCGATCTTGGTGATCTTTGAATGTTATTCTAAACTATGTTCTAGTACTTATGAATTTAATACGATCTAGCCAATTATCCTTCAAGCTGGAAGGAGCCAC
This sequence comes from Hordeum marinum, assembly GCA_022496015.1. NCBI lineage: Eukaryota > Viridiplantae > Streptophyta > Magnoliopsida > Poales > Poaceae > Hordeum > Hordeum marinum. The sequence continues at coordinate 47,665,838 of CM039676.1, forward strand.
AGTTTTCTATTAGTGTTAAACTCATTCTCTTATTTTCTTCTTGGCTCCACTTTCTTGTTATGCACATCACCATTGGCATGGAAGCCGTGTGAAGGGGCGCAAAACAAATCATACCCCTTCTCAATTTGACCCTAGTACAATTTTTGAATTTTATTGTATAATCCCTATTTGACATTTGTTGTTTCTCTTTAATTACCTAGAGATCTAATGTCTTTCATTGACAAGTTCAAATGCTCTGGTGAACTTTGAGCACATGCAATACTCCTTCGTAGGGCCTGTTCGGATCAAAGGTGAGTATACCATAGGATTGGAGGGAAATAAAGGAAACGGAAAGGAATGGATATACAAAACAGATGAAAGAAAAACGTTGAATAACCCTCCAGAGTTGACGTTCGGTACACAGGAAAAATAACATAAGGAAATTGACTCAAGTGGGTCCCATATGTGATTTTCAAATGTTATAAAAGATCAACAATTGCTGTAATTCTTGTTTACGTGGGTCCACCTGCATAGATCAATCCAGCGTGGGTCCAACATGCATGCTTCAGCGGCTTTCTTTCTTTCACTTCATCGGGCATACGCGAAAACATGAGCGGAGACTGGATGTTTATTTTTCATGTAAAAACAGAGGTGGGACAAACTTTCTGGATGATACTTTAAGAGAGATTCCTACGTGCTGAACATGGTAGAAGGTGTCGATTCCTCGCGAACGCCTTTCCTTTGATTTTCCTCCGTTTTTTCCATTGTATCGAACAGAGCCTTAGTGTGTGGCTCATATGATCAAATCATGGATAGTCAAAAGAAAAGCAGCACTATGACATGGGGTTTGAGTGTTTTGATTCATTTTTTATTTCTACAATGGGAGCTGATTTATGGTTTCAGCGAATTTTGATGTGTGTCAATATATTCTATCTGTAATCATGAACGGTTTTATGTGAATTGGGTACACGGGTCACACTAATGTGCATCCAATCTTGATGGTAATTTAGTTTTTTAATAAATTTAAAAGTTCATGCTTCCAACTAAGACCAGCTCTGTTCTGCCCCCAAAAAAACTAAGACTACCAGCTCTGTTCCAGAGAACTATTTTCATGCTTCTTAGTTATGGAGCTTCTAAACTGTACTCCCTCCGTCTCACAATTGAAAAACAATCTTATATTGTGGGACCGAGGGAGTAACGAAGATGCTTCTTTAGTCTGCAGAATATGATAAGAATTAGATAAAAAAAATGTATGTCGGTGAACATGCATCCGCTTGTTGGCCACAATATTAGTTTGCTTCAACTTCAAATGTTATATGCTTCCATTACAAACATCCATCCCACTCTGAATTTTTGCTTCAAATATTGTAATTGTGTGCTTCTTTTATCGTACAAGCATGTAAGACCTTTTTTTAACATTTTGGTACAGAATGAGTACTATTTATCTTGTGATAACTAGCATCCATAAAGCACATTATACAGTCTATAATATATCCGATCGAACATTCACTCCTCAATTGAGTGGATATGTTGTACATTTAAGACCAATTGATTATGGCTTCGTTTATAGTAGTAGGTGAACACAAATATATCACTGGAATACATAAAGATACATGTAAGTGTAAGCAACATATAAGGGGCAGGTGATGGAGCAACCTGGCAAGTAATATTGCTACCCAAATCCATGAAGGATGCTCGAGTGGCTTCAGTCGCTAAGGTAGGTCTAGGAGACACCGGGAATAGTTATTTTACATCAATGTCCGGTAACTTCCCGCCTTGCCGTTTTGCCTTTCGAGGTTTACTTGATCACCTCTCTTGCAAATTGCAATACACCCCTTCTGGACAATAAATAGAAGGGCATTTTTGTCCTTCAAGATCTGATGAGATTGCTCGGCTTTTAGGCCTGGCATATGGACCGAGATTGATGCGTCCCAGCAAAAAGCGGTGATTTTCAGAATTTCCATCTGCCATATTCCTCCTATGAATCTCCTTACATGCAACAATAAAGTCAAGTTGTACGGGTGTGTGAAGAAGAGGGACCGGGAAGTGATTGTAAGGATAATCGTAGGAAAACTTATCGCAGTTATTTGGTTGATAACTAGAAGTGTTGCCCGCACAATTCGTGCTGCTTGATTAAAATTTTAGGATCTTTAATATTTGAGACCCTACATAAATGAGAAGTTAATCGTATGATCTATAAAATAGATTAGTTTATATTGTTGTTTTTATGCGCTCGGTTTTCGTGGTTTTGATTGTGCGCCGAGGAGTTTTTGGGAGTGTACTCTTGTAACACATTCCATTGAGAGGTATTGAGTGTTGTCTCTGCTACGGATGGGTTGGTTAGGTCAAGCTAACCACACAAGACTGAGGCTAATACTGTAATGCAAATCATATGTCTTAGCTATACATTGCTAGCGTCTTGTTCTTTTTCATATATATAGCATTCTCCTCCAACTTATTTCTTTATCCCTCATCGACTCAGATTTTATATTATGCCTGATAAATGCTAGAAAAGCCTAAAGTGTGATAAATTTCATGATATTTGAATCCGGCAGAGAGATAGAAGTGGTGATATGATGAAAGTTTGACAATTGGCTTTAGTGTTTTTCAGCTTAGCATATTTCATCGATGGAGAAAATTAGTTTTATTTGTTATTTAGTGTCTTACTACAATATAACGGTACAAAGCAATGTAAATTCTAGTAAAGAACTAAAGAACACGGAAATTTTCTCTGTAAACAATGTTCCGACTTCTTTCTCTGGAGAGGATTTGTGGCAGTAGGGATGGATTAACGAGCTGCTCCGCTTGTTAAGCTCGTGCTCGTTAAGGCTTGACTCGTTAAGCTTGTTAAGATTAACGAGCAGAAAGTCATGCTCGGCTCGTCTCGTTTGAAGCTCGTTAAGCTTGTGAGCGTGTTACGGTCTAAACGATGAGTGTGGAGATGCGGTTTTTAAGAAAGAAGATGGTGACTACAAAAGGTAATGCACTAATTTGTTTCCTCCTATGTAGGTTAGATTGAATAGATGGACTGACATGTTATGAAAACTTTGTCACGTAAGATAAAAATATGTGTTGTTCAATTACTAACGAGCTACTCGTGAAACTCGTTAGCTCGTTTGTTCAGCTCAGTAAGCTTAACGAGTTGAAATCATTTTTTTTAGAAAAGGAGGTTAAGACCCCCGTCCTCTGCATCAATCAATGCATACAATTATCTTTATTACTTATTCAACAAAGGTCTGACAAGAACATACATCAAGCCACCCGAAGCCTCCACTCACACCTACAAAACGCGATAATATGGTGTGCTCTCACTCCCCATATCTAAAACCGGTGTCGTCGCCAATCCATCCACATAACGTATCGAAACTAACAGCCGGTGCAGTAGACCTAACGAGCCGAACTATCAAGCGCTCATTAAGCTCGCGAGTTACAAGCTTTTGGTCCAGTCCTGGGGGCACCGAGTTCCGTGTCCATGCTTTTTTCTTGGCATTCGGTTTTCAAACTTTCATATATTTTGAATAAAAAGTTTAAATTAAATTATTTTTCATATTCATGTTTCTCATGTCGAGGGCTTTCGAATAAGATTCATTTCGAATATGTTTTTTCAAATTCTGAAAATAAATGTTAAAGTTTTAAATCTTGAAACTTAGTACGAGCAGCAAATAAAATCATGATTTTTTGCCTACAACCGACAAATAAAATGCTTTGAAATTTTATCTATTAAACCTAGTAAGAACGAGTGAGAAAATAGCAAGTTTCAGGTAAACAATTGTAAGTTTCAAATACTGAAATTTAAAATTTACTATGCTCTCATGCAGGATCCAACTACTTCACAAATCGAGAGAGAAGCGGGAGGCCGAACAGGACTTGCCAGGTGCGTACCTAAAAGTACGTTATATCGACTAGAGGGGGGGGTGAATAGGCGATTTTTACAAATTCATCACTTGAGGAATTTCAACTTTGAGGAATTTGAAATGTGATGAATAACTAGCAGCGGAATAAGTACTCAAGTACATGAGGAACATAGCGACAACATATTCATCATGATGAAATGAAACATGCACAGAGTACACGTAGCGTGATACAGGATACGTAGGTGAGGAACAGGGTAACTTGAAGAATTTAAGGTGAGGAAATTGTGAAGGTCTTTAGACAAATTCTTCAAACAGTAAAGTTCAATTTCATCAACAGTTATACGAGGAAATGAAAGGGTTGAGGAAATAGAACCAGGTAGCTTGATGAAGACAATGGTTTGATGACCCAGTTCCAATTGTTGTGACGGTCGTACGTTTGGTTTGGAGTGACCTGATATTTAAACCAGAGGACACACAGTCCCAGGACACACAGTCCTTATCGTATTCTCCTTGAGCTAAGGTCACACAGTCCTCGCCCAACACTCGTGGTAAGTCTTCAGGGTAGACTTCCAAAACCCTCACAAACTGGTCACCCGGCGGTCCACAATTTACTGCTGGATGCTCTAGACCAAGGTCACTTCGTGATCCCCAATTAACTGCAGGAGCACTAGACCATGACGCCTAACCGTCTCGAGGATGCTTAGTCCTCAAAGGTAACAAGCGTCGGTTCCACACAAGAATTCCTTCAGTGATGCTCAATCACTTTGGGTTTGGTGGTTTGGTTGTGAGTTTTTCCTCACTGATGATTTTCACTCAAAGTCCTCGGAGGATGGGTTGCTCTCAAATGACAAGTGTCAGTTCTTTCTCAGAGTTGCCAACCAACTAGTGGTTGTGGGGGTTGGCTATTTATAGTCAGGGTGCAACCTGACATGATAAGACATAAATGCTCCCAATGATATGACCGTTATGTGGATGAGAATAATTGGGGACAGCTGGCGCTAAGCACAGCAACGGTAGGAATTTCGAACTATGAAAGTCCTCAGCTTATCATGTTCCTCACTTGTAGGCAATTCGCACTGGCGAAATCCTAACTCCTCTGTCAGATCAATTTCCTTAGAGACTAGAAGATCATCGTCTCTGTCACTGAAGAATTTGTCTGAACCGTAAGAGATTTCCAAAGGCTTCACTCGAAGGATTGTGTAGGTTGAGGATTTTGGAGTTGAGCATGAGTTGGAAATTTTCCTTAGTATTACCTTGGCCCCCTTTAACAGTACGGTGTTTCCTATGACTCAAATAAAGGAAATGAAACTACGAAAACAAAAGTCTTCACACTTCATATTCCTCGTTCATATCTTCAAGGTCACACCAACTTCTTCATTTTCAAAGTCTTCACCAAAGTCTTCAGGAAGTCTTTAGCAAAGTCTTCACTTGAAGACATAAATTTTTAGGGGTCGATAATCTCCGAATATATCAAACTCCTCATCGACTTATAGAACCTGTGTACACTCACAAACACATTAGTGCCTTAACCTATAAGTCTTCAATACACCAAAATCACTAAGGGGCACTAGCTGCACTAACAATCTCCCCCTTTTTGGTGATTGATGATAAATAGGTTAAGTTTTCAACGGGGAGAAACATATGAAGTGAAAGTACAGAGTTTGAGGAATTTGATTGCAAGATATAGAAGAACTCCCGTGAAGATGTGCATAATTGAGGAATTTGCTTTGGACTGCAAATGCACATGGCAGGTTAAAATGTGGAGAAATCCCCCTATATCTTGTAATTCATACACACATTTGAACATATGATATGAAGAATTTGAAATGCATGAAGAAAATGGTGTCTGACGAAATTCAGCATGCATGCATTAAGGTATTTGAGGAAATAAACATGCGATGAAATAGTTTAAAAGTGTTAGACCACCATCGGACTTAAGTTTACAACTCAACCAACAAAAGTTTCAGAAGAGCGAGAGTTGTAACTTAAACAAAAATAGCCCATATAGAGAGACCCGCTTGAAGACTAACTCAAATTTTCTCCCCCTTTGTCATCGAAGACTAAAAGGGATGAAAAAGTGAGGACTAACGCCCCTTTGCAGAATTCCATCGTGTTGGTGAGGAAGGAGCGCCAACGTTGTCGGGATCGTTTGTCGATGAAGGGCCTGTCGCAGTGTCGTCAATGTCTTCATCGTCATCGCGCTCTCGAGATGAAGAATATGAACTTGTGACCATCAGAGGAACTTGGACTTTCTTGAATTTCTTCTAAGGACGACGAGCAAAGTCAGGATGTTCTTCAAGATCCAGCTCATCCAGTTCATCAGAAGACATGATGTGAGATATTACAGCCCAAGAGTGTTTCAGGTTTTCATGTGCATAATAGTGGTTCCTCTTGACAGTGTTTTGCGTCACAGTCATATTCTGCACAATGTAACCAAGTTGATGCTTCACCCACTTGTGATTTCGATCGACCTTCTGATGAAGACTTATTAGAAGTTCGCGATCAGTCATCACACGAGGGGCAGACTCTTGAGGTTTTTGAGCTGAGGCCTTTGCATCGAAGTCTTGAGTGGCAGTGTCATCATTTGTAGAGAAGGAGGCAGCTTTGCGAAACTGTCCGTCCAGTGGACGAGTTCCTTCATCAATAACAGACTTGCCTTTTCCTTCAACTGAAGAAATTGTACTTTTGATGACTTCAATGGGAGGCAGAAAGCCAAAGTGGTTCTGAAAGTCAGCCTTGAAGGGTACTGAGGTTTTTGCCCTGATGAATTTCATGATCCATGGTGCATAGGGCTTCTGTTCAAATGGAGCTACAACAGCACTGGCCAAAGTCTTCATGAAGAAGTCATGCAAGTTAATGGGAATTCCATGTATGATATTGAACATCATATTCTTCATGACTCCTTCAACTTCTTCTTCTTCAGAATTGTGGCCCTTCTGAGGACATAGCGTATTTGTGAGGATACGGTAGACAGTCCTTGGCACATACAGCAGATCCTTCACCAAGAAGATTGTGCGCTGAGGCTTTCCAGGAGGCAATGTCTTCATCAGCACTTGCATCAGCTGGTTTGGAAGTGGAGGTTCATCAAACAGCTTGTGGGCTTCATCTAAGGGAATTGGAACAGGGACACACTAAAGCAATTCAGAGGCTTGAGCGGTGAAGTGTGTTGTCCCTGTCATCCAATCCAATATCCAGGAGTTGATGTCTAAAGAATTGCCGCTGATATGCAACATGGCATAGAACTGAAGAATGAGTTCTTCATTCCAGTCACAGATGTCGACACAGAATGGAAGAATGTCTGCATCATGAAAAACTTGAAGCACCGGTGTGAATGTTGGAAGAGTTTCCATATCATCATGAAGAATCTGATGGTGCTCGAAGACTTTCTTCTTCTCATATAGAGCAGATGCATAGTAGTTGAGTTGTGTTGTAGTCCAGAATCTGTTGCGTCTAGCCCTAGCAGAGTCATATGGGTTTGGACCTGTGAAGAACATGTATTCATTGAAGAAATTGTTCTTCAGGAATTTGGGGCGAACGGTGCCTTTGAATGGCAGTCTTGGCTTTGGTTGAAGATTTGTTTTGATGCGCCCCTTGATCTCCGTTGGCATGGGAGGAACTTCAGACTGAGTAATTTGGAGGACAAGTTCCTCAACTGTGACGGGAGCATCATGTTCCTCAGTTGTTGCAGCTGGAATTTCTTCACTAACTTGAATATTCAGATTTGCAGATTCTTTAGGTATTTCTTCGGTCGGAGCAGGCGACTGAGGAATCAGCATCACAGGAGTTGTCATTGGTGAATTTGGGTGTGCAGATTCCCAATATTCATCATTGATGACTGGAGTAGTGTCACCAATGTCAACATCCTCATCAATTTCTTCTACACCAGCTTCCTTAGCAGTTAACTAAAGCTAGGGCGATGATACCTTGGGGGTTGAAGCAGTATCTTCAACAACAATTTCTTCATCAATCTGCTCTGTAGAAGCAGCAGAATGATTTTCGTCTTCTTCTGGGATGACATACTCCACCCCAAATGGCACAATAGCGTAGGCAAGTGCTGAGGAAATTGGAGTTGCATCAATTGGTCTTGTTGAAGAACTTGGCAAAGTCTTCAACTTCTTCAAAGTTGGGGCTTCTAAAGTTGATGCTTTTCTTTTGAGGGTCTTTTCCTTAGCAGTGTCAGTTTCTTCAGGAACGACTGATGCAGCCGCCCTGGTGGGTTCAGTTTCTTCAGGCACAGCAGAATCTTTAGCTGGTCGTTCAGTTTCTTCAGGCGCAGCAGAATCTTTAGCTAGTCGTTCAGTTTCTTCAGACGCAACAGAATCTTTAGCTGGCCATTCAGTTTCTTCAGGCACAACAATGGAGGTTGTCGTGGCATGATCATCAGTGGTCTGAGTTTCCTTCAGTAGCACTGGCAGTGGCTTCTGGTGCAGAAGCATTTTCAACAGCAGTTTCATCAGGCTAAGTAGTTTCATCAGCAGCCTGAGGAATTTCATCTGCAGTTTGAGGAGTTTCATCAGACTGAGGCTTTTGTGGTTGCGATCGAGCTACAACCCTAGAGTTATGATCCTTCACTACAGCTTGAGCAGCCCTGACAAATTTGACCTTTGTTCCTTTCCATTCTGCATCATACCTCTCTTGATCCCCAGAGAGAGTATGAATCTCAGACTGAACTATGACTAGCTGTTTTGGAGTCAAGTTCATCACATTATCTCGCAGAAACTTTTTTTTGCGAGCTCTGTTCCTCCTTGCTCTCCGAGCCTATTCTCTCTTCCACTTTTCTTCAGAGATGAAGTGGGTGAGGACATGATCCACTCCAAAAGGCAGTTTTAGTGAAGAAAGTGGGGTGCTTGGGTCTTCATACCATATATCGATGAAATTGAGGATCATCTTGGGATCCAGCATGAGAGGAACAGAACTGCCCTTTGCTATAGCAGCCCTTTGCTGACTTTGCCTGATGATTTCTTCCAATTCCTCATCATCAGCTTCATCATCATCATCATTATCACCACCCTCTGAAGAACCTGAGGGTATTGTCACCACAACCTTGCTTGTGTGAGGACTTGGTCTTTGACCTCGTCCAGCAGTTTTCTTCAGCTTCAACGCAGAAGGGCTAGTTGAAGACTTTGCTGTGGTAGAGGGACTTGTCATGATCTTTGGAACTCTGGAGAAACCTTCAGTCCTTTTGCATGTTGCCAGATGCACTGGGGTTGAGGACTTTGTAGCTGTCATAGAAGACTGAGCAGCAACTGTTCCAGGAGTAGAAGACTTTGTTGGCCGAGGCCTTTGACCTTGAGGAATCTGCAATGAAGGTTTTGAGATTCAAGAACTTGTCTTCACTGCAGATTTCTTCATCTTGATTTTCTTCGGAGCACTTGCAGAGGCTCCGGCAGAGACAGTAGCAGCAGAATCCTCATTAAATTTCTTCACAACCTCTTTGGCTTTCCTCGCCAGCTTGGCTTGCTGCTTCTCCCACGGATGAGGAAAGTCCTCACCAGTCTTGAGGCTTGTGGGATCAGCGATTTGATTCTGAGCTAGAGGATGCCTGCTGCAAGGTGGTTTCACTGCAATTTCATCATGTACTTTGGGGTTACATAACGATATTGTTGGGGAACGTCGCATGGGAAACAAAAATTTTCCTACGCACACGCAAACCTATCCATGGTGATGAGCATCTACGAGAGGGAGAGTGGATCTACATACCCTTGTAGATCGCTAAGCGGGAAGCGTTAAGAAACGCGGTTGGTGTAGTCGAACATCTTCGCGATCCAAATCGCGGAGCGTCCCGCGATCTCATCACGATCCGTCCCGCGATCCCATCACGATCCGTCCCATGAACTCATCACGATCCGTCACGCGATCTCATCACGATCCATCTCACGATCTTGATCACGATCTATCCCGCGAACTCATCACGATCCGTTCCGTGATCACATCACGAACCGTCTCGCGATCTCGATCACGGGCCTTCCGATCTAGCGCCGAACGAACGGCACCTCCGCGTTCAGCACACGTGCAGCTTGATGACGATCTCCACCGTCTTGATCCAGCAAGAGGAGGTGGAGAGGAGAGAGAGTTCACCGGCAGCGTGACGGCGCTCCGGTGATGGTGGTGGAGCAATTCCGGCAGGGCTTCGCCTAAGCGCTGTAGAAAACCGATCTAGAGGAGAAACTATGCACCGGTGGAACGGGTAGCACGTGGCCGGAAATTCTGTCCAAAAACCACCCAATCCACTAGTATATATAGGAGGAGAGGAGAGGAGAGGCAGCCAAGGCCTTTGGGTCGGCCGAAATAGGAGGTGGGAGCAATCCTACTTCACCTCCAATCCTAGTTGGAGTAGGATTGCCTCCTATTGGCTGATTTTCCACTTTTTGCTTTAGGACTTTCTCTCCTGCGCCATGGGTCTTTGTGGCTGTTTTCCCAGCCCACTAAGGGCTGGTTATTATTCTCCCACAGACCATGGACCTCTTGGGGTCGAAATACCCCTCCCGGAGGTCCTCCGGTACACTACCGGCACTCCCGGTACACTACCGATACTCCCAGTACACTACCGATGAGCCCGAAACTTTTCCGGAAACCAAACTGGGACTTCCTATATATGAATCTTTACCTCCGGACCATTCCGGAGCTCCTCGTGACGTCCGGGATCTCATCCGGGACTCCGAACAACCTTCGGTCACCACCATACATAACTCTACACTACCGAAACGTCACCGAACCTTAAGTGTGCAGACCCTGCGGGTTCGAGAACTATGTAGACATGACCGAGACACCTCTACGGTCAATAACCAATGGCGGGACCTGGACGTCCACATTGGTTCCTACATATTCTACGAAGATCTTTATCGGTCGAACCTCTATGTCAAGGATTCAGTTAATCCCGTATATCGTTCCCTTTGTTCTTCGGTATGTTACTTGCCCGAGATTCGATCGTCGGTATCTCCATACCTAGTTCAACCTCGTTACCGGCAAGTCTCTTTACTCGTTACTAATACAAGATCCCGCAACTAACAATTAGTCACATTGCTTGCAAGGCTTATTGTGATGTTGCGTTACCGAGTGGGCCCCGAGATACCTCTCCGTTACACGGAGTAACAAATCCCAGTCTCGATCCATGCCAACTCAACAGACACCATCGGAGATACCTGTAGAGCACCTTTATAGTCACCCAGTTACATTGCGACGTTTGATACACACAAGGCACTCCTCCGATATCCGTGAGTTGCATGATCTCATGGTCATAGGAACATATACTTGACATGCAGAAAACAGTAGCAATAAACTCACACGATCATATGCTATGTTTGTAGTTTGGGTCTTATCCATCACATCATTCTCCTAATGATGTGATCCCGTTATCAAATGACATCTCATGTCCATGGCTAGGAAACCTTAACCATCCTTTGATCAACGAGCTAGTCCATTAGAGGCATACTAGGGACATGGTTTTGTCTATGTATCCACACATGCATTTAAGTCTCCGATCAATACAATTATAGCATGGATAATAAATGATTATCATGAACAAGGAAATATGATAATAACTAATTTATTATTGCCTCTAGGGCATATTTCCAACAGTCTCCCACTTGCACTAGAGTCAATAATCTAGTTCACATCACCATGTGATTCGCATTGTTATGAATCTAACACCCAATGAGTTCTGGAGCTCGATCATGCTTTGCATGTGAGAGAGGTCTTATAGTCAACGGGTCTGCGATATTCAGATCCGTGTGTACTTTGCATATCTCTATGTCAAACCGTAAACACTGCTACCACACTCCACTTGGTACTATCTCCAAATGGCTGCTCCACTATACGTATCCAGATTGCTACTACTAGTCATCCGGATAGGTGTTAAAGCTTGCATCGACGTAACTCTTTACGACAAACTCTTTATCACCTCCATAATCAAGAAACATTTCCTTAGTCCTCTGGTTACTAAGGATAATTCCGACCGCTGTCCAGTGATCCACTCCTGGACCACTCTTGTACCCCTTGACAGACTCATGGCAAGGCACACATAGGTGCGGTACACAACATGGCATAATATAGAGCCTATGGCTAAGGCATAGGGGACGACGTTCGTCCTTTCTCTTTCTTCTGCCGTTGTCGAGCTTTGAGTCTCACTCAACTTCACACCTTACAAATCAGACGAGAACTATTTCTCTGGCTGATCCATTTTGAACTCTTTCAAAATCTTGTGAAGGTATGCACTCATTGAAAGTCTCATCAAGCATCTTGATCTATCTCTATAGATTTTGATGCTCAAACATTAGGTAGCTTTATCCAGGTCTTCCTTTGAAAATCACTTTCCAAATAACCGTTTTATGCTTTCCAGAAACTCTACATTATTTCTGAACAACAATATGTCATCCACATATACTTATCAGAAATTCTATAGTGCTCCCACTCACTTTATTGCAAATACAAGTTTCTCATAAACTTTGTATAAACATCAAAACTTTGATCACCTCATCAAAGCGTATATTGCAACTCCGAGATGCTTGCTTCAGTCCATGGAAGGATCACCGAAGCTTGCACACCTTTTAGCATCCTTAGGCCTGACAAAACCTTCTGGTTGTATCACATACAACCTTTCCTCAAGTAAACCATTAAGGAAACGATGTTTTGACATCCATCTGCCAGATTTCATAATTGAAAACACAGCAACTGCTAACATAAGTCCAACAGACTTTTAGCATCGCTACGAGTGAGAAAGTCTCATCGTAGTCAACTCCTTGAACTTGTCACAAACATCTTTGCAACAAGTCGAGCTTTACAACTAGTGACATTCACCATCAGTGTCTGTCTTCATTTTAAAGATCCATTTGTACTCAACGACCTGCCGTCCAACGAGCAAGTCTACCAAAGTCTACACTTGGTTTTAATACATGGATCCTATCTCGGATTTCATGGCTTCCAACCATTTGTCGGAATCCGGGCCCATCATCGCTTCTCCATAGCTCGTAGGTTCATCGTTGTCCAACAACATGACCTCCAAGACAGAGTTGTCGTACCGCTCTGGAGCAGTACACATCCTTGTCGACCTAAGAAGTTCGATAGTAACTTGATCCTGAAGCTTCATGATCATCATCATTAACTTCCTCTTCAACTAACGTAGGCTTCATAGAAACATCTTTCTGCGCTGCGCTACTCTCTGGTTGAACAAAGGTTTAACAACGTCATCAAGTTCTATCTTCCTCCCACTCAATCCTTTCGAGAGAAACTTTTTCTCGAGAAAGGACCCAGTTCTAGCAACAAACACTTTGCACTCGGATCTGAGATAGAAGTCATACCCATCTGTTCTTAGGGTATTCTATGAAGATACATTTGTCTGCTTTGGGTTCTAGCTTATTATGTGAAAACATTTTCCACACAAGCATCGCAGCCCCAAACATTAAGAAATGACAGCTTAGGTTTCTATCAAACCATAATTCACACGGTGTCATCTCAACAGATTTAGATGATGCCCTATTTAAAGTGAATGTAGTTGTCTCTAATGCATAACCCCAAAAATTATAGTAGTAAAATGATAAGAGACATCACAGTATGCACTATATCAATAGAGCATGACTATGATGTTCGGACACACCATCACACCATGGTGTTCCAGGTGGCGTTAGCTGTGAAACAAATTTCACGTTGTCTTAAGTTGTATGCCAAACTCGTAACTCAGATATTCACCTCCACGATCATATCGCGGTCATTTTTATCTTCTTGTCACGATGATCTTTAAACTTCACTCTGAATTTGCTTGAACCTTTCAAACGATTCAGACTTGTGTTTCATTAAGTAAATATACACTATATCTACTCAAATCATCAGTGAAGGTAAGAAAATAACGATATCCACTGCACGCTACAAGACTCACTAGATTGCATACATCAACACGTATCATTTCCAATGAATCACATGCCCGCTCCATCCAACGGGGTCCTTTAGTCATCTTGCCCAAGAGGCATGGTTCGCATGTCTCAACCGATTCGAAATCGAATGAGTCCAAATATCCATCAGCATGGAGTTTCTACATGTGCTTTATACCAATATGACATTTAGCGGCAGTGCCACAAGTATGTGGTACTATCATTATTAACTTTGTATCTTTTGACATCAATGTTATGAACATGTGTACTACTACGATCAAGATTTCAACAAACCATTCTCACTGGGTGCATGACCATTGAAGGTATTATTCATGTAACCAGAATAACTATTATTCTCTGACTTAAATGAATAACCGTATTGCAACAAACATGATCTAATCATGTTCATGCTCAACGCAAAACACCAAATAACATTTATTTAGGTTCGTCACTAATCCTGAAGGTAGAGAGAGCGTGCGATGTTGATCACATCAACCTTGGAAACATTTCCAACACACATCGTCACCTCACCCTTAGCTAGTTCTCCGTTTATTCCGTAGCTTTTATTTCGAGTTACTAACATTTAGCAACCGAACCGGTATCCAATACCCAGGTGCTACTAGGAGTACTAGCAAGGTACACATCAATAACTCGTATATCAAATATACTTTTGTCGATGTTGCCAGCCTTCTTATCTACCAAGTATCTAGGGTTGTTCCGCTTCAGCGACCTATCACCTCATAATAGAAGCACTTAGTCTCGGGTTTGAGTTCAACTTTGGGTTGCTTCACTGGAGCAGCAACTGACTTGCTATCCATGAAGTTTCCCTCCTTGCTCTTGCCCTTTTCGAAACTAGTGGTTTGATTAACCATCAACACTTGACGCTCCTTCTTGATTTCTACCTTCGCGGTGTCAAACATCGCGAACAGCTCAGGGATCAATACTTCTATCCCTGGTGCATTATAGTTCATCACTAAGTTCTAGTAGCTTTAGTGACAGTGACTTGGAGAACTATATCAATCACTATCTTATCTGGAAGATCAACTCCCACTTGATTCAAGCGACTATAGTACCCAGACAATCTGAGTACATGCTCAACGATTGAGCTATTCTCCTTCATCTTACAAGCAAAGAATCTTGTTGGAGATCTCATATCTCGCAACAAAGGCACGAGCCTGAGATCACAATCTCTTCTCCTAGAACATCTCATATGCTCCGTGACGTTCAAAACGTTTTGGAGCCTCAATTCTAAGCCGTAATGCATGACACACTAAACTATCAAGTAGTCATCGAAACATGCCTGTTAGATGTTCACAACATCTATAGACGACGCTAGAGGGGGTGGCGCACCGAGCGGTGCATTAAGGACATAAGCCTTCTGTGCAGCAATGAGGACAATCCTCAGATCACGGACCCAGTCCGCAATTTTGCTACCAACATCTTTCAATTCTATTTCTCTAGGAACATATAAAAATACAAGGGAGCTACAGCGCGAGCTAGTAATCTACAACATAATTTGCAAAGACACTTTGACTATGTTCATGATAATGAGTTCAATTAATCATATTACTTAAGAACTCCCACTCAAATTGACATCCCTCCGATCATTCGAGTGATACATGATCCAAATTCACCAACTCAAGTCCGATCATCACGTGAGTTGAGGTGGCTGCAATGGTGAACATCATTATGTTGATCATATCTACTATATGACTCATGTTCGACCTTTCGGTCTCTCGTGTTCCGAGGCCATGTCTATACATGCTAGGCTCGTCAAGTTTAACCCGAGTGTTCTGCGCGTGCAAATCTGGCTTGCACCCGTTGTATGTGAACGTAGAGTCTATCACACCCGATCATCACGTGGTGTCTCAACACGACGAACTTTAGCAACGGTGCACACTCGGGGAGAACACAGTTCATCTTGAAATTCAAGTGAGGGATCACCTTATAATGCTACCGCCGTACTAAGCAAAACAAGGTGCATAAAAGGATTAACATCTCATGCAATTCATAAGTGACATGATATGGCCATGAACTTGTGTTTAAGATCTCCATCTTCGAAACACCGGCATGATCTCCATCGTCACCGGCACAACACCATGATCTCCATCAATGTGTTGCCATTGGGGTTGTCACGCCCTGCATGCTTCTACTACTATTGCTACCGTAGCGATAAAGTAAAGCATTACATAGCGCTTAATGATTGACACGCGGGTCATACAATAATTAAAGACAACCCTATGGCTCCTGCCGGTTGCCGTACTCATCGACATGCAAGTCGTGATAATCTATACATCACATGATCATCTCATACATCACATATATCTCATCATGTAATTGGCCATATCACATCACAACATACCCTGCAAAAACAAGTTAGACGTCCTCTAATTGTTGTTGCATATTTTACGTGGCTGCTATGGGTATCTAGCAAGAACGATTCTCACCTACGCATAAACCACAACGGTGATACACTAGTTTGCTTTTCAACCTTCTCAAGGACCGCCTTTGTCGAGTCCGATCCAACTAAAGTGAGAGAAACTGTCACCCGCAAGCCATCTAGGCAACAAGTTGCGTCGAGGGAACCGGTCTCTCGTAAGCGTACGAGTAATGTTGGTCCGGGCCGCTTCATCTCACAATCCCGCTGAACAAAAATACGACCAAGGGAGGAAGCAATCTAAGCATCAACGCCCACAAACCTTTTGTGTTCTACTCGAGATCTCATCGAACCATCAACCTAGCTCATGATGCCACTGTTGGGGAACGTCGCATGAGAAACAAAAATTTTCCTACGCACACGCAAACCTATCCATGGTGATGAGCATCTACGAGAGGGAGAGTGGATCTACATACCCTTGTAGATCGCTAAGCGGGAAGCGTTAAGAAACGCGGTTGGTGTAGTCGAACATCTTCGCGATCCAAATCGCGGAGCGTCCCGCGATCTCATCACGATCCGTCCCGCGATCCCATCACGATCCGTCCCGTGAACTCATCACGATCCGTCCCGCGATCTCATCACGATCCATCTCACGATCTTGATCATGATCTATCCCGCGAACTCATCACGATCCGTTCCGTGATCACATCACGAACCGTCTCGCGATCTCGATCACGGGCCTTCCGATCTAGCGCCGAACGAACGGCACCTCCGCGTTCAGCACACGTGCAGCTTGATGACGATCTCCACCGTCTTGATCCAGGAAGAGGAGGTGGAGAGGAGATAGAGTTCACCGGCAGCGTGACGGCGCTCCGGTGATGGTGGTGGAGCAATTCCGGCAGGGCTTCGCCTAAGCGCTGCAGAAAACCGATCTAGAGGAGAAACTATGCACCGGTGGAACGGGTAGCACGTGGCCGGAAATTCTGTCCAAAAACCACCCAATCCACTAGTATATATATGAGGAGAGGAGAGGAGAGGCAGACAAGGCCTTTGGGTCGGCCGAAATAGGAGGTGGGAGCAATCCTACTTCACCTCCAATCCTAGTTGGAGTAGGATTGCCTCCTATTGGCTGATTTTCCACTTTTTGCTTTAGGACTTTCTCTCCTGCGCCATGGGCCTTTGTGGCTGTTTTCCCAGCCCACTAAGGGCTGGTTATTATTCTCCCACAGCCAATGGACCTCTTGGGGTCGAAATACCCCTCCCGGAGGTCCTCCGGTACACTACCGGCACTCCCGGTACACTACCGATACTCCCGGTACACTACCGATGAGCCCGAAACTTTTCCGGAAACCAAACTGGGACTTCCTATATCTGAATCTTTACCTCCGGACCATTCCGGAGCTCCTCGTGACGTCCGGGATCTCATCCGGGACTCCGAACAACCTTCGGTCACCACCATACATAACTCTACACTACCGAAACGTCACCGAACCTTAAGTGTGCAGACCCTGCGGGTTCGAGAACTATGTAGACATGACCGAGACACCTCTACGGTCAATAAACAATGGCGGGACCTGGACGTCCACATTGGTTCCTACATATTCTACGAAGATCTTTATCGGTCGAACCTCTATGTCAAGGATTCAGTTAATCCCGTATATCGTTCCCTTTGTTCTTCGGTATGTTACTTGCCCGAGATTCGATCGTCGGTATCTCCATACCTAGTTCAACCTCGTTACCAGCAAGTCTCTTTACTTGTTCCGTAATACAAGATCCCGCAACTAACAATTAGTCACATTGCTTGCAAGGCTTATTGTGATGTTGCATTACCGAGTGGGCCCCGAGATACCTCTCCGTTACACGGAGTAACAAATCCCAGTCTCGATCCATGCCAATTCAAAAGACACCATCGGAGATACCTGTAGAGCACCTTTATAGTCACCCAGTTACGTTGCGACGTTTGATACACACAAGGCACTCCTCCGATATCCGTGAGTTGCATGATCTCATGGTCATAGGAACATATACTTGACATGCAGAAAACAGTAGCAATAAACTCACACGATCATATGCTATGTTTGTAGTTTGGGTCTTATCCATCACATCATTCTCCTAATGATGTGATCCCGTTATCAAATGACATCTCATGTCCATGGCTAGGAAACCTTAACCATCCTTTGATCAACGAGCTAGTCCATTAGAGGCATACTAGGGACATGGTTTTGTCTATGTATCCACACATGCATTTAAGTCTCCGATCAATACAATTATAGCATGGATAATAAACGATTATCATGAACAAGGAAATATGATAATAACTAATTTATTATTGCCTCTAGGGCATATTTCCAACAGATATTCCCTCCATTCCTTTGCCCATCTCCTCTCAATTTTCTGTAGAAGAATTTTTCTCTGCTTGGTCGTTTCTTTGCCATGAGTTTCTTCATTGGGTGTGCAGTATTCCTTATACAACTCATCTGGAATCTCAAAGGCAGTGTGCACATCTGGCTTCTTTCCACCTTTCTGAGGTTTCTTTCCGTCAACCATTTTCTTCACTTGAGGAATTTGAACTCTTGAGGACTTTGAAGAAGTACATAGTTTTTCCTCAAGGAGCGCTGCAAATGAGTTAAGTTGATGAGAACCTAGTGATTCATCAGCGGACATGTTGCACCTGTAAACAAAGTATAGGTGCGAGGAATTTGAAGAGGTCATATGCGTTCTCAGAAATTTTTCTAAATAAAATAGGTGAGAGGAATTTGACCATGGGTGTCTTGAGGAATTTCACTAAGTGTTCTTTGTCTCAGGTTCCAGAGTTGTGCAAATTTTGAGGATTCACACAACTGAGGAATCTTGAAGAAAATCGTTACTTAGGGAAAAACATCAAGAATGTGAAGATGTAAGGTGCTTTTAGAATAAGGTTCATGAAGAATAAACACCTTTTGAGGAATATGAGGAGCATTTGAGGATCAAACAGGGGCAGTAAAAATAAATTTTATTTACCCTGGTGAAGAACACGACGAACAAGAGATGAGATTGGGAGGTTCGTCCGTTCAGATCTCCCACACCCTAGCTTGGCACATGGAGACAGCTACAACGGCGGCGGGATGAGGACTTCCACGGCCGATGCGAGTACGACGATGACGAGGTCGAGGAAGTGAAGCTCTTCCTCACCGACGACGATGACTTTAGCGGCGGCGCTAGGTTGGAGCTCGGGAGAGGGATGAGATGAGGAGTAACCGAGCATAGTTGAAGGGGAGGGGGTATTTATAGAGGGAGTGAAAACCAATCTGCCCGAAGATTTTGGACAAGATTGCCCCTGACCCTTGCTCTCCACGCGACAAGTGTCACCCACGTACTTAGTGAACTAGGCGATAGTGGGGAATCGTGGGTTATCCAGGCGCGGGAATCAGAACCGTTTGAGCGGGAACCGCTGAAGATAGTGAAAATTTCAAATCTTCTGTTCGCAAATTCTTCAGCTGTCAAGGACACAGTTAAGACTTTGAATGAGTTTCAAAGTAGAACGCATATGAAGAATTTGTGAACAGACTGGGTTGAGTTTAGCATAGAGGGGGAAAGGGTCCGATCACATTCACTTAGATGAAAATCAAGTTGAAGAATTAGCAATAAGTGAATGCTGTTGAGGACATTGAAAACTCAAATATATATGTAGTCAATGAAGAACATGAGTTTCAAAGTTTGAAGAATTTGAAAAGTTGAGGAATTTGAAAAGTTGAGGAATTTGCAAATTTGAGGAATTTGATAATTTGAAGAATTTGCAAAAATGACGAAAAACTCAATCTTGAAGAATTTCAACTTTAGTTGGTGGCATGACCCACCGTATAAGAATGATGATTTCAGACACCGCGCACAATTGTCGTAGGGTTTTGAGAATCAAATTCTTCATTAATTTCTTCACACTTGGAGGGTTATTATTTATTGATTGAAGGAAAACGTTACTTCGTGTGTTGCACATCTAAGTCATCAATTTTGCATGAGTGTTAGGATGTGTGTCCTTTTTCAAAGAACATTCGAAGATTCTAAGATATTTAGCTCACACCGCAACTTGCAAAATCTCTTTTCATCCAAGGGTTTTGTGAAGATATCGGCCAGTTGTTCTTTAGTGGGAATATGGTCGATGAAGATGTCGCCCTTGAGTACATGATCTCGAAGAAAGTGATGACGAATCTGGATGTGCTTGGTCTTGGAGTGTTGAACTGGGTTGTATGCAATCTTGATGGCACTCTCATTGTCGCGGTAGAGAGGCACATTGTTCAACTTGATGTCGTAGTCCTTGAGGGTTTGCTTCATCCATAGTAACTGAGCGCAACATGAACCGGCAGCAATGTACTCAACTTCAGCAGTAAAGAGTGAAACATGGTTCTGCTTCTTCAAGGACCAACAGACTAAGGATCGTCCGAGGAAATGACATGTGCCTAAGGTTGACTTGCGATCCATACGATCTCCAGCATAGTCAGCATCAGAGTATTCGACGAGGTGAAGATTTGAGCCCTTGGGATACCATAATCCAAGTGTTGGTGTGTGAGCTAAGTATCGAAGAATATGTTTCACAGCCTTATGGTGTGATTCCTTCGGTGTTGCTTGGAATTAGGCACACATGAAAACATTTAGCATAATATCAAGCCTAGATGCACATAGATACAATAATAAACTAATCATGGAGTGGTATACCTTCTGATCGAAATCTTTACCATTTTCATCAGTGCAGAGGTGGCCTTTTGAAGGCATTGGAGTTTTGACGCCTTTGCAATCTTGCATGTCGAATTTCCTCAGAACATCTTTGAGGTATTTCTCTTGAGAGATGAAGATGCCGTTGTCTTGTTGACGAATTTGAAGACCTAAGAAGAATTTCAACTCTCCCATCATAGACATTTGATATTCTTCACTCATCGTATAGGCAAATTCATCACTGTAACATTTGTCAGTATAGCCAAAGATAATATCATCCACATATATTTGGCATATGAACAGTTCATTATCATAGGATTTTTTTAAAAGAGTGGGGTCGAGTGAACCGGGTTTGAAGCCTTTCTTCATGAGGAATTCCTTCAGAGTGGCGTACCACTCCCGAGGGGCCTGCTTGAGGCCATAGAGGGCCTTGTTTAGTCCGAAGACTTTGTCAGGATGCTTAGGGTCTTCAAAACCTGGGGGTTGAGCAACATATACTTCTTCCTCAAGCTTACCATTGAGGAATGCACTTTTCACATCCATTTGATATAAGATGATATTATGATGGTTAGCGTAAGCAAGTAATATGCGAATAGCTTCAAGTCTTGCAACAGGTGCAAATGTTTCATCAAAGTCAATTCCTTCAACCTGTGTGTAGCCTTGAGCTACAAGTCGAGCCTTATTCCTCACCACAAGGCCATTTTCATCTTGCTTGTTGCGGTAGATCCACTTGGTACCTATGATGTTATGTTTACGAGGATCTGGTCGCTTGACAAGTTCCCACACATTGTTGAGCTTGAATTGATGCAATTCCTCTTGCATAGCATGAATCCACTCAGGCTCCTTGAATGCTTCATCAACTTTGGTGGGCTCTATGATAGAGACAAAGACAAAGTGCCCACGAAAGTTAGTTAAATGTGAAGCTTTTTAGTGAGTGAGGGGACCTGGTGCATTGATGTCATCGATGATTTTGTCAATCTGTACTTCATTTGCAACTCTAGGATGAGCAGGTTGACGTGGCCGAGGATTTTCATCAGCACCATTTTCTTCAGGTGTATCAGCATGAGTGTCTTCATTCGTTGGAGTGACTTCCTCAGTGGGTATGATATCTTCAGTTGCCTTCATCTTGATGGATTCCTCAGGAGACTGTTCATCTAACACAGAAGGCAGGTGCTCTCTTTGCGAGCCATCAGTTTCATCAAACCGCACATCTACAGTTTCAACAACCTTGTGATGATAGGTGTTGAAGACTTTGTAGGTGTGCGAGTCCTTTCCGTAACCAAGCATAAAACCTTCATGTGCTTTCGGTGCAAACTTAGAATTATGGTGAGGATCTCTAATCCAACATTTTGCACCGAAGACTTTAAGATAACTTACATTGGGTTTCTTGCCATTCATAAGTTCATATGAAGTCTTCTTGAAGAATTTGTGAAGATATACCCTGTTGATGATGTGGCATGCAGTATCAATTGCCTCAGGCCAGAAGCGACGAGGAGTCTTGTATTCATCAAGCATGGTGCGAGCCATCTCAACGAGAGTCCTGTTCTTGCGCTCCACGATGCCATTCTGTTGAGGAGTATAAGGGGCAGATAACTCATGAGTAATACCAAGTTCATCAAGATTAGTGTTCTTGAATTCAGTCACATTATCACTCCTAATATGCTTGATCTTGACGCCGAAGTTGGTGGAGGCCCTTGAAGCAAATTGTCTGAAGACATCCTGCACTTCGTTTTTGTACAGAATAATATGCACCCAAGTATAACGAGAGTAATCATCAACAATGACAAAGCCATACAAACTTGAAGAATTTGTTAGTATGGAGTAATGAGTGGGGCCAAAGAGATCCATGTGAAGCAATTCAAAGGGTCGTGTCGTGGTCATGATTGTCTTCGAGGGATGCTTGGATCTGGTCATCTTCCCAGATTCACATGCACCGTAGAGATGGTCCTTGAGGAATTTGACACCCTCGATGCCAATGACGTGCTTTTTCTTCACGAGCGTGTGCAAGTTCCTCATACCCGCATGTCCAAGTCGTCGATGCCACAACCAGCCTTCTGAAGACTTTGCAAGTAAGTAAGTGGTAGGTTGAGGACCTATAGAGAAATCAACAATATACAAGTCTCCTCTCCTAAAGCCTTCGAAGACTTTGGAATTGTCAGATTCCATGATGACAAGACAACGATATTTTCCAAATACGACGACCATATCAAGATCACAAAGCATTGACACAGACATAAGGTTGAACCCAAGGGATTCAACAAGCATCACCTTATCCATGGTTCAGTCCTTTGAGATAGCAACCTTACCAAGTCCCAATACCTTGCTTTTTTCCTTTGTCTGCGTAGGTGATATGCTTCATAGGAGATGGAGTGGGTGGCAAATTCATCAGTAGATTCTTGTCACCCGTCATGTGGTTTGTGCATCTACTATCGATGACCCACTCAGTAGCTTTTGGAGTATCATCCTGCAGATGAATTAGTACAACTTACGAACTCATATGCTTCAGAGTGAAGAATATGACATCAATTTCATCAGATAGGATTTCATCACACAACATAGTAAGAAAGCAGTGTGAGGACGTGAGAAATGAGGAATTCATTTCATCATGGTTAGCTTGCGTCCTTTCAAGCAATTTCTCAGGTCTCTAGCAAGTTCATCATATGTCCAGTTTCATCTGGAGACCTGACCCTGCATAAGAAATTAGTTCAATTTCTTCACCACCCACATCTGGAGGGGTGGCAAAGAGTTAATCATTCTGCAAGCACTATGTGAGAAAGGAGGCATTGAAGCAAGTGCGCTTCGTTTCACAGGACGAGGATTAGAGTACTCAAATGAATAAGCAGAGAAATTCTTCGAGGACTTATGAACATAATGGTTTGAAGAATAATGCACATATTCATAACTCTTAGATTTTTCCTGTGAAACAGAAGTATTAGCATGAGAATGATATTTTTGACCATTTGAGGAATTTGGTCCAAGTGAGGACTTTGATCTGGGGTTCCTATTCTTCATGAGTGGTGTTGTGAGGACATTCACTTGAAGATTTTGAAGATAGCTCTTGGGAACCTAGATTTTCTTCATAGGAGAGTCATTGCTGCAGTTAGTTCCAACAAATCTAGCAAATACTTCACCTTTCTGATTTTTGAAGAATTTGTAGTTTGAGTCAAGTGACTCATCAGAGAAATATGAAGTTTCACACGTAAAGTCATATAAAGTGGATGGATCTATAAGAGGTCCTTTCACAGCAACCCATGAGGTTTTGGGGTACTGCTCAGGTGTCCAGTAGGATCCATCAGCGTTGAGTTTCCTCACAAAGGGAATACCCTCTTTTCTAGGGTTCCTGTTCAGAATCTGCTTTTTGAGGACATCGCATAGGGTTTGATGCCCTTTGAGACTTTTGTATATGCCCGTCACATACAATTCCTTCAACCCTGCATTGTCATCAGTGATACTTGTGGTATCCTCAGATGAGGAATTTGAGACCACAAGAATAGTTGAAGAATTTGCAACAATAGAAGCATTTGAACATTCAGGTGAAGAATAAGCACTTCACGTTCGATGCATTTTAAACAAGGTGGAACAAATTCTTCCTGAGCGGTACTGATCTATTGAGCTAGTAAGGAATCGTTTTCCCTTTGGAGATCCTCATGTGACACCCTCAGTTTCTCAAGATCTTGCTTTCTTTGAAGAAATTTATAAGAAAGCTTCTCATGATCGGCTAAGAGGTCGTTATGATGACTCTGAAGGTTATCATACTTTGTCTGAAGACTTTTGAGATCGTCAGACATAGTTTGAGTCCGATCCACTTCATAGTTCAACAACTCATCGCTTTTGTCTAGCATTTTCTGAAGCTTTTCAAGTGCACTTTGTTGCTTAGTGGCAATTTTAACAAGTTTAGCATAGCTAGGTTTCACATATTCATCAGATTCACCTTCACTTGATTCAGATGAGGAATGATGTTTGTGTACCTTCGAGCCTTTTGCCATGAAGCAATAGGTGGGAGCATAATCATCATTGCTGACGTCAGAGTCGTTGGAGTAGTCATATTCTTCATCGTTGAAGATGGACTTGCTGACGAAAGCAATAGCGAGAGCAAGGCTAGCGACACCAGATTCTGATTCCTCCTCAGATTCTTCATCTTCTTCAGATTCTTCAGATTCTTCCTCGGAATCCATTTCCTTGCCAATGAATGCTCGAGCCTTTCTGGAACCATTCTTCTTGTGCTTTGAGGACTTTGAAGATGAGGATTTTGCAGATGAGGACTTTGAAGATTTCTTCTTTTTCTTTGAGTCATCGGAACTACCATCCTTGTATTTCTTCTTCTTCTTTGAATCTTTTTCCCAGAGAGGACAGTCAGAGATAAAGTGACCAGGCTTCTTGCAACGATGACAAGTCCTTTTGTTGTAGTCTTCTGAGGAATCTGATTTCCTCAAGCCACTTTTTGATGACTTTCCCAATCCACCTCTCCTCTAAGAACTTCTGGAATTTCCTCACAAGCATTGCTAGTTCCTGACTTAGTTCTTTAGGATCACTAAGGTTGTTGTCAGAATCTTTTTCTTCAGATGAGGAAATTGTTTTTGCCTTTAGAGCACAAGAGCTTCCATAGCTTGGCCCGTAGAGGTCTCTCTTCTCAGCTTGTTGGAATTCATGAGTATTGAGTCTCCCAAGAATATTAGCAGGATCAAGTGATTTGTAGTCTCCACGTTCTTGAATCATCAAAGCCAGAGTATCGAATGAGGAGTCAAGAGATCTTAGCAGTTTTTCTTCACCACTTCATGGTCAGTGATATCGGTGGCACCCAGTGCTTGAAGCTCATTGGAGATATCAGTGAGACGATCAAAAGTTTGCTGAACATTTTCATTGTCAAGTCTCTTGAAGCGGTTGAAGAGATTGCAAAGAACATCAACACGAGAGTCATGTTGAGTGAAAACACCTTCGTTGACTTTGGCCAGCCTATCCCAGATAAGCTTAGCAGTCTCCAAAGCACTCACTCTGCCATACTGACCTTTGCTCAGATGGCCACAGATGATATTCTTCGCTTGAGAATCGAGTTGCTTGAATATCTTCACATCAGCAGTAGTAACAGTGGGAGTGACAGAGGGCACGCCATTTTCCACAACGTACTAGAGATCGTTGTCAATAGCTTCAAGGTGCATACGCATCTTGTTCTTCCAGTAGGGGTAGTCTGCCCATCGAAGGTAGGACACCCCGCGGAAACCTTGATCATACCTACAGTCGACATAACTAGAACTTCAGGTGGTTAAACCAAAATCATACAGAGGAAGGGAGTACCTGCTCTGATACCAATTGAAAGTGCGTTATATTGACTAGAGGAGGGGTGAATAGGCAATATTTATAAATTCATCACTTGAGGAATTTCAACTTTGAGGAATTTGAAATGTGATAAATAACTAGCAGCGGAATAAGTACTAAAGTGCATGAGGAACATAGCGACAATATAGTCATCATGATGAAATGAAACATGCACAGAGTACACGTAGCATGATACAGGATATGTAGGTGAGGAACAAGGTAACTTAAAGAATTTGAGGTGAGGAAATTGTGAAAGTCTTCAAACAAATTCTTCAAACACTAAAGTTCAATTTCATCAATAGCTATACGAGGAAATGAAAGGGTTGAGGAAATAGAACTAGGTAGCTTGATGAAGACAATGGTTTGATGACCCAGTTCCAACTGCTGTGACAGTCGTACGTCTGGTTTGGAGCAGCCTGGTATTTAAACAAGAGGACACACAGTCCCAGGACACACAGTCCTTACCGTATTCTCCTTGAGCTAAGGTCACACAGTCCTCGCCCAACACTCGTGGTAAGTCTTCAGGGTAGACTTCCAAAACCCTCACAAACTGGTCACCCGGCGATCCACAATTTACTGTTGGATGCTCTAGACCAAGGTCACTTTGTGATCCCCAATTGACTGTAGGAGCACTAGACCATGATGCCTAACCGTCTGGAGGATGCACAGTCCTCAAAGGTAACAAGCGTCGGTTCCACACAAGAATTTCTTCAGTGATGCTCAATCACTTTGGGTTTGGTGGTTTGGTTGTGAGTTTTTCCTCACTGATGATTTTCACTCAAAGTCCTCAGAGGATGGGTTGCTCTCAAATGACAAGTGTCAGTTCTCTCTCGGAGCAGCCAACCAACTAGTGGTTGTGGAGGGTGGCTATTTATAGCCAGGGTGCAACCTGACATGATAAGACATAAATGCCCCCAATGATATGACCGTTATATGGATAAGAATGATTGGGGACAGCTGGCGCTAAGCACAGCAACAGTCGGAATTTCGAACTATGAAAGTCCTCAGCTTATCATGTTCCTCACTTGTAGGCAATACGCACTGGCGAAATCCTAACTCCTCAGTCAGATCAATTTCCTTAGAGACCAGAAGATCATCGTCTCTGCCACTGAAGAACTTGTCTGAACCGTAAGAGATTTCCAAAGGCTTCACTCGAAGGATTGTATAGGTTGAGGATTTTGGAGTTGAGCATCAGTTGGAAATTTTCCTTAGTATTACCTCGGCTCCCTTTAACAGTACGGTGTTTCCTATGACTCAAATAAAGTAAATGAAACTACGAAAATAAAAATCTTCACGCTTCATATTCCTCGTTCATATCTTCAAGGTCACACCAACTTCTTCATTTTCAAAGTCTTCACAAAGTCTTCATCAAAGTCTTCAGAAAGTATTCAGCAAAGTCTTCACTTGAAGACATACATTTTTAGGGGTCGATAATCTCCGAATATATCAAACTCCTCATCGACTTATAGAACCTGTGTACACTCACAAACACATTAATGCCTTAACCTATAAGTCTTCAATACACCAAAATCACCAAGGGGCACTAGATGCACTAACAGTATCCCTGCGAATTTTCGTTTATTTCTTACCTGGGCATTCATTATCACAGATTAAGATCCTTCAAGCCATCTGTTCTTGTTTCTCCGGATACAGCCACGTAAAATTGCCATCATAGAATACTTGTTTGGGAAAGTAGACATCAAGCATGCTCAAAGATTTGCCTTCACTCTGATATCCTTGTGAAGCAAATGGATACATGATATTGTCACCTCCTTAACACAGAAGGCCAATTAGAATCACCAGCTAACATAATTATTGTGGAGGTATATATTATTTTTCACATGACTTTTTGCTATTATTCGTGCCTCGGTGAATCTGTTTCTGGCCTATGTAATTGCCATTCTTGCTATGTCGCGTAGATGTTGGTTGATGTTTCATAGAAGCATAAGGCCATTTTTAACGCGGATCGCTTAAAACGGACATAACACTTATTTGCGGATGTGTCCGTGGACAATGATACGAGAGTCAGTCATTCAACGTTTGACGTAAACGTCCACCAACAATATAAATAAATCTAGACGTAATTCAAACGAACATGACATAATTCATTCAAACAGACATAAATTTGATATATTTTACATAAATCAGACCAGGGTTAAAAATTTCAACTAAATTTCAGTGAAATTTCGAAAATTTGGATATTTCGGTAGGGTCCAAAATATTTTTAACCCAAAAATTTCGAGTTAGATCCAAAATGATTTCAAAATAAATTTAAATTCTGTTAGAATTCATGAAAATTAAGTGAAATTTGAAATCTCAAAATCTGAAATAATTTCTAAAATATGCAGAATTTACAAAATACACAGTGTTGTCCAAAATTATTTTCTTTCCAAAATAAAAAAAACCTTGAACCAGGTGATATTTCATATGTTCAACTAAGGAGACTAAACAAATTATTACGGACGGTGACGTCATACGTGAGGTCGGGCTGGCCGACACCGCCACCGCTATCCGTGTCACCGCCGTCATCATCAGGGTGGTCCTTCCAACGGCAGAAGGGCATGGGGACGCGGCAACCCTTCCTCGCCACTGCTTGGCGCTCATGGAGGAGCCGGTTCGCTTCCTCCAACGTTGTACGGAGGGCGCCTCGCGGCCAGTGTTACCCCTACCGGCGGCAGTGTTGGTCTCACTCAGCGACCATTCCTTACCGATCTTGACGAGCTCCCGTCGAGATGGCGTAGTCACCGCATAGACGTATCCACCGTGGTCCACGACCGGACGTGAGCCCAAGTCTTCGTGAGGTCGGCGTCTCTGTGGACCCAGACCATTGCACCATCGGACTTCGTGAATGCCGAGCAATGCGTCGTGTTGTAATGCTCCCGCCACATTGCATCCCTAGCGTCCCTCTCCTCGTTCGCCATAATACTCCGCAACGAGGAGGAGAATGACAGTTGCGGCCCCAAGATCCGGATTCAGAAAGAGACCCGGAGATGTCGTGCAATCACATCCAGTTGGAGTCTCGAGTGTTGTTGATCGGTATGAATGAATGTGCGCCTCGCGCGGAGAGGTTTTTTTGGGTGGAGAAGTTTCTGAGTGGGTTATCGAACGCGCACGCGGCTACGGTCCGGACCCATGCAAAGCTCCCCTAGTTTGCGTCTGGTTTGTGGGATTTCGGACAATCAGACGCGTCCGTAGACCGGTAAGATACTGCGTTAGATGGTAAAGTGCGTCCAGACACGCTTAGGGACATTTGGGGAGTCTGCATTTGGGAACTGGTAGTCCAACTTTCAGCTTGAGCCGGTGGTTTGGAATTTCAAGAAACTTTAGGCCGCCCTTGGAATGAATGTAATTTAATACATGTGTATTTTACATAGGGCTTGTTCGCTCAATCCCTCACACATGAAGATTGAAGGGGATTAAGGTGAATTTTGACTTGCAGGCGATTTAATCCTTCCAAACCCCTTCAATCCTAAGTTCGGGTATATATCCATGAGAAACGACAATTACATTGAGTTTACGAATAGTTTCCTTTAGATCGTCATTTTTCTCTAACAGTGAGTTAGTCCAAATAATGATCCATTCCTCACATCTCTTCTTCTTCTTCTTCTTCTTCTTCTTCTTCTTCTTCTTCTTCTTCTTCTTCTTTTTCTTCTAATTAGTTTGAAGTTAGAAGTGACAATGTAATTTTGACGTGAAAGGATCGACCGCCGGACTCCCTGCCCCGCCAGGGGCCAGCCAGCCGGAGCTGGAAGCGCCTCCCCGGATCTCCAATGCACGCTAAACCCGCAGCAGAGCGCCGCCGCCGTCGCCGGCCAGATCCACCTCCTCGCCACCGTCCCAGATCAGCAGCTGCCTCCCCCTGATCTGCCTGTCCATCTAGCCGGCATCCTCCCCCAGCGGTATGCAGCCAGCCAACCCTCCTCTTTTCTGTGCCTTATGGTTGCTTGTCTGCCTACGGTGGAAATGCGTATGGTGGATTGCTGCGGGGTGTCGTCATGGCTTATGCTAGATTGCTGTGGGCTGTCGTCATGGCTTATGGTGGGAATGCATTCTGGAGGTTGAAACTCCGTGATTGCTTAGTCTACGAGTAGTAATTATGTAGTGCGATGTGATATGTGATCGGTTTGATGACTTGTAGAATTGGAGCAGCTCTTCGATTCCATGTTATAAAGGATTTGGCAACATCGCAATGCTTTTAGTAATTATATTAGTGTGATATGATATGGTTGGTCCTTGTGTTGGTTGAAGAATTTATATTTTTTATGTTGAAGGATTGTGCAGGGCTATGCACAGTGTGTTTCTTGATTATTATCCAAAGAACTTTTTACTGCATGCAACTTCATGAATTCGGGAACTGAAATGGAACAGATGAAGAAGTGCAATCTGAGATGCATATCACACAAAGATCTTTCCCGAAATTGGCAACATGAAACAGCGGGTGTGTGCTTGAGTGCCCAAGGTTACAAGAACCCTGAACTCAAATTCTAGGATAGAGCTGGGCAGAGGTATGTGAAGAAGCAGTTCAAGCATAGATGGGACTCATTAAAGCAGCAGTACTGCAGAGGATGGATGAAACCCAAATCATCGACTGCAATTGGGTGAATCATTTGAGCCGACGATGGTTAGTGGAAGAATCACATTGCACTAATGTTACATCAGGATCGTACCCAATTATTCATCTCTTTTCAATGTATGAACCGACTCACTGATATCTTGCTGTTATTTTCAGAGAAACCCAGAGCATGCAAAGCTCCACACGGGCCACGGCCAACTTGACTTTGTTGCGTCTTCTGTTCAGGACAGCAAATGTCGCCGGTGAACCATCCATTGTCCCCCGGAGAGGGCTTGGGAAGACATGGAGGATGATACTCCAACCAGTATTAACGGCGATGCGCTTGCTGCATTTGCTGAAGCATCTTCTTGCAACAAGCCTCCTCCTACCACGGTTCTGAGCCTGAAGCAAGACTTGATTAGATGACGACACCAGTAAATGATTGACATATCTTGTTTCTACTTCTGATTATTTGAATGGGTGTTGTCAAGCATCACGTGCACATTTGTCCAATCTCATACAAATGCATTAATTTAACCACTATAGTTCTTATGCACACTGTCAGTTCCAAGACTTTGTTGGCAAAACATAACCAAATCAAACCCTAGGGTTTACTTTCTATAGATAGGGCCATGATTTCTTTCGGCTCCCGCGACGAAGGAATGTGCTTGACCCTTTCGGCGTATTATAAGAAATTGTGCCGCCAAAGGATTTCGGGCTGAATTGTTTGGCAAATAACTGAGCAATGATATAGACCGAGTATTATCCGGTAGAAACTGAACTGAAACCGGGTCGCTGCGATTTGTCTCTTGCAGTGTTCAAGCTAAATAAGCATCTTGACTTGCACGAGAAGGAATGGGACAATTCAACTCAAAAGCTTGAGAGGAACCGTTCTGATGGATACTCCTTGACCTAGACAAGTCTGCTAGTTGATACAGCTGTCAGCCTGCCTAGCAGAGAGACCGATTTGATGGACACACTTCTGTACTTGTCTTTGAAATCTGAAATGATAAGTTACACTTGACCTGTACATACATCAGAAATAAACTTACTGAACTTCTTGAATTTATCAGCTTATTAAGCTGCATCAGAATTCAAAAGTCGGTGTGGACAAGAAAATGTTACCATGATGATCACAGCCCACAATGTTGACCAACGGTGCAATAATATGTACTGCTTGACCTGTACATATATCGGAAATAAAATTACTGAACTCCTTGGATTTATCGACTGAAGTTGTATCAGAATTCAAAACGTCTGTGTTGACAAAATAAGTTACCATGATGGCCACAGCTCACGATATTGACCGACGGTGCAATAATATGTACTTGACCTCCGTTTCAAAAATATGCACTTGACCTGTACATATATATAAGAAATAAAGTTACTGAGCTTCTTGAATTTATCAACTTAAGTTGTAACGGAATTCAAAAAGTCTATGTTGACAAAAAATGATGGTCACAACTACAATGTTGACCGACAGTGCAATAACATAAATGAGATGGGGAGCGAACTAAGGATGACTTGATCTACCAGTAGATGTGGTCAATGGCTGACCCCGTTGTGTTTTCTGTACAACGGAAAATTGTTGAAAATTTCTTGGGTCCACCTGTCAGATCATTAGCAGTTGTTAAGTTGCCTCTTGATAGCCTGGAAAGGCCAAGAGTCTGAACTTACTTTAACCTTACAGTTATCTCCAGAACAGTCAACGTCACACCTGACTGACGCTGACAATTATATATGACTATGAGGCGTGAAAGTAGACATTTCTTCCTTTTACTACTTTGGAGGAAAAACTGGATCCTCGTGCCTTGTATGGGATAAAAACAAATAATGCTGGTAACTAAAATCATAAGTATTACAACCACTAAATCTGAAGTGT
This sequence comes from Hordeum marinum, assembly GCA_022496015.1. Lineage (NCBI taxonomy): Eukaryota > Viridiplantae > Streptophyta > Magnoliopsida > Poales > Poaceae > Hordeum > Hordeum marinum. The sequence continues at coordinate 47,698,344 of CM039676.1, forward strand.
ACTAGTCACTAGAATATCTACTTTGTCCTTTTTCAACTGAATAATGTACTCCCTTCGATCCATATTAATTGCCGCTGATTTAGTATACTAAATCTTTATATAAAAATTACGTTTATATAAAAATGTAGGCGGGTAATGTAAACCTAATGTGGATAATTATTCCAAATGCCCGCATTCATTTTTTTCTCTGCATTTGTTTATTACAAGCCACACAAATCATCCTCTATCGCCGTTCCAAAGTACTCCCTCCGTCCCATAATATAAGAACATTTTTGACACTAGTGTAGTGTCAAAAACACTCTAATTTATGGGATAGAGGGAGTACTAATTATAAGACGGTACATGTGTCATTTCTGCATAAAGATATCCAAGTTTTACCACCTTGTTAATTTTTGTGGCCTGCGTTAGTCGACAAAGGAGAATTGTGCATATGGGTCACACTGATCACTTTCTCCGATACACAGTGAAATGTACATCTCAGTTCGATGATCAGATAGTAGTAAGATCCAACGCATACCTTTTCAGATGAGGTTGGGTGGCTCTTCTCACCCTCTTTTTCAACCTATATCTCGATCATTGAACTGTCAATGGGGAAAACCAGCATGTCAAACTGCAATTAAAGCCAGGGTTGCCGAAGCAGCTTTCTGGAAGGAAAGCAGGATTATTCAGGAACCATTCCCATTGCATACCATGAAACGCAAAATTTGTTATTTTAATCCTTATAAGAGGTGAAATACAAGCATGTAGCCTACTTCACTTAATTACTGCACAGTGAAATTTATGCTGATACAATGCAAAATTCTGTTATATATCTCACTAATGTAAACTAAAGACTGGCTGTTTAAGAAACAAAGCAGCTACACTTGTTCTTTTCTTGAAGAGGGGGTCTTTTTCAAGTCACAGTGTTTAGTTTAAGCCTGATGAACAGTGAACACGGTGTGCGACTCGATAACCCGTGGACCGGTCTCCGACTATAGCAATACTAAAGTCAGGGCATGGGCATTAAGAATAGGCTTAAGATGAAGAGAAAAACAAGCAATTTTTTCCCCAATCCTTGGTCATCTTTTTGTTTCCTGGTGGGTGCTGAGCACAAGTCTGTCTTTTCCTTGCTGCTTCCCAAGTTGCAACCAGCTCATCTCTCCGGTGAGAACAGGCCAGGTCAATCCTAGTGGGACCTTTGAGTCCTTTGCCTGGACTAGCATATATAGAGAGCACAGGACAGCACCCTTTTGCTCCTAAAGCTAGGAGATACATGTGCTCTGCTCCTCATACCACCATCATCCAGGACTTATATCAGACGCTCTTGGCTCTTCATACACACTGCAGCACATCACCCAGTGGAGTTCCCACCGAGCAACTGCGCCTAATCCTTGGGTGGGTTTAGTTTCTTTCTTGGTCTCCTTTTCTCCTTTTTGCTGAATCTACCCAATTTCACTGGCTTTCCTCCGAGCAATTGCGCCTAATCCTTGGGTGAGTATAGTTTCTTGGTTTCCTTTTCCCCATTTTACTTAACCTACCCAATTGCCCCTGCTATAGATATGTTTTGAGAACTTTAATTGCTCTAAGTTTTGCCGTCTGTCGCAATCCAGCCAAGGCTGTTTCTCATGAAAACATTTGATAAGCTTGTAGTTCCTTTCACTTATTGTGCTTTCTCTTTAACCATCAGTTCATCTGGTTTCTGCTCCAGACTTCCAGTGATCTCAGTTGCCTGTTGAACATTTGAGGTTCAGGGGTCATGCTGAAAATGGTTTCCTCCCTGTACAGGGACTTACTTTTCCATTGATTTTATCGTCCAAACACATAGTTCTATTCATATGTCCACCAACTAGCTTGTTTAATTTTGACATTATTTTTTCCGTTAGGTAATGCGTAGTGTATTTCTTTCTTTTCCTGCTGCAACTCAGAGGAAGAAACTCGGGTTCGTTACAGAAACACACCAGAATTTATCTGTTTGATGAGTTATGAGCAGAGCACTACCTGCCATGCCGTTTTCTTCTCGTAGAGGAAATCTTCCCAGCTTAGCTCCTTGGAGTAGCTAAACTAGAAATGGATAGCTAGCTTCATTTTGTGTAGAACATTCAAGAGTGAGTTTTTTTCTGCCCCTGAAAGTAAAAGGAAACAATTCCAATGAAGTACTTGCACAATTCATTTGACTGACCTTCTTTCCCTCAGGTTCTTATAAAACTCCTCTTTGCATGAGCTTCTGTACACATATCTGAAGCTTCTAAGAAGCAAATCCCATACTCTCGCAATGACTTGCTTTCGTTTGTTCCGGTGGAAGAGAAAATCCAGAAGCCAAATCGTGCAGCAGGACATAGGTAAACCTGCATATATCATTTAACTTTTGTTCTTCTGAAGCATCCTAAAACCCTCCTGATTCATCCTATTCTGTTCAGACATACCACTCGATGGCAACGTGAAGATGTACTCCTCCAAGGAGCTCAAAAGGGCCACAAGGAATTTCTGCCCAGGAAACAAACTTGGACAGGGTTCTTTCGGCTGCGTTTACCTGGTAGGTTTAGTTGCCAGTTTGGCAGTTTGCACCATAAAAGATTTGACATTTCCAAGTTCAAACACCACAATCTCTTTATCCTTTAACATGTTGTATGCACCAATCAGTCATTCCAAATAATCCTGAATTATTAGAAAGCGGCAGGTTATACTATTCCTGCCGTAGTGCTTACCATCACTGTAGCACTTGGACCAGCTATCAAAATTCAAACAGTATGTTTCATGAGTGCTCAGGCTCTGGTCTGAATTATGCAGGGAAAGCTGAAGAATGGTCAAAAAGTTGCCATCAAGGTGCTCTCCTCTGAGTCAAAGCAAGGAACAAGGGAGTTCTTGAATGAACTGAGTGTCATATCCAGCATAACCCATCACAACCTTGTAAAACTCCACGGCTGCTGCGTCGATGGAGGTCAGAAAATGCTGGTCTACAATTATCTGGAGAACAATAGCCTCGCAAGGACCCTCTTCGGTATGTTCAACCAAATTTCGATTTTCCTCAGAACTTTGAATCGCTGGTAAATTCATTCCTTGGAACCCCTTGGTTTGCCATGATGTTCTTCAGGCAATGCACACAGTAGTATCTGGTTTGACTGGAGGACAAGGGCGAAGATTTGCATTGGTGTCGCCGACGGTCTCACATATCTGCATGAAGAAATCCGGCCGCATATCGTCCACCGTGACATCAAGGCCAGTAACATTCTGCTTGACAAGGACCTGAGCCCCAAAATATCGGATTTCGGGCTAGCAAAGCTCTTCCCAGGCAACATGACACATATCAGCACGAGGGTTGCCGGAACATTGTAAGCAAAGTGACACCTTTTGCTGTTCTCATTTAACCTTTCATATATACTGTACTGTGTGGTTAAGACAAGTTGGCATGCTCATTTCTCAGAGGGTATTTGGCACCGGAGTATGCAATCCGAGGGCAGCTGACAAAGAAGGCTGATGTGTACAGCTTTGGGGTTCTGCTGCTGGAGATTGTCAGTGGCAGGTGGCACACAGACCCCAGATTGCCTCTCCAAGATCAGTTCCTCCTAGAAACGGTAAAGAACATTTTCTATAAATATATCTACTTAATTATGATTCTCTAGAAAGTTCAGAAAAAATATCAGCAAAAACAAATACATATTTTCTGTCTAGGAAAGAATACAGCTATGATAGCTTCCAGATGTTCGACATCAGACCATGAGAATCATGCCAGACACATACCTACTATGTGCATATGGTTGAACAATTTAGATAATCACAAGTAGATGCGCATAATATACTTGCCATAGTTGGAAGTATTCTTTATTTTTTGAAGAGGAGATACAGTTGGAACTTGGAAGTATTCTGAAGGAAAGTACCAGGAAGTTTCATGTCTGTCCTGAAAATTACTATTTTTGGTAGTACTGCCAGCTTTCATTGTCTTATCTTGAGATTATTTTTATTGGCCCACTGGTTCTGGATTTGTTTCTAAAATGTTTTCCCTGTCACTTGCATTGACTAGTGTTCTCATTCTTCGGACATATCTGTTAGTTTCTGTCCAATTATTATGTGCACTGCTAATGCATTGTAAATCAGCGATTTATGAGAGATCTTTAATCTCTTACTCTGCAAAGAGAAGTGAAAAGGTTCGATTTCAAAAATAGCTGAAGCATTGATTATTGACCTTGTCAGTAGTAGATTAAAAAATATAAATCAGAAATCTCCACTTGTTTTTCCCAGGCTTGGACACTCTACGAATCTGGTGATCTTGGGAGCATCATCGACAGGACCTTAAAAGATGGTTGTGGCACTGACGAAGCTCATAGGTTTCTGAAAATAGGACTTCTGTGCACCCAGGATAGCCCCAAGGTCAGGCCCTCCATGTCGACAGTTGCCAAGATGCTAAAGGGCGAGTGCCCCGTCAGCGACAAGATCATGAGGCCAGGCCTGATCACAGATGTCATGGACCTGAAAGTCAGAACAATCGAGCCTGCTCTTCAGCTAAATGTGTCTCCACCAATGTCTCCGCTGGATAACCACTCACTGGTGTCTAACCTTGCATTCGCCGGTAGCACTGTGATAAGGGACAGCCCCTGATGAGAAGTTAAAAGGACATATGAAGGAGAATATGCTCAAGCAACAATGGTTGTAAATTGGAGGGATGACGAAAAGCGTATCAAGAGAGGCATTTGATTTCGTTTGTGTTTCTAGATTGCCAGTTAGATATACTGTTAGTTGTTTGTATATGTTGCATCTGAGCTTTTGGTGATCAACAACGAGTGAAGATCCTCAGTGTCCTGTGGGGCATGGCTTATAGGTGAAGGAAGAAGGGCAGCTACACCAGGCACCCAAGCAGGGAGCGCTGAACTTTCAGAGATTTGCTAGTTAGTACCTTTCCTTAAGTTAAGCAAGCCAGGGTTACCTTTTTTTGTGTGCACAGAAATAGTAGCTACAATGTTTAGTCAATTATGTATACAGTATAAATCTCACACGGATAATGACATGACTTGCATCTGCATGAAAGACCTCTGAAAATTCCACTCTGAAATGCCAATAGTTCAAACTGACAATGTCAAGTCTTTTGATAAAACTAGCACAATGCTCGTGCGTTGCTACGGAACCATAACAAAGGAAATGAGATACAACTGGCTAAGGAGATCATCAAAAGATGATGTTGTCTTATGAATATTGCATGGTTTATGATTAAAAAGGGAGCAAAAATATAACGAAAGGTCATGTTGTAGTCATTGATGCTTTTTAAGCGACCACTGTAGGTCCTTCGCAAGATTTAAAGTGAGATAACATTTCAAATTTTAAAACATAGGCGAATGCACATGAGTAATTTGAATGCACAAGATCGTGAATTTGGTAGGAGGACAATGTCTATGACCATGCTGAAATTACAGTGTGTTCGTTCTCTTCTGTTATGCTATAGAACTGGAAGAATTGGTTAGGCAGAGAAATTAAAATAAAGATCATGATTTTGAATTGAAATCTTATGCATTTGTAATCTGTGTTTTTATAAGTGTTATGCTCATAAAGATAGTGGTGTATTTGTTTATTTGGGATATGTCTCATCACAGTAGTAACATTTATTTATTATATCTTTTGAAAGATTGCTAGTCCCACATGTGGATAGAAGTGTAATAGTTTATTTCTATGGTCCCACTTGTGAACTCACCACCAACTCCAACCTTTATAAGTAGGAAAGATACATCAGCAGATTATTGGGAATGATTGTAGCAATAAACTGTAAACTGAAACAACTGAAGATATCTTGGCACAGAAGTAATTTAAAAATATCTCTTACCAAATGAGGTCTTGAATATAAGAGGAACCGTGGAACTACAGTTCCAAAAAGTAATATCCTTAAGAGGAAGCTCAACACTGAAAGCAGGGATTGACAAATAACATTTTTTGACGGTGCTACGGCGGGCTTACACCAGCCTGAATGACAAAAGAACCTTCAAAACACTATCAAATTAGTCATGATTAAACTTCACAACATTCCATGTGAATCACCTTTTATTGTAAAGTATACAGGACATCTGGTTTCCACAGCTTGAAGAGTACAAGTTAAACCAAACAAGCAGTCTGGGTAAGCCTGAGTTAAACAAAAGTACTTGCTGTCATTTAAAAAAAAATCATATGCACCACAGTAATAACCCAACCATGTCATATTAACTGTTGAACATGGCATCACAGCAAAAACTTTCATTCATCTGAAGTAGTACATATCGGAGTTTCCTGAATCTTTAACACATAATGACAAAAGTTAGATGCACACCAATAGTCCTAGTGTGGGGCATTCAATTATGTCAGGAAACACAACAAGAAATGAACTTACCAAAACAACAGTAAACCTCAAGAAATAAACAAATACGGAGTATATATCGACGTACAACTAGAAATAGATCTGCATAGATTATTCATTCTTGGGCAGCAACAAACTGAGTTCCATGTATACACATGTAGAAAATCACATTCAGACACATCAGAAACTTTGTTCTTTAGCAACCAATTCTACAGAAATGCTCTCAAAAGCTACATTCTGAAGACTTCTACACAGCGGGAAAAATGGAAATGACATGAAATTTCAAGCTTAGATGATTTGCTAGTGTTGTCTTGCCATCCGGTTCATTTCCAGCAGTTGTGTAAGAGACACAGAACTCCATCTATCGGTTCCCTCTTGAAGTTGCGCGTAGAGTAGTCGCTTGACAGAGTGTATGGAAACACTCACGGTGCCAAAATCATACACTGGCTTGCCGTTATACGATTTGTTAATTCTAGGCATAAACAGCAGACCCTGGTCAGCCGCATATGCCTGAATAGACTCCTTGAAGCTCATATCTCCCATAACTGCTCCCGGCACTGAATGATAAGCTGGGTATTGCAATGCTTGCTGTGCTGCATCAAATTGCTGCTTCTCTGTTGCTCTCAAGTAGCCGACATTCTCCCTTGCCCCTGGCTGCACCAACTCAACCCCTTCAGCAGCTTGGTTCATCATCTCAAGACCAGCCATTAGAAGCATCCGTATGCGTTCATTGGCGAGTAACTCTGGTGGGAAAAGAGCCCTCCAGCCCTTGTACCAGTTTGTGATCTCATTGAAATCAGGATTCGGTGAACACAACCAATGGTAGAGGACCTGCTGCCACTTGCTAAAGAAATCAACTTCCAACATATCGACCATATGGTGTACCGGGACAGCGGAAGCCCAAATCATAACGCAGTTAAACTGGTCGAACTTCTGGTTTGGTGGGTTGATCTGAAACTCCTGGAGTGCCATTTTAAGTTTAGGAATGATATAGCGCATTATCAAGTCTTCCCAACTTGCTGGATCAAATACACCCTTCCATGGAGATAGCAAGGCGTAAGCTGATGTATCATGAGCTTGCCAAACATGGAGGACACTAGTCAGCTTGTACCGAATAGACTGACACAAGGTCTCTATCCGTCGTCCTAGAGTCGGCAACCATGGGTGTACCCATACATGAATCGGTACCTTCTCCCTGCGTGGATCCCAAGATTCGACAGCAGCTGTGAGCTTTGGCATGATTACATGCTCTAATATTGAATGGAGCACAATAGGGGGCAGCATCCGCTCCCATGACTCGAGAAAGCGGAGCATTGGTTCTGGATCCCTAGCCTCCCATGAATTAGTTCCTGATATCCTCACAGCTGGTAGGATTACCTCACTAACCAGCTGTGCATGTGGAGCCATTGATTCAGTAGCATCTGAGAAATCGTATGGCTGGTCTCCCTGCAGCAAATCCTTCCATGATGACATGACTTCCAAGCCAAACAACGGATTCTGCAGAGGCTGCCACCCCTGGAAGAACCGGAGCAGTAACGGTTGTGCAAAATGGCAAGCAATCCATGCAACGCTGCACATTTTGAACTCCTCCTCATGGCGCATCTTCAATTCCTGGAAGGTCTTAAGCAACTCTTGCAGCGTGAGCAAACCGGCTGTATCATCCACCCGGACCTCCAGCACACCTGCAATCGTCTCCATAACCTGCAGCTGGTGTTTCTGTAACGTCTCCTGCTTTGCTACTGTCTCCTTCTCCCGCACCAAACTAGCCATCCTCTCCTGCTCCTGTCGCAGCTGCCCATCCAACCTGAAGATATCAGCCTTAGTCTCGTCAACAAGCATCCGAACATTGTACTGCAACTCCGGCATTGGCACATCATTCGCCTCCATCTCCTGTTCATCACTGAGCCCCTTCAAGTCTGTCAGCACACGAACCTGAGGTCCTCGCATGTCAATCACCTTCTGGACAACCGTGGGCTGCTTATCCTGTTCCTGTTCAGCGCGCATAGCCAGCAATTCATTCTTTGTCAGGACCTGATCTTTCTTGGAGCTGGCCTTCTTGGACCACCGTCGCTTTTCCTTCTTTGCAGATGCCGGAGGAGGTGGGGGCGGCAGGTTCTCCTTGTCAGTGAAGGGCTTGGCCTCCTTAAACTCCTTGACACTGCCAAGTCCGGCATTTTTGGGGCGCACGATGGTCTCCAGCGGTGCGGTGATTCCCTGAGCATTCTTGCCGAGGCCTGATCCTTTCTTGTGCCCCATCATAGCCATCAGCTTAGCCACCGTCGTGTTGGACTCCAGGCTGCCAAGGGGCGGCGCTGGTTTTCCATCATCCACACCCGCCGACGATGCGTGGCGGCGGCGCTTGGCCGCCTTGTGCTGCCGCTCCTTCTCCTCTCACCTGGCACGCGCACCCGCGGCGATCCGCTGCCCGAACCCCGTGGGCAGGTCGATGTACTCCTCCTGGTCGTCCTCCGCGACCTCCTCGGAGGCAGCGGTCCGCGAGGAGGACGCGGCCCGGCCAAGCCCAGGCCTCTGCTCCTCCCGCTCCACCCCCTCAGGCATTCCCTTGGGGACGAACTGCACGGGCCTGGTGAGGTCAGACTCGGACTCGTCCCTTCTGCGCTTGCGGCGTCGCGACCCCTCGGAGTCGTAGCTATAGTCGGAGTCCCCCTCGGCGAAGACGCCGTAGAGGGCGTTGTCACGGGTCTGGCGCGCGCGCTCGCGGCGGCCCTCGTTGTAGAACTCCCCGTCGCGGCCGAAGCGGCCGCCGAGGAAGTCGCCGTCCATGTCGAGGCAGTCCATGCCCTCCTCCATGGCCCCGCCGCTCTACGGCTCCTCGATCCCAAATCAAACGTAGGGTTTCAGGGCAGGTTTGAGGCCTTCAGCCAACCAATCGAAACAAACAAGATGAGGTGAACGGAAGTGGGAAGGGATGGCGGTGCGCACCACCTCGCCGCCGGTGACGCCAAACTGCGCCTTGATTCCAGCTAGACGGATCGGGGACCAGGCGACGCCGACGGGACGGAGCTCCGGGCAGCGAACTTGGGGCGGCCGAAGACCCCGGGATGACGCGCGACAGGGAGGGGAGGGTAGCAGGCGGCGCGCGGGGCAGAGACGGCGGGTGTCGCGTCCGGCGGAGGCGCACCACCGCGGCGACGGCGTAAGGTCGGTTGTGAGTTACCGGTGGCTTCTAGCACCGTGGGATTGCTGGCTTTGATTAGTCTTTTGTCTTCAGTTTTCCGACTTCGAGTATTTTTCGCCGACCGAAACGCAGTCTCGCACGGAGACACAGGCCTTCAGCGACTTTTTTTTTTGTTGTTTTCAGTTTTTCTTCACATTATTGCATTCATTTTTTCCCTTGTATTCCGAAATATTCTGAATATATCTATCATAAAAATAACTATATATGCGAAAGTTGAAAAACGCGAATCATCCATTAAAAAGTGTCAAATTTGCGTAGAAAAATATTTTTCTTGTATACCAAAAATGTATATTGTTAAGACGGAAAAAAAGGTTTGGATATATTTTTTAAAATGTTAATCATGCATTTAAAAAAATAAGTTTTGTATAGAAAAATGTTTTTGATATATACAAAATACGTACGATGTGTATGGAAAAATTAGACATCAAAAAACTAAGCATACAAAAATGTTAATCATGTATTTGGACAACGTTAAATGTGTATACAGAAAATGTTCCCGCTGTATACAAGAAAACTGTACAGTATGCATGGAAAAAATAGACATAAAAATATATGTTATAGAAAATGCTAATCATGTATTCAGAAAATGTTATTTATATATATTCCTGACGTATGCAGAAAAGTATAATGTTTATGAATAAAGTAGACATCAAGAATTATGTTTTAAGAAATATTAATCATGTCTTTCAAAAATGTTAAACAAGTATATTAAAAATGTTCTTGTTCTCTACAATAATATATAATGTGTATGAACAAATTTGACATCAATAAATATAAGTTGTCAAAAATGTTGATCATGTACTTAAAAACTATTAAGCGTGTATATAAAAATATTCCTAATGTATACAAAAATGTACGAAGAAAGTGAATAAAACCAATATAAAGCAGGAAAAACACAAAGAAACAAAGATTTTTTTAAAGCATTAAAAATAAAAAACAACAAAAAATAAACAAGAAAGGATAAAAAGAAAACCAGTAAAAGCCGTGAAAGAAATAAAGAAAACTATGGAAAACATAAAACTAGAGAAAACAGTTGCAAAAAACTATGGAAAACTGAAAACCTTCCTCGGACCTGGATTTTGCCTCTATGAAGGATCATGCTTTTATTTATGAGGATGTTGTACCTAAGGATTCTCATTACAATCTGGTATCCAGTCGGGTGATACTTGTAAACTGCGTTGAAATTTCCCCAGGGAGGAGGGGATGATGCAGCACATTAAAGGTAACTAAGTAGACCGATTTCTGCCTGCAAAAACTAGTATTACTTCACCCATCGACCGTTATACACCATGCATCTAGAGTATTAAGTAAAAAAGAGTGATGTTTGGAGGATAATGACATGATGTAGACAAAGTAAATCCAATTAATATGAATAAACTCCATCGTTTTACCCTTAACGGCAACAATATAATACGTGTCATGTCTCTTTGTGTCAGTGAGATTGAGCACCGCAAGATTAAGCTCACTACAACGCACCACCCTCACTTAAAGATAAATCAATCTAGTTGTTCAAACCAAATCGATAGATCGAAGAACATTATGAAGCTATAACAATAATGCATGTAATAACAAGCAAGGATTCAATATATTTTCATGAATAATATGAAGATAAATTCACAATTCATCGGATCTTAACAAACACACCGCAAAGATGATTACATATGATAGATCACCGTGGAAATTGCGGTAATCTTTGCATTGAAGAACATAGAGAGAGATAACCATCTAGGTACTAACTACGGACCCGTAGGTCTACGGTGAACTACTCACACATTACCATGGGAGCAGCAAGGTTGATGTGGAGGCTCTTCGTAATCGCCCTCCCTCCACTACTGCATGATGGTCCAAAGACAACACATGTATCAAAGATGCTTCGAAAAAACTGTTTGCGATGTACATCATAGCGTGTGCGGTGTAACATCACGAAAAAAAAGCGTGTGTGATGTCGTAGCATCACACACAATTCGAAAATATAATTGTGTGTGATGTTGTGCAGACAGTTTTTCCAAAAAATAAATGTCTGATGTTGCCTATTATTGCACACGGTTTGAAAAACGTAAACGTGTGTGAAGCTTTACACATCGTTTTTACAAATTATGTGTGTGTGATGTACTATATCATTGAACACAGTTAATATAATGCAATCGTGTGTGAGGTCATGCACACAGTTTTTGCAAAAACCGTGTGTGTGATGTAGCATATTACTGTTCACGGTGTTAAAACGCAAACTTATATGATGCCTTGTACACGTTTTTGCCATACATTGTCTGTGTGATGTAGCCTGCAGTTGCACACAGCTTCATAAATGGAACCGTTTGTGATTCCTGAAATTAATATATTTTTTAAAAATAATTGTTTGTGCGATATGTTTGATGACGAACTGATATTTTCCTTTCTTGATTGACTTTGATTTTTTTTCTACACTTAATATGCACCGTATGTGTATTGAATTCTTATTGGAGAGAGATTGAAGCCTTGGATCAATGACATCGCATGAATCTATCCGTCCACACTCCACAATCAAGAAAAATTTTTAGCCTTATCTTTTCACCATGTACTCTACCACATTGATAACCCACAAGTATAGGGGATTGCAACAGTTTTTGAGGATAGAGTATTCAACCCAAATTTATAGATTCGACACAAGGGGGGGGCAAATAATATTTGAGAGTATTAGCAGTTGAGTTATCAGTTCAACCACACCTGGAGATTAAATATCTGCAACAAATTGATCAATGGCACAATAATATGATAGTTTGATAGCAATAGTAACAGTAACAATAGCGGTAACAGTAGTCGTAATAGTTTTGTAGCAAGTGCAACAGTAACAACAACAATAATAACTTAGCAAGAACAATGGAAAACTCGTAGGCACTGGATCGGCGAATTCGTTGGATGATATTCATCATATAGCATCTATAACCTAGGGCGACACAGAACTAGCTCCAGTATATCAATGTAATGTAGGCATGTATTCCGTAAATAGGCATACGTGCTTATGAAAAAGAACTTGCATGCCATATTTTTTCCTACCCTCCCATGGCAGCAGGGTCCATAAGGAAACTAAGGGATATTAAGGCCTCCTTTTACTAGAGAACCAAAACAAAGCATTAACACATAGTGAATACATGAACTCCTCAAACTACGGTCATCACTTGAAAGTATCTCGATTACTCTCACCGGGGGTTTATGGATCATAACACGTAATAGGTGCATATGACTAGGCAATATCGGATCAAGAACATAGATATAATGGTGATAATATAAACAGTTCAAATCTGAAATCATGGCACTTGGGCCCTAGTGACAAGCATTAAGCATGGCAAAGTCATAGCAACATCAATCTTATAACATAGTGGATACTAGGGATCAAGCCCTACCAAAACTAACTCGATTACATGATGAATCTCATCCAACTCTTCACGGACCAGGAAGCCTATGAAGGGATTACTCACTCCCGGTGGGGTGCATCATGGAATTGGCGATGAAGGAGGGTTGATAATGACGAGGACCGAAGATTCCCCTCTCCAGAGCCCCAAACGGGCTCCAGATCTGGCCTCCCAATGAAGAACAGGAGGTGGCTGCGGCTTCGTCTCGTGAAACGTGATAAAAATTTCTCCTTGATTTTTTCTCCAAAAATAGGAATTTATAGTGCTAGAATTAGGTTCAGCGTGGCCACGAGGTGGGCACAACCCCACCAAGGTGCGCCCTGGTGTATCACGCCCAACTAGGGCACCCCCTTCGGTGGTTTTTGGCTCTAGTATTTTTTATTTATTCTAAAATAAATCTCCAAAAAGTTTCGTTCGATTCCGAGAACTTTTATTTCTACACAAAAACAACACCATGGTAGTTTTGCTGAAAACAGCGTCAGTCCGGATTAGTTTCATTCAAAACATGCAAATTAGAGTCCAAAACAAGAGCAAAAGCATTAGGAAAAGTAGATACGATGGAGAAGTATCAACTCCCCCAAGCTTAAACCATTGCTTGTCCTCAAGAAATTCAGTTGACAAATTAAAAGTGATAAAGAAAAACTTTTACAAACTCTTTTGTTCTTGTTTACATGCATCTGATTAAGTAGCACCCAGGTTTTCAGCAAATATTATGACTAACCATGTCGACAATAACTCATAAAGATTATATTAACTCATATCAATAACATAAGCAACTAGCGAGCAATAATAAAATATATCAAATGCAAACACTTTGTCAAAACAATCATGACATAATATGACAATAATGATATCTCGCTAGCCCTTTCTGAGACCGCAAAACATAAATGCAGAGCACTGTGATGCCCCCAATTTGATCGTACGCTAAACATACACACAATGCGTACGACCAAGATTAGGGACTCACTAACCAATATCACAACACAACTCTAGACACAAATTAAAGTCATACAACTTCATATTACAAGCTAGGGGCCTCGAGGGCTCAAATACAAAGCTCGACAAACACGAGTCAGCGGAAGCAAAATAATATCTAAGTACAGACATAAGTTAAACAAGTTTTGCCTTAAGAAGGCTAGCACAAACATAACAACGGATCGAAAGATCCGAGGCCTCCTGCCTGGGAACCTCCTATTCTACTGCTGGTTGGGGCCGCCTTCACGTAGTAGTAGGCTCCTGCGGTGGTGTAGTAGTCGTCTTCGGCGTACTCCATCTCCTGGGTTCCATCTTCTGAACGCAGAATCATATCGAAGGGGAAAGAGGAAGCAAAGCAGCGGTGAGTACTCATCCAAAGTACTCGCAAGACTGACATCAGAACTAAGCTAAGTATGCATCATTATCAAGGAGAGGGATTATATCTGGGCTGACTGCAGAAAGCAAGAATAAGGGGAAGGCCTAGTTCTATCGAAGACTAGCATCTTCAACATCTTGCAGCATTAGAAGAGAGTAGTACCGTCAGTCTCGGGGTCTACCGAAGAGAACAGGGGGGAAGAAACAATAAATATAAGGCACATATGCAACACGATGCATGACATGGTAATATGCAGGGTTAGACGGGTTGGAAGAATATCTGATGATATTTCCCGGGTCTCGGGCTACTGCCACACAAATGAAAATGATGGAAAAAGTTCCATGTTCGCTATGATAGATGCATGTGCCAGACTAACGGACCGCATATTCGGATTCGTAGGATTTTTCTGAGCAACTTTCATGTTCAAAACTTTTTGATCCGAGTTACTAATTATTTTATATTAATTTTTAAATATTAAACAATATTATGAAATTCTTTAATTAATAAATTCGAATTATCCAAAACAGTAAAATACTATTTAATTATCCTAAACAGTAAATATTGATTAAATTTAATTAATTAATCTAATTAAACTTAAACATCTAATTAACTAATTAATTACTTAATGAATTAATTAGTAAATTAATTCATTAATTAATTTAACTAATTGTTTTTAATTACTTATTTATTTTTAACATTTTTTACAGGGCGTGGGCCCTATTTGTCAGTGGGCCAGCCGACACACACACATACACTACATGCACACCCACAACACACACACACTCACGTACACTCGCATCGGTCGGCGCGGCGGCACCGGGGGGGGGGCGGGGAGGGGGGGCAGCTCACCGGGGGGAGGCGGCCGGCGGCACGAGGTGGTGGGGTGGCGGCGACGCGAGGCGGGCCGACGACGGGGCCGAAGGGGCGCGGCCCAGATCCGCGTCGAGAGGGTGGGACGGGCGGCGGGGCAGGAGCCTAGGCGGGCGGCGGCCGTTCGCGGCCGAGGGGGAACGCCGTTGGGCCGGTCGGGGCCGACGTCGCCGGGGGGTGGGAGGATGCGTGGGGCCGGCTCGGGAGAGCCAGGCGACGACAGGGGTGGGGGGAGGGGAAAATCGTGCGGGGCTGGGTGCGCGCTAGGGTTCGGCCGGTTCGCTGGCTCCTTATAGGAGCCAGCCGGGCTGGCCAGTTTCAGCCTAGTAGTTATGTTTAATAATTAAAACAGAAGCCATTTGAATTATTTTGAGGCACCAAATTAATTCCAAAATTACCCATTTCAATTTTATAAAAATCTTAGGGGTTATTTGCAACCCATCCAACATTTTTATATTCAGTTTTGTACGACTTTTAAATCCACCTTTCAAACGGATTTAAATTGCAACGAAATTTGAACGGGGTTTGAACCAACGCGAGTTTAACAACAGTAATCATGGTGACGTGATAACATTAGCGTGGGATTACTATAGCTTAATTACAAATATTACTATAGCACAAATCCAGGGCTTCACAATTCTCCCCTACTAAAAAGAATTCTCGTCCCGATAATTAAGAAGTAGAAGGGAAAAGCTCGTGGTATTCTGTACGAAGATGATCTTCGCGTTCCCAAGTGGCTTCATCTTCAGAATGATTTGCCCACTGCACTATGAATAACTTGGTAACCTTATGACGAGTCTGACGTTCCGTTTCATCGAGAATGCGGACTGGTTGTTCTTTGTAAGAAAGGTCTTGTTGGAGCTCAAGCATATCATGATTCACTCCTTGGATAGGATCCTTGAAGCAGCGACGAAGCCGTGACACATGAAACACGTCGTGAACCTGAGAAAGGTTTGGTGGTAGTTCCAGTTGATATGCCACTTCACCACGCCTTTCGAGAACAATGAAAGTACTAATATATCGAGGAGCCAGCTTGCCCTTGATCCCGAAACGGTGTGTACCTCTCATTGGCGTGACTCAAAGATAAGCCTTTTCGCCAGGATGATAGACCATATCTTTGTGATGACGGTCATACTGACTCTTCTGATGAGACTGAGTAGCCCTCAGATTTGCATGAATAAGGCGGACTTGATCTTCGGCATGTTGGATAATACCCGGACCGATAAGTGTACGTCCATATAACACTTCGAAGGGATCCATCTCCAGACTAGCTTGATAGCTATTGTTGTAGGATAACTCAGCATACGAGAGAGATTCCTCCCATTTCTTGCCGAAAGAAATGACACAAGCTCGAAGCATGTCTTCGAGAATCTGATTGACTCTTTCAACTTGTCCCTAGGATTGAGAATAAAAGGCGGTGATAAAAGACAAATGAGTTCCCATAGCTTCCTGGAAACTTGACCAGAATCTTGAAGTGAATAAGCTGCCACGGTCTGAACTAATCACCAATGGAATACCGTGGAGTGAAACGACTCTGGACATGTATAGATCTGCTAGCTGACTAGCAGTAATAGTTTCCTTGACGGCCAGAAAGTGTGCAACCTTGGACAGCCGGTCAATGACGACAAGAATAGCATCATTACCTTGGATGGTGGTTCGGGACTTAGATATGAAGCCAATTGCAACAAAAACTTTGGATGTAATTATGTACACGAGAGTCAGGTTTCCATCATGTGGAACTTTGGGTTATGGGCCTGCCATATGGGTTAAGAGTAGGGAGAGGAGTGAAATCTTGCACGGGCATGGTAGCAAGAGCTGTTAGAGGAGTGCCCGTCAGTTAAGTTGGCAACAACGTCGATACCAAGGGTGGGGGACAAATAGAACCATTTTCCTGCTCGTTGAAACTAGGCGGGCCAATAGGCAAAGTTCTCTTCCACCGGTGGTAACTGGAATGTTATCAACAATAGTAACAGGGCCTTACTGACAGAGTTGATCACCGAGGTGTTTACCTAAGCAGGGGATTACCACTATTCAGATAAGTTAGATTATAAGAATGGGGTGAAGAGAACAAATGAAAGAAAAATGTGTTCATCACATTAAACAGACCAATGGAAAGGAAAAGGTATCTATCACATTAACAGACCAATGGAAAGGAAAATTTGGTTATACTCAAGTTTTAGGAGTATATCTTTCCCAAGGAAAAACAGAGCATGATATACATGATGGGATAGCAAGTAGATAACCATTTAGGTAAAGGGGCAAGTAAATTCATGACATTCCCATACAATGATGTTTGGATAATTGATCAAGAAACAATTAGCATCGAGCTTACAATATTCCTTTTGATGATCGATATACCACATCCATGCTTCGGGGTAGCAATGATATGGTGTTTCGAGTAAAGGATGGATTTAGGATACACAAAGGATTCAGTAGGAACAACTTATAAAATAAGGCTTATAGTTTCCCCAGGGGAGAAAAGGCGAATCTTTTTGAACATAACAATAGGTCTTCCGGGTAGGTGTTATAGCCACATCACCTATCGAGTAACATAGAGACCAATGTTATAATTCTTGGGAAAAGATCCAACCATCATATCTATTGAGATTCAGACCTGATTGGTGATAGGATACTTTAGACATAGAAGGCATGAGAAGAAAAGTATGCAACATAGATCTACAAGATGATTTGCAAGAATCTCAGAATGAACGACGGAAGTAGGTCTTGAATCATGAGTCGTATTGCAAGACATATGAACTCAATGTCAAGACATTTGTGCCCATGTGGACGTTTTTAGAATGGAATGCAAACAAGTTCTGGTTGGGAACCACCATAGCGGATATCGAAGTTCCATGTGTAAGTCTGCGCTAGATCTTACGTAGAACTTCTTTTCCCAGATCAAATCAATCAGTGGCTTGACATGCTAGGAAATACATATGGAGTGAGGTAGCAAATCTATCAAACCATAGAATACTTCGCACATGCATGAATGAATCGGAATGATTACAGAGGAAGCAAGACAAAATTTTCCCCATATGCACGGCGGCAAAAATGCACGTGAGCTTATAGAAAAGCACTTCTTGTAACAAACATATTCTTCATGATCTAGGCACAAAGATAATGCTTTCAAGGTTTCCAACACTAATTTAAACATTCATCATGAACCACGAAGAAGATGTAGATGTGGCTGATGGGCTCAACAACAATTCGTTGAGATTTCCACAAAGATGAATTTCCATGATAGAGTGAACAAGGTGATAGCATTGGTCAAACCAGATGAAACCATGAGGTATGCGCGAGGGAACCACCCACAATTAAACATTAATCGAAAGGTGCAACCAAAATCCAGACTAAGTAGTACGACCAACGTTAGAATGTTGATTCAAATAGCCAACACACTAAGGATGGACGATTGTTCATTAACTCCAAGGTAAAGGAGTTGCTATGCCATAAGTGTTGAATTTACACATCACAATCCCTTTGTCGATATCCTGGTTAGAAGCGACATAGGGACCAAGAAAATAGGAGTGATGGTAATGTCTCAAGATAGAAAAAAACTCAAAATGGCTTTAAAGGAGCTTAAGGTTCACGCAGAATAAGACCATGTCTTCATTTGGAATGAAGGCAGAGGTGTCATCAAAGGCAATACCAATTACCAAGGCAAGGATGCTATTTCTCATCATGAATCTAATTGATATCATGGGAGAGCCGAGAATGCTGATGAGGATCACGACACATTTGTCGAGAAGTCTCATGAAGATGTAATCGATCAATGATGACATCAAGTAAAGAAATGGTGAAGTGAAAAGTTGTTGGAAGCACAAATGAGGGTGCTAGATCAAAATAGAAATAGCCTTTCAAGACAACCAACATGACATTGAAAGTTTGATGTAAGCTTAAAGCACTGTTGGAAAGGTGCTTCAGGGATGAAGGACATAGATAACACAATCAAGATTTAGCATGACGATGATGATGCAGCCTAACAGCTTGGAATGGCATGATCGAGTACAAACTCACAAGCAAATAAGATTACTAAGATTTATTGAATCACAATGCGGACTCGATTCAATTATCGGTGTCCTTGAGTGGCCAACAACTTAGAACAAGAGGAAAGTGGAATCAACAAAGGAAAACATAGCCGATGAGGAGCCTATAAGAAGCTAAGTAGCTCCATGATTTTCTCGATATACTAGGGATAATACCCAGAGGTAGATCAGAAATAAAGGATGGGCTGTAGTATTGATCTGTAAAACACAAGTACTTTAACTTGTCTGAGAATGAAATGAAATTAGAACAACATGGTCGGAACCACGATGGTAAAAGACAAGATCACAGGTACCGGATCAAATTATACCAAGAAAAAATTATCGTTAAGAGAAGCTTCTATGATAAGATCAACATTGCTTCCATGGGCATGAGCACAAAGTTCAAGGTCGACTCCCACTTCATCAATGCATCCCCTTCCCCATTTACTCCTCGCCTTTGATAAATTTGTAGTTTCAAAAGATTACCTAGCAAAACACCAGGAGAGTATGACTCATGAAAAATGTCGGGTTCACATGGATTAAGGAAGGCATAGGTTCAACCCCTCGGGGCATCTTAGGAACATATACCACAAAGTTCAAGAGTAATTAACACATGCTTGACAACATAGCATGTGTTGGCAAAAGCATAGGATACAACTTATCAGAGGGAGAAGACTCACTTTACCAATGGCATCACGTATCAGGGTAAGAACATCAAAATAATTTTGAATGTGAAGAATGCTATCAGATAATATCCCAACACTGGGTCTGGCGGTCCACAAAGGACCTTATGTGAGTATCGATACTCAATCAAAGGGAGAAAGAATGCAAGGCATCGAGTCATAGAACATCCAAATAATTTGATGGTTATTTAACCCAAGGACTTAAGATTTCCAAATTGGTGTATCGGAAATCAATGTTCCGATCAGATAGAAGTAAGATGAAAGGACATAGATGGCCAATCAATCAAAGTTGAATTGTCAAGAACAAACTCATGTTTGGAAAGATGTCTGAGCCAAATGGATAATTTATGATAAACAACTGATGATTGCGTGCATCCACACATAGGTTGAATCAATAAATTAAAATGAAAATCACATAGGATTTTAAATGGATATTGCTTGACATATGGAATTAACCACCATGTAAGCAGGTGAGAAAGTTCAAGAGCAATAGGCTGCTCAGAATTTCAAAAAACTGATAATGTTTCAAAGAATCTTGTGAAAGACAAGAACAACTTGGGGCGATCGAATCCTCGATAAGGATGAAGAGTTATCCGCAAGGGTTGGCGATGGAAGGAAATCACAAATCGACGAGCAGAAGTTCTCAAGAGAACATCAGAGAGTATCTTCGGAGTCTCCTATTGAATCAAGCCATCATCTGGAATGAGGGGCTCTCCGGGGGAAATAGTTACGAGAACCTAGAGTTAGAGTTAATAACATATTTAACCCGAAAGAGAAGAGATATCAGAACCCAGAGTATAGATGAGGAATAAAAGATCCTAATACCACCTGATTGAGATGTGGGCCCGTAAACCACAAAACAATGTTAGTAGAAGTTTTTCAAGTACTAGGATCAACTTCGGCCAAGGAGTTGGAAAGGGGGCTACCTACAGGCAGTCAAATGTGATACCAACTTGTGACGCCCCAATTTGACCGTACGCTAAACGTACACGCAATGCGTATGACCAAGATTAGGGACTCACTAATCAATATCACAACACAACTCTAGACACAAATTAAAGTCATACAGCTTCATATTACAAGCCAGGGGCCTCGAGGGCTCAAATACAAAGCTCGACAAACACATCGGAAGCAAAATAATATCTGAGTACAAACATAAGTTAAACAAGTTTTGCGTTAAGAAGGCTAGCATAAACATAACAACGGATCGAAAGAGGCGAGGCCTCCTGCCTGGGAACCTCCTAACCTACTACTGGTCGGGGCCGCCTCCATGTAGTAGTAGGCTCCTGCGATGGTGTAGTAGTCGTCTCCGACGTACTCCATCTCCTGGGCTACATCGTCTGAACGCAGAATCGTATCAAAGGGGAAAGAGGAAGCAAAGCAACGGTGAGTACTCATCCAACAAACTCGCAAGACTGATATCAGAACTAAGCTAAGTATGCATCATTATCAAGGAGAGGGATTATATCTGGGCTGACTACAGAAAGGAAGAATAAGGGGAAGGCCTAGTCCTATCGAAGACTAGCATCTTCAACATCTTGCAGTATTAGAAGAGAGTAGACTGGTAACTCACACATGGCAATATTTTATTATAGCAATTTTTTTAAGTAACCACACCCAAAGATTCTTCCTTGTCTCCCTGCGAGAAAGCAATCTCGCAGTCAACATTCATTTCAAATTAAAGTCACAGTTGTAGTTGTATAAGGTCAAGGTCCAACTCCAAGTCGTCCTGTTATCGTGGACACAGCTATTCGAATAGATTAATCATCCCTGCAGGGGTGCACCACATATTCCTCGCACGCTTGAATCACCTCCGACCGGACACACTTTTCTAGGTCATGCCCGGCCTCAGGATATCAAAACATTGTCGCCCCACCTAGACTAAACGAAGAGGCCACCCTGCCGGTCTAAATCCTATGCACGCAGGGGTCATGGGTCAATTGCCCTTTGCACTCCTGCACGATGCGAACTCGGACGAGGTCAATCCTAGCACCCCTTATAACAAGCGCGATGCCGTTGCGGACCACTCGGGCGCGCGCTGCTCCATTGCTCACGTCCGAAGAGCTTCGGCTGATACAACGACGCTGAGTACCCATAATTTCTCCCACATGAAGGTTAGTGCGTATTAAGGCCAATGACCTAACTCAGATCAAGTACCCAACCCATTAGCATTTTATTAATGCGGGGCAAGCGCGACCCATAAAGTGTGGTCCCATCGCCCCGTCTCGAGGATGTGTGGCAAAGGCCTCTCTCGCCAGTCCATGCCTCATCACCACCCTTTTGGATGCCTTACCAGCGCATCCCACCACATCTTACACATGGGTACCCTTGGGGCTGACCCATCTCAAGACTATCGGGAACTCAGGTCCACCTCAACCAGGGTGGTACCACCTGTCCCTCCAGTCCCGTCTTTCACATGTAAACAAGGTCAACTTGAAGTAATTGTGTGTTTATACACCAAGTGGATATCCGAGGAATCACCCTCGATGGATCCCACTCGAGGTATGGGTATGACAAGAGTCGCTATTGATAAATGGGAAGGAGGAATCACCCTCGATACCCACGATCGGTTAGCTACGCTATAGAATTAACACCAGGAGTGCTAAGTGGGGTATCACTCTCAGCACTCGGTAATAGCTCTAAAGTGCCATACTAAAGGGGTGTGCGGTGATGTGAGGGTCCTGGCTTGTCGGTCAGTTGACAGAGTCTTCGATTCTTTGAGTCGTCGAGTCGTCGATGAAGAAGCAGGGGCAACTGGGACTAAGGGGTCACCGGGGGTTCATTGATCAACCTATACTAAGCAGTTGATATGGTTGCATGTATAGTAACAGTTCATCAAAAACAGGCTATGCATCAGAATAGGAGCTAACTAATACAGTAGCAAAAATGTAATGCAAGAATAATAGGGAAAGAAATGGGCGATATCGGAATGCTCAAGGGGGGGGGGGTTGCTTGCCTTGCTGCTCTGCGGCAAAAGGCTGATCGTCAGGCACGTAGTCGTACCCGGAGCACCGTCAGTCTCGGGGTCTACCGAAGAGAAGAGGGGGGAAGAAAAAAGAAATATAAGGCACAGATGCAACACGATGCATGACATGGCAGTATGCAGGGTTAGGCATGCACTAACGCAGTATTATACGTCACAGATGGGTCAGAAGAATATCTGACGATATTTTTTGGGTCTCGGGCTACTACCGGATAGAAGAAAATGGTGGAAAAAGTTCCATGTTCACTATGATAGAGTCATGTGCCAGACTAATGGACCGCGTATTCGGATTCTTGGGATATTTCTAAGCAACTTTCATGTTCAAAACCTTTTCATCCGAGTTACTAATTATTTTATATTAATTTTTAAAGATTAAACAATATTATGAAATTCTTTAATTAATAAATCCAAATTATCCAAAATAGTAAAATACTGTTTAATTATCCTAAACAGTAAATACTGATTAAATTTAATTAATTAATAGTTTAATTAGTTATTCTAATTGAACTTAAACATCTAATTAACTAACTAATTACTTAATTAATTTAACTAATTGTTTTGTTTACTTATTTATTTTTAACATTTTTTATAGGACGTGCGCCCCGTTTGTCAATGGGCCAGCCCACACACACACATACACTACACGCACACCCACAACACACACACGCACGCACGTACAGGCGAACTAGCCGGCGCCGCGGCCGCCCGGGGGAGGGGGGCAGCTCACCGGGGGGGGGGGGGGGGCAGTCGGCGACGCGAGGTGGCGGCGGCGCAAGGCGGGCCGGCGGGGCATGACTTAGATCCGCGTAAGGGGGGGGGGAGTGGGACGGGCGGCGGGGCAGGAGCCCAGGCGGGCGGCGGCCTCCGCGGCCGAGGGGGAACGACGCTGGGCCGGTCGGGGTCGGGATCGCCGGGGGGTGGGGGGATGCGCGGGGCCGACTCGGGAGAGCCAGGCGACATCACAGGGGGGGGGGATCGGGTGGGGCTGGAGGCTAGAGGCGCGCTAGGGTTCGGCCGGTTCGCTGGCTCCTTATAGGAGCCAGCTGGGATTGCTAGTTTCGGCCGAGTAGTTTTTTTTAATAATTAAAACAGAAGCCATTTTAGTTATTTTGAGGGACCAAATTAATTCCAAAATTACTGGTTTCAATTTCATAAAATCTTAGGGGTTATTTGCAACCCATCCAACATTTTTATATTCAGTTTTGTACAACTTTTAAATCCACCTTTCAAACGGATTTAAATTGCAACGAAATTTGAACGAGGTTTGAAGCAACGCGAGTTTAACAATAGTAATCGTGGTGACGTGATAACATTAGCATGGGATTACTGTAGCTTAATTATAGATATTACTGTAGCACAAATCCAGGGCGTCACAAGCACCTCCAAAGTTCAAGCAGCGACTAGACATTGTAATTCTGGTAGGAAAGATCCAGTCATGATGCATCCAACATTCACTATACACAATGCATGAAGATGACAATAGTGCTCTCAAATCTGGGGCTTATTTAAGAAGGTGATGACTCAACATAAAAGTAAATAGATAGTCCCTTCAAAGAGGGGAGCAGGGATTTGTAGAGGTGCCAGAGCTCAAAGCTCAAATCAGAGATAAATATAATTTTGGGAGGTGCACCCTTCCTGTCAATGTTACGACCAAGAATTATCAATATCTTCCATGTTAAACACATTAGCGGTGGTTCCCAAGCGGTAAAAGTAAAGCTTTAATCCCCCTCCACCAACAAACACACTCAACGGCTAGCCGAATCCACGGGTACCGTCCATACGAACAATATTTCTGGGGGAGTTTTGTTTTATTTTTTGCATTTCTTTTGATTTTGGGACTAGGAATCCCTATTACCACCCTCTCGTGCAAGGACGAGTGAATAGACACTCATCATTTGAATAACCCGCTTAACATGGAAGATACTGACCACCCCCTGTCACTCCATGAGCAGTCCAGGCACCCAAAACAGGTGTTCATTTGAAATTTTAGAGGTGGCACATTTACTTGGAACGATAGGGTAACACCGCATATATAGGTAGATATAGTGGACTCATATGGAATAACTTTGGTTTAAGGATTTTGACGCACAAGCAGTATTCCCGCTTAGTACAGGCGAAGGCTAGCAAATAGGTTGAAAAGCGATCAGCTAGAGAGCGAAGATGGTCATAAACATGCATTATAAATAATAAACATTGAATGCTATCATGAGTTGGATATAGACACCATGAACATAAATATCATGAATGCTATGTTGGTTTTGATTCAACTACATGCGTGAACATGTGCCAAGTCAAGCCACTTGAAACATTCAGAGGAGGATACCATATGATCATACTACATCACAACCATTTTAATGCATGTTGACATCCAATATAAATCATTATCCACTCCTAGCTACTTAAGCATGGCATGAGCAACTATAATCTATAATTGTGATTGCAAACATCTTCGATCATAGTATGCTAAATCATGGATACTAGGTTAAACATATTTACAAAAACAAAAACAAATTGAGTTCATACCCGCTTCTCTCTGCCACAGTCATTTCATCAAATATCATCATTATTGCCTTTCACTTGCACGGCCTAATGATATGAAAATAATAATAGTGCAAGAGTGTTGTGGACTAAGCTAGAATCTGCAAGCACTTTAGTCTTGAGGAGAAAACAAAGTAATGTAGACTCTTTGTTAGATCAACAGTGTTGCATATGAGAGCCACTCAACATTTTCATCGTGGTCTTCTCCTTGGTATGACTCAATAAAAGGAAGATAATTTCAGAGAAACACACTGAAATATTTTTGGATTTTTTAGTTTTTTCTTGAAGAAAGCAAATAAAAGAATGAAAAACAAAAACGAGAAAAACTATTTACACGGGTGAACTCCCAACAAGTAAAAAAGAAACAAGAAATCTTTCCAAGTTTTCTTTTAATACCACAACTAATTAAACTAAGAAGAAAAATCGAAAAAAAGCAAGAGATATTTTTGGATCTTCTCAAAGTTTTTCAAACACACGAAAATAAAGCAAGAAAATAAATCTATCATGGATAATACAATGAAAAAGTGTGGACACTAACAACTAGGATGAAATGTAATACGAGGCAAGCCCATGTGTTTCGATCTTTCATGAATTGGAGGTGGATTCCACGAAGAACACGGGGAAGAACGAGGAGAAATCACAAGATGAAACACTCAAGAACAAGTCCAATCACACATCCACTAGACTCACCACACACAAGATCCACAAGGTACATAAACAACAAAGAGAAAGAAGGATACATGGTAGAGTTCATCCCAAATCCCATGGGGAGATGGGGCCTTGATATCTCGGAGGATCTTTCCCTCGCAAGGGGTACTGACATCCACTTGGATCTTCTCACATAGAGGTGGTCATCTCCATGGGAGGAGGAAGTGGAAGGAGCAAGGCTCAACTATCTCTGAGCTAACCAATTCTAACCCTAGAATGGAATTGGGAGATGAGTATATATAGTCTAGGGAGAAGTGGGGGTGAGAAAGGGGTACATGGGCCTTGGGCCCGAGTGGATGCACGCACGCAAGCCGGAAGTTCCGGGCGGGGCCGGAAGTTCCGGGGAAGGTCCGGGCAGGCTTCGGGGTTTCCCGAGAGTATGCACGCATGGAGTCGCTTGTGGTCGAGGTGGCCGGAAGTTCCGGGCAGGCCAGAAGGTCTGGGTCCGGAGGTTTCGGGCAGGCCGGAAGGTCCGGTGCTGATACTTCTCCAATGTATCTATAATTTTTGATTGTTCCATGCAATTATATTATCAGTTTTGGATGTTTTATATGCATTAGTATACCATTTTATATTTTTTTGGGACTAACCTATTAATCTAGAGCCTAGTGCCAGTTTCTGTTTTTTCCTTGTTTTTGAGTTTCGTAGATAAGGAATATTAAATGGAGTCCAAATGGAATAAAACCTTCAGAATGATTTTTTCTAGAACAAAAGGAAACTATGAGACTTGAGAACCAAGGCAGAGGAGCCATCGTGGGGCCACAAACCCTAGTGGCGCAACTAGGGGTAGGCCATGCCGGGTGGGATTGTGGGCCCACGACAGCTCCCCTAACCCTAATCTTTGGCCTATAAATTCCCAAATATTCCATCATTATCAAAAAAGAGCCACGAAAACACTTTTCCGCCGCCAGAAGCCTCCGTTCCCGTGAGATCCAATCTTGGAGCCTTTTCTGGTAATCTGCCGGAGGGGGATTCAATCACAGAGGGCATGTACATCAACTCCATTGCACCTCTGATGATGCGTGAGTAGTTCACCACAGACCTTCGGGTCCATAGCTAGTAGATAGATGGCTTCTTCTCTCTCTTTGCTCTTAAATACCATGTTCTTCATGATATTCATGGAGATCTATCCGATGTAATACTCTTTTGTGGTGTGTTTGTCGAGATCCGATGAATTGTGGGTTTATGTTCAGATTACCCATGAATATTATTTGAGTCTTTCCTGAATTCTTATATGCATGATTTCCTATCTTTGCAATTCTCTTCGAGTTATTGCTTTGGTTTGGCCAACTAGATTGGTAATTCTTGCAATGGGAGAAGTGCTTAGTTTTGGGTTCAATCTTGTGGTGTCCTCACCCAGTGACAAAGTAGGGGTAGCGAGGCACGTATTGTATTGTTGCCATCAATGGTAAAAAGATGGGGTTTCATCATATTTCTTGTGTTTACCCCTCTACATCATG
This sequence comes from Hordeum marinum, assembly GCA_022496015.1. Lineage (NCBI taxonomy): Eukaryota > Viridiplantae > Streptophyta > Magnoliopsida > Poales > Poaceae > Hordeum > Hordeum marinum. Next base: position 47,725,839 of record CM039676.1, read on the forward strand.
TCATCTTACCTAATGCGTTACTCTATTCTTCATGAACTTAATACTCTAGATGCAGGCAGGAGTCGGTCGATGTGTGGAGTAATAGTAGTAGATGCAGAATTGTTTTGGTCTACTAGTCACGGACGTGATGCCTATATGCATAATCATTGCCTTGGATATCTTCATAATTATTCGCTTTTCTATCAATTGCTCGACAGTAATTTGTTCACCCATCGTAATACTTGCCATCATGAGAGAAGCCATCTAGTGAAACCTATGCCCCCCAGGTCTATTTTCCATATTATACATTCAGATCTAGAACCAAAAATAACAAAAACACTTGCTGCCTTATTTTTACTTTTAGTTTTACTTTCCGTTCAAGAATCCTATTATATCTATCTCTAATAGATCTCATCCTTGCAAGTAACCGTGAAGGGATTGACAACCCCTTTATAGCATTGGGTGCAAGACTTTGATTCTTTGTGCATGTACATCTATTGGTGATTCACTTGTATCTCCTACTAGATTGATACCTTGGTTCTCAAAAACTGAGGGAAATACTTATCTACTTTGCTGCATCAAACCGTTCCTATTCACAGGAAACCAACGCATGCTCGAGAAGTAGCAAGAAGTATTTCTGGCACCGTTGCCAGGGAGATACAGAGCAAGTCAAGATAAGAACTCTCTCTTCAACTTCCAATTTCTGGTTTGGTTTCCGGGGAGATCTACATCAAGACTACCAAGTACCCATCACAAACTCATCTCTTGCATTTACATTATTTGCATTTTTCCTCTTGTTTCCTCTCCCCCACTTCACCAATTTTCCGTTTTATTCACCATCTTTGTTGTTTGCCTTTTTCTCGCTGGATCTCTTTTTGTTGCTTGTGTTGCCATGTGCTTCCTATTTGCTTGCATCTTCGCTTGCTAAAATTCTATTGTTATGGATCCTCATCCACTTGCTAATCTTTTCAAAATACCAAATTATGATGAACCAATTGCTAGTGAGTTGAGTGTACTTGATTATGTCTATGAAGTTTTGCTTGATATTCGTGAATCTGAAAATTGTGATGAACTGATTCACGATGTTTCGTTGAATGAAAAGCATGATTGCAATGATATTGTTATAAATTTTATTAATGTCAATTATGTTAATGATATGCAAAACTACAAGCTTGGGGATGCTATAATTGATGAGTTTGCCATGACCACTACTTATTGCAATGATCATGATTGGGTGATAATGCTTCTTATGATCTTGATAATTTATTTAATACTCATGATGAATATGGTATTGAAAGTGGGTTTGGAAGAGTGTCAACTTTAGGCAATATTGATCCCACTATTTTGGAGAGTGTTCAATCTTATGAAAGTTTTGATAAAAGTGGGTTTGGAGAGGTCATGACTTTAGTTAATGATAATCCCACTATTTTGGAAAAGTATCAACTTTGCATGCATGTGGATCATGAAGAGAAAAAAATTATATGATAGTTATATTGTTGAATTACTTCATGATTCTACTGAAATTTAATCTTGAGGGAGGAACATACGCTTGTAAGAATTGCAGTAATATCAAGTTTCCTCTCTATGTGTTCAAAGTTTTTAAGTTATGCTTGTTTTGCCTTCCTATGCTAGTGAATTCTTGTTCCAATAAATTGTTTGCTCATGAAATCCCTATGCATAGGAAGTGGGTTAGAATCAAACGTGTTTTTAATGCTATTCATGATGATCTTTTGCATATCTCAACTACTACTTTTTATGTGAGCATCATTGAAATCGTTATGCCTAGCTAGGGGCGTTAAACAATAATGCTTGTTGGGAGGCAACCCAATTTTATTTTGCTTTATTATTTTTGCTTATGTTTTGGTGTGTTTTGAACTTTATTACTTCTGTATTAATTGTGTCTTTGTGCTTTAATTAATTTTTGAGCCAAGTAAAACCTTTGGGTGATCTATGGTAGTTGTTGATTTGATCTTGCTGAAAAACAGAAACTTTTGCGCTCAGTCCAGGAATTTTCTAAATGTTTCAGAGCACCGAATTGATCTGAATTTTTTACACAAGATTTATATAAAAATTTCCCTGACTTTCCAAAATTTTCAGAATTTTTAGAGTTCTAGAAGTATTCGAAGTTTACAGATTGCTACAGACTGTTCTATTTTTGTCAGATTCTGTTTTCTTTGTGTTGTTTGCTTATTTGATGTATCTATGTGTCGTATCTGGGGGTATGAGTCATGTAACAGTTAGAATACACTATTTATTACACAAATACAACTAAATAATGAGTTCACAATAGTACCTAAAGTGGTGATTTAGTTTTCTTATACTAACAGATCTCATGAGTTTTCTGTTGAGTGTTGTGTTGTGAAGTTTTCAAGTTTTGGGTGAAGATTTGATGGACTATGGAATAAAGAGTGGAAAGAGCCTAAGATTGAGTATGAACAATGCAACCCAAGTCATATTCAAGGATAACAGAAATCCTAAGCTTGGGGATTCCCCGGAAGGCATCCCCTCTTTCGTCTTCAATCCATCGGTAAATTTACTTGAGGCTATATTTTTATTAACCACATGATATGTGTTTTGTTTGGAGTATCTTGTATGATATGGGCCTTTGCTTGTTAGTTTGACACAATCATCCTTCCTTCACACATCTTTTGAGAGAGACACGCTGAATCATGAATTTTTTAGAATACTCTATGTGCTTCACTTATATCTTTTGAGCTAGGCAATGTTGCTCTAGTGCTTCACTTATATCTTTATAGAGCATGGTGGTGTTATATTTTATAGAAATTATTGAACTCTTGTTCCTCACTTATATTATTTTGAGAGTTTCTTAAAACAATGTGGTAATTTGTTTAGGTTATGAATTTAGCCCGAATATAATGGGCATCCAAGAGGGATATAATAAAAACTTTCATATTAAGTGCATTCAAAATATATGAGAAGTTCGATTCCTTGCATATAGATTTGAGATAATAGGGATGGTAATATGAGAGTCATGCTAGTGAGTAGTTGTGAATTTAATAGATATGTGTGTCAAAGCTTGTGATTCCCGTAACATGCACGTATGGTGAACCGTTATGTAACGAAGTCGGAGCATGATTTGTTTAATGCTTGTCGACCTTTGTGTGAGGGTCGGGAGTGCGCGATGGTTAACTCCTACCAACATCTCCCCTAGGAGCATGCGTCTAATGATTTGTTTGATAACTAATAGACTTTTTCTATAAGTATGTGAGTTCTTTATGACTAATGTTGAGTCCATGGATTATACGCACTCTCACCCTTCCATCTTTGCTAGTCTCTCTAGTACCGTGCAACTTTCGCCGGTACACCAAACCTTCCTTACTCAAAACAGCCACCATATATTCCCCAAAATAGCCACCATACCTACCTATTATGGCATTTCCATAGCCATTCCAAGATATATTGCCATGCAACTTCCACCATGTAGTTTTTCTATGACTTGCATCATCACTTCATATTGCATATAGAGTCATATTTTGTCATAGGAATCGAGTTGTAATTTCTTTTTCTTTGAGTTATAAGTAAATAAAAATGTGATGATTTTCATTTATAGAGCATTGTCCCATGAGAGAAAAGGATGATGTAAGCTATGACTCCCTCACAAGTTGGGATGAGTATCCGGACTTTACAAAATATAAAAGAGGCCAAATAAGCCCACCAAAAAAAATGAGAGAAAGAGAGAAGGGACAATTGCTACTACCTTTTTCCACACTTGTGCTTCAAAGTAGCACCATGATCTTCATGATAGAGAGTCTCCCATTTTGTCACCTTCATATAACTAGTGGATATTCATCGTGCATGACCACTTATTTTTCTTTTTGAACTTTCATACACTTATATCTCTAAGTGCATTTGTTGCATGGCAATCCCTACTCACTCACATTGATATCTATTGACGGGTATCTCCATAACCCATTGATACGCCTAGTTGATGTGAGACTATCTTCTCCTTTTTCCCTTGCACCTCCTCCATATTCTATTCCACCTATAATGCTATATCCATGGCTCACGCTCATGTATTGCATGAGAGTTGAAAAGGTTTGAGAACACCAAAAGTGTAAAACAATTGCTTGACTTGTTCGTCGGGGTTGTGCATGATTTAGATACTTTGTGTGGGGAAGATGGAGCATAGCCAGACCATATGATTTTGTAGGGATAACTTTCTAAGGCCATGTTATTTCGAAAGGACACAACTACCTTGTTGGTGTGCTCGAAGTATTACTCTTATGTCAATATTAGACTATTGTTTTGAATCTTACGAATCTGAATATTCATGCCACAATAAAGAATATTACATGGATAAACATGTTAGGTAGAATTCCACATCAAAATTTCTATTTTTATCATTTACCTACTCGAGGACGAGCAGGAATTAAGCTTGGGGATGCTGATACGTGTCCAACGTATCTATAATTTTTGATTGTTCCATGCTATTATATTATCTGTTTTGGATGTTTTATATTACGAAAATCCATTTCTAAGCCCGGGCTCAGCTGCACCCCCGCTGAGTAAAAAAATTAAAACAAATACTAAAAAAATTCAAAAAAGTCCAAATTTTGTTTGGGTGGTACCTAATTTCATGCGTGAGGTTTGCTCCAATTTTTGTATGATTTGAATATGTGGGCAGCTCTCGGAAAAAAAGAAAAGTTTGGGATGTCTAAAAAAGTTTACTATTCACACACTGTTTTGACCAGATTTTTTTGCTGAGAGCTGCTCAAATGTTCAAATGATACAAAAATTGGAGCGAACCTCACGCATGAAATTATCTTACACCCAAAAAAAATTTGAATTTTTTTGACTTTGTTTAGTATTTGTTTTGATTTTTTACTGAACGGGTGCAGATGAGCCTGGGCACCAAAATGCCTCACTCGTTTTATATGCATTAATATGCTATTTTATATTTTTTTGGGACTAACCTATTAATCTAGAGCCTAGTGCCAGTTTCTATTTTTTCCTTGTTTTTGAGTTTCGTAGACAAGGAATATTAAATGGAGTCCAAACGGAATAAAACCTTTAGAATGATTTTTTCTGGAACAAAAGGAAACTACAAGACTTGAGAACCAAGGCGGAGGAGCCACAGTGGGGCTACAAGACCTAGGGGCGCGGCCAGGGGGTTAGGTCGCGCCGGGCATGCTTGTGGGCCCACGACAGCTTCCCTAACCCTAATCTTTGGCCTATAAATTCCCAAATATTCCATCATTATCAGAAAGATCCACGAAAACACTTTTCCGCCGCCAGAAGCCTCCGTTCCCGAGAGATCCAATCTTGGAGCCTTTTCTGGTAATCTGCTGGAGGGGGATTCGATCACGCAGGGCACCTACATCAACTCCATTGCACCTTCGATGATGTGTGAGTAGTTCACCACAGACCTACGGGTCCATAGCTAGTAGATAGATGGCTTCGTCCCTCTCTTTGCTTCTCAATACCATGTTCTTCATGATCTTCATGGAGATCTATCCGATGTACTACTCGCGGTGTGTTTGTCGAGATCCGATGAATTGTGGGTTTCTGTTCAGATTATCCATGAATATTATTTGAGTCTTTCCTAAATTCTTATATGCATGATTTCATATCTTTGCAAGTCTCTTCTAGTTATTGGTTTGGTTTGTCCAAATAGATTGGTAATTCTTGCAATGGGAGAAGTGCTTAGTTTTCGGTTCAATCTTGCGGTGTCCTCACCCAATGACAAAGTAGGGGTAGCGAGTGTTAGAAATATGCCCTAGAGGAAATAATAAATTAGTTATTATCATATTTCCTTGTTCATGATAAATCGTTTATTATCCATGCTATAATTGTATATATCGGAGACTTAGATGCATGTGTGGATACATAGACAAAACCATGTCCCTAGTATGCCTCTAATGGACTAGCTCGTTGATCAAAGATGGTTAAGGTTTCCTAGCCATGGACATGAGATGTCATTTGATAACGGGATCACATCATTAGGAGAATGGTGTGATGGACAAGACCCAAACTACAAACGTAGCATATGATCGTGTCAGTTTATTGCTACTGTTTTTTGCATGTCAAGTATATGTTCCTATGACCATGAGATCATGCAACTCACTGACACCGAAGGAGTGCCTTGTGTGTATCAAACGTTGCAACGTAACTGGGTGACTATAAAGGTACTCTACAGGTATATCCGAGGGTGTCTGTTGAGTTGGCATGGATCAAAACTGGGATTTGTTGCTCCGTGAGACGGAGAGGTATCTCAGGGCCCACTCGATAATACAACATTACAAAAAGCCTTGCAAGCAATGTGACTAAGTGTTAGTCATGGGATTTTGTATTACGGAACGATTAAAGAGACTTACCAGTAACGAGGTTGAACTAGGTATGGAGATACCGACGATCGAATCTCGGGCAAGTAACATACCGAAGAACAAAGGGAACATCATACGGGATTAACTGAATCCTTGACATAGAGGTTCGACCGATAAAGATCTTCGTATAATATGTAGGAACCAATATGGTCATCCAGGTCCCGCTATTGGTTATTGGCCGTAGAGGTGTCTCGGTCATGTCTACATAGTTCTCGAACCCGCAGGGTCTGCACACTTAAGGTTTGGTGACGTTTCGGTAGTATAGAGTTATGTATGGTGGTGACCGAAGGTTGTTCGGAGTCCCGGATGAGATCCCGGACATCACGAGGACCTCCGGAATGGTCCGGAGGTAAAGATTCATATATAGGAAGTCCTATTTTGGTCGTCGGAAAAGTTTCGGGCTCATCGGTAGTGTACCGGGATTGCCGGTAGTGTACCGGGGGACCATCGGGAGAGGTATTTCGACACAAGAGGCTACATGGGCTGTGGGAGTGTGGAAACCAGCCCTTAGTGGTCTAGTGGAAGTCCTCTAATAGGCCCATGCGGCTGGAGTTGAAAGAGAAAGAAAAAACGCAAGGTGGAAAGAGATTCCAAGTAGGAAAGGAGGAATCCTAGTCCTACTAGGATTGGAGGAGGATTCCTCCTCTCCTCCTTGCGCAAGGGCAGCCTTGTGCGCCAGCCCTCCTCCTCCCTCCCTCTTATATATACTGGTGGTATTGGGTGTTTTGCACTTGATTTTACGGCCACGTGCTACCCGTTCCACCGGTGCTCCTCTAGATCGGATTTCCGCAGTGCTTAGGCGAAGCCCTGCCGGAATTGCTCCACCAGCATCGTCGGAGCGCCGTCACGCTGCCGGTGAACTCTTCTTACTCTCCACTTCCTCTTGCTGGATCAAGACGGTGGATATCGTCATCAAGCTGCACGTGTGTTGAACGCGGAGGTGCCGTCCGTTCGGCGCTAGATCGGAAGGACCGTGATCAAGATCGCGGGACGGATCGTGACGAGTTCGCGGGACGGATCCTGATGAGTTCGCGGGACGGATCCTGATGAGTTTGCGGGATGGATCGTGATCAAGATCGCGAAACGGATCGTGATGAGTTCATGGGATGGATCGTGATTTGTTCACGGGACGGATCGTGATGAGATCGCGGGACGCTCGGCGATTTGGATCGCGAAGACGTTCGACTACACCAACTGCGTTTCTTAACACTTCCCACTTAGCGATCTACAAGGGTATGTTGATCCACTCCCCCTCGCATAGATGCTCATCACCATGGATAGATCTGCGTGTGCGTAGGAATTTTTTTGTTTCCCATGTGACGTTCCCCAACAGTGGCATCATGAGCTAGGTCTATGTGTAGATGAGATCTCGAGTAGAATACAAAAGGTTTGTGGGTGTTGATGCTTAGATTGCTTCCTCCCTCGGTCGGATTTTCATTCAACGGTATTGTTAGATGAAGCGGCCTGGACCAACCTTACTCGTACGCTTACGAGAAACCGGTTCCCTCGACCGCAAGTTGTTGCATAGATGGCTCGCGGGTGCCAATTTCTCTCACTTTAGTTGGATCGCATTCGACAAAGGCGGTCCTTGAGAAGGTTGAAAAGCAACTAGTGTATCACCGTTGTGGTTTTTGCATAGATGAGAATTGTTCTTGCTAGATACCCATAGCAGCCACGTAAAACATGCAACAACAATTAGATGACGTCTAACTTGTTTTTGCAGGGTATGTTGTGATGTGATATGGCCAATTACATGATGTGATATATGTGATGTATGAGATGATCATGTGATGTATAGATTATCATGACTTGCATGTCGATGAGTACGGCAACTGGTAGGAGCCATAGGTTATCTTTAATTATTGTATGACCTGCGTGTCAATCATTAAGAGCTATGTAATGCTTTACTTTATCGCTAAACGGTAGCAATAGTAGTAGAAGCATGGTGGGCGCGACAACCCCGATGGCGACACGCTGATGGAGATCAAGATGATGGAGATCATGGTGTCATGCTGGTGATGATGGAGATCATGACGGTGCTTTCAGGATGGAGATCAAAAGCACAAGTTCATGGCCATATCATGTCACTTATGATTTGCATGTGATGTTAATCCTTTTATGCACCTTGTTTTGCTTAGGATGACGGCAGCATTATAAGGTGACCCCTCACTTAAATTTCAAGATGAATTGTGTTCTCCCCGAGTGTGCACCGTTGCGAAAGTTCGTCGTGTTGAGACACCACGTAATGATCGGGTGTGATAGACTCTACGTTCACATACAACGGGTGCAAGCCAGTGTTGCACATGCAGAACACTCGGGTTAAACTTGATGAGCCTAGCATGTACAGACATGGCCTCGGAACAAAAAGAGACCGAAAGGTCGAACATGAGTCATATAGTAGATATGATCAACATGATGATGTTCACCATTGTAACCACCTCAAGTCACGTGATGATCGGACTTGTGTTGGTGAATTTGGATCATGTATCACTCGGATGATCGGAGGGATGTCAATTTGAGTGGGAGTTCTTAAGTAATGTGATTAATTGAACTTATTATCATGAACATAGTCAGTAGTGTCTTTGCAAAACTGTGTTGTAGATTACTAGCTCACGCTGTAGCTCCCTTGAATTTTATATTTTCCTAGGGAAATAGAGTTGAAAGATGATGGTAGCAATATTGCGGACTGGCTCCGTGATCTGAGGATTTTCCTCATTGCTGCACAGAAGGCTTATGTCCTTAATGCGCCGCTCGGTGCGCCAACTCTAGCGTTGTTTATAGATGTTGTGAAAATCTGACATGCACATTCTGATAACTACTTGATAGTTTAGTGCGTCATGCATTACAGCTTAGAATTGAGGCTCCGAAACATTTTGAACGTCATGGAACATATGAGATGTTCTAAGAGCTGAAATTAGGATCTCAGGCTCGTGCCCGTGTTGCGAGATATGAGATCTCCAACAAGATTCTTTGCCTATAAGATGAAAGAGAATAGCTCATTCGTTGAGCATGTGCTCAGATTGTCTGGGTGCTACAATCGCTTGAGTCGAGTGGGAGTAGATCTTGCAGAGAAGATAGTGATTGATATAGCTCTCCAAGTCACTGTCACTAAAGCTATTAGAACTTAGTGATGAACTATAAAATGCCAGGGATAGAAATAATGATCCCTGAGCTATTCACGATGTTTGACACCGCGAAGGTAGAAATCGAGAAGGAGCATCAAAGTGTTGATGGTTAGTCAAAATCACTAGTTTCGAGAAGGGCAAGAGCAAGGAGGGAAACTTCGTGGATAGCAAGTCAGTTGCAGCTCCAGTGAAGCAACCCAATGTCTAACCCAAACCCGAGACTAAGTGCTTCGATTATGAGGAGAACGGTCGCTGAAGCGGAACAACCCTAGATACTTGGTAGATAAGAAGGCTGGCAAAGTCGACATAAGTATATTTGATATACATGTTATTGATGTGTACCTTGCTAGTACTCCTAGTAGCACCTGGGTATTGGATACCGGTTCAGTTGCTAAATGTTAGTAATTCGAAGTAAAAGCTATGGAATAAACGGATACTGGCTAAGTGTGAGGTGACGATGTGTGTTGGAAATGTTTCCAAGGTTGATGTGAGCAACATCGCACGCTCTCTCTACCTTCGAGATTAGTGACGAACCTAAATAAATTTTATTTGGTGTTTTTGCGTTGAGCATGAATGTGATTAGATCATGTTCATTGCAACACGATTATTCATTTAAGTTAGATAATAATGGTTATTCTATTTACATGAATAATACCTTCAATGGTTATGCACCCAGTAAGAATGGTTTGTTGAAACTTGATCGTAGTAATACACATGTTCATAACATTGATGCCAAAAAAGATACAAAGTTAATAATGATAGTACCACATACTTGTGGCACTGCCGCTAAATGTCATATTGGTATAAAGCGCATGAAGAAACTCCATGCTGATGGATCTTTGGACTCATTCGATTTCGAATCGGTTGATACATGCGAACCATGCCTCTTGATCAAGATGACTAAGGACCCCGTTTTCTGTTTTGATGAAGCGGGCAAGTGATTTATTGGAAATGATACATGTTGATGTATGCAATCCAATGAGTCTTGTAGCGTGCGGTGGATATCGTTATTTTCTTACCTTCACTGACGATTTGGGTAGATATAGTGTATATTTACTTAATGAAACACAAGTCTGAATTGTTTGAAAGGTTCAAGCAAATTTACAGTGAAGTTTTAAGATCATCATGACAAGAAGATAAAAATGTTTGCGATATGATCATGGAGGTGAATATCTGAGTTGGGTGAACAGTTGGGTGAACCTTCTATCTCAGATCCAAGCATAAAATGTTTGTTGCTAAAACTGGGTCCTTTCTCGAGAAAAAGTTTCTCTTGAAAGAATTGAGCGGGAGGAGGATAGAACTTGATGAGGTTATTGAACCTCTGTTTCAACCAGAGAGTAGCGGAGCATAGAAAGATGTTTCTGTGGAATTACGTTAGTTGAAGAGGAAGTTAATGATGATGATCATGAAGCTTCGGATCAAGTTACTATGAAACCTCATAGGGCGACAAGGATGTGTACTGCTCCTGAGCGATATGACGACCCTGTCTTGGAGGTCATGTTGCTAGACAACGATGAACCTACGAGCTGTGGAGAAGCGATGATGGGCCCGGATTCCAACAAATGGTTAGAGGCCGTGAAATCCGAGAAAGGATCCATGTATGAAAACCAAGTGTAGACTTTGGTAGACTTGCTCGTTGGACGGCAGGTCGTTGAGTACAAATGGATGTTTAAAATGAAGACAGACGCTGATGGTAAATGTCACCATTTGTAAAGCTCGACTTGTTGCAAAGAAGTTTATGACAAGTTCAAGGAGTTGACTGCGATGAGACTTTCTCACTCGTAGCGATGCTAAAGTCTGTTGAAACTATGTTAGCAGTTGCTGCACTTTCAATTATGAAATCTGGCAGATGGATGTCAAAACATCGTTTCCTTAACGGTTTACTTGAGGAAAGGTTGTATGTGATACAACCAGAAGGTTTTGTCAGTCCTAAGGATGCTAAAAGGTGTGCAAGCTTCAGTGATTCTTCTATGAACTGAAGCAAGCATCTTGGAGTTGGAATATGCACTTTGATGAGGTGATCAAAGTTTTTGAGTCTATACAAAGTTTACGAGAAACTTGTATTTACAATAAAGTGAGTGGGAGCACTATAGAATTTCTGATAAGTATATGTGGTTGACATATTGTTGATCGGAAATGATGTAGAATTTCTAGAAAGCATAAACGGTTGTTTGAAAAGAGTTATTCAAAGGAAGACCTGAATAAAGCTACCTAATTGTTGAGCATCAAGATCTATAGACATAGATCAATATGCTTGATGAGACTTTCAATGAGTGCATACCTTGACAAGATTTTGAAAGAGTTCAAAATGGATTAAGTCAGAGAGAAGTGTTCTCGCCTGCTTTGTAAGGTGTCAAGTTGAGTGAGACTCAAAACTCGACCACGACATAAGAAAGAGAAAGGACGAGTGTCGTCCCCTATGCCTTAGCCATAGGCTCTGTATAGTATGCCATGCTGTGTACCGCACCTGTGTGTGCCTTGTCATGAGTCTGTCAAGGGGTACAAGAGTGATCCAGGAGTGGATCACTGGACAACGGTCAAGATAATCCTTAGTGACTAAAAGACTAAGGAGATGTTTCTCGATTATGGAGGTGATAAAGAGTTCATCATAAAGAGTTACGTCGATGCAAGCTTTAACACCAATCCGGATGACCCGTAGTAGCAATCTGGATACATATAGTGGAGTAGCCATTTGGAATAGTACCAAGTGGAGTGTGGTAGCAGTGTTTACGGTTTGACATAGAGATTTTCAAAGTACACACGGATCTGAATGTCGCAGACCCGTTGACTATAAGACCTCTCTCACATGCAAAGCATTATCGAGCACCAGAACTCATTGGGTGTTAGATTCATTACAAGAGAGGGGTTGTTACCTCCAAGAGAGGGGCCTGAACTCATAAATCTGTGTGTACACCCTCGCCGTAGCTAGGACTCTGCCCTCTCCATTCGTACCCCTACCATCTACTGTCAGGATCGTTCCCACAACAGTTGGCACCCACCATGGGGCCGACGTCTAAGCGACTTCTGGTGAGGTTGCGTTTTTCTTCCTTCAACATGTCTTTCGACGGTGTTTTTTCTCTGGGCCACGAGATCCATTACGGAGCGCTCACTTTCATCGCCGACGATTCGGCATGGCTCCAGGAGGTGCCTCTCGATGTCGAGGCGCTCCCGGTCCATGGGGCCGCACATTTCCGTGCGAGTCCGTGCGGCGTGTTGCTACGTTAGCCGTCGACCCCTTACAAATCGGATCCTCTCGCCGTTCACGGTCGCAAGTGGTCTGGCCGCTCACGACTCCAGCTGTGGGTCAAACACGCAGCGGCGCGTCAAGCTTCTTCACAGGTTGCAGCACTTGAACCTGCCGAGTCCCTTCATGGCGTGTTCGAGTCGGATTCCAATCCATTCGACGTGCCTTCTGAGTGCGAGAGCTATGATCCTGCGGCGGAGGTCTTCACGGTGGGCTCTCATCAGAGCTCACCGCCTGGTTTTGGTCATGGCGAGCACGAGGCTGGTGGCCCGTCGAACGTGCAGTCGCGTCGTGATGAGAAGGTCTTTCATACCCCCATCATCGGCACGACCGCCGAGGCCCGAGCTTTGGAGGCCATGCGCGTTTGTCTGGAAGAGCTTCAGGCAGAGATCGATGAGCGTGCCCGTCCATGCCCGCTGTGCCCTAGTCGACGTCAGCGACATCTGTTCCCGACTGGATCTCACGATGGCGTCGAGGTATACCGAACTCCCGTGCTTAATGTTGTTGCTGCTGCTAGGATAGCAGATTCCATTCAGCCGTCCCGGTCAGAGGCTGGTAGAGGGCCGTTGCAGATCAAAGCACTATTAGATGCAGCACAACGCCAGAATTCAGCAGTTTCTCAATCTCGTCACAAGATACACAACAATTCACCCAAGGCAGAGACCGTTCAGTTGGCACATAGTCCTGGGTCGCCCTTACGTCGTCGGGGTGGCGGTTATCATGAAGGGTAAGACATATATCAGCACCACCGCGAAGACCACCGTCGAGTGCCCACTCCTCCGTGGAGTGGTCCGTATGCACCCCGACGCCAAGACGACAGGCACTCCTTCGGTGACAAGCGGGACGCGGACTTTGATGCCCGCGCATACCTTCTTCAGAAGCGGATCGACAAGAGGAGAGCCTACAGAGAAGGACACGACAGAGATGTCCCGAGTGGTAGCTCAGCTGCAGTGTCTGGTCCAGAGTGTTTTAGCAGAGCTATACGTTATGTGGAGATTCCCCCCAACTTCAGAATGGTGGCGGGGATCGGAAAGTTTTCTGGTGAAACAAAACCAGAGACTTGGCTTGATGATTACCGAGTGGCGGTGCAGATTGGCGGCGGGAATGACAATGTCACAATGAAGCACCTACCTCTTATGTTGGATGGACCAGCTCGAGCTTGGTTGAACCGTTTGGCTCCTTCCAGCATTCATTGTTGGGAAGATCTTGCCCGAGTGTTTGTCCGGACCTTCGAGGGCACTTGCAAGTGCCCCACAGGTCTGGTCGACTTACAACGCTGCGTCCAGAAGCCCAGCGAAACCTTAAGAGACTATATTCAACGATGGTCCACCCTGCATCATATGGTGGAAAATGTGTCAGAACACCAGGCTGTTTGTGCCTTCAAGGCCGGTGTGAGATACAGAGAGCTGCATTTGAAGTTTGGGCGCACTGGTGACATTTCACTAGGCAAGATGATGGAAATTGCCACTCGCTATGCCAATGGCGAGGAAGAAGACTGCCTCAGTAGCAGCAAAGGAAAAGCGGTTGTCAACGAGTCTGGCGGCGGTAACAATAGGAAACAAAAGCGGAAGGCTAAAGACCCAGTTCCGGCAGAGGCAACAGCACTGGCGACTCAGTCGAAGAACAAGGGCAAGGCCAAAGCTCAGTATGCCCCCAAGAAGGGGAAGGGTTAGCCAGGAAACGATATCTTGGATCAGTCGTGTGTGATTCACACAAAGAAAGATGCAGAAGGCAACCTGATTTTTGCCAAGCACACCACTCGATAGTCTCGGACCCTCATCCAACAGTTCAAGGGAGACCAGTCGCGTGGGAAATCTCCTAAAAAAGAAGATGAAGATGAAGAGAAGGAAACATTCCCGAATGTCACTGCTACCCTGGTGATCTTTGCTGACGTCGAGAGCAAGAGTCATGTGAAATTCATAAATACAGAGATCAATATGGCTGTGCCAGACACCCCCACCTACCTTAAATGGTCTCAGTATGCTGTCACATTCGACCAGACTGACCATCCTGCCTGTGTGGCCACACCCGGTTGACAGGCTCTGGTAGTTGATCCAGTGGTGCAGGGGACTCGACTCAGAAAGGTCCTCATGGACGGCGGCAGCGGCCTGAACATTCTGTATGCGGATACCTTGAGGGCAATGGGCATTCCTAAGTCCTGACTCAGCAAAAGCAGCATGCATTTCCATGGGGTCAGCCTAGGAAAGAAGGCCGAGTCACTCGTCCAGATAGCATTGGATGTAGCATTCGGAGATAACAAAAATTTCCGAAAAGAAAAGTTGACGTTTGAAGTCGTGGATTTCAAGAGCTCTTACTACGCCATTTTGGGTCGACCCGCTTATGCACGTTTCATGGATCGACCATGTTACGTGTATCTCAAGCTGAAAATGCCGGGCCCTAAGGGCGTGATCACGATCACTGGTAATCGACAGCAGGCCGAAGAGTGTCTCCAGCAAGGGTCCAAGATCGCCGATCAACAGATGGCCATGGTCGAGCTGGAGGAGTACAAGAAAACCACTGATCCTGCTGATTTGCTCCGCGCAAAAAAGCCGGCTTCTGAGTCGGCATTTCAGTCAGCAGGTGAAGTGAAGAAGGTGTAGATCCACCCAACGGATCCAACCGCTGCCCCAACGAATATCTCGACAACACTCGACAGTAAATAGGAAGCTGAGCTCATCCAGTTCCTCCGTGAGAAATGGGATATCTTTGCATGGAAGCCTGCTGACATGCCGGGAATTCCCAGGGAGCTGGCTGAGCACTGTCTGCGAGTGGATCCGAAGGCCAAGCCCGTTAGGGAGCATTTGCATGGATCCGCAGTTGAGAAGCGCAAGGCAATCGGAGAAGAAGTGGCCCGTCTCTTGCAAGCCAAGTTCATTTGGGAGATTTACCACTCCGAGTGGCTCTCGAATGTTGTGATGGTGCCCAAGAAAGATAAGTCGTTGCGCATGTGCATTGACTTCAAACATCTTAACAAGGCATGTCTGAAAGACCATTTTCCGCTCCCCCGCATAGATGAGATTGTTGACTCGATAGCATGGTGCGAGCGATTATCGTTTTTGGATGCCTATTCTGGGTACCATCAGATCCGTCTGTTTGGCCCAGATGAAATAAAAACAGGCTTCATCACCCCATTTGGGTGTTTCTGCTACATCACCATGCCTTTTGGTCTCAAGAATGCCGGCGCTACTTTTATGTGCATGATTCAGAAATGTTTACTCGACCAGATCCTTCAGAATGTCGAGGCGTACATGGACGATATAGTGGTCAAGTCCCGCAAAGGTTTCGACCTGCTGGCTGACTTGGCTGAGATATTCGCCAATCTGAGGTGATTCGACATAAAACTGAATCCGCCCAAATGTACCTTCGGTGTCCCTGGCGGCAAGTTACTCGGTTTTCTCATTTCCGAACGAGGAATTGATGTCAATCCCGAGAAGATCAGCACCATTACCCGTATGAAAACTCTCATGCGAGTGCACGATGTTCAGAAGCTCATAGGTTGCTTGGCGGCACTGAGTCGATTCATTTCTCATCTTGGTTAGAAGGCTCTGCCCTTGTATCAGTTGATGAAGAAATCAGACACATTCGACTGGACTCCTGAAGCCGAAGCAACATTTGTTGAGCTCAAAGCCCTGCTGTCCACCCAGCCGGTGCTTGCCGCTCTTGCCAGAAAAGAGCCCTTGCTCCTGTACATCACGGCCACAAATCAGGTCATCAGCACAGTGCTGACTATCGAGCGAGAAGAGGAAGACAAAGCCTATAAGGTTCAGCAGCCAGTCTATTATGTCTCGGAAGTTTTGTCCCCCTCAAAGCAGAGATATCCTCATTATCAGAAGTTGGTGTATGGTATTTATTTATCAGCGAAGAAGGTGGCACATTATTTCCAAGACCATTCGATCTCAGTCGTCAGTGATGCACCTTTATCAGAGATTTTCAATAATCACGATGCATCAGGTCGAGTGGCTAAATGGGCAATTGAGCTGGGAAACTTCGACATCAGATTCGAGGCCAAGAAGGCAATCAAGTCCCAAGCATTGGCAGATTTCATGGCCGAGTGGATCGAACAGCAGCAGCCTATCCAAGTTCACTCGACACATTGGACAATGTTCTTCGATGGCTCCAAAATGTTGAATGGGTCCGGTGCTGGCATTGTTCTGATATCCCCCAGAGGCGACAAGCTCAGCTATGTCTTGCAAATTCACTTTGATTCTTCCAACAATGAGGCAGAGTATGAAGCACTTTTGTACGGGTTGCGCATGGCTATCTCGCTCGGCGTCAAGCACTTGATGGTTTATGGCGACTCAGATTTGGTAGTGAATCAGGTGATGAAAGAGTGGGATGTTAGAAACCTTGCTATGACTGGATACTGCAATGCAGTCCGGAAGATGGAGAAGAAATTTGAAGGTCTGGAACTTCACCATGTTCCTCGATTGAAAAATCAGGCAGCTGATGAGCTATCCAAGATTGGTTCCACTCGATGGCCTGTCCCCAGCGGAGTGTTCCTGGAGCATTTGCACATTCCTTCGATTCAAGAGGATCCCTTCACTAAAGAGCCCCCGCAAACCTTAAGCTCCTCTGACTCGACCGAAGTCGATGTTCCTGCTGTGATTAACCTGGTCATGGAGGTGCTAGTTATCATTCCTGACTGGACTGTACCGTACATAGCCTATATCCTCAGACAGGAGCTTCCTGAAGATGAAGCAGAGGCTCGACAGATTGTGCTCAGGTCCAAAGCTTTCACTGTGATGGGTGATCAGCTTTTCAGAGAAAGTGTGTCTGGTGTCACCCAGCGCTGCATTTCGCCCGAGGAAGGTCGAATGATTCTAGATGAAATCCACTCGGGAACTTGCAGACACCATGCGTCTTCCAGGGCGATCGTCATGAAAGCATACCGAGCGGGTTTTTATTGGCCACGGGCTAATGAAATGGCTAAGGACATTCTTGATCATTGCGAAGGCTATCAGTTCTATGCAAACCTGTCACACAAGCCAACGTCTGCTCTGAAGACAATTCCACTCGCCTGGCCATTTGCGGTTTGGGGGCTCGACATGGTTGGTCCTTTCCGACCCGGAAAAGGAGGATTCACCCACCTGTTGGTAGCAGTCGACAAGTTCACCAAGTGGATCGAAGCCAAGCCCATCAAGAAGCTGAATTCCCGCACGGCGGTCACGTTCATGAGGGAGATCATTATCCGGTTCGGCATTCCCCACAGCATCATCACGGACAATGGCACTAATTTTGACTCAGAAGAATTCAGGAGATTCTGTAACTCCCAAGGCACCTGAGTGGATTACACTTCTGTTGCATATCCTCAAACCAATGGGCAAGTTGAGCGGTCTAACGGTCTCATTCTGCAAGGTCTGAAGCCTCGTCTCATGCGTGATTTGGATCATGCCGCTGGTGCATGGGTAACTAAGCTGCCGTCTGTTTTGTGGGGGTTGAGGACAACACCTAATCGGTCGACTGGACGAACTCCTTTCTTCCTTGTCTATGGCGCTGAAGCTATACTGCCGAGTGACTTGGCCCAGAACTCTCCTCGAGTGGAGCTGTACTCTGAGGCTAAAGCTAAGTAGGCCAGGAAAGATGGGGTAGATCTTTTAGAAGAAGAGCGTGAGATGGCTCTGATCCGGACCATAGCCTATCAGCAAGACTTGCGACGCTTCCACGCAAGGAATGTCAAAAGCCGAGCATTCCATGAAGGAGATTTGGTGCTCCGAGTGAATCAGCACCGACCTCACAAGCTAGATCCTACATGGGAAGGCCCTTTTGTAGTCACCAAGGTGCTAAACAATGGAGCCTATCACTTATATAATCTCATGAAGCAGATGGATGAGCCACGAGCTTGGAATGCAGACCTGCTTCGACATTTTTACACTTGAGACATTAGTTTTCTGATGTAATAAAAGTTCTTCATGAATGCAATTTGTGTCTCTGCAATTAATACCTCGTCGATTCCAACAGTGCAGTTATTTACTTGGGAATACTCCGAGCGACGAGCAATCCTCACACTCGGGGACTTAGCTGCGAAACATGTTTCGCCTAAGTTAAAAACCCTGTCGGGTGGATAGCAGTCCATTCACTCGATGGCCTATTCGCGAATCCGTCTTCGCTTAGGTTCAAATATATATATATATATAACTCATCGTGATGATGGTAATCCATTCATTCGACAACTTAGATGCGAATCAACATTTGCCTAAGTTCAAAATACTGCGAGTGACGAGCGATCCTCACGCTCGGGGGCTTAGCTGCCAATACAATTCGCCTAAGTTAAAAAATTCGTCGAGGCGATGGTAATCCATTCACTCGACAGCTTAGATGCGAATCGACATTCGCCTAAGTTCAAAATACTCCGAGTGATGAGCGATCCTCATGCTCGGGGGCTTAGCTGCGAATACAATTCGCCTAAGTTAAAAAATTCGTCGAGACGATGGTAATACATTCACTCAACAGCTTAGATGCAAATGGACATTCCCTAAGTTCAAAATACTCTGAGTGATGAGAGATCCTCACGCTCGGGGGCTTAGCTGCGAATACAATTTGCCTAAGTTAAATAACTCGTCGACTGGATCGTAATCCATCCACTCGACAGCTTAGCTGCGATTCGACATTCGCCTAAGTTCAAAATACTCCAAGTGATGAGCGATCCTCACGCTCGGGGGCTTAGCTGCGAATACAATTTGCCTAAGTTCAGAACCTCGTCGACTGGATAGTAATCCATCCACTCGGTAGCTTAGCTGCGATTCGACATTCGCCTAAGTTCAAAATACTACCGAGTGATGAACGATCCTCATGCTCGGGGGCTTAGCTGCGAATACATTTCTCCTAAGTTAAAAACCTCGTCGAGGCGATGGTAATACATTCACTCGACAGCTTAGATGCGAATCGACATTCACCTAAGTTCAAAATACTCCGAGTGATGAGCGATCCTCACGCTCGGGGGCTTAGCTGCGAATACAATTCGCCTAAGTTAAAAAACTCATCGACTGGATCGTAATCCATTCACTCGACAACTTAGATGCGAATCGACATTCTCCTAAGTTCAATATACTCCGAGTGATGAGCGATCCTCATGCTCGGGGACTTAGCTGCGAATACAATTTGCCTAAGTTAAAAAATTCGTCGAGACGATGGTAATCCATTCACTCGACAACTTAGATGCGAATCGACATTCGCCTATGGTCAAAATACTCTGAGTGATGAGATATCCTCACGCTCGGGGGCTTAGCTGTGAATACAATTCACCATGTTAAGAACCTCGTCGACTGGATCGTAATCCATCCACTCGACAGCTTAGCTGCAATTCGACATTCGCCTAAGTTCAAAATACTGCCGAGTGATGAGCGATCCTCACGCTCAGGGGCTTAGCTGCGAATACATTTCGCCTAAGTAAAAAAACAAAAGCAGTCGAACAGACGATTGAAAGCCAAAGCGCGAGCAAAATCCAAAGGATAAAACCGCGGATAAATGACGTGTGTAGAAGCAAATGTGCTCAGGCCTAAGGCCGGAATAAAGTTTTAAGGGATACAGTTTCACTCGGCATTCCGAGGCAAATTTAATTGTTTTTCCAAAGAATCAAGTTTCTAGGCAGGCGACGGCTGGCGGGCTCGACAAAAGTATCCAGGTCGATGCCGTCGACGATTCTGGTGGCCGCCTCGATGAAGGTTTCCATGAAGTCCTCGAACTGGAGTTTCTTCATGTTTACCACTTGTAGCTCCTTCAGCTTCTCCTCCCTCATGTCCCTACAATGGACCCTGACCAAAGACAACGCCACATCTGCCCCACAACGAGCAGCAGATTTTTTCCAAGCTTGCACTCGATTGGGAATTCGTTCAGGCGAGCCATCATGGAGTTGAGGTCGAGCTGAAGATTGTCCTTAGGCCATAGCTCCTTGTCGATTCTTTCCATGACAGATTTCAGTCGAGCGATATAGGCCTGGGCACCCTGGAGCCTAAAGTTAAGCCACAGCATGTTCATCGCCCCCGCATCAGCAACTGGCGACTTGGTGGGGTCAAGCATAGGCTCAATCTCCTCTGTTTCCTTTTCAAAGTCCTGGCAGAATTCTAATTGAAGAAGGGAAATCAGTGAACTGCAACCCTCAAAAAATTATTGCAAATGTCAGCCGACAAGAAATACTCACCGTCGAGTAGAAGATACATCTTCCTCGAGAATTCACCCAGATGCCTCTCTAGGCCATTGCTCCTCTTGGTTAGTTCCTCGGCCTTCTTGACAAGATCTGCACGCTCTTGCTTCAGCTTGGCGATCTCCTCTTCTAGATTCTGGACGGCAGCGAACTTCTGCTCTGCAGCTTCAGTTTTGTCCTTGGCGACTTGTTGGGCGTCAGCAAGTGCTTTGTCCTTCTCCTCATGTGCCCTCTTCATGGAATCTAAAGAAACAACATTGTTGAGTCGCGCTTGGAGTCGACGATTTTCATTGTGCACATCTGTTCGAGCAAGAGCACTCGGTTCAAAACATGAAAAGGGGAAGATGGGAATGCTGTCAGTCGGCACTTATTACCTCCCAGAGACTTCAGCTCAGCACGTGCTCGTTCCAGGGCGTTGTTGGCAACCGCCAAGTCCACCTGCAATTGGTTGTTCTCCTCCTCCATCTCCTTGTACTGCGTCCCAAGTTCGCAAGCTGTCTGGAACCAACAAAAGATAGGAGTTCAATCAGCAAGGAGTTCTTGGATAGTCAACTGAGTTATTAAAACCGGCGAATGCCCATGTTGGAAGAATTCAAACAGAAAGTCCACTCGACACATCGAGTGGCTCTGGCGCTCCACACGCTGTAAACAAATTCAAACAGAAAGCTATCTCTATTAAGACCCCTACCAATGCAAGCAATCGACAACAGTCTCGGGGACTACACCCAGTGGGTGCACTAAGAGCTCCCCCACTGAGACGGTTTACTCTCGATCCGTCGAGTAACTCGTCAGAAAAAAAAACACTCGACAAGGTTGGCCCTGTCGTGACACTCAACCCGTTGAGCGACACACCTCCCCCAGTCTATGAAGTGCAGTCGATCCCTATGCAGCGTCATATAATGGTTTAATAATGATATCCATGAAACCTGCAAGGTATCTATGGAGTGGTGCGATTCCAAGACAAAGTGTATCCTGTATACAATAGGCTCTAAGACCCGTGCCGACGCAAGCAATCGACAGTGGTCTCGGGGACTACACCCAGTGGGTGCGCTATGAGCACCCCCACTGAGACGGTTAACTCTCGATCCGTCGAGTAACTCATCAGAAAACACACTCGACATGTCGAGCGACAATAGTACTGCGTGTACTACCAATCCTAGTCCTACTCGACTATGATCCGATCTATTCGACTGGAGAAAATTTGTACATTCTATGGAAATCACCCAATGGGTGTACGACAGCCAAAAAAAGACAATAATTCAATTGACAATGGACTTACAATCGAACTTACTCGGACATTGGTGCGGAGGGCTGCGCTGACGTCAAAAGCCAGTTTGCTAGCCTCGTACGCCTCCTTGGTCGTCAGCATGAGTTGCTCCGCCTGGATCATGGCTTCCTTTGCAGCTCCGGTTTGGTCTTCCGGGGTGCGATGCAGAGGGAAGGCCGTCACAGATGGAGTCAGTGTAGTCACTGGAGTAGCTAGGGTAGCCTGAAGAGGTCTGGTCGGAGCCGACGTCACGACGGTCGAGACGGTCGGAGGAGCATGCGACGGAGGTGTTGTAGGCTCAACCCTGGGTCGTGTCGAGTCACCTCTCCTCTAGGAAGACTCTGCAGTTGAGTGCTGAGGTGCTTGCGACGATGATGCCCTTTGGGTGTGAGCGCGGGAAGTGTCCAGCAACCCCTCATCCTCCTCCACTTGAATGACCTCTACAGCAATCGACAACATCAACATCTGCATGTCTCGAGTCCTCTTCGGAAAAACTAACAACTTTGTTACGTCTATGAGAAGTGGCAGCATCGGCGGTATCAACATCCATTGCGTCCTCTTCGTCTCGACGAGGCGAGGTCACAGATGTTGCAGCTCTGATGGATACGACAGCTTTCACTCAGATATAACTCAAGACTTTAGTCGACAGAACAATTCAGAAATGAACACTTACGTGGAGACGACAGGTACGACCACCCTCATACGGGGCAGTGCTTTGCGAGGCTTCGAGGTGGCTTGCTTGGGCTGCTTGGCCAATCTTTCGTTCGACTCGACAGTTGAGGGGCAGCTCCGCTTTGGGTTCTTCGCGCTTGGTCCCGGGGCCTTGTCCTCAACAGCTGCCGGGTCATGGAGGGCCTTAGTGCGGCCTTCGCGACGAGGGGGCGACTCGACTCCTTCCTCTTTGCTGGAATCTTCATATTCATCCGCAGAGTCAAAAAGTCCATCGTCGTCCACGCTGCCGCCCTCGCTCACCACACTGTCATGCACATGGTTCCCGTTGGGAACGGGCGAGTGCATGTTCGTCAATTCCTGCATAATTCAAACAAGAGAGTCAGACTACAAGTCAACACATCACTCGACGGTATAAATGTATCAGTCGACATCACAAGTCTCACCAGGTTCTTCGGTGGGTTTTCATCTGAGTAAGGCCGAATCCTCTTGGCTCCCGAGGGGTTGTCACAAGCCCCAGTGATGCTCCGAAGCCACTGCTTCATAGTCTCATGTGTAACTTCTTCTGGGACTTTCAAGCAGATCCATGCCTGTCACCCCGCCCCGGATCAGTTGAACCACGACCTCGACTAGGATACCTACTTGGACATGCTCCGCGTCGGTCACCTTCAGGGACTTGGGGGCAGCGGGTCGGTTAGGTGAAAACAGGGGAAGACCAGTCGACATGTTGGGTGGTGCTATATCTTTGCAGTAGAACCAGGTCAACTACCAGCCTCGGACAGACTCGGCAAGAGTAATGGCAAGAAAGGAACTACGTTGCCTTTTCTGGACCCCTAAGCCTCCACACAACTGGAGCACGTGGGTCTTCCCGTCGGCGGCAAGGATTTTCTTCACAGTCTGGGATCTGACCGTGAAGAGATGCTTAAAATACCCTCAATGGGGAGAGCACCCCAGGAAACACTCACACAAGGTGACGAATGCAGACAAGTACACCAAGGTGTTCGGAGGAAAGTGATGCATCAGTGCACCAAAGAAATTCAGAAATCCCCGGAAGAATGGGTGGGGTGGCATGGAGAAACCTCTTTCTACATGGGAGAGGAGAAGAACCCGCTCTCTGTCGCGTGGCTCCGGCTCGTGCTCCTCCCCTGGCAGCCTCCAAGCGCTGTCCGCCACCAGCCCGTCGGAGACGAGGCCTTCGAGGTCAGCGCGGGTGACAATAGAGGGGAGAAAATCCCCCTACATCCACCCCATGGGCGCGGTGAACCGAGCGGTCAAGGGCTTCTTGCCCTTGAGCTTCGACGTCCCCTTTTTTGCGCACTCCAGCTTCTCCGTCACGTTCTTCGTCATCGGAGCGGTGGCTCTGGTCGGAGGAGAGCGGTGTGCTGTGTTGGGGAGCAAAGGAGGCGGAGGAAGAGAGGGAGAATCAGCGGAAGGTACTGTGCAATCCGTGGCTCAGAATGCTTTATATGCTGCCGAGTGTCTCACTAACCGGTGGGCCTGCGAGATAACCGCACACGCCTGTCAGCGCCCAGTGCATGGCGAGATGACCTGTGCGAGAATCGAGGCGTCGTGCCTGCACTTGCCCTGATCGTGGCATCATCTCCGCGCGTGCGCGCGCTTCCCACATTTTTGCATCCCGGAGAATCCGGGCCCGTCAGACCGACCCGTCACCTCCCCAAGATGCGCTCGATTCACTCGGACACTTTTAAGACTGAATGGATCCAGGCGAGTGGAGAAGAATTCAATCGACGTAAATTTCGTTGAAGACCCGAATATCATTCAGAAGATTTTCCGTGTCGATCCCGAATGAACGCTAAGGCTCAGAGTTCAATCGATGGAAGTTCCATGGAAATCCCAAATATCATTCGAAAGATTTGATATACTAACTCAAGGACTACATTGATACCTCCTTCCACCACTCAAACCCCGATCCATTCAGGGGCTAATGACGAGGATATGTACCTAGGGTAGGGTCCTAGGCAAGGCCTGCGTACCCTACCTAAGCACATCACATGGGAGGACTTGAAGATCAAGCATGAACTTCTGAGTGGGTCCCTTGAGACGTTCAAAGTCACTAGACAGTAATCCACCCGGAGACTCCCGCTCTCACTCGGCAGTCGCATGTCACTCAACGGACCTCGTTTCACTCGATGCCAAAAGACCAGGAGCCATCATCAAGATCCCAACGGGCAGACGCTGGCTTAATGGCCCTTAATAGCTTTTACTACGTACGTTACCTGTAACGGCAGACTTTACACCCCACGACTAGACCCATTGATGCGGGGCCATTATGAGGGGCAGCGAACTCTATATAAGCCGCCCCTCCCCTCCTGCACAAGGGTTAAGAATTGTAATCTCTACATTCCACTTGACATAAAGCTCCCGAGCACTAAGACGTAGGGCTATTACCTCCAAGAGAGGGGACTGAACTCATACATCTGTGTGTACACCCTCGCCGTAGCTAGGACTCTGCCCTCTCCATTCGTACCCCTACCATCTATTGTCAGGATCGTTCCCATGACAATATCCATGCTCAAGAAGTATGTCACCTGAAAAACTTGACCTTGTGCGTCCGTCACAATGCCAATGCGCAAGCAAGTGCGATGTAGAAACTCGTCGCTATAGCAAGGCTCCCTCTCAAGAGCTCGAATCATAAACTCACGTGAAGTGGAAGTTGACATGTAGTCGAAGTATCCTACACATGCACAAAGAAAAGCAAAGAATGTATATGCATGGTAGAAAAACACATCATCCATCATGATGGTTCGCCTCTCTTGCACATAACCATTAGGAACAAAAGTGCATGAACAATATGATGCAACAATGGCTATAATCATGGCACTAGGCATATGGTGCAAGGAAGGAATACAAGCATGCTTCACATGAAAGATGTCAAAAGGTCCAATAATATGTGAGAAAGCTATGGGGCCAATCTCATTAGCAATATTAAAGGCATTGTTGCACTCAATACATGGCAAATCTAGCATGAGAGAGGCAACACATGGAGACATATAGGCATAAGCAATAGCAATCCTATGCGAAGCATGGCAATGGTTTTCATCAACCACATAAAAGGAGGACATCGGTGATGCAACAAAACTAGTGTGCATAATAATGAAGTCATGGAAGCTAGTGATGCGAAGATGTAACATACTAGAGGTAATCATGGCAATCATGTCATGTGTGCAAATAGTGGTGATACATAATGCACATGACATATGACAATCATGAAAACAAAACAAGAGCAAGGTATCATCATTGTATTGGCAAGACGTCATATGTAAATAGCGATGGAACATCATGACTCTCCCAACACAAAAAGCGATAGCATGGATCTTAAGGGGAACATAGCAATAGCAACGAGGATCTCCACCAAGAATGCAAGTACACATAGAAATAGTAGAATGGTGAATCATGGGTAAATGCATGCAAGGGTCACAATAGCATGGCAAAAGCATAGAAAGAGGCATAACATGCAAAGTGAACATGGCAATGTGGGCATAATAAGCGTAATGTGAAATAAGCCATAGCCATGTGAGAGCCATGTAGAAGAGATGCGCGTAGTCCTTGCGTGAGGGGAATGGTTGGAGACACATTCCGATGAATCCCAAAGCATCGTTGCTCTCAAGAGCTCTCTTTGTCAACTCATGGGATTGTGAGGTTGACGAGTGTTCATGTCTACCTACACACAACAAAGACAAAGGGAAACTGGTGTGCGCGTGGTATATGTACACATCATCCATTAGGATGTGCATGCGCTTGTGTTTGTTAGCACAAAATATCCAATGCTCGAATAAATTTTAGGCATGGTATAGGAATACATCATCCATCATGCAGTTATAGGTATTATGCTCAACATGATTGGGACGCAATTTGTGGCAAGTGTGTGGCACATGCATTTTATTCATGTCAATGGCAAGCATATTGTGCACACAAATATGGGGATCATGCAAAGTGTAGGATGGAACACAATATCCTAATATGTATGAGGAAACTATGGGGGTCTCCTCATGTGCAATAGCGAAAGCATAATATGGAGAATATGGACAACATCCCAAACAATGCATATCCTTAGTATGGTGATCATAGCATGGCATATGAGAATTATTCGCAAATGATGCAAAGGAAGAATGGCAATATCATCACAAGAAAAACAAATGCCAATAACCATGGTTTTTTTATCTATGCCATATGAGAAAATGGGATTTACTTTTATGGTGTATGCATAGTCACTATGGTGAGATTGCAAAGATGCAATATGGGAAATTCCATGCATAACATATGACAAGTCAAGTGGATTGTCAAACATGATGTGACCAATAGAGTTTTCACATGTTATCCTATGTAGTGTATAATCACAAATAGGTAATTAAACATGCTCATCACCATATGCATCATAAATAGGTGGCACATCTAAGCATGAAGAACACATAGCATGCGAGGTATCCATAAGGTGATCAACATCGTGCAAGCAATCAATCTCAACTAGAGGGACAAGAGCATCACTTTCACCTATTTGACCTTTTTCATTCCACTCATGTGCTGTAGGTGAGGTGGGAGAAACCAACTTGTGGTCCTCGTCATCGTGATGGAACCATGTGGGGTGCAACATCATCCACCATGGCCATCGTCTTGTCCAAAGGGAGGACGACATCATCAAGGATCGACGCGTCGTCGTATATGGGACCTAGCACCAAAGGAGAAGACACAATATAGGTAGAGGTTAAGTTCTTAGAAATCATAGTGGCCTCATATGCCATCTCAACTACCTCACTCTCTCTATGTGGTGGTGGCTCACACACTCCCTCGAAGTAGGTGCACTCAAACTTACATATGGTGGAGTCACTCATCTCACTCAAGTGGCGGGGGTTGTGGTTGTGCTCACATGGGAATTGTGGCAACTCAACATGTATGGGGCTAGTGGTGAAGGCACTCTCACTCTCAATATGGTGGCAAAAGTCTCTCAACTCATCACCAAATGTCCCCGTGGTCGAAGGGAAAATCCCATGCTCAACCAACTCGTCGCCGTTGTCGTGGATGAAGGCCGAAGATGGCACATCATCACTCTACTCCATGACCGAAGGGAAAATCCCATGCTCGGCCATCTTCCTTGGGCTGCTTCCGAAGATGGAAGGGTCATCCATGCATGTAGTCCATCACCTTGATCTTGCCATCGAAGCCTGTCCTTGGTGGTGATCTTGGTCTTCGTGCACTTGTTTCTTCGAAGATGTGCGACTTGAGCGTTTGTGCCGTGATGATGACAAAGGGTAATAAGACTTATAGTTGGCCACCATGTTTCTAAGTTGCTCCATGTGTGCAGCCACCATGTCTCTTTTCCGAGCTTCGGAGTGTCGTATGTCGCTACTCGAGCTTTTGGGTGATGTCGTTGCTCATGTCGGGTAGTCATCGAAGACCGAAGATGGTGTGCTTTGCCTAGCCATCACAAGACTCTAGCAAAGGTGAGTGGGAAATGAGATAAACAATACCACGATACCATTCCCAAAGTTGAGGATGTATCCCGTTTCACTCAATGTGAATTGAGAGAATAGTGTAATTGGTACCAGACTTTTTCACTCACACCTACAACATAAAAGCTTATCGAGTGGTTCGGTTAGGACAAGTGGCACAATATTCAAGCAATTGAAGTCCAAGATATTGTAAATGTTGAAAAAAATCCAATGGACTCAAAATGCAAAGCAAGAGATCACAAATATAGAGGAGGGCAATAGAGAAACACACGCGATAGGATAATGGGGCTTGTGCAATGATACGTCTTCAACGTATCTATAATTTTTGATTGTTCCATGATATTATATTATTTGTTTTGGATGTTTTATATGCATTAATATGCTATTTTATATTATTTTTGGGACTAGCCTATTAATCTAGAGCCTAGTGCCAGTTTCTGTTTTTTCCTTGTTTTTGAGAATTGCAGATAAGGAATATTAAACGGAGTCCAAACGGAATAAAACCTTCGAAATGATTTTTTTAGAACGGAAGGAAACCAGGAGACTTGAGAACCAAGGAAGAAGAGCCACCGTGGGGCCACAAGGCCTAAGGGCGCGCCTAGGGGGGGTAGGGCACGCCCCACAGGCTTGTGGGCCCATGACAGCTCTCCCAACCCTAATCTTTGGCCTATAAATTCCCAAATATTCCATTATTATCAGAACAAACCACGAAAACACTTTTCCACCGCTAGAAGCCTCTGTTCCCGAGAGATCCAATCTTGGATCCTTTTCTGGTAATCTACTGGAGGGGGATTCGATCACGGAGGGCATCTACATCAACTCCATTGCCCCTCTGATGATGCGTGAGTAGTTCACCACAGACCTTCGGGTCCATAGCTAGTAGATAGATGGCTTCTTATCTCTCTTTGCTCTTAAATACCATGTTCTTCATGATATTCATGGAGATCTATCCGATGTAATACTCTTTTGTGGTGTGTTTGTCGAGATCCGATGAATTGTGGGTTTATGTTCAGATTATCCATGAATATTATTTGAATCTTTCCTGAATTCTTATATGCATGATTTCATATCTTTGCAAGTCTCTTCGACTTATTGGTTTGGTTTGGCCAACTAGATTGGCAATTCTTGCAATGGGAGAAGTGCTTAGTTTTGGTTTCAATCTCGCGGTGTCCTCACCCAGTGACAAAGTAGGGGTAGCGAGGCACGTATTGTATTGTTGCCATCAAGGGTAAAAAAATGGGGTTTTCATCATATTTCT
The DNA here is from genome assembly GCA_022496015.1 of Hordeum marinum. Taxonomy (NCBI): domain Eukaryota; kingdom Viridiplantae; phylum Streptophyta; class Magnoliopsida; order Poales; family Poaceae; genus Hordeum; species Hordeum marinum. The sequence goes on from CM039676.1 coordinate 47,755,333, forward strand.
TGAGTTTATCCCTCTACATCATGTCATCTTACCTGATGCGTTACTCTGTTCTTCGTGAACTTAATACTCTAGATGCAGGCATGAATCAGTCGATGTGTGGAGTAATAGTAGTAGATGCAGAATTGTTTCGGTCTACTTGACACGGACGTGATGCCTATATGCATAATCATTGCCTTGGATATCTTCTTAATTATTCTCTTTTCTATCAATTGCATGACAGTAATTTGTTCACCCACCATAATACTTGCCATCATGAGAGAAGCCTCTAGTGAAATCAATGGCCCCCGGGTCTATTTTCCATCTTATACTTTCAGATGTAAAACCAAAATACCAAAAATACTTTGCTGAATTATTTTACCGTTTTTTACTTTCCGTTCAAGCAATCTATCTCTATTAGATCTCATCCTTGCAAGTAACCTTAAAGGGATTGACAACCCCTTTATAGTATTAGGTGCAAGAGTTTGATTCTTTGTGTAGGTACACCTATTGGGGACTTGCTTGTATCTCCTACTGGATTGATACCTTGGTTCTCAACAACTGAGGGAAATACTTATCTACTTTGCTGCATCAGCCGTTCCTCTTCACGAAAACCAATGCATGCTCGAGAAGTAGCAAGAACGATTTCTGGTGCCGTTGCCTAGGAGATCTACATCAAGCCTACCAAGTACCCATCACAAACTCATATCATGCACTTACATTATTTACCATTTGCCTCTCGTTTTCCTCTCCCCCACTTCTAAAATGATTTTCAGAAAATACCAAACAGATTTGCCTTTTTATTCGCCCTTTTTCGTTCGTCTTTTCGTTTGCTTTTTGCTTGCTTGTGTGCTTGATTGCTTGCTTTGTCACGATGACTCAAGAGAATACCAAGTTGTGTGACTTTTACAATACTAATAATAATGATTTTATTAGTACTCCGATTGCTCCCGCCACTAGTCACTATAGGAATCAAGAAATTTGCCGTCCGCCATGGCTGATGGCAAAGGGAAGGACCCCGGACGGCAAAGGCCTTTGTCGTCCGTCAGTAGACGACAAAAATTCCGGCAAAGAAAAACCCGGTAAATAGGTCCTTTGCCGTCCGCCTCAGGACCACGGACAACAAAGAATCTTTGCCGTGGGGGAGCGGACGGCAAAGAGCTTGGACGACATACCCAGGGGCTACATCCATCAAGTGTTAATGGGAGTTCTTTGTCGTCCGCTACCTTTGCCATCGGCCTTGGGCCCCCTTTGCCGTCAGTGGGCGGACGGCAAACGGTAAGACCCTTTGCCACTAGGGTCCCCCTTTGCCGTCGGCCTTGTGCCCCCCTTTGTCGTCTGTGGGCTGACGGCAAAGAGTAAGGCCATTTGCCCCCTGTGATCCCCCCTTCGCCGTCTGCCCAGGCACCCCTTTGCCGTCAGCCCACCGAAGGCAAAGAGTAAGGCCACTCTCCTTTTTCTTTTATTATTTATTAAAACAATTTTCACAGCAATATGATATATATATATATATTTCACAGAAAATATATATTGCCATACTGGTAACCATATTCAAATAAGTTTCATCCATCCATACATACATATTATGAAAGTTTCATCCGTACCGAACCATATTACAATAGTTTCATCCATACATACATAGTTTCATATATATATGTAGCAAGTGTCACATTGTTCATCGATACAAAATAAAAAAATAAAAATAACCCAAGCACTCCACAAATGCAAACTTCCATGAAGTGAATGTAATCTGCAAAATGGGACGCTCCAAAATTAGAAGAAGAAGACTAGATCAAGAAGAGAAGGTAAAAATAGGTCATTTAGGAGCTAACTATGCTTATTATGCCATTTTGAACCTAACTAAGCTAATTATAGGTCATTTAATAGCTAACTTTGGTAAAATAGGTAATTTTAGAGCTAGCTCAGCTTATTATGCCATTTTGGAGCTAACTAAGCGAAGTATAGGTCATTTTTGATAAGATAGGCCATTTTGGAGCTAATTTAGCTTACTACGTCATTTAGGAGGAAACTAAGCTAACTATATGTCATTTTAGAGCTAACTTAGGTAAAAATAGGTCACTTAGGAGCTAACTATGCTTATTATGCCATTTTGGAGCTAAGTAACCTAAGTATAGGTCATTTAATAGCTAAGCTAGGTAAAATATGCCACTTTCAAGCTAGGTAAGCTTATTATGCCATTTTGGAGCTAACTAAGCTAATTATAGGATAATATTTATAAAATACGCCATTTAGGAGCCAATTTAGAGTATTATGTCATTTAGGAGGAAACTAAGCTAAATATATTTCATTTTAGAGCTAACTTAGGTAAAAATAGGTCATTTAGGAGCTAACTATGGTTACTATGCCATTTTGAAGCTAACTAAGCTAATTACAGGTCATTTAATAGCTAACTTTGGTAAAAAAAAGTAGGTAATTTTGGAGCTAGCTAAGCTTATTATGCCATTTTGGAGCTAACTAAGCGAAGTATAGGTCATTTTTGATAAAATAGGCCATTTTGGAGCTAATTTAGCTTACTACGTCATTTAGGAGGAAACTAAGCTAACTATATGTCATTTTAGAGCCAACTTAGGTAAAAATAGGACGCTGTTGGGGAACGTTGCATGGGAAACAAAAATTTTCCTACGCACACGCAAGATCTATCCATGGTGTTGAGCATCTACGAGAGGGAGAGTGGATCTACATACCCTTGTAGATCGCTAAGCGGGAAGCGTTAAGAAACGTGTTTGGTGTAGTCGAACATCTTTGCGATCCAAATCGCCGAGCGTCCTGCGATCAAATCACGATCCGTCCTGTGATCCAATCGCGATCCATCCCGCGAACTCATCACGATCCATCCCGCAATCTCATCATGATCCGTCCTGTGAACTCATCACGAACGGTCTCGCGATCTTGTTCACGGTCCTTCCGATCTAGCGCCGAACGGACGGCACCTTCGTGTTCAGCACACGTGCATCTTGATGACGATCTCCACCGTCTTGATCCAGCAAGAGGAAGTGAAGAGGGAGAAGAGTTCACCGGTAGCATGAGGGCGGTCCGGTGATGGTGGTGGAGCAATTCTGGCAGGGCTTCGCCTAAGCCCTGTGGAACTAGTCTAGTCTAGAGGATCATGATCTAGAAGTAGGGTTTAGACGTGGCTGAAAATCCTTGTCCAAAAAACCCTAAAACCACTCATATATATAGGAGGAGGGGAGAGGAGGCTGCGCCCAAAAGGAGGGATCTCCTTTGGTTCGGCCGAACCAAGTGGGGAGGAGTCCTCCTCCTAGTAGGACTCCTCCTCCCACAAGAGAGGTGGAGTTTGGGGAGGTTTCCACCCCAATTCGGTTTGCCTCTCTTTCCTCCTGCGCATAGGACTCCTTGGCCGACCCAACTGTCCCACTATGGGCTGGTGGGTTGCCACATAGGACCATGGGGTGGGTTGGCCCCACTGGTGGGCCCCCGGGACCCATTCGTCACTCCCGGTACACTACCGAAAATGCCCGAAACTTTCCAGAGTCCAAACACCACCTTCCTATATATCAATCTTTACCTCCGGACCATTCTGGAGCTCCTCGTGATGTCCGGGATCTCATCCGGGACTGCGAACAACCTTCGGTCACGACCATACTTAACTCTATACTACCGAAACGTCACCAAACCTTAAGTGGAAGACCGTGCGGGTTCGAGAACTATGTAGACATGACCGAGACACCTCTACAATCAATAACCAATGGCGGGACCTAGATGTCCACAATGGTTCCTACATATTCTACGAAGATCTTTATCGGTCGAACCTCTATGTCAAGGATTCAGTTAATCCCGTATGATGTTCCCTTTGTTCTTCAGTATGTTACTTGCCCGAGATTCGATCGTCGGTATCTCCATACCTAGTTCAACCTCGTTACCGGCAAGTCTCTTTACTCATTCCGTAATACAAGATCCCATGACTAACACTTAGTCACATTGCTTGCAAGCCTTATTGTGATGTTGCATTACCGAGTGGGCCCTGAGATACCTCTCCGTCACACGGAGTAACAAATCCCACTCTTGATCCATGCCAACTCAACAGACACCCTCGGAGATACCTGCAGAGCACCTTTATAGTCACCCAGTTATGTTGCGACGTTTGATACACACAAGGCACTCCTCCGATGTCTGTGAGTTGCATGATCTCGTGGTCATAGGAACATATACTTGACATGCAAAAAACAGTAGCAATAAACTGACACGATCATATGCTACGTTTGTAGTTTGGGTCTTGTCCATCACATCATTCTCCTAATGATGTGATCCCGTTATCAAATGACATATCATGTCCATGGCTAGGAAACCTTAACCATCTTTGATCAACGAGCTAGTCCATTAGAGGCATACTAGGGACATGGTTTGTCTATGTATCCACACATGCATCTAAGTCTCCGATCAATACAATTTATAGCATGGATAATAAACGATTATCATTAACAAGGAAATATGATAATAACTAATTTATTATTGCCTCTAGGGCATATTTCCAACAGACACTTAGGAGCTAAATATGCTTATTATGCCATTTTGGAGCAAGGTAACATTATTATGCCATTTTGGAGCTAACTAAGCTAAGTACAGGACATTTTTTATAAAATAGGCCATTTAGGAGCTAAATTAGCGTAATATGTCATTTAGGAGGAAATAAGCTAAATATATTTCATTTAAGAGCTAACTTAGGTAAAAATAGGTCATATAGGAGCTAACTATGGTTATTATACCATTTTGAAGCTAACTAAGCTAATTATAGGTCATTTAATAGCTAACTTTGGTAAGAAAAATAGGCAATTTTGGAGCTAGCTAAGCTTATTATGCCATTTTGGAGCTAACTAAGCAAAGTATAGGTCATTCTTGATAAAATAGGCCATTTTTGAGCTAATTTAGCTTACTAGGTCATTTAGGAGGAAACTAAGCTAACTATATGTCATTTTAGAGCTAACTTAGGTAAAAATAGGTCACTTAGGAGCTAAGTATGCTTATTATGCCATGTTGGATCTAAGTAAGCTAAGTATAGGTCATTTAATAGCTAAGCTAGGTAAAATAGGCCATTTTGGAGCTAGGTAAGCTTATTATGCCATTTTGGAGCGAACTAAGCTAAATATAGGACATTTTTTAGAAAATAGGCCATTTAGGAGCTAATTTAGCGTACTATGTCATTTAGGATGAAACTAAGCTAAATATATTTTATTTTAGAGCTAAATTAGGTAAAAATAGGTCATTTAGGAGCTAACTATGGTTATTATGCCATTTTGAAGCTAACTAAGCTAATTATAGGTCATTCAATAGGTAACTTTCGTAAAAAATAGGTAATTTTGGAGCTAGCTAAGCTTATTATGCTATTTTGGAGCTAACTAAGCGAAGTATAGGTCATTTTTGATAAAATAAGCCATTTTGGAGCTAATTTAGCTTACTACATCATTTAGGAGGAAACTAAGCTAACTATATGTCATTTTAGAGCTAACTTAGGTAAAAATAGGTCACTTAGGAGCTAACTATGCTTATTATGCCATTTTGGAGCTAAGTAAGCTAAGTTTAGGTCATTTAATAGCTAAGCTAGGTAAAATAGGCCACTTTCAAGCTAGGTAAGCTTATTATGCCATTTTGGAGCTAACTAAGCTAAGTATAGGATATTTTTTATAAAATACGCCATTTAGGAGCCAATTTAGAGTACTATGTCATTTAGGAGGAAACTAAGCTAAATATATTTCATTTTAGAGCTAACTTAGGAAAAAATAGGTCATTTAGGAGCTAACTATGGTTACTATGCCATTTTGAAGCTAACTAAGCTAATTACAGGTCATTTAATAGCTAACTTTGGTAAAAAAAAGTAGGTAATTTTGGAGCTAGCTAAGCTTATTATGCCATTTTGGAGCTAACTAAGCGAAGTATAGGTCATTTTTGATAAAATATGTCATTTTGGATCTAATTTAGCTTACTATGTCATTTAGGAGGAAACTAAGCTAACTATATGTCATTTTAGAGCCAACTTAGGTAAAAATAGGACCCTGCTAGGAAACGTTGCATGGGAAACAAAATTTTTCCTACGCACACGCAAGATCTACCCATGGTGTTTAGCATCTATGAGAGGGAGAGTGGATCTACATACCCTTGTAGATGGCTAAGCGGGAAGCGTTAAGAAACGTGGTTGGTGTAGTCGAACATCTTTGCGATCCAAATCGCCGAGCGTCCCGCGATCACATCACGATCCGTCCCGTGATACAATCACGATCCGTCCCGCGAACTCATCATGATCTGTCCCGCGATCTCATCATGATCCGTCCTGTGAATGCATCACGAACGGTCTCGCGATCTTGTTCACTGTCCTTCCGATCTAGCGCCGAACGGACGACACCTTCGTGTTCAGCACACGTGCAGCTTGATGACGATCTCCACCGTCTTGATCCAGCAAGAGGAAGTGAAGAGGGAGAAGAGTTCACCGGCAGCATGACGGCGCTCCGGTGATGGTGGTGGAGCAATTCCGGCAGGGCTTCGCCTAAGCCCTGCGGAACTAGTCTAGTCTAGAGGAACTTGATCTAGAAGTAGGGTTTAGACGTGGCTGAAAATCCTTGTCCAAAAAACCCTAAAACCACTCATATATATAGGAGGAGGGGAGAGGAGGCTGATCCCAAAAGGAGGGATCTCCTTTGGTTCGGCCGAACCAAGTGGGGAGGAGTCCTCCTCCTAGTAGGACTCCTCCTCCCACAAGAGAGGTGGAGTTTGGGGAGGTTTCCACCCCAATTCGGTTTGCCTCTCTTTCCTCCTGCGCATAGGACTCCTTGGCCGACCCAACTGGCCCACTATGGGCTGGTGGGTTGCCACATAGGACCATGGGGTGGGTTGGCCCCACTGGTGGGCCCTCGGGACCCATTCGTCACTCCCCGTACACTACCGAAAATGCCCGAAACTTTCCAGAGTCCAAACACCACCTTCCTATATATCAATCTTTACCTCCGGACCATTCTGGAGCTCCTCGTGATGTCCGGGATCTCATCCGGGACTCCGAACAACCTTCGGTCACGACCATATATAACTTTATACTACCGAAACATCACCAAACCTTAAGTGTGCAGACCCTACGGGTTCGAGAACTATGTAGACATGACCGAGACACCTCTACAATCAATAACCAATGGCGGGACCTAGATATCCACATTGGTTCCTACATATTCTACGAAGACCTTTATCGGTCGAACCTCTATGTCAAGGATTCAGTTAATCCCGTATGATGTTCCCTTTGTTCTTCGGTATGTTACTTGCCCGAGATTCGATTGTCGGTATCTCCATACCTAGTTCAACCTCGTTACCGGCAAGTCTCTTTACTCATTCCGTAATACAAGATCCCGTGACTAACACTTAGTCACATTGCTTGCAAGGCCTATTGTGATTTTGCATTACCGAGTGGGCCTTGAGATACCTCTCCGTCACACGGAGTAACAAATCCGACTCTTGATCCATGCCAACTCAACAGACACCCTCAGAGATACCTGTAGAGCACCTTTATAGTCACCCAGTTACGTTGCGACGTTTGATACACACAAGGCACTCCTCCGATGTCCGTGAGTTGCATGATCTCGTGGTCATAGGAACATATACTTGACATGCAAAAAATAGTAGCAATAAACTGACACGATCATATGCTACGTTTGTAGTTTGGGTCTTGTCCATCACATCATTCTCCTAATGATGTGATCCCGTTATCAAATGACATCTCATGTCCATGGCTAGGAAACCTTAACCATCTTTGATCAACGAGCTAGTCCATTAGAGGCATACTAGGGACATGATTTGTCTATGTATCCACACATGCATCTAAGTCTCCGATCAATACAATTTATAGCATGCATAATAAACGATTATCATGAACGAGGAAATATGATAATAACTAATTTATTATTACCTCTAGGACATATTTCCAACAGACACTTAGGAGCTAAATATGCTTATTATGCCATTTTGGAGCTAGGTAAGATTATTATGCCATTTTGGAGCTAACTAAGCTAAGTACAGGACATTTTTTCTAAAATAGGCCATTTCGGAGCTAAATTAGCGTAATATGTCATTTAGGAGGAAAATAAGCTAAATATATTTCGTTTAAGAGCTAACTTAGGTAAAAGTAGGTCATATAGGAGCTAACTATGGTTATTATGCCATTTTGAAGCTAACTAAGCTAATTATAGGTCATTTAATAGCTAACTTTGGTAAAAAAAAATAGGGAATTTTGGAGCTAGCTAAGCTTGTTATTCCATTTTAGCTCTAACTAAGCGAAGTATAGGTCATTCTTGATAAAATAGGCCATTTTTGAGCTAATTTAGCTTACTAGGTCATTTAGGAGGAAACTAAGCTAACTATATGTCATTTTAGAGCTAATTTAGGTAAAAATAGGTCACTTAGGAGCTAAGTATGCTTATTATGCCATGTTGGATCTAAGTAAGCTAAGTATAGGTCATTTAATAGCTAAGCTAGGTAAAATAGGCCATTTTGGAGCTAGGTAAGCTTATTATGCCATTTTGGAGCTAACTAAGCTAAATATAGGACATTTTTTTAGAAAATAGGCCATTTAGGAGCTAATTTAGCGTACTATGTCATTTAGGAGGAAACTAAGCTAAATATATTTTATTTTAGAGCTAAATTATGTAAAAATAGGTCATTTAGGAGCTAACTATGGTTGTTATGCCATTTTGAAGCTAACTAAGCTAATTATAGGTCATTCAATAGGTAACTTTGGTAAAAAATAGGTAATTTTGGAGCTAGCTAAGCTTATTATGCTATTTTGGAGCTAACTAAGCGAAGTATAGGTCATTTTTGATAAAATAGGCCATTTTGGAGGTAATTTAGCTTACTAGGTCATTTAGGAGGAAACTAAGCTAACTATATGTCATTTTAGAGCTAACTTAGGTAAAAATAGGTCACTTAGGAGCTAACTATGCTTATTATTCCATTTTGGAGCTAAGTAAGCTAAGTATAGGTCATTTAATAGCTAATCTAGGTAAAATAGGCCATTTTGAAGCTAGGTAAGATTATTATGCCATTTTGGAGCTAACTAAGCTAAGTATAGAACATGTTTTATAAAATAGGCCATTTAGGAGCTAAATTAGCGTACTATGTCATTTAGGAGGAAAATAAGCTAAATATATTTCATTTAAGAGCTAACTTAGGTAAAAATAGGTCATATAGGAGCTAACTATGGTTATTATGCCATTTTGAAGCTAACTAAGCTAATTATAGGTCATTTAATAGCTAACTATGGTAAAAAAAGTATGCAATTATGGAGCTAGCTAAGCTTGTTATGCCATTTTGGAGCTAACTGAGCGAAGTATAGGTCATTCTTGATTAAATAGGCCATTTTGGAGCTAATTTAGCTTACTAGGTCATTTAGGAGGAAACTAAGCTAACTATATGTCATTTTAGAGCTAGCTTAGGTAAAAATAGGCCACTTAGGAGCTACGTATCCTTATTATGCCATGTTGGATCTAAGTAAGCTAAGTATAGGTCATTTAATAGCTAAGATAGGTAAAATAGGCCATTTTGGAGCTAGGTAAGCTTATTATGCCAGTTTGGAGCTAACTAAGCTAAATATAGGACATTTTTTAGAAAATAGGCCATTTAGGAGCTAATTTAGCGTACTATGTCATTTAGGAGGAAACTAAGCAAAATATATTTTATTTTAGAGCTAAATTAGGTAAAAATAGGTCATTTAGGAGCTAACTATGGTTATTATGCCATTTTGAAGCTAAATAAGCTAATTATAGGTCATTCAATAGCTAACTTTGGTAAACAAAATAGGTAATTTTGGAGGTAGCTAAGCTTATTATGCTAGTTTGGAGCTAACTAAGCGAAGTATAGGTCATTTTTGATAAAATAAGCCATTTTGGAGCTAATTTAGCTTACTACGTCATTTAGGAGGAAACTAAGCTAACTATATGTCATTTTAGAGCTAACTTAGGTAAAAATTGGTCACTTAGGAGCTAACTATGCTTATTATTCCATTTTAGAGCTAAGTAAGCTAAGTATAGATCATTTAATAGCCAATCTAGGTAAAATAGGCCATTTTGGATCTAGGTAAGCTTATTATGCCATTAGGGAGATAACTAAGCTATGTATAGGACATCTTTTTATAAAATAGGCCATTTAGGAGCTAATTTAGCGTACTATGTCATTTAGGAGGAAAATAAGCTAAATATATTTCATTTTAGAGCTAACGTAGGTAGAAATAGGTCATTTAGGAGCTAACTATGGTTATTATGCCAATTTGAATCTAACTAAGCTAATTATAGGTCATTTAATAGCTAACTTTGGTAAAAAAAATAGGTAATTTTGGAGCTAGCTAAGCTTATTATGCTATTTTGGAGCTAACTAAGCAAAGTATAGGTTATTTTTGATTAAATAGGCCATTTTGGAGCTAATTTAGCTTACTACATCAGTTAGAAGGAAACTAAGCTAACTATATGTCATTTTAGCGCTAACTTTGGTAAAAATAGGACACTTAGGAGCTAAATATGCTTGTTATGCCATTTTGGAGCTAAGTAAGCTAAGTATAGGTCATTTAATAGCTAAGCTAGGTAAAATAGGCCATTTTGAAGCTAGGTAAGATTATTATGCCATTTTGGAGCTAACTAAGCTAAGTATAGGACATGTTTTATAAAATAGGCCATTTAGGGGCTAAATTAGCGTACTATGTCATTTAGGAGGAAAATAAGCTAAATATATTTCATTTAAGAGCTAACTTAGGTAAAAATAGGTCATATAGGAGCTAACTATGGTTATTATGCCATTTTGAAGCTAACTAAGCTAATTATAGGTCATTTAATACCTAACTTTGGTAAAAAAAGTAGGCAATTTTGGAGCTAGCTAAGCTTGTTATGCCATTTTGGAGCTAACTAAGCGAAGTATAGGTCATTCTTGATAAAATAGGCCATTTTGGAGCTAATTTAGCTTACTAGGTCATTTAGGAGGAAACTAAACTAACTATATGTCATTTTAGAGCTAGCTTAGGTAAAAATAGGTCACTTAGGACCTACGTATGCTTATTATGCCATGTTGGATCTAAGTAAGCTAAGTATAGGTCATTTAATAGCCAAGCTAGGTAAAATAGGGCATTTTGGAGCTAGGTAAGCTTATTATGCCATTTTGGAGCTAACTAAGCTAAATATAGGACATTTTTTAGAAAATAGGCCATTTAGGAGCTAATTTAGCGTACTATGTCATTTAGGAGGAAACTAAGCAAATTATATTTGATTTTAGAGATAAATTAGGTAAAAATAGGTCATTTAGGAGCTAACTATGGTTATTATGCCATTTTGAAGCTAATTAAGCTAATTATAGGTCATTCAATAGCTAACTTTGGTAAACAAAATAGGTAATTTTGGAGCTAGCTAAGCTTATTATGCGATTTTGGAGCTAACTAAGCGAAGTATAGGTCATTTTTGATAAAAAAAGCCATTTTGGAGCTAATTTAGCTTACTACGTCATTTAGGAGGAAACTAAGCTAACTATATGTTATTTTAGAGCTAACTTAGGTAAAAATAGGTCACTTAGGAGCTAATTATGCTTATTATTCCATTTCAGAGCTAAGTAAGCTAAGTATAGATCATTTAATAGCTAATCTAGGTAAAATAGGCCATTTTGGAGCTAGGTAAGCTTATTATGCCATTAGGGAGCTAACTAAGCTATGTATAGGATATCTTTTTATAAAATAGGCCGTTTAGGAGCTAATTTAGCGTACTATGTCATTTAGGAGGAAAATAAGCTAAATATATTTCATTTTAGAGCTAACGTAGGTAGAAATAGGTCATTTAGGAGCTAACTATGGTTATTATGCCATTTTGAAGCTAACTAAGCTAATTATAGGTCATTTAATAGCTAACTTTGGTAAAAAAGAGGTAATTTTGGAGCTAGCTAAGCTTATTATGCTATTTTGGAGCTAAGTAAGCTAAGTATAGGTCGTTTAATAGCTAAGCTAGGTAAAATAGGCCATTTTGAAGCTAGGTAAGATTATTATGCCATTTTGGACCTAACTAAGCTAAGTATAGGACATTTTTTTACTAAAATAGGCCATTTAGGAGCTAAATTAGCGTACTATGTCATTTAGGAGGAAAATAAGCTAAATATATTTCATTTATGAGCTAACTTAGGTAAAAATAGGTCATATAGGAGCTAACTATGGTTATTATGCCATTTTGAAGCTAACTAAGCTAATTATAGGTCATTTAATAGCTAACTTTGGTAAAAAAAGGCAATTTTGGAGCTAGCTAGGCTTGTTATGCCATTTTGGAGCTAACAAAGCGAAGTATAGGTCATTCTTGATAAAATAGGCCATTTTGGAGCTAATTTAGCTTACTAGGTCATTTAGGAGGAAACTAAGCTAACTATATGTCATTTTAGAGCTAAGTTAGGTAAAAATAGGTCACTTCGGACCTAACTATGCTTATTATGCCATTTTGGATCTAAGTAAGCTAAGTATAGGTCATTTAATAGCCAAGCTAGGTAAAATAGGCCATTTTGGAGCTAGGTAAGCTTATTATGCCATTTCGGAGGTAACTAAGCTAAGTATAGGACATTTTTTACAAAATAGGCCATTTATGAGCTAATTTAGCGTACTATGTCATTTAGGAGGAAACTAAGCTAAATATATTTTATTTTAGAGCTAAATTAGGTAAAAATAGGTCATTTCGGAGATAACTATGGTTATTATGCCATTTTGAAGCTAACTAAGCTAATTATAGGTCATTCAATCGCTAACTTTGGTAAAAAAAGTTAATTTTGGAGCTTGCTAAGATTATTATGCTACTTTGGAGCTAACTAAGAGAAGTATAGGTCATTTTTTATAAAATAGGCCATTTTGGAGCTAATTTAGCCTTCTACGTCATTTAGGAGGAAACTAAGCTAACTATATGTCATTTTGGAGCTAACTTAGGTAAAAATAGGTCACTTAGGAGCTAACTATGCTTATTATTCCATTTTAGAGCTAAGTAAGCTAAGTATAGATCATTTAATAGCTAATCTAGGTAAAATAGGCCATTTTGAAGCTAGGTAACCTTATTATGCCATTAGGGAGCTAACTAAGCTATGTATAGGATATCTTTTTACAAAATAGGCCATTTAGGAGCTAATTTAGCGTACTATGTCATTTAGGAGGAAAATAAGCTAAATATATTTCATTTTAGAGCTAACGTAGGTATAAATAGGTCATTTAGGAGCTAACTATGGTTATTATTCCATTTTGAAGCTAACTAAGCTAATTATAGGTCATTTAATAGCTAACTTTAGTAAAAGAAAGAGGTAATTTTGGAGCTTGCTAAGCTTATTATGCTATTTTGGAGCTAACTAAGCGAAGTATAGGTCATTTTCGATAAAATAGGCCATTTTGGAGGTAATTTAGCTTACTAGGTCATTTAGGAGGAAACTAACCTAACTATATGTCATTTTAGAGCTAACTTTGGTAAAAATAGGACACTTAGGAGCTAAATATGCTTATTATGCCATTTTGGAGCTAAGTAAGCTAAGTATAGGTCATTTAATAGCTAATCTAGGTAAAATAGGCCATTTTGAAGCTAGGTAAGATTATTATGCCATTTTGGAGCTAACTAAGCTAAGTATAGAACATGTTTTATAAAATAGGCCATTTAGGAGCTAAATTAGCGTACTATGTCATTTAGGAGGAAAATAAGCTAAATATATTTCATTTATGAGCTAACTTAGGTAAAAATAGGTCATACAGGAGCTAACTATGGTTATTATGCCATTTTGAAGCTAACTAAGCTAATTATAGGTCATTTAATAGCTAACTTTGGTAAAAAAAAGGCAATTTTGGAGCTAGCTAGGCTTGTTATGCCATTTTGGAGCTAACTAAGCGAAGTATAGGTCATTCTTGATAAAATAGGCCATTTTGGAGCTAATTTAGCTTACTAGGTCATTTAGGAGGAAACTAAGCTAACTATATGTCATTTTAGAGCTAAGTTAGGTAAAAATAGGTCACTTCGGACCTAACTATGCTTATTATGCCATTTTGGATCTAAGTAAGCTAAGTATAGGTCATTTAATAGCCAAGCTAGGTAAAATAGGCCATTTTGGAGCTAGGTAAGCTTATTATGCCATTTCGGAGGTAACTAAGCTAAGTATAGGACATTTTTTACAAAATAGGCCATTTATGAGCTAATTTAGCGTACTATGTCATTTAGGAGGAAACTAAGCTAAATATATTTTATTTTAGAGCTAAATTAGGTAAAAATAGGTCATTTCGGAGATAACTATGGTTATTATGCCATTTTGAAGCTAACTAAGCTAATTATAGGTCATTCAATCGCTAACTTTGGTAAAAAAAGTTAATTTTGGAGCTAGCTAAGCTTATTATGCTACTTTGGAGCTAACTAAGAGAAGTATAGGTCATTTTTTATAAAATAGGCCATTTTGGAGCTAATTTAGCCTTCTACGTCATTTAGGAGGAAACTAAGCTAACTATATGTCATTTCGGAGCTAACTTAGGTAAAAATAGGTCACTTAGGAGCTAACTATGCTTATTATTCCATTTTAGAGCTAAGTAAGCTAAGTATAGATCATTTAATAGCTAATCTGGGTAAAATAGGCCATTTTGGAGCTAGGTAAGCTTATTATGCCATTAGGGAGCTAACTAAGCTATGTATAGGATATCTTTTTACAAAATAGGCCATTTAGGAGCTAATTTAGCGTACTATGTCATTTAGGAGGAAAATAAGCTAAATATATTTCATTTTAGAGCTAACGTAGGTATAAATAGGTCATTTAGGAGCTAACTATGGTTATTATGCCATTTTGAAGCTAACTAAGCTAATTATAGGTCATTTAATAGCTAACTTTGGTAAAATAAAGAGGTAATTTTGGAGCTTGCTAAGCTTATTATGCTATTTTGGAGCTAACTAAGCGAAGTATAGGTCATTTTCGATAAAATAGTCCATTTTGGAGGTAATTTAGCTTACTAGGTCATTTAGGAGGAAACTAAGCTAACTATATGTCATTTGAGAGCTAACTTTGGTAAAAATAGGACACTTAGGAGCTAAATATGCTTATTATGCCATTTTGGAGCTAAGTGAGCTAAGTATAGGTCATTTAGTAGCTAAGCTAGCTAAAATAGGCCATTTTGAAGCTAGGTAAGATTATTATGCCATTTTGGAGCTAACTAAGCTAAGTATAGGACATTTTTTTTATAAAATAGGCCATTTAGGAGCTAAATTAGCGTACTATGTCATTTAGGAGGAAAATAAGCTAAATATATTTCATTTAAGAGGTAACTTAGGTAAAAATAGGTCATATAGGAGCTAACTATGGTTATTATGCCATTTTGAAGCTAACTAAGCTAATTATAGGTCATTTAATAGCTAACTTTGGTAAAAAAATGGGCAATTTTGGAGCTAGCTAAGCTTGTTATGCCATTTTGGAGCTAACTAAGCGAAGTATAGTTCATTCTTGATAAAATAGGCCATTTTGGAGCTTATTTAGCTTACTAGGTCATTTAGGAGGAAACTAAGCTAACAATATGTCATTTTAGAGCTAAGTTAGGTAAAAATAGGTCACTTAGGACCTACCTATGCTTATTATGCCATTTTGGATCTAAGTAAGCTAAGTATAGGTCATTTAATAGCCAAGCTAGGTAAAATAGGCCATTTTGGAGCTAGGTAAGCTTATTATGCCATTTTGGAGGTAACTAAGCTAAGTATAGGACATTTTTTATAAAATAGGCCATTTAGGAGCTAATTTAGCGTACTATGTCATTTAGGAGGAAACTAAGCTAACTATACGTCATTTTAGAGCTAACTTTGGTAAAAATAGGGCACTTAGGAGCTAAATATGCTTATTATGCCATTTTGGAGCTAAGTGAGCTAAGTATAGGTCATTTAGTAGCTAAGCTAGGTAAAATAGGCCATTTTTAAGCTAGGTAAGAATATTATGCCATTTTGGAGCTAACTAAGCTAAGTATAGGACATTTTTTAATAAAATAGTCCATTTAGGAGCTAAATTAGCGTACTATGTCATTTAGGAGGAAAATAAGCTAAATATATTTCATTTAAGAGCTAACTTAGGTAAAAATAGGTCATATGGGAGCTAACTATGGTTATTATGCCATTTTGAAGCTAACTAAGCTAATTATAGGTCATTTAATAGCTAACTTTGGTAAAAAAAATGGGCAATTTTGGAGCTAGCTAAGCTTGTTATGCCATTTTGGAGCTAACTAAGCGAAGTATAGGTCATTCTTGATAAAATGGGCCATTTTGGAGCTAATTTAGCTTACTAGGTCATTTGGGAGGTAACTAAGCTAACAATATGACATTTTAGAGCTAAGTTAGGTAAAAATAGGTCACTTAGGACCTACCTATGCTTATTATGCCATTTTGGATCTAAGTAAGATAAGTATAGGTCATTTAGGAGCTAATTTAGCATACTATGTCATTTAGGAGGAAACTAAGCTAAACATATTTTATTTTAGAGCTAAATTAGGTAAAAATAGGTCTTTTAGGAGATAACTATGGTTATTATGCCATTTTGAATCTAACTAAGCTAATTATAGGTCATTGAATCGCTAACTTTGGTAAAAAAAGTTAATTTTGGAGCTAGCTAAGCTTATTATGCTACTTTGGAGCTATCTAAGAGAAGTATAGGTCATTTTTTATAAAATAGGCCATTTTGGAGCTAATTTAGCCTTCTACGTCATTTAGGAGGAAACTAAGCTAACTATATGTCATTTTGGAGCTAACTTAGGTAAAAATAGGTCACTTAGGAGCTAACTATGCTTATTATTCCATTTTAGAGCTAAGTAAGCTAAGTATAGATCATTTAATAGCTAATCTAGGTAAAATAGGCCATTTTGGAGCTATGTAAGCTTATTATGCCATTAGGGAGCTAACTAAGCTATGTATAGGATATCTTTTTACAAAATAGGCCATTTAGGAGCTAATTTAGCGTACTATGTCATTTAGGAGGAAAATAAGCTAAATATATTTCATTTTAGAGCTAACGTAGGTATAAATAGGTCATTTAGGAGCTAACTATGGTTATTATGCCATTTTGAAGCTAACTAAGCTAATCATAGGTCATTTAATAGCTAACTTTGGTAAAAGAAAGAGGTAATTTTGGAGCTTGCTAAGCTTATTATGCTATTTTGGAGCTAACTAAGCGAAGTATAGGTCATTTTCGATAAAATAGGCCATTTTGGAGGTAATTTAGCTTACTAGGTCATTTAGGAGGAAACTAAGCTAACTATATGTCATTTTAGAGCTAACTTTGGTAAAAATAGGACACCTAGGAGCTAAATATGCTTATTACGCCATTTTGGAGCTAAGTGAGCTAAGTATAGGTCATTTAGTAGCTAAGCTAGGTAAAATAGGCCATTTTTAAGCTAGGTAAGAATATTATGCCATTTTGGAGCTAACTAAGCTAAGTATAGGACATTTTTTTATAAAATAGTCCATTTAGGAGCAAAATTTGCGTACTATGTCATTTAGGAGGAAAATAAGCTAAATATATTTCATTTAAGAGCTAACTTAGGTAAAAATAGGTCATATGGGAGCTAACTATGGTTATTATGCCATTTTGAAGCTAACTAAGCTAATTATAGGTCATTTAATAGCTAACTTTGGTAAAAAAATGGGCAATTTTGGAGCTAGCTAAGCTTGTTATGCCATTTTGGAGCTAACTAAGCGAAGTATAGGTCATTCTTGATAAAATAGTCCATTTTGGAGCTTATTTAGCTTACTAGGTCATTTAGGAGGAAACTAAGCTAACAATATGTCATTTTAGAGCTAAGTTAGGTAAAAATAGGTCACTTAGGACCTACCTATGCTTATTATGCCATTTTGGATCTAAGTAAGCTATGTATAGGTCATTTAATAGCCAAGCTAGGTAAAATAGGCCATTTTGGAGCTAGGTAAGCTTATGATGCCATTTTGGAGGTAACTAAGCTAGGTATAGGACATTTTTTATAAAATAGGCCATTTAGGAGCTAATTTAGCGTACTATGTCATTTAGGAGGAAACTAAGCTAACTATATGTCATTTTAGAGCTAACTTTGGTAAAAATAGGGCACTTAGGAGCTAAATATGCTTATTATGCCATTTTGGAGCTAAGTGAGCTAAGTATAGGTCATTTAGTAGCTAAGCTACGTAAAATAGGCCATTTTTAAGCTAGGTAAGAATATTATGCCATTTTGGAGCTAACTAAGCTAAGTATAGGACATTTTTTTATCAAATAGTCCATTTAGGAGCTAAATTAGCGTACTATGTCATTTAGGAGGAAAATAAGCTAAATATATTTCATTTAAGAGGTAACTTAGGTAAACATAGGTCATATGGGAGCTAACTATGGTTATTATGCCATTTTGAAGCTAACTAAGCTAATTATAGGTCATTTAATAGCTAACTTTGGTAAAAAAATGGGCAATTTTGGAGCTAGCTAAGCTTGTTATGCCATTTTGGAGCTAACTAAGCGAAGTATAGGTCATTCCTGATAAAATAGGCCATTTTGGAGCTAATTTCGCTTACTAGGTCATTTAGGAGGAAACTAAGCTAACAATATGACATTTTAGAGCTAAGTTAGGTAAAAATAGGTCACTTAGGACCTACCTATGCTTATTATGCCATTTTGGATCTAAGTAACCTAAGTATAGGTCATTTAATAGCCAAGCTAGGTAAAATAGGCCATTTTGGAGCTAGGTAAGCTTATTATGCCATTTTGGAAGTAACTAAGCTAAGTATAGGACATTTTTTACAAAATAGGCCATTTAGGAGCTAATTTAGCATACTATGTCATTTAGGAGGAAACTAAGCTAAATATATTTTATTTTAGAGCTAAATTAGGTAAAAATAGGTCATTTAGGAGATAACTATGGTTATTATGCCATTTTGAAGCTAACTAAGCTAATTATAGGTCATTCAATCGCTAACTTTGGTAAAAAAAGTTAATTTTGGAGCTAGCTAAGCTTATTATGCTACTTTGGAGCTAACTAAGAGAAGTATAGGTCATTTTTTATAAAATAGGCCATTTTGGAGCTAATTTAGCCTTCTACGTCATTTAGGAGGAAACTAAGCTAACTATATGTCATTTTGGAGCTAACTTAGGTAAAAATAGGTCACTTAGGAGCTAACTATGCTTATTATTCCATTTTAGAGCTAAGTAAGCTAAGTATAGATCATTTAATAGCTAATCTAGGTAAAATAGGCCATTTTGGAGCTATGTAAGCTTATTATGCCATTAGGGAGCTAACTAAGCTATGTATAGGATATCTTTTTACAAAATAGGTCATTTAGGAGCTAATTTAGCGTACTATGTCATTTAGGAGGAAAATAAGCTAAATATATTTCATTTTAGAGCTAACGTAGGTATAAATAGGTCATTTAGGAGCTAACTATGGTTATAATGCCATTTTGAAGCTAACTAAGCTAATTATAGGTCATTTAATAGCTAACTTTGGTAAAAGAAGAGGTAATTTTGGAGCTTGCTAAGCTTATTATGCTATTTTGGAGCTAACTAAGCGAAGTATAGGTCATTTTCGATAAAATAGGCCATTTTGGAAGTAATTTAGCTTACTAGGTCATTTAGGAGGAAACTAAGCTAACTATATGTCATTTTAGAGCTAACTTTGGTAAAAATAGGACACTTAGGAGCTAAATATGCTTATTATGCCATTTTGGAGCTAAGTGAGCTAAGTATAGGTCATTTAGTGGCTAAGCTAGCTAAAATAGGCCATTTTGAAGCTAGGTAAGATTATTATGCCATTTTGGAGCTAACTAAGCTAAGTATAGGACATTTTTTTATAAAATAGGCCATTTAGGAGCTAAATTAGCGTACTATGTCATTTAGGAGGAAAATAAGCTAAATATATTTCATTTAAGAGGTAACTTAGGTAAAAGTAGGTCATATAGGAGCTAACTATGGTTATTAGGCCATTTTGAAGCTAACTAAGCTAATTATAGGTCATTTAATAGCTAACTTTGGTAAAAAAATGGGCAATTTTGGAGCTAGCTAAGCTTGTTATGCCATTTTGGAGCTAACTAAGCGAAGTATAGGTCATTCTTGATAAAATAGGCCATTTTGGAGCTTATTTATCTTACTAGGTCATTTAGGAGGAAACTAAGCTAACAATATGTCATTTTAGAGCTAAGTTAGGTAAAAATAGGTCACTTAGGACCTACCTATGCTTATTATGCCATTTTGGATCTAAGTAAGCTAAGTATAGGTCATTTAATAGCCAAGCTAGGTAAAATAGGCCATTTTGGAGCTAGGTAAGCTTATTATGCCATTTTGGAGGTAACTAAGCTAAGTATAGGACATTTTTTATAAAGTAGGCCATTTAGGAGCTAATTTAGCGTACTATGTCATTTAGGAGGAAACTAAGCTAACTATATGTCATTTTAGAGCTAACTTTGGTAAAAATAGGGCACTTAGGAGCTAAATATGCTTATTACGCCATTTTGGAGCTAAGTGAGCTAAGTATAGGTCATTTAGTAGCTAAGCTAGGTAAAATAGGCCATTTTTAAGCTAGGTAAGAATATTATGCCATTTTGGAGCTAACTAAGCTAAGTATAGGACATTTTTTTATAAAATAGTCCATTTAGGAGCTAAATTAGCGTACTATGTCATTTAGGAGGAAAATAAGCTAAATATATTTCATTTAAGAGCTAACTTAGGTAAACATAGGTCATATGGGAGCTAACTATGGTTATTATGCCATTTTGAAGCTAACTAAGCTAATTATAGGTCATTTAATTGCTAACTTTGGTAAAAAAAAGGGCAATTTTGGAGCTAGCTAAGCTTGTTATGCCATTTTGGAGCTAACTAAGCGAAGTATAGGTCATTCTTGATAAAATAGGCCATTTTGGAGCTAATTTAGCTTACTAGGTCATTTAGGAGGAAACTAAGCTAACAATATGACATTTTAGAGCTATGTTAGGTAAAAATAGGTCACTTAGGACCTACCTATGCTTATTATGCCATTTTGGATCTAGGTAAGCTAAGTATAGGTCATTTAATAGCCAAGCTAGGTAAAATAGGCCATTTTGGAGCTAGGTAAGCTTATCATGCCATTTTGGAGGTAACTAAGCTAAGTATAGGACATTTTTTATAAAATAGGCGATTTAGGAGCTAATTTAGCGTACCATGTCATTTAGGAGGAAACTAAGCTAAATATATTCTATTTTAGAGCTAAATTAGATAAAAATAGGTCATTTAGGAGATAACTATGGTTATTATGCCATTTTGAAGCTAACTAAGCTAATTATAGGTCATTCAATCGCTAACTTTGGTAAAAAAGGTAATTTTGGAGCTAGCTAAGCTTATTATGCTATTTTGGAGCTAACTAAGCGAAGTATAGGTCATTTTTGATAAAATAGGCCATTTTGGAGCTAATTTAGCTTACTCTGTCATTTAGGAGGAAACTAAGCTAACTATATGTCATTTTGGAGCTAACTTAGGTAAAAATAGGTCACTTAGGAGCTAACTATGCTTATTATTCCATTTTAGAGCTAAGTAAGCTAAGTATAGATCAGTTAATAGCTAACCTAGGTAAAATAGGCCATTTTAGAGCTAGGTAAGCTTATTATGCCATCAGGGAGCTAACTAAGGTATGTATAGGATATCTTTTTACAAAATAGGCCATTTAGGAGCTAATTTAGCGTACTATGTCATTTAGGAGGAAAATAAGCTAAATATATTTCATTTTAGAGCTAACATAGGTAGAAATAGATCATTTAGGAGCTAACTATGGTTATTATGCCATTTTGAAGCTAACTAAGCTAATTATAGGTCATTTAATAGCTAACTTTGGTAAAAAAGAGGTAATTTTGGAGCTAGCTAAGCTTATTATGCTATTTTGGAGCTAACTAAGCGAAGTATAGGTCATTTTCGATAAAATAGGCCATTTTGGAGGTAATTTAGCTTACTAGGTCATTTAGGAGGAAACTAAGCTAACTCTATGTGATTTTAGAGCTAACTTTGGTAAAAATAGGACACTTAGGAGCTAAATATGCTTATTATGCCATTTTGGAGCTAATTAAGCTAAGTATAGGTCATTTAATAGCTAAGCTAGGTAAAATAGGCCATTTTGGAGCTAGGTAAGATTATTATGCCATTTTGGAGCTAACTAAGCTAAGTATGGGACATTTTTTTTAAAATAGGCCATTTAGGAGCTAAATTAGCGTACTATGTCATTTAGGAGGAAAATAAGCTAAAGATATTTCATTTAATTGCTAACTTAGGTAAAAATAGGTCATATAGGAGCTAACTATGGTTATTATGCCATTTTGAAGCTGACCAAGCTAATTATAGGTCATTTAATAGCTAACTTTGGTAAAAAATAGGCAATTTTGGAACTAGCTAAGCCTGTTATGCCATTTTGGAGCTAACTAAGCGAAGTATAGGTCATTCTTGATAAAATAGGCCATTTTGGAGCTAATTTAGCTTACTAGGTCATTTGGGATGAAACTAAGCTAACAATATGTCATTTTAGAGCTAAGTTAGGTAAAAATAGGTCACTTAGGACCTACCTATGCTTATTATGCCGTTTTGGATCTAAGTAAGCTAAGTATAGGTCATTTAATAGCCAAGCTAGGTAAAATAGGCCAATTTGGAGCTAGGTAAGCTTATTATACCATTTTGGAAGTAACTAAGCTAAGTATAGGACATTTTTTATAAAATAGGCCATTTAGGAGCTAATTTAGCGTACTATGTCATTTAGGATGAAACTAAGCTAAATATATTTTATTTTAGAGCTAAATTAGGTAAAAATAGGTCATTTAGGAGATAACTATGGTCATTATGAAAATTTGAAGCTAACTAAGCTAATTATAGGTCATTTAATAGCTAACTTTGGTAAAAAAAATAGGCAATTTTGGAGCTAGCTTAGCTTATTATGCCATTTTGGAGTTAACTAAGGGAAGTATAGGTCATTTTCGATAAAATAGGCCATTTTGGAGCCAATTTAGCTTACTACATCATTTAGGAGGAAACTAAGCTAACTATATGTAATTTTAGAGGTAAGTTAGGTACAAATAGGTCAATTAGGAGCTAACTATGCTTATTATGCCATTTTGGAGCTAAGTAAGCTAAGTATAGGTCATTTAATAGCTAACTAGGTAAAATAGGCCATTTTGGAGCTAGGTAAGCTTATTATGCCATTTTGGAGGTAACTAAGCTAAGTATAGGACATTTTTTTATAAAATAGGCCATTTAGGAGCTAATTTAGCATACTATGTCATTTAGGAGGAAACTAAGTTAAATATATTTCTGTTTAGAGCTAACTTAGGTAAAATTACGTCATTTAGCAGCTAACTATGCTCATTATGCCATTTTGAAGCTAACTAAGCTAATTATAGGTCATTTAATAGCTAACTTTGGTAAAAAAAGGCAATTTTGGAGCTAGCTAAGCTTATTATGCCATTTTTGAGCTAACTAAGCGAAGTATAGGTCATTTTTTATAAAATAGGCCATTTTGGAGGTAATTTAGCTTACTAGGTCATGTAGGAGGAAACTAAGCTAACTATATGTCATTTTAGAGCTAACTTTGGTAAAAATAGGACACTTAGGAGCTAAATATGCTTATTATGCCATTTTGGAGCTAAGTAAGCTAAGTATAGGTCATTTAATAGCTAAGCTAGGTAAAATAGGCCATTTTGGAGCTAGGTAAGATTATTATGCCATTTTGAAGCTAACTAAGCTAAGTATAGGACATTTTTTTTATAAAATAGGCCATTTAGGAGCTAAATTAGCATACTATGTCATTTAGGAGGAAAATAAGCTAAATATATTTCATTTAAGAGCTAACTTAGGTAAAAATAGGTCATATCGGAGCTAACTATGGTTATTATGCCATTTTGAAGCTAACTAAGCTAATTATAGGTCATTTAATAGCTAACTTTGGTAAAAAAATAGACAATTTTGGAGCTAGTTAAGCTTATTATGCCATTTTGGAGCTAACTAAGCGAAGTATATGTCATTCTTGATAAAATAGGCCATTTTGGAGCTAATTTATCTTACTAGGTCATTTAGGAGGAAACTAAGCTAACTATATGTCATTTTAGAGCTAACTTTGGTAAAAAATAGGCAATTTTGGAACTAGCTAAGCCTGTTATGCCATTTTGGAGCTAACTAAGCGAAGTATAGGTCATTCTTGATAAAATAGGCCATTTTGGAGCTAATTTAGCTTACTAGGTCATTTAGGAGGAAACTAAGCTAACTATATGTCATTTTAGAGCTAAGTTAGGAAAAAATAGGTTAATTAGGACCAACCTATGCTTATTATGCCATTTTGGATCTAAGTAAGCTAATTATAGCTCATTTAATAGCCAAGCTAGGTAAAATAGGCCATTTTGGAGCTAGCTAAGCTGATTGTGCCATTTTGGAGGTAACTAAGCTAAGTATAGGACATTTTTCATAAAATAGGCCAGTTAGGAGCTAATTTAGCGTACTATGTAATTTGGGAGGAAACTAAGCTAAATATATTTCATTTTAGAGCTAACTTAGGTAAAAAATAGGTCATATAGGAGCCAACTATGCTTATTATGCCATTTTGAAGCTAACTAAGCTAATTATAGGTCATCTAATAGCTACCTCTCGTAACAAATAGGTATTTTTGGAGCTAGCTAAGCTTATTATGCCATTTTTGCGCTAAGTAAGCTAAGTATAGGACATTTTTTTATAAAATAGGCCATTTAGGAGCTAAATTAGCATACTATGTCATTTAGGAGGAAAATAAGCTAAATATATTACATTTAAGAGCTAACTTAGGTAAAAATAGGTCATATAGGAGCTAACTATGGTTATTATACCGTCTTGAAGCTAACTAAGCTAATTGTAGGTCATTCAATAGCTAACTTTGGTAAAAAAATAGGTAATTTTGGAGCTTGCTAAGCTTATTATGCTATTTTGGAGCTAACTAAGCGAAGTATAGGTCATTTTTCATAAAATAGGCCATTTTGGAGCTAATTTAGCTTACTTCGTGATTTAGGAGGAAACTAAGCTACCTATATGTCATTTTAGAGCTAGCATAGGTAAAAAAAGTCACTTAGGAGCTAACTATGCTTATTATTCCATTTTGGAGCTAAGTAAGATAAGTATAAATCATTTAATAGCTAAGCTAGGTGAAATAGGCCATTTTGGAGCTAGGTAAGCTTATTATGCCATTTGGGAGCTAACTAAGCTATGTATAGGATATCTTTTTATAAAATAGGCCATTTACGAGCTAATTTAGCATACTATGTCATTTAGGAGGAAAATAAGCTGAATATATTTCATTTTAGAGCTAACGTAGGTAGAAATAGGTCATTTAGGAGCTAACTATGGTCATTATGAAAATTTGAAGCTAACTAAGCTAACTATAGGTCATTTAATAGCTAACTTTGGTAAAAAAATAGGCAATTTTGGAGCTAGCTTAGCTTATTATGCCATTTTGGAGCTAACTAAGGGAAGTATAGGTTATTTTTGATACAATAGGCCATTTTGGAGGTAATTTAGCTTACTACATCATTTAGGAGGAAACTAAGCTAACTATATGTCATTTTAGAGGTAAGTTAGGTAAAAATAGGTCAATTAGGAGCTAGCTATGCTTATTATGCCATTTTGGAGCTAAGTAAGCTAAGTATAGGTCATTTAATAGCTAACTAGGTAAAATAGGCCATTTTGGAGCTAGGTAAGCTTATTATGCCATTTTGGAGGTAACTAAGCTAAGTATAGGACATTTTTTTATAAAATAGGCCATTTAGGAGCTAATTTAGCGTACTATGTCATTTAGGAGGAAACTAAGTTAAATATATTTCTGTTTAGAGCTAACTTAGGTAAAATTACGTCATTTAGCAGCTAACTATGCTCATTATGCCATTTTGAAGCTAACTAAGCTAATTATAGGTCATTTAATAGCTAACTTTAGTAAAAAAGGCAATTTTGGAGCTAGCTAAGCTTATTATGCCATTTTTGAGCTAACTAAGCGAAGTATAGGTCATTTTTTATAAAATAGGCCATCTTGGAGGTAATTTATCTTACTAGGTCATTTAGGAGGAAACTAAGCTAACTATATGTCATTTTAGCGCTAACATTGGTAAAAATAGGACACTTAGGAGCTAAATATGCTTATTATGCCATTTTGGAGCTAAGTAAGCTAAGTATAGGTCATTTAATAGCTAAGCTAGGTAAAATAGGCCATTTTGGAGCTAGGTAAGATTATTATGTCATTTTGGAGCTAACTAAGCTAAGTATAGGACATTTTTTTATAAAATAGTCCATTTAGGAGCTAAATTAGCATACTATGTCATTTAGGAGGAAAATAAGCTAAATATATTTCATTTAAGAGCTAACTTAGGTAAAAATAGGTCATATAGGAGCTAACTATGGTTATTATGCCATTTTGAAGCTAACTAAGCTAATTATAGGTCATTTAGTAGCTAACTTTGGTAAAAAAATAGACAATTTTGGAGCTAGTTAAGCTTATTATGCCATTTTGGAGCTAACTAAGCGAAGTATATGTCATTCTTGATAAAATAGGCCATTTTGGAGCTAATTTAGCTTACTAGGTCATTTAGGAGGAAACTAAGCTAACTATATGTCATTTTAGAGCTAACTTTGGTAAAAAATAGGCAATTTTGGAACTAGCTAAGCCTGTTATGCCATTTTGGAGCTAACTAAGCGAAGTATAGGTCATTCTTGATAAAATAGGCCATTTTGGAGCTAATTTAGCTTACTAGGTCATTTAGGAGGAAACTAAGCTAACTATATGTCATTTTAGAGCTAAGTTAGGTAAAAATAGGTTAATTAGGACCAAACTATGCTTATTATGCCATTTTGGATCTAAGTAAGCTAATTATAGGTCATTTAATAGCCAAGCTAGGTAAAATAGGCCATTTTGGAGCTAGCTAAGCTGATTGTGCCATTTTGGAGGTAACTAAGCTAAGTATAGGACATTTTTTATAAAATAGGCCAGTTAGGAGCTAATTTAGCGTACTATGTAATTTGGGAGGAAACTAAGCTAAATATATTTCATTTTAGAGCTAACTTAGGAAAAAAGATGTCATATAGGATCCAACTATGCTTATTATGCAATTTTGAAGCTAACTAAGATAATTATAGGTTATTTAATAGCTACCTCTCGTAACAAATAGGTAATTTTGGAGCTAGCTAAGCTTATTATGCCATTTTTGACGTAAGTAAGCTAAGTATAGGACATTTTTTATCAAATAGGCCATTTAGGAGCTAAATTAGCATACTATGTCATTTAGGAGGAAAATAAGCTAAATATATTTCATTTAAGAGCTAACTTAGGTAAAAATAGGTCATATAGGAGCTAACTATGGTTATTATACCGTTTTGAAGCTAACTAAGCTAATTATAGGTCATTCAATAGCTAACTTTGGTAAAAAAATAGGTAATTTTGGAGCTTGCTAAGCTTATTATGCTATTTTGGAGCTAACTATGCGAAGTATAGGTCATTTTTCATGAAATAGGCCATTTTGGAGCTAATTTAGCTTACTTCGTGATTTAGGAGGAAACTAAGCTACCTATATGTCATTTTAGAGCTAACATAGGTAAAAAAAGTCACTTAGGAGCTAACTATGCTTATTATTCCATTTTGGAGCTAAGTAAGATAAGTATAAATCATTTAATAGCTAAGCTAGGTAAAATAGGCCATTTTGGAGCTAGGTAAGCTTATTATGCCATTTGGGAGCTAACTAAGCTATGTATAGGATATCTTTTTATAAAATAGGCCATTTACGAGCTAATTTAGCATACTATGTCATTTAGGAGGAAAATAAGCTGAATATATTTCATTTTAGAGCTAAAGTAGGTAGAAATAGGTCATTTAGGAGCTAACTATGGTCATTATGAAAATCTGAAGCTAACTAAGCTAATTATAGGTCATTTAATAGCTAACTTTGGTAACAAAATAGGCAATTTTGGAGCTAGCTTAGCTTATTATGCCATTTTGGAGCTAACTAAGGGAAGTATAGGTTATTTTTGATACAATAGGCCATTTTGGAGGTAATTTAGCTTACTACATCATTTAGGAGGAAACTAAGCTAACTATATGTCATTTTAGAGGTAAGTTAGGTAAAAATAGGTCAATTAGGAGCTAACTATGCTTATTATGCCATTTTGGAGCTAAGTAAGCTAAGTATAGGTCATTTAATAGCTAACTAGGTAAAATAGGCCATTTTGGAGCTAGGTAAGCTTATTATGCCATTTTGGAGGTAACTAAGCTAAGTATAGGACATTTTTTATAAAATAGGCCATTTAGGAGCTAATTTAGCGTACTATGTCATTTAGGAGGAAACTAAGTTAAATATATTTCTGTTTAGAGCTAACTTAGGTAAAATTACGTCATTTAGCAGCTAACTATGCTCATTATGCCATTTTGGAGCTAACTAAGCTAATTATAGGTCATTTAATAGCTAACTTTGGTAAAAAAAAGGCAATTTTGGAGCTAGCTAAGCTTATTATGCCATTTTTGAGCTAACTAAGCGAAGTATAGGTCATTT
Organism: Hordeum marinum; assembly: GCA_022496015.1. Classification (NCBI taxonomy): domain Eukaryota; kingdom Viridiplantae; phylum Streptophyta; class Magnoliopsida; order Poales; family Poaceae; genus Hordeum; species Hordeum marinum. The sequence continues at coordinate 47,783,814 of CM039676.1, forward strand.
TTTTATAAAATAGGCCATTTTGGAGGTAATTTAGCTTACTAGGTCATTTAGGAGGAAACTAAGCTAACTATATGTCATTTTACAGCTAACTTTGGTAAAAATAGGACACTTAGGAGCTAAATATGCTTATTATGCCATTTTGGAGCTAAGTAAGCTAAGTATAGGTCATTTAATAGCTAAGCTAGGTAAAATAGGCCATTTTGGAGCTAGGTAAGATTATTATGTCATTTTGGAGCTAACTAAGCTAAGTATAGGACATTTTTTTATAAAATAGTCCATTTAGGAGCTAAATTAGCATACTATGTCATTTAGGAGGAAAATAAGCTAAATATATTTCATTTAAGAGCTAACTTAGGTAAAAATAGGTCATATAGGAGCTAACTACGGTTATTATGCCATTTTGAAGCTAACTAAGCTAATTATAGGTCATTTAGTAGCTAACTTTGGTAAAAAAATAGACAATTTTGGAGCTAGTTAAGCTTATTATGCCATTTTGGAGCTAACTAAGCGAAGTATATGTCATTCTTGATAAAATAGGCCATTTTGGAGCTAATTTAGCTTACTAGGTCATTTAGGAGGAAACTAAGCTAACTATATGTCATTTTAGAGCTAACTTTGGTAAAAAAATAGGCAATTTTGGAACTAGCTAAGCCTGTTATGCCATTTTGGAGCTAACTAAGCGAAGTATAGGTCATTCTTGATAAAATAGGCCATTTTGGAGCTAATTTAGCTTACTAGGTCATTTAGGAGGAAACTAAGCTAACTATATGTCATTTTAGAGCTAAGTTAGGTAAAAATAGGTTAATTAGGACCAAACTATGCTTATTATGCCATTTGGATCTAAGTAAGCTAATTATAGGTCATTTAATAGCCAAGCTAGGTAAAATAGGCCATTTTGGAGCTAGCTAAGCTGATTGTGCCATTTTGGAGGTAACTAAGCTAAGTATAGGACATTTTTTATAAAATAGGCCAGTTAGGAGCTAATTTAGCGTACTATGTAATTTGGGAGGAAACTAAGCTAAATATATTTCATTTTAGAGCTAACTTAGGAAAAAAGATGTCATATAGGATCCAACTATGCTTATTATGCAATTTTGAAGCTAACTAAGATAATTATAGGTTATTTAATAGCTACCTCTCGTAACAAATAGGTAATTTTGGAGCTAGCTAAGCTTATTATGCCATTTTTGACGTAAGTAAGCTAAGTATAGGACATTTTTTATCAAATAGGCCATTTAGGAGCTAAATTAGCATACTATGTCATTTAGGAGGAAAATAAGCTAAATATATTTCATTTAAGAGCTAACTTAGGTAAAAATAGGTCATATAGGAGCTAACTATGGTTATTATACCGTTTTGAAGCTAACTAAGCTAATTATAGGTCATTCAATAGCTAACTTTGGTAAAAAAATAGGTAATTTTGGAGCTTGCTAAGCTTATTATGCTATTTTGGAGCTAACTATGCGAAGTATAGGTCATTTTTCATGAAATAGGCCATTTTGGAGCTAATTTAGCTTACTTCGTGATTTAGGAGGAAACTAAGCTACCTATATGTCATTTTAGAGCTAACATAGGTAAAAAAAGTCACTTAGGAGCTAACTATGCTTATTATTCCATTTTGGAGCTAAGTAAGATAAGTATAAATCATTTAATAGCTAAGCTAGGTAAAATAGGCCATTTTGGAGCTAGGTAAGCTTATTATGCCATTTGGGAGCTAACTAAGCTATGTATAGGATATCTTTTTATAAAATAGGCCATTTACGAGCTAATTTAGCATACTATGTCATTTAGGAGGAAAATAAGCTGAATATATTTCATTTTAGAGCTAAAGTAGGTAGAAATAGGTCATTTAGGAGCTAACTATGGTCATTATGAAAATCTGAAGCTAACTAAGATAATTATAGGTCATTTAATAGCTAACTTTGGTAACAAAATAGGCAATTTTGGAGCTAGCTTAGCTTATTATGCCATTTTGGAGCTAACTAAGGGAAGTATAGGTTATTTTTGATACAATAGGCCATTTTGGAGGTAATTTAGCTTACTACATCATTTAGGAGGAAACTAAGCTAACTATATGTCATTTTAGAGGTAAGTTAGGTAAAAATAGGTCAATTAGGAGCTAACTATGCTTATTATGCCATTTTGGAGCTAAGTAAGCTAAGTATAGGTCATTTAATAGCTAACTAGGTAAAATAGGCCATTTTGGAGCTAGGTAAGCTTATTATGCCATTTTGGAGGTAACTAAGCTAAGTATAGGACATTTTTTATAAAATAGGCCATTTAGGAGCTAATTTAGCGTACTATGTCATTTAGGAAAAAACTAAGTTAAATATATTTCTGTTTAGAGCTAACTTAGGTAAAATTACGTCATTTAGCAGCTAACTATGCTCATTATGCCATTTTGGAGCTAACTAAGCTAATTATAGGTCATTTAATAGCTAACTTTGGTAAAAAAAAGGCAATTTTGGAGCTAGCTAAGCTTATTATGCCATTTTTGAGCTAACTAAGCGAAGTATAGGTCATTTTTTATAAAATAGGCCATTTTGGAGGTAATTTAGCTTACTAGGTCATTTAGGAGGAAACTAAGCTAACTATATGTCATTTTACAGCTAACTTTGGTAAAAATAGGACACTTAGGAGCTAAATATGCTTATTATGCCATTTTGGAGCTAAGTAAGCTAAGTATAGGTCATTTAATAGCTAAGCTAGGTAAAATAGGCCATTTTGGAGCTAGGTAAGATTATTATGCCATTTTGGAGCTAACTAAGCTAAGTATAGGACATTTTTTTATAAAATAGGCCATTTAGGAGCTAAATTAGCGTACTATGTCATTTAGGAGGAAACTAAGTTAAATATATTCCTGTTTAGAGCTAACTTAGGTAAAATTACGTCATTTAGCAGCTAACTTTGGTTATTATGCCATTTTGAAGCTAAGTAAGCTAATTATAGGTCATTCAATAGCTAACTTTGGTAAAACAAATAGGTAATTTTGGAGCTAGCTAAGCTTATTATGCTATTTTAGAGCTAACTAAGCGAAGTATAGGTCATTTTTGATAAATAAGGCCATTTTGGAGCTAATTTAGCTTACTACGTCATTTAGGAGGAAAGTAAGCTAACTATATGTCATTTTAGAGCTAACTTAGGTAAAATAGGTCACTTAGGAGCTAAATATGCTTATTATTCCATTTTAGAGCTAAGTATAGATCATTTAATAGCTAAGCTAGGTAAAATAGGCCATTTTGGAGCTAGGTAAGCTTAATATGCCATTTGGGAGCTAACTAAGCTATGTATAGGATATCTTTTTTATAAAATATGCCATTTACGAGCTAATTTAGCGTACTATGTCATTTCGGAGGAAAATAAGCTAAATATATTTCATTTTAGAGCTAACGTAGGTAGAAATAGGTCATTTAGGAGCTAACTATGGTTATTATGAAATTTTGAAGCTAACTAAGCTAATTTAAGTCATTTAATAGCTAACTTTGGTAAAAAAAATAGGCAATTCTAGAGCTAGCTAAGCTTATTATGCCATTTTGGAGCTAACTAAGCGAAGTATAGGTCATTTTTGATAAAATAGGCCATTTCGGAGGTAATTTAGCTTACTACGTCATTTAGGAGGAAACTAAGCTAACTATATGTCATTTTAGAGCTAACTTTGGTAAAAATAGGACACTTAGGAACTAAATATGCTTATTATGCCATTTTGGATCTAAGTAAGCTAAGTATAGGCCATTTAATAGCTAAGCTAGGTAAAGTAGGCCATTTTGGATCTAGGTAAGATTATTATGCCATTTTGGATCTAACTAAGCTATGTATAGGACATTTTTTTTATAAAATAGGCCATTTAGGAGCTAAATTAGCGTACTATGTCATTTAGGAGGAAAATAAGCTAAATATATGTCATTTTAGATCTAACTTAGGTAAAAATAGGTCATATAGGAGCTCACTATGATTATTATGCCATTTTGAAGCTAACTAAGATAATTATAGGTCATTTAATAGCTAACTTTGGTAAACAAATTAGGCAATTTTGGAGCTAGCTAAGCTTATTATGCTATTTTGTAGCTAACTAAGCGAAGTATAGGTCATTCTTGATAAAATAGGCCATTTTGGAGCTAATTTAGCTTACTAGGTCATTTAGGAGGAACCTAAGCTAACTATATGTCATTTTAGATCTAACTTAGGTAAAAATAGGTCAATTAGGACCTAACTATGCTTATTATGCCATTTTGGATCTAAGTAAGCTAGGTATAGGTCATTTAATAGCTAAGCTAGGTAAAATAGGCCATTTTGGAGCTAGGTAAGCTTATTATGCCATTTTGGAGGTAACTAAGCTAAGTATAGGACATTTTTTATAAAATAGGCCATTTAGGAGCTAATTTAGCGTACTATGTCATTTAGGAGGAAACTAAGCTAAATATATTACATTTTAGAGCTAACTTAGGTAAAAATAGGTCATTTAGGGGCCAACTACGCTTATTATGCCATTTTGAAGATAACTAAGCTAATTATAGGTCATTTAATAGCTAACTCTAGTAAAAAATAGGTAATTTTGGAGCTAGCTAAGCTTATTATCCCATTTTGGAGCTAACTAAGCGAAGTATAGGTAATTTTTGATAAAATAGGCCATTTTGGAGGTAATTTAGCTCACTACGTGATTTTGGAGAAAACTAGGCTAACTATATGTCATTTTAGAGCTAACTTAGGTAAAAATAGGTCACTTAGGAGCTAAGTATGCTTATTATGCCATTTTGGATCTAAGTAAGCTAAGTATAGGTCATTTAATAGCTAAGCTAAGTAAAATAGGCCATTTTGGAGCTAGGTAAGATTATTATGCCATTTTGGATCTAACTAAGCTATGTATAGGACATTTTTTTATAAAATATGCCATTAAGGAGCTAAATTAGCATACTATGTCATTTAGGAGGAAAATAAGCTGAATATATTTCACTTAAGCACTAACTTAGGTAAAAATAGGTCATATAGGAGCTAACTATGGTTATTATGCCATTTTGAAGCTAACTAAGCTAATTATAGGTCATTCAATAGCTAACTTTGGTAAAAAGAATAGGGAATTTCGGAGCTAGCTAAGCTTATTATCCTATTTTGGAGCTAACTAAGCGAAGTATAGGCCATTTTTGATAAAATAGGCCATTTTTGAGCAAATTTAGCTTACTACGTCATTTAGGAGGAAACTAAGCTAACTATATGTAATTTTAGAGCTAACTTAGGTAAAAATAGGTCACTTAGGAGCTAATTAGGCTTATTATTACATTTTGGAGCTAAGTAAGCTAAGTATAGATCATTTAATAGCTAAGCTAGGTAAAATAGGCCATTTTGGAGCTAGGTAAGCTTATTATGCTATTTGGGAGCTAACTAAGCTATGTATAGGATATCTTTTTTATAAAATATGCCATTTACGAGCTAATTTAGTGTACTATGTCATTTAGGAGGAAAATAAGATGAATATATTTCATTTTAGAGCTAACGAAGGTAGAAATAGGTCCTTTAGGAGCTAACTATGGTTATTATGAAATTTTGAAGCTAACTAAGCTAATTTAAGTCATTTAATAGCTAACTTTGGGAAAACAAATAGGCAATTCTAGAGCTAGCTAAGCTTATTATGCCATTTTGGAGCTAACTAAGCGAAGTATAGGTCATTTTTGATAAAATAGGCCATTTCGGAGGTAATTTAGCTTACTACGTCATTTAGGAGGAAACTAAGCTAACTATATGTCATTTTAGAGCTAACTTTGGTAAAAATAGGACACTTAGGAACTAAATATGCTTATTATGCCATTTTGGATCTAAGTAAGCTAAGTATAGGCCATTTAATAGCTAAGCTAGGTAAAGTAGGCCATTTTGGATCTAGGTAAGATTATTATGCCATTTTGGATCTAACTAAGCTATGTATAGGACATTTTTTTTATAAAATAGGCCATTTAGGAGCTAAATTAGCGTACTATGTCATTTAGGAGGAAAATAAGCTAAATATATGTCATTTTAGATCTAACTTAGGTAAAAATAGGTCATATAGGAGCTCACTATGATTATTATGCCATTTTGAAGCTAACTAAGATAATTATAGGTCATTTAATAGCTAACTTTGGTAAACAAATTAGGCAATTTTGGAGCTAGCTAAGCTTATTATGCTATTTTGTAGCTAACTAAGCGAAGTATAGGTCATTCTTGATAAAATAGGCCATTTTGGAGGTAATTTAGCTCACTACGTGATTTTGGAGAAAACTAGGCTAACTATATGTCATTTTAGAGCTAACTTAGGTAAAAATAGGTCACTTAGGAGCTAAGTATGCTTATTATGCCATTTTGGATCTAAGTAAGCTAAGTATAGGTCATTTAATAGCTAAGCTAAGTAAAATAGGCCATTTTGGAGCTAGGTAAGATTATTATGCCATTTTGGATCTAACTAAGCTATGTATAGGACATTTTTTTATAAAATATGCCATTTAGGAGCTAAATTAGCGTACTATGTCATTTAGGAGGAAAATAAGCTGAATATATTTCACTTAAGCACTAACTTAGGTAAAAATAGGTCATATAGGAGCTAACTATGGTTATTATGCCATTTTGAAGCTAACTAAGCTAATTATAGGTCATTCAATAGCTAACTTTGGTAAAAAGAATAGGGAATTTCGGAGCTAGCTAAGCTTATTATCCTATTTTGGAGCTAACTAAGCGAAGTATAGGCCATTTTTGATAAAATAGGCCATTTTTGAGCAAATTTAGCTTACTACATCATTTAGGAGGAAACTAAGCTAACTATATGTAATTTTAGAGCTAACTTAGGTAAAAATAGGTCACTTAGGAGCTAATTAGGCTTATTATTACATTTTGGAGCTAAGTAAGCTAAGTATAGATCATTTAATAGCTAAGCTAGGTAAAATAGGCCATTTTGGAGCTAGGTAAGCTTATTATGCTATTTGGGAGCTAACTAAGCTATGTATAGGATATCTTTTTTATAAAATATGCCATTTACGAGCTAATTTAGCGTACTATGTCATTTAGGAGGAAAATAAGCTGAATATATTTCATTTTAGAGCTAACGAAGGTAGAAATAGGTCCTTTAGGAGCTAACTATGGTTATTATGAAATTTTGAGGCTAACTAAGCTAATTTAAGTCATTTAATAGCTAACTTTGGGAAAACAAATAGGAAATTTTAGAGCTAGCTAAGCTTATTATGCCATTTTGGAGCTAACTAAGCGAAGTTTAGGTCATTTTTGATAAAATAGGCCATTTCAGAGGTAATTTAGCTTACTACGTCATTTAGGAGGAAACTAAGCTAACTATTTGTCATGTTAGATCTAACTTACGTAAAAATAGGTCAATTAGGAGCTAACTATGCTTATTATGCTATTTTGGAGCTAAGTAAGCTAAGTGTAGGTCATTTAATAGCTAAGCTAGGGAAAATAGGCCATTTTGGAGCTAGGTAAGCTTATTATGCCATTTTCGAGGTAACTAAGCTAAGTATAGGACATTTTTTTATAAAATAGGCCATTTAGGAGCTAATTTAGCGTACTATGTCATTTAGGAGGAAACTAAGTTAAATATATTTCATTTTAGAGCTAACTTAGGTAAAATTACGTCATTTAGGAGCTAACTATGCTTATTATGCCATTTTGAAGCTAACGAAGCTAATTATAGGTCATTTAATAGGTAACTTTGGTAAACAAATTAGGCAATTTTGGAGCTAGCTAAGCTTATTATGCCATTTTGTAGCTAACTAAGCGAAGTATAGGTCATTCTTGATAAAATAGGCCATTTTGGAGCTAATTTAGCTAACTAGGTCATTTAGGAGGAAACTAAGCTAACTATATGTCATTTTAGATCTAACTTAGGTAAAAATAGGTCAATTAGGACCTAACTATGCTTATTATGCCATTTTGGATCTAAGTAAACTAGGTATAGGTCATTTAATAGCTCAGCTAGGTAAAATACGCCATTTTGGAGCTAGGTAAGCTTATTATGGCATTTTGGAGGTAACTAAGCTAAGTATAGGACATCTGTTTATAAAATAGGCAATTTAGGAGCTAATTTAGCGTACTATGTCATTTAGGAGGAAACTAAGTTAAATATATTTCATTTTAGAGCTAACTTAGGTAAAATTACGTCATTTAGGATCTAACTATGCTTATTATGCCATTTTGAAGCTAATTATGCTAATTATAGGTCATTTAATAGCTAACTTTGGTAAAAAATAATAGGCAATTTTGGAGCTAACTAAGCTTATTATGCCATTTTGGAGCTAACTAAGCGAAGTGTAGGTCATTTTTGATCAAATAGGCGATTTTGGAGGTAATTTAGCTTACTAGGTCATTTAGGAGGAAACTAAGCTAACTATATGTCATTTTAGAGCTAACTTTGGTAAAAATAGGACACTTAGGAACTAAATATGCTTATTATGCCATTTTGGATCTAAGTAAGCTAAGTATAGGTCATATAGGAGCTCACTATGATTATTATGCCATTTTGAAGCTAACTAAGATAATTATAGGTCATTTAATAGCTAACTTTGGTAAACAAATTAGGCAATTTTGGAGCTAGCTAAGCTTATTATGCTATTTTGTAGCTAACTAAGCGAAGTATAGGTCATTCTTGATAAAATAGGCCATTTTGGAGGTAATTTAGCTCACTACGTGATTTTGGAGAAAACTAGGCTAACTATATGTCATTTTAGAGCTAACTTAGGTAAAAATAGGTCACTTAGGAGCTAAGTATGCTTATTATGCCATTTTGGATCTAAGTAAGCTAAGTATAGGTCATTTAATAGCTAAGCTAAGTAAAATAGGCCATTTTGGAGCTAGGTAAGATTATTATGCCATTTTGGATCTAACTAAGCTATGTATAGGACATTTTTTTATAAAATATGCCATTTAGGAGCTAAATTAGCGTACTATGTCATTTAGGAGGAAAATAAGCTGAATATATTTCACTTAAGCACTAACTTAGGTAAAAATAGGTCATATAGGAGCTAACTATGGTTATTATGCCATTTTGAAGCTAACTAAGCTAATTATAGGTCATTCAATAGCTAACTTTGGTAAAAAGAATAGGGAATTTCGGAGCTAGCTAAGCTTATTATCCTATTTTGGAGCTAACTAAGCGAAGTATAGGCCATTTTTGATAAAATAGGCCATTTTTGAGCAAATTTAGCTTACTACGTCATTTAGGAGGAAACTAAGCTAACTATATGTAATTTTAGAGCTAACTTAGGTAAAAATAGGTCACTTAGGAGCTAATTAGGCTTATTATTACATTTTGGAGCTAAGTAAGCTAAGTATAGATCATTTAATAGCTAAGCTAGGTAAAATAGGCCATTTTGGAGCTAGGTAAGCTTATTATGCTATTTGGGAGCTAACTAAGCTATGTATAGGATATCTTTTTTATAAAATATGCCATTTACGAGCTAATTTAGTGTACTATGTCATTTAGGAGGAAAATAAGATGAATATATTTCATTTTAGAGCTAACGAAGGTAGAAATAGGTCCTTTAGGAGCTAACTATGGTTATTATGAAATTTTGAAGCTAACTAAGCTAATTTAAGTCATTTAATAGCTAACTTTGGGAAAACAAATAGGAAATTTTAGAGCTAGCTAAGCTTATTATGCCATTTTGGAGCTAACTAAGCGAAGTTTAGGTCATTTTTGATAAAATAGGCCATTTCGGAGGTAATTTAGCTTACTACGTCATTTAGGAGGAAACTAAGCTAACTATTTGTCATTTTAGATCTAACTTACGTAAAAATAGGTCAATTAGGAGCTAACTATGCTTATTATGCTATTTTGGAGCTAAGTAAGCTAAGTGTAGGTCATTTAATAGCTAAGCTAGGGAAAATAGGCCATTTTGGAGCTAGGTAAGCTTATTATGCCATTTTCGAGGTAACTAAGCTAAGTATAGGACATTTTTTATAAAATAGGCCATTTAGGAGCTAATTTAGCGTACTATGTCATTTAGGAGGAAACTAAGTTAAATATATTTCATTTTAGAGCTAACTTAGGTAAAATTACGTCATTTAGGAGCTAACTATGCTTATTATGCCATTTTGAAGCTAACGAAGCTAATTATAGGTCATTTAATAGGTAACTTTGGTAAACAAATTAGGCAATTTTGGAGCTAGCTAAGCTTATTATGCCATTTTGTAGCTAACTAAGCGAAGTATAGGTCATTCTTGATAAAATAGGCCATTTTGGAGCTAATTTAGCTAACTAGGTCATTTAGGAGGAAACTAAGCTAACTATATGTCATTTTAGATCTAACTTAGGTAAAAATAGGTCAATTAGGACCTAACTATGCTTATTATGCCATTTTGGATCTAAGTAAACTAGGTATAGGTCATTTAATAGCTCAGCTAGGTAAAATACGCCATTTTGGAGCTAGGTAAGCTTATTATGGCATTTTGGAGGTAACTAAGCTAAGTATAGGACATCTGTTTATAAAATAGGCAATTTAGGAGCTAATTTAGCGTACTATGTCATTTAGGAGGAAACTAAGTTAAATATATTTCATTTTAGAGCTAACTTAGGTAAAATTACGTCATTTAGGATCTAACTATGCTTATTATGCCATTTTGAAGCTAATTATGCTAATTATAGGTCATTTAATAGCTAACTTTGGTAAAAAATAATAGGCAATTTTGGAGCTAACTAAGCTTATTATGCCATTTTGGAGCTAACTAAGCGAAGTGTAGGTCATTTTTGATCAAATAGGCGATTTTGGAGGTAATTTAGCTTACTAGGTCATTTAGGAGGAAACTAAGCTAACTATATGTCATTTTAGAGCTAACTTTGGTAAAAATAGGACACTTAGGAACTAAATATGCTTATTATGCCATTTTGGATCTAAGTAAGCTAAGTATAGGTCATTTAATAGCTAAGCTAGGTAAAGTAGGCCATTTTGGATCTAGGTAAGATTATTATGCCATTTTGGATCTAACTAAGCTATGTATAGGACATTTTTTTATAAAATAGGCCATTTAGGAGCTAAATTAGCGTACTATGTCATTTAGGAGGAAAATAAGCTAAATATATTTCACTTAAGAGCTAACTTAGGTAAAATTAGGTCATATAGGAGCTAACTATGATTATTATGCCATTTTGAAGCTAACTAAGCTAATTATAGGTCATTTAATAGCTAACTTTGGTAAACAAATTAGGCAATTTTGGAACTAGCTAAGCTTATTATGCCATTTTGTAGCTAACTAAGCGAAGTATAGGTCATTCTTGATAAAATAGGCCATTTTGGAGCTAATTTAGCTTACTAGGTCATTTAGGAGGAAACTAAGCTAACTATATGTCATTTTAGATCTAACTTAGGTAAAAATAGGTCTATTAGGACCTAACTATGCTTATTATGCCATTTTGGATCTAAGTAAGCTAGGTATAGGTCATTTAATAGCTAAGCTAGGTAAAATAGGCCATTTTGGAGCTAGGTAAGCTTATTATGCCATTTTGGAGGTAACTAAGCTAAGTATAGGACATTTTTTATAAAATAGGCCATTTAGGAGCTAATTTAGCGTACTATGTCATTTAGGAGGATACTAAGCTAAATATATTACATTTTAGAGCTAACTTAGGTAAAAATAGGTCATTTAGGGGCCAACTACGCTTATTATGCCATTTTGAAGATAACTAAGCTAATTATAGGTCATTTAATAGCTAACTCTAGTAAAAAATAGGTAATTTTGGAGCTAGCTAAGCTTATTATCCCATTTTGGAGCTAACTAAGCGAAGTATAGGTAATTTTTGATAAAATAGGCCATTTTGGAGGTAATTTAGCTCACTACGTGATTTTGGAGAAAACTAGGCTAACTATATGTCATTTTAGAGCTAACTTAGGTAAAAATAGGTCACTTAGGAGCTAAGTATGCTTATTATGCCATTTTGGATCTAAGTAAGCTAAGTATAGGTCATTTAATAGCTAAGCTAAGTAAAATAGGCCATTTTGGAGCTAGGTAAGATTATTATGCCATTTTGGATCTAACTAAGCTATGTATAGGACATTTTTTTATAAAATATGCCATTTAGGAGCTAAATTAGCGTACTATGTCATTTAGGAGGAAAATAAGCTGAATATATTTCACTTAAGCACTAACTTAGGTAAAAATAGGTCATATAGGAGCTAACTATGGTTATTATGCCATTTTGAAGCTAACTAAGCTAATTATAGGTCATTCAATAGCTAACTTTGGTAAAAAGAATAGGGAATTTCGGAGCTAGCTAAGCTTATTATCCTATTTGGAGCTAACTAAGCGAAGTATAGGCCATTTTTGATAAAATAGGCCATTTTTGAGCAAATTTAGCTTACTACGTCATTTAGGAGGAAACTAAGCTAACTATATGTAATTTTAGAGCTAACTTAGGTAAAAATAGGTCACTTAGGAGCTAATTAGGCTTATTATTACATTTTGGAGCTAAGTAAGCTAAGTATAGATCATTTAATAGCTAAGCTAGGTAAAATAGGCCATTTTGGAGCTAGGTAAGCTTATTATGCTATTTGGGAGCTAACTAAGCTATGTATAGGATATCTTTTTTATAAAATATGCCATTTACGAGCTAATTTAGCGTACTATGTCATTTAGGAGGAAAATAAGCTGAATATATTTCATTTTAGAGCTAACGAAGGTAGAAATAGGTCCTTTAGGAGCTAACTATGGTTATTATGAAATTTTGAGGCTAACTAAGCTAATTTAAGTCATTTAATAGCTAACTTTGGGAAAACAAATAGGAAATTTTAGAGCTAGCTAAGCTTATTATGCCATTTTGGAGCTAACTAAGCGAAGTTTAGGTCATTTTTGATAAAATAGGCCATTTCAGAGGTAATTTAGCTTACTACGTCATTTAGGAGGAAACTAAGCTAACTATTTGTCATGTTAGATCTAACTTACGTAAAAATAGGTCAATTAGGAGCTAACTATGCTTATTATGCTATTTTGGAGCTAAGTAAGCTAAGTGTAGGTCATTTAATAGCTAAGCTAGGGAAAATAGGCCATTTTGGAGCTAGGTAAGCTTATTATGCCATTTTCGAGGTAACTAAGCTAAGTATAGGACATTTTTTTATAAAATAGGCCATTTAGGAGCTAATTTAGCGTACTATGTCATTTAGGAGGAAACTAAGTTAAATATATTTCATTTTAGAGCTAACTTAGGTAAAATTACGTCATTTAGGAGCTAACTATGCTTATTATGCCATTTTGAAGCTAACGAAGCTAATTATAGGTCATTTAATAGGTAACTTTGGTAAACAAATTAGGCAATTTTGGAGCTAGCTAAGCTTATTATGCCATTTTGTAGCTAACTAAGCGAAGTATAGGTCATTCTTGATAAAATAGGCCATTTTGGAGCTAATTTAGCTAACTAGGTCATTTAGGAGGAAACTAAGCTAACTATATGTCATTTTAGATCTAACTTAGGTAAAAATAGGTCAATTAGGACCTAACTATGCTTATTATGCCATTTTGGATCTAAGTAAACTAGGTATAGGTCATTTAATAGCTCAGCTAGGTAAAATACGCCATTTTGGAGCTAGGTAAGCTTATTATGGCATTTTGGAGGTAACTAAGCTAAGTATAGGACATCTGTTTATAAAATAGGCAATTTAGGAGCTAATTTAGCGTACTATGTCATTTAGGAGGAAACTAAGTTAAATATATTTCATTTTAGAGCTAACTTAGGTAAAATTACGTCATTTAGGATCTAACTATGCTTATTATGCCATTTTGAAGCTAATTATGCTAATTATAGGTCATTTAATAGCTAACTTTGGTAAAAAATAATAGGCAATTTTGGAGCTAACTAAGCTTATTATGCCATTTTGGAGCTAACTAAGCGAAGTGTAGGTCATTTTTGATCAAATAGGCGATTTTGGAGGTAATTTAGCTTACTAGGTCATTTAGGAGGAAACTAAGCTAACTATATGTCATTTTAGAGCTAACTTTGGTAAAAATAGGACACTTAGGAACTAAATATGCTTATTATGCCATTTTGGATCTAAGTAAGCTAAGTATAGGTCATTTAATAGCTAAGCTAGGTAAAGTAGGCCATTTTGGATCTAGGTAAGATTATTATGCCATTTTGGATCTAACTAAGCTATGTATAGGACATTTTTTTATAAAATAGGCCATTTAGGAGCTAAATTAGCGTACTATGTCATTTAGGAGGAAAATAAGCTAAATATATTTCACTTAAGAGCTAACTTAGGTAAAATTAGGTCATATAGGAGCTAACTATGATTATTATGCCATTTTGAAGCTAACTAAGCTAATTATAGGTCATTTAATAGCTAACTTTGGTAAACAAATTAGGCAATTTTGGAACTAGCTAAGCTTATTATGCCATTTTGTAGCTAACTAAGCGAAGTATAGGTCATTCTTTATAAAATAGGCCATTTTGGAGCTAATTTAGCTTACTAGGTCATTTAGGAGGAAACTAAGCTAACTATATGTCATTTTAGATCTAACTTAGGTAAAAATAGGTCAATTAGGACCTAACTATGCTTATTATGCCATTTTGGATCTAAGTAAGCTAGGTATAGGTCATTTAATAGCTAAGCTAGGTAAAATAGGCCATTTTGGAGCTAGGTAAGCTTATTATGCCATTTTGGAGGTAACTAAGCTAAGTATAGGACATTTTTTATAAAATAGGCAATTTAGGAGCTAATTTAGCGTACTATGTCATTTAGGAGGATACTAAGCTAAATATATTACATTTTAGAGCTAACTTAGGTAAAAATAGGTCATTTAGGGGCCAACTATGCTTATTATGCCATTTTGAAGATAACTAAGCTAATTATAGGTCATTTAGTAGCTAACTCTAGTAAAAAATAGGTAATTTTGGAGCTAGCTATGATTATTATCCCATTTTGGAGCTAACTAAGCGAAGTATAGGTCATTTTTGATAAAATAGGCCATTTTGGAGGTAATTTAGCTCACTACGTCATTTTGGAGAAAACTAGGCTAACTATATGTCATTTTAGAGCTTACTTAGGTAAAAATAGGTCACTTAGGAGCTAAGTATGCTTATTATGCCATTTGGATCTAAGTAAGCTAAGTATAGGTCATTTAATAGCTAAGCTAGGTAAAATAGGTCATTTTGGAGCTAGGTAAGATTATTATGCCATTTTGGATCTAACTAAGCTATGTATAGGACATTTTTTAATAAAATATGCCATTTAGGAGCTAAATTAGCGTACTATGTCATTTAGGAGGAAAATAAGCTAAATATATTTCACTTAAGCGCTAACTTAGGTAAAAATAGGTCATATAGGAGCTAACTATCATTATTATGCCATTTTGAAGCTAACTAAGCTAATTATAGGTCATTTAATAGCTAACTTTGGTAAACAAATTAGGCAATTTTGGTGCTAGCTAAGCTTATTATGCCATTTTGTAGCTAACTAAGCGAAGTATAGGTCATTCTTGATAAAATAGGCCATTTTGGAGCGAATTTAGCTTACTAGGTCATTTAGGAGGAAACTAAGCTAACTATATGTCATTTTAGATCTAAATTAGGTAAAAATAGGTCAATTAGGACCTAACTATGCTTATTATGCCATTTTGGATCTATGTAAGCGAGGTATAGGTCATTTAATAGCTAAGCTAGCTAAAATAGGCCATTTTGGAGCTAGGTAAGCTTATTATGCCATTTTGGAGGTAACTAAGCTAAGTATAGGACATTTTTTATAAAATAGGCCATTTAGGAGCTAATTTACCATACTATGTGATTTAGGAGGAAACTAAGCTAAATATATTACATATTAGAGCTAACTTAGGTAAAAATAGGTCATTTAGGAGCCAACTATGCTTATTATGCCATTTTGAAGATAACTAAGCTAATTGTAGGTCATTTAATAGCTAACTCTAGTAAAAAATAGGTAATTTTGGAGCTAGCTAAGCTTATTATGCCATTTTGGAGCTAACTAAGCGAAGTATAGGTCATTTTTGATAAAATAGGCCATTTTGGGGCTAATTTAGCTCACTACGTCATTTTGGAGAAAACTAGGCTAACTATATGTCATTTGAGAGCTTACTTAGGTAAAAATAGGTCACTTAGGAGCTAAGTATTCTTATTTTGCCATTTTGGATCTAAGTAAGCTAAGTATAGGTCATTTAATAGCTAAGCTAGGTAAAATAGGACATTTTGGAGCTAGGTAAGCTTATTATGCCATTTTGGAGCTAACTAAGCTAAATATAGGACATTTTTTAGAAAACAGGCCATTTAGGAGCTAATTTAGCATACTATGTCATTTAGGAGGAAACTAAGATAAATATATTTTATTTTAGAGCTAAATTAGGTAAAAATAGGTCATTTAGGAGGTAAGTATGGTTATTATGCCATTCTGAAGCTAACTAAGCTAATTATAGGTCATTCAATAGCTAACTTTGGTAAAACAAATAGGTAATTTTGGAGCTAGCTGAGCTTATTATGCTATTTTGGAGCTAACTAAGTGAAGTATAGTTGATTTTTTACAAAATAGGACATTTTCGAGCTAATTTACCTTACTACGTCATTGAGGAGGAAACTAAGCTAACTATATGTCATTTTAGAGCTAACTTAGGTAAAAATAGGTCACTTTGGAGCTAACTATGCTTATTATTCCATTTTGGAGCTAAGTAAGCTAAGTATAGATCATTTAATAGCTAAGCTAGGTAAAATAGGCCATTTTGGAGTTAGGTAAGCTTATTATGCCATTTGGGAGCTAACTAAGCTATGTATAGGATATCTTTTTATAAAATAGGCCATTTACGAGTTAATTTAGCGTACTATGTCATTTACGAGGAAAATAAGCTGAATATATTTCAGTTTAGAGCTAACGTAGGTAGAAATAGGTCATTTAGGAGCTAACTAAGGTTATTATGAAATTTTGAAGCTAACTAAGCTAATTATAGGTCATTTAATAGCTAACTTTGGTAAAAAAATAGGCAATTTTGGAGCTAGCTAAGCTTATTATGCCATTTTGGAGCTAACTAAGCGAAGTATAGGTCATTTTTGATAAAATAGGCCATTTTGGAGGTAATTTAGCTTACTACGTCATTTAGGAGGAAACTAAGCTAACTACATGTCAGTTTAGAGCTAACTTAGGTAAAAATAGGTCAATTAGGAGCTAACTATGCTTATTATGCCATTTTGGAGCTAAGTATGCTAAGTATAGGTCATTTAATAGCTAAGGTAGGTAAAATAGGCCATTTTGGAGCTAGGTAAGCTTATTATGCCATTTTGGAGGTAACTAAGCTAAGTATAGGACATTGTTTTATAAAATAGGGCATTTAGGAGCTAATTTAGCATACTATGTCATTTAGGAGGAAACTAAGTTAAATATATTTCATTTTAGAGCTAACTTAGGTAAAATTACGTCATTTAGGAGCTAACTATGCTTATTATGCCATTTTGAAGCTAACTAAGCCAATTATAGGTCATTTAATAGCTAAATTTGGCAAAATAGGTAATTTTGGAGCTAGCTAAGCTTATTATGCCATTTTGGAGCTAACTAAGCGAACTATAGGTCATTTTTGATAAAATTGGCCATTTTGGAGCTAATTTAGCTTACTACGTCATTTAGGAGGAAACTAAGCTAACTATATGTCATTTTAGAGCTAACTTAGGTAAAAATAGGTCACTTAGGCGCTAAGTATGCTTATTATGCCAATTTGGAGCTAAGTAAGCTAAGTTTAGGTCATTTAATAGCTAAGATAGGTAAAATAGGCCATTTTGGAGGTGGCTAAGCTCACTATGCCATTTTGGAGCTAACTAAGCTAAGTATAAATCATTGTATAGCTAACTTGGGTAACATAGGTCATTTTGGAGCTAACTAAGCTTATTATGGAAGTTGGGAGCTACCTAAGCTTATTATGTCATTAGGAGGAAACAAAGCTAAGTATAGGTAATTCTAGAGCTAACTTGGGTAAAATATGTCATTTTGGAGCTAAGTTAAGGTAAGTAACAATCATTATGTGGTTGTTAAGCAAAATAGTAGAAAAACATACCATTCTCGTCAGCACGGAGGTGAAGCATGGTGGTTCTGGCTTGTTTCACCTGGAGAAGGCTCCCCCGTAGAAGGGTCGTGCGATGCGTTTCGGGAGATATTCTGCACCAAACATCATTTGCAATGTTTCGTTAGCATGCATGATGACATTCAAAAGATCACTGGATTGAAATGAAACTCATCGTCCTTGCCATGTTAATGACTGGCATCGTTGAAGGGACGTGGCCAATCTTCTCGCACATATACTGTACATTTGGTTTCGACAAGTCAAACCTTTTACTAATTAATGAAACGAACATTAAAATGCAAGATTTGACAAATATGAAGAAGAAACTTACCACGAAGAGCTCGAACATGGCCCTGTTAGACGCACCGTTCCGTGCCCTCTCCGCCTCCATCAACGTAGCCATCGTCTCCTCCAACTCCTTCATCTCCTTATCCTTCGCTGCCAAAAGCGTCTGCGTTGCCTCTCTCTCTCTCTTTCAGAATAGCAGCCTGCAGGACAACTCATTGTTAGCATTGTAATCATATTGGTTCGCACACACAACATAATGCGGAAAGATAGTTGAGTCCATTAAACTCACCTCGAAGGCGAGATCGACTGGCCATGGACGAGGTGTTATCTTAGGATAGGAGCTTGTTTGGCATGTCTTTATCTACCGGAGAGTGCTAGGACAACATATAAGGCCGGCTCCAATGGCGATCGAGCCATGGGGCCTCCTGTTGCCAGCTATCATCACCAGCTCTGGATCAATAGGCCCCTGGCTCGGGTTAAAGTCCTCCCCTTTCCTCGCCTTCTCGTGATGTCTGTACTTCACGATCTTGTGATGGGAGGAGATGTTGGTGAAGAATTCGGGATGATCGAGGTCAGACTCAGAGAATGCCTTGACCTTCTTGTACAAGGCAGTATGGTCCATCGCATAGAGGTCGTACATCTCTGACACCTCTGTCTTATTATGACGCGCCTAAAAGAGAGAGAGGAAAAAAGTATTAGTAAAGGGATCAAGCTAGCATTAAGAATGAATTGCATGAATCATGAAGCAAACCACATACCTAGTTCTCACCTATAGCTAGCAAGTTTCATCAGCACGAAGACCGGAATAAAGCAAATTAAGGGGCCTGGGGGAGGAGATGTCATTTGTGCTCACCAAAGAACGCAAAATGGGTGCTCGTCAAACATACGGGGAGGTCGTCGAACAACTGCACATTGAAATTCACCCGATCAACACAAATATGATGTTTTTTATAACAAAATCAAAAAATATTTTACCTAACTCATAATTGACAAAACTATGACCTCCTCGGCCTCTGGCAGGCCAAAGAGCACCTTTTCGGTCAACAGGAGGCAGAATAGGTGTCAGGGGTCGGGGGTTAGGGTGTCGGGGTGTCGTGTCGGGGCGTCATGTCGGGTTTTTTATTTACTAATAAATAAACCAACTAACCTAAATCTAAACTAACCTAATAAACCAACCTAAACCTAAACATAAACTAACCTAAAACTATAACTAAACTAATCTAAACTAACCTAAAACTAAAACTAAACTAACCTAAAACTAAAACTAACCTAACCTAAACTAACCTGAAACTAAAACTAAACTAAACTAAAGATAAACTAACCAACAACTAAAACTTAACTAACCTAAAAAAACAAAAAACAAAAAAAACTCACCTTGGAGGGGCTAGTGGAGGACGAGGCCGGTAGAGGATTGCCGCCGTAGGGAGGACGCCGGCGCGGCGACGCTGAGCAAGGTTCACGGGGGCGGGGCCGACTGGGGGAGGGCCGGACGGCGGTAGGGCCGGCCGGGGGATGGCGGCGGCGCAGGGGCTGTCGGCCGTGGGAGGGCCGACCGGGGGCAAGGCCGGTCAGGGGAGAGGCGGCTGGGGGCTGGAGGCGGTGCGGGGGCTGGCAGCGGCGTTGGGAAGGGGCGGCCGGGGGCGCAGGGGAGGGGCGTCCGGGAGCGCGGGGGAGGGGCGGCCGGGGTAGGGCTGGCCGCGGTGAGGGGGCTGACAGCAGCGGTCGCAGGGGTAGGCGGGAGAGAGTGAGGGAGGAGTGGGGGGACAGCCGTTAGTTGGGCATCCCCTTTGCCGTCCGCCCCCGAACGACAAAGAGGGAAGGGCCGACGACAAAGGGGACCGGACGACAAAGACCCCGTCCGATTGGACCTGGCCAGGCCCAAGGTCCAGTGGGAACCACATTAGCTCTTTGTCGTCTGCCCTGCCTGTCTTTGCCGTCTAGGGGCAGACGACAAAGAATTGGCACATGGCCAATAGTGCCTTTGCCATGCGCCAGTTCTTTGCCGTCTACTTTTTAACAGCGGACAACAAAGAGTATCTTTGCCATGTGTCAGCAAATGGCAAAGGCATGGCACATGGTAAATAACTGAATTCCTATAGTGAGTGCGGAATCTTATGAAATTAATGCTGCTTTGCTCAATCTTGTTATGAAAGAACAATTTTTCATCTTGCTAATGAAGATGCCACATCCCATCTAAATACTTTCGTTGAGTTGTGTGATATGCAAAAGAATAAAGATGTGGATAATGATATTGTTAAATTGAAGCTATTCCCGTTCTCACCACGAGATCCTGCTAAAACTTGGTTTTCATATTTGCCAAAAAATAGTATTAGTTCATGGAATAAGTGTAAAGATGCTTTTATTTCCAATTACTTTCTGCCCACTAAAATCATCTCCATTAGGAACGATAAAATGAATTTTAAGCAACTTGATCATGAGCATGTTGCACAATCTTGGGAAAGGATGAAACTTATGATCAGGAATTGCCCCGCGCATGGTTTGAGTTTATGGATGATTATTCCAATTTTCTATGCTAGATTGAATTTTGCTTCTAAGAATCTTTTAGATTCCATCGCACGTGGTACTTTTATGGAAATCACATTAGGAGAAGCTACTAAACTCCTAGATAATATTATGGCAAATTACTCTCAATGGCACACCAAAAGATCTCCTACTAGTAAAAAAGTGCATGCTATTGAAGAGATTAATATTGTGAGTGAAAAGATCGATGAATTGATGAAACTGTTTGCTAGTAAGAGTGCTCCTATTGATCCTAATGATATGCCTTTGTCTTCTGTGATTGTAAATAATAATGAACCTATGGATGTGAATTTGTTTGGTAGGAACAATTTTGGTAATAACGCTTATAGAGGTAATTTCAATGCTAGGTCATTTCCTAGAAATTCCTCAAACAATTATGTTAATTCCTACAACAATTCTTATGGAAATTATAATAAAATGCACTCTAATACTGAGAATAATATTAAAGAAGGTCCACGGGGGCGGGGTCGGTTGGGGGAGCGTCGGGCGGGGGCGGGGCTGGCGGCGACTCGAGTGCTGGCGGCCGGGGGAGGGCCGGCCAAGGTAGGGCCGGCCGGGGGAGAGGCGGCGCGGGGGTTGGCGGTGGTGCAGGGAAGGGGCGGCCGGGGGCGTGGGGGAGGGGCGACCGGGGAAGGGGCAGCGTGGGGGAGGGGTGGCCGGGGGAGGGCCGGCGGCGGCGAGTGGGCTGATGGCGGCGGTCGCAGGGGTAGGCGGGAGAGAGTGAGAGAGAGGAGTGAGAGAGACAGGAGTGGCGGGGGGGGGGGGACGGATGACCGTTAGTAGGGCATCCCCTTTGTCGTCCGCCCCCAGACGGCAAAGAGGGGAAGGGCCAATGACAAAGGGGACCGAACGACAAAGACCCTGTCCGATTGGACCTGGCCAGGCCCAAGGTCCAGTGGGAGCCACATTAGCTCTTTGCCATGTGTCGTAGCTGTCTTTGCCATCTGGGGGCAGACGACAAGGAACTGGCACATGGCAAACAGTGCCTTTGCCATGTGCCAGTTCTTTGCCATCTGCTTTTTAACAGCGGACGGCAAAGAGCATCTTTGCCATGTGTCAGCAGAAGGCAAAGGACTGGCACATGGCAAATAACTGAATTCCAGTAGCAAGTGCGGAATCTTATGAAATTAATGTTGCTTTGCTCAATCTTGTTATGAAAGAACAATTTTTCGGCCTTGCTAATGAAGATGACGCATCCCATCTAAATACTTTCGTTGAGTTGTGTGATATGCAAAAGAATAAATATGTGGATAATGATATTATTAAATTGAATCTATTCTCGTTCTCACCACGAGATCATGCTAAAACTTGGTTTTCATCTTTGCCTAAAAATAATATTGATTCATGGAATAAGTGTAAAGATGCTTTTATTTCCAAGTACTTTCCTCCCGCTAAAATCATCTCCCTTAGAAATGATATAATGAATTTTAAGCAACTTCATCATGAGCATTTTGCACAATCTTGGGAAATTATGAAACTTATGATTAGGAATTACCCCCGCATGGTTTGAGTTTATGGATGATTATACAAATTTTCTATGCTAGATTGAATTTTTCTTCTAGGAATCTTTTAGATTCCGCCATGGGTGGTACTTTTATGGAAATCACATTAGGAGAAGCTACTAAACTACTAGATAATATTATTGCAAATTACTCTCAATGGCACACCGAAAGATCTCCTACTAGTAAAAAGTGCATGCTATTGAAGAGATTAATACTTTGAGTGAAAAGATGGATGAATTGATGAAATTGTTTGCTACTAAGAGTGCTCATATTGATCCTAATGATATTCCTTTGCCTTCTTTGATTGGAAATAATAATGAACGTGTGGATGTGAATTTTGTTGGTAGGAACAATTTTGGTAATAACGTTTATAGAGGTAATTTCAATGCTAGGCGGTTTCCTAGTAATTCCTCTAACATTTATGGTAATTCCTACATCAATTCTTATGGAAATTATAATAAAATGTCCTCTGATCTTGATAATAATATTAAAGAATTCATTAATACGCAACAAGGTTTCAATGCTATGATTGAAGAAAAAGTGCTCAAGATTGATTATTTGGCTAGGAACGTTGATAGAATTTCTCTTGAGATTGATTCTTTAAAAATTAGATCTATTCCACCTAGGCATGATATTAATGAGTCGTTAAAAGCCATGAGAATTTCTATTGATGAGTGTAAGGAAGGAACCGCTAGAATACGTGCTAAGCATGAATGGCTTGAAAAGTGTGTTCTCGTGATAACATTGATGAAGATCTTAAAGTGATTGATGTGACTCCTATTGAATCTTTGTTTTCCAATGTTAATCTTGATAAGGATGGGACTGGATATGAGTCAACTTTAGTTAAAAGGCGTCCCAATGAGTCGGGGTTTATAGATCTTGATGCTAAGATTGATAAAAGTGGGATTGAAGAGGTCAAAACTTTAAATAGCAATGAACCCACTCTTTTGGATTTCCAGGACTTTAATCATGATAGCTTCTCTTTAATTGATTGTATTTCCTTATTTCAATCCATGGTGAACTCTCCTCATGCTTTTAATCAAAACAAAGCTTTTACTAAACATATTGTTGATGGTATGATGAAAGCTTTTGAAGAAAAACTTAAGTTGGAAGTTTCTATACCTAGAAAGATATATGATGAGTGGGAACCTACTATTAAGATTAATATTAAAGATTATGAGTGCCATGCTTTGTGTGATTTCGGTGCTAGCGTTTCCATGATTCCAAAAACTTTATGTGATGTGTAAGGTTTCTGTGAATTTGATGATTGTTCCTTAAATTTGCATCTTGCGGATTCCACTATAAATAAACCTATGGGAAGGATTAATGATCTTCTTATTGTTGAAAATAGGAATTATGTGCCCATAGATTTCATTGTTCTTGATATAGATTCCAATCCTACATGTCCTATTACTCTTGGTAGACCTTTCCTTAGAACGATTGGTGCAATTATTGATATGAAGGAAGAGAATATTATATTCCAATTTCCATTAAGTAAAGGCATGTAACACTTTCCTAGAATGAAAATAAAATTACCTTATGAATCTATCATGAGAGCTACTTATGGATTGAATACCAAAGATGACAATACCTAGATCTATTGCGTTTTGCGTAGCTAGGGGCGTTAAACAATAGCGCCTGTTGGGAAGCAACCCAATTTTATTTTGCTTTCTACTTTTTGCTTCTATTTTGGTGTGTTTTGCACTTTATTAATTCTTTAGTAATTGTGTTTTGGTGTTTTATTTAGTGTTTGAGCCAATTAAAACCTATGGGGTGATCTATGGTAGTTGTTGTTTTGATCTTGCTGAAAAATAGAAACTTTTGCGCTCAGTACAGGAAGTTTCCAATTTTTCAGAGCATCGAATTGATCTTAAATTTTGACACAAGATTTATATACAAATTTACCTGATTTTCATAATTTTTAGAGTTCCAGAAGTATTCGAAGTTTACATATTGCTACAGACTGTTCTATTTTTGACAGATTTTATTTTCGTTGTGTTGTTTGCTTATTTTGATGTATCTATGGGTCGTATTGGGGGGTATGAACCATAGAGAAGTTATAATACAGTAGGTATTACACAAATATAAATAAATAATGAGTTCACAATAGTACCTAAGGTGGTAAAAAAAATTATACTAACGGATCTCATGAGTTTTCTGTTGAGTTTTGTGTTGTGAAGTTTTAAAGTTTTGGGTGATGATTTGATGGACTATGGAATAAAGAGTTGCAAGATCCTAAGATTGGGGATGCCTAAGGCACCCTAAGTCATATTTAAGGATACCAAAAATCCTAAGCTTGGGGATTCCCCATAAGGCATCCCCTCTTTCATCTTCAATCCATTGGCAAATTCACTTGAGGCTATATTTTTATTCACCACATGATATATGTTTTGCTTGGAGCATCTTGTATGATATGAGTCTTTGCTTTTTAGTTTTCCACAATCATCGTTGATGCACCCATCTTTTGAGAGAGACATGCTGAATCACGAATTTATTAGAATACTCTATGTGCTTCACTTATATCTTTTGAGCTAGGCAATGTTGCTCTAGTGCTTCACTTATATCTTTATAGAGCATGGTGGTGTTATATTTTATAGAAATTACTGAACTCTCGTTCCTCACTTATATTATTTTGAGAGTTTCTTAAAACATCATGGTAATTTGTTTATGTTATGAATTTAGTCCTAATATAATGAGCATCCAAGAGGGATATAATAAAAAAATCATATTAAGTGCATTGAATACTATGAGAAGTTTGATTCCTTGCATGTAGTTTTGAGATAATAGAGATGGTAATATGAGAGTCATGCTAGTGAGTAGTTGTTAATTGGAATAGATACTTGTGTTAAAGTTTTTGGTTCCCGTAGCATGCATGTATGGTGAACCATTATGTAACAAAGTCGGAGCATGATTTGTTTAATGATTGTCAACCTTTGTGTGAGGGTCGGGAGCTCGCGATGGTTAACTCCTACCAACCTCTCCCCTAGGAGCATGCGTCTAATGCTTTGTTTCATAACTAATCGACTTTTTCAATAAGTATGTGAGTTCTTTATGACTAATGTTGAGTCCATGGATTATACGCACTCTCACCATTCCATCTTTGCTAGCCTCTCTAGTACCGCGCAACTTTTGCCGGTACATCAAACCCTCCTTCCTCAAAACAGCCACCATATATTGACTCCCTCATAAGTTGGGATGAATATCCGGACACAAAAAATAAAAGAGGCTAGCGAAGCCCAAACAAAAAATAAAAGAGGCCAAAGAAGCCCACCAAAATAAAAAAAAAGAAAAAAAAGAAAAAAATGAGAGAAAGAGAGAATGGACAATTTCTAGTACCTTTTTCCGCACTTGTGCTTCAAAGTAGAACCATGATCTTCATGATAGAGAGTCTCCTATTTTGTCACTTTCATATAACTAGTGGATATTCATCTTGCACGACCACTTAGTTTTCCTTTTGAGCTTTCATACACTTATAGCTCTAAGTGCATTTGTTGCATGGCAATCCCTACTTAATCACATTGATATGTATTGATGGGCATGTCCATAGCCCGTTGATACGCCTAGTTGATGTGAGACTATCTTCTCCTTTTTCTCCTAGCACCTCTTCCATATTCTATTCCACCTATAATGCTATATCCATGGCTCACGCTCATGTATTGCGTGAGACTTGAAAACGTTTGGGAACACCAAAAGTGTGAAACCATTGCTTGACTTGTTCATCGGGGTTGTGCATGATTTATATACTTTGTGTGGGGAAGATGGAGCATAGCCAGACCATATGATTTTGTAGGGATAACTTTCTAAGGCCATGATATTCCGAAGGGACACGACCGCCTTGTTGGTGTGCTCGAAGTATTACTGTTTTAAGTCAACATGAGACTATTGTTTTGAATCTTATAGATCTGAATATTCATGCCACAATAAAGGATATTACATGGATAGATATGTTAGGTAGAATTCCACATCAATTCTGTTTTTATCATTTACCTACTCTAGGAAGAGCAGGAATTAAACTTGGGGATGTTGATACGTCTCCAACGTATCTATAATTTTTGATTGTTACATGCTATTATATTATCTGTTTTGGATGTTTTATATGCATTAATATGCTATTTTATATTATTTTAGGGACTAACCTATTAATCTAGAGCCTAGTGCCAGTTTTAGTTTTTTCCTTGTTTTTGAGAATTGTAGATAAGGAATATTAAACAGAGTCCAAACGGAATAAAACCTTCAGAATGTTTTTTTCTGGAACGGAAGGAAACCAGTAGACTTGAGAACCAAGGCAGAAGAGCCACCGTGGGGCTACAAGCCCTAGGGGCATGCCTATGTGGTAAGGCACACCCCACATGCTTGTGGGCCCATGGAATCTCTCCCAACCCTAATCTTCGGCCTATAAATTTCCAAATAATACATTATTATTAGAAGAAGCCACGAAAACACTTTTCCGCCGCTAGAAGCCTCCATTCCCGAGAGATCCAATCTTGGAGCCTTTTTTGGTAATCTGCCGGAGGGGGATTCGATCATGGAGGGCATCTACATCAACTCCAGTGCCTCTCTGATGATGCGTGAGTAGTTCACCATAGACCTTCGGGTCCATAGCTAGTATCTAGATGGCTTCCTCTCTCTCTTTGCTCTTCAATACCATGTTCTTGATGATCTTCATGGAGATCTATCCGATGTAATACTCTTTTGCGATGCGTTTGTCGAGATTCGATGAATTGTGGGTTTATGTTCAGATTATCCATGAATATTATTTGAGTCTTTTCTGAATTCTTATATGCATGATTTTGTATCTTTGCAAGTCTCTTCGAGTTATTTGTTTGGTTTGGCCAACTAGATTGGTAATTATTGCAATGGGAGAAGTGCTTAGTTTTGGGTTCAATCTTGCGGTGTCCTCACCCAGTGACAAAGTAGGGGTAGCGAGGCACGTATTGTATTGTTGCCATCAAGGATAACAAGATGGGGTTTATCCCTCTACATCATGTCATCTTACCTAATGTGTTACTCTGTTCTTCATGAACTTAATACTCTAGATGTAGGCAGGAGTCGGTCGATGTGTGGAGTAATAGTAGTAGATGTATAATCGTTTCGGTCTACTTGACACAGATGTGATACCTATATGAATAATCATTTCCTTGGATATCTTCATAATTATTTGCTTTTCTATCAATTGCTCGACAGTAATTTGTTCACCCACCGTAATACTTGCCATCATGAGAGAAGCCTCTAGTGACACCTATGGCCCCCGGGTCTATTTTCCATCTTATACTTTCAGATCTAAAACCAAAAATACCAAAAATACTTTGCTGCATTATTTTTACCTTTTGTTTTACTTTCTGTTCAGGCAATCTATCTCTATCAGATCTCATCCTTGCAAGTAACCTTAAAGGGATTGACAACCCCTTTATAGTGTTGGGTGCAAGAGTTTGATTCTTTGTGTAGGTACACCTATTGGGGACTTTCTTGTATCTCCTACTGGATTGATACCTTGGTTCTCAACAACTGAGGGAAATACTTATCTACTTTTCTACTGCACCCGTTCAACTTCACGGAAACCAACGCATGCTCGAGAAGTAGCATGCAACTATAGGGATGAGCAAAGCTCGTGTTGCACAAACACAAGGAGAGACGCTAGCTTATTGCACATTTGGGCATGACTTACCACTTGTCACCAATCCTATTTATGCAAGCAAAACGTTTCCTATTCCATGTATCCTCATGCACAAGTATTTCTTTTCATGCTCAACTCTCTTTGCTTATAAGATTTTGATCTTTCTTTCTTGCTTAAAAGCTTTTTTCTCTTTTTCTTACTTTCCACTATTCTTATTGAGCCTCAACCAACTATATGAGATAAATATCACAAGATATGCACGGGGGCAAGCAATTCCACTATATGATATTTCCAATTATGCAACAATATGATATTGTATCACTATGGTGCACATGTTTTCGCGAAGCCCGACAATACTCGGATATCTAGTCTCAATAGGTATGAAGGTAATCACAAAGATGGTGGGGATAACAAGATGTAATGGCAAGGATGGTAATGTTGGAAATATGCCCTAGAGGCAATAATTAATTGGTTATTATCATATTTCCTTGTTCATGATAATTGTTTATTATCCATGCTACAATTGTGTTGATCGAAAACTCACATACATGTGTGGATACATAGACAACACCATGTCCCTAGTATGCCTCTAATAGACTAGCTCATTGGTCAAAGATGAATATGGTTTCCTAGTCATGGACATGAGATGTCATTTGATAATGGGATCACGTCATTAGGAGAATGATGTGATGGACAAGACCCAAACTACAAACGTAGCATATGATCATGTCAGTTTATTGCTACTGTTTTCTGCATGTCAAGTATTTGTTCCTATGACCATGAGATCATGCAACTCACTGACACCGAAGGAGTACCTTGTGTGTATCAAACGTCGCAACGTAACTGGGTGACTATAAAGGTGCTCTACCGGTATCTCTGAGGGTGTCTGTTTGGTTGGCATGAATTTGTTACTCCATGTGACGGAGAGGTATCTCAGGGCCCACTTGGTAATACAACATCACAATAAGCCTTGCAAGCAATGTGACTAAGTGTTAGTCATGGGATCTTGTATTATGGAATGAGTAAAGAGAGTTGCCGGTAATGAGGTTGAACTAGGTATGGAGATACCGACGATTGAATCTCGGGCAAGTAACGTACCGAAGAACAAAGGGAACATCATACGGGATTAACTGAATCCTTGACATAGAGGTTCGGCCGATGAAGATCTTAGTAGAATATGTAGGAACCAATATGGGCATCCAGGTCCCGCTATTGGTTATTGATCGTAGAGGTGTCTCGGTCATGTCTACATAGTTCTCGAACCCGTAGGGTCTGCACACTTAAGGTTCGGTGATGTTTTGGTAGTATAGAGTTATGTGTGGTGGTGACCGAACGTTGTACAGAGTCCCGGATGAGATCTCGGACATCACGAGCAGCTCCGGAATGGTCCGGAGGTAAAGATTGATATATTGGAAGTCCTGTTTTGGTCGCCCGAAAAGTTTCGGGCTCATCGGTAGTGTACCGGGAGTGCCGGTAATGTAACGAGGGACCCTCGGGAGAGGTATTTCGACCCAAGAGGCTACATGGGCTGTGGGAGGAGGTAAACCAGCCCCTGGTGGGCTGTCCAAAGCCTCCTCTAAGGTCCCATGTGGCTGGAGTGGTTTGAGAAGGAAAAAATCCAAAGGTGGAGAGGTGGAAAGAGTTTCCAAGTGGAAAGGAGGAATCCTACTCCTAATAGGATTGGAGTAGGACTCCTCCACCACCAATTTCGAGCAAACCTTGAGGGTCTGAGGCTGCTTCCTCCCCTCCCTCCCTGCTATATATACTAGAGGATTTAGAGGAAAAAGCTAACCCTAATAGCCACGTGCTACCTCTCCTGTAGATCGCAGTTTCTCCTCTAGATCGGTGCTTAGGGGAAGCCCTGCTAGAATAGCTCCACCACCATCGCCGCAACGCCGTCGCGCTGCCAGAGAACTCATCCACCTCTGCGCCCCCTCTTGCTGGATCAAGAAGGCGTAGATCGTCATTGAGCTGTACGTGTGCTGAACGCGAAGGTGCCATCCATTCGGCGCTAGATCGGAAGGACCGTGAACAAGATCGCAAGACGGATCGTGATGAGATCGCGGGATGGATCGTGATGACTTCGCAGGACGGATCGTGATTGGATCGCGGGACAGATTGTGATGAGATCATGGCATGCTCGGCGATTTGGATCACGAAGACGTTCGACTACACCAACTACGTTTCTTAACGCTTCCTGCTTAGCGATCTACAAGGGTATGTAGATCCACTCTCCCTGTCGCAGGTGCTCATCACCATGGATAGATCTTGTGCGTGCGTAGGAATTTTTTTGTTTCCCATGCAACGTTCCCCAACAGTGGCATCATGATCTAGGTCGATGTGTAGATGAGATCTCGAGTGGAACACAAAGAGTTTGTGGGCTTTGATGTTTAGATTGCTTCCTCCCTTGGTCGTGTTTAGGTTTAGCGGTATTGTGGGATGAAGCGGCCCGGACGAAACTTACTCATACGCTTACGAGAGACTGGCTCTATTGACTGACGTGTAACTTCATTGCACAAAGATGGCTAGTGGGTGAATGTTTCTCCTACTTTAGTTGGATCGGATTCGACTAAGGCGGTCCTTGAGAAGGTTGAAAAGCAACTTATTTATCACCGTTGTAGTTTATGCGTAGGTGAGAATTGTTCTTGCTAGATACCCATAGCAGCCACGTAAAACATGCAACAACAATTAGAGGACGTCTAACTTGTTTTTTGCAGGGCATGTTGTGATGTGATATGGCCAATTACATGATGAGATATATGTGATGTATGAGATGATCATGCGTTGTATAGAATATCACGACTTGCATCTTGATCAGTACAGCAACCGGCAGGAGCCATAGGGTTGTCTTTAATTATTGTATGACCTACGTGTCAGTCATTAAGCGCTATGTAACGCTTTACTTTATCGCTAAACGGTAGCAATACTAGTAGAAGCATGGTGGGCGCGACAACCCCGATGGCGACATGTTGATGGAGATCAAGATGATGGAGATCATGGTGTCATGCCGGTGATGATGGAGATCATCTCGGTGCTTTCAGGATGGAGATCAAAAGCAAAAGTTCATGGCCATATCATGTCACTTATGATTTGCATGTGATGTTAATCCTTTTATGCACCTTGTTTTTCTTAGGACGATGGTAGCAATATAAGGTGATCCCTCACTTAATTTCAAGATAAATTGTGTTCTCCCCAAGTGTGCACCGTTGCAAAAGTTCGTCGTGTCGAGACACCACGTGATGATCGGGTGTGATAGACTCTACGTTCACATACAACGGGTGCAAGCCAGTGTTGCACATGTAGAACACTCGGGTTAAACTTGACGAGCCTAGCATGTACAGACATGGCCTTGGAACAAAAGAGACCGAAAGGTCGAACATGGGTCATATAGTAGATACGATCAACATGATGATGTTCACCATTGAAACCACCTCACCTCATGTGAGGATTGGACTTGAGTTGGTGAATTTGGATCATGTATCACTCGGTTGACCGGAGGGATGTCAATTTGAGTGGGAGTTCTTAAGTAATATGATTAATTGAACTCATTATCATGAACATAGTCAGTATTGTCTGTGCAAAATTATGTTGTAGATTACTAGCTCACGATGTAGCTCCCTTGAATTTCTATTTGTTCCTAGAGAAATAGAGTTGAAAGATGATGGTAGCAATATTGTGGACTGGGTCCGTGATCTGAGGATTGTCCTCATTGCTGCACAGAAGGATTATGTCCTTAATGCACCGCTTGGTGCACCACCCCCTCTAGCGTCGTCTGTAGATGTTGTGAACATCCGACAGGCAAGTTCCAATGACTACTTGATAGTTTAGTGCATCATGCATTATGGCTTAGAATTGAGGCTCCAAAACGTTTTGAATGTCACGGAACATATGAGATGTTCTAACAGCTAAAATTGGGATCTCAGGCTCGTGCCCATGTTGTGAGATATGAGATCTCCAACAAGATTCTTTGCCTGCAAGATGAAGGAGAATAGCTCAATCGTTAAGCATGTGCTCAGATTGTCTGGGTGCTACAATCGCTTGAATCGAGTGGGAGTTGATCTTCCAGATAAGATAGTGATTGATATAGTTCTCCAAGTCACTGTCACTAAGCTACTAGAACTTGGTGATGAGCTATAAAATGCCAGGGATAGAAATAATGATCCCTGAGCTGTTCGCGATGCTTGACACCGCGAAGGTAGAAATCAAGAAGGAGCATCAAGTGTTGATGGTTAGTAAAACCACTAGTTTCGAGAAGGGCAAGGGCAAGGAGGGAAACTTCATGGATGGCAAGTCAGTTGCTGCTCCAGTGAAGCAACCCAAAGTTGAACCCAAACCCGAGACTAAGTGCTTCTATTATGAGGTGAGCAGTCGCTGAAGCGGAACAACCCTAGATACTTGGTAGATAAGAAGGCTGGCAACGTCGACACAAGTATATTTGATATACGTGTTATTGATGTGTACCTTGCTAGTACTCCTAATAACACTTGGGTATTGGATACCGGTTCGGTTGCTAAATGTTAGTAACTCGAGTAAAAGCTACGGAATAAACGGAGACTAGCTAAGCGTGAGGTGATGATGTGTGTTGGAAATGTTTCCAAGGTTGATGTGATCGACATTGCACACTCTCTCTATCTTAGGGATTAGTGACGAACCTAAATAAATGTTATTTGGTGTTTTGCATTGAGCATGAACGTGATTAGATCGTGTTTATTGCAACACGGTTATTCATTTAAGTTAGAGAATAATTGTTATTCTGTTTACATGAATAATACCTTCAATGGTCATGCACCCAGTGAGAATGGTTTGTTGAATCTTGATCATAGTAATACACATGTTCATAACATTGATGCCAAAAGATACAAAGTTAATAATGATAGTACCACATACTTGTGGCACTGTCGCTAAATGTCATATTGGTATAAAGCGCATGAAGAAACTCCATGTTGATGGATCTTTGGACTCATTCGATTTCGAATCGGTTGAGACGTGCGAACCATGCCTCTTGGGCAAGATGACTAAGGACCCCGTTTTCTGGATTGATGGAGCGGGCAAGTGATTTATTGGAAATGATACATGTTGATCTATGCAATCCAACTAGTCCTGTAGAGTGCAGTGGATATCGTTATTTTCTTACCTTCACTGATGATATGAGTAGATATAGTGTATGTTTACTTAATGAAACACAAGTCTGAATCGTTTGAAAATTTCAAGCAAATTCAGAGTGAAGTTTAAGATCATCGTGACAAGAAGACAAAAATGTTTGTGATATGATCGTGGAGGTGAATATCTGAGTTACGAGTTTGGCATACAACTTTGGACAATGTGAAAGTCGTTTCACAACTCACGCCACCTGGAACACCGTAGTGTGATGGTGTGTACGAATGTCATAGTCGTGCTCTATTGGATATGGTGCGGGGTATGATGTCTCTTATCGTTTTGCTACTATAGTTTTGGCGTTATGCATTAGAGACAACTACATTCACTTTAATAGAGCACCATCTAAATCCGTTGAGATGACACTATGTGAATTATGGTTTGATAGAAACCTAAGCTGTTATTTCTTAATGTTTGGGGCGGCGACGCTTGTGTGGAATTTTTTTTCACCTAATGAGCTTGAACCCAAACAGACAAATGCATCTTCATAGATTACCCTAAGAACAGTTGGGTGAACCTTCTATCTCAGATCCAAGCATAAAGTGTTTGTTGCTAAAACGGGTCCTTTCCCGAGAATTTTTTTCTCTCGAAAGAATTGAGTGGGAGGAAGATAGAACTTGATGAGGTTGTTGAACCTTTGTTTCAACCAGAGAGTACTGCAGCATAGAAAGATGTTTCTGTGGAACCTACGTCAGTTGAAGAGGAAGCAAATGATGATGATCATGAAGCTTCAGATCAAGTTACTATCAAATCTCATAGGTTGACACGGATGCGTACTGCTCCTGAGTGGTACGACAACCCTGTCTTGCAGGTCATCTTGTTGGAAAACGATGAACCTACGAGATATGGAGAAGCGATGATGGGCCTGGATTCCGACAAATGGTTAGAGGCCATGAAATCCGAGAAAGGATCCATGTATGTAAACCAAGTATAGACTTTGGTAGACTTGCTCTTTGGACGGCAGGTCGTCGAGTACAAATGGACCTTTGAGATGAAGACAGACGCTGATGGTAAATGTCACCATTTATAAAGCTCGACTTATCACAAAGAAGTTTTCGACAAGTTCAAAGAGTTGACTGCGATGAGACTTTCTCACTCGTAGCGATGCTAAAGTCTGTTGGAATTATGTTAGCAGTTGCTGCATTTTTCAATTATGAAATCTGGCAGATGGATGACAAAACATCGTTGCCTTAATAGTTCACTTGAGGAAAAGTTGTATGTGATACAACCAGAAGGTTTTGTCAGTCCTAAGGATGCTAAAAGGTGAGAAAGCTTCAGTGATCCTTCTATGGACTGAGCCAAGCATCTCGGAGTTGGAATATACACTTTGATGAGGTGATCAAAGTTTTTGAGTCTATACAAAGTTTATGAGAAACTTGTATTTACAATAAAGTGAGTGGGAGCACTATAGAGTTTCTGATAAGCATATGTGGTTGACATATTGTTAATCGGAAATGATGTAGAATTTCTGGAAAGCATAAAGGGTTGTTTGAAAGGAGTTTTTCAAAGGAAGACCTGGATAAAGCTACCTAATTGTTGAGCATTAAGATCTATAGAGATAGATCAAGATGCTTGATGAGACTTTGAATGAGTACATACCCTGACAAGATTTTGAAAGAGTTCAAAATGGATCAGTCAGAGAGAAGTGTTCTCGCTTGCTTTGTAAGGTATGAAGTTGAGTGATACTCAAAGCTTGACCACGGCAGAAGAAAGAGAAAGGACGAATGTCGTCCCCTATGCCTTAGCCATAGGCTCTGTATAGTATGCCATGCTATGTACCGCACCTGTGTGTGCCTTGCCATGAGTCCGTCAAGGGGTACAAGAGTGATCCAGGAGTGGATCACGGGACAGCGGTCAAAATCATCCTTAGTAACTAAAATACTAAGGAAATGTTTCTCGATTATGGAGGTAATAAAGAGTTCGTCGTAAAGAGTTACGTCTATGCAAGCTTTGACACCAATCTGGATGACTCTTAGTGTAACATCCGAAATTTTGGAATGTTATAATAAATACTAGAATGATTGTTTGTTTGCTTGAGTGATTGAAATTGAGTGAAAATTTGAAGCTTTTGAAAACTTTTGAATGAGAGGGAATAAAATGACTTTCCCATTTTCTTTTGAATTCAAATTCTTACTTTTCAAATCAGCGAGAGAAGATGACATGACTTCTTCAAGATGAAAAGATTTGGAAAGGGAATTTGAAAACTATTTGAAAATTTCTCATATGGAGTTTCATTTTCATATTTGAATTCCCTATTTGAATTTGTAAGCGTTCAAACCCCTTGACAAAGTTTTTGAGAGGAGTAATATGACACTCCAAACCAGGGGTATTTTTGTGAAGTATTTGAACCATAAAACCCAAGGGGTTATTTGAAAAATTATTTGCAAAAATAAATTCAGCCATTTAGGCATTTTCTGAAAAGGAAATTTTAAAGTATTCATTTTGACAGAGGAAAAATGTCCATTAAATGGCATTTATTTCCCTGATCATTTTGGTATATAAAACTTTATTTTTTGGACCGGTTTTGAATGCCTTAATGTTATCTTAATGCTCTGCAAAATTAATAAAAAGGAAACTATTAATGTGAGTTAAAGCCCATGGCCCACCTGCCCCTAATCCCTCCCCCGAAACCCCTCCGCAATGGTCACCGCTGACCATGCCCTCTCCCTCTCTCTCGCTGACGCCCCGGCCCCACCGACAGATCCCGCTAATACCGTGGTCGTCCCCTCCATCTCGCCCCGCTTCACGCCGGCGACCCCGAGCCGGAGATCTCTCCCATCTTTCCTTCCCCAACCGCCGCGAGGCCCCTATAAGGACCCCCTGCCTCACCTCTACCCGTTCCGCCCATTCCCCCCTCTGCCCGTGCCCTCTCCTCGCCGCTATTGCTTGTCGGAATCCACCGGACGCCGCCGCGCCATTGCCGCTCCCGTGCTCGCCCTAGCCACCCCTCTCGCTACCTGAGCACGCCATCCTCTCCACCACCCTCGCCCGCACCTCCCCGTGCACTCACCGTGCCCCAATAACCACCGGAGCTCCTCTCCCCGTCGACGCCCGAGCACAACCGCCGCTCCCGAGCTCGCCCCGCTCAACCCCGTCGCCCTCGAGACTCGCTAACGCCACCACCCGACTCGCCGTCCTCGTCTGCATCGCCTGGTGCCTTCACCGTGGCCGGAAGACCACCGAAGACACCTCCCCGTCGACCTCGCCGCCTCGGCCTCGCCGGAGAAACTCCATCGCCGGCGACCCCTCCTCTGTGAGCCCCTCTCTCTCTTTCAGCCGTTCGATCGTAGATCTAGGGCCACGATTAGAACCTCGTACCCCTTCCGTTTAAATTAAATGAACCGGCTGGTTTTTTTCCTCAGTTTAGTTTAGCCAAAACGTTTTTCTTTAAGCATCGTTCGTTCGCCCGAAACATTAGAACACGCACCCCTTAGGGCCAATCACAGCCTGCCGCGTAGCACCCTATCCGTTAGCTAATTTTTTTTTCTTTTTCTGTTTTTTTTTTAGAAAACAGAATAGGTTCTGTTTTTATTTTTGGTATATCTTTTATGTTTTTAGGTATTTTAATTTGATTCTTTTTGCATTTTTCACAAATTGTATGTAGTTTCTGTAGATATAAAGTTTGACCATATTTGAATACTTCAAAATTGATTTCAAACAGATTTGACTGAAATCTTATTTTCTGAATATCTTGAGTTTAAAATTATATTTTGAGTTGATTCTTTTTGCTACTTGTCACTAGTGACCTTAGTTATCAGTAGGTAGAGCTTGGAAATTTTTAGAATATTTTAAATTAGTATTTTCAGCAAAACAGATTCTGTTTTACCTCTATTTGGGTTTATTTATATTTATTTTGTTTTAAATCGTTTTAAATTATTTTCTTTAATATTAGTGATGGGTTTTATAGAGTTTTATGTTAGATAATAATAGCCCTTCAAAATAAATAAAATTTTATTAGTTGATTGCATGAAAATCAATTCTAGTTCAATTATAACTTGCAATTGGATTTTCGTTGCTAGTTTGATCCACTATTTGAAAATAGTTTCCACAATTTTTTTTATAATTTTTATGTTCTATCAATCTAAGTTTAGACCAGAAGCAATTTGTATAATAGTTGAGATTGTTTGTGGTTTAAGCCAAGGATGACCTTGTTTTATATCAACATAAGAATCTCTATAAAAGCTTTTCAATTAGTTCTTTTTGCAAAATAAAGACTTGTGAGAAAATACTCCCTATTTGTTTTAAAAACTTGTTTTTCATTTATTAACTTGGTATTTTCTGCTGATATGTTCTAGTAGACAAGAACTTAAGTTGTTAGAGTATTGTTTTCTTAATTATTAGTTGTTCTTCAAAACTAATTCTTTTTGCTAATAAATTTACTAAAATACTTTTGTTATATTTTACTTTGTTTTTGTTTAGTTACTTCTGAAAATAGGATCATTTGTAGGGAAAACCAACCCTTGGTCGTGTTGATGAAGTTTTGTTATTTTGAGTTTTGTCTTAAGTATTTCCTTCATCACAACCTTAGTTGTGTTGATGTAGTTTTGTTATTTTGAGTTTTGTCTTAAGTATTTCCTTCATCACAACCATGTTGCTTTTGGTTTTGTGTTGCCTTTTTGATTGTTAGTATTTGACTTCTAGTATGATTGCTTATAAGAATGCAATGTTTGATTATATAGATTTTTATGGGAGTGTGACGAATAGTCTATCAAGTTATTTCTAAGAGCGATATTATTTCTTCATCAACAGTACAGGCAAGTTCACTTTGACCATCTATTTCATACCTATGTTTTATTGCATGTAGTGATATCTTCCAACAAATCCCTCTAGTAGTGTTATTGAAAATTCTTGTAGTTGAGTAGAATGCATGAGGTAGGAACCCACCACTTGTTACTAGAGCCCCGGGAATGTTAGTTATTATTATGCTATGCTAAAGTAGACGGGGTCTGGTATGAGTGTTCCTGAGTGGTGTGAGAAGTAGAACTCTATGTCAATACGATAACTGCATGAAGGCATCTTCAAGTCCTACATCTTCAAGACCTCAAGACTTCGAGACTCGAGAAACAAGTTTTCAATACACACTACTAGGTGAAGGATGGTTGATTGGGCATCCCTGGAGCAACCAGTGGATGGCCGGGATGCATGGAGAAGCGCCATGACATCTTGCGGAAAGCTTCACCCAGACTCAAAGAGACGGATGAATACTTCATGCCCGGAAGCTTACCTGTGTAGCCACAAGTCATTATGGGCTCTGGCTTGGTTGATCTTTGTTGTGACTCTGGCTGGGCAGTGCTACGAGATGTAGTCGACGTTAGGAAAGGATGGGCACTGACAGTAGTCAGGGAAACACTCTCAAAGACCATGTTTCGTTCGTCCTATTCTCAAACACCATGCAGTGCGAGAACTTACCAGGAGGGAACGAATCTTCTGGGTAAAGTACACAACACTCTGCAGAGTTAAACCTAATCGATTAGCCGTGTCCCCGATTACGGACAATTTGAGCCTCTGAACTTGGATCTATCTCTGAACTCTCAACACTGGACTGATAATTAATTGTGGGCAACTTATGATACTTGTGGGCATTTAGACATCGGTTGGCGGAACGATGCCATGTTAGGTAACTCTATAGTGGAAACTTCTGATATTCCTTTGTTGTAGGAAAAGAAATAAAATTAGCTTTTACGCAAAAATTCAGACATAGAGCCACAAAGCCTTACTGCATATATAATAGTTTTATCTTTTGTTCTACTATGGTGATCTTGTCGGTACATTCAATGTACTGACCTACACGGCTGCAACGTCTTATGTTGCAGATAAGCTCTATGACGGGTAAGAGTACAATTCAGGGTTACGGTCTACACTCAACCTGCCATTGGTGTTTATGGGGACTCCACTCCCGTTGACTGTTTCCGCTGAGATTTTAAGGTATATATCAGTTTTATGTTAATTACATGTGGTTGCACTTTGATATATACATTGATGTACTATGTGTGCCAGCATACTGATCCAGGGATGGCACAGGACACACAGAGGCTTGACACGTTTTGAGTTGGGTCGCTACAAAAATGGTATCAGAGCACATGTTGACTGTAGGACGTGACCCTAGGAACTGGAAAGCCCTTAGGAAACTATTTCTCGAAAAACATTGTTTTCAAAAGGCCCGTTACTTTTCATCTTATTTGAGCTTTATCAAATGATCTCTCTTACCTCAAATATTTAGAAAATACCCTTTCCCCTTTGACCACACTAAGGATCAACTGAGACCACTTCAAGAAGGACAAGATATCGAAACAACTGATGGTCACTTCAAAGTAAAGAATATTTCACCATGCATTAGAAGAGTTGAGGCTACACAATTTGAAGACTGTGAAGACCCGAAGAAATTGAAGACCATAAAGAATTTCCAAGATAGTATGCCCTAGACGACCAAACCCCTGTTGTACACTTACGTTAGATACGATGATTTGTGAGCTGTCATTTGTGTGTAAATTTTTCGATAGCCACAACTAAATATATTTTAAAACCATTGTTTGTATTATGTGTATCCCTTCTCTCTCTCTTACCCATCTCATCCCCAAAACACCTTGAACCCAATAGATGGTGAATGAAGCTGGACTTGGATTCTCTGGACCAATGACCCAGCTGGAGGTAGAAGTATGGATTCCAAACATGGATGAAAAGGAGATGTTGATGCATAAACTGGGATTTTGCTAAAGTACAAGGAATATAATAGAATTTGTTTTATGGATGACAATACTGTCTAAGATGTTGGGAAGTGAATTTGCAGCTTGGTTTGGATGATATGGATGCTTACCCAAGCAAGAACATATGTTAATCTTGAGTACCCTTTTCTGACACCTGCAGATGACCACCCTTTATGAGTCTTTCCTCAAGGGCCCGGAGACGACCATGACCCTGACTAGTGATCATGATTACCCAAGTATCCTGAAGGGTATGATGAAGCACATCCATCTTGAAGGAGATGCAGTGTACAAAGGCTACCCATTCATGGAAAATGGAGTGGAACTCTGGTACGTGGAGGTACACCTCCACCGTGTGAAAGGGGTTTGACCAAAGACTATGGGACAATAATTTTACATATCTCGTGTACCACGAGCAACTTTGTTTGACGCTGTTCATGATGCTGCCATGGAAGCCATACTTCGGATTGGAGAAATACTTGAAGCAAGACTCCGTCATACCCGGGAATACCTGCATGAGGTGCATATGGAGATGATGGAGACGAAGCTCAAGTCCACCCTGATCAAGCAAAATATGGATGAATTCAAGGAGCACATCGCAAAGTTTTAAGAGGTGATTGAGGATGTAACAAGGGATTGAATACGAGAAGAAAGCTAGAATGGAGTAGTTAAGATGGCAATAACTGTATCATGAAGCACTCTTGTTTTCATGAGATTATTTTGAAACAGAAGTCTCAGAGTTTGTAATAAATTCACGAGTCAATGGAATTTATGATGTCATGTTGAATTCTATGAGTTGTTACTCTATGAACAAAGATCACGGACCATTTTCGAGGATATGAGAAAATATGGTTTATGAAGGCATATGTGCATTTCATTTTAAGTATGGTAGTAACCATAGGGATAAATGAATGAAGAAAATACCATTCATATTAAGGAGTTTGGATAAGTGAATACAGGTGAAGACAATGTGGAACCATATCCAAATTATGTGGATGATAACCTTTGTGACAACGTGTTTTTGAAATTGGAATATTGAAGAAAAGGAATGATTGTGATGAAACCATACCCAAGGTTAAACAGAACAATGGAAAGGAAAATTAATTCCACAGAGTGGGATCTAGACAAGAATAAGTCCGTGAAGTTGCTACCTCAAGGGTATGGTCGAGTGAACTGAAGGTAATGTTGGAATATGGAACGATAGTAACCCCAAGAGTGAGTTAAAGCTATCCAAGTATTCAAGTGAACCCACGATTCACTGACCTTAGGATTGATAAAGATCAAGCCCTACCTTTGTGAAGGAAGAAACTTGGAAGAAGCTACGATTGATCAGCAGACGTTTTTTTCTTCGGAGTATATGAAAACCTGAGAGTTGTGAAGAAACGATACATGTTTTTGCTTAGCTTGCAGAATCAATGGATTTATCCGAACCTCGTTCGTTGACAAGAGAAATTTCCGCAATGCTTGTGAGGAAGCCCAAGTGTTTACAGTTTGACATAGAGATTTGCAAAGTACACATGGATCTAAATGTTGCAGACCCGTTGACTATAAGACCTCTCTGACATGCAAAGCATGATCGAGCCCCAGAACTCATTGGGTGTTAGATTCATAAGAATGCGAATCACATGGTGATGTGAACTAGATTATTGACTCTAGTGCAAGTGGGAGACTATTGGAAATATGCCCTAGAGGCAACATTTAATTGGTTATTATCATATTTCCTTGTTCATGATAATCGTTTATTATCCATGCTATAATTGTGTTGATCGGAAACTCAGATACATGTGTGGATACATAGACAACACCATGTCCCTAGTATGCCTCTAATAGACTAGCTCGTTGATCAAATATGACTATGGTTTCCTAGTCATGGACATGAGA
The DNA here is from genome assembly GCA_022496015.1 of Hordeum marinum. NCBI lineage: Eukaryota > Viridiplantae > Streptophyta > Magnoliopsida > Poales > Poaceae > Hordeum > Hordeum marinum. Next base: position 47,825,498 of record CM039676.1, read on the forward strand.
TGTCATTTGATAACGGGATCACATCATTAGGAGAATGATGTGATGGACAAGACCCAAACTACAAACATAGCATATGATCGTGTCAGTTTATTGCTACTGTTTTCTGCATGTCAAGTATTTGTTCCTATGACCATGATATCATGCAACTCACTGACACCGGAGGAGTACCTTGTGTGTATCAAATGTCGCAACGTAACTGGGTGACTATAAAGGTGCTCTACAGGTATCTTCGAGGGTGTCTGTTGGGTTGGCATGGATCAAGACTGGGATTTGTTACTCCATGTGACGGAGAGGTATCTTAGGGCCCACTCGGTAATACAACATCACAATAAGCCTTGCAAGCAATGTGACTAAGTGTTAGTCACGGGATCTTGTATTACGGAATGAGTAAAGAGACTTGACGGTAACAAGGTTGAACTAGGTATGGAGATACCGACAATCATACCGAAGAACAAAGGGAGCATCATACGGGATTAACTGAATCCTTGACATAGAGGTTTGACCGATAAATATCTTCGTAGAATATGTAGGAACCAATATGGGCATCCAGGTCCCGCTATTGGTTATTGACCGTAAAGGTATCTCGGTCATGTCTACATAGTTCTCGAACCCGTAGGGTCTGCACACTTAAGGTTTGGTGATGTTTCAGTAGTATAGAGTTATGTATGGTGGTGACCGAAGGTTGTACGGAGTCCGTGATGAGATCCCGGCTATCACGAGGAGCTCTGGAATGGTCCGGAGTTAAAGATTGATATATAGGAAGTCCTGTTTTGGTCACCGGAAAAGTTTCGGGCTCATCGCTAGTGTACTGGGAGTGCCGATAATGTACCGAGGGACCATCGGAGAGGTATTTTGACCCAAGAGGCTACATGGGCTGTGGGAGGAGGTAAACCAGCCCCTAGTGGGCTGGCCAAAGCCTCCTCTAAGGTCCCATGCGGCTGGAGTGGTTTGAGAAGGAAAAAATCCAAAGGTAGAGAGGTGGAAAGAGTTTCCAAGTGGAAAGGAGGAATCCTACTCCTAATAGGATGGGAGTAGGACTCCTCCACCTCCAATTTCGAGCAAACCTTGAGGGTTTGAGGCTGCCTCCTCCCCTCCCTCCCACCTATATATACTAGAGGATTTATAGGGAAAAGCTAACCCTAATAGCCACGTGCTACCTCTCCTCTAGATCGAAGTTTCTCCTCTAGATCGGTTTCAGCGGTGCTTAGGCGAAGCCCTACTGGAATAGCTCCACCACCATCGCCGCAATGCCGTTGCGCTGTCGGAGAACTCATCTACCTCTTCGCCCCCTCTTGCTTGTTCAAGAAGGCACAGATCGTCATTGAGTTGTACGTGTGCTGAACGCGGAGGTGACGTCCGTTCGGCGCTAGATCGGAAGGACCGTGATCAAGATCGCGAGACGGATCGTGATGAGATTGCGGGATGGATCATGATGAGTTCTCTGGATGGATCGTGATTGGATCACGGGATGGATCATGATGAGATCGCGGGATGCTCGGCGATTTGGATCGCGAAGACTTTCGACTACACCAACCGCGTTTCTTAACGCTTCCCGCTTAGCGATCTAAAACGATATGTAGATCCACTCTCCCTCTCGTAGATGCTCATCACCATGGATAGATCTTGCGTGTGCGTAGGAAATTTTTTGTTTCCCATGCAACATTTCCCAGTAGGTAAAGTGTATCATGGAATGTATAGCTTCGTCACACTTAACCTTTCACGAAGTCGGTATGAACCGGCCTTGCTTCCAGTTGAAGATGGTCTCAAAGGATGGATGGTCGTCGTCGATGTCGAACGTCGGTGGTTGATGTAGATGTTGGACCGATACAAGTCACCAGTGGTTAATGAAGAACTAACCGTCCCTAAGTAGCTGAATCATCTTAGAAGACTCAAATCATTTCTCAAATGGGTTAGGTTGCGAAAGGCTATGATGGTATTGCCGATGATATGGTGGAGGGCTTAGGCAAAGTTGCCAAAATTTGAAAATTTTGAAGTAGTCAACTGATCGTAAAACTAAGATGAGAAGCTTGGGCACGTCGATAGCTTCAAAATGAGCCAAATAACACTCAAATCGGAGTTCGGGAGCGAAAGTTACGACCGAAATGGTGAAATGGCTGAAGCTAAAACCTGTGCAATGATTCTGGTTAGGACGGAAGTTCCGGGCTGGGCGGAGGTTCCGGGGGTGGTGGAAGTTCCGGGGGGATTGGAAAAATGTGGGGAAACTTTCCGTTAAGGCCGGAAGTTCCGGGTGATGTCGAAAGTTCCGGGGGACAGGGGAGCAACTCCGGAACGAACCCTAAATTCTGGATCTGGAAACGGTGGTGGAAAATCTTGATTTCTAGGGCGAAATTGAAGGGGGATAGGTCAAATGGGGGCTAGGGAATACCAAGGGAGGTTGATCCACTTGCCAAACACCAAATCCACAGATTAAAATCAACAAAAACTGACAAGAAAATTTTTGGGGCTATTTTTGGTGGGGATTTTCGATTTGGGACAAAATAAAAAAATCAAGCTAGAAAACGAAGAGGGGGGACTCCAAATTCGTGAGAAACGTGGCTCATGATAACAATATGATATGGGGCAAGCCCATGTGGGTTGATCTTTCACAAATTGGAGGGGGATTCCACGAAGAACACGAAGGGGAAATCACAAGAGGAAACACTCAAAAACAAGTCCAATCACACATCCACTAGACTCACCACACACAAGATCCACAAGGTACATGAACAACAAAGGGAAACAATGAAACATGGTAGAGTTCATCCCAAATCTCATGGGGAGATGGGGCCTTGATATCCCATAGGATCTTCCCTCATAAGGGGCCTTGACATCCACTAGGGATCTTCTCCTATAGAGGCATCTACTCCATGGGAGAGGTAGTGGAAGGAGCTAGGCTCAACTTACTAAGAGCAATAGCTAACCCTAGAATGGAGGTGGGAGATGAGTATATATAGTCTAGAGATAAGTGGGGGTGAGAAAGGGGTACATGGGCCTTGGGCCCGAGTGGATGCACGCACGCAGGCCGGAAGTTCCAGGCTGGGCCAGAAGTTCCGGGGAAGGTCCGGGCAGGCTTTGGGGTTTCCAGAGAGTATGCACCCCTAGAGTCGCCTGTGGTCGAGGTGGCTGGAAGTTCCGGGCAGGCCGGAAGGTCCGGGGTCCGGAGGTTCCACGCAGGCCGGAAGGTCCGGGACTTCCAGAGTCCTGTCCTCACTTCTTCTTCCTTCTCTTCCAATCTTCCCTTGCAGATGGTGTAGTAGTACGTAGGTGCTGGCACTCCTCCTCGTCCTCCGTGAAGCTCCGACAATACCTTTATGTATGTGAAGCAGATGTCGCACGTGTCACTTGCCGAAGGGACTCTTGCCATGGTGATGTCCGTAGGATGCTCCGCATCAAAATGTGTAACATGAATATAATGTCGATGGAAATATGTACTCCCCCAAGCTTAGGCTTTTGGCCTAGCTTGGTAATAACCATTTGTAGTTTGTATAATAGTATGAGTGATAGCCCACCGAGGCTCTTGACGCAGCCTCCTCAGCCCGTCTAGCAGCTTCAACCTCCGCATTATGCATGCGGGCTATAGGGGAACATTGCATGGGAAAAAAAGGTTCCTACGCACACACAAGATCTATCCATGGTGATGAGCATCTATGAGAGGGAGAGTGGATCTACATACCCTTGTAGATCGCTAAGTGGGAAGTGTTAAGAAACGTAGTTGATGTAGTCGAACGTCTTCGTGATGCAAATCGCAATCCGTCCTACTATCCAATCATGATACGTCCCGCGATCCAATCACGATCTGTCCCGCAATCCAATCACGGTCCTTCTGAGCTAGTGCCGGACGGACGGCACCTCCGGATTCAGCACACGTACTGCTCGATAATGTCACCACCTTCTTGATCCAGCAAGCAGGGGGCGAAGAGGTAGATGAGTTATCTGACAACGCGAAGGTGTGGCGGCGATTGTGGTGGTGCTATAAAGGCAGGGCTATCCCTAGCACTACCAAAACCGCGAACGGAGGAGAAAACTATCTAGGGAGATAGATGGGCACCTAGGGCTTCATTTGTGCTCTTGAGTCCCCCCTCCCCTCTATATATAGGTCGAGGGGCGCGGAGATCAGCCCCTCCAAGCCCTAGGGAGCATCCAAAGTGGAGGAGTTGGACTCCTCGAGGGGCGTCGAGATCAGCCCCTCCAAGCCCTAGGGCGCATCCAAGTGGGAGGAGTTGGACTCCTAGTCAAATTCCCTCCCTTTCCAAAACCACGTGGACATTCCACCTCTCCCAAGCCACATGGGCCTTGAGGGACGTGTGCGCCTGGCCCAATAAGGACAAGGCGCCTCTCCTCAGCCCATGCAAACCCTTGGGACGTGGTGGAACCCTTGGTGGACTTCCGGACTCCTCTGGAAGTTTTTGGAACCTTCTAGAAGCTTCCTGGTATGATACCGGAAAACCCCAAAAAAATCGATACCCAAAATATGACTTCCCATATATAAATATTTACCTACGGACCATTCCGGAGATCCTCTTGATGTTCGGGATCTCATCTGGGACTCCGAACAACCTTCGGTCACCAACATACATAACTCAACAATACCAAATTGTCACCGAACGTAAAGTGTGCAGACCCTGCGGGTTCGAGAACTATGTAGACATGACTGAGATAACTCTACGGTCAATAACCAATAGCTCGACCTAGATGCCCATATTGGTTCCTACATATTCTATGAAGATCTTTATCGGTCGAACCACGATGTCAAGGAGTCAGCCAATCCCGTATGCAGTTCCCTTTCTCCATCGGTATGTTACTTGCCCAAGATCCGATCGTTGGTATCTCCATACCTAGTTCAATCTCATTACCAGCAAGTCTCTTTACTCGCTCCATAATACAAGATCCCGTGGCTAACTCCTTAGTCACTTTGCTTGCAAGGCTCATTATTATGTTGTCTTACCGAGTGGGCCTTTAGATACCTCTCCTTCACACGAAGTAACAAATTCCAGTCTTGATCCATGCCAACCCAACAGACACCCTCGGAGATACCTGTAGAGCACCTTTATAGTCACCCAGTTAAGTTGAGACATTTGATAGGCATAAGGTACTCCTCCAGTATTGGTGAGTTGCATGATCTCATGGTCATAGGAACAAATACTTGACATGCAAAAAACTATAGCAATAAACTGACATGATCATATGCTATGTTATAGTTTGGGTCTTGTCCATCACACATCATTCCCCTAATGATGTGATACCATTATCAAACGACATATCATGTCCATGGCTAGGAAAACTTGACCATCTTTAATCAACAAGCTAGTTTACTAGAGGCATACTAGGGACACAATGTTGCCTATGTATCCACACATGTATCTAAGTTTCCGATCAATACAATTCTAGCATGGATAATAAACAATTATCATGAACAAGGAAATATGATAATAACTAATTTATTATTGCCTCTAGGGCATATTTCCAACACGGGAATCATTCTCAAGGACGTAATATATTCCCTTTCTATGATAATCAATGAGAAAAGGAGCAGGCAATACGATAGTTACAATGGGACCGTTATCAAACCTCAAGTTGTAAGTATAATTCGTGACTGTGCCCTTAAGAAACTTATGGCGTTTCATGGCCTCAAAGTCTAAGTATTGATTAGGTAATATAGGATCATTAGGCCAAGGGGACACACCCAACTTCGTAGCTAGACGGTGGGCATAAATCCCACCATAAAAGTGACCACTATTTGCGTTGGGATTCAATCTCCGTGCAACAATTTCTCCTAGATTATAATTTTATCTCCTATTACAGCAGTGTGTATAAGACTCAAATACGGAGCACATAGTGTGCTGCAATCTTGTTTTCCAACGATGCATCTGCCATTAAAGAGTGCAAAGTATTGTATGGATGGAAAATGGATGCTTTTTATTCTACTTTGTGTCACTCCTCTGACTTCACCATAGTAAAGATTAATAAAAGATGACTCATACTCAGATTTTGGTGGTTCGTCTAGCGAACCCCAACTATTTAGTCACTTTTCTTGCAAGGCTCATTATGATGTTGTATTATCAAGTGGGCCCTGAGATACCTCTTCGTCACACGTAGTATCAAATCCTAGTCTTGATCCATGTCAACCCAGTAGACACCCTCGAAGATACCTGTAGAGCACCTTTATAGCACCTAGTTACATTGCGACGTTTGATACACACAAGGTACTCCTCCGTTGTTAGTGAGTTGCATGATCTCATGGTCATAGGAACAGAGACTTGACATGCAAAAAACTATAGCAATAAACTGACACGATCATATGCTATATTTATAATTTGGATCTTGTCCATCACATCATTCTCCTAATGATGTGATCCCGTTATCTAATGATATCTCATGTCCATGGCTAGGAAACCTTGACCATCTTTGATCAACGAGCTAGTCTACTAGAGGAATACTAGGGACACAGTGTTGTCTATGTATCCACACATGTATGTGGGTTTCTAACCAATAGAATTCTAGCATGGATAATAAACGATTATCATGAACTAGGAAATATGATAATAACTAATTTATTATTGTCTAGGGCATATTTCCAACAGTATCCCATTTGCACTAGAGTCAATAATCTAGCTCACATCACTATGTGATTTACATTGTTATGAATCTCACACCCAATGAGTTTTGGGTTTCGATCATGTTTTGCATGTGAAAGAGGTTTTAGCCAACAAGTCTGTGACATTCAGATCCATGTGTACTTTGCAAATCTCCATGTCATACTGTAGATACTGCTACCACGCTCCAGTTGGAGCTATTCCAAATGGCTGCTCCACTATACATATCCAGATTGCTACTAAGAGTCATCCGAATTGGTATTAAAGCTTGCATCGATGTAACACTTTACGACGAACTCTTTATCACCTCCATAATCGAGAAATATTTCCTAAATCCTCTAGTTACTAAGGATAATTTTGACCGTTGTCCATGTAGGGGAACGTTGCATGGGAAACAAAAAATTGCCTACGCACACGCAGATCTATCCATGGTGATGAGCATCTACGAGAGGGAGAGTGGATCTACATACCTTTGTTGATCGCTAAGCGGGAAGCGTTAAGAAATGCGGTTGGTGTAGTCGAACGTCTTCGCGATCCAAATTGCCGTGCGTCCCACGATCCAATCACGATCCGTCCCGCGATCCAATCACGATCCGTCCCGTGATCCGATCACGATCCGTCCCATGAACTTGATCACGATCCGTCCCACGAACTTAATCATGATCCTTCCGATCTAGCACCGAACGGACGGCACCTCCGCGTTCAGCACACGTACAACTTGATGAAAATGTCCACTGTCTTGATCCACCAAGAAGGAGTGGAGAGGAAGAAGAGTTATCCGGAAGCCTGCCGGCGCTCCGGCGATGGTGGTGGAGCAATTCCGGCAGGGCTTGGCCTAAGCACTGCAGAAATCCGATCTAGAGGAGAAACTATGCACTGGAGGAACGGGTAGCACGTGGCCGAAATTCTAGTGCAAAAACCCTCAATACCACCAGTATATTTAGTAGGAAGAGAGGAGAGGAGGCATCCTTGGCTTCCCAAGCCAAGGGCTTCGGCCGAACCAAGGGTGGAGGTAGAGTCCACCTCCAATCCTAGTAGGACTAGGATTCACCCTCTTTTTTGCCTTTTTCCACTTTTTCTCTTAGGACTCTTTTCTTCCAGCCGCATGGGCCTCTTCTGGTTGTTCCACCAGCCCACTAAGGGCTGGTTTCCACTCTCCCACAGCCCATGTAGCCTCTTGGGTCGAAATACTCCTCCCGGAGTCCTCCCGGTACACTACCGGCACTCCCGGTACACTACCGATGAGGCCGAAACTTTTCCGGCGATCAAAACGGGACTTCCTATATATGAATCTTTACCACCGGACCATTCCGTAGCTCCTCGTGACGTCCGGGATCTCATCTGGGACTCCGAACAACCTTCGGTCACCACCATACATAACTCTATACTACCGAAACGTCACCAAACCTTAAGTGTGCAGACCCTGCGGGTTCGAGAACTATGTAGACATGACCAAGACACCTCTATAGTCATTAACCAATGGAGGAACCTGGATGTCCACATTGGTTCCTACATATTGTACGAAGATATTTATCGGTCGAACCTCTATGTCAAGGATTCAGTTAATCCCATATGATGTTCCCTTTGTTCTTCGGTATGTTACTTGCCTGAGATTCGATCGTCGGTATCTCCATACCTAGTTCAACCTCATTACTGGCAAGTCTCTTTACTCATTCCGTAAGACAAGATCCCGTAACTAACACTTAGTTACATTGCTTGCAAGGCTTATTATGATGTTGTATTACCGAGTGGGTCCTGAGATACCTCTCCGTCACACGGAGTAACATATGCCAGTATTGATCCATGCCAACTCAAAAGACACCCTCGGAGACACCTGTAGAGCACCTTTATAGTAACCCAGTTACGTTACGACGTTTGATACACACAAGACACTCCTCTGATATCTGTGAGTTGCATGATCTCACGGTCATAGGAACATATACTTGACATGCAGAAAACAGTAGCAATAAACTGACACGATCATAAGCTATGTTTGTAGTTTGGGTCTTGTCCATCACATCATTCTCCTAATGATGTGATCCCGTTATCAAATGACATCCCATGTCCATGGCAAGGAAACCTTAACCATCTTTCGATCAACGAGCTATTTCACTAGAGGCATACTAGGGACATTGTGTTTGTCTATGTATCCACACATGTCTCCATTTCCAATTAATACAATTATAGCATGGATAATAAACGATTATCATGAACAAGGAAATAAAATAATAAACACTTTATTTATTGCCTCTAGGGCATATTTCCAATAGTCTCCCACTTGCACTAGAGTCAATAATCTAGTTCACATCACTATGTGATTTACATTGTAATGAATCGAACACCCATGCAGTTCTGGTGTTGATCATGTTTAGCCCTTGGATGAGGTTTAGTCAATGGGTCTACAACATTCAGACCCGTGTGCACTTTGCAAATATTTATGTCTTTCTCCACAATGTAATCGCGGATGAAGTTGAAGCGTCGCTTTATGTGTCTGGTCCTCTTGTGAAACCTTGGTTCCTTGGCTAGAGCAATGGCACCAGTGTTGTCACATAACAGGTTCATTGGATTCAGTGCACTGGGCACTACTCCAAGATCTGTCATGAACTGCTTCATCTAGACACCTTCCTTCGCCGCCTCCGAGGCTGCGATGTATTCCGCTTCGCACGTAGAATCAGCTACCACCCTTTGCTTGGAACTGCACCAGCTTACCGCTCCCCCGTTAAGAATAAATACATATCCGGTTTGCGACTTAGAGTCGTCCGGATAAGTGTCAAAGCTTGCATCGACATAACCCTTTACGACGAGCTCTTCATCACCTCCATAAATGAGAAACATTTCCTTAGTCCTTTTCAGGTACTTAAGCATATTCTTGACCGCTTGCCAGTGCTCCATTCCAGGATCACTTTGAAACCTTCCGGCCATACTTATGGCAAGGCTGACATCGGGTCTTGTGCACAGCAATGCATACACAATAGAGCCTATGGCTGAAGCATAGGGGATGACACTCATCTTTTCTCTATCTTCTGCAGTTACTGGGCATTGAGTCTTACTCAACTTCACACCTTGTAACGTAGGCAAGAACCCCTTCTTGGACTGATCCATTTTGAACTTCTTCAAAACTTTATCAAGGTATGTGCTGTGTGAAAGTGCTATTAAGCGTCTCAATATATCTTTATAGATCTTAATGCCTAATATGAAAGCAGCTTCTCCTAGGTCCTTCATTGAAAAACTCTTGTTCAAATATTCCTTCACGCTTTCCAGCATTTCTATATTGTTTCCAATCAGCAATATGTCATCGACATATAATACTAGAAACGCTATAGAGCTCCCACTCACTTTCTTGTAAATACAAGCTTCTTAGTAAACTTGTATAAACTCAAATGCTTTGATCACCTCATCAAAGCGCTTATTCCAACTCCGAGATGCTTGCACCAGTCCTTAAATGGATCGCTGGAGTTTGCAAATTTTGTCAGCATTCTCTGGATCGACAAAACCTTCGGGTTGCATCATATACAACTCTTCCTCAAGGAAACCATTGAGGAACGCTGTTTTGACATCCATTTGCCAAATTTCATAGTCGAAATAAGCAGCTATTGCTGACATGATTCTGACAGACTTAAGCATCGCTACGGGTGAGAAAGTCTAATCGTAGTCAACTCCTTGAACTTGTGAAAAATCCTTTGCCACAAGTCGAGCTTTATAGACGGTGACATTACGGTCTGCGTCTGTCTTCTTCTTGAAGATCCATTTGTTCTAAATGGACTTTTGCCCTTCAGGTAATACTTCCAAAGTCCATACTTTGTTTTCATACATGGATCCCATCTCGGATGTCATGGCCTCTAACCATTTCTCGGAATCCGGGCCCATCACTGCTCCTCCATAGCTCGTAGGTTCATTCTTATCCAACAACATGACCTCCAAGACAGGGTTGCCGTACCACTCAGGGGTAGTACGCGGCCTTGTCGACCTATGAGGTTCAATAGAAGCTCGATCCGAAGCCTCATGATCATCATCATTAACTTCCTGTTCTACCATCGTAGGTTCCACAGAAACATCTTTCTGCGCTATGCTACTTTCTGGTTGAAGTAAAGGTTCAATAACCTCATCAAGCTCTATTTTCCTCCCACTCAATTCTTTCGAGAGAAACTCTTTCTCAAGAAATGTTCCGTTCTTAGTGACAAATACTTTGCCTTCGGATCTGAGATATAAGGTATACCCGACTGTCTCTTTCGGGTATCCTATGAAGATGCATTTCTCCGCTTTGGGTTCCAGCTTTTCAGGCTGAAGCTTTTTGACATAAGCATCACATCCCCAAACTTTAAGAAATGACAACTTTGGCTTCTTGCCAAACCACAGTTCATATGGCGTCGTCTCAACGGATTTTGATGATGCCCTATTTAAAGTGAATGCAGCTATCTCTAATGCATAACCCCAAAGCAATAGTGGCAAATCAGCAAGAGACATCATAGAACGCACCATATCTAATAAGGTTCAATTACGACGTTCGGACGCACCATTACGCTGTGGTGTTCCGGGCGGTGTCAACTGTGAAACAATTCCACACTGTCTTAAGTAACTGCAAAACTCATAACTCAGATATTCACCTCCTCGATCAGATCTCAGGAACTTAATCTTCTTGTTACGATGATTCTCAACTTCACTCTGAAATTGCTTGAACTTTTCAAATGTTTCAGACTTGTGTTTCATTAAGTAAATATACCCATATCTACTTAAGTCATTAGTGAAGGTGAGAAAATAACGATATCCACCATGCACTGTAACATTCATTGGACCGCACACATCAGTATGTATGATTTCCAATAAGTCACTCGCCCGTTCCATTGTTCCAAAGAACGGCGTTTTAGTCATCTTGCCCATGAGGCATGGTTCACATGTGTCAAGTGATTCAAAATCAAGTGACTCCAAAAGTCCATCAGCATGGAGCTTTCTCATGCGTTTTACACCAATATGAACTAAACGGTAGTGCCACAAGAAAGTGGTACTATCATTATCAACTCTACATCTTTTGGCATCAATGTTATGAACATGTGTGTCATCACTATCATGATTCAATATGAATAAACCCCTAACATTGGGTGCATGACCATAAAAGATATTACTCATATAAAAAGAACAACCTTCATTCTCTGATTTAAATGAGTAACCGTCTCGCAATAAACAAGATTCAGCTATAATGTTCATGCTTAACGCAGACACTAAATAACAATTATTTAGGTTCATCACTAATCCCGATGGTAATCGAAGAGAGAGCTGCCGACAGAGATCACATCAACCTTGGAACCATTTCCCATGCGCATCGTCACTTTGTCCTTTGCCAGCCTTCGTTTATTCCGTAGTTCCTGCTTTGAGTTGCAAATGTGAGCAACCAAACCGGTATCAAATACCCAGGCACTACTACGAGAGCTAGTATGGTACACATCAATAACATGTATATCATATATACCTTGTTTGTCGTTAGCTGCCTTCTTGTCAGCCAGGTACTTGGGGCAGTTCCGCTTCCAGTGACCAGTTCCCTTGTAATGAAAGCACTCAGTTTCTGGCTTGGGTCCATGCTTGGGCTTCTTTACAGGAGTAGCAACTGCTTTGCCATCCTTCTTGGTTTTACCATTCTTTCCCTTGCCCTTGGATTTTCCATTTCTCTTCAAACTAGTGGTTTTATTGACCATCAACACTTGATGTTCTTTCTGGATTTCAGACTCAGCGACTTTTAGCATCGCAAACAGCTCGATGACTGACTTGTTCATCCCGTGCATGTTATAGTTCATCACAAAGCACTTCTAACTAGGTGGTAGTGATTGAAGAACTCTGTTAGTGATCGCCTCTGGCGGAAGGGCAATTCCCAACTCCGCTAGACGAGTTGAATACCCAGACATTCTGAGTATATGTTCACTGATAGACCCGTTCTCCTCCATCTTGCAAGCATAGAACTTATTGGAGGTTTCATACCTCTCGATCCATGCGTTCTTCTGAAAGATAAACTTCAACTCCTAGAACATCTCATATGCTCCATGATGTTCAAAACGTCTTTGAAGTCCTGGTTCTAAGCCATACAATATTGCACACTGAACTATTGAGTAATCTATAGTACGTGCCTCCCAAACGTTCTTAACGTCTTCGGAGGTCGTGTCTTCTGGTTAGTCACCAAGCGGTGCATCAAGGACATATGATTTCTAGGAAGCCGTGAGGATAATCCTTAGATTAAGGGCCCAGTCAACAAAGTTACTTCCATCATCTTTCAACTTAGCTTTCTCTAGGAACGCATTAAAATTTAGGGGTGCTACTGCGCGAGCCATTGATCTACAACATAAATATGCAAAGTTCACTTAGACTATTGTTCAAGATAATGAGTTTAGTTAATAAAATTACTAAAGCTCCCACTCAAATTGACATCCCTTAGGTCATCTGAGTGTCACATGATCCAAATCCATCAACTCAAGTCCGATCATCATGTGAGTTGTGGTGGCTTCAATGGTGAACATCATTATGTTGATCATATCTACTATATGACTCATGTTCGACCTTTCGGTCTCTTGTGTTCCAAGGCCATGTATGTACATGATAGGCTCGTCAATTTTAACCCGAGTGTTCTGCATGTGCAGCACTGGCTTGCACCCGTTGTATGTGAACATAGAATTTATCACACCCAATCATCATGTGGTGTCTCGACACGACAAAATTTCGCAACGGTGCACACCCGGCGAGAACACAATTCATCTTGAAATTTAAGTGAGGGATAACCTTATAATGCTACCGCCGTACTAAGCAAAACAAGGTGCATAAAAGGATTAACATCACATGCAATTCATAAGTGACATGATATGGCCATGAACTTGTGCTTTAGATCTCCATCTTGAAAGCACCGGCATGATCTCCATCGTCACCGGCAAGACACCATGATCTCCATCATATTGATCTCCATCAATGTGTCGCCATCGGGGTTGTCGCGCCCAACATGCTTCTACTACTATTGCTAGCATTTAGCGATAAAGTAAAGCATTACATAGTGCTTAATGATTGACACGCGGGTCATACAATAATTAAAGACAACCCTATGGCTCCTGCCGGTTGCCGTACTCATCGACATGCAAGTCGTGAAATTCTATACATCACATGATCATCTCATACATCACATATATCACATCATGTAATTGGCCATATGACATCACAACATACCCTACAAAAACAAGTTAGATGTCCTCTAATTGTTGTTGCATGTTTTACGTGGCTGCTATGGGTATCTAGCAAGAACGATTCTTACCTATGCAAAACCACAACTGTGATACATAATTTGCGTTTTAACCTTCTCAAGGACCGCCGTTGTCAAATCCGATCCAACTAAAGTGGGAGAGACAGACACCTGTCAGCCATCTTTATGCAACAAAGTCATATGTCTATCGATGGAACCGTATCTCGTACGTGGACGAGTAAGGTTGGTCCGGGCCGCTTCATCCCAGAATACCGTTGAATCAAGAAAAGACCAAGGGAGGAGGCAATCTGAAAATCAACACCCACAAACTCCTTTGTGTTCTACTCGTGATCTCATCTACGCATAGACCTAGCTCATGATGCCACTGTAGGGGAACATTGCATGGGAAACAAAAAATTTCCTACGCACATACAAGATCTATCCATGGTGATGAGCATCTGCGAGAGGGAGACTGGATCTACATACCCTTGTAGATCGCTAAGCAGGAAACGTTAAGAAACGCGGTTGATGTAGTCGAACATCTTCATGACCCAAATCGCAATCCGTCCCGTGATCCAATCATGATTCGTGCCGCGGTCCAATCACGATCCGTTCCACGATCTAATCACGGTCCTTCCGATCTAGCGCCGAACGGACGACACCTTCGCGTTTCAGCACACGTACATCTTAATGACGTCTCCGCCTTCTTGATCCAGCAAGTGTTGGGAACGTCGCATGGGAAACAAACAATTTCCTACCCACACGCAAACCTATCCATGGTGATGAGCATCTACGAGAGGGAGAGTGGATCTACGTACCCTTGTAGATCACTAAGCGGGAAGCGTTAAGAAACGCGGTTGGTGTAGTCGAACATCTTTGCGATCCAAATCGCCGAGCGTCCCGCTATCTCATCACGATCCGTCCCGTGATCCAATCACGATCCGTCCCGCGAACACATCATGATCCGTCCCGCGAACTCATCACGATCCGTCTCACGATCTTGATCACGATCTGTCCCGTGAACTCATCACGATCCGTTCCGTGATCACATCACGAACCGTCTCGCGATCTCGATCACGGTCCTTCCGATCTAGCGCCGAACGGACGGCACCTCCGCGTACAGCACACGTGCAGCTTGATGACGATCTCCACCATCTTGATCCAGCAAGAGGAGGTGGAGAGGAGAGAGAGTTCACCGGCAGAGTGACGGCGCTCCGCTGATGGTGGTGGAGCAATTCCGGCAGGGCTTCGCCTAAGCGTTGCAGAAAACCGATCTAGAGGAGCACCGGTGAAACGGGTAGCACGTGGCCGTAAACTGTGTCCAAACAGCACCCAATCCACCAGTATATAAAGGAGGGAGAGAGAGGAGGGATGGCGCAAGGGAAAACTCCAATAGGAGTCGGCCAAACTAGAGGGGGAGGAGTCCTACTCCTCCTCCACTCCTAGTAGGAGTAGGACTCTTCCTTTTTAGCCTTTTTTCCACCTTTTCCTTTAGGACTTTTGCCTCCTGCGCCATGGGCCTTGGTGTGGCTGTTTTTCCAGCCCACTAAGGGCTGGTTATTATTCTCCCACAGCCCATGGACCTCTTGGGGTCAAAATACCCCTCCCGGAGGTCCCCCGGTACACTACCGGCACTTCCGGTACACTACCGATGAGCCCGAAACTTTTCCGGCGACCAAACTGGGACTTCCTATATATGAATCTTTACCTCCGGACCATTCCGGAGCTCCTCTTGACGTCCGGGATCTCATCCAGGACTCCGAACAACCTTCGGTCACCACCATACATAACTCTACACTACCGAAACGTCACCAAACCTTAAGTGTGCAGACCCTACGGGTTCGAGAACTATGTAGACATGACCAAGACACCTCTATAGTCATTAACCAATGGAGGAACCTGGACGTCCACATTGGTTCCTACATATTCTACGAAGATCTTTATCGGTCGAACCTCTATGTCAAGGATTCAGTTAATCCCGTATAACGTTCCCTTTGTTCTTCCGTATGTTACTTGCCCGAGATTCGATCGTCGGTATCTCCACACCTAGTTCAACCTCGTTACTGGCAAGTCTCTATACTCATTCCGTAATACAAGATCCGGTGACTAACACTTAGCCACATTGCTTGCAAGGCTTATTGTGATGTTGTATTACGAGTGGGCCCTGAGATACCTCTCCGTCACACGGAGTAACAAATCCCAGTCTCGATCCATGCCAACTCAACAGACACCATCGGAGATACCTGTAGAGCACCTTTATAGTCACCCAGTTATGTTGCAACATTTGATACACACAAGGCACTCCTCCGATATCCGTGAGTTGCATGATCTCATGGTCATAGGAACATATACTTGAAATGCAGAAAACAGTAGCAATAAACTGACACGATCATATGCTATGTTTGTAGTTTGGGTCTTATCCATCACATCATTCTCCTAATGATGTGATCCCGTTATCAAATGACATCTCATGTCCATGGCTAGGAAACCTTAACCATCCTTTGATCAACGAGCTAGTCCATTAGAGGCATACTAGGGACATGGTTTTGTCTATGTATCCACACATGCATTTAAGTCTCCGATCAATACAATTATAGCATGGATAATAAACGATTATCATGAACAAGGAAATATGATAATAACTAATTTATTATTGCCTCTGGGGCATATTTCCAATAGCAAGCGGGGCGGATAGGTAGATGAGTTCTCCGACAATGCGGCGGTGTGGCGGTGATGGTGGTGGTGCTATCCTGACAGGCCGACGCCTAGCGCTACCGAAAACCGCGGACGGAGGAGAAACCGATCTAGGGAGAGAGAGGGGCTCCAAGGGCTTCGTGTGTGCTATTGGGGCACCCACTCCCCTCTATATATATAGGTCGAGGGGCATGGAGATCATCCCCTCCAAGCCCTAGGGTGCAGCCAAGGGGGAGGAGTTGGACTCCTAGTCCAATTCCCTCCCTTTCCAAAACCACATGGACTTTCCACCTCTCCCAAGCCACATGGGCCTTGAGGGACTTGTGCGCTTGGCTTAATAAGGCTTGGGCGCCTCCCCTCAGCCCATGCAAACCCTTGGGACGTGGTTGAACCCTTGGTGGACTTCTGGACTCCTCCGAAAGTTTCCAAAACCTTCTAGAAGCTTCCCGGTACAATACCAGAAAAACCCAAAACTTCTCCGGTAGCCAAAATATGAATTCCCATATAAAAATCTTTACCTCCCAACCATTCCAGAGCTCCTCATAATGTCTAGGATCTCATATGGATCTCCTAACAACCTTGGGTCACCAACATACATAACTCAACAATACCAAATCGTCACCGAACGTTAAGTGGGCAGACCCTGTGGGTTCGAGAACTATGTAGACATGACCGAGACAACTGTATTGTCAATTACTAATAGCGGTACCTGGATGCCCATACTTGTTCCTACATATTCTGCAAAGATCTTTATCGGTCGAACCACGATGTCAAGGAGTCAAACAATCCCGTATGCAGTTCTCTTTCTCCATCGGTATGTTACTTGCCCGAGATTCAATCGTCGGTATCTCCATACCTAGTTCAATATCCTTACTAGCAAGTCTCTTTACTCGTTTCATAATACAAGATTACGTGGCTAAATCTTTAGTTACTTTGCTTGCAAGGCTCATTATGATGTTGTATTACCGAGTGAGCCCTGAGATACCTCTTCATCACACGGAGGAACAAATCCCAGTCTTGATCCATGCCAACCCAACAGACATCGTCAGAGATACCTGTAGAGCACCTTTATAGTCACCCAGTTACGTTGCGATGTTTGATACACACAAGGTACACCTCCTGTGTTAGTGAGTTGCATGATCTCATGGTCATAGGAACAGATACTTGACATGGAGAAGACTATAGCAATAAACTGACACGATCATATGATGTGTTTATAGTTTGGGTCTTGTCCATCACATCATTCTCCTAATGATGTGATACCATTATCAAATGACATCTCATGTCCATGGCTAGGAAACCTTTACCATCTTTGATCAACGAGCTAGTCTACTAGAGGCAGACTAGGGACACAGTGTTGTCTATGTATCCACACATGTATCTGAGTTTCGATCAATACAATTCTAGCATGGATAATAAACTATTATCACGAACAAGGAAATATGATAATAACTAATTTATTATGCCTCTAGGGCATATTTCCAACACGGGCCTCGTTCTCAAGGGCGTAGTATATTCCCTTACTGTGATAATCAAAGAGAGTATGAGCAGGCAATACGATAGGTAAAATCACTAGTAGAAAACAGACCTTTCGTCCCAAGCATTATTCCCGGTCTGGTTACAAGCTGGTACTAAAGACGGTATTAGTCCCGGTTCATGCCGGCTCCAAAGTCTAGGAGCAGGGCAACCTTTAGTACCAGCTCATGAGCAATCTTTAGTACTGGTTCGTGTCACGAGCCGGTACTAAAGGGGCATGGTAGTCTTTTGGTCAGACTTGGGCCCCGCGTGCACCTTTAGTACCGGATGGTCACACCAACCGGTTCTAAAGGGCTTTAGAACCGGTTGGTGTCACCAGCCGGTACTAAATAGTTCCTACGTATACGCTTCGTCCGCAGCTGATCGAAGGGGCTCGATCATTTCTCTGTTTTCTCCCCTGTTCTTCTTCTTGCTCGAAGCTCATCCTCCATTTTGCCAAGGATTTGTCAAGATTTAAAGGCACCCCATGTATCCAAGTGTTCATAAAGTTTAGCAACTTTGCTCCTTCATCTCTCATTGCTAGATTAGCTTGTGGTATACGCAAAGATATGTGATTTGTGGGTTTTAGCTAGGTTTTGGAGGAGTGATCATTATGTGGGAGTTTATTTGATTTATATGCAATTTGAGCTCAAATTAACTTGTTAGGTTGCATATGTGTAGGTGTGGTTTATTTGGTGCCTTCCCATCCCCGGCCGTCCTAACCACCGTCGATCATCCGCACCGTCTCGTCGCGGCACCGGCCACCTTGGTGAGCCTCTTATTCTTCTTAAAACCTTTTTTAAGAAAATTACTTGTAGGATTTAGATAGCTACATTTACGATTTACTTACTTGTATTATTGTTAGTTATTCTGTAGTGTCATGGTTATGGTATCCGCCCATGTCGGCCCTCGTCCAGTCTATGATTCAGATGTGGTATGTCGTTATCTTTTATAACTATTTCACACATCATCTAGTGTCTATGACAATTAATTATGCCACGAAATTGACGTAGATGTTTTTATCTATAGGAAGTAGTTGAACCAGAAATTCCAACCGACTATGCAATTCTGGTCGAGAAATTAACACAAGCTAAAAAAGAAATTGATCAGTTGAAAGAAAAATTGAAAAGAATTGAAGGTGAGAAGATGGGATTGGAGTTGCATGTTCCCGATATCATCGATGATCACAAGAACAAGATGGCTGGAATGCGCTTGAAGGTTAGAAAGATTAGAAAATATGCCATTGATAAAGAGGCTTGGTATCATTATGCCGTTGGCTCAATTGTTACTTTAGTTGCGATTATGATTGCATTTGTTGTTGCATTTACATGTTTTAGATAGTTGTATGTTCTTTTATGATATGTACGTATGAACTATAAGTATCTATTATTTGCAGTAACAACATTTGGTCACTGCTAGCTCTACTTTTGGTTGTAATGTGATGATCAAGTTGTATTAATTTGGTCACTTCGATGTTGTGTAGTGAACATGAGCTGACAATGGATGTACGATGACCGACTAAGTCCAGGGTTTCTTAATGGCCTACATGATTTTATTTGTGTGGGTGAGGCAAACACGCAGAATGGTTTCATGTGTTGTCCATGTCGTGACTGTAAGAATGATAGGAATTACTCTACCTCAAAAACCCTTCACTACCACCTGCTGAAGTCCGGTTTCATGTTCGGCTATAGCTGTTGGACCAAGCACGGAGAAAGAGGGGTTATAATGGAAGACAATGAAGAAGAAGAGGATGATGACAACTATCCTTTCGTCGATACAACAATGGGGGGATCTAAAGAAGAGCAATCAATGGGGGAAGCTAAAGAAGAGGCATCAGATGAGCCCGCTGATGATTTGGGTCGGGTCATTGCTGATGCAAAGAGAAACTACAAAAATGATAAGGAGAGGTTGAAGTTGAAACGCATGTTAGAGGATCACAAGAAATTATTGTATCCAAATTGTGAAGATTACAAGAAAAAGTTGGGTACCACGTTGGAATTGCTGCAATGAAAGGCGAAGAATGGTGTAACTGACAAGGGATTTCAAGAATTGCTAATAATGATAAATAAGATGCTTCCAAAGGATAACGAATTGCCTGAAAGTACGTACAAAGCAAAGAAGGTTGTCTGCCTCTAGTATTAGAGGTGTAGAAGATACATGCATGCCCTAATCACTTCATCCTCTACCGCGGTGAGGAGTACAAGAATTTGGATGCATGCCCAGTATGCGGTGCACTGAGCTATAAGATCCCCCGTGATGACCCTGGTGATGTGGAGGGTGAACGCCACAGGAAGAGGGTTCCTGCCAGGGTGATGTGGTATGATCCTATAATACCACGGTTGAATCGTTTGTTCGAAAACAAAGAGCATGCCAAGTTGTTGCGATGGCACAAAGAAGAACGTAAGAAAGACGGGATGTTGAGAGCACCCGCTCATGGGCCACAGTGGAGAAAAATTGAGAGGGAGTTCGAGGACTTTGCAGCTGACGCAACGAACTTATGGTTTGGTCTTAGTATAGACGGCATGAATCGTTTTGGGGAGCAGAGCTCCAGTCACAGCACCTGGCCCGTGACTCTATGTATCTACAACCTTCCTCCTTGGTTGTGCATGAAGCGGAAGTTCATTATGATGCCAGTGCTCATCCAAGGCCCTAAGCAACCCGGCAACGACATTGATGTCTACCGAACGCCACTAGTTGATGAACTTCCATAGTTGTGGAAAAAACCAGGTGTATGTGTGTGGGATGCACACACACAAAAGGAAATTGACCTACGAGCGTTGCTGTTTGTAACCATCAATGATTGGCCTGCTCTTAGTAACCTTTCAGGACATACAAACAAGGGATACAATGCATGCACGCACTATTTAGATGATACTGAAAGTATATATTTGGATAAATGTAAGAAGAATGTGTACCTGGGACATCGTCAATTTCTACCGATCAAGCATATCTTAAGAAAGGCAGGCAACCATTTCAAAGGTGAGCCAGATAACCGGAAGAAGCCTGGCCTCTGTACTGGTGAGTATATATTTGATATGGTCAAGGATTTACAGGTAATCTTTGGAAAGGGTCCTGGCAGACAATCTGTTCCGAATGACGCCAACGGACACGCACCCATGTGGAAGAAGAAATCTATATTTTGGGAACTTGAATATTGGAAAGCCCTAGAGGTCCGCAATGCAATCAACGGGACGCACGTGACGTAGAATCTTTGTGTGAACCTGATAGGCTTCTTTGGCATGTATGGAAAGACAAAAGATACACCGGAGGCATGGGAGGACAAGCAAAGAATTAACAAAAAAGATGGCATGCCTCCAAACTAGTATCAAGGTCCTGCTAGCTATGCTCTTACAAAAGAAGAGAAGGAAATATTTTTTGAATGCCTGCTCAGTATCAAGGTCCCGTCTGGCTTCTCATCAAATATAAAGGGAATAATAAATATGGCAGAGAATTTTTTTCAAAATCTAAAGTCTCATGACTACCACGTGATTATGACGCAATTACTTCCGGTTGCACTTAGGGGGCTTCTACCGGAAAATGTTTGATTAGCCATTGTGAAGCTATGCGCATTCCTCAATGCAATTTCTCAGAAGGTAATCGATCCGGAAATCCTACCAAGGTTACAGAATGACCTGGTCCAATGTCTTGTCAGTTTCGAGTTGGTGTTCCCTCCATCCTTCTTCAATATTATGACGCACGTTCTAGTTCACCTAGTCGAAGAGATTAACATTCGAGGTCCTATATTTCTACACAATATGTTCCCCTTCGAGAGGTTCATGGGAGTCTTAAAGAAATATGTTCATAACCGTGCTAGGCCAGAAGGAAGCATTGCCAAGGGATATGGAACAGAGGAGGTTATTGAGTTTTGTGTTGACTTTGTTCCTGACATTAAGCCGATTGGTCTTCCTGAATCGCGGCATGAGGGGAGACTAGGTGGAAAAGGCACATTAGGAAAGAAAGAAGCAATAAATATGGATGGCATTCTTTCACTCAAGCACACTACACGGTTCTACAAAATTCCACCTTGGTGACTCCATATATGGAGGAACACAAGGATATTGTATGGTCCAAGAACCCAAAGCAGTCTGACCCCTGGATTGAACGTAAACACATGGAGACTTTTGCCGGTTGGTTGCAAACAAAGCTCATCAATGACAATGATGTTCCAGATGAACTGTACTGGTTGGCCAAGACACCAAGTTCGGCTATAACGACTTTCAAAGGGTACGGGATAAATGGGAATACATTTTACACGATCGCCCAAGATAAAAAAGAGCACCAACCAAAACAGTGGTGTCCGCTATGATGCAACTAACTTTCAAGACGCATATTATGGTTACATAGAGGAGATATGGGAACTTGACTATGGACCTGATCTTAAGGTCCCTTTGTTTCGGTGCAAATGGGTCAAATATACTGGAGGCGGGGTACAAGTAGACCCGTAGTACGAAATGACAAGAGTGGATCTCAATAATCTTGGGTACACGGACGACTCATTCGTCCTAGGCAATGATGTGGCTCAGGTTTTCTATGTGAAGGACATGTCTAGCAAACCGAGGAGAAAAAAAGATAAGAAAGCGAATACATCATACGATGACCCAAAGCGCCACATAGTTCTTTCAGGGAAAAGAAACATTGTGGGAGTGGAGGACAAGACAGACATGTCAGAAGATTATGAAAAGTTTCATGAAATCCCACCCTTCAGAGTGAGGACTGACCCAAGCATCCTATTAAATGATGAAGATTCTCCATGGTTACGGCGCAATCATAAGCAAGGGACAAACACGCAGAAAAAGTCTTACACCGCAAGATCCCACTCTAGATGTGACCGGCTTCATCGTCATCACTTTCTATGTGAAGGACATGCATGCATTTTCTAGCATGGTATCTTTGTAACAGTTTGTACACGAAGTGCATCCAGTTTGTACATGAAGTTTTTGCCGTAACCCTCTCAACTCTTTAGAAGTTGCTATGTGGGTGAAATTATGATGTCATGCCAAGTTACAACTTTTTCAGAGTTCATTTGTACTGCTTTTCAAATTCAGGGTCATTTAGCTCAAAATAAACCATTAAATGCATGGAAAATATCAAATGAAGTCATAAAGGGTTGAAAATTGATAATGTGCCTTTGAATGGTGCATATTGAACACACAAAAAGTCTGGCGAGGTATATACACATATTAGCCTCTGGTGATCATTACATGTGTATTAGTTGATTTGTATATATATATATTAACAAATCTTTTTTCTTTTAATTATCAGCCCTCCGGATGGAGCCAATCTAGTAGAAAGGTACGAGGCGGTGCCAAAATATTGAAAACCAACGTAAAGCTCAATCTTGATGCTTTCAAACATGATGGCGCACCGACTCACCCTGAAGCCAATGCCAAGACATTTGTGCGTCAATGCGGAGTGGTTGTTAGGGATGGAGTCCCGATCACAATGCAAGAATGGATTCAACCAAACAACCCAAAACCAGGAGTGAATTATGTCGATACAAGAATTAAAGATACCCTTTGGCAAGATCTCATGGAGCATTTCATCCTCCCAGATTCTCTCTTGGAGCGCCAAAGGGACAAAGTCAAGAGTTTGTTCTCCATAAGATGGCCGACGCATTCCAGACTTGGAAGAAAAGATTATGGACCGAGTACAACACTAGAGGCCAGAAGGCGCCCGAATTCATAGGAATATACGAGAAGGTAAGGAATCACTTGGACGCATTTATCAAGTACAGAGAAAAGATTATGAAGAAGTCGGCAAAGAATAAGATAAATGCAGAGAAAAAAAGTATCACCATAAACTAGGGATAGCTGGATACAAGTCAGCCATTCCTAAGTGGGATGCATTAGAGAATAAGATGCATGTTGAAGGGATCACTCCAGTAACCTTCCACTGGCCCTGGAGGTGCAGGAATTAGTTTTTTGCACATGGGGGAAAGTTGGACCCAGCAACAGGGAAGATTATTGCAATGGCCAGTCTGAAGCATGCATCAAATGAGTTGATTGATGTAATAAAAGCTGCCCAAGAAGGACGGTTTCACCCCGATAGAGAGAACGACGAGCTTACACGCACCCTCGGGAATCCCGAACATGGAGGACAAACACGAGGCATGGGCGTTGTTCTGTGGTACGAGGGGTTTGTGGGATGGAAGGACAGTTATAAAAGCCGTTCGAGAAAAAAGAAGGTGGAAGCAGACCGACTTTCAAAGTTGGAACAGAAGTACGAGCAGCAGCAGCTGCAGATACAGGTACTAACCCAGCAAAGGGCAACTCCGCGACAGGAGGTAGGGGAATCCGTCCGATCTACACTGCCAACAAGCAGCGTGGGTTCCATGGGGGAACCACTAGGTCACACCCCCGTGGATGATATCACAGAGAAGACATCTTGTGAGCTAATCCAGAAAATGAAGAACATACTCGTGCGGGTCGCGACGGGCTATGCTTTACCAAATACACCTGATGTTCTCTGGCATTGCAATCCTGTTCCAGCTGCGTATGCTCGTGTCGCGGTGGACGCAATAGAGCTAGGATATGATGAATTATTGCTTGACATCCCTGGAGGTGAGGGGGAGTCCACACTGGCAGAAGCCGGCCGTGGTCTCATTCTATGGAGTAAGGACTACATCGTCTTTCCACACTCGGCGCTAAGGCCACCGGCTCCTCCGAGTATTGATGTCCAGCGCGAGGGATCCCAGCCAGAGGCATTGCAGCGCGAGCAGTCCTCCCCACCTCCCCAACAGTCCTCCCACCTCCCCAGCAGTCCTCCCTACCTCCCCAGCAGTCCTCCCCACCTTGAGAGGCATCCCACCTTGCCAGTAGTCCTCCCCACCTCACCAGCAGTCCTCCTAACCTCGGGACGGAGCACGACACGAGTCCATATAGTCGATATCGATCTCCGCCGCGTGAGCCGACTCCACCCCGGCAGCGGTCCCGCCAGCAGGGCTCCCAAAAGAGGAACGCCAGCAGCAGTCCTCTTTGGAAGAAAGCAAAGAACAAACCTGAGCCTCCAGCCAAAAGGAAGCTGCCTTATGACATGACACCAGAGGAAAACAAAATTGAAAACGATCGCCAAGTGAAAGCCTATTTTGCGAAGAAGACCGTGTCGCCAAAGGAGGTAATACCCAAGGAAGTCCAAGAGCACTTTATGGAACACTTTATGGATCGACCCCCGGCATATGTCGAGCGTATGCCGACAGACTATGAGCAACAGATTCAGAAGGCAAGTGAGCAGAGAAGTCGGCCCAGTCCAAGGAAGAAGTCGGGAAGTATGACATCAACGACAGGTGGTACTACTAGCGGGAAAACAGTTCCCCAGCTCGGAGAACAATCCAAGAAATCGATCTCGCCGCTCAAGGTGAGTACCAATCCAAGCAAGAAATCGATCCAACCAGTCGACGTGCAAGGCAACCCAATCGACCTCAAAGAAGTAGAGGATGCAGGTCTCACTCTTGGCCAAATCCTTGGTACCGAGGAAATCCGCGGGTATGGTGCAACTGAGTACGCAATGCAATATGCCGTCGGAAAACCACTTGTCACACCCGAGCAGTACAAGGAACTACCAACTGCCATGCGACGGTTGCATGATTGGTACCTACGTGAAGCAAAGCGAGGGGAGACGGCGGTCATGGTCAAAGTAAGGAAAGAGCATTACGTCAATGGATGTGACATATGTCTTGAATTCTCAGAACTTTTCCAGTTATACCACATGGACTCTATCAACAAAACTCTGATCAGTTGCTATTGTCTATAAGTGATTTATATCTTTAATAATTTAAGTCTCTAGCTAAGATATCGTTCATTGGCTTATCCTCACTATATATGTTCTTTTCTACGCTATTATGCGGATTGAAGATGTGGGAATTGAAACAAGAGGGAATCGATGACATTGGATTCATCGACCCAAGTACCGTTAATGGTCATGTGGTAAAACATTATGCCAAGGACACAGAAGATCTCTTGGAAAATTTTCTAGAGGCACTAATGAATACCAAATCTACTATAATATTTCCTTACAACATGGGGTGAGTGTTTACTCTCTTGTATACTACTCATTCTATTTTTGCATACTAGCTCGCTGTCAAGTTTAGTTGATGAGTTATATGCATGCATGCTTAATTATATAAACTTCTACGTAGATACCACTATATTCTCCTCAATATTATCCTCGCTGATGGACTTGTTCAAGTGTACGACTCACTAGATACACTAGAACAATCATACGGGGACTTGTATTTTATGATAGAATGGTAATTTCAATCTTTATCGACCTTGCTTTCTTTCATTACTTCCTGATATCAAAAGTAATTATAATAAGTCTTTCATTCTTTTTCTTTGCCGCGTAGTGTTTGGAAAAGGATGATAGAAAAAAATCATCACGATCGTCAATGGAAACCGAAGCTGAAGTGGAAAAAGATGCAGGTAATTAAGTAGTACTACTAGGTCCGCGCATCTCTTTAATTCTAGTTTCAATACCATTATCACATGCTTGATTATTAATTATCTTATTGAATTCTATTCTTTTGCAAAGTGCGCGAAGCAGCCACAGGGGACAAATTTATGTGGATACTTCCTCTGTGAGAACATTCGCATCCAGACCGAAAGCCGTATACGTCGCAGAGGAGCACGTGAAAGACAACTCCGGGTTTGGCAGATGATGTCGAAGCTCTCACCCGAGAAATGCTTTGTAGCACTTCAAGAGGAATTTGCGGCATTTCTTCTTCAACATGTCATTGATGTAAATGGAGAGCACTATTACTTACCGCTGCCTCAATAATGCCAGCAAATTAGTAGTAGAAAACTGATATTTCATCTGGAGGACTAGCTAGCTAGTCCCGGCCAGGTTTTGGGCCTTGAGTTATAAGTCCCAGAATATATATGGATGTGTAATTCCATTTGTATATATATTGTGTATGAGATATTGTATATTATACTATATATATGCATCAACTTGTGTAATGTTTACATTATGTAGCACCATAAAATAAATGTGAAATGAATGGAAAACTAAAACCTAATAAAAGCTAAAACAAAAAAAACAGAACACTTAGTACCGGTTGGTATCACCAACCGTTACTAAAAGTCCTCCACTACTAGCCCACGCAGGCAGCCACGTGGTGGGCCTTTAGTACCGGTTGGTATCACCAACCGATACTAAAGGTCCTCCACCACCAGCCCACGCAAGAAGCCAAGTGGTGGGCCTTTAGTACCGGTCAGTTGGCGAGCCGGAACTAAAGGTCTGGACCTTTAGTCCTGACCCTTTAGTACGGATTGGGGAACTGGTACTAAAGGAACATCCCGACCGGGACTGATCGACATTCTACTAGTGAATGGGACCATTATCAAACCGCAAGTTGTAAGTATAAGTAGTGATTATGCCCTTAAGGAACTTATGGCGTTTCCTGGCCTCAAAGGCTAAGTACTGGTTAGGTAAGATAGGATCATTAGGCCAAGGGGACACACCCAACTCCGTAGCTAGATGGGAGGCATAAATCCCACCATAAAAGTGACTACTATTAGCGTGTTGATTCAATCTCCATGCAACAATTGCTCCTAGATTATAAGTTTATCTCCTCTTACAGCAGTGTGTATAAGACTCAAATCAGGAGCACATAGTGTGCTGCAATCTTGTTTTCCTTTTATGCATTTGCCATTAAAGAGTGTAAAGTATTGTATAGATGGAAAATGAATGCTTTTTATTCTACCTTGTGTCACTCCTCCGACTTTACCATAGCAAAGATTAATAAAAAAATGACTCATACCCAGAATTTGGTGGTTCGTCTAGCGAACCCCAATACAGGATTCTACACGCTTCATAGAACACATCTAAGGGCATGATGAAAGCATTATTATAAAGGCTAAATGAAACTCTAGACTCACGAGGAAAATATTTAAATTTCTTCATAAACGCCTCTATGAGGTTGAGGTGTTGGGTGCACTCATCTTCAATGAAGGGAGCGAGATCGACGTTGTGAACATAGTGCTCAAATTCTTGCATGATACATGTACCTTCCATGAATGTATTACACAACCAAAGGCTCGATTTGGTGTTGGCGTCACACATCGAGCTTGCATTTTTATTTGTGAACAATTTCTGAAAAAATGTGTGACACAAAATTTTGTTAACAAAACTTATCAAGATTGATAGCAACTACTCATATGGATGCCTAGAGGTCATATCAAGCATTCAAACTACTTAGAACTCTAAGGATTCAACATGCAAGCTCATCTACAGCAGCACCAAGAGTAGCTAATTATTTTGAAAATAACCACTAAATCAAAAACTATTTGGAGCAATGGGGGAGTCACATACCAAGAAGCAATCCCCCCCAAACAATTTCAGAAATGGAGCTTCGAGCAAAGAGATCAAAATCCACGGGTTTGTGTGCAAGAACACGTGAAAGAGAGCTATTGTGATTTTTTCTAGAGGTAGGAGATGACATGGGCTAAAGAAGTAAGTGAGGGGACCCACATGGGGAACATAATCCACCAGGACGTGCTTGGGGTTGCTGGCGCGCCCTTGTGTCTTGTGTGCACCAGGTGCACCCGCACCCTATGATGTTATTCGCACGAGAAATTCAGAAATATTCAGAAAAAAATCGTGTTAAATTTTCTGGACATTCTGAGAAGTTTTATTTTGGGTCATTTTTTATTGCATGGAAAAAAATCAGAAAACAGGATAAACATGGCATTTTATTTTATTTAACTAAGAAAAACAGAAAACAAAAGGTGGATACAAAAAGTTGTGTCTACTAAATTCATCAACTTCGTACCTCTCAAAAATGATCCATTAATAAGGTTGATCAAGTCATATTAACAACCACTTTCGATTAACATGAAACTGGAGAACTTTCGTAAAACACTAAGTTACCTCAACGGGGATATGCATATCCCTAACCATAAGTATATCATATTTCTTTTTGGCCATAGGTAGAGGTAGATGAAAACTTCCAGTAGTGAGTGTCGAAGAATTTTCAATAACACTTACACATTCACTTGGAATTGTTTCTTCGGAAAGTGCACCATATGCTCATTACCATTGATATAAAAAGTGTCTTTGCTTTTATTGCAATCAATAACAGCCCCTGTAGTATTCAAAAAGGGTCTAGCAAGGATAATCTAGATGTTGTCGTCCTTGGGCATTTCAAGAATAACAAAGTCTTTTAAGATAGTACCATTTGCAACAAAAACGGGCACATCCTCACAAATGCCGATAGGTATGGCAATTGATTTGTTAGCGATTTGCAAAGATATTTCAGTAGGTGTGATTTTATTCAAATCAAGTCTTTTATATAAAGAGGAAGGCATAACACCAACACCAGGTCCCAAATCACACAAAGCAGTTTTGACATAATTTCTTTTAATGGAGCAAGGTATAGTAAGTATTCTAGGATATCCAAGTTTTTTAGGTACTCCATCCTTAAAAGAAGAATTAGCAAGTATGGTGGAGATTTCAGCTTCGTGTATCTTTCTTTTATTAGTGATGATGTCTTTCATGTATTTTGCATAAGGGGCCATCTTTAAGATATCAGTTAAGCGAGTACACAAAAAGATTGGCCTAATCATTTCAGCAAAGCGATCAAATTCTTCTTCATCCTTTTTTAGATGGTTTAGGTGGAAAAGGCATGGAATTCGAACCAATGGCTCTCTTCCTTTACCATGTTTTCTATCCACAAAGTCTTTTTTTATCATATCATTTATTTCTAGGTTGTGGGTGATTAAGATCAACAACAGGTTCTATTTCTTCATCATTATTTGATTCTCTATCATTGTATGGTTGGGCATCTTCATGAACATCACTATCATTTCCATTATCACTAGGTGAATGTTCATTAAGAGATTGAGTTTCAGCATCAGAAATAGAGACATCGTTATTATTAGGAGGTTTTTCTATCTCAGGTTCACTAGAGGCATGCAAAGTCCTATCATTTTTCTTCTTCTTTTTTCTTTTTAGAAGGACTAGGTGCATCAACACTATTTATTTGAGAGTCACGTTCAATTCTCTTAAGATGTCCCTCGGGATAAAGTGGTTCCTGAGTAATTCTACCTCCTCTAGTCACTACTCTAATAGCATTATCATTCATATTATTATTCATTTCATTAAGCAATTCTCTTTGAGATTTTGCAACTTGTTCTAACTGGGTTTGAACCATAGAGGCATGTTTTCCTACACCTCTAAAACCATTATTGATTCTAAATAACAAGTCACTCAAGAGAGCAATCATATCAGAATTATATTCAATTGTTTTAGAACATTTGCATTGAAGTGATCTTGCTTCCTAATGTAGTTGTCAAACTCATATAAGCATTGACTACGATGTTTATTGTAAGGGATGTCACCTTCATCAAACTTTAATAAATAATTTACCTTTACCACCTATGAAGGTGGTGGTTTTTCAAGGCCATGTATTTCTTGAATAGGTGGTAAATTCTTAACATCCACAACATTAATAGCTTTTTCCTTCATATATTTCTTTGCCTCCTCCATATCTCCAGAACTGACAAATAAGATACCCCTCTTCTTCAGAGTGGGTTTAGGTGGTGGTTCAGGGAGAGTCCAATCATCATAATTCATCAATATATTATTCAAAAGTTCCTCAGCTTGTTCAACAGTTCGTTCTCTGAAAGCACAACCATCACAACTATCTAGGAAGTCCCTAGAAGCATCAGTTAGTCCATTATAGAAGATATCAAGTATTTCATTTTTCTTAAGAGGGTGATCAGGCAAAGCATTATGCAATTGGAGTAGCCTCCCCAAGCTTGTGGGAGACTCTCTTCTTAAATTTGCACAAAGTTGAATATTTCCTGTAAGGTCGCTTGTTTCTAATGAACAAAAAATTAATTTTTAGAGAAGTAGTAAATCATATCCTCGGGACTACATAAACAACCAGGAGCAAGAGTATTGTACAATATCTTAGCATCATGATACGTCTCCATCGTATCTATAATTTTTGAATGTTTCATGCCAATATTATATTAATTTCACATACTTTTGGCAACAATTTATATGATTTACTGGACTAACTTATTGATCTAGTGCCTAGTGCCAGATCCTGTTTTTTGTGTGTGTTTTCGCATAAATTCCATTTCAAACAAAGTTTGAACACGATAAAAATTGACGGAGATTATTTTTGGAATATTTATGAATTTTGAGAAGTGGAATCAACAAAAACAGAGGCCCACAACAAGCACAAGGCACCAGGGCACGGGCTAGGGCCCAAGCGTGCCCTGGTGGGTGGTTCTCACCTCGTATGTTGGTTGGAGCTCTCCTTCGGCCGCAAGAAAGCTAAATTTTGGATAAAATCCCCTCCAAAATTTAGACAGATCGGAGTTATGGATCTTTGGGAAGATAAGAAACGGTTTTCGTCCAGAAAATAGGAACACGAAACAGAGGAGAAGAGAGAGGGAGATCCAATCTCGGAGGGGCTCCGGACCCTCCACCGCCATGGAGGCGATGGACCAGAGGGGAAGCTCTCGTCCCATCTAGGGGGAGGCCAAGGAAGAAGAAGAAGGAGGGGGCTCTCTCCCCCTCTCCCCGGTGGTGCCGAAATTTCTTCGGGGCAATCATCGTGACGACGATCTACATCAACAATCTTACCGCCATCAACACCAACTCTCTCCCCCTCTATGCAGCGGTGTAGCACATCTCTTCCCTACTGTAATATCTAGTTAAACATGGTGCTCAACTCCATATATTATTTCCCAATGATAATTCGCTATACTATGATGTTTGAGTAGATCCCTTTTATACTATGGGTTAATTGTGGATGTGAGTCGTATGTTGATATGGTGTTGTCCTATGGTGACATCCATGCCACGCAAGCGTGAGGGATCCTGGCTGTAGGGTGTTGCAACACATTCATGAACTGCCTATGGTGGGTTGCTTGAGTGACAGAAGCATAAACTCCATTAGGTGGGTTGTTGCGTATGGGAGTAAAGAGGACTTGATACTTAATGCTATGTTTGGGTTTTACATTAATGAACTTTGGTAGTTGCGCATGCTTGCTAGGGTTCCAACCATAAGTGCATATGATCCATGTACGGAAAGTGTGTTAGTGTATGCCTCTCCCTCATTGCATATAACAAGTATCTATCATATTATATTCAATTGCCTAGGGATAATCTTTCTCTTACGTTACACAAAAAGCTTGCTACAAAACTATTTACTTTTATTGTTCTTTTATTAAAACAACACCTAAGTTTTATTTCCAAATTCTTTATTATCTTGCAAAGTACTTCTAGGTAAAACAAACGTTAAGTGTGCATAGTGTTGTATCGGTGGTGGATAGAACTTGAGGGAATATTTTTCTACCTTTATCTCCTCGTTGGGATTCGACACTCTTACTTATCGAAAAAGGCTACAAACAATCCCCTACACTTGTGGGTTATTAAGACCTTTTTCTGGCGTCATTTCCGGGGAGCAATAGTGTGTGGTGAATATTTTCGTATGTTCTTATTTTCTTTATCACTAAGTAATTTTTATTTTCTGCTATTAGTTGTTTTATATCTTTAGTTATGGATATGGAACACGAAACACCAAAAAAATTAGTTGTACTTGGTACTCATGGAGATGGAGAACATCCTAAAATCCTCGATGCTAGTTATGTGCAAGTATTAAATACTATTTTGTTAATCCTAAGAAAACCCCATTCAACTTGATAATGGGAGTAATGTTGGATCAATATGAATACTTTAGGTATTATCGCTTGACTCAAAACGGGAAATTATTATGGGATCAAATTCATATGTTGCATTGGTATGCTCGGGAGTTATGTTTGAGATATGATATTACTTGTTGCTCTAGGATGAACGCTCCACACCTTCCCTTTTCATGCGAATTTAATGATAACGAAACCTTAACTTCTTATGCTAATGGTATATATGATTACTATGATGTGGAACGAATAGAAGATTTTTTTGCTTATAAGGGTGCTTATGAAATTGCTTCTTTGATGGAAAAGTATGATGATGTTTCTTACAAATATGAGAATTATGCCATACTTCAATATTTCTATGATAATTATGAATATAATTCTGATATTATTGAATTTATTGAGGGAATGTACGTTGCCTTTGAAGAGACTAATATTTTGCAAGGACCTATGGAAGAAGAAGTTGTTGAAATTGTGACCTCATTAGATGAAAAAGATGAGGAGGAGAGCGAAGAATAAAAGGAGGAAGAGCGGATTAGGTACCCGAGCCCACCTTCTAATGAGAGTAACTATTCAACTCACACATTGTTTAATTAGCCTTCGCACATGCCGAATGATGAATGTTATGATGCTTGCTATGATCCCGTGGATTTATTTGAAATATCCCTTTTTGATGAACTTGATGCTTGCTATGCTTGTGGCCATGATGCCAATATGAATTATCCTTATGGAGATGAACTTGCTATAGTTCCTTATGTTAAGCATTAAATTGTTGCTATTTCACCCACACATGATAGTCCTATTATCTTTTTGAATTCTCCCAACTACACTATATCGGAGAAGTTTGCACTTATTAAGGATTGTATTGATGGATCGCATTTTCCTATTGCACATGATGATTTTGATGAATATAATATGAATGTGATTGCTGCTCCTACTTGCAATTATTTTGAGAGAGGAACTACATTTTCACCTCTCGTGAGAACCTAGAATTTTACTTCCAGACTCTCCTATGTATATTTGACAACTCCAGGATCATTGTTAACAACATAGTGAAATGGTATCATTGCACAATTTAAAGTATTACAAGTTTAGTAAAGCTTTCCACAAGTCATACATAGAGAAATGTCTCATGACATTTATTACAATCAAAAAATAGTGGAAAGTACAATGCATAGCGACTCCATCTCACCCATAGGAAATCGATGTAGTCCACGTGTCCTCACTCCTACTGATCGCCATAGTACTCGTAGTCATCACCTTCGTCTCCGAGGAATCTCTATTGTTCAACAAAATTATTGCCATGAGTACATTAGGTACTCAACATGCCTCCTTCGACGAAGGTCCTAATAGCTACATGTGGATCCAAAGGAAGGCTATATGGCTCATTTGCATAAAAGCTAATTTTGTTTGAAAAACAATAGTTTTTGATGAAAACATGTTTATATCTAGAATAACTTTCATAAAACTAAGGATCCTTGATCAACTCACACTCATGATATATTCCAAGAATAGGGGCAAAGAGGGAATAAGCAAGACATGTCCTATATGTCAAGAAAGATTCATGTGTCGTCCATGACGTTGGACATGACTATTCAAATAGTTTTACACTCTGCAGAGGTTGTACACTTTACCAACACGACACAATCCCGCCTTGATGCAACCGGTGGCCGCTAGCACCATTTCATATACCGTCAGGGAGATTGTGACGAGGTCTTTGGACTAGATCCTCCAAAGATTTGACATGCCCACCGGGTTTGGCGCACGGGCATGGATGGGGATGACTTGATTCATCAGAATCGAGCACCGGTTTCCATGTAACACCTTATATTTGGGAAGTGCTCGAGAGAGACCTATGACGGGAGAGGTCAGGGGCTGCTGTAGAATGGAAGAAGAGTTTAGGGGAGCACCTCTATATGTCTTAGAAATTGGAAACGATTGAGAGTTTAAAGGAAGGGCAGCAATCAAGGTGCATGTACATCTCCGTGCATGGAGGAAGGAGAAGAAGCGCTCTAGGAAGTGCAAGATGCACCAAGTGGAGAGGGAATTAAAGGAGGAAGCAACGATGACTGTTGCCGTTCATCTCTGCGTTACTCCTTTGTAGGATTATATTGAGTTCCAGAGGAAGAAGAAGCATTCAGCCATCGCTTGATGTAAATGGGCTAAGGCACAGATGAGAAATAAAAATAAAGATGAGACATAAAGAAAAAACATATTAGGCTAGGCCCACTCAATAGATTGAATAAATAAATAGTGGCTGAACCTAAGCAATAGAAAGAGAAGATACTCGCTTAGTACTTTTGGTCCAGATTTTTATAGGTGGTAAAGAAACATATTTTCTCTTAGGAGAATATGAAAAAGAAGAAAAGCTTGAACATATATCAAATGAATTGAGAAATCCAAAATAATTTAGAATCAAAATCTTAAATCTGTCAAAATATTAAATATGTCGAAGACGAAAAAGAAACAATGTTAAAACAAAAGAACAAAACTAAAATTTAATTTTGGTTGTCATTAGTCCAAATTAAATCCTCCAAAATTACAAGAACTCAATTTAAAATTTTGTTAGTAATAAAACAAATCCAAATTTTCTGACCCTACTTTTCGGAAAAAATATTCCTAAACATTCCAAACATCAGGTTGTTACACCTCTCTATGTTTCCAATATAATAAAATTGCAAGAAACTACTTATGCTATGTATTGGCCTTTAATTAATGTGAATGAATTGTTCTTTTATGATATGCCAATGCATAGTACGAGAGTTAGGCTTCATTTTTATATGCTACATATTAGTTTGCGCTCACTAATAAATTACAAATCATTGTTAATTAAAATTGGCTTTGATATACCTTGGGATCCGGGTGGATCCATTACTTGAGCACTTTATGCCTAGCTTAACAGCTTTAAAGAAAGTGATGCCAGGGAGACAACCCGGAAGTTTAGAGAGTCATTTTATTCTGTTGTGTGCTTTTATAAAGCATTATATTGTGCCAATATTTACCTTTAGGATGATTAGATTGCTTGTTTGTATGTGTGGTGTAAAAATAGAAACTTTGGCTGTAGTGTGTGAATTTTTATTTTTACTGGAACGTTAAAAGTTTCTGAAATTTTTACACAGTATTTCTATACAAAATTTTTAATTCGTCCTAATTTTTCAGAATTTTTGGAGTTAAATAAGTATGGTCAAAGTTCAGATTACTCTAGACTATCCTGTTTAAGACAAATTCTGTTTTTGATGCATTGTTTTGCTTGTTCTGATGAAACTATCGATTTTATTGGTGGTGTAAGCCATAGAAAAGTTATAATACAGTAGGGATAATGCAAATATAAAATATGAATTGGTTTTCAAGAGTACTTAAAGTATTATTTTTATTTATTATACTAACGGATCTTACCAGTCGTGTGTTAAGTTTTGTGTGAATGAAGTGTTCGAAGACCGAGGAGGTCTCGATATGAGGAGAAGGAGGAGAGGCAAGAGTTCAAGATTGGGGATTGCCAAGGAACCCCAAGTAAATAGCCAAGGAGACTCAAGTGTCTAAGCTTGGGGATGCCCCGGAAGGCATCCCATCTTTCTTCAACAAGTATATGTACGTTCTCGAATTTGTTTCATTCATGTGATATGTGCAAATCTTGGAGCGTCTTTTGCGTTTATTTTTCACTTTGCTTTTATGCACCATGCTGGTATGAGATAGTCGATGGTTGATTTATAGAATGATCATTGCACTCCACTTATATCTTTATAGTATGACTTTATAGAATGCTTCATGTGCTTCGCTTATATCATTTGAAGTTTGACTTGGTTGTTTCTCTTCACCAAGAAAAGCATTATTCATAGAGCATGGTCTTTTGTAGAAAGAATTAAACTCTCTTTCTTCACTTATATCTATTTAGAGAGTCAAAGGAATTGGTCATTGACATGGTTAGTCATAAAATCCTACATAAACTTAGGGATCACTAAATATGATATGTTTGATTCCTTGCAATAGTTTTGTGATACAGAGATGATAATATGTGGGAGATACTAGTGGATGATCGTGTTTAGTAAGATATTGGTGTTAAGGTTTGTGATACCCAAAGCATTTATGTATAGTCTCCCGTTATTCTAGGAAGTTGAAGCAGAATTTATCCTTGATTGTCTATCTTCGTGTGAAGGTCGGGGGCCCGCGATGGTTAACTCCTACAAACCTCCCCCCTAGGGGCATGCATAGTAATACTTTTCTTCGAGGGCTAATAAACTTTTGCAATAAGTATATGAGTTCTTTATGACTAATGTGAGTCCATGGATTATACGCACTCTTATCTTTCCGCAATATGCTAGCCTCTACGGTACCGCAGATTGTCCTTTATCACCTCGGGAGTTGGTGCAAACTTCGCCGGTGCATCCAAACCCCGTGATATGATATGCTCTATCATACATAAGCCTTATTGTATCTTCCTCAAAACAGCCACCATATCTACCTATTATGGTATTTCCATAGTTGTTCCGAGATATATTGCCATGCAACTTCCACCGCCTTTGTTTTGGTGACTTGAGCATTCATTGTCATATTGCTTTACATGACTATAAGATAGTTTGCATGATGTTTCCATGGCTTGATCTTTTGTTGATATGTTTTTTACGCTAGATCATTGCATTCATATAGAGTCATACTTTTTTCTACTATCGAGTTGTAATATTGAGTTGTAAGTAAATAGAAGTGTGATGATCATCATTATTCGTTATTAAAGTGTGTCCCAGTGAGGAAAGGATGATGGAAACTATGATTCCCCTAGAAGTCGGGATGAGGCTCCGGACAAAGAAAAAAATAGAAAAAGGAAAAAATGAAGAAAAAAATGATGAGAGACAAAGAGAGAAGGGGCATGCTAATTCCACACTTGTTCTTTAAAATACCACCATGTTTTTCATGTAGAGAGTCTCCTATGTTGTCATACTAGTGGGAATTTTCCATTATAGAGTTAGATGCACACCCACTTAGTTTTCATATTGAGCTTTCATAAATTTATAGCTCTTAGTGCATCTATTGCATGGAAATCCCTACTCCTCGCATTGATATCTATTGATGGGCATCTCCATAGCCCGTTGATACACTGAGTTGATGCGAGACTTTGTTCTCCACTTTTACCCATTGGAAACCTACCACCATATTCTATTCCAACCATAGTGTTATATCCATGGCCTGCACTGATGTATTGCGTGAGAGTTGAAAATGCTGATGCGTGTTAAAAAGTATGAACCAATTGCTTGGATGACACCGGGATAGTACATGATTTATAGTTTGTGTTAAGAAGACCGAGCATGACAAGGCTATATGATTTTGTAGGGATAGCGTTCTTTAGCCTTGATATTTTGAAAGACATGATTGTTTGTTGGGATGCCTAAGTATTAATGTCTTTATGTCAAAACTAGACTATTTCTTTAAATCGCTTGTATCTTAATATTCATGCCATGATTAGATATATGATCAAGATTATGTTAGGTAGCATTCGACACCCAAAATTATCTTTTTTATCATTTACCTACTCGAGGACGAGCAGAAATTAAGCTTGGGGATTCTTATACGTGTCCGTCGTATCTATAAATTTGTATTGTTTCCTGCCAATATTATACAACTTTCACATACTTTTCCCAACAATTTATATGATTTATTGGACTAACCTATTGATCCAGTGCCCAGTGGCAGTTCCAGTTTTTTGTTTATTTTTTATTTTGCAGAAATTCCATATCAAACGAAGTCCAAACACGATAACAATTTACGGATTTTTTTTGGAATACTTGTGAATTTTGAGAAGTGGGATCAATGCAAACGGAGTCCCACAACGAGCACAAGATACCAGGGCGCGGGCCAGGGCCCAGGCATACCCTGGTGGGTGGTGCTCACCTCGTATGTCGGTTGGAGCTCTACTTCGGCCGCAAGAAAGTTATTTTTTGATAAAAATCCCCTCAAAATTTCAGTCCGGTCGGAGCTATGGATCTCCGGGAATATAAGAAATGGTTTTTGGCCAGAAAACAGGAACACGAAACAGAAGAGAACATAGAGAGAGATCCAATCTCGGAGGTGCTCCTGCCCCTCCACTGCCATGGAGGCCATGGACTAGAGGGGGAACTCTCCTCCCATCTAGGGGGGCAAGGAAGAAGAATAAGAAGAAGGAGGGGAGCTCTCTCCCACTCTCCCCTGGTGGTGTTGGAACACCGCCAGGGCAATAATCGTGACGACAATCTACATCAACAATCTTGCCGCCGTCAACACCAACTCTCTCCCCCTCTATGCAGCGATATAACACCTCTCTTCTCTGCTGTAATCTCTACTTAAACATGGTTCTCAACTCCATATATTATTTCCCAATGATATTTGTCTATCCTATGATGTTTGTGTAGATCCCTTTTGTCCTATGGGTTAATTGTGGTATGATGTTATGGATGTGAGTCGTATGTTGATATGGTGCTGTCCTATGGTGCCCTCCATGTTGCGCAAGTGTGAGGGATCCCTGTTGTAGGGTGTTGCAATATGTTCATGATTTTCCTATGGTGGATTGCTTGAGTGACAGAAGCATAAACCCGAGTAGGTGGGTTGTTGCGTATGGGAGTAAAGAGGACTTGGTACTTAATGCAATGGTTGGGTTTTACCTTAATGACCTTTGGTAGTTGCGGATGCTTGCTAGGGTTCCAATCATAAGTGCATATGATCCAAGTACGAAAAGTGTGTTAGCGTATGCCTCTCCCTAATTGCATATAACAAGTATCTATCATATTATATTCAATTGCCTAGGGACAATCTTTCTCTTGCGTTACACAAAAATATTTCTACAAAACTATTTAATTTTATTGTTCTTTTATTAAACAACACCTAAGTTTTATTTCCAAGTTCTTTATTATCTTGCAAAGTACTTCTAGTTTTATTCCCACAAAGTAGTTTCATACTTGTTCTAGGTAAAGCAAACGTTAAGTGTGCGTAGAGTTGTATCGATGGTCGATAGAACTTGAGGGCATATTTGTTCTACCTTTATCTCCTCGTTGGGATTCGACACTCTTAATTATCGAAAAAGCTACAAACGATCCCCCACACTTGTGGGTTATCGCATCACCCTTTAATGAGAAAGAAAATAATTATTAGAATATAGTAGTAGTGAATCTTATCATCATGAGCAAAAAGGGTGGCTATGTCATTTAGCTTAGTGATATGTGGCACTACAATTTCAGTTTCATAGCCATGGAAAGGATCAGACTCAACCAAAGTAATTAACTTTGGGTCGACAGAGAATTCATAATCCTTATCAGTAACAAAGATTGCTGAAGTATAAAACTTAGGGTCATACTTGATTCTAGCATTCAAAGTCTTTTCTTTCAATTTGCATAGTAATTTCTTAAGAACATCCCGATCATTGCAAGCAAGAAAGTCTCTAGCTGTATCCTCATCCACAACATGACCTATTTTTCCCATGTTGCTTTCACCTATTTGAAATCTTGGTAAAAAGTTCAAATAAGAGAGGAGGAACATGACACTCCACACCAGAACCTAATTGGTGATTTATTTGAACGAAAATAACCAGGAGTTATTTTGAAAATATTTGCAAAAGGATTTAAAAACAATTAGGCCATTTCTGAAAATAATATTTTTTTCAAATTATTCAAATACCAGAATAAAAATGTTCATTTAATGGAATATTTCATTATGTTAATTTTTAAATATAAAACTACAATTTTTGGAACTATATTATTTGCATTAAAAGCTTTTGAATTCGTTGGATATTAAAAAATGGAAAGTTTTAAAGGCATTAAAGCCCGGTCGGTGCAATCGGCTATAACTCCCCCCCCGACTTTCCTAAATCCTGGCCGACTGACAGCTCTGCCCCGCGCTCCCTCTCACTGACAGTGGGACCCACCCGACCGCCGCAAATCTCGCACCGGTCGCCTCCCTCCTCCCGCACGCGCCGCCGTCGCCGGGGATTCCTTCGCCGGATCTCCTCCTCCTTTCCATCCTCGACCCCCTCTCCGGCCCTATAAGTAGCGCCTCTCCCCCCGCTCCATTTCCCACCGAGCCCCCTCTCTCCCTCGCCAGAACGCCGGAGCCACTCGCCAGAGTTACTCCGACCACCGGAGCTCCCCACCTCGCCTGACGTCGCATCGGTCGTCCCCGCGCCTCTGCGACGCCACCGTTCGACACCGGACCTTGACCGCCATCACCTGAGCTCCTCCACTGCCTCCCTCGACCACACGAACGCCTCTCCTGACTTCCTCCGACCACCGGCCGCCGCCATCCTCGCCGGAAATCTTCCTCCCCTCCGGTAAGTCATCGGACCTCCCCCCATCTGT
The DNA here is from genome assembly GCA_022496015.1 of Hordeum marinum. Lineage (NCBI taxonomy): Eukaryota > Viridiplantae > Streptophyta > Magnoliopsida > Poales > Poaceae > Hordeum > Hordeum marinum. Next base: position 47,866,466 of record CM039676.1, read on the forward strand.
TCGATCTAGATCTGACGATCCAGATTATAACAACATAAGCCGCGAACCGTTTTTTGCTTAGCTTCGGCCGACCACCCGTAACCACCCGCGCGCACACTAGTCTAGCCACTCGCAGGTCGCCACATCACCCTAGCCGACCATTAGTTAGTTTTTTCTTTTCGGTTTTGTTTTCCAGAAACAGAATGTATTCCAAATTTGTTTTGCTTATATCTTTTAAAATATTTAATGTTTTGAGTTGATTCTTGTTGCAATAGCTCACATTTTTCATGTAGTTTCACCCTGTTGTTTTAGATTTCAATTTTGACCTATAAAATTTGAACTGAATCAAATTTTCTCAAATCATTCAAATCTATATAACTAGAGGTTGAAAATAGATTTTGATATGAATGTTTTTGCTACTGCTTGGTATTAGTTAGGACTAGCAGATTCCTTAGTTTGATGATTTTTTAGAATGATTTTCATTAGTGTTCTAGCTATAAAAATATTCTGCCTATTAGTTACTATAGTTTAAATTAACTTAGTTTTAGTTAGTTTAAATTAGATTTAGTTTTAATTTGTTTAGTAGGTTCTGTGGCTTAAACATTTAGTGTTTTACTTACTGTTAATAAAAATATAAATTTGCTTAGTTTGTTTCTTTATTAATATAGGAATCATCAACTCTTTTTCTATTAGGTTTAATTTGATTAAAACAACTAGTTAGTAATAGTTTTTCTTTCAACAAAGTTTTATATAATTTAATTCTGTTTTCTAAGACAAGTTTATTTGTACATTCTTTTCTGTTAAGATAATGTTTTATTAATAACTAATAAATTTTGTTTTACTCTTTTGTTAGTAAAACTATAGTTGATTCATATAGTGTTTATCAAAACTTTTAAAAACTTTACTAAAGTTTTTCTTAACAAAACTTTAAAGGATATTATTCTGTTTATTAATAAAATATTTTATTGTTTTCTTGCTGTCAACTATTGTTTTGTTATTACAAATAGGTTTCATTATGTTAGTAGGGTTTTATCAATCATCTTCTAGAAAACAAAACTTTGTGTGTTTTCTTGCTTTTGATTATGCATTGTTTGTCTTGATTGTTTACTATTTCCTTGCTGATTTTGTGAGTTACATTATTTTGTTTTATGCTTATTGAGTGCTCTTGTTTGCTTCGTTAGATTATCCGGAGTGCGAGGCTTGTTACTTAGAGTCACTCACGTACGAAGATCATCAATCATGCAAGTCACTTTGATCTTCTTTACCCATGTTTTTATTGCATTAGTTCTTCCATCACCCCAATTGCATGCAAAGTAGGTTAGTTGGAAATTTGGTTACTTGATGTAGTATCATGTGGTAGGTACCCCAATCCCTTGACACATTGGCCCCGGGAAACATTGTTTTACATTTTGCTATGCTACTAGTAGACGGGGTTGGTTGTGTGATTCATGAGAGTTGTGAGATTAATTCAAGACCTACATAATGATCAAGACTTCAAGACTCCGAGTTTCCAACTTACCTCTGGGTGGATGATGGTTGAACAGCACCCTGGAGAAACTAGTGTATTTGCCTAGGTGTTGCTGGAGATGGCCAGTATTCACGCGGAAAGATCCACCCAGGCACAAAGAGATGGATGGACGCTTCAAGACCCACGGCTTACCTGCACAGCCACAAGTCATTATGGGCTCTAGCTTGGTTGGATATCGTGGTGACCCTGGATAGACGGTGCTACGAGATGTAGAAGAACGGTAGGAAAGGATGGGTACCGACAGAGTCACAGGGAAACCCTTTGGAAGACCATGTTTTGGTCATCCGTTTCTCGAACACCCTGAAGTGCGAGAAATCAAATGGAGGCGACCAAATCTTGTGGGGAACGTGTGCAAAACTCTGCAGAGTACTCAAACCTAATCGATTAGCCGTGTCCACGGTCATGGACGACTTGAGCCAAAGGAACTGAAACTTCCGGAAATTCTCAACACCATTAATATGATGATGTGGGTATTAATAACTTGGGTATGAGAATTGGTTGGTGGAACCATCTCATTAATCAACCAACTTAGTAATAATTTTGCTTACCCTCTCTTGATGTAGGGAAAATTGGCTTTACGCAAAAACTTGTTACCCCACCTGCCATATATGCATGTAGATTAGATGATTATCTTTTCACCCCTCTCTTGTGACTTTGTCGACATATTCCATATGCTGACCTGCACGGCCGCAACGTATCATGTTGCAGAGTACTTTTTGACCAGAAGTGAGGACACGTTCTACGCTCGGTGAGATGCCCTTGGAGTGAGATAGACTCATCTACCTTCGACGCTTCCGCAAGACTTAGTTATTCTCACGAGTTGGCCTTCATCCACTTTATTGTAATATTTATTGTAATAAAGGACTCGATATGAGATTTTGATTAATATAATGCTGTGTGATTTCCCTTTGATATATACATTGATGTACCGTGTGTGTACCAGCATGATCTTGGGATGGTACGGAAACACCGGAGATTCGACCTTTCAGGTCGGGTCACTACAGAAATGGTATCAGAGCACACGCTGACCGTAGGACGTAACCTCTAGGATTGGAAAGCCTGAGGATTGTTTCTCTTTGTCTTTAAAATTCTTATACTCTCATCTACTCGTTTCTGACTCCTCTCCGATTATTTCAAAATTTATAGATGGCCACCTTCATTCCAGTGTTGATCACGGAGTTTTGCCAGCCTGACGCAACGATGCCCTTTGGTAAGGAGCTGATGAGGATCGTCAAGGACGTAAGGATTGCTTTGCCGAGCATCACCGGTACACCTATCATGTCTTTTCCACAAGATGGACGCTAGAGGATCGAGGTGCACATCCCAGGGAAGACCTTTGGGAATCGGAAGGAACCCATCGACTTCAAGTTTGTGGCACCCAGCTGGATACTTGGGAGAGACATGGACATTCATCGTGCCCTTGGACGTATTCAGGAGGAATACAGAGGTGGAGCCATTTCACCAGGACTCAGCGTGGTTTGTCGCAGGGATGCCAATGGAAACATCATAACCCCTCCCACTGTAGACACCACTATTTCCTATATCCGGACCTTGGAGACTCACATCAGGACTCTGGAGCTTCGAGTTCGTGCTAATACGAAGCCAAACAAGAACCTGATGAACTGCGAGCTGGACCTTGAAGCTGACCTACGGGAATCCAACTATGAACATGAGCATGAAGTGAAGGACTTCCTAGAGAGGATCGGTGAGCAGAATACTCGCATCGCAACCCTGGAGGAGCAGCTGGACATGGGGGAAAATCTTCACCCCGAAGGAGACATGGCTCCCTTCATCAGCAACGATGATGACTATGAGGAGAGCACCATCAGAGGACCCACGACTATGCACTTCTAAGGAAAACTTTAGTCATGCCCTCCAATGTATCTTTTATTTTTTCGACGTTAAATCGTAGGCCGATGTTCGGTTTGATTGAGTCTTGTATTCCGATGTTTGAACTTGAGTTGAATTAATGAATGAGTGTTTGATGAGATATGATTGTGCATTGCATATGGGTAGTGAATTTTTCCTTTTAGGCCATTGTTCTATTCTAATTCTCACCCCTCTGAAAAAAAAGCAAGATGCCTCCACGACGCGAGTCCGACTTCACCTTCCCGCCGGAACTCACCCAACTTCTTCAGCAACAAAATGCACTGATGCAGCTATTGATCCAGAATTAGACCAACAACCAGAACAACAACCACCACCATCCACCCCAGGCTGACAATCTCACCCGTTTTCTGAGGTTGAACCCTCCAACTTTCTCCAGTAGCACTGAGCCCATTGTGGCAGATGACTGGTTCCGTAAGATGGAGAGAGAACTCGTCACCGCTGGATGTACTGATGTTGAGAAAGTGCGCTTTGCCGCACATCAACTGGATGGACCAGCAGCTTCATGGTGGGAGAATTAGACCACCACATATCCTATTGCTGATATAACTTGGGAGTAGTTCAAGCAAGCTTTCCGCACCGCACATGTTTCAGCTGGAGCTACGAGTTTGAAGAAGCGCGAGTTTCGCAACTTGCACCAGGGTAGTCGCTCCGTGGCCCAGTACGTGGACGATTTCAGCACATTGGCACGTTATGCACCAGGAGACGTGGCTGATGATGCGGCCAAGCAAGAGAAGTTTCTGGAAGGACTCAACGATGAGTTGAGCATGCAGCTGGTAGTGGCTACCTTCAACAACTACCAAGAGCTGGTGGACAAGGCCCTCATATTGGAAGGAAAGCAGCAGCAAATTGCGAACCGCAAGAGGAAGTATACTCAGGGGAAGTTTAACTCCAGAGCTCATCAGAAGCCCCACTACTCCCCGTACTCAGGGAATACCGGATCAGGGACCGGTAAGTTTGTAAGGCACACTCATGCCGTGCACAACCATGGAGGCCACAACCATGGAGGAAATGGGAATGCCCGTCCCAACCATGGCAACTTCAAGACTGACAATGGGAATGGGAACAACAACCAGCACCGTCACGCTCCTACTCAGAAGGATCTGAGCCACATCACCTGTTTCAAGTGTCAGAAGACAGGGCACTATGCTACTGAATGCCCCCAGAGAAAGCATGGAAATGGAAACGGCAACTCCACAGCCAAGAAGCCAAATCCGTTTCCTCGTGCCCAGGTGAATCACCTCGACGTGGAAGAAGTCTATGATCAACCCGAGACTGTGGTTGGTAAGTTTTTAGTGCATTCACTTCTAGTTACAGTACATTTTGATTCCGGTGCAACTCATTCATTCATATCAAGGGTAGTTGTGGATAAATATGGTTTGCCCACCAAAACCCTTAGTCAGCCCATTAAGGCCAGTTCCCCAGGAGGTATGATGATGGCAGGGATAGGATGCCATGCCTTGAAGCTCAATATAGGAAACCATGTTTTTCCCACCGACCTCATCGTCTTAGAATCCCAGGGATTGGATGTAATCCTAGGCATGGATTGGATGACCAAGTATGAAGGAAATCTTGATTGCCCTAGCAAGTCTTTTTCACTCACCACCCCGGAGAACAAGAGGATTAAGTATGTATCCTGACGCACACATATGAGTGCTCGGTTAAATTCTCTCACAGGAGTTGTTCAGGAGGAAGTACCTATGGTAAAAGACTTTCCGGATGTATTCCCGGAAGAATTACCACGCATGCCACCAGATAGGGAGATTGAGTTCCTAATAGAGCTACAACCAGGGACAGCCCCAATTTCCAAGAGACCCTATCGGATGCTCGCAAATGATTTAGTGGAAATCAAGAAGCAAATTAAGGAGTTATTGGACAAAGGGCATATTCGCCCAAGTTCTTCACCTTGGGGAGCCCCAGTTCTTTTGGTGGAGAAGAAGGATAAAACCTGGAGAATGGTAGTCGATTATTGTGACTTGAACGAGGTGACTATCAAGAACAAGTACCCTCTGCCGATGATTAATGACTTGTTTGATCAGCTAGTAGGCGCCAAAGTATTCTCCAAGATCGATCTTCGATCAGGGTATCACCAACTGAAGATTGGTGAACAGGATATACCCAAAACAGCTTTCACCACATGGTATGGCTTGTATGAGTATACTGTCATGTCCTTTGGTTTGACTAATGGTCCTGCCTACTTCATGAATTTGATGAACAAAGTGTTCATGGAATACCTGGACAAGTTTGTCGTGGTGTTCATCGATGACATATTGATATTCTCCAAGAACGAGGCAGAACACAAGGAACATTTGCGTTTACTTCTGGAGAAGCTTAGAGAACATCAGTTATATGCCAAGTTCAGCAAATGTGAATTTTGGCTAACGGAAGTCGGATTCCTTGGACAGATTATTTCCGGAGAAGGAATAGCCATAGACCCCGCTAAGGTTGAAGCCGTCACCGAGTGGAAGTCACCCACCTCAGTTAAGGAGATCCGCAGTTTCCTCGGACTTGCCGGATATTACCGAAGGTTCATTGAGAATTTCTCAAAGATTGCCAAGCCCATGACGGAGTTGTTGAAGAAAGAGTCTAAGTATATTTGGACTGAGGAATGTGAAGCCAGTTTCCAGGAGTTGAAGAAATGTTTGGTCACAGCCCCAGTGTTGATTTTGCCTAATATTCGGAAGGATTTCTAGGTTTATTGTGATGCTTCACATCTAGGACTTGGAGGAGTACTCATGCAAGATGGAAAGGTTGTAGCTTATGCATCCATACAACTACGACCTCATGAGTTGAATTATGCCACCCATGATTTGGAAGTAGCAGCCGTAGTGCATGCACTCAAGACCTGGAGAAATTTCCTTATCGGAAATAGTTGTGATGTTTACACCGACCATAAGAGCCTGAAATATATCTTCACGCAGAAGGAGTTGAACCTCAGATAGAGGAGATGGTTAGAGTTAATCAAGTACTATGACATGAGATTACACTACCATCCAAGTAAGGCTAATGTTGTAGCCGATGCCTTGAGTCGGAAAACTTATGTGAACACACTCATAGCGGGAGGATTACCCCAAGAGTTAGCCGATGATCTCAGAGAGCTCAGGCTAAAGATAGTTCCAAGCGGATATGTTGCCACACTGGAGATCCATTCCACCTTGACCAAAAGAATTCGAGAAGCCCAGAAGACGGACAAGGAGATAGCTGAGATTAAGCAAAGAATGAAAGCTGGTAAAGCTAAAGGTTTTTGTGAGGATGAGCAAGGAACTCTGTGGTTTGAGAACTGCATCTATGTGCCCAATGACCCAGAGCTCAGGAAGTTGATACTTCAGGAAGCCCATGATTCACCTTACTCGATACACCTAGGCAGCACCAAGATGTACCTGGATTTGAAGGAAAGTTATTGGTGGATAGGTATGAAGAAGGATATTGTGGAACATGTTGCAATATGTGATGTTTGTCAGCGAGTAAAGGTGGAACATCAGAAACCAGCAGGGTTACTCCAACCTTTGCCGATACCCAAGTGGAAATGGGAAAAGCTTGGTATGGACTTCATCACAGGACTACCCAGGACCCGTTCAGGTTATGATTCCATCTGGGTAGTGGTTCACCGCTTGACCAAGGTGTCTCATTTCATTCCGGTGAAGACCACCTATACCAGTGCTAAGTTAGCCAAGATATACATGACCAGGATCGTGTGTCTGCATGGATTTCCGAGGAGTATAGTGTCAGATAGAGGAACACAATTTACCTCAAAGTTTTGGCATCAGTTACATGAAACTTTGGGTTCGAGACTGGAGTTCAGAACAGCTTTTCATCCACAGATCGATGGACAGACTGAGAGAGTCAACCAGATTCTGGAAGACATGTTGAGAGCTTGTGCACTAGACTATGGGTCTAGTTGGGATGACAACTTACCTTACGCAGCATTCTCATACAACAACGGTTATCAGACCAGTCTGAAGATGGCCCCTTTCGAAGCTTTATACGGAAGGAGGTGCAGAACACCATTGACGTGGGATGGTGTTGGAGACCGAAAACTTTTTGGACCCGACCTTATCCGAGATTCTGAAGAGAAATTCAAGCTGATTCGTGACAGACTCAAGATAGCTCAATCTCGACAGAAGAGTTATGCCGATAGCAAACGCAAGGAAGTAACGTATGAAGTGGGAGACCGAGCATATCTTCGTGTGTCCCCACTTCGAGGAATCAAGAGGTTTGGTGTTAAAGGAAAATTAGCACCCAGATTCATAGGCCCCTACAAAATTCTTGAACGTAGAGGCGAAGTTGTATACAAGCTGGAATTGCTGGAAGGATTATCCGGAGTTCATGATGTTTTCCATCTTTCCCAGCTAAAGATATGCCATACTGAGATGGCTGATATTCCCTTGAGAGACACAGTGCCCCTAGAGGCCATACAAGTTGACAGTGATCTGACCTATGAGGAGAAGCCTGTCAGAATCCTCGAGACTGCCGACAGAGTTACCCGCAGCAGGATCATCATGTTTTGTAAGGTTTTGTGGAGTCACCACACCTAGGAAGAAGCCACCTGGGAACGCGAAGAAGATCTTCGTAGAGACCATCCGCACCTATTTTCTAGCCAACCCGAATCTCGAGGGCGAGATTCATCTTAAGGTGGGTAGGTTTGTAACATCCCAAAATTCCATTTTGGAATGTTATGAATATAGCTATGCATCTGTCATCATCATTGCTTGAATGTGTGGAATTGTTGAAATGCCTTTTTTAAAATTCTGAAAGCCCTTTCTATTTTTCCCATGTTGCTTTCACCTATTTGAAATCTTGGTAAAAAGTTCAAATAAGAGAGGAGGAACATGACACTCCACACCAGGACCTAATTGGTGATTTATTTGAACTAAAATAACCATGAGTTATTTTGAAAATATTTGCAAAAGGATTTAAAAACAATTAGGCCATTTCTAAAAATAATATTTTTTTCAAAGTATTCAAATACTAGAATAAAATTTTTCATTTAATGCCATATTTTACTATGTTAATTTTTATATATATAAATCCTACTTTTGGAACTATATTATTTGCATTAAAAGCTTTTGAATTCGCTGGATATTAAAAAATGGAAAGTTTTAAAGGCATTAAAGCCCGGTCGGCCCAATCGGCTATAACTCCCCCCCCCGACTTTCCTAAATCCTGGCCGACCGACAGCTTTGCCCCGCGCTCCCTCTCATTAATAGCGGGACCCACCCGACCGCCGCAAATCTCGCACCGATCGCCTCCCTCCTCCCGCACGCGCCGCTGTCGCCGGGGATTCCTTCGCCGGATCTCCTCCTCCTTTCCATCCCCGACCCCCTCTTCGGCCCTATAAGTAGCGCCTCTCCTCGCGCTCCATCCCCCCCCCGAGCCCCCTCTCTCCACTCGCCAGAACGCCACAGCCACTCGCCGGAGTTACTCCGACCACCGGAGCTCCCCACCTCGCCTGACGTCGTCTCGGTCGTCCCCGCGCCTCTCCGATGCCACCGTTCGACGTCGGACCTTACCCGCCGTCCCCTGAGCTCCTCCATTGCCTCCCTCGACTTCCTCTGACCACCGGCCGCCGCAACCCTCGCCGGAAATCTTCCTCCCCTCCGGTAAGTCGTCGGACCTCCCCCCATCCGTTCGATCTGGATCTAACGATCCAGATTATAACAACATAAGCCGCGAACCGTTTTTTTCTTAGCTTCCGCCGACCAACCGTAACCACCTACGCGCACACTAGTCCAGCCACTCATAGGTCGCCACGTCACCCTAGCCGACCATTAGTTAGTTTTTTCTTTTCGGTTTTGTTTTTGAGAAACAGAATGCATTCCAAACTTGTTTTGCTTATATCTTTTAAACTATTTAATATTTTGAGTTGATTCTTTTTGCATTAGCTCACATTTTTCATGTAGTTTCACCCTGTAGTTTTAGATTTCAAATTTGACCTATAAAATTTGAATTGAATCAAATTTGCTCAAATCATTCAAATCTGAATAACTAGAGTTTGAAAATAGATTTTGATATGAATCTTTTTGCTACTGCTTGGTATTAGTTAGGAATAGAAGATTTATTAGTTTGATGATTTTTTAGAATGATTTTGACTAGTGTTCTAGCTATAAACAGATTCTGCCTATTACTTAGTATAGTTTAAATTAACTTAGTTTTAGTTAGTTTAAATTAGATTTAGTTTAAATTTGTTTAGTAGGTTCTGTTGCTTAAACATTTAGTGTTTTACTTACTGTTAATAAAAATATAAATTTGCTTAGTTTGTTTCTTTATTAATATAGGAATCATCAACTCTTTTTCTATTAGGTTTAATTTGATTAAAACAACTAGTTAGTAATAGTTTTTCTTTCAAAAAAGTTTTATATAATTTAATTCTGTTGTCTAAGAGAAGTTTATTTGTACATTATTTTCTATTAAGATAATGTTTTATTAATAAATAATAAATTTTGTTTTACTCTTTTGTTAGTAAAACTATAGTTGATTCATATAGTGTTTATTAAAACTTTTAAAAACTTTACTTAAGTTTTTCTTAACAAAACTTTAAAGAATTTTATTCTGTTTATTAATAAAATATTTTATTCTTTTCTTGCTGTCAACTATTGTTTTGTTATTACAAATAGGTTTCATTATGTTAGTAGTGTTTTATCAATCATCTTCTAGAAAACAAAACTTTGTGTGTTTTCTTGCTTGTGATTATGCATTGTTTGTCTTGATTGTTTACTATTTCCTTGCTGATTTTGTGAGTTACATTACTTTGTTGTATGCTTATTGAGTGCTCTTGTTTGCTTCGTTAGATTATCCGGAGTGCGAGGCTTGTTACTTAGAGTCACTCACATACGAAGATCATCAATCAGTCAAGTCACTTTGATCATCTTTACCCATGTTTTTAATGCATTAGTTCTTCCATCACCCCAATTGCATGAAAAGTAGGTTAGTTGGAAATTTGGTTACTTGATGTAGTATCATGTGGTAGGTACCCCAATCCCTTGACACTTTGGCCCCAGGAAACGTTGTTTTACATTTTGCTATGCTACTAGTAGACGGGGTTGGTTGTGTGATTCATGAGAGTTGTGAGATTAATTCAAGACCTACATAATGATCAAGACTTCAAGACTCCGAGTTTTCAACTTACCTCTGGTGGATGATGGTTGAACGACACCCTGGAGAAACCAGTGGATTTGCCTAGGTGTTGCTAGAGATGGCTAGTATTCACGCGGAAAGATCCACCCAGGCACAAAGGGATGGATGGATGCTTCAAGACCCAAGGCTTACCTGCACAGCCACAAGTCATTATGGGCTCTGGCTTGGTTGGATATCGTGGTGACCCTGGACAGGCAGTGCTACGAGATGTAGAAGAACGGTAGGAAAGGATGGGCACCGACAGAGTCGCAGGGAAACCCTTTGGAAGACCATGTTTTGGTCATCCGTTTCTCAAACACCCTGAAGTGCGAGAAATCAAACGAATGCGACCAAATCTTGTGGGGAACGTGTGCAAAACTCTGCAGAGTACTCAAACCTAATCGATTAGCCGTGTCCACGGTCATGGACGACTTGAGCCAAAGGAACTGAAACTTCCGGAAATTCTCAACACCATTAATATGATGATGTGGGTATTAATAACTTGGGTATGAGAATTGGTTGGTGGAACCATCTCATTAATCAACCAACTTAGTAATAATTTTGCTTAGCCCTCTCTTGATGTAGGAAAAATTGGCTTTACGCAAAAACTTGTTACCCCACCTGCCATATATGCATATAGATTAGATGATTATCTTTTCACCCCTCTCTTGTGACTTTGCCGGCATATTCCATATACTGACGTGCACGGCTGCAACGTATCATGTTGCAGAGTACTTTTCCGACCAGGAGTGAGGACACGTTCTACGCTCGGTGAGATGCCCTTGGAGTCAGATGGACTCATCTACCTTCGACGCTTCCGCAAGACTTAGTTATTCTCATGAGTTGGCCTTCAGCCACTTTATTGTAATGTTTATTTTCATAAAGGACTCGATATGAGATTTCGATTAATATAATGCTATGTGATTTCCCTTTGATATATACATTGATGTACCGTGTGTGTACCAGCATGATCTTGGGATGGTACGGAAACACCGGAGATTCGACCTTTCAGGTCGGGTCGCTACAGCTACAGTATCAATAATCTCATCAGTTTGAAAGTCTTCATTAGTTTCAGTAATCTCATCGGTTTCAATAATTTCATTCTCTTTAGCTCTATCAATTTGTTTATCAAGAAATCCCCTCCGTGGCACATTATTATCGGGCATGGTACTAGCACCATCATAAGCACCATTCATAGAGGAAGTAGCATCATCAATAACTTGCGACATATCAGGATTAATAGATGTGGTGGTGGTGCAAGTTTACTCATAAAAGAAGGTGAATCAAGTGCAGATTGTGATGGCAAATCCGTACCTCCCCTCGTCTTAGAGGGAACAATCTTGGTTCTTGTATCCTTCAGATTCTTCGTAGTGATAAATTGATATAAATCCCAAGTGACTTAGCAAATAGAGCTATGCTCCCCGGCAACGGCGCAAGAAAAAAGTCTTGATAACTCACAAGTATAGGGGATCGCAACAGTTTTCGAGGGTAGAGTACTCAACCCAAATTTATACATTCGACACAAGGGCAGGAAAAGAATATTTGAGAGTATTAGCAGTTGAGTTGTCAATTAAACCACACCTAGAGATTAAATATCTATAGCAAAGTGATCAGTGGCATAGTAATATTATAGTTTGATAGCAGTATTAATAGTCACAGTAGCAGTAATAGTTTTGTAGCAAGTGCAACAGTAACAACAAAAATAGTAACTTAGCAAGAACAACAAGTGGGAAACTCGTAGGCACTGGATCGGAGAATTCGTTGGATGATATTCATCATATAATAGTTATAACCTAGGGCGACACAGAACTAGATCCAGTTCATCAATGTAATGTAGGCATGTATTCCGTAAATAGTCATACGTGCTTATGGAAAAGAACTTGCATGGCATCTTTTGTCCTGCCCTCCCATGGCTGCGGGGTCCATAAGGAAACTGAGGAATATTAAGGCCTCCTTGTAAGAGAGAACTGAGACAAAGCATTGACACATAGTGAATACATGAACTCCTCAAACTACGGTCATCACCCCAGAGTTTATGGATCATAACACGTAATAGGTGCATATGACTAGGCAAGATCCGATCAAGAACATAGACATAATGGTGATAACATAAACGGTTCAAATCTGAAATCATGGCACTTGGGCCCTAGTGACAAGCATTAAGCATGACAAAGTCATAGCAACATAAATCTTAGAACATAGTGGATACTAGGGATCAAGCCCTAACAAAACTAACTCGATTACATGATGAATCTTATCCAACTCCCCATCAACCAGCAAGCCTACGAAGGGATTACTCACGGGGAACATCATGGAATTGGCGATGAAGGAAGGTTGAGGATGACAAAGACCAAAGATTCCCCTCTCCGGAGCCCAAACGGGCTCCAGATCTGGCCCCCCGATGAAGAACAGGAGGTGTCAACCGATCCGTCTTATGAAACGTGATAAAACTTTCTCCTCGATGTTTTCCTCCAAAAATAGGAATTTATAGTGCTGGAATTAGGGTCAATGGGGCCATGAGGTGGGCACAATCCACCAGGGCATGCCTAGGGGGGCTGGCACGCCCTGGTGGATCGTGCCCAACCAGGGCACCCCCTCCGTTGGTTTTTGCTCTAGTATTTTTTATTTATTCTGAAATAAATCTCGAAAAAGGTTCGTTCGATTCTGAGAACTTTTATTTCTACACAAAAACAGCACCATGGTAGTTCTGCTAAGAACAATGTTAGACTGGGTTAGTTTCATTCAAATCATGCAAATTAGAGTCCAAAACAAGTGCACAAGCATTAGGAAAAGTAGATACGATGGAGATGTATCACACATCCACACATATATCTAACTAGCATCAATCAACCTCCTATAGAACCACGAACATAACACACACTTCTACGATGCCATGGCCGGCGGGGCAGATGACACCTACTCCACGCTTCGACTAGGAGCAGGACACTACGGGGCCGCTCGGCGTCGAGCGGCCGTGGATGAAGCGGGTGCCATGGACGCCATGAGGCTCGTCATCGACCGTAGACGCGAGCACGAGCATGAAGCGGACATACAACTCCGGGGTCTTTATCCAATGGCACAACTTCTTCAACAAGTTCTGCATCTCGAGAGGTGATAACCCACAAGTATAGGGGATCGCAATAGTTTTCGAGGGTAGAGTATTCAACCCAAATTTATTGATTTGACACAAGGGGAGCCAAAGAATATTCTCGAGTATTAGCAGCTGAGTTGTCAATTCAACCACACCTGAAAGACTTAATATCTTCAGCAAAGTGTTCAGTAGCAAAGTAATATGGTAGTAATAGTAACGGTGGCAAAGTGATAGTAGCAGTTTGTAGTGTTTGTAACACTAGCAGCGGAAAAGTAACTGAGCAAATATCAATATATGAAAAGCTCGTAGGCAATGGATCAAGGATGGATAATTATGTCGGATTGCATTCATCATGCAACATTTATAACATAGGGTGACACGGGACTAGCTTCAATTCATAAATGTAATATAGGAATGTATTCCATATATAGTCATACGCGCTTATGGAAAAGAACTTGCATGACATCTTTTGTCCTACCCTCCTGTGGCAGAAGGGTCCTATTGGAAACTAAGGGATATTAAGGCCTCCTTTTAATAGAGAACCGGACCAAAGCATTAGCACTTAGTGAATACATGAACTCCTCAAACTACAGTAATCACCGGAAAGAATCCCAGTTATTGTCACCCTGGGGCATGCGGATCACAACTCATAATAGGTGTCTACAACTTGCAAGATAGGATCAAGAACACACATATATTCATTAAAACATAATAGGTTCAGATCTGAAATCATGGCACTCGGGCCCTAGTGACAAGCATTAAGCATAGCAAAGTCATAGCAACATCAATCTCAGAACATAGTGGATACTAGGGATCAAACCCTAACCAAACTAACTCGATTACATGATAAATCTCATCCAACCCATCACCGTCCAGCAAGCCTACGATGAGATTACTCACCAACGGTGGGGAGTATCATGGCATTGGTGATGAAGGATGGTTGGTGATGACGAAGGCGTCGATTTCCCCTCTCTGGAGCCCAAAACGGACTCCAGATCTGGTCTCCCAAGGAAGAACTGGCGATGGCGGCGGCTCCGTATCATGAAACACGATGAACTTTTATTTTTTATTTTTTCCTCGACAAATAGGGTTATGTGAAGCTGGAGAGGAGGTCGGAGAAGCCACGAGGGGCCCACAAGCCTGGTCCACGCGATCAGGGGGTGGTCGCGGCTTGCAGGCTTGTGGCCTGCTGGTGGCCTCCCTCTAGTCAATTCTTGTTCTAGTATTTTTTATTAATTCCAAAATATTCTCCGTATATTTTCACGATGATCTGACAACTTTTATTTCTGCACAAAAATAACACCAAGGCAATCCTGCTGAAAACAGCGTCAGTCCGGGTTAGTTCCATTCAAGTCATGCAAATTAGAGTCCAAAACACTGGCAAAAGAGATTGGAAACATAGATATGTTGGAGACATATCAACTCCCCCAAGCTTAAACCTTTGCTTGTCCTCAAGCAATTCAGTTGATAAAGTGAAAGTGATAAAGAAAAAAAAATACAAACTCTGTCTAATCTTGCCATTGTAAATATGTCTAACTTATGTTCAGATTTTCAGCCACGATTATGAACTAACCACATTCAAAATAACATTTAGGTCTCACATTTACTCATGCTAATGGCATAACCAACTAGCAAGCAATAATAACAAGTCTCGGATGACAACAATTTATCAAAACAATCATGATACAATATGACATAATGGTATCTCGCTAGCCCTTTCTGAGACCAAAAAACATAAATCCAGAGCACCTCTGGAGAACAAGGACTGACTAAACATTGTAATTCACGGTGAGAGAGGTCCATTCATGCTCACACTCAACATCAACTAATAGCAAGGCATACAAATGAGAATGGTGCTCTCTAACTGGTGCCTTTTATAAGAGGATGATGACTCAACAACAAAGTAAATAGATAAGCCCTTTGCGGAGGGAGGCATTGATTTGCAGAGGTGCCAGAGCTCAAGTTTTTAAAACAGAGATAGGTAATGATTTTGGAGCAGTATGCTTTCGTTGCTCACATAACGACCAAGAGG
Organism: Hordeum marinum; assembly: GCA_022496015.1. NCBI lineage: Eukaryota > Viridiplantae > Streptophyta > Magnoliopsida > Poales > Poaceae > Hordeum > Hordeum marinum. The sequence goes on from CM039676.1 coordinate 47,882,096, forward strand.
TTTTCAATATCTTCCATACTAGATACATTATAGGCAGTTCCCAAACAGAATGGTAAAGTTTTTACTCCCCCTCCACCAATCAATCACACTCCACGGTGGGTCGAATTCATGGGTACCGTCCATACAAACACATTCGTGGGGGGAGTTTTGTTTAATTATACTTTGCTTTTTATATCGAGCATGGAATTGGGCATCCCGATTACCAGCCACATTCTCGTGAATGATAGTGAATCAACACATATTGTGAGAATAACCCATCTAGCATGGAAGATACTCACAGCCCCCAGTCACCACATGAGCGATTTGGGCATACAAAACAAAAGGTTTATTTGAAGGTTTAAAGTTTAGCACATGCAAATTTACTTGGAACGACAGGTAAATACCGCATATAGGTAGATATGGTGGATTCATATGGAACAACTTTGGGTTTATTGAGATGGATGCACAAGCAGTATTCCCGCTTAGTACAAGTGAAGTCTAGCAAAAGACTGGGGAGCGACCAACTAGAGAGCAACACAGTCATCAACATGCCTTGAGATTAACCAACATTGAATGCAAGCATGAGTAGGATATAATTCACCATGAACATAAATGTCGTGAAGGCTATGTTGATTTGTTTCAACTACATGCGTGAACATGTGCGAAGTCAAGCCACTTGAATCATCCAGAGAAGGATACCATTCTATCATACTAGATCACAACCATTTTAATGCGCATGTTGGCACTCAAGACGAACCATCATCCACTCTTAGCTAATTAAGCATGGCATGAATAACTATAATCTCTAATTGTTATTGCAAACATGGTCAACTCATAATGTACTGAATTCGGAATGATAAGCTAATCATATTTAAAAAAACAAGATAGGTCGAGTTCATACCAGCTTTTCTCCATCTCAATCTTTTCATCAAATATAGTCATTATTGCCTTTCAGTTGCACGACCGAACGATGTGAATAATAATAAGAGTGCGCTTGCATTGGACTAAGCTAGAATCTACAAACAATAAACCAAAGGAGAAGACAAGGCAATATGGGATCTTTGTAAGTTAAACAATAGTGCAAATGGGAGCCACTCAACACGTCATCGTGGTATTCACCTTACGACCCAAAGAAAAGAAAGGAAAGTTATTTACACGGGAAAGCTCCCAACAAGCAAAAATAAGGACGAGAAATATTTTTGGGTTTTATTTTTAATGCTACAAATAAGCAACTAGGAAATAAAGCTAGAACTATTTTTTTGTATTTTTCTCAAAGTTAATTAAACACACGAGAAGAAAGCATAAATAAGAAAATAAACTACCATGGATAGTACAATGAAAAATTATGAACACCGACAACTGAAATAAGTGTGTGAACATGAATGTAATGTCGGTCAGAAATGCGTACTCCCCCAAGCTTAGGCTTTTGTCCTAAGTTGGTCTAGGGCCATGGCTGGCCTGGATAATATCCGAAGTCAAAGTTGGGGTTGTGCTGGGCTGCGCCGGCTACCGCCTGTACCACTGCAGCATGAAGGCGAGCGGTTTCTACATTCCGCTCATACTCGTTTGCCTCATCCCTGGTTATAAAATATTTCTATTTTTCCTGAAAATTAAAGAAGGCAGGAGCAGGAAGGCTAACATGGACAACACGTTGCCTGTAAAAAAATAGTCGGTAGTGGAGGGATTGTTCATTTCTTTCAAGAAACTGAAAGCGCACGAAAGCCTCATAATCAAGGAAAGCAGGGGGTAATTCAATGTCATTCCCTCTTATGGGTACCCCAAGATACTTAGCTACACGGGTGGCATAAATTCCACCAAAGAAATCTCCATCCTTAGCATTATGATGTAACCTCCTGGCAATAATAGCCCCCCAAGTTATATCGTCTATATGCTAGTACCGCACTCTTAAGGATCCTCAGATCAGGCGCACAAAGGTGGCTATGCTCAAGTTTACCATTGATACATCTACCAATGAAGAGAGCAAAATAATGTATAGCTGGAAAGTGAATGCTCCCCTAAGTAGCTCGTGTAATGATTCTAGTTTCTCCCACTATGATGCTAGCAAGGAATCATTATATTCATTTTTATTAGGATCGCTACAACTACCCCACTGTGGAATTTTTCATGCATCATTAAAATATTCTAGGTCCATGGTATACGTCTTATCATAAAGATCAAATAGAACAGAATGAGAATTACACTTAGATGAAAATTCAAACCTCCGCACGAAAGAGTCAGTGAGTTGATAATATTGCTTGCATCAATCTGAAATGAAATCCTCAAGGCCGACATTCCTTATGTATGCATAAAACTCTTCCTTAAATTCGGCGTTTTCCATGAGTTGATCCGACAGCCATTCACAAGGCTGTACTCGAGCTTCCCTGGGTACCTCAAATTTGGGCTCACGTAGCACGAGTCTTCGGGCTTTCTTGCTCGAGGAACCACCTTGGTACATTCTTCTCAACATCTTTTCTTTCTCTGAAAAATTTCCGAAATTTTTAGTGAGTGAAAATAAAGCTGCACAAAACTCAACAAAACTCATAGCAACTACTCCCTCAAGTGCCTAGAGACCATATAATGCATCAAAACTACTTGGGACCATAAAAATTTGACATGCAAGCTCAAGAACAAGGTCACCACAGCAGTAAAAATTTGCAATATATAAGGCACTAGAACAACAACTAATTGGACCATTGGAGGAGTCACATACCGGTGAGCAATCCCCTAAAACAGTTTTGCAAATGGAGCTTTGAGCAAGGAGAACGAAAATGGCAGCAAGATGAGCTAGAACGTGGGTTTGAGCAATTGTGCGATTTTTTTTCTGGAGGAAGATGAAGTGGATGGGTGCTGGAATAAGTGGAGAGGTCCACATGGGACCCACAAGCTTGCTAGGCATGGCCAGGGGGTGGCCGCGCCCTGTAGGCTTGTGGCCCACTGGTGCAGCCCCCTGATGCAGTGCCAAAAATTATTAAATAATCCAGAAGAAATCATACTAAATTTTCAGGGGATTCTGGGACCTTTTATTTTCAGGTCATTTTTCTATTGCACAGAAAACTTAGAAAACGGAAAAATAATAGTATTTTTACATAATTTCATCTAGGTTATAGAAAGTAAAAGTTAGGTGCAGGAAGTTGTGCTTTCTAAATTCATCCATCTCATGCTCCTCAAAAGGAATCCATCAATAAGTTTCATCAAGTCTTATTAATGAACTTCTTTTGAATGACATGAAACCGAAGAATTTTTGAATAACACTAGGTTACCTCAATGGGGATATGCATTTCCCCAACAATAAGTATATCATATTTCTTCTTGAAAGTAGGAAGAGGGAACTCAAAGTCTCCAATAATAATTGTTGATTTTTTTTCAATATAGTTGATACTATCAACTTGAAATTGTTTCTTTGGAAAGTGTACCGTATGCTCATTACCATTAATATGAAAAGTGGCATTGCCCTTGTTGCAATCAATAATAGCCAATGCAGTATTCAGGAAGTGTCTACAGAGGATGATCAACATACTGTCATCCTCGGGAATATCAAGAATAACAAAGTCCGTCAAGATAGTAGCATTTGCAACTACAACATGTACATCCTCACAAATACCGATAGGTAGAGCAGTTGATTTATCAGCCATTTGCAAAGAGATTTCAGTAGGTGTCAACTTATTCAAATCAAGTCTACGGTATAAAGAAAAAGGCATAACACTAACACCAGCTCCAGGATCACATAAAGCAGTTTTAACATAATTTCCTTTACTAGAGCATGGTATAGTAGGTACTCCAGGATCTCCTAGTTTCTTAGGTATTACACCTTTAAAAGTATAATTATCAACATGGTGGAAATCTCAGCTTCCGGTATCTTTCTTTTATTTGTCACAATATCTTTCATATACTTAGCATAAGGAGACATTTTCAAAATATCAGTCAAGCGCATACGTAAAAAAGACAGGTCTAAGCATTTTAGCAAAGCTCTCAAAATCCTCATCATCCTTTTTCTTGGATGGTTTAGGAGGAAAAGGCATGGGTTTTTGAACCCATGGTTCTCTTTCATTACCATGTTTCCTAGCAATGAACTCTCTTTTATCATATCTTTTATTCTTCGGTTGTGGGTTATCAAGATCATCAGCAGGTTCAATCTCCACATCATTATCATTACTAGGTTGAGCATCAACATGAACTTCATTATTAATGTTATCACTAAGCTCATGTTCATCATCCGATTGTGTCTCGGAATCAGAAATACAAATATCATTTGGATTCTCAGATGTATCTATAACAGGTTCACTAGCAGCATGCAAAGTACTATCATCATTCTTTTTCCTACTCTTATTGTAAGGAATAGGCGCATCGGTATTAACTCTCTGAGAATCTTGTTCAATTCTCCTAGGATGGCCCTTAGGATACAAAGGTTCCTGAGTCTTTCTACCACCTCTAGTCACAACTTTAACAGAATGATCATTGTCTTTACTATTCATCTCATTCAGCAAATCATTTTGATCCTTAAGTACTTGTTCTACTTGAGTGGTTACCATGGAAGCATGTTTACTAATAAGCTTAAAATCATTGACAGTTCTACTCAAATAATCACCCAATCGATCAAGCATATAAGCATTATGTTTCAATTGTCTACTAACATTGGCATTGAAATTTTCTTGCTTCATAATAAAATTGTCAAATTCATCCAAGCATTGGCTAGCATGCTTATTATAAGGGATATCTGTTTCATCAAATCTTCTGAGAGAATTTACCTCTACTACCTGTGTTGGGTTATCAAGACCATGTATTTCTTCAGTAGGTGGTAGATTCTTAACATCTTCAGCTTTAATACCATTTTCTTTCATAGATTTCTTTGCCTCTTGCATATCTTCAGGACTTAGGAATAGAATACCTCTTTTCTTTGGAGTTGGCTGTGGAGGTGGTTCGGGAATAGTCCAATCATTATGATTTCTCAATATGTTATTCAATAGTAATTCAGCTTGTTCAACACTTCATTCCCTGAAAACACAACCAGCACAACTATCTAGGTAGTCCCTAGAAGCATCGGTTAGTCCATTATAAAAGATATCAAGTATTTCATTTTCTTGAGAGGATGATCAGGCAAAGCATTAAATAATTGGAGAAGCCTCCCGCAAGCTTGTGGGAGACTCTCTTCTTTAATTTCCAAAAAGTTAAATATTTCCTGCAAGGCAGCTTTTTTCTTATGGGCAGGAAAATATTTTTCAGAGAAGTAATAAACCATGTCCTGGGGACTACGCATTCGAGCATTCAGAGATTTTTCCTTCCACTTGCGAAGCAATTTCTTAAGATCATCTCTATCCTTACAAGCAAGAAATTCCCTAGCTACCTCTCCTTCCATAACATATCCTTCAGGTATATTAGGCGATTCATATCTAGGAGAGCTAGGTGTAGTAGGTGAATCATAGTGTTCAGTTTCAATAATTTCATCAGATTCAGAAATATTATCAGTTTCAGCATTAGCTCTAGCAATTTGTTCATCAAGAAATTCACCCAATGGCATAATACCATCAAACAAAGTATTATCATAAGCATTATGCATAGCAGAAGTAGCATCATTAGTTACTTGCAACATATTAGAATTACTAGGAGGTGGTGGTGTCACAAACTTACTCATAACAGAAGGTGAATCAAGTGCAGAGCTAGATGGCAGTTCCTTACCTCCCCTCGTAGTACAGGGATAGATCTTGGTTTTTGGATCTTTCAGATTCTTCATAGTGATCAACAGATATATATCCCAAGTGACTTAGAGAATAAAGGTATGCTCCCCGGCAACGGCGCCAGAACAAGGTCTTGATAACCCACAAGTATAGGGGATCGCAAGAGTTTTCGAGGGTAGAGTATTCAACCCAAATTTATTGATTCGACACAAGGGGAGCCAAAGAATATTCTCGAGTATTAGCAGCTGAGTTATCAATTCAACCACACCTGAAAGACTTAATATCTTCAGCAAAGTGTTCAGTAGCAAAGTAATATGGTAGTAATAGTAACGGTGGCAAAGTGATAGTAGCAGTTTGTAGTGTTTGTAATAGTAGCAATGGAAAAGTAACTGAGCAAAGATGAATATGAAAAGCTCGTAGGCAATGGATCAAGGATGGATAATTATGTCGGATTGCATTCATCATGCAACATTTATAACATAGGGTGACACGGAACTAGCTTCAATTCATAAATGTAATATAGGAATGTATTCCATATATAGTCATACGCACTTATGGAAAAGAACTTGCATGACATCTTTTGTCCTACCCTCCCATGGCAGTGGGGTCCTATTGGAAACTAAGGCATATTAAGGCCTCCTTTTAATAGAGAACCGGACCAAAGCATTAGCACTTAGTGAATACATGAACTCCTCAAACTACGGTAATCACCGGAAAGAATCCCAGTTATTGTCACCCTGGGGATGCGGATCATAAATCGTAATAGGTGTCTACAACTTGCAAGATAGGATCAAGAACACACATATATTCATGAAAACATAATAGGTTCAGATCTGAAATCATGGCACTCAGGCCCTAGTGACAAGCATTAAGCATACCAAAGTCATAGCAACATCAATCTCAAAACATAGTGGATACTAGGGATCAAACCCCAACCAAACTAACCCATCACTGTCCATCAAGCCTACGATGAGATTACGCATGAATGGTGGGGAGCACCATGGCATTGGTGATGAAGGATGGATGGTGATGACAAAGGCGTTGATTTCCCCTCTCCGGAGTCCAAAACGGACTCCAGATCTGGTCTCCCGAGGAAGAACTGGTGCTAGGGATAGCTTCGTATCGTGAAACACAATGAACTCTTCTTTTTATTTTTTTCCTCGATAAATAGGGTTATATGGAGCTGGAGAGGAGGTCGGAGGAGCCACGAGGGTCCCACAAGCCTGCTCCACGCGACCAGGGAGTGGCCGCGGCTAGCAGGCTTGTGGCCTGCTGGTGGCCCCCCTCTAGTCAATTCTTGCGCCAGTATTTTTTATTAATTCTCAAAATATTCTTCATAAATTTTTAGGATGATCCAAGAACTTGTATTTGTCCACAAAAATAACACCAAGGCAATTCTACTGAAAACAGCGTCAGTCCGGGTTAGTTCCATTCAAATCATGCAATTTAGAGTCCAAAACAAGGGCAAAAGTGTTTGGAAAAGTAGATACATTGGAGACGTATCAAGAGGCAGCGTGATGGAGGTGTAGTTTGTGGCCATCTAAGCTAGCTTCCCGTGCATCTCTTTCCAAGAATCCATCCACAAGGCCGACTGCTAGCTAGCTTGCCGGATAGTACTAATCTAATTTTGATTTTTGTATTTCAAAGTATGATGTCTCTAGTCATCTAATCAATTCTTGATTCTTCTCATCCTTCACGATTCCCTAAGAGATCAAATTGAAATACAAATATCTCTTGTGAAGTCCTGAACTTTTTCTTGCAATACTTATTGATAAAAAAATTATGCATAACTAGTATATGAAGTAATTTCAAGTAGGATACTTGAGTATGTAATGTAAAACTCATTAAAAAGAGAAATAAAATTTTATGCGCTAAATTTCGGCTCATTTAGACATTTGAGTCGTTGAAAGACATATTGGGTCCGAACAATACATGAGCAGTAAATTTAATACAGACCCCAAATTTGTCTTTTTTGCCGAGGGATACTCGGATGTCGTAATGATCTGAAATTTATAGCGAACCTCACACAACGAATTCTCTACCATGCAAAAATTGGGATTTTTTGAATTTTTCTAGTATTTGTTTTGAATGTTTATGATTGAAGGTGGAGATGAGTCAGGGCAGTGAATAACTGCTCTATGTAAGGTTTACTTTTTTTGACCTTGTCAACCTTTTCTCTTGGTTTTTCAGGATGTGATAAAACAAGAAATCCGGGAAGGTTTGGGATTTGATGTCATCAATGAACAAAACACGAATGAAGCTTTATGACATAATTAGATGTGATTTCTAGTTGTATGTGTTGGTTGTCATGTGATGTGAGATAGTACGTTTGTACTTTTGTATGTTGTATGTCAAAGCTTGAAAACAAATCATATAGTGGATTTTGAATCTGCATTTTTGCGTTATGTTTGATTGTCAAAAGATGATCATAGCAAATTGATTATGTCTAGCTGATTTAAGGACTAATTAACACGTCGTTAAGATCACACATTGCACACAGTTTTTTGGATCCAATTGTGTGTGATGGCATTTACATCACATAGTTTTTTATTTTTAATCATGCGCAATGAATCACACATTACATACAATCTTTGTGAAATAACTGTGTGGTATGCTAATCGAAATTGCAAACAGTTTTTGTGTTGAACTGTGTTGGATGTAACCCCAATCACAAACAATTTTGGTAGCGTGTGTGATGGACCCCCTATTGCCCACACTAGCAAGGTGAGGTTTGAAAGTTTATCACTGAAAGGAGTTAAAACCGTTTGCTTACGACCTTCCTGCACCAGTGCTCCCGCAGGGCACTGGAACAGGGCTCCAGATGGGCACACGGCGGAACAGAGACTTGCGGCAGCAGAAAATGTGTTTTGGGGGATATCTAGGGTTTTTGGGATAATAGAGAATTTATAGGCGAGAGATCGGGTCAGGGGGCTGTGGGAGGTGGCCCCGAGCCATCAGGGCGTGGCCACCCCCCTCGGCGCGCCCTGTTGGCTTAGCACCACCCCGTGTGGCCTCTGGTCTCCCTCCAAAGCTTTCAGGTCTTACTTTTTCCCAAAAATATTATCAAAAAGTTTAGGGATATTTGGACTTCGTTTGGTATAGTATTCCTGAAAGGCACAAAACGAGCAGAAACAACAACTTGCATTGGGAAATGGGTTAATAGGTTAGTGCTCAAAAATAATATAAATCAACAAGTAAATGCCTAAAAAGTATCCTAGAATGATAATATAATAGCATGGAACAATCGAAAATTATAGATACGTTGGAGACGTATCGACATCCCCAACCTTAATTCATGCTCGTCCTCGGGTACGTAAATGATAAAATGAATTTTTGATGTGACATGCTACCCAATATGAAATCTCTTTTAGTTGTAATCATTAATAAATGATGAACTAATAAACATTAACATGGTAATATCCATAAAAATAAGTAACACAATCATTAACTTTGAAAATATATGATCCTTAAGGAATCTTTATTCCCCATTCATCTTATCATATTAGAATGGCAAGGCTCCATCTTCACCACATAAATACACATGTCAAACACCACTGTGTTAAGCCAAGAAATTGGATCATACTCCCTCCATAAAATTTTATAAGACGTTCTACATCACTAATTTAGTGATCTAAAACATCTTATAAAAGTGTATAGAGGTTGTGCTTCTTAACACGATTCACCTTTTTATACATCATTCAATACATGAGCATGAACCATGGACATAACATATAAGTGTAATAGACTATGGTGATAGATATCCAAGGAGTAAAAGTCGAGAAGAAAGTCTCGCATCAACTAGGAAGATCAACGGTCTATGGAGATGCACATCAATCAATATCAATGCGAGGAGTAGGGATTGCCATGCAACAGATGCAATAGAGCTATAAGTGTATGAAAGCTCAACTGAAGCTAAGTAGGTGTGCATCCAACTTGCTTTCTCATGAAGATCTCAGGCATTTCAGGAAGCCCATCATTGGAATATACAAGCCAAGTTCTATAATGTAAAAATCCTACTAGCATATGAAAATGACAAAACATGAGACTCTCTATATGAAAAACATGGTGCTTTCTGATACTTCTTGAGCTTGCGTTGGTTTTCCCTTGAAGAGGAAAGGGTGATGCAGCAAAGTAGATAAGTATTTCCCTCACTTGTTGAGAACCAAGGTATCAATCCAGTAGGAGGAACAAGCAAGTTACCAATGGATGCACCTACACAAACAATCAAACTCTTGCACCCAACGCTATAAAGGGGTTGTCAATCCCTTCTCGATTATTTGCAAGGATTAGATCCGATAGAGATAGATGTGAACGAGAATGGAAAGTAAAAGGTAAATAAAATTGCAGAAAAGTATTTTTGGAATTTTTGGTTTATAGATCTGAAAATATATTATGGAAAGTAGATCCGGGGGCCATAGGTTTCACTAGAGGCTTCTCTCATGATGGCAAGTATTACGGTGGCTGAATAAATTACCGTCGAGCAATTGATAGAAAAGAAAATAATTATGGAGATATCCAAGGCAATGATTATTTATATAGGCATCACGTCCGTGTCAAGTAGACCAAAATGATTCTACATCTACTACTATTACTCCACACATCGACCGACTCCTGCTTGCATCTAGAGTATTAAGTTCATGAAGAACACAGTAACACATTAGGTAAGATGACATGATGTAGAGGGATAAACTCAAGAAATATGATGAAAATCCCATCTTTTTAACCTTGATGGCAACAATACAATACGTGCCTCGCTACCCCTACTATGTCACTAGGTGAGGACACCGCAAGATTGAACCCAAAACTAAGCACTTCTCCCATTGCAAGAATTACCAATCTAGTTGGCCAAACCAAACCAAAACTCGAAGAGACTTGCAAAGATATGAAATCATCCATATAAGAATTCAGAAAAGACTCAAATAATATTCATAGATAATCTGAACATAAACCCACAATTCATAAGATCTCGACAAACACACCAGAAAAGAGTATTACATCGGCTAGATCTCCATGAAGATCATGAAGCACATGGTATTGAAGAGAAAAGAGAGAGAAGAAGCCATCTAGCTACTAGCTATGGACCCGAAGGTCTGCGGTGAAGTACTCATGCATCATCGAAGGGGCAATGTAGTTGATGTAGATGCCCTCCGTGATCGAATCTCCCTCTGGCAGATTATCGGAAAAGGCTCCAATATTGGATCTCATAGGAACCGAGGCTCCTAGCAGCGGAAAAGTGTTTTCGTGGCACTCTCTGGTATACAGGGAATATTTGTGAATTTATAGGCTGATAAATAGGGTTAGGGGAGCTGTCGTGGGCCCACAAGCCAGGGGGCACACCCTACCCCCTGGGCAGCCCCTATGGCTTGTGGCCACACGACAGCACTCCCAACTTCATCTCCGAGTTTTCTCGGTTGCTTCTGGTCCAAGAAAAATTATTCCGAAGATTTTATTCCGTTTGGACTCCGTTTAATATTCCTTATCTGCAATACTCAAAAACAAGGAAAAAACAGAAACTGGCACTAGGCTCTAGGTTAATACGTTAGTCCCAAAAACAATATAAAATAGCATACTAATGCATATAAAACATCCAAAATAGATAATATAATAGCATGGAATAATCAAAAATTGTAGATACGTTGGAGACGTATCACTTTCTCTAAGCACAAGTTTGGAAAAAGAGGTAATAACATTGTCCCTTCTCTCTTTATCTCTATTTTATTTTTTTACCTTTCTTTCTCTCTTTTTTCTCTTTTTTTCTTTTTTGTTCTTTCTCTTCTTTTCTTTTTCTCATTTTCTTTTTTTCTTTTTCGTCGGGAATCTCATCCCGACTTTTGGTGGATTCATTGTCTCCATCATCCTTTCCTCACTGAGACATCGCTCTAATAATGATAATCATCACACTTTTATTTACTTACAACTCGATATGAAAAACTACTAAACAAGATGACTCAATATGAATGCCTCTAGCAGCGTACCAGGATGTGCAATGATCTAGCGTAATATGTAAACAATGATGAATGATGGCTTTGCCACAAATAGTATGTCAGTTACATGATCATGGAAAGCAATATGACGATGAACACACAAGGCAATGTAACGTTGAAAGTTGCATGGCAATATATATTAGAATGGCTATGGGAATGCCATGATATGTAGGTATGGTGGCTCTTTTGAGGAATATATAAGGAGGCTTATGTGCAACACAGCATATCATGTCGCGTTGTTTGGATGCATAGGCGAAACCTGCACTGATCCTTGAGGTGAGAATGGGCAATGCACGATACCAAAGAGGCTAGCAAAATATGGAAAGGTGAGTGTGTGTACATCCATGGATTCACATTAGTAATAAAAAACACATAATCTTATTGCAAAGCTTTATTAGCTCTCTCGAAGCAAAGTACTACTCACATGCCCCTAGGGAGGGTGTTGGTAAGAGCTAACCATCGTGCGCCCCCGACCTGAAAAACCCTAGGATTTCAATGAGGGGTAAGAATGCTCACACATCATCACCATTCCATAACCAATATTTAGATGAATAAGAAATTAACACCCTTTGACTATCTATATTTCTACTAACCAACAACCTTGCACTCACGCCCTTTCATATTATCACATCAATATCATTAACCCACAATTTATCTTTTATATGCTACATGAAGGTTTTGATTATCCTTGAATACCTATTATTTTTGGACTAGACCTATAACCTATGCAAATTACCGTCACTATTTATTATACTCGCAAACAAATTTCATTGAACCATGAGAGTTCAATTAATTTTATAAAATCAATATGCCACCGCGCTCTAAAAGATATACCTGGAGTACTAGAGCAACTGCTTAGCTCAAAAGTTATAAGTGAAACACATAGAGTATTCTAACAAATTATGGTGAACATGTGTCTCTCTCAAGTAGGGGTGTCCATAAAACAATGATTGTGGAATACTAAAATAAAAGTAAACTATAACACATGACGCTCCAAGCAAAATACATATCATGTGATGAATGAAAATAAAGCTCCAAGTGACATACCGATGGACTAAGACGAAAGAGGGGATGCCTTCTAGGGCATACCCAAGCCTATATGCTTGAGTCTTCCTAGAATTTTATCTTATGGTGCCTTGTGCATCCCCAATATTAGGCTCTTGCCTCTTCTTATTCCTTCATCCATCGTGATCGCACCAAAAACTTAAAAACTTCGGCACACAAATCTCAAAAGAAAACTCGTGAGCTCCGTTAATATGATAGGTAAATCAAAAACTTTAAGTAATGTTATAATTTGACTCATATTTTATTATTGCATGGTACTTTATTCTCACTTCTCCATGGATTATACCCCCCAAAACAACCCATAGCATCATCAAAGCAAGTAAACTATGCAAGCAAAAAAAGAATATGTCTAAAACAGAACATTCTGTAATTATCTGCACAAACATCATACTTCTGTAACTCCAAAAATTATGAAAACTTAGGACAACCTGGGAGTTTGCATACCAATAATGTGTAAAACATCAAATGAAAAAGTCATTCCGGTAAAATCATAGAAATTTTGTAGTGGGCGCAAAAGTTTCGGCTTTCGCACTGTATCAATGCTACTTACCATACAAGTCGTCCCAAAGTCTTTACTTGGCACAAACACCAATTTATACATAAAACATAATCATTACAATTGTAATAATCATGTAATCGCACCCAGAAAGAAAGTAAAACCAAAACTAAAGATAACTATTGGGTTGCCTCCTATCGGGGATATTACCCCATGGTATAACCCGACCTAAAGTATCACCCGAGCAGGACTTGGTGACTCATTGGTGACTCGGCAGGAGGTATGACCCGACCCATCGTATAGAGGCTCATAGGTCACCTCTATTACCGGGTCATAGGACGACCTGGCCCAAGGTCTAGTGTGCAAGCCGGTGGAAGGCGGTTCACGAATGGGCCTGAAGGGTCGGCCTACATAGAAGGCCCAAGATGAGGAAGGATTCCCTCATAAAGGAAACAAGATCCGGATTAGGATTCAAGAGGGACTAGTCCTAATCCTACTCGCAGTAGGACTCTACATGTAAACCTACCCCTTCAACTTATATAAGGAGGCGCAAGGCACCCCAAGAGGGAAAGTTCAAGTCATTAGAGATAGATAGATTAGAAACCCTCGAGACTAGAGATGGCGATTATGCACCCTTGTAATCGAGATCATCCTCATCATCAATACACACAAAGCAGGACGTAGGCCTTTACCTCCATCAGAGGGGCCGAACCTGGGTAAACTCGCGTCTCTCAGTTTCGACTAAACCCTCTCAAGCCACCACATAGTTGCAATGGCCTCACAACTAAGTTTTCTCATAAGGACATCTTGTCGTGACAAAACCATGATAGTTGGCGCCCACCGTGAAGCGAAGCAGGCGGTGGTATTATGTTCTTGAAGGGATATTTTCAGGGATCGAGAAGTTCACGATTGGACGGATGAAGAAGAACTGGCATGAAACAAATGCCTGCGCCGGGAAGGATTCAAACCGAGGACCATCCATTCGCTGTGAAGATTCATTACGAGTGTGCTACAATTTCCTTCATGGAACAACCCTCGGCAGAGTCTACAATTCCATTGATTTATGATCACAGTAAAGAGTCACCGAACAATTCAGGAAGCCTGCCTTCAGACGGGTTAAATTAATTCTGCTGATGACCTTCAGAACGAGAGATATCAGATTTGAAGGAAACGAGAGAAATTAGGGTTATCATGTTCCACAACGCGCGCCTGGGCGATCCTTCCATTTCGACTGGAGATTGATTTCCATTACCGTGGCTGTGCTTCACGTCACCGTCAAATCCGAGAGATCATTGCCAAGACCGACATGTATCGGGTCGATGTTTTTTTGCCTTGAGCAGCTGCCATGTGCTTGTCGCCAAAAATAATCATATTCCAGTGGAGATCTACGGCATGATGGTGCAGCCATTGGCGTGGAATTTTCAGCTACTCCACGTCCACGTCCCAGACTTCTAAGCCGGCTCAACCATAGTTGTTGTTACCTTTTTCTGGACGTGAAGACTAATCAAGTCCAAAGAATTTAGTACACCTGCACTAGTACGTAACGAAGGTGTACTAATTTGCTTTTGGTCAATGGCCAGAGGCACATTTTGTTTGCTCGCAAAGATTCAGAACGGAAAGAAGAACAAAAAGGAATCAGTCTCCACCTGCCGCCGTTGCGCTTTCGCCGGATCTACTTCGCCTCGCCCGCCACGACATGGCTGGCTCTAGCTCGCCTCGTCCACCGCGACCGTGCCCTGCGCCTGCCTATCTGTCACGGCCTTGACTCATGGCCAGATGAAGCTCCTCCCTGCCTCGCCTCCTGCTCGGTCCCGTTGCACGCTGCTCGCCCTTGCTGCGCACCTCGAGCTGCC
Source organism: Hordeum marinum (assembly GCA_022496015.1). NCBI lineage: Eukaryota > Viridiplantae > Streptophyta > Magnoliopsida > Poales > Poaceae > Hordeum > Hordeum marinum. Next base: position 47,897,145 of record CM039676.1, read on the forward strand.
TCACTCCGTCCTCACCACGCCCGCTGCACCCCAGATCCTACTCCGTGCCGAGCCACCCCGGTCCCCGCCGTGCCCTCGCTGGCTCGCCTCCATGGCCACTCCGTCGCACCTATGCCGACTCGCTACTCTCGTGTGCCCCTTTGCGCCCTCGTCGGCTCGCCTCCACGGCCGCTTGGCCGCACTCCGGTGGCTTGGTGTTCCCGCGCGCCCGCGGTGCGCCCCGGTCGGCTCGTCCGCCGCCTTGCCTCACTTTGCCTTGGCTGCCACGCATGCCGCGTTGTGCTCAGACGGCTCGGTTGCCGTTGTTGCCCCGCTCGACCTCACTCGAGGATGCCCCACGTTGAGCCGCTTTAGCTTACCATCCGCGTGCGCCTCCGCCTCTATCGTGGGTCATCGCCTCCGAGTCGCCCTAGCTCCAAGGCTGGGGACTCGCCTCGCCTACTGTCGCTCCCGCTCCGCGGCTGGTTTGGATCCACCCCGAAGTTCTGTGGAAGAGAGGATGATGGCATTCACCACGGCCGCCCGGGAGAGAAGTACTAGTTTTAATTAGTACTCCAACTCATCACGTGGAGGCTACAGGATTATTATTTTCAATTGCTACACTTACCCAAAACTACCTGTTGCTACCATTTTATTTACTTTTTCCTCTAGGTAATTTCAATTCTACTATGAATTTTTCTACCGGCTACACTACTTGATGTACACAGATTTGGCAGAAGCAAAAAATGTATTCACAGACCGCACCGGGTTGCCCGATGGATAGGCGTGCCAAATGTCATCCTGGCGGACATTGCATATAGATCATCTCGCATCAGTGTCTTCCTATGATGATGTTCGAGCTGTGTTGCCCGATGGACAGAAGCATGTGCCGTTGTCCCTGCGATCTAGTCTACATCAACACACCGCGGCCATCTTGCGCATCCTGACCGGCTTACAGTGTCGCGGCCGTTTCTCGCGACCGCACCGGCTTACAATGTCGCGGCCCTCTCTCACGAACGGGCCTGGAGGGCCGGCTCACATAGAAGGCCCAAGATGAGGAAGGATTCCCTCATAAAGGAAACAAGACCTGTATTAGGATTCAAGAGGGACTAGTCCTAATCCTACTCCTCGAAGGAGTCTACATGTAAACCTATCCCTTCAACTTATATAAGGAGGGGCAAGGTGTTGGGTAACGTTGCATGGGAGAAAAAAATCCTATGCACACGCAAGATCTATCCATAGTGATGAGCATCTGTGAGAGGGAGAGTGGATCTACATACCCTTGTAAATCGCTAAGCGGGAAGCATTAAGAAACGCGGTTGGTGTAGTCGAACGTCTTCGCGATCCAAATCATCGAGTGTCCCATGATCTCATCACGATCCGTCCCATGATCCAATCAGGATCCGTCCCACGAACTCATCAGATCCATCTGGCGATCTCATCACGACTTGTCTCGCGATCTTGATCACGGTCCTTCCGATCTAGCGCCGAACGGACGACACCTCCGCGTCCAGCACACGTACAGCTCAATGACGATCTCCGCCTTCTTGATCCAACAAGAGGGATCAGAGAGGTAGAAGAGTTCTCCGGCAGCGCGACGGTGTTGCGGCGATGGTGGTGGAACTATTCCGGCAGGGCTTCGCCTAAGCTTTGTAGAAAACCGATCTAGAGGAGAAACTATGCACTAGAGGAGAGGGTAGAACGTGGCTGAAAATCTTATGCAAAAACCCTAAAACCTCTAGTATATATAGGAGGAGGGGAGGAGGAGGCTTGGCCCTCAAGGGTCAGCCCCTAGGCTTCGGCCGAAGTGGGAGGGAGGAGTCTTCCTCCTCCACTCCTAGTAGGATTAGGACTCCTTCCTTATTTCCCCACTTTTGCCTTTTTCCACCTTTTCTCTTTGGGCCTTTTCTTCACAGCCGCATAGACTTCCTGTGGGCCTTCCACCAGCCCACTAAGGGCTGGTAAACCTTCTCCCACAGCCCATGTAGCCTCTTGGGTCGAAATACCCCTCCCGACGGTCCCCCGGTACACTCCCGACACTCCCTCTACACTACCGATGAGCCTGAAACTTTTCCGGTGACCAAAATAGGACTTCCTATATATCAATCTTTACCTCCGACCATTCTGGAGCTCCTCGTGACGTCCAGGATCTCATCCAGGACTCAGAACAACCTTCGGTCACCACCATACACAATTCTATACTACCGAAACGTCACTGAACCTTAAGTGTGCAGACCCTGCGGGTTCGAGAACTATGTAGACATGACCGAGACACCTCTACGGTCAATAAAATTTAGCGGGACCTGGATACCCATATTGATTCCCACATATTCTACAAAGATCTTTATTGGTCGAACCTCTATGTACAGGATTCAGTTAATCCCATATGATGTTACCTTTGTTCTTCGGTATGTTACTTGCCTGAGATTCGATCGTCGGTATCTCCATACCTAGTTCAACCTCATTACCGGCAAGTATATTTACTCGTTCCGTAATACAAGATCCCATGGCTAACACTTATTCACATTGCTTGCAAGGCTTATTGTTATGTTGTATTACTGAGTGGGCCCTGAGATACCTCTCCGTCACACGGAGTAACAAATCCCAGTCTTGATCCATGCCAACCCAAAAGACACCCTCGGAGATACCTGTAGAACACCTTTATAGTCACCCAGTTACGTTGCGACATTTGATACACACAAGGTACTCCTCTGGTGTCAGTGGGTTGCATGATCTCATGGTCATAGGAACAGATACTTGACATGCAGAAAACAGTAGCAATAAACTGACACGATCATATGCTACGTTTTATAGTTTGGGCCTTGTCCATCACATCATTCTCCTAATGATGTGATCCCGTTATCAAATGACATCTCATGTCCATGGCCAGGAAACCTTTAGCCATCTTTGATCAACGAGCCAGTCTACTAGAGGCATACTAGGGACATGGTGTTGTCTATGTATCCACACATGTATCTGAGTTTCCGATCAATACAATTCTAGCATGGATAATAAAAGATTATCATGAACAAGGAAATATGATAATAACTAATTTATTATTGTCTCTAGGGCATATTTCCAACAGTCTCCCACTTGCACTAGAGTCAATAATCGAGATCACATCACCATGTGATTCGCATTGTTTTGAATCTAACACCTAATGAGTTCTGGGGCTCGATCATGCTTTGCATGTGAGAGAGGTCTTTTAGTCATCGGGTCTTTTATTCAGATCCGTGTGTACTTTGCAAATCTCTGTGTCAAACCGTAAACACTACTACTACACTCCACTTGGAGCTATTCCAAATGGCTGCTCCACTATACGTATACAGATTGCTACTAAGAGTCATCCGGATTGGTGTTAAAGCTTGCATCGACGTAACTCTTTACGACGAACTCTTCATCACCTCCATAATTGAGAAACATTTCCTTAGTCTTTTAGTTACTAAGGATAATCTTGACCGTTGTCTAGTGATCCACTCCTGGATCACTCATGTACCCCTTGACGGACTCATGGCAAGGCACACACACGTGCGGTACACATCATGGCATACTATACAAAGCCTCTGACTAGGGGACGACGTTCGTCCTTTCTCTTTCTTCTACCGTTGTCGAGCTTTGAGTCTCACTCAACTTCACACCTTTACAAGGCAGGCGAGAACACTTCTCTCTCACTGATCCATTTTGAATTCTTTCAAAATCTTGTCAAGGTATGTACTCATTGAAAGTTTCATCAAGCATCTTGATCTATCTCTATAGATCTTGATGCTCAACAATTAGGCAGCTTTATCCAGGTCTTCCTTTGAAAAACTCCTTTCAAACAACCCTTTATGCTTTCTAGAAATTCTACATCATTTCCGATCAACAATATGTCAACCACATATGCTTATCAGAAACTCTATAGTGCGCCCACTCACTTTATTGTAAATACAAGTTTCTCATAAAGTTTGTATAGACTCAAAAACTTTGATCACCTTATCAAAGTGTATATTCCAACTCCGAGATGCTTGCTTCAGTTCACAGAAGGATCACTGAGGCTTGCTCACCTTTTAGCATCCTTAGGACAAACAAAACCTTCTGGTTGTATCACATACAACCTTTCCTCAAGTAAACCTTTAAGGAAACGATGTTTTGACATCCATCTGCCAGATTTCATAATTGAAAAATGCAGCAACTGCCAACATAATTCCAACAGACTTTAGCATCACTACGAGTGTGAAAGTCTCATCGTAGTCAACTCCTTGAACTTGCCGAAAACTTCTTTGCGATAAGTCGAGCTTTATAAATGGTGACATTCACCATCAGCGTCTATGTTCATTTTAAAGATCTATTTGTACTCAATGACCTTCCGTCCAATGAGCAAGTCCACCAAAGTCTATACTTGGTTTTCATACATGGATACTTTCTCGGATTTCATGGCCTCTAACCATTTGTCGGATTCCGGGCCCATCATCGCTTCTCCATAGCTCGTAGGTTCATCGTTGTCCAACAACATGACCTCTAAGACAGGGTTGTCATACCACTCAGGAGCAGTACACGTCCTTGTCGACCTACGAGGTTCAATGGTAACTTGATCCGAAGCTTCATGATCATCATCATTAACTTCCTCTTGAACTAACGTATGCTTCAGAGAAACATCTTCCTGCACTGCGCTACTCTCTCATTGAAACAAAGGTTCAATAACCTCATCAAGTTCGATCTTCCTCCCACTCAATTCTTTCGAGAGAAACTTTTTCTCAAGAAAGGACCCAGTTTTAGCAACAAATATTTTATGCTTGGATCTGAGATAGAAAGTCCACCCAATTGTTCTTAGGGTATTCTATGAATATTCATTTGTCCACTTTGGGTTCGAGATCATTAGGTGAAAACATTTTCCACACAAGCGTCGCAGCCCCAAACATTAAGAAATGATAGCTTAAGTTTCTATCAAACCATAATTCACACAGTGTCATCTCAATGGATTTAGATGATGCCCTATTAAAAGTTAATGTAGTTGTCTCTAATGCATAACCCCAAAGTTATAGTAACAAAACGATAAGAGACATAATAGCACGCACCATATCCAATAGAGCACGACTATGATGTTCGGTCACACCATCATACTATGGTGTTCCAGGTGGCGTGAGTTGTGAAACAACTTTCACATTGTCTAAAGTTGTATGCCAAACTCGTAACTCAGATATTCACCTCCACGATCATATCCTGGACATTTTTATCTTCTTGTCATGATGATCTTAAACTTCACTCTGAATTTGCTTGAACCTTTTCAAACGATTCAGACTTGTGTCTCATTAAGTAAATATACACTATATCTACTCAAATCATCAGTGAAGGTAAGAAAATAACGATATCCACCACATGCTACAACACTCATTGGATTGCATACATCAACATGTATCATTTCCAATAAATCACTTGCCCACTCCATCAATCCAGAAAATGGGGTCCTTTGGTCATCTTGCCCAAGAGGCATGGTTCGCATGTCTCAACTGATTCGAAATCGAATGAGTCCAAAGATCCATCATCATGGAGTTTCTTCATGCGCTTTATACCAATATGACATTTAGCTGCAATGCCACAAGTATGTGGTACTATCATTATTAACTTTGTATCTTTTGGAATCAATGTTATGAACATGTGTATTACAACGATCAAGATTCAACAAACCATTCTCACTGGGTGAATGACCATTGAAAGTATTATTCATGTAAACAGAATAACCATTGTTGTCTAATTTAGATGAATAACTGTGTTGCAATAAACACGATCTAATCACGTTCATGCTCAATGCAAAACACCAAATAACATTTATTTAGGTTCATCACTAATCCCGAAGGTAGAGAGAGCATGCGATGTTGATCACATCAACCTTGGAAACATTTCCAACACACATTGTCACCTCACCCTTAGCTAGTGTCCGTTTATTCCGTAGCTTTTACTTCGAGTTACTAACATTTAGCAACCGAACTGGTATCCAATACCCAGGTGCTACTAGGAGTACTAGCAAGGTACACATCAATAACACACATATTAAATATACTTCTGTCGATGTTGCCAGCCTTCTTATCTACCAAGTATCTAGGGTTGTTTCGCTTCAGCGACCGCTCTCCTCATAATAGAAGCACTTAGTCTCAGGTTTGGGTTCAACTTTGGGTTGCTTCACTGGAGCAGCAACTGACTTGCCATCCGTGAAGTTTCCCTCCTTGCCCTTGCACTTCTCTAAACTAGTGGTTTTACTAACCATCAACACTTGATGCGCCTTCTTGATTTCTACCTTCGCGGTGTCAAACATCGCAAACAGGTCAGGGATCATCAATTCCATCCCTGACTCAGAGAACTATATCAATCACTATCTTATCTAGAAGATCAACTCCCACTCGATTCAAGCGATTGTAGCACTTAGACAATATGAGCACATGCTCAACGATTGAGCTATTCTCCTCCGTCTTGCAGGCAAAGAATCTTGTTGGAGATCTCATATCTCACAACACGGGCATGAGCCTGAGATCCCAATTTCAGCTCTTAGAACATCTCATATGCTCCATGACATTCAAAACGTTTTGGAGCCTCAATTCTAAGCCGTAATGCATGACGCACATAACTATCAAGTAGTCATCAAAACGTGCTTGTCAGATGTTCACAACATCTACAGATGACACTAGAGGGGGTGGTGCACCGAGTGATGCATTAAGGACATAAGCCTTCTGTGCAGCAATGAGGACAATCCTCAGATCATGGACCCAGTCCGCAATATTGCTACCATCATCTTTCAACTCTATTTCTCTAGGAACATATAAAAATACAAGCGAGCTACAACGTGAGCTAGTAATCTACAACATAATTTGCAAAGACACTACTGACTATGTTCATGATAATGAGTTCAATTAATCATATTACTTAAGAACTCCCACTCAAATTGACATTCCTTAGGTCATCTAGGTGATACATGATCCAAATTCACCAACTCATGTCCGATCATCACGTGAGTTGAGGTGGTTTCAATTGTGAACATCATCATGTTTATCATATCTACTATATGACTCATGTTCGACCTTTCAGTCTCTTGTGTTCCGAGGCCATGTCTGTACATGATAGGCTCGTCAAGTTTAACCCGAGTGTTCTACATGTGCAACACTGGCTCGCACCCATTGTATGTGAATGTAGAGTCTATCACACCCAATCATCACGTGGTGTCTCGACACGACGAACTTTTGCAACGGTGCACACTTGGGGAGAACACAATTTATCTTGAAATTAAGTGAGGGATCACCTTCAAATGCTACCGTGGCCCTAAGCAAAACAAGGTGCATAAAAGGATTAACATCACATCCAAATCGTAAGTGACATGATACGGCCATGAACTTGTGCTTTTGATCTCTTTCGCGTACAAATTGGACAATCTCTTTCGAATATGAGGGTTTCAGACGAAAACTCATCTATTACAAAGGGGTTCATTTTTAGTAACTTATTTAACTCCATACTTTTTGTGTATTCAATATGCACAATTCAAAGGCACATCATCAATTTTCAACCCTTTCTGACTTCATTTGATATTTTTCATGCATTTAATGATTTATTTTGAGCTAAATGACCCTGAATTTGGAAAGCAGTACAAATGAACTCTGAAAAGGTTGTAACTTGGCATTACATCATAATTTCACCCACATAGCAACTTCCAAAGAGTTGAGAGGGTTACGGCAAAAATTGGATGCACTTCGCGTACAAATTGGACAATCTCTTTCGAAGTATAAGGGTTTCGGACGAAAACTCATCTATTACAAAGGATTTCATTTTAAATAACTTATTTTAACTCCATACATTTTGTGTGTTCAATATGCACCATTCAAAGGCACGTCATCAATTTTCAACCCTTTCTGACTTCATTTGATATTTTTCATGCATTTAATAATTTATTTTGAGCTCAATGACCCTGAATTTGAAAAGCAATACAAATGAACTCTGAAAAGGTTGTAACTTGGCATGACGTGATAATTTCACCTACACAGCAAGTTGAGAGAGTTACGGCAAAAACTAGATGCACTTCGTGTACAAATTGGACAATCTCTTCCGAAGTATGAGTTTTTCGGACGAAAACTCATCTATTACAAAGGGATTTCAATTTAATAACTTATTTTAACTCCATACTTTTTGTGCATTCAATATGCACCATACAAAGGCACATCATTAATTTTCAACCCTTTCTGACTTCATTAGATATTTTTCATGCATTTAATAATTTATTTTGAGCTAAATGACCCTGAATTTGGAAAGCAATACAAATGAACTCTCAAAAGGTTGTAACTTGGCATGACATCATAATTTCACCCACATAGCAGCATCTAAAGAGTTGAGAGGGTTACGGCAAAAACTGGATGCACTTCGTGTACAAATTGGATAATCTATTTCGAAGTATGAGGGTTTCGGACGAAAACTCATCTATAACAAAGGTATTTCATTTTAATAACTTATTTTAACTCCATACTTTTTGTGTGTTCAATATGCACCATTAAAAGGCACATCATCAATTTTCAACCCTTTCTGACTTCATTTGATATTTTTCATGCATTTAATGATTTCTTTTGATCTAAATGACCCTAAATTTGAAAAGAAGTACAAATGAACTCTGAAAAGGTTGTAACTTTGTGTGACATCATAATTTCGCCCACATAGAAACTTCTAAAGAGTTGAGCGGGTTACGGCAAAAACTGGATGCACTTCACGTACAAATTGGTCAATCTCTTTCGAAGTATGAAGGTTTCAGACGAAAACACATCTATTACAAAGGGATTTCATTTTAAATAACTTATTTTAACTCCACACTTTTTGTGTGTTCAATATGCACCATTCAAAGGCACATCATCAATTTTCAACCCTTTCTGACTTCATTTGATATTTTTCATGCATTTAATGATTTATTTTCAGCTAAATGACCCTGAATTTGAAAAGCAGTACAAATGATCTCTGAAAAGGTTGCAACTTGGCATGACGTCATAATGTCACCCGCATAGCAACTTCTAAACAGTTGAAAGGGTTACGGCAAAAACTGGATACACTTCATGTACAAATTGGACAATCTCTTTCGAAGTGTGAGGGTTTCGGACGAAAACTCATCCATTACAAAGGCATTTAATTTTTAATAACTTATTTTAACTCCATAATTTTTACGTGTTCAATATGCACCATACAAAGGCACATCATTAATTTTCAACCCTTTCTGACTTCATTAGATATTTTTCATGCATTTAATAATTTATTTTGAGCTAAATGACCCTGAATTTGGAAAGCAATACAAATGAACTCTCAAAAGGTTGTAACTTGGCATGACATCATAATTTCACCCACGTAGCAGCATCTAAAGAGTTGAGAGGGTTACGGCAAAAACTGGATGCACTTCGTGTACAAATTGGATAATCTATTTCGAAGTATGAGGGTTTCGGACGAAAACTTATCTATAACAAAGGTATTTCATTTTAATAACTTATTTTAACTCCATACTTTTTCTGTGTTCAATATGCACCATTAAAAGGCACATCATCAATTTTCAACCCTTTCTGACTTCATTTGATATTTTTCATGCATTTAATGATTTCTTTTGATCTAAATGACCCTAAATTTGAAAACCAGTACAAATGAACTCAGAAAAGGTTGTAACTTGGAATGACATCATAATTTCATGCACATAGCAACTTCTAAAGAGTTGAGAGGGTTACGGCAAAAAGTGGATGCACTTCGTGTACAAATTGGACAATCTCATTTGAAGTATGAGGGTTTCGGACGAAAACTCATCTATTACAAAGAAATTTCATTTTTAAAACTTATTTTAACTCCATAATTTTTCTGTATTAATTGTGCACCATCCAAAGGCACATCATCAATTTTCAACCCTTTCTAACATCATTTGATATTTTTGATGCATTTAATGATTTATTTTGAGCTAAATGACCCTGAATTTGAAAAGAAGTACAAATGAACTCTGAAAAGGTTGTAACTTTGTGTGACATCATAATTTCGCCCACATAGAAACTTCTAAAGAGTTGAGCGGGTTACGGCAAAAACTGGATGCACTTCACGTACAAATTGGTCAATCTCTTTCGAAGTATGAAGGTTTCAGACGAAAACACATCTATTACAAAGGGATTTCATTTTAAATAACTTATTTTAACTCCACACTTTTTGTGTGTTCAATATGCACCATTCAAAGGCACATCATCAATTTTCAACCCTTTCTGACTTCATTTGATATTTTTCATGCATTTAATGATTTATTTTCAGCTAAATGACCCTGAATTTGAAAAGCAGTACAAATGATCTCTGAAAAGGTTGCAACTTGGCATGACGTCATAATGTCACCCGCATAGCAACTTCTAAACAGTTGAAAGAGTTACGGCAAAAACTGGATACACTTCATGTACAAATTGGACAATCTCTTTCGAAGTGTGAGGGTTTCGGACGAAAACTCATCCATTACAAAGGCATTTAATTTTTAATAACTTATTTTAACTCCATAATTTTTACGTGTTCAATATGCACCATTCAAAGGCACATCATTAATTTTCAACCCTTTCTGACTTCATTTGATATTTTTCATGCATTTAATGATTTATTTTGAGCTAAATGACCCTGAATTTGGAAAGCAGTACAAATGAACTCTGAAAAGGTTGTAACTTGGCATTACATCATAATTTCACCCACATAGCAACTTATAAAGAGTTGAGAGGGTTACGACAAAAATTGGATGCACTTCGCGTACAAATTGGACAATCTCTTTCGAAGTATAAGGCTTTCGGACGAAAACTCATCTATTACAAAGGATTTCATTTTAAATAACTTATTTTAACTCCATACATTTTGTGTGTTCAATATGCACCATTCAAAGGCACATCATCAATTTTCAACCCTTTCTGACTTCATTTGATATTTTTCATGCATTTAATAATTTATTTGGAGCTAAATGACCCTGAATTTGAAAAGCAATACAAATGAACTCTCAAAAGGTTGTAACTTGGCATGACATCATAATTTCACCCACGTAGCAACTTCTAAAGAATTGAGAGGGTTACGGCAAAAACTGGATGCACTTCATGTAAAAATTGGACAATCTCTTTCGAAGTATGAGGGTTTCGGACGAAAACTCATCTATTACAAAGGGATTTCATTTTTGATAACTTATTTTAACTCCATACTTTTTGTGTGTTCAATATGCAACATTCAAAGGCACATCATCAATTTACAACCCTTTCTGACTTCATTTTATATTTTTCATGCATTTAATGATTTATTTTGAGCTAAATGACCCTGAATTTGAAAACCACAACAAATGAACAGTGAAAAGGTTGTAACTTGGCATGACGTGATAATGTCACCTACATAGCAATTTATAAATAGTTGAGAGGGTTACGGCAAAAACTAGATGCACTTCATGTACAAATTGGACAATCTCTTCCGAAGTATGAGTTTTTCGGACGAAAACTCATCTATTACAAAGGGATTTCAATTTTAATAACTTACTTTAACTCCATACTTTTTGTGTGTTCAATATGCACCATTCAAAGGCACATCATCAATTTTCAACCCTTTCTGACTTCATTTGATATTTTTCATGCATTTAATAATTTATTTTGAGCTAAATGACCCTGAATTTGAAAAGCAATACAAATGAACTGTCAAAAGGTTGTAACTTGGCATCACATCATAATTTCACCCACGTAGCAACTTCTAAAGAGTTGAGAGGGTTACGGCAAAAACTACATGCACTTCGTGTACAAATTGGATAATCTATTTCGAGGTATGAGGATTTCGAACGAAAACTCATCTATAACAAAGGGATTCCATTTTTAATAACTTATTTTAACTCCATACTTTTTGTGTGTTCAATATATAACATTCAAAGGCACATCATCAATTTACAACCCTTTCTGACTTCATTTGATATTTTACATGCATTTAATGATTTATTTTGAGCTAAATGACCCTGAATTTGAAAACCAGTACAAATGAACTCTGAAAAGGTTGTAACTTGGCATGACGTGATAATTTCACCTACATAGCAAGTTGAGAGGGTTACGGCAAAAACTAGATGCACTTCGTGTACAAATTGGACAATCTCTTCTGAAGTATGAGTTTTTCGGACGAAAACTCATCTATTACAAAGGGATTTCAATTTAATTACTTATTTTAACTCCATACTTTTTGTGCGTTCAATACGCACCATTCAAAGGGACATCATCAATTTTCAACCCTTTCTGACTTCATATGATATTTTTCATGCATTTAATAATTTATTTTGAGCTAAATGACCCTGAATTTGAAAAGTGATACAAATGAACTCTCGAAAGGTTGTAACTTGGCAGGACATCATAATTTCACCCACGTAGCAGCTTCTAAAGAGTTGAGAGGGTTACGGCAAAAACTGCATGCACTTCGTGTACAAATTGGATAATCTATTTCGAAGTATGAGGGTTTCGAACGAAAACTCATCTATAACAAAGGGATTCCATTTTAATAACCTATTTTAACTCTATACTTTTTGTGTGTTCAATATGCACCATTAAAAGGCACATCATCAATTTTCAACCCTTTCTTACTTCATTTGATATTTTTCATGCATTTAATGATTTCTTTTGATCTAAATGACCCTGAATTTGAAAACCAGTACAGATGAACTCTAAAAAGGTTGTAACTTGGAATCACATCATAATTTCACGCACAGAGCAACTTCTAAAGAGTTGAGAGGGTTACGGCAAAAAGTGGATGCACTTCGTCTACAAATTGGACAATCTCATTTGAAGTATGAGGGTTTCACACGAAAACTCATCTATTACAAAGAGATTTCATTTTTAAAACTTATTTTAACTCCATAATTTTTCTGTATTAATTGTGCACCATCCAAAGGCACATCACCAATTTTCAACCCTTTCTCACATCATTTGATATTTTTCACGCATTTAATGATTTATTTTGACCTAAATGACCCTGAATTTGGAAAGCAGTACAAATGAACTCTGAAAAGGTTGTAACTTGGCATGACATCATAATTTCACCCACATAGAAACTTCTAAAGAGTTGAGTGGGTTACGACAAAAACTGGATGCACTTGACGTACAAATTGGACAATCTCTTTCGAAGTATGAAGGTTTCACACGAAAACTCATCTATTACAAACGGATTTCATTTCTAATAAATTATCTTAACTCCATACTTTTTTTCTGTTCAATATGCACCATTGAAAGGCACATCATCAATTTTCAACCCTTTTTGACTTCATTTCACATTTTTCATGCATTTAATGATTTATTTTGAGCTCAATTACCCTGAATTTGAAAAGGAGTACAAATGATCTCTGAAACGGTTGCAACTTAGCATGACGTCATAATTTCACCCAGATAGCAACTTCTAAAGAGTTGAAAGGGTTACGGCAAAAACTGGATGCACGTCGTGTACAAATTGGACAATCTCTTGCAAAGTGTGAGGGTTTCAGACGAAAACTCATCAATTACAAAGGGATTTCATTTTAATAACTTATTTTAACTCCATAATTTTTTGTGTTCAATATGCACCATTCAAAGGCACATCATCAATTTTCAACCCTTTCTGAATTCAGTTGATATTTTTCATGCATTTAATGATTTATTTTGAGCTAAATGATAATGAATTTGAAAAGAAGTACAAATGAACTCTGAAAATCTTGTAACTTGGCATGACATCATAATTTCACATACATACCAACTTCTAAAGAGTGGAGAGGGTTACGGCAAAAACTGGATGCACTTCGTGTACAAATTGGTAAATCTCTTTCCAAGTATGATGGTTTCAGACGAAAACTTATCAATTACAAAGGGATTTCATTTTTAATAACTTATTTTAACTCAATACTTTTTGTGTGTTCAATATGCCCCATTCAAAGGCACATCATCAATTTTGAACACTTTCTGACTTCATTTGATATTTTTCATGCATTTAATGATTTATTTTGAGCTAAATGACCCTGAATTTGAAAAGCACTTCAAATGAACTCTGAAAAGGTTATAACTTGGCATGACATCATAATTTCAGCCACATAGCAACTTCTAAAGAGTTGAGAAGCTTACGGGAAAAACTCGATGCACTTCGCATACAAATTGGACAATCTCTTTCGAAGTATGAGGGTTTCGGATGAAAACTCATCTATTACAAAGGGATTTCATTTTTAATAACTTATTTTAACTCCACACTTTTTGTGTGTTCAATATGCACCATTCAAAGGCACATCATCAAATTTCAACCCTTTCCGACTTTATTTGATATATTTAATGCATTTAATGATATATTTTGAGCTAAATGACCCTGAATTTGAAAAGCAGTACAAATGATCTCTTAAAAGGTTGTAACTTGGCATGACGTCATAATTTCACCCACATAGCAACTTCTAAAGAGTTGAAAGGGTTACGGCAAAAATTGGATGCACTTCATGTACAAATTGGACAATCTCTTTCGGAGTGTGATTGTTTCGGACGAGAACTCATCCATTACAAAGGGATTTCATTTTTAATAACTTATTCTAACTCCATACTTTTTGTGTGTTCAATATGCACCATTCAAAGGTACATCATCAATTTTCAACCCTTTCTGACTTCAGTTGATATTTTTCATGCATTTAATGATTTATTTTGAGCTAAATGATCCTGAATTTGAAAAGCTGTACAAATGAACTCTGAAAAGCTTGTAACTTGGCATGACATCATCATTTCACACACATAGCAACTTCTAAAGAGTTGAGAGGGTTACGGCAAAAACTGGATGCACTTCGTGTACAAATTGGACAATCTCTTTCCAAGTATGATGGTTTCAGACGAAAACTTATCAATTACAAAGGGATTTCATTTTTAATAACTTATTTTAACTCAATACTTTTTGTGTGTTCAATATGCACCATTCAAAGGCACATCATCAATTTTGAACACTTTCTGACTTCATTTGATATTTTTCATGCATTTAATGATATATTTTGAGCTAAATGACCCTGAATTAGAAAAGCGCTACAAATGAACTCTGAAAAGGTTATAACTTGGCATTACATCATAATTTCACCCACATTGCAACTTCTAAAGAGTTGAGAGGCTTACAGGGAAAATTGGATGCACTTCGCGTACAAATTGGACAATCTCTTTCGAAGTATGAGGGTTTCGAATGAAAACTCATCTATTACAAATGGATTTCATTTTTAATAACTTATTTTAACTCCATTCTTTTTGTGTGTTCAACATGCACCATTCAAAGGCACATCATCAATTTTCAACCCTTTCTGACTTCAGTTGATATTTTTCATGCATTTAATGATTTATTTTGAGCTAAATGATCTTGAATTTGAAAAGGAGTACAAATGAAGTCTGAAAACCTTGTAACTTGGCATGACATCATAATTTCACACACATAGCAACTTCTAAATAGTTGAGAGGGTTATGGCAAAAACTGGATGCACTTCGTGTACAAATTGGACAATCTCTTTCGAAGTATGAGGGTTTCGGACGAAAACTCATCAATTACAAACGGATTTCACTTTTAATAACTTATTTTAACTCCATACTTTTTGTGCGTTCAATATGCACCATTCAAAGGCACATCATCAATTTTCAACCCTTTCTGACTTCATTTGATTTTTTTCATGCATTCAATAATTTATTTTGAGCTAAATGACCCTCAATTTGAAAAGCCATACAAATGGACTCTCAAAAGGTTGTAACTTGGCATGACATCATAATTTCACCCACATAGCAAATTCTAAAGAGTTGAGAGGGTTACGGCAAATACTGGATGCACTTCGTGTACAAATTGGATAATATATTTCGAAGTGTGAGGGTTTAGGACGAAAACTCATCTATAACAAAGGGATTTCATTTTAATAACTTATTTTAACTCCATACTTTTTGTGTGTACAATATGCACCATTAAAAGGGACATCATCAATTTTCAACCCTTTCTGACTTAATATGATATTTTTCATGCATTTAATGATTTATTTTGAGCTAAATGACCCTGAATTCGAAAAGCAGTACAAATGATCTCTGAAAAGGTTGTAACTTGCCATGACGTCATAATTTCACCCACATAGCAAATTCTAAAGAGTTGAAAGGGTTACGGCAAAAACTGGATGCACTTCATGTACAAATTGGACAATCTCTTTCGAAGTGTGAGGGTTTCGGACGAAAACTCATCCATTACAAAGGGATTTCATTTTTAATAACTTATTTTAACTCCTTAATTTTTGTGTGTTCAATATGCAGCATTCAAAGGCACATCATCAATTTTCAACCCCTTCTAACTTCAGTTGATATTTTTCATGCATCTAATGATTTATTTTGAGCTAAATGATCCTGAATTTGAAAAGCAGTACAAATGAACTCTGAAAAGCTTGTAACTTGGCATGACATCATAATTTCACCCACATAGCAACTTCTAAAGAGTTGAGAGGGTTACGGGAAAAATTGGATGCACTTCGTGTACAAATTGGTCAATCTCTTTCGAAGTATAAGGGTTTCGAACGAAAACTCGTCTATTACAAAGGGATTTCAGTTTTAATAAGTTATTTTTACTCCATACTTTTTGTGTGTTCAATATGCACTATCCAAAGGCACATCACCAATTTTCAAGCCTTTCTGACTTCATTTGATATTTTTCATCCATTTAATGATTTATTCTGAGCTAAATAACCCTGAATTTGAAAAGCAGTACAAATAAACTCTCAAAAGTTTCTAACTTGGCACGCCATCATAATTTCACCCACATAGAACTTCTAAAGAGTTTAGAGGGTTACGACAAAAACTGGATGCACTTCATGTAAAAATTGGACAACCTCTTTCGAAGTATGAGGGTTTCGGATGAAAACTCATCTATTACAAAGGGATTTCATGTTTAATTACTTATTTTAACTCCATACTTTTCGTGTGTTCAATATGCAACATTCAACGGCAGATAATCAATTTACAACCCTTTCTGACTTCATTTGATATTTTTCATGTATTTAATGATTTATTTTGAGCTAAAAGACCCTAAATTTGAAAAGCAGTACAAATGAACTCTGAAAAGGTTGTAACTCGGCATGACGTCATAATTTCACCCACATAGAAACTTCTAAAGAGTTAAGCGGGTTACGGCAAAAAATGGATGCACTTCATGTACAAATTGGACAATCTCGTTCGAAGTATGAAGGTTTCAGACGAAAACTCATCTATTACAAAGGGATTTCATTTTTAATAGCTCATTTTAACTCCATACTTTTTGTGTGTTCAATATGCACCATTCAAAGGCACATCATCAATTTTCAACCCTTTCTGACTTCATTTGATATTTTTCATGCATTAAATGATTTATTTTGAGCTAAATGACCCTGAATTCAAAAAGCAGTACAAATGAACTCTCAAAAGGTTGTAACTTGGCATGACATCATAATTTCACCCACATAGCAACTTCTAAAGAGTTGAGAGGGTTACGACAAAAACTGGATGCATTTCGTGTACAAATTGGATAATCTATTTCGAAGTATGAGGGTTTCAAACGAAAACTCATCTATAACAAGTGGATTGCATTTTAATAACTTATTTTAAGTCCATACTTTTTGTGTGTTCAATATGCACCATTCAAAGGCACATCATCAATTTTCAACCCTTTCTGACTTCATTTGATATTTTTCATGCATTTAATGATTTATTTTGAGCTAAATGAACCTTAATTTGAAAAGCAGTACAAATGATCTCTAAAAAGGTTGTAACTTGGCATGACGTCATAATTTCACCCACATAGCAACTTCTAAAGAGTTGAGAGGGTTACGGCAAAAGCTGGATGCACTTCGTGTACAAATTGGTCAATCTCTTTCGAAGTGTGAGGGTTTCGGACGAAAACTCATCCGTTACAAAGGGATTTCATTTTGAATAACTTATTTTAACTCCATACTTTTTGTGTGTTCAATATGCACCATTCAAAGGCACATCATCAATTTCAACCCTTTCTGACTTCAGTTGATATTTTTGATGCATTTAATGATTTATTTTGAGCTAAATGATCCTGAATTTGAAAAGCAGTACAAATGAGCTCTGAAAAGCTTGTAACTTGGCATGACATCATAATTTCACCCACATAGCAACTTCTAAAGAGTTGAGAGGGTTACGGCAAAAGCTGGATGCACTTCGTGTACAAATTGGTCAATCTCTTTTGAAGTATAAGGCTTTCGGACGAAAACTCATCCGTTACAAAGGGATTTCATTTTTAATAACTTATTTTAACTCCATACTTTTTGTGTGTTCAATATGCACCATTCAAAGGCACATCATCAATTTTCAACCCTTTCTGACTTCATTTGATATTTTTCATGCATTTAATGATTTATTTTGAGCTAAATGACCCTGAATTGGAAAAGCAGTAGAAATGATCTCTGAAAAGGTTCCAACTTGGCATGACGTCATAATTTCACCCACATAGCAACTTCTAAAGAGTTGAAAGGGTTACGGCCAAAACTGGCTGCAGTTCGTGTAAAAATTGGACAATCTCTTTTGAAGTGTGAGGGTTTTGGAGGAAAACTCATCTATAACAAAGGGATTTCATTTTTAATAACTTATTTTAACTCCATAATTTTTGTGTGTTCAATATGCACCATTCAAAGGCACATCATCAATTTTCAAAACTTTCTGACTTCATTTGATCTTTTTCATGCATTTAACGATATATTTTGAGCTAAGTGACCCTGAATTTGAAAAGCAGTACAAATGAACTCTGAAAAGGTTGTAACTTGCCATGACATCATAATTTCACCAACATAGCAATTTCTAAAGAGTTGAGAGGGTTACGGCAAAAATTAGATGCACTTCGTGTACAAATTAGATAATCTCTTCCGAAGTATGAGTTTTTCGGACGAAAACTCATCTATTACAAAGGTATTTCAGTTTTAACAACTTATTTTAACTCCATACTTTTTGTGCGTTCAATATGCACCATTCAAAGGCACATCATCTATTTTCAACCCTTTCTGACTTCATTTGATTTTTTCATGCATTTAATAATTTATTTTGAGCTAAATGACCCTGGTTATGAAAAGCAATACAAATGGACTCTCAAAAGGTTGTAACTTGGCATGACATCATAATTTCACCCACATAGCAACTTCTAAAGAGTTGAGAGGGTTACGGCAAATACAAGACGCACTTCGTGTACAAACTGGATAATCTATTTCGAAGTATGAGGGTTTCAGACGAAAACTCATCTATAACAAGTGGATTGCATTTTAATAACTTATTTTAAGTCCATACTTTTTGTGTGTTCAATATGCACCATTCAAAGGCACATCATCAATTTTCAACCCTTTCTGACTTCATTTGATATTTTTCATGCATTTAATGATTTATTTTGAGCTAAATGACCCTGAATTTGAAAAGCAGTACAAATGATCTCTAAAAAGGTTGTAACTTGGCATGACGTCATAATTTCACCCACATAGCAACTTCTAAACAGTTTAAAGGGTTACGGCAAAAACTGGATGCACTTCATGTACAAATTGGACAATCTCTTTCGAAGTGTGAGGGTTTCGGACGAAAACTCATCCGTTACAAAGGGATTTCATTTTTAATAACTTATTTTAACTCCATACTTTTTGTGTGCTCAATATGCACCATTCAAAGGCACATTATCAATTTTCAACCCTTTCTGACTTCAGTTGATATTTTTGATGCATTTAATGATTTATTTTGAGCTAAATGATCCCGAATTTGAAAAGCAGTACAAATGAACTCTGAAAAGCTTGTAACTTGTCATGACATCATAATTTCACCCACATAGCAACTTCTAAAGAGTTCAGAGGGTTACGGCAAAAACTGGATGCACTTCGTGTACAAATTGGTCAATCTCTTTTGAAGTATAAGGCTTTCGGACGAAAACTCATCCGTTACAAAGGGATTTCATTTTTAATAACTTATTTTAACTCCATACTTGTTGTGTGTTCAATATGCACCATTAAAAGGCACATCATCAATTTTCAACCGTTTCTGACTACATTTGATATTTTTCATGCATTTAATGATTTATTTTGAGCTAAATGACCCTGAATTTGAAAAGCAGTAGAAATGATCTACGAAAAGGTTGCAACTTGGCATGATGTCATAATTTCACCCACATAGCAACTTCTAAAGAGTTGAAAGGGTTACTGCAAAAACTGGCTGCACTTCGTGTAAAAATTGGACAATCTCTTTTGAAGTGTGAGGGTTTCGGAGGAAAACTCATCCATTACAAAGGGATTTCATTTTTAATAACTTATTTTAACTCCATAATTTTTGTGTGTTCAATATGCACCATTCAAAGGCACATCATCAATTTTCAAAACTTTCTGACTTCATTTGATCTTTTTCATGCATTTAATGATATATTTTGAGCTAAGTGACCCTGAATTTGAAAAGCAGTACAAATGAACTCTGAAAAGGTTGTAACTTGCGATGACGTCATAATTTCACCTACATAGCAATTTCTAAAGAGTTGAGAGGGTTACGGCAAAAACTAGATGCACTTCGTGTACAAATTAGATAATCTCTTCCGAAGTATGAGTTTTTCGGACGAAAACTCATCTATTACAAAGGTATTTCAGTTTTATCAACTTATTTTAACTCCATACTTTTTGTGCGTTCAATATGCACCATTCAAAGGCACATCATCTATTTTCAACCCTTTCTGACTTCATTTGATATTTTTCATGCATTTAATAATTTATTTTGAGCTAAATGACCCTGGTTATGAAAAGCAATACAAATGGACTCTCAAAAGGTTGTAACTTGGCATGACATCATAATTTCACCCACATAGCAACTTCTAAAGAGTTGAGAGGGTTACGGCACATACAAGACGCACTTCGTGTACAAACTGGATAATCTATTTCGAAGTGTGAGGGTTTTGGATGAAAACTCATCTATAAGAAAGGGCTTTCATTTTAATAACTTATTTAAAGTCCATACTTTTTGTGTGTTCAATATGCACTATTAAAAGGCACATCATCAATTTTCAACCCTTTCTGACTTCATTTGATATTTTTCATGCATTTAATGATTTATTTTGAGCTAAATGACCCTGAATTTGAAAAGCAGTACAAATGATCTCTAAAAAGGTGGTAACTTGGCATGACGTCATAATTTCACCCACATAGCAACTTCTAAACAGTTTAAAGGGTTACGGCAAAAACTGGATGCACTTCATGTACAAATTGGACAATCTCTTTCGAAGTGTGAGGGTTTCGGACGAAAACTCATCCGTTACAAAGGGATTTCATTTTTAATAACTTATTTTAACTCCATACTTTTTGTGTGCTCAATATGCACCATTCAAAGGCACATCATCAATTTTCAACCCTTTCTGACTTCAGTTGATATTTTTGATGCATTTAATGATTTATTTTGAGCTAAATGATCCTGAATTTGAAAAGCAGTACAAATGAACTCTGAAAAGCTTGTAACTTGTCATGACATCATAATTTCACCCACATAGCAACTTCTAAAGAGTTGAGAGGGTTACGGCAAAAACTGGATGCACTTCGTGTACAAATTGGTCAATCTCTTTTGAAGTATAAGGCTTTCGGACGAAAACTCATCCGTTACAAAGGGATTTCATTTTTAATAACTTATTTTAACTCCATACTTGTTGTGTGTTCAATATGCACCATTCAAAGGCACATCATCAATTTTCAACCGTTTCTGACTAAATTTGATATTTTTCATGCGTTTAATGATTTATTTTGAGCTAAATGACCCTGAATTTGAAAAGCAGTAGAAATGATCTACGAAAAGGTTGCAACTTGGCATGACGTCATAATTTCACCCACATAGCAACTTCTAAAGAGTTGAAAGGGTTACTGCAAAAACTGGCTGCACTTCGTGTAAAAATTGGACAATCTCTTTTGAAGTGTGAGGGTTTCGGAGGAAAACTCATCCATTACAAAGGGATTTCATTTTTAATAACTTATTTTAACTCCATACTTTTTGTGTGCTCAATATGCACCATTCAAAGGCACATCATCAATTTTCAACCCTTTCTGACTTCAGTTGATATTTTTGATGCATTTAATGATTTATTTTGAGCTAAATGATCCTGAATTTGAAAAGCAGTACAAATGAACTCTGAAAAGCTTGTAACTTGTCATGACATCATAATTTCACCCACATAGCAACTTCTAAAGAGTTGAGAGGGTTACGGCAAAAACTGGATGCACTTCGTGTACAAATTGGTCAATCTCTTTTGAAGTATAAGGCTTTCGGACGAAAACTCATCCGTTACAAAGGGATTTCATTTTTAATAACTTATTTTAAATCCATACTTGTTGTGTGTTCAATATGCACCATTCAAAGGCACATCATCAATTTTCAACCGTTTCTGACTAAATTTGATATTTTTCATGCATTTAATGATTTATTTTGAGCTAAATGACCCTGAATTTGAAAAGCAGTAGAAATGATCTACGAAAAGGTTGCAACTTGGCATGACGTCATAATTTCACCCACATAGCAACTTCTAAAGAGTTGAAAGGGTTACTGCAAAAACTGGCCGCACTTCGTGTAAAAATTGGACAATCTCTTTTGAAGTGTAAGGCTTTCGGACGAAAACTCATCCATTACAAAGGGATTTCATTTTTAATAACTTATTTTGACTCCATAATTTTTGTGTGTTCAATATGCACCATTCAAAGGCACATCATCAATTTTCAAAACTTTCTGACTTCATTTGATCTTTTTCATGCATTTAATGATATATTTTGAGCTAAGTGACCCTGAATTTGAAAAGCAGTACAAATGAACTCTGAAAAGGATGTAACTTGCCATGACGTCATAATTTCACCTACATAGCAATTTCTAAAGAGTTGAGAGGGTTACGGCAAAAAGTAGATGCACTTCGTGTACAAATTAGACAATCTCTTCCGAAGTATGAGTTTTTCGGACGAAAACTCATCTATTACAAAGGTATTTCAGTTTTAACAACTTATTTTAACTCCATACTTTTTGTCCGTTCAATATGCACCATTCAAAGGCACATCATCTATTTTCAACCCTTTCTAACTTCATTTGATATTTTTCATGCATTTAATAATTTATTTTGAGCTAAATGACCCTGGTTATGAAAAGCAATACAAATGGACTCTCAAAAGGTTGTAACTTGGCATGACATCATAATTTCACCCACATAGCAACTTCTAAAGAGTTGAGAGGGTTACGGCAAATACAAGACGCACTTCGTGTACAAACTGGATAATCTATTTCGAAGTGTGAGGGTTTCGGATGAAAACTCATCTATAAGAAAGGGCTTTCATTTTAATAACTTATTTTAAGTCCATACTTTTTGTGTGTTCAATATGCACTATTAAAAGGCACATCATCAATTTTCAACCCTTTCTGACTTCATTTGATATTTTTCATGCATTTAATGATTTATTTTGAGCTAAATGACCCTGAATTTGAAAAGCAGTACAAATGATCTCTAAAAAGGTTGTAACTTGGCATGACGTCAGAATTTCACCCACATAGCAACTTCTAAACAGTTTAAAGGGTTACGGCAAAAACTGGATGCACTTCATGTACAAATTGGACAATCTCTTTCGAAGTGTGAGGGTTTCGGACGAAAACTGATCCGTTACAAAGGGATTTCATTTTTAATAACTTATTTTAACTCCATACTTTTTGTGTGCTCAATATGCACCATTCAAAGGCACATCATCAATTTTCAACCCTTTCTGACTTCAGTTGATATTTTTGATGCATTTAATGATTTATTTTGAGCTAAATGATCCTGAATTTGAAAAGCAGTACAAATGAACTCTGAAAAGCTTGTAACTTGTCATGACATCATAATTTCACCCACATAGCAACTTCTAAAGAGTTGAGAGGGTTACGGCAAAAACTGGATGCACTTCGTGTACAAATTGGTCAATCTCTTTTGAAGTATAAGGCTTTCGGACGAAAACTCATCCGTTACAAAGGGATTTCATTTTTAATAACTTATTTTAAATCCATACTTGTTGTGTGTTCAATATGCACCATTCAAAGGCACATCATCAATTTTCAACCGTTTCTGACTAAATTTGATATTTTTCATGCATTTAATGATTTATTTTGAGCTAAATGACCCTGAATTTGAAAAGCAGTAGAAATGATCTACGAAAAGGTTGCAACTTGGCATGACGTCATAATTTCACCCACATAGCAACTTCTAAAGAGTTGAAAGGGTTACTGCAAAAACTGGCCGCACTTCGTGTAAAAATTGGACAATCTCTTTTGAAGTGTAAGGCTTTCGGACGAAAACTCATCCATTACAAAGGGATTTCATTTTTAATAACTTATTTTGACTCCATAATTTTTGTGTGTTCAATATGCACCATTCAAAGGCACATCATCAATTTTCAAAACTTTCTGACTTCATTTGATCTTTTTCATGCATTTAATGATATATTTTGAGCTAAGTGACCCTGAATTTGAAAAGCAGTACAAATGAACTCTGAAAAGGATGTAACTTGCCATGACGTCATAATTTCACCTACATAGCAATTTCTAAAGAGTTGAGAGGGTTACGGCAAAAAGTAGATGCACTTCGTGTACAAATTAGACAATCTCTTCCGAAGTATGAGTTTTTCGGACGAAAACTCATCTATTACAAAGGTATTTCAGTTTTAACAACTTATTTTAACTCCATACTTTTTGTCCGTTCAATATGCACCATTCAAAGGCACATCATCTATTTTCAACCCTTTCTGACTTCATTTGATATTTTTCATGCATTTAATAATTTATTTTGAGCTAAATGACCCTGGTTATGAAAAGCAATACAAATGGACTCTCAAAAGGTTGTAACTTGGCATGACATCATAATTTCACCCACATAGCAACTTCTAAAGAGTTGAGAGGGTTACGACAAATACAAGACGCACTTCGTGTACAAACTGGATAATCTATTTCGAAGTGTGAGGGTTTCGGATGAAAACTCATCTATAAGAAAGGGCTTTCATTTTAATAACTTATTTTAAGTCCATACTTTTTGTGTGTTCAATATGCACTATTAAAAGGCACATCATCAATTTTCAACCCTTTCTGACTTCATTTGATATTTTTCATGCATTTAATGATTTATTTTGAGCTAAATGACCCTGCATCTCATAAGCAGTACAAATGAACTCTGAAAAGGTTGTAACTTAGAATGAAATCATAATTTCACCCACATAGAAATTTCTAAAGATTTGAGAGGGTAATGGGAAAAACTGGATGCACTTCGTGTACAAATTGGACATTCTCTTTCGAAGTACGAGGGTTTCGGACGAAAACTCGTGTACTACAAATATATTTCATTTTTAATAGCTTATTTTAACTCCATACTTGTTGTGTGTTCAATATGCACCATTCAAAGGCACATCATCAATTTTCAACCGTTTCTGACTAAATTTGATATTTTTCATGCATTTAATGATTTATTTTGAGCTAAATGACCCTGAATTTGAAAAGCAGTAGAAATGATCTACGAAAAGGTTGCAACTTGGCATGACGTCATAATTTCACCCACATAGCAACTTCTAAAGAGTTGAAAGGGTTACTGCAAAAACTGGCTGCACTTCGTGTAAAAATTGGACAATCTCTTTTGAAGTGTGAGGGTTTCGGAGGAAAACTCATCCATTACAAAGGGATTTCATTTTTAATAACTTATTTTAACTCCATAATTTTTGTGTGTTCAATATGCACCATTCAAAGGAACATCATCAATTTTCAAAACTTTCTGACTTCATTTGATCTTTTTCATGCATTTAATGATATATTTTGAGCTAAGTGACCCTGAATTTGAAAAGCAGTACAAATGAACTCTGAAAAGGTTGTAACTTGCGATGACGTCATAATTTCACCTACATAGCAATTTCTAAAGAGTTGAGAGGGTTACGGCAAAAACTAGATGCACTTCGTGTACAAATTAGACAATCTCTTCCGAAGTATGAGTTTTTCGGACGAAAACTCATCTATTACAAAGGTATTTCAGTTTTAACAACTTATTTTAACTCCATACTTTTTGTGCGTTCAATATGCACCATTCAAAGGCACATCATCTATTTTCAACCCTTTCTAACTTCATTTGATATTTTTCATGCATTTAATAATTTATTTTGAGCTAAATGACCCTGGTTATGAAAAGCAATACAAATGGACTCTCAAAAGGTTGTAACTTGGCATGACATCATAATTTCACCCACATAGCAACTTCTAAAGAGTTGAGAGGGTTACGGCAAATACAAGACGCACTTCGTGTACAAACTGGATAATCTATTTCGAAGTGTGAGGGTTTTGGATGAAAACTCATCTATAAGAAAGGGTTTCATTTTAATAACTTATTTTAAGTCCATACTTTTTGTGTGTTCAATATGCACTATTAAAAGGTACATCATCAATTTTCAACCCTTTCTGACTTCATTTGATATTTTTCATGCATTTAATGATTTATTTTGAGCTAAATGACCCTGAATTTGAAAAGCAGTACAAATGATCTCTAAAAAGGTGGTAACTTGGCATGACGTAATAATTTCGCCCACAAAGGAACTTCTAAACAGTTTAAAGGGTTACGGCAAAAACTGGATGCACTTCATGTACAAATTGGACAATCTCTTTCGAAGTGTGAGGGTTTCGGACGAAAACTCATCCGTTACAAAGGGATTTCATTTTTAATAACTTATTTTAACTCCATACTTTTTGTGTGCTCAATATGCACCATTCAAAGGCACATCATCAATTTTCAACCCTTTCTGACTTCAATTGATATTTTTGATGCATTTAATGATTTATTTTGAGCTAAATGATCCTGAATTTGAAAAGCAGTACAAATGAACTCTGAAAAGCTTCTAACTTGTCATGACATCATAATTTCACCCACATAGCAACTTCTAAAGAGTTGAGAGGGTTACGGCAAAAACTGGATGCACTTCGTGTACAAATTGGTCAATCTCTTTTGAAGTATAAGGCTTTCGGACGAAAACTCATCCGTTACAAAGGGATTTCATTTTTAATAACTTATTTTAACTCCATACTTGTTGTGTGTTCAATATGCACCATTCAAAGGCACATCATCAATTTTCAACCGTTTCTGACTAAATTTGATATTTTTCATGCATTTAATGATTTATTTTGAGCTAAATGACCCTGAATTTGAAAAGCAGTAGAAATGATCTACGAAAAGGTTGCAACTTGGCATGACGTCATAATTTCACCCACATAGCAACTTCTAAAGAGTTGAAAGGGTTACTGCAAAAACTGGCTGCACTTCGTGTAAAAATTGGACAATCTCTTTTGAAGTGTGAGGGTTTCGGAGGAAAACTCATCCATTACAAAGGGATTTCATTTTTAATAACTTATTTTAACTCCATAATTTTTGTGTGTTCAATATGCACCATTCAAAGGCACATCATCAATTTTCAAAACTTTCTGACTTCATTTGATCTTTTTCATGCATTTAATGATATATTTTGAGCTAAGTGACCCTGAATTTGAAAAGCAGTACAAATGAACTCTGAAAAGGTTGTAACTTGCGATGACGTCATAATTTCACCTACATAGCAGTTTTCTAAAGAGTTGAGAGGGTTACGGCAAAAACTAGATGCACTTCGTGTACAAATTAGACAATCTCTTCCGAAGTATGAGTTTTTCGGACGAAAACTCATCTATTACAAAGGTATTTCAGTTTTAACAACTTATTTTAACTCCATACTTTTTGTCCGTTCAATATGCACCATTCAAAGGCACATCATCTATTTTCAACCCTTTCTGACTTCATTTGATATTTTTCATGCATTTAATAATTTATTTTGAGCTAAATGACCCTGGTTATGAAAAGCAATACAAATGGACTCTCAAAAGGTTGTAACTTGGCATGACATCATAATTTCACCCACATAGCAACTTCTCAAGAGTTGAGAGGGTTACGGCAACTACAAGACGCACTTCGTGTACAAACTGGATAATCTATTTCGAAGTGTGAGGGTTTCGGATGAAAACTCATCTATAAGAAAGGGCTTTCATTTTAATAACTTATTTTAAGTCCATACTTTTTGTGTGGTCAATATGCACTATTAAAAGGCACATCATCAATTTTCAACCCTTTCTGACTTCATTTGATATTTTTCATGCATTTAATGATTTATTTTGAGCTAAATGACCCTGCATCTGACAAGCAGTACAAATGAACTCTGAAAAGGTTGTAACTTAGAATGAAATCATAATTTCACCCACATAGAAATTTCTAAAGATTTGAGAGGGTAATGGGAAAAACTGGATGCACTTCGTGTACAAATTGGACATTCTCTTTCGAAGTACGAGGGTTTCGGACGAAAACTCGTCTACTACAAATGTATTTCATTTTTAATAGCTTATTTTAACTCCATACTTGTTGTGTGTTCAATATGCACCATTCAAAGGCACATCATCAATTTTCAACCGTTTCTGACTAAATTTGATATTTTTCATGCATTTAATGATTTATTTTGAGCTAAATGACACTGAATTTGAAAAGCAGTAGAAATGATCTACGAAAAGGTTGCAACTTGGCATGAAGTCATAATTTCACCCACATAGCAACTTCTAAAGAGTTGAAAGGGTTACTGCAAAAACTGGCTGCACTTCGTGTAAAAATTGGACAATCTCTTTTGAAGTGTGAGGGTTTCGGAGGAAAACTCATCCATTACAAGGGGATTTCATTTTTAATAACTTATTTTAACTCCATAATTTTTGTGTGTTCAATATGCACCATTCAAAGGCACATCATCAATTTTCAAAACTTTCTGACTTCATTTGGTCTTTTTCATGCATTTAATGATATATTTTGAGCTAAGTGACCCTGAATTTGAAAAGAAGTACAAATGAACTCTGAAAAGGTTGTAACTTGCGATGACGTCATAATTTCACCTACATAGCAATTTCTAAAGAGTTGAGAGGGTTACGGCAAAAACTAGATGCACTTCGTGTACAAATTAGACAATCTCTTCCGAAGTATGAGTTTTTCGGACAAAAACTCATCTATTACAAAGGTATTTCAGTTTTAACAACTTATTTTAACTCCATACTTTTTGTCCGTTCAATATGCACCATTCAAAGGCACATCATCTATTTTCAACCCTTTCTGACTTCATTTGATATTTTTCATGCATTTAATAATTTATTTTGAGCTAAATGACCCTGGTTATGAAAAGGAATACAAATGGACTCTCAAAAGGTTGTAACTTGGCATGACATCATAATTTCACCCACATAGCAACTTCTAAAGAGTTGAGAGGGTTACGGCAAATACAAGACGCACTTCGTGTACAAACTGGATAATCTATTTCGAAGTGTGAGGGTTTCGGATGAAAACTCATCTATAAGAAAGGGCTTTCATTTTAATAACTTATTTTAAGTCCATAATTTTTGTGTGTTCAATATGCACTATTAAAAGGCACATCATCAATTTTCAACCCTTTCTGACTTCATTTGATATTTTTCATGCATTTAATGATTTATTTTGAGCTAAATGACCCTGAATTTGAAAAGCAGTACAAATGATCTCTAAAAAGGTTGTAACTTGGCATGACGTCATAATTTCACCAACATAGCAACTTCTAAACAGTTTAAAGGGTTACGGCAAAAACTGGATGCACTTCATGTACAAATTGGACAATCTCTTTCGAAGTGTGAGGGTTTCGGACGAAAACTGCTCCGTTACAAAGGGATTTCATTTTTAATAACTTATTTTAACTCCATACTTTTTGTGTGCTCAATATGCACCATTCAAAGGCACATCATCAATTTTCAACCCTTTCTGACTTCAGTTGATATTTTTGATGCATTTAATGATTTATTTTGAGCTAAATGATCCTTAATTTGAAAATCAGTACAAATGAACTCTGAAAAGCTTGTAACTTGGCATGACATCACAATTTCACCCACAGAGCAACTTCTAAAGAGCTGAGAGGGTTACGGCAAAAATTGGATGCACTTCGTGTACAAATTGGTCAATCTCTTTCGAAGTATAAGGGTTTCGGACGAAAACTCATCTATTACAAAGGGATTTCATTTGTAATAACTTATTTTAACTCCATACTTTTTGTGTGTTCAATATGCACCATTAAAAGGAACATCATCAATTTTCAACCGTTTCTGACTTCATTTGATATTTTTCTTGCATTTAATGATTTATTTTGAGCTAAATGACCCTGAATTTGAAAAGCAGTAGAAATGATCTACGAAAAGGTTGCAACTTGGCATGACGTCATAATTTCACCCACATAGCAACTTCTAAAGAGTTGAAAGGGTTACGGCAAAAACTGGCTGCACTTCGTGTAAAAATTGGACAATCTCTTTTGAAGTGTGAGGGTTTCGGACGAAAACTCATCCATTACAAAGGGATTTCATTTTTAATAACTTATTTTAACTCCATAATTTTTGTGTGTTCAATATGCACCATTCAAAGGCACATCATCAATTTTCAAAACTTTCTGACTTCATTTGATCTTTTTCATGCATTTAATGATTTATTTTGAGCTAAGTGACCCTGAATTTGAAAAGCAGTACAAATGAACTCTGAAAAGGTTGTAACTTGCCATGACGTCATAATTTCACCTACATAGCAATTTCTAAAGAGTTGAGAGGGTTACGGCAAAAACTAGATGCACTTCGTGTACAAATTAGACAATCTCTTCCGAAGTATGAGTTTTTCGGACGAAAACTCATCTATTACAAAGGTATTTCAGTTTTAACAACTTATTTTAACTCCATACTTTTTGTCCGTTCAATATGCACCATTCAAAGGCACATCATCTATTTTCAACCCTTTCTGACTTCATTTGATATTTTTCATGCATTTAATAATTTATTTTGAGCTAAATGACCCTGGTTATGAAAAGCAATACAAATGGACTCTCAAAAGGTTGTAACTTGGCATGACATCATAATTTCACCCACATAGCAACTTCTAAAGAGTTGAGAGGGTTACGGCAAATACAAGACGCACTTCGTGTACAAACTGGATAATCTATTTCGAAGTGTGAGGGTTTCGGATGAAAACTCATCTATAAGAAAGGGCTTTCATTTTAATAACTTATTTTAAGTCCATACTTTTTGTGTGTTCAATATGCACTATTAAAAGGCACATCATCAATTTTCAACCCTTTCTGACTTCATTTGATATTTTTCATGCATTTAATGATTTATTTTGAGCTAAATGACCCTGAATTTGAAAAGCAGTACAAATGAGCTCTAAAAAGGTTGTAACTTGGCATGACGTCATAATTTCACCCACATAGCAACTTCTAAACAGTTTAAATGGTTACGGCAAAAACTGGATGCACTTCATGTACAAATTGGACAATCTCTTTCGAAGTGTGAGGGTTTCGGACGAAAACTGATCCCTTACAAAGGGATTTCATTTTTAATAACTTATTTTAACTCCATACTTTTTGTGTGCTCAATATGCACCATTCAAAGGCACATCATCAATTTTCAACCCTTTCTGACTTCAGTTGATATTTTTGATGCATTTAATGATTTATTTTGAGCTAAATGATCCTTAATTTGAAAATCAGTACAAATGAACTCTGAAAAGCTTGTAACTTGGCATGACATCATAATTTCACCCACAGAGCAACTTCTAAAGAGCTGAGAGGGTTACGGCAAAAATTGGATGCACTTCGTGTACAAATTGGTCAATCTCTTTCGAAGTATAACGGTTTCGGACGAAAACTCATCTATTACAAAGGGATTTCATTTGTAATAACTTATTTTAACTCCATACTTTTTGTGTGTTCAATATGCACCATTAAAAGGCACATCATCAATTTTCAACCGTTTCTGACTTCATTTGATATTTTTCATGCATTTAATGATTTATTTTGAGCTAAATGACCCTGAATTTGAAAAGCAGTAGAAATGATCTACAAAAAGGTTGCAACTTGGCATGACGTCATAATTTCACCCACATAGCAACTTCTAAAGAGTTGAAAGGGTTACGGCAAAAACTGGCTGCACTTCGTGTAAAAATTGGACAATCTCTTTTGAAGTGTGAGGGTTTCGGACGAAAACTCATCCATTACAAAGGGATTTCATTTTTAATAACTTATTTTAACTCCATAATTTTTGTGTGTTCAATATGCACCATTCAAAGGCACATCATCAATTTTCAAAACTTTCTGACTTCATTTGATCTTTTTCATGCATTTAATGATATATTTTGAGCTAAGTGACCCTGAATTTGAAAAGCAGTACAAATGAACTCTGAAAAGGTTGTAACTTGCCATGACGTCATAATTTCACCTACATAGCAATTTCTAAAGAGTTGAGAGGGTTACGGCAAAAACTAGATGCACTTCGTGTACAAATTAGACAATCTCTTCCGAAGTATGAGTTTTTCGGACGAAAACTCATCTATTACAAAGGTATTTCAGTTTTAACAACTTATTTTAACTCCATACTTTTTGTCCGTTCAATATGCACCATTCAAAGGCACATCATCTATTTTCAACCCTTTCTGACTTCATTTGATATTTTTCATGCATTTAATAATTTATTTTGAGCTAAATGACCCTGGTTATGAAAAGCAATACAAATGGACTCTCAAAAGGTTGTAACTTGGCATGACATCATAATTTCACCCACATAGCAACTTCTAAAGAGTTGAGAGGGTTACCGCAAATACAAGACGCACTTCGTGTACAAACTGGATAATCTATTTCGAAGTGTGAGGGTTTCGGATGAAAACTCATCTATAAGAAAGGGCTTTCATTTTAATAACTTATTTTAAGTTCATACTTTTTGTGTGTTCAATATGCACTATTAAAAGGCACATCATCAATTTTCAACCCTTTCTGACTTCATTTGATATTTTTCATGCATTTAATGATTTATTTTGAGCTAAATGACCCTGAATTTGAAAAGCAGTACAAATGAGCTCTAAAAAGGTTGTAACTTGGCATGACGTCATAATTTCACCCACATAGCAACTTGTAAATAGTTTAAATGGTTACGGCAAAAACTGGATGCACTTCATGTACAAATTGGACAATCTCTTTCGAAGTGTGAGGGTTTCGGACGAAAACTGATCCCTTACAAAGGGATTTCATTTTTAATAACTTATTTTAACTCCATACTTTTTGTGTGCTCAATATGCACCATTCAAAGGCACATCATCAATTTTCAACCCTTTCTGACTTCAGTTGATATTTTTGATGCATTTAATGATTTATTTTGAGCTAAATGATCCTTAATTTGAAAATCAGTACAAATGAACTCTGAAAAGCTTGTAACTTGGCATGACATCATAATTTCACCCACAGAGCAACTTCTAAAGAGCTGAGAGGGTTACGGCAAAAATTGGATGCACTTCGTGTACAAATTGGTCAATCTCTTTCGAAGTATAACGGTTTCGGACGAAAACTCATCTATTACAAAGGGATTTCATTTGTAATAACTTATTTTAACTGCATACTTTTTGTGTGTTCAATATGCACCATTAAAAGGCACATCATCAATTTTCAACCGTTTCTGACTTCATTTGATATTTTTCATGCATTTAATGATTTATTTTGAGCTAAATGACCCTGAATTTGAAAAGCAGTAGAAATGATCTACAAAAAGGTTGCAACTTGGCATGACGTCATAATTTCACCCACATAGCAACTTCTAAAGAGTTGAAAGGGTTACGGCAAAAACTGGCTGCACTTCGTGTAAAAATTGGACAATCTCTTTTGAAGTGTGAGGGTTTCGGACGAAAACTCATCCATTACAAAGGGATTTCATTTTTAATAACTTATTTTAACTCCATAATTTTTGTGTGTTCAATATGCACCATTCAAAGGCACATCATCAATTTTCAAAACTTTCTGACTTCATTTGATCTTTTTCATGCATTTAATGATATATTTTGAGCTAAGTGACCCTGAATTTGAAAAGCAGTACAAATGAACTCTGAAAAGGTTGTAACTTGCCATGACGTCATAATTTCACCTACATAGCAATTTCTAAAGAGTTGAGAGGGTTACGGCAAAAACTAGATGCACTTCGTGTACAAATTAGACAATCTCTTCCGAAGTATGAGTTTTTCGGACGAAAACTCATCTATTACAAAGGTATTTCAGTTTTAACAACTTATTTTAACTCCATACTTTTTGTCCGTTCAATATGCACCATTCAAAGGCACATCATCTATTTTCAACCCTTTCTGACTTCATTTGATATTTTTCATGCATTTAATAATTTATTTTGAGCTAAATGACCCTGGTTATGAAAAGCAATACAAATGGACTCTCAAAAGGTTGTAACTTGGCATGACATCATAATTTCACCCACATAGCAACTTCTAAAGAGTTGAGAGGGTTACCGCAAATACAAGACGCACTTCGTGTACAAACTGGATAATCTATTTCGAAGTGTGAGGGTTTCGGATGAAAACTCATCTATAAGAAAGGGCTTTCATTTTAATAACTTATTTTAAGTTCATACTTTTTGTGTGTTCAATATGCACTATTAAAAGGCACATCATCAATTTTCAACCCTTTCTGACTTCATTTGATATTTTTCATGCATTTAATGATTTATTTTGAGCTAAATGACCCTGAATTTGAAAAGCAGTACAAATGAGCTCTAAAAAGATTGTAACTTTGCATGACGTCATAATTTCACCCACATAGCAACTTCTAAACAGTTTAAACGGTTATGGCAAAAACTGGATGCACTTCATGTACAAATTGGACAATCTCTTTCGAAGTGTGAGGGTTTCGGACGAAAACTGATCCGTTACAAAGGGATTTCATTTTTAATAACTTATTTTAACTCCATACTTTTTGTGTGCTCAATATGCACCATTCAAAGGCACATCATCAATTTTCAACCCTTTCTGACTTCAGTTGATATTTTTGATGCATTTAATGATTTATTTTGAGCTAAATGATCCTTAATTTGAAAATCAGTACAAATGAACTCTGAAAAGCTTGTAACTTGGCATGACATCATAATTTCACCCACAGAGCAACTTCTAAAGAGCTGAGAGGGTTACGGCAAAAATTGGATGCACTTCGTGTACAAATTGGTCAATCTCTTTCGAAGTATAAGGGTTTCGGACGAAAACTCATCTATTACAAAGGGATTTCATTTGTAATAACTTATTTTAACTCCATACTTTTTGTGTGTTCAATATGCACCATTAAAAGGCACATCATCAATTTTCAACCGTTTCTGACTTCATTTGATATTTTTCATGCATTTAATGATTTATTTTGAGCTAAATGACCCTGAATTTGAAAAGCAGTAGAAATGATCTACGAAAAGGTTGCAACTTGGCATGACGTCATAATTTCACCCACATAGCAACTTCTAAAGAGTTGAAAGGGTTACGACAAAAACTGGCTGCACTTCGTGTAAAAATTGGACAATCTCTTTTGAAGTGTGAGGGTTTCGGACGAAAACTCATCCATTACAAAGGGATTTCATTTTTAATAACTTATTTTCACTCCATAATTTTTGTGTGTTCAATATGCACCATTCAAAGGCACATCATCAATTTTCAAAACTTTCTGACTTCATTTGATCTTTTTCATGCATTTAATGATATATTTTGAGCTAAGTGACCCTGAATTTGAAAAGCAGTACAAATGAACTCTGAAAAGGTTGTAACTTGCCATGACGTCATAATTTCACCTACATAGCAATTTCTAAAGAGTTGAGAGGGTTACGGCAAAAACTAGATGCACTTCGTGTACAAATTAGACAATCTCTTCCGAAGTATGAGTTTTTCGGACGAAAACTCATCTATTACAAAGGTATTTCAGTTTTAACAACTTATTTTAACTCCATACTTTTTGTCCGTTCAATATGCACCATTCAAAGGCACATCATCTATTTTCAACCCTTTCTGACTTCATTTGATATTTTTCATGCATTTAATAATTTATTTTGAGCTAAATGACCCTGGTTATGAAAAGCAATACAAATGGACTCTCAAAAGGTTGTAACTTGGCATGACATCATAATTTCACCCACATAGCAACTTCTAAAGAGTTGAGAGGGTTACCGCAAATACAAGACGCACTTCGTGTACAAACTGGATAATCTATTTCGAAGTGTGAGGGTTTCGGATGAAAACTCATCTATAAGAAAGGGCTTTCATTTTAATAACTTATTTTAAGTCCATACTTTTTGTGTGTTCAATATGCACTATTAAAAGGCACATCATCAATTTTCAACCCTTTCTGACTTCATTTGATATTTTTCATGCATTTAATGATTTATTTTGAGCTAAATGACCCTGAATTTGAAAAGCAATACAAATGATCTCTAAAAAGGTTGTAACTTGGCATGACGTCATAATTTCACCCACATAGCAATTTCTAAACAATTTAAACGGTTACGGCAAAAACTGGATGCACTTCATGTACAAATTGGACAATCTCTTTCGAAGTGTGAGGGTTTCGGATGAAAACTGATGCGTTACAAAGGGATTTCATTTTTAATAACTTATTTTAACTCCATACTTTTTGTGTGCTCAATATGCACCATTCAAAGGCACATCATCAATTTTCAACCCTTTCTGACTTCAGTTGATATTTTTGATGCATTTAATGATTTATTTTGAGCTAAATGATCCTTAATTTGAAAATCAGTACAAAATGAACTCTGAAAATCTTGTAACTTGGCATGACATCATAATTTCACCCACAGAGCAACTTCTAAAGAGCTGAGAGGGTTACGGCAAAAATTGGATGCACTTCGTGTACAAATTGGTCAATCTCTTTCGAAGTATAAGGGTTTCGGACGAAAACTCATCTATTACAAAGGGATTTCATTTGTAATAACTTATTTTAACTCCATACTTTTTGTGTGTTCAATATGCACCATTCAAAGGCACATCATCAATTTTCAACCGTTTCTGACTTCATTTGATATTTTTCATGCATTTAATGATTTATTTTGAGCTAAATGACCCTGAATTTGAAAAACAGTAGAAATGATCTACGAAAAGGTTGCAACTTGGCATGACGTCATAATTTCACCCACATAGCAACTTCTAAAGAGTTGAAAGGGTTACGGCAAAAACTGGCTGCACTTCGTGTAAAAATTGGACAATCTCTTTTGAAGTGTGAGGGTTTCGGACGAAAACTCATCCATTACAAAGGGATTTCATTTTTAATAACTTATGTTAACTCCATAATTTTTGTGTGTTCAATATGCACCATTCAAAGGCACATCATCAATTTTCAAAACTTTCTGACTTCATTTGATCTTTTTCATGCATTTAATGATATATTTTGAGCTAAGTGACCCTGAATTTGAAAAGCAGTACAAATGAACTCTGAAAAGGTTGTAACTTGCCATGACGTCATAATTTCACCTACATAGCAATTTCTAAAGAGTTGAGAGGGTTACGGCAAAAACTAGATGCACTTCGTGTACAAATTAGACAATCTCTTCCGAAGTATGAGTTTTTCGGACGAAAACTCATCTATTACAAAGGTATTTCAGTTTTAACAACTTATTTTAACTCCATACTTTTTGTCCGTTCAATATGCACCATTCAAAGGCACATCATCTATTTTCAACCCTTTCTGACTTCATTTGATATTTTTCATGCATTTAATAATTTATTTTGAGCTAAATGACCCTGGTTATGAAAAGCAATACAAATGGACTCTCAAAAGGTTGTAACTTGGCATGACATCATAATTTCACCCACATAGCATCTTCTAAAGAGTTGAGAGGGTTACGGAAAATACAATACGCACTTCGTGTACAAACTGGATAATCTATTTCGAAGTGTGAGGGTTTCGGATGAAAACTCATCTATAAGAAAGGGCTTTCATTTTAATAACTTATTTTAAGTCCATACTTTTTGTGTGCTCAATATGCACTATTAAAAGGCACATCATCAATTTTCAACCCTTTCTGACTTCATTTGATATTTTTCATGCATTTAATGATTTATTTTGAGCTAAATGACCCTGAATTTGAAAAGCAGTACAAATGATCTCTAAAAAGGTTGTAACTTGGCATGACGTCATAATTTCACCCACATAGCAACTTCTAAAGAGTTTAAACGGTTACGGCAAAAACTGGATGCACTTCATGTACAAATTGGACAATCTCTTTCGAAGTGTGAGGGTTTCGGACGAAAACTCATCCGTTACAAAGGGATTTCATTTTTAATAACTTATTTTAACTCCATACTCTTTGTGTGCTCAATATGCACCATTCAAAGGCACATCATCAATTTTCAACCCTTTCTGACTTCAGTTGATATTTTTGATGCATTTAATGATTTATTTTGAGCTAAATGATCCTTAATTTGAAAAGCAGTACAAATGAACTCTGAAAAGCTTGTAACTTGGCATGACATCATAATTTCACCCACATAGCAACTTCTAAAGAGCTGAGAGGGTTACGGCAAAAATTGGATGCACTTCGTGTACAAATTGGTCAATCTCTTTCGAAGTATAAGGGTTTCGGACGAAAACTCATCTATTACAAAGGGATTTCATTTGTAATAACTTATTTTAACTCCATACTTTTTGTGTGTTCAATATGCACCATTAAAAGGCACATCATCAATTTTCAACCGTTTCTGACTTCATTTGATATTTTTCATGCATTTAATGATTTATTTTGAGCTAAATGACCCTGAATTTGAAAAGCAGAAGAAATGATCTACGAAAAGGTTGCAACTTGGCATGACGTCATAATTTCACCCACATAGCAACTTCTAAGGAGTTGAAAGGGTTACGGCAAAAACTGGCTGCACTTCGTGTAAAAATTGGACAATCTCTTTTGAAGTGTGAGGGTTTGGGAGAAAACTCATCCATTACAAAGGGATTTCATTTTTAATAACTTATTTTAACTCCATAATTTTTGTGTGTTCAATATGCACCATTCAAAGGCACATCATCAATTTTCAAAACTTTCTGACTTCATTTGATCTTTTTCATGCATTTAATGATATATTTTGAGCTAAGTGACCCTGAATTTGAAAAGCAGTACAAATGAACTCTGAAAAGGTTGTAACTTGCCATGACGTCATAATTTCACCTACATAGCAATTTCTAAAGAGTTGAGAGGGTTACGGCAAAAACTAGATGCACTTCGTGTACAAATTAGACAATCTCTTCCGAAGTATGAGTTTTTCGGACGAAAACTTATCCGTTAGAAAAGGATTTCATTTTAATAACTTATTTTAAGTCCATACTTTTTGTGTGTCCAATTTTCAACCCTTTGTGACTTCATTTGATATTTTTCATGCATTTAATGATTTATTTTGAGCTAAATGACGCTGAATTTGAAAAGCAGTACAAATGATCTCTAAAAAGGTTGTAACTTGGCATGACGTCATAATTTCACCCACATAGCAACTTCTAAAGAGTTTAAACGGTTACGGCAAAAACTGGATGCACTTCATGTACAAATTGGACAATCTCTTTCGAAGTGTGAGGGTTTCGGACGAAAACTCATCCGTTACAAAGGGATTTCATTTTTAATAACTTATTTTAACTCCATACTTTTTGTGTGCTCGATATGCACCATTCAAAGGCACATCATCAATTTTCAACCCTTTCTGACTTCAGTTGATATTTTTGATGCATTTAATGATTTATTTTGAGCTAAATGATCCTTAATTTGAAAAGCAGTACAAATGAACTCTGAAAAGCTTGTAACTTGGCATGACATCATAATTTCACCCACATAGCAACTTCTAAAGAGCTGAGAGGGTTACGGCAAAAATTGGATGCACTTCGTGTACAAATTGGTCAATCTCTTTCGAAGTATAAGGGTTTCGGACGAAAACTCATCTATTACAAAGGGATTTCATTTGTAATAACTTATTTTAACTCCATACTTTTTGTGTGTTCAATATGCACCAATCAAAGGCACATCATCAATTTTCAACCGTTTCTTACTTCATTTGATATTTTTCATGCATTTAATGATTTATTTTGAGCTAAATGACCCCGAATTTGAAAAGCAGTAGAAATGATCTACGAAAAGGTTGCAACTTGGCATGACGTCATAATTTCACCCACATAGCAACTTCTAAAGAGTTGAAAGGGTTACGGCAAAAACTGGCTGCACTTCGTGTAAAAATTGGACAATCTCTTTTGAAGTGTGAGGGTTTCGGACGAAAACTCATCCA
This sequence comes from Hordeum marinum, assembly GCA_022496015.1. NCBI lineage: Eukaryota > Viridiplantae > Streptophyta > Magnoliopsida > Poales > Poaceae > Hordeum > Hordeum marinum. The sequence continues at coordinate 47,937,267 of CM039676.1, forward strand.
TTACAAAGGGATTTCATTTTTAATAACTTATTTTAACTCCATAATTTTTGTGTGTTCAATATGCACTATTAAAAGGCACATCATCAATTTTCAAAACTTTCTGACTTCATTTGATCTTTTTCATGCATTTAATGATATATTTTGAGCTAAGTGACCCTGAATTTGAAAAGCAGTACAAATGAACTCTGAAAAGGTTGTAACTTGCCATGACGTCATAATTTCACCTACATAGCAATTTCTAAAGAGTTGAGAGGGTTACGGCAAAAACTAGATGCACTTCGTGTACAAATTAGACAATCTCTTCCGAAGTATGAGTTTTTCGGACGAAAACTCATCCGTTAGAAAAGGATTTCATTTTAATAACTTATTTTAAGTCCATACTTTTTGTGTGTCCAATTTTCAACCCTTTGTGACTTCATTTGATATTTTTCATGCATTTAATGATTTATTTTGAGCTAAATGACGCTGAATTTGAAAAGCAGTACAAATGATCTCTAAAAAGGTTGTAACTTGGCATGACGTCATAATTTCACCCACATAGCAACTTCTAAAGAGTTTAAACGGTTACGGCAAAAACTGGATGCACTTCATGTACAAATTGGACAATCTCTTTCGAAGTGTGAGGGTTTCGGACGAAAACTCATCCGTTACAAAGGGATTTCATTTTTAATAACTTATTTTAACTCCATACTTTTTGTGTGCTCAATATGCACCATTCAAAGGCACATCATCAATTTTCAACCCTTTCTGACTTCAGTTGATATTTTTGATGCATTTAATGATTTATTTTGAGCTAAATTATCCTTAATTTCAAAAGCAGTACAAATGAACTCTGAAAAGCTTGTAACTTGGCATGACATCATAATTTCACCCACATAGCAACTTCTAAAGAGCTGAGAGGGTTACGGCAAAAATTGGATGCACTTCGTGTACAAATTGGTCAATCTCTTTCAAAGTATAAGGGTTTCGGACGAAAACTCATCTATTACAAAGGGATTTCATTTGTAATAACTTATTTTAACTCCATACTTTTTGTGTGTTCAATATGCACCAATCAAAGGCACATCATCAATTTTCAACCGTTTCTTACTTCCTTTGATATTTTTCATGCATTTAATGATTTATTTTGAGCTAAATGACCCCGAATTTGAAAAGCAGTAGAAATGATCTACGAAAAGGTTGCAACTTGGCATGACGTCATAATTTCACCCACATAGCAACTTCTAAAGAGTTGAAAGGGTTACGGCAAAAACTGGCTGCACTTCGTGTAAAAATTGGACAATCTCTTTTGAAGTGTGAGGGTTTCGGACGAAAACTCATCCATTACAAAGGGATTTCATTTTTAATAACTTATTTTAACTCCATAATTTTTGTGTGTTCAATATGCACTATTAAAAGGCACATCATCAATTTTCAAAACTTTCTGACTTCATTTGATCTTTTTCATGCATTTAATGATATATTTTGAGCTAAGTGACCCTGAATTTGAAAAGCAGTACAAATGAACTCTGAAAAGGTTGTAACTTGCCATGACGTCATAATTTCACCTACATAGCAATTTCTAAAGAGTTGAGATGGTTACGGCAAAAACACGATGCACTTCGTGTACAAATTAGACAATCTCTTCCGAAGTATGAGTTTTTCGGATGAAAACTCATCTATTACAAAGGTATTTTAGTTTTAACAACTTATTTTAACTCCATACTTTTTGTGCGTTCAATATGCACCATTCAAAGGCACGTCATCTATTTTCAACCCTTTCTGACTTCATTTGATATTTTTCATGCATTTAATAATTTATTTTGAGCTAAATGACCCTGGATACGAAAAGCAATACAAATGGACTCTCAAAAGGTTGTAACTTGGCATGACATCATAATTTCACCCACATAGCAACTTCTAAAGAGTTGAGAGGGTTACGGCAAATACTGGATGCTCTTCGTGTACAAATTGGATAATCTATTTCAAAGTGTGAGGGTTTCGGATGAAAACTCATCTATAACAAAGGGATTTCATTTTAATAACTTATTTTAAGTCCATACTTTTTGTGTGTTCAATATGCACTATTAAAAGGCACATCATCAATTTTCAACCCTTTCTAACTGCATTTGATATTTTTCATGCATTTAATGATTTATTTTGTGCTAAATGACCCTGAATTTGAAAAGCAGTACAAATGACCTTTGAAAAGGTTGTAACTTGGCATGACGTCATAATTTCACCCACATAGCAACTTCTAAAGAGTTTAAAGGGTTACGGCAAAAACTGGATGCACTTCATGTACAAATTGGACAATCTCTTTCGAAGTGTTAGGGTTTCGGACGAAAACTCATCCGTTAGAAAAGGATTTCATTTTTAATAACTTATTTTAACTCGATACTTTTTGTGTGTTCATTATGCACCATTCAAAGGCACATCATCAATTTCCAACCCTTTCTGACTTCATTTGATATTTTTCATGCATTTAATAATTTATTTTGAGCTAAATGACCCTGAATTTGAAAAGCAATACAAATGGACTCTCAAAAGGTTGTAACTTGGCGTGACATCACAATTTCACCCACATAGCAACTTCTAAAGAGTTGAGAGGGTTACGGCAAATACTGGATGCACTTCGTGTACAAATTGGATAATCTATTTCGAAGTGTGAGGGTTTCAGACGAAAACTCATCTAGAACAAAGGGATTTCATTTTAATAACTTATTTTAAGTCCATACTTTTTGTGTGGTCAATATGCACCATTAAAAGGCACATCATCAATTTTCAACCCTTTCTGACTTCATTTGATATTTTTCATGCATTTAATGATTTATTTTGAGCTAAATGACCCTGAATTTGAAAATCAGTACAAATGACCTCTAAAAAGGTTGTAACTTGGCATGACGTCATAATTTCACCCACATAGCAACTTCTAAAGAGTTTAAAGGGTTACGGCAAAAAATGGATGCACTTCATGTACAAATTGGACAATCTCTTTCGAAGTGTGAGGGTTTCGGACGAAAACTCATCCGTTAGAAAAGGATTTCATTTTTAATAACTTATTTTAACTCGATACTTTTTGTGTGTTCAATATGCACCATTCAAAGGCACATCATCAATTTTCAACCCTTTCTGACTTCATTTGATATTTTTCATGCATTTAATAATTTATTTTGAGCTAAATGACCCTGAATTTCAAAAGCAATACAAATGGACTCTCAAAAGGTTGTAACTTGGCGTGACATTACAATTTCACCCACATAGCAACTTCTAAAGAGTTGAGAGGGTTACGGCAAATACTGGATGCACTTCGTGTACAAATTGGATAATCTATTTCGAAGTGTGAGGGTTTCGGACGAAAACTCATCTATAACAAAGGGATTTCATTTTAATAACTTATTTTAAGTCCATACTTTTTGTGTGTTCAATATGCACCATTACAAGGCACATCATCAATTTTCAACCCTTTCTGACTTCATTTGATATTTTTCATGCATTTAATTATTTATTTGAGCTAAATGACCCTGAATTTGAAAAGCAGTACAAATGATCTCTAAAATGGTTGTAACTTGGCATGACGTCATAATTTCACCCACATAGCAACTTCTAAAGAGTTTAAAGGGTTACGGCAAAAACTGGATGCACTTCATGTACAAATTGGACAATCTCTTTCGAAGTGTGAGGGTTTCGGACGAAAACTCATCCGTTACAAAGGGATTTCATTTTTGATAACTTATTGTAACTCCATACTTTTTGTGTGTTCAATACGCACCATCCAAAGGCACATCATCAATTTTCAACCCTTTCTGACTTCATTTGATATTTTTGATGCATTTAATGATTTATTTTGAGCTAAATGATCCTGAATTTGAAAAGCAGTACAAATGAACTCTGAAAAGCTTGTAACTTGGAATGACATCATAATTTACCCACATAGCAACTTCTAAAGAGTTGAGAGGGTTACGGCAAAAATTGGATGCACTTCGTGTACAAATTGGTCAATCTCTTTCGAAGTATAAGGGTTTCAGACGAAAACTCATCTATTACAAAGGGATTTCATTTTTAATAACTTATTTTAACTCCATACTTTTTGTGTGTTCAATACGCACCATTCAAAGGCACATCATCAATTTTCAACCCTTTCTGACTTCATTTGATATCTTTCGTGCATTTAATGATTTATTTTGAGCTAAATGACCCTGAATTTGAAAAGCAGTAGAATTGATCTCTGAAAAGGTTGCAACTTGGCATGACGTCATAATTTCACCCACATAGCAACTTCTAAAGAGTTGAAAGGGTTACGGCAAAAACTGGCCGCACTTCGTGTAAAAATTGGACAATCTCTTTTGAAGTGTGAGTTTTTCGGACGAAAACTCATCCATTACAAAGGGATTTCATTTTTAATAACTTATTTTAACTCCATAATTTTTGTGTGGTCAATATGCACCATTCAAAGGCACATCATCAATTTTCAAAACTTTCTGACTTCATTTGATCTTTTTCATGCATTTAATGATATATTTTGAGCTAAGTGACCCTGAATTTGAAAAGTAGTACAAATGAACTCTGAAAAGGTTGTAACTTGCCATGACATCATAATTTCACCTACATAGCAATTTCTAAAGAGTTGAGAGGGTTATGGGAAAAACTAGATGCACTTCGTGTACAAATTAGACAATCTCTTCCGAAGTATGAGTTTTTCGAACGAAAACTCATCTATTACAAAGGTATTTCAGTTTTTGCAACTTATTTTAACTCCATACTTTTTGTGCGTTCAATATGCACCATTCAAAGGCACATCATCTATTTTCAACCCTTTTTGACTTCATTTGATATTTTTGATGCATTTAATAATTTATTTTGAGCTAAATGACCCTGGATATGTAAAGCAATACAAATGGACTCGCAAAAGGTTGTAACTTGGCATGACATCATAATTTCACCCACATAGCAACTTCTGAAGAGTTGAGAGGGTTACGCAAATACTGGATGCACTTCGTGTACAAATTGGATAATCTCTTTCGAAGTGTGAGGGTTTCGGACGAAAACTCATCCGTTACAAAGGGATTTCATTTTTAATAACTTATTTTAACTCCATACTTTTTGTGTGCTCAATATGCACCATTCAAAGGCACATCATCAATTTTCAACCCTTTCTGACTTCAATTGATATTTTTGATGCATTTAATGATTTATTTTGACCTAAATGATCCTTAATTTGAAAAGCAGTACAAATGAACTCTGAAAAGCTTGTAACTTGGCATGACATCATAATTTCACCCACATAGCAACTTCTAAAGAGCTGAGAGGGTTACGGGAAAAATTGGATGCACTTCGTGTACAAATTGGTCAATCTCTTTCGAAGTATAAGGGTTTCGGACGAAAACTCATCTATTACAAAGGGATTTCATTTGTAATAACTTATTTTAACTCCGTACTTTTTGTGTGTTCAATATGCACCATTAAAAGGCACATCATCAATTTTCAACCGTTTCTGACTTCATTTGATATTTTTCATGCATTTAATGATTTATTTTGAGCTAAATGACCCTGAATTTGAAAAGCAGTAGAAATGATCTACGAAAAGGTTGCAACTTGGCATGACGTCATAATTTCACCCACATAGCAACTTCTAAGGAGTTGAAAGGGTTACGGCAAAAACTGGCTGCACTTTGTGTAAAAATTGGACAATCTCTTTTGAAGTGTGAGGGTTTGGGAGAAAACTCATCCATTACAAAGGGATTTCATTTTTAATAACTTATTTTAACTCCATAATTTTTGTGTGTTCAATATGCACCATTCAAAGGCACATCATCAATTTTCAAAACTTTCTGACTTCATTTGATCTTTTTCATGCATTTAATGATATATTTTGAGCTAAGTGACCCTGAATTTGAAAAGCAGTACAAATGAACTCTGAAAAGGTTGTAACTTGCCATGACGTCATAATTTCACCTACATAGCAATTTCTAAAGAGTTGAGAGGGTTACGGCAAAAACTAGATGCACTTCGTGTACAAATTAGACAATCTCTTCCGAAGTATGAGTTTTTCGGACGAAAACTCATCTATTACAAAGGTATTTCAGTTTTAACAACTTATTTTAACTCCATACTTTTTGTCCGTTCAATATGCACCATTCAAAGGCACATCATCTATTTTCAACCCTTTCTGACTTCATTTGATATTTTTCATGCATTTAATAATTTATTTTGAGCTAAATGACCCTGGTTATGAAAAGCAATACAAATGGACTCTCAAAAGGTTGTAACATGGCATGACATCATAATTTCACCCACATAGCAACTTCTAAAGAGTTGAGAGGGTTACGGCAAATACAAGACGCACCTCGTGTACAAACTGGATAATCTATTTCGAAGTGTGAGGGTTTCGGATGAAAACTCATCTATAAGAAAGGGCTTTCATTTTAATAACTTATTTTAAGTCCCTACTTTTTGTGTGTTCAATATGCACTATTAAAAGGCACATCATCAATTTTCAACCCTTTCTGACTTCATTTGATATTTTTCATGCATTTAATGATTTATTTTGAGCTAAATGACCCTGAATTTGAAAAGCAGTACAAATGATCTCTAAAAAGGTTGTAACTTGGCATGACGTCAGAATTTCACCCACATAGCAACTTCTAAACAGTTTAAACGGTTACGGCAAAAACTGGATGCACTTCATGTACAAATTGGACAATCTCTTTCGAAGTGTGAGGGTTTCGGACGAAAACTCATCCGTTACAAAGGGATTTCATTTTTAATAACTTATTTTAACTCCATACTTTTTGTGTGCTCAATATGCACCATTCAAAGGCACATCATCAATTTTCAACCCTTTCTGACTTCAGTTGATATTTTTGATGCATTTAATGATTTATTTTGAGCTAAATGATCCTTAATTTGAAAAGCAGTACAAATGAACTCTGAAAAGCTTGTAACTTGGCATGACATCATAATTTCACCCACGTAGCAACTTCTAAAGAGCTGAGAGGGTTACGGCAAAAATTGGATGCACTTCGTGTACAAATTGGTCAATCTCTTTCGAAGTATAAGGGTTTCGGACGAAAACTCATCTATTACAAAGGGATTTCATTTGTAATAACTTATTTTAACTCCATACTTTTTGTGTGCTCAATATGCACCAATCAAAGGCACATCATCAATTTTCAACCGTTTCTTACTTCATTTGATATTTTTCATGCATTTAATGATTTATTTTGAGCTAAATGACCCCGAATTTGAAAAGCAGTAGAAATGATCTACGAAAAGGTTGCAACTTGGCATGACGTCATAATTTCACCCACATAGCAACTTCTAAAGAGTTGAAAGGGTTACGGCAAAAACTGGGTGCACTTCGTGTAAAAATTGGACAATCTCTTTTGAAGTGTGAGGGTTTCGGACGAAAACTCATCCATTACAAAAGGATTTCATTTTTAATAACTTATTTTAACTCCATAATTTTTGTGTGTTCAATATGCACTATTAAAAGGCACATCATCAATTTTCAAACTTTCTGACTTCATTTGATCTTTTTCATGCATTTAATGATATATTTTGAGCTAAGTGACCCTGAATTTGAAAAGCAGTACAAATGAACTCTGAAAAGGTTGTAACTTGCCATGACGTCATAATTTCACCTACATAGTAATTTCTAACGAGTTGAGATGGTTACGGCAAAAACACGATGCACTTCGTGTACAAATTAGACAATCTCTTCCGAAGTATGAGTTTTTCGGATGAAAACTCATCTATTACAAAGGTATTTTAGTTTTGACAACTTATTTTAACTCCATACTTTTTGTGCGTTCAATATGCACCATTCAACGGCACATCATCTATTTTCAACCCTTTCTGACTTCATTTGATATTTTTCATGCATTTAATAATTTATTTTGAGCTAAATGACCCTGGATACGAAAAGCAATACAAATGGACTCTCAAAAGGTTGTAACTTGGCATCACATCATAATTTCACCCACATAGCAACTTCTAAAGAGTTGAGAGGGTTACGGCAAATACTGGATGCTCTTCGTGTACAAATTGGATAATCTATTTCGAAGTGTGAGGGTTTCGGATGAAAACTCATCTATAACAAAGGGATTTCATTTTAATAACTTATTTTAAGTCCATACTTTTTGTGTGTTCAATATGCACTATTAAAAGGCACAGCATCAATTTTCAACCATTTCTAACTTCATTTGATATTTTTCATGCATTTAATGATTTATTTTGTGCTAAATGACCCTGAATTTGAAAAGCAGTACAAATGACCTCTAAAAAGGTTGTAACTTGGCATGACGTCATAATTTCACCCACATAGCAACTTCTAAAGAGTTTAAAGGGTTACGGCAAAAACTGGATGCACTTCATGTACAAATTGGACAATCTCTTTCGAAGTGTTAGGGTTTCGGACGAAAACTCATCCGTTAGAAAAGGATTTCATTTTTAATAACTTATTTTAACTCGATACTTTTTGTGTGTTCATTGTGCACCATTCAAAGGCACATCATCAATTTCCAACCCTTTCTGACTTCATTTGATATTTTTCATGCATTTAATAATTTATTTTGAGCTAAATGACCCTGAATTTGAAAAGCAATACAAATGGACTCTCAAAAGGTTGTAACTTGGCGTGACATCACAATTTCACCCACATAGCAACTTCTAAAGAGTTGAGAGGGTTACGGCAAATACTGGATGCACTTCGTGTACAAATTGGATAATCTATTTCGAAGTGTGAGGGTTTCGCACGAAAACTCATCTATAACAAAGGAATTTCATTTTAATAACTTATTTTAAGTCCATACTTTTTGTGTGTTCAATATGCACTATTTAAAAGCACATCATCAATTTTCAACCCTTTGTGACTTCATTTGATATTTTTCATGCATTTAATGATTTATTTTGAGCTAAATGACGCTGAATTTGAAAAGCAGTACAAATGATCTCTAAAAAGGTTGTAACTTGGCATGACGTCATAATTTCACCCACATAGCAACTTCTAAAGAGTTTAAACGGTTACGGCAAAAACTGGATGCACTTCATGTACAAATTGGACAATCTCTTTCGAAGTGTGAGGGTTTCGGACGAAAACTCATCCGTTACAAAGGGATTTCATTTTTAATAACTTATTTTAACTCCATACTTTTTGTGTGCTCAATATGCACCATTCAAAGGCACATCATCAATTTTCAACCCTTTCTGACTTCAGTTGATATTTTTGATGCATTTAATGATTTATTTTGAGCTAAATGATCCTTAATTTGAAAAGCAGTACAAATGAACTCTGAAAAGCTTGTAACTTGGCATGACATCATAATTTCACCACATAGCAACTTCTAAAGAGCTGAGAGGGTTACGGCAAAAATTGGATGCACTTCGTGTACAAATTGGTCAATCTCTTTCGAAGTATAAGGGTTTCGGACGAAAACTCATCTATTACAAAGGGATTTGATTTGTAATAACTTATTTTAACTCCATACTTTTTGTGTGTTCAATATGCACCAATCAAAGGCACATCATCAATTTTCAACCGTTTCTTACTTCATTTGATATTTTTCATGCATTTAATGATTTATTTTGAGCTAAATGACCCCGAATTTGAAAAGCAGTAGAAATGATCTACGAAAAGGTTGCAACTTGGCATGACGTCATAATTTCACCCACATAGCAACTTCTAAAGAGTTGAAAGGGTTACGGCAAAAACTGGGTGCACTTCGTGTAAAAATTGGACAATCTCTTTTGAAGTGTGAGGGTTTCGGACGAAAACTCATCCATTACAAAAGGATTTCATTTTTAATAACTTATTTTAACTCCATAATTTTTGTGTGTTCAATATGCACTATTAAAAGGCACATCATCAATTTTCAAAACTTTCTGACTTCATTTGATCTTTTTCATGCATTTAATGATATATTTTGAGCTAAGTGACCCTGAATTTGAAAAGCAGTACAAATGAACTCTGAAAAGGTTGTAACTTGCCATGACGTCATAATTTCACCTACATAGTAATTTCTAAAGAGTTGAGATGGTTACGGCAAAAACACGATGCACTTCGTGTACAAATTAGACAATCTCTTCCGAAGTATGAGTTTTTCGGATGAAAACTCATCTATTACAAAGGTATTTTAGTTTTAACAACTTATTTTAACTCCATACTTTTTGTGCGTTCAATATGCACCATTCAACGGCACATCATCTATTTTCAACCCTTTCTGACTTCATTTGATATTTTTCATGCATTTAATAATTTATTTTGAGCTAAATGACCCTGGATACGAAAAGCAATACAAATGGACTCTCAAAAGGTTGTAACTTGGCATGACATCATAATTTCACCCACATAGCAACTTCTAAAGAGTTGAGAGGGTTACGACAAATACGGGATGCTCTTCGTGTACAAATTGGATAATCTATTTCGAAGTGTGAGGGTTTCGGATGAAAACTCATCTATAACAAAGGGATTTCATTTTAATAACTTATTTTAAGTCCATACTTTTTGTGTGTTCAATATGCACTATTAAAAGGCACAGCATCAATTTTCAACCCTTTCTAACTTCATTTGATATTTTTCATGCATTTAATGATTTATTTTGTGCTAAATGACCCTGAATTTGAAAAGCAGTACAAATGACCTCTAAAAAGGTTGTAACTTGGCATGACGTCATAATTTCACCCACATAGCAACTTCTAAAGAGTTTAAAGGGTTACGGCAAAAACTGGATGCACTTCATGTACAAATTGGACAATCTCTTTCGAAGTGTTAGGGTTTCGGACGAAAACTCATCCGTTAGAAAAGGATTTCATTTTTAATAACTTATTTTAACTCGATACTTTTTGTGTGTTCATTATGCACCATTCAAAGGCACATCATCAATTTCCAACCCTTTCTGACTTCATTTGATATTTTTCATGCATTTAATAATTTATTTTGAGCTAAATGACCCTGAATTTGAAAAGCAATACAAATGGACTCTCAAAAGGTTGTAACTTGGCGTGACATCACAATTTCACCCACATAGCAACTTCTAAAGAGTTGAGAGGGTTACGGCAAATACTGGATGCACTTCGTGTACAAATTGGATAATCTATTTCGAAGTGTGAGGGTTTCGGACGAAAACTCATCTATAACAAAGGGATTTCATTTTAATAACTTATTTTAAGTCCATACTTTTTGTGTGTTCAATATGCACTATTTAAAGGCACATCATCAATTTTCAACCCTTTGTGACTTCATTTGATATTTTTCATGCATTTAATGATTTATTTTGAGCTAAATGACGCTGAATTTGAAAAGCAGTACAAATGATCTCTAAAAAGGTTGTAACTTGGCATGACGTCATAATTTCACCCACATAGCAACTTCTAAAGAGTTTAAACGGTTACGGCAAAAACTGGATGCACTTCATGTACAAATTGGACAATCTCTTTCGAAGTGTGAGGGTTTCGGACGAAAACTCATCCGTTACAAAGGGATTTCATTTTTAATAACTTATTTTAACTCCATACTTTTTGTGTGCTCAATATGCACCATTCAAAGGCACATCATCAATTTTCAACCCTTTCTGACTTCAGTTGATATTTTTGATGCATTTAATGATTTATTTTGAGCTAAATGATCCTTAATTTGAAAAGCAGTACAAATGAACTCTGAAAAGCTTGTAACTTGGCATGACATCATAATTTCACCCACATAGCAACTTCTAAAGAGCGGAGAGAGTTACGGCAAAAATTGGATGCACTTCGTGTACAAATTGGTCAATCTCTTTCGAAGTATAAGTGTTTCGGACGAAAACTCATCTATTACAAAGGGATTTCATTTGTAATAACTTATTTTAACTCCATACTTTTTGTGTGTTCAATATGCACCAATCAAAGGCACATCATCAATTTTCAACCGTTTCTTACTTCATTTGATATTTTTCATGCATTTAATGATTTATTTTGAGCTAAATGACCCCGAATTTGAAAAGCAGTAGAAATGATCTACGAAAAGGTTGCAACTTGGCATGACGTCATAATTTCACCCACATAGCAACTTCTAAAGAGTTGAAAGGGTTACGGCAAAAACTGGGTGCACTTCGTGTAAAAATTGGACAATCTCTTTTGAAGTGTGAGGGTTTCGGACGAAAACTCATCCATTACAAAGGGATTTCATTTTTAATAACTTATTTTAACTCCATAATTTTTGTGTGTTCAATATGCACTATTAAAAGGCACATCATCAATTTTCAAAACTTTCTGACTTCATTTGATCTTTTTCATGCATTTAATGGTATATTTTGAGCTAAGTGACCCTGAATTTGAAAAGCAGTACAAATGAACTCTGAAAAGGTTGTAACTTGCCATGACGTCATAATTTCACCTACATAGTAATTTCTAAAGAGTTGAGATGGTTACGGCAAAAACACGATGCACTTCGTGTACAAATTAGACAATCTCTTCCGAAGTATGAGTTTTTCGGATGAAAACTCATCTATTACAAAGGTATTTTAGTTTTAACAACTTATTTTAACTCCATACTTTTTTTGCGTTCAATATGCACCATTCAAAGGCACATCATCTATTTTCAACCCTTTCTGACTTCATTTGATATTTTTCATGCATTTAATAATTTATTTTGAGCTAAATGACCCTGGATACGAAAAGCAATACAAATGGACTCTCAAAAGGTTGTAACTTGGCATGACATCATAATTTCACCCACATAGCAACTTCTAAAGAGTTGAGAGGGTTACGGCAAATACTGGATGCTCTTCGTGTACAAATTGGATAATCTATTTCGAAGTGTGAGGGTTTCGGATGAAAACTCATCTATAACAAAGGGATTTCATTTTAATAACTTATTTTAAGTCCATACTTTTTGTGTGTTCAATATGCACTATTAAAAGGCACATCATCAATTTTCAACCCTTTCTAACTTCATTTGACATTTTTCATGCATTTAATGATTTATTGTGTGCTAAATGACCCTGAATTTGAAAAGCAGTACAAATGACCTCTAAAAAGGTTGTAACTTGGCATGACGTCATAATTTCACCCACATAGCAACTTCTAAAGAGTTTAAAGGGTTACGGCAAAAACTGGATGCACTTCATGTACAAATTGGACAATCTCTTTCGAAGTGTTAGGGTTTCGGACGAAAACTCATCCGTTAGAAAAGGATTTCATTTTTAATAACTTATTTTAACTCGATACTTTTTGTGTGTTCATTATGCACCATTCAAAGGCACATCATCAATTTCCAACCCTTTCTGACTTCATTTGATATTTTTCATGCATTTAATAATTTATTTTGAGCTAAATGACCCTGAATTTGAAAAGCAATACAAATGGACTCTCAAAAGGTTGTAACTTGGCGTGACATCACAATTTCACCCACATAGCAACTTCTAAAGAGTTGAGAGGGTTACGGCAAATACTGGATGCACTTCGTGTAAAAATTGGATAATCTATTTCGAAGTGTGAGGGTTTCGACGAAAACTCATCTATAACAAAGGGATTTCATTTTAATAACTTATTTTAAGTCCATACTTTTTGTGTGTTCAATATGCACTATTAAAAGGCACATCATCAATTTTAAACCCTTTGTGACTTCATTTGATATTTTTCATGCATTTAATGATTTATTTTGAGCTAAATGACGCTGAATTTGAAAAGCAGTACAAATGATCTCTAAAAAGGTTGTAACTTGGCATGACGTCATAATTTCACCCACATAGCAACTTCTAAAGAGTTTAAAGGGTTACGGCAAAAACTGGATGCACTTCATGTACAAATTGGACAATCTCTTTCGAAGTGTGAGGGTTTCGGACGAAAACTCATCCGTTAGAAAAGGATTTCATTTTTAATAACTTATTTCAACTCGATACTTTTTGTGTGTTCAATATGCACCATTCAAAGGCACATCATCAATTTTCAACCCTTTCTGACTTCATTTGATATTTTTCATGCATTTAATAATTTATTTTGAGCTAAATGACCCTGAATTTGAAAAGCAATACAAATGGACTCTCAAAGGGTTGTAACTTGGCGTGACATCACAATTTCACCCACATAGCAACTTCTAAAGAGTTGAGAGGGTTACGGCAAATACTGGATGCACTTCGTGTACAAATTGGATAATCTATTTCGAAGTGTGAGGGTTTCGGACGAAAACTCATCTATAACAAAGGGATATCATTTTAATAACTTATTTTAAGTCCATACTTTTTGTGTGTTCAATATGCACTATTAAAAGGCACATCATCAATTTTAAACCCTTTGTGACTTCATTTGATATTTTTCATGCATTTAATGATTTATTTTGAGCTAAATGACGCTGAATTTGAAAAGCAGTACAAATGATCTCTAAAAAGGTTGTAACTTGGCATGACGTCATAATTTCACCCACATAGCAACTTCTAAAGAGTTTAAAGGGTTACGGCAAAAACTGGATGCACTTCATGTACAAATTGGACAATCTCTTTCGAAGTGTGAGGGTTTCGGACGAAAACTCATCCGTTAGAAAAGGATTTCATTTCTAATAACTTATTTTAACTCGATACTTTTTGTGTGTTCAATATGCACCATTCAAAGGCACATCATCAATTTTCAACCCTTTCTGACTTCATTTGATATTTTTCATGCATTTAATAATTTATTTTGAGCTAAATGACCCTGAATTTCAAAAGTAATACAAATGGACTCTCAATAGGTTGTAACTTGGCGTGACATCACAATTTCACCCACATAGCAACTTCTAAAGAGTTGAGAGGGTTACGGCAAATACTGGATGCACTTCGTGTACAAATTGGATAATCTATTTCGAAGTGTGAGGGTTTCAGACGAAAACTCATCTAGAACAAAGGGATTTCATTTTAATAACTTATTTTAAGTCCATACTTTTTGTGTGGTCAATATGCACCATTAAAAGGCACATCATCAATTTTCAACCCTTTCTGACTTCATTTGATATTTTTCATGCATTTAATGATATATTTGAGCTAAATGACCCTGAATTTGAAAAGCAGTACAAATGATCTCTAAAATGGTTGTAACTTGGCATGACGTCATAATTTCACCCACATAGCAACTTCTAATGAGTTTAAAGGGTTACGGCAAAAACTGGATGCACTTCATGTACAAATTGGACAATCTCTTTCGAAGTGTGAGGGTTTCGGACGAAAACTCATCCGTTACAAAGGGATTTCATTTTTAATAACTTATTGTAACTCCATGCTTTATGTGTGTTCAATACGCACCATCCAAAGGCACATCATCAATTTTCAACCCTTTCTGACTTCAGTTGATATTTTTGATGCATTTAATGATTTATTTTGAGCTAAATGATCCTGAATTTGAAAAGCAGTACAAATGAACTCTGAAAAGCTTGTAACTTGGAATGACATCATAATTTCACCCACATAGCAACTTCTAAAGAGTTGAGAGGGTTACGGCAAAAATTGGATGCACTTCGTGTACAAATTGGTCAATCTCTTTCGAAGTATAAGGGTTTCAGACGAAAACTCATCTATTACAAAGGGATTTCATTTTTAATAACTTATTTTAACTCCATACTTTTTGTGTGTTCAATACGCACCATTCAAAGGCACATCATCAATTTTCAACCCTTTCTGACTTCATTTGATATTTTTCATGCATTTAATGATTTATTTTGAGCTAAATGACCCTGAATTTGAAAAGCAGTAGAATTGATCTCTGAAAAGGTTGCAACTTGGCATGACGTCATAATTTCACCCACATAGCAACTTCTAAAGAGTTGAAAGGGTTACGGCAAAAACTGGCTGCACTTCGTGTAAAAATTGGACAATCTCTTTTGAAGTGTGAGTTTTTCGGACGAAAACTCATCCATTACAAAGGGATTTCATTTTTAATAACTTATTTTAACTCCATAATTTTTGTGTGGTCAATATGCACCATTCAAAGGCACATCATCAATTTTCAAAACTTTCTGACTTCATTTGATCTTTTTCATGCATTTAATGATATATTTTGAGCTAAGTGACCCTGAATTTGAAAAGTAGTACAAATGAACTCTGAAAAGGTTGTAACTTGCCATGACGTCATAATTTCACCTACATAGCAATTTGTAAAGAGTTGAGAGGGTTATAGCAAAAACTAGATGCACTTCGTGTACAAATTAGACAATCTCTTCCGAAGTATGAGTTTTTCGAACGAAAACTCATCTATTACAAAGGTATTTCAGTTTTAGCAACTTATTTTAACTCCATACTTTTTGTGCGTTCAATATGCACCATTCAAAGGCACATCATCTATTTTCAACCCTTTCTGACTTCATTTGATATTTTTGATGCATTTAATAATTTATTTTGAGCTAAATGACCCTGGATATGTAAAGCAATACAAATGGACTCTCAAAAGGTTGTAACTTGGCATGACATCATAATTTCACCCACATAGGAACTTCTGAAGAGTTGAGAGGGTTACGGCAAATACTGGATGCACTTCGTGTACAAATTGGATAATCTCTTTCGAAGTGTGAGGGTTTCGGACGAAAACTCATCCGTTAGAAAAGGATTTCATTTTTAATAACTTATTTTAACTCGATACTTTTTGTGTGTTCAATATGCACCATTCAAAGGCACATCATCAATTTTCAACCCTTTCTGACTTCATTTGATATTTTTCATGCATTTAATGATTTATTTTGAGCTAAATGACCCTGAATTTGAAAAGCAGTAGAATTGATCTCTGAAAAGGTTGCAACTTGGCATGACGTCATAATTTCACCCACATAGCAACTTCTAAAGAGTTGAAAGGGTTACGGCAAAAACTGGCTGCACTTCGTGTAAAAATTGGACAATCTCTTTTGAAGTGTGAGTTTTTCGGACGAAAACTCATCCATTACAAAGGGATTTCATTTTTAATAACTTATTTTAACTCCATAATTTTTGTGTGGTCAATATGCACCATTCAAAGGCACATCATCAATTTTCAAAACTTTCTGACTTCATTTGATCTTTTTCATGCATTTAATGATATATTTTGAGCTAAGTGACCCTGAATTTGAAAAGTAGTACAAATGAACTCTGAAAAGGTTGTAACTTGCCATGACGTCATAATTTCACCTACATAGCAATTTCTAAAGAGTTGAGAGGGTTATAGCAAAAACTAGATGCACTTCGTGTACAAATTAGACAATCTCTTCCGAAGTATGAGTTTTTCGAACGAAAACTCATCTATTACAAAGGTATTTCAGTTTTAGCAACTTATTTTAACTCCATACTTTTTGTGCGTTCAATATGCACCATTCAAAGGCACATCATCTATTTTCAACCCTTTCTGACTTCATTTGATATTTTTGATGCATTTAATAATTTATTTTGAGCTAAATGACCCTGGATATGTAAAGCAATACAAATGGACTCTCAAAAGGTTGTAACTTGGCATGACATCATAATTTCACCCACATAGCAACTTCTGAAGAGTTGAGAGGGTTACGGCAAATACTGGATGCACTTCGTGTACAAATTGGATAATCTCTTTCGAAGTGTGAGGGTTTCGGACGAAAACTCATCCGTTAGAAAAGGATTTCATTTTTAATAACTTATTTTAACTCGATACTTTTTGTGTGTTCAATATGCACCATTCAAAGGCACATCATCAATTTTCAACCCTTTCTGACTTCATTTGATATTTTTCATGCATTTAATGATTTATTTGAGCTAAATGACCCTGAATTTGAAAAGCAGTACAAATGATCTCTAAAATGGTTGTAACTTGGCATGACGTCATAATTTCACCCACATAGCAACTTCTAAACAGTTTAAATGGTTACGGCAAAAACTGGATGCACTTCATGTACAAATTGGACAATCTCTTTCGAAGTGTGAGGGTTTCGGACGAAAACTCATCCGTTACAAAGGGATTTCATTTTTAATAACTTATTTTAACTCCATACTTTTTGTGTGCTCAATATGCACCATTCAAAGGCACATCATCAATTTTCAACCCTTTCTGACTTCAGTTGATATTTTTGATGCATTTAATGATTTATTTTGAGCTAAATGATCCTTAATTTGAAAAGCAGTACAAATGAACTCTGAAAAGCTTGTAACTTGGCATGACATCATAATTTCACCCACATAGCAACTTCTAAAGAGCTGAGAGGGTTACGGCAAAAATTGGATGCACTTCGTGTACAAATTGGTCAATCTCTTTCGAAGTATAAGGGTTTCGGACGAAAACTCATCTATTACAAAGGGATTTCATTTGTAATAACTTATTTTAACTCCATACTTTTTGTGTGTTCAATATGCACCATTAAAAGGCACATCATCAATTTTCAACCGTTTCTGACTTCATTTGATCTTTTTCATGCATTTAATGATATATTTTGAGCTAAGTGACCCTGAATTTGAAAAGTAGTACAAATGAACTCTGAAAAGGTTGTAACTTGCCATGACGTCATAATTTCACCTACATAGCAATTTCTAAAGAGTTGAGAGGGTTATAGCAAAAACTAGATGCACTTCGTGTACAAATTAGACAATCTCTTCCGAAGTATGAGTTTTTCGAACGAAAACTCATCTATTACAAAGGTATTTCAGTTTTAGCAACTTATTTTAACTCCATACTTTTTGTGCGTTCAATATGCACCATTCAAAGGCACATCATCTATTTTCAACCCTTTCTGACTTCATTTGATATTTTTGATGCATTTAATAATTTATTTTGAGCTAAATGACCCTGGATATGTAAAGCAATACAAATGGACTCTCAAAAGGTTGTAACTTGGCATGACATCATAATTTCACCCACATAGCAACTTCTGAAGAGTTGAGAGGGTTACGGCAAATACTGGATGCACTTCGTGTACAAATTGGATAATCTCTTTCGAAGTGTGAGGGTTTCGGACGAAAACTCATCCGTTAGAAAAGGATTTCATTTTTAATAACTTATTTTAACTCGATACTTTTTGTGTGTTCAATATGCACCATTCAAAGGCACATCATCAATTTTCAACCCTTTCTGACTTCATTTGATATTTTTCATGCATTTAATGATTTATTTGAGCTAAATGACCCTGAATTTGAAAAGCAGTACAAATGATCTCTAAAATGGTTGTAACTTGGCATGACGTCATAATTTCACCCACATAGCAACTTCTAAACAGTTTAAATGGTTACGGCAAAAACTGGATGCACTTCATGTACAAATTGGACAATCTCTTTCGAAGTGTGAGGGTTTCGGACGAAAACTCATCCGTTACAAAGGGATTTCATTTTTAATAACTTATTTTAACTCCATACTTTTTGTGTGCTCAATATGCACCATTCAAAGGCACATCATCAATTTTCAACCCTTTCTGACTTCAGTTGATATTTTTGATGCATTTAATGATTTATTTTGAGCTAAATGATGCTTAATTTGAAAAGCAGTACAAATGAACTCTGAAAAGCTTGTAACTTGGCATGACATCATAATTTCACCCACATAGCAACTTCTAAAGAGCTGAGAGGGTTACGGCAAAAATTGGATGCACTTCGTGTACAAATTGGTCAATCTCTTTCGAAGTATAAGGGTTTCGGACGAAAACTCATCTATTACAAAGGGATTTCATTTGTAATAACTTATTTTAACTCCATACTTTTTGTGTGTTCAATATGCACCATTAAAAGGCACATCATCAATTTTCAACCGTTTCTGACTTCATTTGATATTTTTCATGCATTTAATGATTTATTTTGTGCTAAATGACCCTGAATTTGAAAAGCAGTAGAAATGATCTACGAAAAGGTTGCAACTTGGCATGACGTCATAATTTCACCCACATAGCAACTTCTAAGGAGTTGAAAGGGTTACGGCAAAAACTGGCTGCACTTCGTGTAAAAATTGGACAATCTCTTTTGAAGTGTGAGGGTTTGGGAGAAAACTCATCCATTACAAAGGGATTTCATTTTTAATAAGTTATTTTAACTCCATAATTTTTGTGTGTTCAATACGCACCATTCAAAGGCACATCATCAATTTTCAACCCTTTCTGACTTCATTTGATATTTTTCATGCATTTAATGATTTATTTTGAGCTAAATGACCCTGAATTTGAAAAGCAGTAGAATTGATCTCTGAAAAGTTTGCAACTTGGCATGACGTCATAATTTCACCCACATAGCAACTTCTAAAGAGTTGAAAGGGTTACGGCAAAAACTGGCTGCACTTCGTGTAAAAATTGGACAATCTCTTTTGAAGTGTGAGTTTTTCGGACGAAAACTCATCCATTACAAAGGGATTTCATTTTTAATAACTTATTTTAACTCCATAATTTTTGTGTGGTCAATATGCACCATTCAAAGGCACATCATCAATTTTCAAAACTTTCTGACTTCATTTGATCTTTTTCATGCATTTAATGATATATTTTGAGCTAAGTGACCCTGAATTTGAAAAGTAGTACAAATGAACTCTGAAAAGGTTGTAACTTGCCATGACGTCATAATTTCACCTACATAGCAATTTCTAAAGAGTTGAGAGGGTTATGGCAAAAACTAGATGCACTTCGTGTACAAATTAGACAATCTCTTCCGAAGTATGAGTTTTTCGAACGAAAACTCATCTATTACAAAGGTATTTCAGTTTTAGCAACTTATTTTAACTCCATACTTTTTGTGCGTTCAATATGCACCATTCAAAGGCACATCATCTATTTTCAACCCTTTCTGACTTCATTTGATATTTTTGATGCATTTAATAATTTATTTTGAGCTAAATGACCCTGGATATGTAAAGCAATACAAATGGACTCTCAAAAGGTTGTAACTTGGCATGACATCATAATTTCACCCACATAGCAACTTCTGAAGAGTTGAGAGGGTTACGGCAAATACTGGATGCACTTCGTGTACAAATTGGATAATCTCTTTCGAAGTGTGAGGGTTTCGGACGAAAACTCATCCGTTAGAAAAGGATTTCATTTTTAATAACTTATTTTAACTCGATACTTTTTGTGTGTTCAATATGCACCATTCAAAGGCACATCATCAATTTTCAACCCTTTCTGACTTCATTTGATATTTTTCATGCATTTAATGATTTATTTGAGCTAAATGACCCTAAATTTGAAAAGCAGTACAAATGATCTCTAAAATGGTTGTAACTTGGCATGACGTCATAATTTCACCCACATAGCAACTTCTAAACAGTTTAAACGGTTACGGCAAAAACTGGATGCACTTCATGTACAAATTGGACAATCTCTTTCGAAGTGTGAGGGTTTCGGACGAAAACTCATCCGTTACAAAGGGATTTCATTTTTAATAACTTATTTTAACTCCATACTTTTTGTGTGCTCAATATGCACCATTCAAAGGCACATCATCAATTTTCAACCCTTTCTGACTTCAGTTGATATTTTTGATGCATTTAATGATTTATTTTGAGCTAAATGATCCTTAATTTGAAAAGCAGTACAAATGAACTCTGAAAAGCTTGTAACTTGGCATGACATCATAATTTCACCCACATAGCAACTTCTAAAGAGCTGAGAGGGTTACGGCAAAAATTGGATGCACTTCGTGTACAAATTGGTCAATCTCTTTCGAAGTATAAGGGTTTCGGACGAAAACTCATCTATTACAAAGGGATTTCATTTGTAATAACTTATTTTAACTCCATACTTTTTGTGTGTTCAATATGCACCATTAAAAGGCACATCATCAATTTTCAACCGTTTCTGACTTCATTTGATATTTTTCATGCATTTAATGATTTATTTTGAGCTAAATGACCCTGAATTTGAAAAGCAGTAGAAATGATCTACGAAAAGGTTGCAACTTGGCATGACGTCATAATTTCACCCACATAGCAACTTCTAAGGAGTTGAAAGGGTTACGGCAAAAACTGGCTGCACTTCGTGTAAAAATTGGACAATCTCTTTTGAAGTGTGAGGGTTTGGGAGAAAACTCATCCATTACAAAGGGATTTCATTTTTAATAAGTTATTTTAACTCCATAATTTTTGTGTGTTCAATATGCACCATTAAAAGGCACATCATCAATTTTCAAAACTTTCTGACTTCATTTGATCTTTTTCATGCATTTAATGATATATTTTGAGCTAACTGACCCTGAATTTGAAAAGCAGTACAAATGAACTCTGAAAAGGTTGTAACTTGCCATGACGTCATAATTTCACCTACATAGCAATTTCTAAAGAGTTGAGAGGGTTACGGCAAAAACTAGATGCACTTCGTGTACAAATTAGACAATCTCTTCCGAAGTATGAGTTTTTCGGACGAAAACTCATCTATTACAAAGGTATTTCAGTTTTAACAACTTATTTTAACTCCATACTTTTTGTCCGTTCAATATGCACCATTCAAAGGCACATCATCTATTTTCAACCCTTTCTGACTTCATTTGATATTTTTCATGCATTTAATAATTTATTTTGAGCTAAATGACCCTGGTTATGAAAAGCAATACAAATGGACTCTCAAAAGGTTGTAACATGGCATGACATGATAATTTCACCCACATAGCAACTTCTAAAGAGTTGAGAGGGTTACGGCAAATACAAGACGCACCTCGTGTACAAACTGGATAATCTATTTCGAAGTGTGAGGGTTTCGGATGAAACCTCATCTATAAGAAAGGGCTTTCATTTTAATAACTTATTTTAAGTCCCTACTTTTTGTGTGTTCAATATGCACTATTAAAAGGCACATCATCAATTTTCAACCCTTTCTGACTTCATTTGATATTTTTCATGCATTTAATGATTTATTTTGAGCTAAATGACCCTGAATTTGAAAAGCAGTACAAATGATCTCTAAAAAGGTTGTAACTTGGCATGACGTCATAATTTCACCCACATAGCAACTTCTAAACAGTTTAAACGGTTACGGCAAAAACTGGATGCACTTCATGTACAAATTGGACAATCTCTTTCGAAGTGTGAGGGTTTGGGACGAAAACTCATCCGTTACAAAGGGATTTCATTTTTAATAACTTATTTTAACTCCATACTTTTTGTGTGCTCAATATGCACCATTCAAAGGCACATCATCAATTTTCAACCCTTTCTGACTTCAGTTGATATTTTTGATGCATTTAATGATTTATTTTGAGCTAAATGATCCTTAATTCGAAAAGCAGTACAAATGAACTCTGAAAAGCTTGTAACTTGGCATGACATCATAATTTCACCCACATAGCAACTTCTAAAGAGCTGAGAGGGTTACGGCAAAAATTGGATGCACTTCGTGTACAAATTGGTCAATCTCTTTCGAAGTATAAGGGTTTCGGACGAAAACTCATCTATTACAAAGGGATTTCATTTGTAATAACTTATTTTAACTCCATACTTTTTGTGTGTTCAATATGCACCAATCAAAGGCACATCATCAATTTTCAACCGTTTCTTACTTCATTTGATATTTTTCATGCATTTAATGATTTATTTTGAGCTAAATGACCCCGAATTTGAAAAGCAATAGAAATGATCTACGAAAAGGTTGCAACTTGGCATGACGTCATAATTTCACCCACATAGCAACTTCTAAAGAGTTGAAAGGGTTACGGCAAAAACTGGCTGCACTTCGTGTAAAAATTGGACAATCTCTTTTGAAGTGTGAGGGTTTCGGACGAAAACTCATCCATTACAAAGGGATTTCATTTTTAATAACTTATTTTAACTCCATAATTTTTGTGTGTTCAATATTCACTATTAAAAGGCACATCATCAATTTTCAAAACTTTCTGACTTCATTTGATCTTTTTCATGCATTTAATGATATATTTTGAGCTAAGTGACCCTGAATTTGAAAAGCAGTACAAATGAACTCTGAAAAGGTTGTAACTTGCCATGACGTCATAATTTCACCTACATAGCAATTTCTGAAGAGTTGAGATGGTTACGGCAAAAACACGATGCACTTCGTGTAAAAATTAGACAATCTCTTCCGAACTATGAGTTTTTCGGATGAAAACTCATCTATTAGAAAGGTATTTTAGTTTTAACAACTTATTTTAACTCCATACTTTTTGTGCGTTCAATATGCACCATTCAAAGGCACATCATCTATTTTCAACCCTTTCTGACTTCATTTGATATTTTTCATGCATTTAATAATTTATTTTGAGCTAAATGACCCTGGATACAAAAAGCAATACAAATGGACTCTCAAAAGGTTGTAACTTGGCATGACATCATAATTTCACCCACATAGCAACTTCTAAAGAGTTGAGAGGGTTACGGCAAATACTGGATGCTCTTCGTGTACAAATTGGATAATGTATTTCGAAGTGTGAGGGTTTCGGATGAAAACTCATCTATAACAAAGGGATTTCATTTTAATAACTTATTTTAAGTCCATACTTTTTGTGTGTTCAATATGCACTATTAAAAGGCACATCATCAATTTTCAACCCTTTCTAACTTCATTTGATATTTTTCATGCATTTAATGATTTATTTTGTGCTAAATGACCCTGAATTTGAAAAGCAGTACAATTGACCTCTAAAAAGGTTGTAACTTGGCATGACGTCATAATTTCACCCACATAGCAACTTCTAAAGAGTTTAAAGGGTTACGGCAAAAACTGGATGCACTTCATGTACAAATTGGACAATCTCTTTCGAAGCGTTAGGGTTTCGGACGAAAACTCATCCGTTAGAAAAGGATTTCATTTTTAATAACTTATTTTAACTCGATACTTTTTGTGTGTTCATTATGCACCATTCAAAGGCACATCATCAATTTCCAACCCTTTCTGACTTCATTTGATATTTTTCATGCATTTAATAATTTATTTTGAGCTAAATGACCCTGAATTTGAAAAGCAATACAAATGGACTCTCAAAAGGTTGTAACTTGGCGTGACATCACAATTTCACCCACATAGCAACTTCTAAAGAGTTGAGAGGGTTACGGCAAATACTGGATGCACTTCGTGTACAAATTGGACAATCTCTTTCGAAGTGTGAGGGTTTCGGACGAAAACTCATCCGTTAGAAAAGGATTTCATTTTTAATAACTTATTGTAACTCCATACTTTTTGTGTGTTCGATACGCACCATCCAAAGGCACATCATCAATTTTCAACCCTTTCTGACTTCAGTTGATATTTTTGATGCATTTAATGATTTATTTTGAGCTAAATGATCCTGAATTTGAAAAGCAGTACAAATGAACTCTGAAAAGCTTGTAACTTGGAATGACATCATAATTTCACCCACATAGAAACTTCTAAAGAGTTGAGAGGGTTACGGCAAATACTGGATGCACTTCGTGTACAAATTGGATAATCTATTTCGAAGTGTGAGGGTTTCGGACGAAAACTCATCTATAACAAAGGGATTTCATTTTAATAACTTATTTTAAGTCCATACTTTTTGTGTGTTCAATATTCACTATTAAATGGCACATCATCAATTTTCAACCCTTTGTGACTTCATTTGATATTTTTCATGCATTTAATGATTTATTCTTTGCTAAATGACGCTGAATTTGAAAAGCAGTACAAATGATCTCTAAAAAGGTTGTAACTTGGCATGACGTCATAATTTCACCCACATAGCAACTTCTAAAGAGTTTAAAGGGTTACGGCAATAACTGGATGCACTTCATGTACAAATTGGACAATCTCTTTCGAAGTGTGAGGGTTTCGGACGAAAACTCATCCGTTAGAAAAGGATTTCATTTTTAATAACTTATTTTAACTCGATACTTTTTGTGTGTTCAATATGCACCATTCAAAGGCACATCATCAATTTTCAACCCTTTCTGACTTCATTTGATATTTTTCATGCATTTAATAATTTATTTTGAGCTAAATGACCCTGAATTTCAAAAGCAATACAAATGGACTCTCAAAAGGTTGTAACTTGGCGTGACATCACAATTTCACCCACATAGCAACTTCTAAAGAGTTGAGAGGGTTACGGCAAATACTGGATGCACTTCGTGTACAAATTGGATGATCTATTTCGAAGTGTGAGGGTTTCAGACGAAAACTCATCTAGAACAAAGGGATTTCATTTTAATAACTTATTTTAAGTCCATACTTTTTGTGTGGTCAATATGCACCATTAAAAGGCACATCATCAATTTTCAACCCTTTCTGACTTCATTTGATATTTTTCATGCATTTAATGATTTATTTGAGCTAAATGACCCTGAATTTGAAAAGCAGTACAAATGATCTCTAAAATGGTTGTAACTTGGCATGACGTCATAATTTCACCCACATAGCAACTTCTAAAGAGTTTAAAGGGTTACGGCAAAAACTGGATGCACTTCATGTACAAATTGGACAATCTCTTTCGAAGTGTGAGGGTTTCGGACGAAAACTCATCCGTTAGAAAAGGATTTCATTTTTAATGACTTATTTTAACTCGATACTTTTTGTGTGTTCAATATGCACCATTCAAAGGCACATCATCAATTTTCAACCCTTTCTGACTTCAGTTGATATTTTTGATGCATTTAATGATTTATTTTGAGCTAAATGATCCTGAATTTGAAAAGCAGTACAAATGAACTCTGAAAAGCTTGTAACTTGGAATGACATCATAATTTCACCCACATAGCAACTTCTAAAGAGTTGAGAGGGTTACGGCAAATACTGGATGCACTTCGTGTACAAATTGGATAATCTATTTCGAAGTGTGAGGGTTTCGGACGAAAACTCATCTATAACAAAGGGATTTCATTTTAATAACTTATTTTAAGTCCATACTTTTTGTGTGTTCAATATGCACTATTAAAAGGCACATCATCAATTTTCTACCCTTTGTGACTTCATTTGATATTTTTCATGCATTTAATGATTTATTTTGAGCTAAATGACGCTGAATTTGAAAAGCAGTACAAATGATCTCTAAAAAGGTTGTAACTTGGCATGACGTCATAATTTCACCCACATAGCAACTTATAAAGAGTTTAAAGGGTTACGGCAAAAACTGGATGCACTTCATGTACAAATTGGACAATCTCTTTCGAAGTGTGAGGGTTTCGGACGAAAACTCATCCGTTAGAAAAGGATTTCATTTTTAATAACTTATTTTAACTCGATACTTTTTGTGTGTTCAATATGCACCATTCAAAGGCACATCATCAATTTTCAACCCTTTCTGACTTCATTTGATATTTTTCATGCATTTAATAATTTATTTTGAGCTAAATGACCCTGAATTTCAAAAGCAATACAAATGGACTCTCAAAAGGTTGTAACTTGGCGTGACATCACAATTTCACCCACATAGCAACTTCTAAAGAGTTGAGAGGGTTACGGCAAATACTGGATGCACTTCGTGTACAAATTGGATGATCTATTTCGAAGTGTGAGGGTTTCAGACGAAAACTCATCTAGAACAAAGGGATTTCATTTTAATAACTTATTTTAAGTCCATACTTTTTGTGTGGTCAATATGCACCATTAAAAGGCACATCATCAATTTTCAACCCTTTCTGACTTCATTTGATATTTTTCATGCATTTAATGATTTATTTGAGCTAAATGACCCTGAATTTGAAAAGCAGTACAAATGATCTCTAAAATGGTTGTAACTTGGCATGACGTCATAATTTCACCCACATAGCAACTTCTAAAGAGTTTAAAGGGTTACGGCAAAAACTGGATGCACTTCATGTACAAATTGGACAATCTCTTTCAAAGTGTGAGGGTTTCGGACGAAAACTCATCCGTTAGAAAAGGATTTCATTTTTAATAACTTATTTAACTCGATACTTTTTGTGTGTTCAATATGCACCATTCAAAGGCACATCATCAATTTTCAACCCTTTTTGACTTCATTTGATATTTTTCATGCATTTAATAATTTATTTTGAGCTAAATGACCCTGAATTTCAAAAGAAATACAAATGGACTCTCAAAAGGTTGTAACTTGGCGTGACATCCCAATTTCACCCACATAGCAACTTCTAAAGAGTTGAGAGGGTTACGGCAAATACTGGATGCACTTCGTGTACAAATTGGATGATCTATTTCGAAGTGTGAGGGTTTCAGACGAAAACTCATCTAGAACAAAGGGATTTCATTTTAATAACTTATTTTAAGTCCATACTTTTTGTGTGGTCAATATGCACCATTAAAAGGCACATCATCAATTTTCAACCCTTTCTGACTTCATTTGATATTTTTCATGCATTTAATGATTTATTTGAGCTAAATGACCCTGAATTTGAAAAGCAGTACAAATGATCTCTAAAATGGTTGTAACTTGGCATGACGTCATAATTTCACCCACATAGCAACTTCTAAAGAGTTTAAAGGGTTACGGCAAAAACTGGATGCACTTCATGTACAAATTGGACAATCTCTTTCGAAGTGTGAGGGTTTCGGACGAAAACTCATCCGTTACAAAGGGATTTCATTTTTAATAACTTATTGTAACTCCATACTTTTTGTGTGTTCAATACGCACCATCCAAAGGCACATCATCAATTTTCAACCCTTTCTGACTTCATTTGATATTTTTGATGCATTTAATGATTTATTTTGAGCTAAATGACCCTGAATTTGAAAAGCAGTACAAATGAGCTCTAAAATGGTTGTAACTTGGCATGACGTCATAATTTCACCCACATAGCAACTTCTAAAGAGTTTAAAGGGTTACGGCAAAAACTGGATGCACTTCATGTACAAATTGGACAATCTCTTTCGAAGTGTGAGGGTTTCGGACGAACACTCATCCGTTAGAAAAGGATTTCATTTTTAATAACTTATTTTAACTCGATACTTTTTGTGTGTTCAATATGCACCATTCAAAGGCACATCATCAATTTTCAACCCTTTCTGACTTCAGTTGATATTTTTGATGCATTTAATGATTTATTTTGAGCTAAATGATCCTGAATTTGAAAAGCAGTACAAATGAACTCTGAAAAGCTTGTAACTTGGAATGACATCATAATTTCACCCACATAGCAACTTCGAAAGAGTTGAGAGGGTTACGGCAAATACTGGATGCACTTCGTGTACAAATTGGATAATCTATTTCGAAGTGTGAGGGTTTCGGACGAAAAATCATCTATAACAAAGGGATTTCATTTTAATAACTTATTTTAAGTCCATACTTTTTGTGTGTTCAATATGCACTATTAAAAGGCACATCATCAATTTTCAACCCTTTGTGACTTCATTTGATATTTTTCATGCATTTAATGATTTATTTTGAGCTAAATGACGCTGAATTTGAAAAGCAGTACAAATGATCTCTAAAAAGGTTGTAACTTGGCATGACGTCATAATTTCACCCACATAGCAACTTCTAAAGAGTTTAAAGGGTTACGGCAAAAACTGGATGCACTTCATGTACCAATTGGACAATCTCTTTCGAAGTGTGAGGGTTTCGGACGAAAACTCATCCGTTAGAAAAGGATTTCATTTTTAATAACTTATTTTAACTCGATACTTTTTGTGTGTTCAATATGCACCATTCAAAGGCACATCATCAATTTTCAACCCTTTCTGACTTCATTTGATATTTTTCATGCATTTAATAATTTATTTTGAGCTAAATGACCCTGAATTTCAAAAGCAATACAAATGGACTCTCAAAAGGTTGTAACTTGGCGTGACATCACAATTTCACCCACATAGCAACTTCTAAAGAGTTGAGAGGGTTACGGCAAATACTGGATGCACTTCGTGTACAAATTGGATGATCTATTTCGAAGTGTGAGGGTTTCAGACGAAAACTCATCTAGAACAAAGGGATTTCATTTTAATAACTTATTTTAAGTCCATACTTTTTGTGTGGTCAATATGCACCATTAAAAGGCACATCATCAATTTTCAACCCTTTCTGACTTCATTTGATATTTTTCATGCATTTAATGATTTATTTGAGCTAAATGACCCTGAATTTGAAAAGCAGTACAAATGATCTCTAAAATGGTTGTAACTTGGCATGACGTCATAATTTCACCCACATAGCAACTTCTAAAGAGTTTAAAGGGTTACAGCAAAAACTGGATGCACTTCATGTACAAATTGGACAATCTCTTTCGAAGTGTGAGGGTTTCGGACGAAAACTCATCCGTTAGAAAAGGATTTCATTTTTAATAACTTATTTAACTCGATACTTTTTGTGTGTTCAATATGCACCATTCAAAGGCACATCATCAATTTTCAACCCTTTTTGACTTCATTTGATATTTTTCATGCATTTAATAATTTATTTTGAGCTAAATGACCCTGAATTTCAAAAGAAATACAAATGGACTCTCAAAAGGTTGTAACTTGGCGTGACATCACAATTTCACCCACATAGCAACTTCTAAAGAGTTGAGAGGGTTACGGCAAATACTGGATGCACTTCGTGTACAAATTGGATGATCTATTTCAAAGTGTGAGGGTTTCAGACGAAAACTCATCTAGAACAAAGGGATTTCATTTTAATAACTTATTTTAAGTCCATACTTTTTGTGTGGTCAATATGCACCATTAAAAGGCACATCATCAATTTTCAACCCTTTCTGACTTCATTTGATATTTTTCATGCATTTAATGATTTATTTGAGCTAAATGACCCTGAATTTGAAAAGCAGTACAAATGATCTCTAAAATGGTTGTAACTTGGCATGACGTCATAATTTCACCCACATAGCAACTTCTAAAGAGTTTAAAGGGTTACGGCAAAAACTGGATGCACTTCATGTACAAATTGGACAATCTCTTTCGAAGTGTGAGGGTTTCGGACGAAAACTCATCCGTTACAAAGGGATTTCATTTTTAATAACTTATTGTAACTCCATACTTTTTGTGTGTTCAATACGCACCATCCAAAGGCACATCATCAATTTTCAACCCTTTCTGACTTCAGTTGATATTTTTGATGCATTTAATGATTTATTTTGAGCTAAATGATCCTGAATTTGAAAAGCAGTACAAATGAACTCTGAAAAGCTTGTAACTTGGAATGACATCATAATTTCACCCACATAGCAACTTCTAAAGAGTTGAGAGGGTTACGGCAAATACTGGATGCACTTCGTGTACAAATTGGATAATCTATTTCGAAGTGTGAGGGTTTCGGACGAAAACTCATCTATAACAAAGGGATTTCATTTTAATAACTTATTTTAAGTCCATACTTTTTGTGTGTTCAATATGCACTATTAAAAGGCACATCATCAATTTTCAACCCTTTGTGACTTCATTTGATATTTTTCATGCATTTAATGATTTATTTTGAGCTAAATGACGCTGAATTTGAAAAGCAGTACAAATGATCTCTAAAAAGGTTGTAACTTGGCATGACGTCATAATTTCACCCACATAGCAACTTCTAAAGAGTTTAAAGGGTTACGGCAAAAACTGGATGCACTTCATGTACAAATTGGACAATCTCTTTCGAAGTGTGAGGGTTTCGGACGAAAACTCATCCGTTAGAAAAGGATTTCATTTTTAATAACTTATTTTAACTCGATACTTTTTGTGTGTTCAATATGCACCATTCAAAGGCACATCATCAATTTTCAACCCTTTCTGACTTCATTTGATATTTTTCATGCATTTAATAATTTATTTTGAGCTAAATGACCCTGAATTTCAAAAGCAATACAAATGGACTCTCAAAAGGTTGTAACTTGGCGTGACATCACAATTTCACCCACATAGCAACTTCTAAAGAGTTGAGAGGGTTACGGCAAATACTGGATGCACTTCGTGTACAAATTGGATGATCTATTTCGAAGTGTGAGGGTTTCAGACGAAAACTCATCTAGAACAAGGGGATTTCATTTTAATAACTTATTTTAAGTCCATACTTTTTGTGTGGTCAATATGCACCATTAAAAGGCACATCATCAATTTTCAACCCTTTCTGACTTCATTTGATATTTTTCATGCATTTAATGATTTATTTGAGCTAAATGACCCTGAATTTGAAAAGCAGTACAAATGATCTCTAAAATGGTTGTAACTTGGCATGACGTCATAATTTCACCCACATAGCAACTTCTAAAGAGTTTAAAGGGTTACGGCAAAAACTGGATGCACTTCATGTACAAATTGGACAATCTCTTTCGAAGTGTGAGGGTTTCGGACGAAAACTCATCCGTTACAAAGGGATTTCATTTTTAATAACTTATTGTAACTCCATACTTTTTGTGTGTTCAATACGCACCATCCAAAGGCACATCATCAATTTTCAACCCTTTCTGACTTCAGTTGATATTTTTGATGCATTAAATGATTTATTTTGAGCTAAATGATCCTGAATTTGAAAAGCAGTACAAATGAACTCTGAAAAGCTTGTAACTTGGAATGACATGATAATTTCACCCACATAGCAACTTCTAAAGAGTTGAGAGGGTTACGGCAAAAATTGGATGCACTTCGTGTACAAATTGGTCAATCTCTTTCGAAGTATAAGGGTTTCAGACGAAAACTCATCTATTACAAAGGGATTTCATTTTTAATAACTTATTTTAACTCCATACTTTTTGTGTGTTCAATATCCACCATTCAAAGGCACATCATCAATTTTCAACCCTTTCTGACTTCATTTGATATTTTTCATGCATTTAATAATTTATTTTGAGCTAAATGACCCTGAATTTGAAAAGCAATACAAATGGACTCTTAAAAGGTTGTAACTTGGCGTGACATCACAATTTCACCCACATAGCAACTTCTAAAGAGTTGAGAGGGTTACGGCAAATACTGGATGCACTTCGTGTACAAATTGGATGATCTATTTCGAAGTGTGAGGGTTTCAGACGAAAACTCATCTAGAACAAAGGGATTTCATTTTAATAACTTATTTTAAGTCCATACTTTTTGTGTGGTCAATATGCACCATTAAAAGGCACATCATCAATTTTCAACCCTTTCTGACTTCATTTGATATTTTTCATGCATTTAATGATTTATTTGAGCTAAATGACCCTGAATTTGAAAAGCAGTACAAATGATCTCTAAAATGGTTGTAACTTGGCATGACGTCATAATTTCACCCACATAGCAACTTCTAAAGAGTTTAAAGGGTTACGGCAAAAACTGGATGCACTTCATGTACAAATTGGACAATCTCTTTCGAAGTGTGAGGGTTTCGGACGAAAACTCATCCGTTACAAAGGGATTTCATTTTTAATAACTTATTGTAACTCCATACTTTTTGTGTGTTCAATACGCACCATCGAAAGGCACATCATCAATTTTCAACCCTTTCTGACTTCAGTTGATATTTTTGATGCATTTAATGATTTATTTTGAGCTAAATGATCCTGAATTTGAAAAGCAGTACAAATGAACTCTGAAAAGCTTGTAACTTGGAATGACATCATAATTTCACCCACATAGCAACTTCTAAAGAGTTGAGAGGGTTACGGCAAATACTGGATGCACTTCGTGTACAAATTGGATAATCTATTTCGAAGTGTGAGGGTTTCGGACGAAAACTCATCTATAACAAAGGGATTTCATTTTAATAACTTATTTTAAGTCCATACTTTTTGTGTGTTCAATATGCACTATTAAAAGGCACATCATCAATTTTCAACCCTTTGTGACTTCATTTGATATTTTTCATGCATTTAATGATTTATTTTGAGCTAAATGACGCTGAATTTGAAAAGCAGTACAAATGATCTCTAAAAAGGTTGTAACTTGGCATGACGTCATAATTTCACCCACATAGCAACTTCTAAAGAGTTTAAAGGGTTACGGCAAAAACTGGATGCACTTCATGTACAAATTGGACAATCTCTTTCGAAGTGTGAGGGTTTCGGACGAAAACTCATCCGTTAGAAAAGGATTTCATTTTTAATAACTTATTTTAACTCGATACTTTTTGTGTGTTCAATATGCACCATTCAAAGGCACATCATCAATTTTCAACCCTTTCTGACTTCATTTGATAATTTTCATGCATTTAATAATTTATTTTGAGCTAAATGACCCTGAATTTCAAAAGCAATACAAATGGACTCTCAAAAGGTTGTAACTTGGCGTGACATCACAATTTCACCCACATAGCAACTTCTAAAGAGTTGAGAGGGTTACGGCAAATACTGGATGCACTTCGTGTACAAATTGGATGATCTATTTCAAAGTGTGAGGGTTTCAGACGAAAACTCATCCGTTAGAAAAGGATTTCATTTTTAATAACTTATTTTAACTCGATACTTTTTGTGTGTTCAATATGCACCATTCAAAGGCACCTCATCAATTTTCAACCCTTTCTGACTTCATTTGATATTTTTCATGCATTTAATAATTTATTTTGAGCTAAATGACCCTGAATTTCAAAAGCAATACAAATGGACTCTCAAAAGGTTGTAACTTGGCGTGACATCACAATTTCACCCACATAGCAACTTCTAAAGAGTTGAGAGGGTTACGGCAAATACTGGATGCACTTCGTGTACAAATTGGATGATCTATTTCGAAGTGTGAGGGTTTCAGACGAAAACTCATCTAGAACAAAGGGATTTCATTTTAATAACTTATTTTAAGTCCATACTTTTTGTGTGGTCAATATGCACCATTAAAAGGCACATCATCAATTTTCAACCCTTTCTGACTTCATTTGATATTTTTCATGCATTTAATGATTTATTTGAGCTAAATGACCCTGAATTTGAAAAGCAGTACAAATGATCTCTAAAATGGTTGTAACTTGGCATGACGTCATAATTTCACCCACATAGCAACTTCTAAAGAGTTTAAAGGGTTACGGCAAATACTGGATGCACTTCATGTACAAATTGGACAATCTCTTTCGAAGTGTGAGGGTTTCGGACGAAAACTCATCCGTTACAAAGGGATTTCATTTTTAATAACTTATTGTAACTCCATACTTTTTGTGTGTTCAATACGCACCATCCAAAGGCACATTATCAATTTTCAACCCTTTCTGACTTCAGTTGATATTTTTGATGCATTTAATGATTTATTTTGAGCTAAATGATCCTGAATTTGAAAAGCAGTACAAATGAACTCTGAAAAGCTTGTAACTTGGAATGACATCATAATTTCACCCACATAGCAACTTCTAAAGAGTTGAGAGGGTTACGGCAAAAATTGGATGCACTTCGTGTACAAATTGGTCAATCTCTTTCGAAGTGTAAGGGTTTCAGACGAAAACTCATCTATTACAAAGGGATTTCATTTTTAATAACTTATTTTAACTCCATACTTTTTGTGTGTTCAATATGCACCATTCAAAGGCACATCATCAATTTTCAACCCTTTTTGACTTCATTTGATATTTTTCATGCATTTAGTAATTTATTTTGAGCTAAATGACCCTGAATTTCAAAAGCAATACAAATGGACTCTCAAAAGGTTGTAACTTGGCGTGACATCACAATTTCACCCACATAGCAACTTCTAAAGAGTTGAGAGGGTTACGGCAAATACTGGATGCACTTCGTGTACAAATTGGATGATCTATTTCGAAGTGTGA
This sequence comes from Hordeum marinum, assembly GCA_022496015.1. Lineage (NCBI taxonomy): Eukaryota > Viridiplantae > Streptophyta > Magnoliopsida > Poales > Poaceae > Hordeum > Hordeum marinum. The sequence continues at coordinate 47,972,654 of CM039676.1, forward strand.
GGGTTTCAGACGAAAACTCATCTAGAACAAAGGGATTTCATTTTAATAACTTATTTTAAGTCCATACTTTTTGTGTGGTCAATATGCACCATTAAAAGGCACATCATCAATTTTCAACCCTTTCTGACTTCATTTGATATTTTTCATGCATTTAATGATTTATTTGAGCTAAATGACCCTGAATTTGAAAAGCAGTACAAATGATCTCTAAAATGGTTGTAACTTGGGATGACGTCATAATTTCACCCACATAGCAACTTCTAAAGAGTTTAAAGGGTTACGGCAAATACTGGATGCACTTCATGTACAAATTGGACAATCTCTTTCGAAGTGTGAGGGTTTCGGACGAAAACTCATCCGTTACAAAGGGATTTCATTTTTAATAACTTATTGTAACTCCATACTTTTTGTGTGTTCAATACGCACCATCCAAAGGCACATTATCAATTTTCAACCCTTTCTGACTTCAGTTGATATTTTTGATGCATTTAATGATTTATTTTGAGCTAAATGATCCTGAATTTGAAAAGCAGTACAAATGAACTCTGAAAAGCTTGTAACTTGGAATGACATCATAATTTCACCCACATAGCAACTTCTAAAGAGTTGAGAGGGTTAGGGCAAATACTGGATGCACTTCGTGTACAAATTGGATAATCTATTTCGAAGTGTGAGGGTTTCGGACGAAAACTCATCTATAACAAAGGGATTTCATTTTAATAACTTATTTTAAGTCCATACTTTTTGTGTGCTCAATATGCACTATTAAAAGGCACATCATCAATTTTCAACCCTTTCTGACTTCATTTGATATTTTTCATGCATTTAATGATTTATTTTGAGCTAAATGACCCTGAATTTGAAAAGCAGTACAAATGATCTCTAAAAAGGTTGTAACTTGGCATGACGTCATAATTTCACCCACATAGCAACTTCTAAAGAGTTTAAACGGTTACGGCAAAAACTGGATGCACTTCATGTACAAATTGGACAATCTCTTTCGAAGTGTGAGGGTTTCGGACGAAAACTCATCCGTTAGAAAAGTATTTCATTTTTAATAACTTATTTTAACTCGATACTTTTTGTGTGTTCAATATGCACCATTCAAAGGCACATCATCAATTTTCAACCCTTTCTGACTTCATTTGATATTTTTCATGCATTTAATAATTTATTTTGAGCTAAATGACCCTGAATTTCAAAAGCAATACAAATGGACTCTCAAAAGGTTGTAACTTGGCGTGACATCACAATTTCACCCACATAGCAACTTCTAAAGAGTTGAGAGGGTTACGGCAAATACTGGATGCACTTCGTGTACAAATTCGATGATCTATTTCGAAGTGTGAGGGTTTCAGACGAAAACTCATCTAGAACAAAGGGATTTCATTTTAATAACTTATTTTAAGTCCATACTTTTTGTGTGGTCAATATGCACCATTAAAAGGCACATCATCAATTTTCAACCCTTTCTGACTTCATGTGATATTTTTCATGCATTTAATGATTTATTTGAGCTAAATGACCCTGAATTTGAAAAGCAGTACAAATGATCTCTAAAATGGTTGTAACTTGGCATGACGTCATAATTTCACCCACATAGCAACTTCTAAAGAGTTTAAAGGGTTACGGCAAAAACTGGATGCACTTCATGTACAAATTGGACAATCTCTTTCGAAGTGTGAGGGTTTCGGACGAAAACTCATCCGTTACAAAGGGATTTCATTTTTAATAACTTATTGTAACTCCATACTTTTTGTGTGTTCAATACGCACCATCCAAAGGCACATCATCAATTTTCAACCCTTTCTGACTTCAGTTGATATTTTTGATGCATTTAATGATTTATTTTGAGCTAAATGATCCTGAATTTGAAAAGCAGTACAAATGAACTCTGAAAAGCTTGTAACTTGGAATGACATCATAATTTCACCCACATAGCAACTTCTAAAGAGTTGAGAGGGTTACGGCAAATACTGGATGCACTTCGTGTACAAATTGGATAATCTATTTCGAAGTGTGAGGGTTTCGGACGAAAACTCATCTATTACAAAGGGATTTCATTTTTAATAACTTATTTTAACTCCATACTTTTTGTGTGTTCAATACGCACCATTCAAAGGCACATCATCAATTTTCAACCCTTTCTGACTTCATTTGATATTTTTCATGCATTTAATGATTTATTTTGAGCTAAATGACCCTGAATTTGAAAAGCAGTAGAATTGATCTCTGAAAAGGTTGCAACTTGGCATGACGTCATAATTTCACCCACATAGCAACTTCTAAAGAGTTGAAAGGGTTACGGCAAAAACTGGCTGCACTTCGTGTAAAAATTGGACAATCTCTTTTGAAGTGTGAGTTTTTCGGACGAAAACTCATCCATTACAAAGGGATTTCAATTTTAATAACTTATTTTAACTCCATAATTTTTGTGTGTTCAATATGCACCATTCAAAGGCACATCATCAATTTTCAAAACTTTTTGACTTGATTTGATCTTTTTCATGCATTTAATGATATATTTTGAGCTAAGTGACCCTGAATTTGAAAAGCAGTAGAAATGATCTCTGAAAAGGTTGCAACTTGGCATGACGTCATAATTTCACCCACATGGAAATTTCTAAAGAGTTGAGAGGGTTATGGCAAAAACTAGATGCACTTCGTGTACAAATTAGACAATCCCTTCCGAAGTATGAGTTTTTCGGACGAAAACTCATCTATTACAAAGGTATTTCAGTTTTAACAACTTATTTTAACTCCATACTTTTTGTGCGTTCAATATGCACCATTCAAAGGCACATCATCTATTTTCAACCCTTTTTGACTTCATTTGGCATTTTTCATGCATTTAATAATTTATTTTGAGCTAAATGACCCTGCATATGGAAAGCAATACAAATGGACTCTCAAAAGGTTGTAACTTGGCATGACATCATAATTTCACCCATATAGCAACTTCTAAAGAGTTGAGAGGGTTACGGCAAATACTGGATGCACTTCGTGTACAAATTGGATAATCTATTTCGAAGTGTGAGGGTTTCGGATGAAAACTCATCTATAATAAAGGGATTTCATTTTAATAACTTATTTTAAGTCCATAATTTTTGTGTGTTCAGTATGCACTATTAAAAGGCACATCATCAATTTTCAACCCTTTCTGACTTCATTTGATATTTTTCATGCATTTAATGATTTATTTTGAGCTAAATGTCCTTGAATTTGAAAAGCAGTACAAATGATCTCTAAAAAGGTTGTAACTTGGCATGACGTCATAATTTCACCCACATAGCAACTTCTAAAGAGTTTAAAGGGTTACGGCAAAAACTGGATGCACTTCATGTACAAATTGGACAATCTCTTTCGAAGTGTGAGGGTTTTGGACGAAAACTCATCCGTTACAAAGGGATTTCATTTTTAATAACTTATTTTAACTCCATACTTTTTGTTTGTTCAATATGCACCATTCAAAGGCACATCATCAATTTTCAACCCTTTCTGACTTCAGTTGATATTTTTGATGTATTTAATGATTTATTTTGAGCTAAATGATCCTGAATTTGAAAGCAGTACAAATGAACTCTGAAAAGCTTGTAACTTGGCATGACATCATAATTTCACCCACATAGCAACTTCTAAGAGTTGAGAGGGTTACGGCAAAAAATGGATGCACTTCGTGTACAAATTGGTCAATCTCTTTCGAAGTATAAGGGTTTCGGACGAAAACTCATCTATTACAAAGGGATTTCATTTTTAATAACCTATTTTAACTCAATACTTTTTGTGTTGCAATATGCACCATTCAAAGGCACATCATCAATTTTCAACCCTTTCTGACTTCATGTGATATTTTTCATGCATTTAGTAATTTATTTTGAGCTAAATGACCCTGAATTTGAAAAGCAGTAGAAATGATCTCTGAAAATGTGGCAACTTGGCATGACATCATAATTTCAGCCACATAGCAACTTCTAAAGAGTTGAAAGGGTTACGGCAAAAACTGGCTGCACTTCGTGTAAAAATTGGACAATCTCTTTTGAAGTGTGAGGGTTTCGGACGAAAACTCATCCATTACAAAGGGATTTCATTTTTAATAACTTAGTTTAACTCCATAATTTTTGTGTGTTCAATATGCACCATTCAAAGGCACATCATCAATTTTCAAAACTTTCTGACTTCATTTGATCTTTTTCATGCTTTTAATGATATATTTTGAGCTAAGTGACCCTGAATTTGAAAAGCAGTACAAATGAACTCTGAAAAGGTTGTAAGTTGCCATGACGTCATAATTTCACCTACGTAGCAATTTCTAAAGAGTTGAGAGGGTTACGGCAAAAACTATATGCACTTCGTGTAAAAATTAGACAATCTCTTCCGAAGTATGAGTTTTTCGGACGAAAACTCATCTATTACAAAGGTATTTCAGTTTTAACAACTTATTTTAACTCCATACTTTTTGTGCGTTCAATATGCACCATTCAAAGGCACATCATCTATTTTCAACCCTTTCTGACTTCATTTGGTATTTTTCATGCATTTAATAATTTATTTTGAGATAAATGACCCTGGATATGAAAAGCAATACAAATGGACTCTCAAAAGGTTGTAACTTGGCATGACATCATAATTTCAGCCACATAGCAACTTCTAAAGAGTTGAAAGGGTTACGGCAAAAACTGGCTGCACTTCATGTAAAAATTGGACAATCTCTTTTGAAGTGTGAGGGTTTTGGACGAAACTCATCCATTACAAAGGGATTTCATTTTTAAGAACTTATTTTAACTCCATAATTTTTGTGTGTTCAATATGCACCATTCAAAGGCACATCATCAATTTTCAAAACTTTCTGACTTGATTTGATCTTTTTCATGCATTTAATGATATATTTTGAGCTAAGTGACCCTGAATTTGAAAAGCAGTACAAATGAAGTCTGAAAAGGTTGTAACTTGCCATGACGTCATAATTTCACCTACATAGCAATTTCCAAAGAGTTGAGAGGGTTACGGCAAAAACAAGATGCACTTCGTGTACAAATTAGACAATCCCTTCCGAAGTATGAGTTTTTCGGACGAAAACTCATCTATTACAAAGGTATTTCAGTTTTAACAACTTATTTTAACTCCATACTTTTTGTGCGTTCAATATGCACCATTCAAAGGCACATCATCTATTTTCAACCCTTTCTGACTTCATTTGGTATTTTTCATGCATTTAATAATTTATTTTGAGATAAATGACCCTGGATATGAAAAGCAATACAAATGGACTCCCAAAAGGTTGTAACTTGGCATGACATCATAATTTCACCCACATAGTAACTTCTAAAGAGTTGAGAGGGTTACGGCAAATACTGGATGCACTTCGTGTACAAATTGGATAATCTATTTCGAAGTGTGAGGGTTTCGAATGAAAGCTCATCTATAACAAAGGGATTTCATTTTAATAACTTATTGTAAGTCCATAATTTTTGTGTGTTCAATATGCACTATTAAAAGGCACATCATCAATTTTCAACCCTTTCTGACTTCATTTGATATTTTTCATGCATTTAATGATTTATTTTGAGCTAAATGACCCTGGATATGAAAAGCAGTACAAATGATCTTGAAAAAGGTTGTAACTTGGCATGACGTCATAATTTCACCCACATAGCAAATTCTAAAGAGTTTAAAGGGTTACGGCAAAAACTGGATGCACTTCATGTACAAATTGGACAATCTCTTTCGAAGTGTGAGGGTTTCGAACGAAAACTCATCTGTTAGAAAAGGATTTCATTTCTAATAACTTATTTTAACTCGATACTTTTTGTGTGTTCAATATGCACCATTCAAAGGCACATCATCAATTTTCAACCCTTTCTCACTTCAGTTGATATTTTTGATGCATTTAATGATTTATTTTGAGCTAAATGATCCTGAATTTGAAAAGCAGTACAACTGAACTCTGAAAAGCTTGTAACTTGGCATGACATCATAATTTCACCCACATAGCAACTTCTAAAGAGTTGAGAGGGTTACGGCAAAAAATGGATGCACTTCGTGTACAAATTGATCAATCTCTTTCGAAGTATAAGGGTTTGGGACGAAAACTCATCTATTACAAAGGGATTTCATTTTTAATAACCTATTTTAACTCCATACTTTTTGTGTGTTCAATATGCACTATTCAAAGGCACATCATTTTCAACCCTTTCTGACTTCATTTGATATTTTTCATGCATTTAATGATTTATTTTGAGCTAAATGACCCTGAATTTGAAAAGCAGTAGAAATGATCTCTGAAAAGGTTGCAACTTGGCATGACGTCATAATTTCAGCCACATAGCAACTTCTAAAGAGTTGAAAGGGTTACGGCAAAAAATGGCTGCACTTCGTGTAAAAATTGGACAATGTCTTTTGAAGTGTGAGGGTTTCGGACGGAAACTCATCCATTACAAAGGCATTTCATTTTTAATAACTTAGTTTAACTCCATAATTTTTGTGTGTTCAATATGCACCATTCAAAGGCACATCATCAATTTTCAAAACTTTCTGACTTGATTTGATCTTTTTCATGCATTTAATGATATATTTTGAGCTAAGTGACCCTGAATTTGAAAAGCAGTACAAATGAACTCTGAAAAGGTTGTAACTTGCCATGACATCATAATTTCACCTACATAGCAATTTCTAAAGAGTTGACAGGGTTACGGCAAAAACTGGATGCACTTCACGTACAAATTGGTCAATCTCTTTCGAAGTATGAAGGTTTCAGACGAAAACACATCTATTACAAAGGGATTTCATTTTTAATAACTTATTCTAAGTCCATACTTTTTGTGTGTTCAATATGCACCATTCAAAGGCACATCATCTATTTTCAACCCTTTCTAACTTCATTTGATATTTTTCATGCATTTAATAATTTATTTTGAGCTAAATGACCCTGGATATGAAAAGCAGTACAAATGGACTCTCAAAAGGTTGTAACTTGGCATGACATCATAATTTCACCCACATAGCAACTTCTAAAGAGTTGAGAGGGTTACGGCAAATACTGGATGCACTTCGTGTACAAATTGGATAATCTATTTCGAAGTGTGAGGGTTTCGGATGAAAACTCATCTATAACAAAGGGATTTCATTTTAATAACTTATTTTAAGTCCATACTTTTTGTGTGTTCAATATGCACTATTAAAAGGCACATCATCAATTTTCAACCCTTTCTGACTTCATTTGATATTTTTCATGCATTTAATGATTTATTTTGAGCTAAATGACCCTGAATTTGAAAAGCAGTAGAAATGACCTCTGAAAAGGTTGCAACTTGGCATGACGTCATAATTTCACCCACATCGCAACTTCTAAAGAGTTTAAAGGGTTACGGCAAAAACTGGATGCACTTCATGTAAAAATTGGACAATCTCTTTTGAAGTGGGAGGGTTCCGGACGAAAACTCATCCATTACAAAGGGATTTCATTTTTAATAACTTATTTTAACTCGATACTTTTTGTGTGTTCAATATGCACCATTCAAAGGCACATCATCAATTTTCAACCCTTTCTGACTTCAGTTGATATTTTTGATGCATTTAATGATTTATTTTGAGCTAAATGATCCTGAATTTGAAAAGCAGTACAACTGAACTCTGAAAAGCTTGTAACTTGGCATGACATCATAATTTCACCCACATAGCAACTTCTAAAGAGTTGAGACGGTTACGGCAAAAAATAGATGCACTTCGTGTACAAATTGGACAAGCTCTTCCGAAGTATGAGTTTTTCGGACGAAAACTCATCTATTACAAAGGGATTTCAGTTTTAATAACTTATTTTAACTCCATACTTTTTGTGCGTTCAATATGCACCATTCAAAGGCACATCATCAATATTCAACCCTTTCTAACTTCATTTGATATTTTTCATGCATTTAATAATTTATTTTGACCTAAATGACCCTGAATTTGAAAAGCAATACAAATGAACTCTCAAAAGGTTGTAACTTGGCATGACATCATAATTTCACCCACATAGCAACTTCTAAAGAGTTGAGAGGGTTACGGCAAAAACTGGATGCACTTCGTGTACAAATTGGATAATCTATTTCGAAGTATGAGGGTTTCAGACAAAAACTCATCTATAACAAAGGGATTGCATTTTTATAACTTATTTTAACTCCATAATTTTTGTGTGTTCAATATGTACCATTAAAAGGCACATCATCAATTTTAACCCCTTTCTGACTTCATTTGATATTTTTCATGCATTTAATGATTTATTTTGATCTAAATGACCCTGAATTTGAAAAGCAGTACAAACAAACTCTAAAAAGGTTGTAACTAGGAATGACATCATATTTTCACGCACATAGCGAGTTCTAAAGAGTGGAGAGGGTTACGACAAAAAGTGGATGCACTTCATGTACAATTTGGACAATCTCATTCGAAGTATGATGGTTTCAGACGAAAACTCATCTATTACAAAGAGATTTCATTTTAAGAACTTATTTTAACTCCATAATTTTTCTCTGTTCAATGTGCACCATCGAAAGGCAGATCATCAATTTTCAACCCTTTCTGACTTCATTTGATATTTTTCATGCATTTAATGATTTATTTTGAGCTAAACGACCCTGAATTTAAAAAGCAGTACAAATGAACTCTGAAAAGGTTGTAACTTGGCATGACATCATAATTTCACCCACATAGAAACTTCTAAAGAGTTGAGCGGGTTACGGCAAAAACTGGATGCACTTCCTGTACAAATTGGACAATCTCTTTCGAAGTATGAAGGTTTCAGACGAAAACTCATCTATTACAAAGGGATTTCATTTTTAATAACTTATTTTAACTCCATACTTTTGTGTGTTCAATATGCACCATTCAAAGGCACATCATCAATTTTCAACCCTTTCTGACTTCATTTGATATTTTTCATGCATTTAATGATTTATTTTGAGCTAAATGACCCTGAATTTGAAAAGCAGTACAAATGATCTCTGAAAAGGTTGCAACTTGGCATGACGTCATAATTTCACCCACATAGCAACTTCTAAAGAGTTGAGAGGGTTACGGCAAAAAGTGGATGCACTTCATGTAAAAATTGGACAACCTCATTCGAAGTATAAGGGTTTGGGACGAAAACTCATCTATTACAAAGCGATTTCATTTTTAAGAACTTATTTTAACTCCATAATTTTTCTGTGTTCAATGTGCACCATCGAAAGGCACATCATCAATTTTCAACCCTTTCTGAGTTCAGTTGATATTTTTCATGCATTTAATGATTTATTCTGAGCTAAATGATCCTGAATTTCAAAAGCAATACAAATGAACTCTGAAAAGCTTGTAACTTGGCATGATATCATAATTTCACACACATAGCAACATCTAAAGAGTTGAGAGTGTTACGGCAAAAACTGGATGTACTTCATGTACAAATTGGACAATCTCTTTCCAAGTATGATGGTTCCGGACGAAAACTCATCAATTACAAAGGGATTTCATTTTAATAACTTATTTTAACTCCATACTTTTTGTGCGTTCAATATGCACCATTCAAAGGCACATCATCAATTTTGAACCCTTTCTGACTTCATTTGATATTTTTCATGCATTTAATGATTTATTTTGAGCTAAATGACCCTAAATTTGAAAAGCATTACAATTGAACTTTGAAAAGGTTGTAACTTGGCATGACATCATAATTTCACCCACATAGCAACTTCTAAAGAGGTGAGAGGGTTACCGCAAAAACTGGATGCACTTCGTGTACAAATTGGACAATCTCTTTTGAAGTATGAGGGTTTGGGATGAAAACTCATCTATTACAAAGAGCTTACTTTTTGTGTGTTCAATATGCACCACTCAAAGACACATCATCAATTTTCAACCCTTTCTGACTTCATTTGATATTTTTCATGCATTTAATGATTTATTTTGAGCTAGATGACCCTGAATTTGAAAAGTTGCACAAACGAACTCTGAAAAGGTTGTACCTTGGCATGACATCATAATTTCACCCATATAGAAACTTCTAAAGAGTTGACAGGGTTACGGCAAAAACAGGATGCACTTCGTGTACAAATTGGACAATCTCTTTTGAAGTATGAGGGTTTCGGACAAAAACTCATCTATTACAAATGGATTTCATTTTTAATAACTTATTTTAACTCCATACTTTCTCTGTGTTCAATATGCACCATTCAAAGGCACATCAAATTTTCAACCCTTTCTGACTTCATTTGATATGTTTCATGCATTTAATGATTTATTTTGAGCTAAATGACCCTGAATTTGAAAAGCAGTACAAATGATCTCCGAAAAGGTTGCAACTTGGCATGACGACATAATTTCACCCACATAGTAACTGCTAAAGAGTTGAAAGGGTTACGGCAAAAACTGGATGCACTTCGTGTACAAATTGGACAATCTCTTTTGAAGTGTGAGGGTTTTGGACGAAAACTCATCCATTACAAAGGGATTTCATTTTTAATAACTTATTTTAACTCCATAATTTTTGTGTGTTCAATATGCACCATTCAAAGGCACATCATTAATTTTCAACCCTTTCTGAGTTCAGTTGATATTTTTCATGCATTTAATGATTTATTCTGAGCTAAATGATCCTGAATTTGAAAAGCAATACAAATGAACTCTGAAAAGCTTGTAACTTGGCATGATATCATAATTTCACACACATAGCAACATCTAAAGAGTTGAGAGTGTTACGGCAAAAACTGGATGTACTTCATGTACAAATTGGACAATCTCTTTCCAAGTATGATGGTTCCGGACGAAAACTCATCAATTACAAAGGGATTTCATTTTAATAACTTATTTTAACTCCATACTTTTTGTGCGTTCAATATGCACCATTCAAAGGCACATCATCAATTTTGAACCCTTTCTGACTTCATTTGATATTTTCATGCATTTAATGATTTATTTTGAGCTAAATGACCCTAAATTTGAAAAGCATTACAATTGAACTTTGAAAAGGTTGTAACTTGGCATGACATCATAATTTCACCCACATAGCAACTTCTAAAGAGGTGAGAGGGTTACCGCAAAAACTGGATGCACTTCGTGTACAAATTGGACAATCTCTTTTGAAGTATGAGGGTTTGGGATGAAAACTCATCTATTACAAAGAGCTTACTTTTTGTGTGTTCAATATGCACCACTCAAAGACACATCATCAATTTTCAACACTTTCTGACTTCATTTGATATTTTTCATGCATTTAATGATTTATTTTGAGCTAGATGACCCTGAATTTGAAAAGTTGCACAAACGAACTCTGAAAAGGTTGTACCTTGGCATGACATCATAATTTCACCCATATAGAAACTTCTAAAGAGTTGACAGGGTTACGGCAAAAATAGGATGCACTTCGTGTACAAATTGGACAATCTCTTTTGAAGTATGAGGGTTTCGGACAAAAACTCATCTATTACAACTGGATTTCATTTTTAATAACCTATTTTAACTCCATAATTTTTGTGTGTTAAATATGCACCATTCAAAGGCACATCATCAATTTTCAACCCTTCTGACTTCAGTTGATATTTTTCGTGCATTCAATGATTTATTTTGAGCAAAATGACCATGAATTTGAAAAGTAGTACCAATGAACTCTAAAAAGGTTGTAACTTGGCATGACATCGTAATTTGACCCACATAGCAACTTCTAAAGAGTTGAGAGGGTTACGGCGAAAACTAGATGCACTTCGTGTACGAATTGGACAATCTCTTTCGAAGTATGAGGGTTTCGGACGAAAACTCATCTATTACAAAGGGATTTCATTTCTAATAACTTATTTTAAGTCCATCCTTTTTGTGTGTTCAATATGCTCCATTCAAAGGCACATCATCAATTTTCAACCCTTTCTTACTTCATTTAATATTTTCCATGCATTTACTGATTTATTTTGAGCTAAATGACCCTGAATTTGTAAAGCAGTACAAACAAACTCTGAAAACGTTGTAACTTGGCATGATATCATAATTTCATCCACACAGCAACTTCTAAAGAGTTGAGAGGGTTACGGCAAAAATGAGATGGACTTCGTGTACAAATTGGACAATCTCTTTTGAAGTATGAGGGTTTCGGACGAAAACTCATCTATTACAAAGGGATTTAATTTCTAATAACTTATTTTAACTCCATAGTTTTTGTGTGTTCAATATGCACCATTCAAAGGCACCTCATCAATTTTCAACCTTTTCTACCTTCATTTGATATTTTACATGCATTTAATTATTTATTTTGAGCTAAATGACCCTGAATTTTAAAAGCAGTACAATTGAACTTTGAAAATGTTGTAACTTGGCATGAAATTATAATTTCACCCACAGAGCAACTTCTAAAGAGGTGAGAGGGTTACAACAAAACTGGATGCACTTCGTGTACAAAGGGATTTCATTTTTGATAAACATATTTTAACTCCATACTTTTTGTGTGTTCAATATGCACCATTCAAAGACACATCATCAATATTCAACCCTTCCTGACTTCATTTGATATTTTTCATGCATTTAATGATTTATTTTTAGCAAAATGACCGTGAATTTCAAAAGTTGTACAAATGAACTCTAAAAAGGTTGTAACTTGGCATGACATCATAATTTCACCCACATGGCAAATTTAAAGAGTTGAGAGGGTTACGTTGAAAACTGGATGCACTACGTGTACAAATTGGACAATCTCTTTCGAAGTATGAGGATTTCGGACGAAAACTCATCTATTACAAAGGGATTTCATTTTTAATAACTTATTTTAACTCCATACTTTTTGTGTGTTCAACATGCACCATTCAAAGGCACATCATCAATTTTCAACGCGTTGTGACTTCATTTGATATTTTTCATGCATTTAATGATTTATTTTGAGCTAAATGACCCTGCATTTGATAAGTAGTACAAATGAACTTTGAAAAGGTTGTAACTTGGCATGAAATCATAATTTCACCCAAAAAGCAACTTCTAAATAGTTGAGAGGGTTATGGCAAAAACTGGATGCACTTCGTGTACAAATTGGACATTCTCTTTCGAAGTATGAGGGTTTCGGACGAAAACTCATCTATTACAAATGGATTTCATTTTTAAAAAATTGTTTTAACTCCATACTTTTTGTGTGTTTAATATGCACCATTAAAAGGCACATCATCAATTTTCAACCCTTTCTGACTTCATTTGATATTTTTCATGCATTTAATGATTTATTTTGAGCTAAATGACCCTGAATTTGTAAAGTAGTACAAACGAACTCTGAAAAGGTTGTAACTTGGCATGACATCATAATTTCACCCACATAGCAACTTCTAAAGAGTTGAGAGGGTTATGACAAAAACTGGATGGACTTCGTGTACAAATTGGACAATCTCTTTCGAAGTATGAGGGTTTCGGACGAAAACTCGTCTATTACAAAGGGATTTCATTTTTAATTAACTTATTTTAACTCCATACTTTTTGTGTGTTGAATATGCACCATTCAAAGACATATCATCAATATTCAACCCTTCCTGACTTCATTTCATATTTTTCATGCATTTAATGATTTATTTTTAGCAAAATGACCATGAATTTGAAAAGTTGTACAAATGAACTCTAAAAAGGTTGGAACTTGGCATGACATCATCATTTCACCCACATGGCAACTTCTAAAGAGTTGAGATTGAGAGGCTTACGGCGAAAACTTGACGCACTTCGTGTACAAATTGGACAATCTCTTTCGAAGTATGAGGGTTTCGGACGGAAACTCATCTATTACAAAGGGATTTCATTTTTAATAACTTATTTTAACTCCATACTTTTTGTGTGTTCAACATGCACCATTCAAAGCCACATCATCAATTTTCAACCCTTTGTGACTTCATTTGATATTTTTCATGCATTTAATGATTTATTTTGAGCTAAATGACCCTGCATTTGATAAGTAGTACAAATGAACTTTGAAAAGGTTGTAACTTGGCATGACATCATAATTTCACCCAAAAAGCAAATCTAAAGAGTTGAGAGGGTTATGGCAAAAACTGGATGCACTTTGTGTACAAATTGGACATTCTCTTTCGAAGTATGAGGGTTTCGGACGAAAACTCATCTATTACAAATGGATTTCATTTTTAATATCTTGTTTTAACTCCATACTTTTTGTGTGTTCAATATGCACCATTAAAAGGTACATCATCAATTTTCAACCCTTTCTGACTTCATTTGATATTTTTCATGCATTTAATGATATTTTTTGAGCTAAATGACCCTGAATTTGTAAAGTAGTACAAACGAACCCTGAAAAGGTTGTAACTTGGAATGAAATCACAATTTCACCCACATAGCAACTTATAAAGAGTTGAGAGGGTTACGGCAAAAACTGGATGGACTTCGTGTACAAATTGGACAATCTCTTTCGAAGTATGAGGGTTTCGGACGAAAACTCATATATTACAAAGGGATTTCATTTTAAATAGCTTATCTTAATTCTATACTTTTTGTGTGTTCAATACGCACCATTGAAAGGCACAGCATAATTATTCAACCCTTTCATACTTCATTTGATATTTTTTCATGCATTTAATGATTTATTTTGAGCTAAATGACCCTAAATTTGAAAAGCAGTACAATTGAACTTTGAAAAGGTTGTAACTTGGCATGGCATCATAATTTCACCCACATAGAAACTCCTAAAGAGGTGAGAGGGTTACGGCAAAAATTGGATGCAGTTCGTGTATAAATTGGACAATCTCTTTTGAAGTATGACGGTTTGGGACGAAAACTCATCTATTACAAAGGGATTTCATTTTTTATAACTTATTCAAGTGCATACTTTTAGTGTGTTCAATATTTACCACTCAAAGACACATCATCAATTTTCAACCCTTTCTGACTTCATTTGATATATTTCATGCATTTAATGATTTATTTTAAGATAGATGACCCTGAATTTGAAAAGTTGCACAAAAAAACTCTGAAAAGGTTGTACCTTGACATGACATCGTAATTTCACCCATATAGCAACTTCTTAAGAGTTTACAGGGTTACGGCAAAAACTGGATGCTCTTCGTGTACAAATTGGACAATCGCTTTCGAAGTATGAAGGTTTCAAACGAAAACTCATCTATTACAAAGGGAATTCATTTATAGAAACTTATTTTAACTCCATACTTTTTGTGTGTTAAATATGCACCATTCAAAGGCACATCAACAATTTTCATCCCTTTCTGACTTCAGTTGATATTTTCCATATATTTAATGATTTATTTTGAGCAAAATTACCGTGAATTTGAGAAGTTGTACAAATGAACACTAAAAATTTTGTAACTTGGCACGACATCATAATTTCACCCACATAGCCACTTCTAAAGAGTTGAGAGGGTTATGGTGAAAACTGAATGCACTTCGTGTACGAATTGGACAATCTCTTTCGATGTATGAGGCTTTCGGTCAAAAACTCATCTATTACAAAAGGGATTTCATTTTTAATAACTTATTTTAACTCCATTCTTTTTGTGTGTTCTATATGCACCATTCAAAGGCACATCATCAATTTTCAACCCTTTCTGGCTTCATTTGATATTTTTCATGCATTTAATGATTTATTTTGAGCTAAATGACCCTGAATTTGTAAAGTAGTACAAACGAACTTTGGAAAGGTTGTAACTTGGCATGACATCATAATTTCACCCACATAGCAACTTCTAAAGAGTTGAGAGGGTTATGGCAAAAACTGGACCGACTTCGTGTACAAATTGGACAATCTCTTTCGAAGTATGAGGGTTTCAAACAAAACTCATCTATTATAAAGGGATTTCATTTTTAATAACTTATTTTAACTCCATACTTTTTGTGTGTTAAATATGCACCATTCAAAGGCACATCAACAATTTTCATCCCTTTCTGACTTCAGTTAATATTTTTCATATATTTAATGATTTATTTTGAGCTAAATGACCGTGAATTTGAAAAGCACTACAAATGGACTCTAAAAAGGTTGTAACTTGGCACGACATCATAATTTCACCCACATAGCCACTTCTAAAGAGTTGAGAGGGTTACAGCAAAAACTAGATGCACTTCGTGTACAAATTGGACAATCTCTTTCGAAGTATGAGGGTTTCGGACAAAAACTCATCTATTACAAAGGTATTGCATTTTTAATAACTTATTTTAACTCCATACTTTTTCTGTGTTCAATATGCACCATTCAAAGGCACATCATCAGTTTTCAACCCTTTCTAACTTCATTTGATAATTTTCATGCATTTAATGATTTAATTTGAGCTAAATGACCCTGGATTTAAAAAGCAGAACAAATCAACTCTAAAAAGGTTGCAACTTGGCATGACATCATAATTTCACCCACATAGCAACTTCTAAAGAGTTCAGAGGGTTATGGCAAAAAATGGATGCACTTCGTGTACAAATTGGACAATCTCTTTCGAAGTATGAGGGTTTCGGACGAAAACTCATCTATTACAAAGGGATTTCGTTTTTAATAATTTATTTGAACTCCATACTTTTTGTCTGTTCAATATGCACCATTCAAAGGAACATCATCCATTCTCAACCCTTTCTGACTTTATTTGATATTTTTCATGCATTTAATGATTTATTTTGAGCTAAATGACCCTGAATTTGAAAAGCAGTACAAATGAACTCTGAAAAGGTTGTGACTTGGCATGACATCATAATTTCACCCACATTGTAACTTCTAAAGAGTTGAGAGGGTTACGACAAAAACTAGATGAACTTCGTGTACAAATTGGACAATCTCTTTCGAAGTATGAGGGTTTCGGACGAAAACTCATCTATTACAAAGGGATTTCATTTTTAATAAATTATATTAACTCCGTACTTTTCGTGTGTTCAATATGCACCATTCAAAGGAACATCATAAATTTCCAACCCTTTCTGACTTCATTTGATAATTTTCATGCATTTTATCAGTTATTTTGAGCTAAATGACCCTAGATTTGAAAAGCAGTACTAATGAACTCTAAAAAGGTTGTAACTTGGCATGACATCATAATTTCACCCACATAGCAACTTCTAAAGAGTTGAGAGGGTTATGGCAAAAACTGGATGCACTTCGTGTACAAATTGGACAATCTTTTTCGAAGTATGAGGGTTTCGGACGAAACCTCAACTATTAAAAAGGGATTTCGTTTTTAATAATTTATTTTAACTCCATACTTTTTGTCTGTTCAATATGCACGATTCAATGGAACATCATCAATTTTCAACCCTTTGTGACTTCATTTGATATTTTTCATGCATTTAATGATTTATTTTGAGCTAAATGACCCTAAATGTGAAAAGCAGTACAAATGAACTCTGAAAAGGTTGTGACTTGGCATGACATCATAATTTCACCTACGTAGTAACTTCTAAAGAGTTGAGAGGGTTACGGCAAAAACTGGATGCACTTCGTGTACAAATAGGACAATCTCTTTCGAAGTATGAGGGTTTCAGACGAAAACTCATCTATTACAAAGGGATTTCATTTTTAATAACTTATTTTAACTCCATACTTTTTGTGTGTTCAATATGCACCATTGAAACGCACATCATCAATTTTCAACCCTTTCTGACTTCATTTGATATTTTTCATGCATTTAGTGATTTATTTTGGGCTAAATGACCCTGGATTTGAAAAGCAATACAAAAGAACTCTAAAGAGGTTGTGACTCAGCATGACATCATAATTTCACCCACATAGCAACTTCTAAAGATTTGAGAGGGTTACGGCAAAAACTGGATGCACTTCGTGTACAAATTGGACGATCTCTTTTGAAGTATGAGGGTTTCGGACGAAAACTCATCTATTACAAAGGGATTTCATTTTTAATAATTTATTTTAACTCCATACTTTTTATGTGTTCAATATGCACCATTCAAAGGCACATCATCAATTTTCAACCCTTTCTGGCTTCATTCGATATTTTTCATGCATTTAATAATTTATTTTGAGCTAAATGACCCTGAATTTGAAAAGCAGTACAAATGAACTCTGAAAAGGTTGTAACTTGCCATGACATCATAATTTCACCCACATAGAAACTTCTAAAGAGTTGAGAGGGTTACGGCAAAAACTGGATGCACTTCGTGTACAAATTGGACAATCTCTTACAAAGTATGAGGGTTTCCGATGAAAACTCATCTATTACACACTGATTTCATTTTTAATAACTTATTTTAACTCCATACTTTTTGTGTGTTCAATATGCATCATTGAAAGGCACATCATCAATTTTCAACCCTTTCTGACTTCATTTGATATTTTTCATGCATTTAATGATTTTTTTTTGGCTAAATGACCCTGGATTTGAAAATCAGTACAAAAGAACAGAAAAGAGGTTGTGACTTGGCATCACATCATAATTTCACCCACATAATAACTTCTAAAGAGTTGAAAGGGTTACGGCAGAAACTGGATGCACTTCGTGTACAAATTGCACAATCTCTTTCGAAGTCTGAGGGTTTCGCAAGAAAACTCTTCTATTACAAAGGAATTTCATTTTTAATAACTTATTTTAACTCCATACTTTTTGTGTGTTCAATATGCACCATTCAAAGGCACATCATCAATTTTCAAAACTTTCTGACTTCATTTGATCTTTTTCATGCATTTAATGATTTATTTTGATCTAAATGACCCTGAATTTGTAAAGTAGTACAAACGAACTCTGAAAAGGTTGTAACTTGGCATAACATCATAATTTCACCCACATAGCAACTTCTAAAGAGTTGAGAGGGTTACGGCAAAAATTGGATCGACTTCGTGTACAAATTGATCAATCTCTTTCGAAGTATGAGGGTTTCAGACGAAAACTCATCTATTACAAAGGGATTTCATTTTAAATAGCTTATCTTAATTCTATACTTTTTGTGTGTTCAATACGCACCATTGAAAGGCACAGCATAATTATTCAACCCTTTCATACTTCATTTGATATTTTTTCATGCATTTAATGATTTATTTTGAGCTAAATGACCCTAAATTTGAAAAGCAGTACAATTGAACTTTGAAAAGGTTGTAACTTGGCATGACATCATAATTTCACCCACATAGAAACTCCTAAAGAGGTGAGAGGGTTACGGCAAAAATGGGATGCAGTTCGTGTATAAATTGGACAATCTCTTTTGAAGTATGACGGTTTGGGACGAAAACTCATCTATTACAAAGGGATTTCATTTTTTATAACTTATTCAAGTGCATACTTTTAGTGTGTTCAATATTTACCACTCAAAGACACATCATCAATTTTCAACCCTTTCTGACTTCATTTGATATATTTCATGCATTTAATGATTTATTTTAAGATAGATGACCCTGAATTTGAAAAGTTGCACAAAAAAACTCTGAAAAGGTTGTACCTTGACATGACATCGTAATTTCACCCATATAGCAACTTCTTAAGAGTTTACAGGGTTACGGCAAAAACTGGATGCTCTTCGTGTACAAATTGGACAATCGCTTTCGAAGTATGAAGGTTTCAAACGAAAACTCATCTATTACAAAGGGAATTCATTTATAGAAACTTATTTTAACTCCATACTTTTTGTGTGTTAAATATGCACCATTCAAAGGCACATCAACAATTTTCATCCCTTTCTGACTTCAGTTGATATTTTCCATATATTTAATGATTTATTTTGAGCAAAATGACCGTGAATTTGAAAAGTTGTACAAATGAACACTAAAAATTTTGTAACTTGGCACGACATCATAATTTCACCCACATAGCCACTTCTAAAGAGTTGAGAGGGTTATGGTGAAAACTGAATGCACTTCGTGTACGAATTGGACAATCTCTTTCGATGTATGAGGCTTTCGGTCAAAAACTCATCTATTACAAAAGGGATTTCATTTTTAATAACTTATTTTAACTCCATTCTTTTTGTGTGTTCTATATGCACCATTCAAAGGCACATCATCAATTTTCAACCCTTTCTGGCTTCATTTGATATTTTTCATGCATTTAATGATTTATTTTGAGCTAAATGACCCTGAATTTGTAAAGTAGTACAAACGAACTTTGAAAAGGTTGTAACTTGGCATGACATCATAATTTCACCCACATAGCAACTTCTAAAGAGTTGAGAGGGTTATGGCAAAAACTGGACCGACTTCGTGTACAAATTGGACAATCTCTTTCGAAGTATGAGGGTTTCAAACAAAACTCATCTATTATAAAGGGATTTCATTTTTAATAACTTATTTTAACTCCATACTTTTTGTGTGTTAAATATGCACCATTCAAAGGCACATCAACAATTTTCATCCCTTTCTGACTTCAGTTAATATTTTTCATATATTTAATGATTTATTTTGAGCTAAATGACCGTGAATTTGAAAAGCACTACAAATGGACTCTAAAAAGGTTGTAACTTGGCACGACATCATAATTTCACCCACATAGCCACTTCTAAAGAGTTGAGAGGGTTACAGCAAAAACTAGATGCACTTCGTGTACAAATTGGACAATCTCTTTCGAAGTATGAGGGTTTCGGACAAAAACTCATCTATTACAAAGGTATTGCATTTTTAATAACTTATTTTAACTCCATACTTTTTCTGTGTTCAATATGCACCATTCAAAGGCACATCATCAGTTTTCAACCCTTTCTAACTTCATTTGATAATTTTCATGCATTTAATGATTTAATTTGAGCTAAATGACCCTGGATTTAAAAAGCAGAACAAATCAACTCTAAAAAGGTTGCAACTTGGCATGACATCATAATTTCACCCACATAGCAACTTCTAAAGAGTTCAGAGGGTTATGGCAAAAAATGGATGCACTTCGTGTACAAATTGGACAATCTCTTTCGAAGTATGAGGGTTTCGGACGAAAACTCATCTATTACAAAGGGATTTCGTTTTTAATAATTTATTTGAACTCCATACTTTTTGTCTGTTCAATATGCACCATTCAAAGGAACATCATCCATTCTCAACCCTTTCTGACTTTATTTGATATTTTTCATGCATTTAATGATTTATTTTGAGCTAAATGACCCTGAATTTGAAAAGCAGTACAAATGAACTCTGAAAAGGTTGTGACTTGGCATGACATCATAATTTCACCCACATTGTAACTTCTAAAGAGTTGAGAGGGTTACGACAAAAACTAGCTGAACTTCGTGTACAAATTGGACAATCTCTTTCGAAGTATGAGGGTTTCGGACGAAAACTCATCTATTACAAAGGGATTTCATTTTTAATAAATTATATTAACTCCGTACTTTTCGTGTGTTCAATATGCACCATTCAAAGGAACATCATAAATTTCCAACCCTTTCTGACTTCATTTGATAATTTTCATGCATTTTATCAGTTATTTTGAGCTAAATGACCCTAGATTTGAAAAGCAGTACTAATGAACTCTAAAAAGGTTGTAACTTGGCATGACATCATAATTTCACCCACATAGCAACTTCTAAAGAGTTGAGAGGGTTATGGCAAAAACTGGATGCACTTCGTGTACAAATTGGACAATCTTTTTCGAAGTATGAGGGTTTCGGACGAAAACTCAACTATTAAAAAGGGATTTCGTTTTTAATAATTTATTTTAACTCCATACTTTTTGTCTGTTCAATATGCACGATTCAATGGAACATCATCAATTTTCAACCCTTTCTGACCTCATTTGATATTTTTCATGCATTTAATGATTTATTTTGAGCTAAATGACCCTAAATTTGAAAAGCAGTAGAAATGAACTCTGAAAAGGTTGTGACTTGGCATGACATCATAATTTCACCTACGTAGTAACTTCTAAAGAGTTGAGAGGGTTACGGCAAAAACTGGATGCACTTCGTGTACAAATTGGACAATCTCTTTCGAAGTATGAGGGTTTCAGACGAAAACTCATCTATTACAAAGGGATTTCATTTTTAATAACTTATTTTAACTCCATACTTTTTGTGTGTTCAATATGCACCATTGAAACGCACATCATCAATTTTCAACCCTTTCTGACTTCATTTGATATTTTTCATGCATTTAGTAATTTATTTTGGGCTAAATGACCCTGGATTTGAAAAGCAATACAAAAGAACTCTAAAGAGGTTGTGACTCAGCATGACATCATAATTTCACCCACATAGCAACTTCTAAAGATTTGAGAGGGTTACGGCAAAAACTGGATGCACTTCGTGTACAAATTGGACGATCTCTTTTGAAGTATGAGGGTTTCGGACGAAAACTCATCTATTACAAAGGGATTTCATTTTTAATAATTTATTTTAACTCCATACTTTTTATGTGTTCAATATGCACCATTCAGAGGCACATCATCAATTTTCAACCCTTTCTGGCTTCATTCGATATTTTTCATGCATTTAATAATTTATTTTGAGCTAAATGACCCTGAATTTGAAAAGCAGTACAAATGAACTCTGAAAAGGTTGTAACTTGCCATGACATCATAATTTCACCCACATAGAAACTTCTAAAGAGTTGAGAGGGTTACGGCAAAAACTGGATGCACTTCGTGTACAAATTGGACAATCTCTTACAAAGTATGAGGGTTTCCGATGAAAACTCATCTATTACACACTGATTTCATTTTTAATAACTTATTTTAACTCCATACTTTTTGTGTGTTCAATATGCATCATTGAAAGGCACATCATCAATTTTCAACCCTTTCTGACTTCATTTGATATTTTTCATGCATTTAATGATTTATTTTTGGCTAAATGACCCTGGATTTGAAAATCAGTACAAAAGAACACAAAAGAGGTTGTGACTTGGCATCACATCATAATTTCACCCACATAATAACTTCTAAAGAGTTGAAAGGGTTACGGCAGAAACTGGATGCACTTCGTGTACAAATTGCACAATCTCTTTCGAAGTCTGAGGGTTTCGCAAGAAAACTCTTCTATTACAAAGGAATTTCATTTTTAATAACTTATTTTAACTCCATACTTTTTGTGTGTTCAATATGCACCATTAAAAGGCACATCATCAATTTTCAACCCTTTCTGACTTCATTTGATATTTTTCATGCATTTAATGATTTATTTTGATCTAAATGACCCTGAATTTGTAAAGTAGTACAAACGAACTCTGAAAAGGTTGTAACTTGGCATAACATCATAATTTCACCCACATAGCAACTTCTAAAGAGTTGAGAGGGTTACGGCAAAAATTGGATCGACTTCGTGTACAAATTGATCAATCTCTTTCGAAGTATGAGGGTTTCAGACGAAAACTCATCTATTACAAATGGATTTCATTTTTAATAACTGACGTTAATTCCACACTTTTTGTGTGTTCAATATGCACCATTCAAAGGCACATCATAATTTGTCAACCCTTTCTGACTTCATTTGATATTTTTCATTCATTTAATGATTTATTTTGAGCTAAATGACCCTAAATTTGAAAAGCAGTACAATTGAACTTTGAAAAGGTTGTAGATTGGCATGACATCATAATTTCACCCACATAGCAACTTCTAAAGAGGTGAGAGGGTTACGGCAAAAACTGGATGCACTGCGTGTACAAATTGGACTATCTCTTTCGAAGTATGAGGGTTTCGGACGAAAACTCGTCTATTACAAAGGGATTTCATTTATAATAATTTATTTTAACTCCATACTTTTTTTGTGTTAAATATGCACCATTAAAAGGCACATCATCAATTTTCAACCCTTTCTGACTTCATTTGATATTTTTCATGCATTTAATGATTTATTTTGAGCTAAATGACCCTAAATTTGAAAAGCAGTACAAATGAACCCTCAAAAGGTTGTGACTTGGCATGACATCATAATTTCACCCACATAGTAACTTCAAAAGAGTTGAGAGGGTTACGGCAAAAACTGGATGCACTTCGTGTACAAATTGGACAATCTCTTTCGAAGTATGAGGGTTTCGGACGAAACTCATCTATTACAAACGGATTTCATTTATAATAACTTATTTTTACCCCATACTTTTTGTGTGTTAAATATGCACCATTCAAAGGCACATCAACAACTTTCATCCCTTTCTGACTTCAGTTGATATTTTTCATATATTTAATGATTTATTTTGAGCAAAATGACCGTGAATTTGAAAAGTTGTACAAATGAACTCTAAAAAGGTTGTAACTTGGCATGACATCATAATTTCACCCACATAGCCACTTCTAAAGAGTTGAGAGGGTTACGGCGAAAACTAGATGCACTTCGTGTATGAATTGGACAATCTCTTTCGAAGTATGAGGCTTTTGGTCGAAAACTCATCTATTACAAAGGGATTTCATTTTTAATAACTTATTTTAACTGCATACTTTTTGTATGTTCAATATGCACCATTCAAAGGCACATCATCAATTTTAAACACTTTCTGACTTCATTTGATGTTTTTCATGCATTTAATGATTTATTTTGAGCTAGATGACCCTGAATTTGAAAACTTGCACAAATAAACTTTCAAAAGGTTTTAACTTGGCATGACATCATAATTTCACCCATATAGCAACTTCTAAAGAGTTGACAGGGTTACGGCAAAAACTGGATGCACTTCGTGTACAAAATAGACAATCTCTTTCGAAGTATGAGGGTTTCGGACGGAAACCCTTCTATTACAAAGGGATTTCATTTTTAATAACTTATTTTAACTCCATATTTTTTGTGTGTTCAATATGCACCATTCAAAGGAACATCATCAATTTTCAACCCTTTCTGGCTTCTTTTGATATTTTTCATGCATTTAATGATTTATTTTGAGCTAAATGACCCTGAATTTGAAAAGAAGTACAAATAACTCTGAAAAGGTTCTAACTTGGCATGACATCACAATTTTACCCACATAGAAACTTCTAAAGAGTTGAGAGGGTTATGACAAAAACTAGATGCACTTCGTGTACAAATTGGACAATCTCTTTCGAAGTATGAGGGTTTCGGACGAAAACTCATCTATTACAAAGGGATTTCATTTTTAATAACTTCTTTTAACTCCATAATTTTTGTGTGTTCAATATGCAGCATTAAAATGAAAATCATCAATTTTCAAACCTTTGTGACTTCATTTGATATTTTTCATGCATTTAATGATTTATTTTGAGCTAAATGACCCTAAATTTGAAAAGCAGTACAATTGAACTTTGAAAAGGTTGTAGATTGGCATGACATCATAATTTCACCCACATAGCAACTTCTAAAGAGGTGAGAGGGTTACGGCAAAAACTGGATGCACTGCGTGTACAAATTGGACTATCTCTTTCGAAGTATGAGGGTTTCGGACGAAAACTCGTCTATTACAAAGGGATTTCATTTATAATAATTTATTTTAACTCCATACTTTTTGTGTGTTAAATATGCACCATTAAAAGGCACATCATCAATTTTCAACCCTTTCTGACTTCATTTGATATTTTTCATGCATTTAATGATTTATTTTGAGCTAAATGACCCTAAATTTGAAAAGCAGTACAAATGAACCCTCAAAAGGTTGTGACTTGGCATGACATCATAATTTCACCCACATAGTAACTTCAAAAGAGTTGAGAGGGTTACGGCAAAAACTGGATGCACTTCGTGTACAAATTGGACAATCTCTTTCGAAGTATGAGGGTTTCGGACGAAACTCATCTATTACAAAGGGATTTCATTTATAATAACTTATTTTTACCCCATACTTTTTGTGTGTTAAATATGCACCATTCAAAGGCACATCAACAACTTTCATCCCTTTCTGACTTCAGTTGATATTTTTCATATATTTAATGATTTATTTTGAGCAAAATGACCGTGAATTTGAAAAGTTGTACAAATGAACTCTAAAAAGGTTGTAACTTGGCATGACATCATAATTTCACCCACATAGCCAATTCTAAAGAGTTGAGAGGGTTACGGCGAAAACTGGATGCACTTCGTGTATGAATTGGACAATCTCTTTCGAAGTATGAGGCTTTTGGTCGAAAACTCATCTATAACAAAGGGATTTCATTTTTAATAACTTATTTTAACTCCATACTTTTTGTATGTTCAATATGCACCATTCAAAGGCACATCATCAATTTTAAACACTTTCTGACTTCATTTGATGTTTTTCATGCATTTAATGATTTATTTTGAGCTAGATGACCCTGAATTTGAAAACTTGCACAAATAAACTTTCAAAAGGTTTTAACTTGGCATGACATCATAATTTCACCCATATAGCAACTTCTAAAGAGTTGACAGGGTTACGGCAAAAACTGGATGCACTTCGTGTACAAAATAGACAATCTCTTTCGAAGTATGAGGGTTTCGGACGGAAACCCTTCTATTACAAAGGGATTTCATTTTTAATAACTTATTTTAACTCCATATTTTTTGTGTGTTCAATATGCACCATTCAAAGGAACATCATCAATTTTCAACCCTTTCTGGCTTCTTTTGATATTTTTCATGCATTTAATGATTTATTTTGAGCTAAATGACCCTGAATTTGAAAAGAAGTACAAATAACTCTGAAAAGGTTCTAACTTGGCATGACATCACAATTTTGCCCACATAGAAACTTCTAAAGAGTTGAGAGGGTTATGACAAAAACTAGATGCACTTCGTGTACAAATTGGACAATCTCTTTCGAAGTATGAGGGTTTCGGACGAAAACTCATCTATTACAAAGGGATTTCATTTTTAATAACTTCTTTTAACTCCATAATTTTTGTGTGTTCAATATGCAGCATTAAAATGAAAATCATCAATTTTCAAACCTTTGTGACTTCATTTGATATTTTTCATGCATTTAATGATTTATTTTGAGCTAAATGACCCTAAATTTGAAAAGCAGTACAATTGAACTTTGAAAAGGTTGTAGATTGGCATGACATCATAATTTCACCCACATAGCAACTTCTAAAGAGGTGAGAGGGTTACGGCAAAAACTGGATGCACTGCGTGTACAAATTGGACTATCTCTTTCGAAGTATGAGGGTTTCGGACGAAAACTCGTCTATTACAAAGGGATTTCATTTATAATAATTTATTTTAACTCCATACTTTTTGTGTGTTAAATATGCACCATTAAAAGGCACATCATCAATTTTCAACCCTTTCTGACTTCATTTGATATTTTTCATGCATTTAATGATTTATTTTGAGCTAAATGACCCTAAATTTGAAAAGCAGTACAAATGAACCCTCAAAAGGTTGTGACTTGGCATGACATCATAATTTCACCCACATAGTAACTTCAAAAGAGTTGAGAGGGTTACGGCAAAAACTGGATGCACTTCGTGTACAAATTGGACAATCTCTTTCGAAGTATGAGGGTTTCGGACGAAACTCATCTATTACAAAGGGATTTCATTTATAATAACTTATTTTTACCCCATACTTTTTGTGTGTTAAATATGCACCATTCAAAGGCACATCAACAACTTTCATCCCTTTCTGACTTCAGTTGATATTTTTCATATATTTAATGATTTATTTTGAGCAAAATGACCGTGAATTTGAAAAGTTGTACAAATGAACTCTAAAAAGGTTGTAACTTGGCATGACATCATAATTTCACCCACATAGCCACTTCTAAAGAGTTGAGAGGGTTACGGCGAAAACTGGATGCACTTCGTGTATGAATTGGACAATCTCTTTCGAAGTATGAGGCTTTTGGTCGAAAACTCATCTATAACAAAGGGATTTCATTTTTAATAACTTATTTTAACTCCATACTTTTTGTATCTTCAATATGCACCATTCAAAGGCACATCATCAATTTTAAACACTTTCTGACTTCATTTGATGTTTTTCATGCATTTAATGATTTATTTTGAGCTAGATGACCCTGAATTTGAAAACTTGCACAAATAAACTTTCAAAAGGTTTTAACTTGGCATGACATCATAATTTCACCCATATAGCAACTTCTAAAGAGTTGACAGGGTTACGGCAAAAACTGGATGCACTTCGTGTACAAAATAGACAATCTCTTTCGAAGTATGAGGGTTTCGGACGGAAACCCTTCTATTACAAAGGGATTTCATTTTTAATAACTTATTTTAACTCCATATTTTTTGTGTGTTCAATATGCACCATTCAAAGGAACATCATCAATTTTCAACCCTTTCTGGCTTCTTTTGATATTTTTCATGCATTTAATGATTTATTTTGAGCTAAATGACCCTGAATTTGAAAAGAAGTACAAATAACTCTGAAAAGGTTCTAACTTGGCATGACATCACAATTTTACCCACATAGAAACTTCTAAAGAGTTGAGAGGGTTATGACAAAAACTAGATGCACTTCGTGTACAAATTGGACAATCTCTTTCGAAGTATGAGGGTTTCGGACGAAAACTCATCTATTACAAAGGGATTTCATTTTTAATAACTTCTTTTAACTCCATAATTTTTGTGTGTTCAATATGCAGCATTAAAATGAAAATCATCAATTTTCAAACCTTTGTGACTTCATTTGATATTTTCATGCATTTAATGATTTATTTTGAGCTAAATGACCCTGAATTTGAAAAGCAGTACAAATGAACTCTGAAAAGGTTGTGACTTGGCATGACATCATAATTTCACCCACAGAGAAACTTCTAAAGAGTTGAGAGGGTCACGACAAAAACTGGATGCACTTCGTGTACAAATTGGACAATCCCTTTCGAAGTATGAGGGTTTCGGACAAAACTCGTCAATTACAAAGGGATTTCGTTTTTAATAACTTATTTTAACTCCATACTTTTTGCGTGTTAAATATGCACCATTAAAAGGCACATCATCAATTTTCAAACCTTTCTAACTTCATTTGATATTTTTCATGCATTTAATGATTTATTTTGAGCTATATGACCCTCACTTTTAAAAGATGTATAAATGAACTCTGAAAAGGTTGTAACTTGGCATGATGTCATAATTTCCCCCACATAGCAACTTCTAAAGAGTTGTGAGGGTCACAACAAAAACTGGATCCACTTCGTGTATAGATTGGACAATCTCTTTCATTGTATGAGGGTTTCGAACGAAAACTCATCTATTAAAAAAGGATTTCATTTTTAATAACTTGTTTTAACTCCATACTTTTGTGTGTTCAATATGCACCATTCAAAGGCACATCATCAATCTTCAACCCTTTCTGACTTCATTTGATATTTTTCATGCATTTAAGGATTTATTTGAGATAAATGACCCTAAATTTGAAAAGCATTACAAATGAACTCTGAAAAGGTTGAAACTTTGCATGACATCGTAATTTCACCCACATAGCAAGATCTAAAGAGTTGAGAAGGTTAGGGAAAAAATTGGATGCACTTCGTGTACAAATTGGACAATCTCTTTCGAAGTATGATGGTTTCGGACGAAAACTCGTCTATTACAAAGGGATTTCATTTTTAATAACCTTTTTTAACTCCATACTTTTTGTGTGTTCAATATGCACCATTCAAAGGCACATCAAAAAATTTCAACCCTTTCTGACTTCATTTGATATTTTCCATGCATTTAATGATTTATTTCGTGCTAAATGACCCTGAATTTGAAAAGCAGTACAAATGAACTCTGAAAAGGTTGTAACTTGGCAAGGCATCATAATTTCACACACATAGCAACTTCTAAAGATTTTATAGGGTTACGAAAAACACTAGATGCACTTCGTGTAGAAATTGGAATATCTCTTTCGAAGTATGAGGGTTTCGGACGAAAACTCATCTATTACAAAGGTATTTCATTTATAATAATTTATTTTAACTCCATACTTTTTGTGTGTTAAATATGCACCATTAAAAGGCACATCATCAATTTTCAACCCTTTCTGACTTCATTTGATATTTTTCATGCATCTAATGATTTATTTTGAGCTAAATGACCCTAAATTTGAAAAGCAGTACAAATGAACCCTGAAAAGGTTGTGACTTGGCATGACATCATAATTTCACCCACATAGTAACTTCTAAAGAGTTGAGAGGGTTACGGCAAAAAGTGGATGCACTTCGTGTACAAATTGGACAATCTCTTTCGAAGTATGAGGGTTTCGGACGAAACTCATCTATTACAAAGGGATTTCATTTATAATAACTTATTTTAACTCCATACTTTTTGTGTGTTAAATATGCACCATTCAAAGGCACATCAACAACTTTCATCCCTTTCTGACTTCAGTTGATATTTTTCATATATTTAATGATTTATTTTGAGCAAAATGACCGTGAATTTGAAAAGTTGTACAAATGAACTCTAAAATGGTTGTAACTTGGCATGACATCATAATTTCACCCACATAACCACTTCTAAAGAGTTAAGAGGGTTACGGCGAAAACTTGATGCACTTCGTGTATGAATTGGACAATCTCTTTCGAAGTATGAGGCTTTCGGTCGAAACCTCAGCTATTACAAAGGGATTTCATTTTTAATAACTTATTTTAACTCCATACTTTTTTTATGTTCAATATGCACCATTCAAAGGCACATCATCAATTTTAAACACTTTCTGACTTCATTTGATGTTTTTCATGCATTTAATGATTTATTTTGAGCTAGATGACCCTGAATTTGAAAAGAAGTACAAATAACTCTCAAAAGGTTCTAACTTCGCATGACATCACAATTTCACCCACATAGAAACTTCTAAAGAGTTGAGAGGGTTACGACAAAAGTTGGATGCACTTCGTGTACAAATTGGACAATCTCTTTCGAAGTATGAGGGTTTTGGACGAAAACTCATCTATTACAAAGGGATTTCATTTTTAATAACTTCTTTTAACTCCATAATTTTTGTGTGTTCAATATGCACCATTGAAATGAAAATCATCAATTTTCAAACCTTTGTGACTTCATTTGATATTTTTCATGCATTTAATGATTTATTTTGAGCTAAATGACCCTGAATTTGAAAAGCAGTACAAATGAACTCTGAAAAGGTTGTGACTTGGCATGACATCATAATTTCACCCACAGAGAAACTTCTAAAGAGTTGAGAGGGTCACGGCAAAAACTGGATGCACTTCGTGTACAAATTGGACAATCCCTTTCGAAGTATGAGGGTTTCGGACAAAACTCGTCTATTAGAAAGGGATTTCATTTTTAATAACTTATTTTAACTCCATACTTTTTGCGTGTTAAATATGCACCATTAAAAGGCACATCATCAATTTTCAACCCTTTCTAACTTCATTTGATATTTTTCATGCATTTAATGATTTATTTTGAGCTAAATGACCCTCAGTTTTAAAAGATGTATAAATGAACTCTGAAAAGGTTGTAACTTGGCATGATGTCATAATTTCCCCCACATAGAAACTTCTAAAGAGTTGTGAGGGTTACAACAAAAACTGGATCCACTTCGTGTACAAATTGGACAATCTCTTTCATTGTATGAGGGTTTCGGACGAAAACTCATCTATTAAAAAAGGATTTCATTTTTAATAACTTGTTTTAACTCCATACTTTTGTGTGTTCAATATGCACCATTCAAAGGCACATCATCAATTTTCAACCCTTTCTGACTTCATTTGATATTTTTCATGCATTTAATGATTTATTTTGAACTGAATGACCCTAAATTTGAAAAGCAGTACAAATGAACCCTGAAAAGGTTGTGACTTGGCATGACATCATAATTTCACCCACATAGTAACTTCTAAAGAGTTGAGAGGGTTACGGCAAAAAGTGGATGCACTTCGTGTACAAATTGGACAATCTCTTTCGAAGTATGATGGTTTCGGACGAAAACTCGTCTATTACAAAGGGATTTCATTTTTAATAACCTTTTTTAACTCCATACTTTTTGTGTGTTCAATATGCACCATTCAAAGGCACATCAAAAAATTTCAACCCTTTCTGATTTCATTTGATATTTTCCATGCATTTAATGATTTATTTCGAGCTAAATGACCCTGAATTTGAAAAGCAGTACAAATGAACTCTGAAAAGGTTGTAACTTGGCAAGGCATCATAATTTCACACACATAGCAACTTCTAAAGATTTTATAGGGTTACGAAAAACACTAGATGCACTTCGTGTAGAAATTGGAATATCTCTTTCGAAGTATGAGGGTTTCGGACGAAAACTCATCTATTACAAAGGTATTTCATTTATAATAATTTATTTTAACTCCATAATTTTTGTGTGTTAAATATGCACCATTAAAAAGCACATCATCAATTTTCAACCCTTTCTGACTTCATTTGATATTTTTCATGCATCTAATGACTTATTTTGAGCTAAATGACCCTAAATTTGAAAAGCAGTACAAATGAACCCTGAAAAGGTTGTGACTTGGCATGACATCATAATTTCACCCACATAGTAACTTCTAAAGAGTTGAGAGGGTTACGGCAAAAAGTGGATGCACTTCGTGTACAAATTGGACAATCTCTTTCGAAGTATGAGGGTTTCGGACGAAACTCATCTATTACAAAGGGATTTCATTTATAATAACTTATTTTAACTCCATACTTTTTGTGTGTTAAATATGCACCATTCAAAGGCACATCAACAACTTTCATCCATTTCTGACTTCAGTTGATATTTTTCATATATTTAATGATTTATTTTGAGCAAAATGACCGTGAATTTGAAAAGTTGTACAAATGAACTCTAAAATGGTTGTAACTTGGCATGACATCATAATTTCACCCACATAGCCACTTCTAAAGAGTTAAGAGGGTTACGGCGAAAACTTGATGCACTTCGTGTATGAATTGGACAATCTCTTTCGAAGTATGAGGCTTTCGGTCGAAAACTCAGCTATTACAAAGGGATTTCATTTTTAATAACTTATTTTAACTCCATACTTTTTTTATGTTCAATATGCACCATTCAAAGGCACATAATCAATTTTAAACACTTTCTGACTTCATTTGATGTTTTTCATGCATTTAATGATTTATTTTGAGCTAGATGACCCTGAATTTGAAAAGAAGTACAAATAACTCTCAAAAGGTTCTAACTTCGCATGACATCACAATTTCACCCACATAGAAACTTCTAAAGAGTTGAGAGGGTTATGACAAAAGCTGGATGCACTTCGTGTACAAATTGGACAATCTCTTTCGAAGTATGAGGGTTTTGGACGAAAACTCATCTATTACAAATGGATTTCATTTTTAATAACTTCTTTTAACTCCATAATTTTTGTGTGTTCAATATGCACCATTGAAATGAAAATCATCAATTTTCAAACCTTTGTGACTTCATTTGATATTTTTCATGCATTTAATGATTTATTTTGAGCTAAATGACCCTGAATTTGAAAAGCAGTACAAATGAACTCTGAAAAGGTTGTGACTTGGCATGACATCATAATTTGACCCACAGAGAAACTTATAAAGAGTTGAGAGGGTCACGGCAAAAACTGGATGCACTTCGTGTACAAATTGGACAATCCCTTTCGAAGTATGAGGGTTTCGGACAAAACTCGTCTATTAGAAAAGGATTTCATTTTTAATAACTTGTTTTAACTCCATACTTTTGTGTGTTCAATATGCACCATTCAAAGGCACATCATCAATTTTCAACCCTTTCTGACTTCATTTCATATTTTTCATGCATTTAATGATTTTTTTTGAGATAAATGACCCTAAATTTGAAAAGCATTACAAATGAACTCTGAAAAGGTTGAAGCTTTGCATGACATCGTAATTTCACCCACATAGCAAGATCTAAAGAGTTGAGAAGGTTAGGGAAAAAATTGGATGCACTTCGTGTACAAATTGGACAATCTCTTTCGAAGTATGATGGTTTCGGACGAAAACTCGTCTATTACAAAGGGATTTCATTTTTAATAACCTTTTTTAACTCCATACTTTTTGTGTGTTCAATATGCACCATTCAAAGGCACACCAAAAAATTTCAACCCTTTCTGACTTCATTTGATATTTTCCATGCATTTAATGATTTATTTTGTGCTAAATGACCCTGAATTTGAAAAGCAGTACAAATGAACTCTGAAAAGGTTGTAACTTGGCATGGTATCATAATTTCACACACATAGCAACTTCTAGAGATTTTATAGGGTGACGAAAAACACTAGATGCACTTCGTGTAGAAATTGGAATATCTCTTTCGAAGTATGAGGGTTTCGGACGAAAACTCATCTATTACAAAGGGATTTCATTTATAATAATTTATTTTAACTCCATACTTTTTTTGTGTTAAATATGCACCATTAAAAGGCACATCATCAATTTTCAACCCTTTCTGAATTCATTTGATATTTTTCATGCATTTAATGATTTATTTTGAGCTAAATGACCCTAAATTTGAAAAGCAGTACAAATGAACCCTGAAAAGGTTGTGACTTGGCATGACATCATAATTTCACCCACATAGTAACTTCTAGAGAGTTGAGAGGGTTACGGCAAAAAGTTGATGCAGTTCGTGTACAAATTGGACAATCTCTTTCGAAGTATGAGGGTTTCGGACGAAACTCATCTATTACAAAGGGATTTCATTTATAATAACTTATTTTAACTCCATACTTTTTGTGTGTTAAATATGCACCATTCAAAGGCACATCACCAATTTTAAACACTTTCTGACTTCATTTGATGTTTTTCATGCATTTAATGATTTATTTTGAGCTAGATGACCCTGAATTTGAAAAGAAGTACAAATAACTCTAAGAAGGTTCTAACTTCGCATGACATCACAATTTCACCCACATAGAAACTTCTAAAGAGTTGAGAGGGTTACGACAAAAACTGGATGCACTTAGTGTACAAATTGGACAATCTCTTTCATTGTATGAGGGTTTCGGACGAAAAGTCATCTATTAAAAAAGGATTTCATTTTTAATAACTTGTTTTAACTCCATACTTTTGTGTGTTCAATATGCACCATTCAAAGGCACATCATCAATTTTCAACCCTTTCTGACTTCATTTGATATTTTCATGCATTTAATGATTTATTTGAGATAAATGACCCTAAATTTGAAAAGCATTACAAATGAACTCTGAAAAGGTTGAAGCTTTGCATGACATCGTAATTTCACCCACATAGCAAGATCTAAAGAGTTGAGAAGGTTAGGGAAAAAATTGGATGCACTTCGTGTACAAATTGGACAATCTCTTTCGAAGTATGATGGTTTCGGACGAAAACTCGTCTATTACAAAGGGATTTCATTTTTAATAACCTTTTTTAACTCCATACTTTTTGTGTGTTCAATATGCACCATTCAAAGGCACACCAAAAAATTTCAACCCTTTCTGACTTCATTTGATATTTTCCATGCATTTAATGATTTATTTTGTGCTAAATGACCCTGAATTTGAAAAGCAGTACAAATGAACTCTGAAAAGGTTGTAACTTGGCATGGCATCATAATTTCACACACATAGCAACTTCTAAAGATTTTATAGGGTGACGAAAAACACTAGATGCACTTCGTGTAGAAATTGGAATATCTCTTTCGAAGTATGAGGGTTTCGGACGAAAACTCATCTATTACAAAGGGATTTCATTTATAATAATTTATTTTAACTCCATACTTTTTTTGTGTTAAATATGCACCATTAAAAGGCACATCATCAATTTTCAACCCTTTCTGAATTCATTTGATATTTTTCATGCATTTAATGATTTATTTTGAGCTAAATGACCCTAAATTTGAAAAGCAGTACAAATGAACCCTGAAAAGGTTGTGACTTGGCATGACATCATAATTTCACCCACATAGTAACTTCTAAAGAGTTGAGAGGGTTACGACAAAAAGTTGATGCAGTTCGTGTACAAATTGGACAATCTCTTTCGAAGTATGAGGGTTTCGGACGAAACTCATCTATTACAAAGGGATTTCATTTATAATAACTTATTTTAACTCCATACTTTTTGTGTGTTAAATATGCACCATTCAAAGGCACATCAACAACTTTCATCCCTTTCTGACTTCAGTTGATATTTTTCATATATTTAATGATTTATTTTGAGCAAAATGACCGTGAATTTGAAAAGTTGTACAAATGAACTCTAAAATGGTTGTAACTTGGCATGACATCATAATTTCACCCACATAGCCACTTCTAAAGAGTTGAGAGGGTTACGGCGAAAACTTGATGCACTTCGTGTATGAATTGGACAATCTCTTTCGAAGTATGAGGCTTTCGGTCAAAAACTCATCTATTACAAAGGGATTTCAGTTTTAATAACTTATTTTAACTCCATACTTTTTTTATGTTCAATATGCACCATTCAAAGGCACATCATCAATTTTAAACACTTTCTGACTTCATTTGATGTTTTTCATGCATTTAATGATTTATTTTGAGCTAGATGACCCTGAATTTGAAAAGAAGTACAAATAACTCTCAGAAGGTTCTAACTTCGCATGACATCACAATTTCACCCACATAGAAACTTCTAAAGAGTTGAGAGGGTTACGACAAAAACTGGATGCACTTAGTGTACAAATTGGACAATCTCTTTCATAATCTGAGGGTTTCGGACGAAAAGTCATCTATTAAAAAAGGATTTCATTTTTAATAACTTGTTTTAACTCCATACTTTTGTGTGTTCAATATGCACCATTCAAAGGCACATCATCAATTTTCAACCCTTTCTGACTTCATTTGATATTTTTCATGCATTTAATGATTTATTCTAGATAAATGACCCTAAATTTGAAAAGCATTACAAATGAACTCTGAAAAGGTTGAAACTTTGCATGACATCGTAATTTCACCCACATAGCAAGATCTAAAGAGTTGAGAAGGTTAGGGAAAAAATTGGATGCACTTCGTGTACAAATTGGACAATCTCTTTCGAAGTATGATGGTTTCTGACGAAAACTCGTCTATTACAAAGGGATTTCATTTTTAATAACCTTTTTTAACTCCATACTTTTTGTGTGTTCAATATGCACCATTCAAAGGCACATCAAAAAATTTCAACCCTTTCTGTCTTCATTTGATATTTTCCATGCATTTAATGATTTATTTTGTGCTAAATGACCCTGAATTTGAAAAGCAGTACAAATGAACTCTGAAAAGGTTGTAACTTGGCATGGCATCATAATTTCACACACATAGCAACTTCTAAAGATTTTATAGGGTGACGAAAAACACTAGATGCACTTCGTGTAGAAATTGGAATGTCTCTTTCGAAGTATGAGGGTTTCGGACGAAAACTCATCTATTACAAAGGGATTTCATTTATAATAACTTATTTTAACTCCATACTTTTTGTGTGTTAAATATGCACCATTAAAAGGCACATCATCAATTTTCAACCCTTTATGACTTCATTTGATATTTTTCATGCATTTAATGATTTATTTTGAGCTAAATGACCCTGAATTTGAAAAGCAGTACAAATGAACTCTGAAATGGTTGTGACTTGGCATGGCATCATAATTTCACCCACAGAGAAACTTCTAAAGAGTTGAGAGGGTCACGGCAAAAACTGGATGCACTTCGTGTACAAATTGGACAATCCCTTTCGAAGTATGAGGGTTTCGGACAAAACTCGTCTATTACAAAGGGATTTCATTTTTAATAACTTATTTTAACTCCATACTTTTTGCGTGTTAAATATGCACCATTAAAAGGCACATCATCAATTCTCAACCCTTTCTAACTTCATTTGATATTTTTCATGCATTTAATGATTTAGTTTGAGCTAAATGACCCTCACTTTTAAAAGATGTATAAATGAACTCTGAAGAGGTTGTAACTTGGCATGATGTCATAATTTCCCCCACATAGCAACTTCTAAAGAGTTGTGAGGGTTACAACAAAAACTGGATCCACTTCGTGTACAAATTGGACAATCACTTTCATTGTATGAGGGTTTCGGACGAAAACTCATCTATTAAAAAAGGATTTCATTTTTAATAACTTGTTTTAACTCCATACTTTTGTGTGTTCAATATGCACCATTCAAAGGCACATTATCAATCTTCAACCCTTTCTGACTTCATTTGATATTTTTCATGCATTTAATGATTTATTTGAGATAAATGACCCTAAATTTGAAAAGCATTACAAATGAACTCTGAAAAGGTTGAAACTTTGCATGACATCGTAATTTCACCCACATAGCAAGATCTAAGGAGTTGAGAAGGTTAGGGAAAAAATTGGATGCACTTCGTGTACAAATTGGACAATCTCTTTCGAAGTATGATGGTTTCGGACGAAAACTCGTCTATTACAAAGGGATTTCATTTTTAATAACCTTTTTTAACTCCATACTTTTTGTGTGTTCAATATGCACCATTCAAAGGCACATCAAAAAATTTCAACCCTTTCTGACTTCATTTGATATTTTCCAGGCATTTAATTATTTATTTCGAGCTAAATGACCCTGAATTTGAAAAGCAGTACAAATGAACTCTGAAAAGGTTGTAACTTGGCATGGCATCATAATTTCACACACATAGCAACTTCTAAAGATTTTATAGGGTTACGAAAAACACTAGATGCACTTCGTGTAGAAATTGGAATATCTCTTTCGAAGTATGAGGGTTTCGGACGAAAACTCATCTATTACAAAGGGATTTCATTTATAATAATTTATTTTAACTCCATACTTTTTGTGTGTTAAATATGCACCATTAAAAGGCACATCATCAATTTTCAACCCTTTCTGACTTCATTTTATATTTTTCATGCATCTAATGATTTATTTTGAGCTAAATGACCCTATATTTGAAAAGCAGTACAAATGAACCCTGGAAAGGTTGTGACTTGGCATGACATCATAATTTCACCCACATAGTAACTTCTAAAGAGTTGAGAGGGTTATGGCAAAAAGTGGATGCACTTCGTGTACAAATTGGACAATCTCTTTCGAAATATGAGGGTTTCGGACGAAACTCATCTATTACAAAGGGATTTCATTTATAATAACTTATTTTAACTCCATACTTTTTGTGTGTTAAATATGCACCATTCAAAGGCACATCAACAACTTTCATCCATTTCTGACTTCAGTTGATATTTTTCATATATTTAATGATTTATTTTGAGCAAAATGACCGTGAATTTGAAAAGTTGTACAACTGAACTCTAAAATGGTTGTAACTTGGCATGACATCATAATTTCACCCACATAGCCAATTCTAAAGAGTTAAGAGGGTTACGGCGAAAACTTGATGCACTTCGTGTATGAATTGGACAATCTCTTTCGAAGTATGAGGCTTTCGGTCGAAAACTCATCTATTACAAAGGGATTTCATTTTTAATAACTTATTTTAACTACATACTTTTTTTATGTTCAATATGCACCATTCAAAGGCACATCATCAATTTTAAACACTTTCTGACTTCATTTGATGTTTTTCATGCATTTAATGATTTATTTTGAGCTAGATGACCCTGAATTTGAAAAGAAGTACAAATAACTCTCAGAAGGTTCTAACTTCGCATGACATCACAATTTCACCCACATAGAAACTTCTAAAGAGTTGAGAGGGTTACGACAAAAACTGGATGCACTTCGTGTACAAATTGGACAATCTCTTTCATTGTATGAGGGTTTCGGACGAAAACTCATCTATTAAAAAAGGATTTCATTTTTAATAACTTGTTTTAACTCCATACTTTTGTGTGTTCAATATGCACCATTCAAAGGCACATCATCAATTTTCAACCCTTTCTGACTTCATTTGATGTTTTTCATGCATTTAATGATTTATTTTGAGCTAGATGACCCTGAATTTGAAAAGAAGTACAAATAACTCTAAGAAGGTTCTAACTTCGCATGACATCACAATTTCACCCACATAGAAACTTCTAAAGAGTTGAGAGGGTTACGACAAAAACTGGATGCACTTCATGTAAAAATTGGACAATCTCTTTCGAAGTATGAGGGTTTTGGACGAAAACTCATCTATTACAAAGGGATTTCATTTTTAATAACTTCTTTTAACTCCATAATTTTTGTGTGTTCAATATGCACCATTGAAATGAAAATCATCAATTTTCAAACCTTTGTGACTTCAATTGATATTTTTCATGCATTTAATGATTTATTTTGAGCTAAATGACCCTGAATTTGAAAAGAAGTACAAATGAACTCTGAAAAGGTTGTGACTTGGCATGACATCATAATTTCACCCACAGAGAAACTTCTAAAGAGTTGAGAGGGTCACGGCAAAAATTGGATGCACTTCGTGTACAAATTGGACAATCCCTTTCGAAGTATGAGGGTTTCGGACAAAACTCGTCTATTACAAAGGGATTTCATTTTTAATAACTTATTTTAACTCCATACTTTTTGCGTGTTAAATATGCACCATTAAAAGGCACATCATCAATTTTCAACCCTTTCTAACTTCATTTGATATTTTTCATGCATTTAATGATTTATTTTGAGCTAAATGACCCTCACTTTTAAAAGATGTATAAATGAACTCTGAAAAGGTTGTAACTTGGCATGATGTCATAATTTCCCCCACATAGAAACTTCTAAAGAGTTGTGAGGGTTACAACAAAAACTGGATCCACTTCGTGTACAAATTGGACAATCACTTTCATTGTATGAGGGTTTCGGACGAAAACTCATCTATTAAAAAAGGACTTCATTTTTAATAACTTGTTTTAACTCCATACTTTTGTGTGTTCAATATGCACCATTCAAAGGCACATCATCAATTTTCAACCCTTTCTGACTTCATTTGATATTTTTCATGCATTTAATGATTTATTTTGAACTAAATGACCCTAAATTTGAAAAGCAGTACAAATGAACCCTGAAAAGGTTGTGACTTGGCATGACATCATAATTTCACCCACATAGTAACTTCTAAAGAGTTGAGAGGGTTACGGCAAAAAGTGGATGCACTTC
This sequence comes from Hordeum marinum, assembly GCA_022496015.1. Taxonomy (NCBI): domain Eukaryota; kingdom Viridiplantae; phylum Streptophyta; class Magnoliopsida; order Poales; family Poaceae; genus Hordeum; species Hordeum marinum. The sequence goes on from CM039676.1 coordinate 48,013,348, forward strand.
GTGTACAAATTGGACAATCTCTTTCGAAGTATGAGGGTTTCGGACGAAACTCATCTATTACAAAGGGATTTTCATTTATAATAACTTATTTTAACTCCATACTTTTTGTGTGTTAAATGTGCACCATTCAAAGGCACATCAACAACTTTCATCCCTTTCTGACTTCAGTTGATATTTTTCATATATTTAATGATTTATTTTGAGCAAAATGACCGTGAATTTGAAAAGTTGTACAATTGAACTCTAAAATGGTTGTAACTTGGCATGACATCATAATTTCACCCACATAGCCACTTCTAAAGAGTTGAGAGGGTTACGGCGAAAACTTGATGCACTTCGTGTATGAATTGGACAATCTCTTTCGAAGTATGAGGCTTTCGGTCGAAAACTCATCTATTACAAAGGGATTTCATTTTTAATAACTTATTTTAACTCCATACTTTTTTATGTTCAATATGCACCATTCAAAGGCACATCATCAATTTTAAACACTTTCTGACTTCATTTGATGTTTTTCATGCATTTAATGATTTATTTTGAGCTAGATGACCCTGAATTTGAAAAGAAGTACAAATAACTCTAAGAAGGTTCTAACTTCGCATGACATCACAATTTCACCCACATAGAAACTTCTAAAGAGTTGAGAGGGTTACGACAAAAACTGGATGCACTTAGTGTACAAATTGGACAATCTCTTTCATTGTATGAGGGTTTCGGACGACAAGTCATCTATTAAAAAAGGATTTCATTTTTAATAACTTGTTTTAACTCCATACTTTTGTGTGTTCAATATGCACCATTCAAAGGCACATCATCAATTTTCAACCCTTTCTGACTTCATTTGATATTTTTCATGCATTTAATGATTTATTTGACATAAATGACCCTAAATTTGAAAAGCATTACAAATGAACTCTGAAAAGGTTGAAGCTTTCCATGACATCGTAATTTCACCCACATAGCAAGATCTAAAGAGTTGAGAAGGTTAGGGAAAAAATTGGATGCACTTCGTGTACAAATTGGACAATCTCTTTCGAAGTATGATGGTTTCGGACGAAAACTCGTCTATTACAAAGGGATTTCATTTTTAATAACCTTTTTTAACTCCATACTTTTTGTGTGTTCAATATGCACCATTCAAAGGCACATCAAAAAATTTCAACCCTTTCTGACTTCATTTGATATTTTCCATGCATTTAATGATTTATTTTGAGCTAAATGACCCTGAATTTGAAAAGCAGTACAAATGAACTCTGAAAAGGTTGTAACTTGGCATGGCATCATAATTTCACACACATAGCAACTTCTAAAGATTTTAAAGGGTGACGAAAAACACTAGATGCACTTCGTGTAGAAATTGGAATATCTCTTTCGAAGTATGAGGGTTTCGGACGAAAACTCATCTATTACAAAAGGATTTCATTTATAATAATTTATTTTAACTCCATACTTTTTTTGTGTTAAATATGCACCATTAAAAGGCACACCATCAATTTTCAACCCTTTCTGAATTCATTTGATATTTTTCATGCATTTAATGATTTATTTTGAGCTAAATGACCCTAAATTTGAAAAGCAGTACAAATGAACCCTGAAAAGGTTGTGACTTGGCATGACATCATAATTTCACCCACATAGTAACTTCTAAAGAGTTTAGAGGGTTACGGCAAAAAGTGGATGCAGTTCGTGTACAAATTGGACAATCTCTTTCGAAGTATGAGGGTTTTGGACAAAACTCATCTATTACAAAGGGATTTCATTTATAATAACTTATTTTAACTCCATACTTTTTGTGTGTTAAATATGCACCATTCAAAGGCACATCAACAACTTTCATCCCTTTCTGACTTCAGTTGATATTTTTCATATATTTAATGATTTATTTTGAGCAAAATGACCGTGAATTTGAATAGTTGTACAAATGAACTCTAAAATGGTTGTAACTTGGCATGACATCATAATTTCACCCACATAGCCACTTCTAAAGAGTTTAGAGGGTTACGGCGAAAACTTGATGCACTTCGTGTATGAATTGGACAATCTCTTTCGAAGTATGAGGCTTTTGGTCAAAAACTCATCTATTACAAAGGGATTTCATTTTTAATAACTTATTTTAACTCCATAATTTTTTTATGTTCAATATGCACCATTCAAAGGCACATCATCAATTTTAAACACTTTCTGACTTCATTTGATGTTTTTCATGCATTTAATGATTTATTTTGAGCTAGATGACCCTGAATTTGAAAAGAAGTACAAATAACTCTCAGAAGGTTCTAACTTCGCATGACATCACAATTTCACCCACATAGAAACTTCTAAAGAGTTGAGAGGGTTACGACAAAAACTGGATGCACTTCGTGTACAAATTGGACAATCTCTTTCATTGTATGAGGGTTTCGGACGAAAACTCATCTATTAAAAAAGGATTTCATTTTTAATAACTTGTTTTAACTCCATACTTTTGTGTGTTCAATATGCACCATTCAAAGGCACATCATCAATTTTCAACCCTTTCTGACTTCATTTGATATTTTTCATGCATTTAATGATTTATTCTAGATAAATGACCCTAAATTTGAAAAGCATTACAAATAAACTCTGAAAAGGTTGAAACTTTGCATGGCATCGTAATTTCACCCACATAGCAAGATCTAAAGAGTTGAGAAGGTTAGGGAAAAAATTGGATGCACTTCGTGTACAAATTGGACAATCTCTTTCGAAGTATGATGGTTTCGGACGAAAACTCGTCTATTACAAAGGGATTTCATTTTTAATAACCTTTTTTAACTCCATACTTTTTGTGTGTTCAATATGCACCATTCAAAGGCACATAAAAAAATTTCAACCCTTTCTGTCTTCATTTGATATTTTCCATGCATTTAATGATTTATTTTGTGCTAAATGACCCTGAATTTGAAAAGCAGTACAAATGAACTCTGAAAAGGTTGTAACTTGGCATGGCATCATAATTTCACACACATAGCAACTTCTAAAGATTTTATAGGGTTACGAAAAACACTAGATGCACTTCGTGTAGAAATTGGAATATCTCTTTCGAAGTATGAGGGTTTCGGACGAAAACTCATCTATTACAAAGGGATTTCATTTATAATAATTTATTTTAACTCCATACTTTTTGTGTGTTAAATATGCACCATTAAAAGGCACATCATAAATTTTCAACCCTTTCTGACTTCATTTGATATTTTTCATGCATTTAATGATTTATTTTGAGCTAAATGACCCTAAATTTGAAAAGCAGTACAAATGAACCCTCAAAAGGTTGTGACTTGGCATGACATCATAATTTCACCCACATAGTAACTTCTAAAGAGTTGAGAGGGTTACGGCAAAAAGTGGATGCACTTCGTGTACAAATTGGACAGTCTCTTTCGAAGTATGAGGGTTTCGGACGAAACTCATCTATTACAAAGGGATTTCATTTATAATAACTTATTTTAACTCCATACTTTTTGTGTGTTAAATATGCACCATTCAAAGGCACATCAACAACTTTCATCCCTTTCTGACTTCAGTTGATATTTTTCATATATGTAATGATTTATTTTGAGCAAAATGACCGTGAATTTGGAAAGTTGTACAAATGAACTATAAAATGGTTGTAACTTGGCATGACATCATAATTTCACCCACATAGCCACTTCTAAAGAGTTGAGAGGGTTACGGCGAAAACTTGATGCACTTCGTGTATGAATTGGACAATCTCTTTCGAAGTATGAGGCTTTCGGTCGAAAACTCATCTATTACAAAGGGATTTCATTTTTAATAACTTATTTTAACTCCATACATTTTGGGTGTTAAATATGCACCATTAAAAGGCACATCATCAATTTTCAACCCTTTCTGGCTTCATTTGATATTTTTCATGCATTTAATAATTTATTTTGAGCTAAATGACCCTGAATTTGAAAATGTGTACAAATGAACTCTGAAAAGGTTGTAACTTGGCATGACGTCATAATTTCACCCACATAGAGACTTCTAAAGAGTTGAGAGGGTTACGGCAAAAACTGGATGCACTTCGTGTACAAATTGGACAATCTGTTACAAAGTATGAGGGTTTCGGACAAAAACTCATCTATTACAAAGGGATTTCATTTTTAATAACTTACTTTAACTCCATAATTTTTGTGTGTTCAATATGCACCATTGAAGGGAACATCATCAATTCTCAACCCTTTCTGAGTTCATTTGATATTTTTCATGCATTTAATGATTTATTTTGAGCTAAATGACCCTGAATTTGAAAAGCAGTACAAATGAACTCTGAAAAGGTTGTGACTTGGCATGACATCATAATTTCTCCCACATGGTAACTTCTAAAGAGTTGAGAGGGTACGGCAAAAACCAGATGCACTTCGTGTACAAATTGGACAATCTCTTTCGAAGTATGAGGGTTTTGGACGAAAACTCACCTATTACAAAGGGATGTCATTTTTAATAACTTATTTTAACTCCGTACTTTTTGTGTGTTGAATATGCACCATTCAAAGTAACATCATCAATTTTCAACCCTTTCTGACTTCATTTGATAATTTTCATGCATTTAATGATTTGTTTTGAGCTAAATGACCCTAGATTTCAAAAGCAGTACAAATGAGCTCTAAAAAGGATGTAACTTGGCATGACATCATAATTTCACCCACATAGCAACTTCTAAAGAATTGAGAGGGTTATGGCAAAAACTGGATGCACTTCGGGTACAAATTGGACAATCTCTTACGAAGTATGAGGGTTTCGGACGAAAACTCATCTATTACAAAGGGATTTCGTTTTTAATAATTTATTTTAACTCCATACTTTTTGTCTGTTCAATATGCACGATTCAATGGAACATCATCAATTTTCAACCTTTTCTGACTTCATTTGATATTTTTCATGCATTTAATGATTTATTCTGAGCTAAATGACCCTATATTTGAAAAGCAGTACAAATGAACTCTGAAAAGGTTGTCACTTGGCATGACATCATAATTTCGCCCACATAGTAACTTCTAAAGAGTTGAGAGGGTTACGGCAAAAACTGGATGCACTTCGTGTACAAATTGGACAATCTCTTTCGAAGTATGAGGGTTTCGGACGAAAACTCATCTATTACAAAGGGATTTCGTTTTTAATAATTTATTTTCACTCCATCCTTTTTGTGTGTTCGATATGCACCATTCAAAGTCACATCATCAATTTTCAACCCTTTCTGGCTTCATTTCATATTTTTCATGCATTTATTGATATATTTTGAGCTAAATGACCCTGAATTTGAAAAGAAGTACAAATAACTCTAGAAAGGTTCTAACTTCGCATGACATGACAATTTCACCCACATAGAAACTTCTAAAGAGTTGAGAGGGTTACGACAAAAACTGGATGCACTTCGTGTACAAATTGGACAATCTCTTTCGAAGTATGAGGACTTCGGATGAAAACTCATCTATTACAAAGGGATTTCATTTTTAATAACTTCTTTTAACTCCATAATGTTTGTGTGTTCAATATGCACCATTCAAAGGCAAATCATCAATTTTCAAACCTTGGTGACTTCTTTTGATATTTTTCATGCATTTACTAATTTATTTTGAGCTAAATGACCCTGAATTTGAAAAGCAGTACAAATGAACTCTGAAAAGGTTGTGACTTGGCATGACATCATAATTTCACCCACATAGAAACTTCTAAAGAGTTGAGAGTGTTAGGGCAAAAACTGGATACACTTCGTGTAGAAATTGGACAATCCCTTTCGAAGTATGAGGGTTTCGCACAAAACTCATCTATGGCAAAGGGATTTCATTTTTAATAACTTATTATAACTCCATACTTTTTGTGTGTTCAATATGCACCATTCAAAGGCACATCATCAGTTTTCAACCCTTTTTGACTTCATTTGATAATTTTCATGCATTTAATGATTTCATTTCAGCTAAATGACCCTGGATTTGAAAAGCAGTAAAAATGAAATCTAAAAAGGTTGCAACTTGGCATTACATCATAATTCCACCCACATAGCAACTTTTAAAGAGTTGAGAGGGTTACGGCAAAAACTAGACGTACTTCGTGTACAAATTGGACAATCTCTTTCAAAGTATGTGGGTTTGGGACAAAAACTCATCTATTACAAAGGGATTTCATTTTTAATAACTTATTTTAACTCCATACTTTTTGTGTGTTAAATATGCACCATTAAAAGGCACATCATCAATTTTCAACCCTTTCTCACTTCATTTGATATTTTTCATGCATTTAATGATTTATTTTGAGCTAAATGACCCTGAATTTGAAAAGCAGTACAAAACAAGTCTAAAGAGGTTGCAACTTGGCATTACATCATAATTCCACCCACATAGCAACTTTTAAAGGGTTGAGAGGGTTACGGCAAAAACTAGACGTACTTCGTGTACAAATTGGACAATCTCTTTCAAAGTATGTGGGTTTGGGACAAAAACTCATCTATTACAAAGGGATTTCATTTTTAATAATTTATTTCAACTCCATACTTTTTGTGTGTTCAATATGCACCATTCAAAGGCACATCATCAGTTTTCAACCCTTTCTGACTTCATTTGATAATTTTCGTGCATTTAATGATTTAATTTGAGCTAAATGACCTTGGATTTGAAAAGCAGTACAATTGAACTCTAAAAAGGTTGTAACTTGGCATGACATCGTAATTTCACCGACATAGCAACTTCTAAAGAGTTGAGAGGGTTATGGCAAAAACTGGATGCACTTCGTGTACAAATTGGACAATCTCTTTCGAAGTATGAGGGTTTCGGACGAAAACTCATCTATTACAAAGGGATTTCGTTTTTAATAACTTATTTTAACTCCATACTTTTTGTGTGTTCAATATGCACGATTCAAAGGAACATCTCCAATTTTCAACCCTTTCTGACTTGTTTTGATATTTTTCATGCATTTAATGATTTAATTTGAGCTAAATGACCCTGAATTTGAAAAGCAGTACAAATGAACTCTGAAAAGGTTGTGACTTGGCATGACATCATAATTTCACCCACATAGTAACTTCTAAAGAGTTGAGAGGGTTACGGCAAAAAGTGGATGCACTTCGTGTACAAATTGGACAATCTCTTTCGAAGTATGAGGGTTTCGGACGAAAACTCATCTATTACAAAGGGATTTCGTTTTTAATAACTTATTTTGACTCCGTAATTTTTGTGTGTTCATTATGCACGATTCAAAGGAACATCATCAATTTTCAACCCTTTCTGACTTCTGTTGATAATTTTCATGCATTTAATGATTTATTTTGAGCTAAATGACCCTGAATTTGAAAAGCAGTACCAATGAACTCTGAAAAGGTTGTGACTTGGCATGACATCATAATTTCACCCACATAGAAACTATTAAAGAGTTGAGAGGGTTACGGCAAAAACTGGATGCGCTTCGTGTACAAATTGGACCATCCCTTTCGAAGTATGAGGGTTTCGGACAAAACTCATCTATTACAAAGGGATTTCATTTTTAATAACTTATTTTAACTCCATACTTTTTGTGTGTTAAATATGCACCATTAAAAGGCACATCATCAATTTTCAACCCTTTCTCACTTCATTTGATATTTTTCATGCATTTAATGATTTATTTTGAGCTAAATGACCCTGAATTTGAAAAGCAGTACAAAACAAGTCTAAAGAGGTTGCAACTTGGCATTACATCATAATTCCACCCACATAGCAACTTTTAAAGAGTTGAGAGGGTTACGGCAAAAACTAGACGTACTTCGTGTACAAATTGGACAATCTCTTTCAAAGTATGTGGGTTTGGGACAAAAACTCATCTATTACAAAGGGATTTCATTTTTAATAATTTATTTCAACTCCATACTTTTTGTGTGTTCAATATGCACCATTCAAAGGCACATGATCAGTTTTCAACCCTTTCTGACTTCATTTGATAATTTTCGTGCATTTAATGATTTAATTTGAGCTAAATGACCTTGGATTTGAAAAGCAGTACAATTGAACTCTAAAAAGGTTGTAACTTGGCATGACATCGTAATTTCACCGACATAGCAACTTGTAAAGAGTTGAGAGGGTTATGGCAAAAACTGGATGCACTTCGTGTACAAATTGGACAATCTCTTTCGAAGTATGAGGGTTTCGGACGAAAACTCATCTATTACAAAGGGATTTCGTTTTTAATAACTTATTTTAACTCCATACTTTTTGTGTGTTCAATATGCACGATTCAAAGGAACATCTCCAATTTTCAACCCTTTCTAACTTGTTTTGATATTTTTCATGCATTTAATGATTTAATTTGAGCTAAATGACCCTGAATTTGAAAAGTAGTACAAATGAACTCTGAAAAGGTTGTGACTTGGCATGACATCATAATTTCACCCACATAGTAACTTCTAAAGAGTTAAGAGGGTTACGGCAAAAAGTGGATGCACTTCGTGTACAAATTGGACAATCTCTTTCGAAGTATGATGGTTTCGGACGAAAACTCATCTATTACAAAGGGATTTCGTTTTTAATAACTTATTTTGACTCCGTAATTTTTGTGTGTTCATTATCCACGATTCAAAGGAACATCATCAATTTTCAACCCTTTCTAACTTCTTTTGATAATTTTCATGCATTTAATGATTTATTTTGAGCTAAATGACCCTGAATTTGAAAAGCAGTACAAATGAACTCTGAAAAGGTTGTGACTTGGCATGACATCATAATTTCACCCACATAGAAACTATTAAAGAGTTGAGAGGGTTACGGCAAAAACTGGATGCGCTTCGTGTACAAATTGGACAATCCCTTTCGAAGTATGAGGGTTTCGGACAAAACTCATCTATTACAAAGGGATTTCATTTTTAATAACTTATTTTAACTCCATACTTTTCTGTGTTAAATATGCACCATTAAAAGGCACATCATCAATTTTCAACCCTTTCTGACTTCATTTGATATTTTTCATGCATTAAATGATTTATTTTGAGATAAATGACCCTGAATTTGAAAAGCAGTACAAAACAACTCGAAAGAGGTTGCAACTTGGCATTACATCATAATTTGACCCACATAGCAACTTCTAAAGAGTTGAGAGGGTTACGGCAAAAACTAGATGCACTTCGGGTACAAATTGGACAATCTCTTTCGAAGTATGAGGGTTTCGAACAAAAACTCATCTATTCCAAAGGGATTTCAGTTTTAATAACTTATTTTAACTCCATACTTTTTGTGTGTTCAATACGCACCATTGAAAGGCACATCATCAGTTTTCAACCCTTTCTGACTTCATTTGATAATTTTCATGCATTTAATGATTTCATTTGAGCTAAATGACCCTGGATTTGAAAACCAGTACAAATGAAATCTAAAAAGGTTGTAACTTGGCATGACATCATAATTTCACCGACATAGCAACTTCTAAAGAGTTGAGAGGGTTATGGCAAAAACTGGATGCACTTCGTGTACAAATTGGACAATCTCTTTCGAAGTATGAGGGTTTCGGACGAAAACTCATCTATTACAAAGGGATTTTGTTTTTAATAACTTATTTTAACTCCATACTTTTTATGTGTTCAAATGCACGATTCAAAGGAACATCATCAATTTTCAACCCTTTCTGACTTCTTTTGATATTTTTCATGCATTTAATGATTTATTATGAGCTAAATGATCCTGAATTTGAAAAGCAGTACAAATGAACTCTGAAAAGGTTGTGACTTGGCATGACAGCATAATTTTACCCACATAGAAACTTCTAAAGAGTTGAGAGGGTTACGACAAAAACTGGATGCGCTTCGTGTACAAATTGGACAATCCCTTTCGAAGTATGAGGATTTCGGGCAAAACTCATCTATTACAAAGGGATTTCATTTTTAATAACTTATTTTAACTCCATACTTTTTGTGTGTTAAATATGCACCATTAAAAGGCACATCATCAATTTTCAACCCTTTCTGACTTGATTTGATAATTTTCATGCATTTAATGATTTAATTTGAGCTAAATGACCCTGGATTTGAAAAGCAGTACAATTGAACTCTAAAAAGGTTGTAACTTGGCATGACATCGTAATTTCACCGACATAGCAACTTCTAAAGAGTTGAGAGGGGTATGGCAAAAACTGGATGCACTTCGTGTACAAATTGGACAATCTCTTTCGAAGTATGAGGGTTTCGGACGAAAACTCATCTATTACAAAGGGATTTCGTTTTTAATAACTTATTTTAACTCCATACTTTTTGTGTGTTCAATATGCACGATTCAAAGGAACATCACCAATTTTCAACCCTTTCTGACTTGTTTTGATATTTTTCATGCATTTAATGATTTAATTTGAGCTAAATGACCCTGAATTTGAAAAGCAGTACAAATGAACTCTGAAAAGGTTGTGACTTGGCACGACATCATAATTTCACCCACATAGTAACTTCTAAAGAGTTGAGAGGGTTACGGAAAAATGTGGATGCACTTCGTGTACAAATTGGACAATCTCTTTCGAAGTGTGAGGGTTTCGGACGAAAACTCATCTATTACAAAGGGATTTCGTTTTTAATAACTTATTTTAACTCCGTACTTTTTGTGTGTTCAATATGTACCATTCAAACGAACTTCATCAATTTTCAACCCTTTCGCACTTCATTTGATAATTTTCATGCATTTAATGATTTATTTTGAGATAAATGACCCTAGATTTGAAAAGCAGTACAAATGAACTCTAAAAAGGTTGTAACTTGGCATGACATCATAATTTCACCCACATAGCAACTTCTAAAGAGTTGAGAGGGTTATGGCAAAAACTGGATGCACTTCGTGTAACACTTGGACAATCTCTTTCGAAGTATGAGGGTTTCGGACGAAAACTCATCTATTACAAAGCGATTTCATTTTTAATAATTTATTTTAACTCCATACTTTTTGTGTGTTAAATGTGCACCATTAAAAGGCACATCATCAATTGTCAACCCTTTCTGACTTCATTTGATATTTTTCATGAATTTAATGATTTATTTTAAGCTAAATGACCCTGAATTTGAAAAGCAGTACAAAACAACTCTAAAGTGGTTGCTACTTGGCATTACATCATAATTCCACCCACATAGAAACTTCTAAAGAGTTGAGAGGGTTACGGCAAAAACTAGATGCACTTCGTGTACAAATTGGACAATCCCTTTCGAAGTATGAGGGTTTCGGACAAAAACTCATCTATTAAAAAGGAATTTCATTTTTAATAACTTATTTTAACTCCATACTTATTGTGTGTTCAATATGCACCATTCAAAGGCACATCATCAGTTTTCAACCCTTCCTGACTTCATTTGATAATTATCATGCATTTAATGATTTAATTTGAGCTAAATGACCCTGGATTTGAAAAGCAGTACAAATGAACTCTAAAATGGTTGTAACTTGGCATGACATCATAATTTCACTGACATAGCAACTTCTAAAGAGTTGAGATGGTTATGGCAAAAACTGGATGCACTTCGTGTACAAATTGGACAATCTCTTTCGAAGTATGAGGGTTTCGGACGAAAACTCATCTATTACAAAGGGATTTCGTTTTTAATAACTTATTTTAACTCCATACTTTTTGTGTGTTCAATATGCACGATTCAAAGGAACATCATCAATTTTCAACCCTTTCTCACTTCTTTTGATATTTTTCATGCATTTAATGATTTATTTTGAGCTAAATGACCCTGAATTTGAAAAGCAGTACAAATGAACTCTGAAAAGGTTGTGACTTGGCATGACATCATAATTTCACCCACATAGAAACTATTAAAGAGTTGAGAGGGTTACGGCAAAAACTGGATGCGCTTCGTGTACAAATTGGACAATCCCTTTCGAAGTATGATGGTTTTGGACAAAACTCATCTATTACAAAGGGATTTCATTTTTAATAACTTATTTTAACTCCATACTTTTGTGTGTTAAATATGCACCATTAAAAGGCACATCATAAATTTTCAACCCTTTCTGACTTCATTTGATATGTTTCATGCATTAAATGATTTATTTTGAGCTAAATGACCCTGAATTTGAAAAGCAGTACAAAACAACTCTAAAGAGGTTGCAACTTGGCATTACATGATAATTCCACCCACATAGCAACTTCTAAAGAGTTGAGAGGGTTACGCCAAAAACTAGATGCACTTCGTGTACAAATTGGACAATCTCTTTCGAAGGATGAGGGTTTCGAACAAAAACTCATCTATTACAAAGTGATTTCATTTTTAATAACTTATTTTAACTCCATACGTTTTGTGTGTTCAATATGCACCATTCAAAGGCACATCATCAGTTTTCAACCGTTTCTGACTTCATTTGATAATTTTCATGCATTTAATGATTTAATTTGAGTTAAATGACCCTGGATTTGAAAAGCAGAACAAATGAAATCTAAAAAGGTTGTAACTTGGCATGACATCATAATTTCACCGACACAGCAACTTCTAAAGAGTTGAGAGGGTTATGGCAAAAACTGGATGCACTTCGTGTACAAATTGGACAATCTCTTTCGAAGTATGAGGGTTTCGGACGAAAACTCATCTATTACAAAGGGATTTCGTTTTTAATAACTTATTTTAACTCCATACTTTTTGTGTGTTCAATATGCACGATTCAAAGGAACATCATCAATTTTCAACCCTTTCTGACTTCTTTTGATATTTTTCATGCATTTAATGATTTAATTTGAGCTAAATGACCCTGAATTTGAAAAGCAGTACAATTGAACTCTAAAAAGGTTGTAACTTGGCATGACATCATAATTCCACCCACATAGCTGTTGGGGAACGTCGCATGGGAAACAAAAAAATTCCTACGCACACGCAAACCTATCCATGGTGATGAGCATCTACAAGAGGGAGAGTGGATCTACATACCCTTGTAGATCGCTAAGTGGGAAGTGTTAAGAAACGCGGTTGGTGTAGTCGAACATCTTCGCGATCCAAATCGCCGAGCGCCCCGCGATCTCATCACGATCCGTCCCGCGATCCAATCACGATCCGTCCCGTGAACTCATCACGATCCGTCCCGCGATCTCATCACAATCCGTCTCACGATCTTGATCACGATCTGTCCCGCGAACTCATCACGATCCGTTCCACGATCTCATCACGAACTGTCTCGCGATCTCAATCACGGTCCTTCCGATCTAGCGCCGAACGGACGGCACCTCCGCGTTCAGCACACGTGCCGCTTGATGACGATCTCCACCGTCTCGATCCAGCGAGAGGAGGTGGAGAGGAGAGATAGTTCACCGGCAGCGTGATGGCGCTCTGGTGATGGTGGTGGAGTGATTCCGGCAGGGCTTCGCCTAAGCGCTGCGGAAAACCGATCTAGAGGAGAAACTGTGCACCGGTGAAACGGGTAGCACGTGGCCGGAAATTCTGTCCAAAAACCACCCAATCCACTAGTATATATAGGAGGAGAGGAGAGGAGAGGAAGCCAAGGCCTTTGGGTCGGCCGAAATAGGACGTGGGAGCAATCCTACTTCACCTCCAATCCTAGTTGGAGTAGGATTGCCTCCTATTGGCTGATTTTCCACTTTTTGCTTTAGGACTTTCTCTCCTGCGCCATGGGCCTTTGTGGCTGTTTTCCCAGGCCACAAGCGCTGGTTATTATTCTCCCACAGCCCATGGACCTCTTGGGGTCGAAATACCCCTCCCGGAGGTCCTCCGGTACACTACCGGCACTCCCGGTACAATACCGATACTCCCGGTACACAACCGATGAGCCCGAAACTTTTCCGGAAACCAAACTGGGACTTCCTATATATGAATCTTTACCTCCGGACCATTCCGGAGCTCCTCGTGACGTCCGGGATCTCATCCGGGACTCCTAACAACCTTCGGTCACCACCATACATAACTCTACACTACCGAAACGTCACCGAACCTTAAGTGTGCAGACCCTGCGGGTTCGAGAACTATGTAGAAATGACCGAGACACCTCTACGGTCAATAACCAATGGCGGGACCTAGACGTCCACATTGGTTCCTGCATATTCTACGAAGATCTTTATCTGTCGAACCTCTATGTCAAGGATTCAGTTAATCCCGTATATCGTTCCCTTTGTTCTTCGGTATGTTACTTGCCCGAGATTCGATCGTCGGTATCTCCATACCTAGTTCAACCTCGTTACCGGCAAGTCTCTTTACTCCTTCCGTAATACAAGATCCCGCAACTAACAATTAGTCACATTGCTTGCAAGGCTTATTGTGATGTTGCATTACTGAGTGGGCCCCGAGATACCTCTCCGTTACACGGAGTAACAAATCCCAGTCTCGATCCATGCCAACTCAACAGACACCATCGGAGATACCTGTAGAGCACCTTTATAGTCACCCAGTTACGTTGCGACGTTTGATACACACAAGGCACTCCTCCGATATCCGTGAGTTGCATGATCTCATGGTCATAGGAACATATACTTGACATGCAAAAAACAGTAGCAATAAACTGACACGATCATATGCTATGTTTGTAGTTTGGGTCTTATCCATCACATCATTCTCCGAATGATGTGATCCCGTTATCAAATGACATCTCATGTCCATGGCTAGGAAACCTTAACATCCTTTGATCAACAAGCTAGTCCATTAGAGGCATACTAGGGACATGGTTTTGTCTATGTATCCACACATGCATTTAAGTCTCCGATCAATACAATTATAGCATGGATAATAAACGATTATCATGAACAAGGAAATATGATAATAACTAATTTATTATTTCCTCTAGGGCATATTTCCAACAGTCTCCCACTTGCACTAGAGTCAATAATCTAGTTCACATCACCATGTGATTCGCGTTGTTATGAATCTAACACCCAATGAGTTCTGGGGCTCGATCATGCTTTGCATGTGAGAGAGGTCTTATAGTCAACGGGCCTGCGATATTCAGATCCGTGTGTACTTTGAATATCTCTATGTCAAACTGTAAACACTGCTACCACACTCCACTTGGTACTATTTCCAAATGGCTGCTCCACTATACGTATGCAGATTGCTACTACTAGTCATCCGGATAGGTGTTAAAGCTTGCATCGACGTAACTCTTTACGATGAACTCTTTATCACCTCCATAATCAAGAAACATTTCCTTAGTTCTCTGGTTACTAAGGATAATTCCGACCGCTGTCCAGTGATCCACTCCTGGACCACTCTTGTACCCCTTGACAGACTGATGGCAAGGCACACATAGGTGCGGTACACAGCATGGCATAATATAGAGCCTATGGCTAAGGCATAGGGGACGACGTTCGTCCTTTCTCTTTCTTCTGCCGTTGTCGAGCTTTGAGTCTCACTCAACTTCACACCTTACAAATCAGACGAGAACTATTTCTCTGGCTGATCCATTTTGAACTCTTTCAAAATCTTGTGAAGGTATGCACTCATTGAAAGTCTCATCAAGCATCTTGATCTATCTCTATAGATTTTGATGCTCAACAATTAGGTAGCTTTATCCAGGTCTTCCTTTGAAAATCACTTTCCAAATAACCGTTTTATGCTTTCCAGAAACTCTACATTATTTCTGAACAACAATATGTCATCCACATATACTTATCAGAAATTCTATAGTGCTCCCACTCACTTTATTGCAAATACAAGTTTCTCATAAACTTTGTATAAACATCAAAACTTTGATCACCTCATCAAAGCGTATATTCCAACTCCGAGATGCTTGCTTCAGTCCATGGAAGGATCACCGAAGCTTGCACACCTTTTAGCATCCTTAGGCCTGACAAAACCTTCTGGTTGTATCACATACAACCTTTCCTCAAGTAAACCATTAAGGAAACGATGTTTTGACATCCATCTGCCAGATTTCATAATTGAAAACACAGCAACTGCTAACATAATTCCAACAGACTTTTAGCATCGCTACGAGTGAGAAAGTCTCATCGTAGTCAACTCCTTGAACTTGTCACAAACATCTTTGCAACAAGTCGAGCTTTACAAATAGTGACATTCACCATCAGTGTCTGTCTTCATTTTAAAGATCCATTTGTACTCAACGACCTGCCGTCCAACGAGCAAGTCTACCAAAGTCTACACTTGGTTTTAATACATGGATCCTATCTCGGATTTCATGGCCTCCAACCATTTGTCGGAATCCGGGCCCATCATCGCTTCTCCATAGCTCGTAGGTTCATTGTTGTCCAACAACATGACCTCCAAGAAAGAGTTGTCGTACCGCTCAGGGGCAGTACACATCCTTGTCGACCTACGAAGTTCGATAGTAACTTGATCCTAAAGCTTCATGATCATCATCATTAACTTCCTCTTCAACTAACGTAGGCTTCACAGAAACATCTTTCTGTGCTGCGCTACTCTCTGGTTGAACAAAGGTTTAACAACCTCATCAAGTTCTATCTTCCTCCCACTCAATTCTTTCGAGAGAAACTTTTTCTCGAGAAAGGACCCAGTTCTAGGAACAAACACTTTGCAGTCGGATCTGAGATAGAAGGCATACCCATCTATTCTTAGGGTATTCTATGAAGATACATTTGTCCGCTTTGGGTTCTAGCTTATTATGTGAAAACATTTTCCACACAAGCATCGCAGCCCCAAACATTAAGAAATGACAGCTTAGGTTTCTATCAAACCATAATTCACATGGTGTCATCTCAACGGATTTAGATGATGCCCTATTTAAAGTGAATGTAGTTGTCTCTAATGCATAACCCCAAAAATTATAGTAGTAAAACGATAAGAGACATCACAGTATGCACTATATCAATAGAGCATGACTATGATGTTCGGACACACCATCACACCATGGTGTTCCAGGTGGCGTTAGTTGTGAAACAAATTTCACGTTATCTTAAGTTGTATGCCAAACTCGTAACTCAAATATTCACCTCCACGATCATATCGCGGTCATTTTTATCTTCTTTTCACGATGATCTTTAAACTTCACTCTGAATTTGCTTGAACCTTTCAAACGATTCAGACTTGTGTTTCATTAAGTAAATATACACTATATCTACTCAAATCATCAGTGAAGGTAAGAAAATAAAGATATCCACTGCACGCTACAAGACTCACTAGATTGCATACATCAACATGTATCATTTCCAATGAATCACTTGCCCGCTCCATCCAACGGGGTCCTTTAGTCATCTTGCCCAAGAGGCATGGTTCGCATGTCTCAACCGATTCGAAATCGATGAGTCCAAATATCCATCAGCATGGAGTTTCTACATGCTCTTTATACCAATATGACATTTAGCGGCAGTGCCACAAGTATGTGGTACTATCATTATTAATTTTGTATCTTTTGACATCAATGTTATGAACATGTGTACTACTACGATCAAGATTTCAACAAACCATTCTCACTGGGTGCATGACCATTGAAGGTATTATTCATGTAACCAGAATAACTATTATTCTCTGACTTAAATGAATAACTGTATTGCAACAAACATGATCTAATCATGTTCATGCTCAACGCAAAACACCAAATAACATTTATTTAGGTTCGTCACTAATCCTGAAGGTAGAGAGAGCGTGCGATGTTGATCACATCAACCTTGGAAACATTTCCAACACACATCGTCACCTCACCCTTATCTAGTTCTCCGTTTATTCCGTAGCTTTTATTTCGAGTTACTAACATTTAGCAATCGAACCGGTATCCAATACCCAGGTGCTACTAGGAGTACTAGCAAGGTACACATCAATAACTCGTATATCAAATATACTTCTGTCGATGTTGCCAGCCTTCTTATCTACCAAGTATCTAGGGTTGTTCCGCTTCAGCGACCTCTCACCTCATAATAGAAGCACTTAGTCTCGGGTTTGAGTTCAACTTTGGGTTGCTTCACTGGAGCAGCAACTGACTTGCTATCCATGAAGTTTCCCTCCTTGCTCTTGCCCTTTTCGAAACTAGTGGTTTGATTAACCATCAACACTTGACGCTCCTTCTTGATTTCTACCTTCGCGGTGTCAAACATCGCGAACAGCTCAGGGATCAATACTTCTATCCCTGGTGTATTATAGTTCATCACTAAGTTCTAGTAGCTTTAGTGACAGTGACTTGGAGAACTATATCAATCACTATCTTATTTGGAAGATCAACTCCCACTTGATTCAAGCGATTGTAGTACCCAGACAATCTAAGTACATGCTCAACGATTGAGCTATTCTCCTTCATCTTACAAGCGAAGAATCTTGTTGGAGATCTCATATCTCGCAACAAAGGCACGAGCCTGAGATCACAATCTCTGCTCCTAGAACATCTCATATGTTGCGTGACGTTCAAAACGTTTTGGAGCCTCAATTCTAAGCCATAATGCATGACGCACTAAACTATCAAGTAGTCATCGAAACGTGCCTGTTAGATGTTCACAACATCTATAGACGACGCTAGAGGGGGTGGCGCACCGAGCGGTGCATTAAGGACATAAGCCTTCTGTGCAGCAATGAGGACAATCCTCAGATCACGGACCCAGTCCACAATTTTGCTACCAACATCTTTCAATTCTATTTCTCTAGGAACATATAAAAATACAAGGGAGCTACAGCGCGAGCTAGTAATCTACAACATAATTTGCAAAGACACTTTGACTATGTTCATGATAATGAGTTCAATTAATCATATTACTTAAGAACTCCCACTCAAATTGACATCCCTCCGATCATTCGAGTGATACATGATCCAAATTCACCAACTCAAGTCCGATCATCACGTGAGTTGAGGTGGCTGCAATGGTGAACATCATTATGTTGATCATATCTACTATACGACTCATGTTCGACCTTTCAGTCTCTCGTGTTCCGAGGCCATGTCTGTACATGCTAGGCTCGTCAAGTTTAACCCGAGTGTTCTGCGCGTGCAAATCTGGCTTGCACCCGTTGTATGTGAACGTAGAGTCTATCACACCCTATCATCACGTGGTGTCTCAACACGACGAACTTTCGCAACGGTTCACACTCGGGGAGAACACAGTTCATCTTGAAATTCAAGTGAGGGATCACCTTATAATGCTACCGCCGTACTAAGCAAAACAAGGTGCATAAAAGGATTAACATCTCATGCAATTCATAAGTGACATGATATGGCCATGAACTTGTGTTTAAGATCTCCATCTTAGAAACACCGGCATGATCTCCATCGTCACTGGCACAACACCATGATCTCTATCATCTTGATCTCCATCAATGTGTTTCCATTGGGATTGTCACGTCCTGCATGCTTCTACTACTATTGCTACCGTAGCGATAAAGTAAAGCATTACATAGCGCTTAATGATTGACATGCAGGTCATACAATAATTAAAGACAACCCTATGGCTCCTGCCGGTTGCCATACTCATCGACATGCAAGTCGTGATTATCTATACATCACATGATCATCTCATACATCACATATATCTCATCATGTAATTGGCCATATCACATCACAACATACCCTGCAAAAACAAGTTAGGCGTCCTCTAATTGTTGTTGCATATTTTACGTGGCTGCTATGGGTATGTAGCAAGAACGATTCTCACCTACGCATAGACCACAACGGTGATACACTAGTTTGCTTTTCAACCTTCTCAAGGACCGCCTTTGTCGAATCCGATCCAACTAAAGTGAGAGAAACTGTCACCCGCAAGCCATCTAGGCAACAAGTTGCATCGAGGGAACCGGTCTCTCGTAAGCGTACGAGTAATGTTGGTCCGGGCCGCTTCATCTCACAATCCCGCTGAACCAAAATACGACCAAGGGAGGAAGCAATCTAAGCATCAATGCCCACAAACCTTCTGTGTTCTACTCGAGATCTCATCGAACCATCAACCTAGCTCTAATACCACTGTTGGGAACGTCGCATGGGAAACAAAAAATTTCCTACGCACACGCAAACCTATCCATGGTGATGAGCATCTACGAGAGGGAGAGTGGATCTTCATACCCTTGTAGATCGCTAAGTGGGAAGCGTTAAGAAACGCGGTTGGTGTAGTCGAACATCTTCGCGATCCAAATCGCCGAGCGTCCCGCGATCTCATCACGATCCGTCCCGCGATCCAATCACGATCCGTCCCGCGATCTCATCACAATCCGTCTCACGATCTTGATCACGATCTGTCCCGCGAACTCATCACGATCCGTTCCACGATCTCATCACGAACTGTCTCGCGATCTCGATCACGGTCCTTCCGATCTAGCGCCGAACGGACGGCACCTCCGCGTTCAGCACACGTGCAGCTTGATGATGATCTCCACCGTCTCGATCCAGCGAGAGGAGGTGGAGAGGAGAGATAGTTCACCGGCAGCGTGACGGCGCTCCGGTGATGGTGGTGGAGTGATTCCGGCAGGGCTTCGCCTAAGCGCTGCGGAAAACCGATCTAGAGGAGAAACTGTGCACCGGTGAAACGGGTAGCACGTGGCCGGAAATTCTGTCCAAAAACCACCCAATCCACTAGTATATATAGGAGGAGAGGAGAGGAGAGGCATCCAAGGCCTTTGGGTCGGCCGAAATAGGAGGTGGGAGCAATCCTACTTCACCTCCAATCCTAGTTGGAGTAGGATTGCCTCCTATTGGCTGATTTTCCACTTTTTGCTTTAGGACATTCTCTCCTGCGCCATGGGCCTTTGTGGCTGTTTTCCCAGGCCACTAAGGGCTGTTTATTATTCTCCCACAGCCCATGGACCTCTTGGGGTCGAAATACCCCTCCCGGAGGTCCTCCGGTACACTACCGGCACTCCCGGTACAATACCGATACTCCCGGTACACTACCGATGAGCCCGAAACTTTTCCGGAAACCATACTGGGACTTCCTATATATGAATCTTTACCTCCAGACCATTCCGGAGCTCCTCGTGACGTCTGGGATCTCATCCGGGACTCCGAACAACCTTTGGTCACCACCATACATAACTCTACATTACCGAAACGTCACCGAACCTTAAGTGTGCAGACCCTACGGGTTCGAGAACTATGTAGACATGACCGAGACACCTCTACGGTTAATAACCAATGGCGGGACCTGGACGTCCACATTGGTTCCTACATATTCTACGAAGATCTTTATCTGTCGAACCTCTATGTCAAGGATTCAGTTAATCTCGTATATCGTTCCCTTTGTTCTTCGGTATGTTACTTGCCCGAGATTCGATCGTCGGTATCTCCATACCTAGTTCAACCTCGTTACCGGCAAGTCTCTTTACTTGTTCCGTAATACAAGATCCCGCAACTAACAATTAGTCACATTGCTTGCAAGGCTTATTGTGATGTTGGATTACCGAGTGGGCCCCGAGATACCTCTCCGTTACACGGAGTAACAAATCCCAGTCTCGATCCATGCCAACTCAACAGACACCATCGGAGATACCTGTAGAGCACCTTTATAGTCACCCAGTTACATTGCGACGTTTGATACACACAAGGCACTCCTCCGATATCCGTGAGTTGCATGATCTAATGGTCATAAGAACATATACTTGACATGCAGAAAACAGTAGCAATAAACTGACACGATCATATGCTATGTTTGTAGTTTGGGTCTTATCCATCACATCATTCTCCTAATGATGTGATCCCGTTATCAAATGACATCTCATGTCCATGGCTAGGAAACCTTAACCATCCTTTGATCAACGAGCTAGTCCATTAGAGGCATACTAGGGACATGGTTTTGTCTATGTATCCACACATGCATTTAAGTCTCCGATCAATACAATTATAGCATGGATAATAAACGATTATCATGAACAAGGAAATATGATAATAACTAATTTATTATTGCCTCTAGGGCATATTTCCAACAATAGCAACTTCTAAAGCGTTGAGAGGGTTACGGCAAAAACTAGATGCACTTCGTGTACAAATTGGACAATCTCTTTCGAAGTATGAGGGTTTCGGACAAAAACTCATCTATTAAAAAGGAATTTCATTTTTAATAACTTATTTTAACTCCATACTTATTGTGTGTTCAATATGCACCATTCAAAGGCACATCATCAGTTTTCAACCCTTCCTGACTTCATTTGATAATTTTCATGCATTTAATGATTTAATTTGAGATAAATGACCCTGGATTTGAAAAGCAGTACAAATGAACTCTAAAAAGGTTGTAACTTGGCATGACATCATAATTTCACCGACATAGCAACTTCTAAAGAGTTGAGAGGGTTATGGCAAAAACTGGATGCACTTCGTGTACAAATTGGACAATCTCTTTCGAAGTATGAGGGTTTCGGACGAAAACTCATCTATTACAAAGGGATTTCGTTTTTAATAACTTATTTTACTCCATACTTTTTGTGTGTTCAATATGCATGATTCAAAGGAACATCATCAATTTTCAGCCCTTTCTGACTTCTTTTGATATTTTTCATGCATTTAATGATTTATTTTGAGCTAAATGACCCTGAATTTGAAAAGCAGTACAAATGAACTCTGAAAAGGTTGTGACATGGCATGACATCATAATTTCACCCACATAGAAACTATTAAAGAGTTGAGAGGGTTACGGCAAAAACTGGATGCGCTTCGTGTACAAATTGGACAATCCCTTTCGAAGTATGAGGGTTTCGGACAAAACTCATCTATTACAAAGGGATTTCATTTTTAATAACTTATTTTAACTCCATAATTTTGTGTGTTAAATATGCACCATTAAAAGGCACATCATCAATTTTCAACCCTTTCTGACTTCATTTGATATTTTTCATGCATTAAATGATTTATTTTGAGCTAAATGACCCTGAATTTGAAAAGCAGTACAAAACAACTCTAAATAGGTTGCAACTTGGCATTACATCATAATTCCACCCACATAGCTACTTCTAAAGAGTTGAGAGGGTTACGGCAAAAACTAGATACACTTCGGGTACTAATTGGACAATCTCTTTCGAAGTATGAGGGTTTCGAACAAAAACTCATCTATTACAAAGGGATTTCATTTTTAATAACTTATTTTAACTCCATACTTTTTGTGTGTTCAAGATGCACCATTCAAAGGCACATCATCAGTTTTCAACCCTTTCTGACTTCATTTGATAATTTTCATGCATTTAATGATTTAATTTGAGCTAAATGACCCTGGATTTGAAAAGCAGTACAAATGAAATCTAAAAAGGTTGTAACTTGGCGTGACATCATAATTTCACCGACATAGCAACTTCTAAAGAGTTGAGAGGGTTATGGCAAAAACTGGATGCATTTCGTGTACAAATTGGACAATCTCTTTCGAAGTATGAGGGTTTCGGACGAAAACTCATCAATTACAAAGGGATTTCGTTTTTAATAACTTATTTTAACTCCATACTTTTTGTGTGTTCAATATGCACGATTCAAAGGAACATCATCAATTTTCAACCCTTTGTGACTTCTTTTGATATTTTTCATGCATTTAATGATTTATTATGAGCTAAATGACCCGGAATTTGAAAAGCAGTACAAATGAACTCTGAAAAGGTTGTGACTTGGCATGACATCATAATTTTACACACATAGAAACTTCTAAAGAGTTGAGAGGATTACGACAAAAACTGGATGTGCTTCGTGTACAAATTGGACAATCCCTTTCGAAGTATGAGGGTTTCGGACAAAACTCATCTATTACAAAGGGATTTCATTTTTAATAACTTATTTTAACTCCATACTTTTTGTGTGTCCAATATGCACCATTCAAAGGCACATCATCAGTTTTCAACCCTTCTTGACTTCATTTGATAATTTTCATGCATTTAATGATTTAATTTGAGCTAAATGACCCTGGATTTGAAAAGCAGTACAAATGAACTCTAAAAAGGTTGTAACTTTGCATGACATCATAATTTTCACCGACATAGCAACTTCTAAAGAGTTGAGAGGGTTATGGCAAAAACTGGATGCACTTCGTGTACAAATTGGACAATCTCTTTCGAAGTATGAGGGTTTCGGACGAAAACTCATCTATTACAAAGGGATTTCGTTTTTAATAACTTATTTTACTCCATACTTTTTGTGTGTTCAATATGCACGATTCAAAGGAACATCATCAATTTTCAACCCTTTCTGACTTCTTTTGATATTTTTCATGCATTTAATGATTTATTTTGAGCTAAATGACCCTGAATTTGAAAAGCAGTACAAATGAACTCTGAAAAGGTTGTGACATGGCATGACATCATAATTTCACCCACATACAAACTATTAAAGAGTTGAGAGGGTTACGGCAAAAACTGGATGCGCTTCGTGTACAAATTGGACAATCCCTTTCGAAGTATGAGGGTTTCGGACAAAACTCATCTATTACAAAGGATTTCATTTTTAATAACTTATTTTAACTCCATACTTTTGTGTGTTAAATATGCACCATTAAAAGGCACATCATCAATTTTCAACCCTTTCTGACTTCATTTGATATTTTTCATGCATTAAATGATTTATTTTGAGCTAAATGACCCTGAATTTGAAAAGCAGTACAAAACAACTCCAAATAGGTTGCAAGTTGGCATTACATCATAATTCCACCCACATAGCAACTTATAAAGAGTTGAGAGGGTTACGGCAAAAACTAGATACACTTCGGGTACAAATTGGACAATCTATTTCGAAGTATGAGGGTTTCGAACAAAAACTCATCTATTACAAATGGATTTCATTTTTAATAACTTATTTTAACTCCATACTTTTTGTGTGTTCAAGATGCACCATTCAAAGGAACATCATCAGTTTTCAACCCTTTCTGACTTCATTTGATAATTTTCATGCATTTAATGATTTAATTTGAGCTAAATGACTCTGGATTTGAAAAGCAGTACAAATGAAATCTAAAAAGGTTGTAACTTGGCATGACATCATAATTTCACCGACATAGCAACTTCTAAAGAGTTGAGAGGGTTATGGCAAAAACTGGATGCATTTCGTGTACAAATTGGACAATCTCTTTCGAAGTATGAGGGTTTCGGACGAAAACTCATCTATTACAAAGGGATTTCGTTTTTAATAACTTATTTTAACTCCATACTTTTTGTGTGTTCAATATGCACGATTCAAAGGAACATCATCAATTTTCAACCCTTTGTGACTTCTTTTGATATTTTTCATGCATTTAATGATTTATTATGAGCTAAATGACCCTGAATTTGAAAAGCAGTACAAATGAACTCTGAAAAGGTTGTGACTTGGCATGACATCATAATTTTACACACATAGAAACTTCTAAAGAGTTGAGAGGGTTACGACAAAAACTGGATGCGCTTCGTGTACAAATTGGACAATCCCTTTCGAAGTATGAGGGTTTCGGACAAAACTCTTCTATTAGAAAGGTATTTCATTTTTAATAACTTATTTTAACTCCATACTTTTTGTGTGTTAAATATGCACCATTAAAAGGCACATCATCAATTTTCAACCCTTTCTGACTTCATTTGATATTTTTCATGCATTTAATGATTTATTTTGAGCTAAATGACCCTGAATTTGAAAAGCAGTACAAAACAACTCGAAAGAGGTTGCAACCTGGCACTACATCATAATTCCACCCACATAGCAACTTTTAAAGAGTTTAGAGGGTTATGGCAAAAACTAGATGCACTTCGTGTACAAATTGACAATCTCTTTCAAAGTATGAGGGTTTCGGACAAAAACTCATCTATTACAAAGGGATTTCATTTTTAATAATTTATTCCAACTCCATACTTTTTGTGTGTTCAATATGCACCATTCAAAGGCACATCATCAGTTTTCAACCCTTTCTGACTTCATTTGATAATTTTCATGCATTTAATGATTTAATTTGAGCTAAATGACCCTGGATTTGAAAAGCAGTACAATTGAACTCTAAAAAGGTTGTAACTTGGCATGACATCGTAATTTCACCGACATAGCAACTTCTAAAGAGTTGAGAGGGTTATGGCAAAAACTGGATGCACTTCGTGTACAAATTGGACAATCTCTTTCGAAGTATGAGGGTTTCGGATGAAAACTCATCTATTACAAAGGGATTTCGTTTTTAATAACTTATTTTAACTCCATACTTTTTGTGTGTTCAATATGCACGATTCAAAGGAACATCACCAATTTTCAACCCTTTGTGACTTGTTTTGATATTTTTCATGCATTTAATGATTTAATTTGAGCTAAATGACCCTGAATTTGAAAAGCAGTACAAATGAACTCTGAAAAGGTTGTGACTTGGCATGACATCGTAATTTCACCCACATAGTAACTTCTAAAGAGTTGAGAGGGTTACGGCAAAAAGTGGATGCGCTTCGTGTACAAATTGGACAATCTCTTTCGAAGTATGAGGGTTTCGGACGAAAACTCATCTATTACAAAGGGATTTCGTTTTTAATAACTTATTTTAACTCCGTAATTTTTGTGTGTTCAATATGTACCATTCAAACGAACTTCACAAATTTTCAACCCTTTCGGACTTCATTTGATAATTTTCATGCATTTTATGATTTATTTTGAGATAAATGACCCTAGATTTGAAAAGCAGTACAAATGAACTTTAAAAAGGTTGTAACTTGGCATGACATCATAATTTCACCCACATAGGAACTTCTAAAGAGTTGAAAGGGTTATGGCAAAAAATGGATGCACTTCGTGTACAAATTGGAAAATCTCTTTCGAAGTATGAGGGTTTCGGACGAAAACTCATCTATTACAAAGGGATTTCGTTTTTAATAACTTATTTTAACTCCATACTTTTTGTGTGTTCAATATGCACGATTCAAAGGAACATCACCAATTTTCAACCCTTTCTGACTTGTTTTGATATTTTTCCTGCATTTAATGATTTAATTTGAGCTAAATGACCCTGAATTTGAAAAGCAGTACAAATGAACTCTGAAAAGGTTATGACTTGGCATGACATCATAATTTCAACCACATAGTAACTTCTAAAGAGTAGAGAGGGTTATGGCAAAAAGTGGATGCACTTCGTGTACAAATTGGACAATCTCTTTCGAAGTATGAGGGTTTCGGACGAAAACTCATCTATTACAAAGGGATTTCGTTTTTAATAACTTATTTTAACTCCGTACTTTTTGTGTGTTCAATATGTACCATTCAAACGAACTTCATCAATTTTCAACCCTTTCGGACTTCATTTGATAATTCTCATGCATTTAATGATTTATTTTGAGATAAATGACCCTAGATTTGAAAAGCAGTACAAATGAACTCTAAAAAGGTTGTAACTTGGCATGACATCATAATTTCACCCACATAGCAACTTCTAAAGATTTGAGAGGGTTATGGCAAAAAATGGATGCACTTCGTGTACAAATTGAATAATCTCTTTCGAAGTATGACGGTTTCGGACGAAAACTCATCTATTACAAAGCGATTTCGTTTGTAATAATTTATTTTAACTCCATACTTTTCGTCTGTTCAATGTGCACGATTCAATGGAACATCATCAATTTTCAACCCTTTCTGACTTCATTTGATATTTTTCATGCATTTAATGATTTATTTTGAGCTAAATGACCTTGAATTTGAAAAGTAGTGCAAATAAACTCTGAAAAGGTTGTGACTTGGCATGACCTCATAATTTCACCCACATAGCCACTTCTAAAGAGCTGAGAGGGTTATGGCAAAAACTGGATGCATTTCGTGTACAAATTGGACAATCTCTTTCGAAGTATGAGGGTTTCGGACGAAAACTCATCTATTACAAAGGGATTTCGTTTTTAATAACTTATTTTAACTCCATACTTTTTGTGTGTTCAATATGCACGATTCAAAGGAACATCATCAATTTTCAACCCTTTGTGACTTCTTTTGATATTTTTCATGCATTTAATGATTTATTATGAGCTAAATGACCCTGAATTTGAAAAGCAGTACAAATGAACTCTGAAAAGGTTGTGACTTGGCATGACATCATAATTTTACACACATAGAAACTTCTAAAGAGTTGAGAGGGTTACGACAAAAACTGGATGCGCTTCGTGTACAAATTGGACAATCCCTTTCGAAGTATGAGGGTTTCGGACAAAACTCATCTATTACAAAGGTATTTCATTTTTAATAACTTATTATAACTCCATACTTTTTGTGTGTTAAATATGCACCATTAAAAGGCACATCATCAATTTTCAACCCTTTCTGACTTCATTTGATATTTTTCATGCATTTAATGATTTATTTTGAGCTAAATGACCCTGAATTTGAAAAGCAGTACAAAACAACTCTAAAGAGGTTGCAACTTGGCACTACATCATAATTCCACCCACATAGCAACTTTTAAAGAGTTTAGAGGGTTATGGCAAAAACTAGATGCACTTCGTGTACAAATTGGACAATCTCTTTCAAAGTATGAGGGTTTCGGACAAAACCTCATCTATTACAAAGGGATTTCATTTTTAATAATTTATTTCAACTCCATACTTTTTGTGTGTTCAATATGCACCATTCAAAGGCACATCATCAGTTTTCAACCCTTTCTGACTTCATTTGATAATTTTCATGCATTTAATGATTTAATTTGAGCTAAATGACCCTGGATTTGAAAAGCAGTACAATTGAACTCTAAAAAGGTTGTAACTTGGCATGACATCGTAATTTCACCGACATAGCAACTTCTAAAGAGTTGAGAGGGTTATGGCAAAAACTGGATGCACTTCGTGTACAAATTGGACAATCTCTGTCGAAGTATGAGGGTTTCGGACGAAAACTCATCTATTACAAAGGGATTTCGTTTTTAATAACTTCTTTTAACTCCATACTTTTTGTGTGTTCAATATGCACGATTGAAAGGAACATCACCAATTTTCAACCCTTTGTGACTTGTTTTGATATTTTTCATGCATTTAATGATTTAATTTGAGCTAAATGACCCTGAATTTGAAAAGCAGTACAAATGAACTCTGAAAAGGTTGTGACTTGGCATGACATCGTAATTTCACCCACATAGTAACTTCTAAAGAGTTGAGAGGGTTACGGCAAAAAGTGGATGCACTTCGTGTACAAATTGGACAATCTCTTTCGAAGTATGAGGGTTTCGGACGAAAACTCATCTATTACAAAGGGATTTCGTTTTTAATAACTTATTTTAACTCCGTAATTTTTGTGTGTTCAATATGTACCATTCAAACGAACTTCATCAATTTTCAACCCTTTCGGACTTCATTTGATAATTTTCATGCATTTTATGATTTATTTTGAGATAAATGACCCTAGATTTGAAAAGCAGTACAAATGAACTTTAAAAAGGTTGTAACTTGGCATGACATCATAATTTCACCCACATAGCAACTTCTAAAGATTTGAGAGGGTTATGGCAAAAACTGGATGCACTTCGTGTACAAATTGAATAATCTCTTTCGAAGTATGACGGTTTCGGACGAAAACTCATCTATTACAAAGCGATTTCGTTTGTAATAATTTATTTTAACTCCATACTTTTCGTCTGTTCAATGTGCACGATTCAATGGAACATCATCAATTTTCAACCCTTTCTGACTTCATTTGATATTTTTCATGCATTTAATGATTTATTTTGAGCTAAATGACCTTGAATTTGAAAAGTAGTGCAAATGAACTCTGAAAAGGTTGTGACTTGGCATGACATCATAATTTCACCCACATAGTAACTTATGAGGAGTTGAGAGGGTTACGGCAGAAACTGGATGCACTTCGTGTACAAATTGGACAATCTCTTTCGAAGTATGAGGGTTTCGGACGAAAACTCATCTATTACAAAGGGATTTCATTTTTAATAACTTATTTTAACTCCATACTTTTTGTGTGTTCAATATGCACGATTCAAAGGAACATCACCAATTTTCAACCCTTTCTGACTTGTTTTGATATTTTTCCTGCATTTAATGATTTAATTTGAGCTAAATGACCCTGAATTTGAAAAGCAGTACAAATGAACTCTGAAAAGGTTATGACTTGGC
Source organism: Hordeum marinum (assembly GCA_022496015.1). Lineage (NCBI taxonomy): Eukaryota > Viridiplantae > Streptophyta > Magnoliopsida > Poales > Poaceae > Hordeum > Hordeum marinum. The sequence continues at coordinate 48,043,187 of CM039676.1, forward strand.
ATGACATCATAATTTCACCCACATAGTAACTTCTAAAGAGTTGAGAGGGTTATGGCAAAAAGTGGATGCACTTCGTGTACAAATTGGACAATCTCTTTCGAAGTATGAGGGTTTCGGACGAAAACTCATCTATTACAAAGGGATTTCGTTTTTAATAACTTATTTTAACTCCGTACTTTTTGTGTGTTCAATATGTACCATTCAAACGAACTTCATCAATTTTCAACCCTTTCGGACTTCATTTGATAATTCTCATGCATTTAATGATTTATTTTGAGATAAATGACCCTAGATTTGAAAAGTAGTACAAATGAACTCTAAAAAGGTTGTAACTTGGCATGACATCATAATTTCACCCACATAGCAACTTCTAAAGATTTGAGAGGGTTATGGCAAAAACTGGATGCACTTCGTGTACAAATTGAATAATCTCTTTCGAAGTATGACGGTTTCGGACGAAAACTCATCTATTACAAAGCGATTTCGTTTGTAATAATTTATTTTAACTCCATACTTTTCTTCTGTTCAATGTGCACGATTCAATGGAACATCACCAATTTTCAACTCTTTCTGACTTCATTTGATATTTTTCATGCATTTAATGATTTATTTTGAGCTAAATGACCTTGAATTTGAAAAGCAGTGCAGATGAACTCTGAAAAGGTTGTGACTTGGCATGACATCATAATCACCCACATAGAAACTTCTGAGGTGTTGAGAGGGTTACGGCAGAAACTGGATGCACTTCGTGTACAAATTGGACAATCTCTTTCGAAGTATGAGGGTTTGGGACGAAAACTCATCTATTACAAAGGGATTTCATTTTTAATAACTTATTTTAACTCCATACTTTTGCTGTGTTCAATATGCACCATTGAAAGGCACATCATCAATTTTCAACCCTATCTGACTTCATTTGATATTTTTCATGCATTTAATATTTTATTTTGGGCTAAATGACCCTGGATTGGAAAAGCAATATGAAACAACTCTAAAGAGGTTGTGACTCGGCATGACATCATAATTTCACCCACATAGCAACTTCTAAAGATTTGAGTGGGTTACGGCAAAAACTGGATGCACTTCGTGCACAAAATTGGACAATCTCTTTCGAAGTATGAGGGTTTCGGACAAAAACTCATCTATTACAAAGGGATTTCGTTTTTAATAATTTATTTTAACTCCATACTTTTTGTGTGTTCAATATGCACCATTCAAAGGCACATCATCAATTTTCAACCCTTTCTGGCTTCATTTGATATTTTTCATGCATTTAATGATTTATTTTGAGCTAAATGACCCTGAATTTGAAAATGTGTACAAATGAACTCTGAAAAGGTTGTGACTTGGCATGACGTCATAATTTCACCCACATAGCAACTTCTAAAGAGTTGAGAGGGTTATGGCAAAAACTCGGTGCACTTCGTGTACAAATTGGACAATCTCTTTCGAAGTATGAGGGTTTCGGACGAAAACTCGTCTATTACAAAGGGATTTCGTTTTTAATAATTTATTTTAACTCCATAATTTTTGTATATTAAATATGCACCATTGATAAGCAGATCATCAATTCTCAACCCTTTCTGACTTCATTTGATATTTTTCATGCATTTAATGATTAATTTTGAGCTAAATGACCCTGACTTTGAAAAGCAGTACAAATGAACTCTGAAAAGGTTGTGACTTGGCATGACATCATAATTTCACCCACATAGCAACTTCTAAAGAGTTGAGAGGGTTACGGCAAAAACTAGATGCACTTCGTGTACAAATTGGACAATCTCTTTCGAAGTATGAGGGTTTCGGACGAAAACTCATGTATTACAAAAGGATTTCATTTTTCAATAACTTATTTTAACTCTGTACTATTTGTGTGTTCAATATGCACCATTCAAAGGAACATCATACATTTTCAACCCTTTCTGACTTGATTTGATAATTTTCATGCATTTAAGGATTTATTTTGAGCTAAATGACCCTAGATTTGAAAAGCAGTACAAATGAACTCTAAAAAGGTTGTAACCTGGCATGACATCGTAATTTCACCCACATAGCAACTTCTAAAGAGTTGAGAGGGTTATGGCAAAAACTGGATGCACTTTGTTTACAAATTGGACAATCTCTTTTGGAGTATGAGGGTTTCGGAAGAAAACTCATCTATTACAAAGGGATTTCATTTTTAATAATTTATTTTAACTCGATACCTTTTGTGTGTTCAATATGCACCATTCAAAGGCACATCATCAATTTTCAACCCTTTCTGACTTCATTTGATATTTTTCATGCATTCAATGATTTATTTTGAGCTAAATGATCCTGAATTTGAAAAGCAGTACAAATGAACTCTGAAAAAGGTTGTGACTTGGCATGACGTCATAATGTCACCCACATAGAAACTTCTAAAGAGTTGAGAGGGTTACGGCAAAAACTGGATGCACTTCGTGTACAAATTGGTAAATCTCTTTCGATGTATGAGGGTTCCGGACGAAAACTCGTCTATTACAAAGGGATTTGGTTTTTAATAATTTATTTTAACTCCATACTTTTTGTATGTTCAATATGCACCATTCAAAGGACCTTCATAAATTTTCAGCCCTTTCTAACTTCATTTGATAATTTTCATGCATTTAATGATTTATTTTGAGCTAAATGACCCCAGATTTGAAAAGCAGTACAAATGAACTCTGAAAAGGTTGTAACTTTGCATGACATCATAATTTCACCCACATAGCAACTTCTACAGAGTTGAGAGGGTTATGGCAAAAACTGGATGCACTTCGTGTACAAATTGGACAATCTCTTTCGAAGTATGAGGGTTTCAAACGAAAACTCATCTATTACAAAAGGATTTCATTTTTATTAACTTATTTTAACTCCGTACTTTTTGTGTGTTCAATATGCACCATTCAAAGGAACATCATAAATTTTCAACCCTTTCTGACTTCATTTGATAATTTTCATGCATTTAATGATTTATTTTGAGCTAAATGACCCTAGATTTGAAAAGCAGTACAAATGAACTCTAAAACGGTTCTAACTTGGCATGACATCATAATTTCACCCACATAGCAACTTCTAAAGAGTTGAGAGGGTTATGGCAAAAACTGGATGCACTTCGTGTACAAATTGGACAATCTCTTTCGAAGTATGAGGGTTTCGGACGAAAACTCATCTATTACAAAGGGATTTCATTTTTTATAATTTATTTTAACTCCATACTTTTTGTGTGTTCAATATGCACCATTCAAAGCCACATCATCAATTTTCAACCCTTTCTGACTTCATTTGATATTTTTCATGCATTTAATGATTTATTTTGTGCTAGTGACCCTGAATTTCAAAAGTTGCACAAATGAACTCTGAAAAGGTTGTAACTTGGCATGACATCTAAATTTCACCCATATAGCAACTTCTAAAGAGTTGACAGGGTTACGGCAAAAACTGGATGCACTTCCTGTACAAATTAGACAATCTCTTTCGAAGTATGAGGGTTTCGGACGAAAACTCATCTATTACAAAGGGATTTCATTTTTAATAACTTATTTTAACTCCATACTTTTTGTGTGTTCAATATGCACCATTCAATGGCACATCATCAATTTTCAACCCTTTCTGACTTCATTTGATATTTTTCATGCATTTAATGATTTATTTTGGGCTAAATGACCCTGGATTTGAAAAGCAGTACGAAAGAACTCTAAAAAGGTTGTGACTCGGCATGACATCATAATTTCACCCACATAGTAAATTCTAAAGATTTGAGAGGGTTATGGCAAAAACTGGATGCACTTCGTGTACAAATTGGACAATCTCTTTTGAAGTGTGAGGCTTTCGGACGAAAACTCATTTATTACAAAGGGATTTCATTTCTAATAATTTATTTTGACTTCATACTTTTTGTGTGTTCAATATGCACCATTCAAATGCACATCATCAATTTTCAACACTTTCTGACTTCATTTGATGTTTTTCATTCATTTAATGATTTATTTTGAGCTAAATGACCCTGAATTTGAAAATGTGTACAAATGAACTCTGAAAAGGTTGTAACTTGGCATGACGTCATAATTTCACCCACATAGCAACTTCTAAAGAGTTTCGAGGGATACGACAAAAACTGGATGCACTTCGTGTACAAATTGGACAATCTCTTACGAAGTATGAGGGTTTCGGATGAAAACTCATCTATTACAAAGGGATTTCATTTTTAATAACTTATTTTAACTCCATACTTTTTGTGTGTTCAATATGCATCATTGGAAGGCACATCATCAATTTTCAACCCTTTCTGACTTCATTTGATATTTTTCATGCATTTAATGATTTATTTTGGGCAAAATGACCCTGGATTTGAAAATCGGTACACAAGAACACTAAAGAGGTTGAGACTTGGCATGACATCATAATTTCACCCACTTAGCAACTTCTAAAGAGTTGAAAGGGTTACGGCAAAAACTGGATCCACTTCGTGTACAAATTGGACAATCTCTTTTGGAGTATGAGGGTTTCGGAACAAAACTCATCTATTACAAAGGGATTTCATTTTTAATAATTTATTTTAACTCCATACTTTTTGTGTGTTCTATATGCACCATTCAAAGGCACATCATCAATTTTCAACCCTTTCTGACTTCATTTGATATTTTTCATGCATTCAATGATTTATTTTGAGCTAAATGACCTTGAATTTTAAAAGCAGTACAAATGAACTCTGAAAAGGTTGTGACTTGGCATGACATCATAATTTCACCCACATAGAAACTTCTAAAGAGTTGAGAGGGTTACGGCAAAAACTGGATGCACTTCGTGTACAAATTGGTAAATCTCTTTCGAAGTATGAGGGTTTCAGACGAAAACTCGTCTATTACAAAGGGATTTCGGTTTTAATAATTTATTTTAACTCCATACTTTTTGTATGTTCAATATGCACCATTCAAAGGAACTTCATAAATTTTCAACCCTTTCTGACTTCATTTGATAATTTTCATGCATTTAATGATTTATTTTGAGCTAAATGACCCTAGATTTGTAAAGCAGTACAAATGAACTCTGAAAAGGTTGTAACTTGGCATGTCATCATAATTTCACCCACATTGCAACTTCTAAAGAGTTGAGAGGGTTATTGCAAAAACTGGATGCACTTCGTGTACAAATTGGACAATCTCTTTCGAAGTACGAGGGTTTCGAACGAAAACTCATCTATTACAAAGGGACTTCATTTTTAATAACTTATTTTAACTCCATACTTTTTGTGTGTTCAATATGCACCATTAAAAGGCACATCATCAATTTTCAACCCTTTCTGACTTCATTTGATATTTTTCATGCATTTAATGATTTATTTTGGGCTAAATGACCCTGGATTTGAAAAGCAGTACAAAAGAACTCTAAAGAGGTTGTGACTCGGCATGACATCATAATTTCACCCACATAGAAACTTGTAAAGATTTGAGAGGGTGAAGGCAAAAACCGGATGCACTTCGTGTACAAATTGGACAATCTCTTTTGAAGTATGAGGCTTTGGGACGAAAACTCATCTATTACAAAGGGATTTCATTTTTAATAATTTATTTTAACTCCATACTTTTTGTGTGTTCAATATGCACCATTCAAAGGCAAATCATCAATTTTCAACACTTTCTGTCTTCATTTGATGTTTTTCATTCATTTAATGATTTACTTTGAGCTAAATGACCCTGAATTTGAAAATGTGTACAAATGAACTCTGAAAAAGTTGTAACTTGGCATGACGTCATAATTTCACCCACATAGAAACTTCTAAAGAGTTGAGAGGGATACGACAAAAACTGTATACACTTCGTGTACAAATTGGACAATCTCTTACGAAGTATGAGGGTTTCGGATGAAAACTCATCTATTACAAAGGGATTTCATTTTTAATAACTTATTTTAAATCCATACTTTTTGTGTGTTAAATATGCATCATTGAGAGGGACATCATCAATTTTCAACCATTTTTGACTTCATTTGATATTTTTCATGCATTGATTTATTTTGGGCTAAATGACCCTAGATTTGAAAATCAGTACAAAAGAACACTAAAGAGGTTGAGACTTGGCATGAGATCATAATTTCACCGACATAGCAACTTCTAAAGAGTTGAGAGGGTTATGGCAAAAACTGGATGCACTTCGTGTACAAATTGGACAATCTCTTTTGATGTATGAGGGTTTCGGAAGAAAACTCATCTATTTCAAAGGGATTTCAGTTTTAATAATTTATTTGAACTCCATACTTTTTGTGTGTTCAATATCCACCATTCAAAGGCACATCATCAATTTTCAACCCTTTCTGACTTCATTTGATATTTTTCATGCATTCAGTGATTTATTTTGAGGTAAATGACCGTAGATTTGTAAAGCAGTACAAATGAACTCTGAAAAGGTTGTGACTTGGCATGACGTCATAATTTCACCCACATAGCAACTTCTAAAGAGTTGAGAGGGTTATGGCAAAAACTGGATGCAATTCGTGTACAAATTGGACAATCTCTTTCGAAGTATGAGGGTTTCGGACGAAAACTCATCTATTACAAAAGGATTTCATTTTTAATAACTTATTTTAACTCGTTACTTTGTGTGTGTTCAATATGCACCATTCAAAGGAACTTTATAAATTTTCAACCCTTTCTGACTTCATTTGAACATTTTCATGCATTTAATGATTTAATTTGAGCTAAATGACCCTAGAGTTGAAAAGCAGTACAAATGAACTCTGAAAAGGTTGTAACTTGGCATGACATCATAATCTCACACACATAGCAACTTCTAAAGAGTTGAGAAGGTTATGGGAAAAACTACATGCACTTCGTGTACAAATTGGACAATCTCTTTCGAAGTATGAGGGTTTCGGACGAAAACTCATCTATTACAAAATGATTTAATTTTTATTAACTTATTTTAACTCCGTACTTTTTATGTGTTCAATATGCACCTTTCAAAGGAACATCATAAATTTTCAACCCTTTTTGACTTGATTGTATAATTTTCATGCATTTAATCATTTATTTTGAGCTAAATGACCCTAGATTTGGAAAGCAGTAAAATGAACTCTAAAAAGGTTGTAACTTGGCATGACATCATAATTTCACCCACATAGCAACTTCTGAAGAGTAGAGAGGGTTGTGGCAGAAACTGGATGCACTTCGTGTACAAATTGGACAATCTCTTTCGAAGTATGAGGGTTTCGGACGAAAACTCATCTATTACAAAGGGATTTCGTTTTTAATAATTTATTTTAACTCCAGACTTTTTGTGTGTTCAATATGCACCATTCAAAGACAAATCATCAATTTTCAACCCTTTCTGACTTCATTTGATATTTTTCATGCATTTAATGATTTATTTTGAGCTAGATGACCCTGAATTTCAAAAGTTGCACAAATGAACTCCGAAAAGGTTGGAACTTGGCATGACATATAAATTTCACCCATATAGCAACTTCTACGGAGTTGACAGGGTTACGGCAAAAACCGGATGCACTTCGTGTACAAATTAGACAATCTCTTTCGAAGTATGAGGGTTTTGGATGAAAACTCATCTATTACAAAGGGATTTCATTTTTAATAACTTATTTTAACTCCATACTTTTTGTGTGTTCAATATGCACCATTCAACGGCACAGCATCAATTTTCAACCCTTTCTAACTTCATTTGATATTTTTCATGCATTTAATGATTTATTTTTGGCTAAATGACCCTGGATTTGAAAATCAGTACAAAAGAACACTAAATAGGTTGGGACTTGGCATGACATCATAATTTCACCCACATAGGAACTTCTAAAGAGTTGAAAGGGTTACGACAAAAACTGGATGCACTTCGTGTACAAATTGGACAATCTCTTTTGAAGTATGACGGTTTCGGACGAAAAGGGATTTCATTTTTAATAATTTATTTTAACTCCATACTTTTTGTGTGTTCAATATGCACCATTCAAAGGCACATCATCAATTTTCAACCCTTTCTGCCTTCATTTGATATTTTTCATGCATTTAATCATTTATTTTGAGCTAAATGACCCTGAATTTGAAAAGCAGTACAAATGAACTCTGAAAAGGTTGTGACTTGGCATGACGTCATAATTTCACCCACATAGCAACTTCTAAAGAGTTGAGAGAGTTACGGCAAAAACAGGATGCACTTCGTGTACAAATAGGACAATCTCTTTCGAAGTATGAGGGTTTCGGACGAAAACTCATCTATTACAAAGGGATTTCGTTTTTAATAATTTATTTTAACTCCATACTTTTTGTGTGTTCAATATGCATCATTCAAATACACATCATCAATTTTCAACCCTTTCCGACTTCATTTGATAATTTTCATGCATTTAATGATTTATTTTGAGCTAAATGACGCTAGATTTGAAAAGCAGTACAAATGAACTCTGAAAAGGTTGTAACTTGGCATGACATCATAACTTCACCCACATAGCAACTTCTAAAGAGTTGAGAGGGTTGTGGCAAAAACTGGATGCACTGTGTGTACAAATTGGACAATCTCTTTCGAAGTATGAGGGTTTCAGATGAAAACTCAGCTATTACAAAGGGATTTCGTTTTTAATAATTTATTTTAACTCCATACTTTTTGTGTGTTCAATATGCACCATTCAAAGACACATCATCAATTTTCAACCCTTTCTGACTATATTTGATATTTTTCATGCATTTAATGATTTATTTTGAGCTAGATGTCCCTGAATTTCAAAAGTTGCACAAATGAAGTCTAAAAAGGTTGTAACTTGGCATGACATCATAATTTCACCGACATAGCAACTTCTAAAGAGTTGAGAGGGTTATGGCAAAAACTGGATGCACCTCGTGTACAAATTGGTCAATCTCTTTCGAAGTATGAGGGTTTCGGACGAAAACTCATCTATTACAAAGGGATTTCATTTTTAGTAATTTATTTTAACTCCGTACTTTTTGTATGTTCAATATGCACCATTCAAAGGAACTTTATAAATTTTCAACCCTTTCTGGCTTCATTTGATCATTTTCATGCATTTAATGATTTATTTTGAGCTAAATGACCCTAGATTTGAAAAGCAGTACAAATGAACTCTGAAAAGGTTGTAACTTGGCATGACATCATAATCTCACACACATAGCAACTTCTAAAGAGTGGAGAAGGTTATGGGAAAAACTGGATGCACATCGTGCACAAATTGGACAATCTCTTTCGAAGTATGAGGGTTTCGGACGAAAACTCATCTATTACAAAAGGATTTCATTTTTAATAACTTATTTTAACTCCGTACTTTTTGTGTGTTCAATATGCACCATTCAAAAGAACATCATAAATTTTCAACCCTTTCTGATTTCATTGTATAATTTTCATGCATTTAATGATTTATTTTGAGCTAAATGACCCTAGATTTGGAAAGCAGTACAAATGAACTCTGAAAACGTTGTAACTTGGCATGACATCATAACTTCACCCACATAGCAACTTCTAAAGAGTTGAGATGGTTATGGCAAAAACTGGATGCACTTCGTGTACAAATTGGAGAATCTATTTCGAAGTATGAGGATTTCGGATGAAAACTCGTCTATTACAAAGGAATTTCGTTTTTAATAATTTATTTTAACTCCATAATTTTTGTACATTCAGTATGCACCATTCAAAGGAACTTCATAATTTTTCAACCCTTTACGACTTCATTTGATAATTTTCATGCATTTAATGATTTATTTTGAGCTAAATGACGCTAGATTTGAAAAGCAGTACAAATGAACTCTGAAAAGGTTGTAACTTGGCATGACATCATAACTTCACCCACATAGCAACTTCTAAAGAGTTGAGAGGGTTGTGGCAAAAACTGGATGCACTTCGTGTACAAATTGGACAATCTCTTTCGAAGTATGAGGGTTTCCGATGAAAACTCATCTATTACAAAGGGATTTCGTTTTTAATAATTTATTTTAACTCCAGACTTTTTGTGTGTTCAATATACACCATTCAAAGACACATCATCAATTTTCAACCCTTTCTGACCTCATTTGATATTTTTAATGCATTTAATGATTTATTTTGAGCTAGATGACCCTAAATTTCAAAAGTTGCACAAATGAACTCCGAAAAGGTTGTAACTTGGCATGACATCTAAATTTCACCCATATAGCAACTTCTAAAGAGTTGACAGGGTTACGGCAAAAACCGGATGCACTTCGTGTACAAATTAGACAATCTCTTTCGAAGTATGAGGGTTTTGGATGAAAACTCATCTATTACAAAGGGATTTCATTTTTAATAACTTATTTTAACTCCATACTTTTTGTGTCTTCAATATGCACCATTCAATGACACATCATCAATTTTCAACCCTTTCTGACTTCATTTGATATTTTTCATGCATTTAATGATTTATTTTGGGCTAAATGACCCTGGATTTGAAAATCAGTACAAAAGAACACTAAAGAGGTTGGGACTTGGCATGACATCATAATTTCACCCACATAGGAACTTCAAAAGAGTTGAAAGGGTTACGGCAAAAACTGGATGCACTTCGTGTACAAATTGGACAATCTCTTTTGAAGTATGAGGGTTTCGGACGAAAATGGATTTCATTTTTAATAATTTATTTTAACTCCATACTTTTTGTGTCTTCAATACGCACCATTCAAAGGCACATCATCAATTTTCAACCCTTTCTGCCTTAATTTGATATTTTTCATGCATTTAATCATTTATTTTGAGCTAAATGACCCTGAATTTTAAAATGTCTACAAATGTACTCTGAAAAGGTTGTAGCTTGGCATGACACCATAATTTCACCCACATAGCAACTTTTAAAGAGTTGAGAGGGTTACAGCAAAAACTGGACACACTTCGTGTACAAATTGGACAATCTCTTACGAAGTATGAGGGTTTCGGATGAAAACTCATCTATTACAAAGGGATTTTATTTTTAATAACTTATTTTAACTCCATACTTTTTGTGTGTTCAATATGCATCATTGAAAGGCACATCATCAATTTTCAACCCTTTCTTACTTCATTTGATATTATTCATGCATTTAATGATTTATTTTGCGCTAAATGAGCCTGGATTTGAAAATCAGTACAAAAGAACACTAAAGAGGTTGAGACCTGGCATCACATCATAATTTCGCCCACATAGCATCTTCTAAAGAGTTGAAAGAGTTACGGCAAAAACTGGATTCACTTCGTGTACAATGGACAATCTCTTTTGAAGAATGAGGGTTTCAGAAGAAAACTCGTCTATTACAAAGGGATTTCGTTTTTAATCATTTATTTTAACTCCATGCTTTTCCTTTGTTCAATATGCACCATTCAAAGGAACCTCATCAATTCTCAACCCTTTCTGACTTCATTTGATATTTTTCACGCATTTAATGATTTATTTTGAGCTAAATGACCCTGAATTTGAAAAGCGTTACAAATGAACTCTGAAAAGGTTGTGACTTGGCATGACATCATAATTTCACCCACATAGCAACTTCTAAAGAGTTGAAAGAGTTACGGCAAAAACTGGATTCACTTCGTGTACAAATTGGACAATCTCTTTTGAGGTATGAGGGTTTCGGAAGAAAACTCATCTACTACAACGGGATTTCATTTTTAATAATTTAGTTTAACTCTATACTTTTTGTGTGTTCAATACGCACCATTCAAAGGCACATCATCCATTTTCAACCCTTTCTGACTTCATTTGATATTTTTCATGCATTCAATGATTTATTTTGAGCTAAATGACCCTGAATTTGAAAAGCAGTACAATTAAACTCTGAAAAGGTTGTGACTTGGCATGACATCATAGTTTCACCCACATAGCAACTTCTAAAGAGTGGAGAGGGTTACGGCAAAAACTGGATGCACTTCGTGTACAAATTGGACAATCTATTTCGAAGTATGAGGATTTCGGACGAAAACTCGTCTATTACAAAGGGATTTCGTTTTTAATAATTTATTTTAACTCCATAATTTTTGTACATTCAATATGCACCATTCAAAGGAACTTCATAATTTTTCAACCCTTTCCGACTTCATTTGATAATTTTAATGCATTTAATGATTTATTTTGAGCTAAATGACGCTAGATTTGAAAAGCAGTACAAATGAACTCTGAAAAGGTTGTAACTTGGCATGACATCATAACTTCACCCACATAGCAACTTCTAAAGAGTTGAGAGAGTTGTGGATAAAACTCGATGCACTTCGTGTACAAATTGGACAATCTCTTTCGAAGTATGAGGGTTTCGGACGAAAACTCATCTATTACAAAGGGATTTCGTTTTTAATAATTTATTTTAACTCCAGACTTTTTGTGTGTTCAATATGCACCATTCAAAGACACATCATCAATTTTCAACCCTTTCTGACCTCATTTGATATTTTTAATGCATTTACTGATTTATTTTGAGCTAGATGACCCTAAATTTCAAAAGTTGCACAAATGAACTCCGAAAAGGTTGTAACTTGGCATGACATCTAAATTTCACCCATATAGCAACTTCTAAAGAGTTGACAGGGTTACGGCAAAAACCGGATGCACTTCGTCTACAAATTAGACAATCTCTTTCGAAGTATGAGGGTTTTGGATGAAAACTCATCTATTACAAAGGGATTTCATTTTTAATAACTTATTTTAACTCCATACTTTTTGTGTGTTCAATATGCACCATTCAACAGCACATCATCAATTTTCAACCCTTTCTGACTTCATTTGATATTTTTCATGCATTTAATGATTTATTTTGGGCTAAATGACCCTGGATTTGAAAATCAGTACAAAAGAACACTAAAGAGGTTGGGACTTGGCATGACATCATAATTTCACCCACATAGGAACTTCTAAAGAGTTGAAAGGGTTACGGCAAAAACTGGATGAACTTCGTGTACAAATTGGACAATCTCTTTTGAAGTATGAGGGTTTCGGACGAAAAGGGATTTCATTTTTAATAATTTATTTTAACTCCATACTTTTTGTGTGTTCAATACGCACCATTCAAAGGCACATCATCAATTTTCAACCCTTTCTGCCTTCATTTGATATTTTTCATGCATTTAATGATTTATTTTGAGCTAAATGACCTTGAATTTGAAAATGTCTACAAATGTACTCTGAAAAGGTTGTAGCTTGGCATGACACCATAATTTCACCCACATAGCAACTTTTAAATAGTTGAGAGGGTTACGGCAAAAACTGGACACACTTCGTGTACAAATTGGACAATCTCTTACAAAGTATGAGGGTTTCGGATGAAAACTCATCTATTACAAAGGGATTTTATTTTTAATAACTTATTTTAACTCCATCCTTTTTGTGTGTTCAATATGCATCATTGAAAGGCACATCATCAATTTTCAACCCTTTCTTACTTCATTTGATATTTTTCATGCATTTAATGATTTATTTTGCGCTAAATGAGCCTGGATTTGAAAATCAGTACAAAAGAACACTAAAGAGGTTGAGACTTGGCATGACATCATAATTTCACCCACATAGCAACTTCTAAAGAGTTGAAAGAGTTACGGCAAAAACTGGATTCACTTCGTGTACAATGGACAATCTCTTTTGAAGAATGAGGGTTTCGGAAGAAAACTCGTCTATTCCAAAGGGATTTCGTTTTTAATAATTTATTTTAACTCCATACTTTTCGTCTGTTCAATATGCACCATTCAAAGGAACCTCATCAATTCTCAACCCTTTGTGACTTCATTTGATATTTTTCATGCATTTAATGATTTATTTTGAGCTAAATGACCCTGAATTTTAAAAGAATTACAAATGAACTCTAAAAAGGTTGTGACTTGGCATGACATCATAATTTCACCCACACAGCAACTTCTAAAGAGTTGAAAGAGTTACGGCAAAAACTGGATTCACTTCCTGTACAAATTGGACAATCTCTTTTGAGGTATGAGGGTTTCGGATGAAAACTCATCTATTACAAAGGGATTTCATTTTTAATAATTTATTTTAACTCTATACTTTTTGTGTGTTCAATACGCACCATTCAAAGGCACATCATCAATTTTCAACCCTTTCTGACTTCGTTTGATATTTTTCATGCATTCAGTGATTTATTTTGAGCTAAATGACCCTGAATTTGAAAAGCAGTACAATTAAACTCTGAAAAGGTTGTGACTTGGCATGACATCATAGTTTCACCCACATATCAACTTCTAAAGAGTGGAGAGGGTTACGGCAAAAACTGGATGCACTTCGTGTACAAATTGGACAATCTATTTCGAAGTATGAGGATTTCGGACGAAAACTCGTCTATTACAAAGGGATTTCGTTTTTAATAATTTATTTTAACTCCATAATTTTTGTACATTCAATATGCACCATTCAAAGGAACTTCATAATTTTTCAATCCTTTCCGACTTCATTTGATAATTTTCATGCATTTAATGATTTATTTTGAGCTAAATGACGCTAGATTTGAAAAGCAGTACCAATGAACTCTGAAAAGGTTGTAACTTGGCACGACATCATAACTTCACCCACATAGCAACTTCTAAAGAGTTGAGAGGGCTATGGCAAAAACTGGATGCACTTCGTGTACAAATTGGACAATCTATTTCGAAGTATGAGGATTTCGGACGAAAACTCGTCTATTACAAAGGGATTTCGTTTTTAATAATTTATTTTAACTCTATACTTTTTGTGTGTTCAATACGCACCATTCAAAGGCACATCATCAATTTTCAACCCTTTCTGACTTCGTTTGATATTTTTCATGCATTGAATGATTTATTTTGAGCTAAATGACCCTGAATTTGAAAAGCAGTACAATTAAACTCTGAAAAGGTTGTGACTTGGCATGACATCATAGTTTCACCCACATATCAACTTCTAAAGAGTGGAGAGGGTTACGGCAAAAACTGGATGCACTTCGTGTACAAATTGGACAATCTATTTCGAAGTATGAGGATTTCGGACGAAAACTCGTCTATTACAAAGGGATTTCGTTTTTAATAATTTATTTTAACTCCATAATTTTTGTACATTCAATATGCACCATTCAAAGGAACTTCATAATTTTTCAACCCTCTCCGACTTTATTTGATAATTTTCATGCATTTAATGATTTATTTTGAGCTAAATGACGCTAGATTTGAAAAGCAGTACAAATGAACTCTGAAAAGGTTGTAACTTGGCATGACATCATAACTTCACCCACATAGCAACTTCTAAAGAGTTGAGAGGGTTATGGCAAAAATTGGATGCACTTCGTGTACAAATTGGACAATCTATTTCGAAGTATGAGGATTTCGGACGAAAACTCGTCTATTACAAAGGGATTTCATTTTTAATAATTTAGTTTAACTCTATACTTTTTGTGTGTTCAATACGCACCATTCAAAGGCACATCATCAATTTTCAACCCTTTCTGACTTCGTTTGATATTTTTCATGCATTCAATGATTTATTTTGAGCTAAATGACCCTGAATTTGAAAAGCAGTACAATTAAACTCTGAAAAGGTTGTGACTTGGCATGACATCATAGTTTCACCCACATATCAACTTCTAAAGAGTGGAGAGGGTTACGGCAAAAACTGGATGCACTTCGTGTACAAATTGGACAATCTATTTCGAAGTATGAGGATTTCGGACGAAAACTCGTCTATTACAAAGGGATTTCGTTTTTAATAATTTATTTTAACTCCATAATTTTTGTACATTCAATATGCACCATTCAAAGGAACTTCATAATTTTTCAACCCTCTCCGACTTCATTTGATAATTTTCATGCATTTAATGATTTATTTTGAGCTAAATGACGCTAGATTTGAAAAGCAGTACAAATGAACTCTGAAAAGGTTGTAACTTGGCATGACATCATAACTTCACCCACATAGCAACTTCTAAAGAGTTGAGAGGGTTATGGCAAAAATTGGATGCACTTCGTGTACAAATTGGACAATCTATTTCGAAGTATGAGGATTTCGGACGAAAACTCGTCTATTACAAAGGGATTTCATTTTTAATAATTTAGTTTAACTCTATACTTTTTGTGTGCTCAATACGCACCATTCAAAGGCACATCATCAATTTTCAACCCTTTCTGACTTCGTTTGATATTTTTCATGCATTCAATGATTTATTTTGAGCTAAATGACCCTGAATTTGAAAAGCAGTACAATTAAACTATGAAAAGGTTGTGACTTGGCATGACATCATAGTTTCACCCACATAGCAACTTCTAAAGAGTTGAGAGGGTTATGGCAAAAACTGGATGCACTTCGTGTACAAATTGGACAATCTCTTTCGAAGTATGAGGGTTTCGGACGAAAACTCATCTATTACAAAAGGATTTCATTTTTAATAACTTATTTTAACTCCGTACTTTTTGTGTGTTCAAAATGCACCATTCAAAAGAACATCATAAATTTTCAACCCTTTCTGATTTCATTGTATAATTTTCATGCATTTAATGATTTATTTTGAGCTAAATGACCCTAGATTTGAAAAGCAGTACAAATGAACTCTAAAAAGGTTGTAACTTGGCATGACATCATAATTTCGCCCACATAGCAACTTCTAAAGAGTTGAGAGGGTTGTGGCAAAAACTGGATGCACTTCGTGTACAAATTGGACAATCTCTTTCGAAGTATGAGGGTTTCGGACGAAAACTCATCTATTACAAAGGGATTTCGTTATTAATAATTTATTTTAACTCCAGACTTTTTGTGTGTTCAATATGCACCATTCAAAGACACATCATCAATTTTCAACCCTTTCTCACCTCATTTGATATTTTTCATGCATTTAATGATTTATTTTGAGCTAGATGACCCTAAATTTCAAAAGTTGCACAAATGAACTCCGAAAAGGTTGTAACTTGGCATGACATCTAAATTTCACCCATCTAGCAACTTGTAAAGAGTTGACAGGGTTACGGCAAAAACCGGATGCACTTCGTGTACAAATTAGACAATCTCTTTAGAAGTATGAGGGTTTTGGATGAAAACTCATCTATTACAAAGGGAATTCATTTTTAATAACTTATTTTAACTCCATACTTTTTGTGTGTTCAATATGCACCATTCAACGGCACATCATCAATTTTCAACCCTTTCTGACTTCATTTGATATTTTTCATGCATTTAATGATTTATTTTGGGCTAAATGACCCTGGATTTGAAAACCAGTACAAAAGAACACTAAAGAGGTCGGGACTTGGCATTACATCATAATTTTACCCACATAGGAACTTCTAAAGAGTTGAAAGGGTTACGACAAAAACTGGATGCACTTCGTGTACAAATTGGACAATCTCTTTTCAAGTATGAGGGTTTCGGACGAAAAGGGATTTCATTTTTAATAGTTTATTTTAACTCCATACTTTTTGTGTGTTCAATACGCACCATTCAAAGGCACATCATCAATTTTCAACCCTTTCTGCCTACATTTGATATTTTTCATGCATTTAATGATCTATTTTGAGCTAAATGACCCTGAATTTGAAAATGTCTACAAATGTACTGTGAAAAGGTTGTAGGTTGGCATGACATCATAATTTCACCCACATAGCAACTTTTAAAGAGTTGAGAGGGTTACGGCAAAAACTGGACACACTTCGTGTACAAATTGGACAATCTCTTACGAAGTATGAGGGTTCCGGATGAAAACTCATCTATTACAAAGGGATTTTATTTTTAATAACCTATTTTAACTCCATACATTTTGTGTGTTCAATATGCATCATTGAAAGGCACATCATCAATTTTCAACCCTTTCTTACTTCATTTGATATTTTTCATGCATTTAATGATTTATTTTGCGCTAAATGAGCCTGGATTTGAAAATCAGTACAAAAGAACACTAAAGAGGTTGAGACTTGGCATGACATCATAATTTCACCCACATAGCAACTTCTAAAGAGTTGAAAGAGTTACGGCAAAAGCTGGATTCACTTCGTGTACAATGGACAATCTCTTTTGAAGAATGAGGGTTTCGGAAGAAAACTCGTCTATTACAAAGGGATTTAGTTTTTAATAATTTATTTTAACTCCATACTTTTCGTCTTTTCAATATGCACCATTCAAAGGAACCTCATCAATTCTCAACCCTTTCTGACTTCATTTGATATTTTTCATGCATTTAATGATTTATTTTGAGCTAAATGACCCTGAATTTGAAAAGCATTACAAATGAACTCTGAAAAGGTTGTGACTTGGCATGACATCATAATTTCACCCACATAGCAACTTCTAAAGAGTTGAAAGAGTTACGGCAAAAACTGGATTCACTTCGTGTACAAATTGGACAATCTCTTTTGAGGTATGAGGGTTTCGGAAGAAAACTCATCTATTACAAAGGGATTTCATTTTTAATAATTTATTTTAACTCTATACTTTTTGTGTGTTCAATACGCACCATTCAAAGGCACATCATCAATTTTCAACCCTTTCTGACTTCATTTGATATTTTTCATGCATTCAATGATTTATTTTGAGCTAAATGACCCTGAATTTGAAAAGCAGTACAATTAAACTCTGAAAAGTGTGTGACTTGGCATGACATCATAGTTTCACCCACATAGCAACTTCTAAAGAGTGGAGAGGGTTACGGCAAAAACTGGATGCACTTCGTGTACAAATTGGACAATCTATTTCGAAGTATGAGGATTTCGGACGAAAACTCGTCTATTACAAAGGGATTTCGTTTTAAATAATTTATTTTAACTCCATAATTTTTGTACATTCAATATGCACCATTCAAAGGAACTTCATAATTTTTCAACCCTTTCCGACTTCATTTGATAATTTTCATGCATTTAATGATTTATTTTGAGCTAAATGACGCTAGATTTGAAAAGCAGTACAAATAAACTCTGAAAAGGTTGTAACTTGGCATGACATCATAACTTCACCCACATAGCAACTTCTAAAGAGTTGAGAGGTTTATGGCAAAAACTGGATGCACTTCGTGTACAAATTGGACAATCTCTTTCGAAGTATGAGGGTTTCGGACGAAAACTCATCTATTGCAAAAGGATTTCATTTTTAATAACTTATTTTAACTCCTTACTTTTTGTGTGTTCAATATGCACCATTCAAAGGAACATCATAAATTTTCAACCCTTTCTGACTTCATTTGATAATTGTCATGCATTTAATGATTTATTTTAAGCTAAATGACCCTAGATTTGAAAAGCAGTAAAATGAACTCTAAAAAGGTTGTAACATGGATGACATCATAATTTCACCCACATAGCAACTTCTAAAGAGTTGAGAGGGTTATGGCAAAAACTGGATGCACTTCGTGTACAAATTGGACAACCTCTTTTGAAGTATGAGGGTTTTGGACGAAAACTCATCTATTTCAAAAGGATTTCATTTTTAATAACTTATTTTAACTCCATACTTTTTGTGTTTTCAATATGCACCATTCAAAGGCACATCATTAATTTTCAAGCCTTTCTGACTTCATTTGATATTTTTCATGCATTTAATGACTTATTTTGAGCTAAATGACCCTGGATTTCAAAAGCAGTGCAAATAAGCTCCGAAAAGGTTGTAACTTGGCATGACATCATAACTTCACCCACATAGAAAGTTCTAAGGAGTTGAGAGGGTTATGGCAAAAACTAGATGCACTTCGTGTACAAATTGGACATTCTCTTTCGAAGTATGAGGGTTTCGGACGAAAACTTGTCTATTACTGAGGGATTTCGTTTTTAATAATTTATTTTAACTCCATACTTTTTGTCTATTCAATATACCATTCAAATGAACATCATCAGTTTTCAACCCTTTCTGACTTCATTTGATATTTTTCATGCATTTAATGATTTATTTTGAGATAAATGACCCTGAATTTGAAAAGCAGTACAAATGAACTCTAAAAAGGTTGTGACTTGGCATGACATTATAATTTCACCCACATAGAAACTTCTAAAGAGTTGAGAGGGTTACGGCCAAAACTGGATGCACTTCGTGTACAAATTGGACAATCCCTTTCGAAGTATGAGGGTTTCGGACAAAACTCATCTATTACAAAGGGATTTCATTTTTAATAACTTATTTTAACTCCATACTTTTTGTGTGTTAAATATGCACCATTAAAAGGGACATCATCAATTTTCAACCCTTTCTCACTTCATTTGATATTTTTCATGCATTTAATGATTTATTTTGAGCTAAATGACCCTGAATTTGAAAAGCAGTACAAAACAACTCTAAAGAGGTTGCAACTTGGCATTACATCATAATTCCACCCACATAGCAACTTCTTACGAGTTGAGAGGGTTACGGAAAAACCCGGATTCACTTCGTGTACAAATTGGACAATCTCTTTCGAAGTATGAGGGTTTCGGACCAAACCTCATCTATTACAAAGGGATTTCATTTTTAATAACTTATTTTAACTCCATACTTTTTGTGTGTTCAATATGCACCATTCAAAGGACCATCGTCAGTTTTCAACCCTTTCTGACTTCATTTGATAATTTTCATGCATTTAATGATTTAATTTGGGCTAAATGACCCTGGATTTGAAAAGCAGTACAAATGAACTCTAAAAAGGTTGTAACTTGGCATGACCTCATAATTTCACTGACATAGCAACTTCTAAAGAGTTGAGAGGGTTATGGAAATAACTGGATGCACTTCGTGTACAAATTGGACAATCTCTTTCGAAGTATGAGGGTTTCGGATGAAAACTCATCTATTACAAAGGGATTTCGTTTTTAATAATTTATTTTAACTCCATAGTTTTCGTCTGTTCAATATGCACCATTCAAAGGAACCTCATCGATTCTCAACCCTTTCTGACCTCATTTGATATTTTTCATGCATTTAATGATTTATTTTGAGCTAAATGACCCTGAATTTCGAAAGCATTACAAATGAACTCTGAAAAGGTTGTGACTAGGCATGACATCATAATTTCATCCACATAGTAACTTCTGAAGAGTTCAGAGGGTTACGGCAAAAACTAGTTGCACTTCATGTACAAATTGGAAAATCTCTTTCGAAGTATGAGGGTTTCGGACGAAAACTCATCTATTACAAAGGGATTTCATTCTTAATAACTTATTGTAACTCCATACTTTTTGTGTGTTCAATATGCACCATTCGAAGGAACATCATCAATTTTCAACCCTTTCTGACTTCATTTGGTAATTTCCATGCATTTAATGATTTATTTTGCGCTAAATGACCCTAGATTTGAAAAGCAGTACAAATGAACTCTAAAACGGTTGTTACTTGGCATGACATCATAATTTCACCCACATAGCAACTTCTAAAGAGTTCAGAGGGTTACGGCAAAAACTGGATGCACTTCGTGTACAAACTGGACAATCCCTTTCGAAGTATGAGGGTTCCGGACAAAAGTCATCTATTACAAATGGATTTCATTTTTAATAACTTATTTTAACTCCATACTTTTTGTGTGTTAAATATGCACCATTAGAAAGCACATCATCAATTTTCAACCCTTTCTAACTTCATTTGATATTTTTCATGCATTTAATGATTTATTTTGGGCTAAATGACCCTGGATTTGAAAACCGTACAAAAGAACTCTAAAGAGGTTGTGACTCGGCATGACATCATAATTTCACCCACATAGCAACTTCTAAAGATTTGAGAGGGTTACGGCAAAAACTGGATGCACTTCGTGTAATAATTGGACAATCTCTTTTGAAGTATGAGGGTTTCGGACGAAAACTCATCTATTACAAAGGGATTTCATTTTTAATAATTTATTTAACTCCATACTTTTTTTGTGTTCAATATGCACCATTCAAAGGCACATCATCAATTTTCAACACTTTCTGACTTCATTTGATGTTTTTCATTCATTTATTGATTTATTTTGAGCTAAATGACCTTGAATTTGAAAAGCAGTAGAAAACAACTCTAAAGAGGTTGCAACTTGGCATTACGTCATAATTCCACCCACGTAGCAACTTCTTACGAGTTGAGAGGGTTACGAAAAAAACTGGATGCACTTCGTGTACAAATTAGACAATCTCTTCCGAAGTATCAGGGTTTCGGACGAAAACTCATATATTACAAAGGTATTTCTTTCTTAATAATTTATTTTAACTCCGTACTTTTTGTGTGTTCAATATGCACCATTCAAAGGAACATCATCAATTTTCAACCCTTTCTGACTTCATTTGGTAATTTTCATGCATTTAATGATTTATTTTGAGCTAAATTTCCCTAGATTTGAAAAGAAGTACAAATGAACTCTAAAAAGGTTGTAACTTGGCATGACATCATAATTTCACTCACATAGCAACTTCTAAAGAGTTGAGAGGGTTATGGCAAAAACTGGATGCACTCCGTGTACATATTGGATAATCTCTTTCGAAGTATGAGGGTTTCGGACGAAAACTCGTCTATTACAAAGGGATTTCGTTTTTAATAATTTATTTTAACTCCATACTTTTCGTCTGTTCAATATGCACCATTCAAAGGAACCTCATCAATTCTCAACCCTTTCTGACTTCATTTGATATTTTTCATGCATTTAATGATTTATTTTGAGCTAAATCACCCTTAATTTGAAAAGCGGTAAAAATAACTCTGAAAAGGTTCTAACTTGGCATGACATCATAATTTCACCCACATAGTAACTTCTAAAGAGTTGAGAGGGTTACGGCAAAAACTAGATGCACTTCATGTACAAATTGGACAATCTCTTTCGAAGTATGAGGGTTTCGGACGAAAACTCATCTATTACACAGGGATTTCATTTTTAATAACTGATTGTAACTCCGTACTTTTTGTTTGTTTAATATGCACCATTCAATGGAACATCATCAATTTTCAACCCTTTCTGACTTCATTTGGTAATTTTATGCATTTAATGATTTATTTTGCGCTAAATGACCCTAGATTTGAAAAGAAGTACAAATGAACTCTAAAACGGTTGTCACTTGGCATGACATCATAATTTCAACCACATACCAACTTCTATAGAGTTGAGAGGGTTATGGAAAAAACTGGATGCACTTCGTGTACAAATTGGACAATCTCTTTCGAAGTATGAGGGTTTCGGACGAAAACTCATCGATTACAAAGGGATTTCGTTGTTAATAATTTATTGTAACTCCATACTTTTGGTCACTTCAATATGCACAATTCAATGGAACATCATCAATTTTCAACACTTTCTGACTTCATTTGATATTTTTCATGCATTTAATGATTTGTTTTGTGCTAAATGACCTTGAATTTGAAAAGCAGTACAAAACAACTCGCAAGAGGTTGCAACTTGGCATTACATCATAATTCCACCCACATAGCAACTTCTAAAGAGTTGAGAGGGTTACGGCAAAAACTGGATGCACTTCGTGTACGAATTGGACAATCTCTTTCGAAGTATGAGGGTTTCGAACAAAACTCATCTATTACAAAGGGATTTCATTTTTAATAACTTATTTTAACTCCATACTTTGTGTGTGTTCAATATGCACCATTCAAAGGCACCTCATCAGTTTTCAACCCTTTCTGACTTCATTTGCTCATTTTCATGCATTTAATGATTTAATTTGAGCTAAATGACCCTGGATTTGAAAAGCAGTACAAATGAACTCTAAAAAGGTTGTAACTTGGCATGACATCATAATTTCACCGACATAGCAACTTCTAAAGAGTTGAGAGGGTTATAGCAAAAACTGGATGCACTTCGTGTACAAATTGGACAATCTCTTTCGAAGTATGAGGGTTTCGGACGAAAACTCATCTATTACAAGGGGATTTTGTTTTTAGTAATGTATTTTAACTCCATACTTTTTGTCTGTTCAATATGCACCATCCAAAGGAACATCATCAATTCTCAACCCTTTCTGACTTCATTTGATATTTTTCGTGCATTTAATGATTTATTTTGAGCTAAATGACCCTGAATTTGAAACGCGGTACAGATGAACTCTGAAAAGGTTGTGACTTGGCATGAAATCATAATTTCACCCACATAGTAACTTCTAAAGAGTTGAGAGGGTTACGGCAAAAACTAGATGCACTTCGTGTACAAATTGGACAATCTCTTTCGAAGTATCAAGGTTTCAGACGAAAACTCATATACTACAAAGGGATTTCATTTTTAATAATTTATTTTAACTCCGTACTTTTTGTGTGTTCAATATGCACCATTCAAAGGAACATCATCAATTTTCAACCCTTTCTGACTTCATTTGATAATTTTCATGCATTTAATGATTTATTTTGAGCTAAATGGCCCTAGATTTGAAGAGAAGTACAAATGAACTCTAAAAAGGTTGTCACTCGGCATGACATCATAATTTCACCCACATAGCAACTTCTAAAGAGTTGAGAGGGTCATGGCAAAAACTGGATGCACTTTGTGTACAAATTGGATAAACTCTTTCGAAGTATGAGGGTTTCGGACGAAAACTCATCTATTACAAAGGGATTTCGTTTTTAATAATTTATTTTAACTCCATACATTTTGTCTGTTCAATATGCACGATTCAATGGAACATCATCAATATTCAACCCTTTCTGACTTCATTTGATATTTTTCATGCATTTAATGATTTATTTTGAGCTAAATGACCTTGAATTTGAAAATGAGTACAAATGAACTCTTAAAAGGTTGTGACTTTCCATGACATCATAATTTCACCCACAGTGTAACTTCTGAGGAGTTGAGAGGGTTAGGGCAAAAACTGGATGCACTTCGTGTACAAATTGGACAATCTCTTTTGAAGTATGAGGGTTTCGGACGAAAACTCATCTATTAGAAAGTGATTTCATTTTTAATAACTTATTTTAATTCCATACTTTTTCTATGTTCAATATGCACCATTGAAAGGCACATCATCAATTTTCAACCCTTTCTGACTTCAATTGATATTTTTCATGCATTTAATGATTTTTTTGGGCTAAATGACCCTGGATTTGAAAAGCAGTACAAAAGAACTCTAAAGAGGTTGTGACTCGGCATGACATCATAATTTCACCCACATAGCAACTTCTAAAGAGTTGAGAGCGTTATGGCAAAAACTGGATGCACTTCGTGTACAAATTAGACAATCTCTTTCGAAGTGTGAGGGTTTCGGACGAAAACTCATCTATTACAAAGGGATTTCATTTTTAATAACTTATTTTAACTCCATACTTTTTGTGTGTTCAATATGCACCATTGAAAGGCACATCACAAATTTTCAACCCTTTCTGACTTCATTTCATATTTTTCATGCATTTAATGATTTATTTTGGGTTAAATGACCCTGGATTTCAAAATCAATACAAAAGAACACTAAAGAGGTTGTGACTTGGCATGACATCATAATTTCGCCCACATAGCAACTTCTAAAGAGTTGAGAGGGTTACGGCAAAAACTGGATGCACTGCGTGTAAAAATTGGACAATCTCTTACGAAGTATGAGGGTTTCGGACGAAAACTCATCTATTACAAAGGGATTTCGTTTTTAATGATTTATTTTAACTCCATACTTTTTGTGTGTTCAATATGCACAATTCAAAGGCACGTCATCAATTTTCAACCCTTTGTGGGTTCATTTGATATTTTTCATGCATTTGATGATTTATTTTGAGCTAAATGACCCTAAATTTTAAAAGCAGTACGAATGAACTTTGAAAAGGTTGTGACTTGGCATGACATCATAATTTCACCCACATAGTATCATCTGAGGAGTTGAGAGGGTTATGGCAAAAACTGGATGCACTTCGTGTACAAATTGGACAATCTCTTTCGAAGTATGAGGGTTTCGCACGAAAACTCATCTATTACAAAGGGATTTCATTTTTAATAACTTATTTTAACTCCATAATTTTTCTGTGTTCAATACGCACCATTGAAAGGCACATCATCAATTTTGAACCCTTTCTGACTTCTGTTGATATTTTTCATGCATTTAATGATTTGTTTTGGGCTAAATGACCCTGGATTTGGAAAGCAGTACAAAAGAACTCTAAAGAGGTTGTGACTCGGCATGACATCATAATTTCACACACATAGCAACTTCTAAAGAGTTGAGAGGGTTATGGCAAAAACTGGATGCACTTCGTGTACAAATTAGACAATCTCTTTCGAAGTATGAGGGTTTCGGACGAAAACTCATCTATTACAAAGGGATTTCATTTTTAATAACTTATTTTAACTCCATAATTTTTGTGTGTTCAATATGCACCATTCAAAGGAAAATCATCAATTTTTAACCCTTTGTGACTTCATTTGATATTTTTCATACATTTAATGATTTATTTTGAGCTAAATGACCCTGAATTTGAAAAGCAGTACAAATGAACTCTAAAAAGGTTCTGACTTGGCATGACATCATAATTTCACCCACATAGAAACTTCTAAAGAGTGGAGAGGGTTACGGCAAAAACTGGATGCACTTCGTGTACAAATTGGACAATCCCTTTCGAAGTATGAGGGTTTCGAACAAAACTCATCTATTACAAAGGGATTTCATTTTTAATAACTTATTTTAACTCCATACTTTTTGTCTGTTAAATATGCACCATTAAATAGAAAATCATCAATTTTCAACCCTTTCTGACTTCATTTGATATTTTCATGCATTTAATTATTTATTTTGAGCTAAATGACCCTGAATTTGAAAAGCAGTACAAAACAACTCGAAAGAGGTTGCAACTTGGCATTACATCATAATTCCACCCACATATCAACTTCTAAAGAGTTGAGAGGGTTACGGCAAAAACTGGATGCACTTCGTGTACGAATTGGACAATCTCTTTCGAAGTATGAGGGTTTCGGACAAAAACTCATCTATTACAAAGGGATTTCATTTTTAATAACTTATTTTAACTCCATACTTTTTGTGTGTTCAATAAGCACCATTCAAAGGCACATCATCAGTTTTCAACCCTTTCTGACTTCATTTGATAATTTTCATGCATTTAATGATTTAATTTGAGCTAAACGACCCTGGATTTGAAAAGCAGTACAAATGAACTCTAAAAAGGTTGTAACTTGGCATGACATCATAATTTCACCGACATAGCAACTTCTAAAGAGTTGAGAGGGTTATAGCAAAAACTGGATGCACTTCGTGTACAAATTGGACAATCTCTTTCGAAGTATGAGGGTTTCGGTCGAAAACTCATCTATTACAAGGGGATTTTGTTTTTAATAATTTATTTTAACTCCATACTTTTTGTCTGTTCAATATGCACCATTCAAAGGAACATCATCAATTCTCAACCCTTTCTGACTTCATTTGATATTTTTCGTGCATTTAATGATTTATTTTGAGCTAAATGACACTGAATTTGAAAAGCAGAACAGATGAACTCTGAAAAGGTTGTGACTTGGCGTGGAATCATAATTTCACCCACATAGCAACTTCTAAAGAGTTGAGAGGGTTACGACAAAAACTGGATGCAGTTCGTGTACAAATTGGACAATCTCTTACGAAGTATGAGGGTTTCGGATGAAAACTCATCTATTACAAACGAATTTCATTTTTAATAACTTATTTTAACTCCATACTTTTTGTGTGTTCAATATGCACCATTCAAAGAAAAATCATCAATTTTCAACCCTTTCTGACATCATTTGATATTTCTCATGCATTTAATGATTTATTTTGAGCTAAATGACCCTGAATTTGAAAAGCAGTACAAATGAACTCTAAAAAGCTTGTCACTAGGCATGACATCATAATTTCACCCACATAGCAACTTCTAAAGAGTTGAGAGGGTTATGACAAAAACTGGATGCACTTCTTGTACAAATTGGATAAACTCTTTCGAAGTATGAGGGTTTCGGACGAAAACTCATCTATTACAAAGGGATTTCGTTTTTAATAATTTATTTTAACTCCATACATTTTGTCTGTTCAATATGCACGATTCAATGGAACATCATCAATATTCAACCCTTTCTGACTTCATTTGATATTTTTCATGCATTTAATGATTTATTTTGAGCTAAATGACGTTGAATTTGAAAAGGAGTACAAATGAACTCTGAAGAGGTTGTGACTTTGCATGACATCATAATTTCACACGCATTATAACTTCTGAGGAGTTGAGAGGGTTACGGCAAAAACTGGATGCACTTCGTGTACAAATTGGACAATCTCTTTCGAAGTATGAGGGTTTCGGACGAAAACTCATCTATTAGAAAGTGATTTCATTTTTAATAACTTATTTTAACTCCATACTTTTTCTGTGTTCAATATGCACCATTGAAAGGCACATCATCAATTTTCAACCCTTTCGGACTTCATTTGATATTTTTCATGCATTTAATGATTTATTTTGGGCTAAATGACCCTCAATTTGAAAGGTAGTACAAAAGAACTCTAAAGAGGTTGTGACTCGGCATGACATCATAGTTTCACCCACATAGCAACTTCTAAAGATTTGAGAGGGTTAAGGCAAAAACTGGATGCACTTCGTGTACAAATTGGACAATCTCTTTCGAAGTATGAGGGTTTCGGACGAAAACTCATCTATTACAAAGGGATTTGATTTTCAAGAATTTATTTTAGCTCCATACTTTTTGTGTGTTCAATATGCACCATTCAAAGGAACATCATCAATTTTCAACCCTTTCTGACTTCATTTGATATTTTTCATGCATTTAATGATTTATTTTGAGCTAAATGACCCTGAATTTGAAAAGCAGTACAAATGAACTCTGAAAAGGTTGTAACTTGGCATGACATCATAATTTCACCGACATAGCAAGTTCTAAAGAGTTGAGAGGGTTATGGCAAAAACTGGATGCACTTCGTATACAAATTGGACAATCTCTTTCGAAGTATGTGGGTTTCGGACGAAAACTCATCTATTACGAAGGGATTTCGTTTTTAATGATTTATTTTAACTCCATACTTTTTGTGTGTTCAATATGCACAATTCAAAGGCACATCATCAATTTTCAACCCTTTGTGGCTTCATTTGATATTTTTCATGCATTTAATGATTTATTTTAGGCTAAATGGCCCTAGATTTGAAAAGAAGTACAAATGAACTCTAAAAAGCTTGTCACTTGGCATGACATCATAATTTCACCCACATAGCAACTTCTAAAGAGTTGAGAGAGTTATGGCAAAAACTGGATGCACTTCGTGTACAAATTGGACAATCTCTTTCGAAGTATGAGGGTTTCGGACGAAAACTCATCTATTACAAAGTGATTTCATTTTTAATAACTTATTTTAACTCCATACTTTTTCTGTGTTCAATATCCACCATTGAAAGGCACATCATCAATTTTCAACCCTTTCTGACTTCATTTGATATTTTTCATGCATTTAATGATTTATTTTTGGCTAAATGACCCTCGATTTGAAAAGTAGTACAAAAGAACTGTAAAGAGGTTGTGACTCGGCATGACATCATAATTTCACCCACATAGAAACTTCTAAAGATTTGAGAGGGTTAAGACAAAAACTGGATGCACTTCGTGTACAAATTGGACAATCTCTTTCGAAGTATGAGGGTTTCGGACGAAAAGTCATCTATTACAAAGGGATTTGATTTTCAAGAATTTATTTTAACTCCATACTTTTTGTGTGTTCAATATGCACCATTCAAAGGAACATCATCAATTTTCAACCCTTTCTGACTTCATTTGATATTTTTCATGCATTTAATGATTTATTTTGAGCTAAATGACCCTGAATTTGAAAAGCAGTACAAATGAACTCTGAAAACGTTGTAACTTGGCATGACATCATAATTTGACCGACATAGCAACTTCTAAAGAGTTGATAGGGTTATGGCAAAAACTGGATGCACTTCGTGTACAAATTGGACAATCTCTTACGAAGTATGAGGGTTTCGGATGAAAACTCATCTATTACAAACGGATTTCATTTTTAATAACTTATTTTAACTCCATACTTTTTGTCTGTTCAATATGCACCATTCAAAGGAATATCATCAATTCTCAACCCTTTTTGACTCCATTTGATATTTTTCGTGCATTTAAAGATTTATTTTGAGCTAAATGACCCTGAATTTGAAAAGCAGTACAGATGAACTCTGAAAAGGTTGTGACTTGGCATGAAATCATAATTTCACCCACATAGTAACTTCTAAAGAGTTGAGAGGGTTACGACAAAAACTAGATGCACTTCGTGTACAAATTGGACAATCTCTTTCGAAGTATGAGGGTTTCGGACGAAAACTCATCTATTAGAAAGTGATTTCATTTTTAATAACTTATTTTAACTCCATACTTTTTCTGTGTTCAATATGCACCATTGAAAGCCACATCATCAATTTTCAACCCTTTCTGACTTCATTTGATATTTTTCATGCATTTATTGATTTATTTTGGGCTAAATGACCCTCGATTTGAAAAGTAGTACAAAAGAACTGTAAAGAGGTTGTGACTCGGCATGACATCATAATTTCACCCACATAGCAACTTCTAAAGATTTGAGAGGGTTAAGGCAAAAAATGGATGCACTTCGTGTACAAATTGGACAATCTCTTTCGAAGTATGAGGGTTTCGGACGAAAACTCATCTATTACAAAGGGATTTGATTTTCAAGAATTTATTTTAACTCCATACTTTTTGTGTGTTCAATATGCACCATTCAAAGGAACATCATCAATTTTCAACCCTTTCTGACTTCATTTGATATTTTTCATGCATTTAATGATTTATTTTGAGCTAAATGACCCTGAATTTGAAAAGCAGTACAAATGAACTCTGAAAAGGTTGTAACTTGGCATGACATCATAATTTCACCGACATAGCAACTTCTAAAGAGTTGAGAGGGTTATGGCAAAAACTGGATGCACTTCGTATACAAATTGGACAATCTCTTTCGAAGTATGTGGGTTTCGGACGAAAACTCATCTATTACAAAGGGATTTCGTTTTTAATGATTTATTTTAACTCCATACTTTTTGTGTGTTCAATATGCACAATTCAAAGGCACCTCATCAATTTTCAACCCTTTGTGGCTTCATTTGATATTTTTCATGCATTTAATGATTTATTTTGAGCTAAATGACCCTAAATTTTAAAAGCAGTACGAATGAACTTTGAAAAGGTTGTGACTTGGCATGACATCATAATTTCACCCACATAGTATCATCTGAGGAGTTGAGAGGGTTATGGCAAAAACTGGATGCACTTCGTGTACAAATTGGACAATCTCTTTCGAAGTATGAGGGTTTCGCACGAAAACTCATCTATTACAAAGGGATTTAATTTTTAATAACTTATTTTAACTCCATAATTTTTCTGTGTTCAATACACACCATTGAAAGGCACATCATCAATTTTGAACCCTTTCTGACTTCTTTTGATATTTTTCATGCATTTAATGATTTGTTTTGGGCTAAATGACCCTGGATTTGGAAAGCAGTACAAAAGAACTCTAAAGAGGTTGTGACTCGGCATGACATCATAATTTCACACACATAGCAACTTCTAAAGAGTTGAGAGGGTTATGGCAAAAACTGGATGCACTTCGTGTACAAATTAGACAATCTCTTTCGAAGTATGAGGGTTTCGGACGAAAACTCATCTATTACAAAGGGATTTCGTTTTTAATAATTTATTTTAACTCCATACTTTTTGTGTGTTCAATATGCACCATTGAAAGACACATCATCAATTTTCAACCCTTTCTGACTTCATTTGCTATTTTTCATGCATTTAATGATTTAATTTGAGCTAAATGACCCTAGTTTGGAAAAGCAGTACAAATGAACTCTGAAAAGGTTGTAACTTGGCATGACATCATAATTTCACCCACATAGCAACTTCTAAAGAGTTGAGAGGGTTATGGCAAAAACTGGATGCACTTCGTGTACAAATTGGACAATCTCTTTCGAAGTATGAGGGTTTCGGACGAAAACTCATCTATTACAAAGGGATTTCGTTTTTTAATAATTTATTTAAACTCCATACTTTTTGTGTGTTCAATATGCACCATTGAAAGGCACATCACAAATTTTCAACCCTTTCTGACTTCATTTCATATTTTTCATGCATTTAATGATTTATTTTGGGCTAAATGACCCTGGATTTGAAAATCAATACAAAAGAACACTAAAGAGGTTCTGACTTCGCATGACATCATAATTTCACCCACATAGCAACTTCTAAAGATTTGAGAGGGTTACGGCAGAAACTGGATGCACTTCGTGTACAAATTGGACAATCTCTTACGAAGTATGAGGGTTTCGGACGAAAACTTATCTGTTGCAAAGGGATTTCATTTTTAATAACTTATTTTAACTCCATACTTTTCGTGTGTTCAATATGCATCATTGAAAGGCACATCATCAATTTTCAACCCTTTCTGACATCATTTGATATTTCTCATGCATTTAATGATTTATTTTGAGCTAAATGACCCTGAATTTGAAAAGCAGTACAAATAAACTCCGAAAAGGTTGTAACTTGGCATGACATCATAACTTCACCCACATAGAAACTTCCGAAGAGTTGAGAGGGTTATGGCAAAAACTAGATGCTCTTCGTGTACAACTTGGACATTCTCTTTCGAAGTATGAGGGTTTCGGATGAAAACTCATCTATTACAAACGGATTTCATTTTTAATAACTTATTTTAACTCCATACTTTTTGTCTGTTCAATATGCACCATTCAAAGGAATATCATCAATTCTCAACCCTTTTTGACTCCATTTGATATTTTTCGTGCATTTAAAGATTTATTTTGAGCTAAATGACCCTGAATTTGAAAAGCAGTACAGATGAACTCTGAAAAGGTTGTGACTTGGCATGAAATCATAATTTCACCCACATAGTTACTTCTAAAGAGTTGAGAGGGTTACGACAAAAACTAGATGCACTTCGTGTACAAATTGGACAATCTCTTTCGAAGTATGAGGGTTTCGGACGAAAACTCATCTATTAGAAAGTGATTTCATTTTTAATAACTTATTTTAACTCCATACTTTTTCTGTGTTCAATATGCACCATTGAAAGCCACATCATCAATTTTCAACCCTTTCTGACTTCATTTGATATTTTTCATGCATTTATTGATTTATTTTGGGCTAAATGACCCTCGATTTGAAAAGTAGTACAAAAGAACTGTAAAGAGGTTGTGACTCGGCATGACATCATAATTTCACCCACATAGCAACTTCTAAAGATTTGAGAGGGTTAAGGCAAAAAATGGATGCACTTCGTGTACAAATTGGACAATCTCTTTCGAAGTATGAGGGTTTCGGACGAAAACTCATCTATTACAAAGGGATT
The DNA here is from genome assembly GCA_022496015.1 of Hordeum marinum. Taxonomy (NCBI): domain Eukaryota; kingdom Viridiplantae; phylum Streptophyta; class Magnoliopsida; order Poales; family Poaceae; genus Hordeum; species Hordeum marinum. The sequence continues at coordinate 48,076,372 of CM039676.1, forward strand.
TGATTTTCAAGAATTTATTTTAACTCCATACTTTTTGTGTGTTCAATATGCACCATTCAAAGGAACATCATCAATTTTCAACCCTTTCTGACTTCATTTGATATTTTTCATGCATTTAATGATTTATTTTGAGCTAAATGACCCTCAATTTGAAAAGCAGTACAAATGAACTCTGAAAAGGTTGTAACTTGGCATGACATCATAATTTCACCGACATAGCAACTTCTAAAGAGTTGAGAGGGTTATGGCAAAAACTGGATGCACTTCGTATACAAATTGGACAATCTCTTTCGAAGTATGTGGGTTTCGGACGAAAACTCATCTATTACAAAGGGATTTCGTTTTTAATGATTTGTTTTAACTCCATACTTTTTGTGTGTTCAATATGCACAATTCAAAGGCACCTCATCAATTTTCAACCCTTTGTGGCTTCATTTGATATTTTTCATGCATTTAATGATTTATTTTGAGCTAAATGACCCTAAATTTTAAAAGCAGTACGAATGAACTTTGAAAAGGTTGTGACTTGGCATGACATCATAATTTCACCCACATAGTATCATCTGAGGAGTTGAGAGGGTTATGGCAAAAACTGGATGCACTTCGTGTACAAATTGGACAATCTCTTTCGAAGTATGAGGGTTTCGCACGAAAACTCATCTATTACAAAGGGATTTAATTTTTAATAACTTATTTTAACTCCATAATTTTTCTGTGTTCAATACACACCATTGAAAGGCACATCATCAATTTTGAACCCTTTCTGACTTCTTTTGATATTTTTCATGCATTTAATGATTTGTTTTGGGCTAAATGACCCTGGATTTGGAAAGCAGTACAAAAGAACTCTAAAGAGGTTGTGACTCGGCATGACATCATAATTTCACACACATAGCAACTTCTAAAGAGTTGAGAGGGTTATGGCAAAAACTGGATGCACTTCGTGTACAAATTAGACAATCTCTTTCGAAGTATGAGGGTTTCGGACGAAAACTCATCTATTACAAAGGGATTTCGTTTTTAATAATTTATTTTAACTCCATACTTTTTGTGTGTTCAATATGCACCATTGAAAGACACATCATCAATTTTCAACCCTTTCTGACTTCATTTGATATTTTTCATGCATTTAATGATTTAATTTGAGCTAAATGACCCTAGTTTGGAAAAGCAGTACAAATGAACTCTGAAAAGGTTGTAACTTGGCATGACATCATAATTTCACCCACATAGCAACTTCTAAAGAGTTGAGAGGGTTATGGCAAAAACTGGATGCACTTCGTGTACAAATTGGACAATCTCTTTCGAAGTATGAGGGTTTCGGACGAAAACTCATCTATTACAAAGGGATTTCGTTTTTTAATAATTTATTTAAACTCCATACTTTTTGTGTGTTCAATATGCACCATTGAAAGGCACATCACAAATTTTCAACCCTTTCTGACTTCATTTCATATTTTTCATGCATTTAATGATTTATTTTGGGCTAAATGACCCTGGATTTGAAAATCAATACAAAAGAACACTAAAGAGGTTCTGACTTCGCATGACATCATAATTTCACCCACATAGCAACTTCTAAAGATTTGAGAGGGTTACGGCAGAAACTGGATGCACTTCGTGTACAAATTGGACAATCTCTTACGAAGTATGAGGGTTTCGGACGAAAACTTATCTGTTGCAAAGGGATTTCATTTTTAATAACTTATTTTAACTCCATACTTTTCGTGTGTTCAATATGCATCATTGAAAGGCACATCATCAATTTTCAACCCTTTCTGACATCATTTGATATTTCTCATGCATTTAATGATTTATTTTGAGCTAAATGACCCTGAATTTGAAAAGCAGTACAAATAAACTCTGAAAAGGTTGTAACTTGGCATGACATCATAACTTCACCCACATAGAAACTTCCAAAGAGTTGAGAGGGTTATGGCAAAAACTAGATGCTCTTCGTGTACAACTTGGACATTCTCTTTCGAAGTATGAGGGTTTGGGACGAAAACTCGTCTATTACAAAGGGATTTCATTTTTAATAATTTATTTTAACTCCATACTTTTTGTTTGTTCAATATGCACCATTGAAAAGCACATCGTCAATTCTCAACCCTTTCTGACTTCATTTGATATTTTTCATGCATTTAATGATTTATTTTGAGCTAAATGACCCTGAATTTGAAAAGCAGGACAAATGAACTATGAAAAGGTTTTGACTTGGCATGACATCATAATTTCACCCACATAGCAACTTCTAAAGAGTTGAGAGGGTTACGGCAAAAACTAGATGCACTTCGTGTACAAATTGGACAATCTCTTTCGAAGTATGAGGGTTTTGGAGGAAAACTCATCTTTTACAAAGGGATTTCATTTTTAATAACTTATTTTCACTCCATAATTTTTGTGTGTTCAATATGCACCATTCAAAGGAAAATCATCAACTTTTAACCCTTTGTGACTTCATTTGATATTTTTCATACATTTAATGATTTATTTTGAGCTAAATGACCCTGAATTTGAAAAGCAGTACAAATGAACTCTAAAAAGGTGGTGACTTGGCATGACATCATAATTTCACCCACATATAAACTTCTAAAGAGTTGAGGGGGTTACGGCAAAAACTGGATGCACTTCGTGTACAAATTGGACAATCCCTTTCGAAGTATGAGGGTTTCGAACAAAACTCATCTATTACAAAGGGATTTCATTTTTAATAATTTATTTTAACTCCATACTTTTTGTTTGTTCAATATGCACCATTCAAAAGCACATCGTCAATTCTCAACCCTTTCTGACTTCATTTGATATTTTTCATGCATTTAATGATTTATTTTGAGCTAAATGACCCTGAATTTGAAAAGCAGTACAAATGAACTATGAAAAGGTTTTGACTTGGCATGAAATCATAATTTCACCCACATAGCAACTTCTAAAGAGTTGAGAGGGTTACGGCAAAAACTAGATGCACTTCGTGTACAAATTGGACAATCTCTTTCGAAGTATGAGGGTTTTGGACGAAAACTCATCTATTACAAAGGGATTTCATTTTTAATAACTTATTTTAACTCCATAATTTTTGTGTGTTCAATATGCACCATTCAAAGGAAAATCATCAACTTTTAACCCTTTGTGACTTCATTTGATATTTTTCATACATTTAATGATTTATTTTGAGCTAAATGACCCTGAATTTGAAAAGCAGTACAAATGAACTCTAAAAAGGTGGTGACTTGGCATGACATCATAATTTCACCCACATAGAAACTTCTAAAGAGTTGAGGGGGTTACGGCAAAAACTGGATGCACTTCGTGTACGAATTGGACAATCTCTTTCGAAGTATGAGGGTTTCGGACAAAAACTCATCTATTACAAAGGGATTTCATTTTTAATAACTTATTTGAACTCCATACTTTTTGTGTGTTCAATATGCACCATTCAAAGACACATCATCTGTTTTCAACCCTTTCTGACTTCATTTGATATTTTTCATGCATTTAATTATTTATTTTGAGCTAAATGACCCTGGATTTGAAAAGCAGTACAAATGAACTCTAAAAAGGTTGTAACTTGGCATGACATCATAACATTCACCGACATAGCAACTTCTAAAGAGCTGAGAGGGTTATAGCAAAAACTGGAGGCACTTCGTTTACAAATTGGACAATCTCTTTCGAAGTATGTGGGTTTCGAACGAAAACTCATCTATTACAAGGGGATTTTGTTTTTAATAATTAATTTTAACTCCATACTTTTTGTCTGTTCAATATGCACCATTGAAAGGAACATCATCAATTCTCAACCCTTTCTGACTCCATTTGATATTTTTCGTGCATTTAATGATTTATTTTGAGCTAAATGACCCTGAATTTGAAAAGCAGTACAGATGAACTCTGAAAAGGTTGTGACTTTGCATGAAATCATACTTTCACCCACATAGTAACTTCTAAAGAGTTGAGAGGGTTACGGCAAAAACTAGATGTACTTCGTGTACAAATTGGACAATCTCTTTCGAAGTATCAGGGTTTCAGACGAAAACTCATATATTACAAAGGGATTTCATTTTTAATAATTTATTTTAACTCTGTACTTTTTGTGTGTTCAATATGCACCATTCAATGGAACATCATCAATAATCAAACCTTTCTGACTTCATTTGATATTTTTCATGCATTTAATGATTTATTTTGAGCTAAATGACGTTGAATTTGAAAAGAAGTACAAATGAACTCTAAAAAGCTTTTCACTTGGCATGACATCATAATTTCACCCACATAGCAACTTCTAAAGAGTTGAGAGAGTTATGGCAAAAACTGGATGCACTTCGTGTACAAATTGGACAATCTCTTTCGAAGTATGAGGGTTTCGGACGAAAACTCATCTATTAGAAAGTGATTTCATTTTAATAACTTATTTTCACTCCATACTTTTTCTGTGTTCAATATCCACCATTGAAAGGCACATCATCAATTTTCAACCCTTTCTGACTTCATTTGATATTTTTCATGCATTTAATGATTTATTTTTGGCTATATGACCCTCGATTTGAAAATTAGTACAAAAGAACTGTAAAGAGGTTGTGACTCGGCATGACATCATAATTTCACCCACATAGAAACTTCTAAAGATTTGAGAGGGTTAAGACAAAAACTGGATGCACTTCGTGTACAAATTGGACAATCTCTTTCGAAGTATGAGGGTTTCGGACGAAAACTCATCTATTACAAAGGAATTTGATTTTCAAGAATTTATTTTAACTCCATACTTTTTGTGTGTTCAATATGCACCATTCAAAGGAACATCATCAATTTTCAACCCTTTCTGACTTCATTTGATATTTTTCATGCATTTAATGATTTATTTTGAGCTAAATGACCCTGAATTTGAAAAGCAGTACAAATGAACTCTGAAAAGGTTGTAACTTGGCATGACATCATAATTTCACCGACATAGCAACTTCTAAAGAGTTGTGAGGGTTATGGCAAAAACTGGATGCACTTCGTGTACAAATTGGACAATCTCTTTCGAAGTATGAGGGTTTCGGATGAAAACTCATCTATTACAAACGGATTTCATTTTTAATAACTTATTTTAACTCCATACTTTTTGTCTGTTCAATATGCATGATTCAATGGAACATCATCAATTTTCAACCCTTTGTGGCTTCATTTGATATTTTTCATGCATTTAATGATTTATTTTGAGCTAAATGGCCCTAGATTTGAAAAGAAGTACAAATGAACTCTAAAAAGCTTTTCACTTGGCATGACATCATAATTTCACCCACATAGCAACTTCTAAAGAGTTGAGAGAGTTATGGCAAAATCTGGATGCACTTCGTGTAAAAATTGGACAATCTCTTTCGAAGTATGAGGGTTTCGGACGAAAACTCATCTATTAGAAAGTGATTTCATTTTTAATAACTTATTTTAACTCCATACTTTTTCTGTGTTCAATATCCATCATTGAAAGGCACATCATCAATTTTCAACCCTTTCTGACTTCATTTGATATTTTTCATGCATTTAATGATTTATTTTTGGCTAAATGACCCTCGATTTGAAAAGTAGTACAAAAGAACTGTAAAGAGGTTGTGACTCGGCATGACATCATAATTTCACCCACAAAGAAACTTCTAAAGATTTGAGAGGGTTAAGACAAAAACTGGATGCACTTCGTGTACAAATTGGACAATCTCTTTCGAAGTATGAGGGTTTCGGACGAAAACTCATCTATTACAAAGGAATTTGATTTTCAAGAATTTATTTTAACTCCATACTTTTTGTGTGTTCAATATGCACCATTCAAAGGAACATCATCAATTTTCAACCCTTTCTGACTTCATTTGATATTTTTCATGCATTTAATGATTTATTTTGAGCTAAATGACCCTGAGTTTGAAAAGCAGTACAAATGAACTCTGAAAAGCTTGTCACTAGGCATGACATCATAATTTCACCCACATAGCAAATTCTAAAGAGTTGAGAGGGTTATGACAAAAACTGGATGCACTTCGTGTACAAATTGGATAAACTCTTTTGAAGTATGAGGGTTTCAGACGAAAACTCATCTATTACAAAGGGATTTCGTTTTTAATAACTTATTTTAACTCCATACTTTTTGTCTGTTCAATATGCACGATTCAATGGAACATCATCAATATTCAACCCTTTCTGACTTCATTTGATATTTTTCATGCATTTAATGATTTATTTTGAGCTAAATGACGTTGAATTTGAAAAGGAGTACAAATGAACTCTGAAAAGGTTGTAACTTGGCATGACATCATAATTTCACCGACATAGAAACTTCTAAAGAGTTGAGAGAGTTATGGCAAAAACTAGATGCACTTCGTATACAAATTGGACAATCTCTTTCGAACTATGTGGGTTTCGGACGAAAACTCATCTATTACAAAGGGATTTCGTTTTTAATGATTTATTTTAACTCAATACTTTTTGTGTGTTCAATATGCACGATTGAAAGGCACATCATCAATTTTCAACCCTTTGTGGCTTCATTTGATATTTTTCATGCATTTAATGATTTATTTTGAGATAAATGGCCCTAGATTTGAAAAGAAGTACAAATGAACTCTAAAAAGCTTTTCACTTGGCATGACATCATAATTTCACCCACATAGCAACTTCTAAAGAGTTGAGAGAGTTATGGCAAAAACTGGATGCACTTCGTGTACAAATTGGACAATCTCTTTCGAAGTATGAGGGTTTCGGACGAAAACTCATCTATTAGAAAGTGATTTCATTTTTAATAACTTATTTTAACTCCATACTTTTTCTGTGTTCAATATGCACCATTGAAAGGCACATCATCAATTTTCAACCCTTTCTGACTTCATTTGATATTTTTCATGCATTTAATGATTTATTTTGGGCTAAATGACCCTCGATTTGAAAAGTAGTACAAAAGAACTCTAAAGAGCTTGTGACTCGGCATGACATCATAATTTCACCCACATAGCAACTTCTAAAGATTTGAGAGGGTTAAGGCAAAAACTGGATGCACTTCGTGTACAAATTGGACAATCTCTTTCAAAGTATGAGGGTTTCGGACGAAAACTCATCTATTACAAAGGGATTTCGTTTTTAATAATTTATTTTAACTCCATACTTTTTGTCTGTTCAATATGCACGATTCAATGGAACATCATCAATATTCAACCCTTTCTCACTTCATTTGATATTTTTCATGCATTTAATGATTTATTTTGAGCTAAATGACGTTGAATTTGAAAAGGAGTACAAATGAACTCTGAAAAGGTTGTAACTTGGCATGACATCATAATTTCACCGACATAGCAACTTCTAAAGAGTTGAGAGAGTTATGGCAAAAACTAGATGCACTTCGTATACAAATTGGACAATCTCTTTCGAACTATGTGGGTTTCGGACGAAAACTCATCTATTACAAAGGGATTTCGTTTTTAATGATTTATTTTAACTCAATACTTTTTGTGTGTTCAATATGCACGATTGAAAGGCACATCATCAATTTTCAACCCTTTGTGGCTTCATTTTATATTTTTCATGCATTTAATGATTTATTTTGAGATAAATGGCCCTAGATTTGAAAAGAAGTACAAATGAACTCTAAAAAGCTTTTCACTTGGCATGACATCATAATTTCACCCACATAGCAACTTCTAAAGAGTTGAGAGAGTTATGGCAAAAACTGGATGCACTTCGTGTACAAATTGGACAATCTCTTTCGAAGTATGAGGGTTTCGGACGAAAACTCATCTATTAGAAAGTGATTTCATTTTTAATAACTTATTTTAACTCCATACTTTTTCTGTGTTCAATATGCACCATTGAAAGGCACATCATCAATTTTCAACCCTTTCTGACTTCATTTGATATTTTTCATGCATTTAATGATTTATTTTGGGCTAAATGACCCTCGATTTGAAAAGTAGTACAAAAGAACTCTAAAGAGGTTGTGACTCGGCATGACATCATAATTTCACCCACATAGCAACTTCTAAAGATTTGAGAGGGTTAAGGCAAAAACTGGATGCACTTCGTGTACAAATTGGACAATCTCTTTCGAAGTATGAGGGTTTCGGACGAAAACTCATCTATTACAAAGGGATTTCGTTTTTAATAATTTCTTTTAACTCCATACTTTTTGTCTGTTCAATATGCACGATTCAATGGAACATCATCAATATTCAACCCTTTCTGACTTCATTTGATATTTTTCATGCATTTAATGATTTATTTTGAGCTAAATGACGTTGAATTTGAAAAGGAGTACAAATGAACTCTGAAAAGGTTGTAACTTGGCATGACATCATAATTTCACCGACATAGCAACTTCTAAAGAGTTGAGAGAGTTATGGCAAAAACTAGATGCACTTCGTATACAAATTGGACAATCTCTTTCGAACTATGTGGGTTTCGGACGAAAACTCATCTATTACAAAGGGATTTCGTTTTTAATGATTTATTTTAACTCAATACTTTTTGTGTGTTCAATATGCACGATTCAAAGGCACATCATCAATTTTCAACCCTTTGTGGCTTCATTTGATATTTTTCATGCATTTAATGATTTATTTTGAGATAAATGGCCCTAGATTTGAAAAGAAGTACAAATGAACTCTAAAAAGCTTTTCACTTGGCATGACATCATAATTTCACCCACATAGCAACTTCTAAAGAGTTGAGAGAGTTATGGCAAAAACTGGATGCACTTCGTGTACAAATTGGACAATCTCTTTCGAAGTATGAGGGTTTCGGACGAAAACTCATCTATTAGAAAGTGATTTCATTTTTAATAACTTATTTTAACTCCATACTTTTTCTGTGTTCAATATGCACCATTGAAAGGCACATCATCAATTTTCAACCCTTTCTGACTTCATTTGATATTTTTCATGCATTTAATGATTTATTTTGGGCTAAATGACCCTCGATTTGAAAAGTAGTACAAAAGAACTCTAAAGAGGTTGTGACTCGGCATGACATCATAATTTCACCCACATAGCAACTTCTAAAGATTTGAGAGGGTTAAGGCAAAAACTGGATGCACTTCGTGTACAAATTGGACAATCTCTTTCAAAGTATGAGGGTTTCGGACGAAAACTCATCTATTACAAAGGGATTTCGTTTTTAATAATTTATTTTAACTCCATACTTTTTGTCTGTTCAATATGCACGATTCAATGGAACATCATCAATATTCAACCCTTTCTGACTTCATTTGATATTTTTCATGCATTTAATGATTTATTTTGAGCTAAATGACGTTGAATTTGAAAAGGAGTACAAATGAACTCTGAAAAGGTTGTAACTTGGCATGACATCATAATTTCACCGACATAGCAACTTCTAAAGAGTTGAGAGAGTTATGGCAAAAACTAGATGCACTTCGTATACAAATTGGACAATCTCTTTCGAACTATGTGGGTTTCGGACGAAAACTCATCTATTACAAAGGGATTTCGTTTTTAATGATTTATTTTAACTCAATACTTTTTGTGTGTTCAATATGCACGATTGAAAGGCACATCATCAATTTTCAACCCTTTGTGGCTTCATTTTATATTTTTCATGCATTTAATGATTTATTTTGAGATAAATGGCCCTAGATTTGAAAAGAAGTACAAATGAACTCTAAAAAGCTTTTCACTTGGCATGACATCATAATTTCACCCACATAGCAACTTCTAAAGAGTTGAGAGAGTTATGGCAAAAACTGGATGCACTTCGTGTACAAATTGGACAATCTCTTTCGAAGTATGAGGGTTTCGGACGAAAACTCATCTATTAGAAAGTGATTTCATTTTTAATAACTTATTTTAACTCCATACTTTTTCTGTGTTCAATATGCACCATTGAAAGGCACATCATCAATTTTCAACCCTTTCTGACTTCATTTGATATTTTTCATGCATTTAATGATTTATTTTGGGCTAAATGACCCTCGATTTGAAAAGTAGTACAAAAGAACTCTAAAGAGGTTGTGACTCGGCATGACATCATAATTTCACCCACATAGCAACTTCTAAAGATTTGAGAGGGTTAAGGCAAAAACTGGATGCACTTCGTGTACAAATTGGACAATCTCTTTCGAAGTATGAGGGTTTCGGACGAAAACTCATCTATTACAAAGGGATTTCGTTTTTAATAATTTCTTTTAACTCCATACTTTTTGTCTGTTCAATATGCACGATTCAATGGAACATCATCAATATTCAACCCTTTCTGACTTCATTTGATATTTTTCATGCATTTAATGATTTATTTTGAGCTAAATGACGTTGAATTTGAAAAGGAGTACAAATGAACTCTGAAAAGGTTGTAACTTGGCATGACATCATAATTTCACCGACATAGCAACTTCTAAAGAGTTGAGAGAGTTATGGCAAAAACTAGATGCACTTCGTATACAAATTGGACAATCTCTTTCGAACTATGTGGGTTTCGGACGAAAACTCATCTATTACAAAGGGATTTCGTTTTTAATGATTTATTTTAACTCAATACTTTTTGTGTGTTCAATATGCACGATTCAAAGGCACATCATCAATTTTCAACCCTTTGTGGCTTCATTTGATATTTTTCATGCATTTAATGATTTATTTTGAGATAAATGGCCCTAGATTTGAAAAGAAGTACAAATGAACTCTAAAAAGCTTTTCACTTGGCATGACATCATAATTTCACCCACATAGCAACTTCTAAAGAGTTGAGAGAGTTATGGCAAAAACTGGATGCACTTCGTGTACAAATTGGACAATCTCTTTCGAAGTATGAGGGTTTCGGACGAAAACTCATCTATTAGAAAGTGATTTCATTTTTAATAACTTATTTTAACTCCATACTTTTTCTGTGTTCAATATGCACCATTGAAAGGCACATCATCAATTTTCAACCCTTTCTGACTTCATTTGATATTTTTCATGCATTTAATGATTTATTTTGGGCTAAATGAACCTCGATTTGAAAAGTAGTACAAAAGAACTCTAAAGAGGTTGTGACTCGGCATGACATCATAATTTCACCCACATAGCAACTTCTAAAGATTTGAGAGGGTTAAGGCAAAAACTGGATGCACTTCGTGTACAAATTGGACAATCTCTTTCGAAGTATGAGGGTTTCAGACGAAAACTCATCTATTACAAAGGGATTTGATTTTCAAGAATTTATTTTAGCTCCATACTTTTTGTGTGTTCAATATGCACCATTCAAAGGAACATCATCAATTTTCAACCCTTTCTGACTTCATTTGATATTTTTCATGCATTTAATGATTTATTTTGAGCTAAATGACCCTAAATTTGAAAAGCAGTACAAATGAACTCTGAAAAGGTTGTAACTTGGCATGACATCATAATTTCACCGACATAGCAACTTCTAAAGAGTTGAGAGAGTTATGGCAAAAACTGGATGCACTTCGTATACAAATTGGACAATCTCTTTCGAAGTATGTGGGTTTCGGACGAAAACTCATCTATTACAAAGGGATTTCGTTTTTAATGATTTATTTTAACTCAATACTTTTTGTGTGTTCAATATGCACAATTCAAAGGCACATCATCAATTTTCAACCCTTTGTGGCTTCATTTGATATTTTTCATGCATTTAATGATTTATTTTGAGATAAATGGCTCTAGATTTGAAAAGAAGTACAAATGAACTCTAAAAAGCTTTTCACTTGGCATGACATCATAATTTCACCCACATAGCAACTTCTAAAGAGTTGAGAGAGTTATGGCAAAAACTGGATGCACTTCGTGTACAAATTGGACAATCTCTTTCGAAGTATGAGGGTTTCGGACGAAAACTCATCTATTAGAAAGTGATTTCATTTTTAATAACTTATTTTAACTCCATACTTTTTCTGTGTTCAATATCCACCATTGAAAGGCACATCATCAATTTTCAACCCTTTCTGACTTCATTTGATATTTTTCATGCATTTGATGATTTATTTTTGGCTAAATGACCCTCGATTTGAAAAGTAGTACAAAAGAACTGTAAAGAGGTTGTGACTCGGCATGACATCATAATTTCACCCACATAGAAACTTCTAAAGATTTGAGAGGGTTAAGACAAAAACTGGATGCACTTCGTGTACAAATTGGACAATCTCTTTCGAAGTATGAGGGTTTCGGACGAAAACTCATCTATTACAAAGGAATTTGATTTTCAAGAATTTATTTTAACTCCATACTTTTTGTGTGTTCAATATGCACCATTCAAAGGAACATCATCAATTTTCAACCCTTTCTGACTTCATTTGATATTTTTCATGCATTTAATGATTTATTTTGAGCTAAATGACCCTGAATTTGAAAAGCAGTACAAATGAACTCTGAAAAGGTTGTAACTTGGCATGACATCATAATTTCACCGACATAGCAACTTCTAAAGAGTTGAGAGGGTTATGGCAAAAACTGGATGCACTTCGTGTACAAATTGGACAATCTCTTTCGAAGTATGAGGGTTTCGGACGAAAACTCATCTATTAGAAAGTGATTTCATTTTTAATAACTTATTTTAACTCCATACTTTTTCTGTGTTCAATATGCACCATTGAAAGGCACATCATCAATTTTCAACCCTTTCTGACTTCATTTGATATTTTTCATGCATTTAATGATTTATTTTGGGCTAAATGAACCTCGATTTGAAAAGTAGTACAAAAGAACTCTAAAGAGGTTGTGACTCGGCATGACATCATAATTTCACCCACATAGCAACTTCTAAAGATTTGAGAGGGTTAAGGCAAAAACTGGATGCACTTCGTGTACAAATTGGACAATCTCTTTCGAAGTATGAGGGTTTCGGACGAAAACTCATCTATTACAAAGGGATTTGATTTTCAAGAATTTATTTTAGCTCCCTACTTTTTGTGTGTTCAATATGCACCATTCAAAGGAACATCATCCATTTTCAACCCTTTCTGACTTCATTTGATATTTTTCATGCATTTAATGATTTATTTTGAGCTAAATAACCCTAAATTTGAAAAGCAGTACAAATGAACTCTGAAAAGGTTGTAACTTGGCATGACATCATAATTTCACCGACATAGCAACTTCTAAAGAGTTGAGAGAGTTATGGGAAAAACTGGATGCACTTCGTATACAAATTGGACAATCTCTTTCGAAGTATGTGGGTTTCGGACGAAAACTCATCTATTACAAAGGGATTTCGTTTTTAGTGATTTATTTTAACTCAATACTTTTTGTGTGTTCAATATGCACAATTCAAAGGCACATCATCAATTTTCAACCCTTTGTGGCTTCATTTGATATTTTTCATGCATTTAATGATTTATTTTGAGATAAATGGCCCTAGATTTGAAAAGAAGTACAAATGAACTCTAAAAAGCTTTTCACTTGGCATGACATCATAATTTCACCCACATAGCAACTTCTAAAGAGTTGAGAGAGTTATGGCAAAAACTGGATGCACTTCGTGTACAAATTGGACAATCTCTTTCGAAGTATGAGGGTTTCGGACGAAAACTCATCTATTAGAAAGTGATTTCATTTTTAATAACTTATTTTAACTCCATACTTTTTCTGTGTTCAATATCCACCATTGAAAGGCACATCATCAATTTTCAACCCTTTCTGACTTCATTTGATATTTTTCATGCATTTGATGATTTATTTTTGGCTAAATGACCCTCGATTTGAAAAGTAGTACAAAAGAACTGTAAAGAGGTTGTGACTCGGCATGACATCATAATTTCACCCACATAGAAACTTCTAAAGATTTGAGAGGGTTAAGACAAAAACTGGATGCACTTCGTGTACAAATTGGACAATCTCTTTCGAAGTATGAGGGTTTCGGACGAAAACTCATCTATTACAAAGGAATTTGATTTTCAAGAATTTATTTTAACTCCATACTTTTTGTGTGTTCAATATGCACCATTCAAAGGAACATCATCAATTTTCAACCCTTTCTGACTTCATTTGATATTTTTCATGCATTTAATGATTTATTTTGAGCTAAATGACCCTGAATTTGAAAAGCAGTACAAATGAACTCTGAAAAGGTTGTAACTTGGCATGACATCATAATTTCACCGACATAGCAACTTCTAAAGAGTTGAGAGGGTTATGGCAAAAACTGGATGCACTTCGTGTACAAATTGGACAATCTCTTTCGAAGTATGAGGGTTTCGGATGAAAACTCATCTATTACAAACGGATTTCATTTTTAATAACTTATTTTAACTCCATACTTTTTGTCTGTTCAATATGCACCATTCAAAGGAATATCATCAATTCTCAACCCTTTCTGACTCCATTTGATATTTTTCGTGCATTTAAAGATTTATTTTGAGCTAAATGACCCTGAATTTGAAAAGCAGTACAGATGAACTCTGAAAAGGTTGTGAGTTGGCATGAAATCATAATTTCGCCCACATAGTAACTTCTAAAGAGTTGAGCGGGTTACGGCAAAAACTAGATGCACTTCGTGTACAAATTGGACAATCTCTTTCGAAGTATGAGGGTTTCGGACGAAAACTCATCTATTAGAAAGTGATTTCATTTTTAATAACTTATTTTAACTCCATACTTTTTCTGTGTTCAATATGCACCATTGAAAGGCACAGCATCAATTTTCAACCCTTTCTGACTTCATTTGACATTTTTCATGCATTTATTGATTTATTTTGGGCTAAATGACCCTCGATTTGAAAAGTAGTACAAAAGAACTCTAAAGAGGTTGTGACTCGGCATGACATCATAATTTCACCCACATAGCAACTTCTAAAGATTTGAGAGGGTTAAGGCAAAAACTGGATGCACTTCGTGTACAAATTGGACAATCTCTTTCGAAGTATGAGGGTTTCGGACGAAAACTCATCTATTACAAAGGGATTTCGTTTTTAATATTTTATTTTAACTCCATACTTTTTGTGTGTTCAATATGCACAATTGAAAGGCACATCACAAATTTTCAACCCTTTCTGACTTCATTTCATATTTTTCATGCATTTAATGATTTATTTTGGGCTAAATGACCCTGGATTTGAAAATCAATACAAAAGAACACTAAAGAGGTTGTGACTTGGCATGACATCATAATTTCACCCACATAGCAACTTCTAAAGATTTGAGAGGGTTACGGCAAAAACTAGATGCACTTCGTGCACAAATTGGACAATCTCTTACGAAATATGAGGGTTTTGGACGAAAACTCATCTGTTACAAAGGGATTTCATTTTTAATAACTTATGTTAACTCCATACTTTTCGTGTGTTCAATATGCATCATTGAAAGGCACATCATCAATTTTCAACCCTTTCTGACATCATTTGATATTTCTCATGCATTTAATGATTTATTTTGAGCTAAATGACCCTAGATTTGAAAAGCAGTACAAATAAACTCCGAAAAGGTTGTAACTTGGCATGACATCATAACTTCACCCACATAGAAACTTCCAAAGAGTTGAGAGGGTTATGGCAAAAACTAGATGCTCTTCGTGTACAAATTGGACATTCTCTTTCGAAGTATGAGGGTTTGGGACGAAAACTCGTCTATTACAAAGGGATTTCATTTTTAATAATTTATTTTAACTCCATACTTTTTGTTTGTTCAATATGCTCCATTCAAAAGCACATCGTCAATTCTCAACCCTTTGTGACTTCATTTGATATTTTTCATGCATTTAATGATTTATTTTGAGCTAAATGACCCTGAATTTGAAAAGCAGTACAAATGAACTATGAAAAGGTTTTGACTTGGCATGACATCATAATTTCACCCACATAGCAACTTCTAAAGAGTTGAGAGGGTTATGAAAAAAACTGGATGCACTTCGTGTACAAATTGGACAATCTCTTTCGAAGTATGAGGGTTTCGGATGAAAACTCATCTATTACAAAGGGATTTCGTTTTTAATAATTTATTTTAACTCCATATTTTTTGTCTATTCAATATGCACGATTCAATGGAACATCATCAATTTTCAACCCTTTCTGACTTCATTTGTTATTTTTCATTCATTTAATGATTTATTTTGAGCTAAATGACCTTGAATTTGAAAAGCAGTACAAATGAACTCTGAAAAGGTTGTGACTTGGCATGACGTCATAATTTCACCCACATAGCAACTTCTAAAGAGTTGAGAGGGTTACGGCAAAAACTGGATGCACTTCGTGTACAAAATGGACAATCTCTTTCGAAGTATGAGGGTTTCGGACGAAAACTCATCTATTACAAAGGGATTCATTTTTAATAACTTATTTAACTCCATACTTTTTCTGTGTTCAATAAGCACCATTGAAAGGCACATCATCAATTTTCAACCCTTTCTGACTTTATTTGATATTTTTCATGCATTTAATGATTTATTTTAAGCTAAATGACCCTAGTTTGGAAAAGCAGTACAAATGAACTCTGAAAAGGTTGTAACTTGGCATGACATCATAATTTCACCGACATAGCAACTTCTAAAGAGTTGGGAGGGTTATGGCAAAAACTGGATGCACTTCGTATACAAATTGGACAATCTCTTTCGAAGTATGTGGGTTTCGGACGAAAACTCATCTATTACAAAGGTATTTCGTTGTTAATGATTTATTTTAACTCCATACTTTTTGTGTGTTCAATATGCACAATTCAAAGGCACGTCATCAATTTTCAACCCTTTGTGGCTTCATTTGATATTTTTCATGCATTTAATGATTTATTTTGAGCTAAATGACCCTAAATTTGAAAAGCAGTACAAATGAACTTTGGAAGGCACATCATCAATTTTCAACCCTTTCTGACTTCATTTGATATTTTTCATGCATTTAATGATTTATTTTTGGCTAAATGACCCTCGATTTGAAAAGTAGTACAAAAGAACTGTAAAGAGGTTGTGACTCGGCATGACATCATAATTTCAACCACATAGAAACTTCTAAAGATTTGAGAGGGTTAAGACAAAAACTGGATGCACTTCGTGTACAAATTGGACAATCTCTTTCGAAGTATGAGGGTTTCGGACGAAAACTCATCTATTACAAAGGGATTTCATTTTTAATAATTTATTTTAACTCCATACTTTTTGTGTGTTCAATATGCACCATTGAAAGGCACATCACAAATTTTCAACCCTTTCTGACTTCATTTCATATTTTTCATGCATTTAATGATTTATTTTGGGCTAAATGACCCTGGATTTGAAAATCAATACAAAAGAACACTAAAGAGGTTGTGACTTGGCATGACATCATAATTTCACCCACATAGCAACTTCTAAAGATTTGAGAGGGTTACGGCAAAAACTGGATGCACTTCGTGTACAAATTGGACAATCTCTTACGAAGTATGAGGGTTTCGGACGAAAACTCATCTGTTAAAAAGGGATTTCATTTTTAATAACTTATTTTAACTCCATTCTTTTCGTGTGTTCAATATGCATCATTGAAAGGCACATCATCAATTTTCAACCCTTTCTAACATCATTTGATATTTCTCATGCATTTAATGATTTATTTTGAGCTAAATGACCCTGAATTTGAACAGCAGTACAAATAAACTCCGAGAAGGTTGTAACTTGGCATGACATCATAACTTCACCCACATAGAAACTTCCAAAGAGTTGAGAGGGTTATGGCAGAAACTAGATGCTCTTCGTGTACAAATTGGACATTCTCTTTCGAAGTATGAGGGTTTGGGACGAAAACTTGTCTATTACAAAGGGATTTCATTTTTAATAATTTATTTTAACTCCATACTTTTTGTTTGTTCAATATGCACCATTCAAAAGCACGTCGTCAATTCTCAACCCTTTGTGACTTCATTTGATATTTTTCATGCATTTAATGATTTATTTTAAGCTAAATGACCCTGAATTTGAAAAGCAGTACAAATGAACTATGAAAAGGTTTTGACTTGGCATGACATCATAATTTCACCCACATAGCAACTTCTAAAGAGTTGAGAGGGTTATGAAAAAAACTAGATGCACTTCGTGTACAAATTGGACAATCTCTTTCGAAGTATGAGGGTTTCGGACGAAAACTCATCTATTACAAAGGGATTTCGTTTTTAATAACTTATTTTAACTCCATATTTTTTGTCTATTCAATATGCACGATTCAATGGAACATCATCAATTTTCAACCCTTTCTGACTTCATTTGTTATTTTTCATTCATTTAATGATTTATTTTGAGCTAAATGACCTTGAATTTGAAAAGCTGTACAAATGAACTCTGAAAAGGTTGTGACTTGGCATGACGTCATAATTTCACCCACATAGCAACTTCTAAAGAGTTGAGAGGGTTACGGCAAAAACTGGATGCACTTCGTGTACAAAATGGACAATCTCTTTCGAAGTATGAGGGTTTCGGACGAAAACTCATCTATTACAAAGGGATTCATTTTTAATAACTTATTTAACTCCATACTTTTTCTGTGTTCAATATGCACCATTGAAAGGCACATCATCAATTTTCAACCCTTTCTGACTTTATTTGATATTTTTCATGCATTTAATGATTTATTTATAGCTAAATGACCCTAGTTTGGAAAAGCAGTACAAATGAACTCTGAAAAGGTTGTAACTTGGCAGGACATCATAATTTCACCGACATAGCAACTTCTAAAGAGTTGGGAGGGTTATGGCAAAAACTGGATGCACTTCGTATACAAATTGGACAATCTCTTTCCAAGTATGTGGGTTTCGGACGAAAACTCATCTATTACAAAGGGATTTTGTTTTTAATGATTCATTTTAACTCCATACTTTTTGTGTGTTCAATATGCACAATTCAAAGGCACGTCATCAATTTTCAACCCTTTGTGGCTTCATTTGATATTTTTCATGCATTTAATGATTTATGTTGAGCTAAATGACCCTAAATTTGAAAAGCAGTACAAATGAACTTTGAAAGGCACATCATCAATTTTCAACCCTTTCTGACTTCATTTGATATTTTTCATGCATTTAATGATTTATTTTTGGCTAAATGACCCTCGATTTGAAAAGTAGTACAAAAGAACTGTAAAGAGGTTGTGACTCGGCATGACATCATAATTTCACCCACATAGAAACTTCTAAAGATTTGAGAGGGTTAAGACAAAAACTGGATGCACTTCGTGTACAAATTGGACAATCTCTTTCGAAGTATGAGGGTTTCGGACGAAAACTCATCTATTACAAAGGAATTTGATTTTCAAGAATTTATTTTAACTCCATACTTTTTGTGTGTTCAATATGCACCATTCAAAGGAACATCATCAATTTTCAACCCTTTCTGACATCATTTGACATTTCTCATGCATTTAATGATTTATTTTGAGCTAAATGACCCTGAATTTGAAACGCAGTACAAATAAACTCCGAAAAGGTTGTAACTTGGCATGACATCATAACTTCACCCACATAGAAACTTCCAAAGAGTTGAGAGGGTTTTGGCAAAAACTAGATGCTCTTCGTGTACAAATTGGACATTCTCTTTCGAAGTATGAGGGTTTGGGACGAAAACTCGTCTATTACAAAGGGATTTCATTTTTAATAATTTATTTTAACTCCATACTTTTTGTTTGTTCAATATGCACCATTCAAACGCACATCGTCAATTCTCAACCCTTTGTGACTTCATTTGATATTTTTCATGCATTTAATGATTTATTTTGAGCTCAATGACCCTGAATTTGAAAAGCAGTACAAATGAACTATGAAAAGGTTTTGACTTGGCATGACATCATAATTTCACCCACATAGCAACTTCTAAAGAGTTGAGAGGATTATGAAAAAAACTGGATGCACTTCGTGTACAAATTGGACAATCTCTTTCGAAGTATCAGGGTTTCGGACGAAAACTCATCTATTACAATGGGATTTCGTTTTTAATAATTTATTTTAACTCCCTATTTTTTGTCTATTCAATATGCACGATTCAATGGAACATCTTCAATTTTCAACCCTTTCTGACTTCATTTGATATTTTTCATGCATTTAATGATTTATTTTGAGCTAAATGACCTTGAATTTGAAAAGCAGAACAAATGAACTCTCAAAAGGTTGTGACTTGGCATGACGTCATAATTTCACCCACATAGCAACTTCTAAAGAGTTGAGAGGGTTACGGCAAAAACTGGATGCACTTCGTGTACAAAATGGACAATCTCTTTCGAACTATGAGGGTTTCGGACGAAAACTCATCTATTACAAAGGGATTCATTTTTAATAACTTATTTAACTCCATACTTTTTCTGTGTTCAATATGCCCCATTGAAAGGCACATCATCTATTTTCAACCCTTTCTGACTTCATTTGATATTTTTCATGCATTTAATGATTTATTTTGGACTAAATGACCCTGGATTTGAAAAGCAGTACAAAAGAACTCTAAAGAGGTGGTGACTCGGCATGACACCATAATTTCACCCACGTAGCAACTTCTAAAGATTTGAGAGGGTTACGGCAAAAACTAGATGCACTTCGTGTACAAATTGGACAATCTCTTACGAAGTATGAGGGTTTCGGATGAAAACTCATCTATTACAAAGGGATTTCATTTTTAATAACTTATTTAACTCCATCCTTTTTGTGTGTTCAATATGCATCATTGAAAGGCACATCATCAATTTTCAACCCTTTCTGACATCATTTGATATTTCTCATGCATTTAATGATTTATTTTGAGCTAAATGACACTGAATTTGAAAAGCAGTACAAATGAACTCCGAAAAGGTTGTACCTTGGCATGACATCATAATTTCACCCACATAGAAACTTCTAAAGGGTTGAGAGGGTTACGGCAAAAACTAGATGCACTTCGTGTACAAATTGGACATTCTCTTTCGAAGTATGAGGGTTTCGGACGAAAACTCGTCTATTACAAAGGGATTTCATTTTTAATAATTTATTTTAACTCCCTACTTTTTGTGTGTTCAATATGCACCATTCAAAGACACATCATCAATTTTCAACCCTTTCTGACTTCATTTGATAATTTTCATGCATTTAATGATTTACTTTGAGCTAAATGACCCTAGATTTGAAAAGCAGTACAAATGAACTCTAAAAGGTTGTCACTTGGCATGACATCATCATTTCACCCACATAGCAACTTCTAAAGAGTTGAGAGGATAATGGCAAAAACTGGATGCACTTCGTGTACAAATTGGACAATCTCTTTCGAAGTATGACGGTTTCGGACGAAAACTCATCTATTACAAAGGGATTTCATTTTTAATAATTTATTTTAACTCCATACTTTTTGTCTGTTCAATATGCACGATTCAATGGAACATCATCAATTTTCAACTCTTTCTGACTTCATTTGATATTTTTCATGCATTTCATGATTTATTTTGAGCTAAATGACCTTGAATTTGAAAAGCAGTACAAATGAACTCTGAAAAGGTTGTGACCTGGCATGACATCATAATTTCACCCACATAGTAACTTCTGAGGAGTTGAGAGGGTTACGGCAAAAACTGGATGCACTTCGTGTACAAAATGGACAATCGCTTTCGAAGTGTGAGGGTTTCGGACGAAAACTCATCTATTACAAAGGGATTTCATTTTTAATAACTTATTTTAACTCCATACTTTTTCTGTGTTCAACATGCACCATTGAAAGGAACATCATCAATTTTCAACCCTTTCTGACTTCATTTGATATTTTTCATGCATTTAATGATTTATTTTGGACTAAATGACCCTGGATTTGAAAAGCAGTACAAAAGAACTCTAAAGAGGTTGTGACTCGGCATGACATCATAATTTCACCCACATAGCAACTTCCAAAGATTTGAGAGGGTTAGGGCGAAAACTGGATGCACTTCGTGTACAAATTGGACAATCTCTTACGAAGTATGAGGGTTTCGGACGAAAACTCATCTGTTACAAAGGGATTTCATTTTTAATAACTTATTTTAACTCCATACTTTTTGTGTGTTCAATATGCATCATTGAAAGGCACATCATCAATTTTCAACCCTTTCTGACATCATTTGATATTTCTCATGCATTTGTTGATTTACTTTGAGCTAAATGACCCTGAATTTGAAAAGCAGTACAAATAAACTCCGAAAAGGATGTAACTTGGCATGACATCATAACTTCACCCACATAGAAACTTCTAAAGAGTTGAGAGTGTTTTGGCAAAAAATGGATGCACTTCGTGTACAAATTGGACATTCTCTTTCGAAGTATGAGGGTTTCGGACGAAAACTCGTCTATTACAAAGGGATTTCATTTTTAATAATTTATTTTAACTCCATACTTTTTGTCTGTTCAATATGCACGATTCAATGGAACATCATCAATTTTCAACCCTTTCTAACTTCATTTGATATTTTTCATGCATTTAATGATTTATTTTGAGCTAAATGACCTTGAATTTGAAAAGCAGTACAAATGAATTCTGAAAAGGTTCTGACCTGGCATGACGTCATAATTTCACCCACATAGTAACTTCTCAGGAGTTGAGAGGGTTACGGCAAAAACTGGATGCACTTCGTGTACAAAATGGACAATCGCTTTCGAAGCATGAGGGTTTCGGACGAAAACTCATCTATTACAAAGGGATTTCATTTTTAATAACTTATTTTAACTCCATACTTTTTCTGTGTTCAACATGCACCATTGAAAGGAACATCATCAATTTTCAACCCTTTCTGACTTCATTTGATATTTTTCATGCATTTAATGATTTATTTTGGACTAAATGACCCTGGATTTGAAAAGCAGTACAAAAGAACTCTAAAGAGGTTGTGACTCGGCATGACATCATAATTTCACCCACATAGCAACTTCTAAAGATTTGAGAGGGTTACGGCAAAAACTGGATGCACTTCGTGTACAAATTGGACAATCTCTTTCGAAGTATGAGGGTTTCGGACGAAAACTCATCTGTTACAAAGGGATTTCATTTTTAATAACTTATTTTAACTCCATACTTTTTGTGTGTTCAATATGCATCATTGAAAGGCACATCATCAATTTTCAACTCTTTCTGACATCATTTGATATTTCTCATGCATTTATTGATTTATTTTGAGCTAAATGACCCTGAATTTGAAAAGCAGTACAAATAAACTCCGAAAAGGTTGTAACTTGGCATGACATCATGACTTCACCCACATACAAACTTCTAAAGAGTTGAGAGGGTTATGGCAAAAACTAGATGCACTTCGTGTACAAATTGGACATTCTCTTTCGAAGTATGAGGGTTTCGGACGAAAACTCGTCTATTACAAAGGGATTTCATTTTTAATAATTTCTTTTAACTCCATACTTTTTGTGTGTTCAATATGCACCATTCAAAGGCACATCATCAATTTTCAACCCTTTCTGACTTCATTTGATATTTTTCATGCATTTAATGATTTATTTTGAGCTAAATGACCCTGAATTTGAAAAGCAGTACAAATGAACTCTGAAAAGGTTGTGACTTGGCATGACGTCACAATTTCACCCACATAGCAACTTCTAAGGAGTTGAGAGGGTTACGGCAAAAACTGGATACACTTCGTGTACAAATTGGACAATCTCTTTCGAAGTATGAGGGTTTCGGACGAAAACTCATCTATTACAAAGGGATTTCATTTTTAATAACTTATTTTAACTCCATACTTTTTGTGTGTTCAATATGCATCATTCAAAGGCACATCATCAATTTTCAACCCTTTCTGACATCATTTGATATTTCTCATGCATTTAATGATTTATTTTGAGCTAAATGACCCTGAATTTGAAAAGCAGTACAAATAAACTCCGAAAAGGTTGTAACTTGGCATGACATCATAACTTAACCCACATAGAAACTTCTAAAGAGTTGAGAGGATTATGGCAAAAACTAGATGCACTTCGTGTACAAATTGGACATTCTCTTTCAAAGTATGAGGGTATCGGACAAAAACTCGTCTATTACAAAGGGATTTCATTTTTAATAATTTATTTTAACTCCATACTTTTTGTGTGTTCAATATGCACCATTCGAAGGCAAATCATCAATTTTCAACCCTTTCTGACTTCATTTGATATTTTTCATGCATTTAATGATTTATTTTGAGCTAAATGACCCTGAATTTGAAAAGCAGTACAAATGAACTCTGAAAAGGTTGTGAGTTGGCATGACGTCATAATTTCACCCACATAGAAACTTCTAAAGAGTTGAGAGGGTTATGGCAAAAACTGGATGCACTTCGTGTACAAATTGGACAATCTCTTTCGAAGTATGAGGGTTTCGGACGAAAACTCATCTATTACAAAGGGATTTTATTTTTAATAACTTATTTTAACTCCATACTTTTTATGTGTTCAATATGCACCATTCAAGGGCACATCATCAATTTTCAACCCTTTCTGACTTCATTTGATATTTTTCATGCATTTAATGATTTATTTTGGACTAAATGACCCTAGATTTGAAAAGTAATACAAAAGAACTCTAAAGAGGTTGTGACTCGGCATGACATCATAATTTCACCCACATAGCAACTTGTAAAGATTTGAGAGGGTTACGGCAAAAACTGGATGCACTTCGTGTACAAATTGGACAATCTCTTACGAAGTATGAGGGTTTCGGATGAAAACTCATCTATTACAAAGGGATTTCATTTTTAATAACTTATTTTAACTCCATACTTTTTGTGTGTTCAATATGCATCATTTAAAGGCACATCATCAATTTTCAACTCTTTCTGACATCATTTGATATTTCTCATGCATTTAATGATTTATTTTGAGCTAAATGACCCTGAATTTGAAAAGCAGTACAAATGAGCTTTGAAAAGGTTGTGACTTGGCATGACATCATAATTTCACCCACATAGCCACTTCTAAAGAGTTGAGAGGGTTACGGCAAAAACTAGATGCACTTCGTGTACAAATTGGACAATCTCTTTCTAAGTATGAGGGTTTCGCACGAAAACTCATCTATTACAAAGGGATTTCATTTTTAATAAATTATTTTAACTCCGTACTTTTTGTGTGTTCAATATGCACCATTCAAAGGAACATCATAAATTTTCAACCCTTTCTGACTTCATTTGATAATTTTCATGCATTTAATGATTTATTTTGAGCTAAATGACCCTAGTTTTGAAAAGCAGTACAAAAGAACTCTAAAGAGGTTATGACTCGGCATGACATCATAATTTCACCCACATAGCAACTTCTAAAGAGTTGAGAGGGTTACGGCAAAAACTGGATGCACTTCGTGTTCAAAATGGACAATCTCTTTCGAAGTATGAGGGTTTCGGACGAAAACTCATCTATTACAAAGGGATTTCATTTTTAATTACTCACTTTAACTCCATACTTTTTCTGTGTTCAATATGCACCATTGAAAGGCACATCATCAATTTTCAACCCTTTCTGACTTCATTTGATATTTTTCATGCATTTAATGATTTATTTTGAGCTAAATGACCCTGAATTTGAAAAGCAGTACAAATGAACTCTGAAAAGGTTGTGACTTGGCATGACGTCATAATTTCACCCACATAGCAACTTCTAAAGAGTTGAGAGGGTTACGGCAAAAACTGGATGCACTTCATGTACAAATTGGACAATCTCTTTCGAAGTATGAGGGTTTCGGACGAAAACTCATCTATTACAAAGCGATTTCATTTTTAATAACTTATTTTAACTCCATACTTTTTGTGTGCTCAATATGCATCATTGAAAGGCACATCATCAATTTTCAACCCTTTCTGACATCATTTGATATTTCTCATGCATTTAATGATTTACTTTGAGCTAAATGACCCTGAATTTGAAAAGCAGTACAAATAAACTCCGAAAAGGTTGTAAGTTGGCATGACATCATAACTTCACCCACATAGAAACTTCTAAAGAGTTGAGAGGGTTATGGCAAAAACTAGATGCCCTTCGTGTACAAATTGGACATTCTCTTTTGAAGTATGAGGGTTTCAGACGAAAACTCGTCTATTACAAAGGTATTTAATTTTTAATAATTTATATTAACTCCATACTTTTTGTGTGTTCAATATGCACCATTCAAAGGCACATCATCAATTTTCAACCCTTTCTGATTTCATTTGATATTTTTCATACATTTAATGATTTATTTTGAGCTAAATGACCCTGAATTTGAAAAGCAGTACAAATGAACTCTGAAAAGGTTGTGACTTGGCATGACATCATAATTTCACCCACATAGCAACTTCTAAAGAGTTGAGAGGGTTACGGCAAAAACTGGATGCACTTCGTGTACAAATTGGACAATCTCTTTCAAAGTATGAGGGTTTGGGATGAAAACTCATCTATTACAAAGGGATTTCATTTTTAATAACTTATTTTAACTCCATACTTTTTGTGTGTTCAATATGCATCATTTAAAGGCACATCATCAATTTTCAACCCTTTCTGACATCATTTGATATTTCTCATGCATTTAATGATTTATTTTGAGCTAAATGACCCTGAATTTGAAAAGCAGTATAAATAAACTCCGAAAAGGTTGTAACTTGGCATGACATGATGACTTCACCCACATAGAAACTTCTAAAGAGTTGAGAGGGTTATGGCAAAAACTAGATGCACTTCGTGTACAAATTGGACATTCTCTTTCGAAGTATGAGGGTTTCGGAAGAAAACTCGTCTATTACAAAGGGATTTCATTTTTAATAATTTATTTTAACTCCATACTTTTTGTGTGTTCAATATGCACCATTCAAAGGCACATCATCAATTTCCAACCCTTTCTGACTTCATTTGATATTTTTCATTCATTTAATGATTTATTTTGAGCTAAATGACCCTGAATTTGAAAAGCAGTACAAATGAACTCTGAAAAAATTGTGACTTGGCATGACGTCATAATTTCACCCACATTGCAACTTCTAAAGAGTTGAGTGCGTTACGGCAAAAACTGGATGCACTTCGTGTACAAATTGGACAATCTCTTTCAAAGTATGAGGGTTTGGGACGAAAACTCATCTATTACAAAGGGATTTCATTTTTAATAACTTATTTTAACTCCATACTTTTTGTGTGTTGAATATGCATCATTGAAAGGCACATCATCAATTTTCAACCCTTTCTGACATCATTTGATATTTCTCATGCATTAAATAATTTATTTTGAGCTAAACGACCCTGAATTTGAAAAGCAGTACAAATAAACTCCGAAAAGGTTGTAACTTGGCATGACATCATAACTTCACCCACATAGCAACTTCTAAAGAGTTGAGAGGGTTACGGCAAAAACTGGATGCACTTCGTGTACAAATTGGACAATCTCTTTCGAAGTATGAGGGTTTCGGACGAAAACTCATCTATTACAAAGGGATTTCATTTTCAACAACTTATTTTAACTCCATACTTTTTGCGTGTTCAATATGCATCATTGAAAGGCACATCATCAATTTTCAACCCTTTCTGACATCATTCGATATTTCTCATGCATTTAATGATTTATTTTGAGCTAAATGACCCTGAATTTGAAAAGCAGTACAAATAAACTCCGAAAAGGTTGTAAGTTGGCATGACATCATAACTTCACCCACATAGAAACTTCTAAAGAGTTGAGAGGGTTATGGCAAAAACTAGATGCACTTCGTGTACAAATTGGACAATCTCTTTCGAAGTATGAGGGTTTCGGACGAAAACTCATCTATTACAAAGGGATTTCATTTTCAATAACTTATTTTAACTCCATACTTTTTGTGTGTTCAATATGCATCATTGAAAGGCACATCATCAATTTTCAACCCTTTCTGACATCATTTGATATTTCTCATGCATTTAATGATTTATTTTGAGCTAAATGACCCTGAATTTGAAAAGCAGTACAAATGAACTCCTAAAAGGTTGTAACTTGGCATTACATCATAACTTCACCCACATAGAAACTTCTAAAGAGTTGAGAGGGTTAGGGCAAAAAGTAGATGCACTTCGTGTACAAATTGGACATTCTCTTTCGAAGTATGAGGGTTTCGGACGAAAACTCGTCTATTACAAAGTGATTTCATTTTTAATAATTTATTTTAACTCCAAACTTTTTGTGTGTTCAATATGCACCATTCAAAGGCACATCATCAATTTTCAACCCTTTCTGACTTCATTTGATATTTTTCATGCATTTAATGATTTATTTTGATCTAAATGACCCTGAATTTGAAAAGCAGTACAAATGAACTCTGAAAAGGTTGTGACTTGGAATGACGTCATAATTTCAACCACATAGCAACTTCTAAAGAGTTGAGAGGGTTACGACAAAAAATGGATGCACTTCGTGTACAAATTGGACAATCTCTTTCGAAGTATGAGGGTTTCGGACGAAAACTCATCTATTACAAAGGGATTTCATTTTCAATAACTTATTTTAACTCCATACTTTTTGTGTGTTCAATATGCATCATTGAAAGGCACATCATCAATTTTCAACCCTTTCTCACATCATTTGATATTTCTCATGCATTTAATGATTTATTTTGAGCTAAATGACCCTGAATTTGAAAAGCAGTACAAATAAACTCCTAAAAGGTTGTAACTTGGCATGACATCATAACTTCACCCACATAGAAACTTCTAAACAGTTGAGAGGGTTATGGCAAAAACTAGATGCACTTCGTGTACAAATTGGACATTCTCTTTCGAAGTATGAGGGTTTCGGACGAAAACTCGTCTATTACAAAGGGATTTCATTTTTCATAATTTATTTTATCTCCATACTTTTTGTGTGTTCAATATGCACCATTCAAAGGCACATTATCAATTTTCAACCCTTTCAAACTTCATTTGATATTTTTCATGCATTTAATGATTTATTTTGAGCTAAATGACCCTGAAGTTGAAAAGCAGTACAAATGAACTCTGAAAAGGTTGTGACTTGGCATGACTTCATAATTTCACCCACATAGCAACTTCTGAAGAGTTGAGAGGGTTACGGCAAAAACTGGATGCACTTCGTGTACAAATTGGACAATCTCATTCGAAGTATGAGGGTTTCGGACGAAAACTCATCTATTACAAAGGGATTTCATTTTCAACAACTTATTTTAACTCCATACTTTTTGCGTGTTCAATATGCATCATTGAAAGGCACATCATCAATTTTCAACCCTTTCTGATATCATTTGATATTTCTCATGCATTTAATGATTTATTTTGAGCTAAATGACCCTGAATTTGAAAAGCAGTCCAAATAAACTCCGAAAAGGTTGTAACTTGGCATGACATCATAACTTCACCCAAATAGAAACTTATAAAGAGTTGAGAGGGTTATGGCAAAAACTAGATGCACTTCGTGTACAAATTGGACAATCTCTTTCGAAGTATGAGGGTTTCGGACGAAAACTCATCTATTACAAAGGGATTTCATTTTCAACAACTTATTTTAACTCCATACTTTTTGGGTGTTCAATATGCATCATTGAAAGGCACATCATCAATTTTCAACCCTTTCTGACATCATTCGATATTTCTCATGCATTTAATGATTTATTTTGAGCTAAGTGACCCTGAATTTGAAAACCAGTACAAATAAACTCCGAAAAGGTTGTAACTTGGCATGACATCATAACTTCACCCAAATAGCAACTTCTAAAGAGTTGAGAGGGTTAGGGCAAAAACTAGATGCACTTCGTGTACAAATTGGACAATCTCTTTCGAAGTATGAGGGTTTCGGACGAAAACTCATCTATTACAAAGGGATTTCATTTTTAATAACTTATTTTAACTCCATACTTTTTGTGTGTTCAATATGCATCATTTAAAGGCACATCATCAATTTTCAACCCTTTCTGACATCATTTGATATTTCTCATGCATTTAATGATTTATTTTGAGCTAAATGACCCTGAATTTGAAAAGCAGTACAAATAAACTCCTAAAAGGTTGTAACTTGGCATTACATCATAACTTCACCCACATAGAAACTTCTAAAGAGTTGAGAGGGTTAGGGCAAAAACTAGATGCACTTCGTGTACAAATTGGACATTCTCTTTCGAAGTATGAGGGTTTCGGACGAAAACTCGTCTATTACAAAGTGATTTCATTTTTAATAATTTATTTTAACTCCAAACTTTTTGTGTGTTCAATATGCACCATTCAAAGGCACATCATCAATTTTCAACCCTTTCTGACTTCATTTGATATTTTCATGCATTTAATGATTTATTTTGATCTAAATGACCCTGAATTTGAAAAGCAGTACAAATGAACTCTGAAAAGGTTGTGACTTGGAATGACGTCATAATTTCAACCACATAGCAACTTCTAAAGAGTTGAGAGGGTTACGACAAAAAATGGATGCACTTCGTGTACAAATTGGACAATCTCTTTCGAAGTATGAGGGTTTCGGACGAAAACTCATCTATTACAAAGGGATTTCATTTTCAACAACTTATTTTAACTCCATACTTTTTGCGTGTTCAATATGCATCATTGAAAGGCACATCATCAATTTTCAACCCTTTCTGACATCATTTGATATTTCTCATGCATTTAATGATTTATTTTGAGCTAAATGACCCTGAATTTGAAAAGCAGTACAAATAAACTCCGAAAAGGTTGTAACTTGGCATGACATCATAACTTCACCCAAATAGCAACTTCTAAAGAGTTGAGAGGGTTAGGGCAAAAACTAGATGCACTTCGTGTACAAATTGGACAATCTCTTTCGAAGTATGAGGGTTTCGGACGAAAACTCATCTATTACAAAGGGATTTCATTTTTAATAACTTATTTTAACTCCATACTTTTTGTGTGTTCAATATGCATCATTGAAAGGCACATCATCAATTTTCAACCCTTTCTGACATCATTTGATATTTCTCATGCATTTAATGATTTATTTTGAGCTAAATGACCCTGAATTTGAAAAGCAGTCCAAATAAACTCCGAAAAGGTTGTAACTTGGCATGACATCATAACTTCACCCAAATAGAAACTTATAAAGAGTTGAGAGGGTTATGGCAAAAACTAGATGCACTTCGTGTACAAATTGGACAATCTCTTTCGAAGTATGAGGGTTTCGGACGAAAACTCATCTATTACAAAGGGATTTCATTTTCAATAACTTATTTTAACTCCATACTTTTTGTATGTTCAATATGCATCATTGAAAGGCACATCATCAATTTTCAACCCTTTCTGACATCATTTGATATTTCTCATGCATTTAATGATTTATTTTGAGCTAAATGACCCTGAATTTGAAAAGCAGTATAAATAAACTCCTAAAAGGTTGTAACTTGGCATGATATCATAACTTCACCCACATAGAAACTTCTAAAGAGTTGAGAGGGTTAGGGCAAAAACTAGATGCACTTCGTGTACAAATTGGACATTCTCTTTCGAAGTATGAGGGTTTCGGACGAAAACTCGTCTATTACAAAGTGATTTCATTTTTAATAATTTATTTTAACTCCAAACTTTTTGTGTGTTCAATATGCACCATTCAAAGGCACATCATCAATTTTCAACCCTTTCTGACTTCATTTGATATTTTTCATGCATTTAATGATTTATTTTGAGCTAAATGACCCTGAATTTGAAAAGCAGTACAAATGAACTCTGAAAAGGTTGTGACTTGGCATGACGTCATAATTTCAACCACATAGCAACTTCTAAAGAGTTGAGAGGGTTACGACAAAAAATGGATGCACTTCGTGTACAAATTGGACAATCTCTTTCGAAGTATGAGGGTTTCGGACGAAAACTCATCTATTACAAAGGGATTTCATTTTCAACAACTTATTTTAACTCCATACTTTTTGCGTGTTCAATATGCATCATTGAAAGGCACATCATCAATTTTCAACCCTTTCTGATATCATTTGATATTTCTCATGCATTTAATGATTTATTTTGAGCTAAATGACCCTGAATTTCAAAAGCAGTACAAATAAACTCCGAAAAGGTTGTAACTTGGCATGACATCATAACTTCACCCACATAGAAACTTCTAAACAGTTGAGAGGGTTATGGCAAAAACTAGATGCACTTCGTGTACAAATTGGACATTCTCTTTCGAAGTATGAGGGTTTCGGACGAAAACTCGTCTATTACAAAGGGATTTCATTTTTCATAATTTATTTTATCTCCATACTTTTTGTGTGTTCAATATGCACCATTCAAAGGCACATTATCAATTTTCAACCCTTTCAAACTTCATTTGGTATTTTTCATGCATTTAATGATTTATTTTGAGCTAAATGACCCTGAAGTTGAAAAGCAGTACAAATGAACTCTGAAAAGGTTGTGACTTGGCATGACTTCATAATTTCACCCACATAGCAACTTCTGAAGAGTTGAGAGGGTTACGGCAAAAACTGGATGCACTTCGTGTACAAATTGGACAATCTCATTCGAAGTATGAGGGTTTCGGACGAAAACTCATCTATTACAAAGGGATTTCATTTTCAACAACTTATTTTAACTCCATACTTTTTGCGTGTTCAATATGCATCATTGAAAGGCACATCATCAATTTTCAACCCTTTCTGATATCATTTGATATTTCTCATGCATTTAATGATTTATTTTGAGCTAAATGACCCTGAATTTGAAAAGCAGTCCAAATAAACTCCGAAAAGGTTGTAACTTGGCATGACATCATAACTTCACCCAAATAGAAACTTATAAAGAGTTGAGAGGGTTATGGCAAAAACTAGATGCACTTCGTGTACAAATTGGACAATCTCTTTCGAAGTATGAGGGTTTCGGACGAAAACTCATCTATTACAAAGGGATTTCATTTTCAATAACTTATTTTAACTCCATACTTTTTGTGTGTTCAATATGCATCATTGAAAGGCACATCATCAATTTTCAACCCTTTCTCACATCATTTGATATTTCTCATGCATTTAATGATTTATTTTGAGCTAAATGACCCTGAATTTGAAAAGCAGTACAAATAAACTCCTAAAAGGTTGTAACTTGGCATTACATCATAACTTCACCCACATAGAAACTTCTAAAGAGTTGAGAGGGTTAGGGCAAAAAGTAGATGCACTTCGTGTACAAATTGGACATTCTCTTTCGAAGTATGAGGGTTTCGGACGAAAACTCGTCTATTACAAAGTGATATCATTTTTAATAATTTATTTTCACTCCAAACTTTTTGTGTGTTCAATATGCACCATTCAAAGGCACATCATCAATTTTCAACCCTTTCTGACTTCATTTGATATTTTTCATGCATTTAATGATTTATTTTGATCTAAATGACCCTGAATTTGAAAAGCAGTACAAATGAACTCTGAAAAGGTTGTGACTTGGAATGACGTCATAATTTCAACCACATAGCAACTTCTAAAGAGTTGAGAGGGTTACGACAAAAAATGGATGCACTTCGTGTACAGATTGGACAATCTCTTTCGAAGTATGAGGGTTTAGGACGAAAACTCATCTATTACAAAGGGATTTCATTTTCAACAACTTATTTTAACTCCATACTTTTTGCGTGTTCAATATGCATCATTGAAAGGCACATCATCAATTTTCAACCCTTTCTGACATCATTTGATATTTCTCATGCATTTAATGATTTATTTTGAGCTAAATGACCCTGAATTTGAAAAGCAGTACAAATAAACTCCGAAAAGGTTGTAACTTGGCATGACCTCATAACTTCACCCAAATAGCAACTTCTAAAGAGTTGAGAGGGTTAGGGCAAAAACTAGATGCACTTCGTGTACAAATTGGACAATCTCTTTCGAAGTATGAGGGTTTCGGACGAAAACTCATCTATTACAAAGGGATTTCATTTTTAATAACTTATTTTAACTCCATACTTTTTGTGTGTTCAATATGCATCATTGAAAGGCACATCATCAATTTTCAACCCTTTCTGACATCATTTGATATTTCTCATGCATTTAATGATTTATTTTGAGCTAAATGACCCTGAATTTGAAAAGCAGTCCAAATAAACTCCGAAAAGGTTGTAACTTGGCATGACATCATAACTTCACCCAAATAGAAACTTATAAAGAGTTGAGAGGGTTATGGCAAAAACTAGATGCACTTCGTGTACAAATTGGACAATCTCTTTCGAAGTATGAGGGTTTCGGACGAAAACTCATCTATTACAAAGGGATTTCATTTTCAATAACTTATTTTAACTCCATACTTTTTGTATGTTCAATATGCATCATTGAAAGGCACATCATCAATTTTCAACCCTTTCTGACATCATTTGATATTTCTCATGCATTTAATGATTTATTTTGAGCTAAATGACCCTGAATTTGAAAAGCAGTACAAATAAACTCCTAAAAGGTTGTAACTTGGCATGACATCATAACTTCACCCACATAGAAACTTCTAAAGAGTTGAGAGGGTTAGGGCAAAAACTAGATGCACTTCGTGTACAAATTGGACATTCTCTTTCGAAGTATGAGGGTTTCGGACGAAAACTCGTCTATTACAAAGTGATTTCATTTTTAATAATTTATTTTAACTCCAAACTTTTTGTGTGTTCAATATGCACCATTCAAAGGCACATCATCAATTTTCAACCCTTTCTGACTTCATTTGATATTTTTCATGCATTTAATGATTTATTTTGAGCTAAATGACCCTGAATTTGAAAAGCAGTACAAATGAACTCTGAAAAGGTTGTGACTTGGCATGACGTCATAATTTGAACCACATAGCAACTTCTAAAGAGTTGAGAGGGTTACGACAAAAAATGGATGCACTTCGTGTACAAATTGGACAATCTCTTTCGAAGTATGAGGGTTTCGGACGAAAACTCATCTATTACAAAGGGATTTCATTTTCAACAACTTATTTTAACTCCATACTTTTTGCGTGTTCAATATGCATCAGTGAAAGGCACATCATCAATTTTCAACCCTTTCTGATATCATTTGATATTTCTCATGCATTTAATGATTTATTTTGAGCTAAATGACCCTGAATTTCAAAAGCAGTACAAATAAACTCCGAAAAGGTTGTAACTTGGCATGACATCATAACTTCACCCACATAGAAACTTCTAAACAGTTGAGAGGGTTATGGCAAAAACTAGATGCACTTCGTGTACAAATTGGACATTCTCTTTCGAAGTATGAGGGTTTCGGACGAAAACTCGTCTATTACAAAGGGATTTCATTTTTAATAATTTATTTCATCTCCATACTTTTTGTGTGTTCAATATGCACCATTCAAAGGCATATTATCAATTTTCAACCCTTTCAAACTTCATTTGATATTTTTCATGCATTTAATGATTTATTTTGAGCTAAATGACCCTGAAGTTGAAAAGCAGTACAAATGAACTCTGAAAAGGTTGTGACTTGGCATGACTTCATAATTTCACCCACATAGCAACTTCTGATGAGTTGAGAGGGTTACGGCAAAAACTGGATGCACTTCGTGTACAAATTGGACAATCTCATTCGAAGTATGAGGGTTTCAGACGAAAACTCATCTATTACAAAGGGATTTCATTTTCAACAACTTATTTTAACTCCATCCTTTTTGTGTGTTCAATATGCATCATTGAAAGGCACATCATAAATTTTCAACCCTTTTTGACATCATTTGATATTTCTCATGCATTTACTGATTTATTTTGAGCTAAATGACCCTCAATTTGAAAAGCAATACAAATAAACTCCAAAAAGGTTGTAACTTGGCATGACATCATAACTTCACCCACATAGAAACTTCTAAAGAGTTGAGAGGGTTATGGAAAAAACTAGATGCACTTCGTGTACAAATTGGACATTCTCTTTCGAAGTATGAGGGTTTCGGACGAAAACTCGTCTATTACAAAGGGATTTCATTTTTAATAATTTATTTTAACTCCATACTTTTTGTGTGTTCAATATGCACCATTCAAAGGCACATTATCAATTTTCAACCCTTTCAAACTTCATTTGATATTTTTCATGCATTTAATGATTTATTTTGAGCTAAATGACCCTGAAGTTGAAAAGCAGTACAAATGAACTCTGAAAATGTTGTGACTTGGCATGACTTCATAATTTCACCACATAGCAACTTCTAAAGAGTTGAGAGGGTTACGGAAAAAACTGGATGCACTTCGTGTACAAATTGGACAATCTCTTTCGAAGTATGGGGGTTTCGGACGAAAACTCGTCTATTACAAAGGGATTTCATTTTTAATAATTTATTTTATCTCCATACTTTTTGTGTGTTCAATATGCACCATTCAAAGGCACATTATCAATTTTCAACCCTTTCAAACTTCATTTGATATTTTTCATGCATTTAATGATTTATTTTGAGCTAAATGACCCTGAAGTTGAAAAGGAGTACAAATGAACTCTGAAAAGGTTGTGACTTGGCATGACTTCATAATTTCACCCACATAGCAACTTCTGAAGAGTTGAGAGGGTTACGGCAAAAACTGGATGCACTTCGTGTACAAATTGGACAATCTCATTCGAAGTATGAGGGTTCCGGACGAAAACTCATCTATTACAAAGGGATTTCATTTTCAACAACTTATTTTAACTCCATCCTTTTTGTGTGTTCAATATGCATCATTGAAAGGCACATCATCAATTTTCAACCCTTTTTGACATCATTTGATATTTCTCATGCATTTAATGATTTATTTTGAGCTAAATGACCCTCAATTTGAAAAGCAATACAAATAAACTCCGAAAAGGTTGTAACTTGGCATGACATCATAACTTCACCCACATAGAAACTTCTAAAGAGTTGAGAGGGTTATGGCAAAAACTAGATGCACTTCGTGTACAAATTGGACATTCTCTTTCGAAGTATGAGGGTTTCGGACGAAAACTCGTCTATTACAAAGGGATTTCATTTTTAATAATTTATTTTAACTCCATACTTTTTGTGTGTTCAATATGCACCATTCAAAGGCACATTATCAATTTTCAACCCTTTCAAACTTCATTTGATATTTTTCATGCATTTAATGATTTATTTTGAGCTAAATGACCCTGAAGTTGAAAAGCAGTACAAATGAACTCTGAAAATGTTGTGACTTGGCATGACTTCATAATTTCACCACATAGCAACTTCTAAAGAGTTGAGAGGGTTACGGAAAAAACTGGATGCACTTCGTGTACAAATTGGACAATCTCTTTCGAAGTATGAGGGTTTCGGACGAAAACTCATCTTTTACAAAGGGATTTCATTTTTAATAACTTATTTTAACTCCATACTTTTTATGTGTTCAATCTGCACCATTTAAAGGCACATCATCAATTTTCAAACCTTTCTGACTTCATTTGATATTTTTCATGCATTTAATGATTTATTTTGGACTAAATGACCCTAGATTTCCAAA
Source organism: Hordeum marinum (assembly GCA_022496015.1). NCBI lineage: Eukaryota > Viridiplantae > Streptophyta > Magnoliopsida > Poales > Poaceae > Hordeum > Hordeum marinum. The sequence goes on from CM039676.1 coordinate 48,113,593, forward strand.
GCAGTACAAAAGAACTCTAAAGAGGTTGTGACTCGGCATGACATCATAATTTCACCCACATAGCAACTTCTAAAGATTTGAGAGGGTTACGATAAAAACTGGATGCACTTCGTGTACAAATTGGACAATCTCTTACGAAGTATGAGGGTTTCGGACGAAAACTCATCTATTACAAAGGGATTTCATTTTTAATAACTTATTTTAACTCCATACTTTTTATGTGTTCAATATGCACCATTCACAGGCACATCATCAATTTTCAACCCTTTCTGACTTCATTTGATATTTTTCATGCATTTAATGATTTATTTTGGACTAAATGACCCTGGATTTGAAAAGCAGTACAAAAGAACTCTAAAGAGGTTGTGACTGGGCATGACATCATAATTTTCCCCCACATAGCAACTTCTAAAGATTTGAGAGGGTTACGGCAAAAACTGGATGCACTTCGTGTACAAATTGGACAATCTCTTAGGAAGTATGAGGGTTTCGGATGAAAACTCATCTATTAGAAAGGGATTTCATTTTTAATAGCTTATTTTAACTCCATAATTTTTGTGTGTTCAATATGCATCATTGAAAGGCACATCATCAATTTTCAACCCTTTCTGACATCATTTGATATTTCTCATGCATTTAATGATTTATTTTGAGCTAAATGACCCTGAATTTGAAAAGCAGTACAAATAAACTCCGAAAAGGTTGTAACTTGGCATGACATCATAACTTCACCCAAATAGAAACTTCTAAAGAGTTGAGAGGGTTATGGCAAAAACTAGATGCACTTCGTGTACAAATTAGACATTCTCTTTCGAAGTATGAGGGTTTCAGACGAAAACTCGTCTATTACAAAGGGATTTCATTTTTAATAAGTTATTTTAACTCCATACTTTTTGTGTGTTCAATATGCACCATTCAAAGGCACATCAATAATTTTCAACCCTTCCAGACTTCATTTGATATTTTTCATGCATTTAATGATTTATTTTGAGCTAAATGACCCTGAATTTGAAAAGCAGTACAAATGAACTCTGAAAAGGTTGTGACTTGGCATGACGTCATAATTTCACCCACATAGCAACTTCTAAAGAGTTGAGAGGGTTACGGCAAAAACTGGATGCACTTCGTGTACAAAACGGACAATCTCTTTCGAAGTATGAGGGTTTCGGACGAAAACTCATCTATTACAAAGGGATTTCATTTTTAATAACTTATTTTATCTCCATACTTTTTCTGTGTTTAATATGCACCATTGAAAGGCACATCATCAATTTTCAACCCTTTCTGACATCATTTGATATTTCTCATGCATTTAATGATTTGTTTTGAGCTAAATGACCCTGAATTTGAAAAGCAATACAAATAAACTCCGAAAAGGTTGTAACTTGGCATGACATCATAACTTCACCCACATAGAAACTTCTAAAGAGTTGAGAGGGTTATGGCAAAAACTAGATGCACTTCGTGTACAAATTGGACATTCTCTTTCGAAGTATGAGGGTTTCGGACGAAAACTCGTCTATTACAAAGGGATTTCATTTTTAATAATTTATTTTAACTCCATACTTTTTGTGTGTTCAATATGCACCATTCAAAGGCACATTATCAATTTTCAACCCTTTCAAACTTCATTTGATATTTTTCATGCATTTAATGATTTATTTTGAGCTAAATGACCCTGAAGTTGAAAAGCAGTACAAATGAACTCTGAAAATGTTGTGACTTGGCATGACTTCATAATTTCACCACATAGCAACTTCTAAAGAGTTGAGAGGGTTACGGAAAAAACTGGATGCACTTCGTGTACAAATTGGACAATCTCTTTCGAAGTATGAGGGTTTCGGACGAAAACTCATCTATTACAAAGGGATTTCATTTTTAATAACTTATTTTAACTCCATACTTTTTATGTGTTCAATCTGCACCATTTAAAGGCACATCATCAATTTTCAAACCTTTCTGACTTCATTTGATATTTTTCATGCATTTAATGATTTATTTTGGACTAAATGACCCTAGATTTCCAAAGCAGTACAAAAGAACTCTAAAGAGGTTGTGACTCGGCATGACATCATAATTTCACCCACATAGCAACTTCTAAAGATTTGAGAGGGTTACGATAAAAACTGGATGCACTTCGTGTACAAATTGGACAATCTCTTACGAAGTATGAGGGTTTCGGACGAAAACTCATCTATTACAAAGGGATTTCATTTTTAATAACTTATTTTAACTCCATACTTTTTATGTGTTCAATATGCACCATTCACAGGCACATCATCAATTTTCAACCCTTTCTGACTTCATTTGATATTTTTCATGCATTTAATGATTTATTTTGGACTAAATGACCCTGGATTTGAAAAGCAGTACAAAAGAACTCTAAAGAGGTTGTGACTGGGCATGACATCATAATTTTCCCCCACATAGCAACTTCTAAAGATTTGAGAGGGTTACGGCAAAAACTGGATGCACTTCGTGTACAAATTGGACAATCTCTTAGGAAGTATGAGGGTTTCGGATGAAAACTCATCTATTACAAAGGGATTTCATTTTCAACAACTTATTTTAACTCCATACTTTTTGCGTGTTCAATATGCATCATTGAAAGGCACATCATCAATTTTCAACCCTTTCTGACATCTTTTGATATTTCTCATGCATTTAATGATTTGTTTTGAGCTAAATGACCCTGAATTTGAAAAGCAGTACAGATAAACTCCGAAAAGGTTGTAACTTGGCATGACATCATAACTTCACCCACATAGAAACTTCTAAAGAGTTGAGAGGGTTATGGCAAAACTAGATGCACTTTGTGTACAAATTGGACATTCTCTTTCGAAGTATGAGGGTTTCGGACGAAAACTCGTCTATTACAAAGGGATTTCATTTTTAACAATTTATTTTAACTCCATACTTTTTGTGTGTTCAATATGCACCATTCAAAGGCACATCATCAATTTTCAACCCTTTCTGACTTCATTTGATATTTTTCATGCATTTCATGATTTATTTTGAGCTAAATGACCCTGAATTTGAAAAGCAGTACAAATGAACTCTGAAAAGGTTGTGACTTGGCATGACGTCATAATTTCACCCACATAGCAACTTGTAAACAGTTGAGAGGAATACGGCAAAATCTGGATGCACTTCGTGTACAAATTGGACAATCTCTTTCGAAGTATGAGGGTTTCGGACGAAACTCATCTATTACAAAGGGATTTCATTTTTACTAACTTATTTTAACTCCATACTTTTTATGTGTTCAATATGCACCATTCAAAGGCACATCATCAATTTTCAACCCTTTCTGACTTCATTTGATATTTTTCATGCATTTAATGATTTATTTTGAGCTAAATGACCCTGAATTTGAAAAGCAGTACAAATAAACTCCGAAAAGGTTGTAACTTGGCATGACATCATAACTTCACCCAAATAGAAACTTCTAAAGAGTTGAGAGGGTTATGGCAAAAACTAGATGCACTTCGTGTACAAATTAGACATTCTCTTTCGAAGTATGAGGGTTTCAGACGAAAACTCGTCTATTACAAAGGGATTTCATTTTTAATAAGTTATTTTAACTCCATACTTTTTGTGTGTTCAATATGCACCATTCAAAGGCACATCAATAATTTTCAACCCTTTCTGACTTCATTTGATATTTTTCATGCATTTAATGATTTATTTTGAGCTAAATGACCCTGAATTTGAAAAGCAGTACAAATGAACTCTGAAAAGGTTGTGACTTGGCATGACGTCATAATTTCACCCACATAGCAACTTCTAAAGAGTTGAGAGGGTTACGGCAAAAACTGGATGCACTTCGTGTACAAAACGGACAATCTCTTTCGAAGTATGAGGGTTTCGGACGAAAACTCATCTATTACAACGGGATTTCATTTTTAATAACTTATTTTATCTCCATACTTTTTCTGTGTTTAATATGCACCATTGAAAGGCACATCATCAATTTTCAACCCTTTCTGACATCTTTTGATATTTCTCATGCATTTAATGATTTGTTTTGAGCTAAATGACCCTGAATTTGAAAAGCAGTACAGATAAACTCCGAAAAGGTTGTAACTTGGCATGACATCATAACTTCACCCACATAGAAACTTCTAAAGAGTTGAGAGGGTTATGGCAAAACTAGATGCACTTTGTGTACAAATTGGACATTCTCTTTCGAAGTATGAGGGTTTCGGACGAAAACTCGTCTATTACAAAGGGATTTCATTTTTAACAATTTATTTTAACTCCATACTTTTTGTGTGTTCAATATGCACCATTCAAAGGCACATCATCAATTTTCAACCCTTTCTGACTTCATTTGATATTTTTCATGCATTTCATGATTTATTTTGAGCTAAATGACCCTGAATTTGAAAAGCAGTACAAATGAACTCTGAAAAGGTTGTGACTTGGCATGACGTCATAATTTCACCCACATAGCAACTTCTAAACAGTTGAGAGGAATATGGCAAAATCTGGATGCACTTCGTGTACAAATTGGACAATCTCTTTCGAAGTATGAGGGTTTCGGACGAAACTCATCTATTACAAAGGGATTTCATTTTTACTAACTTATTTTAACTCCATACTTTTTATGTGTTCAATATGCACCATTCAAAGGCACATCATCAATTTTCAACCCTTTCTGACTTCATTTGATATTTTTCATGCATTTAATGATTTATTTTGAGCTAAATGACCCTGAATTTGAAAAGCAGTACAAATAAACTCCGAAAAGGTTGTAACTTGGCATGACATCATAACTTCACCCAAATAGAAACTTCTAAAGAGTTGAGAGGGTTATGGCAAAAACTAGATGCACTTCGTGTACAAATTAGACATTCTCTTTCGAAGTATGAGGGTTTCAGACGAAAACTCGTCTATTACAAAGGGATTTCATTTTTAATAAGTTATTTTAACTCCATACTTTTTGTGTGTTCAATATGCACCATTCAAAGGCACATCAATAATTTTCAACCCTTTCTGACTTCATTTGATATTTTTCATGCATTTAATGATTTATTTTGAGCTAAATGACCCTGAATTTGGAAAGCAGTACAAATGAACTCTGAAAAGGTTGTGACTTGGCATGACATCATAATTTCACCCACATAGCAACTTCTAAAGAGTTGAGAGGGTTACGGCAAAAACTGGATGCACTTCGTGTACAAAACAGACAATCTCTTTCGAAGTATGAGGGTTTCGGACGAAAACTCATCTATTACAAAGGGATTTCATTTTTAATAACTTATTTTATCTCCATACTTTTTCTGTGTTTAATATGCACCATTCAAAGGCACATCATCAATTTTCAACCCTTTCTGACATCATTTGATATTTCTCATGCATTTAATGATTTGTTTTGAGCTAAATGACCCTGAATTTGAAAAGCAGTACAGATAAACTCCGAAAAGGTTGTAACTTGGCATGACATCATAACTTCACCCACATGGAAACTTCTAAAGAGTTGAGAGGGTTATGGCAAAACTAGATGCACTTTGTGTACAAATTGGACATTCTCTTTCGAAGTATGAGGGTTTCGGACGAAAACTCGTCTATTACAAAGGGATTTCATTTTTAACAATTTATTTTAACTCCATACTTTTTTTGTGTTCAATATGCACCATTCAAAGGCACATCATCAATTTTCAACCCTTTCTGACTTCATTTGATATTTTTCATGCATTTCATGATTTATTTTGAGCTAAATGACCCTGAATTTGAAAAGCAGTACAAATGAACTCTGAAAAGGTTGTGACTTGGCATGACGTCATAATTTCACCCACATAGCAACTTCTAAACAGTTGAGAGGAATACGGCAAAATCTGGATGCACTTCGTGTACAAATTGGACAATCTCTTTCGAAGCATGAGGGTTTCGGACGAAAACTCATCTATTACAAAGGGATTTCATTTTTACTAACTTATTTTAACTCCATACTTTTTATGTGTTCAATATGCACCATTCAAAGGCACATCATCAATTTTCAACCCTTTCTGACTTCATTTGATATTTTTCATGCATTTAATGATTTATTTTGGACTAAATGACCCTGGATTTGAAAAGCAGTACAAAAGAACTCTAAAGAGGTTGTGACTTGGCATGACATCATAATTTCCCCCCACATAGCAACTTCTAAAGATTTGAGAGGGTTACGGCAAAAACTGGATGCACTTCGTGTACAAATTGGACAATCTCTTACGAAGTATGAGGGTTTCGGATGAAAACTCATCTATTACAAAGGGATTTCATTTTTAATAACTTATTTTAACTCCATACTTTTTGTGTGTTCAATATGCATCATTGAAAGGCACATCATCAATTTTCAACCCTTTCTGACATCATTTGATATTTCTCATGCGTTTAATGATTTATTTTGAGCTAAATGACCCTGAATTTGAAAAGCAGTACAAATAAACTCCGAAAAGGTTGTAACTTGGCATAACATCATAACTTCACCCACATAGAAACTTCTAAAGAGTTGACAGGGTTATGGAAAAAACTAGATGCACTTCGTGTACAAATTGGACATTCTCTTTCGAAGTATGAGGGTTTCGGACGAAAACACGTCTATTACAAAGGGATTTCATTTTTAATAATTTATTTTAACTCCATACTTTTTGTGTGTTCAATATGCACCATTGAAAGGCACATCATCAATTTTCGACCCTTTCTGACTTCATTTGATATTTTTCATGCATTTAATGATTTATTTTGAGCTAAATGACCCTGAATTTGAAAAGTAGTACAAATGAACTCTGAAAAGGTTGTGACTTGGCATGACGTAATAATTTCACCCACATAGAAACTTCTAAAGAGTTGAGAGGGTTATGGCAAAAACTGCATGCACTTCGTGTACAAATTGGACAATCTCTTTCGAAGTATGAGGGTTTCGGACGAAAATTCATCTATTACAAAGGGATTTCATTTTTAATAACTTATTTTAACTCCATACTTTTTGTGTGTTCAATATGCATCATTGAAAGGCACATCATCAATGTTCAACCCTTTCTGACATCATTTGATATTTCTCATGCATTTAATGATTTATTTTGAGCTAAAAGACCCTGAACTTGAAAAGCAGTACAAATAAACTCCAAAAAGGTTGTAAATTGGCATGACATCATAACTTCACCCACATAGAAACTTCTAAAGAGTTGAGAGGGTTATGGCAAAAACTAGATGCACTTCGTGTACAAATTGGACATTCTCTTTCGAAGTATGAGGGTTTCGGACGAAAACTCGTCTATTACAAAGGGATTTCATTTTTAATAATTTATTTTAACTCCATACTTTTTGTGTGTTCAATATGCACCATTCAAAGGCACATTATCAATTTTCAACCCTTTCAAACTTCATTTGATATTTTTCATGCATTTAATGATTTATTTTGAGCTAAATGACCCTGAAGTTGAAAAGCAGTACAAATGAACTCTGAAAATGTTGTGACTTGGCATGACTTCATAATTTCACCACATAGCAACTTCTAAAGAGTTGAGAGGGTTACGGAAAAAACTGGATGCACTTCGTGTACAAATTGGACAATCTCTTTCGAAGTATGAGGGTTTCGGACGAAAACTCATCTATTACAAAGGGATTTCATTTTTAATAACTTATTTTAACTCCATACTTTTTATGTGTTCAATCTGCACCATTTAAAGGCACATCATCAATTTTCAAACCTTTCTGACTTCATTTGATATTTTTCATGCATTTAATGATTTATTTTGGACTAAATGACCCTAGATTTCCAAAGCAGTACAAAAGAACTCTAAAGAGGTTGTGACTCGGCATGACATCATAATTTCACCCACATAGCAACTTCTAAAGATTTGAGAGGGTTACGATAAAAACTGGATGCACTTCGTGTACAAATTGGACAATCTCTTACGAAGTATGAGGGTTTCGGACGAAAACTCATCTATTACAAAGGGATTTCATTTTTAATAACTTATTTTAACTCCATACTTTTTATGTGTTCAATATGCACCATTCACAGGCACATCATCAATTTTCAACCCTTTCTGACTTCATTTGATATTTTTCATGCATTTAATGATTTATTTTGGACTAAATGACCCTGGATTTGAAAAGCAGTACAAAAGAACTCTAAAGAGGTTGTGACTGGGCATGACATCATAATTTTCCCCCACATAGCAACTTCTAAAGATTTGAGAGGGTTACGGCAAAAACTGGATGCACTTCGTGTACAAATTGGACAATCTCTTAGGAAGTATGAGGGTTTCGGACGACAACTCGTCTATTACAAAGGGATTTCATTTTTAATAATTTATTTTAACTCCATACTTTTTGTGTGTTCAATATGCACCATTCAAAGGCACATCATAAATTTTCAACCCTTTCTGACTTCATTTGATATTTTTCATGCATTTAATGATTTATTTTGAGCTAAATGACCTTGAATTTGAAAAGCAGTACAAATGAACTCTGAAAAGGTTGTGACTTGGCATGACATCATAATTTCACCCACATAGCAACTTCTAAAGAGTTGAGAGGGTTACGGCAAAATCTGGATGCACTTCGTGTACAAATTGGACAATCTCTTTCGAAGTATGAGGGTTTCAGATGAAAACTCATCTATTACAAAGGGATTTCATTTTTAATAACTTATTTTAACTCCATACTTTTTATGTGTTCAATATGCACCATTCAAAGGCACATCATCAATTTTCAACCCTTTCTTCATTTGATATTTTTCATGCATTTAATGATTTATTTTGGACTAAATGACCCTGGATTTGAAAAGCAGTAGAAAAGAACTCTAAAGAGGTTGTGACTCGGCATGACATCATAATTTCACCCACATAGCAACTTCTAAAGATTTGAGAGGGTTACGGCAAAAACTGGATGCACTTCGTGTACAAATTGGACAATCTCTTACGAAGTATGAGGGTTTCGGATGAAAACTCATCTATTACAAAGGTATTTCATTTTTAATAACTTATTTTAACTCCATACTTTTTGTGTGTTCAATATGCATCATTGAAAGGCACATCATCAATTTTCAACCCTTTCTGACATCATTTGATATTTCTCATGCGTTTAATGATTTATTTTGAGCTAAATGACCCTGAATTAGAAAAGCAGTACAAATAAACTCCGAAAAGGTTGTAACTTGGCATGACATCATAACTTCACACACATAGAAACTTCTAAACAGTTGAGAGGGTTATGGCAAAAACTAGATGCACTTCGTGTACAAATTGGACATTCTCTTTCGAAGTATGAGGGTTTCGGACGAAAACTCGTCTATTACAAAGGGATTTCATTTTTAATAATTTATTTTAACTCCATACTTTTTGTGTGTTCAATATGCATCATTGAAAGGCACATCATCAATTTTCAACCCTTTCTGACTTCATTTGATTTTTTTCATGCATTTAGTGATTTATTTTGAGCTAAATGACCCTGAATTTGAAAAGCAGTACAAATGAACTGTGAAAAGGTTGTGACTTGGCATGACGTCATAATTTCACCCACATAGCAACTTCTAAAGAGTTGAGAGGGTTACGGCAAAAACTGGATGAACTTCGTGTACAAAATGGACAATCTCTTTCGAAGTATGAGGGTTTCGGACGAAAACTCATCTATTACAAAGGGATTTCATTTTTAATAACTTATTTTAGCTCCATACTTTTTCTGTGTTCAATATGCACCATTGAAAGGCACATCATCAATTTTCAACCCTTTCTGACTTCATTTGATATTTTTCATGCATTTAATGATTTATTTCTAGCTAAATGACCCTGAATTTGAAAAGCAGTACAAATGAACTCTGAAAAGGTTGTGACTTGGCATCACGTCATAATTTTACCCACATAGGAACTTCTAACGAGTTGAGAGGGTTACGGCAAAAACTGGATGCACTTCGTGTCCAAATTGGACAATCTCTTTCGAAGTATGAGGGTTTCAGACGAAAACTCATCTATTACAAAGGGATTTCATTTTTAATAACTTATTTTAGCTCCATACTTTTTGTGTGTTCAATTTGCACCATTCAAAGGCACATCATCAATTTTCAACCCTTTGTGACTTCATTTGATATTTTTCATGCATTTAATGATTTAGTTTGAGCTAAATGACCCTGAATTTGAAAAGCAGTACAAATGAACTCTGAAAAGGTTGTGACTTGGCATGACGTCATAATTTCACCCACATAGCAACTTCTAAAGAGTTGAGAGGGGTACGGCAAAAACTGGATGCACCTCGTGCACAAATTGGACAATCTCTTTCGAAGTATGAGGGTTTCGGACGAAAACTCGTCTATTACAAAGGGATTTCATTTTTCATAACTTATTTTAACTCCATACTTTTTATGCGTTCAATATGCACCATTCAAAGGAACATCATCAATTTTCAACCCTTTCTGACTTCAATTGATATTTTTCATGCATTTAATGATTTATTTTGGACTAAATGACCCTGGATTTGAAAAGCAGTATAAAAAAACTCTAAAGAGGTTGTGACTCGGAATGACATCATAATTTCACCCACATAGAAATTCTAAAGATTTGAGAGGGTTACGGCAAAAACTGGATGCACTTCGTGTACAAATTGGACAATCTCTTACGAAGTATGAGGGTTTCAGATGAAAACTCATCTATTACAAAGGGATTTCATTTTTAATAAGTTCTTTTAACACCATACTTTTTGTGTGTTCAATATGCATCATTGAAAGGCACATCATCAATTTTCAACCCTTTCTTACATCATTTGATATTTCTCATGCATGTAATGATTTATTTTGAGCTAAATGACCCTGAATTTGAAAAGGAGTACAAATAAACTCCGAAAAGGTTGTAACTTGGCATGACATCATACCTTCAACCATATAGAAACTTCTAAAGAGTTGAGAGGGTTATGGGAAAAACTGGATGCACTTCGTGTACAAATTGGACATTCTCTTTCGAAGTATGAGGGTTTCAGACGAAAACTCGTCTATTACAAAGGGATTTCATTTTTAATAATTTATTTTAACTCCATACATTTTGTGTGTTCAATATGCACCATTCGAAGGCACATCATCAATTTTCAACCCTTTCTGACTTCATTTGATATTTTTCATGCATTTAATGATTTATTTTGAGCTAAATGACCCTGAATTTGAAAAGCCGTACAAATGAACTGTGAAAAGGTTGTGACTTGGCATGACATCATAATTTCACCCACATAGCAACTTCTAAAGAGTTGAGAGGGTTACGACAAAAACTGGATGCACTTCGTGTACAAAATGGACAATCTCTTTCGAAGTATGAGGGTTTCGGACGAAAACTCATCTATTACAAAGGGATTTCATTTTTAATAACTTATTTTAGCTCCATACTTTTTCTGTGTTCAATATGCACCATTGAAAGGCACATCATCAATTTTCAACCCTTTCTGACTTCATTTGATATTTTTCATGCATTTAATGATTTATTTTGAGCTAAATGACCCTGAATTTGAAATGCAATACAAATGAACTCTGCAAAGGTTGTGACTTGGCATGACGTCATAATTTCACCCACATAGGAACTTCTAAAGAGTTGAGAGGGTTACGGCAAAAACTGGATGCACTTCGTGTCCAAATTGGACACTCTCTTTCGAAGTATGAGGGTTTTAGACGAAAACTCATCTATTACAAAGGGATTTCAGTTTTAATAACTTATTTTAGCTCCATACTTTATCTGTGTTCAATATGCACCATTGAAAGGCACATCATCAATTTTCAACCCTTTCTGACATCATTTGATATTTCTCATGCATTAAATGATTTATTTTGAGCTAAATGACCCTGAATTTGAAAAGCAGTACAAAAGAACTCTGAAAAGGTTGTGACTTGGCATGACGTCATAATTTCACCCACATAGCAACTTCTAAAGAGTTGAGAGGGTTACGGCAAACACTGGATGCACTTCGTGTACAAAATGGACAATCTCTTTCGAAGTATGAGGGTTTCGGACGAAAACTCATCTATTACAAAGGGATTTCATTTTTAATAACTTATTTTAGCTCCATACTTTTTCTGTGTTCAATATGCACCATTGAAAGGCACATCATCAATTTTCAACCCTTTCTGACTTCATTTGATCTTTTTCATGCATTTAATGATTTATTTTGAGCTAAATGACCCTGAATTTGAAAAGCAGTACAAATGAACTCTGAAAAGGTTGTGACTTGGCATGACGTCATAAGTTCACCCACATAGCAACTTCTAAAGAGTTGAGAGGGTTACGGCAAAAACTGGATGCACTTCGTGTACAAAATGGACAATCTCTTTCGACGTATGAGGGTTTCGGATGAAAACTCATCTATTACAAAGGGATTTCATTTTTAATAACTTATTTTAGCTCCATACTTTTTCTGTGTTCAATATAAACCATTGAAAGGCACATCATCAATTTTCAACCCATTCTGACTTCATTTGATATTTTTCATGCATTTAATGATTTATTTTTAGCTAAATGACCCTGAATTTGAAAAGCAGTACAAATGAACTCTGAAAAGGTTGTGACTTGGCATGACGTCATAATTTCACCCACATAGCAACTTCTAAAGAGTTGAGAGGGTTACGACAAATTCTGGATGCACTTTGTGTACAAATTGGACAATCTCTTTCGAAGTATGTGGGTTTCGGACGAAAACTCATCTATTACAAAGGGATTTCATTTTTAATAACTTATTTTAACTCCATACTTTTTGTGTGTTCAATATGCATCAGTGAAAGGCACATCATCAATTTTCAACCCTTTCTGACATTATTTGATATTTCTCATGCATTTAATGATTTATTTTTAGCTAAATGACCCTGAATTTGAAAAGCAGTACAAAGAAACTCCGAAAAGGTTGTAACTTGGCATGACATCATAACTTCACCCACATAGAAACTTCTAAAGAGTTGAGAGGGTTAGTGCAAAAACTAGATGCACTTCGTGAACAAATTGGACATTCTCTTTCGAAGTATGAGGGTTTCGGACGAAAACTCGTCTATTACAAAGTGATTTCATTTTTAATAATTTATTTTAACTCCATACTTTTTGTGTGTTCAATATGCACCATTCAAAGGAACATCATCAATTTTCAACCCTTTCTGACTTCATTTGATATTTTTCATGCATTTAATGATTTTTTTTGAGCTAAATGACCCTGAATTTGAAAAGCAGTACAAATGAACTCTGAAAAGGTTGTGACTTGGCATGACTTCATAATTTCACCCACATAGCAACTTCTAAAGAGTTGAGAGGGTTACGGCAAAATCTGGATGCACTTCGTGTACAAATTGGACAATCTCTTTCGAAGTATGAGGGTTTCGGACGAAAACTCATCTATTACAAAGGGATTTCATTTTTAATAACTTATTTTAACTCCATAATTTTTATGTGTTCAATACGCACCATTCAAAGGCACATCATCAATTTTCAACCCTTTCTGACTTCATTCGATATTTTTCATGCATTTAATGATTTATTTTGGACTAAATGACCCTGGATTTGAAAAGCAGTACAAAAGAACTCTAAAGAGGTTGTGACTCGTCATGACATCATAATTTCACCCACATAGCAACTTCTAAAGATTTGAGAGGGTTACGATAAAAACTGGATGCACTTCGTGTACAAATTGGACAATCTCTTACGAAGTATGAGGGTTTCGGATGAAAACTCATCCATTACAAAGGGATTTCATTTTTAATAACTTATTTTAACTTCATACTTTTTGTGTGTTCAATATGCATCATTGAAAGGCACATCATCAATTTTCAAGCCTTTCTGACATCATTTGATATTTCTCATGCGTTTAATGATTTATTTTGAGCTAAATGACCCTGAATTTGAAAGCAGTACAAATAAACTCCGAAAAGGTTGTAACTTGGCATGACATCATAACTTCACCCACATAGAAACTTCTAAAGAGTTGAGAGGGTTATGGCAAAAACTAGATGCACTTCGTGTACAAATTGGACATTCTCTTTCGAAGTATGAGGGTTTCGGACGAAAACTTGTCTATTACAAAGGGATTTCATTTTTAATAATTTATTGTAACTCCATACTTTTTGTGTGTTCAATATCCACCATTCACAGGCACATCATCAATTTTCAACCCTTTCTGACTTCATTTGATATTTTTCATGCATTTAATGATTTATTTTGAGCTAAATGACCCTGAATTTGAAAAGCAGTACAAATGAACTCTGAAAAGGTTGTGACTTGGCATGACGTCATAATTTCACCCACATAGCATCTTCTAAAGAGTTGAGAGGGTTACGGCGAAAATTGGATGCACTTCGTGTACAAAATGGACAATCTCTGTCGAAGTATGAGGGTTGCGTACGAAAACTCATCTATTACAAAGGGATTTCGTTTTTAATAACTTATTTTAGCTCCATACTTTTTCTGTGTTCAAAATGTACCATTGAAAGGCACATCATCAATTTTCAACCCTTTCTGACTTCATTTGATATTTTTCATGCATTTAATGATTTCTTTTGAGCTAAATGACCCTGAATTTGAAAAGCGGTACAAATGAACTCTGAAAAGGTTGTGACTTGGCATGACGTCATAATTTCGCCCACATAGCAACTTCTAAAGAGTTGAGAAGGTCATGGCAAAAACTGGATGCACTTCGTGTACAAATTGGACAATCTCTTTCGAAGTATGAGGGTTTCGGACGAAAACTCATCTATTACAAAGGGATTTCATTTTTAATAACTTATTTTAACTCCATACTTTTTGTGTGTTCAATATGCATCATTGAAAGGCACATCATCAATTTTCAACCCTTTCTGACATCATTTGATATTTCTCAAGCCTTAAATGATTTATTTTGAGCTAAATGACCCTGAATTAGAAAAGCAGTAGAAATAAACTCCGAAAAGGTTGTAACGTGGCATGACATCATAACTTCACCCACATAGAAACTTCTAAAGAGTTGAGAGGGTTATGGCAAAAACTAGATGCACTTCGTGTACAAATTGGACATTCTCTTTCGAAGTATGAGGGTTCCGGACGAAAACTCGTCTATTACTAAGGGATTTCATTTTTAATAATTTATTTTAACTCCATACATTTTGTGTGTTCAATACGCACCATTCAAAGGCACATTATCAATTTTCAACCCTTTCTGACTTCATTTCATGTTTTTCGTGCATTTAATGATTTATTTTGAGCTAAATGACCCTGAATTTGAAAAGCAGTACAAATGAACTCTGAAAAGGTTGTGACTTGGCATGACGTCATAATTTCACCCACATAGCAACTTCTAAAGAGTTGAGAGGGTTACGGCAAAAACTGGATGCACTTCGTGTACAAATTGGACAATCTCTTTCGAAGTATGAGGGCTTCGCACGAAAACTCATCTATTACAAAGGGATTTCATTTTTCACAACTTATTTGAACTCCATACTTTTTATGTGTTCAATATGCACCATTCAAAGGCACATCATCAATTTTCAACCCTTTCTGACTTCATTTGATATTTTTCATGCATTTAATGATTTATTTTGGACTAAATGACCCTGGATTTGAAAAGCAGTACAAAAGAACTCTAAAGAGGTTGTGACTCGGCATGACATCATAATTTCACCCACATAGAAACTTCTAAAGATTTGAGAGGGTTACGGCAAAAGCTGGATGCACTTCGTGTACAAATTGGACAATCTCTTACGAAGTATGAGGGTTTCGGATGAAAACTCATCTATTACAAAGGGATTTCATTTTTAATAACTTATTTTAACTGCATACTTTTTGTGTGTTCAATATGCATCATTGAAAGGCACATCATCAATTTTCAACCCTTTCTGACATTATTTGATATTTCTCATGCATTTAATGATTTATTTTTAGCTAAATGACCCTGAATTGGAAAAGCAGTACAAATAAACTCCGAAAATGTTGTAACTTGGCATGACATCATAACTTCACCCACATAGCAACTTCTAAAGAGTTGAGAGGGTTACGGTAAAAACTGGATGCACTTCGTGTACAAATTGGACAATCTCTTTCGAAGTATGAGGGTTTCGGACGAAAACTCATCTATTACAAAGGGATTTCATTTTTAATAACTTATTTTAACTCCATACTTTTTGTGTGTTCAATATGCATCATTGAAAGGCACATCATCAATTTTCAACCCTTTCTGACATCATTTGATATTTCTCAAGCATTAAATCATTTATTTTGAGCTGAATGACCCTGAATTTGAAAAGCAGTACAAATAAACTCCGAAAAGGTTGTAACGTGGCATGACATCATAACTTCACCCACATAGAAACTTCTAAAGAGTTGAGAGGGTTATGGCAAAAACTAGATGCACTTCGTGTACAAATTGGACATTCTCTTTCGAAGTATGAGGGTTTCGGACGAAAACTCGTCTATTACAAAGGGATTTCATTTTTAATAATTTATTTTAACTCCATACTTTTTGTGTGTTCAATACGCAACCATTCAAAGGCACATCATCAATTTTCAACCCTTTCTGACTTCATTTGATATTTTTCATGCATTTAATGATTTATTTTGAGCTAAATGACCCTGAATTTGAAAAGCAGTACAAATGAACTCTGAAAAGGTTGTGACTTGGCATGACGTCATAATTTCACCCACATAGCAACTTCTAAAGAGTTGAGAGGGTTACGGCAAAAACTGGATGCACTTCGTGTACAAATTGGACAATCTCTTTCGAAGTATGAGGGTTTCGGACGAAAACTCATCTATTACAAAGGGATTTAATTTTTCATAACTTATTTTAACTCCATACTTTTTATGTGTTCAATATGCACAATTCAAAGGCACATCATCAATTTTCAACCCTTTCTGACTTCATTTGATATTTTTCATGCATTTAATGATTTATTTTGGACTAAATGACCCTGGATTTGAAAAGTAGTACAAAAGAACTCTAAAGAGGTTGTGACTCGGCATGACATCATAATTTCACCCACATAGAAACTTCTAAAGATTTGAGAGGGTTACGGCAAAAACTGGCTGCACTTCGTGTACAAATTGGACAATCTCTTACGAAGTATGAGGGTTTCGGAGGAAAACTCATCTATTACAAAGGGATTTCATTTTTAATAACTTATTTTAACTCCATACTTTTTGTGTGTTCAATATGCATCATTGAAAGGCACATCATCAATTTTCAACCCTTTCTGACATCATTTGATATTTCTCATGCATTTAATGATTTATTTTGAGCTAAATGACCCTGAATTTGAAAAGCAGTACAAATAAACTCCGAAAAGGTTGTAACTTGGCATGACATCATAACTTCACCCATATAGAAACTTCTAAAGAGTTGAGAGGGTTATGGCAAAAACTAGATGCACTTCGTGTACAAATTGGACATTCTCTTTCGAAGTATGAGGGTTTCGGACGAAAACTCGTCTATTACAAAGGGATTTCATTTTTAATAATTTATTTTAACTCCATACTTTTTGTGTGTTCAATACGCACCATTCAAAGGCACATCATCAATTTTCAACCCTTTCTGACTTCATTTGATATTTTTCATGCATTTAATGATTTATTTTGAGCTAAATGACCCTGAATTTGAAAAGCAGTACAAATGAACTCTGAAAAGGTTGTGACTTGGCATGACGTCATAATTTCACCCACATAGCAACTTCTAAAGAGTTGAGAGGGTTACGGCAAAAACTAGATGCACTTCGTGTACAAATTGGACAATCTCTTTCGAAGTATGAGGGTTTCGGACGAAAACTCATCTATTACAAAGGGATTTAATTTTTCATAGCTTATTTTAACTCCATACTTTTTATGTGTTCAATATGCACAATTCAAAGGCACATCATCAATTTTCAACCCTTTCTGACTTCATTTGATATTTTTCATGCATTTAATGATTTATTTTGGACTAAACGACCCTGGATTTGAAAAGTAGTACAAAAGAACTCTAAAGAGGTTGTGACTCGGCATGACATCATAATTTCACCCACATAGAAACTTCTAAAGATTTGAGAGGGTTACGGCAAAAATTGGATGCACTTCGTGTACAAATTGGACAATCTCTTACGAAGTATGAGGGTTTCGGAGGAAAACTCATCTATTACAAAGGGATTTCATTTTTAATAATTTATTTTAACTCCATACTTTTTGTGTGTTCAATATGCACCATTCAAAGGCACATCATCAATTTTCAACCCTTTCTGACTTCATTTGATATTTTTCATGCATTTAATGATTTATTTTGAGCTAAATGACCCGGAATTTGAAAAGCAGTACAAATGAACTCTGAAAAGGTTGTGACCTGGCATGACGTCATAATTTCACCCACATAGCAACTTGTAACAAGTTGAGAGGGTTACGGCAAAAGGTGGATGCACTTCGTGTACAAAATGGACAATCTCTTTCGAAGTATGAGGGTTTCGGACGAAAACTCGTCTATTACAAAGGGATTTCATTTTTAATAATTTATTTTAACTCCATACTTTTTGTGTGTTCAATATGCACCATTCAAAGGCACATCATCAATTTTCAACCCTTTCTGACTTCATTTGATATTTTTCATGCATTTAATGATTTATTTTGAGCTAAATGACCCGGAATTTGAAAAGCAGTACAAATGAACTCTGAAAAGGTTGTGACTTGGCATGACGTCATAATTTCACCCACATAGCAACTTGTAACAAGTTGAGAGGGTTACGGCAAAAGGTGGATGCACTTCGTGTACAAAATGGACAATCTCTTTCGATGTATGAGGGTTTCGGACGACAACTCATCTATTACAAAGGGATTTCATTTTTAATAACTTACTTTAACTCCATACTTTTTCTTTGTTCAATATGCACCATTGAAAGGCACATCATCAATTTTCAACCCTTTCTGACTTCATTTGATATTTTTCATGCATTTAATGATTTATTTTGAGCTAAATGACCCTGAATTTGAAAAGCAGTACAAATAAACTCTAAAAAGGTTGTAACTTGGCATGACATCATAACTTCACCCACATAGAAACTTCTAAAGAGTTGAGAGGGTTATCGCAAAAACTAGATGCACTTCGTGTACAAATTGGACATTCGCTTTCGAAGTAGGTGGGTTTCGGACGAAAACTCGTCTATTACAAAGGGATTTCATTTTAAATAATTTATTTTAACTCCATACTTTTTGTGTGTTCAATATGCACCATTCAAAGGCACATCATCAATTTTCAACCCTTTCTGACTTCATTTGATATTTTTCATGCATTTAATGATTTATTTTGAGCTAAATGACCCTGAATTTGAAAAGCAGTACAAATGAACTCTGAAAAAGGTTGTGACTTGGCATGACGTCATAATTTCACCCACATAGCAACTTTTAAAGAGTTGAGAGGGTTACGGCAAAAACTAGATGCACTTCGTGTACAAATTGGACAATCTCTTTCGAAGTATGAGGGTTTCGGACGAAAACTCATCTGTTACAAAGGGTTTTCTTTTTTAATAACTTATTTGAACTCCGTACTTTTTGTGTGTTCAATATGCACCATTCAAAGGAACATCATAAATTTTCAACCCTTTCTGACTTCATTTGATAATTTTCAAGCATTTAATGATTTATTTTGAGCTAAATGACCCTGAATTTGAAAAGCAGTACAAATGAACTCTGAAAAGGTTGTAACTTGGCATGACGTCATAATTTCACCCACATAGCAACTTCTAAAGAGTTGAGAGGGTTACGGCAAAAACTGGATGCACTTCGTGTACAAATTGGACAATCTCTTTCGAAGTATGAGGGTTTCGGACGAAAACTCATGTATTACAAAGGGATTTCATTTTTAATAACTTATTTTAACTCCATACTTTTTATGTGTTCAATATGCACCATGGAAAGGCACATCATCAATTTTCAAACCTTTCTGACTTCATTTGATATTTTTCATGCATTTAATGATTTATTTTGGACTAAATGACCCTGGATTTGAAAAGCAGTACAAAAGAACTCTAAAGAGGTTGTGACTCGGCATGACATCATAATTTCACCCACATAGCAACTTCTAAAGATTTGAGAGGGTTACGGCAAAAACTGGATGCACTTCGTGTACAAATTGGACAATCTCTTACGAAGTATGAGGGTTTCGGATGAAAACTCATCTATTACAAAGGGATTTCATTTTTAATAACTTATTTTAACTCCATAATTTTTGTGTGTTCAATATGCATCATTGAAAGGCACATCATCAATTTTCAACCCTTTCTGACATCATTTGATATTTCTCATGCATTAAATGATTTATTTTGAGCTAAATGACCCTGAATTTGAAAAGCAGTACAAATAAACTCTGAAAAGGTTGTAACTTGGCATGACATCACAACTTCACCCACATAGCAACTTATAAAGAGTTAAGAGGGTTACGGAAAAAACTGGATGCACTTCGTGTACAAATTGGACAATCTCTTTCGAAGTATGAGCGTTTTGGACGAAAACTCATCTATTACAAAGGGATTTCATTTTTAATAACTTATTTTAACTCCATACTTTTTGTGTGTTCAATATGCATCATTGAAAGGCACATCATCAATTTTCAACCCTTTCTGACATCATTTGATATTTCTCATGCATTTAATGATTTATTTTGAGCTAAATGACCCTAGATTCGAAAAGTAGTACAAAAGAACTCTAAAGAGGTTGTGACTCGGCATGACATCACAATTTCACCCACATAGCAACTTCTAAAGATTTGAGAGTGTTACGGCAAAAGGTGGATGCACTTCGTGTACAAAATGGACAATCTCTTTCGAAGTATGAGGGTTTCGGACGAAAACTCGTCTATTACAAAGGGATTTCGTTTTTAATAATTTATTTTAACTCCATACTTTTTGTGTGTTCAATATGCACCATTCAAAGGCACATCATCAATTTTCAACCCTTTCTGACTTCATTTGATATTTTTCATGCATTTAATGATTTATTTTGAGCTAAATGACCCGGAATTTGAAAAGCAGTACAAATGAACTCTGAAAAGGTTGTGACTTGGCATGACGTCATAATTTCACCCACATAGCAACTTGTAACAAGTTGAGAGGGTTACGGCAAAAGGTGGATGCACTTCGTGTACAAAATGGACAATCTCTTTCGAAGTGTGAGGGTTTCGGACGAAAACTCATCTATTACAAAGGGATTTCATTTTTAATAACTTACTTTAACTCCATACTTTTTCTTTGTTCAATATGCACCATTGAAAGGCACATCATCAATTTTCAACCCTTTCTGACTTCATTTGATATTTTTCATGCATTTAATGATTTATTTTGAGCTAAATGACCCTGAATTTGAAAAGCAGTACAAATAAACTCTGAAAAGGTTGTAACTTGGCATGACATCATAACTTCACCCACATAGAAACTTCTAAAGAGTTGAGAGGGTTATGGCAAAAACTAGATGCACTTCGTGTACAAATTGGACATTCGCTTTCGAAGTAGGTTGGTTTCGGACGAAAACTCGTCTATTACAAAGGGATTTCATTTTTAATAATTTATTTTAACTCCATACTTTTTGTGTGTTCAATATGCACCATTCAAAGGCACATCATCAATTTTCAACCCTTTCTGACTTCATTTGATATTTTTCATGCATTTAATGATTTATTTTGAGCTAAATGACCCTGAATTTGAAAAGCAGTACAAATGAACTCTGAAAAAGGTTGTGACTTGGCATGACGTCATAATTTCACCCACATAGCAACTTTTAAAGAGTTGAGAGGGTTACGGCAAAAACTAGATGCACTTCGTGTACAAATTGGACAATCTCTTTCGAAGTATGAGGGTTTCGGACGAAAACTCATCTGTTACAAAGGGATTTCTTTTTTAATAACTTATTTGAACTCCGTACTTTTTGTGTGTTCAATATGCACCATTCAAAGGAACATCATAAATTTTCAACCCTTTCTGACTTCATTTGATAATTTTCAAGCATTTAATGATTTATTTTGAGCTAAATGACCCTGAATTTGAAAAGCAGTACAAATGAACTCTGAAAAGTTTGTAACTTGGCATGACGTCATAATTTCACCCACATAGCAACTTCTAAAGAGTTGAGAGGGTTACGGCAAAAACTGGATGCACTTCGTGTACAAATTGGACAATCTCTTTCGAAGTATGAGGGTTTCGGACGAAAACTCATGTACTACAGAGGGATTTCATTTTTAATAACTTATTTTAACTCCATACTTTTTATGTGTTCAATATGCACCATTCAAAGGCACATCATCAATTTTCAAACCTTTCTGACTTCATTTGATATTTTTCATGCATTTAATGATTTATTTTGGACTAAATGACCCTGGATTTGAAAAGCAGTACAAAAGAACTCTAAAGAGGTTGTGACTCGGCATGACATCATAATTTCACCCACATAGCAACTTCTAAAGATTTGAGAGGGTTACGGCAAAAACTGGATGCACTTCGTGTACAAATTGGACAATCTCTTACGAAGTATGAGGGTTTCGGATGAAAACTCATCTATTACAAAGGGATTTCATTTTTAATAACTTATTTTAACTCCATAATTTTTGTGTGTTCAATATGCATCATTGAAAGGCACATCATCAATTTTCAACCCTTTCTGACATCATTTGATATTTCTCATGCATTAAATGATTTATTTTGAGCTAAATGACCCTGAATTTGAAAAGCAGTACAAATAAACTCTGAAAAGGTTGTAACTTGGCATGACATCACAACTTCACCCACATAGCAACTTATAAAGAGTTAAGAGGGTTACGGAAAAAACTGGATGCACTTCGTGTACAAATTGGACAATCTCTTTCGAAGTATGAGGGTTTCGGACGAAAACTCATCTGTTACAAAGGGATTTCATTTTTAATAACTTATTTGAACTCCGTACTTTTTGTGTGTTCAATATGCACCATTCAAAGGAACATCATAAATTTTCAACCCTTTCTGACTTCATTTGATAATTTTCAAGCATTTAATGAGTTATTTTGAGCTAAATGACCCTGAATTTGAAAAGCAGTACAAATGAACTCTGAAAAGGTTGTAACTTGGCATGACGTCATAATTTCACCCACATAGCAACTTCTAAAGAGTTGAGAGGGTTACGGCAAAAACTGGATGCACTTCGTGTACAAATTGGACAATCTCTTTCGAAGTATGAGGGTTTCGGACGAAAACTCATGTATTACAAAGGGATTTCATTTTTAATAACTTATTTTAACTCCATACTTTTTATGTGTTCAATATGCACCATTCAAAGGCACATCATCAATTTTCAAACCTTTCTGACTTCATTTGATATTTTTCATGCATTTAATGATTTATTTTGGACTAAATGACCCTGGATTTGAAAAGCAGTACAAAAGAACTCTAAAGAGGTTGTGACTCGGCATGACATCATAATTTCACCCACATAGCAACTTCTAAAGATTTGAGAGGGTTACGGCAAAAACTGGATGCACTTCGTGTACAAATTGGACAATCTCTTACGAAGTATGAGGGTTTCGGATGAAAACTCATCTATTACAAAGGGATTTCATTTTTAATAACTTATTTTAACTCCATAATTTTTGTGTGTTCAATATGCATCATTGAAAGGCACATCATCAATTTTCAACCCTTTCTGACATCATTTGATATTTCTCATGCACTAAATGATTTATTTTGAGCTAAATGACCCTGAATTTGAAAAGCAGTACAAATAAACTCTGAAAAGGTTGTAACTTGGCATGACATCACAACTTCACCCACATAGCAACTTATAAAGAGTTAAGAGGGTTACGGAAAAAACTGGATGCACTTTGTGTACAAATTGGACAATCTCTTTCGAAGTATGAGCGTTTCGGACGAAAACTCATCTATTACAAACGGATTTCATTTTTAATAACTTATTTTAACTCCATACTTTTTGTGTGTTCAATATGCATCATTGAAAGGCACATCATCAATTTTCAACCCTTTCTGACATCATTTGATATTTCTCATGCATTTAATGATTTATTTTGAGCTAAATGACCCTAGATTCGAAAAGTAGTACAAAAGAACTCTAAAGAGGTTGTGACTCGGCATGACATCACAATTTCACCCACATAGCAACTTCTAAAGATTTGAGAGTGTTACGGCAAAAGGTGGATGCACTTCGTGTACAAAATGGACAATCTCTTTCGAAGTATGAGGGTTTCGGACGAAAACTCGTCTATTACAAAGGGATTTCATTTTTAATAATTTATTTTAACTCCATACTTTTTGTGTGTTCAATATGCACCATTCAAAGGCACATCATCAATTTTCAACCCTTTCTGACTTCATTTGATATTTTTCATGCATTTAATGATTTATTTTGAGCTAAATGACCCGGAATTTGAAAAGCAGTACAAATGAACTCTGAAAAGGTTGTGACTTGGCATGACGTCATAATTTCACCCACATAGCAACTTGTAACAAGTTGAGAGGGTTACGGCAAAAGGTGGATGCACTTCGTGTACAAAATGGACAATCTCTTTCGAAGTATGAGGGTTTCGGACGAAAACTCATCTATTACAAAGGGATTTCATTTTTAATAACTTACTTTAACTCCATACTTTTTCTTTGTTCAATATGCACCATTGAAAGGCACATCATCAATTTTCAACCCTTTCTGACTTCATTTGATATTTTTCATGCATTTAATGATTTATTTTGAGCTAAATGACCCTGAATTTGAAAAGCAGTACAAATAAACTCTGAAAAGGTTGTAACTTGGCATGACATCATAACTTCACCCACATAGAAACTTCTAAAGAGTTGAGAGGGTTATGGCAAAAACTAGATGCACTTCGTGTACAAATTGGACATTCGCTTTCGAAGTAGGTTGGTTTCGGACGAAAACTCGTCTATTACAAAGGGATTTCATTTTTAATAATTTATTTTAACTCCATACTTTTTGTGTGTTCAATATGCACCATTCAAAGGCACATCATCAATTTTCAACCCTTTCTGACTTCATTTGATATTTTTCATGCATTTAATGATTTATTTTGAGCTAAATGACCCTGAATTTGAAAAGCAGTACAAATGAACTCTGAAAAAGGTTGTGACTTGGCATGACGTCATAATTTCACCGACATAGCAACTTTTAAAGAGTTGAGAGGGTTACGGCAAAAACTAGATGCACTTCGTGTACAAATTGGACAATCTCTTTCGAAGTATGAGGGTTTCGGACGAAAACTCATCTGTTACAAAGGGATTTCTTTTTAATAACTTATTTGAACTCCGTACTTTTTGTGTGTTCAATATGCACCATTCAAAGGAACATCATAAATTTTCAACCCTTTCTGACTTCATTTGATAATTTTCAAGCATTTAATGATTTATTTTGAGCTAAATGACCCTGAATTTGAAAAGCAGTACAAATGAACTCTGAAAAGGTTGTAACTTGGCATGACGTCATAATTTCACCCACATAGCAACTTCTAAAGAGTTGAGAGGGTTACGGCAAAAACTGGATGCACTTCGTGTACAAATTGGACAATCTCTTTCGAAGTATGAGGGTTTCGGACGAAAACTCATGTATTACAAAGGGATTTCATTTTTAATAACTTATTTTAACTCCATACTTTTTATGTGTTCAATATGCACCATTCAAAGGCACATCATCAATTTTCAAACCTTTCTGACTTCATTTGATATTTTTCATGCATTTAATGATTTATTTTGGACTAAATGACCCTGGATTTGAAAAGCAGTACAAAAGAACTCTAAAGAGGTTGTGACTCGGCATGACATCATAATTTCACCCACATAGCAACTTCTAAAGATTTGAGAGGGTTACGGCAAAAACTGGATGCACTTCGTGTACAAATTGGACAATCTCTTACGAAGTATGAGGGTTTCGGATGAAAACTCATCTATTACAAAGGGATTTCATTTTTAATAACTTATTTTAACTCCATAATTTTTGTGTGTTCAATATGCATCATTGAAAGGCACATCATCAATTTTCAACCCTTTCTGACATCATTTGATATTTCTCATTCATTAAATGATTTATTTTGAGCTAAATGACCCTGAATTTGAAAAGCAGTACAAATAAACTCTGAAAAGGTTGTAACTTGGCATGACATCACAACTTCACCCACATAGCAACTTATAAAGAGTTAAGAGGGTTACGGAAAAAACTGGATGCACTTCGTGTACAAATTGGACAATCTCTTTCGAAGTATGAGGGTTTCGGACGAAAACTCATCTGTTACAAAGGGATTTCATTTTTAATAACTTATTTGAACTCCGTACTTTTTGTGTGTTCAATATGCACCATTCAAAGGAACATCATAAATTTTCAACCCTTTCTGACTTCATTTGATAATTTTCAAGCATTTAATGATTTATTTTGAGCTAAATGACCCTGAATTTGAAAAGCAGTACAAATGAACTCTGAAAAGGTTGTAACTTGGCATGACGTCATAATTTCACCCACATAGCAACTTCTAAAGAGTTGAGAGGGTTACGGCAAAAACTGGATGCACTTCGTGTACAAATTGGACAATCTCTTTCGAAGTATGAGGGTTTCGGACGAAAACTCATGTATTACAAAGGGATTTCATTTTTAATAACTTATTTTAACTCCATACTTTTTATGTGTTCAATATGCACCATTCAAAGGCACATCATCAATTTTCAAACCTTTCTGACTTCATTTGATATTTTTCATGCATTTAATGATTTATTTTGGACTAAATGACCCTGGATTTGAAAAGCAGTACAAAAGAACTCTAAAGAGGTTGTGACTCGGCATGACATCATAATTTCACCCACATAGCAACTTCTAAAGATTTGAGAGGGTTACGGCAAAAACTGGATGCACTTCGTGTACAAATTGGACAATCTCTTACGAAGTATGAGGGTTTCGGATGAAAACTCATCTATTACAAAGGGATTTCATTTTTAATAACTTATTTTAACTCCATAATTTTTGTGTGTTCAATATGCATCATTGAAAGGCACATCATCAATTTTCAACCCTTTCTGACATCATTTGATATTTCTCATGCATTAAATGATTTATTTTGAGCTAAATGACCCTGAATTTGAAAAGCAGTACAAATAAACTCTGAAAAGGTTGTAACTTGGCATGACATCACAACTTCACCCACATAGCAACTTATAAAGAGTTAAGAGGGTTACGGAAAAAACTGGATGCACTTCGTGTACAAATTGGACAATCTCTTTCGAAGTATGAGCGTTTCGGACGAAAACTCATCTATTACAAAGGGATTTCATTTTTAATAACTTATTTTAACTCCATACTTTTTGTGTGTTCAATATGCATCATTGAAAGGCACATCATCAATTTTCAACCCTTTCTGACATCATTTGATATTTCTCATGCATTTAATGATTTATTTTGAGCTAAATGACCCTAGATTCGAAAAGTAGTACAAAAGAACTCTAAAGAGGTTGTGACTCGGCATGACATCACAATTTCACCCACATAGCAACTTCTAAAGATTTGAGAGTGTTACGGCAAAAGGTGGATGCACTTCGTGTACAAAATGGACAATCTCTTTCGAAGTATGAGGGTTTCGGACGAAAACTCGTCTATTACAAAGGGATTTCATTTTTAATAATTTATTTTAACTCCATACTTTTTGTGTGTTCAATATGCACCATTCAAAGGCACATCATCAATTTTCAACCCTTTCTGACTTCATTTGATATTTTTCATGCATTTAATGATTTATTTTGAGCTAAATGACCCGGAATTTGAAAAGCAGTACAAATGAACTCTGAAAAGGTTGTGACTTGGCATGACGTCATAATTTCACCCACATAGCAACTTGTAACAAGTTGAGAGGGTTACGGCAAAAGGTGGATGCACTTCGTGTACAAAATGGACAATCTCTTTCGAAGTATGAGGGTTTCGGACGAAAACTCATCTATTACAAAGGGATTTCATTTTTAATAACTTACTTTAACTCCATACTTTTTCTTTGTTCAATATGCACCATTGAAAGGCACATCATCAATTTTCAACCCTTTCTGACTTCATTTGATATTTTTCATGCATTTAATGATTTATTTTGAGCTAAATGACCCTGAATTTGAAAAGCAGTACAAATAAACTCTGAAAAGGTTGTAACTTGGCATGACATCATAACTTCACCCACATAGAAACTTCTAAAGAGTTGAGAGGGTTATGGCAAAAACTAGATGCACTTCGTGTACAAATTGGACATTCGCTTTCGAAGTAGGTTGGTTTCGGACGAAAACTCGTCTATTACAAAGGGATTTCATTTTTAATAATTTATTTTAACTCCATACTTTTTGTGTGTTCAATATGCACCATTCAAAGGCACATCATCAATTTTCAACCCTTTCTGACATCATTTGATATTTCTCATGCATTAAATGATTTATTTTGAGCTAAATGACCCTGAATTTGAAAAGCAGTACAAATAAACTCCGAAAAGGTTGTAAGTTGGCATGACATCACAACTTCACCCACATAGCAACTTATAAAGAGTTAAGAGGGTTACGGCAAAAACTGGATGCACTTCGTGTACAAATTGGACAATCTCTTTCGAAGTATGAGCGTTTCGGACGAAAACTCATCTATTACAAAGGGATTTCATTTTTAATAACTTATTTTAACTCCATACTTTTTGTGTGTTCAATATGCATCATTGAAAGGCACATCATCAATTTTCAACCCTTTCTGACATCATTTGATATTTCTCATGCATTTAATGATTTATTTTGAGCTAAATGACCCTAGATTCGAAAAGTAGTACAAAAGAACTCTAAAGAGGTTGTGACTCGGCATGACATCACAATTTCACCCACGTAGCAACTTCTAAAGATTTGAGAGTGTTACGGCAAAAACTGGATGCACTTCGTGTACAAATTGGACAATCTCTTACGAAGTATGAGGGTTTCGGATGAAAACTCATCTATTACAAAGGGATTTCATTTTTAATAACTTATTTTAACTCCATACTTTTTATGTGTTCAATATGCACCATTCAAAGGCACATCATCAATTTTCAAACCTTTCTGACTTCATTTGATATTTTTCATGCATTTAATGATTTATTTTGGACTAAATGACCCTGGATTTGAAAAGCAGTACAAAAGAACTTTAAAGAGGTTGTGACTCGGCATGACATCATAATTTCACCCACATAGCAACTTCTAAAGATTTGAGAGGGTTACGGCAAAAACTGGATGCACTTCGTGTACAAATTGGACAATCTCTTACGAAGTATGAGGGTTTCGGATGAAAACTCATCTATTACAAAGGGATTTCATTTTTAATAACTTATTTTAACTCCATAATTTTTGTGTGTTCAATATGCATCATTGAAAGGCACATCATCAATTTTCAACCCTTTCTGACATCATTTGATATTTCTCATGCATTAAATGATTTATTTTGAGCTAAATGACCCTGAATTTGAAAAGCAGTACAAATAAACTCCGAAAAGGTTGTAACTTGGCATGACATCACAACTTCACCCACATAGCAACTTATAAAGAGTTAAGAGGGTTACGGCAAAAACTGGATGCACTTCGTGTACAAATTGGACAATCTCTTTCGAAGTATGAGCGTTTCGGACGAAAACTCATCTATTACAAAGGGATTTCATTTTTAATAACTTATTTTAACTCCATACTTTTTGTGTGTTCAATATGCATCATTGAAAGGCACATCATCAATTTTCAACCCTTTCTGACATCATTTGATATTTCTCATGCGTTTAATGATTTATTTTGAGCTAAATGACCCTGAATTTGAAAAGCAGTACAAATAAACTCCGAAAAGGTTGTAACTTGGCATGACATCATAACTTCACCCACATAGAAACTTCTAAAGATATGAGAGCGTTATGGCAAAAACTAGATGCACTTCGTGTACAAATTGGACATTCTCTTTCGAAGTATGATGGTTTCGGACGAAAACTCGTCTATTACAAAGGGATTTCATTTTTAATAATTTATTTTAACTCCATACTTTTTGTGTGTTCAATATGCACCACTCAAAGGCACTTCATCAATTTTCAACCCTTTCTGACTTCATTTGATATTTTTCATGCATTTAATGATTCATTTTGGGCTAAATGACCCTGGATTTGAAAAGCAGTACAAAAGAACTCTAAAGAGGTTGTGACTCGGCATGACATCATAATTTCACCCACATAGCAACTTCTAAAGAGTTGAGAGGGTTACGGCAAAATCTGGATGCACTTCGTGTACAAATTGGACAATCTCTTTCGAAGTATGAGGGTTTCAGATGAAAACTCATCTATTACAAAGGGATTTCATTTTTAATAACTTATTTTAACTCCATACTTTTTATGTGTTCAATATGCACCATTCAAAGGCACATCATCAATTTTCAACCCTTTCTTCATTTGATATTTTTCATGCATTTAATGATTTATTTTGGACTAAATGACCCTGGATTTGAAAAGCAGTAGAAAAGAACTCTAAAGAGGTTGTGACTCGGCATGACATCATAATTTCACCCACATAGCAACTTCTAAAGATTTGAGAGGGTTACGGCAAAAACTGGATGCACTTCGTGTACAAATTGGACAATCTCTTACGAAGTATGAGGGTTTCGGATGAAAACTCATCTATTACAAAGGGATTTCATTTTTAATAACTTATTTTAACTCCATAATTTTTGTGTGTTCAATATGCATCATTGAAAGGCACATCATCAATTTTCAACCCTTTCTGACATCATTTGATATTTCTCATGCATTAAATGATTTATTTTGAGCTAAATGACCCTGAATTTGAAAAGCAGTACAAATAAACTCCGAAAAGGTTGTAACTTGGCATGACATCACAACTTCACCCACATAGCAACTTATAAAGAGTTAAGAGGGTTACGGCAAAAACTGGATGCACTTCGTGTACAAATTGGACAATCTCTTTCGAAGTATGAGCGTTTCGGACGAAAACTCATCTATTACAAAGGGATTTCATTTTTAATAACTTATTTTAACTCCATACTTTTTGTGTGTTCAATATGCATCATTGAAAGGCACATCATTAATTTTCAACCCTTTCTGACATCATTTGATATTTCTCATGCATTTAATGATTTATTTTGAGCTAAATGACCCTAGATTCGAAAAGTAGTACAAAAGAACTCTAAAGAGGTTGTGACTCGGCATGACATCACAATTTCACCCACGTAGCAACTTCTAAAGATTTGAGAGTGTTACGGCAAAAACTGGATGCACTTCGTGTACAAATTGGACAATCTCTTACGAAGTATGAGGGTTTCGGATGAAAACTCATCTATTACAAAGGGATTTCATTTTTAATAACTTATTTTAACTCCATACTTTTTGTGTGTTCAATGTGCATCATTGAAAGGCACATCATCAATTTTCAACCCTTTCTGACATCATTTGATATTTCTCATGCGTTTAATGATTTATTTTGAGCTAAATGACCCTGAATTTGAAAAAGCAGTACAAATAAACTCCGAAAAGGTTGTAACTTGGCATGACATCATAAATCCACCCACATAGAAACTTCTAAAGAGTTGAGAGGGTTATGGCAAAAACTAGATGCACTTCGTGTACAAATTGGACATTCTCTTTCGAAGTATGAGGGTTTCGGACGAAAACTCGTCTATTACAAAGGGATTTCATTTTTAATAATTTATTTTAACTCCATACTTTTTGTGTGTTCAATATGCACCATTCAAAGGCACATCATCAATTTTCAACCCTTTCTGACTTCATTTGATATTTTTCATGC
The DNA here is from genome assembly GCA_022496015.1 of Hordeum marinum. Taxonomy (NCBI): domain Eukaryota; kingdom Viridiplantae; phylum Streptophyta; class Magnoliopsida; order Poales; family Poaceae; genus Hordeum; species Hordeum marinum. Next base: position 48,145,313 of record CM039676.1, read on the forward strand.
ATTTAATGATTTATTTTGAGCTAAATGACCCTGAATTTGAAATGCAGTACAAATGAACTCTGAAAAGGTTGTGACTTGGCATGACGTCATAATTTCACCCACATAGCAACTTCTAAAGAGTTGAGAGGGTTACGGCAAAAACTGGATGCACTTCGTGTACAAAATGGACAATCTCTTTCGAAGTATGAGGGTTTCGGACGAAAACTCATCTATTACAAAGGGATTTCATTTTTAATAACATATTTTAGATCCATACTTTTTCTGTGTTCAATATGCACCATTGAAAGTCACAACATCAATTTTCAACCCTTTCTGACTTCGTTTGATATTTTTCATGCATTTAATGATTTATTTTGAGCTAAATGACCCTGAATTTGAAAAGCAGTACAAATGAACTCTGAAAAGGTTGTGACTTGGCATGATGTCATAATTTCACCCACATAGCAACTTCTAAAGAGTTGAGAGGGTTATGGCAAAAACTGGATGCACTTCGTGTACAAATTGGACAATCTCTTTCGAAGTATGAGGGTTTCGGACGAAAACTCATCTATTACAAAGGGATTTCATTTTTAATAACTTATTTTAACTCCATACTTTTTGTGTGTTCGATATGCATCATTGAAAGGCACATCATCAATTTTCAACCCTTTCTGACATCATTTGATATTTCTCATGCATTAAATGATTTATTTTGAGCTAAATGACCCTGAATTTGAAAAGCAGTACAAATAAACTCCGAAAAGGTTGTAACTTGGCATGACATCACAACTTCACCCACATAGCAACTTATAAAGAGTTAAGAGGGTTACGGCAAAAACTGGATGCACTTCGTGTACAAATTGGACAATCTCTTTCGAAGTATGAGCGTTTCGGACGAAAACTCATCTATTACAAAGGGATTTCATTTTTAATAACTTATTTTAACTCCATACTTTTTGTGTGTTCAATATGCATCATTGAAAGGCACATCATCAATTTTCAACCCTTTCTGACATCATTTGATATTTCTCATGCATTAAATGATTTATTTTGAGCTAAATGACCCTGAATTTGAAAAGCAGTACAAATAAACTCCGAAAAGGTTGTAACTTGGCATGACATCACAACTTCACCCACATAGCAACTTATAAAGAGTTAAGAGGGTTACGGCAAAAACTGGATGCACTTCGTGTACAAATTGGACAATCTCTTTCGAAGTATGAGCGTTTCGGACGAAAACTCATCTATTACAAAGGGATTTCATTTTTAATAACTTATTTTAACTCCATACTTTTTGTGTGTTCAATATGCATCATTGAAAGGCACATCATCAATTTTCAACCCTTTCTGACATCATTTGATATTTCTCATGCATTTAATGATTTATTTTGAGCTAAATGACCCTAGATTCGAAAAGCAGTACAAAAGAACTCTAAAGAGGTTGTGACTCGGCATGACATCACAATTTCACCCACGTAGCAACTTCTAAAGATTTGAGAGTGTTACGGCAAAAACTGGATGCACTTCGTGTACAAATTGGACAATCTCTTACGAAGTATGAGGGTTTCGGATGAAAACTCATCTATTACAAAGGGATTTCATTTTTAATAACTTATTTTAACTCCATACTTTTTGTGTGTTCAATGTGCATCATTGAAAGGCACATCATCAATTTTCAACCCTTTCTGACATCATTTGATATTTCTCATGCGTTTAATGATTTATTTTGAGCTAAATGACCCTGAATTTGAAAAAGCAGTACAAATAAACTCCGAAAAGGTTGTAACTTGGCATGACATCATAAATCCACCCACATAGAAACTTCTAAAGAGTTGAGAGGGTTATGGCAAAAACTAGATGCACTTCGTGTACAAATTGGACATTCTCTTTCGAAGTATGAGGGTTTCGGACGAAAACTCGTCTATTACAAAGGGATTTCATTTTTAATAATTTATTTTAACTCCATACTTTTTGTCTGTTCAATATGCACCATTCAAAGGCACATCATCAATTTTCAACCCTTTCTGACTTCATTTGATATTTTTCATGCATTTAATGATTTATTTTGAGCTAAATGACCCTGAATTTGAAATGCAGTACAAATGAACTCTGAAAAGGTTGTGACTTGGCATGACGTCATAATTTCACCCACATAGCAACTTCTAAAGAGTTGAGAGGGTTACGGCAAAAACTGGATGCACTTCGTGTACAAAATGGACAATCTCTTTCGAAGTATGAGGGTTTCGGACGAAAACTCATCTATTACAAAGGGATTTCATTTTTAATAACATATTTTAGATCCATACTTTTTCTGTGTTCAATATGCACCATTGAAAGTCACAACATCAATTTTCAACCCTTTCTGACTTCGTTTGATATTTTTCATGCATTTAATGATTTATTTTGAGCTAAATGACCCTGAATTTGAAAAGCAGTACAAATGAACTCTGAAAAGGTTGTGACTTGGCATGATGTCATAATTTCACCCACATAGCAACTTCTAAAGAGTTGAGAGGGTTATGGAAAAAACTGGATGCACTTCGTGTACAAATTGGACAATCTCTTTCGAAGTATGAGGGTTTCGGACGAAAACTCATCTATTACAAAGGGATTTCATTTTTAATAACTTATTTTAACTCCATACTTTTTGTGTGTTCGATATGCATCATTGAAAGGCACATCATCAATTTTCAACCCTTTCTGACATCATTTGATATTTCTCATGCATTAAATGATTTATTTTGAGCTAAATGACCCTGAATTTGAAAAGCAGTACAAATAAACTCCGAAAAGGTTGTAACTTGGCATGACATCATAACTTCACCCACATAGAAACTTCTAAAGAGTTGAGAGGGTTATGGCAAAAACTAGATGCACTTCGTGTAGAAATTGGACATTCTCTTTCGAAGTATGAGGGTTTCGGACGAAAACTCGTCTATTACGAAGGGCTTTCATTTTTAATAATTTATTTTAACTCCATAGTTTTTGTGTGTTCAATGTGCATCATTGAAAGGCACATCATCAATTTTCAACCCTTTCTGACATCATTTGATATTTCTCATGCGTTTAATGATTTATTTTGAGCTAAATGACCCTGAATTTGAAAAAGCAGTACAAATAAACTCCGAAAAGGTTGTAACTTGGCATGACATCATAAATCCACCCACATAGAAACTTCTAAAGAGTTGAGAGGGTTATGGCAAAAACTAGATGCACTTCGTGTACAAATTGGACATTCTCTTTCGAAGTATGAGGGTTTCGGACGAAAACTCGTCTATTACAAAGGGATTTCATTTTTAATAATTTATTTTAACTCCATACTTTTTGTCTGTTCAATATGCACCATTCAAAGGCACATCATCAATTTTCAACCCTTTCTGACTTCATTTGATATTTTTCATGCATTTAATGATTTATTTTGAGCTAAATGACCCTGAATTTGAAATGCAGTACAAATGAACTCTGAAAAGGTTGTGACTTGGCATGACGTCATAATTTCACCCACATAGCAACTTCTAAAGAGTTGAGAGGGTTACGGCAAAAACTGGATGCACTTCGTGTACAAAATGGACAATCTCTTTCGAAGTATGAGGGTTTCGGACGAAAACTCATCTATTACAAAGGGATTTCATTTTTAATAACATATTTTAGATCCATACTTTTTCTGTGTTCAATATGCACCATTGAAAGTCACAACATCAATTTTCAACCCTTTCTGACTTCGTTTGATATTTTTCATGCATTTAATGATTTATTTTGAGCTAAATGACCCTGAATTTGAAAAGCAGTACAAATGAACTCTGAAAAGGTTGTGACTTGGCATGATGTCATAATTTCACCCACATAGCAACTTCTAAAGAGTTGAGAGGGTTATGGAAAAAACTGGATGCACTTCGTGTACAAATTGGACAATCTCTTTCGAAGTATGAGGGTTTCGGACGAAAACTCATCTATTACAAAGGGATTTCATTTTTAATAACTTATTTTAACTCCATACTTTTTGTGTGTTCGATATGCATCATTGAAAGGCACATCATCAATTTTCAACCCTTTCTGACATCATTTGATATTTCTCATGCATTAAATGATTTATTTTGAGCTAAATGACCCTGAATTTGAAAAGCAGTACAAATAAACTCCGAAAAGGTTGTAACTTGGCATGACATCATAACTTCACCCACATAGAAACTTCTAAAGAGTTGAGAGGGTTATGGCAAAAACTAGATGCACTTCGTGTAGAAATTGGACATTCTCTTTCGAAGTATGAGGGTTTCGGACGAAAACTCGTCTATTACGAAGGGCTTTCATTTTTAATAATTTATTTTAACTCCATAGTTTTTGTGTGTTCAATATGCACCATTCAAAGACACATCATCAATTTTCAACCCTTTGTGACTTCATTTGATATTTTTCATGCATTTAATGATTTCTTTTGGACTAAATGACCCTGGATTTGAAAAGCAGTACAAAAGAACTCTAAAGAGGTTGTGACTCGGCATGACATCATAACTTCACCCACATAGCAACTTCTAAAGATTTGAGAGGGTTACGGCAAAAACTGGATGCACTTCGTGTACAAATTGGACAATCTCTTACGAAGTATGAGGGTTTCGGATGAAAACTCATCTATTACAAAGGGATTTCATTTTTAATAACTTATTTTTAACTCCATAATTTTTGTGTGTTCAATATGCATCATTGAAAGGCACATCATCAATTTTCAACCCTTTCTGACATCATTTGATATTTCTCATGCATTAAATGATTTATTTTGAGCTAAATGACCCTGAATTTGAAAAGCAGTACAAATAAACTCCGAAAAGGTTGTAACTTGGCATGACATCACAACTTCACCCACATAGCAACTTATAAAGAGTTAAGAGGGTTACGGCAAAAACTGGATGCACTTCGTGTACAAATTGGACAATCTCTTTCGAAGTATGAGCGTTTCGGACGAAAACTCATCTATTACAAAGGGATTTCATTTTTAATAACTTATTTTAACTCCATACTTTTTGTGTGTTCAATATGCATCATTGAAAGGCACATCATCAATTTTCAACCCTTTCTGACATCATTTGATATTTCTCATGCATTTAATGATTTATTTTGAGCTAAATGACCCTAGATTCGAAAAGCAGTACAAAAGAACTCTAAAGAGGTTGTGACTCGGCATGACATCACAATTTCACCCACATAGCAACTTCTAAAGATTTGAGAGTGTTACGGCAAAAACTGGATGCACTTCGTGTACAAATTGGACAATCTCTTACGAAGTATGAGGGTTTCGGATGAAAACTCATCTATTACAAAGGGATTTCATTTTTAATAACTTATTTTAACTCCATAATTTTTGTGTGTTCAATATGCATCATTCAAAGGCACATCATCAATTTTCAACCCTTTCTAACATCATTTGATATTTCTCATGCATTAAATGATTTATTTTGAGCTAAATGACGCTGAATTTGAAAAGCAGTACAAATAAACTCCGAAAAGGTTGTAACTTGGCATGACATCATAAATCCACCCACATAGAAACTTCTAAAGAGTTGAGAGGGTTATGGCAAAAACTGGATGCACTTCGTGTACAAAATGGACAATCTCTTTCGAAGTATGAGGGTTTCGGACGAAAACTCATCTATTACAAAGGGATTTCATTTTTAATAACTTATTTTAACTCCATACTTTTTGTGTGTTCAATATGCACCATTCAAAGGTACATCATCAATTTTCAACCCTTTCTGACTTCATTTGATATTTTTCATGCATTTAATGATTTATTTTGAGCTAAATGATCCTGAATTTGAAATGCAGTACAAATGAACTCTGAAAAGGTTGTGACTTGGCATGACGTCATAATTTCACCCACATAGCAACTTCTAAAGAGTTGAGAGGGTTACGGCAAAAACTGGATGCACTTCGTGTACAAAATGGACAATCTCTTTCGAAGTATGAGGGTTTCGGACGAAAACTCATCTATTACAAAGGGATTTCATTTTTAATAACTTATTTTAGCTCCATACTTTTTCTGTGTTCAATATGCACCATTGAAAGGCACATCATCAATTTTCAACCCTTTCTAACATCATTTGATATTTCTCATGCATTAAATGATTTATTTTGAGCTAAATGACCCTGAATTTGAAAAGCAGTACAAATAAACTCCGAAAAGGTTGTAACTTGGCATGACATCACAACTTCACCCACATAGCAACTTATAAAGAGTTAAGAGGGTTACGGCAAAAACTGGATGCACTTCGTGTACAAATTGGACAATCTCTTTCGAAGTATGAGCGTTTCGGACGAAAACTCATCTATTACAAAGGGATTTCATTTTTAATAACTTATTTTAACTCCATACTTTTTGTGTGTTCAATATGCATCATTGAAAGGCACATCATCAATTTTCAACCCTTTCTGACATCATTTGATATTTCTCATGCATTTAATGATTTATTTTGAGCTAAATGACCCTAGATTCGAAAAGCAGTACAAAAGAACTCTAAAGAGGTTGTGACTCGGCATGACATCACAATTTCACCCACATAGCAACTTCTAAAGATTTGAGAGTGTTACGGCAAAAACTGGATGCACTTCGTGTACAAATTGGACAATCTCTTACGAAGTATGAGGGTTTCGGATGAAAACTCATCTATTACAAAGGGATTTCATTTTTAATAACTTATTTTAACTCCATACTTTTTGTGTGTTCAATGTGCATCATTGAAAGGCACATCATCAATTTTCAACCCTTTCTGACATCATTTGATATTTCTCATGCGTTTAATGATTTATTTTGAGCTAAATGACGCTGAATTTGAAAAGCAATACAAATAAACTCCGAAAAGGTTGTAACTTGGCATGACATCATAAATCCACCCACATAGAAACTTCTAAAGAGTTGAGAGGGTTATGGCAAAAACTAGATGCACTTCGTGTACAAATTGGACATTCTCTTTCGAAGTATGAGGGTTTCGGACGAAAACTCGTCTATTACAAAGGGATTTCATTTTTAATAATTTATTTTCACTCCATACTTTTTGTGTGTTTAATATGCACCATTCAAAGGCACATCATCAATTTTCAACCCTTTCTGACTTCATTTGATATTTTTCATGCATTTAATGATTTATTTTGAGCTAAATGATCCTGAATTTGAAATGCAGTACAAATGAACTCTGAAAAGGTTGTGACTTGGCATGACGTCATAATTTCACCCACATCGCAACTTCTAAAGAGTTGAGAGGGTTACGGCAAAAACTGGATGCACTTCGTGTACAAAATGGACAATCTCTTTCGAAGTATGAGGGTTTCGGACGAAAACTCATCTATTACAAAGGGATTTCATTTTTAATAATATATTTTAGCTCCATACTTTTTCTGTGTTCAATATGCACCATTGAAAGTCACAACATCAATTTTCAACCCTTTCTGACTTCATTTGATATTTTTCATGCATTTAATGATTTATTTTGAGCTAAATGACCCTGAATTTGAAAAGCAGTACAAATGAACTCTGAAAAGGTTGTGACTTGGCATGATGTCATAATTTCACCCACATAGCAACTTCTAAAGAGTTGAGAGGGTTATGGAAAAAACTGGATATACTTCGTGTACAAATTGGACAATCTCTTTCGAAGTATGAGGGTTTCGGACGAAAACTCATCTATTACAAAGGGATTTCATTTTTAATAACTTATTTTAACTCCATACTTTTTGTGTGTTCGATATGCATCATTGAAAGGCACATCATCAATTTTCAACCCTTTCTGACATCATTTGATATTTCTCATGCATTAAATGATTTATTTTGAGCTAAATGACCCTAAATTTGAAAAGCAGTACAAATAAACTCCGAAAAGGTTGTAACTTGGCATGACATCATAACTTCACCCACATTGAAACTTCTAAAGAGTTGAGAGGGTTATGGCAAAAACTAGATGCACTTCGTGTACAAATTGGACATTCTCTTTCGAAGTATGAGGGTTTCGGACGAAAACTCGTCTATTACGAAGGGATTTCATTTTTAATAATTTATTTTAACTCCATACTTTTTGTGTGTTCAATATGCACCATTCAAAGACACATCATCAATTTTCAACCCTTTCTGACTTCATTTGATATTTTTCATGCATTTAATGATTTATTTTGAGCTAAATGACCCTGAATTTGAAAAGCAGTACAAATGAACTCTGAAAAGGTTGTGACTTGGCATGACGTCATAATTTCACCCACATAGCAACTTCTAAAGAGTTGAGAAGGTTACGGCAAAAACTGGATGCACTTCGTGTACAAATTGGACAATCTCTTTTGAAGTATGAGGGTTTCGGACGAAAACTCATCTATTACAAAGGGATTTCATTTTTCATAACTTATTTTAACTCCATACTTTTTATGTGTTCAATACGCACCATTCAAAGGCACATCATCAATTTTCAACCCTTTCTGACATCATTTGATATTTCTCATGCATTAAATGATTTATTTTGAGCTAAATGACCCTGAATTTGAAAAGAAGTACAAATAAACTCCAAAAAGGTTGTAACTTGGCATGACATCATAACTTCACCCACATAGAAACTTCTAAAGAGTTGAGAGGGTTATGGCAAAAACTAGATGCACTTCGTGTACAAATTGGACATTCTCTTTCGAAGTATGAGGGTTTCGGACGAAAACTCGTCTATTACAAAGGGATTTCATTTTTAATAATTTATTTTAACTCCATACTTTTTGTGTGTTCAATATGCACCATTCAAAGGCACATCATCAATTTTCAACCCTTTCTGACTTCATTTGATATTTTTTATGCATTTCATGATTTATTTTGAGCTAAATGACCCTGAATTTGAAAAGCAGTACAAATGAACTCTGAAAAGGTTGTGACTTGGCATGACGTCATAATTTCACCCACATAGCAACTTCTAAAGAGTTGAGAGGGTTACGGCAAAAACTGGATGCACTTCGTGTACAAAATGGACAATCTCTTTCGAAGTATGAGGGTTTCGGACGAAAACTCATCTATTACAAAGGGATTTCATTTTTAATAACTTATTTTAGCTCCATAATTTTTCTGTGTTCAATCTGCACCATTGAAAGGCACATCATCAATTTTCAACCCTTTCTGACTTCATTTGATATTTTCCATGCATTTAATGATTTATTTTGAGCTAAATGACCCTGAATTTGAAAAGCAGTACAAATGAACTCTGAAAAGGTTGTGACTTGGCATGACGTCATAATTTCACCCACATAGCAACTTCTAAAGAGTTGAGAGGGTTACGCAAAAACTGGATGCACTTCGTGTACAAAATGGACAGTCTCTTTCGAAGTATGAGGGTTTCGGACGAAAACTCATCTATTACAAAGGGATTTCATTTTTAATAACTTATTTTAACTCCATACTTTTTGTGTGTTCAATATGCATCATTGAAAGGCACATCATCAATTTTCAACCCTTTCTGACATCATTTGATATTTCTCATGCGTTTAATGATTTATTTTGAGCTAAATGACCCTGAATTTGAAAAGCAGTACAAATAAACTCCGAAAAGGTTGTAACTTGGCCTGACATCATAACTTCACCCACATAGAAACTTCTAAAGAGTTGAGAGCGTTATGGCAAAAACTAGATGCACTTCGTGTACAAATTGGACATTCTCTTTCGAAGTATGAGGGTTTCGGACGAAAACTCGTCTATTACAAAGGGATTTCATTTTTAATAATTTATTTTAACTCCATACTTTTTGTGTGTTCAATATGCACCACTCAAAGGCACTTCATCAATTTTCAACCCTTTCTGACTTCATTTGATATTTTTCATGCATTTAATGATTTATTTTGAGCTAAATGACCCTGAATTTGAAAAGCAGTACAAATGAGCTCTCAAAAGGTTGTGACTTGGCATGACGTCATAATTTCACCCACATAGCAACTTCTAAAGAGTTGAGAGGGTTACGGCAAAAACTGGATGCACTTCGTGTACAAAATGGACAATCTCTTTCGAAGTATGAGGGTTTCGGACGAAAACTCATCTATTACAAAGGGATTTCATTTTTAATAACTTATTTTAGCTCCATACTTTTTCTGTGTTCAATATGCACCATTGAAAGGCACATCATCAATTTTAAACCCTTTCTGACTTCATTTGATATTTTTCATGCATTTAATGATTTATTTTGAGCTAAGTGACCCTTAATTTGAAAAGCAGTACAAATGAACTCTGAAAAGGTTGTGACTTGGCATGACATCATAATTTCACCCACATAGCAACTTCTAAAGAGTTGAGAGGGTTACGGCAAAAACTGGATGCACTTCGTGTACAAATTGGACAATCTCTTTCGATGTATGAGGGTTTCGGACGAAAACTCATCTATTACAAAGGGATTTCATTTTTGATAACTCCTTTGAACTCCATACTTTTTGTGTGTTCAATATGCATCATTGAAAGGCACATCATCAATTTTCAACCCTTTCTGACATCTTTTGATATTTCTCATGCATCAAATGATTTATTTTGAGCTAAATGACCCTGAAATTGAAAAGCAGTAGAAATCAACTCCGAAAAGGTTGTAACTTGGCATGACATCATAACTTCACCCACATAGAAACTTCTAAAGAGTTGAGAGTGTTATGGCAAAAACTAGATGCACTTCGTGTACACATTGGACATTCGCTTTCGAAGTAGGAGGGTTTCGGACGAAAACTCGTCTATTACAAAGGGATTTCATTTTTAATAATTTATTTTAACTCCATACTTTTTGTGTGTTCAATATGCACCATTCAAAGGAACATCATCAATTTTCAACCCTTTCTGAATTCATTTGATATTTTTCATGCATTTAATAATTTATTTTGAGCTAAATGACCCTGAATTTGAAAAGCAGTACAAATGAACTCTGAAAAGGTTGTGACTTGGCATGACGTCATAATTTCACCCACATAGCAACTTCTAGAGAGTTGAGAGGGTTACGGCAAAAACTGGATGCACTTCATGTACAAAATGGACAATCTCTTTCGAAGTATGAGGGTTTTGGACGAAAACTCATCTATTACAAAGGGATTTCATTTTTAATAACTTATTTTAGCTCCATACTTTTTTTGTGTTCAATATGCACCATTGGAAGGTACATCATAAATTTTAAACCCTTTCTGACTTCATTTGATATTTTTCATGCATTTAATGATTTATTTTGAGCTAAATGACCCTGAATTTGAAAAGCAGTACAAATAAACTCCGAAAAGGTTGCAACTTGGCATGACATCATAACATCACCCACATAGAAACTTCTAAAGTGTTGAGAGGGTTATGGAAAAAACTAGATGCACTTCGTGTACAAATTGGACATTCTCTTTCGAAGTATGAGGGTTTCTGACGAAAACTCGTCTATTACAAAGGGATTTCATTTTTAATAATTTATTTTAACTCCATACTTTTTGTGTGTTCAATATGCACCACTCAAAGGCACATCATCAATTTTCAACCCTTTCTGACTTCATTTGATATTTTTCATGCATTTAATGATTTATTTTGAGCTAAATGACCCTGAATTTGAAAAGCAGTACAAATGAACTCTGAAAAGGTTGTGACTTGGCATGACGTCATAATTTCACCAACATAGCAACTTGTAAAGAGTTGAGAGGGTTACGGCAAAAAGTGGATGCACGTCGTGTACAAAATGGACAATCTCTTTCGAAGTATGAGGGTTTCGGACGAGAACTCATCTATTACAAAGGGATTTCATTTTTAATAACTTACTTTAACTCCATACTTTTTCTGTGTTCAATATGCACCATTGAAAGGCACATCATCAATTTTCAACCCTTTCTGACTTCATTCGATATTTTTCATGCATTTAATGATTTATTTTGAGCTAGATGACCCTGAATTTCAAAAGTTGCACAAATGAACTCTGAAATGGTTGTAACTTTGCATGACATCTAAATTTCACCCATATAGCAACTTCTAAAGAGTTGACAGGATTACGGCAAAAACTGGATGCACTTCGTGTACAAATTAGACAATCTCTTTCGAAGTATGAGGGTTTCGAACGAAAACTTATCTATTACAAAGGGATTTCATTTTTAAAAACTGATTTTAACTCCATACTTTTTGTGTGTTCAATATGCACCATTCAAAGGCACATGATTAGTTTTCAACCATATCTGACTTCATTTGACATTTTCATGCATTTAATGATTTATTTTGGGCTAAATGACCCTGAATTTGAAAAGCAGTACAAATAAACTCTGAAAAGGTTGTAACTTGGCATGACATCATAACTTCACCCACATAGAAACTTCTAAAGGGTTGAGAGGGTTATGGCAAAAACTAGATGCACTTCGTGTACAAATTGGACATTCTCTTTCGAAGTATCAGGGTTTCAGACGAAAACTCGTCTATTACAAAGGGATTTCATTTTTAATAATTTATTTTAACTCCATACTTTTTGTGTGTTCAATATGCACCATTCAAATGCACATCATCAATTTTCAACCCTTTCTGACTTTATTTGATATTTTTCATGCATTTAATGATATATTTTGAGCTAAATGAGCCTAAATTTGAAAAGCAGTACAAATGAACTCTGAAAAGGTTGTGACTTGGCATGACGTCATAATTTCACCCACATAGCAACTTCTAAAGAGTTGAGAGAGTTATGGCAAAAACTGGATGCACTTCGTGTACAAAATGGACAGTATCTTTCGAAGTATGAGGGTTTCGGACGAAAACTCATCTATTACAAAGGGATTTCATTTTTAATAACTTATTTTAGCTCCATACTTTTTCTGTGTTCAATATGCACCATTGAAAGTCACATCATCAATTTTCAACCCTTTCTGACTTCATTTGATATTTTTCATGCATTTAATGATTTATTTTGAGCTAAATGACCCTGAATTTGAAAAGCAGTACAAATGAACTCTGAAAAGGTTGTGACTTGGCATGACGTCATAATTTCACACACATAGCAACTTCTAAAGAGTTGAGAGGGTTACGCAAAAACTGGATGCACTTCGTGTACAAAATGGACAATCTCTTTCGAAGTATGAGGGTTTCGGACGAAAACTCATCTATTACAAAGGGATTTCATTTTTAATAACTTATTTTAACTCCATACTTTTTGTGTGTTCAATATGCATCATTGAAAGGCACATCATCAATTTTCAACCCTTTCTGACATCATTTGATATTTCTCATGCGTTTAATGATTTATTTTGAGCTAAATGACCCTGAATTTGAAAAGCAGTACAAATAAACTCCGAAAAGGTTGTAACTTGGCATGACATCATAACTTCACCCACATAGAAACTTCTAAAGATATGAGAGCGTTATGGCAAAAACTAGATGCACTTCGTGTACAAATTGGACATTCTCTTTCGAAGTATGATGGTTTCGGACGAAAACTCGTCTATTACAAAGGGATTTCATTTTTAATAATTTATTTTAACTCCATACTTTTTGTGTGTTCAATATGCACCACTCAAAGGCACTTCATCAATTTTCAACCCTTTCTGACTTCATTTGATATTTTTCATGCATTTAATGATTTATTTTGAGCTAAATGACCCTGAATTTGAAAAGCAGTACAAATGAACTCTGAAAAGGTTGTGACTTGGCATGACGTCATAATTTCACCCACATAGCAACTTCTAAAGAGTTGAGAGGGTTACGGCAAAAACTGGATGCACTTCGTGTACAAAATGGACAATGTCTTTCGAAGTATGAGGGTTTCGGATGAAAACTCATCTATTACAAAGGGATTTCATTTTTAATAACTTATTTTAGCTCCATAATTTTTCTGTGTTCAATATGCACCATTGAAAGGCACATCATCAATTTTAAACCCTTTCTGACTTCATTTGATATTTTTCATGCATTTAATGATTTATTTTGAGCTAAGTGTCCCTGAATTTGAAAAGCAGTACAAATGAACTCTGAAAAGGTTGTGACTTGGCATGACGGCATAATTTCACCCACATAGCAACTTCTAAAGACTTGAGAGGGTTACGGCAAAAACTAGATGCACTTCGTGTACAAATTGGACATTCTCTTTCGAAGTATGAGGGTTTGGACGAAAACTCGTCTATTACAAAGGGATTTCATTTTTAATAATTTATTTTTACTCCATACTTTTTGTGTGTTCAATATGCACCGTTCAAAGGCACATCATCAATTTTCAACCCTTTCTGACTTCATTTGATATTTTTCATGCATTTAATGATTTATTTTGAGCTAAATGACCCTGAATTTGAAAAGCAGTACAAATTGGCAATCTCTTTCGAAGTATGAGGGTTTCGGACGAAAACTCATCTATTACAAAGGGATTTCATTTTTCATAACTTATTTTAACTCCATACTTTTTATGTGTTCAATATGCACGATTCAAAGGCACATCATCAATTTTCAACCCTTTCTGACTTCATTTGATATTTTTCATGCATTTAATGATTTATTTTGGACTAAATGACCCTGGATTTGAAAAGCAGTATAAAAGAACTCTAAAGAGGTTATGACTCGGCATGACATCATAATTTCACCCACATAGCAACTTCTAGAGTTGAGAGGGTTACGGAAAAAACTGGATGCACTTCGTGTACAAAATGGACAATCTCTTTCGAAGTACGAGGGTTTCGGACGAAAACTCATCTATTACAAAGGGATTTCATTTTTAATAACTTATTTTAGCTTCACCCACATAGAAACTTCTAAAGGGTTGAGAGGGTTATGGCAAAAACTAGATGCACTTCGTGTACAAATTGGACATTCTCTTTCGAAGTATCAGGGTTTCAGACGAAAACTCGTCTATTACAAAGGGATTTCATTTTTAATAATTTATTTTAACTCCATACTTTTTGTGTGTTCAATATGCACCATTCAAATGCACATCATCAATTTTCAACCCTTTCTGACTTTATTTGATATTTTTCATGCATTTAATGATATATTTTGAGCTAAATGAGCCTAAATTTGAAAAGCAGTACAAATGAACTCTAAAAAGGTTGTGACTTGGCATGACGTCATAACTTCACCCACATAGCAACTTCTAAAGAGTTGAGAGAGTTATGGCAAAAACTGGATGCACTTCGTGTACAAAATGGACAGTATCTTTCGAAGTATGAGGGTTTCGGACGAAAACTCATCTATTACAAAGGGATTTCGTTTTTAATAATTTATTTTAACTCCATACTTTTTGTTTGTTCAATATGCACCATTCAAAAGCACATCATCAATTTTCAACCCTTTCTGACTTCATTTGATATTTTTCATGCGTTTAATGATTTATTTTGAGCTAAATGACCCTGAATTTGAAAAGCAGTACAAATGAACTCTGAAAAGGTTGTGACTTGGCATGGCGTCATAATTTCACCCACATAGAAACTTCTAAAGAGTTGAGAGGGTTACGGCAAAAACTGGATGCACTTCGTGTACAAAATGGACAATCTCTTTCGAAGTATGAGGGTTTCGGACGAAAACTCATCTATTACAAAGGGATTTCATTTTTAATAACTTATTTTAGCTCCATACTTTTTGTGTGTTCAATATGCACCATTCAAAGGAACATCATAAATTTTCAACCCTTTCTGACTTCATTTGATATTTTTCATGCATTTAATGATTTATTTTGAGCTAAATGACCCTGAATTTGAAAAGCAGTACAAATGAACTCTGACAAGGTTGTGACTTGGCATGACGTCATAATTTCACCCACATAGCAACTTCTGAAGAGTTGAGAGGGTTACGCAAAAACTGGATGCACTTCGTGTACAAAATGGACAATCTCTTTCGAAGTATGAGGGTTTCGGACGAAAACTCATCTATTACAAAGGGATTTCATTTTTAATAATTTATTTTAACTACATACTTTTTGTGTGTTCAATATGCACCACTCAAAGGCACTTCATCAATTTTCAACCCTTTCTGACTTCATTTGATATTTTTCATGCATTTAATGATTTATTTTGAGCTAAATGACCCTGAATTTGAAAAGCAGTACAAATGAACTCTGAAAAGGTTGTGACTTGGCATGACGTCATAATTTCACCCACATAGCAACTTCTAAAGAGTTGAGAGGGTTACGCAAAAACTGGATGCACTTCGTGTACAAAATGGACAATCTCTTTCGAAGTATGAGGGTTTCGGACGAAAACTCATCTATTACAAAGGGATTTCATTTTTAATAACTTATTTTAACTCCATACTTTTTGTGTGTTCAATATGCATCATTGAAAGGCACATCATCAATTTTCAACCCTTTCTGACATCATTTGATATTTCTCATGCGTTTAATGATTTATTTTGAGCTAAATGACCCTGAATTTGAAAAGCAGTACAAATAAACTCCGAAAAGGTTGTAACTTGGCATGACATCATAACTTCACCCACATAGAAACTTCTAAAGAGTTGAGAGCGTTATGGCAAAAACTAGATGCACTTCGTGTACAAATTGGACATTCTCTTTCGAAGTATGAGGGTTTCGAACGAAAACTCGTCTCTTACAAAGGGATTTCATTTTTAATAATTTATTTTAACTCCATACTTTTTGTGTGTTCTATATGCACCACTCACAGGCACTTCATCAATTTTCAACCCTTTCTGACTTCATTTGATATTTTTCATGCATTTAATGATTTATTTTGAGCTAAATGACCCTGAATTTGAAAAGCAGTACAAATGAACTCTGAAAAGGTTGTGACTTGGCATGACGTCATAATTTCACCCACATAGCAACTTCTAAAGTGTTGAGAGGGTTACGGCAAAAACTGGATGCACTTCGTGTACAAAATGGCCAATCTCTTTCGAAGTATGAGGGTTTCGCACGAAAACTCATCTATTACAAAGGGATTTCATTTTTAATAACTTATTTTAGCTCCATACTTTTTCTGTGTTCAATATGCACCATTGAAAGGCACATCATCAATTTTAATCCCTTTCTGACTTCATTTGATATTTTTCATGCATTTAATGATTTATTTTGAGCTAAGTGACCCTGAATTTGAAAAGCAGTACAAATGAACTCTGAAAAGGTTGTGACTTGGCATGACGTCATAATTTCACCCACATAGCAACTTCTAAAGAGTTGAGAGGGTTACGGCAAAAACTAGATGCACTTCGTGTACAAATTGGACAATCTCTTTCGAAGTATGAGGGTTTCGGACGAAACCTCATCTATTACAAAGGGATTTCATTTTTGATAACTCATTTTAACTCCATAATTTTTGTGTGTTCAATATGCATCATTGAAAGGCACATCATCAATTTTCAACCCTTTCTGACATCTTTTGATATTTCTCATGCATTAAATGATTTATTTTGAGCTAAATGACCCTGAAATTGAAAAGCAGTACAAATAAACTCCGAAAAGGTTGTAACTTGGCATGACATCATAACTTCACCCACATAGAAACTTCTAAAGAGTTGAGAGGTTTATGGAAAAAAATAGATGCACTTCGTGTACAAATTGGACATTGTCTTTCGAAGTATGAGGGTTTCGGACGAAAACTCGTCTATTACAAAGGGATTTCATTTTTAATAATTTATTTTTACTCCATACTTTTTGTGTGTTCAATATGCACCGTTCAAAGGCACATCATCAATTTTCAACCCTTTCTGACTTTATGTGATATTTTTAATGCATTTAATGATTTATTTTGAGCTAAATGACCCTGAATTTGAAAAGCAGTACAAATGAACTCTGAAAAGGTTGTGACTTGGCATGACGTCATAATTTCACCCACATAGCAACTTCTAAAGAGTTGAGAGGGTTACGGAAAAAACTGGATGCACTTCGTGTACAAATTGGACAATCTCTTTCGAAGTATGAGGGTTTCGGACGAAAACTCATCTATTACAAAGGGATTTCATTTTTCATAACTTATTTTAACTCCATACTTTTTATGTGTTCAATATGCACGATTCAAAGGCACATCATCAATTTTCAACCCTTTCTGACTTCATTTGATATTTTTCATGCATTTAATGATTTATTTTGGACTAAATGACCCTGGATTTGAAAAGCAGTATAAAAGAACTCTAAAGAGGTTATGACTTGGCATGACATCATAATTTCACCCACATAGCAACTTCTAAAGAGTTGAGAGGGTTACTGCAAAAACTGGATGCACTTCGTGTACAAAATGGACAATCTCTTTCGAAGTATGAGGGTTTCGGACGAAAACTCATCTATTACAAAGGGATTTCATTTTTAATAACTTATTTTAGCTCCATACTTTTTCTGTGTTCAATATGCACCATTGAAAGGCACATCATCAATTTTAAACCCTTTTTGACTTCATTTGATATTTTTCATGCGTTTAATGATTTATTTTGAGCTAAATGACCCTGAATTTGAAAAGCAGTACAAATAAACTCCGAAAAGGTTGTAACTCGGCATGACATCATAACATCACCCACATAGAAACTTCTAAGGAGTTGAGAGGGTTATGGCAAAAACTAGATGCACTTCGTGTACAAATTGGACATTCTCTTTCGAAGTATGAGGGTTTCTGACGAAAACTCGTCTATTACAAAGGGATTTCATTTTTAATAATTTATTTTAACTCCATACTTTTTGTGTATTCAATATGCACCACTCGAAGGCACATCATCAATTTTCAACCCTTTCTGACTTCATTTGATATTTTTCATGCATTTAATGATTTATTTTGAGCTAAATGACCCTGAATTTGAAAAGCAGTACAAATGAACTCTGAAAAGGTTGTGACTTGGCATGACGTCATAATTTCACCCACATAGCAACTTGTAAAGAGTTGAGAGGGTTACGGCAAAAAGTGGATGCACTTCGTGTACAAAATGGACAATCTCTTTCGAAGTATGAGGGTTTCGGACGAAAACTCATCTATTACAAAGGGATTTCATTTTTAATAACTTACTTTAACTCCATACTTTTTCTGTGTTCAATATGCACCATTGAAAGGCACATCATCAATTTTCAACCCTTTCTGACTTCATTCGATATTTTTCATGCATTTAATGATTTATTTTGAGCTAGATGACCCTGAATTTCAAAAGTTGCACAAATGAACTCTGAAATGGTTGTAACTTGGCATGACATCTAAATTTCGCCCATATAGCAACTTCTAAAGAGTTGACAGGATTACGGCAAAAACTGGATGCACTTCTTGTACAAATTAGACAATCTCTTTCGAAGTATGAGGGATTCGAACGAAAACTTATCTATTACAAAGGGATTTCATTTTTAATAACTGATTTTAACTCCATACTTTTTGTGTGTTCAATATGCACCATTCAAAGGCACATGATTAATTTTCAACCATTTCTGACTTCATTTGATATTTTCATGCATTTAATGATTTATTTTGGGCTAAATGACCCTGAATTTGAAAAGCAGTACAAATAAACTCTGAAAAGGTTGTAACTTGGCATGACATCATAACTTCACCCACATAGAAACTTCTAAAGAGTTGAGAGGGTTATGGCAAAAACTAGATGCACTTCGTGTACAAATTGGACATTCTCTTTCGAAGTAGGAGGGTTTCGGACGAAAACTCGTCTATTACAAAGGGATTTCATTTCTAATAATTTATTTTAACTCCATACTTTTTGTGTGTTCAATATGCACCATTCAAAGGCACATCATCAATTTTCAACCCTTTCTGACTTCATTTGATATTTTTCATGCATTTAATGATTTATTTTGAGGTAAATGACCCTGAATTTGAAAAGCAGTACAAATGAACTCTGAAAATGTTGTGACTTGGCATGACGTCATAATTTCACCCACATAGCAACTTCTAAAGAGTTGAGAGGGTTACGGCAAAAACTGGATCCACTTCGTGTACAAATTGGACAATCTCTTTCGAAGTATGAGGGTTTCGGACGAAAACTCATCTATGACAAAGGGATTTCGTTTTTAATAATTTATTTTAACTCCATACTTTTTGTTTGTTCAATATGCACCATTCAAAAGCACATCATCAATTCTCAACCCTTTCTGACTTCATTTGATATTTTTCATGCGTTTAATGATTTATTTTGAGGTAAATGACCCTGAATTTGAAAAGCAGTACA
This sequence comes from Hordeum marinum, assembly GCA_022496015.1. Classification (NCBI taxonomy): domain Eukaryota; kingdom Viridiplantae; phylum Streptophyta; class Magnoliopsida; order Poales; family Poaceae; genus Hordeum; species Hordeum marinum. The sequence goes on from CM039676.1 coordinate 48,165,345, forward strand.
AATGAACTATGAGAAGGTTGTGACTTGGCATGACATCATAATTTCACCCACATAGCAACTTCCGAAGAGTTGAGAGGGTTACGGCAAAAACTAGATGCACTTCGTGTACAAATTGGACAATCTCTTTCGAAGTATGAGGGTTTCGGACGAAAACTCATCTATTACAAAGGGATTTCATTTTTAATCACTTATTTTAACTCCGTACTTTTTGTGTGTTCAATATGCACCATTCAAAGGAACATCATAAATTTTCAACCCTTTCTGACTTCATTTGATAATTTTCATGCATTTAATGATTTATTTTGAGCTAAATGACCCTGAATTTGAAACTGTGTACAAATGAACCCGGAAAAGGTTGTAACTTGGCATGACGTCATAATTTCACCCACATAGCAACTTCTAAAGAGTTCAGAGGGTTACGGCAAAAACTAGATGCACTTCGTGTACAAATTGGACAATCTCTTACGAAGTACGAGGGTTTCGGATGAAAACTCATCTATTACAAAGGGGTTTTGTTTTTAATAATTTATTTTAACTCCATACTTTTTGTGTGTTCAATATGCACCATTGAAAGACACATCATCAATTTTCAACCCTTTCTGACTTCATTTGATAATTTTCATGCATTTAATGATTTATTTTGAGCTAAATGACCCTAGATTTGAAAAGCAGTACAAATGAACTCTAAAAAGGTTGTCACTTGGCATGACATCATAATTTCACCCACATAGCAACTTCTAAAGATTTGAGAGGATAATGGCAAAAACTGGATGCACTTCGTGTACAAATTGGACAATCTCTTTCGAAGTATGAGGGTTTCGGACGAAAACTCGTCTATTACAAAGGGATTTCGTTTTTAATAATTTATTTTAACTCCATATTTTTTTGTGTGTTCAATATGCACCATTCAAAGACACATCATCAATTTTCAACCCTTTCTGGCTTCATTTGATATTTTTCATGCATTTAATGATTTATTTTGAGCTAAATGACCCTGAATTTGAAAATGTGTACAAATGAACTCTGAAAAGGTTGTAACTTTGCATGACGTCATCATTTCACCCACATAGCAACTTATAAAGAGTTGAGAGGGTTACGGTAAAATCTGGATGCACTTCGTGTACAAATTGGACAATCTCTTTCGAAGTATGAGGGTTTCGGAAGAAAACTCATCTATTACAAAGGGAGTTCATTTTTAATAATTTACTTTAACTCCATACTTTTTATTTGTTCAATATGCACCATTCAAAGCCATATCATCAATTTTCAACCCTTTCTGGCTTCATTTGATATTTTTCATGCATTTAATGATTTATTTTGAGCTAAATGACCCTGAATTTGAAAAGCAGTACAAATGAACTCTAAAAAGGTTGTGACTTGGCATGACGTCATAATTTCACCGACATAGCAAATTCTAAAGAGTTGAGAGGGTTACGGCAAAAACTGGATGCACTTCGCGTACAAATTGGACAATCTCTTTCGAAGTATGAGGGTTCCGGACGAAAACTCGTCTATTACACAGGGATTTCATTTTTATTAATTTATTTTAACTCCATTCTTTTTCTCTGCTCAATATGCACCATTCAAATGCACATCATCAATTCTCAACCCTTTTTGACTTCATTTTATATTTTTCATGCATTTAATGATTTATTTTGAGCTAAATGACCCCGAATTTGAAAAGCAGAACAAATGAGCTTTGAAAAGGTTGTGACTTGGCATGACATCATAATTTCACCCATATAGCCACTTCTAAAGAGTTGAGAGGGTTACGGCAAAAACTAGATGCACTTCGTGTACAAATTGGACAATCTCTTTCGAAGTATGAGGGTTCCGGACGAAAACTCATCTATTACAAAGGGATTTCATTTTTAATAAATTATTTTAACTCCGTAATTTTTGTGTGTTCAATATGCACCATTCAAAGGAACACCATAAATTTTCAACCCTTTCTGACTTCATTTGATAATTTTCATGCATTTAATAATTTATTTTGAGCTAAATGACCCTGAGTTTGAAAAGCAGTACAAATGAACTCTGAAAAGGTTGTGACTTGGCATGACGTCATAATTTCACCCACATAGCAACTTGTAAAGAGTTGAGCGGGTTACGGCAAAAAGTGGATGCACTTCGTGTACAAAATGGACAATCTTTTTCGAATTATGAGGGTTTCGGACGAAAACTCATCTATAACAAAGGGATTTCATTTTTAATAACTTATTTTAGCTCCATACTTTTTCTGTGTTCAATATGCACCATTGAAAGGCACATCATCAATTTTAAACCCTTTCTGACTTCATTTGATATTTTTCATGCATTTAATGATTTATTTTGAGCGAAATGACCCTGAATTTGAAAAGGAGTACAAATAAACTCCGAAAAGGTTGTAACTTGGCATGACATCATAACTTCACCCACATAGAAACTTCTAAAGAGTTGAGAGGGTTATGGCAAAAACTAGATGCACTTCGTGTACAAATTGGACATTCTCTTTCGAAGTATGAGGGTTTCGGACGAAAACTCGTCTATTACAAAGGGATTTCATTTTTAATAATTTATTTTAACTCCATACTTTTTGTGTGTTCAATATGCACCACTCAACGGCACATCATCAATTTTCAACCCTTTCTGACTTCATTTGATATTTTTCATGCATTTAATGATTTATTTTGAGCTAAATGACCCTGAATTTGAAAAGCAGTACAAATGAACTCTGAAAAGGTTGTGACTTGGCATGACGTCATAATTACAGCCACATAGCAACTTGTAAAGATTTGAGAGGGTTACGGCAAAAAGTGGATGCACTTCGTGTACAAAATGGACAATCTCTTTCGAAGTATGAGGGTTTCGGACGAAAACTCATCTATTACAAAGGGATTTCATTTTTAATAACTTACTTTAACTCCATATTTTTTTGTGTGTTCAATATGCACCATTCAAAGACACATCATCAATTTTCAACCCTTTCTGGCATCATTTGATATTTTTCATGCATTTAATGATTTATTTTGAGCTAAATGACCCTGAATTTGAAAATGTGTACAAATGAACTCTGAAAAGGTTGTAACTTTGCATGACGTCATGATTTCACCCACATAGCAACTTATAAAGAGTTGAGAGGGTTACAGTAAAATCTGGATGCACTTCGTGTACAAATTGGACAATCTCTTTCGAAGTATGAGGGTTTCGGAAGAAAACTCATCTATTACAAAGGGAGTTCATTTTTAATAATTTACTTTAACTCCATACTTTTTGTTTGGTCAATATGCACCATTCAAAGCCACATCATCAATTTTCAACCCTTTCTGGCTTCATTTGATATTTTTCATGCATTTAATGATTTATTTTGAGCTAAATGACCCTGAATTTGAAAAGCAGTACAAATGAACTCTAAAAAGGTTGTGACTTGCCATGACGTCATAATTTCACCGACATAGCCACTTCTAAAGAGTTGAGAGGGTTACGGCAAAAAGTGGATGAACTTCGTGTACAAATTGGACAATCTCTTTGTAAGTATGAGGGTTTCGGACGAAAACTCGTCTATTACACAGGGATTTCATTTTATTAATTTATTTTAACTCCATTCTTTTTGTCTGCTCAATAGGCACCATTCAAAAGCACATCATCAATTCTCAACCCTTTTTGACTTCATTTGATATTTCTCATGCATTTAATGATTTATTTTGAGCTAAATGACCCTGAATTTGAAAAGCAGTACAAATGTGCTTTGAAAAGGTTGTGACTTGGCATGACATCATAATTTCACCCACATAGCCACTTCTAAAGAGTTGAGAGGGTTACGGCAAAAACTAGATGCACTTCGTGTACAAATTGGACAATCTCTTTCTAAGTATGAGGGTTTCGGACGAAAACTCATCTATTACAAAGGGATTTCATTTTTAATAAATTATTTTAACTCCGTACTTTTTGTGTGTTCAATATGCACCATTCAAAGGAACATCATAAATTTTCAACCCTTTCTGACTTCATTTGATAATTTTCATGCATTTAATGATTTATTTTGAGCTAAATGACCCTAGTTTTGAAAAGCAGTACAAAAGAACTCTAAAGAGGTTATGACTCGGCATGACATCATAATTTCACCCACATAGCAACTTCTAAAGAGTTGAGAGGGTTACGGCAAAAACTGGATGCACTTCGTGTTCAAAATGGACAATCTCTTTCGAAGTATGAGGGTTTCGGACGAAAACTCAGCTATTACAAAGGGATTTCATTTTTAATTACTCACTACTTATTTTAACTCCATACTTTTTCTGTGTTCAATATGCACCATTGAATGGCACATCATCAATTTTCAACCCTTTCTGACTTCATTCGATATTTTTCATGCATTTAATGATTTATTTTGAGCTAGATGACCCCGAATTTCAAAAGTTGCACAAATCAACTCTGAAATGGTTGTAACTTGGCATGACATCTAAATTTCACCCATATAGCAACTTCTAAAGAGTTGACAGGATTACGGCAAAAACTGGATGCACTTCGTGTACAAATTAGACAGTCTCTTTCGAAGTATGAGGGTTTCGAACGAAAACTTATCTATTACAAAGGGATTTCATTTTTAATAACTGATTTTAACTCCATACTTTTTGTGTGTTCAATATGCACCATTCAAAGGCACATGATTAATTTTCAACCATTTCTGACTTCATTTTATATTTTCATGCATTTAATGATTTATTTTGGGCTAAATGACCCTGAATTTGAAAAGCAGTACAAATAAACTCTGAAAAGGTTGTAACTTGGCATGACATCATAACTTCACCCACATAGAAACTTCTAAAGAGTTTAGAGGGTTATGGCAAAAACTAGATGCACTTCGTGTACAAATTGGACAATCTCTTTCGAAGTATGAGGGTTTCGGACGAAAACTCATCTATTACAAAGGGATTTCATTTTTAATAAATTATTTTAACTCCGTAATTTTTGTGTGTTCAATATGCACCATTCAAAGGAACATCATAAATTTTCAACCCTTTCTGACTTCATTTGATAATTTTCATGCATTTAATGATTTATTTTGAGCTAAATGACCCTAGATTTGAAAAGCAGTACACATGAACTCTAAAAAGGTTGTAACTTGGCATGACATCATAATTTCACCCACATAGAAACTTCTAAAGTGTTGAGAGGGTTATGGCAAAAACTGGATGCACTTCGTGTACAAATTGGACAATCTCTTTCGAAGTATGAGGGTTTCGGACGAAAACTCATCTATTACAAAGGGATTTCGTTTTTAATAATTTATTTTAACTCCATACTTTTTGTGTGTTCAATATGCACCATTGAAAGACACATCATCAATTTTCAACCCTTTCTGACTTCATTTGATATTTTTCATGCATTTAATGATTTAATTTGAGCTAGATGACCCTGAATTTCAAAAGTTGCACAAATGAACTCTAAAAAGGTTGTAACTTGGCATGACATCTAAATTTCACCCATATAGCAACTTCTAAAGAGTTGACAGGGTTACGGCAAAAACTGGATGCACTTCGTGTACAAATTAGACAATCTCTTTCGAAGTATGAGGGTTTCGGATGAAAACTCATCTATTACAAAGATATTTGATTTTTAATAACTTATTTTAACTCCATACTTTTTGTGTGTTCAATATGCATCATTGAAAGGCACATCATCAATTTTCAACCCTTTCTGACTACATTTGATATTTTTCATGCATTTGATGATTTATTTTGGGCTAAATGACCCTGGATTTGAAAATCAGTACAAAAGAACACTAAAGAGGTTGTGACTTGGCACGACATAATAATTTCACCCACATAGCAACTTCTAAAGAGGTTAAAGGGTTACGGCAAAAACTGGATGCACTTCGTGTACAAATTGGACCATCTCTTTTGAAGTATGAGGGTTTCAGAAGAAAACTCATCTCTTACAAAGGGATTTCATTTTCAAAAATTTATTTTAACTCCATACTTTTTGTATGTTCAATATGCACCATTCAAATGCACATGATCAATTTTCAACCCTTTCTGACTTCATTTGATATTTTTCATGCATTTAATGATTTATTTTTGGCTAAATGACCCTGGATTTGAAAAGCAGTAGAAAAGAACTATAAAGAGGTTGTGACTCGGCATGACATCATAATTTCACCCATATAGCAACTTCTAAAGAGTTGACAGGATTACGGCAAAAACTGGATGCACTTCGTGTACAAATTAGACAATCTCTTTCGAAGTGTGAGGGTTTCGAACGAAAACTTATCTATTACAAAGGGATTTCATTTTTAATAACTTATTTTAACTCCATACTTTTTGTGTGTTCAATATGCACCATTCAAAGGCACATGATCAATTTTCAACCATTTCTGACTTCATTTGATATTTTCATGCATTTAATGATTTATTTTGGGCTAAATGACCCTGGATTTGAAAATGTGTACAAATGAACTCTGAAAAGGTTGTGACTTGGAATGACGTCATAATTTCACCCACATAGCAACTTCTAAAGAGTTGAGAGGGTTACGGCAAAAACTGGATGCACTTCGTGTACAAGTTGGACAATCTCTTACGAAGAATGAGGGTTTCGCATGAAAACTCAACTATTACAAAGGGATTTCATTTTTAATAACTTATTTTAACTCCATACTTTTTGTGTGTTCGGTGTGCATTATTGAACGGCACATCATCAATTTTCAACCCTTTCTGACTTCATTTGATATTTTTAATGCATTTAATTATTTATTTTGACTAAATGACCCTGGATTTGAAAATCAGTACAAAACAACACTATATAGGTTGTCACTTCGCATGACATCATAATTTCACCCACATAGCAACTTCTAAAAAGTTGAAAGGGTTACGGCAAAAACTGGATGCACTTCGTGTACAAATTGGACAATCTCTTTTGAAATATTAGGGTTTCAGACGAAAACTCGTCTATTACAAATGTATTTCATTTTTAATAACTTATTTTACCTCCATAATTTTCGTGTCTTCAATATGCACCATTCAAAGGCACATCATCAATTTTCAACCCTTTCTGACTTCATTTGATATTTTTCATGCATTTAATGATTTATTTTGAGCTAAGTGACCCTGAATTTGAAAAGCAGTACAAATGAACTCTGAAAAGGTTGTGACTTGGCATGACGTCATAATTTCACCCACATAGCAACTTCTAAAGAGTTGAGAGGGTTACGGCAAAAACTAGATGCACTTCGTGTACAAATTGGACAATCTCTTTCGAAGTATGAGGGTTTCGGACGAAACCTCATCTATTACAAAGGGATTTCATTTTTGATAACTCATTTTAACTCCATAATTTTTGTGTGTTCAATATGCATCATTGAAAGGGACATCATCAATTTTCAACCCTTTCTGACATCTTTTGATATTTCTCATGCATTAAATGATTTATTTTGAGCTAAATGACCCTGAAATTGAAAAGCAGTACAAATAAACTCCGAAAAGGTTGTAACTTGGCATGACATCATAACTTCACCCACATAGAAACTTCTAAAGAGTTGAGAGGTTTATGGAAAAAACTAGATGCACTTCGTGTACAAATTGGACATTGTCTTTCGAAGTATGAGGGTTTCGGACGAAAACTCGTCTATTACAAAGGGATTTCATTTTTAATAATTTATTTTTACTCCATACTTTTTGTGTGTTCAATATGCACCGTTCAAAGGCACATCATCAATTTTCAACCCTTTCTGACTTTATTTGATATTTTTAATGCATTTAATGATTTATTTTGAGCTAAATGACCCTGAATTTGAAAAGCAGTACAAATGAACTCTGAAAAGGTTGTGACTTGGCATGACGTCATAATTTCACCCACATAGCAACTTCTAAAGAGTTGAGAGGGTTACGGAAAAAACTGGATGCACTTCGTGTACAAATTGGACAATCTCTTTCGAAGTATGAGGGTTTCGGACGAAAACTCATCTATTACAAAGGGATTTCATTTTTCATAACTTATTTTAACTCCATACTTTTTATGTGTTCAATATGCACGATTCAAAGGCACATCATCAATTTTCAACCCTTTCTGACTTCATTTGATATTTTTCATGCATTTAATGATTTATTTTGGACTAAATGACCCTGGATTTGAAAAGCAGTATAAAAGAACTCTAAAGAGGTTATGACTTGGCATGACATCATAATTTCACCCACATAGCAACTTCTAAAGAGTTGAGAGGGTTACTGCAAAAACTGGATGCACTTCGTGTACAAAATGGACAATCTCTTTCGAAGTATGAGGGTTTCGGACGAAAACTCATCTATTACAAAGGGATTTCATTTTTAATAACTTATTTTAGCTCCATACTTTTTCTGTGTTCAATATGCACCATTGAAAGGCACATCATCAATTTTAAACCCTTTTTGACTTCATTTGATATTTTTCATGCGTTTAATGATTTATTTTGAGCTAAATGACCCTGAATTTGAAAAGCAGTACAAATAAACTCCGAAAAGGTTGTAACTCGGCATGACATCATAACATCACCCACATAGAAACTTCTAAGGAGTTGAGAGGGTTATGGCAAAAACTAGATGCACTTCGTGTACAAATTGGACATTCTCTTTCGAAGTATGAGGGTTTCTGACGAAAACTCGTCTATTACAAAGGGATTTCATTTTTAATAATTTATTTTAACTCCATACTTTTTGTGTATTCAATATGCACCACTCGAAGGCACATCATCAATTTTCAACCCTTTCTGACTTCATTTGATATTTTTCATGCATTTAATGATTTATTTTGAGCTAAATGACCCTGAATTTGAAAAGCAGTACAAATGAACTCTGAAAAGGTTGTGACTTGGCATGACGTCATAATTTCACCCACATAGCAACTTGTAAAGAGTTGAGAGGGTTACGGCAAAAAGTGGATGCACTTCGTGTACAAAATGGACAATCTCTTTCGAAGTATGAGGGTTTCGGACGAAAACTCATCTATTACAAAGGGATTTCATTTTTAATAACTTACTTTAACTCCATACTTTTTCTGTGTTCAATATGCACCATTGAAAGGCACATCATCAATTTTCAACCCTTTCTGACTTCATTCGATATTTTTCATGCATTTAATGATTTATTTTGAGCTAGATGACCCTGAATTTCAAAAGTTGCACAAATGAACTCTGAAATGGTTGTAACTTGGCATGACATCTAAATTTCGCCCATATAGCAACTTCTAAAGAGTTGACAGGATTACGGCAAAAACTGGATGCACTTCTTGTACAAATTAGACAATCTCTTTCGAAGTATGAGGGATTCGAACGAAAACTTATCTATTACAAAGGGATTTCATTTTTAATAACTGATTTTAACTCCATACTTTTTGTGTGTTCAATATGCACCATTCAAAGGCACATGATTAATTTTCAACCATTTCTGACTTCATTTGATATTTTCATGCATTTAATGATTTATTTTGGGCTAAATGACCCTGAATTTGAAAAGCAGTACAAATAAACTCTAAAAAGGTTGTAACTTGGCATGACATCATAACTTCACCCACATAGAAACTTCTAAAGAGTTGAGAGGGTTATGGCAAAAACTAGATGCACTTCGTGTACAAATTGGACATTCTCTTTCGAAGTAGGAGGGTTTCGGACGAAAACTCGTCTATTACAAAGGGATTTCATTTCTAATAATTTATTTTAACTCCATACTTTTTGTGTGTTCAATATGCACCATTCAAAGGCACATCATCAATTTTCAACCCTTTCTGACTTCATTTGATATTTTTCATGCATTTAATGATTTATTTTGAGGTAAATGACCCTGAATTTGAAAAGCAGTACAAATGAACTCTGAAAATGTTGTGACTTGGCATGACGTCATAATTTCACCCACATAGCAACTTCTAAAGAGTTGAGAGGGTTACGGCAAAAACTGGATCCACTTCGTGTACAAATTGGACAATCTCTTTCGAAGTATGAGGGTTTCGGACGAAAACTCATCTATGACAAAGGGATTTCGTTTTTAATAATTTATTTTAACTCCATACTTTTTGTTTGTTCAATATGCACCATTCAAAAGCACATCATCAATTCTCAACCCTTTCTGACTTCATTTGATATTTTTCATGCGTTTAATGATTTATTTTGAGGTAAATGACCCTGAATTTGAAAAGCAGTACAAATGAACTATGAGAAGGTTGTGACTTGGCATGACATCATAATTTCACCCACATAGCAACTTCCGAAGAGTTGAGAGGGTTACGGCAAAAACTAGATGCACTTCGTGTACAAATTGGACAATCTCTTTCGAAGTATGAGGGTTTCGGACGAAAACTCATCTATTACAAAGGGATTTCATTTTTAATCACTTATTTTAACTCCGTACTTTTTGTGTGTTCAATATGCACCATTCAAAGGAACATCATAAATTTTCAACCCTTTCTGACTTCATTTGATAATTTTCATGCATTTAATGATTTATTTTGAGCTAAATGACCCTGAATTTGAAACTGTGTACAAATGAACCCGGAAAAGGTTGTAACTTGGCATGACGTCATAATTTCACCCACATAGCAACTTCTAAAGAGTTCAGAGGGTTACGGCAAAAACTAGATGCACTTCGTGTACAAATTGGACAATCTCTTACGAAGTACGAGGGTTTCGGATGAAAACTCATCTATTACAAAGGGGTTTTGTTTTTAATAATTTATTTTAACTCCATACTTTTTGTGTGTTCAATATGCACCATTGAAAGACACATCATCAATTTTCAACCCTTTCTGACTTCATTTGATAATTTTCATGCATTTAATGATTTATTTTGAGCTAAATGACCCTAGATTTGAAAAGCAGTACAAATGAACTCTAAAAAGGTTGTCACTTGGCATGACATCATAATTTCACCCACATAGCAACTTCTAAAGATTTGAGAGGATAATGGCAAAAACTGGATGCACTTCGTGTACAAATTGGACAATCTCTTTCGAAGTATGAGGGTTTCGGACGAAAACTCGTCTATTACAAAGGGATTTCGTTTTTAATAATTTATTTTAACTCCATATTTTTTTGTGTGTTCAATATGCACCATTCAAAGACACATCATCAATTTTCAACCCTTTCTGGCTTCATTTGATATTTTTCATGCATTTAATGATTTATTTTGAGCTAAATGACCCTGAATTTGAAAATGTGTACAAATGAACTCTGAAAAGGTTGTAACTTTGCATGACGTCATCATTTCACCCACATAGCAACTTATAAAGAGTTGAGAGGGTTACGGTAAAATCTGGATGCACTTCGTGTACAAATTGGACAATCTCTTTCGAAGTATGAGGGTTTCGGAAGAAAACTCATCTATTACAAAGGGAGTTCATTTTTAATAATTTACTTTAACTCCATACTTTTTATTTGTTCAATATGCACCATTCAAAGCCATATCATCAATTTTCAACCCTTTCTGGCTTCATTTGATATTTTTCATGCATTTAATGATTTATTTTGAGCTAAATGACCCTGAATTTGAAAAGCAGTACAAATGAACTCTAAAAAGGTTGTGACTTGGCATGACGTCATAATTTCACCGACATAGCAAATTCTAAAGAGTTGAGAGGGTTACGGCAAAAACTGGATGCACTTCGCGTACAAATTGGACAATCTCTTTCGAAGTATGAGGGTTCCGGACGAAAACTCGTCTATTACACAGGGATTTCATTTTTATTAATTTATTTTAACTCCATTCTTTTTCTCTGCTCAATATGCACCATTCAAATGCACATCATCAATTCTCAACCCTTTTTGACTTCATTTTATATTTTTCATGCATTTAATAATTTATTTTGAGCTAAATGACCCCGAATTTGAAAAGCAGAACAAATGAGCTTTGAAAAGGTTGTGACTTGGCATGACATCATAATTTCACCCATATAGCCACTTCTAAAGAGTTGAGAGGGTTACGGCAAAAACTAGATGCACTTCGTGTACAAATTGGACAATCTCTTTCGAAGTATGAGGGTTCCGGACGAAAACTCATCTATTACAAAGGGATTTCATTTTTAATAAATTATTTTAACTCCGTAATTTTTGTGTGTTCAATATGCACCATTCAAAGGAACACCATAAATTTTCAACCCTTTCTGACTTCATTTGATAATTTTCATGCATTTAATAATTTATTTTGAGCTAAATGACCCTGAGTTTGAAAAGCAGTACAAATGAACTCTGAAAAGGTTGTGACTTGGCATGACGTCATAATTTCACCCACATAGCAACTTGTAAAGAGTTGAGCGGGTTACGGCAAAAAGTGGATGCACTTCGTGTACAAAATGGACAATCTTTTTCGAATTATGAGGGTTTCGGACGAAAACTCATCTATAACAAAGGGATTTCATTTTTAATAACTTATTTTAGCTCCATACTTTTTCTGTGTTCAATATGCACCATTGAAAGGCACATCATCAATTTTAAACCCTTTCTGACTTCATTTGATATTTTTCATGCATTTAATGATTTATTTTGAGCGAAATGACCCTGAATTTGAAAAGGAGTACAAATAAACTCCGAAAAGGTTGTAACTTGGCATGACATCATAACTTCACCCACATAGAAACTTCTAAAGAGTTGAGAGGGTTATGGCAAAAACTAGATGCACTTCGTGTACAAATTGGACATTCTCTTTCGAAGTATGAGGGTTTCGGACGAAAACTCGTCTATTACAAAGGGATTTCATTTTTAATAATTTATTTTAACTCCATACTTTTTGTGTGTTCAATATGCACCACTCAACGGCACATCATCAATTTTCAACCCTTTCTGACTTCATTTGATATTTTTCATGCATTTAATGATTTATTTTGAGCTAAATGACCCTGAATTTGAAAAGCAGTACAAATGAACTCTGAAAAGGTTGTGACTTGGCATGACGTCATAATTACAGCCACATAGCAACTTGTAAAGATTTGAGAGGGTTACGGCAAAAAGTGGATGCACTTCGTGTACAAAATGGACAATCTCTTTCGAAGTATGAGGGTTTCGGACGAAAACTCATCTATTACAAAGGGATTTCATTTTTAATAACTTACTTTAACTCCATATTTTTTTGTGTGTTCAATATGCACCATTCAAAGACACATCATCAATTTTCAACCCTTTCTGGCATCATTTGATATTTTTCATGCATTTAATGATTTATTTTGAGCTAAATGACCCTGAATTTGAAAATGTGTACAAATGAACTCTGAAAAGGTTGTAACTTTGCATGACGTCATGATTTCACCCACATAGCAACTTATAAAGAGTTGAGAGGGTTACAGTAAAATCTGGATGCACTTCGTGTACAAATTGGACAATCTCTTTCGAAGTATGAGGGTTTCGGAAGAAAACTCATCTATTACAAAGGGAGTTCATTTTTAATAATTTACTTTAACTCCATACTTTTTGTTTGGTCAATATGCACCATTCAAAGCCACATCATCAATTTTCAACCCTTTCTGGCTTCATTTGATATTTTTCATGCATTTAATGATTTATTTTGAGCTAAATGACCCTGAATTTGAAAAGCAGTACAAATGAACTCTAAAAAGGTTGTGACTTGCCATGACGTCATAATTTCACCGACATAGCCACTTCTAAAGAGTTGAGAGGGTTACGGCAAAAAGTGGATGAACTTCGTGTACAAATTGGACAATCTCTTTGTAAGTATGAGGGTTTCGGACGAAAACTCGTCTATTACACAGGGATTTCATTTTATTAATTTATTTTAACTCCATTCTTTTTGTCTGCTCAATAGGCACCATTCAAAAGCACATCATCAATTCTCAACCCTTTTTGACTTCATTTGATATTTTTCATGCATTTAATGATTTATTTTGAGCTAAATGACCCTGAATTTGAAAAGCAGTACAAATGAGCTTTGAAAAGGTTGTGACTTGGCATGACATCATAATTTCACCCACATAGCCACTTCTAAAGAGTTGAGAGGGTTACGGCAAAAACTAGATGCACTTCGTGTACAAATTGGACAATCTCTTTCTAAGTATGAGGGTTTCGGACGAAAACTCATCTATTACAAAGGGATTTCATTTTTAATAAATTATTTTAACTCCGTACTTTTTGTGTGTTCAATATGCACCATTCAAAGGAACATCATAAATTTTCAACCCTTTCTGACTTCATTTGATAATTTTCATGCATTTAATGATTTATTTTGAGCTAAATGACCCTAGTTTTGAAAAGCAGTACAAAAGAACTCTAAAGAGGTTATGACTCGGCATGACATCATAATTTCACCCACATAGCAACTTCTAAAGAGTTGAGAGGGTTACGGCAAAAACTGGATGCACTTCGTGTTCAAAATGGACAATCTCTTTCGAAGTATGAGGGTTTCGGACGAAAACTCAGCTATTACAAAGGGATTTCATTTTTAATTACTCACTACTTATTTTAACTCCATACTTTTTCTGTGTTCAATATGCACCATTGAATGGCACATCATCAATTTTCAACCCTTTCTGACTTCATTCGATATTTTTCATGCATTTAATGATTTATTTTGAGCTAGATGACCCCGAATTTCAAAAGTTGCACAAATCAACTCTGAAATGGTTGTAACTTGGCATGACATCTAAATTTCACCCATATAGCAACTTCTAAAGAGTTGACAGGATTACGGCAAAAACTGGATGCACTTCGTGTACAAATTAGACAGTCTCTTTCGAAGTATGAGGGTTTCGAACGAAAACTTATCTATTACAAAGGGATTTCATTTTTAATAACTGATTTTAACTCCATACTTTTTGTGTGTTCAATATGCACCATTCAAAGGCACATGATTAATTTTCAACCATTTCTGACTTCATTTTATATTTTCATGCATTTAATGATTTATTTTGGGCTAAATGACCCTGAATTTGAAAAGCAGTACAAATAAACTCTGAAAAGGTTGTAACTTGGCATGACATCATAACTTCACCCACATAGAAACTTCTAAAGAGTTTAGAGGGTTATGGCAAAAACTAGATGCACTTCGTGTACAAATTGGACAATCTCTTTCGAAGTATGAGGGTTTCGGACGAAAACTCATCTATTACAAAGGGATTTCATTTTTAATAAATTATTTTAACTCCGTAATTTTTGTGTGTTCAATATGCACCATTCAAAGGAACATCATAAATTTTCAACCCTTTCTGACTTCATTTGATAATTTTCATGCATTTAATGATTTATTTTGAGCTAAATGACCCTAGATTTGAAAAGCAGTACACATGAACTCTAAAAAGGTTGTAACTTGGCATGACATCATAATTTCACCCACATAGAAACTTCTAAAGTGTTGATAGGGTTATGGCAAAAACTGGATGCACTTCGTGTACAAATTGGACAATCTCTTTCGAAGTATGAGGGTTTCGGACGAAAACTCATCTATTACAAAGGGATTTCGTTTTTAATAATTTATTTTAACTCCATACTTTTTGTGTGTTCAATATGCACCATTGAAAGACACATCATCAATTTTCAACCCTTTCTGACTTCATTTGATATTTTTCATGCATTTAATGATTTAATTTGAGCTAGATGACCCTGAATTTCAAAAGTTGCACAAATGAACTCTAAAAAGGTTGTAACTTGGCATGACATCTAAATTTCACCCATATAGCAACTTCTAAAGAGTTGACAGGGTTACGGCAAAAACTGGATGCACTTCGTGTACAAATTAGACAATCTCTTTCGAAGTATGAGGGTTTCGGATGAAAACTCATCTATTACAAAGATATTTGATTTTTAATAACTTATTTTAACTCCATACTTTTTGTGTGTTCAATATGCATCATTGAAAGGCACATCATCAATTTTCAACCCTTTCTGACTACATTTGATATTTTTCATGCATTTGATGATTTATTTTGGGCTAAATGACCCTGGATTTGAAAATCAGTACAAAAGAACACTAAAGAGGTTGTGACTTGGCACGACATAATAATTTCACCCACATAGCAACTTCTAAAGAGGTTAAAGGGTTACGGCAAAAACTGGATGCACTTCGTGTACAAATTGGACCATCTCTTTTGAAGTATGAGGGTTTCAGAAGAAAACTCATCTCTTACAAAGGGATTTCATTTTCAAAAATTTATTTTAACTCCATACTTTTTGTATGTTCAATATGCACCATTCAAATGCACATGATCAATTTTCAACCCTTTCTGACTTCATTTGATATTTTTCATGCATTTAATGATTTATTTTTGGCTAAATGACCCTGGATTTGAAAAGCAGTAGAAAAGAACTATAAAGAGGTTGTGACTCGGCATGACATCATAATTTCACCCATATAGCAACTTCTAAAGAGTTGACAGGATTACGGCAAAAACTGGATGCACTTCGTGTACAAATTAGACAATCTCTTTCGAAGTGTGAGGGTTTCGAACGAAAACTTATCTATTACAAAGGGATTTCATTTTTAATAACTTATTTTAACTCCATAGTTTTTGTGTGTTCAATATGCACCATTCAAAGGCACATGATCAATTTTCAACCATTTCTGACTTCATTTGATATTTTCATGCATTTAATGATTTATTTTGGGCTAAATGACCCTGGATTTGAAAATGTGTACAAATGAACT
The DNA here is from genome assembly GCA_022496015.1 of Hordeum marinum. Lineage (NCBI taxonomy): Eukaryota > Viridiplantae > Streptophyta > Magnoliopsida > Poales > Poaceae > Hordeum > Hordeum marinum. The sequence continues at coordinate 48,181,925 of CM039676.1, forward strand.
CTGAAAAGGTTGTGACTTGGAATGACGTCATAATTTCACCCACATAGCAACTTCTAAAGAGTTGAGAGGGTTACGGCAAAAACTGGATGCACTTCGTGTACAAGTTGGACAATCTCTTACGAAGAATGAGGGTTTCGCATGAAAACTCAACTATTACAAAGGGATTTCATTTTTAATAACTTATTTTAACTCCATACTTTTTGTGTGTTCGGTGTGCATTATTGAACGGCACATCATCAATTTTCAACCCTTTCTGACTTCATTTGATATTTTTAATGCATTTAATTATTTATTTTGACTAAATGACCCTGGATTTGAAAATCAGTACAAAACAACACTATATAGGTTGTCACTTCGCATGACATCATAATTTCACCCACATAGCAACTTCTAAAAAGTTGAAAGGGTTACGGCAAAAACTGGATGCACTTCGTGTACAAATTGGACAATCTCTTTTGAAATATTAGGGTTTCAGACGAAAACTCGTCTATTACAAATGTATTTCATTTTTAATAACTTATTTTACCTCCATAATTTTCGTGTCTTCAATATGCACCATTCAAAGGCACATCATCAATTTTCAACACTTTCTGACTTCATTTGATATTTTTCATGCATTTAATGATTTATTTTGAGCTAAATGACCTTGAATTTGAAAAGCAGTACAATTGAACCTTGAAAAGGTTTTCACTTGGCATGAAATCATAATTTCGCCCACATAGCAACTTCTAAAGAGTTGAGAGGGTTACGGCAAAAACTGGATGCACTTCGTGTACAAATTGGACAATCTCCTATGAAGTATGAGGGTTTCGGATGAAAACTCATCTATTACAAATGTATTTCATTTTTAATAACTTATATTAACTCCATACTTTTTGTGTGTTCGGTATGCATCATTGAAAGGCACATCATCAATTTTCAACCCTTTCTGACTTCATTTGATATTTTTAATGCATTTTATTATTTATTTTGACTAAATGACCCTGGATTTGAAAATCAGTACAAAAGAACACTATAGAGGTTGTCACTTCGCATGACATCATAATTTCACACACATAGCAACTTCTAAAAAGTTGAAAGGGTTACGGCAAAAACTGGATGCACTTCGTGTACAAATTGGACAATCTCTTTTGAAGTATGAGGGTTTCGGAAGAAAACTCATCGATTACAAAGGGATTTCATTTTTAATAATTTATTTTAACACCATAATTTTTGTGTGTTCAATATGCACCATTCAAAGGCACATCATCAATTTTCAACCCTTTATGACTTCATTTGATATTTTTCATGCATTTAATGATTTATTTTGAGCTAAATGACCCTGGATTTGAAAAGAAGTACAAATAAACTCCGAGAAGGTTGTAACTTGGCATGACGTCATTACTTCACCCACATAGGAACTTCTAAAGAGTTGAGAGGGTTATGGCAAAAACTAGATGCACTTCGTGTACAAATTGGACATTCTCTTTCGAAGTATGAGGCTTTCGGATGAAAACTCGTCTATTACAAAGGGATTTCGTTTTCAATAATTTATTTTAACTCCATACTTTTTGTATGTTCAATCTGCACGATTCAAAGGAACATCATCAATTCTCAACCCTTTCTGACTTCATTTGATATTTTTCATGCATTTAATGATTTATTTTGAGCTACATGACCCTGAATTTGAAATGCAATACAAATGAACTCGTCAATTTTCAACCCTTTCTGACTTCATTTGATATTTTTCATGCATTTAATGATTTATTTTGAGCTAAATGACCCTGAATTTGAAAAGCAGTACAATTGAACTTTGAAAAGGTTTTAACTTGGCATGAAATCATAATTTCGCCCACATAGCAACTTCTAAAGAGGTGAGAGGGTTACGGCAAAAACTGGATGCACTTCGTGTACAAATTGGACAATCTCTTTCGAAGTATGAGGGTTTCAGACGAAAACTCATCTATTACAAAGAGATTTTGTTTTTAATAATTTATTTTAACTCCATAGTTTTTGTGTGTTCAATATGCACCATTCAAAGACACATCATCAATTTTCAACCCTTTCTGACTTCATTTGAAATTTTTCATGCATTTAATGATTTATTTTGAGCTAGATGGCCCTGAATTTCAAAAGTTGCACAAATGAACTCTGAAAAGGTTGTAACTTGGCATGACATATAAATTTCACCCATATAGAACTTCTAAAGAGTTGACAGGGTTACGGCAAAAACTGGATGCACTTCGTGCACAAATTAGACAATCTCTTTCGAAGAATGAGGGTTTCGGACGAAAACTCTTCTATTACATTGGGATTTCATTTTTAGTAACTTATTTTAACTCCATACTTTTTGTGTGTTCAATATGCATCATTCAAAGGCACATCATCAATTTTCAACCCTTTCTGACTTCATTTGATATTTTTCATGCATTTAATGATTTATTTTGGGCTAAATGACCCTGGATTTGAAAAGCAGTACAAAAGAACTCTAAAGAGGTTGTGACTCGGCATGACATCATAATTTCACCCACATAGCAACTTCTAAAGATTTGAGAGGGTTACGGCAAAAACTGGATGCACTTCGTGTACAAAATGGACAATCTCTTTTCAAGTATGAGGGTTTCCAACGTAAGCTCATCTATTACAAAGAGATTTTGTTTTTAATAATTTATTTTAACTCCATAGTTTTTGTGTGTTCAATATGCACCATTCAAAGACACATCATCAATTTTCAACCCTTTCTGGCTTCATTTGATATTTTTCATGCATTTAATGATTTATTTTGAGCTAAATGACCCTGAATTTGAAAATGTGTACAAATGAACTCTAAAAAGGTTGTAACTTGGCATGACGTCATAATTTCATCCACATGGCAACTTCTAAAGATTTGAGAGGGTTACGGCAAAAACTGGATGCACTTCGTGTACAAATTGGATAATCTCTTACGAAGTATGAGGGTTTCGGACGAAAACTTATCTATTACAAAGGGATTTCATTTTTTATAATTTATTTTAACTCCATACTTCTTGTGTGTTCAATATGCACGATTCAAAGGCACATCATCAATTTTCAATCCTTTCTGACTTCATTTGATATTTTTCATGCATTTAATGATTTATTTTGAGGTAAATGACGCTGCATTTGATAAGTAGTACAAATAAACTCCGAAAAGGTTGTAACTTGGCATGACATCATAACTTCACCCACATAGAAACTTCTAAACAGTTGAGAGGGTTATGGCAAAAACTAGATGCACTTCGTGTACAAATTGGACAATCTCTTTCGAAGTATGAGGGTTTCGGACGAAAACTCGTCTATTACAAATGTATTTCATTTTTAATAACTTATTTTAACTCCATAATTTTTGTGTGTTCAATATGCACCATTGAAAGGCACATCGTCAATTTTCAACCCTTTCTGACTTCATTTGATATTTTTCATGCATTTAATGATTTATTTTGAGCTAAATGACCCTGAATTTGAAAAGCAGTACAATTGAACTTTGAAAAGGTTTTAACTTGGCATGAAATCATAATTTCGCCCACATAGCAACTTCTAAAGAGGTGAGAGGGTTACGGCAAAAACTGGATGCAGTTCGTGTACAAATTGGACAATCTCTTTCGAAGTATGAGGGTTTCGGACGAAAACTCATCTATTACAAAGAAATTTCGTTTTTAATAATTTATTTTAACTCCATACTTTTTGTGTGTTCAATATGCACCATTCAAAGACACATCATCAATTTTCAACCCTTTCTGACTTCATTTGATATTTTTCATGCATTTAATGATTTATTTTGAGCTAAATGACCCTGAATTTGAAAAGCACTACAATTGAACTTTGAAAAGGTTTTAACTTGGCATGAAATCATAATTTCGTCCACATAGCAACCTCTAAAGAGGTGAGAGGGTTACGGCAAAAGCTAGATGCACTTCGTGTACAAATTGGACAATCTCTTTCGAAGTTTGAGGTTTTCAGACGAAAACTCATCTATTACAAAGAGATTTCGTTTTTAATAATTTATTTTAACTCCATACTTTTTGTGTGTTCAATATGCACCATTCAAAGATACATCATCAATTTTCAACCCTTTCTGACTTCATTTGATATTTTTCATGCATTTAATGATTTATTTTGAGCTAGATGGCCCTGAATTTCAAAAGTTGCACAAATCAACTCTGAAAAGGTTGTAACTTGGCATGAAATATAAATTTCACCCATATAGCAACTTCTAATGAGTTGACAGGGTTACGGCAAAAACTGGATGCACTTCGTGTACAAATTAGACAATCTCTTTCGAAGTATGAGGGTTTCGGACGAAAACTCTTCTATTACAACGGGATTTCATTTTTAATAACTTATTTTAACTCCATACTTTTTGTGTGTTCAATATGCACCATTCAAAGGCACATCATCAATTTTCAACCCTTTCTGACTTCATTTGATATTTTTCATGCATTTAATGATTTATTTTGGGCTAAATGACCCTGGATTTGAAAAGCAGTACAAAAGAACTCTAAAGAGGTTGTGACTCGGCATGACATCATAATTTCACCCACATAGCAACTTCTAAAGATTTGAGAGAGTTTATGGCAAAAACTGGATGCACTTCGTGTACAAATTGGACAATCTCTTTTGAAGTATGAGGGTTTCGAACGTAAACTCATCTATTAGAAAGGGATTTCATTTTTAATAATTTATTTTAACTCCATACTTTTTTTGTGTTCAATATGCACCATTCAAAGGCACATCATCAATTTTCAACCCTTTCTGGCTTCATTTGATATTTTTCATGCATTTAATGATTTATTTTGAGCTAAATGACCCTGAATTTGAAAAGCACTACAATTGAACTTTGAAAAGGTTTTAACTTGGCATGAAATCATAATTTCGCCCACGTAGCAACTTCTAAAGAGGTGAGAGGGTTACGGCAAAAACTGGATGCACTTCGTGTACAAATTGGACAATCTCTTTCGAAGTATGAGGTTTTCAGACGAAAACTCATCTATTACAAAGAGATTTCGTTTTTAATAATTTATTTTAACTCCATACTTTTTGTGTGTTCAATATGCACCATTCAAAGATACATCATCAATTTTCAACCCTTTCTGACTTCATTTGATATTTTTCATGCATTTAATGATTTATTTTGAGCCAGATGGCCCTGAATTTCAAAAGTTGCACAAATGAACTCTGAAAAGGTTGTAACTTGGCATGACATATAAATTTCACCCATATAGCAACTTCTAAAGAGTTGACAGGGTTACGGCAAAAACTGGATGCACTTCGTGTACAAATTAGACAATCTCTTTCGAAGTATGAGGGTTTCGGACGAAAACTCTTCTATTACAACGGAATTTCATTTTTAATAACTTATTTTAACTCCATACTTTTTGTGTGTTCAATATGCACCATTCAAAGGCACATCATCCATTTTCAACCCTTTCTGCCTTCATTTGATATTTTTCATGCATTTAATGATTTATTTTGGGCTAAATGACCCTGGATTTGAAAAGGAGTACAAAAGAACTCTAAAGAGGTTGTGACTCGGCATGACATCATAATTTCACCCACATAGCAACTTCTAAAGATTTGAGAGGGTTACGGCAAAAACTGGATGCACTTCGTGTACAAATTGGACAATCTCTTTTGAAGTATGAGGGTTTCGAACGTAAACTCATCTATTAGAAAGGGATTTCATTTTTAATAATTTATTTTAACTCCATACTTTTTTTGTGCTCAATATGCACCATTCAAAGGCACATCATCAATTTTCAACCCTTTGTAGCTTCATTTGATATTTTTCATGCATTTAATGATTTATTTTGAGCTAAATGACCCTGAATTTGAAAATGTGTACAAATGAACTCTAAAAAGGTTGTAACTTGGCATGACATCATAATTTCATCCACATAGCAACTTCTAAAGAGTTGAGAGGGTTATGGCAAAAACTAGATGCACTTCGTGTACAAATTGGACAATCTCTTTCGAAGTATGAGGGTTTCGGACGAAAACTCGTCTATTACAAATGTATTTCATTTTTAATAACTTATTTTAACTCCATAATTTTTGTGTGTTCAATATGCACCATTGAAAGGCACATCGTCAATTTTCAACCCTTTCTGACTTCATTTGATATTTTTCATGCATTTAATGATTTATTTTGAGCTAAATGACCCTGAATTTGAAAAGCAGTACAATTGAACTTTGAAAAGGTTTTAACTTGGCATGAAATCATAATTTCGCCCACATAGCAACTTCTAAAGAGGTGAGAGGGTTACGGCAAAAACTTGATGCAGTTCGTGTACAAATTGGACAATCTCTTTCGAAGTATGAGGGTTTCGGACGAAAACTCATCTATTACAAAGAAATTTCGTTTTTAATAATTTATTTTAACTCCATACTTTTTGTGTGTTCAATATGCACCATTCAAAGACACATCATCAATTTTCAACCCTTTCTGACTTCATTTGATATTTTTCATGCATTTAATGATTTATTTTGAGCTAAATGACCCTGAATTTGAAAAACACTACAATTGAACTTTGAAAAGGTTTTAACTTGGCATGAAATCATAATTTCGCCCACATAGCAACCTCTAAAGAGGTGAGAGGGTTACGGCAAAAGCTAGATGCACTTCGTGTACAAATTGGACAATCTCTTTCGAAGTTTGAGGTTTTCAGACGAAAACTCATCTATTACAAAGAGATTTCGTTTTTAATAATTTATTTTAACTCCATACTTTTTGTGTGTTCAATATGCACCATTCAAAGATACATCATCAATTTTCAACCCTTTCTGACTTCATTTGATATTTTTCATGCATTTAATGATTTATTTTGAGCTAGATGGCCCTGAATTTCAAAAGTTGCACAAATGAACTCTGAAAAGGTTGTAACTTGGCATGAAATATAAATTTCACCCATATAGCAACTTCTAATGAGTTGACAGGCTTACGGCAAAAACTGGATGCACTTCGTGTACAAATTAGACAATCTCTTTCGAAGTATGAGGGTTTCGGACGAAAACTCTTCTATTACAACGGGATTTAATTTTTAATAACTTATTTTAACTCCATACTTTTTGTGTGTTCAATATGCACCATTCAAAGGCACATCATCAATTTTCAACCCTTTCTGACTTCATTTGATATTTTTCATGCATTTAATGATTTATTTTGGGCTAAATGACCCTGGATTTGAAAAGCAGTACAAAAGAACTCTAAAGAGGTTGTGACTCGGCATGACATCATAATTTCACCCACATAGCAACTTCTAAAGATTTGAGAGAGTTTATGGCAAAAACTGGATGCACTTCGTGTACAAATTGGACAATCTCTTTTGAAGTATGAGGGTTTCGAACGTAAACTCATCTATTAGAAAGGGATTTCATTTTTAATAATTTATTTTAACTCCATACTTTTTTTGTGTTCAATATGCACCATTCAAAGGCACATCATCAATTTTCAACCCTTTCTGGCTTCATTTGATATTTTTCATGCATTTAATGATTTATTTTGAGCTAAATGACCCTGAATTTGAAAAGCACTACAATTGAACTTTGAAAAGGTTTTAACTTGGCATGAAATCATAATTTCGCCCACGTAGCAACTTCTAAAGAGGTGAGAGGGTTACGGCAAAAACTGGATGCACTTCGTGTACAAATTGGACAATCTCTTTCGAAGTATGAGGTTTTCAGACGAAAACTCATCTATTACAAAGAGATTTCGTTTTTAATAATTTATTTTAACTCCATACTTTTTGTGTGTTCAATATGCACCATTCAAAGATACATCATCAATTTTCAACCCTTTCTGACTTCATTTGATATTTTTCATGCATTTAATGATTTATTTTGAGCCAGATGGCCCTGAATTTCAAAAGTTGCACAAATGAACTCTGAAAAGGTTGTAACTTGGCATGACATATAAATTTCACCCATATAGCAACTTCTAAAGAGTTGATAGGGTTACGGCAAAAACTGGATGCACTTCGTGTACAAATTAGACAATCTCTTTCGAAGTATGAGGGTTTCGAACGAAAACTCTTCTATTACAACGGAATTTCATTTTTAATAACTTATTTTAACTCCATACTTTTTGTGTGTTCAATATGCACCATTCAAAGGCACATCATCCATTTTCAACCCTTTCTGCCTTCATTTGATATTTTTCATGCATTTAATGATTTATTTTGGGCTAAATGACCCTGGATTTGAAAAGGAGTACAAAAGAACTCTAAAGAGGTTGTGACTCGGCATGACATCATAATTTCACCCACATAGCAACTTCTAAAGATTTGAGAGGGTTACGGCAAAAACTGGATGCACTTCGTGTACAAATTGGACAATCTCTTTTGAAGTATGAGGGTTTCGAACGTAAACTCGTCTATTAGAAAGGGATTTCATTTTTAATAATTTATTTTAACTCCATACTTTTTTTGTGCTCAATATGCACCATTCAAAGGCACATCATCAATTTTCAACCCTTTCTAGCTTCATTTGATATTTTTCATGCATTTAATGATTTATTTTGAGCTAAATGACCCTGAATTTGAAAATGTGGACAAATGAACTCTAAAAAGGTTGTAACTTGGCATGACATCATAATTTCATCCACATAGCAACTTCTAAAGAGTTGAGAAGGTTACGGCAAAAACTGGATGCACTTCGTGTACAAATTGGATAATCTCTTACGAAGTATGAGGGTTTCGGACGAAAACTCATCTATTACAAAGGGATTTCGTTTTTAATAATTTATTTTAACTCCATACTTTTTGTGTGTTCAATTTGCACCATTCAAAGGCACATCATCAATTTTCAACCCTTTGTGGCTTCATTTGATATTTTTCATGCATTTAATGATTTATTTTGAGGTAAATGACCCTGCATTTGATAAGCAGTACAAATAAACTCCGAAAAGGTTGTAACTTGGCATGACATCATAACTTCACCCACATAGAAACTTCTAATGAGTTGAGAGGGTTATGGCAAAAACTAGATGCACTTCGTGTACAAATTGGACAATCTCTTTCGAAGTATGAGGGTTTCTGATGAAAACTCGTCTATCACAAATGTATTTCATTTTTAATAACTTATTTTAACTCCATACTTTTTGTGTGTTCAATATGCACCATTAAAAAGCACATCATCAATTTTCAACCCTTTCTCCCTTCATTTGATATTTTTCATGCATTTAATGATTTATTTTGAGCTAAATGACCCTGAAGTTGAAAAGAAGTACAAAAGAACTCTAAAGAGGTTGTGACTCGGCATGACATCATAATTTCACCCACATAGCAATTTCTAAAGATTTGAGAGGGTTACGGCAAAAACTGGATGCACTTCGTGTACAAATTGGACAATCTCTTTCGAAGTATGAGGGTTTTGGATGGAAACTCGTCTATTACAAAGGGATTTCGTTTTCAATAATTTATTTTAACTCCATACTTTTTGTCTATTCAATATGCACCATTCAAAAGCACATCATCAATTGTCAACCCTTTCTGACTTCATTCGATATTTTTCATGCATCTAATGATTTATTTTGAGCTAAATGACCCTGAATTTGAAAAGCAATACAAATGAACTCTGAAAAGCTTGTGACTTGGCATGACATCATAATTTCACCCACATAGCAACTTCTAAAGAGTTGAGAGGATTACGGCAAAAACTAGATACACTTCTTGTACAAATTGGACAATCTCTTTCGAAGTATGAGGGTTTCGAACGAAAACTCATCTATTACAAAGAAATTTCGTTTTTAGTAATTTATTTTAACTCCATACTTTTTGTGTGTTCAATATGCACCATTCAAAGACACATCATCAATTTTCAACCCTTTCTGACTTCATTTGATATTTTTCATGCATTTAATGATTTATTTTGAGCTAAATGACCCTGAATTTGAAAAGCACTACAATTGAACTTTGAAAAGGTTTTAACTTGGCATGAAATCATAATTTCGCCCACATAGCAACCTCTAAAGAGGTGAGAGGGTTACGGCAAAAACTGGATGCACTTCGTGTACAAATTGGACAATCTCTTTCGAAGTTTGAGGTTTTCAGACGAAAACTCATCTATTACAAAGAGATTTCGTTTTTAATAATTTATTTTAACTCCATACTTTTTGTGTGTTCAATATGCACCATTCAAAGATACGTCATCAATTTTCAACCCTTTCTGACTTCATTTGATATTTTTCATGCATTTAATGATTTATTTTGAGCTAGATGGCCCTGAATTTGAAAATGTGTACAAATGAACTCTGAAAAGGTTGTAACTTTGCATGACGTCATGATTTCACCCACATAGCAACTTATAAAGAGTTGAGAGGGTTACAGTAAAATCTGGATGCACTTCGTGTACAAATTGGACAATCTCTTTCGAAGTATGAGGGTTTCGGACGAAAACTCTTCTATTACAACGGAATTTCATTTTTAATAACTTATTTTAACTCCATACTTTTTGTGTGTTCAATATGCACCATTCAAAGGCACATCATCAATTTTCAACCCTTTCTGACTTCATTTGATATTTTTCATGCATTTAATGATTTATTTTGGGCTAAATGACCCTGGATTTGAAAAGCAGTACAAAAGAACTCTAAAGAGGTTGTGACTCGGCATGACATCATAATTTCACCCACATAGCAACTTCTAAAGATTTGAGAGGGTTACGGCAAAAACTGGATGCACTTCGTGTATAAATTGGACAATCTCTTTTGAAGTATGAGGGTTTCGAACGTAAACTCATCTATTAGAAAGGGATTTCATTTTTAATAATTTATTTTAACTCCATACTTTTTTTGTGCTCAATATGCTGTTGGAAATATGCCCTAGAGGCAATAATAAAATGGTTATTATTGTATTTCCTTGTTCATGATAATTGTCTATTGTTCATGCTATAATTGTGTTAACCGGAAACCATAATACATGTGTGAATACATAGACCACAACATGTCCCTAGTAAGCCTCTAGTTGGCTAGCTCGTTGATCAATAGATGGTCACGGTTTCATGGCCATGGACATTGGATGTCATTGATAACGGGATCACATCATTAGGAGAATGATGTGATGGACAAGACCCAATCCTAAGCATAGCACAAAGATCGTGTAGTTCGTTTGCTAAAGCTTTTCAATGTCAAGTGTCATTTCCTTAGACCATGAGATTGTGTAACTCCCGGATACCGTAGGAATACTTTGGGTGTGCCAAACGTCACAACGTAACTGGGTGGCTATAAAGGTACGCTACGGGTATCTCCGAAAGTGTCTGTTGGGTTGGCACGAATCGAGACTGGGATTTGTCACTCCGTGTGACGGAGAGGTATCTCTGGGCCCACTCGGTAAGACATCATCATTATGAGCTCAATGTGACTAAGGAGTTAGTCACGGGATGATGTATTACGGAACGAGTAAAGAGACTTGCCAGTAACGAGATTGAACAAGGTATGGGGATACCGACGATCGAATCTCGGGCAAGTATCATACCGATAGACAAAGGGAATTGTATACGGGATTGATTGAATCCTTGACATCGTGGTTCATCCGATGAGATCATCGTGGAGTACGTGGGAGCCAACATGGGTATCCAGATCCCGCTGTTGGTTATTGACCGGAGAGGTGTCTCGGTCATGTCTACGTGTCTCCCGAACCCGTAGGGTCTACACACTTAAGGTTCGATGACGCTAGGGTTATAGGGAAAAGGTATACGTGATTACCGAAGGTTGTTCGGAGTCCCGGATGAGATCCCGGACGTCACGAGGAGCTCCGGAATGGTCCGGAGGTAAAGATTGATATATAGGAAGTCCAGTTTCGGTCACCGGAAAGTTTTCGGGCTCATCGGTATTGTACCGGGAGTGCCGGGAGGGTGCCGGAGGACCCCCGGGAGGGGTGTGACGACCAGAGGACTTCATGGGCTGTTAGATAAAGTGTTTCAGCCCTTATTGGGCTGGGAAATACTTTTGCTAAAGGCCCATGTGGCTGGAGATAAGGAGATAAGGCAAAAAGGATTTAAAAGGAGGAGATCCACCTCCCTTGTGGGAGGTGGACTCTCCCTTTAATTCGGCCGGCCATCTCCTCCTTGGAGGAGGGGCCAAGCCAGCCCTTCCACGTCCCTCCTCCTATATATACTTGAGGTTTTGGATGTTTTGAGAGAGGATTTGATCTCTCTCTCTCACGGCGAAGCCCTACCTCTCTTCTTCCTCCTCCGCAGCGCTTAGGCGAAGCCCTGTCGGAATACCTTGCTACTCCACCACCACCACGCCGTCGTGCTGCTGTTGGAGCCCTTCCCCAACCTCTCCTTCCTCCTTGCTGGATCAAGGTGTTGGAGACGTCACCGGGCTGCACGTGTGTTGAACGCGGAGGTGCCGTCCGTTCGGCACTTGATCGGATCTACCGCGATCTGAATCGCTGCGAGTACGACTCCATCAACCGCGTTCTTGTAACGCTTCCGCTTAGCGATCTTCAAAGGTATGAAGATGCAATCTCTCCCCTCTCGTTGCTGGTTTCTCCATAGATAGATCTTGGTGAACGTAGGAAAATTTTGATTTACTACTACGTCTCCCAACAGTGGTATCAGAGCTAGGTCTATGCGTAGAATCTATGCACGAGTAGAACACAAAGCAGTTGTGGGCGTCGAGTTTGTTAATTTGCTTGCCGCTACTAGTCTTATCTTGATTCGGCGGTATTGTGGGATGAAGCGGCCCGGACCAACTTTACACGTACGCTTACGTGAGACCGGTTCCACCGCCTGACATGCACTAGATGCATAAGGTGGCTAGCGGGTGTCTGTCTCTCCTAGCTTAGTCGGATCGGATTCGATGAAAAGGGTCCTTATGAAGGGTAAATAGCAATTGGCAAATCACGTTGTGGTGTTGACGTAGGTAAGAAACGTTCTTGCTAGTAACCTATAGCAGCCACGTAAAAACTTGCAACTACAAATTAGAGGACGTCTAACTTGTTTTTGCAGCATGTGCCTTGTGATGTGATATGGCCAAAGGATGTGATGTGATGCATTGTGATGTATGAATTGATCATGTTCTTGTAATAGGATTCACGACTTGCATGTTGATGATTATGACAACCGGCAGGAGCCATAGGAGTTGTCTTATTTATTGTATGACCTGCGTGTCAATCATAAACGCCATGTAATTACTTTACTTTATTGCTAAGCGTTAGCCATAGTAGTAGAAGTAATAGTTGGCGAGACAACTTCATGAAGACACAATGATGGAGATCATGATGATGGAGATCATGGTGTCGTGCCGGTGACAGTGATGATCATGGTGCCCCGAAGATGGAGATCATAGGAGCAAAATGATATTGGCCATATCATGTCACTATATTGATTGCATGTGATGTTTATCATGTTTACATCTTATTTGCTTAGAACGACGGTAGTAAATAAGATGATCTCTCAATAAAATTTCAAGAGAGGTGTTCACCCTAACTGTGCACCGTTGCTAAGGATCGTCGTTCCGAAGCACCACGTGATGATCGGGTGTGATAGGTTCTAACGTTCGCATACAACGGGTGTAAGCCAGATTTACACATGCGAAACACTTAGGTTGACTTGACGAGCCTAGCATGTACAGACATGGCCTCGGAACACGGAGGACCGAAAGGTCGAACATGAGTCGTATAGAAGATACGATCAACATAGAGATGTTCACCATGGATGACTAGTCCGTCTCACGTGATGATCGGACACGGGCTAGTTGACATGGATCATGTATCACTTGGAAGACTAGAGAGATGTCTATCTAAGTGGGAGTTCATTAATAATTTGATTAAATGAACTTAATTATCATGAACTTAGTCTAAAAATGTCCTTGCAAATTATGTCGTAGATAGCTCGCGCTGTAGCTCACAGTTTTATTGATACAATCCTAGAGAAAAGTAAGTTGAAAGTTGATGGTAGCAATAATGCGGACTGAGTCCGTGATCTGAGGATTGTCCTCATTGCTGCACAGAAAGCTTATGTTTTTGATGTACCGCTAACTGCACCACTCCCTCAAGCGTTGTCTGTAGATGTTGTGAACATATGACAGGCACTTTTTGGTGACTACATGATAGTTCAATGCGTCATGCATTACGGCTTAGAATTGAGGCTCCAAAACGTTTTGAACGTCACGGAACATATGAGATGTTCTAGGAGCTGAGATTGTGATCTCAGGCTCGTGCCTATGTTGAGAGGTATGAGACCTCCAACAAGATTCTTTGTCTGCAAGATAAAGGAGAATAGCTCAATCGCTGAGCGTGTGCTCAGATTGTCTGGGTGCTACAATCACTTGAATCAAGTGGGAGTTAATCTTCCAGATGAAATAGTGATTAATGGAGTTCTCCAAGTCACTGCCACCAAGCTACTAGAGCTTCGTGATGAACTATAACATGCCAGGGATGGATAAGATGATCCCTGAGTTGTTCGTGATGTTTGACACCACGAAGGTAGAAATCAAGAAGGAGCATCAAGTGTTGATGGTTAAGTTAAACCACTAGTTTCAAAAGGGGCAAGGGCAAGAAGGGAAAACTTCAGGAATGGCAAGCCAGTTGTTGCTCTAGTGAAGAAACCCAAGGTTGAGCCCGAACCCGAGACTAAGTGCTTCTGTTATGAGGAGAATGTTCGCTGAAGCGGAAAACCCCTAGATGCTTGGTAGATAAGAAGGCTGGTAATGTCAATGGAAGTATATTTGATATACATGTTAGTGATGTGTACCTTGCTGGTACTCCTAGTAGCACCTGGGTATTGGATACCGGTTCGGTTGCTAAGTGTTAGCAACTCGAAATAAAAGCTACGGAGTAAATGGAGACTAGCTAGGTGAAAGGTGACGATGTGTGTTGGAAGTATTTCCAAGATTGATGTGATCACCATCGCACGCTCTCTCTACCTTCAGGATTTGTGATAAACCTAAATAAATGTTATTTGGTGTTTGCGTTGAGCATGAACGTGATTAGATCATGATTAGTGCGATACGGTTATTCATATAAGTTAGAGAATAATGGTTATTCTGTTTACATGGATAATGCCTTCAATGGTCATGCACCCACTCGAAATGGTTTATCGAATCATGATCGTAGTAGTACACATATTCATAACATTGGTACCAAAAGATACAAAGTTAATAATGATAGTACCACATGCTTGTGGCACTGCCACGTAATGTCATATTGGTATAAATCGCATGAAGAAACTCCATGATGATGGATGTTTTTTGACTCACTCGATTTCGAATCGGTTGAGACATGCGAGCCATGCCTCTTGGGCAAGATGACTGAGACCCCGTCATCCAATATGATGGAGCGGGCAAGTGGCTTATTGGAATTAATACATGTTGATGTATGTGGTCCAATGAGTGTTGAAACACACAGTGGATATCGTTGTTTTTCTTTACCTTCACTGATGATTTGAGTAAATATGGGGATATTTACTTAATGAAACACGAATCTGAAATGTTTGAAAGGTTCAAGGAGTTTCAGAGTGAAGTTAAAGATCATCGTGACAAGAAGATAAATGTCTATGATATGATCATGGAGGTGAATATCTAAGTTACGAGTTTGGTATGCAATTTTAGACAATGTGGAAATTGTTTCACAGCTCACGCCTCCTGGAACACCATAGCATGATGGTGTGTTCGAACGTCGTAGTCGTGCTCTATTGGATATAGTGAGTACTATGATGTCTCTTATCGTTTTACAACTATCGTTATGGGGTTATGCATTAAAGACAAATCCATTCACTTTAATAGGGCACCATCTAAGTCTGTTGAGATGACACCATGAGAATAATGGTTTGACAGAAGCCTAAGCTGTCATTTCTTAATGTTTGGGGCTGCGACGCTTATGTGAAGATGGGTTTTTCACCTAGCGAGCTCGAACTCAAAGCAGACAAATGCATCTTCATAGAATACCCTAATGAGACATTGGGTATACCTTCTATCTCAGATCCAAGCGCAAAAGGTGTTTGTTGCTAAGAACGGGTCCTGTCTTGAGAAAGAGTTTCTCTCGAAAGAATTGAGTGGGAGGAAGATAGAACTTGATAAGGTTGTTGAACCTTTGTTTCAACCAGAGAATAGCGCAACACAGAAAGATGTTTCTGTAGAGCCTACTCAGTTGAAACGGAAGTTAATGATGATGATCATGAAGCTTCGGATCAAGTCACTATCGAACCTCGTAGGTCGACAAGGACGCATACTGCTCCTGAGTAGTACGACAACCCTGTCTTGGAAATCATGTTGTTGGACAACGATGAACCTACGAACTATGGAGAAGCGATGGTGGGCCCGGATTCCAACAAATGGCTAGGAGCCATGAAATCCGAGAAAGGATCCATGTATGAAAACCAAGTATGGACTTTGGTAGACTTGCCTGTTGAATGGCGGGTCATTGAGTACAAATGGACCTTTGAAATAAACATAGACGCTAATAGTGAAATGTCACTGTTTATAAAGCTCGACTTGTCGCAAAGAAGTTTCCGCCAAGTTCAAGGAGTTGACTGCGATGAGATTGTCTCATCTGTAGCGATGCTAAAAGTCTATTAAAATTTTGTTAGCAGTTGCTGCATTTTTCGATTATGAAATCTGGCAGATGGATGACAAAACAAGGTTTCCGTAATGGTTTCTGTGAGGAAGAGTTGTATGTGATACAACCAGAAGGTTTTGTCAATCCTAAGGATGCTAATAATATGCAAACTCCAGCGATCCTTCTATGGACTGGAGCAAGAATCTCGGAGTTGGAATATATGCTTTGATGAGGTGATCAAAGTGTTTAAGTTTATACAAAGTTTATGAGAAACTTGTATTTGCAAGAAAGTGAGTGGGAGCACTATAGAATTTCTTATAAGAATATGTAGTTGACATATTATTGATCGGAAATGATGTAGAATTTCTGGAAGAGCATGAAGGGTTGTTTGAAAAGAGTTTTTTCAAAGGAAGACCCAGATAAAGCTACTATTTTATTGAGCATCAAGATCTATAGGGATAGATCAATTCGCTTGATAAGTTTTTTCGACGAAGACATACCTTGACAAGTTTTTGAAGGAGTTCAAAATAGATGGGTCAAAGAAGGAGTTCTTGACTGTATTGTAAGGTGTGAAATTGAGTAAGACTCAATACCCGACCACGGCAGAAGATAAAGAAAAGATGAGTGTCATCTCCTATGCTTTAGCCATAGGCTCTATATAGTATGCCATGCTGTGTACCGCACCTGTGTGTGCCTTGCCATGAGTCTGTCAAGGGGTACAAGAGTAATCCAAGAGTGGATCACTGGACAATGGTCAAAGTTATCCTTAGTAACTTGAAAACTAAGGAAATATTTCTCGATTATGGAGGTGATAAAGAGTTCATCGTAAAGGGTTACGATGATGCAAGCTTTAACTCCAATCCGGATGACTCTTAGTAGAAATCTGGCTACGTATAGTGGAGCAGCCATTTGGAATAGCTCCAAGTGGAGCGTGGGAGTAGTATCTACAAATATGACATGGAAAGTTTGCAAGGTACACACGGATCTGAATGTCGCAGACCCATTGACTAAAAACCTCTTTCACGAGCAGAACATGAACAAACCCCGGAACTTATTGGGTGTTAATCACATGATGATATGATCACATGGTGATGTAAGTGTTAATCACATGGTGATGTGAACTAGATTATTGAATCTAGTGCAAGTGGGAGACTGTTGGAAATATGCCCTAGAGGCAATAATAAAATGGTTATTATTGTATTTCCTTGTTAATGATAATTGTCTATTGTTCATGCTATAATTGTGTTAACCGGAAACCATAATACATGTGTGAATACATAGACCACAACATGTCCCTAGTAAGCCTCTAGTTGGCTAGCTCGTTGATCAATAGATGGTCACGGTTTCATGGCCATGGACATTGGATGTCATTGATAACGGGATCACATCATTAGGAGAATGATGTGATGGACAAGACCCAATCCTAAGCATAGCACAAAGATCGTGTAGTTCGTTTGCTAAAGCTTTTCAATGTCAAGTGTCATTTCCTTAGACCATGAGATTGTGTAACTCCCGGATACCGTAGGAATACTTTGGGTGTGCCAAACGTCACAACGTAACTGGGTGGCTATAAAGGTACGCTACGGGTATCTCCGAAAGTGTCTGTTGGGTTGGCACGAATCGAGACTGGGATTTGTCACTCCATGTGACGGAGAGGTATCTCTGGGCCCACTCGGTAAGACATCATCATTATGAGCTCAATGTGACTAAGGAGTTAGTCACGGGATGATGTATTACGGAACGAGTAAAGAGACTTGCCAGTAACGAGATTGAACAAGGTATGGGGATACCGACGATCGAATCTCGGGCAAGTATCATACCGATAGACAAAGGGAATTGTATACGGGATTGATTGAATCCTTGACATCGTGGTTCATCCGATGAGATCATCGTGGAGTACGTGGGAGCCAACATGGGTATCCAGATCCCGCTGTTGGTTATTGACCGGAGAGGTGTCTCGGTCATGTCTACGTGTCTCCCGAACCCGTAGGGTCTACACACTTAAGGTTCGATGACGCTAGGGTTATAGGGAAAAGGTATACGTGATTACCGAAGGTTGTTCGGAGTCCCGGATGAGATCCCAGACGTCACGAGGAGCTCCGGAATGGTCCGGAGGTAAAGATTGATATATAGGAAGTCCAGTTTCGGTCACCGGAAAGTTTTCGGGCTCATCGGTATTGTACCGGGAGTGCCGGGAGGGTGCCGGAGGACCCCCGGGAGGGGTGTGACGACCAGAGGACTTCATGGGCTGTTAGATAAAGTGTGTCAGCCCTTATTGGGCTGGGAAATACTTTTGCTAAAGGCCCATGTGGCTGGAGATAAGGAGATAAGGCAAAAAGGATTTAAAAGGAGGAGATCCACCTCCCTTGTGGGAGGTGGACTCTCCCTTTAATTCGGCCGGCCATCTCCTCCTTGGAGGAGGGGCCAAGCCAGCCCTTCCACGTCCCTCCTCCTATATATACTTGAGGTTTTGGATGTTTTGAGAGAGGATTTGATCTCTCTCTCTCACGGCGAAGCCCTACCTCTCTTCTTCCTCCTCCGCAGCGCTTAGGCGAAGCCCTGTCGGAATACCTTGCTACTCCACCACCACCACGCCGTCGTGCTGCTGTTGGAGCCCTTCCCCAACCTCTCCTTCCTCCTTGCTGGATCAAGGTGTTGGAGACGTCACCGGGCTGCACGTGTGTTGAACGCGGAGGTGCCGTCCGTTCGGCACTTGATCGGATCTACCGCGATCTGAATCGCTGCGAGTATGACTCCATCAACCGCGTTCTTGTAACGCTTCCGCTTAGCGATCTTCAAAGGTATGAATATGCAATCTCTCCCCTCTCGTTGCTGGTTTCTCCATAGATAGATCTTGGTGAACGTAGGAAAATTTTGATTTACTACTACGTCTCCCAAGATATGCACCATTCAAAGGCACATCATCAATTTTCAACCCTTTCTAGCTTCATTTGATATTTTTCATGGATTTAATGATTTATTTTGAGCTAAATGACCCCGAATTTGAAAATGTGTACAAATGAACTCTAAAAATGTTGTAACTTGGCATGACATCATAATTTCATCCACATAGCAACTTCTAAAGAGTTGAGAGGGTTACGGCAAAAACTGGATGCACTTCGTGTACAAATTGGATAATCTCTTACGAAGTATGAGGGTTTCGGACGAAAACTCATCTATTACAAAGGGATTTCATTTTTAATAATTTATTTTAACTCCATACTTTTTGTGTGTTCAATATGCACCATTCAAAGGCACATCATGAATTTTCAACACTTTGTGGCTTCATTTGATATTTTTCATGCATTTAATGATTTATTTTGAGGTAAATGACCCTGCATTTGATAAGCAGTACAAATAAACTCCGAAAAGGTTGTAACTTGGCATGACATCATAACTTCACCCACATAGAAACTTCTAATGAGTTGAGAGGGTTATGGCAAAAACTAGATGCACTTCGTGTACAAATTGGACAATCTCTTTCGAAGTATGAGGGTTTCTGATGAAAACTCGTCTATCACAAATGTATTTCATTTTTAATAACTTAGTTTAACTCCATACTTTTTGTGTGTTCAATATGCACCATTAAAAAGCACATCATCAATTTTCAACCCTTTCTCCCTTCATTTGATATTTTTCATGCATTTAATGATTTATTTTGAGCTAAATGACCCTGAAGTTGAAAAGAAGTACAAAAGAACTCTAAAGAGGTTGTGACTCGGCATGACATCATAATTTCACCCACATAGCAATTTCTAAAGATTTGAGAGGGTTACGGCAAAAACTGGATGCACTTCGTGTACAAATTGGACAATCTCTTTCGAAGTATGAGGGTTTTGGACGGAAACTCGTCTATTACAAAGGGATTTCGTTTTCAATAATTTATTTTAACTCCATACTTTTTGTCTATTCAATATGCACCATTCAAAAGCACATCATCAATTGTCAACCCTTTCTGACTTCATTCGATATTTTTCATGCATCTAATGATTTATTTTGAGCTAAATGACCCTGAATTTGAAAAGCAATACAAATGAACT
This sequence comes from Hordeum marinum, assembly GCA_022496015.1. Lineage (NCBI taxonomy): Eukaryota > Viridiplantae > Streptophyta > Magnoliopsida > Poales > Poaceae > Hordeum > Hordeum marinum. The sequence goes on from CM039676.1 coordinate 48,202,458, forward strand.
CTGGAAAGGTTGTGACTTGGCATGACATCATAATTTCACCCACATAGCAACTTCTAAAGAGTTGAGAGGATTACGACAAAAACTAGATACACTTCTTGTACAAATTCGACAATCTCTTTCGAAGTATGAGGGTTTCGAACGAAAACTCATCTATTACAAAGAAATTTCGTTTTTAATAATTTATTTTAACTCCATACTTTTTGTGTGTTCAATATGCACCATTCAAAGACACATCATCAAATTTCAACCCTTTCTGACTTCATTTGATATTTTTCATGCATTTAATGATTTATTTTGAGCTAAATGACCCTGAATTTGAAAAGCACTACAATTGAACTTTGAAAAGGTTTTAACTTGGCATGAAATCATAATTTCGCCCACATAGCAACCTCTAAAGAGGTGAGAGGGTTACGGCAAAAACTGGATGCACTTCGTGTACAAATTGGACAATCTCTTTCGTAGTTTGAGGTTTTCAGACGAAAACTCACCTATTACAAAGAGATTTCGTTTTTAATAATTTATTTTAACTCCATACTTTTTGTGTGTTCAATATGCACCATTCAAAGATACATCATCAATTTTCAACCCTTTCTGACTTCATTTGATATTTTTCATGCATTTAATGATTTATTTTGAGCTAGATGGCCCTGAATTTCAAAAGTTGCACAAATGAACTCTGAAAAGGTTGTAACTTGGCATGACATATAAATTTCACCCATATAGCAACTTCTAATGAGTTGACAGGGTTACGGCAAAAACTGGATGCACTTCATGTACAAATTAGACAATCTCTTTCGAAGTATGAGGGTTTCGGACGAAAACTCTTCTATTACAATGGGATTTCATTTTTAATAACTTATTTTAACTCCATACTTTTTGTGTGTTCAATATGCACCATTCAAAGGCACATCATCAATTTTCAACCCTTTCTGACTTCATTTGATATTTTTCATGCATTTAATGATTTATTTTGGGCTAAATGACCCTGGATTTGAAAAGCAGTACAAAAGAACTCTAAAGAGGTTGTGACTCGGCATGACATCATAATTTCACCCACATAGCAACTTCTAAAGATTTGAGAGAGTTTATGGCAAAAACAGGATGCACTTCGTGTACAAATTGGACAATCTCTTTTGAAGTATGAGGGTTTCGAACGTAAACTCATCTATTAGAAAGGGATTTCATTTTTAATAATTTATTTTAACTCCATACTTTTTTTGTGTTCAATATGCACCATTCAAAGGCACATCATCAATTTTCAACCCTTTCTAGCTTCATTTCATATTTTTCATGCATTTAATGATTTATTTTGAGCTAAATGACCCTGAATTTGAAAAGCACTACAATTGACCTTTGAAAAGGTTTTAACTTGGCATGAAATCGTAATTTCACCCACGTAGCAACTTCTAAAGAGGTGAGAGGGTTACGGCAAAAACTGGATGCACTTCGTGTACAAATTGGACAATCTCTTTCGAAGTATGAGGGTTTTGGACGGAAACTCGTCTATTACAAAGGGATTTCGTTTTCAATAATTTATTTTCACTCCATACTTTTTGTCTATTCAATATGCACCATTCAAAAGCACATCATCAATTGTCAACCCTTTCTGACTTCATTCGATATTTTTCATGCATCTAATGATTTATTTTGAACTACATGACCCTGAATTTGAAAAGCAGTACAAATGAACTCTGAAAAGGTTGTAACTTGGCATGAAATCGTAATTTCACCCACGTAGCAACTTCTAAAGAGGTGAGAGGGTTACGGCAAAAACTGGATGCACTTCGTGTACAAATTGGACAATCTCTTTCGAAGTATGAGGGTTTCGAACGTAAACTCATCTATTAGAAAGGGATTTCGTTTTTAATAATTTATTTTAACTCCATACTTTTTGTGTGTTCAATATGCACCATTCAAAGATACATCATCAATTTTCAACCCTTTCTGACTTCATTTGATATTTTTCATGCATTTAATGATTTATTTTGAGCTAGATGGCCCTGAATTTCAAAAGTTGCACAAATGAACTCTGAAAAGGTTGTAACTTGGCATGACATATAAATTTCACCCATATAGCAACTTCTAATGAGTTGACAGGGTTACGGCAAAAACTGGATGCACTTCGTGTACAAATTAGACAATCTCTTTCGATGTATGAGGGTTTTGACGAAAACTCTTCTATTACAACGTGATTTCATTTTTAATAACTTATTTTAACTCCATACTTTTTGTGTGTTCAATATGCACCATTCAAAGGCACATCATCAATTTTCAACCCTTTCTGACTTCATTTGATATTTTTCATGCATTTAATGATTTATTTTGGGCTAAATGACCCTGGATTTGAAAAGCAGTACAAAAGAACTCTAAAGAGGTTGTGACTCGGCATGACATCATAATTTCACCCACATAGCAAATTCTAAAGATTTGAGAGAGTTTATGGCAAAAACAGGATGCACTTCGTGTACAAATTGGACAATCTCTTTTGAAGTATGAGGGTTTCGAACGTAAACTCATCTATTAGAAAGGGATTTCATTTTTAATAATTTATTTTAACTCCATACTTTTTTTGTGTTCAATATGCGCCATTCAAAGGCACATCATCAATTTTCAACCCTTTCTAGCTTCATTTGATATTTTTCATGCATTTAATGATTTATTTTGAGCTAAATGACCCTGAATTTGAAAAGCACTACAATTGACCTTTGAAAAGGTTTTAACTTGGCATGAAATCGTAATTTCACCCACGTAGCAACTTCTAAAGAGGTGAGAGGGTTACGGCAAAAACTGGATGCACTTCGTGTACAAATTGGACAATCTCTTTCGAAGTATGAGGTTTTCAGACGAAAACTCATCTATTACAAAGAGATTTCGTTTTTAATAATTTATTTTAACTCCATACTTTTTGTGTGTTCAATATGCACCATTCAAAGATACATCATCAATTTTCAACCCTTTCTGACTTCATTTGATATTTTTCATGCATTTAATGATTTATTTTGAGCTAGATGGCCCTGAATTTCAAAAGTTGCACAAATGAACTCTGAAAAGGTTGTAACTTGGCATGACATATAAATTTCACCCATATAGCAACTTCTAAAGAGTTGATAGGGTTACGGCAAAAACTAGATGCACTTCGTGTACAAATTAGACAATCTCTTTTGAAGTATGAGGGTTTCGGACGAAAACTCTTCTATTACAACGGGATTTCATTTTCAATAACTTATTTTAACTCCATACTTTTTTTGTGTTCAATATGCACCATTCAAAGGCACATCATCAATTTTCAACCCTTTCTGACTTCATTTGATATTTTTCATGCATTTAATGATTTATTTTGGGCTAAATGACCCTGGATTTGAAAAGCAGTACAAAAGAACTCTAAAGAGGTTGTGACTCGGCATGACATCATAATTTCACCCACATTGCAACTTCTAAAGATTTGAGAGGGTTACGGCAAAAACTGGATGCACTTCGTGTACAAATTGGACAATCTCTTTTGAAGTATGAGGGTTTCGAACGTAAACTCATCTATTAGAAAGGGATTTCATTTTTAATAATTTATTTTAACTCCATACTTTTTTTGTGTTCAATACGCACCATTCAAAGGCACATCATCAATTTTCAACCCTTTCTAGCTTCATTTGATATTTTTCATGCATTTAATGATTTATTTTGAGCTAAATGACCCTGAATTTGAAAATGTGTACAAATGAACTCTAAAAAGGTTGTAACTTGGCATGACATCATAATTTCATCCACATAGCAACTTCTAAAGAGTTGAGAGGGTTACGGCAAAAACTGGATGCACTTCGTGTACAAATTGGATAATCTCTTACGAAGTATGAGGGTTTCGGACGAAAACTCATCTATTACAAAGGGATTTCATTTTTAATAATTTATTTTAACTCCATACTTTTTGTGTGTTCAATATGCACCATTCAAAGGCACATCATCAATTTTCAACCCTTTGTGGCTTCATTTGATATTTTTCATGCATTCAATGATTTATTTTGAGGTAAATGACCCTGCATTTGATAAGCAGTACAAATAAACTCCGAAAAGGTTGTAACTTGGCATGACATCATAACTTCACCCACATAGAAACTTCTACTGAGTTGAGAGGGTTATGGCAAAAACTAGATGCACTTCGTGTACAAATTGGACAATCTCTTTCGAAGTATGAGGGTTTCTGATGAAAACTCGTCTATCACAAATGTATTTCATTTTTAATAACTTATTTTAACTCCATACTTTTTGTGTGTTCAATATGCACCATTAAAAAGCACATCATCAATTTTCAACCCTTTCTCCCTTCATTTGATATTTTTCATGCATTTAATGATTTATTTTGAGCTAAATGACCCTGAAGTTGAAAAGAAGTACAAAAGAACTCTAAAGAGGTTGTGACTCGGCATGACATCATAATTTCACCCACATAGCAACTTCTAAAGATTTGAGAGAGTTTATGGCAAAAACAGGATGCACTTCGTGTACAAATTGGACAATCTCTTTTGAAGTATGAGGGTTTCGAACGTAAACTCATCTATTAGAAAGGGATTTCATTTTTAATAATTTATTTTAACTCCATACCTTTTTTGTGTTCAATATGCACCATTCAAAGGCACATCATCAATTTTCAACCCTTTCTAGCTTCATTTGATATTTTTCATGCATTTAATGATTTATTTTGAGCTAAATGACCCTGAATTTGAAAAGCACTACAATTGACCTTTGAAAAGGTTTTAACTTGGCATGAAATCGTAATTTCACCCACGTAGCAACTTCTAAAGAGGTGAGAGGGTTACGGCAAAAACTGGATGCACTTCGTGTACAAATTGGACAATCTCTTTCGAAGTATGAGGGTTTTGGACGGAAACTCGTCTATTACAAAGGGATTTCGTTTTCAATAATTTATTTTCACTCCATACTTTTTGTCTATTCAATATGCACCATTCAAAAGCACATCATCAATTGTCAACCCTTTCTGACTTCATTCGATATTTTTCATGCATCTAATGATTTATTTTGAACTACATGACCCTGAATTTGAAAAGCAGTACAAATGAACTCTGAAAAGGTTGTAACTTGGCATGAAATCGTAATTTCACCCACGTAGCAACTTCTAAAGAGGTGAGAGGGTTACGGCAAAAACTGGATGCACTTCGTGTACAAATTGGACAATCTCTTTCGAAGTATGAGGGTTTCGAACGTAAACTCATCTATTAGAAAGGGATTTCGTTTTTAATAATTTATTTTAACTCCATACTTTTTGTGTGTTCAATATGCACCATTCAAAGATACATCATCAATTTTCAACCCTTTCTGACTTCATTTGATATTTTTCATGCATTTAATGATTTATTTTGAGCTAGATGGCCCTGAATTTCAAAAGTTGCACAAATGAACTCTGAAAAGGTTGTAACTTGGCATGACATATAAATTTCACCCATATAGCAACTTCTAATGAGTTGACAGGGTTACGGCAAAAACTGGATGCACTTCGTGTACAAATTAGACAATCTCTTTCGATGTATGAGGGTTTTGACGAAAACTCTTCTATTACAACGTGATTTCATTTTTAATAACTTATTTTAACTCCATACTTTTTGTGTGTTCAATATGCACCATTCAAAGGCACATCATCAATTTTCAACCCTTTCTGACTTCATTTGATATTTTTCATGCATTTAATGATTTATTTTGGGCTAAATGACCCTGGATTTGAAAAGCAGTACAAAAGAACTCTAAAGAGGTTGTGACTCGGCATGACATCATAATTTCACCCACATAGCAAATTCTAAAGATTTGAGAGAGTTTATGGCAAAAACAGGATGCACTTCGTGTACAAATTGGACAATCTCTTTTGAAGTATGAGGGTTTCGAACGTAAACTCATCTATTAGAAAGGGATTTCATTTTTAATAATTTATTTTAACTCCATACTTTTTTTGTGTTCAATATGCACCATTCAAAGGCACATCATCAATTTTCAACCCTTTCTAGCTTCATTTGATATTTTTCATGCATTTAATGATTTATTTTGAGCTAAATGACCCTGAATTTGAAAAGCACTACAATTGACCTTTGAAAAGGTTTTAACTTGGCATGAAATCGTAATTTCACCCACGTAGCAACTTCTAAAGAGGTGAGAGGGTTACGGCAAAAACTGGATGCACTTCGTGTACAAATTGGACAATCTCTTTCGAAGTATGAGGTTTTCAGACGAAAACTCATCTATTACAAAGAGATTTCGTTTTTAATAATTTATTTTAACTCCATACTTTTTGTGTGTTCAATATGCACCATTCAAAGATACATCATCAATTTTCAACCCTTTCTGACTTCATTTGATATTTTTCATGCATTTAATGATTTATTTTGAGCTAGATGGCCCTGAATTTCAAAAGTTGCACAAATGAACTCTGAAAAGGTTGTAACTTGGCATGACATATAAATTTCACCCATATAGCAACTTCTAAAGAGTTGATAGGGTTACGGCAAAAACTAGATGCACTTCGTGTACAAATTAGACAATCTCTTTCGAAGTATGAGGGTTTCGGACGAAAACTCTTCTATTACAACGGGATTTCATTTTCAATAACTTATTTTAACTCCATACTTTTTTTGTGTTCAATATGCACCATTCAAAGGCACATCATCAATTTTCAACCCTTTCTGACTTCATTTGATATTTTTCATGCATTTAATGATTTATTTTGGGCTAAATGACCCTGGATTTGAAAAGCAGTACAAAAGAACTCTAAAGAGGTTGTGACTCGGCATGACATCATAATTTCACCCACATTGCAACTTCTAAAGATTTGAGAGGGTTACGGCAAAAACTGGATGCACTTCGTGTACAAATTGGACAATCTCTTTTGAAGTATGAGGGTTTCGAACGTAAACTCATCTATTAGAAAGGGATTTCATTTTTAATAATTTATTTTAACTCCATACTTTTTTTGTGTTCAATACGCACCATTCAAAGGCACATCATCAATTTTCAACCCTTTCTAGCTTCATTTGATATTTTTCATGCATTTAATGATTTATTTTGAGCTAAATGACCCTGAATTTGAAAATGTGTACAAATGAACTCTAAAAAGGTTGTAACTTGGCATGACATCATAATTTCATCCACATAGCAACTTCTAAAGAGTTGAGAGGGTTACGGCAAAAACTGGATGCACTTCGTGTACAAATTGGATAATCTCTTACGAAGTATGAGGGTTTCGGACGAAAACTCATCTATTACAAAGGGATTTCATTTTTAATAATTTATTTTAACTCCATACTTTTTGTGTGTTCAATATGCACCATTCAAAGGCACATCATCAATTTTCAACCCTTTGTGGCTTCATTTGATATTTTTCATGCATTCAATGATTTATTTTGAGGTAAATGACCCTGCATTTGATAAGCAGTACAAATAAACTCCGAAAAGGTTGTAACTTGGCATGACATCATAACTTCACCCACATAGAAACTTCTACTGAGTTGAGAGGGTTATGGCAAAAACTAGATGCACTTCGTGTACAAATTGGACAATCTCTTTCGAAGTATGAGGGTTTCTGATGAAAACTCGTCTATCACAAATGTATTTCATTTTTAATAACTTATTTTAACTCCATACTTTTTGTGTGTTCAATATGCACCATTAAAAAGCACATCATCAATTTTCAACCCTTTCTCCCTTCATTTGATATTTTTCATGCATTTAATGATTTATTTTGAGCTAAATGACCCTGAAGTTGAAAAGAAGTACAAAAGAACTCTAAAGAGGTTGTGACTCGGCATGACATCATAATTTCACCCACATAGCAATTTCTAAAGATTTGAGAGGGTTACGGCAAAAACTGGATGCACTTCGTGTACAAATTGGACAATCTCTTTCGAAGTATATGAGGGTTTTGGACGGAAACTCGTCTATTACAAAGGTATTTCGTTTTCAATAATTTATTTTCACTCCATACTTTTTGTCTATTCAATATGCACCATTCAAAAGCACATCATCAATTGTCAACCCTTTCTGACTTCATTCGATATTTTTCATGCATCTAATGATTTATTTTGAGCTAAATGACCCTGAATTTGAAAAGCAATACAAATGAACTCTGAAAAGGTTGTGACTTGGCATGACATCATAATTTCACCCACATAGCAACTTCTAAAGAGTTGAGAGGATTACGGCAAAAACTAGATACACTTCTTGTACAAATTGGACAATCTCTTTTGAAGTATGAGGGTTTCGAACGAAAACTCATCTATTACAAAGGGATTTCATTTTTAATAACTTATTTTAACTCCATAATTTTTGTGTGTTCAATATGCACGATTCAAAGGAACATCATCAATTCTCAACCCTTTCTGACTTCATTTGATATTTTTCATGCATTTAATGATTTATTTTGAGCTACATGACCCTGAATTTGAAAAGCAGTTCAAATGAACTCTGAAAAGGTTGTGACTTGGCATGACATCATAATTTCACCCACATAGCAACTTCTAAAGAGTTGAGAGGGTTACGGAAAAAACTGGATGTACTTCGTGTACAAATTGGACATTCTCTTCCGGAGTACGAGGGTTTCGGACGAAAACTCGTCTATTACAAAGGGATTTCGTTTTTAATGCTTTATTTTAAGTCCATACTTTTTGTGTGTTCAATATGCACCATTCAAAGACACATCATCAATTTTCAACCCGTTCGGATTTCATTTGATATTTTTCATGGATTTAATGATTTATTTTGAGCTAGATGACCCTGAATTTCAAAAGTTGCACAAATGAACTCTGAAAAGGTTGTAACTTGGCATGACATTTAAATTTCACCCATATAGCAAGTTCTAAAGAGTTGACAGGGTTATGGCAAAAACTGGATGCACTTCGTGTACAAATTAGACAATCTCTTTCGAAGTATGAGGGTTTCGAATGAAAACTCATCTATTACAAAGTGATTTCATTTTTAATAACTTATTTTAACTCCATACTTTTTGTGTGTTCAATATGCACCATTCAAAGGCACATGATCAATTTTAAACCCATTCTGACTTCATTTGATATTTTTCATGCATTTAATGATTTATTTTGAGCTAGATGGCCCTGAATTTCAAAAGTTGCACAAATGAACTCTGAAAAGGTTGTAACTTGGCATGACATATAAATTTCACCCATATAGCAACTTCTAAAGAGTTGACAAGGTTACGGCAAAAACTGGATGCACTTCGTGTACAAATTACAGAATCTCTTTCGAAGTATGAGGGTTTCGGACGAAAACTCTTCTATTACAACGGGATTTCATTTTTAATAACTTATTTTAACTCCATACTTTTTGTGTGTTCAATATGCACCATTCAAAGGCACATCATCAATTTTCAACCCTTTCTGACTTCATTTGATATTTTCATGCATTTAATGATTCATTTTGGGCTAAATGACCCTGGATTTGAAAAGCAGTACAAAAGAACTCTAAAGAGGTTGTGACTCGGCATGACATCATAATTTCACCCACATAGCAACTTCTAAAGATTTGAGAGAGTTTATGGCAAAAATTGGATGCACTTCGTGTACAAATTGGACAATCTCTTTTGAAGTATGAGGGTTTCGAACGTAAACTCATCTATTAGAAAGGGATTTCATTTTTAATAATTTATTTTAACTCCATACTTTTTTTGTGTTCAATATGCACCATTCAAAGGCACATCATCAATTTTCAACCCTTTCTAGCTTCATTTGATATTTTTCATGCATTTAATGATTTATTTTGAGCTAAATGACCCTGAATTTGAAAATGTGTTCAAATGAACTCTAAAAAGGTTGTAACTTGGCATGACATCATAATTTCATCCACATAGCAACTTCTAAAGAGTTGAGAGGGTTACGGCAAAAACTGGATGCACTTCGTGTACAAATTGGATAATCTCTTACGAAGTATGAGGGTTTCGGACGAAAACTCATCTATTACAAAGGGATTTCATTTTTAATAATTTATTTTAACTCCATACTTTTTGTGTGTTCAATATGCACCATTCAAAGGCACATCATCAATTTTCAACCCTTTGTGGCTTCATTTGATATTTTTCATGCATTCAATGATTTATTTTGAGGTAAATGACCCTGCATTTGATAAGCAGTACAAATAAACTCCGAAAAGGTTGTAACTTGGCATGACATCATAACTTCACCCACATAGAAACTTCTAATGAGTTGAGAGGGTTATGGCAAAAACTAGATGCACTTCGTGTACAAATTGGACAATCTCTTTCGAAGTATGAGGGTTTCTGATGAAAACTCGTCTATCACAAATGTATTTCATTTTTAATAACTTATTTTAACTCCATACTTTTTGTGTGTTCAATATGCACCATTAAAAAGCACATCATCAATTTTCAACCCTTTCTCCCTTCATTTGATATTTTTCATGCATTTAATGATTTATTTTGAGCTAAATGACCCTGAAGTTGAAAAGAAGTACAAAAGAACTCTAAAGAGGTTGTGACTCGGCATGACATCATAATTTCACCCACATAGCAATTTCTAAAGATTTGAGAGGGTTACGGCAAAAACTGGATGCACTTCGTGTACAAATTGGACAATCTCTTTCGAAGTATGAGGGTTTTGGACGGAAACTCGTCTATTACAAAGGGATTTCGTTTTCAATAATTTATTTTCACTCCATACTTTTTGTCTATTCAATATGCACCATTCAAAAGCACATCATCAAATGTCAACCCTTTCTGACTTCATTCGATATTTTTCATGCATCTAATGATTTATTTTGAGCTAAATGACCCTGAATTTGAAAAGCAATACAAATGAACTCTGAAAAGGTTGTGACTTGGCATGACATCATAATTTCACCCACATAGCAACTTCTAAAGAGTTGAGAGGATTACGGCAAAAACTAGATACACTTCTTGTACAAATTGGACAATCTCTTTTGAAGTATGACGGTTTCGAACGAAAACTCATCTATTACAAAGGGATTTCATTTTTAATAACTTATTTTAACTCCATAATTTTTGTGTGTTCAATATGCACGATTCAAAGGAACATCATCAATTCTCAACCCTTTCTAACTTCATTTGATATTTTTCATGCATTTAATGATTTATTTTGAGCTACATGACCCTGAATTTGAAAAGCAGTTCAAATGAACTCTGAAAAGGTTGTGACTTGGCATGACATCATAATTTCACCCACATAGCAATTTCTAAAGAGTTGAGAGGGTTACGGCAAAAACTGGATGTACTTCGTGTACAAATTGGACATTCTCTTCCGGAGTACGAAGGTTTCGGACGAAAACTCGTCTATTACAAAGGGATTTCGTTTTTAATGCTTTATTTTAAGTCCATACTTTTTGTGTGTTCAATATGCACCATTCAAAGACACATCATCAATTTTCAACCCTTTCTGATTTCATTTGATATTTTTCATGGATTTAATGATTTATTTTGAGCTAGATGACCCTGAATTTCAAAAGTTGCACAAATGAACTCTGAAAAGGTTGTAACTTGGCATGACATTTAAATTTCACCCATATAGCAAGTTCTAAAGAGTTGACAGGGTTATGGCAAAAACTGGATGCACTTCGTGTACAAATTAGACAATCTCTTTCGAAGTATGAGGGTTTCGAATGAAAACTCATCTATTACAAAGTGATTTCATTTTTAATAACTTATTTTACCTCCATACTTTTTGTGTGTTCAATATGCACCATTCAAAGGCACATGATCAATTTTAAACCCATTCTGACTTCATTTGATATTTTTCATGCATTTAATGATTTATTTTGAGCTAGATGGCCCTGAATTTCAAAAGTTGCACAAATGAACTCTGAAAAGGTTGTAACTTGGCATGACATATAAATTTCACCCATATAGCAACTTCTAAAGAGTTGACAAGGTTACGGCAAAAACTGGATGCACTTCGTGTACAAATTAGACAATCTCTTTCGAAGTATGAGGGTTTCGGACGAAAACTCTTCTATTACAACGGGATTTCATTTTTAATAACTTATTTTAACTCCATACTTTTTGTGTTTTCAATATGCACCATTCAAAGGCACATCATCAATTTTCAACCCTTTCTGACTTCATTTGATATTTTTCATGCATTTAATGATTCATTTTGGGCTAAATGACCCTGGATTTGAAAAGCAGTACAAAAGAACTCTAAAGAGGTTGTGACTCGGCATGACATCATAATTTCACCCACATAGCAACTTCTAAAGATTTGAGAGGGTTACGGCAAAAACTGGATGCACTTCGTGTACAAATTGGACAATCTCTTTTGAAGTATGAGGGTTTCGAACGTAAACTCATCTATTAGAAAGGGATTTCATTTTTAATAATTTATTTTAACTCCATACTTTTTTTGTGTTCAATATGCACCATTCAAAGGCACATCATCAATTTTCAACCCTTTCTAGCTTCATTTGATATTTTTCATGCATTTAATGATTTATTTTGAGCTAAATGACCCTGAATTTGAAAATGTGTACAAATGAACTCTAAAAAGGTTGTAACTTGGCATGACATCATAATTTCATCCACATAGCAACTTCTAAAGAGTTGAGAGGGTTACGGCAAAAACTGGATGCACTTCGTGTACAAATTGGATAATCTCTTACGAAGTATGAGGGTTTCGGACGAAAACTCATCTATTACAAAGGGATTTCATTTTTAATAATTTATTTTGACTCCATACTTTTTGTGTGTTCAATATGCACCATTCAAAGGCACATCATCAATTTTCAACCCTTTGTGGCTTCATTTGATATTTTTCATGCATTCAATGATTTATTTTGAGGTAAATGACCCTGCATTTGATAAGCAGTACAAATAAACTCCGAAAAGGTTGTAACTTGGCATGACATCATAACTTCACCCACATAGAAACTTCTAATGAGTTGAGAGGGTTATGGCAAAAACTAGATGCACTTCGTGTACAAATTGGACAATCTCTTTCGAAGTATGAGGGTTTCTGATGAAAACTCGTCTATCACAAATGTATTTCATTTTTAATAACTTATTTTAACTCCATACTTATTGTGTGTTTAATATGCAGCATTAAAAAGCACATCATCAATTTTCAACCCTTTCTCCCTTCATTTGATATTTTTCATGCATTTAATGATTTATTTTGAGCTAAATGACCCTGAAGTTGAAAAGAAGTACAAAAGAACTCTAAAGAGGTTGTCACTCGGCATGACATCATAATTTCACCCACATAGCAATTTCTAAAGATTTGAGAGGGTTACGGCAAAAACTGGATGCACTTCGTGTACAAATTGGACAATCTCTTTCGAAGTATGAGGGTTTTGGACGGAAACTCGTCTATTACAAAGGGATTTCGTTCTCAATAAATTTTTTTCACTCCATACATTTTGTCTATTCAATATGCACCATTCAAAAGCACATCATCAATTGTCAACCCTTTCTGACTTCATTCGATATTTTTCATGCATCTAATGATTTATTTTGAGCTAAATGACCCTGAATTTGAAAAGCTATACAAATGAACTCTGAAAAGGTTGTGACTTGGCATGACATCATAATTTCACCCACATAGCAACTTCTAAAGAGTTGAGAGGATTACGGCAAAAACTAGATACACTTCTTGTACAAATTGGACAATCTCTTTCGAAGTATGAGGGTTTCGAACGAAAACTCATCTATTACAAAGGGATTTCATTTTTAATAACTTATTTTAACTCCATACTTTTTGTGTGTTCAATATGCACCATTCAAAGGCACATCATCAATTCTCAACCCTTTCTGACTTCATTTGATATTTTTCATGCATTCAATGATTTATTTTGAGGTAAATGACCCTGCATTTGATAAGCAGTACAAATAAACTCCGAAAAGGTTGTAACTTGGCATGACATCATAACTTCACCCACATAGAAACTTCTAATGAGTTGAGAGGGTTATGGCAAAAACTAGATGCACTTCGTGTACAAATTGGACAATCTCTTTCGAAGTATGAGGGTTTCTGATGAAAACTCGTCTATCACAAATGTATTTCATTTTTAATAACTTATTTTAACTCCATACTTTTTGTGTGTTCAATATGCACCATTAAAAAGCACATCATCAATTTTCAACCCTTTCTCCCTTCATTTGATATTTTTCATGCATTTAATGATTTGTTTTGAGCTAAATGACCCTGAAGTTGAAAAGAAGTACAAAAGAACTCTAAAGAGGTTGTGACTCGGCATGACATCATAATTTCACCCACATAGCAATTTCTAAAGATTTGAGAGGGTTACGGCAAAAACTGGATGCACTTCGTGTACAAATTGGACAATCTCTTTCGAAGTATGAGGGTTTTGGACGGAAACTCGTCTATTACAAAGGGATTTCGTTTTCAATAATTTATTTTAACTCCATACTTTTTGTCTATTCAATATGCACCATTCAAAAGCACATCATCAATTGTCAACCCTTTCTGACTTCATTCGATATTTTTCATGCATCTAATGATTTATTTTGAACTACATGACCCTGAATTTGAAAAGCAGTTCAAATGAACTCTGAAAAGGTTGTGACTTGGCATGACATCATAATTTCACCCACATAGCAACTTCTAAAGAGTTGAGAGGGTTACGGCAAAAACTGGATGTACTTCGTGTACAAATTGGACATTCTCTTCCGGAGTACGAGGGTTTCGGACGAAAACTCGTCTATTACAAAGGGATTTCGTTTTTAATGCTTTATTTTAAGTCCATACTTTTTGTGTGTTCAATATGCACCATTCAAAGACACATCATCAATTTTCAACCCTTTCTAATTTCATTTGATATTTTTCATGCATTTAATGATTTATTTTGAGCTAGATGACCCTGAATTTCAAAAGTTGCACAAATGAACTCTGAAAAGGTTGTAACTTGGCATGACATTTAAATTTCACCTATATAGCAAGTTCTAAAGAGTTGACAGGGTTATGGCAAAAACTGGATGCACTTCGTGTACAAATTAGACAATCTCTTTCGAAGTATGAGGGTTTCGGACGAAAACTCTTCTATTACAACGGGATTTCATTTTTAATAACTTATTTTAACTCCATACTTTTTGTGTGTTCAATATGCACCATTCAAAGGCACATCATCAATTTTCAACCCTTTCTGACTTCATTTGATATTTTTCATGCATTTAATGATTCATTTTGGGCTAAATGACCCTGGATTTGAAAAGCAGTACAAAAGAACTCTAAAGAGGTTGTGACTCGGCATGACATCATAATTTCACCCACATAGCAACTTCTAAAGATTTGAGAGGGTTACGGCAAAAACTGGATGCACTTCGTGTACAAATTGGACAATCTCTTTTGAAGTATGAGGGTTTCGAACGTAAACTCATCTATTAGAAAGGGATTTCATTTTTAATAATTTATTTTAACTCCATACTTTTTTTGTGTTCAATATGCACCATTCAAAGGCACATCATCAATTTTCAACCCTTTCTAGCTTCATTTGATATTTTTCATGCATTTAATGATTTATTTTGAGCTAAATGACCCTGAATTTGAAAATGTGTACAAATGAACTCTAAAAAGGTTGTAACTTGGCATGACATCATAATTTCATCCACATAGCAACTTCTAAAGAGTTGAGAGGGTTACGGCAAAAACTGGATGCACTTCGTGTACAAATTGGATAATCTCTTACGAAGTATGAGGGTTTCGGACGAAAACTCATCTATTACAAAGGGATTTCATTTTTAATAATTTATTTTGACTCCATACTTTTTGTGTGTTCAATATGCACCATTCAAAGGCACATCATCAATTTTCAACCCTTTGTGGCTTCATTTGATATTTTTCATGCATTCAATGATTTATTTTGAGGTAAATGACCCTGCATTTGATAAGCAGTACAAATAAACTCCGAAAAGGTTGTAACTTGGCATGACATCATAACTTCACCCACATAGAAACTTCTAATGAGTCGAGAGGGTTATGGCAAAAACTAGATGCACTTCGTGTACAAATTGGACAATCTCTTTCGAAGTATGAGGGTTTCTGATGAAAACTCGTCTATCACAAATGTATTTCATTTTTAATAACTTATTTTAACTCCATACTTATTGTGTGTTTAATATGCACCATTAAAAAGCACATCATCAATTTTCAACCCTTTCTCCCTTAAATTGATATTTTTCATGCATTTAATGATTTATTTTGAGCTAAATGACCCTGAAGTTGAAAAGAAGTACAAAAGAACTCTAAAGAGGTTGTCACTCGGCATGACATCATAATTTCACCCACATAGCAATTTCTAAAGATTTGAGAGGGTTACGGCAAAAACTGGATGCACTTCGTGTACAAATTGGACAATCTCTTTCGAAGTATGAGGGTTTTGGACGGAAACTCGTCTATTACAAAGGGATTTCGTTCTCAATAATTTATTTTCACTCCATACATTTTGTCTATTCAATATGCACCATTCAAAAGCACATCATCAATTGTCAACCCTTTCTGACTTCATTCGATATTTTTCATGCATCTAATGATTTATTTTGAGCTAAATGACCCTGAATTTGAAAAGCTATACAAATGAACTCTGAAAAGGTTGTGACTTGGCATGACATCATAATTTCACCCACATAGCAACTTCTAAAGAGTTGAGAGGATTACGGCAAAAACTAGATACACTTCTTGTACAAATTGGACAATCTCTTTCGAAGTATGAGGGTTTCGAACGAAAACTCATCTATTACAAAGGGATTTCATTTTTAATAACTTATTTTAACTCCATACTTTTTGTGTGTTCAATATGCACCATTCAAAGGCACATCATCAATTCTCAACCCTTTCTGACTTCATTTGATATTTTTCATGCATTCAATGATTTATTTTGAGGTAAATGACCCTGCATTTGATAAGCAGTACAAATAAACTCCGAAAAGGTTGTAACTTGGCATGACATCATAACTTCACCCACATAGAAACTTCTAATGAGTTGAGAGGGTTATGGCAAAAACTAGATGCACTTCGTGTACAAATTGGACAATCTCTTTCGAAGTATGAGGGTTTCTGATGAAAACTCTTCTATCACAAATGTATTTCATTTTTAATAACTTATTTTAACTCCATACTTTTTGTGTGTTCAATATGCACCATTAAAAAGCACATCATCAATTTTCAACCCTTTCTCCCTTCATTTGATATTTTTCATGCATTTAATGATTTGTTTTGAGCTAAATGACCCTGAAGTTGAAAAGAAGTACAAAAGAACTCTAAAGAGGTTGTGACTCGGCATGACATCATAATTTCACCCACATAGCAATTTCTAAAGATTTGAGAGGGTTACGGCAAAAACTGGATGCACTTCGTGTACAAATTGGACAATCTCTTTCGAAGTATGAGGGTTTTGGACGGAAACTCGTCTATTACAAAGGGATTTCGTTTTCAATAATTTATTTTCACTCCATACTTTTTGTCTATTCAATATGCACCATTCAAAAGCACATCATCAATTGTCAACCCTTTCTGACTTCATTCGATATTTTTCATGCATCTAATGATTTATTTTGAACTACATGACCCTGAATTTGAAAAGCAGTTCAAATGAACTCTGAAAAGGTTGTGACTTGGCATGACATCATAATTTCACCCACATAGCAACTTCTAAAGAGTTGAGAGGGTTACGGCAAAAACTGGATGTACTTCGTGTACAAATTGGACATTCTCTTCCGGAGTACGAGGGTTTCGGACGAAAACTCGTCTATTACAAAGGGATTTCGTTTTTAATGCTTTATTTTAAGTCCATACTTTTTGTGTGTTCAATATGCACCATTCAAAGACACATCATCAATTTTCAACCCTTTCTAATTTCATTTGATATTTTTCATGCATTTAATGATTTATTTTGAGCTAGATGACCCTGAATTTCAAAAGTTGCACAAATGAACTCTGAAAAGGTTGTAACTTGGCATGACATTTAAATTTCACCTATATAGCAAGTTCTAAAGAGTTGACAGGGTTATGGCAAAAACTGGATGCACTTCGTGTACAAATTAGACAATCTCTTTCGAAGTATGAGGGTTTCGAATGAAAACTCATCTATTACAAAGTGATTTCATTTTTAATAACTTATTTTAACTCCATACTTTTTGTGTGTTCAATATGCACCATTCAAAGGCACATGATCAATTTTAAACCCATTCTGACTTCATTTGATATTTTTCATGCATTTAATGATTTATTTTGAGCTAAATGGCCCTGAATTTCAAAAGTTGCACAAATGAACTCTGAAAAGGTTGTAACTTGGCATGACATATAAATTTCACCCATATAGCAACTTCTAAAGAGTTGACAAGGTTACGGCAAAAACTGGATGCACTTCGTGTACAAATTAGACAATCTCTTTCGAAGTATGAGGGTTTCGGACGAAAACTCTTCTATTACAACGGGATTTCATTTTTAATAACTTATTTTAACTCCATACTTTTTGTGTGTTCAATATGCACCATTCAAAGGCACATGATCAATTTTAAACCCATTCTGACTTCATTTGATATATTTCATGCATTTAATGATTTATTTTGAGCTAGATGGCCCTGAATTTCAAAAGTTGCACAAATGAACTCTGAAAAGGTTGTAACTTGGCATGACATATAAATTTCACCCATATAGCAACTTCTAAAGAGTTGACAAGGTTACGGCAAAAACTGGATGCACTTCGTGTACAAATTAGACAATCTCTTTCGAAGTATGAGGGTTTCGGACGAAAACTCTTCTATTACAACGGGATTTCATTTTTAATAACTTATTTTAACTCCATACTTTTTGTGTGTTCAATATGCACCATTCAAAGGCACATCATCAATTTTCAACCCTTTCTGACTTCATTTGATATTTTTCATGCATTTAATGATTCATTTTGGGCTAAATGACCCTGGATTTGAAAAGCAGTACAAAAGAACTCTAAACAGGTTGTGACTCGGCATGACATCATAATTTCACCCACATAGCAACTTCTAAAGATTTGAGAGGGTTACGGCAAAAACTGGATGCACTTCGTGTACAAATTGGACAATCTCTTTTGAAGTATGAGGGTTTCGAACGTAAACTCATCTATTAGAAAGGGATTTCATTTTTAATAATTTATTTTAACTCCATACTTTTTTTGTGTTCAATATGCACCATTCAAAGGCACATCATCAATTTTCAACCCTTTCTAGCTTCATTTGATATTTTTCATGCATTTAATGATTTATTTTGAGCTAAATGACCCTGAATTTGAAAATGTGTACAAATGAACTCTAAAAAGGTTGTAACTTGGCATGACATCATAATTTCATCCACATAGCAACTTCTAAAGAGTTGAGAGGGTTACGGCAAAAACTGGATGCACTTCGTGTACAAATTGGATAATCTCTTACGAAGTATGAGGGTTTCGGACGAAAACTCATCTATTACAAAGGGATTTCATTTTTAATAATTTATTTTAACTCCATACTTTTTGTGTGTTCAATATGCACCATTCAAAGGCACATCATCAATTTTCAACCCTTTGTGGCTTCATTTGATATTTTTCATGCATTCAATGATTTATTTTGAGGTAAATGACCCTGCATTTGATAAGATGTACAAATAAACTCCGAAAAGGTTGTAACTTGGCATGACATCATAACTTCACCCACATAGAAACTTCTAATGAGTTGAGAGGGTTATGGCAAAACTAGATGCACTTCGTGTACAAATTGGACAATCTCTTTCGAAGTATGAGGGTTTCTGATGAAAACTCGTCTATCACAAATGTATTTCATTTTTAATAACTTATTTTAACTCCATACTTTTTGTGTGTTCAATATGCACCATTAAAAAGCAAATCATCAATTTCCAACCCTTTCTCCCTTCATTTGATATTTTTCATGCATTTAATGATTTATTTTGAGGTAAATGACCCTGAAGTTGAAAAGAAGTACAAAAGAACTCTAAAGAGGTTGTGACTCGGCATGACATCATAATTTCACCCACATAGCAATTTCTAAAGATTTGAGAGGGTTACGGCAAAAACTGGATGCACTTCGTGTACAAATTGGACAATCTCTTTCGAAGTATGAGGGTTTTGGACGGAAACTCGTCTATTACAAAGGGATTTCGTTTTCAATAATTTATTTTCACTCCATACTTTTTGTCTATTCAATATGCACCATTCAAAAGCACATCATCAATTGTCAACCCTTTCTGACTTCATTCGATATTTTTCATGCATCTAATGATTTATTTTGAGCTAAATGACCCTGAATTTGAAAAGCAATACAAATGAACTCTGAAAAGGTTGTGACTTGGCATGACATCATAATTTCACCCACATAGCAACTTCTAAAGAGTTGAGAGGATTACGGCAAAAACTAGATACACTTTTTGTACAAATTGGACAATCTCTTTTGAAGTGTGAGGGTTTCGAACGAAAACTCATCTATTACAAAGGGATTTCATTTTTAATAACTTATTTTAACTCCATAATTTTTGTGTGTTCAATATGCACGATTCAAAGGAACATCATCAATTCTCAACCCTTTCTGACTTCATTTGATATTTTTCATGCATTTAATGATTTATTTTGAGCTACATGACCCTGAATTTGAAAAGCAGTTCAAATGAACTCTGAAAAGGTTGTGACTTGGCATGACATCATAATTTCACCCACATAGCAATTTCTAAAGAGTTGAGAGGGTTACGGCAAAAACTGGATGTACTTCGTGGACAAATTGGACATTCTCTTCCGGAGTACGAGGGTTTCGGACGAAAACTCGTCTATTACAAAGGGATTTCGTTTTTAATGCTTTATTTTAAGTCCATACTTTTTGTGTGTTCAATATGCACGATTCAAAGACACATCATCAATTTTCAACCCTTTCTGATTTCATTTGATATTTTTCATGGATTTAATGATTTATTTTGAGCTAGATGACCCTGAATTTCAAAAGTTGCAAAAATGAACTCTGAAAAGGTTGTAACTTGGCATGACATTTAAATTTCACCCATATAGCAAGTTCTAAAGAGTTGACAGGGTTATGGCAAAAACTGGATGCACTTCGTGTACAAATTAGACAATCTCTTTCGAAGTATGAGGGTTTCGAATGAAAACTCATCTATTACAAAGTGATTTCATTTTTAATAACTTATTTTAACTCCATACTTTTTGTGTGTTCAATATGCACCATTCAAAGGCACATGATCAATTTTAAACCCATTCTGACTTCATTTGATATTTTTCATGCATTTAATGATTTATTTTGAGCTAGATGGCCCTGAATTTCAAAAGTTGCACAAATGAACTCTGAAAAGGTTGTAACTTGGCATGACATATAAATTTCACCCATATAGCAACTTCTAAAGAGTTGACAAGGTTACGGCAAAAACTGGATGCACTTCGTGTACAAATTAGACAATCTCTTTCGAAGTATGAGGGTTTCGGACGAAAACTCTTCTATTACAACGGGATTTCATTTTTAATAACTTATTTTAACTCCATACTTTTTGTGTGTTCAATATGCACCATTCAAAGGCACATCATCAATTTTCAACCCTTTCTGACTTCATTTGATATTTTTCATGCATTTAATGATTCATTTTGGGCTAAATGACCCTGGATTTGAAAAGCAGTACAAAAGAACTCTAAAGAGGTTGTGACTCGGCATGACATCATAATTTCACCCACATAGCAACTTCTAAAGATTTGAGAGAGTTTATGGCAAAAATTGGATGCACTTCGTGTACAAATTGGACAATCTCTTTTGAAGTATGAGGGTTTCGAACGTAAACTCATCTATTAGAAAGGGATTTCATTTTAATAATTTATTTTAACTCCATACTTTTTTTGTGTTCAATATGCACCATTCAAAGGCACATCATCAATTTTCAACCCTTTCTAGCTTCATTTGATATTTTTCATGCATTTAATGATTTATTTTGAGCTAAATGACCCTGAATTTGAAAATGTGTACAAATGAACTCTAAAAAGGTTGTAACTTGGCATGACATCATAATTTCATCCACATAGCAACTTCTAAAGAGTTGAGAGGGTTACGGCAAAAACTGGATGCACTTCGTGTACAAATTGGATAATCTCTTACGAAGTATGAGGGTTTCGGACGAAAACTCATCTATTACAAAGGGATTTCATTTTTAATAATTTATTTTAACTCCATACTTTTTGTGTGTTCAATATGAACCATTCAAAGGCACATCATCAATTTTCAACCCTTTGTGGCTTCATTTGATATTTTTCATGCATTCAATGATTTATTTTGAGGTAAATGACCCTGCATTTGATAAGCAGTACAAATAAACTCCGAAAAGGTTGTAACTTGGCATGACATCATAACTTCACCCACATAGAAACTTCTAATGAGTTGAGAGGGTTATGGCAAAAACTAGATGCACTTCGTGTACAAATTGGACAATCTCTTTCGAAGTATGAGGGTTTCTGATGAAAACTCGTCTATCACAAATGTATTTCATTTTTAATAACTTATTTTAACTCCATACTTTTTGTGTGTTCAATATGCACCATTAAAAAGCACATCATCAATTTTCAACCCTTTCTCCCTTCATTTGATATTTTTCATGCATTTAATGATTTATTTTGAGCTAAATGACCCTGAAGTTGAAAAGAAGTACAAAAGAACTCTAAAGAGGTTGTGACTCGGCATGACATCATAATTTCACCCACATAGCAATTTCTAAAGATTTGAGAGGGTTACGGCAAAAACTGGATGCACTTCGTGTACAAATTGGACAATCTCTTTCGAAGTATGAGGGTTTTGGACGGAAACTCGTCTATTACAAAGGGATTTCGTTTTCAATAATTTATTTTCACTCCATACTTTTTGTCTATTCAATATGCACCATTCAAAAGCACATCATCAATTGTCAACCCTTTCTGACTTCATTCGATATTTTTCATGCATCTAATGATTTATTTTGAGCTAAATGACCCTGAATTTGAAAAGCAATACAAATGAACTCTGAAAAGGTTGTGACTTGGCATGACATCATAATTTCACCCACATAGCAACTTCTAAAGAGTTGAGAGGATTACGGCAAAAACTAGATACACTTTTTGTACAAATTGGACAATCTCTTTTGAAGTGTGAGGGTTTCGAACGAAAACTCATCTATTACAAAGGGATTTCATTTTTAATAACTTATTTTAACTCCATAATTTTTGTGTGTTCAATATGCACGATTCAAAGGAACATCATCAATTCTCAACCCTTTCTGACTTCATTTGATATTTTTCATGCATTTAATGACTTATTTTGAGCTACATGACCCTGAATTTGAAAAGCAGTTCAAATGAACTCTGAAAAGGTTGTGACTTGGCATGACATCATAATTTCACCCACATAGCAATTTCTAAAGAGTTGAGAGGGTTACGGCAAAAACTGGATGTACTTCGTGTACAAATTGGACATTCTCTTCCGGAGTACGAGGGTTTCGGACGAAAACTCGTCTATTACAAAGGGATTTCGTTTTTAATGCTTTATTTTAAGTCCATACTTTTTGTGTGTTCAATATGCACCATTCAAAGACACATCATCAATTTTCAACCCTTTCTGATTTCATTTGATATTTTTCATGGATTTAATGATTTATTTTGAGCTAGATGACCCTGAATTTCAAAAGTTGCACAAATGAACTCTGAAAAGGTTGTAACTTGGCATGACATTTAAATTTCACCCATATAGTAAGTTCTAAAGAGTTGACAGGGTTATGGCAAAAACTGGATGCACTTCGTGTACAAATTAGACAATCTCTTTCGAAGTATGAGGGTTTCGAATGAAAACTCATCTATTACAAAGTGATTTCATTTTTAATAACTTATTTTAACTCCATACTTTTTGTGTGTTCAATATGCACCATTCAAAGGCACATGATCAATTTTAAACCCATTCTGACTTCATTTGATATTTTTCATGCATTTAATGATTTATTTTGAGCTAGATGGCCCTGAATTTCAAAAGTTGCACAAATGAACTCTGAAAAGGTTGTAACTTGGCATGACATATAAATTTCACCCATATAGCAACTTCTAAAGAGTTGACAAGGTTACGGAAAAAACTGGATGCACTTCGTGTACAAATTAGACAATCTCTTTCGAAGTATGAGGGTTTCGGACGAAAACTCTTCTATTACAACGGGATTTCATTTTTAATAACTTATTTTAACTCCATACTTTTTGTGTGTTCAATATGCACCATTCAAAGGCACATCATCAATTTTCAACCCTTTCTGACTTCATTTGATATTTTTCATGCATTTAATGATTCATTTTGGGCTAAATGACCCTGGATTTGAAAAGCAGTACAAAAGAACTCTAAAGAGGTTGTGACTCGGCATGACATCATAATTTCACCCACATAGCAACTTCTAAAGATTTGAGAGGGTTACGGCAAAAACTGGATGCACTTCGTGTACAAATTGGACAATCTCTTTTGAAGTATGAGGGTTTCGAACGTAAACTCATCTATTAGAAAGGGATTTCGTTTTTAATAATTTATTTTAACTCCATACTTTTTTTGTGTTCAATATGCACCATTCAAAGGCACATCATCAATTTTCAACCCTTTCTAGCTTCATTTGATATTTTTCATGCATTTAATGATTTATTTTGAGCTAAATGACCCTGAATTTGAAAATGTGTACAAATGAACTCTAAAAAGGTTGTAACTTGGCATGACATCATAATTTCATCCACATAGCAACTTCTAAAGAGTTGAGAGGGTTACGGCAAAAACTGGATGCACTTCGTGTACAAATTGGATAATCTCTTACGAAGTATGAGGGTTTCGGACGAAAACTCATCTATTACAAAGGGATTTCATTTTTAATAATTTATTTTGACTCCATACTTTTTGTGTGTTCAATATGCACCATTCAAAGGCACATCATCAATTTTCAACCCTTTGTGGCTTCATTTGATATTTTTCATGCATTCAATGATTTATTTTGAGGTAAATGACCCTGCATTTGATAAGCAGTACAAATAAACTCCGAAAAGGTTGTAACTTGGCATGACATCATAACTTCACCCACATAGAAACTGCTAATGAGTTGAGAGGGTTATGGCAAAAACTAGATGCACTTCGTGGACAAATTGGACAATCTCTTTCGAAGTATGAGGGTTTCTGATGAAAACTCTTCTATCACAAATGTATTTCATTTTTAATAACTTATTTTAACTCCATACTTTTTGTGTGTTCAATATGCACCATTAAAAAGCAAATCATCAATTTCCAACCCTTTCTCCCTTCATTTGATATTTTTCATGCATTTAATGATTTATTTTGAGCTAAATGACCCTGAAGTTGAAAAGAAGTACAAAAGAACTCTAAAGAGGTTGTGACTCGGCATGACATCATAATTTCACCCACATAGCAATTTCTAAAGATTTGAGAGGGTTACGGCAAAAACTGGATGCACTTCGTGTACAAATTGGACAATCTCTTTCGAAGTATGAGGGTTTTGGACGGAAACTCGTCTATTACAAAGGGATTTCGTTTTCAATAATTTATTTTCACTCCATACTTTTTGTCTATTCAATATGAACCATTCAAAAGCACATCATCAATTGTCAACCCTTTCTGACTTCATTCGATATTTTTCATGCATCTAATGATTTATTTTGAACTACATGACCCTGAATTTGAAAAGCAGTTCAAATGAACTCTGAAAAGGTTGTGACTTGGCATGACATCATAATTTCACCCACATAGCAACTTCTAAAGAGTTGAGAGGGTTACGGCAAAAACTGGATGTACTTCGTGTACAAATTGGACATTCTCTTCCGGAGTACGAGGGTTTCGGACGAAAACTCGTCTATTACAAAGGGATTTCGTTTTTAATGCTTTATTTTAAGTCCATACTTTTTGTGTGTTCAATATGCACCATTCAAAGACACATCATCAATTTTCAACCCTTTCTAATTTCATTTGATATTTTTCATGCATTTAATGATTTATTTTGAGCTAGATGACCCTGAATTTCAAAAGTTGCACAAATGAACTCTGAAAAGGTTGTAACTTGGCATGACATTTAAATTTCACCTATATAGCAAGTTCTAAAGAGTTGACAGGTTTATGGCAAAAACTGGATGCACTTCGTGTACAAATTAGACAATCTCTTTCGAAGTATGAGGGTTTCGAATGAAAACTCATCTATTACAAAGTGATTTCATTTTTAATAACTTATTTTAACTCCATACTTTTTCTGTGTTCAATATGCACCATTCAAAGGCACATGATCAATTTTAAACCCATTCTGACTTCATTTGATATTTTTCATGCATTTAATGATTTATTTTGAGCTAGATGGCCCTGAATTTCAAAAGTTGCACAAATGAACTCTGAAAAGGTTGTAACTTGGCATGACATATAAATTTCACCCATATAGCAACTTCTAAAGAGTTGACAAGGTTACGGCAAAAACTGGATGCACTTCGTGTACAAATTAGACAATCTCTTTCGAAGTATGAGGGTTTCGGACGAAAACTCTTCTATTACAACGGGATTTCATTTTTAATAACTTATTTTAACTCCATACTTTTTGTGTGTTCAATATGCACCATTCAAAGGCACATGATCAATTTTAAACCCATTCTGACTTCATTTGATATTTTTCATGCATTTAATGATTTATTTTGAGCTAGATGGCCCTGAATTTCAAAAGTTGCACAAATGAACTCTGAAAAGGTTGTAACTTGGCATGACATATAAATTTCACCCATATAGCAACTTCTAAAGAGTTGACAAGGTTACGGCAAAAACTGGATGCACTTCGTGTACAAATTAGACCATCTCTTTCGAAGTATGAGGGTTTCGGACGAAAACTCTTCTATTACAACGGGATTTCATTTTTATTAACTTATTTTAACTCCATACTTTTGTGTGTTCAATATGCACCATTCAAAGGCACATCATCAATTTTCAACCCTTTCTGACTTCATTTGATATTTTTCATGCATTTAATGATTCATTTTGGGCTAAATGACCCTGGATTTGAAAAGCAGTACAAAAGAACTCTAAACAGGTTGTGACTCGGCATGACATCATAATTTCACCCACATAGCAACTTCTAAAGATTTGAGAGGGTTACGGCAAAAACTGGATGCACTTCGTGTACAAATTGGACAATCTCTTTTGAAGTATGAGGGTTTCGAACGTAAACTCATCTATTACAAAGGGATTTCATTTTTAATAATTTATTTTAACTCCATACTTTTTTTGTGTTCAATATGCACCATTCAAAGGCACATCATCAATTTTCAACCCTTTCTAGCTTCATTTGATATTTTTCATGCATTTAATGATTTATTTTGAGCTAAATGACCCTGAATTTGAAAATGTGTACAAATGAACTCTAAAAAGGTTGTAACTTGGCATGACATCATAATTTCATCCACATAGCAACTTCTAAAGAGTTGAGAGGGTTACGGCAAAAACTGGATGCACTTCGTGTACAAATTGGATAATCTCTTACGAAGTATGAGGGTTTCGGACGAAAACTCATCTATTACAAAGGGATTTTATTTTTAATAATTTATGTTAACTCCATACTTTTTGTGTGTTCAATATGCACCATTCAAAGGCACATCATCAATTTTCAACCCTTTGTGGCTTCATTTGATATTTTTCATGCATTCAATGATTTATTTTGAGGTAAATGACCCTGCATTTGATAAGCAGTACAAATAAACTCCGAAAAGGTTGTAACTTGGCATGACATCATAACTTCACCCACATAGAAACTTCTAATGAGTTGAGAGGGTTATGGCAAAAACTAGATGCACTTCGTGTACAAATTGGACAATCTCTTTCGAAGTATGAGGGTTTCTGATGAAAACTCGTCTATCACAAATGTATTTCATTTTTAATAACTTATTTTAACTCCATACTTTTTGTGTGTTCAATATGCACCATTAAAAAGCAAATCATCAATTTTCAACCCTTTCTCCCTTCATTTGATATTTTTCATGCATTTAATGATTTATTTTGAGCTAAATGACCCTGAAGTTGAAAAGAAGTACAAAAGAACTCTAAAGAGGTTGTGACTCGGCATGACATCATAATTTCACCCACATAGCAATTTCTAAAGATTTGAGAGGGTTACGGCAAAAACTGGATGCACTTCGTGTACAAATTGGACAATCTCTTTCGAAGTATGAGGGTTTGGACGGAAACTCGTCTATTACAAAGGGATTTCGTTTTCAATAATTTATTTTCACTCCATACTTTTTGTCTATTCAATATGCACCATTCAAAAGCACATCATCAATTGTCAACCCTTTCTGACTTCATTCGATATTTTTCATGCATCTAATGATTTATTTTGAGCTAAATGACCCTGAATTTGAAAAGCAATACAAATGAACTCTGAAAAGGTTGTGACTTGGCATGACATCATAATTTCACCCACATAGCAACTTCTAAAGAGTTGAGAGGATTACGGCAAAAACTAGATACACTTCTTGTACAAATTGGACAATCTCTTTTGAAGTATGAGGGTTTCGAACGAAAACTCATCTATTACAAAGGGATTTCATTTTTAATAACTTATTTTAACTCCATAATTTTTGTGTGTTCAATATGCACGATTCAAAGGAACATCATCAATTCTCAACCCTTTCTGACTTCATTTGATATTTTTCATGCATTTAATGATTTATTTTGAGCTACATGACCCTGAATTTGAAAAGCAGTACAAATTGGACATTCTCTTCCGGAGTACGAGGGTTTCGGACGAAAAATCGTCTATTACAAAGGGATTTCGTTTTTAATGCTTTATTTTAAGTCCATACTTTGTGTGTGTTCAATATGCACCATTCAAAGACACATCATCAATTTTCAACCCTTTCTGATTTCATTTGATATTTTTCATGGATTTAATGATTTATTTTGAGCTAGATGACCCTGAATTTCAAAAGTTGCACAAATGAACTCTGAAAAGGTTGTAACTTGGCATGACATTTAAATTTCACCCATATAGCAAGTTCTAAAGAGTTGACAGGGTTATGGCAAAAACTGGATGCACTTCGTGTACAAATTAGACAATCTCTTTCGAAGTATGAGGGTTTCGAATGAAAACTCATCTATTACAAAGTGATTTCATTTTTAATAACTTATTTTAACTCCATACTTTTTGTGTGTTCAATATGCACCATTCAAAGGCACATGATCAATTTTAAACCCATTCTGACTTCATTTGATATTTTTCATGCATTTAATGATTTATTTTGAGCTAGATGGCCCTGAATTTCAAAAGTTGCACAAATGAACTCTGAAAAGGTTGTAACTTGGCATGACATATAAATTTCACCCATATAGCAACTTCTAAAGAGTTGACAAGGTTACGGCAAAAACTGGATGCACTTCGTGTACAAATTAGACAATCTCTTTCGAAGTATGAGGGTTTCGGACGAAAACTCTTCTATTACAACGGGATTTCATTTTTAATAACTTATTTTAACTCCATACTTTTTGTGTGTTCAATATGCACCATTCAAAGGCACATCATCAATTTTCAACCCTTTCTGACTTCATTTGATATTTTTCATGCATTCAATGATTTATTTTGAGGTAAATGACCCTGCATTTGATAAGCAGTACAAATAAACTCCGAAAAGGTTGTAACTTGGCATGACATCATAACTTCACCCACATAGAAACTTCTAATGAGTTGAGAGGGTTATGGCAAAAACTAGATGCACTTCGTGTACAAATTGGACAATCTCTTTCGAAGTATGAGGGTTTCTGATGAAAACTCGTCTATCACAAATGTATTTCATTTTTAATAACTTATTTTAACTCCATACTTTTTGTGTGTTCAATATGCACCATTAAAAAGCAAATCATCAATTTTCAACCCTTTCTCCCTTCATTTGATATTTTTCATGCATTTAATGATTTATTTTGAGCTAAATGACCCTGAAGTTGAAAAGAAGTACAAAAGAACTCTAAAGAGGTTGTGACTCGGCATGACATCATAATTTCACCCACATAGCAATTTCTAAAGATTTGAGAGGGTTACGGCAAAAACTGGATGCACTTCGTGTACAAATTGGACAATCTCTTTCGAAGTATGAGGGTTTTGGACGGAAACTCGTCTATTACAAAGGGATTTCGTTTTCAATAATTTATTTTAACTCCATACTTTTTGTCTATTCAATATGCACCATTCAAAAGCACATCATCAATTGTCAACCCTTTCTGACTTCATTCGATATTTTTCTTGCATCTAATGATTTATTTTGAGCTAAATGACCCTGAATTTGAAAAGCAATACAAATGAACTCTGAAAAGGTTGTGACTTGGCATGACATCATAATTCCACCCACATAGAAACTTCTAAAGAGTTGAGAGGATTAAGGCAAAAACTAGATACACTTCTTGTACAAATTGGACAATCTCTTTCGAAGTATGAGGGTTTCGAACGAAAACTCATCTATTACAAAGGGATTTCATTTTTAATAACTTATTTTAACTCCATAATTTTTGTGTGTTCAATATGCACGATTCAAAGGAACATCATCAATTCTCAACCCTTTCTGACTTCATTTGATATTTTTCATGCATTTAATGATTTATTTTGAGCTACATGACCCTCAATTTGAAAAGAAGTTCAAATGAACTCTGAAAAGGTTGTGACTTGGCATGACATCATAATTTCACCCACATAGCAACTTCTAAAGAGTTTAGAGGGTTACGGCAAAAACTGGATGTACTTCGTGTACAAATTGGACATTCTCTTCCAGAGTACGAGGGTTTCGGACGAAAACTCGTCTATTACAAAGGGATTTCGTTTTTAATACTTTATTTTAAGTCCATACTTTTTGTGTGTTCAATATGCACCATTGAAAGACACATCATCAATTTTCAACCCTTTCTGATTTCATTTGATATTTTTCATGCATTTAATGATTTATTTTGAGATAGATGACCTTGGATTTCAAAAGTTGCACAAATGAACTCTGAAAAGGTTGTAACTTGGCATGACATTTAAATTTCACCCATATAGCAAGTTCTAAAGAGTTGACAGGGTTATGGAAAAAACTGGATGCACTTCGTGTACAAATTAGACAATCTCTTTCAAAGTATGAGAGTTTCGAATGAAAACTCATCTATTACAAAGTGATTTCATTTTTAATAACTTATTTTAACTCCATACTTTTTGTGTGTTCAATATGCACCATTCAAAGGCACATGATCAATTTTAAACCCTTTCTGACATCATTTGATATTTTTCATGCATTTAGTGATTTATTTTGGGCTAAATGACCTTGGATTTGAAAAGGAGTACAAAAGAACGCTAAAGAGGTTGTGACTCGGCATGACATCATAATTTCACCCACATACCAACTACTAAAGATTTGAGAGGGTTACGGCAAAAACTGGATGCACTTCGTGTACAAATTGGACAATCTCTTTTGAAGTGTGAGGGTTTCGGACGAAAACTCATCTATTACAAAGGGATTTCATTTTGAATAATTTATTTTAACTCCATACTTTTTGTGTGTTCAATATGCACCATTCAAAGTCACATCATCATTTTTCAACCCTTTGTGGCTTGATTTGATATTTTTCATGCATTTAATGATTTATTTTTAGCTTAATGACCCTGAATTTGAAAATGTGTACAAACGAACGCTCAAAAGGTTGTAACTTGGCATGACATCGTAATTTCACCCACGTAGCAACTTCTAAAGAGTTGAGAGGGTTACGGCAAAAACTGGATGCACTTCGTGTACAAATTAGACAATCTCTTACGAAGTATGAGGGTTTCGGACGAAAACTCATCTATTACAAAGGGATTTCATTTCTAATAACTTATTTTAACTCCATACTTTTTGTGTGTTCAATATGCATCCTTGAAAGGCACATCATCAATTTTCAACACTTTCTAAATTCATTTGATATTTTTCATGCATTTAATGATTTATTTTGGGCTAAATGACCCTCGATTTGAAAATCAGTACAAAAGAACAGTAAAGAGGTTGTGACTTGGCATGACATCATAATTTCACCCACATAGCAACTTCTAAAGAGGTTAAAGGGTTAAGGCAAAAACTGGATACACTTCGTGTACAAATTGGACAATCTCTTTTGAAGTATGAGGGTTTCGAAAGAAAACTCATCTATTACAAAGGGATTTCATTTTTAATAATTTATTTTAACTCCATACTTTTTGTGTGTTCAATATGCACCATTCAAAGACACATCATCAATTTACAACCCTTTCTGACTTCATTTGATATTTTTCATGCATTAAATGATTTATTTTGAGCTACATGACCCTGAATTTCAAAAGTTGCACAAATGAACTCTGAAAAGATTGTAACTTGGCATGACATCTAAATTTCACCCATATAGCAACTTCTAAAGAGTTGATAGGGTTACGGCAAAAACTGGATGCACTTCGTCTAAAAATTAGACAATCTCTTTCGAAGTATGAGGGTTTCGAACGAAAACTCATCTATTACAAAGGTATTTCATTTTTAATAACTTATTTTAACTCCATACTTTTTGTGTGATCAATATGCACCATTCAAAGGCACATGATCAATTTTCAACCCTTTCTGAATTCATTTCATATTTTTCATGCATTTAATGATTCATTTTTCGCTAAATGACCCTAGATTTGAAAAGCAGTACAAAAGAACTCTAAAGAGGTTGTGACTCGGCATGACATCATAATTTCACCCACATAGCAACTTCTAAATATTTGAGAGGGTTACGGCAAAAACTGGATGCACTTCGTGTACAAATTGGACAATCTCTTTTGAAGTATGAGGGTTTCGGACGAAAACTCATCTATTACAAAGGGATTTCATTTTTAATAATTTATTTTAACTACATACTTTTCGTGTGTTCAAGATGCACCATTCAAAGGCAGATCATCAATTTTCAACCCTTTCTGGCTTCTTTTGATATTTTTCATGCATTTAATGATTTAATTTAAGCTTAATGACCCTGAATTTGAAAATGTGTACAAATGAACTCTGAAAAGGTTGTAACTTGGCATGACGTCATAATTTCACCCACATAAAGAGTTGAGAGAGTTATGGCAAAAACTAGATGCACTTCGTGTACAAATTGGACATTCTGTTTCGAAGTATGAGGGTTTCGGATGAAAACTCGTCTATTACAAAAGGATTTCGTTTTTAATAATTTATTTTAACTCCATACTTTTTGTATTTTCAATATGCACCATTCAAAGAAACATCATCAATTGTCAACCCTTTCTGACTTCATTTGATATTTTTCATGCATTTAATGATTTATTTTGAGCTAAATGACCCTGAATTTGAAAAGCAGTTCAAATGAACTCTGAAAAGGTTGTGACTTGGCATGACATCATAATTTCACCCACATAGCAACTTCTAAAGAGTTAAGAGGTTTACGGCAAAAACTGGTTGCACTTCGTGTACAAATTGGACATTCTCTTTCGAAGTGTGAGGGTTTCGGATGAAAACTCATCTATTACAAATGTATTTCATTTTTAATAACTTATTTGAACTCCATACTCTTTGTGTGTTCAATATGCACCATTCAAAGAAACATCATCAATTCTCAACCCTTTCTGACTTCATTTGATATTTTTCATGCATTTAATGATTTATTTTGAGCTAAATGACCCTGAATTTGAAAAGCAGTTCAAATGAACTCTGAAAAGGTTGTGACTTGGCATGACATCATAATTTCACCCACATAGCAACTTCCAAAGAGTTAAGAGGGTTACGGCAAAAACTGGTTGCACTTCGTGTACAAATTGGACATTCTCTTTCGAAGTATGAGGGTTTCGGACGAAAACTCATCTATTACAAATGTATTTCATTTTTAATAACTTATTTTAACTCCTTACTTTTTGTGTGTTCAATATGCACCATTCAAAGGCACATCGTCAATTTTCAACCCTTTCTGACTTCATTTGATATTTTTCATGCATTTAATGATTTATTTTGAGCTAAATGACCCTGAATTTGAAAAGCAGTACAATTTAACTTTGAAAAGGTTTTAACTTGGCATGAAATGATAATTTTGCCCACATAGCAACTTCTAAAGAGGTGAGAGGGTTACGGCAAAAACTGGATGCACTTCGTGTACAAATTGGACAATCTCTTTCGAAGTATGAGGGTTTCGGACGAAAACTCATCTATTACAAAGAGATTTTGTCTTTAATAATTTATTTTAACTCCATAATTTTTGTGTGTTCAATATGCACCATTCAAAGACACATCATCAATTTTCAACCCTTTCTGACTTCATGTGATATTTTTCATGAATTTAATGATTTATTTTGAGCTAAATGACCCTGAAATTGAAAAGCAGTACAAATGAACTCTGAAAAGGTTGTAACTTGGCATGGCATCTAAATTTCACCCATATAGCAACTTCTAAAGAGTTGACAGAGTTACGGCAAAAACTGGAAGCACTTCGTGTACAAATTAGACAATCTCTTTCGAAGTATGAGGGTTTCGAACGAAAACTCATCTATTACAAAGGGATTTCATTTTTAATAACTTATTTTAACTCCATACTTTTTGTGTGTTCAATATGCACCATTCAAAGGCACATGATCAATTTTAAACCCTTTCTGACTTCATGTGATATTTTTCATGCATTTAATGATTTATTTTGGGCAAAATGACCCTGGATTTGAAAAGCAGTACAAAAGAACTCTAAAGAGGTTGTAACTCGGCATGACATCATAATTTCACCCACATACCAACTTCTAAAGATTTGAGAGGGTTACGGCAAAAACTGGATGCACTTCGTGTACAAATTGGACAATCTCTTTTGAAGTATGAGGGTTTGAGACGAAAACTCATCTATTACAAATGTATTTCATTTTTAATAATTTATTTTAACTGCATACTTTTTGTTGTTTCTATATGCACCATTCAAAGCCACATCATCAATTTTCAACCCTTTGTGGCTTCATTTGTTATTTTTCATGCATTTAATGATTTATTTTGAGCTTAATGACCCTGAATTTGAAAATGTGTACAAATGAACTCTCAAAAGGTTGTAACTTGACATGACGTCGTAATTTCACCCACGTAGCAACTTCTAAAGAGTTGAGAGGGTTACGGCAAAAACTGGATGCACTTCGTGTACAAATTAGACAATCTCTTACGAAGTATGAGGGTTTCAGATGAAAACTCATCTATTACAAAGGGACTTCATTTTTAATAACTTATTTTAACTCCATACTTTTTGTGTGTTCAATATGCATCATTGAAAGGCACATCATCAATTTTCAACACTTTGTGACTTCATTTGATATTTTTCATGCATTTAATGATTTATTTCGGGCTAAATGATCCTCAATTTGAAAATCAGTAGAAAAGAACAGTAAAGAGATTGTGACTTGGCATGACATCATCATTTCACCCACATAGCAACTTCTAAAGAGGTTAAAGGGTTACGGCAAAAACTGGATGCACTTCGTGTACAAATTGGACAATCTCTTTTGAAGTATGAGGGTTTCGGACGAAAACTCATCTATTACAAAGGGATTTCATTTTTAATAATTTATTTTAACTACATACTTTTTGTGTGTTCAATATGCACCATTCAAAGGTAGATCATCAATTTTCAACCCTTTCTGGCTTCTTTTGATATTTTTCATGCATTTAATGATTTAATTTGAGATTAATGACCCTGAATTTGAAAATGTGTACAAATGAACTCTGAAAAGGTTGTGACTTGGCATGACATCATAATTTCACCCACATAGCAACTTCTAAAGAGTTAAGAGGGTTACGGCAAAAACTGGTTGCACTTCGTGTACAAATTGGACATTCTCTTTCGAAGTATGAGGGTTTCGGACGAAAACTCATCTATTACAAATGTATTTCATTTTTAATAACTTATTTTAACTCCATACTTTTTGTGTGTTCAATATGCACCATTCAAAGGCACATCGTCAATTTTCAACCCTTTCTGACTTCATTTGATATTTTTCATGCATTTAATGATTTATTTTGAGCTAAATGACCCTGAATTTGAAAAGCAGTACAATTGAACTTTGAAAAGGTTTTAACTTGGCATGAAATGATAATTTTGCGCACATAGCAACTTCTAAAGAGGTGAGAGGGTTACGGTAAAAACTGGATGCACTTCGTGTACAAATTGGACAATCTCTTTCGAAGTACGAGGGTTTCGGACGAAAACTCATCTATTACAAAGAGATTTCGTTTTTAATAATTTATTTTAACTCCATAATTTTTGTGTGTTAAATATGCACCATCCAAAGACACATCATCAATTTTCAACCCTTTCTGACTTCATTTGATATTTTTGACGCATTTAATGATTTATTTTGAGCTAAATGACCCTGAAATTGAAAAGCAGTACAAATGAACTCTGAAAAGGTTGTAACTTGGCATGGCATCTAAATTTCACCCATATAGCAACTTCTAAAGAGTTGACAGAGTTACGGCAAAAACTGGAAGCACTTCGTGTACAAATTAGACAATCTCTTTCGAAGTATGAGGGTTTCGAACGAAAACTCATCTATTACAAAGGGATTTCATTTTTAATAACTTATTTTAACTATATACTTGTTGTGTGTTCAATATGCACCATTCAAAGACACATGATCAATTTTAAACCCTTTCTGACTTCATTTGATATTTTTCATGCATTTAATGATTTATTTTGGGCTAAATGACCCTGGATTTGAAAAGCAGTACAAAAGAACTCTAAAGAGGTTGTGACTCGGCATGACATCATAATTTCACCCACATACCAACTTCTAAAGATTTGAGAGGGTTACGGCAAAAACTGGATGCACTTCGTGTACAAATTGGACAATCTCTTTTGAAGTATGAGGGTTTGAGACGAAAACTCATCTATTACAAAGGGATTTCATTTTGAATAATTTATTTTAACTCCATACTTTTTGTGGTTTCTATATGCACCATTCAAAGGCCAATCATCAATTTTCAACCCTTTGTGGCTTCATTTGTTATTTTTCATGCATTTAATGATTTATTTTGAGCTTAATGACCCTGAATTTGAAAATGTGTACAAATGAACTCTCAAAAGGTTGTAACTTGACATGACTTCGTAATTTCACCCACGTAGCAACTTCTAAAGAGTTGAGAGGGTTACAGCAAAAACTGGATGCACTTCGTGTACAAATTAGACAATCTCTTACGAAGTATGAGGGTTTCAGATGAAAACTCATCTATTACAAAGGGATTTCATTTTTAATAACTTATTTTAACTCCATACTTTTTGTGTGTTCAATATGCATCATTGAAAGGCACATCATCAATTTTCAACACTTTGTGACTTCATTTGATATTTTTCATGCATTTAATGATTTATTTTGGGCTAAATGATCCTCGATTTGAAAATCAGTACAAAAGAACAGTAAAGAGGTTGTGACTTGGCAGGACATCATAATTTCACCCACATAGCAACTTCTAAAGAGGTTAAAGGGTTACGGCAAAAACTGGATGCACTTCGTGCACAAATTGGACAATCTCTTTTGAAGTATGAGGGTTTCGGACGAAAACTCATCTATTACAAAGGGATTTCATTTTTAATAATTTATTTTAACTACATACTTTTTGTGTGTTCAATATGCACCATTCAAAGGCAGATCATCAATTTTCAACCCTTTCTGGCTTCTTTTGATATTTTTCATGCATTTAATGATTTAATTTGAGCTTAATGACCCTGAATTTGAAAATGTGTACAAATGAACTCTGAAAAGGTTGTAACTTGGCATGACGTCATAATTTCACCCACATAAAAACTTCTAAAGAGTTGAGAGAGTTATGGCAAAAACTAGATGCACTTCGTGTACAAATTGGACATTCTCTTTCGAAGTATGAGGGTTTCGGATGAAAACTCGTCTATTACAAACGGATTTCGTTTTTAATAATTTATTTTAAATCCATACTTTTTGTATTTTCAATATGCACCATTCAAAGAAACATCATCAATTGTCAACCCTTTCTGACTTCATTTGATATTTTTCATGCATTTAATGATTTATTTTTAGCTAAATGACCCTGAATTTGAAAAGCAGTTCAAATGAACTCTGAAAAGGTTGTGACTTGGCATGACATCATAATTTCACCCACATAGCAACTTCTAAAGAGTTAAGAGGGTTACGGCAAAAACTGGTTGCACTTCGTGTACAAATTGGACATTCTCTTTCGAAGTATGAGGATTCGGACGAAAACTCATCTATTACAAATGTATTTCATTTTTAATAACTTATTTTAACTCCATACTTTTTGTGTGTTCAATATGCACCATTCAAAGGCACATCGTCAATTTTCAACCCTTTCTGTCTTCATTTGATATTTTTCATGCATTTAATGATTTATTTTGAGCTAAATGACCCTGAATTTGAAAAGCAGTACAATTGAACTTTGAAAAGGTTTTAACTTGGCATGGCATCTAAATTTCACCCATATGGCAACTTCTAAAGAGTTGACAGAGTTACGGCAAAAACTGGATGCACTTCGCGTACAAATTAGACAATCTCTTTCGAAGTATGAGGGTTTCGAACGAAAACTCATCTATTACAAAGGGATTTCATTTTTAATAACTTATTTTAACTCCATACTTTTTGTGTGTTCAATATGCACCATTCAATGGCACATGATCAATTTTCAACCCTTTGTGGCTTCATTTGATATTTTTCATGCATTTAATGATTTAATTTGAGCTAGATGACCCTGAATTTGAAAATGTGTACAAATGAACTCTGAAAAGGTTGTAACTTGGCATGACGTCATAATTTCACCCACATAGCAACTTCTAAAGAGTTAAGAGGGTTACGGCAAAAACTGGTTGCACTTCGTGTACAAATTGGACATTCTCTTTCGAAGTATGAGGGTTTCGAACGAAAACTCATCTATTACAAATGTATTTCATTTTTAATAACTTATTTTAACTCCATACTTTTTGTGTGTTCAATATGCACCATTCAAAGGCACATCGTCAATTTTCAACCCTTTCTGACTTCATTTGATATTTTTCATGCATTTAATGATTTATTTTGAGCTAAATGACCCTGAATTTGAAAAGCAGTACAATTGAACTTTGACAAGGTTTTAACTTGGCATGAAATGATAATTTTGCGCACATAGCAACTTCTAAAGAGGTGAGAGGGTTACGGTAAAAACTGGATGCACTTCGTGTACAAATTGGACAATCTCTTTCGAAGTACGAGGGTTTCGGACGAAAACTCATGTATTACAAAGAGATTTCGTTTTTAATAATTTATTTTAACTCCATAATTTTTGTGTGTTAAATATGCACCATTCAAAGACACATCATCAATTTTCAACCCTTTCTGACTTCATTTGATATTTTTGACGCATTTAATGATTTATTTTGAGCTAAATGACCCTGAAATTGAAAAGCAGTACAAATGAACTCTGAAAAGGTTGTAACTTGGCATGGCATCTAAATTTCACCCATATAGCAACTTCTAAAGAGTTGACAGAGTTACGGCAAAAACTGGAAGCACTTCGTGTACAAATTAGACAATCTCTTTCGAAGTATGAGGGTTTCGAACGAAAACTCATCTATTACAAAGGGATTTCATTTTTAATAACTTATTTTAACTATATACTTTTTGTGTGTTCAATATGCACCATTCAAAGGCACATGATCAATTTTAAACCCTTTCTGACTTCATTTGATATTTTTCATGCATTTAATGATTTATTTTGGGCTAAATGACCCTGGATTTGAAAAGCAGTACAAAAGAACTCTAAAGAAGTTGTGACTCGGCATGACATCATAATTTCACCCACATACCAACTTCTAAAGATTTGAGAGGGTTACGACAAAAACTGGATGCACTTCGTGTACAAATTGGACAATCTCTTTTGAAGTATGAGGGTTTGAGACGAAAACTCATCTATTACAAAGGGATTTCATTTTGAATAATTTATTTTAACTCCATACTTTTTGTGGTTTCTATATGCACCATTCAAAGGCCAATCATCAATTTTCAACCCTTTGTGGCTTCATTTGTTATTTTTCATGCATTTAATGATTTATTTTGAGCTTAATGACCCTGAATTTGAAAATGTGTACAAATGAACTCTCAAAAGGTTGTACCTTGACATGACTTCGTAATTTCACCCACGTAGCAACTTCTAAAGAGTTGAGAGGGTTACAGCAAAAACTGGATGCACTTCGTGTACAAATTAGACAATCTCTTACGAAGTATGAGGGTTTCAGATGAAAACTCATCTATTACAAAGGGATTTCATTTTTAATAACTTATTTTAACTCCATACTTTTTGTGTGTTCAATATGCATCATTGAAAGGCACATCATCAATTTTCAACACTTTGTGACTTCATTTGATATTTTTCATGCATTTAATGATTTATTTTGGGCTAAATGATCCTCGATTTGAAAATCAGTACAAAAGAACAGTAAAGAGGTTGTGACTTGGCAGGACATCATAATTTCACCCACATAGCAACTTCTAAAGAGGTTAAAGGGTTACGGCAAAAACTGGATGCACTTCGTGTACAAATTGGACAATCTCTTTTGAAGTATGAGGGTTTCGGACGAAAACTCATCTATTACAAAGGGATTTCATTTTTAATAATTTATTTTAACTACATACTTTTTGTGTGTTCAATATGCACCATTCAAAGGCAGATCATCAATTTTCAACCCTTTCTGGCTTCTTTTGATATTTTTCATGCATTTAATGATTTAATTTGAGCTTAATGACCCTGAATTTGAAAATGTGTACAAATGAACTCTGAAAAGGTTGTAACTTGGCATGACGTCATAATTTCACCCACATAAAAACTTCTAAAGAGTTGAGAGAGTTATGGCAAAAACTAGATGCACTTCGTGTACAAATTGGACATTCTCTTTCGAAGTATGAGGGTTTCGGATGAAAACTCGTCTATTACAAACGGATTTCGTTTTTAATAATTTATTTTAAATCCATACTTTTTGTATTTTCAATATGCACCATTCAAAGAAACATCATCAATTGTCAACCCTTTCTGACTTCATTTGATATTTTTCATGCATTTAATGATTTATTTTTAGCTAAATGACCCTGAATTTGAAAAGCAGTTCAAATGAACTCTGAAAAGGTTGTGACTTGGCATGACATCATAATTTCACCCACATAGCAACTTCTAAAGAGTTAAGAGGGTTACGGCAAAAACTGGTTGCACTTCG
This sequence comes from Hordeum marinum, assembly GCA_022496015.1. Lineage (NCBI taxonomy): Eukaryota > Viridiplantae > Streptophyta > Magnoliopsida > Poales > Poaceae > Hordeum > Hordeum marinum. The sequence continues at coordinate 48,243,670 of CM039676.1, forward strand.
TGTACAAATTGGACATTCTCTTTCGAAGTATGAGGGTTTCGGACGAAAACTCATCTATTACAAATGTATTTCATTTTTTAAAACTTATTTTAACTCCATACTTTTTGTGTGTTCAATATGCACCATTCAAAGGCACATCATCAATTTTCAACCCTTTCTGTCTTCATTTGATATTTTTCATGCATTTAATGATTTAATTTGAGCTAGATGACCCTGAATTTGAAAATGTGTACAAATGAACTCTGAAAAGGTTGTAACTTGGCATGACGTCATAATTTCACCCACATAGCAACTTCTAAAGAGTTAAGAGGGTTACGGCAAAAACTGGTTGCACTTCGTGTACAAATTGGACATTCTCTTTCGAAGTATGAGGGTTTCGGACGAAAACTCATCTATTACAAATGTATTTCATTTTTAATAACTTATTTTAACTCCATACTTTTTGTGTGTTCAATATGCACCATTCAAAGGCACAGCGTCAATTTTCAACCCTTTCTGACTTCATTTGATATTTTTCATGCATTTAATGATTTATTTTGAGCTAAATGACCCTGAATTTGAAAAGCAGTACAATTGAACTTTGACAAGGTTTTAACTTGGCATGAAATGATAATTTTGCGCACATAGCAACTTCTAAAGAGGTGAGAGGGTTACGGTAAAAACTGGATGCACTTCGTGTACAAATTGGACAATCTCTTTCGAAGTACGAGGGTTTCGGACGAAAACTCATCTATTACAAAGAGATTTCGTTTTTAATAATTTATTTTAACTCCATAATTTTTGTGTGTTAAATATGCACCATTCAAAGACACATCATCAATTTTCAACCCTTTCTGACTTCATTTGATATTTTTGACGCATTTAATGATTTATTTTGAGCTAAATGACCCTGAAATTGAAAAGCAATACAAATGAACTCTGAAAAGGTTGTAACTTGGCATGGCATCTAAATTTCACCCATATAGCAACTTCTAAAGAGTTGACAGACTTACGGCAAAAACTGGAAGCACTTCGTGTACAAATTAGACAATCTCTTTCGAAGTATGAGGGTTTCGAACGAAAACTCATCTATTACAAAGGGATTTCATTTTTAATAACTTATTTTAACTATATACTTTTTGTGTGTTCAATATGCACCATTCAAAGGCACATGATCAATTTTAAACCCTTTCTGACTTCATTTGATATTTTTCATGCATTTAATGATTTATTTTGGGCTAAATGACCCTGGATTTGAAAAGCAGTACAAAAGAACTCTAAAGAGGTTGTGACTCGGCATGACATCATAATTTCACCCACATACCAACTTCTAAAGATTTGAGAGGGTTACGGCAAAAACTGGATGCACTTCGTGTACAAATTGGACAATCTCTTTTGAAGTATGAGGGTTTGAGACGAAAACTCATCTATTACAAAGGGATTTCATTTTGAATAATTTATTTTAACTCCATACTTTTTGTGGTTTCTATATGCACCATTCAAAGGCCAATCATCAATTTTCAACCCTTTGTGGCTTCATTTGTTATTTTTCATGCATTTAATGATTTATTTTGAGCTTAATGACCCTGAATTTGAAAATGTGTACAAATGAACTCTCAAAAGGTTGTACCTTGACATGACTTCGTAATTTCACCCACGTAGCAACTTCTAAAGAGTTGAGAGGGTTACAGCAAAAACTGGATGCACTTCGTGTACAAATTAGACAATCTCTTACGAAGTATGAGGGTTTCAGATGAAAACTCATCTATTACAAAGGGATTTCATTTTTAATAACTTATTTTAACTCCATACTTTTTGTGTGTTCAATATGCATCATTGAAAGGCACATCATCAATTTTCAACACTTTGTGACTTCATTTGATATTTTTCATGCATTTAATGATTTATTTTGGGCTAAATGATCCTCGATTTGAAAATCAGTACAAAAGAATAGTAAAGAGGTTGTGACTTGGCAGGACATCATAATTTCACCCACATAGCAACTTCTAAAGAGGTTAAAGGGTTACGGCAAAAACTGGATGCACTTCGTGTACAAATTGGACAATCTCTTTTGAAGTATGAGGGTTTCGGACGAAAACTCATCTATTACAAAGGGATTTCATTTTTAATAATTTATTTTAACTACATACTTTTTGTGTGTTCAATATGCACCATTCAAAGGCAGATCATCAATTTTCAACCCTTTCTGGCTTCTTTTGATATTTTTCATGCATTTAATGATTTAATTTGAGCTTAATGACCCTGAATTTGAAAATGTGTACAAATGAACTCTGAAAAGGTTGTAACTTGGCATGACGTCATAATTTCACCCACATAAAAACTTCTAAAGAGTTGAGAGAGTTATGGCAAAAACTAGATGCACTTCGTGTACAAATTGGACATTCTCTTTCGAAGTATGAGGGTTTCGGATGAAAACTCGTCTATTACAAACGGATTTCGTTTTTAATAATTTATTTTAAATCCATACTTTTTGTATTTTCAATATGCACCATTCAAAGAAACATCATCAATTGTCAACCCTTTCTGACTTCATTTGATATTTTTCATGCATTTAATGATTTATTTTTAGCTAAATGACCCTGAATTTGAAAAGCAGTTCAAATGAACTCTGAAAAGGTTGTGACTTGGCATGACATCATAATTTCACCCACATAGCAACTTCTAAAGAGTTAAGAGGGTTACGGCAAAAACTGGTTGCACTTCGTGTACAAATTGGACATTCTCTTTCGAAGTATGAGGGTTTCGGACGAAAACTCATCTATTACAAATGTATTTCATTTTTTAAAACTTATTTTAACTCCATACTTTTTGTGTGTTCAATATGCACCATTCAAAGGCACATCATCAATTTTCAACCCTTTCTGTCTTCATTTGATATTTTTCATGCATTTAATGATTTAATTTGAGCTAGATGACCCTGAATTTGAAAATGTGTACAAATGAACTCTGAAAAGGTTGTAACTTGGCATGACGTCATAATTTCACCCACATAGCAACTTCTAAAGAGTTAAGAGGGTTACGGCAAAAACTGGTTGCACTTCGTGTACAAATTGGACATTCTCTTTCGAAGTATGAGGGTTTCGGACGAAAACTCATCTATTACAAATGTATTTCATTTTTAATAACTTATTTTAACTCCATACTTTTTGTGTGTTCAATATGCACCATTCAAAGGCACAGCGTCAATTTTCAACCCTTTCTGACTTCATTTGATATTTTTCATGCATTTAATGATTTATTTTGAGCTAAATGACCCTGAATTTGAAAAGCAGTACAATTGAACTTTGACAAGGTTTTAACTTGGCATGAAATGATAATTTTGCGCACATAGCAACTTCTAAAGAGGTGAGAGGGTTACGGTAAAAACTGGATGCACTTCGTGTACAAATTGGACAATCTCTTTCGAAGTACGAGGGTTTCGGACGAAAACTCATCTATTACAAAGAGATTTCGTTTTTAATAATTTATTTTAACTCCATAATTTTTGTGTGTTAAATATGCACCATTCAAAGACACATCATCAATTTTCAACCCTTTCTGACTTCATTTGATATTTTTGACGCATTTAATGATTTATTTTGAGCTAAATGACCCTGAAATTGAAAAGCAATACAAATGAACTCTGAAAAGGTTGTAACTTGGCATGGCATCTAAATTTCACCCATATAGCAACTTCTAAAGAGTTGACAGACTTACGGCAAAAACTGGAAGCACTTCGTGTACAAATTAGACAATCTCTTTCGAAGTATGAGGGTTTCGAACGAAAACTCATCTATTACAAAGGGATTTCATTTTTAATAACTTATTTTAACTATATACTTTTTGTGTGTTCAATATGCACCATTCAAAGGCACATGATCAATTTTAAACCCTTTCTGACTTCATTTGATATTTTTCATGCATTTAATGATTTATTTTGGGCTAAATGACCCTAGATTTGAAAAGCAGTACAAAAGAACTCTAAAGAGGTTGTGACTCGGCATGACATCATAATTTAACCCACATACCAACTTCTAAAGATTTGAGAGGGTTACGGCAAAAACTGGATGCACTTCGTGTACAAATTGGACAATCTCTTTTGAAGTATGAGGGTTTGAGACGAAAACTCATCTATTACAAAGGGATTTCATTTTGAATAATTTATTTTAACTCCATACTTTTTGTGGTTTCTATATGCACCATTCAAAGGCCAATCATCAATTTTCAACCCTTTGTGGCTTCATTTGTTATTTTTCATGCATTTAATGATTTATTTTGAGCTTAATGACCCTGAATTTGAAAATGTGTACAAATGAACTCTCAAAAGGTTGTACCTTGACATGACTTCGTAATTTCACCCACGTAGCAACTTCTAAAGAGTTGAGAGGGTTACAGCAAAAACTGGATGCACTTCGTGTACAAATTAGACAATCTCTTACGAAGTATGAGGGTTTCAGATGAAAACTCATCTATTACAAAGGGATTTCATTTTTAATAACTTATTTTAACTCCATACTTTTTGTGTGTTCAATATGCATCATTGAAAGGCACATCATCAATTTTCAACACTTTGTGACTTCATTTGATATTTTTCATGCATTTAATGATTTATTTTGGGCTAAATGATCCTCGATTTGAAAATCAGTACAAAAGAACAGTAAAGAGGTTGTGACTTGGCAGGACATCATAATTTCACCCACATAGCAACTTCTAAAGAGGTTAAAGGGTTACGGCAAAAACTGGATGCACTTCGTGTACAAATTGGACAATCTCTTTTGAAGTATGAGGGTTTCGGACGAAAACTCATCTATTACAAAGGGATTTCATTTTTAATAATTTATTTTAACTACATACTTTTTGTGTGTTCAATATGCACCATTCAAAGGCAGATCATCAATTTTCAACCCTTTCTGGCTTCTTTTGATATTTTTCATGCATTTAATGATTTAATTTGAGCTTAATGACCCTGAATTTGAAAATGTGTACAAATGAACTCTGAAAAGGTTGTAACTTGGCATGACGTCATAATTTCACCCACATAAAAACTTCTAAAGAGTTGAGAGAGTTATGGCAAAAACTAGATGCACTTCGTGTACAAATTGGACATTCTCTTTCGAAGTATGAGGGTTTCGGATGAAAACTCGTCTATTACAAACGGATTTCGTTTTTAATAATTTATTTTAAATCCATACTTTTTGTATTTTCAATATGCACCATTCAAAGAAACATCATCAATTGTCAACCCTTTCTGACTTCATTTGATATTTTTCATGCATTTAATGATTTATTTTTAGCTAAATGACCCTGAATTTGAAAAGCAGTTCAAATGAACTCTGAAAAGGTTGTGACTTGGCATGACATCATAATTTCACCCACATAGCAACTTCTAAAGAGTTAAGAGGGTTACGGCAAAAACTGGTTGCACTTCGTGTACAAATTGGACATTCTCTTTCGAAGTATGAGGGTTTCGGACGAAAACTCATCTATTACAAATGTATTTCATTTTTTAAAACTTATTTTAACTCCATACTTTTTGTGTGTTCAATATGCACCATTCAAAGGCACATCGTCAATTTTCAACCCTTTCTGTCTTCATTTGATATTTTTCATGCATTTAATGATTTAATTTGAGCTAGATGACCCTGAATTTGAAAATGTGTACAAATGAACTCTGAAAAGGTTGTAACTTGGCATGACGTCATAATTTCACCCACATAGCAACTTCTAAAGAGTTAAGAGGGTTACGGCAAAAACTGGTTGCACTTCGTGTACAAATTGGACATTCTCTTTCGAAGTATGAGGGTTTCGGACGAAAACTCATCTATTACAAATGTATTTCATTTTTAATAACTTATTTTAACTCCATACTTTTTGTGTGTTCAATATGCACCATTCAAAGGCACAGCGTCAATTTTCAACCCTTTCTGACTTCATTTGATATTTTTCATGCATTTAATGATTTATTTTGAGCTAAATGACCCTGAATTTGAAAAGCAGTACAATTGAACTTTGACAAGGTTTTAACTTGGCATGAAATGATAATTTTGCGCACATAGCAACTTCTAAAGAGGTGAGAGGGTTACGGTAAAAACTGGATGCACTTCGTGTACAAATTGGACAATCTCTTTCGAAGTACGAGGGTTTCGGACGAAAACTCATCTATTACAAAGAGATTTCGTTTTTAATAATTTATTTTAACTCCATAATTTTTGTGTGTTAAATATGCACCATTCAAAGACACATCATCAATTTTCAACCCTTTCTGACTTCATTTGATATTTTTGACGCATTTAATGATTTATTTTGAGCTAAATGACCCTGAAATTGAAAAGCAATACAAATGAACTCTGAAAAGGTTGTAACTTGGCATGGCATCTAAATTTCACCCATATAGCAACTTCTAAAGAGTTGACAGAGTTACGGCAAAAACTGGAAGCACTTCGTGTACAAATTAGACAATCTCTTTCGAAGTATGAGGGTTTCGAACGAAAACTCATCTATTACAAAGGGATTTCATTTTTAATAACTTATTTTAACTATATACTTTTTGTGTGTTCAATATGCACCATTCAAAGGCACATGATCAATTTTAAACCCTTTCTGACTTCATTTGATATTTTTCATGCATTTAATGATTTATTTTGGGCTAAATGACCCTGGATTTGAAAAGCAGTACAAAAGAACTCTAAAGAGGTTGTGACTCGGCATGACATCATAATTTCACCCACATACCAACTTCTAAAGATTTGAGAGGGTTACGGCAAAAACTGGATGCACTTCGTGTACAAATTGGACAATCTCTTTTGAAGTATGAGGGTTTGAGACGAAAACTCATCTATTACAAAGGGATTTCATTTTGAATAATTTATTTTAACTCCATACTTTTTGTGGTTTCTATATGCACCATTCAAAGGCCAATCATCAATTTTCAACCCTTTGTGGCTTCATTTGTTATTTTTCATGCATTTAATGATTTATTTTGAGCTTAATGACCCTGAATTTGAAAATGTGTACAAATGAACTCTCAAAAGGTTGTACCTTGACATGACTTCGTAATTTCACCCACGTAGCAACTTCTAAAGAGTTGAGAGGGTTACAGCAAAAACTGGATGCACTTCGTGTACAAATTAGACAATCTCTTACGAAGTATGAGGGTTTCAGATGAAAACTCATCTATTACAAAGGGATTTCATTTTTAATAACTTATTTTAACTCCATACTTTTTGTGTGTTCAATATGCATCATTGAAAGGCACATCATCAATTTTCAACACTTTGTGACTTCATTTGATATTTTTCATGCATTTAATGATTTATTTTGGGCTAAATGATCCTCGATTTGAAAATCAGTACAAAAGAACAGTAAAGAGGTTGTGACTTGGCAGGACATCATAATTTCACCCACATAGCAACTTCTAAAGAGGTTAAAGGGTTACGGCAAAAACTGGATGCACTTCGTGTACAAATTGGACAATCTCTTTTGAAGTATGAGGGTTTCGGACGAAAACTCATCTATTACAAAGGGATTTCATTTTTAATAATTTATTTTAACTACATACTTTTTGTGTGTTCAATATGCACCATTCAAAGGCAGATCATCAATTTTCAACCCTTTCTGGCTTCTTTTGATATTTTTCATGCATTTAATGATTTAATTTGAGCTTAATGACCCTGAATTTGAAAATGTGTACAAATGAACTCTGAAAAGGTTGTAACTTGGCATGACTTCATAATTTCACCCACATAAAAACTTCTAAAGAGTTGAGAGAGTTATGGCAAAAACTAGATGCACTTCGTGTACAAATTGGACATTCTCTTTCGAAGTATGAGGGTTTCGGATGAAAACTCGTCTATTACAAACGGATTTCGTTTTTAATAATTTATTTTAAATCCATACTTTTTGTATTTTCAATATGCACCATTCAAAGAAACATCATCAATTGTCAACCCTTTCTGACTTCATTTGATATTTTTCATGCATTTAATGATTTATTTTTAGCTAAATGACCCTGAATTTGAAAAGCAGTTCAAATGAACTCTGAAAAGGTTGTGACTTGGCATGACATCATAATTTCACCCAAATAGCAACTTCTAAAGAGTTAAGAGGGTTACGGCAAAAACTGGTTGCACTTCGTGTACAAATTGGACATTCTCTTTCGAAGTATGAGGGTTTCGGACGAAAACTCATCTATTACAAATGTATTTCATTTTTTAAAACTTATTTTAACTCCATACTTTTTGTGTGTTCAATATGCACCATTCAAAGGCACATCGTCAATTTTCAACCCTTTCTGTCTTCATTTGATATTTTTCATGCATTTAATGATTTATTTTGAGCTAAATGACCCTGAATTTGAAAAGCAGTACAATTGAACTTTGAAAAGGTTTTAACTTGGCATGGCATCTAAATTTCACCCATATGGCAACTTCTAAAGAGTTGACAGAGTTACGGCAAAAACTGGATGCACTTCGCGTACAAATTAGACAATCTCTTTCGAAGTATGAGGGTTTCGAACGAAAACTCATCTATTACAAAGGGATTTCATTTTTAATAACTTATTTTAACTCCATACTTTTTGTGTGTTCAATATGCACCATTCAATGGCACATGATCAATTTTAAACCCTTTCAGACTTCATTTGATATTTTTCATGCATTTAATGATTTATTTTGGGCAAAATGACCCTGGATTTGAAAAGCAGTACAAAAGAACTCTAAAGAGGTTGTGACTCGGCATGACATCATAATTTCACCCACATACCAACTTCTAAAGATTTGAGAGGGTTACGGCAAAAACTGGATGCACTTCGTGTACAAATTGGACAATCTCTTTTGAAGTTTGAGGGTTTCAGACGAAAACTCATCTATTACAAAGGAATTTCATTTTGAATAATTTATTTTAACTCCATACTTTTTGTGTGTTCTATATGCACCATTGAAAGGCACATCATCAATTTTCAACCCTTTGTGGCTTCATTTGTTATTTTTCATGCATTTAATGATTTATTTTGAGCTTAATGACCCTGAATTTGAAAATGTGTACAAATGAACTCTCAAAAGGTTGTAACTTGGCATGACGTCGTAATTTCACCCACGTAGCAACTTCTAAAGAGTTGAGAGGGTTACGGCAAAAACTGGATGCACTTCGTGTACAAATTAGACAATCTCTTACGAAGTATGAGGGTTTCGGCTGAAAACTCATCTATTACAAAGGGATTTCATTTTTAATAATTATTTTAACTCCATACTTTTTGTGTGTTCAATATGCATCATTGAAAGGCACATCATCAATGTTCAACACTTTTTGACTTCATTTGATATTTTTCATGCATTTAATGATTTATTTTGGGCTAAATGACCCTCGATTTGAAAATCAGTACAAAAGAACAGTAAAGAGGTTGTGACTTGGCATGACATCATAATTTCACCCACATAGCAACTTCTAAAGAGGTTATAGGGTTACGGCAAAAACTGGATGCACTTCGTGTACAAATTGGACAATCTCTTTTGAAGTATGAGGGTTTCGAAAGAAAACTCATCTATTACAAAGGAATTTCATTTTTAATAATTTATTTTAACTCCATACTTTTTGTGTGTTCAATATGCACCATTGAAAGGCACATCATCAATTTTCAACCCTTTGTGGCTTAATTTGATATTTTTCATGCATTTAATGATTTAATTTGAGCTAGATGACCCTGAATTTGAAAATGTGTACAAATGAACTCTGAAAAGGTTGTAACTTGGCATGACGTCATAATTTCACCCACATAGAAACTTCTAAAGAGTTGAGAGAGTTATGGCAAAAACTAGATGCACTTCGTGTACAAATTGGACATTCTCTTTCGATGTCTGAGGATTTCGGATGAAAACTCGTCTATTACAAAAGGATTTCGTTTTTAATAACTTATTTTAACTCCATACTTTTTGTATTTTCAATATGCACCATTCAAAGAAACATCATCAATTCTCAACCCTTTCTGACTTCATTTGATATTTTTCATGCATTTAATGATTTATTTTGAGCTAAATCACCCTGAATTTGAAAAGCAGTTCAAATGAACTCTAAAAAGGTTTTGACTTGGCATGACATCGTAATTTGACCCACATAGCAACTTCTAAAGAGTTAAGAGGGTTACGGCAAAAACTGGTTGCATTTCGTGTACAAATTGGACATTCTCTTTCGAAGTATGAGGGTTTCGGACGAAAACTCATCTATTACAAATGTATTTCATTTTTAATTACTTATTTTAACTCCATACTTTTTGTGTGTTCAATATGCACCATTCAAAGGCACATCGTCAATTTTCAACCCTTTCTGACTTCATTTGATATTTTTCATGCATTTAATGATTTATTTTGAGCTAAATGACCCTGAATTTGAAAAGCAGTACAATTGAACTTTGAAAAGGTTTTAACTTGGCATGAAATAATAATTTCGCCCACATAGCAACTTCTAAAGAGCTGAGAGGGTTACGGCAAAAACTGTATGCACTTCGTGTACAAATTGGACAATCTCTTTCGAAGTATGAGGGTTTCGGACGAAAACTCATCTATTACAAAGAGATTTCGTTTTTAATAATTTATTTTAACTCCATACTTTTTGTGTGTTCAATATGCACCATTCAAAGACACATCATCAATTTTCAACCCTTTCTGACTTCATTTGATATTTTTCATGCATTTAATGATTTATTTTGAGCTAAATGACCCTGAATTTGAAAAGCAGTTCAAATGAACTCTGAAAAGGTTTTGACTTGGCATGACGTCGTAATTTGACCCACATAGCAACTTCTAAAGAGTTAAGAGGGTTACGGCAAAAACTGGTTGCATTTGGTGTACAAATTGGACATTCTCCTTCGAAGTATGAGGGTTTCGGACGAAAACTCATCTATTACAAATGTATTTCATTTTTAATTACTTATTTTAACTCCATACTTTTTGTGTGGTCAATATGAACCATTCGAACGCACATCATTAGTTTTCAACCCTTTCTAACTTCATTTGATATTTTTCATGCATTTAATGATTTATTTTGGGCTAAATGACCCTGGATTTGAAAAGCAGTACAAAAGAACTCTAAAGAGGTTGTGACTCGGCATGACATCATAATTTCACCCACATAGCAATTTCTAAAGATTTGAGAGGGTTATGGATAAAACTGGATGCACTTCGTGTACAAATTGGACAATCTCTTTCGAAGTATGAGGGTTTCGGACGGAAACTCGTCTATTACAAAGGGATTTCGTTTTTAATAATTTATTTTAACTCCATACTTTTTTTGTGTTCAATATGCACCATTGAAAGGCACATCATCAATTTTCAACCCTTTCTGGCTTCATTTGATATTTTTCATGCATTTAATGATTTATTTTGAGCTAAATGACCCTGAATTTGAAAATGTGTACAAATGAACTCTAGAAAGGTTGAAACTTGCCATGACGTCATAATTTCACCCACATAGCAACTTCTAAAGAGTTGAGAGGGTTACGGCAAAAACTGGATGCGCTTCGTGTACAAATTGGATAATCTCTTACGAAGTATGAGGGTTTCGGACGAAAACTCATCTACTACAAAGGGATTTCATTTTTAATAATTTATTTTAACTCCGTACTTTTTGTGTGTTCAATATGCCCCATTCACAGGCACATCATCAATTTTCAACCCTTTCTGACTTCATTTGATATTTTCATGCATTTAATGATTTATTTTGAGCTAAATGACCCTAAATTTGAAAAGAAGTACAAATAACTCTGAAAAGGTTGTAAATTGGCATGACATCATAATTCCACCCACGTATCAACTTCTAAAGATTTGAGAGGGTTACGGCAAAAACTGGATGCACTTCGTCTACAAATTGGACAATCTCTTTTGAAGTATGAGGGTTTCGAACGAAAACTCATCTATTACAAAGGGATTTCATTTTTAATAACTTATTTTAACTCCATACTTTTTGTGTGGTTAATATGCACCATTCGAAGGCACATCATTAGTTTTCAACCCTTTCTGACTTCATTTGATATTTTTCATGCATTTAATGATTTATTTTGGGCTAAATGACCTTGGATTTGAAAAGTAGTACAAAAGAACTCTAAAGAGGTTGTGACTCGGCATGACATCATAATTTCACCCACATAGCAACTTCTAAAGATTTGAGAGGGTTACGGCAAAAACTGGATGCACTTCGTGTACAAATTGGACAATCTCTTTTGAAGTATGAGGGTTTCGAACGTAAACTCATCTATTAGAAAGGGATTTCATTTTTAATAATTTATTTTAACTCCATACTTTTTTGTGTTCAATATGCACCATTGAAAGGCACATCGTCGATTTTCAACCCTTTCAGGCTTCATTTGATATTTTTCATGCATTTAATGATTTATTTTGAGCTAAATGACCCTAAGTTTGAAAATGTGTACCAATGAACTCTAAAAAGGTTGTAACCTAGCATGACATAATAATTTCACCCACATAGCAACTTCTAAAGAGTTGAGAGGGTTACAGCAAAAACTGGATGCACTTCGTGTACAAATTGGATAATCTCTTACGAAGTATGAGGGTTTCGGACGAAAACTCATCTATTACAAAGGGATTTCATTTTTAATAATTTATTTTAACTCCATACTTTTTGTGTGTTTAATGTGCACCATTCAAAGGCACATCATCAATTTTCACCCCTTTCTGACTTCATTTGATATTTTTCATGCATTTAATGACTTATTTTGAGCTAAATGACCCTGCATTTGATAAGCACTACAAATAAACTCCGAAAAGGTTGTAACTTGGCATGACATCATAACTTCACCCACATAGAAACTTCTAAAGAGTTGAGAGGGTTATGGAAAAAACTAGATGCACTTCGTGTACAAATGAGACATTCTCTTTCGAAGTATGAGGGTTTCGGATGAAAACTCGTCTATCACAAATGTATTTCATTTTTAATAACTTATTTTAACTCCATACTTTTTGTGTGTTCAATATGCACCATTCAAAGGCACATCATCAATTTTCAATCCTTTCAGACTTCATTTGATATTTTTCAAGCATTTAATGATTTATTTTGAGCTAAATGACCCTGCATTTGATTAGCAAGACAAATGAACTCTGAAAAGGTTGTGACTTGGCATGACATCATAACTTCACCCACATAGAAACGTCTAAAGAGTTGAGAGGGTTACGGCAAAAACTAGACGCACTTCGGTTACAAATTGGACAATCTCTTTCGAAGTATGAGGGTATCGGACGAAAACTCATCTATTACAAAGGGATTTGATTTTTAATAACTTATTTAAACTCCATACTTTTTGTGTGTTCAATATGCCCCATTCACAGGCGCATCATCAATTTTCAACCCTTTCTGACTTCATTTGATATTTTCATGCATTTAATGATTTATTTTGAGCTAAATGACCCTGAATTTGAAAAGAAGTACAAATAACTCTGAAAAGGTTGTAAATTGGCATGACATCACAATTCCACCCACATATCAACTCTAAAGATTTGAGAGGGTTTCGGCAAAAACTGGATGCACTTCGTGTACAAATTGGATAATCTCTTACGAAGTATGAGGGTTTCGGACGAAAACTCATCTATTACAAAGGGATTTCATTTTTCATAACTTATTTTAACTCCATAATTTTTCTGTGTTCAATATGCACCATTCAAAGGCACATCATGAATTTTCAACCCTTTCTGGCTTCATTTGATATTTTTCATGCATTTAATGATTTATTTTGAGATAAATGACCCTGAATTTGAAAAGCAGTACAAATGAGCTCTGAAAAGGTTGTAACTTGGCATGACGTCATAATTTCACCCACATAGCAACTTCTATAGAGTTGAGAGGTTACGGCAAAAACTGGATGCACTTCGTGTACAAATTGGACAATATCTTACGAAGTATGAGCGTTCTGGACGAAAACTCATCTATTACAAAGTGATTTCCTTTTTAATAATTTATTTTAACTCCATACTTTTTGTGTGTTCAATCTGCATCATTGAAAGGCACATAATAGATATTCAACCCTTTCTGACTTCATTTGATATTTTTCATGCATTTAACGATTTATTTTGGGCTAAATGACCCTGCATTTGAAAAGCAGTACAAAAGAACTCTAAAGAGGTTGTGACCTTGCATGACATCATAATTTCACCCACATAGCAACTTCTAAAGAATCGAAAGGGTTACGGCAAAAACTGGATGCACTTCATGTACAAATTGGACAATCTCTTTTGAAGTATGAGTGTTTCGGACGAAAACTCATCTACTACAAAGGGATTTCATTTTAACAAAATTATTTTAACTCCATACTTTTTGTGTGTTCAATATGCACCATTCAAAGGCACATCATAAATTTTCAACCCTTTCTGACTTCATTTGATATTTTTCAAGCATTTAATGATTTATTTTGACCTAAATGACCCTGCATTTGATAAGCAATACAAATGAACTCTGAAAAGGTTGTGACTTGGCATGACATCATAACATCACCCACATAGAAACTTCTAAAGAGTTTAGAGGGTTAGGGCAAAAACTGGATGCACTTCGGTTACAAATTGGACAATCTCTTTCGAAGTATGAGGTTTTCGGACGAAAACTCATCTACTACAAAGGGATTCATTTTTAAAAATTTATTTTAACTCCATACTTTTTTTGTGTTCAATATGCACCATTCAAAGGCACATCATCAATTTTCAACCCTTTCTGACTTCATTTGATATTTTTCAAGCATTTAATGATTTATTTTGAGCTAAATGTCCCTGCATTTGATAAGCAGTACAAATGAACTCTGAAAAGGTTGTGACTTGACATGACATCATAACATCACCCACATAGAAACTTCTAAAGAGTTGAGAGGGTTACGACAAAAACTAGATGCACTTCGGTTACAAATTGGACAATCTCTTTCGAAGTATGAGGTTTTTGGACGAAAACTCATCTATTACAAAGGGATTTCGTTTTTAATAATTTATTTTAACTCCATACTTTTTGTATGTTCAATATACACCATTCAAAGGAACATCATCAATTCTCAACCCTTTCTGACTTCATTTGATATTTTTCATGCATTTAATGATTTATTTTGAGCTAAACGACACTGAATTTGAAAAGCAGTTCAAATGAACTCTGAAAAGGTTGTGACTTGGCATGACATCATAATTTCACCCACATAGCAACTTCTAAAGAGTTGAGAGGGTTACGTCAAAAACTGGATGCACTTCGTGTACAAATTGGACATTCTCTTTCGAAGTATGAGGGTTCCGGACGAAATCTCGTCTATTACAAAGGGATTTCGTTTTTAATAATTTATTTTAACTCCATACTTTTTGTGTGTTCAATACACACCATTCAAAAGCACATCATCAATTCTCAACCCTTTCTGACTTCATTTGATATTTTTCATGCATTTAATGATTTATTTTGAGCTAAATGACCCTGGATTTGAAAAGAAGTACAAATAAACTCCGAAAAGGTTGTAACTTGGCATGACGTCATAATTTCACCCACATAGCAACTTCTAAAGAGTTGAGAGGGTAACGGAAAAAACTGGATGCACTTCGTGTACAAATTGGACATTCTCTTTCGAAGTATGAGGGTTTCGGACGAAAACTCGTCTATTACAAATGTATTTCATTTTTAATAACTTATTTTAAATCCATACTTTTTGTGTGTTCAATATGCACAATTGAAAATCACATCATCAATTTCAACCCTTTGTGACTTCATTTGATATTTTTTATGCATTTAATGATTTATTTTGAGCTAAATGACCCTGAATTTGAAAAGCAGTACAAACAAACTCTGAAAAGGTTGTAACTTGGCATGACATCATCATTTCACTCACATAGCAACTTCTAAAGAGTTGAGAGGGTTAAAAAAACTGGATGGACTCCGTGTATGAGGGTTCCGGACGAAAACTCGTCTATTACAAAGGGATTTCATTTTTAATAACTTATTTTAACTCCATACTTTTTGTGTGTTCAATATGCACCATTCAAAGGCACAATATCAATTTTCAGCCCTTTCTGACTTAATTTGATATTTTTCATGCATTTTTGAGCTAAATGACCCTGAATTTGAAAAGTAGTACAATCGAACTTTGAAAAGATTTTAACTTGGCATGACATCATAATTTCACCCACATAGCAACTTCTATAGAGATGAGAGGGTTACGGCAAAAACTTGATGCACTTCGTGTACAAATTGGACAATCTCTTTCGAAGGATGAGGGTTTCGGACGAAAACTCATCTATTACAAAGAGATTTCGTTTTTAATAACTTATTTTAACTCCATGCTTTTTGTGTGTTCAATACGCATCATTCAAAGGCACATAATCTATTTTCAACCCTTTCTGACTTCATTTGATATTTTTCATGCATTTAACGATTTATTTTGGGCTAAATGACCCTGGATTTGAAAAGGAGTACAAAAGAACTCTAAAGAGGTTGTGACTTGGCATGACATCATAATTTCACCCACATAGCAAATTCTAAAGAGTTGAAAGGGTTACGGCAAAAATTGGATGCACTTCGTGTACAAATTGGACAATCTCTTTCGAAGGATGAGGGTTTCGGACGAAAACTCATCTATTACAAAGGGATTTCATTTTTAATAACTTATTTTAACTCCATACTTTTTGTGTGTTCAATATGCACCATTCAAAGGCACATCATATATTTTCAACCCTTTCTAACTTCATTTGATATTTTTCATGCATTTAATGATTTATTTTGACTAAATGACCCTGGATTTGAAAAGCAGTACAACAGAACTCTAAAGAGGTTGTCACTTGGCATGACATCATAATTTCACCCACATAGCAACTTCTACAGAGTTGAGAGGGTTACTGCAAAAACTGGATGCACTTCGTGTACAAATTGGACAATCTCATTTGAAGTATGAGGGTTTCGGACGAAAACTCATCTATTACAAAGGGATTTCATTTTTAATAATTTATTTTAACTCCATAATTTTTGTGTGTTCAATATACACCATTCAAACGCACATCATCAATTTTCAACCCTTTCTGACTTCATTTGATATTTTTCATGCATTTAATGATTTATTTTGAGCTAAATGACCCTTCATCTGATAAGCAGTACAAATGAACTCTGAAAAGGTTGTAACTTAGAATGAAATCATAATTTCACCCACATAGCAATTTCTAAAGATTTGAGAGGGTAATGGGAAAAACTGGATGCACTTCGTGTACAAATTGGACATTCTCTTTCGAAGTACGAGGGTTTCGGACGAAAACTCGTCTACTACAAATGTATTTCATTTTTAATAACTTATTTTAACTCCATAATTTTTGTGTGTTCAATATGCACCATTAAAAAGCAAATCATCAATTTTCAACCCTTTCTGACTTCATTTGATATTTTTTATGCATTTAATGATTTATTTTGAGCTAAATAACCCTGAACTGGAAAAGCATTACAAACGAACTCTGAAAAGGTTGTAACTTGGCATGACATCATAATTTCACCCACATAGCAACTTCTAAAGAGTTGAGAGGGTTACAGCAAAAACTAGATGGACTTCGTGTATAAATTGGACAATCTCTTTTGAAGTATGAGGGTTTCAGACGAAAACTCATCTATTCTAAACGGATTTCTTTTTTAATAACTTATTTTAACTCCATACGTTTTTGGGTGTTAAATATGCACCATTGAAAGGCATATCATCAATTTTCAACCCTTTCTCACTTCACTTGATATTTTTCATGCATTTAATGATTTATTTTGAGCTAAATGACCCTGAATTTGAAAAGCAGTACAAATGAACTCTGAAAACGTTGTAACTTGGCATGACATCATAATTTTACCCACATAGCAACTTCTAAAGAGTTGAGAGGGTTACGGCAAAAAATAGATGCACTTCGTGTACAAATTGGACAATCTCTTTTCAAGTATGAGGGTTTCAGACGAAAACTCATCTATTACAAAGGGATTTCATTTTTCATAACTTATTTTAACTCCATACTTTTTGTGTGTTCAATATGAACCATTCAAAGGCACATCATCAATTTTCAACCCTTTCTGACTTCACTAGATATTTTCATGCACTTAATGATTTATTTTGAGCTAAATGATCCTGAATTTGAAAAGCAGTACAAATGAACTCTGAAAAGGTTATGACTTGGCATGACATCATAATTTGACCCACATAGCAACTTCTAAAGAGTTGATAGGGTTACGGCCAAAACTGGATGCACTTCGTGTACAAATTGGACAATATCTTACGAAGTATGCGGGTTCCGGATGAAAACTCATCTATTACAACGGGATTTCATTTTTAATAACATATTTTAACTCCATACTTTTTGTGTATTCAATATGCATCATTCAAAGGCACATAAACAATTTTCAACCCTTTCTGACTTCATTTTATATTTTTCATGCATTTAACAATTTATTTTGGGCTAAATGACCCTTAATTTGAAAAGCAGTACAAAAGAACTCTAAAGAGGTTGTGACTTGGCATGACATCATAATTTCACCCACATAGCAACTTCTAAAGAGTTGAAAGGGTTATGGCAAAAACTGGATGCACTTCATGTACAAATTGGACAATCTCTTTTGAAGTATGAGTGTTTCATACGTAAACTCATCTATTACAAAGGGATTTCATTTTTAATAATTTATTTTACCTCCATACTTTTTGTGTGTTCAATATGCACCAATAAAAGGCACATCATCAATTCTCAACCCTTTCTGACTTCATTTGATATTTTTCATGCATTTAATGATTATTTTTGAGCTAAATGACCCTGCATTTGGTAAGCGGTACAAATGAACTCTCAAAAGGTTGTAACTTGGCATCACATCATAATTTCACCCACATAGAAATTTCTAAAGATTTGAGAGGGTAATGGAAAAAACTGGATGCACTTCGTGTACAAATTGGACATTCTCTTTCGAAGTATGAGGGTTTCGGACGAAAACTCGTCTATTACAAATGTATTTCATTTTTAATAACTTATTTTAACTCCATACTTTTTTTGTGTTCAATATGCACCATTAAAAAGCACATCATCAATTTTCAACCCATTCTGACTTCATTTGATATTTTTTATGCATTTAATGATTTATTTTGAGCTAAATAACCCTGAATTTGAAAAGCAGTACAAACGACCTCTGAAAAGGTTGTAACTTGGCATGACACCATTAATTCACCCACATAGAAACTTCTAAAGAGTTGAGAGGGTTATAGCAAAAACTGGATGGACTTCGTGTACAAATTGGACAATCTCTTTTGAAGTATGAGGGTTTCGGAGGAAAACTCATCTATTATAAAGGGATTTCATTTTTAATAACTTATTTTAAATCCATACTTTTTGTGTGTCCAATATGCACCATTGAAAGGCACATCATCAATTTTCAACCCTTTCTGACTTAATTTGATATTTTTCATGCATTTAATGATTTATTTTGAGCTAAATGACCCTGAATTTGAAAAGCAGTACAAACGAACTCTGAAAAGGTTGTAACTTGGCATGACATCACATTTCACCCACATAGCAACTTCTAAAGAGTTGAGAGGGTTACGGCAAAAAATAGATGCACTTCGTGTACAAATTGGACAATCTCTTTCGAAGTATAAGGGTTTCGGACGAAAACTCGTCTATTGCAAATGTATTTCATTTTCAATAACTTATTTTAACTCCATACTTTTTGTGTGTTCAATATGCACCATTCAAAGGCACATCATCAATTTTCAACCCTTTCTGACTTCATTTGATATTTTTCATGCATTTAATGATTTATTTTGAGCTAAATGACCCTGCAGTTGATTCGCAGTACAAATGAACTCTGAAAAGGTTGTAACTTGGCATGACATCATAATTTCACCCACATAGCAATTTCTAAAGATTTGAGAGGGTAATGGAAAAAACTGGATGCACTTCGTGTACAAATTGGACATTCTCTTTCCAAGTATGAGGGTTTCGGACGAAAACTCGTCTATTACAAATGTATTTCATTTTTAATAACTTATTTTAACTCCATACTTATTTTGTGTTCAATATGCACCATTAAAAAGCACATCATCAATTTTCAACCCTTTCTGACTTCATTTGATATTTTTTATGCATTTAATGATTTATTTTGAGCTAAATAACCCTGAATTTGAAAAGCAGTACAAACGACCTCTGAAAAGGTTGTAACTTGGCATGACACCATTAATTCACCCACATAGAAACTTCTAAAGAGTTGAGAGGGTTATAGCAAAAACTGGATGGACTTCGTGTACAAATTGGACAATCTCTTTTGAAGTATGAGGGTTTTGGAGGAAAACTCATCTATTATAAAGGGATTTCATTTTTAATATCTTATTTTAACTCCATACTTTTTGTGTGTTCAATATGAATGATTCAAAGGAACATCATCAATTTTCAACCCTTTTTGACTTAATTTGATATTTCTCATGCATTTAATGATTTATGTTGAGCTAAATGACCCTAAATTTGAAAAGTAGTACAATTGAACTTTGAAAAGATTTTAACTTGGCATGACATCATAATTTCACCCACATAGCATCTTCTAAAGAGGTGAGAGGGTTACGGCAAAAACTTCCTGCACTTCGTGTACAAATTGGACAATCTCTTTCGAAGTATGAGTGTTGCGGACGAAAACTCATCTATTACAAAGAGATTTCGTTTTTAATAACTTATTTTAACTCCATAATTTTTGTGTGTTCAATATGCATCATTCAAAGGCACATAATCTATTTTCAACCCTTTCTGACTTCATTTGATATTGTTCATGCATTTAACGATTATTTTGGGCTAAATGACCCTGGATTTCAAAAGCAGTACAAAAGAACTCTAAAGAGGTTGTGACTTGGCATGATATCATAATTACACCCACATAGCAACTTCTAAAGAGTTGAAAGGGTTACGGCAAAAACTGGATGCACTTCATGTACAAATTGGACAATCTCTTTGAAGTATGAGTGTTTCGGACGAAAACTCATCTATTACAAAGGGATTTCATTTTTAATAATTTATTTTAACTCCATAGTTTTTGTGTGTTCAATATACACCATTCAAACGCACATCATCAATTTTCAACCCTTTGTGACTTCATTTGATATTTTTCATGCATTTAATGATTTATTTTGAGCTAAATAACCCTGAACTGGAAAAGCATTACAAACGAACTCTGAAAAGGTTGTAAGTTGGCATGACATCATAATTTCACCCACATAGCAACTTCTAAAGAGTTGAGAGGGTTACAGCAAAAACTAGATGGACTTCGTGTATAAATTGGACAATCTCTTTTGAAGTATGAGGTTTTCAGAAGAAAACTCTTCTATTACAAAGGGATTTCATTTTTAATAACTTATTTTAACTCCATACTTTTTGGGTGTTCAATATGCACCATTCAAAGGAACATCATCAATTTTCAACCCTTTCTCACTTCATTTGATATTTTTCATGCATTTAATGATTTTTTTAGCTAAATGACCCTGGATTTGAAAAGCAGTACAAAAGAACTCTAAAGAGGTTGTGACTTGGCATGACATCATAATTTCACCCACATAGCAACGTCTAAAGAGTTGAGAGGGTTACGTGCAAAACTGGATGCATTTCTTGTACAAATTGGACCATCTCTTTTGAAGTATGAGGGTTTTGGACGAAAACTCATCTATTACAAAGGGATTTCATTTTTAATAATTTATTTTAACTCCATACTTTTTATGTGTTCCATATGCACCATTGAAAGACACATTATCAATTTTCAACCCTTTCTGACTTCATTTGATATTTTTCATGCATTCAATGATTTATTTTCACCTAAATGACCCTGAATTTGAAAAGCAATACAAATGAACTCTGAAATGGTTGAAACTTGGCATGACGTCATATTTTCACCCACATAGCAACTTGTAAAGAGTTCAGAGGGTTACGGCAAAAATTGGATGCACTTCGTGTACAAAATGGACAATCTCTTTCGAACTATGAGGGTTTTGGGAGAAAACTCATCTATTACAAAGGGATTTAATTTTTAATAACTTATTTTAACTCCATACTTTTTGTGCGTTCAATATACACCACTCAAAGGAACATCATCAATTTTCAACCCTTTCTGACTTCATTTGATAATTTTCATTCATTTACTGATTTTTTTTAGCTAAATGACCCTGGATTTGAAAAGCAGTACAAAAGAACTCTAAATAGGTTGTGACTTGGCATGACATTATAATTTCACCCACATAGCAACAGCTAAAGAGTTGAGAGGGTTACGGCAAAAACTGGATGCACTTCGTGTACAAATTGGACAATCTCTTTCGAAGTATGAGGGTTTCGGACGAAAACTCATCTATTACAAAGGGATTTCATTTTTAAGAATTCATTTTAACTCCATACTTTTTGTGTGTTCAATATGCACCATTCAAAGACACATCATCAATTTTCAACCCTTTCTGACTTCATTTGATATTTTTCATGCATTTAATGATTTATTTTGAGCAAAACGACCCTGAATTTGAAAAGCAGTACAAATGAACTCTGAAAAGGTTGTGGCTTGGCATGACATCATAATTTCACCCACATAGTAACTTATAAAGAGTTGAGAGGGTTACGGCAAACACTCGATGCACTTCGTGTATAAGTTGGACAATCTCTTTCGAAGTATGAGGGTTTCGGACGAAAACTCATCTATTTCAAAGGCATTTCATTCTTAATAATTTATTTTAACTCCATACTTTTTATGTGTTCAATATGCACCATTCAAAGACACATTATCAATTTTCAACCCTTTCTGACTTCATTTGATATTTTTCATGCATTTAATGATGTATTTTGAGCAAAACGACCCTGGATTAGAAAAGCAGTACAAATGAACTCTGAAAAGGTTGTAACTTGGCATGACATCATAATTTCACCCACATATCAACTTCTAAAGAGTTGAGAGGGTTAGGGCAAAAATTGGATGCACTTCGTGTACAATTTGGACAATCTCTTTCGAAGTATGTGGGTTTCGGACGAAAACTCATCTATTACAATGGGATTTCGTTTTTAATAACTTATTTTATCTCCATACTTTTTGTGTGTTCAATATGCACCATTCAAAGGCGCATAATCAATTTTCAACCCTTTCTGACTTCATTTGATATTTTTCATGCATTTAATGATTTATTTTGAGCTAAATGACCCTGGATTTGATAAGCAGTACGTACAAACTCTAAAAAGGTTGTAACTTGGCATGACATCATAATTTGACCCACATAGCAAGTTCTAAAGAATTGAGAGGGTTACAGCAAAAACTGGATGCACTTCGTGTATAAATTGGACAATCTTTTTCAAAGTATGAGGGTTTCGGACAATTTTGAATAGATAATTTTAACTCCATACTTTTTGTGTGTTCAATATGCTCCACTCAAAGGCACATCATCAATTTTCAACCCTTTCTTACTTCATTTGATATTTTTCATGCATTCAATGATTTATTTTGAGCTAAATGACCCTGAGTTCGAAAAGCAGCTCAAATGAACTCTGAAAAGGTTGTAACTTGGCATGTCGTCATAATTTCACACACATAGCAACTTCTAAAGATTTGATAGAGTTACGGCAAAAACTGGATGCACTTCGTGTACAAATTAGACAATCTCTTTCGAAGTATGAGGGTTTCGGACGAAAACTCATCTATTACAAAGGGATTTCATTTTTAATAACTTATCTTAACTCCATACTTTTGTGTGTTTTCAATATGCACCATTCAAAGGCACATCATCAATTTTCAACCCTTTCTGACTTCATTTGATATTTTTCATGCATTTAATGGTTTATTTTGAGCTAAATGAACCAGAATTTGAAAAGCAGTACAAAAGAACTCTGAAGAGGTTGTGACTTGGCATGACATCATAATTTAACCCACATAGAAACTTCTAAAGAGTTGAGAGGGTTACGGCAGAAACTGGATGCACTTCGTGTACAAATTGGACAATCTCTTTCGAAGTATGAGGGTTTCGGACGAAAACTCATCTATTACAAGTGGATTTACTTTTGAATATATAATTTTAACTCCATACTTTTTGTGTGTTCAGTATGCACCACTCAAAGGCACATCATCAATTGTCGACCCTTTCTGACTTCATTTGATATTTTTCATGCATTCAATGATTTATTTTGAGCTAAATGACCCTGGATTTGAAAAGCAATACAAATGAACTCTGAAAAGGTTGTAACGTGGCATGACATCATAATTTCACCCACATAGAAACTTCTAAAGAGTTGATAGGGTTACGGCAAAAACTGGATGCACTTCGTGTACAATTTAGACAATCTATTTTGAAGTATGGGGGTTTCGTATGAAAACTCATCTATTACGAAGAGATTTCATTTTTAGTAACTTATCTTAACTCCATACTTTTGTGTGTGTTCAATATGCACCATTCAAAGGCACATCATCAATTTTCAACCCTTTCTGACTTCATTTGATATTTTTCATGCATTTAATGATTTATTTTGAGCTAAATGACACAGAATTTGAAAAGCATTACAAAGGAACTCTAAGGAGGTTGTAACTTGGCATCTCATGATAATATAACCCACATAGAAACTTCTAAAGAGTTGAGAGGGTTACGGCAAAATCTAGATGCACTTTGTGTAGAAATTAGACAATCTCATTCGAAGTGTGAGGGTTTCGGACGAAAACTCATGTATTACAAAGGGATTTCATTTTTAATAACTTATCTTAACTCCATACTTTTGTGTGTGTTTAATAAGCACCATTCAAAGGCACGTCATCAATTTTCAACCCTTTTTGACTTCATTTGATATTTTTCATGCATTTAATGATTTATTCTGAGCTAAATGACCCAGAATTTGAAAAGCAGTACAAATGAACTCTAAAGAGGTTGTGACTTGGCATGAAATCATAATTTCACCCACATAGGAACTTCTAAAGAGTTGAGAGCGTTATGGCTAGAACTGGATGCACTTCTTGTACAAATTGGACAATCTCTTTCGAAGTATGAGGGTTTCCGTCGAAAACTCATCTATTACAAAGGCATTTCATTTTTAGTAAATTATCTTGACTCCGTACTTTTTGTGTGTTAAGTATGCACCATTCAAAGGCACATCATCAATTTTCAACCCTTTCTGACTTCATTTGATACTTTTCATGCATTTAATGATTTATTTTGAGCTAAATGACCCTGAATTTGAAAAGCAATACAAATGAGCTCTGAAAAGGTTGTAACTTGGCATGACGTCATAATTTCACCCACATAGAAACTTCTAAAGAGTTATAGGGTTACGACAAAAACTGGATGCACTTCGTGTACAAATTGGACAATCTCTTTCGAAGTATGAGGGTTTGGGACGAAAACTCATCTATTTGAAAGGTATTTCCTTTTTAATAAAATATTTTAACTCCATAATTTTTGTGTGTTCAATATGCACCATTCAAAAGCACATCATCAATTTTCAACCCTTTCTGACTTCATTTGATATTTTTCATGCATTTAATGATTTATTTTGAGCTAAATGACCCTGAATTTGAAAAGCAGTAGAAATGAACTCTGAAAAGGTTGTGACTTGGCATGACATCATAATTTCACCCACATAGCAACTTCTAAATATTTAAGAGGGTTACGGCAAAAACTGGATGCACTTCGTGTACAAATTGGACAATGCCTTTCGAAGTATGAGGGTTTCGAACGAAACTCATCTATTACAAAGGGATTTCATTTTTAACAACTTATTTTAACTCCATACTTTTTGTGTGTTAAATATGCACCAATAAAAGGAACATCATCAATTCTCAACCCTTTCTGACTTCATTTGATATTTTTCATGCATTTAATGATTTATTTTGAGCTAAATGACCCTGAATTTGAAAAGCAGTACAAAAGAACTCTAAAGAGGTTGTAACCTGGCATGACATCATAATTCGACCCACATAGAAACTTCTAAAGAGTTGAGAGGGTTACGGCAAAAACTGGATGCACTTCGAGTACAAATTGGACAATCTCTTTCGAAGTATGAGGGTTTCGAACGAAAACTCATCTATTACAAAGAGATTTCATTATTAATATTCTTTTTAACTCCATACTTTTTGTGCGTTAAATATGCACCATTGAAAGGCACATCATCAGTTTTCAACCCTTTCTAGCTTCATTTGATATTTTTCATGCATTTAATCATTTATTTTGATCTAAATGACCCTGAATTAGAAAATCTATACAAATGAACTCTAATGAGGTTGTAACTTGGCACGACATCATAATTTCACCCACATAGAAACTTCTAAAGATTTCAGAGGGTTACGAACAAAAACAGGACGCACTTCGTGTATAAATTGGACAATCTCTTTTGAAGTATGAGGGTTTCGGACGAAAACTCATCTATTACAAAGGGATTTCGTTTTTAATAATTTATTTTAACTCGATACTTTTTGTGTGTTCAATATGCACCATTCAAAGGCACATCATCAATTTTCAACCCTTTCTGACTTCATTTGATATTTTTCATGCATTTAATGATTTATTTTGAGCTAAATGACCCTATTTGAAAAGCAGTACAAATGAACTCTGAATATGTTGTGACTTGGCATGACATCATAATTTCACCCACATAGCAACTTCCAAAGAGTTGAGAGGGTTACGGCAAAAACTGGAGGCACTTCGTGTATAAATTGGACAATCTCTTTCGAAGTCTGAGGGTTTTGGACGAAAACTCATCTATTACAAAGGGATTTCATTTTTAATAATTTATTTTAACTCCATACTTTTTGTGTGCTCCATATGCACCATTCAAAGGCACATCATCAATTTTCAACCCTTTCTGACTTCATTTGATATTTTTCATGCATTTAATGATTTATTTTGAGCTAAATAACCCTGAATTTGAAAAGCAGTACAAAAGAACTCTAAAGAGGTTGTAACTTGGCATGACATCATAATTCCACCCACATAGAAACTTCTAAAGAGTTGACAGGGTTACGGCAAAAACTGGATGCACTTCGAGTACAAATTGGACAATCTCTTTTGAAGTATGAGGGTTTCGAACGAAAACTCATCAATTACAAAGGGATTTCATTATTAATATTTTTCAGGCATTTAATGATTTATTTGAGCTAAATGACCCTGGATTTGAATGCAGTACAAATGAACTCTAAAAAGGTTGTAACTTCGCATGACATCATGATTCCACCCACATAGAAAATTCTAAAGAGTTGAGAGGGTTACGGCAAAAACTGGATGCACTTCGTGTACAAATTGGACAATCTCTTTCGAAGTATGAGGGTTTCGGACGAAAACTCATCTATTACAAAGGTATTTCATTTTTAATAAAATTTTTAACTCCATACTTTTTGTGTGTTCAATATGCACCATTCAAAAGCACATCATCAATTTTCAACCCTTTCTGACTTCATTTGATATTTTTCATGCATTTAATGATTTATTTTGAGCTAAATGACCCTGAATTTGAAAAGCAGTAAAAATGAACTCCGAAAAGGTTGTGACTTGGAATGACATCATAATTTCACTCACATAGCAACTTCTAAATATTTAAGAGGGTTACGGCAAAAACTGGATGCACTTTGTGTACAAATAGGACAATCCCTTTCGAAGTACGAGGGTTTCGAACGAAACTCATCTATTACAAAGGGATTTCATTTTTAATAACTTATTTTAACTCCATACTTTTTGTGTGTTAAATATGCACCATTAAAAGGCAAATCATCAATTTCAACCCTTTCTGACTTCATTTGATATTTTTCATGCATTTAATGATTTATTTTGAGCTAAATAACCCTGAATTTGAAAAGCAGTACAAAAGAACTCTAAAGAGGTTGTAACTTGGCATGACATCATAATTCCACCCACATAGAAACTTCTAAAGAGTTGACAGGGTTACGGCAAAAACTGGATGCACTTCGAGTACAAAT
Source organism: Hordeum marinum (assembly GCA_022496015.1). NCBI lineage: Eukaryota > Viridiplantae > Streptophyta > Magnoliopsida > Poales > Poaceae > Hordeum > Hordeum marinum. The sequence continues at coordinate 48,271,552 of CM039676.1, forward strand.
TGGACAATCTCTTTTGAAGTATGAGGGTTTCGAACGAAAACTCATCAATTACAAAGGGATTTCATTATTAATATTTTTCAGGCATTTAATGATTTATTTGAGCTAAATGACCCTGGATTTGAATGCAGTACAAATGAACTCTAAAAAGGTTGTAACTTCGCATGACATCATGATTCCACCCACATAGAAAATTCTAAAGAGTTGAGAGGGTTACGGCAAAAACTGGATGCACTTCGTGTACAAATTGGACAATCTCTTTCGAAGTATGAGGGTTTCGGACGAAAACTCATCTATTACAAAGGTATTTCATTTTTAATAAAATTTTTAACTCCATACTTTTTGTGTGTTCAATATGCACCATTCAAAAGCACATCATCAATTTTCAACCCTTTCTGACTTCATTTGATATTTTTCATGCATTTAATGATTTATTTTGAGCTAAATGACCCTGAATTTGAAAAGCAGTAAAAATGAACTCCGAAAAGGTTGTGACTTGGAATGACATCATAATTTCACCCACATAGCAACTTCTAAATATTTAAGAGGGTTACGGCAAAAACTGGATGCACTTTGTGTACAAATAGGACAATCCCTTTCGAAGTACGAGGGTTTCGAACGAAACTCATCTATTACAAAGGGATTTCATTTTTAATAACTTATTTTAACTCCATACTTTTTGTGTGTTAAATATGCACCATTAAAAGGCAAATCATCAATTTCAACCCTTTCTGACTTCATTTGATATTTTTCATGCATTTAATGATTTATTTTGAGCTAAATAACCCTGAATTTGAAAAGCAGTACAAAAGAACTCTAAAGAGGTTGTAACTTGGCATGACATCATAATTCCACCCACATAGAAACTTCTAAAGAGTTGACAGGGTTACGGCAAAAACTGGATGCACTTCGAGTACAAATTGGACAATCTCTTTTGAAGTATGAGGGTTTCAAACGAAAACTCATCTATTACAAAGGGATTTCATTATTAATATTCTTTTTAACTCCATACTTTTTGTGCGTTAAACATGCACCATTCAAAGGCACATCATCTGTTTTCAACCCTTTCTAGCTTCATTTGATAATTTTCATGCATTTAATGATTTATTTTGAGCTAAATGACCCTGAATTAGAAAAGCTATACAAATGAACTCTAATGAGGTTGTAACCTGGCACGACATCATAATTTCACCCACATAGAAACTTCTAAAGATTTCAGAGGGTTACGAACAAAAATAGGATGCACTTCGTGTATAAATTAGCCAATCTCTTTCGAAGTATGAGGGTTTCGGACGAAAACTCATCTATTACAAAGGGATTTCGTTTTTAATAATTTATTTTAACTCCATACTTTTTGTGTGTTCAATATGCACCATTCAAAGGCACATCATCAATTTTCAACCCTTTCTGACTTCATTTGATATTTTTCATGCATTTAATGATTTATTTTGAGATAAATGACCCTGAATTTGAAAAGCAGTACAAAAGAACTCTAAAGAGGTTGTAACCTGGCATGACATCATAATTCCACCCACATAGAAACTTCTAAAGAGTTGAGAGGGTTACGGCAAAAACTGGATGCACTTCGAGTACAAATTGGACAATCTCTTTCGAAGTATGAGGGTTTCAAACGAAAACTCATCTATTACAAAGGGATTTCATTATTAATATTCTTTTTAACTCCATACTTTTTGTTTGTTAAATATGCACCATTGAAAGGCACATCATCAGTTTTCAACCCTTTCTAGCTTCATTTGATATTTTTCATGCATTTAATGATTTATTTTTAGCTATATGACCCTGAATTAGAAAAGCTATACAAATGAACTCTAATGAGGTTGTAACTTGGCACGACATCATAATTTCACCCACATAGAAACTTCTAAAGATTTCAGAGGGTTACGAACAAAAACAGGATGCACTTCGTGTATAAATTGGACAACCTCTTTCGAAGTATGAGGGTTTCGGACGAAAACTCATCTATTACAAAGGGATTTCGTTTTTAATAATTTATTTTAACTCGATACTTTTTCTGTGTTCAATATGCACCATTCAAAAGGCACATCATCAATTTTCAACCCTTTCTGACTTCATTTGATATTTTTTATGCATTTAATGATTTACTTTGAGATAAATGGCCCTATTTGAAAAGCAGTACAAATGAACTCTAAAGATGTTGTGACTTGGCATGACATCATAATTTCACCCACATAGCAACTTCCAAAGAGTTGAGAGGGTTACGGCAAATACTGGAGGCACTTCGTGTATAAATTGGACAATCTCTTTCGAAGTCTTCGGGTTTTGGACGAAAACTCATCTATTACAAAGGGATTTCATTTTTAATAATTTATTTTAACTCCATACTTTTTGTGTGCTCCATATGCACCATTCAAAGGCACATCATCAATTTTCAACCCTTTCTGACTTCATTTGGTATTATTCATACATTTAATGATTTATTTTGAGCTAAATGACCCTGAATTTGAAAAGCAATACAAATGAACTCTAAAATGGTTGTAACTTGGCATGACATAATATTTTCACCCACATAGCAACTTCTAAAGAGTTGAGAGGGTTACGACAAAAACTGGATGCACTTCGCGTACAAAATAGACAATCTCTTTCGAAGTATGAGGGTTTCGGAAGAATACTCATCTATTACAAAGGGATTTCATTTTTAATAAGTTATTTTAACTCCATACTTTTTGTGTGTTTAGTATGCACCATTCAAAGGCACATTATCGATTTTCAACCCTTTCTGACTTCATTTGATAATTTTCATGTATTTACTGATTTTTTTAGCTAAATGACCCTGGATTTGAAAAGCAGTACAAAAGAACTCTAGATAGGTTGTGACTTGGTATGACATTATAATTTCACCCACATAGTAACTGCTAAAGAGTTGAGAGGGTTACGACAAAAATTGGATGCACTTCATGTACAAATTGGACAATCTCTTTCGAAGTATGAGGGTTTCGGACGAAAACTCATCTATTACAAAGGGATTTCATTTTTAATAATTTATTTTAACTCCATACTTTTTTTGTGTTCAATATGCACCATTCAAAGACACATCATCAATTTTTAACCCTTTCTGACTTCATTTGATATTTTTTATGCATTTAATGATTTACTTTGAGCAAAACGACCCTGAATTTGAAAAGCAATACAAATGAACTCTGAATAGGTTGTAACGTGGCATGATGTCATAATTTCACCCACATAGAAACTTCTAAAGAGTTGATAGGGTTACGGCAAAAACTGGATGCACTTCGTGTACAATTTAGACAATCTCTTTTGAAGTATGAGGGTTTCGTATGAAAACTCATCTATTACGAAGGGATTTCATTTTTAGTAACTTATCTTAACTCCATACTTTTGTGTGTGTTCAATATGCACCATTCAAAGGCACATCATCAATTTTCAACCCTTTCTCACTTCATTTGATATTTTTCATGCATTTAATGATTTATTTTGAGCTAAATGACACAGAATTTGAAAAGCATTACAAAGGAACTCTAAAGAGGTTGTAACTTGGCATCACATCATAATTTAACCCACATAGAAACTTCTAAAGAGTTGAGAGGGTTACAGCAAAAACTGGATGCACTTTGTGTACAAATTAGACAATCTCTTTCGAAGTGTGAGGGTTTCGGACGAAAACTCATGTATTACAAAGGGATTTCATTTTTAATAACTTATCTTAACTCCATACTTTTGTGTGTGTTTAATATGCACCATTCAAAGGCACGTCATCAATTTTCAACCCTTTTTAACTTCATTTGATATTTTTCATGCATTTAATGATTTATTCTGAGCTAAATGACCCAGAATTTGAAAAGCAGTACAAATGAACTCTAAAGATGTTGTGACTTGGCATGAAATCATAATTTCACCCACATAGGAACTTCTAAAGAGTTGAGAGGGTTATGGCTAGAACTGGATGCACTTCTTGTACAAATTGGACAATCTCTTTCGAAGTATGAGGGTTTCCGACGAAAACACATCTATTACAAAAATTGGATGCACTTCATGTACAAATTGGACAATCTCTTTCGAAGTATGAGGGTTTCGGACGAAAACTCATCTATTACAAAGGGATTTCATTTTTAATAATTTATTTTAACTCCATACTTTTTTTGTGTTCAATATGCACCATTCAAAGGCACATCAGCAATTTCAACCCTTTCTGACTTCATTTGATACTTTTCACGCATTTAATGATTTATTTTGAGCTAAATGACCCTGAATTTGAAAAGCAATACAAATGAGCTCTGAAAAGGTTGTAACTTGGCATGACGTCATAATTTCACCGACATAGAAACTTCTAAAGAGTTATAGGGTTACGACAAAAACTGGATGCACTTCGTGTACAAATTGGACAATCTCTTTCGAAGTATGAGGGTTTCAGACGAAAACTCATCTATTACAAAGGTATTTCCTTTTTAATAATTTATTTTAACTCCATGCTTTTTGTGTGTTCAGTATGCACCATTCAAAAGCACATCATCAATTTTCAACCCTTTTGACTTCATTTAATATTTGTCATGCATTTAATGATTTATTTTGAGCTAAATGACCCTGAATTTGAAAAGCTTTAGAAATGAACTCCGAAAAGGTTGTGACTTGGCATGACATCATAATTTCACCCACATAGCAACTTTTAAATATTTAACAGGGTTATGGCAAAAACTGGATGAACTTCGTGTCCAAATTGGACAATCCCTTTCGAAGTATGAGGGTTTCGAACGAAACTCATCTATTACAAAGGGATTTCATTTTTAATAACTTATTTTAAGTCCATACTTTTTGTGTGTTAAATATGCACCATTAAAAGGCACATCATCAATTTTCAACCCTTTCCGATTTCATTTGATATTTTTCATGCATTTAATGATTTATTTTGAGCTAAATGACCCTGAATTTGAAAAGCAGTACAGAAGAACTCGAAAGAGGTTGTAACTTGGCATGACATCATAATTCCACCCACATAGAAAATTCTAAAGAGTTGAGAGGGTTATGGCAAAAACTAGATGCACTTCGTGTACAAATTGGACAATCTCTTTCGAAGTATGAGGGTTTCGGACGAAAACTCATCTATTACAAAGGTATTTCATTTTTAATAATTTGTTTAACTCCATACTTTTTGTGTGTTCAATATGCACCATTCAAAAGCACATCATCAATTTTCAACCCTTTCTGACTTCATTTGATATTTTTCATGCATTTAATGATTTATTTTGAGCTAAATGACCCTGAATTTGAAAAGCAGTAAAAATGAACTCCGAAAAGGTTGTGACTTGGAATGACATCATAATTTCACCCACATAGCAACTTCTAAATATTTAAGAGGGTTACGGCAAAAACTGGATGCACTTCGTGTACAAATTGGACAATCCCTTTCGAAGTATGAGGGTTTCGAACGAAACTCATCTATTACAAAGGGATTTCATTTTTAATAACTTATCTTAACTCCATACTTTTTGTGTGTTAAATATGCACCATTGAAAGGCGCATCATCAATTTTCAACCCTTTCTGACTTCATTTGATATTTTTCATGCATTTAATGATTTATTTTGAGATAAATAACCCTGAATTTGAAAAGCAGTACAAAAGAACTCTAAAGAGGTTGTAACTTGGCATGACATCATAATTCCACCCACATAGAAACTTCTAAAGAGTTGACAGGGTTACGGCAAAAACTGGATGCACTTCGAGTACAAATTGGACAATCTCTTTCGAAGTATGAGGGTTTCGAACGAAAACTCATCAATTACAAAGGGATTTCATTATTAATATTTTTTTTAACTCCATACTTTTTGTGCGTTAAATATGCACCATTCAAAGGCACATCATCAATTTTCAACCCTTGCTAGCTTCATTTGATAATTTTCATGCATTTAATGATTTATTTTGAGCTAAATGACCCTGAATTAGAAAAGCTATACAAATGAACTCTAATGAGGTTGTAACTTGGCACGACATCATAATTTCACCCACATAGAAACTTCTAAAGATTTCAGAGGGTTACGAACAAAAACAAGATGCACTTCGTGTATAAATTGGACAATCTCTTTCGAAGTATGAGGGTTTCGGACGAAAACTCATCTATTACAAAGGGATTTCGTTTTTAATAATTTATTTTAACTCCATACTTTTTGTGTGTTCAATATGCACCACTCAAAGGCACATCATCAATTTTCAACCCTTTCTGACTTCATTTGATATTTTTCATGCATTTAATGATTTATTTTGAGCTAAATGAGCCTATTTGCAAAGCAGTACAAATGAACTCTAAAGAGGTTGTGACTTGGCATGACATCATAATTTCACCCACATAGCAACTTCCAAAGAGTTGAGAGGGTTACGGCAAAAACTGGAGGCACTTCGTGTATAAATTGGACAATCTCTTTCGAAGTCTCAGGGTTTTGGACGAAAACTCATCTATTACAAAGGGATTTCATTTTTAATAATTTATTTTAACTCCATACTTTTTGTGTGTTCAATATGCACCATTCAAAGGCACATCATCAATTTTCAACCCTTTCTGACTTCATTTGGTATTTTTCATACATTTAATGATTTATTTTGAGCTAAATGACCCTGAATTTGAAAAGCAATACAAATGAACTCTGAAATGGTTGTTACTTGGCATGACGTCATATTTTCACCCACATAGCAACTGTAAAGAGTTGAGAGGGTTGCGGCAAAAACTGGATGCACTTCGTGTACAAAATGGACAATCTCTTTCGAAGTATGAGGGTTTCGGAAGAAAACTCATCTATTACAAAGGTATTTCATTTTAATAACTTATTTTAACTCCATAATTTTTGTGTGTTCAGTATGCACCATTCAAAAGCACATCATCAATTTTCAACCCTTTCTGACTTCATTTGATATTTTTCATGCATTTAATGATTTATTTTGAGCTAAATGACCCTGAATTTGAAAAGCAGTAGAAATGAACTCCGAAAAGGTTGTGACTTGGAATGACATCATAATTTCACCCACATAGCAACTTCTAAATATTTAAGAGGGTTACGGCAAAAACTGGATGCACTTCGTGTACAAATTGGACAATCCCTTTCGAAGTATGAGGGTTTCGAACGAAACTCATCTATTACAAAGGGATTTCATTTTTAATAACTTATTTTAACTCCATACTTTTTGTGTGCTAAATATGCAGCATTAAAAGGCACATCATCAATTTTCAACCCTTTCTGACTTCATGTGATATTTTTCATGCATTTAATGATTTATTTTGAGCTAAATGACCCTGAATTTGAAAAGCAGTACAGAAGAACTCGAAAGAGGTTGTAACTTGGCATGACATCATAATTCCACCCACATAGAAAATTCTAAAGAGTTGAGAGGGTTACGGCAAAAACTGGATGTACTTCGTGTACAAATTGGACAATCTCTTTCGAAGTATGAGGGTTTCGGACGAAAACTCATCTATTACAAAGGTATTTCCTTTTTAATAATTTTTTGAACTCCATACTTTTTGTGTGTTCAATATGCACCATTCAAAAGCACATCATCAATTTTCAACCCTTTCTGACTTCATTTGATATTTTTCATGCATTTAATGATTTATTTTGAGCTAAATGATCCTGAATTTGAAAAGCAGTATAAATGAACTCCGAAAAGGTTGTGACCTGGAATGACCTCATAATTTCACCCACATAGCAACATCTAAATATTTAAGAGGGTTACGGCAAAAACTGGATGCACGTCGTGTACAAATTGGACAATCCCTTTCGAAGTATGAGGGTTTCGAACGAAACTCATCTATTACAAAGGGATTTCATTTTTAATAACTTATTTTAACTCCATACTTTTTGTGTGTTAAATATGCACCATTAAAAGGCACATCATCAATTTTCAACCCTTTCTGACTTCATTTGATATTTTTCATGCATTTAATGATTTATTTTGAGCTAAATAACCCTGAATTTGAAAAGCAATACAAAAGAACTCTAAAGAGGTTGTAACTTGGCATGACATCATAATTCCACCCACATAGAAACTTCTAAAGAGTTGACAGGGTCACGGCAAAATCTGGACGCACTTCGAGTACAAATTGGACAATCTCTTTCGAAGTATGAGGGTTTCGAACGAAAACTCATCAATTACAAAGGGATTTCATTATTAATATTTTTTTAACTCCATACTTTTTGTGCGTTAAATATGCACTATTCAAAGGCACATCATCAATTTTCAACCCTTTCTAGCTTCATTTGATAATTTTCATGCATTTAATTATTTATTTTGAGCTAAATGACCCTGAATTAGAAAAGCTATACAAATGAACTCTAATGAGGTTGTAACTTGGCACGACATCATAATTTCACCCACATAGAAACTTCTAAAGATTTCAGAGGGTTACGAACAAAAACAGGATGCACATCGTGTATAAATTGGACAATCTCTTTCAAAGTATGAGGGTTTCGGACGAAAACTCATCTATTACAAAGGGATTTCGTTTTTAATAATTTATTTTAACTCCATACTTTTTGTGTGTTCAATATGCACCATTCAAAGGCACATCATCAATTTTCAACCCTTTCTGACTTCATTTGATATTTTTCATGCATTTAATGATTTATTTTGAGATAAATGACCGTATTTGAAAAGCAGTACAAAAGAACTCTAAAGAGGTTGTAACTTGGCATGACATCATAATTCCACCCACATAGAAACTTCTAAAGAGTTGACAGGGTTACGGCAAAAACTGGATGCACTTCGAGTACAAATTGGACAATCTCTTTCGAAGTATGAGGGTTTCGAACGAAAACTCATCAATTACAAAGGGATTTCATTATTAATATTTTTTTTAACTCCATACTTTTTGTGCGTTAAATATGCACCATTCAAAGGCACATCATCAATTTTCAACCCTTTCTAGCTTCATTTGATAATTTTCATGCATTTAATGATTTATTTTGAGCTAAATGACCCTGAATTAGAAAAGCTATACAAATGAACTCTAATGAGGTTGTAACTTGGCACGACATCATAATTTCACCCACATAGAAACTTCTAAAGATTTCAGAGGGTTACGAACAAAAACAAGATGCACTTCGTGTATAAATTGGACAATCTCTTTCGAAGTATGAGGGTTTCGGACGAAAACTCATCTATTACAAAGGGATTTCGTTTTTAATAATTTATTTTAACTCCATACTTTTTGTGTGTTCAATATGCACCACTCAAAGGCACATCATCAATTTTCAACCCTTTCTGACTTCATTTGATATTTTTCATGCATTTAATGATTTATTTTGAGCTAAATGAGCCTATTTGCAAAGCAGTACAAATGAACTCTAAAGAGGTTGTGACTTGGCATGACATCATAATTTCACCCACATAGCAACTTCCAAAGAGTTGAGAGGGTTACGGCAAAAACTGGAGGCACTTCGTGTATAAATTGGACAATCTCTTTCGAAGTCTCAGGGTTTTGGACGAAAACTCATCTATTACAAAGGGATTTCATTTTTAATAATTTATTTTAACTCCATACTTTTTGTGTGTTCAATATGCACCATTCAAAGGCACATCATCAATTTTCAACCCTTTCTGACTTCATTTGGTATTTTTCATACATTTAATGATTTATTTTGAGCTAAATGACCCTGAATTTGAAAAGCAATACAAATGAACTCTGAAATGGTTGTTACTTGGCATGACGTCATATTTTCACCCACATAGCAACTGTAAAGAGTTGAGAGGGTTGCGGCAAAAACTGGATGCACTTCGTGTACAAAATGGACAATCTCTTTCGAAGTATGAGGGTTTCGGAAGAAAACTCATCTATTACAAAGGTATTTCATTTTAATAACTTATTTTAACTCCATACTTTTTGTGTGTTCAGTATGCACCATTCAAAAGCACATCATCAATTTTCAACCCTTTCTGACTTCATTTGATATTTTTCATGCATTTAATGATTTATTTTGAGCTAAATGACCCTGAATTTGAAAAGCAGTAGAAATGAATTCCGAAAAGGTTGTGACTTGGAATGACATCATAATTTCACCCACATAGCAACTTCTAAATATTTAAGAGGGTTACCGCAAAAACTGGATGCACTTCGTGTACAAATTGGACAATCCCTTTCGAAGTATGAGGGTTTCGAACGAAACTCATCTATTACAAAGGGATTTCATTTTTAATAACTTATTTTAACTCCATACTTTTTGTGTGCTAAATATGCAGCATTAAAAGGCACATCATCAATTTTCAACCCTTTCTGACTTCATGTGATATTTTTCATGCATTTAATGATTTATTTTGAGCTAAATGACCCTGAATTTGAAAAGCAGTACAGAAGAACTCGAAAGAGGTTGTAACTTGGCATGACATCATAATTCCACCCACATAGAAAATTCTAAAGAGTTGAGAGGGTTACGGCAAAAACTGGATGTACTTCGTGTACAAATTGGACAATCTCTTTCGAAGTATGAGGGTTTCGGACGAAAACTCATCTATTACAAAGGTATTTCCTTTTTAATAATTTTTTGAACTCCATACTTTTTGTGTGTTCAATATGCACCATTCAAAAGCACATCATCAATTTTCAACCCTTTCTGACTTCATTTGATATTTTTCATGCATTTAATGATTTATTTTGAGCTAAATGATCCTGAATTTGAAAAGCAGTATAAATGAACTCCGAAAAGGTTGTGACCTGGAATGACCTCATAATTTCACCCACATAGCAACTTCTAAATATTTAAGAGGGTTACGGCAAAAACTGGATGCACGTCGTGTACAAATTGGACAATCCCTTTCGAAGTATGAGGGTTTCGAACGAAACTCATCTATTACAAAGGGATTTCATTTTTAATAACTTATTTTAACTCCATACTTTTTGTGTGTTAAATATGCACCATTAAAAGGCACATCATCAATTTTCAACCCTTTCTGACTTCATTTGATATTTTTCATGCATTTAATGATTTATTTTGAGCTAAATAACCCTGAATTTGAAAAGCAGTACAAAAGAACTCTAAAGAGGTTGTAACTTGGCATGACATCATAATTCCACCCACATAGAAACTTCTAAAGAGTTGACAGGGTCACGGCAAAATCTGGACGCACTTCGAGTACAAATTGGACAATCTCTTTCGAAGTATGAGGGTTTCGAACGAAAACTCATCAATTACAAAGGGATTTCATTATTAATATTTTTTTAACTCCATACTTTTTGTGCGTTAAATATGCACTATTCAAAGGCACATCATCAATTTTCAACCCTTTCTAGCTACATTTGATAATTTTCATGCATTTAATTATTTATTTTGAGCTAAATGACCCTGAATTAGAAAAGCTATACAAATGAACTCTAATGAGGTTGTAACTTGGCACGACATCATAATTTCACCCACATAGAAACTTCTAAAGATTTCAGAGGGTTACGAACAAAAACAGGATGCACATCGTGTATAAATTGGACAATCTCTTTCAAAGTATGAGGGTTTCGGACGAAAACTCATCTATTACAAAGGGATTTCGTTTTTTATAATTTATTTTAACTCCATACTTTTTGTGTGTTCAATATGCACCATTCAAAGGCACATCATCAATTTTCAACCCTTTCTGACTTCATTTGATATTTTTCATGCATTTAATGATTTATTTTGAGATAAATGACCCTATTTGAAAAGCAGTACAAATGAACTCTAAAGAGGTTGTGACTTGGCATGACATCATAATTTCACTCACATAGCAACTTCCAAAGAGTTGAGAGGGTTACGGCAAAAACTCGAGGCACTTCGTGTATAAATTGGACAATATCTTTCGAAGTCTCAGGGTTTTGGACGAAAACTCATCTATTACAAAGGGATTTCATTTTTAATAATTTATTTTAACTCCATACTTTTTGTGTGTTCAATATGCACAATTCAAAGGCACATCATCAATTTTAAACCCTTTCTCACTTCATTTGGTATTTTTCATACATTTAATGATTTATTTTGAGCTAAATGACCCTGAATTTGAAAAGCAATCCAAATGAACTCTGAAATGGTTGTAACTTGGCATGACGTCATATTTTCACCCACATAGCAACTTCTAAAGAGTTGAGAGGATTACGGCAAAAACTGGATGCACTTCGTGTACAAAATGGAGAATCTCTTTCGAAGTATGAGGGTTTCGGAAGAAAACTCATCTATTACAAAGGTATTTCATTTTTAATAACTTATTTTAACTCCATACTTTTTGTGTGTTCAGTATGCACCATTCAAAAAGCACATCATCAATTTTCAACCCTTTCTGACTTCATTTGATATTTTTCATGCATTTAATGATTTATTTTGAGCTAAATGACCCTGAATTTGAAAAGCAGTAGAAATGAACTCCGAAAAGGTTGTGACTTGGCATGACATCATAATTTCACCAACATAGCAACTTTTAAATATTTAAGAGGGTTACGGCGAAAACTGGATGCACTGCGTGTACAAATTGGACAATTCCTTTCGAAGTATGAGGGTTTCGAACGAAACTCATCTATTACAAAGGGATTTCATTTTTAATAACTTATTTTAACTCCATACTTTTTGTGTGTTAAATATGTACCATTAAAAGGCACATCATCAATTTTCAACCCTTTCTCACTTCATTTCATATTTTTCATGCATTTAATGATTTATTTTGAGCTAAATGACCCTGAATTTGAAAAGCAGTACAAAAGAACTCTAAAGAGGTTGTAACTTGGCATGACATCATAATTCCACCCACATAGAAACTTCTAAAGAGTTGACAGGGTTATGGCAAAAACTGGATGCACTTCGAGTACAAATTGGACAATCTCTTTCGAAGTATGAGGGTTTCGAACGAAAACTCATCAATTCCAAAGGGATTTCATTATTAATATTTTTTTTAACTCCATACTTTTTGTGCGTTAAATATGCACCATTCAAAGGCACATCATCAATTTTCAACCCTTTCTAGCTTCATTTGATAATTTTCATGCATTTAATGATTTATTTTGAGCTAAATGACCCTGAATTAGAAAAGCTATACAAATGAACTCTAATTAGGTTGTAACTTGGCACGACATCATAATTTCACCCACATAGAAACTTCTAAAGATTTCATAGGGTTATGAACAAAAACAGGATGCACTTCGTGTATAAATTGGACAATCTGTTTCGAAGTATGAGGGTTTCGGACGAAAACTCATCTATTACAAAGGGATTTCGTTTTTAATAATTTATTTTAACTCCATACTTTTTGTGTGTTCAATATGCACCATTCAAAGGCACATCATCAATTTCAACCCTTTCTGACTTCATTTGATATTTTTCATGCACTTAATGATTTATTTTGAGCTAAATGACCCTATTTGAAAAGCAGTACAAATGAACTCTAAAGAGGTTGTGACTTGGCATGACATCATAATTTCACCCACATAGCAACTTCCAAAGAGTTGAGAGCGTTACGACAAAAACTGGAGGCACTTCGTGTATAAATTGGACAATCTCTTTCGAAGTCTCAGGGTTTTGGACGAAAACTCATCTATTACAAAGGGATTTCATTTTTAATAATTTATTTTAACTCCATACTTTTTGTGTGTTCAATATGCACCATTCAAAGGCACATCATCAATTTTCAACCCTTTCTGACTTCATTTGGTATTTTTCATACATTTAATGATTTATTTTGAGCTAAATGACCCTGAATTTGAAAAGCAATACAAATGAACTCTGAAATGGTTGTTACTTGGCATGACGTCATATTTTCACCCACATAGCAACTGTAAAGAGTTGAGAGGGTTGCGGCAAAAACTGGATGCACTTCGTGTACAAAATGGACAATCTCTTTCGAAGTATGAGGGTTTCGGAAGAAAACTCATCTATTACAAAGGTATTTCATTTTAATAACTTATTTTAACTCCATACTTTTTGTGTGTTCAGTATGCACCATTCAAAAGCACATCATCAATTTTCAACCCTTTCTCACTTCATTTGATATTTTTCATGCATTTAATGATTTATTTTGAGCTAAATGACCCTGAATTTGAAAAGCAGTAGAAATGAACTCCGAAAAGGTTGTGACTTGGAATGACATCATAATTTCACCCACATAGCAACTTCTAAATATTTAAGAGGGTTACGGCAAAAACTGGATGCACTTCGTGTACAAATTGGACAATCCCTTTCGAAGTATGAGGGTTTCGAACGAAACTCATCTATTACAAAGGGATTTCATTTTTAATAACTTATTTTAACTCCATACTTTTTGTGTGCTAAATATGCAGCATTAAAAGGCACATTATCAATTTTCAACCCTTTCTGACTTCATGTGATATTTTTCATGCATTTAATGATTTATTTTGAGCTAAATGACCCTGAATTTGAAAAGCAGTACAGAAGAACTCGAAAGAGGTTGTAACTTGGCATGACATCATAATTCCACCCACATAGAAAATTCTAAAGAGTTGAGAGGGTTACGGCAAAAACTGGATGTACTTCGTGTACAAATTGGACAATCTCTTTCGAAGTATGAGGGTTTCGGACGAAAACTCATCTATTACAAAGGTATTTCCTTTTTAATAATTTTTTGAACTCCATACTTTTTGTGTGTTCAATATGCACCATTCAAAAGCACATCATCAATTTTCAACCCTTTCTGACTTCATTTGATATTTTTCATGCATTTAATGATTTATTTTGAGCTAAATGATCCTGAATTTGAAAAGCAGTATAAATGAACTCCGAAAAGGTTGTGACCTGGAATGACCTCATAATTTCACCCACATAGCAACTTCTAAATATTTAAGAGGGTTACGACAAAAACTGGATGCACGTCGTGTACAAATTGGACAATCCCTTTCGAAGTATGAGGGTTTCGAATTAAACTCCTCTATTACAAAGGGATTTCATTTTTAATAACTTATTTTAACTCCATACTTTTTGTGTGTTAAATATGCACCATTAAAAGGCACATCATCAATTTTCAACCCTTTCTGACTTCATTTGATATTTTTCATGCATTTAATGATTTATTTTGAGCTAAATAACCCTGAATTTGAAAAGCAGTACAAAAGAACTCTAAAGAGGTTGTAACTTGGCATGACATCATAATTCCACCCACATAGAAACTTCTAAAGAGTTGACAGGGTCATGGCAAAATCTGGACGCACTTCGAGTACAAATTGGACAATCTCTTTCGAAGTATGAGGGTTTCGAACGAAAACTCATCAATTACAAAGGGATTTCATTATTAATATTTTTTTAACTCTATACTTTTTGTGCGTTAAATATGCACTATTCAAAGGCACATCATCAATTTTCAACCCTTTCTAGCTTCATTTGATAATTTTCATGCATTTAATTATTTATTTTGAGCTAAATGACCCTGAATTAGAAAAGCTATACAAATGAACTCTAATGAGGTTGTAACTTGGCACGACATCATAATTTCACCCACATAGAAACTTCTAAAGATTTCAGAGGGTTACGAACAAAAACAGGATGCACATCGTGTATAAATTGGACAATCTCTTTCAAAGTATGAGGGTTTCGGACGAAAACTCATCTATTACAAAGGGATTTCGTTTTTAATAATTTATTTTAACTCCATACTTTTTGTGCGTTAAATATGCACCATTCAAAGGCACATCATCAATTTTCAACCCTTTCTAACTTCATTTGGTATTTTTCATACATTTAATTATTTATTTTGAGCTAAATGACCCTGAATTAGAAAAGCTATACAAATGAACTCTAATGAGGTTGTAACTTGGCACGACATCATAATTTCACCCACATAGAAACTTCTAAAGATTTCAGAGGGTTACGAACAAAAACAGGATGCACATCGTGTATAAATTGGACAATCTCTTTCAAAGTATGAGGGTTTCGGACGAAAACTCATCTATTACAAAGGGATTTCGTTTTTAATAATTTATTTTAACTCCATACTTTTTGTGCGTTAAATATGCACCATTCAAAGGCACATCATCAATTTTCAACCCTTTCTAGCTTCATTTGGTATTTTTCATACATTTAATGATTTATTTTGAGCTAAATGACCCTGAATTTGAAAAGCAATACAAATGAACTCTGAAATGGTTGTAACTTGGCATGACGTCATATTTTCACCCACATAGAAACTTCTAAAGATTTCAGAGGGTTACGAACAAAAACAGGATGCACATCGTGTATAAATTGGACAATCTCTTTCAAAGTATGAGGGTTTCGGACGAAAAATCATCTATTACAAAGGGATTTCGTTTTTAATAATTTATTTTAACTCCATACTTTTTGTGTGTTCAATATGCACCATTCAAAGGCACATCATCAATTTTCAACCCTTTCTGACTTCATTTGATATTTTTCATGCATTTAATGATTTATTTTGAGATAAATGACCCTATTTGAAAAGCAGTACAAATGAACTCTAAAGAGGTTGTGACTTGGCATGACATCATAATTTCACTCACATAGCAACTTCCAAAGAGTTGAGAGGGTTACGGCAAAAACTCGAGGCACTTCGTGTATAAATTGGACAATCTCTTTCGAAGTCTCAGGGTTTTGGACGAAAACTCATCTATTACAAAGGGATTTCATTTTTAATAATTTATTTTAACTCCATACTTTTTGTGTGTTCAATATGCACCATTCAAAGGCACATCATCAATTTTCAACCCTTTCTGACTTCATTTGGTATTTTTCATACATTTAATGATTTATTTTGAGCTAAATGACCCTGAATTTGAAAAGCAATACAAATGAACTCTGAAATGGTTGTAACTTGGCATGACGTAATATTTTCACCCACATAGCAACTTCTAAAGAGTTGAGAGGATTACGGCAAAAACTGGATGCACTTCGTGTACAAAATGGACAATCTCTTTCGAAGTATGAGGGTTTCGGAAGAAAACTCACCTATTACAAAGGTATTTCATTTTTAATAACTTATTTTAACTCCATACTTTTTGTGTGTTCAGTATGCACCATTCAAAAGCACATCGTCAATTTTCAACCCTTTCTGACTTCATTTGATATTTTTCATGCATTTAATGATTTATTTTGAGCTAAATGACCCTGAATTTGAAAAGCAGTAGAAATGAACTCCGAAAAGGTTGTGACTTGGCATGACATCATAATTTCACCAACATAGCAACTTTTAAATATTTAAGAGGGTTACGGCAAAAACTGGATGCACTGCGTGTACAAATTGGACAATCCCTTTCGAAGTATGAGGGTTTCGAACGAAACTCATCTATTACAAAGGGATTTCATTTTTAATAACTTATTTTAACTCCATACTTTTTGTGTGTTAAATATGTACCATTAAAAGGCACATCATCAATTTTCAACCCTTTCTCACTTCATTTCATATTTTTCATGCATTTAATGATTTATTTTGAGCTAAATGACCCTGAATTTGAAAAGCAGTACAAAAGAACTCTAAAGAGGTTGTAACTTGGCATGACATCATAATTCCACCCACATAGAAACTTCTAAAGAGTTGACAGGGTTATGGCAAAAACTAGATGCACTTCGAGTACAAATTGGACAATCTCTTTCGAAGTATGAGGGTTTCGAACGAAAACTCATCAATTCCAAAGGGATTTCATTATTAATATTTTTTTAACTCCATACTTTTTGTGCGTTAAATATGCACCATTCAAAGGCACATCATCAATTTTCAACCCTTTCTAGCTTCATTTGATAATTTTCATGCATTTAATGATTTATTTTGAGCTAAATGACCCTGAATTAGAAAAGCTATACAAATAAACTCTAATGAGGTTGTAACTTGGCACGACATCATAATTTCACCCACATAGAAACTTCGTGTATAAATTGGACAATCTCTTTCGAAGTATGAGGGTTTCGGACGAAAACTCATCTATTACAAAGGGATTTCGTTTTTAATAATTTATTTTAACTCCATACTTTTTGTGTGTTCAATATGCACCATTCAAAGGCACATCATCAATTTCAACCCTTTCTGACTTCATTTGATATTTTTCATGCACTTAATGATTTATTTTGAGCTAAATGACCCTATTTGAAAAGCAGTACAAATGAACTCTAAAGAGGTTGTGACTTGGCATGACATCATAATTTCACCCACATAGCAACTTCCAAAGAGTTGAGAGCGTTACGACAAAAACTGGAGGCACTTCGTGTATAAATTGGACAATCTCTTTCGAAGTCTGAGGGTTTTGGACGAAAACTCATCTATTACAAAGGGATTTCATTTTTAATAATTTATTTTAACTCCGTACTTTTTGTGTGTTCAATATGCACCATTCAAAGGCACATCATCAATTTTCAACCCTTTCTGACTTCATTTGGTATTATTCATACATTTAATGATTTATTTTGAGCTAAATGATCCTGAATTTGAAAAGCAATACAAATGAACTCTGAAATGGTTGTAAGTTGGCATGACGTTATATTTTCACCCACATAGCAACTTCTAAAGAGTTGAGAGGGTTACGGCAAAAACTGGATGCACTTCGTGTACAAAATGGACAATCTGTTTCGAAGTATGAGGGTTTCAGAAGAAAACTCATCTATTACAAAGGGATTTCATTTTTATTAACTTATTTTAACTCCCTACTTTTTGTGTGTTCAGTATCCACCATTCAAAGGCACATTATCAATTTTCAACTCTTTCTGACTTCATTTGATAATTTTCATGCATTTAGTGATTTTTTTAGCTAAATGACCCTGGATTTGAAAAGCAGTACAAAAGAACTCTAAATAGGTTGTGACTTGGCATGACATTATAATTTCACCCACATAGCAACTTCTAAAGAGTTGAGAGGGTTACCACAAAAATTGGATGCACTTCATGTACAAATTGAACAATCTCTTTCGAAGTATGAGTGTTTCGGACGAAAACTAATCTATTACAAAGGGATTTTATTTTTAGTAATTTATTTTAACTCCATACTTTTTGTGTGTTGAATATGCACCATTCAAAGACACATCATCAATTTTTAGCCCTTTCTGACTTCATTTGATATTTTTCATGCATTTAATGATTTACTTTGAGCAAAACGACCCTGAATTTGAAAAGCAGTACATATGAACTCTGAAAAGGTTGTGGCATGACATCATAATTTCACCCACATAGAAACTTCTAAAGAGTTGAGAGGGTTACGGCTAGAACAATATGCAATTCTAGTACAAATTGGACAATCTCTTTCGAAGTATGAGGGTTTCCGACGAAAACTCATCTATTACAAAGGCATTTCATTTTTAGTAAATTATTTTAACTCCATACTTTTTGTGTGTTAAGTATGCACCATTCAAAGGCACATCATCAGTTTTCAGTCCTTTCTAACTTCATTTGATATTTTTCATGCATTTAATGATTTATTTTGAGCTAAATGACCTTGAATTTGAAAAGCAATAAAAATGAGCTCTGAAAAGGTTGTAACTTGGCATGACGTCATAATTTCACCCACATAGAAACTTCTAAAGAGTTGATAGGGTTACGGCAAAAACTGGATGCACTTCGTGTACAAATTGGATAATCTCTTACGAAGTATGAGGGTTTCGGACGAAAACTCATCTATTACAAAGGGATTTCATTTTTAATAATTTATTTTAACTCCATAATATTTGTGTGTTCAATATGCACCATTCAAAGGCACATCATCAATTTTCAACCCTTTCTGACTTCATTTGATATTTTCCATGCATTTAATGATTTATTTTGAGGTAAATGACCCTGAATTTGAAAAGCAGCACAAATGAACTCTAAAAAGGTTGTGACTTGGCATGACATAATAATTTCACCCACATAGCAACTTCTAAAGAGTTGAGAGAGTTACGGCAAAAACTGCATGCACTTCGTATACAAATTGGACAATCTCTTTCGAAGTGTGAGGGTTTCGGACGAAAACTCATCTATTACAAAGGTATTTCCTTTTTAATAATTTATTTTAACTCCATACTTTTTGTGTGTTCAATATGCACCATTCAAAAGCACATCATCAATTTTCAACCCTTTCTGACTTCATTTGATATTTGTCATGAATTTAATGATTTATTTTGAGCTAAATGACCCTGAATTTGAAAAGCTGTAGAAATGAACTCAGAAAAGGTTGTGACTTGGCATGACATCATAATTTCACCCACATAGCAACTTCTAAATATTTGAGAGGGTTACGGCAAAAAATGGATGCACTTCGTGTACAAAATGGACAATCTCTTTCGAAGTATGAGGGTTTCGGAAGAAAACTCATCTATTACAAAGGTATTTCATTTTTAATAACTTATTTTAACTCCATACTTTTTGTGTGTTCAGTATGCACCATTCAAAAGCACATCATCAATTTTCAACCCTTTCTGACTTCATTTGATATTTTTCATGCATTTAATGATTTATTTTGAGCTAAATGACCCTGAATTTGAAAAGCAGTAGAAATGAACTCCGAAAAGGTTGTGACTTGGCATGACATCATAATTTCACCAACATAGCAACTTCTAAATATTTAAGAGGGTTACGGCAAAAACTGGATGCACTGCGTGTACAAATTGGACAATCCCTTTCGAAGTATGAGGGTTTCGAACGAAACTCATCTATTACAAAGGGATTTCATTTTTAATAACTTATTTTAACTCCATACTTTTTGTGTGTTAAATATGTACCATTAAAAGGCACATCATCAATTTTCAACCCTTTCTCACTTCATTTCATATTTTTCATGCATTTAACGATTTAGTTTGAGCTAAATGACCCTGAATTTGAAAAGCAGTACAAAAGAACTCGAAAGAGGTTGTAACTTGGCATGACATCATAATTCCACCCACATAGAAATTTCTAAAGAGTTGACAGGGTTACGGCAAAAACTGGATGCACTTCGAGTACAAATTGGACAATCTCTTTCGAAGTATGAGGGTTTCGAACGAAAACTCATCAATTCCAAAGGGATTTCATTATTAATATTTTTTTTAACTCCATACTTTTTGTGCGTTAAATATGCACCATTCAAAGGCACATCATCAATTTTCAACCCTTTCTAGCTTCATTTGATAATTTTCATGCATTTAATGATTTATTTTGAGCTAAATGACCCTGAATTAGAAAAGCTATACAAATGAACTCTAATGAGGTTGTAACTTGGCACGACATCATAATTTCACCCACATAGAAACTTCTAAAGAGTTCAGAGGGTTATGAACAAAAACAAGGTGCACTTCGTGTATAAATTGGACAATCTCTTTCGAAGTATGAGGGTTTCGGACGAAAACTCATCTATTACAAAGGGATTTCGTTTTTAATAATTTATTTTAACTCCATACTTTTTGTGTGTTCAATATGCACCATTCAAAGGCACATCATCAATTTTCAACCCTTTCTGACTTCATTTGATATTTTTATGCATTTAATGATTTATTTTGAGCTAAATGACCCTATTTGAAAAGCAGTACAAATGAACTCTAAAGAGGTTGTGACTTGGCATGCCATCATAATTTCACCCACATAGCAACTTCCAAAGAGTTGAGAGGGTTACGACAAAAACTGGAGGCACTTCGTGTATAAATTGGACAATCTCTTTCGAAGTCTGAGGGTTTCGAACGAAAACTCATCTATTACAAAGGTATTTCCTTTTTAATAATTTATTTTAACTCCATACTTTTTGTGTGTTCAATATGCACCATTCAAAAGCACATCATCAATTTTCAACCCTTTCTGACTTCATTTGATATTTGTCATGAATTTAATGATTTATTTTGAGCTAAATGACCCTGAATTTGAAAAGCTGTAGAAATGAACTCAGAAAAGGTTGTGACTTGGCATGACATCATAATTTCACCCACATAGCAACTTCTAAATATTTGAGAGGGTTACGGCAAAAAATGGATGCACTTCGTGTACAAAATGGACAATCTCTTTCGAAGTATGAGGGTTTCGGAAGAAAACTCATCTATTACAAAGGTATTTAATTTTTAATAACTTATTTTAACTCCATACTTTTTGTGTGTTCAGTATGCACCATTCAAAAGCACATCATCAATTTTCAACCCTTTCTTACTTCATTTGATATTTTTCATGCATTTAATGATTTATTTTGAGCTAAATGACCCTGAATTTGAAAAGCAGTAGAAATGAACTCCGAAAAGGTTGTGACTTGGCATGACATCATAATTTCACCAACATAGCAACTTCTAAATATTTAAGAGGGTTACG
This sequence comes from Hordeum marinum, assembly GCA_022496015.1. Taxonomy (NCBI): domain Eukaryota; kingdom Viridiplantae; phylum Streptophyta; class Magnoliopsida; order Poales; family Poaceae; genus Hordeum; species Hordeum marinum. The sequence continues at coordinate 48,293,720 of CM039676.1, forward strand.
GCAAAAACTGGATGCACTGCGTGTACAAATTGGACAATCCCTTTCGAAGTATGAGGGTTTCGAACGAAACTCATCTATTACAAAGGGATTTCATTTTTAATAACTTATTTTAACTCCATACTTTTTGTGTGTTAAATATGTACCATTAAAAGGCACATCATCAATTTTCAACCCTTTCTCACTTCATTTCATATTTTTTATGCATTTAACGATTTATTTTGAGCTAAATGACCCTGAATTTGAAAAGCAGTACAAAAGAACTCGAAAGAGGTTGTAACTTGGCATGACATCATAATTCCACCCACATAGAAATTTCTAAAGAGTTGACAGGGTTACGGCAAAAACTGGACGCACTTCGAGTACAAATTGGACAATCTCTTTCGAAGTATGAGGGTTTCGAACGAAAACTCATCAATTCCAAAGGGATTTCATTATTAATATTTTTTTAACTCCATACTTTTTGTGCGTTAAATATGCACCATTCAAAGGCACATCATCAATTTTCAACCCTTTCTAGCTTCATTTGATAATTTTCATGCATTTAATGATTTATTTTGAGCTAAATGACCCTGAATTAGAAAAGCTATACAAATGAACTCTAATGAGGTTGTAACTTGGCACGACATCATAATTTCACCCACATAGAAACTTCTAAAGAGTTCAGAGGGTTATGAACAAAAACAAGATGCACTTCGTGTATAAATTGGACAATCTCTTTCGAAGTATGAGGGTTTCGGACGAAAACTCATCTATTACAAAGGGATTTCGTTTTTAATAATTTATTTTAACTCCATACTTTTTGTGTGTTCAATATGCACCATTCAAAGGCACATCATCAATTTTCAACCCTTTCTGACTTCATTTGATATTTTTATGCATTTAATGATTTATTTTGAGCTAAATGACCCTATTTGAAAAGCAGTACAAATGAACTCTAAAGAGGTTGTGACTTGGCATGCCATCATAATTTCACCCACATAGCAACTTCCAAAGAGTTGAGAGGGTTACGACAAAAACTGGAGGCACTTCGTGTATAAATTGGACAATCTCTTTCGAAGTCTGAGGGTTTTGGACGAAAACTCATCTATTACAAAGGGATTTCATTTTTAATAATTTATTTTAACTCCGTACTTTTTGTGTGTTCAATATGCACCATTCAAAGGCACATCATCAATTTTCAACCCTTTCTGACTTCATTTGGTATTATTCATACATTTAATGATTTATTTTGAGCTAAATGATCCTGAATTTGAAAAGCAATACAAATGAACTCTAAAATGGTTGTAAGTTGGCATGACGTTATATTTTCACCCACATAGCAACTTCTAAAGAGTTGAGAGGGTTACGGGAAAAACTGGATGCACTTCGTGTACAAAATGGACAATCTCTTTCGAAGTATGAGGGTTTCAGAAGAAAACTCATCTATTACAAAGGGATTTCATTTTTATTAACTTATTTTAACTCCCTACTTTTTGTGTGTTCAGTATGCACCATTCAAAGGCACATTATCAATTTTCAACCCTTTCTTACTTCATTTGATAATTTTCATGCATTTAGTGATTTTTTTAGCTAAATGACCCTGGATTTGAAAAGCAGTACAAAAGAACTCTAAATAGGTTGTGACTTGGCATGACATTATAATTTCACCCACATAGCAACTGCTAAAGAGTTGAGAGGGTTACGACAAAAATTGGATGCACTTCATGTACAAATTGGACAATCTCTTTCGAAGTATGAGTGTTTCGGACGAAAACTCATCTATTACAAAGGGATTTCATTTTTAGTAATTTATTTTAACTCCATACTTTTTGTGTGTTGAATATGCACCATTCAAAGACACATCATCAATTTTTAACCCTTTCTGACTTCATTTGATATTTTTCATGCATTTAATGATTTACTTTGAGCAAAACGACCCTGAATTTGAAAAGCAGTACATATGAACTCTGAAAAGGTTGTGGCATGACATCAGAATTTCACCCACATAGAAACTTCTAAAGAGTTGAGAGGGTTACGGCTAGAACAATATGCACTTCTTGTACAAATTGGACAATCTCTTTCGAAGTATGAGGGTTTCCGACGAAAACTCATCTATTGCAAAGGCATTTCATTTTTAGTAAATTATTTTAACTCCATACTTTTTGTGTGTTAAGTATGCTCCATTCAAAGGCTCATCATCAATTTTCAGTCCTTTCTAACTTCATTTGATATTTTTCATGCATTTAATGATTTATTTTGAGCTAAATGACCTTGAATTTGAAAAGCAATAAAAATGAGCTCTGAAAAGGTTGTAACTTGGCATGATGTCATAATTTCACCCACATAGAAACTTCTAAAGAGTTGATAGGGTTACGGCAAAAACTGGATGCACTTCGTGTACAAACTGGATAATCTCTTACGAAGTATGAGGGTTTCGGACGAAAACTCATCTATTACAAAGGGATTTCATTTTTAATAATTTATTTTAACTCCATAATATTTGTGTGTTCAATATGCACCATTGAAAGGCACATCATCAATTTTCAACCCTTTCTGACTTCATTTGATATTTTTCATGCATTTAATAATTTATTTTGAGGTAAATGACCCTGAATTTGAAAAGCAGTACAAATGAACTCTAAAAAGGTTGTGACTTGGCATGACATCATAATTTCACCCACATAGGAACTTCTAAAGAGTTGAGAGAGTTACGGCAAAAACTGCATGCACTTCGTGTACAAATTGGACAATCCCTTTCGAAGTATGAGGGTGTCGAACGAAACTCATCTATTACAAAGGGATTTCATTTTTAATAACTTATTTTAACTCCATACTTTTTGTGTGTTAAATATGTACCATGAAAAGGCACATCATCAATTTTCAACCCTTTCTCACTTCATTTCATATTTTTCATGCATTTAACGATTTATTTTGAGCTAAATGACCCTGAATTTGAAAAGCAGTACAAAAGAACTCTAAAGAGGTTGTAACTTGGCATGACATCATAATTCCACCCACATAGAAACTTCTAAAGAGTTGACAGGGTTACGGCAAAAACTGGATGCACTTCGAGTACAAATTGGACAATCTCTTTCGAAGTATGAGGGTTTCGAACGAAAACTCATCAATTCCAAAGGGATTTCATTATTAATAATTTTTTGAACTCCATACTTTTTGTGCGTTAAATATGCACCATTCAAAGGCACATCATCAATTTTCAACCCTTTCTAGCTTCATTTGATAATTTTCATGCATTTAATGATTTATTTTGAGCTAAATGACCCTGAATTAGAAAAGCTATACAAATGAACTCTAATGAGGTTGTAACTTGGCACGACATCATAATTTCACCCACATAGAAACTTCTAAAGATTTCAGAGGGTTATGAACAAAAACAGGATGCACTTCGTGTATAAATTGGACAATCTCTTTCGAAGTATGAGGGTTTCGGACGAAAACTCATCTATTACAAAGGGATTTCGTTTTTAATATTTTATTTTAACTCCATACTTTTTGTGTGTTCAATATGCACCATTGAATGGCACATCATCAATTTTCAACCCTTTCTGACTTCATTTGATATTTTTCATGCATTTAATGATTTATTTTGAGCTAAATGACCCTATTTGAAAAGCAGTACAAATGAACTCTAAAGAGGTTGTGACTTGGCATGACATCATAATTTCACCCACATAGCAACTTCCAAAGAGTTGAGAGGGTTACGACAAAAACTGGAGGCACTTCGTGTATAAATTGGACAATCTCTTTCGAAGTCTGAGGGTTTTGGACGAAAACTCATCTATTACAAAGGGATTTCCTTTTTAATAATTTATTTTAACTCCGTACTTTTTGTGTGTTCAATATGCACCATTCAAAGGCACATCATCAATTTTCAACCCTTTCTGACTTCATTTGGTATTATTCATACATTTAATGATTTATTTTGAGCTAAATGATCGTGAATTCGAAAAGAAGTACAAACGAACTCTAAAAAGGTTGTAACTTCGCATGACATCATAATTTCACCCACATAGCAACTTCTAAAGAGTTCAGAGGGTTATGGCATGACATTTAAATTTCACCTATATAGCAAGTTCTAAAGAGTTGACAGGGTTATGGCAAAAACTGGATGCACTTCGTGTACAAAATGGACAATCTCTTTCGAAGTATGAGGGTTTCAGAAGAAAACTCATCTATTACAAAGGGATTTCATTTTTATTAACTTATTTTAACTCCCTACTTTTTGTGTGTTCAGTATGCACCATTCAAAGGCACATTATCAATTTTCAACCCTTTCTTACTTCATTTGATAATTTTCATGCATTTAGTGATTTTTTTTTAGCTAAATGACCCTGGATTTGAAAAGCAGTACAAAAGAACTCTAAATAGGTTGTGACTTGGCATGACATTATAATTTCACCCACATAGCAACTGCTAAAGAGTTGAGAGGGTTACGACAAAAATTGGATGCACTTCATGTACAAATTGGACAATCTCTTTCGAAGTATGAGTGTTTCGGACGAAAACTCATCTATTACAAAGGGATTTCATTTTTAGTAATTTATTTTAACTCCATACTTTTTGTGTGTTGAATATGCACCATTCAAAGACACATCATCAATTTTTAACCCTTTCTGACTTCATTTGATATTTTTCATGCATTTAATGATTTACTTTGAGCAAAACGACCCTGAATTTGAAAAGCAGTACATATGAACTCTGAAAAGGTTGTGGCATGACATCAGAATTTCACCCACATAGAAACTTCTAAAGAGTTGAGAGGGTTACGGAAAAAACTGGCTGCACTTTGTGTATAAATTGGACAATCTCTTTCGAAGTATGAGGGCTTCGGACGAAAACTCATGTATTATAAAGGGATTTCATTTTTAATAACTTATTTTAACTCCGTACTTTTTGTGTGGTCAATATGCACCATTCAAAGGCACATCATCAATTTCCAACCCTTTCTGACTTCATTTGATATTTTTCATGCATTTAATGATTTATTTTGAGCTAAATGACCCTGAATTTGAAAAGCAGTACAAATGAACTCTGAAAATGTTGTAACTTGGCATGACGTCATAATTTCACCCACATAGCAATTTCTAAAGAGTTGAGAGGGTTACGAAAAAATCTGGATGCACTTCGTGTACAAATTGGACAATCTCTTTCGAAGTATGAGGGTTTCGGATGAAAACTCATCTATTACGAAGGGATTTCATTTTTAATAACTTATCTTAACTCCATAAATTTGTGTGTGTTCAATATGCACCATTCAAAGGCACATCATCAATTTTCAACCCTTACTGACTTCATTTGATATTTTTCATGCATTTAATGATTTATTTTGAGCTAAATGACATAGAATTTGAAAAGCATTACAAATGAACTCTAAAGAGGTTGTAACTTGGCATCACATCATAATTTAACGCACATAAAAACTTCTAAAGAGTTGAGAGGGTTACGGCAAAAACTGGATGCACTTCGTGTACAAATTAGACATTCTCTTTCGAAGTATGAGGGTTTCGCACGAAAACTCATCTATTACAAAGGGATTTCATTTTTAATAACTTATCTTAACTCCATACTTTTGTGTGTGTTTAATATGCACCATTCAAAGGCACGTCATCAATTTTCAACCCTTTTGGTTCATTTGATATTTTTCAAGCATTTAATGATTTATTCTGAGCTAAATGACCCAGAATTTGAAAAGCAGTACAAATGAACTCTAAAGAGGTTGTGACTTGGCATGAAATCATAATTTCACCCACATAGGAACTTCTAAAGAGTTGAGAGGGTTACGGCTAGAACTGGATACACGTCTTGTACAAATTGGACAATCTCTTTCGAAGTATGAGGGTTTCCGACGAAAACTCATCTATTACAAAGGCATTTGATTTTTAGTAAATTATTTTAACTCCATACTTTTTGTGTGTTAAGTATGCACCATTCAAAGGCACATCATCAATTTTCAACCCTTTCTGACTTCATTTGATATTATTCATGCATTTAATGATTTATTTTGAGCTAAATGACCCTGAATTTGAAAAGCAATACAAATGAGCTCTGAAAAGGTTGTAACTTGGCATGAAGTCATAATTTCATCCACATAGAAACTTCTAAAGAGTTGATAGGGTTACGGCAAAAACTGGATGCACTTCGTGTACAAATTAGACGATCTCTTTCGAAGTATGAGGGTTTCAAACAAAAACTCATCTATTACAAAGGGATTTCATTTTTAATAACTTATTTTAACTCCATACTTTTTGTGTTTTCAATATGCACCATTCAAAGGCACATCATCAATTGTCAACCCTTTCTGACTTCATTTGATACTTTTCAAGCATGCAATGATTTACTTTGAGCTAAATGACCCTGAATTTGAAAAGCAATACAAATGAACTCTACAAAAGGTTGTAACTTGGCATGACGTCATAATTTCACCCACATAGAAACTTCTAAAGAGTTGATAGGGTTACGGCAAAAACTAGATGCACTTCGTGTACAAATTAGACAATCTCTTTCGAAGTATGAGGGTTTTGGACGAAAACTCATCTATTACAAAGGGATTTCATTTTTAATAACTTATCTTAACTCCACATTTTTGCGTTTGTTCAATATGCACCATTCAAAGGCACATCATCAATTTTCAACCTTTTCTGACTTCATTTGATATTTTTCATGCATTTAATGATTTATTTTGAGCTAAATGACACAGAATATGAAAGCATTACAAATGAACTCGAAAGAGGTTGTAACTTGGCATGACATCATAATTTAACGCACATAGAAACTTCTAAAGAGTTGACATGGTTACGGCAAAAACTGGATGCACTTCGTGTACAAATTGGACAATCTCTTTCGAAGTATGAGCGTTTCGGACGAAAACCCATCTATTACAAAGGGATTTCATTTTTAATAACTTATCTTAACTCCATACTTTTGTGTGTGTTTAATATGCACCATTCAAAGGCACGTCATCAATTTTCAACCCTTTTTGACTTCATTTGATATTTTTCATGCATTTAATGATTTATTCTGAGCTAAATGACCCTGAATTTGAAAAGCAGTACAAATGAACTCTAAAAAGGTTGTAACTTGGCATGATGTCATAATTTCACCCACATAGCAACTTCTAAAGAGTTGAGAGGGTTACTGCAAAAACTGGATCAACTTCGTGTACAAATTGGACAAACTCTTTCGAAGTATGAGGGTTTCAAACAAAAACTCATGTATTACAAAGGGATTTCATTTTCAATAACTTATTTTAACTCCATACTTTTGTGTGTGTTTAATATGCACCATTCAAAGGCACGTCATCAACTTTCAACCCTTTTTGACTTCATTTGGTATTTTTCATGCATTTAATGATTTATTCTGAGCTAAATGACCCAGAATTTGAAAAGAAGTACAAATGAACTCTAAAGAGGTTGTGACTTGGCATGAAATCATAGTTTCACCCACATAGCAACTTCTAAAGAGTTGAGAGGGTTACGGCTAGAACTGGATGCACTTCTTGTATAAATTGGACAATCTCTTTCGAAGTATGAGGGTTCCGGACGAAAACTCATCTATTATAAAGGCATTTCATTTTTCGTAAAAAAATTTAACTCCATACTTTTTGTGTGTTAAGTATACACCATTCAAAGGCACATCATCAATTTTCAACCCTTTCTGACTTCATTTGATATTTTTCCTGCATTTAATGATTTATTTTGAGCTAAATGACCCTGAATTTGAAAAGCAATACAAATGAAGTCTGAACAGGTTGTAATTTGGCATGACGTCATAATTTCACCCACATAGAAACTTCTAAAGAGTTGATAGGGTTACGGCAAAAACTGGATGCACTTCGCGTACAAATTAGACAATCTCTTTCGAAGTATGAGGGCTTCAAATGAAAACTCATCTATTACAAAGGGATTTTATTTTTAATAACTTATTTTAACTCCATACTTTTTGTGTGTTCAATACGCACCATTCAAAGGCACATCATCAATTTTCAACCTTTCTGACTTCATATGATATTTTTCATGCATTTAATGATTTATTTTGAGCTAAATGACCCTGAATTTGAAAAGCAATACAAATGAACTCTGAAAAGGTTGTGACTTGGCATGACATCAGAATTTCACCCACATAGCAACTTATAAAGAGTTGAGAGGGTTACGGCAAAAACTGGCTGCACTTTGTGTATAAATTGGACAATCTCTTTCGAAGTATGAGGGCTTCGGACGAAAACTCATGTATTATAAAGGGATTTCATTTTTAATAACTTATTTTAATTCCATACTTTTTGTGTGGTCAATATGCACCATTCAAAGGCACATCATCAATTTTCAACCCTTTCTGACTTCATTTGATATTTTTCATGCATTTAATGATTTATTTTGAGCTAAATGACCCTGAATTTGAAAAGCAGTACAAATGAACTCTGAAAAGGTTGTAACTTGGCATGACGTCATAATTTCACCCACATAGCAATTTCTAAAGAGTTGAGAGGGTTACGAAAAAATCTGGATGCACTTCGTGTACAAATTGGACAATCTCTTTCGAAGTATGAGGGTTTCGGACGAAAACTCATCTATTACAAAGGCATTTCATTTTTAGTAAATTATTTTAACGCCATACTTTTTGTGTGTTCAATGTGCACCATTTAAAGGCACATCATCAATTTTCAACCCTTTCTGACTTCATTTGATTTTTTTCATGCATTTAATGATTTATTTTGAGCTAAATGACCCTGAATTTGAAAAGCAGTACAAATGAACTCTGAAAAGGTTGTAACTTGGCATGACATAATAATTTCACCCACATAGCAATTTCTAAAGAGTTGAGAGGGTTACGGCAAAAACTGGATGCACTTCGTGTACAAATTGGACAATCTCTTTCGAAGTATGAGGGTTTCAGACGAAAACTCATCTATTACAAAGGCATTTCATTTTTAGTAAATTATTTTGATGCCATACTTTTTGTGGGTTCAATGTGCACCATTCAAAGGCATATCATCAATTTTCAACCCTTTCTGACTTCATTTGATATTTTTCATGGATTTCATTATTTATTTTGAGCTAAATGACCCTGAATTTGAAAAGCAGTACAAATGAACTCTGAAAAGGTTGTAACTTGGCATGACATAATAATTTCACCCACATAGCAATTTCTAAAGAGTTGAGAGGGTTACGACAAAAAATGGATGCACTTCATGTACAAATTGGACAATCGAATTCGAAGTATGAGGGTTTCGGACGAAAACTCATCTATTACAAAGGGATTTTATTTTTAATAAAATATTTTAACGCCATACTTTTTCTGTGTTCAATATGCACCATTCAAAGGCACATCATCAATTTTCAACCCTTTCTGACTTCATTTGGTATTTTTCATGCATTTAATGATTTATTTTGAGCTAAATGACCATGAATTTGAAAAGCAGTACAAACGAACTCAAAAAGGTTGTAACTTGGCATGACATCATAATTTCACCCACATAGCAACTTCTAAAGGGTTGATAGGGTTAAGGAAAAAAACTAGTTGCACTTCGTGTACAAATTGGACAATCTCTTTCGAAGTATGATGGTTTCGGACGAAAACTCATCTATTACAAAGGGATTTCATTTTTAATAACTTTTTTTAACTCCATACTTTTTATGTGTTTAATATGCACCATTCAAAGGAAGATCATCAATTTTCAACCATTTCTGACTTCATTTGATATTTTTCATGCATTTAGTGATTTATTTTGAGCTAAATGATCGTGAATTTGAAAAGCAGTGCAAACTTACTCTAAAAATGTTGTAACTTGGCATGACATCATAACTTCACCCACATAGCAACTTCTAAAGAGTTGAGAGGGTTACGGTAGAAACTGGATGCACTACGTGTACAAATTGGACAATCTCTTTCGAAGTATGAGGGTTTTAGACGAAAACTCATCTATTACAATGGGATTTCATTTTTAATAACTTATTTTAACTCCATACTTTTTGTGTGTTAAATATGCACCATTCAAAGGCACATCATCAATTTTCAACCCTTTCTCACTTCCTTTGTTATTTTTCATGCATTTAATGATTTATTTTGAGCTAAATGACCCTGAATATGAAAAGTAGTACAAATGAAATCTGAAAATGTTGTGACTTGGCATCACATCATAATATCACCCACATAGCAACATATAAAGGGTTGAGAGGGTTACGGCAAAAATTGGATGCACTTCGTGTACAAATAGGACAATCTCTTTCGAAGTATGAGGGTTTTAGATGAAACCTCATCTATTACAAAGGAATTTCATTTTTAATAACATATTTTACCTCCATACTTTTTGTGTGTTCAATTTGCACCATTCAAAGGTACATCATCAATTTTCAGCCATTTCTCACTTCATTTGATTATTTTCATGCATTTAATTATTAATTTTCAGCTAAATGATCGTGAATTTGAAAAGGAGTACAAACGAACTCTAAAAAGGTTGTAACCTGGCATGACATCAAAATTTCACCCACATAGCAACTTCTAAAGAGTTGAGACAGTTAAGGCAAAAACTGGATGCACTTCGTGTACAAATTGGACAATCTCTTTCGAAGTATGAGGGTTTCGGACGAAAACACATCTATTACAAAGGGATTTCATTTTTAATATATTATTTTAACTCCATAGTTTTTGTGTGTTCAATATTGTCCATTCAAAGGCACATCATCAATTTTCAACCCTTTCTGACTTCATTTGATATTTTTCATGCATTTAATGATTTATTTTGAGCTAAATGACACTAAATTTGAAAAGAAGTACAAACGAACTCTGAAAACGTTGTAACTTGGCATGACATCATAATTTCACCCACATAGCAAAGAATTCAGAGGGTTATGGCGAAAACTAGATGCACTTCGTGTACAAATTGGACAATCTCTTTCGAAGTATGAGGGTTTTAGACGAAAACTCATCTATTACAATAGCATTTCATTTTTACTAACTTATTTTAACTCCATACTTTGTATGTGTTCAATATAGACCATTCAAAGGCACATCATCAATTTTCAACCATTTCTGAGTTCATTTCATAATTTTCCTGCATTTAATGATTTATTTTGAGCTAAATCATCGTGAATTTGAAAAGCAGTACGAACGATCTCTCAAAAGGTTGTAACTTGGCATGACATCATAATTTCACCCACATAGCAACTTCTAAAGAGTTTAGAGGGTTACGGGAAAAACTGGATGCACTTCGTGTACAAATTGGACAATGTCTTTCGAAGTATGAGGGTTTCAGACGAAAACTCATCTATTACAATGGGATTTCATTTTTAATAACTTATTTTAACTCCATACTTTTTGTGTGTTAAATATGCACCATTCAAAGGGACATCATCAATTTCCAACCCTTTCTCACTTCATTTGATATTTTTCATGCATTTAATGATTTATTTTGAGATAAATGACACTGAATTTGAAAAGTAGTACAAACGAACTCTGAAAAGGTTGTAACTTGGCATGACATCATAATTTCACCCACATAGCAAAGAGTTTAGAGGGTTATGGCGAAAACTAGATGCACTTCGTGTACAAATTGGACAATCTCTTTCGAAGTATGAGGGTTTTAGACGAAAACTCATCTATTACAATAGCATTTCATTTTTAATAACTTATTTTAACTCCATACTTTGTATGTGTTCAATATTGACCATTCAAAGGCACATCATCAATTTTCAACCATTTCTGAGTTCATTTGATAATTTTCCTGCATTTAATGATTTATTTTGAGCTAAATCATCGTGAATTTGAAAAGCAGTACGAACAATCTCTCAAAAGGTTGTAACTTGGCATGACATCATAATTTCACCCACATAGCAACTTCTAAAGAGTTTAGAGGGTTACGGGAAAAACTGGATGCACTTCGTGTACAAATTGGACAATGTCTTTCGAAGTATGAGGGTTTCAGAAGAAAACTCATCTATTACAATGGGATTTCATTTTTAATAACTTATTTTAACTCCATACTTTTTGTGTGTTAAATATGCACCATTCAAAGGGACATCATCAATTTCCAACCCTTTCTCACTTCATTTGATATTTTTCATGCATTTAATGATTTATTTTGAGATAAATGACCCTGAATTTGAAAAGCAATACAAATGAACTCTGAAAAGGTTGTAACTTGGCATCACATGATAATTTCAGCCACATAGCAACTTCTAAAGAGTTGAGAGGGTTACGGCAAAAACTGGATGCACTTCGTTTAGTAATTGGACAATCTCTTTCGAAGTATGAGTGTTTTGGACGAAAACTCATCTATTAAAAAGGGATTTCATTTTGAATAAATTATTCTCATGCCATACTTTTTGTTTGTTCAATATGCACCATTCAAGGGCACATCATCAATTTTCAACCCTTTCTGACTTCATTTGATATTTTTCATGCATTTAATGATTTATTTTGAGCTAAATGATCGTGAATTTGAAAAGCAGTACGAACGATCTCTCAAAAGGTTGTAACTTGGCATGACATCATAATTTCACCCACATAGCAACTTCTAAAGAGTTGAGAGGGTTACGGGAAAAACTGGATGCACTTCGTGTACAAATTGGACATTCTCTTTCGAAGTATGATGGTTTCGAATGGAAACTCATCTATTACAAAGGGATTTCATTTTTCATAACTTATTTTAACTCCATACTATTTGTGTGTTCAATATGGACCATTCAAAGGCACATCATCAATTTTCAACCCTTTCTGACTTCATTTGATATTTTTCATGCATTTAATGATTTATTTTGAGCTAAACGACCTTGAATTTGAAAAGCAGTACAAACGATCTCTGAAAAGGTCCTAATTTGGCATGAGATAATAATTTCATCCACATTGCAACTTCTACAGTTTTGAGAGCGTTACGGCAAAAACTGGATGCACTTCGTGAACAAAATGGACAATCTCTTTCGAAGGATGAGGGTTTCTGACGAAAACTCATCTATTACAAAGGGATTTCATTTTTAATAACTTATTTTAACTCCATACTTTTTGTGTGGTCAATATGCACCATTCAAAGGCACATCATCTATTTTCAACCCTTTCTGACTTCATTTGATATTTTTCATGCATTTAATGATTTATTTTGAGCTAAATGATCGTGAATTCGAAAAGAAGTACAAACGAACTCTAAAAAGGTTGTAACTTCGCATGACATCATAATTTCACCCACATAGCAACTTCTAAAGAGTTCAGAGGGTTATGGCAAAAACTAAATGCACTTCGTGTACAAATTGGACAACCTATTTCGAAGTATGAGGGTTTCAGACGAAAACTCATCTATTACAATGGCATTTCATTTTTAATAACTTATTTTAACTCCATACTTTTTATGTGTTCAATATTGACCATTCAAAGGCACATCATCAATTTTCAACCATTTCTGACTTCATTTGATATTTTTCATGCATTTAATGATTTATTTTGAGCTAAATGATCGTGAATTTGAAAAGCAGTACGAACGATCTCTCAAAAGGTTGAAACTTTGCATGACATCGTAGTTTGACACACATAGCAACTTCTAAAGAGTTGAGAGTGTTACGGGAAAAACTGGATGCACTTCGTGTACAAATTGGACAATGTCTTTCGAAGTATGAGGGTTTCAGACGAAAACTCATCTATTACAATGGGATTTCATTTTTACTAACTTTTTTTAACTCCATACTTTGTATGTGTTCAATATAGACCATTCAAAGGCACATCATCAATTTTCAACCATTTCTGAGTTCATTTGATAATTTTCCTGCATTTAATGATTTATTTTGAGCTAAATCATCGTGAATTTGAAAAGCAGTACGAACGATCTCTCAAAAGGTTGTAACTTGGCATGACATCATAATTTCACCCACATAGCAACTTCTAAAGAGTTTAGAGGGTTACGGGAAAAACTGGATGCACTTCGTGTACAAATTGGACAATGTCTTTCGAAGTATGAGGGTTTCAGACGAAAACTCATCTATTACAATGGGATTTCATTTTTAATAACTTATTTTAACTCCATACTTTTTGTGTGTTAAATATGCACCATTCAAAGGGACATCATCAATTTCCAACCCTTTCTCACTTCATTTGATATTTTTCATGCATTTAATGATTTATTTTGAGATAAATGACACTGAATTTGAAAAGTAGTACAAACGAACTCTGAAAAGGTTGTACCTTTTCATGACATCATAATTTCACCCACATAGCAAAGAATTCAGAGGGTTATGGCGAAAACTAGATGCACTTCGTGTACAAATTGGACAATCTCTTTCGAAGTATGAGGGTTTTAGACGAAAACTCATCTATTACAATAGCATTTCATTTTTACTAACTTATTTTAACTCCATACTTTGTATGTGTTCAATATAGACCATTCAAAGGCACATCATCAATTTTCAACCATTTCTGAGTTCATTTGATAATTTTCCTGCATTTAATGATTTATTTTGAGCTAAATCATCGTGAATTTGAAAAGCAGTACGAACGATCTCTCAAAAGGTTGTAACTTGGCATGACATCATAATTTCACCCACATAGCAACTTCTAAAGAGTTTAGAGGGTTACGGGAAAAACTGGATGCACTTCGTGTACAAATTGGACAATGTCTTTTGAAGTATGAGGGTTTCAGACGAAAACTCATCTATTACAATGGGATTTCATTTTTAATAACTTATTTTAACTCCATACTTTTTGTGTGTTAAATATGCACCATTCAAAGGGACATCATCAATTTCCAACCCTTTCTCACTTCATTTGATATTTTTCATGCATTTAATGATTTATTTTGAGATAAATGACACTGAATTTGAAAAGTAGTACAAACGAACTCTGAAAAGGTTGTAACTTGGCATGACATCATAATTTCACCCACATAGCAAAGAGTTTAGAGGGTTATGGCGAAAACTAGATGCACTTCGTGTACAAATTGGACAATCTCTTTCGAAGTATGAGGGTTTTAGACGAAAACTCATCTATTACAATAGCATTTCATTTTTAATAACTTATTTTAACTCCATACTTTGTATGTGTTCAATATTGACCATTCAAAGGCACATCATCAATTTTCAACCATTTCTGAGTTCATTTGATAATTTTCCTGCATTTAATGATTTATTTTGAGCTAAATCATCGTGAATTTGAAAAGCAGTACGAACGATCTCTCAAAAGGTTGTAACTTGGCATGACATCATAATTTCACCCACATAGCAACTTCTAAAGAGTTTAGAGGGTTACGAGAAAAACTGGATGCACTTCGTGTACAAATTGGACAATGTCTTTCGAAGTATGAGGGTTTCAGAAGAAAACTCATCTATTACAATGGGATTTCATTTTTAATAACTTATTTTAACTCCATACTTTTTGTGTGTTAAATATGCACCATTCAAAGGGACATCATCAATTTCCAACCCTTTCTCACTTCATTTGATATTTTTCATGCATTTAATGATTTATTTTGAGATAAATGACCCTGAATTTCAAAAGCAATACAAATGAACTCTGAAAAGGTTGTAACTTGGCATCACATGATAATTTCAGCCACATAGCAACTTCTAAAGAGTTGAGAGGGTTACGGCAAAAACTGGATGCACTTCGTTTACTAATTGGACAATCTCTTTCGAAGTATGAGTGTTTTGGACGAAAACTCATCTATTAAAAAGGGATTTCATTTTGAATAAATTATTCTCATGCCATACTTTTTGTTTGTTCAATATGCACCATTCAAGGGCACATCATCAATTTTCAACCCTTTCTGACTTCATTTGATATTTTTCATGCATTTAATGATTTATTTTGAGCTAAATGATCGTGAATTTGAAAAGCAGTACGAACGATCTCTCAAAAGGTTGTAACTTGGCATGACATCATAATTTCACCCACATAGCAACTTCTAAAGAGTTGAGAGGGTTACGGGAAAAACTGGATGCACTTCGTGTACAAATTGGACATTCTCTTTCGAAGTATGAGGGTTTCGAATGGAAACTCATCTATTACAAAGGGATTTCATTTTTCATAACTTATTTTAACTCCATACTATTTGTGTGTTCAATATGGACCATTCAAAGGCACATCATCAATTTTCAACCCTTTCTGACTTCATTTGATATTTTTCATGCATTTAATGATTTATTTTGAGCTAAACGACCTTGAATTTGAAAAGCAGTACAAACGATCTCTGAAAAGGTCCTAATTTGGCATGAGATAATAATTTCATCCACATTGCAACTTCTACAGTTTTGAGAGCGTTACGGCAAAAACTGGATGCACTTTGTGAACAAAATGGACAATCTCTTTCGAAGGATGAGGGTTTCTGACGAAAACTCATCTATTACAAAGGGATTTCATTTTTAATAACTTATTTTAACTCCATACTTTTTGTGTGGTCAATATGCACCTTTCAAAGGCACATCATCTATTTTCAACCCTTTCTGACTTCATTTGATATTTTTCATGCATTTAATGATTTATTTTGAGCTAAATGATCGTGAATTCGAAAAGCAGTACAAACGAACTCTAAAAAGGTTGTAACTTCGCATGACATCATAATTTCACCCACATAGCAACTTCTAAAGAGTTCAGAGGGTTATGGCAAAAACTAAATGCACTTCGTGTACAAATTGGACAACCTATTTCGAAGTATGAGGGTTTCAGACGAAAACTCATCTATTACAATGGCATTTCATTTTTAATAACTTATTTTAACTCCATACTTTTTATGTGTTCAATATTGACCATTCAAAGGCACATCATCAATTTTCAACCATTTCTGACTTCATTTGATATTTTTCATGCATTTAATGATTTATTTTGAGCTAAATGATCGTGAATTTGAAAAGCAGTACGAACGATCTCTCAAAAGGTTGAAACTTTGCATGACATCGTAGTTTGACACACATAGCAACTTCTAAAGAGTTGAGAGTGTTACGGGAAAAACTGGATGCACTTCGTGTACAAATTGGACAATGTCTTTCGAAGTATGAGGGTTTCAGACGAAAACTCATCTATTACAATGGGATTTCATTTTTACTAACTTATTTTAACTCCATACTTTGTATGTGTTCAATATAGACCATTCAAAGGCACATCATCAATTTTCAACCATTTCTGAGTTCATTTGATAATTTTCCTGCATTTAATGATTTATTTTGAGCTAAATCATCGTGAATTTGAAAAGCAGTACGAACGATCTCTCAAAAGGTTGTAACTTGGCATGACATCATAATTTCACCCACATAGCAACTTCTAAAGAGTTTAGAGGGTTACGGGAAAAACTGGATGCACTTCGTGTACAAATTGGACAATGTCTTTCGAAGTATGAGGGTTTCAGACGAAAACTCATCTATTACAATGGGATTTCATTTTTAATAACTTATTTTAACTCCATACTTTTTGTGTGTTAAATATGCACCATTCAAAGGGACATCATCAATTTCCAACCCTTTCTCACTTCATTTGATATTTTTCATGCATTTAATGATTTATTTTGAGATAAATGACACTGAATTTGAAAAGTAGTACAAACGAACTCTGAAAAGGTTGTAACTTGGCATGACATCATAATTTCACCCACATAGCAAAGAATTCAGAGGGTTATGGCGAAAACTAGATGCACTTCGTGTACAAATTGGACAATCTCTTTCGAAGTATGAGGGTTTTAGACGAAAACTCATCTATTACAATAGCATTTCATTTTTACTAACTTATTTTAACTCCATACTTTGTATGTGTTCAATATAGACCATTCAAAGGCACATCATCAATTTTCAACCATTTCTGAGTTCATTTGATAATTTTCCTGCATTTAATGATTTATTTTGAGCTAAATCATCGTGAATTTGAAAAGCAGTACGAACGATCTCTCAAAAGGTTGTAACTTGGCATGACATCATAATTTCACCCACATAGCAACTTCTAAAGAGTTTAGAGGGTTACGGGAAAAACTGGATGCACTTCGTGTACAAATTGGACAATGTCTTTCGAAGTATGAGGGTTTCAGACGAAAACTCATCTATTACAATGGGATTTCATTTTTAATAACTTATTTTAACTCCATACTTTTTGTGTGTTAAATATGCACCATTCAAAGGGACATCATCAATTTCCAACCCTTTCTCACTTCATTTGATATTTTTCATGCATTTAATGATTTATTTTGAGATAAATGACACTGAATTTGAAAAGTAGTACAAACGAACTCTGAAAAGGTTATAACTTGGCATGACATCATAATTTCACCCACATAGCAAAGAGTTTAGAGGGTTATGGCGAAAACTAGATGCACTTCGTGTACAAATTGGACAATCTCTTTCGAAGTATGAGGGTTTTAGACGAAAACTCATCTATTACAATAGCATTTCATTTTTAATAACTTATTTTAACTCCATACTTTGTATGTGTTCAATATTGACCATTGAAAGGCACATCATCAATTTTCAACCATTTCTGAGTTCATTTGATAATTTTCCTGCATTTAATGATTTATTTTGAGCTAAATCATCGTTAATTTGAAAAGCAGTACGAACGATCTCTCAAAAGGTTGTAACTTGGCATGACATCATAATTTCACCCACATAGCAAGTTCTAAAGAGTTTAGAGGGTTACGGGAAAAACTGGATGCACTTCGTGTACAAATTGGACAATGTCTTTCGAAGTATGAGGGTTTCAGAAGAAAACTCATCTATTACAATGGGATTTCATTTTTAATAACTTATTTTAACTCCATACTTTTTGTGTGTTAAATATGCACCATTCAAAGGGACATCATCAATTTCCAACCCTTTCTCACTTCATTTGATATTTTTCATGCATTTAATGATTTATTTTGAGATAAATGACCCTGAATTTGAAAAGCAATACAAATGAACTCTGAAAAGGTTGTAACTTGGCATCACATGATAATTTCAGCCACATAGCAACTTCTAAAGAGTTGAGAGGGTTACGGCAAAAACTGGATGCACTTCGTTTACTAATTGGACAATCTCTTTCGAAGTATGAGTGTTTTGGACGAAAAATCATCTATTAAAAAGGGATTTCATTTTGAATAAATTATTCTCATGCCATACTTTTTGTTTGTTCAATATGCACCATTCAAGGGCACATCATCAATTTTCAACCCTTTCTGACTTCATTTGATATTTTTCATGCATTTAATGATTTATTTTGAGCTAAATGATCGTGAATTTGAAAAGCAGTACGAACGATCTCTCAAAAGGTTGTAACTTGGCATGACATCATAATTTCACCCACATAGCAACTTCTAAAGAGTTGAGAGGGTTACGGGAAAAACTGGATGCACTTCGTGTACAAATTGGACATTCTCTTTCGAAGTATGAGGGTTTCGAATGGAAACTCATCTATTACAAAGGGATTTCATTTTTCATAACTTATTTTAACTCCATACTATTTGTGTGTTCAATATGGACCATTCAAAGGCACATCATCAATTTTCAACCCTTTCTGACTTCATTTGATATTTTTCATGCATTTAATGATTTATTTTGAGCTAAACGACCTTGAATTTGAAAAGCAGTACAAACGATCTCTGAAAAGGTCCTAACTTGGCATGAGATAATAATTTCATCCACATTGCAACTTCTACAGTTTTGAGAGCGTTACGGCAAAAACTGGATGCACTTCGTGAACAAAATGGACAATCTCTTTCGAAGGATGAGGGTTTCTGACGAAAACTCATCTATTACAAAGGGATTTCATTTTTAATAACTTATTTTAACTCCATACTTTTTGTGTGGTCAATATGCACCATTCAAAGGCACATCATCTATTTTCAACCCTTTCTGACTTCATTTGATATTTTTCATGCATTTAATGATTTATTTTGAGCTAAATGATCGTGAATTCGAAAAGCAGTACAAACGAACTCTAAAAAGGTTGTAACTTCGCATGACATCATAATTTCACCCACATAGCAACTTCTAAAGAGTTCAGAGGGTTATGGCAAAAACTAAATGCACTTCGTGTACAAATTGGACAACCTATTTCGAAGTATGAGGGTTTCAGACGAAAACTCATCTATTACAATGGCATTTCATTTTTAATAACTTATTTTAACTCCATAATTTTTATGTGTTCAATATTGACCATTCAAAGGCACATCATCAATTTTCAACCATTTCTGACTTCATTTGATATTTTTCATGCATTTAATGATTTATTTTGAGCTAAATGATCGTGAATTTGAAAAGCAGTACGAACGAGCTCTCAAAAGGTTGAAACTTTGCATGACATCGTAGTTTGACACACATAGCAACTTCTAAAGAGTTGAGAGTGTTACGGGAAAAACTGGATGCACTTCGTGTACAAATTGGACAATGTCTTTCGAAGTATGAGGGTTTCAGACGAAAACTCATCTATTACAATGGGATTTCATTTTTAATAACTTATTTTAACTCCATACTTTTTGTGTGTTAAATATGCACCATTCAAAGGGACACCATCAATTTTAGACCCTTTCTCACTTCATTTGATATTTTTCATGCATTTAATGATTTATTTTGAGCTAAATGACCCTGAATTTCAAAAGCAATACAAATGTACTCTGAAAAGGTTGTAACTTGGCATGACGTCATAATTTCAGCCACATAGCAACTTCTAAAGAGTTGAGAGGGTTATGGCAAAAACGGGATGCACTTCGTTTACAAATTGGACAATCTCTTTCGAAGTATGAGGGTTTTGGACGAAAACTCATCTATTAAAAAGGGATTTCGTTTTTAATAAATTATTATAATGCCATACTTTTTGTTTGTTCAATATGCATCATTCAAAGGCACATTATCAATTTTCAACCCTTTCTGACTTCATTTGATATTTTTCATGCATTTAATGATTTATTTTGAGCTAAATGACCCTGAAATTGAAAAGCAGTACAAATGAACTCTGAAAATGTTGTAACTTGGAATGTCATCATAATTTCACCCACATAGCAACTTCTAAAGCGGTGAGAGGGTTACGACAAAAACTGGTTGCACTTCGTGAACAAAATGGACAATCTCTTTCGAAGGATGAGGGTTTCTTACGAAAACTCATCTATTACAAAGGGATTTCATTTTTAATAACTTATTTTAACTCCATACTTTTTGTGTGTTAAATATGCACCATTCAAAGGGACATCATCAATTTTCAACCTTTCTCACTTTGTTTGATATTTTTCATGCATTTAATGATTTATTTTGAGCTAAATTACCCTGAATTTGAAAAGTAATACAAATGTACTCTGAAAAGGTTGTAACTTGGCATGACGTCATAATTTCAGCCACATAGCAACTTCTAAAGAGTTGAGAGGGTTACGGCAAAAACTGGATGCACTTCGTTTACAAATTGGACAATCTCTTTCGAAGTATGAGGGTTTTGGACGAAAACTTATCTACTAAACAGGGATTTCATTTTTAATAAATTATTCTAATGCCATACTTTTTGTTTGTTCAATATGCACCATTCAAAGGCACATCATCAATTTTCGACCCTTTCTGACTTCATTTGATATTTTTCATGCATTTACTGATTTATTTTGAGCTAAATGACCCAAAATTTGAAAACCAATACAATTGAACTCTAAAAAGGTTGTGACTTGGAACGTCACCATAATTTCACCCACATTGCAACTTCTAAAGCGGTGAGAGGGTTAAGCAAAAACTGAATGCACTTCGTGAACAAAATGGACAATCTCTTTCGAAGGATGAGGGTTTCTGACGAAAACTCATCTATTACAAAGGGATTTCATTTTTAATAACTTATTTTAACTCCATACTTTTTGTGTGGTCAATATGCACCATTCAAAGGCACATCATCTATTTTCAACCCTTTCTTACTTCATTTTATATTTTTCATGCATTTAATGATTTATTTTGAGCTAAATGATCGTGAATTCGAAAAGCAGTACAAACAAACTCTAAAAAGGTTGTAACTTCGCATGACATCATAATTTCACCCACATAGCAACTTCTAAAGAGTTCAGAGGGTTATGGCAAAAACTAGATGCACTTCTTGTACAAATTGGACTATCTCTTTCGAACTATGAGGGTTTCAGATGAAAACTCATCTATTACAATGGAATTTCATTTGTAATAACTTATTTTAACTCCATACTTTTTATGTGTTCAATATTGACCATTCAAAGGCACATCATCAATTTTCAACCATTTCTGACTTCATTTGATATTTTTCATGCATTTAATGAGTTATTTTGAGCTAAATAATCGTGAATTTGAAAAGCAGTACGAACGATCTCTCAAAAGGTTGTAACTTGGCATGACATCATAATTTCACCCACATAGCAACTTCTAAAGAGTTGAGGGTTACGGGAAAAATTGGATGCACTTCGTGTACAAACTGGACAATGTCTTTCGAAGTATGAGGGTTTCAGACAAAACTCATCTATTACAATGGGATTTCATTTTGAATAACTTATTTTAACTCCATACTTTTTGTGTGTTAAATATGCACCATTCAAAGGGACATCATCAATTTTCAACCCTTTCTCACTTCGTTTGATATTTTTCGTGCATTTAATGATTTATTTTGAGCTAAATGACCCTGAATTTGAAAAGTAATACAAATGAACTCTGAAAAGGTTTTAACTTGGCATGATGTCATAATTTCAGCCACATAGCAACTTCTAAAGAGTTGAGAGGGTTACGGCAAAAACTGGATGCACTTCGTTTACAAATTGGACAATCTCTTTCGAAGTATGAGGGTTTTGCACGAAATCTCATCTATTAAAAAGGGATTTCATTTTTAATAAATTATTATAATGCCATACTTTTTGTTTGTTCAATATGCACCATTCAAAGGCACATCATCAATTTTCAACCCTTTCTGACTTCATTTGATATTTTTCATGCATTTAATGCTTTAATTTGAGCTAAATGACCCTGAAATTGAAAAGCAGTACAAATGAACTCTCAAAAGGTTGTAACTTTGCATGACATCGTAGTTTCACACACATAGCAACTTCTAAAGATTTGAGAGTGTTACGGGAAAAACTTGATGCACTTCGTGTACAAATTGGACAATGTCTTTCGAAGTATGAGGGTTTCAGACGAAAACTCATCTATTACAATGGGATTTCATTTTTAATAACTTATTTTAACTCCATACTTTTTGTGTGTTAAATATGCACCATTCGAAGGGACATCATCAATTTTCAACCCTTTCGCACTTCATTTGATATTTTTCATGCATTTAATGATTTATTTTGAGCTAAATGACCCTGAATTTGAAAAGAAATACAAATGTACTCTGAAAAGGTTGTAACTTGGCATGACGTCATAATTTTAGCCACATAGCAACTTCTAAAGAGTTGACAGGGTTATGGCAAAAACTGGATGCACTTCGTTTACAAATTGGACAATCTCTTTCGAAGTATGAGGGTTTTGGACGAAAACTCATCTATTAAAAAGGGATTTCATTTTTAATAAATTATTATAATGCCATACTTTTTGTTTGTTCAATATGCACCATTTAAAGGCACATCATCAATTTTCAACCCTTTCTGACTTCATTTGATATTTTTCATGCATTTAATGATTATTTTGAGCTAAATGATCGTCAATTTGAAAAGCTATACAAATGAACTCTCAAAAGGTTGTGATTGGAATGACATCATTATTTCACCCACATAGCAACTTCTAAAGATGGGATAGGGTTACGGCAAAAACTGTATGCACTTCGTGTACAAGTTGGACAATCTCTTTCGAAGTATGAGGGTTTCCGACGAAAACTCATCTATTACAATGGGATTTCATTTTTAATAACTTATTTTAACTCCATACTTTTTGTGTGCTAAACAGGCACCATTCAAAGGCACATTATCAATTTTCAACCCTTTTTGACTTCATTTTATATTTTTCATGCATTTAATGATTTATTTTGAGCTAAATGATCGTCAATTTGAAAAGCTATACAAATGAACTCTCAAATGGTTGTGATTGGAATGACATAATTATTTCACCCACATAGCAACTTCTAAAGAGTTTAGAGGAGTACGACAAAAACTGGATGCACTTCGTTTACAAATTGGACAATCTCTTTCGAAGTATGAGGGTTCGGACGAAAACTCATCTATTACAAAGGGATTTCATTTTTAATGAATCATTTCAACGCCATACTTTTTGTGTGTTCAATATGCACAATTCAAAGGCACATCATCAATTTTCAACCCTTTCTGACTTCATTTGATATTTTTCGTGCATTTAATGATTTATTTTGAGCTAAATGACCCTGAATTTGAAAAGTTGTACAAATGAACTCTCAAAAGGTTGTAACTTTGCATGACATCGTAGTTTCACACACATAGCAACTTCTAAAGATTTGAGAGTGTTACGGGAAAAACTGGATGCACTTCGTGTACAAATTGGACAATGTCTTTCGAAGTATGAGGGTTTCAGACGAAAACTCATCTATTACAATGGGATTTCATTTTTAATAACTTATTTTAACTCCATACTTTTTGTGTGTTAAATAGGCACCATTCAAAGGACATCATCGATTTTCAACCCTTTCTCACTTCATTTGATATTTTTCATGTATTTAATGATTTATTTTGAGCTAAATGACCCTGAATTTGAAAAGCAATACAAATGTACTCTGAAAAGGTTGTAACTTGGCATGACGTCATAATTTCAGGCACATAGCAACTTCTAAAGAGTTGAGAGGGTTACGGCAAAAACTGGATGCACTTCGTTTACAAATTGGACAATCTCTTTCGAAGTATGAGGGTTTTCGACGAAAACTCATCTATTAAAAAGGGCTTTCATTTTTAATAAATTATTCTAATGCCATACTTTTTGTTTGTTCAATATGCACCATTCAAAGGCACATCATCAATTTTCAACCCTTTCTGACTTCATTTGATATTTTTCATGCATTTAAAGATTTATTTTGACCTAAATGATCGTCAATTTGAAAAGCTATACAAATGAACTCTCAAAAGGTTTTGATTGGAATGACATCATTATTTCACCCACATAGCAACTTCTAAAGATGGGATAGGGTTAAGGCAAAAACTGTATTCACTTCGTGTACAAATTGGACAATATCTTTCGAAGTATGAGGGTTTCCAACGAAAACTCATCTATTACAATGGGATATCATTTTTAATAACTTATTTTAACTCCATACTTTTTGTGTGCTAAACAGGCACCATTCAAAGGCACATCATCAATTTTCAACCCTTTCTCACTTCATTTGATATTTTTCATGCATTTAATGATTTATTTTGAGCTAAATGACCCTGAATTCGAAAAGCAATACAAATGAACTCTGAAAAGGTTGTAACTTGGCATGACGTCATAATTTCACCCACATAGCAACTTCTAAAGAGTTTAGAGGAGTACGACAAAAACTGGATGCACTTCGTTTACAAATTGGACAATCTCTTTCGAAGTATGAGGGTTTTGCACGAAAACTCATCTATTAAAAAGGGATTTCATTTTTAATAAATTATTCTAATGCCATACTTTTTGTTTGTTCAATATGCACCATTCAAAGGCACATCATCAATTTTCAACCATTTCTGACTTCATTTGATATTTTTCATGCAGTTAATGATTTATTTTGAGCTAAATGATCGTCAATTTGAAAAGCTATACAGATGAACTCTCAAAAGGTGGTGATTGGAATGACATCATTATTTCACCCACATAGCAACTTCTAAAGATGGGATAGCGTTACGGCAAAAACTGTATGCACTTCGTGTACAAATTGGACAATCTCTTTCGAAGTATGAGGGTTTCCGACGAAAACTCATCTATTACAATGGGATTTCATTATTAATAACTTATTTTAACTCCATATTTTTTGTGTGCTAAACAGGCACCATTCAAAGGCACATCATCAATTTTGAACCCTTTCTCACCTCATTTGATATTTTTCATGCATTTAATGATTTATTTTGAGCTAAATGACCCTTAATTCGAAAAGCAATACAAATGAACTCTGAAAAGGTTGTAACTTGGCATGTTGCATAATTTCACCCACATAGCAACTTCTAAAGAGTTTAGAGGAGTACGACAAAAACTGGATGCACTTCGTTTACAAATTGGACAATCTCTTTCGAAGTATGAGGGTTTCGGACGAAAACTCATCTATTACAAAGGGATTTCATTTTTAAGAACTTATTTCAACGCCATACTTTTTGTGTGTTCAATATTCACCATTCAAAGGCACATCATCAATTCTCAACACTTTCTGACTTCATTTGATATTTTTGGTGCATTTAATGATTTATTTTGAGCTAAATGACCCTGAATTTGAAAACCTGTACAAATGAACTCTCAAAAGGTTGTAACTTTGCATGACATCGTAGTTTCACACACATAGCAACTTATAAAGAGTTGAGAGTGTTACGGGAAAAACTAGATGCACTTCGTGTACAAATTGGACAATGTCTTTCGAAGTATGAGGGTTTCAGACGAAAACTCATCTATTACAATGGTATTTCATTTTTATTAACTTATTTTAACTCCATACTTTTTGTGTGTTAAATATGCACCATTCAAATGGACATGATCAATTTTCAACACTTTCTAACTTCATTTGATATTTTTCATGCATTTAATGATTTGTTTTGAGCTAAATGACCCTGAATTTGAAAAGCAGTACAAACGAACTCCGAAAAGGTTCTAACTTGGCATGAGATAATAATTTCATCCACATAGCAACTTCTAAAGAGTTGAGAGGGTTACGGCAATAATTCGATGCACTTCGTGTACAAATTGGACAATCTCTTTTGAAGTATGAGGGTTTCGAACGAAAACTCATCTATTACAAAGGGAGTTCATTTTTAATAACTTATTTTAACTCCATACTTTTTGTGTGTTAAATATGCACCATTCAAAGGCACATCATCAATTTTCAACCCTTTCTAACTTAATTTGACATTCTTCATGCATTTAATGACTTATTTTGAGCTAAATGACCCTAAATTTGAAAAGCAGTATAATTGAACTCTGAAAAGGTTGTGACTTGGCATGACATCATAATTTCACCCACATAGCAACTTCTAAAGAGTTGAGAGGGTTACGACAAAAAATGGATGCACTTCGTGTACAAATAGGACAATCACTTTCGAAGTATGGGGGTTTCGGATGAAAACTCATCTATTACAAAGGAATTTCATTTTTAATAACTTATTTTAACTCCATACTTTTTGTGTGTTCAATATTCACCATTCAAAGGCACATCATCAATTGTCAAACCTTTGTGAGTCATTTGATATTTTTCAGGCATTTAATGATTTATTTTGAGGTAAATGACCGCGAATTCGAAAAGCAGTACAAATGAACTCTACAAAGGTTGTAACTTGACATGACATCATAATTTCACCCACATAGCAACTTCTAAAGAGTTAAGAGGGTTACGACAAAAACTGGATGCACTTCGTGTTCAAATTGGACAATCTCTTTCGAAGTATAAGGGTTTCTCACGAAAACTCATCTATTACAAAGGGATTTCATTTTTAACAACTTATTTTAACTCCATAATTTTTGTGTGTTAAATATGCACCATTCAAAGGCACATCATCAATTTTCAACCCTTTCTGACTACATTTGATATTTTTCCTGCCTTTAATGATTTATTTTTTAGCTAAATGACCCTAAATTTGAAAAGCAATACAAATGAACTCTAACAAGGTTATAACTTGGCATGACGTCATAATTTCACCCACATAGCAACTTCTAAAGAGTTGAGAGGGTTACAGCAAAAACTGGATGCACTTCGTTTACAAATTGGACAACTCTTTCGAAGTCTGAGGGTTTTAGACGGAAACTCATCTATTATAATGGGATTTCATTTTCAATAACTTATTTTCACTCCATATTTTTTCTGTGTTAATTATGCACCATTCAAAGGCACATCATCAATTTTCAACCCTTTCTCACTTCATTTGATATTTTTCATGCATTTAATGATTTATTTTTGAGGTAAATGACCCTAAATTTGAAAAGCAATACAAATGAACTCTAAAAAGGTTGTAACTTGGCATGACGTCATAATTTCACCCACATAGAAACTTCTAAAGAGTTGAGAGGGTTACGCCAAAAACTAGATGCACTTCGTTTACAAATTGGACAATCTCTTTCGAAGTATGAGCGTTTCAGACGAAAAATCATCTATTACAAAGGGATTTCCTTTGTAATAACTTATTTTAACTCCATACTTTTTTTGTGTTAAATATGCATCATTCAAAGGCACATCATCAATTTTCAACACTTTCTGACTTCATTTGATATTTTTCATGCATTTAATGATTTATTTTGAGCTAAATGACCCTTAATTTGAAAAGCAGTACAAACGAACTCTGAAAAGGTTCTAACTTGGCATGAGATAATAATTTCATCCACATTGCAACTTCTAATGAGTTGAGAGGGTTAGGACAAAAATTGGATGCACTTCACGTACAAATTGCACGATCTCTTTTGAAGTATGAGGGTTTCGAACGAAAACTCATCTATTACAAAGGGATTTCATTTTTAATAACTTATTTTAACTCCATACTTTTTGTGTGTTAAATATGCACCATTCAAAGGCACATCATCAATTTTCAACCCTTTGTGACTTCATTTGACATTCTTCATGCATTTAATGATTTATTTTGAGCTAAATGACCCTAAATTTGAAAAGCAGTACAATTGAACTCTGAAAAGGTTGTGACTTGGCATGATATCATAATTTCACCCACATAGCAACTTCTAAAGAGTTGAGAGGGTTACGGCAAAAAATGGATGCACTTCGTGTACAAATAGGACAATCTCTTTCGAAGTATGGGGGTTTCGGATGAAAACTCATCTATTACAAAGGAATTTCATTTTTAATAACTTATTTTAACTCCATACTTTTTGTGTGTTCAACATGCACCTTCCAAAGGCACATCATCAATTGCAACCCTTTTTGACTCATTTGATATTTTCATGCATTTAATGATTTATTTTGAGCTAAATGACCGTGAATTTGAAAAGTAGTACAAATGAACTCTAAAAATGTTGTAACTTGGCATGACATCATAATTTCACCCACATAGCAACTTCTAAAGAGTTAAGAGTGTTACGACAAAAACTGGATGCACTTCATGTACAAATGGACAATCTCTTTCGAAGTATAAGGGTTCCGCACGAAAACTCATCTATTACAAAGGGATTTCATTTTTAACAACTTATTTTAACTCCATACTTTTTGTGTGTTAAATATGTACCATTCAAAGGCACATGATCAATTTTCAACCCTTTCTGACTACATTTGATATTTTTCATGCATTTAATGATTTATTTTTGAGCTAAATGACCCTAAATTTGAAAAGCAATACAAATGAACTCTCAAAAGGTGGTGATTGGAATGACATCATTATTTCACCCACATAGCAACTTCTAATGATGGGATAGCGTTACGGCAAAAACTGTATGCACTTCGTTTACAAATTGGACAATCTCTTTCGAAGTATGAGGGTTTCCCACGAAAACTCATCTATTACAATGGGATTTCATTATTAATAACTTATTTTAACTCCATACTTTTTGTGTGCTAAACAGGCACCATTCAAAGGCACATCATCAATTTTCAACCCTTTCTCACTTCATTTGATATTTTTCATGCATTTAATGATTTATTTTGAGCTAAATGACCCTTAATTCGAAAAGCAATACAAATGAACTCTGAAAAGGTTGTAACTTGGCATGACGTCATAATTTCACCCACATAGCAACTTCTAAAGAGTTTAGAGGAGTACGACAAAAACTGGATGCACTTCGTTTACAAATTGGACAATCTCTTTCGAAGTATGAGGGTTTCGGACGAAAACACATCTATTACAAAGGGATTTCATTTTTAATAACTTATTTCAACGCCATACTTTTTGTGTGTTCAATATTCACCATTCAAAGGCACATCATCAATTTTCAACCCTTTCTAACTTCATTTGATATTTTTGGTGCATTTAATGATTTATTTTGAGCTAAATGACCCTGAATTTGAAAACCTGTACAAATGAACTCTCAAAAGGTTGTAACTTTGCATGACATCGTAGTTTCACACACATAGCAACTTCTAAAGAGTTGAGAGTGTTACGGGAAAAACTGGATGCACTTCGTGTACAAATTGGACAATGTCTTTCGAAGTATGAGGGTTTCAGACGAAAACTAATCTATTACAATGGTATTTCATTTTTATTAACTTATTTTAACTCCATACTTTTTGTGTGTTAAATATGCACCATTCAAAGGGACATCATCAATTTTCAACACTTTCTAACTTCATTTGATATTTTTCATGCATTTAATGATTTATTTTGAGCTAAATGACCCTGAATTTGAAAAGCAGTACAAACGAACTCCGAAAAGGTTCTAACTTGGCATGAGATAATAATTTCATCCACATAGCAACTTCTAAAGAGTTGAGAGGGTTACGGCAATAATTCGATGCACTTCGTGTACAAATTGGACAATCCCTTTTGAAGTATGAGGGTTTCGAACGAAAACTCATCTATTACAAAGGGAGTTCATTTTTAATAACTTATTTTAACTCCATACTTTTTGTGTGTTAAATATGCACCATTCAAAGGCACATCATCAATTTTCAACCCTTTCTAACTTAATTTGACATTCTTCATGCATTTAATGATTTATTTTGAGCTAAATGACCCTAAATTTGAAAAGCAGTATAATTGAACTCTGAAAAGGTTGTGACTTGGCATGACATCATAATTTCACCCACATAGCAACTTCTAAAGAGTTGAGAGGGTTACGACAAAAAATGGATGCACTTCGTGTACAAATAGGACAATCACTTTCGAAGTATGGGGGTTTCGGATGAAAACTCATCTATTACAAAGGAATTTCATTTTTAATAACTTATTTTAACTCCATACTTTTTGTGTGTTCAATATGCACCATTCAAAGGCACATCATCAATTGTCAAACCTTTGTGACTCATTTGATATTTTTCAGGCATTTAATGATTTATTTTGAGGTAAATGACCGCGAATTTGAAAAGCAGTACAAATGAACTCTACAAAGGTTGTAACTTGACATGACGTCATAATTTCACCCACATAGCAACTTCTAAAGAGTTAAGAGGGTTACGACAAAAACTGGATGCACTTCGTGTTCAAATTGGACAATCTCTTTCGAAGTATAAGGGTTTCTCACGAAAACTCATCTATTACAAAGGGATTTCATTTTTAACAACTTATTTTAACACCATAATTTTTGTGTGTTAAATATGCACCATTCAAAGGCACATCATCAATTTTCAACCCTTTCTGACTACATTTGATATTTTTCCTGCCTTTAATGATTTATTTTTTAGCTAAATGACCCTAAATTTGAAAAGCAATACAAATGAACTCTAACAAGGTTGTAACTTGGCATGACGTCATAATTTCACCCACATAGCAACTTCTAAAGAGTTGAGAGGGTTACAGCAAAAACTGGATGCACTTCGTTTACAAATTGGACAGCTCTTTCGAAGTATGAGGGTTTTAGACGGAAACTCATCTATTATAATGGGATTTCATTTTTAATAACTTATTTTCACTCCATATTTTTTCTGTGTTAATTATGCACCATTCAAAGGCACATCATCAATTTTCAACCCTTTCTCACTTCATTTGATATTTTTCATGCATTTAATGATTTATTTTTGACCTAAATGACCCTAAATTTAAAAAGCAATACAAATGAACTCTAAAAAGGTTGTAACTTGGCATGACGTCATAATTTCACCCACATAGAATCTTCTAAAGAGTTGAGAGGGTTACGCCAAAAACTAGATGCACTTCGTTTACAAATTGGACAATCTCTTTCGAAGTATGAGCGTTTCAGACGAAAAATCATCTATTACAATGGGATTTCCTTTGTAATAACTTATTTTAACTCCATACTTTTTTTGTGTTAAATATGCACCATTCAAAGGCACATCATCAATTTTCAACACTTTCTGACTTCATTTGATATTTTTCATGCATTTAATGATTTATTTTGAGCTAAATGACCCTTAATTTGAAAAGCAGTACAAACGAACTCTGAAAAGGTTCTAACTTGGCATGAGATAATAATTTCATCCACATTGCAACTTCTAATGAGTTGAGAGGGTTAGGACAAAAATTGGATGCACTTCGTGTACAAATTGCACAATCTCTTTTGAAGTATGAGGGTTTCGAACGAAAACTCATCTATTATAAAGGGATTTCATTTTTAATAACTTATTTTAACTCCATAATTTTTGTGTGTTAAATATGCACCATTCAAAGGCACATCATCAATTTTCAACCCTTTGTGACTTCATTTGACATTCTTCATGCATTTAATGATTTATTTTGAGCTAACTGACCCTAAATTTGAAAACCAGTACAATTGAACTCTGAAAAGGTTGTGACTTGGCATGACATCAGAATTTCACCCACATAGCAACTTCTAAAGAGTTGAGAGGGTTACGGAAAAAATGGATGCACTTCGTGTACAAATAGGACAATCTCTTTTGAAGTATGGGGGTTTCGGATGAAAACTCATCTATTACAAAGGAATTTCATTTTTAATAACTTATTTTAACTCCATACCTTTTGTGTGTTCAACATGCACCATTCAAAGGCACATCATCAATTGCAACCCTTTTTGACTCATTTGATATTTTCATGCATTTAATGATTTATTTTGAGCTAAATGACCGTGAATTTGAAAAGTAGTACAAAAGAACTCTAAAAAGGTTGTAACTTAGCATGACATCATAATTTCACCCACATAGCAACTTCTAAAGAGTTAAGAGTGTTACGACAAAAACTGGATGCACTTCATGTACAAATTAGACAATCTCTTTCGAAGTATAAGGGTTTCGCACGAAAACTCATCTATTACAAAGGGATTTCATTTTTAACAACTTATTTTAACTCCATAATTTTTGTGTGTTAAATATGCACCATTCAAAGGCACATGATCAATTTTCAACCCTTTCTGACTACATTTGATATTTTTCTTGCATTTAATGATTTATTTTTGAGCTAAATGACCCTAAATTTGAAACGCAATACAAATGAACTCTAAAAAGGTTGTAACTTGGCATGACGTCATAATTTCACCCACATAGCAACTTCTAAAGAGTTGAGAGGGTTACAGCAAAAACTGGATGCACTTCGTTTACAAATTGGACAATCTCTTTCGAAGTATGAGGGTTTCAGACGGAAACTAAACTATTACAAAGGGATATCATTTTTAATAACTTATTTTCACTCCATACCTTTTGTGTGTTAAATATGCACCATTCAAAGTCACATCAACAATTTTCAACCCTTTCTCACTTCATTTGATATTTTTCATGCATTTAATGATTTATTTTGAACTAAATGACCCTAAATTTGGAAAGAAATACGAATGAACTCTGAAAAGGTTATAACTTGGCATGACGCCATAATTTCACCCACATACCAACTTCTAAAGAGTTGAGATGGTTACAGCAAAAACTGGATGCACTTCGTGTACAAATTGGACAACTCTTTCGATGTATGAGGGTTTCAGACGAAAACTCATCTATTACAATGGGATTTCATTTTTAATAACTTATTTTCACTCCATACTTTTTGTGTGTTAATTATGCACCATTCAAAGGCACATCATCAATTTTCAACCCTTTCTCACTTCATTTGATATTTTTCATGCATTTAATGTTTTATTTTTGAGCTAAATGACCCTAAATTGGAAAAGCAATACAAATGAACACTAAAAAGGTTGTAACTTGGCATGACGCCATAATTTCACCCACATAGCAACTTCTAAAGAGTTGAGAGGGTTACGCCAAAAACTAGATGCACTTTGTTTACAAATTGGACAATCTCTTTCGAAGTATGAGCGTTTCGGACGAAAACTCATCTATTACAAAGGGATTTCCTTTTTAACAACTTATTTTAACTCCATACTATTTGTGTGTTCAATATGCACCATTCAAAGGCACATAATCAATTTTCAACCCTTTCTCAGTTCATTTGATATTTTTCATGCATTTAATGATTTATTTTTAGCGAAATGACCCTAAATTTAAAAAGGAGTACAATTGAACTCTAAAAAGGTTGTAACTCGGCATGACAACATAATTTCGCCCACATAGCAACTTCTAAAGAGTTTAGAGCGTTACGGCAAAAACTGGATGCACTTCGTGTACAAATTGGACAATCTCTTTCGAAGTATGAGGGTTTCGCACGAAAACTCATCTATTACAAAGGGATTTCATTTTTAATAACTTATTTTAACTCCATACTTTTTGTGTGTTCAATATGCACCATTCAAAGGCACATCATCAATTTTCAACCCTTTCTCACTTCATTTGATATTTTTCATGCATTTAATGATTTATTTTTAGCTAAATGACCCTAAATTTAAAAAGGAGTACAATTGAACTCTAAAAAGGTTGTAACTCGGCATGACAACATAATTTCGCCCACATAGCAACTTCTAAAGAGTTTAGAGCGTTACGGCAAAAACTGGATGCACTTCGTGTAAAAATTGGACAATCTCTTTCGAAGTATGAGGGTTTCGCACGAAAACTCATCTATTACAAAGGGATTTCATTTTTAATAACTTATTTTAACTCCATACTTTTTGCGTGTTAAATATGCACCATTCAAAGGCACATCATCAATTTTCAACACTTTCTGACTTCATTTGATATTTTTCATGCATTTAATGATTTATTTTGAGCTAAATGACCCTGAATTTGAAAAGCAGTACAAACGAACTCTGAAAAGGTGCTAACTTGGTATGAGATAATAATTTCATCCACATAGCAACTTCTAAAGAGTTGAGAGGGTTACGGCAAAAATTGGATGCTCTTCGTGTACAAATTGGACAATCTCTTTTGAAGTATGAGGGTTTCGAACGAAAACTCATCTATTACAAACGGATTTCATTTTTAATAACTTTTTTTAACTCCATACTTTTTGTGTGTTAAATATGCACCATTCAAAGGCACATCATCAATTTTCAACCCTTTCTGACTTCATTTGACATTCTTCATGCATTTAATGATTTATTTTGAGCTAAATGACCCTAAATTTGAAAAGCAGTACAATTGAACTCTGAAAAGGTTGTGACTTGGCATGACATCATAATTTCACCCACATAGCAACTTCTAGAGAGTTGAGGGGGTTAGGGCAAAAAATGGATGCACTTCGTGTACAAATAGGACAAATAGGAATTTCATTTTTAATAACTTATTTTAACTCCATACTTTTTGTGTGTTCAATATGCACCATTCAAAGGCACATCATCAATTGCAACCCTTTCTGACTCATTTGATATTTTCATGCATTTAATGATTTATTTTGAGCTAAATGACTGTGAATTTGAAAAGTAGTACAAATGAATTCTAAAAAGGTTGTAACTTGGCATGAAATCATAATTTCACCCACATAGCAACTTCTAAAGAGTTAAGAGTGTTACGACAAAAAATGGATGCACTTCATGTACAAATTGGACAATCTCTTTTGAAGTATAAGGGTTTCGCAGGAAAACTCATCTATTGCAAAGGGATTTCATTTTAACAACTTATTTTAACTCCATAATTTTTGTGTGTTAAATATGCACCACTAAATGGCACATCATCAATTTTCAACCCTTTCCGACATCATTTGATATTTTTCATGCATTTAATGATTTATTTTGAGGTAAATGACCCTGAATTTGAAAAGTAGTACAAATGAACTCTGAAAAGGTTGTAACTTGGCATGACATCATAATTTCATCCACATAGCAACTTCTAAAGAGTTGAGAGGGCTACGGCAAAAAATGAATGCATTTCGTGTACAAATAGGACAATCTCTTTCGAAGTATGGGGTTTTCGGATGAAAACTCATCTATTACAAAGGAATTTCATTTTTAATAACTTATTTTAACTCCATACTTTTTGTGTGTTCAATATGCACCATTCAAAGGCACATCATCAATTGTCAACCCTTTCTGACTCATTTGATACTTTTCATGCATTTAATGATTTATTTTAAGGTAAATGACCGTGAATTTGAAAAGCAGTACAAATGAACTCTAAAAGGGTTGTAACTTGACATGACATCATAATTTCACCCACATAGCAACTTCTAAATAGTTAAGAGGGTTACGACAAAAACTAGATGCACTTCGTGTACAAATTGGACAATCTCTTTGGAAGTATAAGGGTTTCGCACGAAAACTCATCTATTACAATGGGATTTCATTTTTAACAACTTATTTTAACTCCATAATTTTTGTGTGTTAAATATGCACCATTCAAAGGCACATCATCAATTTTCAACCCTTTCTGACTACATTTGATATTTTTCATGCATTTAATGATTTATTTTTGAGCTAAATGACCCTAAATTTGAAAAGCAATACAAATGAACTCTGAAAAGGTTGTAACTTGGCATGACGTCATAATTTCACCCACATAGCAACTTCTAAAGAGTTGAGATGGTTACGGCAAAAACTGCATGCACTTCGTGTACAAATTGGACAACTCTTTCGAAGTATGAGGGTTTCAAACGAAAACTCATCTATTACAATGGGATTTAATTTTTAATAACTTATTTTCACTCCATACTTTTTGTGTGCTAATTATGCACCATTCAAAGGCACATCATCAATTTTCAACCCTTGCTCACTTCATTTGATATTTTTCATGCATTTAATGAATTATTTTTGAGCTAAATGACCCTAAATTTGAAAAGCAATACAAATGAACTCTAAAAAGGTTGTAACTTGGCATGACGTCATAATTTCACCCACATAGCAACTTCTAAAGAGTTGAGAGGGTTACGCAAAAAACTAGATGCACTTCGTTTACAAATTGGACAATCTCTTTCGAAGTATAAGCGTTTCGGACAAAAACTAATCTCTTACAAAGGGATTTCCTTTTTAATAACTTATTTTGACTCCATACTTTTTGTGTGTTCAATATGCACCATTCAAAGGCACATAATCAATTTTCAACCCTTTCTCACTTCATTTGATATTTTTCATGCATTTAATGATTTATTTTGAGCTAAATGACCCTAAATTTGAGAAGCAGTACAATTGAACTCTAAAAAGGTTGTAACTCGGCATGACAACATAATTTCGCGCACATAGCAACTTCTAAAGAGTTGAGAGGGTTACGGGAAAAACTGGATGCACTTCGTGTACAAATTGGACAATCTCTTTCGAAGTATGAGGGTTTCGCACGAAAACTCATCTATTACAAAGGGATTTCATTTTTAATAACTTATTTTAACTCCATACTTTTTGTGTGTTAAATATGCACCATTAACAGGCACATCATCCATTTTCAACACTTTCTGACTTCATTTGATATTTTTCATGCATTTAATGATTTATTTTGAGCTAAATGACCCTGAATTTGAAAAGCAGTACAAAGAACTCTGAAAAGGTTGTAACTTAGCATGCCATCATAATTTCATCCACATAGCAGTTTCTAAAGAGATGAGAGGGTTACGACAAAAACTGGATGCACTTCGTGTACAAATTGGACAATCTCTTTCGAAGTATGAGGGTTTCTTACGAAAACTCATCTATTACAAAGGAATTTCATTTTTAATAAATTATTTTAACTCCATACTTTTTGTGTGTTCAATATGCACCATTCAAAGGCACACCATCAATTTTCAACCCTTTCTGACTACATTTGATATTTTTCATGCATTTAATGATTTATTTTGAGCTAAATGACCCGGAATTTGAAAGCTGTACAAACGAACTCTGAAAAGGTTGTAACTTGGCATGGAATAATAATTTC
This sequence comes from Hordeum marinum, assembly GCA_022496015.1. Taxonomy (NCBI): domain Eukaryota; kingdom Viridiplantae; phylum Streptophyta; class Magnoliopsida; order Poales; family Poaceae; genus Hordeum; species Hordeum marinum. The sequence continues at coordinate 48,331,463 of CM039676.1, forward strand.
ACCCATATAGCAACTTCTAAAGAGTTGATAGGGTTAAGGAAAAAACTGGATGCACTTCGTGTACAAATTGGACAATCTCTTTCGAAGTATGAGGGTTTCAGACGGATACTCAACTATTACAAAGGGATTTCATTTTTAATAACTTATTTTCACTCCATAATTTTTGTGTGTTAAATATGCACCATTCAAAGGCACATCATCAATTTTCAACCCTTTCTCACTTCATTTGATATTTTTCATGCATTTACTGATTTATTTTGAACTAAATGACCCTAAATTTGGAAAGCAATACAAATGAACTCTCAAAAGGTTGTAACTTGGCATGACATCATAATTTCACCCACATAGCAACTTCTAAAGAGTTGAGAGGGTTACGGCAAAAACTAGATGCACTTCGTTTACAAATTGAACAATCTCTTTTCAAGTACGAGGGTTCTGGACGAAAACTCATCTATTACAAAGCTATTTCATTATGAATAACTTATTTTAACTCCATACTTTTTGTGTGTTCAATATGCACCACTAAAAGAAAAATCATCAATTTTCAACCCTTTCTGACTTCATTTGATATAATTCATGCACTTAATGATTTATTTTCAACTAAATAACCCGGAATTTGAAAAGCAGTATAAATGATATCTAAAAATGTTGTAACTTGGCATGACATCTTAATTTCACCGACATAGCAACTTCTAAAGAGGTGAGAAGGTTACGGCAAAAACTGGATGCACTTCGTGTACAAATTGGACAATCTCTTTCGAAGTATGAGGGTTTCGGACGAAACTCACCTATTACAAAGAGATTTCATTTTTAATAATTTATTTTAACTCCATACTTTTTGTGTGTTAAATATGCACCATTCAAAGGCAAATAATCAATTTTCAACCCTTTCTGACTTCATTTGATATTTTTCATGCATTTAATGATTTATTTTGTGCTAAATGACCCTAACTTTGAAAAGCAGTACAAATGAACTCTGAAAAGGTTGTAACTTGGCATGACATCATAATTTCATACACATAGCAACTTCTAAAGAGGCGAGAGGGTTACGACAAAAACTGGATGCACTTCGTGTACAAATTGGACAATCTCTTTCCAAGTATGAGGGTTTCTTACGAAAACTCATCTATTACAAAGGGATTTAATTTTTAATAACTTATTTTAACTCCATACTTTTTGTGTGTACAATATGCACCATTCAAAGGCACATCATCTATTTTCAACCCTTCCTGACTAAATTTGATATTTTTCATGCATTTAATGATTTATTTTGAGCTAAATGACCCTGAATTTGAAAGCTGTACAAACGAACTCTGAAAAGGTTGTAACTTGGCATGGCATAATAATTTCACCCATATAGAAACTTCTAAAGAGTTGATAGGGTTAATGAAAAAATTGGATGCACTTCGTGTACAAATTGGACAATCTCTTTCGAAGTGTGAGGGTTTTAGACGGAAACTCAACTATTACAAAGGGATCTCATTTTTAATAACTTATTTTAACTCCATACTTTTTGTGTGTACAATATGCACCATTCAAAGGCACATCATCAATTTTCAACCGTTTCTGACTACATTTGATATTTTTCATGCATTTAATGATTTATTTTGAGCTAAATGACCCTGAATTTGAAAGCTGTACAAACGAACTCTGAAAAGGTTGTAACTTGGCATGGCATAATAATTTCACCCATATAGAAACTACTAAAGAGTTGATAATGTTAATGAAAAAATTGGATGCACTTCGTGTACAAATTGGACAATCTCTTTCGAAGTATGAGGGTTTCAGACGGAAACTCAACTATTACAAAGGGATCTCATTTTTAATAACTTATTTTCACTCCATACTTTTTGTGTGTTAAATATGCACCATTCAAAGGCACATGATCAATTTTCAAGCCTTTCTGACTACATTTGATATTTTTCATGCATTTAATGATTTATTTTTGAGCTAAATGACCCTAAATTTGGAAAGCAATACAAATGGACTCTGAAAAGGTTGTAACTTGGCATGACGTCATAATTTCACCCACATAGCAACTTCTAAAGAGTTGAGATGGTTACGGCAAAAACTGGATGCACTTCGTGTACAAATTGGACAACTCTTTCGAAGTATGAGTGTTTCACACGAAAACTCATCTACTACAATGGGATTTCATTTTTAATAACTTCTTTTCACTCCGTACTTTTTGTGTGTTAGTTATGCACCATTCAAAGGCACATCATCAATTTTCAACCCTTTCTCACTTCATTTGATATTTTTCATGCATTGAATGATTTATTTTTGAGCTAAATGACCCTAAATTTGAAAAGCAATACAAATGAACTCTAAAAAGGTTGTAACTTGGCATGACGTCATAATTTCACCCACATAGCAACTTCTAAAGAGTTGAGAGGGTTACGGCAAAAACTAGATGCACTTCGTTTACAAATTGGACAATCTCTTTCGAAGTATGAGCGTTCCGAACGAAAACTCATCTATTACAAAGGGATTTCCTTTTTAATAACTTATTTTAACTCCATACATTTTGTGTGTTCAATATGCACCATTCAAAGGCACATCACCAATTTTCAACCCTTTCTCACTTCATTTGATATTTTTCATGCATTTAATGAGTTATTTTTTAGCTAAATGACCCTAAATTTGAAAAGCAATACAAATGAACTCTAAAAAGGTTGTAACTTGGCATGACGTCATAATTTCACCCACATAGCAACTTCTAAAGAGTTGAGAGGGTTACGGCAAAAACTAGATGCACTTCGTTTACAAATTGGACAATCTCTTTCGAAGTATGAGCGTTCCGGACGAAAACTCATCTATTAAAAAGGGATTTCCTTTTTAATAACTTATTTTAACTCCATACTTTTTGTGTGTTCAATATGCACCATTCAAAGGCACATAATCAATTTTCAACCCTTTTTCACTTCATTTGATATTTTTCATGCATTTAATGATTTATTTTGAGCTAAATGACCCTAAATTTGAAAAGCAGTACAATTGAACTCTGAAAAGGTTGTAACTCGGCATGACAACATAATTTCGCCCACATAGCAACTTCTAAAGAGTTGAGAGGGTTACGGCAAAAACTGGATGCACTTCGTGTACAAATTGGACAATCTCTTTCGAAGGTTGAGGGTTTCGCACGAAAACTCATCTATTACAAAGGGATTTCATTTTTAATAACTTATTTTAACTCCATACTTTTTGTGTGTACAATATGCACCATTGAAAGGCACATCATCAATTTTCAACCCTTCCTGACTATATTTGATATTTTTCATGCATTTAATGATTTATTTTGAGCTAAATGACCTGGAATTTGAAAGTTGTACAAACGAACTCTGAAAAGGTTGTAACTTGGCATGGAATAATAATTTCACCCATATAGCAACTTCAAAAGAGTTGAGAGGGTTAAGGAAAAAACTGGAACCACATCGTGTACAAGTTGGACAATCTCTTTCGAAGTATGATGGTTTCAGACGGAAACTCAACTATTACAAAGGGATTTCATTTTTAATAACTTATTTTCACTCCATACTTTTTTTGTGTTAAATATGCACCATTGAAAGGCACATCATCAATTTTCAACCCTTTCTCACTTCATTTGATATTTTTCATGCATTTAATGATTTCTTTTCAACTAAATGACCCTGAATTTGAAAAGCAGTATAAATGATATCTAAAAATGTTGTAACTAGGCATGACATCTTAATTTCACTCACATAGCAACTTCTAAATAGGTGAGAAGGTTACAGCAAAAACTGGATGCACTTCGTGTACTTGGAAAGCAATACAAGTGAACTCTGAACAGGTTGTAACTTGGCATGACGTCATAATTTCGCCCACATTACAACTTCTAAAGAGTTGAGAGGGTTACGACAAAAACTGGATGCACTTCGTGTACAAATTGGACAATCTCTTTCGAAGCATGAGGGTTTCGGACAAAAACTCATCTATTACAAAGGGATTTCGTTTTAAATAACTTATTTTCACTCCATACTTTTGGTGTGTTCAATATGCACCACTCAAAGGCACATCATCAATTTTCAACCCTTTCTGACATCATTTGATATTTGTCATGCATTTAATGATTGATGTTGAGCTAAATGACCGTGAATTTGAAATGCAATACAAATGAACTTTGAAAAGGTTGTAACTTGGCATGACATCATAATTTCACCCACATAGCAACTTCTAAAGAGTTGAGAGGGTTACAGCAAAAACTGGATGCACTTCGTTTAGAAATTGGACAATCTCTTTCGAAGTATGAGGGTTTAAGACAAAAACTCATCTATTGCAAAGGGATTTCATTTTAAATAACTTATTTTCACTCCATACTTTTTGTGTTTTCAATATGCACCACTCAAAGGCACATCATCAATTTTCAACCCTTTCTGACATCATTTGATATTTTTCATGCATTTAATTATCTATGTTGAGCTAAATGACCGTGAATTTGAAAAGCAATACAAATGAACTCTGAAAAGGTTGTAACTTGGCATGACGTCATAATTTCACCCATATAGCAACTTCTAAAGAGTTGAGAGGGTTACGGCAAAAACTATATGCACTTCGTTTACAAATTGGACAATCTCTTTCGAAGTATGAGGGTTTCGGACGAAAACTCATCTATTACAAATGGATTTCGTTTTAAATAACTTATTTTCACTCCATACTTTTGGTGTGTTCAATATGCACCACTCAAAGACACATCATCAATTTTCAACCCTTTCTGACTTCATTTGATATTTTTCGTGCATTTAATGTTTTATTTTGAGCTAAATGAACCTGAATTTGAAAAGCAGTACAAATGAACTCTGAAAAGGTTGTAACTTGGCATGACATCATAATTTCACCCACATAGCAACTTCTAAAGAGGCGAGAGGGTTACGGAAAAAGCTGGATGCACTTTGTGTACAAATTGGACAATCTCTTCCGAAGTATAATGGTTTCTCACGAAAACTCGTCCATTACAAAGGGATTTAATTTTTAATAACTTATTTTAACTCCATACTTTTTGTGAGTTCAATATGCACCATTCAAAGGCACATCATAAATTTTCAACACTTTCTGACTTCTTTTGGTATTTTTCATGCATTTAATGATTTATTTTGAGCTAAATGACCCTGAATTTGAAAAGCAGTACAAATGAACTCCGAAAAGGTTGTAACTTGGCATGACCTCATAATTTCACCCACATAGCAACTTCTAAAGAGTTGAGAGGGTTACGCCAAAAACTGGATGCACTTCGTGTACAAATAGGACAATCTCTTTCGAAGTATGAGGGTTTCAGACGAAAACTCATCTATTACCAAGGGATTTCATTTTTAATAACTTATTTTAACTCCATACTTTTTGTTTGTTCAATATGCACCATTCAAAGGCACATCATCAATGTTCAACCCTTTCTGACTTAATTTGATATTTTTCATGCATGTAATGATTTATTTTGAGCTAAATGACCCTGAATTTGCAAAGTTGTACAAACAAACTCTGAAAAGGTTGTAACTTGGCATGTAATTGTAATTTCACCCCTATAGCAACTTCTAAAGAGTGTATAAGGTTAAGTAAAAAACTGGATGCACTTTGTGTACAAATTGGACAATCTCTTTCGAAGTATGAGGGTTTCGAATGGAAACTCATCTATTACAAAGGGATTTCATTTTTAATAATTTATTTTAACTCCATACTTATTGTCTGTTGAATATGCACCATTCAAAGGCACATCATCATTTTTCAACCCTTTCTGACTTCACTTGATATTTTTCATGCATTTAATGGTTTATTTTTAGCTAAATGACCCTGGATTTTAAAAGCAGTACAAATGAACTCTAAAGAGGTTGTAACTTCGCATGACATCATAATGTCACCCACCTTTAATTTCTAAAGAGTTGTGAGGGTTACGGCAAAACCTGGATGCACTTCGTGTACAAATTGGACAATCTCTTTTGAAGTATGAGGGTTTCGGACGAAAACTCATCTATTACAAAGGGATTTCATTTTTAATAACTTATTTTAACTCCATACTTTTTGTTTGTTCAATATGCACCATTCAATGGAACATCATGAATTTTCAACCCTTTCTGACTTCATTTGATATTTTTCATGCATTTAATGATTTATTTTGAGCTAAATGAACCTGATTTGAAAAGCAGTACAAATTAACTCTGAAAAGGTTGTAACTTGGCATGACATCGTAATTTCACCCACATAGCAACTTCTAAAGAGGCGAGAGGGTTACGGAAAAAGCTGGATGCACTTTGTGTACAAATTGGACAATCTCTTTCGAAGTATGAGGGTTTCTCACGAAAACTCGTCCATTCCAAAGGGATTTCTATTTAAATAACTTATTTTAACTCCATACTTTTTGTGAGTTCAATATGCACCATTAAAAGGCACATCATAAATTTTCAACCCTTTGGGACTTCATTTGATATTTTTCATGCATTTAATGATTTATTTTGAGGTAAATGACCCTGAATTTGAAAAGCAGTACAAATGAACTCGGAAAAGGTTGTAACTTGGCATGACATCATAATTTCACCCACATAGCATCTTCTAAAGAGGTGAGAGGGTTACCGCAAAAACTGGATGCACTACGTGTACAAATTGGACAAACTCTGTCGAAGTATGAGGGTTTGTGACGAAAACTCGTCTATTACAAAGGGATTTCATTTTTAATAACTTATTTTAACTCCATACTTTTTGTGTGTTCAATATGCACCATTCAAAGTCACATCGTCAATTTTCAACCCTTTCTGAGGTCATTTAATATTTTTCATGCATTTAATGATTTATTTTGAGCTAAATCACCATGAATTTGAAAACGAGTACAAACGAACTCTAAAAAGGTTGTAACTTGGCGTGACATCATAATTTCACCCACATAGCAACTTATAAAGAGTTTAGAGGGTTACGGCAAAAACTGGATGCACTTCGTGTACAAATTGGACAATCTCTTTCGAAGTATGAGGGTTTCGGACGAAAACTCATCTATTACAATGGGATTTCATTTTAAATAACTTATTTTAACTCCATACTTTTTGTGTGTTAAATATGCACCGTTCAAAGGCACATCATCAATTTTCAACCCTTTCTCACTTCATTTGATATTTTCATGCATTTAATGATTTATTTTGAGGAAAATGACCCTGAATTTGAAAAGCAATACAAATGAATTCTAAAAAGGGTGGAACTTGGCATGACGTCATGATTCCACCCACATAGCAACTTCTAAAGAGTTGAGATATTTACGGCAAAAACTGGATACACTTCGTTTACAAATTGGACAATCTCTTTCGAAGTATGAGGGTTTCAGAAGAAAACTCATCTATTACAATGGGATTTCATTTTTAATAACTTATTTTAACTCCATACTTTTTGTGTGTTAAATATGCACCATTAAAAGGCACATCATCAATTTTCAACCCATTCTCACTTCATTTGATATTTTTCATGCATTTAATGATTTATTTTGAGGTAAATGACCCTGAATTTGAAAAGCAATACAAGTGAACTCTGAAAAGGCTGTAACTTGGCATGACGTCATGATTCCGCCCACATAGCAATTTCTAAAGAGTTGAGATGGTTACGACAAAAACTGGATACACTTCGTTTACAAATTGGACAATCTCTTTCGAAGTATGAGGGTTTTGGAGGAAAACTCATCTATTACAAAGGGATTTCATTTTTAATAACTTATTTTAACTCCATACTGTTTGTGTGTTCTATATGCAGCATTTAAAGGCACATCATCAATTTTCAACCCTTTCTGACTTCATTTGATATTTTTCGTGCATTTAATGATTTATTTTGAGCTAAATGAACCTGACTTTGAAAAGCAGTACAAATGAACTCTGAAAAGGTTGTAACTTGGCATGACATCATAATTTCACCCACATAGCAACTTCTAAAGAGGCGAGAGGGTTACGGAAAAATCTGGATGCACTTTGTGTACAAATTGGACAATCTCTTCCGAAGTATAAGGGTTTCTCACGAAAACTCGTCCATTACAAAGGGATTTAATTTTTAATAACTTATTTTAACTCCATACTTTTTGTCAGTTAAATATGCACCATTCAAAGGCACATCATAAATTTTCAACACTTTCTGACTTCTTTTGATATTTTTCTTGCATTTAATGATTTATTTTGAGCTAAATGACCCTGAATTTGAAAAGCAGTACAAATGAACTCCGAAAAGGTTGTAACTTGGCATGACATCATAATTTCACCCACATAGCAACTTCTAAAGAGTTGAGAGGGTTACGACAAAAACTGGATGCACTTCGTGTACAAATAGGACAATCTCTTTCGAAGTATGAGGGTTTCAGACGAAAACTCATCTATTACAAAGGGATTTCATTTTTAATAACTTATTTTAGCTCCATACTTTTTGTTTGTTCAATATGCACCATTCAAAGGCACATCATCAATGTTCAACCCTTTCTGACTTAATTTGATATTTTTCATGCATGTAATGATTTATTTTGAGCTAAATGACCCTGAATTTGAAAAGTTGTACAAACGAACTCTGAAAAGGTTGTAACTTGGCATGTAATTATAATTTCACCCCTATAGCAACTTCTAAAGAGTGTATAAGGTTAAGTAAAAAACTGGATGCACTTTGTGTACAAATTGGACAATCTCTTTCGAAGTATGAGGGTTTCGAATCGAAACTCATCTATTACAAAGGGATTTCATTTTTAATAATTTATTTTAACTCCATACTTTTTGTCTGTTGAATATGCACCATTCAAAGGCACATCATCATTTTTCAACCCTTTCTGACTTCACTTGATATTTTTCATGTATTTAATGGTTTATTTTTAGCTAAATGACCCTGGATTTTAAAAGCAGTACAAATGAACTCTATAGAGGTTGTAACTTCGCATGACATCATAATGTCACCCACCTTTAATTTCTAAAGAGTTGAGAGGGTTACGGCAAAACCTGGATGCACTTCGTGTACAAATTGGACAATCTCTTTTGAAGTATGAGGGTTTCGGACGAAAACTCATCTATTACAAAGGGATTTCATTTTTAATAACTTATTTTAACTCCATACTTTTTGTTTGTTCAATATGCACCATTCAAAGGCACAACATCAATGTTCAACCCTTTCTGACTTCATTTGATATTTTTCCTGCATTTAATGATTTATTTTGAGCTAAATGAACCTGCTTTGAAAAGCAGTACAAATTAACTCTGAAAAGGTTGTAACTTGGCATGACATCAAAATTTCACCCACATAGCAACTTCTAAAGAGGCGAGAGGGTTAAGGAAAAAGCTGGATGCACTTTGTGTACAAATTGGACAGTCTCTTTCGAAGTATGAGGGTTTCTCACGAAAACTCGTCCATTCCAAAGGGATTTCTATTTAAATAACTTATTTTAACTCCATACTTTTTGTGAGTTCAATATGCACCATTAAAAGGCACATCATAAATTTTCAACCCTTTCTGACTTCAATTTGATATTTTTCACGCATTTAATGATTTATTTTGAGGTAAATGACCCTGAATTTGAAAAGCAGTACAAATGAACTCGGGAAAGGTTGTAACTTGGCATGACATCATAATTTCACCCACATAGCATCTTCTAAAGAGGTGAGAGGGTTACCGCAAAAACTCGATGCACTACGTGTACAAATTGGACAAACTCTGTCGAAGTATGAGGGTTTGTGACGAAAACTCGTCTATTACAAAGGGATTTCATTTTTAATAACTTATTTTAACACCATACTTTTTGTGTGTTCAATATGCACCATTCAAAGTCACATCGTCAATTTTCAACCCTTTCTGACGTCATTTAATATTTTTCATGCGTTTAATGATTTATTTTGAGCTAAATGACCATGAATTTGAAAAGCAGTACAAACGAACTCTAAAAAGGTTGTAACTTGGCATGACATCATAATTTCACCCACATAGCAACTTATAAAGAGTTTAGAGGGTTACGGCAAAAACTAGATGCACTTCGTGTACAAATTGGACAATCTCTTTCGAAGTATGAGGGTTTCCGACGAAAACTCATCTATTACAATGGGATTTCATTTTAAATAACTTATTTTAACTCCATACTTTTTGTGTGTTAAATATGCACCGTTCAAAGGCACATCATCAATTTTCAACCCTTTCTCACTTCATTTGATATTTTCATGCATTTAATGATTTATTTTGAGGTAAATGACCCTGAATTTGAAAAGCAATACAAATGAATTCTGAAAAGGCTGTAACTTGGCATGACGTCATGATTCCACCCACATAGCAACTTCTAAAGAGTTGAGATGGTTACGGCAAAAACTGGATACACTTCGTTTACAAATTGGACAATCTCTTTCAAAGTATGAGGGTTTCACAAGAAAACTCATCTATTACAATGGGATTTCATTTTTAGTAACTTATTTTAACTCCATACTTTTTGTGTGTTAAATATGCACCATTCAAAGGCACATCATCAATTTTCAACCCATTCACACTTCATTTGATATTTTTCATGAATTTAATGATTTATTTTGAGGTAAATGACCCTGAATTTGAAAAGCAATACAAGTGAACTCTGAAAAGGCTGTAACTTGGCATGACGTCATGATTCCGCCCACATAGCAATTTCTAAAGAGTTGAGATGGTTACGACAAAAACTGGATACACTTCGTTTACAAATTGGACAATCTCTTTCGAAGTATGAGGGTTTTGGAGGAAAACTCATCTATTACAAAGGGATTTCATTTTTAATAACTTATTTTAACTCCATACTGTTTGTGTGTTCAATATGCACCATTTAAAGACACATCATCAATTTTCAACCCTTTCTGACTTCATTTGACATTTTTCAGGCATTTAATGATTTATTTGAGCTAAATGACCCTGGATTTGAATGCAGTACAAATGAACTCTAAAAAGGTTGTAACTTCGCATGACATCATGATTCCACCCACATAGCAACTTCTAAAGAGTTGAGAGGGTTACGGCAAAAACTAGATGCACTTCATGTACAAATTGGACAGTCTCTTTCGAAGTATTGAGGGTTTCGGATGAAAACTCATCTATTACAAAGGGATTTCATTTTTAATAACTTATTTTAACTTCATACTTTTTGTTTGTTAAATATGCACCATTCAAAGCACATCATCAATTTTCAACCCTTTGTGTCTTCATTTGATATTTTTCATGCATTTAATGATTTATTTTGAGCTAAATGACCCTGAATTTGAAAAGCAGTACAAACGAACTCGGCAAAGGTTGTAACTTGGCATGACATCATAAATTCACCCACATAGAAACTTCTAAAGAGGTGAGACGGTTACAGCAAAAACTGGATGCACTACGTGTACAAATTGGACAAACTCTGTCGAAGTATGAGGGTTTGTGACGAAAACTCGTCTATTACAAAGGGATTTCATTTTTAATAACTTATTTTAACTCCATACTTTTTGTGTGTTCAATATGCACCATTGAAAGGCACATCGTCAATTTTCAACCCTTTCTGACTTCATTTTTTTTTCATGCATTTTAAAATTTATTTTGAGCTAAATGACCCTGAATTTGAAAAGCTATACAAATGAACTCTGAAAAGGTTGTAACTTGCATGACATCATAATTTCACCCACATATCAACTTCTAAAGAGTTGATAGGGTTATGGCAAAAACTGGATGCACTTCGTGTACAAATTGGACCATCGCTTTCGAAGTATGAGGGTTTCATACGAAAACTTATCTATTACACACAGATTTCTTTTTTAATAACTTATTTTAACTCCATACTTTTTGTTTGTTCAATATGCACCCGTCAAAGGTACATCATCAATTTTCAACCCTTTCTGACTTCATTTGATATTTTTCAGGCATTTAATGATTTATTTTGAGCTAAATGACCCTGAATTTGAAAAGCTGTACAAACGAACTCTGAAAAGGTTGTAACTTTCCATGACAATATAATTTCACCCATATAGCAACTTCTAAAGAGTGTATAAGGTTAAGGAAAAAACTGGATGCACTTTGTGTACAAATTGGACAATCTCTTTCGAAGTATGAGGGTTTCTTATGGAAACTCATCTATTACCAAGGGATTTCATTTTTAATAACTTATTTTAACTCCATACTTTTTGTTTGTTCAAGATGCACCGGTCAAAGGCACATCATCAATTTTCAACCCTTTCTGACTTCATTTGATATTTTTCGTGCATTTAATGATTTATTTTGAGCTAAATGACCCTGAATTTGAAAAGCTGTACAAACGAACTCTGAAAAGGTTGTAACTTTCCATAACAATATAATTTCACCCATATAGCAACTTCTAAAGAGTGTATAAGGTTAAGGAAAAAACTGGATGCACATCGTGTACAAATTGGACAATCTCTTTCGAAGTATGAGGGTTTCTTATGGAAACTCATCTATTACCAAGGGATTTCATTTTTAATAACTTATTTTAACTCCATACTTTTTGTTTGTTCAAGATGCACCGGTCAAAGGCACATCATCAATTTTCAACCCTTTCTGACTTCATTTGATATTTTTCGTGCATTTAATGATTTATTTTGAGCTAAATGACCCTGAATTTGAAAAGCTGTACAAACGAACTCTGAAAAGGTTGTAACTTTCCATGACAATATAATTTCACCCATATAGCAACTTCTAAAGAGTGTATAAGGTTAAGGAAAAAACTGGATGCACTTTGTGTACAAATTGGACAATCTCTTTCGAAGTATGAGGGTTTCTTATGGAAACTCATCTATTACCAAGGGATTTCATTTTTAATAACTTATTTTAACTCCATACTTTTTGTTTGTTCAAGATGCACCGGTCAAAGGCACATCATCAATTTTCAACCCTTTCTGACTTCATTTGATATTTTTCGTGCATTTAATGATTTATTTTGAGCTAAATGACCCTGAATTTGAAAAGCTGTACAAACGAACTCTGAAAAGGTTGTAACTTTCCATAACAATATAATTTCACCCATATAGCAACTTCTAAAGAGTGTATAAGGTTAAGGAAAAAACTGGATGCACATCGTGTACAAATTGGACAATCTCTTTCGAAGTATGAGGGTTTCGGACGGAAACTCATCTATTACCAAGGGATTTCATTTTTAATAACTTATTTTAACTCCATACTTTTTGTTTGTTCAATATGCACCGGTCAAAGGCACATCATCTATTTTCAACCCTTTCTGACTTCATTTGATATTTTTCATGCATTTAATGATTTGTTTTGAGCTAAATGAACCTGAATTTGAAAAGCAATACAATTGAACTCTGAAAAGGTCGTAACTTGGCATGACATCATAATTTCACCCACATAGCAACTTCTAAAGAGTTGAGAGGTTACGGCAAAAACTGCATGCACTTTGTGTATAAATTGGACAATCTCTTTCGAAGTATGAGGGTTTCGTACGAAAACTCATCTATTACAAAGGGATTTCATTTTTAATAACTTATTTTAACTCCATACGTTTTGTGTGTTCTATATGCACCATTCAAAGGCACATCATCAATTTTCAACCCTTTCTGACTTCATTTGATATTTTTCATGCATTTAATGATTTATTTTGAGCTAAATGACCCTGGATTTGAAAGCAGTACAAATTAACTCTAAAAAGGTTGTAAACTCGCATGACATCATCAATTCACCCACATAGCAACTTCTAAAGAGTTGAGAGGGTTACGGCAAAAACTGGATGCACTTCATGTACAAATTGGACAGTCTCTGTCGAAGTATGAGGGTTTTGGAGGAAAACTCATCTACTACAAAGGGATTTCATTTTTAATAAATTATTTTAACTCCATACTTTTTGTGTGTTAAATATGCACCATTCAAAGCACATCATCAATTTTCAACCCTTTGTGACTTCATTTGGTATTTTTCATGCATTTAATGATTTATTTTAAGCTAAATGACCCTGAATTTGAAAAGCAGTAAAAATGAACTCTAAAAAGGTTGTAAATTGGCATGACATCATACTTTCATACACATAGCAACTTCTAAAGAGGTGAGAGGGTTACGACTAAAACTGGATGCACTTTGTGTACAAATTGGACAATTTCTTTCGAAGTATGAGGGTTTCTTACGAAAACTCATCTATTACAAAGAGATTTCATTTTTAATAACTTATTTTAACTCCATACTTTTTGTGTGTTCAATATGCACCATTCAAAGGCACATCATCAATTTTCAACCATTTCTGACTTCATTTGATATTTTTCATGCAATTAATGATTTATTTTGAGCTAAATGACCCTGAATTTGAAAAGTTGTACAAACGAACTCTGAAAACGTTGTAACTTTGCATGACATTATAATTTCACCCATATAGCAACTTCTAAAGAGTGTATAATGTTAAGGAAACAATTGGATGCACTTCGTGTACAAATTGGACAATCTATTTCGAATTATGAGGGTTTCGGACGAAAACTTATCTATTACACACAGATTTCATTTTTAATAACTTATTTTAACTCCATACTTTTTGTTTGTTAAATATGCACCATTAAAAGGCACATCATCAATTTTCAACCATTTCCGACTTCATATTATTTTTTTCATGCATTTAGTGATTTATTTTGAGCTAAATGACCCTGAATTTGAAGAGCAATACAAATGAACTTCTAAAAAGGTTGTAACATGGCATGACATCATAATTTCACCCACATAGCAACTTCTAAAGAGTTGAGAGGGTTACGGCAAAAACTGGATGCACTTCGTGTACAAATTGGACAATCTCTTTCGAAGTATGAGGGTTTGAGACGAAAACTCATCTATTACAATGGGATTTCATTTTTAATAACTTATTTTAACTCCATACTTTTTATGTGTTAAATATGCACCATTCAAAGGCACATCATCAATTTTCAACCCTTTCTCACTTCATTTGATATTTTTCATGCATTTAATGATTTATTTTCAGCTAAATGACCCTGAATTTGAACAGCACTACAAACGAACTCTAAAAAGGTTGTAACTTGGCATGACATCATAATTTCACCCACATAGCAACTTCTAAAGAGTTGAGAGGGTTACGGCAAAAACTGGATGCACTTCGTGTACCAATTGGACAATCTCTTTCGAAGTATGAGGGTTTGAGACGAAAACTCATGTATTACAATGGGATTTCATTTTTAATAACTTATTTTAACTCCATAATTTTTGTGTTTTAAATATGCACCATTCAAAGGCACATCATCAATTTTCAACCCTTTCTCACTTCATATGATATTTTCATGCATTTAATGATTTATTTTCAGCTAAATGACCCTGAATTTGAAAAGCAATACAAATGAACTCTGAAAAGGCTGTAACTTGGCATGACGTCATGATTCCACCGACATAGCAACTTCTAAAGAGTTGAGATGGTTACGGCAAAAACTGGATACACTTCGTTTCCAAATTGGACAATCTCTTTCGAAGTATGAGGGTTTTGGAGGAAAACTCATCTATTACATAGGGATTTCATTTTTAATAACTTTTTTAACTCCATACTGTTTGTGTATTCTATATGAACTATTCAAAGGCACACCATCAATTTTCAACCCTTTCAGACTTCATTTGATATTTTTGATGCATTTAATGATTTATTTTGAGCTAAATGACCCTGGATTTGAAACCAATACAAATGAACTCTAAAAAGGTTGTAACTTGGCATGACATCATAAATTCACCCACATAGGAAGTTCTAAAGAGTTGAGAGGGTTATGGCAAAAACTGGATGCACTTCATGTACAAATTGGACAGTCTCTTTCGAAATATGAGGTTTTCGGACGAAAACTCATCTATTACAAAGGGAGTTCATTTTTAATAACTTATTTTAAATCCATACTTTTTGTGTGTTAAATATGCACCATTCAAAGTACATCATCAATTTTCAACCCTTTGTGACTTCATTTGATATTTTTCATGCATTTAATGATTTATTTTGAGCTAAATTACCCTAAATTTGAAAAGCAGTTCAAACGAACTCTGAAAAGGTTGTAACTTGGCATGACATCATAATTTCACCCACATCGCAACTTCTAAAGAGGTGAGAGGGTTACAGCAAAAACTGGATGCACTACGTGTACAAATTGGAGAATCTCTGTCGAAGTATGAGGGTTTGTGACGAAAACTCGTCTATTACAAAGGGATTTCATTTTTAATAACTTATTTTAACTCCATACATTTAGTGTGTTCAATATGCACCATTCAAAGGCTCATCATCAATTTTCAACCCTTTCTGACTTTATTTGATATTTTTCATGCATTTAATATTTTATTTTGAGCTAAATGACCCTGAATTTGAAAACCGGTACAAACGAACTTTGAAAAGGTTGTAACTTGGCATGACATCATTATTTCACCCACATAGCAACTTCTAAAGAGGTGAGAGGGTTACGGCAAAAAATGGATGCACTTCGTGTACAAATTGGACAGTCCCTTTCGAAGTATGAGGGTTTCTGACGAAAACTCGTCTATTACAAAGTTATTTCATTTTTAATAACTTATTTTAACTCCATACTTTTTGTGTGTTCAATATGCACCATTCAAAGGCACATCATCAATTTTCAACCGTTTTTTACTTCATTTGATATTTTTCATGCATTTAATGATTTCTTTTGAGCTAAATCACCCTGAATTTGAAAAGCAGTGCAAATAACTCTGAAAAGATTCTAACTTGGTGTGACATCATAATTTCACCCACATAGCAACTTCTAAAGAGTTGAGAGGGTTACGACAAAAACTGGATGCACTTCGTGTACAAATTGGACAATCTCTTTTGAAGTATGAGGTTTTCGGACAAAAACTCATCTATTACAAAGGGATTTCATTTTTAATAACTTATTTTAACTCGATACTTTTTGTGTCTTCAATATGCACCATTCAAAGGCACATCATCAATTTTCAACCCTTTCCGACTTCATTTGATATTTTTCATGCATTTAATGATTTATTTTGTGCTAAATGACCCTGAATTTGAAAAGCTATACAAACAAACTCTGAAAAGGTTGTAACTTGGCATGACATTATAATTTCACCAATACAGCAACTTCTAAAGAGTTGATAGGGTTAAGGAAAAAACTGGATGCATTTCATGTACAAATTGGACAATCTCTTTCGAAGTATCAGGGTTTCCGACGAAAACTCATCTATTACAATGGGATTCCATTTTTAATAACTTACTTTAACTCCACACTTTTTGTGTGTTCAATATGCACCATTCAAAAGAACATCATCAATTTTCAACCCTTTCTGACTTCATTTGATATTTTTTATGCATTTAATGCTTTATTTTGAGCTAAATGACCGTGAATTTGAAAAGCAGTACCAATAACTCTGAAAAGATTCTAACTTGGCGTGACATCATAATTTCACCCACATAGCAACTTCTAAAGAGTTGAGAGGGTTACGGCAAAAACTCGATGCACTTCGTGTACAATTTGGACAATCTCTTTCGAAGTATGAAGGTTTCGGACGAAAACTCATCTATTACAAAGGGATTTCATTTTTAATAAATTATTTTAACTCCATACTTTTTGTGTGTTAAATATGCACCATTCAAAGCACATCATCAATTTTCAACCCTTTGTGACTTCATTTGATATTTTTCATGCATTTAATGATTTATTTTAAGCTAAATGACCCTGAATTTGAAAAGCAGTACAAATGAATTCTAAAAAGGTTGTAAATTGGCATCACATCATAATTTCATACACATAGCAACTTCTAAAGAGGTGAGAGGGTTACGACTAAGACTGGATGCACTTTGTGTACAAATTGGACAATCCCTTTCGAAGTATGAGGGTTTCTTACGAAAAATCATCTATTACAAAGGGATTTCATTTTTAATAACTTATTTTAACTCCATAATTTTTGTGTGTTCAATATGCACCATTCAAAGGCACATCATCAATTTTCAACCCTTTCTGACATCATTTGATATTTTTCATTTATTTAATGATTTATTTTGAGCTAAATGACCCTGAATTTGGAAAGTTGTACAAACGAACTCTAAAAAGGTTGTAACTTTGCATGACATTATAATTTCACCCATATAGCAACTTCTAAAGAGTGTATAGTGTTAAGGAAACAACTGGATGCACTTCGTGTACAAATTGGACAATCTCTTTCGAAGTATGAGGGTTTCGGACGAAAACTTATCTATTACACACATATTTCATTTTTAATAACTTATTTTAACTCCATACTTTTTTTTTGTTAAATATGCACCATTAAAAGGCACATCATCAATTTTCAACCATTTCCGACTTCATATTTTTTTTTCATGCATTTAGTGATTTATTTTGAGCTAAATGACCCTGAATTTGAAGAGCAATACAAATGAACTCTGAAAAGGTTGTAACTTGGCATGACATCATAATTTCACCCACATAGCAACTTCTAAAGAGGTGAGAGGGTTACGATAAAAACTGGATTCACTTCGTGTACAAATTTGACGATCTCTTTCGAAGTATGAGGGTTTCGGACGAAAACTCATCTATTACAAAGGGATTTCATTTTTAATAACTTATTTTAACTCCATACTTTTTGTGTGTTCAATATGCACCATTCAAATTCACATCATCAATTTTCAACCCTTTCTGACGTCATTCGATATTTTTCATGCATTTAATGATTTATTCTGAGCTAAATGACCGTGAATTTGAAAAGCACTACAAACGAACTCTAAAAAGGTAGTAACTTGGCATGACATCATAATTTCACCCACATAGCAACTTCTAAAGAGTTGAGAGGGTTACGGCAAAAACTCGATGCACTTCGTGTACAATTTGGACAATCTCTTTCGAAGTATAAAGGTTTCGGACGAAAACTCATCTATTACAAAGGGATTTCATTTTTAATAAATTATTTTAACTCCATACTTTTTGTGTGTTAAATATGCACCATTCAAAGCACATCATCAATTTTCAACCCTTTGTGACTTCATTTGATATTTTTCATGCATTTAATGATTTATTTTAAGCTAAATGACCCTGAATTTGAAAAGCAATACAAATGAATTCTAAAAAGGTTGTAAATTGGCATCACATCATAATTTCATACACATAGCAACTTCTAAAGAGGTGAGAGGGTTACGACTAAGACTGGATGCACTTTGTGTACAAATTGGACAATCCCTTTCGAAGTATGAGGGTTTCTTACGAAAAATCATCTATTACAAAGGGATTTCATTTTTAATAAATTATTTTAACTCCATAATTTTTGTGTGTTCAATATGCACCATTCAAAGGCACATCATCAATTTTCAACCCTTTCTGACATCATTTGATATTTTTCATTTATTTAATGATTTATTTTGAGCTAAATGACCCTGAATTTGGAAAGCTGTACAAACGAACTCTAAAAAGGTTGTAACTTTGCATGACATTATAATTTCACCCATATAGCAACTTCTAAAGAGTGTATAGTGTTAAGGAAACAACTGGATGCACTTCGTGTACAAATTGGACAATCTCTTTCGAAGTATGAGGGTTTCGGACGAAAACTTATCTATTACACACATATTTCATTTTTAATAACTTATTTTAACTCCATACTTTTTTTTTGTTAAATATGCACCATTAAAAGGCACATCATCAATTTTCAACCATTTCCGACTTCATATTTTTTTTTCATGCATTTAGTGATTTATTTTGAGCTAAATGACCCTGAATTTGAAGAGCAATACAAATGAACTCTGAAAAGGTTGTAACTTGGCATGACATCATAATTTCACCCACATAGCAACTTCTAAAGAGGTGAGAGGGTTACGATAAAAACTGGATTCCCTTCGTGTACAAATTTGACGATCTCTTTCGAAGTATGAGGGTTTCGGACGAAAACTCATCTATTACAAAGGGATTTCATTTTTAATAACTTATTTTAACTCCATACTTTTTGTGTGTTCAATATGCACCATTCAAATTCACATCATCAATTTTCAACCCTTTCTGACGTCATTCGATATTTTTCAGGCATTTAATGATTTATTTTGAGCTAAATGACCGTGAATTTGAAAAGCACTACAAACGAACTCTAAAAAGGTAGTAACTTGGCATGACATCATAATTTCACCCACATAGCAACTTCTAAAGAGTTGAGAGGGTTACGGCAAAAACTGGATGCACTTCGTGTACAAATTGGACAATCTCTTTCGAAGTATGAGGGTTTGAGACGAAAACTCATCTATTACAATGGGATTTTATTGTTAATAACTTATTTTAACTCCATACTTTTTGTGTGTTAAATATGCACCATTCAAAGGCACATCATCAATTTTCAAACCTTTCTCACTTCATATGATATTTTTCATGCATTTAATGATTTATTTTGAGCTAAATGACCCTGAATTTGAAAAGCAATACAAATGAACTCTGAAAAGGCTGTAACTTGGCATGACGTCATAACTCCACCGACATAGCAACTTCTAAAGAGTTGAGATGGTTACGACAAAAATTGGATACACTTCGTTTACAAAATGGACAATCTCTTTCGAAGTATGAGGGTTTTGGAGGAAAACTCATCTATTACATAGGGATTTCATTTTTAATAACTTATTTTAACTCCATACTGTTTGTGTGTTCAATATGAACTATTCAAAGGCACACCGTCAATTTTCAACCCTTTCTGACTTCATTTGATATTTTTGATCCATTTAATGATTTATTTTGAGGTAAATGACCCTGGATTTGAAACCAGTACAAATGAACTCTAAAAAGGTTGTAACTTGGCATGACATCATAAATTCACCCACATAGGAAGTTCTGAAGAGTTGAGAGGGTTACGGCAAAAACTGGATGCACTTCATGTACAAATTGGACAGTCTCTTTCGAAGTATGAGGGTTTCGGACGAAATCTCATTTATTACAAAGGGAGTTCATTTTTAATAACTTATTTTAAATCCATACTTTTTGTGTGTTAAATATGCACCATTCAAAGCACATCATCAATTTTCAACCCTTTGTGACTTCATTTGATATTTTTCATGCATTTAATGATTTATTTTGAGCTAAATGACCCTAAATTTGAAAAGCAATACGAACGAACTCTGAAAAGGTTGTAACTTGGCATGACATCATAATTTCACACACATAGCAACTTCTAAAGAGGTGAGAGGGTTACAGCAAAAACTGGATGCACTACGTGTACAAATTGGAGAATCTGTGTCGAGGTATGAGGATTTGTGACGAAAACTCGTCTATTACAAAGGGATTTCATTTTTAATAACTTATTTTCACTCCATACATTTTGTGTGTTCAATATGCACCATTCAAAGGCTCATCATCAATTTTCAACCCTTTCTGACTTTATTCGATATTTTTCATGCATTTAATGTTTTATTTTGAGCTAAATGATCCTGAATTTGAAAACCAGTACAAATGAACTTTGAAAAGGTTGTAGCTTGGCATGACATCATAATTTCACCCACATAGCAACTTCTAAAGAGGTGAGAGGGTTACGGCAAAAAATGGATGCACTTCGTGTACAAATTGGACAGTGTCTTTCGAAGTATGAGGGTTTCTGACGAAAACTCGTCTATTACAAAGGGATTTCATTTTTAATAACTTATTTTAACTCGATACTTTTTGTGTGTTCAATATGCACCATTCAAAGGCACATCATCAATTTTCAACCCTTTCTGACTTCATTTGATATTTTTCATGCATTTAATGATTTATTTTGAGCTAAATGGTCGTGAAATTGAAAACATGTACAAATGAACTCTAAAAATTTTGTAACTTGGCATGACGTCATAATTTCACCCACATAGCAACTTCTAAAGAGTTGAGAGGGTTATGGCAAAAACTGAACGCACTTCGTGTACAAATTGGACAATATCTTTCGAAGTATGAGGGTTTCGGACGAAAACTCATCTATTACAATGGGATTCCATTTTTAATAACTTACCTTAACTCCACACTTTTTGTGTGTTCAATATGCACCATTCAAAAGAACATCATCAATTTTCAACCCTTTCTGACTTCATTTGATATTTTTCATGCATTTAATGCTTTATTTTGAGCTAAATGACCCTGAATTAGAAAAGCAGTACAAATAACTCTGAAAAGATTCTAACTTGGCGTGACATCAGAATTTCACCCACATAGCAACTTCTAAAGAGTTGAGAGGGTTACGGCAAAAACTCGATGCACTTCGTGTACAATTTGGACAATCTCTTTCGAAGTATGAAGGTTTCGGACGAAAACTCATCTATTACAAAAGGATTTCATTTTTAATAACTTCCTATTTTAACTCCATACTTTTTGTGTGTTCAATATGAACCATTCAAAGGCACATCATCAATTTTCAACCTTTTCTGACTTCATTTGATATTTTTCATGCATTTAAAGATTTATTTTGAGCTAAATGACCCTAAATTTGAAAAGGAGTACAAACGAACTCTAAAAATGTTGTAACTTGGCATGACATCATAATTTCACCCACATAGCAACTTCTAAAGAGTTGATAGGGTTACGGCAAAAATTGGATGCACTTCGTGTACAAATTGGACAATCTCTTTCGAAGTATAAGCGTTTCGGACGAAAATTCATCTATTACAAAGGGATTTCATTGTTAATAACTTATTTTAACTCCATACTTTTTGTGTGTTAAATATGGGCCAGTTAAACGCACATCATCAATTTTCAACGCTTTCTGCTTCATTTGATATTTTTCATGCATTTAATGATTTTTCTATAGCTCAATGACCCTGAATTTGAAAAGCAATACAAATGAACTCTGAAAAGGTTGTAACTTGGCATGACATCATAATTTCACCCACATATCATCTTCTAACGACTTGGGAGGGTTATGGCAAAAACTGGATGCACTTCGTGTACAAATTGGACAATCTCTTTTTAAATATGACGGTTTCGGACGAAAACTCATCTATTACAAAGGGATTTCATAATAACTTATTCTAACTCCATACGTTTTGTGTTTTCAATCTGCACCATTCAAAGGCACATCATCAATTTTCAACCCTTTCTAACTTCATTTGATATTTTTCATGCATTTAATGATTTATTTTGAGCTAGACCCTATATTTGAAAAGCATTACAAATGAACTCTAAAGAAGTTGTGACTTGGCATGACATTATAATTTCACTCACATAGCAACTTCTAAAGAGTTGAGAGGGTTACGGCAAAAACTGGATGCACTTCGTGTACAAATTGGATAAACTCTTTCGAAGTATGAGCGTTTCGGACGAAAACTCATCTATTACAAAGGGATTTCATTTTTAATAACTTCTTTCAACTCCATAATTTGTGTGTGTTCTATATGCACCATTCAAAGGCACATCATCAATTTTCAACCCTTTCTGCTTCATTTGATATTTTTCATGCATTTAATGATTTACTTTGAGCTCAATGACCCTGAATTTGAAAAGCAATACAAATGAACTCTGAAAAGGTTGTAACTTGGCATGAAATCATAATTTCACCCACATAGCAACTTGTAAAGAGTTGAGAGGGTAACGGCAAAAACTGGATGCACTTCGTGTACAAATTGGACAATCTTTTTCGAAGTATGAGCGTTTGGGACGAAAACTCATCTATTACAAAGGGATTTCATTTTTAATAACTTATTTTAACTCCATAATTTGTGTGTGTTCAATATGCACGATTCAAAGGCACATAATCAATTTTCAACCCTTTCTGCTTCATTTGATATTTTTGATGCATTTAATGATTTATTTTGAGCTCAGTGACCCTGAATTTGAAAAGCAACACAAATGAACTCTGAAAAGGTTGTAACTTGGCATGAAATCATAATTTCACCCACATAGCAACTTGTACAGAGTTGAGAGGGTAACGGCAAAAACTGGATGCACTTCGTGTACAAATTGGACAATCTTTTTCGAAGTATGAGCGTTTCGGACGAAAACTCATCTATTACAAAGGGATTTCATTTTTAATAACTTATTTAACTCCATAATTTGTGTGTGTTCAATATGCACCATTCAAAGGCACATCATCAATTTTCAACCCTTTCTGCTTCATTTGATATTTTTCATGCATTTAATGATTTATTTTGAGCTCAATGACCCTGAATTTGAAAAGCAATACAAATGAACTCTGAAAAGGTTGTAACTTGGCATGACATCATAATTTCACCCACAAATCAACTTCTAACGAGTTGGGAGGGTTATGGCAAAAACTGGATGCACTTCGTGTACAAATTGGACAATCTCTTTTTAAGTATAACGGTTTTGGACGAAAACTCATCTATTACAAAGGGATTTCATTTTTAATAACTTCTTTCAACTCCATACTTTTTGCGTGTTCAATATGCACCATTCAAAGGCACATCATCAATTTTCAACCCTTTCTGACTTCATTTGTTATTTTTCGTGCATTTAATGATTTATTTTGAGATAAATGACCCTGAATTTGTAAATTAGTAGAAATGAACTCTGAAAAGGTCGTAACTTGGCATGAAATCATAATTTCACCCACATAGCAACTTGTAAAGAGTTGAGAGGGTAATCGCAAAAACTGGATGCACTTCGTGTACAAATTGGACAATCTTTTTCGAAGTATGAGCGTTCGGACGAAAACTCATCTATTACAAAGGGATTTCATTTTTAATAACTTCTTTCAACTCCATAATTTGTGTGTGTTCTATATGCACCATACAAAGGCACATCATCAATTTTAAACCCTTTCTGCTTCATTTGATATTTTTCATGCATTTAATGATTTATTTTGAGCTCAATGACCCTGAATTTGAACAGCAATACAAATGAACTCTGAAAAGGTTGTAACTTGGCATGAAATCATAATTTCACCCACATAGCAACTTGTAAAGAGTTGAGAGGGTAACGGCAAAAACTGGATGCTCTTCGTGTACAAATTGGACAATCTTTTTCGAAGTATGAGCGTTTCGGACGAAAAGTCATCTATTACAAAGGGATTTCATTTTTAATAACTTATTTTAACTCCATAATTTGTGTGTGTTCAATATGCACCATTCAAAGGCACATCATCAATTTTCAACCCTTTCTGCTTCATTTGATATTTTTCATGCATTTAATGATTTATTTTGAGCTCAATGACCCTGAATTTGAAAAGCAATACAAATGAACTCTGAAAAGGTTGTAACTTGCATGACATCATAATTTCACCCACATATCAACTTCTAACGAGTTGGGAGGGTTATGGCAACAACTGGATGCACTTCGTGTACAAATTGGACAATCTCTTTTTAAGTATGACGGTTTCGGACGAAAACTCATCTATTACAAAGGGATTTCATTTTTAATAACTTCTTTCAACTCCATACTTTTTGCGTGTTCAATATGCACCATTCAAAGGCACATCATCAATTTTCAACCCTTTCTGACTTCATTTGTTATTTTTCGTGCATTTAATGATTTATTTTGAGCTAAATGACCCCGAATTTGTAAAGTAGTACAAATGAACTCTGAAAAGGTCGTAACTTGACATGAAATCATAATTTCACCCACATAGCAACTTGTAAAGAGTTGAGAGGGTAATCGCAAAAACTGGATGCACTTCGTGTACAAATTGGACAATCTTTTTCGAAGTATGAGCGTTCGGACGAAAACTCATCTATTACCAAGGGATTTCATTTTTAATAACTTATTTTAACACCATAATTTGTGTGTGTTCAATATGCACCATTCAAAGGCACATCATCAATTTTCAACCCTAAAGAGGTTATGACTCTAAAGAGGTTGTGACTTGGCATGACATCATAATTTCACTCACATAGCAACTTCTAAAGAGTTGAGAGGGTTATGGCAAAAACTGGATGCACTTCGTGTACAAATTGGATAATCTCTTTCGAAGTATGAGCGTTTCGGACGAAAACTCATCTATTACAAAGGGATTTCATTTTTAATAACTTCTTTCAACTCCATAATTTGTGTGTGTTCTATATGCACCATTCAAAGGCACATCATCAATTTTCAACCCTTTCTGCTTCATTTGATATTTTTCATGCATTTAATGATTTATTTTGAGCTTAATGACCCTGAATTTGAAAAGAAATACAAATGAGCTCTGAAAATGTTGTAACTTGGCATCAAATCATAATTTCAGCCACATAGCAACTTGTAAAGTGTTGAGAGGGTAACGGCAAAAACTGGATGCACTTCGTGTACAAATTGGACAATCTTTTTCGAAGTATGAGCGTTTCGGACGAAAACTCATCTATTACAAAGGGATTTCATTTTTAATAACTTATTTTAACTCCATCATTTGTGTGTGTTCAATATGCACCATTCAAAGGCACATAATCAATTTTCAACCCTTTCTGCTTCATTTGATGTTTTTCATGCATTTAATGATTTATTTTGAGCTCAATGACCCTGAATTTGAAAAGCAAGACAAATGAACTCTGAAAAGGTTGTAACTTGGCATGAAATCATAATTTCACCCACATAGCAACTTGTAAAGAGTTGAGAGGGTAACGGCAAAAACTGGATGCACTTCGTGTACAAATTGGACAATCTTTTTCGAAGTATGAGCGTTTCGGACGAAAACTCATCTATTACAAAGGGATTTCATTTTTAATAACTTATTTAACTCCATAACTTGTGTGTGTTCAATATGCACCATTCAAAGGCACATCATCAATTTTCAACCCTTTCTGACTTCATTTGATATTTTTCATGCATTTAATGCTTTATTTTGAGCTAAATGACCCTGAATTAGAAAAGCAGTACAAATAACTCTGAAAAGATTCTAACTTGGCGTGACATCATAATTTCACCCACATAGCAACTTCTAAAGAGTTGAGAGGGTTACGGCAAAAACTCGATGCAATTCGTGTACAATTTGGACAATCTCTTTCGAAGTATGAAGGTTTCGGACGAAAACTCATCTATTACAAAAGGATTTCATTTTTAATAACTTCCTATTTTAACTCCATACTTTTTGTGTGTTCAATATGAACCATTCAAAGGCACATCATCAATTTTCAACCTTTTCTGACTTCATTTGATATTTTTCATGCATTTAAAGATTTATTTTGAGCTAAATGACCCTAAATTTGAAAAGGAGTACAAACGAACTCTAAAAAGGTTGTAACTTGGCATGACATCATAATTTCACCCACATAGCAACTTCTAAAGAGTTGATAGGGTTACGGCAAAAATTGGATACACTTCGTGTACAAATTGGACAATCTCTTTCGAAGTATAAGCGTTTCGGACGAAAATTCATCTATTACAAAGGGATTTCATTATTAATAACTTATTTTAACTCCATACTTTTTGTGTGTTAAATATGGGCCAGTTAAACGCACATCATCAATTTTCAACGCTTTCTGCTTCATTTGATATTTTTCATGCATTTAATGATTTTTCTATAGCTCAATGACCCTGAATTTGAAAAGCAATACAAATGAACTCTGAAAAGGTTGTAACTTGGCATGACATCATAATTTCACCCACATATCATCTTCTAACGACTTGGGAGGGTTATGGCAAAAACTGGATGCACTTCGTGTACAAATTGGACAATCTCTTTTTAAATATGACGGTTTCGGACGAAAACTCATCTATTACAAAGGGATTTCATAATAACTTATTTTAACTCCATACGTTTTGTGTTTTCAATCTGCACCATTCAAAGGCACATCATCAATTTTCAACCCTTTCTAACTTCATTTGATATTTTTCATGCATTTAATGATTTATTTTGAGCTAGACCCTATATTTGAAAAGCATTACAAATGAACTCTAAAGAAGTTGTGACTTGGCATGACATTATAATTTCACTCACATAGCAACTTCTAAAGAGTTGAGAGGGTTACGACAAAAACTTGATGCACTTCGTGTACAAATTGGATAAATTCTTTCGAAGTATGAGCGTTTCGGACGAAAACTCATCTATTACAAAGGGATTTCATTTTTAATAACTTCTTTCAACTCCATAATTTGTGTGTGTTCTATATGCACCATTCAAAGGCACATCATCAATTTTCAACCCTTTCTGCTTCATTTGATATTTTTCATGCATTTAATGATTTACTTTGAGCTCAATGACCCTGAATTTGAAAAGCAATACAAATGAACTCTGAAAAGGTTGTAACTTGGCATGAAATCATAATTTCACCCACATAGCAACTTGTAAAGAGTTGAGAGGGTAACGGCAAAAACTGGATGCACTTCGTGTACAAATTGGACAATCTTTTTCGAAGTATGAGCGTTTCGGACGAAAACTCATCTATTACAAAGGGATTGCATTTTTAATAACTTATTTTAACTCCATAATTTGTGTGTGTTCAATATGCACGATTCAAAGGCACATAATCAATTTTCAACCCTTTCTGCTTCATTTGATATTTTTGATGCATTTAATGATTTATTTTGAGCTCAATGACCCTGAATTTGAAAAGCAACACAAATGAACTCTGAAAAGGTTGTAACTTGGCATGAAATCATAATTTCACCCACATAGCAACTTGTATAGAGTTGAGAGGGTAACGGCAAAAACTGGATGCACTTCGTGTACAAATTGGACAATCTTTTTCGAAGTATGAGCGTTTCGGACGAAAACTCATCTATTACAAAGGGATTTCATTTTTAATAACTTATTTAACTCCATAATTTGTGTGTGTTCAATATGCACCATTCAAAGGCACATCATCAATTTTCAACCCTTTCTGCTTCATTTGATATTTTTCATGCATTTAATGATTTATTTTGAGCTCAATGACCCTGAATTTGAAAAGCAATACAAATGAACTCTGAAAAGGTTGTAACTTGGCATGACATCATAATTTCACCCACAAATCAACTTCTAACGAGTTGGGAGGGTTATGGCAAAAACTGGATGCACTTCGTGTACAAATTGGACAATCTCTTTTTAAGTATAACGGTTTTGGACGAAAACTCATCTATTACAAAGGGATTTCATTTTTAATAACTTCTTTCAAC
Organism: Hordeum marinum; assembly: GCA_022496015.1. Lineage (NCBI taxonomy): Eukaryota > Viridiplantae > Streptophyta > Magnoliopsida > Poales > Poaceae > Hordeum > Hordeum marinum. The sequence goes on from CM039676.1 coordinate 48,360,343, forward strand.
TCCATACTTTTTGCGTGTTCAATATGCACCATTCAAAGGCACATCATCAATTTTCAACCCTTTCTGACTTCATTTGTTATTTTTCGTGCATTTACTGATTTATTTTGAGATAAATGACCCTGAATTTGTAAATTAGTAGAAATGAACTCTGAAAAGGTCGTAACTTGGCATGAAATGATAATTTCACCCACATAGCAACTTGTAAAGAGTTGAGAGGGTAATCGCAAAAACTGGATGCACTTCGTGTACAAATTGGACAATCTTTTTCGAAGTATGAGCGTTCGGACGAAAACTCATCTATTACAAAGGGATTTCATTTTTAATAGCTTCTTTCAACTCCATAATTTGTGTGTGTTCTATATGCACCATACAAAGGCACATCATCAATTTTAAACCCTTTCTGCTTCATTTGATATTTTTCATGCATTTAATGATTTATTTTGAGCTCAATGACCCTGAATTTGAACAGCAATACAAATGAACTCTGAAAAGGTTGTAACTTGGCATGAAATCATAATTTCACCCACATAGCAACTTGTAAAGAGTTGAGAGGGTAACGGCAAAAACTGGATGCTCTTCGTGTACAAATTGGACAATCTTTTTCGAAGTATGAGCGTTTCGGACGAAAACTCATCTATTACAAAGGGATTTCATTTTTAATAACTTATTTTAACTCTATAATTTGTGTGTGTTCAATATGCACCATTCAAAGGCACATCATCAATTTTCAACGCTTTCTGCTTCATTTGATATTTTTCATGCATTTAATGATTTATTTTGAGCTCAATGACCCTGAATTTGAAAAGCAATACAAATGAACTCTGAAAAGGTTGTAACTTGGCATGACATCATAATTTCACCCACATATCAACTTCTAACGAGTTGGGAGGGTTATGGCAAAAACTGGATGCACTTCGTGTACAAATTGGACAATCTCTTTTTAAGTATGACGGTTTCGGACGAAAACTCATCTATTACAAAGGGATTTCATTTTTAATAACTTCTTTCAACTCCATACTTTTTGCGTGTTCAATATGCACCATTCAAAGGCACATCATCAATTTTCAACCCTTTCTAACTTCATTTGTTATTTTTCGTGCATTTAATGATTTATTTTGAGCTAAATGACCCCGAATTTGTAAAGTAGTACAAATGAACTCTGAAAAGGTCATAACTTGACATGAAATCATAATTTCACCCACATAGCAACTTGTAAAGAGTTGAGAGGGTAATCGCAAAAACTGGATGCACTTCGTGTACAAATTGGACAATCTTTTTCGAAGTATGAGCGTTCGGACGAAAACTCATCTATTACCAAGGGATTTCATTTTTAATAACTTATTTTAACACCATAATTTGTGTGTGTTCAATATGCACCATTCAAAGGCACATCATCAATTTTCAACCCTAAAGAGGTTATGACTCTAAAGAGGTTGTGACTTGGCAGGACATCATAATTTCACTCACATAGCAACTTCTAAAGAGTTGAGAGGGTTATGGCAAAAACTGGATGCACTTCGTGTACAAATTGGATAATCTCTTTCGAAGTATGAGCGTTTCGGACGAAAACTCATCTATTACAAAGGGATTTCATTTTTAATAACTTCTTTCAACTCCATAATTTGTGTGTGTTCTATATGCACCATTCAAAGGCACATCATCAATTTTCAACCCTTTCTGCTTCATTTGATATTTTTCATGCATTTAATGATTTATTTTGAGCTCAATGACCCTGAATTTGAAAAGCAATACAAATGAGCTCTGAAAAGGTTGTAACTTGGCATCAAATCATAATTTCACCCACATAGCAACTTGTAAAGTGTTGAGAGGGTAACGGCAAAAACTGGATGCACTTCGTGTACAAATTGGACAATCTTTTTCGAAGTATGAGCGTTTCGGACGAAAACTCATCTATTACAAAGGGATTTCATTTTTAATAACTTATTTTAACTCCATCATTTGTGTGTGTTCAATATGCACCATTCAAAGGCACATAATCAATTTTCAACCCTTTCTGCTTCATTTGATGTTTTTCATGCATTTAATGATTTATTTTGAGCTCAATGACCCTGAATTTGAAAACCAAGACAAATGAACTCTGAAAAGGTTGTAACTTGGCATGAAATCATAATTTCACCCACATAGCAACTTGTAAAGAGTTGAGAGGGTAACGGCAAAAACTGGATGCACTTCGTGTACAAATTGGACAATCTTTTTCGAAGAATAAGCGTTTCGGACGAAAACTCATCTATTACAAAGGGATTTCATTTTAATAACTTATTTAACTCCATAACTTGTGTGTGTTCAATATGCACCATTCAAAGGCACATCATCAATTTTCAACCCTTTCTGCTTCATTTGATATTTTTCATGCATTTAATGATTTATTTTGAGCTCAATGACCCTGAATTTGAAAAGCAAGACAAATGAACTCTGAAAAGGTTGTAAATTGGCATGAAATCAGAATTTCACCCACATAGCAACTTGTAAAGACTTGAGAGGGTAACGGCAAAAACTGGATGCACTTCGTGTACGAATTGGACAATCTTTTTCGAAGTATGAGCGTTTCGGACGAAAACTCATCTATTACAAAGGGATTTCATTTTTAATAACTTATTTAACTCCATAATTTGTGTGTGTTCAATATGCACCATTCAAAGGCACATCATCAATTTTCAACCCTTTCTGCTTCATTTGATATTTTTCATGCATTTAATGATTTATTTTGAGCTCAATGACCCTGAATTTGAAAAGCAATACAAATGAACTCTGAAAAGGTTGTAACTTGGCATGACATCATAATTTCACCCACATATCACCTTCTAACGAGTTGGGAGGGTTATGGCAAAAACTGGATGCACTTCGTGTACAAATTGGACAATCTCTTTTTAAGTATAACGGTTTTGGACGAAAACTCATCTATTACAAAGGGATTTCATTTTTAATAACTTCTTTCGACTCCATACTTTTTGCGTGTTCAGTATGCACCATTCAAAGGCACATCATCAATTTTCAACCCTTTCTGACTTCATTTGTTATTTTTCGTGCATTTAATGATTTATTTTGAGCTAAATGACTCTGAATTTGTAAATTAGTACAAATGAACTATGGAAAGGTCGTAACTTGGCATGAAATCATAATTTCACCCACATAGCAACTTGTAAAGAGTTGAGAGGGTAATCGCAAAAACTGGATGCACTTCGTGTAAAAATTGGACAATCTTTTTCGAAGTATGAGCGTTCGGACGAAAACTCATCTATTACAAAGGGATTTCATTTTTAATAACTTATTTTAACACCATAATTTGTGTGTGTTCAATATGCACCATTCAAAGGCACATCATCAATTTTCAACCCTAAAGAGGTTATGACTCTAAAGAGGTTGTGACTTGGCATGACATCATAATTTCACTCACATAGCAACTTCTAAAGAGTTGAGAGGGTTACGGCAAAAACTGGATGCACTTCGTGTACAAATTGGACAATCTTTTTCGAAGTATGAGCGTTTCGGACGAAAACTCATCTATTACAAAGGGATTTCATTTTTAATAACTTCTTTTAACTCCATCATTTGTGTGTGTTCAATATGCACCATTCAAAGGCACATAATCAATTTTCAACCCTTTCTGCTTCATTTGATGTTTTTCATGCATTTAATGATTTATTTTGAGCTCAATGACCCTGAATTTGAAAAGCAAGACAAATGAACTCTGAAAAGGTTGTAACTTGGCATGAAATCGTAATTTCACCCACATAGCAACTTGTAAAGAGTTGAGAGGGTAACGGCAAAAACTGGATGCACTTCATGTACAAATTGGACAATCTTTTTCGAAGTATGAGCGTTTCGGACGAAAACTCATCTATTACAAAGGGATTTAATTTTTAATAACTTATTTAACTCCATAACTTGTGTGTGTTCAATATGCACCATTCAAAGGCACATCATCAATTTTCAACCCTTTCTGCTTCATTTGATATTTTTCATGCATTTAATGATTTATTTTGAGCTCAATGACCCTGAATTTGAAAAGCAAGACAAATGAACTCTGAAAAGGTTGTAAATTGGCATGAAATCATAATTTCACCCACATAGCAACTTGTAAAGAGTTGAGAGGGTAACGGCAAAAACTGGATGCACTTCGTGTACGAATTGGACAATCTTTTTCGAAGTATGAGCGTTTCGGACGAAAACTCATCTATTACAAAGGGATTTCATTTTTAATAACTTATTTAACTCCATAATTTGTGTGTGTTCAATATGCACCATTCAAAGGCACATCATCAATTTTCAACCCTTTCTGCTTCATTTGATATTTTTCATGCATTTAATGATTTATTTTGAGCTCAATGACCCTGAATTTGAAAAGCAATACAAATGAACTCTGAAAAGGTTGTAACTTGGCATGACATCATAATTTCACCCACATATCACCTTCTAACGAGTTGGGAGGGTTATGGCAAAAACTGGATGCACTTCGTGTACAAATTGGACAATATGTTTTTAAGTATAACGGTTTTGGACGAAAACTCATCTATTACAAAGGGATTTCATTTTTAATAACTTCTTTCGACTCCATACTTTTTGCGTGTTCAGTATGCACCATGCAAAGGCACATCATCAATTTTCAACCCTTTCTGACTTCATTTGTTATTTTTCGTGCATTTAATGATTTATTTTGAGCTAAATGACCCTGAATTTGTAAATTAGTACAAATGAACTATGGAAAGGTCGTAACTTGGCATGAAATCATAATTTCACCCACATAGCAACTTGTAAAGAGTTGAGAGGGTAACGGCAAAAACTGGATGCACTTCGTGTACGAATTGGACAATCTTTTTCGAAGTATGAGCGTTTCGGACGAAAACTCATCTATTACAAAGGGATTTCATTTTTAATAACTTATTTAACTCCATAATTTGTGTGTGTTCAATATGCACCATTCAAAGGCACATCATCAATTTTCAACCCTTTCTGCTTCATTTGATATTTTTCATGCATTTAATGATTTATTTTGAGCTCAATGACCCTGAATTTGAAAAGCAATACAAATGAACTCTGAAAAGGTTGTAACTTGGCATGACATCATAATTTCACCCACATATCACCTTCTAACGAGTTGGGAGGGTTATGGCAAAAACTGGATGCACTTCGTGTACAAATTGGACAATATGTTTTTAAGTATAACGGTTTTGGACGAAAACTCATCTATTACAAAGGGATTTCATTTTTAATAACTTCTTTCGACTCCATACTTTTTGCGTGTTCAGTATGCACCATGCAAAGGCACATCATCAATTTTCAACCCTTTCTGACTTCATTTGTTATTTTTCGTGCATTTAATGATTTATTTTGAGCTAAATGACCCTGAATTTGTAAATTAGTACAAATGAACTATGGAAAGGTCGTAACTTGGCATGAAATCATAATTTCACCCACATAGCAACTTGTAAAGAGTTGAGAGGGTAATCGCAAAAACTGGATGCACTTCGTGTAAAAATTGGACAATCTTTTTCGAAGTATGAGCGTTCCGACGAAAACTCATCTATTACAAAGGGATTTCATTTTTAATAACTTATTTTAACACCATAATTTGTGTGTGTTCAATATGCACCATTCAAAGGCACATCATCAATTTTCAACCCTAAAGAGGTTATGACTCTAAAGAGGTTGTGACTTGGCATGACATCATAATTTCACTCACATAGCAACTTCTAAAGAGTTGAGAGGGTTACGGCAAAAACTGGATGCACTTCGTGTACAAATTGGATAATCTCTTTCGAAGTATGAGCGTTTCGGACGAAAACTCATCTATTACAAAGGGATTTCATTTTTAATAACTTCTTTCAACTCCATAATTTGTGTGTGTTCTATATGCACCATTCAAAGGCACATCATCAATTTTCAACCCTTTCTGCTTCATTTGATATTTTTCATGCATTTAATGATTTATTTTGAGCTCAATGACCCTGAATTCGAAAATCAATAGAAATGAACTCTGAAAAGGTTGTAACTTGGCATGAAATCATAATTTCACCCACATAGCAACTTGTAAAGAGTTGAGAGGGTAACGGCAAAAACTGGATGCACTTCGTGTACAAATTGGACAATCTTTTCCGAAGTATGAGCGTTTCGGACGAAAACAAATCTATTACAAAGGGATTTCATTTTTAATAACTTATTTTAACTCCATAATTTGTGTGTGTTCAATATGCACCATTCAAAGGCACATCATCAATTTTCAACCCTTTCTGCTTCATTTGATATTTTTCATGCATTTAATGATTTATTTTGAGCTCAATGACCCTGAATTTGAAAAGCAATACAAATGAACTCTGAAAAGGATGTAACTTGGCATGACATCATAATTTCACCCACATATCAACTTCTAACGAGTTGGGAGGGTTATGGCAAAAACTGGATGCACTTCATCTACAAATTGGACAATCTCTTTTTAAGTATGACGGTTTCGGATGAAAACTCATCTATTACAAAGGGATTTCATTTTTAATAACTTATTTCAACTCCATACTTTTTGCGTGTTCAATATGCACCATTCAAAGGCACATTATCAATTTTCAACCCTTTCTGACTTCATTTGTTATTTTTCGTGCATTTAATGATTTATTTTGAGCTAAATGACCCCGAATTTGTAAAGTAGTACAAATGAACTCTGAAAAGGTCGTAACTTGGCATGAACTCATAATTTCACCCACATAGCAACTTGTAAAGAGTTGAGAGGGTAATCGCAAAAACTGGATGCACTTCGTGTACAAATTTGACAATCTTTTTCGAAGTATGAGCGTTCGGACGAAAACTCATCTATTACAAAGGGATTTCAATTTTAATAACTTATTTTAACACCATAATTTGTGTGTGTTCAATATGCACCATTCAAAGGCACATCATCCATTTTCAACCCTAAAGAGGTTATGACTCTAAAGAGGTTGTGACTTGGCATGACATCATAATTTCACTCACATAGCAACTTCTAAAGAGTTGAGAGGGTTACGGCAAAAACTGGATGCACTTCGTGTACAAATTGGATAATCTCTTTCGAAGTATGAGCGTTTCGGACGAAAACTCATCTATTACAAAGGGATTTCATTTTTAATAACTTCTTTCAACTCCATACTTTTTGCGTGTTCAGTATGCACCATTCAAAGGCACATCATCAATTTTCAACCCTTTTTTGACTTCATTCGTTATTTTTCGTGCATTTAATGATTTATTTTGAGCTCAATGACCCTGAATTTGAAAAGCAATACAAATGAACTCTGAAAAGGTTGTAACTTGGCATGACATCATAAGTTCACCCACATAGCAACTTGTAAAGAGTTGAGAGGGTAATCGCAAAAACTGGATGCACTTCGTGTACAAATTGGACAATCTTTTTCGAAGTATGAGCGTTCGGACGAAAACTCATCTATTACAAAGGGATTTCATTTTTAATAACTTATTTTAACACCATAATTTCTGTGTGTTCAATATGCACCATTCAAAGGCACATCATCAATTTTCAACCCTAAAGAGGTTATGACTCTAAAGAGGTTGTGACTTGGCATGACATCATAATTTCACTCACATAGCAACTTCTAAAGAGTTGAGAGGGTTACGGCAAAAACTGGATGCACTTCGTGTACAAATTGGATAATCTCTTTCGAAGTATGAGCGTTTCGGACGAAAACTCATCTATTACAAAGGGATTTCATTTTTAATAACTTCTTTCAACTCCATAATTTGTGTGTGTTCTATATGCACCATTCAAAGGCACATCATCAATTTTCAACCCTTTCTGCTTCATTTGATATTTTTCATGCATTTAATGATTTATTTTGAGCTCAATGACCCTGAATTTGAAAAGCAATACAAATGAACTCTGAAAAGGTTGTAACTTGGCATCAAATCATAATTTCACCCACATAGCAACTTGTAAAGTGTTGAGAGGGTAACGGCAAAAACTGGATGCACTTCGTGTACAAATTGGACAATCTTTTTCGAAGTATGAGCCTTTCGGATGAAAACTCATCTATTACAAAGGGATTTCATTTTTAATAACTTATTTTAACTCCATCATTTGTGTGTGTTCAATATGCACCATTCAAAGGCACATAATCAATTTTCAACCCTTTCTGCTTCATTTGATGTTTTTCATGCATTTAATGATTTATTTTGAGCTCAATGACCCTGAATTTGAAAAGGAAGACAAATGAACTCTGAAAAGGTTGTAACTTGGCATGAAATCATAATTTCACCCACATAGCAACTTGTAAAGAGTTGGGAGGGTAACGGCGAAAACTGGATGCACTTCGTGTACAAATTGGACAATCTTTTTCGAAGTATGAGCGTTTCGGACGAAAACTCATCTATTACAAAGGGATTTCATTTTTAATAACTTATTTAACTCCATAATTTATGTGTGTTCAATATGCACCATTCAAAGGCACATCATCAATTTTCAACCCTTTCTGCTTCATTTGATATTTTTCATGCATTTAATGATTTATTTTGAGCTCAATGACCCTGAATTTGAAAAGCAATACAAATGAACTCTGAAAAGGTTGTAACTTGGCATGACATCATAATTTCACCCACATACCAACTTCTAACGAGTTGGGAGGGTTATGGCAAAAACTGGATGCACTTCATGTACAAATTGGACAATCTCTTTTTAAGTATGACGGTTTCGGACGAAAACTCATCTATTACAAAGGGATTTCATTTTTAATAACTTCTTTCAACTCCATACTTTTTGCGTGTTCAATATGCACCATTCAAAGGCACATCATCAATTTTCAACCCTTTCTGACTCCATTTGTTATTTTTCGTGCATTTAATGATTTATTTTGAGCTAAATGACCCTGAATTTGTAAAGTAGTACAAATGAACTCTGAAAAGGTCGTAACTTGGCATGAAATCATAATTTCACCCACATAGCAACTTGTAAAGAGTTGAGAGGGTAATCGCAAAAACTGGATGCACTTTGTGTACAAATTGGACAATCTTTTTCGAAGTATGAGCGTTCGGACGAAAACTCATCTATTACAAAGGGATTTCATTTTTAATAACTTATTTAACTCCATAATTTGTGTGTGTTCAATATACACCATTCAAAGGCACATCATCAATTTTCAACCCTTTCTGCTTCATTTGATATTTTTCATGCATTTAATGATTTATTTTGAGCTCAATGACCCTGAATTTGAAAAGCAATACAAATGAACTCTGAAAAGGTTGTAACTTGGCATGACATCATAATTTCACCCACATACCAACTTCTAACGAGTTGGGAGGGTTATGGCAAAAACTGGATGCACTTCATGTACAAATTGGACAATCTCTTTTTAAGTATGACGGTTTCGGACGAAAACTCATCTATTACAAAGGGATTTCATTTTTAATAACTTCTTTCAACTCCATACTTTTTGCGTGTTCAATATGCACCATTCAAAGGCACATCATCAATTTTCAACCCTTTCTGACTTCGTTCGTTATTTTTCGTGCATTTAATGATTTATTTTGAGCTCAATCACCCTGAATTTGAAAAGCAATACAAATGAACTCTGAAAAGGTTGTAACTTGGCATGACATCATAAGTTCACCCACATAGCAACTTGTAAAGAGTTGAGAGGGTAATCGCAAAAACTGGATGCACTTCGTGTACAAATTGGACAATCTTTTTCGAAGTATGAGCGTTCGGACGAAAACTCATCTATTACAAAGGGATTTCATTTTTAATAACTTATTTTAACACCATAATTTCTGTGTGTTCAATATGCACCATTCAAAGGCACATCATCAATTTTCAACCCTAAAGAGGTTATGACTCTAAAGAGGTTGTGACTTGGCATGACATCATAATTTCACTCACATAGCAACTTCTAAAGAGTTGAGAGGGTTACGGCAAAAACTGGATGCACTTCGTGTACAAATTGGATAATCTCTTTCGAAGTATGAGCGTTTCGGACGAAAACTCATCTATTACAAAGGGATTTCATTTTTAATAACTTCTTTCAACTCCATAATTTGTGTGTGTTCTATATGCACCATTCAAAGGCACATCATCAATTTTCAACCCTTTCTGCTTCATTTGATATTTTTCATGCATTTAATGATTTATTTTGAGCTCAATGACCCTGAATTTGAAAACCAATACAAATGAACTCTGAAAAGGTTGTAACTTGGCATCAAATCATAATTTCACCCACATAGCAACTTGTAAAGTGTTGAGAGGGTAACGGCAAAAACTGGATGCACTTCGTGTACAAATTGGACAATCTTTTTTGAAGTATGAGCCTTTCGGACGAAAACTCATCTATTACAAAGGGATTTCATTTTTAATAACTTATTTTAACTCCATCATTTGTGTGTGTTCAATATGCACCATTCAAAGGCACATAATCAATTTTCAACCCTTTCTGCTTCATTTGATGTTTTTCATGCATTTAATGATTTATTTTGAGCTCAATGACCCTGAATTTGAAAAGCAAGACAAATGAACTCTGAAAAGGTTGTAACTTGGCATGAAATCATAATTTCACCCACATAGCAACTTGTAAAGACTTGGGAGGGTAACGGCGAAAACTGGATGCACTTCGTGTACAAATTGGACAATCTTTTTCGAAGTATGAGCGTTTCGGACGAAAACTCATCTATTACAAAGGGATTTCATTTTTAATAACTTATTTAACTCCATAATTTATGTGTGTTCAATATGCACCATTCAAAGGCACAGCATCAATTTTCAACCCTTTCTGCTTCATTTGATATTTTTCATGCATTTAATGATTTAGTTTGAGCTCAATGACCCTGAATTTGAAAAGCAATACAAATGAACTCTGAAAAGGTTGTAACTTGGCATGACATCATAATTTCACCCACATACCAACTTCTAACGAGTTGGGAGGGTTATGGCAAAAACTGGATGCACTTCATGTACAAATTGGACAATCTCTTTTTAAGTATGACGGTTTCGGACGAAAACTCATCTATTACAAAGGGATTTCATTTTTAATAACTTCTTTCAACTCCATACTTTTTGCGTGTTCAATATGCACCATTCAAAGGCACATCATCAATTTTCAACCCTTTCTGACTTCATTTGTTATTTTTCGTGCATTTAATGATTTATTTTGAGCTAAATGACCCTGAATTTGTAAAGTAGTACAAATGAACTCTGAAAAGGTCGTAACTTGGCATGAAATCATAATTTCACCCACATAGCAACTTGTAAAGAGTTGAGAGGGTAATCGCAAAAACTGGATGCACTTTGTGTACAAATTGGACAATCTTTTTCGAAGTATGAGCGTTCGGACGAAAACTCATCTATTACAATGGGATTTCATTTTTAATAACTTATTTTAACTCCATAATTTGTGTGTGTTCAATATGCACCATTCAAAGGCACATCATCAATTTTCAACCCTAAAGAGGTTATGACTCTAAAGAGGTTGTGACTTGGCATGACATCATAATTTCACTCACATAGCAACTCCTAAAGAGTTGAGATGGTTACGGCAAAAACTGGATGCACTTCGTATACAAATTGGACAATCTCTTTCGAAGTATGAGGGTTTCGGATGAAAACTCATCTATTACAAAGGGATTTCATTTTTAACAACTTCTTTCAACTCCATACTTTTTGCGTGTTCAATATGCACCATTCAAAGGCACGTCATGAATTTTCAACCCTTTCTGACTTCATTTGTTATTTTTCGTGCATTTAATGATTTATTTTGAGCTAAATGACCCTGAATTTGTAAAGTAGTACAAATGAACTCTGAAAAGGTTCTAACTTGGCATGAAATCATAATTTCACCCACATAGCAACTTGTAAAGAGTTGAGAGGGTAACGGCAAAAACTGGATGCACTTCGTGTAAAAAATTGGACAATCTTTTTCAAAGTATGAGCGTTTCGGACGAAAACTCATCTATTACAAAGGGATTTCATTTTTAATAACTTATTTTAACTCCATAATTTGTGTGTGTTCTATATGCACCATTCAAAGGCACATAATCAATTTTCAACCCTTTCTGCTTCATTTGATATTTTTCACGCATTTAATGATTTATTTTGAGCTCAATGACCCTGAATTTGAAAAGCAATACAAATGAACTCTGAAAAGGTTGTAACTTGGCATGAAATCATAATTTCACCCACATAGCAACTTGTAAAGAGTTGAGAGGGTAACGGCAAAAACTGGATGCACTTCGTGTACAAATTGGATAATCTTTTTCGAAGTATGAGCGTTTCGGACGAAAACTCGTCTATTACAAAGGGATTTCATTTTTAATAACTTATTTTAACTCCATAATTTGTGAGTGTTCAATATGCACCATTCAAAGGCACATAATCAACTTTCAACCCTTTCTACGTCATTTGATATTTTTCATGCATTTAATGATTTATTTTGAGCTCAATGACCCTGAATTTGAAAAGCAATACAAATGAACTCCAAAAAGGTTGTAACTTGGCATGAAATCATAATTTCACCCACATAGCAACTTGTAAAGAGTTGAGAGGGTAACGGCAAAAACTGGATGCACTTCGTGTACGAATTGGACAATTTTTTCGAAGTATGACCGTTTCGGACGAAAACTCATCTATTACAAAGGGATTTCATTTTTAATAAGTTATTTTAACTCCATAATTTGTGTGTGTTCAATATGCACCATTCAAAGCCACATCATCAATTTTCAACCCTTTCTGCTTCATTTGATATTTTTCATGCATTTAATGATTTATTTTGAGCTCAATGACCCTGAATTTGAAAAGCAATACAAATGAACTCTGAAAAGGTTGTAACTTGGCATGACATCATAATTTCACCCACATATCAACTTGTAACGAGTTGGGAGGGTTATGGCAAAAACTGGATGCACTTCGTGTACAAAATGGACAATCTCTTTTTAAGTATGACGGTTTCGGACGAAAACTCATCTATTACAAAGGGATTTCATTTTTAATAACTTCTTTCAACTCCATACTTTTCACGTGTTCAATATGCACCATTCAAAGGCACATCATCAATTTTTAACCCTTTGTGACTTCATTTGTTATTTTTCGTGCATTTAATGATTTATTTTGAGCTAAATGACCCTGAATTTGTAAAGTAGTACAAACGAACTCTAAAACGGTCGTAACTTGGCATGAAATCATAATTTCACCCACATAGCAACTTGTAAAGAGTTGAGAGGGTAATGGCAAAAACTGGATGCACTTCGTGTACAAATTGGACAATCTTTTTCAAAGTATCAGTGTTTTGGACGAAAACTCATCTATTACAAAGGGATTTCATTTTTAATAACTTATTTTAACTCCATAATTTGTGTGGGTTCTATATGCACCATTCAAAGGCACATCATCAATTTTCAACCCTTTCTGCTTCATTTGATATTTTTCATGCATTTAATGATTTATTTTGAGCTCAATGACCCTTAATTTGAAAAGCAATACAAACGAACTCTGAGAAGGTTGTAACTTGGCATCAAATCATAATTTCACCCACATAGCAACTTGTAAAGAGTTGAGAGGGTAACGGCAAAAACTGGATGCACTTTCTATACAAATTGGACAATCTTTTTCGAAGTATGAGCGTTTCGGACGAAAACTCATCTATTACAAAGGGATTTCATTTTTAATAACTTATTTAACTCCATAATTTGTGTGTGTTCAATATGCACCATTCAAAGGCACATCATCAATTTTCAACCCTTTCTGCTTCATTAGATATTTTTCATGCATTTAATGATTTATTTTCAGCTCAATGACCTTGAATTTGAAAAGCAATACAAATGAACTCTGAAAAGGTTGTAACTTGGCATGGCATCATAATTTCACCCACATATCAACTTCTAACGAGTTGGGAGGGTTATGGCAAAAACTGGATGCACTTCGTGTACAAATTGGACAATCTCTTTTTAAGTATGACGGTTTCGGACGAAAACTCATCTATTACAAAGGGATTTCATTTTTAATAACTTCTTTCAACTCCATACTTTTTGCGTGTTCAATATGCACCATTCAAAGGCACATCATCAATTTTCAACCCTTTCTGACTTCATTTGTTATTTTTCGTGCATTTAATGATTTATTTTGAGCTAAATGACCCTGAATATGTAAAGTAGTACAAATGAACTCTGAAAAGGTCGTAACTTGTCATGAAATCATAATTTCACCCACATAGCAACTTGTAAAGAGTTGAGAGGGTAATCGCAAAAACTGGATGCACTTCGTGTACAAATTGGACAATCTTTTTCGAAGTATGAGCGTTCGGACGAAAACTCATCTATTACAATGGGATTTCATTTTTAATAACTTATTTTAACTCCATAATTTGTGTGTGTTCAATATGCACCATTCAAAGGCACATCATCAATTTTCAACCCTAAAGAGGTTATGACTCTAAAGAGGTTGTGACTTGGCATGACATCATAATTTCACTCACATAGCAACTGCTAAAGAGTTGAGATGGTTACGGCAAAAACTGGATGCACTTCGTATACAAATTGGACAATCTCTTTCGAAGTATGAGGGTTTCGGATGAAAACTCATCTATTACAAAGGGATTTCATTTTTAACAACTTCTTTCAACTCCATACTTTTTGCGTGTTCAATATGCACCATTCAAAGGCACGTCATGAATTTTCAACCCTGTCTGACTTCATTTGTTATTTTTCGTGCATTTAATGATTTATTTTGAGCTAAATGACCCTGAATTTGTAAAGTAGTACAAATGAACTCTGAAAAGGTTCTAACTTGGCATGAAATCATAATTTCACCCACATAGCAACTTGTAAAGAGTTGAGAGGGTAACGGCAAAAACTGGATGCACTTCGTGTAAAAATTGGACAATCTTTTTCAAAGTATGAGCGTTTCGGACGAAAACTCATCTATTACAAAGGGATTTCATTTTTAATAACTTATTTTAACTCCATAATTTGTGTGTGTTCTGTATGCACCATTCAAAGGCACATAATCAATTTTCAACCCTTTCTGCTTCATTTGATATTTTTCATGCATTTAATGATTTATTTTGAGCTCAATGACCCTGAATTTGAAAAACAATACAAATGAACTCTGAAAAGGTTGTAACTTGGCATGAAATCATAATTTCACCCACATAGCAACTTGTAAAGAGTTGAGAGGGTAACGGCAAAAACTGGATGCACTTCGTGTACAAATTGGATAATCTTTTTCGAAGTATGAGCGTTTCGGACGAAAACTCGTCTATTACAAAGGGATTTCATTTTTAATAACCTATTTTAACTCCATAATTTGTGAGTGTTCAATATGCACCATTCAAAGGCACATAATCAACTTTCAACCCTTTCTACGTCATTTGATATTTTTCATGCATTTAATGATTTATTTTCAGCTCAATGACCCTGAATTTGAAAAGCAATACAAATGAACTCCGAAAAGGTTGTAACTTGGCATGAAATCATAATTTCACCCACATAGCAACTTGTAAAGAGTTGAGAGGGTAACGGCAAAAACTGGATGCACTTCGTGTACAAATTGGACAATTTTTTCGAAGTATGACCGTTTCGGACGAAAACTCATCTATTACAAAGGGATTTCATTTTTAATAACTTATTTTAACTCCATAATTTGTGTGTGTTCAATATGCACCATTCAAAGGCACATCATCAATTTTCAACCCTTTCTGCTTCGTTTGATATTTTTCATGCATTTAATGATTTATTTTGAGCTCAATGACCCTGAATTTGAAAAGCAATACAAATGAACTCTGAAAAGGTTGTAACTTGGCATGACATCATAATTTCACCCACATATCAACTTGTAACGAGTTGGGAGGGTTATGGCAAAAACTGGATGCACTTCGTGTATAAAATGGACAATCTCTTTTTAAGTATGACGGTTTCGGACGAAAACTCATCTATTACAAAGGGATTTCATTTTTAATAACTTCTTTCAACTCCATACTTTTCGCGTGTTCAATATGCACCATTCAAAGGCACATCATCAATTTTTAACCCTTTGTGACTTCATTTGTTATTTTTCGTGCATTTAATGATGTATTTTGAGCTAAATGACCCTGAATTTGTAAAGTAGTACAAACGAACTCTAAAAAGGTCGTAACTTGGCATGAAATCATAATTTCACCCACATAGCAACTTGTAAAGAGTTGAGAGGGTAATGGCAAAAACTGGATGCACTTCGTGTACAAATTGGACAATCTTTTTCAAAGTATCAGCGTTTTGGACGAAAACTCATCGATTACAAAGGGATTTCATTTTTAATAACTTATTTTAACTCCATAATTTGTGTGTGTTCAATATGCACCATTCAAAGGCACATAATCAATTTTCAACCCTTTCTGCTTCATTTGATATTTTTCATGCATTTAATGATTTATTTTGAGCTCAATGACCCTGAATTTGAAAAGCAATACAAATGAACTCTGAAAAGGTTGTAACTTGGCATCAAATCATAATTTCACCCACATAGCAACTTGTAAAGAGTTGAGAGGGTAACGGCAAAAACTGGATGCACTTCGTGTACAAATTGGATAATCTTTTTCGAAGTATGAGCGTTTCGGACGAAAACTCGTCTATTACAAAGGGATTTCATTTTTAATAACTTATTTTAACTCCATAATTTGTGAGTGTTCAATATGCACCATTCAAAGGCACATAATCAACTTTCAACCCTTTCTACGTCATTTGATATTTTTCATGCATTTAATGATTTATTTTCAGCTCAATGACCCTGAATTTGAAAAGCAATACAAATGAACTCCGAAAAGGTTGTAACTTGGCATGAAATCATAATTTCACCCACATAGCAACTTGTAAAGAGTTGAGAGGGTAACGGCAAAAACTGGATGCACTTCGTGTACAAATTGGACAATTTTTTCGAAGTATGACCGTTTCGGACGAAAACTCATCTATTACAAAGGGATTTCATTTTTAATAACTTATTTTAACTCCATAATTTGTGTGTGTTCAATATGCACCATTCAAAGGCACATCATCAATTTTCAACCCTTTCTGCTTCGTTTGATATTTTTCATGCATTTAATGATTTATTTTGAGCTCAATGACCCTGAATTTGAAAAGCAATACAAATGAACTCTGAAAAGGTTGTAACTTGGCATGACATCATAATTTCACCCACATATCAACTTGTAACGAGTTGGGAGGGTTATGGCAAAAACTGGATGCACTTCGTGTATAAAATGGACAATCTCTTTTTAAGTATGACGGTTTCGGACGAAAACTCATCTATTACAAAGGGATTTCATTTTTAATAACTTCTTTCAACTCCATACTTTTCGCGTGTTCAATATGCACCATTCAAAGGCACATCATCAATTTTTAACCCTTTGTGACTTCATTTGTTATTTTTCGTGCATTTAATGATTTATTTTGAGCTAAATGACCCTGAATTTGTAAAGTAGTACAAACGAACTCTAAAAAGGTCGTAACTTGGCATGAAATCATAATTTCACCCACATAGCAACTTGTAAAGAGTTGAGAGGGTAATGGCAAAAACTGGATGCACTTCGTGTACAAATTGGACAATCTTTTTCAAAGTATCAGCGTTTTGGACGAAAACTCATCGATTACAAAGGGATTTCATTTTTAATAACTTATTTTAACTCCATAATTTGTGTGTGTTCAATATGCACCATTCAAAGGCACATAATCAATTTTCAACCCTTTCTGCTTCATTTGATATTTTTCATGCATTTAATGATTTATTTTGAGCTCAATGACCCTGAATTTGAAAAGCAATACAAATGAACTCTGAAAAGGTTGTAACTTGGCATCAAATCATAATTTCACCCACACAGCAACTTGTAAAGAGTTGAGAGGGTAACGGCAAAAACTGGATGCACTTCGTGTACAAATTGGACAATCTTTTTCGAAGTATGAGCGTTTCGGACGAAAACTCATCTATTACAAAGGGATTTCATTTTTAATAACTTATTTTAACTCCATAATTTGTGTATGTTCAATATGCACCATTCAAAGGCACATCATCAATTTTCAACCCTTTCTGCTTCATTTGATGTTTTTCATGCATTTAATGATTTATTTTGAGCTCAATGACCCTGAATTTGAAAAGCAATACAAATGAACTCTGAAAAGGTTGTAACTTGGCATGACATCATAATTTCACCCACATATCAACTTCTAACGAGGTGGGAGAGTTATGGCAAAAACTGGATGCACTTCGTGTACAAATTGGACAATCTCTTTTTAAGTATGACGGTTTCGGACGAAAACTCATCTATTACAAAGGGATTTCATTTTTAATAACTTCTTTCAACTCCATACTTTTCGCGTGTTCAATATGCACCATTCAAAGGCACATCATCAATTTTTAACCCTTTGTGACTTCATTTGTTAT
Organism: Hordeum marinum; assembly: GCA_022496015.1. Lineage (NCBI taxonomy): Eukaryota > Viridiplantae > Streptophyta > Magnoliopsida > Poales > Poaceae > Hordeum > Hordeum marinum. The sequence continues at coordinate 48,378,722 of CM039676.1, forward strand.
TTTTCATGCATTTAATGATTTATTTTTAGCTAAATGACCCTGAATTTGTAAAGTAGTACAAACGAACGCTAAAAAGGTCGTAACTTGGCATGAAATCATAATTTCACCCACATAGCAACTTGTAAAGAGTTGAGAGGGTAATGGCAAAAACTGGATGCACTTCGTGTACAAATTGGACAATCTTTTTCAAAGTATCAGCGTTTTGGACGAAAACTCATCTATTACAAAGGGATTTCATTTTTAATAACTTCTTTCAACTCCATAATTTGTGTGTGTTCTATATGCACCATTCAAAGGCACATCATCAATTTTCAACCCTTTCTGCTTCATTTGATATTTTTCATGCATTTAATGATTTATTTTGAGCTCAGTGACCCTGAATTTGAAAAGCAATACAAATGAACTCTGAAAAGGTTGTAACTTGGCATGAAATCATAATTTCACCCACATAGCAACTTGTAAAGAGTTTTTTAATAACAAAGGGATTTCATTTTTAATAACTTATTTTAACTCCATAATTTGTGTGCATTCAATATGCACCATTCAAAGGCACATCATCAATTTTCAACCATAAAGAGATTATGACTCTAAAGAGGTTGTGACTTGGCATGACATCATAATTTCACTCACATAGCAACTTTTGAAGAGTTGAGAGGGTTACGGCAAAAACTCATCTATTACAAAGGGATTTCATTTTTAATAACTTATTTTAACTCCATAATTTGTGTGCGTTCAATATGCACCATTCAAAGGCACATCATCAATTTTCAACCCTTTCTGCTTCATTTGTTATTTTTCGTGCATTTAATGATTTATTTTGAGCTAAATGACCCTGAATTTGTAAAGTAGTACAAACGAACTCTAAAAAGGTCGTAACTTGGCATGAAATCATAATTTCACGCACATAGCAACTTGTAAAGAGATGAGAGGGTAATGGCAAAAACTGGATACACTTCGTGTACAAATTGTACAATCATTTTCGAAGTATGAGCGTTTCGGACGAAAACTCATCTATTACAAAGGGATTTCATTTTTAATAACTTATTTTAACTCCATAATTTGTGTGCGTTCAATTTGCACCATTCAAAGGGACATCCTCAATTTTCAACCATAAAGAGATTATGACTCTAAAGAGGTTGTGACTTGGCATGACATCATAATTTCACTCACATAGCAACTTCTAAAGAGTTGAGAGGGTTACGGCAAAACTTGGATGCACTTCGTGTAAAAATTGGACAATCTCTTTCGAAGTATGAGGGTTTTGCATGAAAACTCATCTATTACAAAGGGATTTATTTTTAATAACTTCTTTCAACTCCATACTTTTTCAGTGTTCAATATGCAACATTCAAAGGCACATCATCAATTTTCAACCCTTTCTGACTTCATTTGTTATTTTTCGTGCATTTAATGATTTATTTTGAGCTAACTGACCCTGAATTTGTAAAGTAGTACAAATGAACTCTGAAAAGGTTGTAACTTGGCATGAAATCATAATTTCACCCACATAGCAACTTGTAAAGAGTTGAGAGGGTAACGGCAAAAACTGGATGCACTTCGTGTACAAACTGGACAATCTTTTTCGAAGTGTGAGCGTTTCGGACGAAAACTCATCTATTACAAAGGGATTTATTTTTAATAACTTCTTTCAACTCCATACTTTTTCAGTGTTCAATATGCAACATTCAAAGGCACATCATCAATTTTCAACCCTTTCTGACTTCATTTGTTATTTTTCGTGCATTTAATGATTTATGTTGAGCTAAATGACCCTGAATTTGTAAAGTAGTACAAATGAACTCTAAAAAGGTTGTAACTTGGCATGAAATCATAATTTCACCCACATAGCAACTTGTAAACAGTTGAGAGGGTAACGGCAAAAACTGGATGCACTTCGTGTACAAATTGGACAATCTTTTTCGAAGTGTGAGCGTTTCGGACGAAAACTCATCTATGACAAAGGGATTTCATTTTTAATAACTTATTTTAACTCCATAATTTGTGTGCATTCAATATGCACCATTCAAAGGCACATCATCAATTTTCAACCATAAAGAGATTATGACTCTAAAGAGGTTGTGACTTGGCATGACATCATAATTTCACTCACATAGCAACTTTTGAAGAGTTGAGAGGGTTACGGCAAAAATTGGATGCACTTCGTGTAAAAATTGGACAATCTCTTTCGAAGTATGAGGGTTTTGCATGAAAACTCATCTATTACAAAGGGATTTATTTTTAGTAACTTCTTTCAACTCCATACTTTTTCAGTGTTCAATATGCAACATTCAAAGGCACAACATCAATTTTCAACCCTTTCAGACTTCATTTGTTATTTTTCATGCATTTAATGATTTATGTTGAGCTAAATGACCCTGAATTTGTAAAGTAGTACAAATGAACTCTAAAAAGGTTGTAACTTGGCATGAAATCATAATTTCACCCACATAGCAACTTGTAAAGAGTTGAGAGGGTAACGGCAAAAACTGGATGCACTTCGTGTACAAATTGGACAATCTTTTTCGAAGTGTGAGCGTTCCGGACGAAAACTCATCTATTACAAAGGGATTTCATTTTTAATAACTTATTTTAACTCCATAATTTGTGTGCATTCAATATGCACCATTCAAAGGCACATCATCAATTTTCAACCCTTTCTGCTTCATTTGTTATTTTTCGTGCATTTAATGATTTATTTTGAGCTAAATGACCCTGAATTTGTAAAGTAGTACAAACGAACTCTAAAAAGGTCGTAACTTGGCATGAAATCATAATTTCACGCACATAGCAACTTGTAAAGAGATGAGAGGGTAATGGCGAAAACTGGATGCACTTCGTGTACAAATTGTACAATCATTTTCGAAGTATGAGCGTTTCGGACGAAAACTCATCTATTACAAAGGGATTTCATTTTTAATAACTTATTTTAACTCCATAATTTGTGTGCGTTCAATATGCACCATTCAAAGGGACATCCTCAATTTTCAACCATAAAGAGATTATGACTCTAAAGAGGTTGTGACTTGGCATGACATCATAATTTCACTCACATAGCAACTTCTAAAGAGTTGAGAGGGTTACGGCAAAACTTGGATGCACTTCGTGTAAAAATTGGACAATCTCTTTCGAAGTATGAGGGTTTTGCATGAAAACTCATCTATTACAAAGGGATTTATTTTTAATAACTTCTTTCAACTCCATACTTTTTCAGTGTTCAATATGCAACATTCAAAGGCACATCATCAATTTTCAACCCTTTCTGACTTCATTTGTTATTTTTCGTGCATTTAATGATTTATTTTGAGCTAAATGACCCTGAATTTGTAAAGTAGTACAAATGAACTCTGAAAAGGTTGTAACTTGGCATGAAATCATAATTTCACCCACATAGCAACTTGTAAAGAGTTGAGAGGGTAACGGCAAAAACTGGATGCACTTCGTGTACAAACTGGACAATCTTTTTCGAAGTGTGAGCGTTTCGGACGAAAACTCATCTATTACAGAGGGATTTCATTTTTAATAACTTATTTTAACTCCATAATTTGTGTGCGTTCAATATGCACCATTCAAAGGCACATCATCAATTTTCAACCCTTTCTGCTTCATTTGTTATTTTTCGTGCATTTAATGATTTATTTTGAGCTAAATGACCCTGAATTTGTAAAGTAGTACAAACAAACTCTAAAAAGGTCGTAACTTGGCATGAAATCATAATTTCACGCACATAGCAACTTGTAAAGAGATGAGAGGGTAATGGCGAAAACTGGATGCACTTCGTGTACAAATTGTACAATCATTTTCGAAGTATGAGCGTTTCGGACGAAAACTCATCTATTACAAAGGGATTTCATTTTTAATAACTTATTTTAACTCCATAATTTGTGTGCGTGCAATATGCACCATTCAAATGGACATCCTCAATTTTCAACCATCAAGATATTATGACTCTAAAGAGGTTGTGACTTGGCATGACATCATAATTTCACTCACATAGCAACTTCTAAAGAGTTGAGAGGGTTACGGCAAAACCTGGATGCACTTCGTGTAAAAATTGGACAATCTCTTTCGAAGTATGAGGGTTTTGCATGAAAACTCATCTATTACAAAGGGATTTATTTTTAATAACTTCTTTCAACTCCATACTTTTTCAGTGTTCAATATGCAACATTCAAAGGCACATCATCAATTTTCAACCCTTTCTGACTTCATTTGTTATTTTTCGTGCATTTAATGATTTATTTTGAGCTAAATGACCCTGATTTTGTAAAGTAGTACAAATGAACTCTGAAAAGGTTGTAACTTGGCATGAAATCATAATTTCACCCACATAGCAACTTGTAAAGAGTTGAGAGGGTAACGGCAAAAACTGGATGCACTTCGTGTACAAATTGGACAATCTTTTTCGAAGTGTGATCGTTTTGGACGAAAACTCATCTATTACAAAGGGATTTCATTTTTAATAACTTATTTTAACTCCATAATTTGTGTGCGTTCAATATGCACCATTCAAAGGCACATCATCAATTTTCAACCATAAAGAGATTATGACTCTAAAGAGGTTGTGACTTGGCATGACATCATAATTTCACTCACATAGCAACTTTTGAAGAGTTGAGAGGGTTACGACAAAAACTGGATGCACTTCGTATAAAAATTGGACAATCTCTTTCGAAGTATGAGGGTTTTGCATGAAAACTCATCTATTACAAAGGGATTTATTTTTAATAACTTCTTTCAACTCCATACTTTTTCAGTGTTCAATATGCAACATTCAAAGGCACATCATCAATTTTAAACCCTTTCTAACTTCATTTGTTATTTTTCGTGCATTTAATGATTTATTTTGAGCTAAATGACCCTGAATTTGTAAAGTAGTACAAATGAACTCTAAAAAGGTTGTAACTTGGCATGAAATCATAATTTCACCCACATAGCAACTTTTAAAGAGTTGAGAGTGTTACGGCAGAAACTGGATGCACTTCGTGTACAAATTGGACAATCTTTTTTGAAGTGTGAGCGTTTCGGACGAAAACTCATCTATTACAAAGGGATTTCATTTTTAATAACTTATTTTAACTCCATAATTTGTGTGCGTTCAATATGCACCATTCAAAGGCACATCATCAATTTTCAACCCTTTCTGCTTCATTTGTTATTTTTCGTGCATTTAATGATTTATTTTGAGCTAAATGACCCTGAATTTGTAAAGTAGTACAAACGAACTCTAAAAAGGTCGTAACTTGGCATGAAATCATAATTTCACGCACATAGCAACTTGTAAAGAGATGAGAGGGTAATGGCAAAAACTGGATACACTTCGTGTACAAATTGTACAATCATTTTCGAAGTATGAGCGTTTCGGACGAAAACTCATCTATTACAAAGGGATTTCATTTTTAATAACTTATTTTAACTCCATAATTTGTGTGCGTTCAATATGCACCATTCAAAGGGACATCCTCAATTTTCAACCATAAAGAGATTATGACTCTAAAGAGGTTGTGACTTGGCATGACATCATAATTTCACTCACATAGCAACTTCTAAAGAGTTGAGAGGGTTACGGCAAAACCTGGATGCACTTCGTGTAAAAATTGGACAATCTCTTTCGAAGTATGAGGGTTTTGCATGAAAACTCATCTATTACAAAGGGATTTATTTTTAATAACTTCTTTCAACTCCATACTTTTTCAGTGTTCAATATGCAACATTCAAAGGCACATCATCAATTTTCAACCCTTTCTGACTTCATTTGTTATTTTTCGTGCATTTAATGATTTATTTTGAGCTAAATGACCCTGAATTTGTAAAGTAGTACAAATGAACTCTGAAAAGGTTGTAACTTGGCATGAAATCATAATTTCACCCACATAGCAACTTGTAAAGAGTTGAGAGGGTAACGGCAAAAACTGGATGCACTTCGTGTAGAAATTGGACAATCTTTTTCGAAGTGTGAGCGTTTCGGACGAAAACTCATCTATTACGAAGGGATTTCATTTTTAATAACTTATTTTAACTCCATAATTTGTGTGCGTTCAATATGCACCATTCAAAGGCACATCATTAATTTTCAACCCTTTCTGCTTCATTTGATATTTTTCATGCATTTAATGATTTATTTTGAGCTCAATGACCCTGAATTTGAAAAGCAATACAAATGAACTCTAAAAAGGTTGTAACTTGGCATTAAATCATAATTTCACCCACATAGCAACTTGTAAAGAGTTGAGAGGGTAACGGCAAAAACTGGATGCACTTCGTGTACAAAATGGACAATCTTTTTCGAAGTATGGGCGTTCCGGACGAAAACTCATCTATTACAAAGGGATTTCATTTTTAATAACTTATTTTAACTCCATATTTTTGTGCGTTCAATATGCACCATTCAAAGGCACATCATCAATTTTCAACCCTGTGTGACTTCATTTGTTATTTTTCGTGCATTTAATGATTTATTTTGAGCTAAATGACCCTGAATTTGTAAAGTAGTACAAATGAACTCTGAAAAGGTTGTAACTTGGCATGAAATCATAATTTCACCCACATAGCAACTTGTAAAGAGTTGAGAGGGTAATGGCAAAAACTGGATGCACTTCATGTACAAATTGGACAATCTCTTTCGAATTATCAGGGTTTCGGACGAACACTCATATATTACAAAGGGATTTCATTTTAAATAACTTATTTTAACTCCATACTTTTTGTGTGTTAAATATGCACCATTCAAAGGCACATCATCAATTTTCAACCCTTTCTGACTTCATTTGATATTTTTCATGAAGTTAATGATTTATTTTTAGCTAAATGACCCTGAATTTGAAAAGCAGTACAACTGAACTCTGAAAAGGTTGTAACTTGGCATGACATCATAATTTCACACACATAGCAACTTGTAAGGAGTTGAGAGGGCTACAGCAAAAACTATATGCACTTTGTGTACAAATTGGATAATCTCTTTCAAAGTATGAGGGTTTCGGACGTAAACTCATCTAATACAAAGGGATTTCATTTTTAATAACTTATTTTAGCACCATACTTTTTGTGTGTTCAATATGCACCATTAAAAGGCACATCATCAATTTTCAACCCTTTCTAATTTCATTTGATATTTTTCATGCACTTAATGATTTATTGTGAGCTAAAAGACCCTGAATTTGAAAAGTTGTACAAATGAACTCTGAAAAGGTTGTAACTTGGCATGACATCATAGTTTCACCCACATACCAACCTCTAAAGAGTTGAGAGGGTTACGGCAAAAACTGGATGCACTTCGTGTACAAATTGGACAATCTCTTTCGAAGTATGAGGGTTTCGGACGAAAACTCATCTATTACAAAGGGATTTCATTTTTAATAACTTATTTTAACTCCATACTTTTTGTATGTTCAATATGCACCATTAATAGGCACATCATCAATTTTCAACCCTTTCTGACTTCATTTGATATTTGTCATGCATTTAATGATTTATTTTGAGCTAAATGACCCTGAATTAGAAAAGCAATACAAATGAACTCTGAAAAGGTCTTAACTTGGCATGACATCATAATTTCACCGACAAAGCAACTTCTAAAGAGTTGAGAGGGTTACGTCAAAAACTGGGTGCACTTCGTGTACAAATTGGACAATCTCTTTCGAAGTATGAGGGTTTCGGACGAAAACTCATCTATTACAAAGGGATTTCATTTTTAATAACTTATTTTAACTCGATACTTTTTGTGTGTTCAATATGCAGCATTCAAAGGCACATCATCAATTTTCAACCCTTTATATTTTCATTTGATATTTTTCATGCATTTAATGACTGATTTAGAGATAAATGACTCTGAATTTGAAAAGCAATACAAATGAACTCTGAAAAGGTTGTAACTTGGCATTACATCATAATTTCACCCACACAGCTATTTCTAGAGAGTTGAGAGGGTTACAACAAAAACTGGATGCACTTCTTGTACCAATTGGACAATCTATTTCGAAGTATGAGCGTCTCGGACGAAAACTTATCTACTACAAAGAGATTTCATTTTCAATAACTTATTTTAACTCCTTACTTTTTGTGTGTTCAATATGCATCATTCAAAGGCACATCATCAATTTTCAACCCTTTTTGACTTCATTTGATATTTTTCATGTATTTAATGATTTATTTTGAGCTAAATGATCCTGAATTTGAAAAGAAGTACAAATGTACTCTGAAAAGGTTGTAACTTGGCATGCATCAAAATTTCACCCACATAGCAACTTCCAAAGAGTTGAGAGGGTTACGACAAAAACTAGATGCACTTCATGTACAAATAGGACAATCTCTTTCAAAGTATGAGGGTTTCAGACGAAAACTCATCTATTACAAATGGATTTCATTTTTCATAACTTATTTTAACTCCATAGTTTTAGTGTTTTCAATATGAACCATTCAAAGGCACATCAACAATTTTCAACCCTTTCTGACTTAATTTGATATTTTTCATGCAGTTAATGATTTATTTTAAGCTAAATGACCCTGAATTTTAAAAGCAGTACAAATGAACTCTGAAAAGGTTGTAACTTGGCATGACATCATAATTTCACCCACATAGCAACTTCTAAAGAGTTGATAGGGTCACGGCAAAAACTGGATGCACTTCGTGTACAAATTGGATAATCTCTTTCGAAGTATGAGGGTTTCGGACGAATATCTATTACACAGATATTTCATTTTTAGTAACTTATTTTAACTCCATACTTTTTGTTTGTTCACTATGCACCAGTCAAAGGCACATCATCAATTTTCAACCCTTTCTGACTTCATTTGATATTTTTCATGCATTTAATGATTTATTTTGAGCTAAATGACCCTGAATTTGAAAAGCAATAAAAAATGAACTCTAAAAAGGTCGTAACTTGGCATGACATCATAATTTCACCAACATAGCAACTTCTAAAGAGTTGAGAGGGTTACGGCAAAAACTGGATGCACTTCGTGTACAAATTGGACAATCTCTTTCGAAGTATGTGGGTTTCAGACGAGAACTCATCTATTACAAAGGGATTTCGTTTTTAATAACTTGTTTTAACTCCGTACTTTTTGTGTGTTCAATATGCAACATTCAAAGGCACATCATCAATTTTCAACCCTTTATATCTTCATTTGATATTTTTCATGCATTTAATGACTGATTTTGAGATAAATGACTCTTAATTTGAAAAGAAGTACAAATGTACTCTGAAAAGGTTGTAACTTGGCATGCATCAAAATTTCACCCACATAGCAACTTCTAAACAGTTGAGAGGGTTACGACAAAAAACTAGATGCACTTCGTGTACAAATAGGACAATCTCTTTCGAAGTATGAGGGTTTCAGACGAAAACTCATCTATTACAAATGGATTTAATTTTTCATCACTTATTTTAACTCCATAATTTTTGTGTGTTCAATATGAACCATTCAAAGGAACATCATAAATTTTCAACCCTTTCTGACTTCATTTGATAATTTTCATGCATTTAATGATTTATTTTTAGCTAAATGACCCTAGATTTGAAAAGCAGTACCAATGAACTCTAAAACGGTTGTAACTTGGCATGACATCATAATTTCACCCACATAGCAACTTCTAAATAGTTGATAGGGTTAAGGCAAAAACTGGATGCACTTCGTGTACAAATTGGACAATCTCTTTCGAAGTATGAGGGTTTCGGACGAAAACTCATCTATTACAAAGGGATTTCATTTTAAATAACTTATTTTAACTCCATACTTTTTGTGTGTACAATATGCACCATTAAAAGGCACATCATCAATTTTCAACCCATTCTGACTTCATTTGTTATTTTTCGTGCATTTAATGATTTATTTTGAGCTAAATGACCCTGAATTTGAAAAGAAGTACAAACGTACTCTGAAAAGGTTGTAACTTGGCATGAAATCATAATTTCACTCACATAGCAACTTGTAAAGAGTTGAGAGGGTAACGGCAAAAACTGGATGCACGTCGTGTTCAACTTGGACAATCTTTTTCGAAGTATGAGCATTTCGGACGAAAACTCATCTATTACAAAGGGATTTCATTTTTAATAACTTATTTTAACTCGATTATTTGTGTGTGTTCAATATGCACCATTCAAAGGCACATAATCAATTGTCAACCCTTTCTCACTTCATTTGATATTTTTCATGCATTTAATGATTTATTTTGAGCTAAATGACCCTGAATTCGAAAAGCAACATAAATGAACTCTGAAAAGGTTGTAACTTGGTATGACATCATAATTTCACCCACATAGCAACTTATAAAGAGTTCAGAGGGTTACGACAAAAACTGGATGCACTTCCTGTACAAATAGGACAATCTCTTTCGAAGTATGAGGGTTTTCCACGAAAACTCATCTATTACAAATGGATTTCATTTTTAATAACTTATTTTAACTCCATACTTTTTGTGTGGTCAATATGAACCATTCAAAGGCACATCATCAATTTTCAACCATTTCCGAGTTCATTTTATTTTTTTCATGCATTTTACAATTTATTTTGAGCTAAATGACCGTGAATTTGAAAAGCAGTAGAAATGAACTCTAAAAAGGTCATAACTTGGCATGACATCGTAATTTCACACACATAGCAACTTCTGAAGAGTTGACAGTGTTACGACAAAAACTGGATGCACTTCGTGTACAAATTGGACAATCTCTTTCGAAGTATGAGGGTTTCGGACGAAAACTTATCTATTACAAAGGGATTTCATTTTTAATAACTTCCTTTAACTCCATACTTTTTGTGTGTTCAATATGAACCGGTTAAAGGCACATCATCAATTTTCAACCCTTTCTGACTTCATTTGAAATTTTTCATGCATTTAATGATTTATTTTGAGCTAAATGACCCCGAATTTGAAAACCAGTAAAAATGAACTGTGAAAAGGTCGTAACTTGGCATGACATCATAATTTCATCCACATAGAAATTTCTAATTAGTTGAGAGGGTTACGGCAAAAACTGGATGCACTTCGTGTACAAATTGGACAATCTCTTTCGAAGTATGAGGGTTTCGGACGAAAACTCATCTATTACAAAGGGATTTCATTGTTAATAACTTATTTTTACTCCATAATTTTTGTGTGTTCAATATGCACCTTTGAAAGGTGCATCGTCAATTTTCAACCCTTTCTGACTTCACTTGATATTTTTCATGCATTTAATAATTTATTTTTAGCTAAATGACCCTAAATTTTAAAAGCAGTACAAATGAACTCTGAAAAGGTTGTAACTTGGCATGACGTCATAATTTCACCCACGTAGCAACTTTGAAAGAGTTGAGAGGGTTACGGCAGAAACTGGATGCACTTCGTGTACAAATTGGACAATCTCTGTCGAAGTCTGAGGGTTTCGAGCGAAAACTCATCTATTACAAAGGGATTTCATTTTTAATAAGTTATTTTAACTCCATACATTTTGTGTTTTCAATATGCACCATTCAAAGGTGCATCATCAATTTTCAATCCTTTTTGACTTCATTTGATATTTTTCATGCATTTAATGATTTATTTTGAGCTAAATGACTCTGAATTTGAAACGTAGTACAAATGAACTCTGAAAAGGTTCTAACTTGGCTTGACGTCATAATTTCACCCACATAGCAACTTCTAAAGAGTTGAGAGGGTTACGGCAGAAACTGGATGCACTTCGTGTACAAATTGGACAATCTCTTTCGAAATATGAGGGTTTCCAACGAAAACAAAGGGATTTCATTTTTAATAAGTTATTTTAACTCCATACTTTTTGTGTTTTTAATATGCACCATTCAAAGGCGCATCATCAATTTTCAACCCTTTCTAACTTCATTTGATATTTTTCATGCATTTAATGATTTAATTTGAGCTAAATGACCCTGAATTTGAAAAGCAGCACAAATGAACTCTGAAAAGGTTGTAACTTGGCATGACATCATAATTTCACCCACATAGCAACTTTTAAAGAGTTGAGAGGGTTACAGCAGAAACTGGATGCACTTCGTGTACAATTTGGCAATCTCATACGAAGTATGAGGGTTTCGGACGAAAACTCATCTAGTACAAAGGGATTTCATTTTTAATAACTTATTTTAACTCCATACTTTTTGTGTTTTCAATATGCACCATTGAAAGGCGCATCATCAATTTTCAACCCTTTCTGACTTCATTGGATATTTTGCATGAATTTAATGATTTATTTTTAGCTAAATGACCCTGAATTTGGAAAGCAGTACAAATGAACTCTGAAAAGGTTGTAACTTGGCATGGCAACATAATTTCACCCACATAGCATCTTTTAAAGAGTTGAGAGGGTTACGGTAGAAACTGGATGCACTTAATGTAGAAATTGGATAATCTCATTCGAAGTATGTGGGTTTCGGATGAAAACTCATCTATAACAAAGGGATTTCATTTTAAATAAGTTATTTTAACTCCATAGTTTTTGTGTTTTCTATATGCACCATTCAAAGGCGCATCATCAATTTTCAACCCTTTCTGACTTCACTTGATATTTTGCATGCATTTAATGATTTATTTTTAGCTGAATGACCCTGAATTTGAAAAGCAGTACAAATGAACTCTGAAAAGGTTGTAACTTGGCATGACATCATAATTTCACCCACATAGCAACTTTTAAAGAGTTGAGAGGGATACGGCAGAAACTGGATGCGCTTCGTGTACAAATTGGACAATCTCTTTCGAAGTATCAAGGTTTCGGACGAAAATTCATCTATTACAAAGGGATTTCATTTTTAATAAGTTATTTTAACTGCATACTTTTTGTGTTTTCAATATGCACCATTCAAAGGTGCATCATCAATTTTCAATCCTTTTTGACTTCATTTGATATTTTTCATGCATTTAATGATTTATTTTGAGCTAAATGACTCTAAATTTGAAACGCAGTACAAATGAACTCTGAAAAGGTTCTAACTTGGCATGACGTCATAATTTCACCCACATAGCAACTTCTAAAGAGTTGAGAGGGTTACGGCAGAAACTGGATGCACTTCGTATACAAATTGGACAATCTCTTTCGTAGTATGAGGGTTTCAAACGAAAACAAAGGGATTTCATTTTTAATAAGTTATTTTAACTCCACACTTTTTGTGTTTTTAATATGCACCATTCAAAGGCGCATCATCAATTTTCAACCCTTTCTGACTTCATGTGATATTTTTCATGCATTTAATGATTTATTTTGATCTAAATGACCCTGAATTTGAAAAGCAGTACAAATGAACTCTGAAAAGGTTCTAACTTGGCAAGACGTCATAATTTCACCCACATAGCAACTTCTAAAGAGTTGAGAGGGTTATGGCAGAAACTAGATGCACTTCGTGTACAAATTGTACAATCTCTTTCGAAGTATGAGGGTTTCGGACGAAAACGCATCTACTACAAAGGGATTTCATTTTTAATAACTTATTTTAACTCCAGACTTTGTGTGTTTTCAATATGCAACATTCAAAGGCGCATCATCAATTTTCAACCCTTTCTAACTTCATGTGATATTTTTCATGCATTTAATGATTTATTTCATTCTAAATGACCCTGACTTTGAAAAGCAGTACAAATGAACTTTGAAAAGGTTGTAACTTGGCATGACGTCATAATTTCACCCACATAGCATCTTTGAAAGAGTTGAGAGGGTTACGGCAGAAACTGGATGCACTTCGTATAAAAATTGGACAATCTCTTTCGAAGTATGAGGGTTTCAAACGAAAACAAAGGGATTTCATTTTTAATAAGTTATTTTAACTCCACACTTTTTGTGTTTTTAATATGCACCATTCAAAGGCGCATCATCAATTTTCAACCCTTCCTAACTTCATTTGATATTTTTCATGCATTTAATGATTTACTTTGAGCTAAATGACCCTGAATTAGAAAAGAAGTACAAATGAACTCTGAAAAGGTTGTAACTTGGCATGACATCATAACTTCACCCACATAGCAACTTTTAAAGAGTTGAGAGGGTTACAGCAGAAACTGGATGCACTTCGTGTACAATTTGGCAATCTCATTCGAAGTATGAGGGTTTCGGACGAAAACTCATCTATTACAAAGGGATTTCATTTTTAATAACTTATTTTAACTCCATACTTTTTGTGTTTTCAATATGCACCATTGAAAGGCGCATCATCAATTTTCAACCCTTTCTGACTTCACTTGATATTTTGCATGCATTTAATGATTTATTTTTAGCTAAATGACCCTGAATTTGAAAAGCAGTACAAATGAACTCTGAAAAGGTTGTAACTTGGCAAGACGTCATAATTTCACCCACATAGCAACTTCTAAAGAGTTGAGAGGGTTACGGCAGAAACTAGATGCACTTCGTGTACAAATTGTACAATCTCTTTCGAAGTATGAGGGTTTCGGACGAAAACGCATCTACTACAAAGGGATTTCATTTTTAATAACTTATTTTAACTCCAGACTTTGTGTGTTTTCAATATGCAACATTCAAAGGCGCATCATCAATTTTTAACCCTTTCTAACTTCTGTGATATTTTTCATGCATTTAATGATTTATTTTATTCTAAATGACCCTGAATTTGAAAAGCAGTACAAATGAACTTTGAAAAGGTTGTAACTTGGCATGACGTCATAATTTCACCCACATAGCAACTTTGAAAGAGTTGAGAGGGTTACGGCAGAAACTGGATGCACTTCGTATACAAATTGGACAATCTCTTTCGAAGTATGAGGGTTTCAAACGAAAACAAAGGGATTTCATTTTTAATAAGTTATTTTAACTCCACAGTTTTTGTGTTTTTAATATGCACCATTCAAAGGCGCATCATCAATTTTCAACCATTCCTAACTTCATTTGATATTTTTCATGCATTTAATGATTTACTTTGAGCTAAAAGACCCTGAATTAGAAAAGAAGTACAAATGAACTCTGAAAAGGTTGTAACTTGGCATGACGTCATAACTTCACCCACATAGCAACTTTTACAGAGTTGAGAGGGTTACAACAGAAACTGGATGCACTTCGTGTACAATTTGGCAGTCTCATTCGAAGTATGAGGGTTTCGGACGAAAACTCATCTATTACAAAGGGATTTCATTTTTAATAACTTATTTTAACTCCATACTTTTTGTGTTTTCAATATGCACCATTGAAAGGCGCATCATCAATTTTCAACCCTTTCTCACTTCATTGCATATTTTGCATGCATTTAATGATTTATTTTTAGCTAAATGACCCTTAATTTGGAAAGCAGTACAAATGAACTCTGAAAATGTTGTAACTTGGCATGGCATCATAATTTCACCCACATAGCAACTTTTAAAGAGTTGAGAGGGTTATGGCAGAAACTGGATGCACTTAATGTACAAATTGGACAATCTCATTCGAAGTATGAGGGTTTCGGACGAAAACTCATCTATTACAAAGGGATTTTATTTTTAATAACTTATTTTAACTCCAGACTTTGTGTGTTTTCAATATGCAACATTCAAAGGCGCATCATCAATTTTTAACCCTTTCTAACTTCATGCGATATTTTGCATGCATTTAATGATTTATTTTATTCTAAATGACCCTGAATTTGAAAAGCAGTACAAATGAACTTTGAAAAGGTTGTAACTTGGCATGACGTCATAATTTCACCCACATAGCAACTTTGAAAGAGTAGAGAGGGTTACGGCAGAAAATGGATGCACTTCGTATACAAATTGGACAATCTCTTTCGAAGTATGAGGGTTTCAAACGAAAACAAAGGGATTTCATTTTTAATAAGTTATTTTAACTCCACACTTTTTGTGTTTTTAATATGCACCATTCAAAGGCGCATCATCAATTTTCAACCATTCCTAACTTCATTTGATATTTTTCATGCATTTAATGATTTACTTTGAGCTAAAAGACCCTGAATTAGAAAAGAAGTACAAATGAACTCTGAAAAGGTTGTAACTTGGCATGACGTCATAACTTCACCCACATAGCAACTTTTACAGAGTTGAGAGGGTTACAACAGAAACTGGATGCACTTCGTGTACAATTTGGCAGTCTCATTCGAAGTATGAGGGTTTCGGACGAAAACTCATCTATTACAAAGGGATTTCATTTTTAATAACTTATTTTAACTCCATACTTTTTGTGTTTTCAATAT
Source organism: Hordeum marinum (assembly GCA_022496015.1). Classification (NCBI taxonomy): domain Eukaryota; kingdom Viridiplantae; phylum Streptophyta; class Magnoliopsida; order Poales; family Poaceae; genus Hordeum; species Hordeum marinum. Next base: position 48,394,838 of record CM039676.1, read on the forward strand.
GCACCATTGAAAGGCGCATCATCAATTTTCAACCCTTTCTCACTTCATTGCATATTTTGCATGCATTTAATGATTTATTTTTAGCTAAATGACCCTTAATTTGGAAAGCAGTACAAATGAACTCTGAAAATGTTGTAACTTGGCATGGCATCATAATTTCACCCACATAGCAACTTTTAAAGAGTTGAGAGGGTTATGGCAGAAACTGGATGCACTTAATGTACAAATTGGACAATCTCATTCGAAGTATGAGGGTTTCGGACGAAAACTCATCTATTACAAAGGGATTTCATTTTTAATAACTTATTTTAACTCCAGACTTTGTGTGTTTTCAATATGCAACATTCAAAGGCGCATCATCAATTTTTAACCCTTTCTAACTTCATGCGATATTTTGCATGCATTTAATGATTTATTTTATTCTAAATGACCCTGAATTTGAAAAGCAGTACAAATGAACTTTGAAAAGGTTGTAACTTGGCATGACGTCATAATTTCACCCACATAGCAACTTTGAAAGAGTAGAGAGGGTTACGGCAGAAAATGGATGCACTTCGTATACAAATTGGACAATCTCTTTCGAAGTATGAGGGTTTCAAACGAAAACAAAGGGATTTCATTTTTAATAAGTTATTTTAACTCCACACTTTTTGTGTTTTTAATATGCACCATTCAAAGGCGCATCATCAATTTTCAACCCTTCGTAACTTCATTTGATATTTTTCATGCATTTAATGATTTACTTTGAGCTAAATGACCCTGAATTAGAAAAGAAGTACAAATGAACTCTGAAAAGGTTGTAACTTGGCATGACATCATAACTTCACCCACATAGCAACTTTTAAAGAGTTGAGAGGGTTACAGCAGAAACTGGATGCACTTCGTGTACAATTTGGCAATCTCAGTCGAAGTATGAGGGTTTCGGACGAAAACTCATCTATTACAACGGGATTTCATTTTTAATAACTTATTTTAACTTCATACTTTTTGTGTTTTCAATATGCACCATTGAAAGGCGCATCATCAATTTTCAACCCTTTCTCACTTCATTGGATATTTTGCATGCATTTAATGATTTATTTTTAGCTAAATGACCCTGAATTTGGAAAGCAGTACAAATGAACTCTGAAAAGGTTGTAACTTGGCATGGCATCATAATTTCACCCACATAGCAACTTTTAAAGAGTTGAGAGGGTTATGGCAGAAACTGGATGCACTTAATGTACAAATTGGACAATCTCATTCGAAGTATGTGGGTTTCAGACGAAACCTCATCTATAACAAAGGGATTTCATTTTAAATAAGTTATTTTAACTCCATAGTTTTTGTGTTTTCAATATGCACCATTCAAAGGCGCATCATCAATTTTCAACCCTTTCTGACTTCACTTGATATTTTGCATGCATTTAATGATTTATTTTTAGCTAAATGATTCTGAATTTGAAAAGCAGTACAAATGAACTCTGAAAAGGTTGTAACTTGGCATGACATCATAATATCACCCACATAGCAACTTTTAAAGAGTTGAGAGGGTTACGGCAGAAACTGGATGCGCTTCGTGTACAAATTGGACAATCTCTTTCGAAGTATGAGGGTTTCGGACGAAAACTCATCTATTACAAAGGGATTTCATTTTTAATAACTTATTTTAACTCCAGACTTTGTGTGTTTTCAATATGCAACATTCAAAGGCACATCATCAATCTTCAACCCTTTCTAACTTCATTTGATATTTTTCATGCATTTAATGATTTACTTTGAGCTAAATGACCCTGAATTTGAAAAGCAGTACAAATGAACTCTGAAAAGGTTGTAACTTGGCAAGACATCATAATTTCACCCACATAGCAACTTCTAAAGAGTTGAGAGGGTTACGGCAGAAACTAGATGCACTTCGTGTACAAATTGTACAATCTCTTTCGAAGTATGAGGGTTTCGGACGAAAACGCATCTACTACAAAGGGATTTCATTTCTAATAACTTATTTTAACTCCAGACTTTGTGTGTTTTCAATATGCAACATTCAAAGGCGCATCATCAATTTTCAACCCTTTCTAACTTCATGTGATATTTTTCATGCATTTAATGATTTATTTTATTCTAAATGACCCTGAATTTGAAAAGCAGTACAAATGAACTTTGAAAAGGTTGTAACTTGGCATGACGTCATAATTTCACCCACATAGCAACTTTGAAAGAGTTGAGAGGGTTACGGCAGAAACTGGATGCACTTCGTGTACAAATTGGACAATCTCATTCGAAGTCTGAGGGATTCGGACGAATACTCATTTATTACAAAGGGATTTCATTTTTAATAAGTTATTTTAACTCCATACTTTTGTGTTTTCAATATGCACCATTGAAAGGCGCATCAGCAATTTTCAACCCTTTCTGACTTCACTTGATATTTTTCATGCATTTAATGATTTATTTTTACATAAATGACCCTGAATTTGAAAAGCAGTACAAATGAACTCTGAAAAGGTTGTAACTTGGCATGACATCATAATATCACCCGAATAGCAACTTTTAAAGAGTTGAGAGGGTTACGGCAGAAACTGGATGCACTTCGTGTACAAATTGGACAATCTCATTGGAAGTATGAGGGTTTCGGACGAAAACTCATCTATGACGAAGGGATTTCATTTTTAATAACTTATTTTAACTCCATACTTTTTTTGTTTTCAATATGCACCATTCAAAGGCACATCATCAATTTTCAACCCTTTCTGACTTCATTTGATATTTTGCATGCATTTAATGATTTATTTTTAGCTAAATGACCCTGAATTTGAAAAGCAGTACAAATGAACTCTGAAAAGGTTGTAACATGGCATGACATCATAATTTCACCCACATAGCAACTTTTAAAGAGTTGAGAGGGTTACGGCAGAAACTGGATGCATTTCGTGTACAAATTGAACAATCTCTTTCGAAGTATGAGGGTTTCGAACGAAAACAAATCTATTACAAAGGGATTTCATTTTTAATAAATTATTTTAACTCCATACTTTTTGTGTTTTCAATATGCACCATTGAAAGGTGCATCATCAATTTTCAACCCTTTCTGACTGCACTTGATATTTTGCATGCATTTAATGATTTATTTTTAGCTAAACGACCCTGAATTTCAAAAGTAGTACAAATGAACTCTGAAAAGGTTGTAACTTCGCATGACGTCATAATTTCACCCACATAGCAACTTTTAAAGAGTTGAGAGGGTTACGGCAGAAACTGGATGCACTTCGTGTACAAATTGGACAATCTCATTCGAAGTATGAGGGTTTCGGACGAAAACTCATCTATTACAAAGGGATTTCTTTTTCAATAACTTATTTTAACTCCAGACTTTGTGTGTTTTCAATATGCAACATTCAAAGGCGCATCATCAATTTTCAACCCTTTCTGACTTAATGTGATATTTTTCATGCATTTAATGATTTATTTTGATCTAAATGACCCTAAATTTGAAAAGCAGTACAAATTAACTCTGAAAAGGTTGTAACTTGGCAAGACGTCATAATTTCACCCACATAGCAACTTCTAAAGAGTTGAGAGGGTTATGACAGAAACTAGATGCACTTCGTGTACAAATAGTACAATCTCTTTCGAAGTATGAGGGTTTCGGACGAAAACTCATCTATTACAAAGGGATTTCATTTTTAATAACTTATTTTAACTCCAGACTTTGTGTGTTTTCAATATGCAACATTCAAAGGCGCATCATCAATTTTCAACCCTTTCTAATTTCATGTGATATTTGTCATGCATTTAATGATTTATTTTATTCTAAATGACCCTGAATTTGAAAAGCAGTAGAAATGAACTCTGAAAAGGTTGTACCTTGGCATGACGTCATAATTTCACCCACATAGCAACTTTGAGAGAGTTGAGAGGGTTACGGCAGAAACTAGATGCACTTCGTGTACAAATTGGACAATCTCTTTCGAAGTATGAGGGTTTCGGACGAAAACTCATCTATTACAAAGGGATTTCATTCTTAATAACTTATTTTAAATCCAGACTTTGTGTGTTTTCAATATGCAACATTCAAAGGCACATCATCAATTTTCAACCCTTTCTAACTTCATTTGATATTTTTAATGCATTTAATGATTTACTTTGAGCTAAATGACCCTGAATTTGAAAAGCAGTACAAATAAACTCTGAAAAGGTTGTAACTTGGCATGACATCATAATTTCACCCACAAAGCAACTTTTAAAGAGTTGAGAGGGTTACGGCAGAAACTGGATGCACTTCGTGTACAAATTGGACAATCTCATTCGAAGTATGAGGGTTTCGGACGAAAACTCATCTATTACAAAGGGATTTCATTTTTAATAAGTTATTTTAACTCCATACTTTTTGTGTTTTCAATATGCACCATTGAAAGGCGCATCGTCAATTTTCAACCCTTTCTGACTTCACTTGATATTTTGCATGCATTTAATGATTTATTTTTAGCTAAATGACCCTGAATTGGAAAATCAGTACAAATGAACTCTGAAAAGGTTGTAACTTGGCATGACGTCATAATTTCACCCACATAGCAACTTTAAAAGAGTTGAGAGGGTTACGGCAGAAACTGGATGCACTTCGTGTACAAATTGGACAATCTCTTTCGAAGTATGAGGGTTTCGGACGAAAACTCATCTATTACAAAGGGATTTCATTCTTAATAACTTATTTTAACTCCAGACTTTGTGTGTTTTCAATATGCAACATTCAAAGGCACATCATCAATTTTCAACCCTTTCTAACTTCATTTGATATTTTTCATGCATTTAATGATTTACTTTGAGCTAAATGACCCTGAATTTGAAAAGCAGTACAAATAAACTCTGAAAAGGTTGTAACTTGGCATGACATCATAATTTCATCCACATAGCAACTTTCAAAGAGTTGAGAGGGTTACGGCAGAAACTGGATGCACATCGTGTACAAATTGGACAATCTCATTCGAAGTATGAGGGTTTCGGACGAAAACTCATCTATTACAAAGGGATTTCATTTTGAATAAGTTATTTTAACTCCATAATTTTTGTGTTTTCAATATGCACCATTGAAAGGCGCATCGTCAATTTTCAACCCTTTCTGACTTCACTTGATATTTTGCATGCATTTAATGATTTATTTTTAGCTAAATGACCCTGAATTTGAAAATCAGTACAAATGAACTCTGAAAAGGTTGTAACTTGGCATGACGTCATAATTTCACCCACATAGCAACTTTAAAAGAGTTGAGAGGGTTACGACAGAAACTGGATGCACTTCGTGTACAAATTGGACAATCTCTTTCGAAGTATGGGGGTTTCGGACGAAAACTCATCTATTACAAAGGGATTTCATTTTTAATAAGTTATCTTAACTCCAGACTTTGTGTGTTTTCAATATGCAACATTTAAAGGTGCATCATCAATTTTCAACTCTTTCTGACTTCATTTGATATTTTTCATGCATTTAATGATTTATTTTTAGCTAAATGACCTTGAATTTGAAAAGCAGTACAAATGAACTCTAAAAAGGTTGTAACTTGAGATGACATCATAATTTCACCCACATAGCAACTTTTAAAGAGTTGAGAGGGTAACGGCAGAAACTAGATGCACTTCGTGTACAAATTGGATAATCTCTTTCGAAGTATGTGGGTTTCGAACGAAAACTCATGTATTAGAAAGGGATTTCATTTTTAATAAGTTATTTTCACTCCGTACTTTTTCTGTTTTCAATATGCACCATTCAAAGGTGCATCATCAATTTTCAATCCTTTCTGACTTCATTTGATATTTTTCATGCATTTAATGATTTTTTTTGAGCTAAATGACTCTGAATTTTTAACGCGGTACAAATGAACTCTGAAAAGGTTGTAACTTGGCATGACGTCATAATTTCCCCCACATAGCAACTTCTAAAGAGTTGAGAGGGTTACGGCAGAAACTGGATGCACTTCATGTACAAATTGGACAATCTCTTTCGAAGTATGAGGGTTTCAGACGAAAACAAAGGAATTTCATTTTTAAAAAGTTATTTTAACTCCATACTTTTTGTGTTTTCAATATGCACCATTCAAAGGCGCATCATCAATTTTCAACCCTTTCTAACTTCATTTGGTATTTTTCATGCATTTAATGATTTACTTTGAGCTAAACGACCCTGAATTTGAAAAGCAGTACAAATGAACTCTCAAAAGGTTGTAACTTGGCATGACATCATAATTTCACCCACATAGCAACTTCTAAAGAGTTGAGAGGGTTATGATAGAAACTAGATGCACTTCGTGTACAAATTGTACAATCTCTTTCGAAGTATGAGGGTTTCGGACGAAAACTCATCTATTACAAAGGGATTTCATTTTTAATAACTTATTTTAACTCCAGACTTTGTGTGTTTTCAATATGCAACATTCAAAGGCGCATCATCAATTTTCAACCCTTTCTAACTTCATGTGATATTTGTCATGCATTTAATGATTTATTTTAGTCTAAATGACCCTGAATTTGAAAAGCAGTACAAATAAACTCTGAAAAGGTTGTACCTTGGCATGACGTCATAATTTCACCCACATAGCAACTTTGAAAGAGTTGAGAGGGTTACGGCAGAAACTAGATGCACTTCGTATACAAATTGGACAATCTCTTTCGAAGTATGAGGGTTTCGGACGAAAACTCATCTATTACAAAGGGATTTCATTCTTAATAACTTATTTTAACTCCAGACTTTGTGTGTTTTCAATATGCAACATTCAAAGGCACATCATCAATTTTCAACCCTTTCTAACTTCATTTGATATTTTTCATGCATTTAATGATTTAATTTGAGCTAAATGACCCTGAATTTGAAAAGTTGTACAAATAAACTCTGAAAAGGTTGTAACTTGGCATGACATCATAATTTCACCCACATAGCAACTTTTAAAGAGTTGAGAGGGTTACGGCAGAAACTGGATGCACTTCGTGTACAAATTGGACAATCTCATTCGAAGTATGAGGGTTTCGGACGAAAACTCATCTATTACAAAGGGATTTCATTTTTAATAAGTTATTTTAACTCCATACTTTTTGTGTTTTCAATATGCACCATTGAAAGGCGCATCGTCAATTTTCAACCATTTTTGACTTCACTTGATATTTTGCATGCATTTAATGATTTATTTTTAGCTAAATGACCCTGAATTTGAAAATCAGTACAAATGAACTCTGAAAAGGTTGTAACTTGGCATGACGTCATAATTTCACCCACATAGCAACTTTAAAAGAGTTGAGAGGGTTACGGCAGAAACTGGATGCACTTCGTGTACAAATTGGACAATCTCTTTCGAAGTATGAGGGTTTCGGACGAAAACTCATCTATTACAAAGGGATTTCATTCTTAATAACTTATTTTAACTCCAGACTTTGTGTGTTTTCAATATGCAACATTCAAAGGCACATCATCAATTTTCAACCCTTTCTAACTTCATTTGATATTTTTCATGCATTTAATGATTTACTTTGAGCTAAATGACCCTGAATTTGAAAAGCAGTACAAATAAACTCTGAAAAGGTTGTAACTTGGCATGACATCATAATTTCACCCACATAGCAACTTTTAAAGAGTTGAGAGGGTTACGGCAGAAACTGGATGCACTTCGTGTACAAATTGGACAATCTCATTCGAAGTATGAGGGTTTCGAACGAAAACTCATCTATTACAAAGGGATTTCATTTTGAATAAGTTATTTTAACTCCATACTTTTTGTGTTTTCAATATGCACCATTGAAAGGCTCATCGTCAATTTTCAACCCTTTCTGACTTCACTTGATATTTTGCATGCATTTAATGATTTATTTTTAGCTAAATGACCCTGAATTTGAAAATCAGTACAAATGAACTCTGAAAAGGTTGTAACTTGGCATGACGTCATAATTTCACCCACATAGCAACTTTAAAAGAGTTGAGAGGGTTACGACAGAAACTGGATGCACTTCGTGTACAAATTGGACAATCTCTTTCGAAGTATGGGGGTTTCGGACGAAAACTCATCTATTACAAAGGGATTTCATTTTTAATAAGTTATCTTAACTCCAGACTTTGTGTGTTTTCAATATGCAACATTCAAAGGTGCATCATCAATTTTCAACTCTTTCTGACTTCATTTGATATTTTTCATGCATTTAATGATTTATTTTTAGCTAAATGACCTTGAATTTGAAAAGCAGTACAAATGAACTCTAAAAAGGTTGTAACTTGAGATGACATCATAATTTCACCCACATAGCAACTTTTAAAGATTTGAGAGGGTAACGGCAGAAACTAGATGCACTTCGTGTACAAATTGGACAATCTCTTTCGAAGTATGTGGGTTTCGAACGAAAACTCATGTATTAGAAAGGGATTTCATTTTTAATAAGTTATTTTCACTCCGTACTTTTTGTGTTTTCAATATGCACCATTCAAAGGTGCATCATCAATTTTCAATCCTTTCTGACTTCATTTGATATTTTTCATGCATTTAATGATTTTTTTTGAGCTAAATGACTCTGAATTTTTAACGCGGTACAAATGAACTCTGAAAAGGTTGTAACTTGGCATGACGTCATAATTTCACCCACATAGCAACTTCTAAAGAGTTGAGAGGGTTACGGCAGAAACTGGATGCACTTCATGTACAAATTGGACAATCTCTTTCGAAGTATGAGGGTTTCAGACGAAAACAAAGGAATTTCATTTTTAAAAAGTTATTTTAACTCCATACTTTTTGTGTTTTCAATATGCACCATTCAAAGGCGCATCATCAATTTTCAACCCTTTCTAACTTCATTTGGTATTTTTCATGCATTTAATGATTTACTTTGAGCTAAATGACCCTGAATTTGAAAAGCAGTACAAATGAACTCTCAAAAGGTTGTAACTTGGCATGACATCATAATTTCACCCACATCGCAACTTTTAAAGAGTTGAGAGGGTTACAGCAGAAACTGGACGCACTTCGTGTACAAATTGGACAATCTCATTCGAAGTATGAGGGTTTCGGACGAAAACTCATCTATTACAAAGGGATTTCATTTTTAATAAGTTATTTTAGCTCCACACTTTTTGTGTTTTCAATATGCACCATTGAAAGGCGCATCGTTAATTTTCAACCCTTTTTGATTTCACTTGATATTTTGCATGCTTTTAATGATTTATTTTTAGCTAAATGACCCTGAATTTGAAAATCAGTACAAATGAACTCTCAAAAGGTTGTAACTTGGCATGACGTCATAATTTCACCCACATAGCAACTTTGAAAGAGTTGAGAGGGTTACGGCAGAAACTGGATGCACTTCGTGTACAAATTGGACAATCTCTTTCGAAGTATGGGGGTTTCGGACGAAAACTCATCTATTACAAAGGGATTTCATTTTTAATAACTTATCTTAACTCCAGACTTTGTGTGTTTTCAATATGCAACATTCAAAGGCGCATCATCAATTTTCAACTCTTTCTGACTTCATTTCATATTTTTCATGCATTTAATGATTTATTTTTAGCTAAATGACCCTGAATTTGAAAAGCAGTACAAATGAACTCTAAAAAGGTTGTAACTTGAGATGACATCATAATTTCACCCACATAGCAACTTTTAAAGAGTTGAGAGGGTAACGGCAGAAACTAGATGCACTTCGTGTACAAATTGGACAATCTCTTTCGAAGTACGAGGGTTTCGAACGAAAACTCATCTATTAGAAAGGGATTTCATTTTTAATAAATTATTTTAACTCCGTACTTTTTGTGTTTTCAATATGCACCATTCAAAGGTGCATCATCAATTTTCAATCCTTTCTGACTTCATTTGATATTTTTCATGCATTTAATTATTTTTTTGAGCTAAATGACTCTGAATTTTTAACGCGGTACAAATGAACTCTGAAAAGGTTGTAACTTGGCATGACGTCATAATTTCACCCACATAGCAACTTCTAAAGAGTTGAGAGGGTTACGGCAGAAACTGGATGCACTTCATGTACAAATTGGACAATCTCTTTCGAAGTATGAGGGTTTCAGACGAAAACAAAGGGATTTCATTTTTAATAAGTTATTTTAACTGCATGCATTTTGTGTTTTCAATATGCACCATTCAAAGGCGCATCATCAATTTTCAACCCTTTCTAACTTCATTTGATATTTTTCATGCATTTAATGATTTACTTTGAGCTAAATGACCCTGAATTTGAAAAGCAGTACAAATAAACTCTGAAAAGGTTGTAACTTGGCATGACATCATAATTTCACCCACATAGCAACTTTTAAAGAGTTGAGAGGGTTACGGCAGAAACTGGATGCACTTCGTGTACAAATTGGACAATCTCATTCGAAGTATGAGGGTTTCGAACGAAAACTCATCTATTACAAAGGGATTTCATTTTGAATAAGTTATTTTAACTCCATACTTTTTGTGTTTTCAATATGCACCATTGAAAGGCTCATCGTCAATTTTCAACCCTTTCTGACTTCACTTGATATTTTGCATGCATTTAATGATTTATTTTTAGCTAAATGACCCTGAATTTGAAAATCAGTACAAATGAACTCTGAAAAGGTTGTAACTTGGCATGACGTCATAATTTCACCCACATAGCAACTTTAAAAGAGTTGAGAGGGTTACGACAGAAACTGGATGCACTTCGTGTACAAATTGGACAATCTCTTTCGAAGTATGGGGGTTTCGGACGAAAACTCATCTATTACAAAGGGATTTCATTTTTAATAAGTTATCTTAACTCCAGACTTTGTGTGTTTTCAATATGCAACATTCAAAGGTGCATCATCAATTTTCAACTCTTTCTGACTTCATTTGATATTTTTCATGCATTTAATGATTTATTTTTAGCTAAATGACCTTGAATTTGAAAAGCAGTACAAATGAACTCTAAAAAGGTTGTAACTTGAGATGACATCATAATTTCACCCACATAGCAACTTTTAAAGATTTGAGAGGGTAACGGCAGAAACTAGATGCACTTCGTGTACAAATTGGACAATCTCTTTCGAAGTATGTGGGTTTCGAACGAAAACTCATGTATTAGAAAGGGATTTCATTTTTAATAAGTTATTTTCACTCCGTACTTTTTGTGTTTTCAATATGCACCATTCAAAGGTGCATCATCAATTTTCAATCCTTTCTGACTTCATTTGATATTTTTCATGCATTTAATGATTTTTTTTGAGCTAAATGACTCTGAATTTTTAACGCGGTACAAATGAACTCTGAAAAGGTTGTAACTTGGCATGACGTCATAATTTCACCCACATAGCAACTTCTAAAGAGTTGAGAGGGTTACGGCAGAAACTGGATGCACTTCATGTACAAATTGGACAATCTCTTTCGAAGTATGAGGGTTTCAGACGAAAACAAAGGAATTTCATTTTTAAAAAGTTATTTTAACTCCATACTTTTTGTGTTTTCAATATGCACCATTCAAAGGCGCATCATCAATTTTCAACCCTTTCTAACTTCATTTGGTATTTTTCATGCATTTAATGATTTACTTTGAGCTAAATGACCCTGAATTTGAAAAGCAGTACAAATGAACTCTCAAAAGGTTGTAACTTGGCATGACATCATAATTTCACCCACATCGCAACTTTTAAAGAGTTGAGAGGGTTACAGCAGAAACTGGACGCACTTCGTGTACAAATTGGACAATCTCATTCGAAGTATGAGGGTTTCGGACGAAAACTCATCTATTACAAAGGGATTTCATTTTTAATAAGTTATTTTAGCTCCACACTTTTTGTGTTTTCAATATGCACCATTGAAAGGCGCATCGTTAATTTTCAACCCTTTTTGATTTCACTTGATATTTTGCATGCTTTTAATGATTTATTTTTAGCTAAATGACCCTGAATTTGAAAATCAGTACAAATGAACTCTCAAAAGGTTGTAACTTGGCATGACGTCATAATTTCACCCACATAGCAACTTTGAAAGAGTTGAGAGGGTTACGGCAGAAACTGGATGCACTTCGTGTACAAATTGGACAATCTCTTTCGAAGTATGGGGGTTTCGGACGAAAACTCATCTATTACAAAGGGATTTCATTTTTAATAACTTATCTTAACTCCAGACTTTGTGTGTTTTCAATATGCAACATTCAAAGGCGCATCATCAATTTTCAACTCTTTCTGACTTCATTTCATATTTTTCATGCATTTAGATTTATTTTTAGCTAAATGACCCTGAATTTGAAAAGCAGTACAAATGAACTCTAAAAAGGTTGTAACTTGAGATGACATCATAATTTCGCCCACATAGCAACTTTTAAAGAGTTGAGAGGGTAACGGCAGAAACTAGATGCACTTCGTGTACAAATTGGACAATCTCTTTCGAAGTACGAGGGTTTCGAACGAAAACTCATCTATTAGAAAGGGATTTCATTTTTAATAAATTATTTTAACTCCGTACTTTTTGTGTTTTCAATATGCACCATTCAAAGGTGCATCATCAATTTTCAATCCTTTCTGACTTCATTTGATATTTTTCATGCATTTAATTATTTTTTTGAGCTAAATGACTCTGAATTTTTAACGCGGTACAAATGAACTCTGAAAAGGTTGTAACTTGGCATGACGTCATAATTTCACCCACATAGCAACTTCTAAAGAGTTGAGAGGGTTACGGCAGAAACTGGATGCACTTCATGTACAAATTGGACAATCTCTTTCGAAGTATGAGGGTTTCAGACGAAAACAAAGGGATTTCATTTTTAATAAGTTATTTTAACTGCATGCATTTTGTGTTTTCAATATGCACCATTCAAAGGCGCATCATCAATTTTCAACCCTTTCTAACTTCATTTGATATTTTTCATGCCTTTAATGATTTACTTTGAGCTAAATGACCCTGAATTGGAAAAGCAGTACAAATGAACTCTCAAAAGGTTGTAACTTGGTATGACCTCATAATTTCACCCACATAGCAACTTTTAAAGAATTGAGAGGGTTACGGCAGAAACTGGATGCACTTCGTGTACAAATTGGACAATCTCATTCGAAGTATGAGGGTTTCGGACGAAAACTCATCTATTACAAAGGGATTTCATTTTTAATACGTTATTTTAACTCCATAATTTTTGTGTTTTCAATATGCACCATTGAAAGGCGCGTCATCAATTTTCAAACCTTTCTGACTTCACTTGATATTTCGCATGCATTTAATGATTTATTTTTAGCTAAATGACCCTGAATTTCAAAAGCACTACAAATGAACTCTGGAAAGGTTGTAACTTGGCATGACGTCATAATTTCACCCACATAGCAACTTTTAAAGAGCTGAAACGGTTACGGCAGAAACTGGATGCACTTCGTGTACAAATTGGACAATCTCTTTCGAAGGATGAGGGTTTCGGACGAAAACACATCTATTACAAAGGGATTTCATTTTTACTAACTTATTTTAACTCCAGACTTTGTGTGTTTTCAATATGCAACATTCAAAGGCACATCATCAATTTTCAACCCTTTCTAACTTCATTTGATATTGTTCATGCATTTAATGATTTACTTTGAGCCAAACGACCCTGAATTTGAAAAGCAGTACAAATGAACTCTGAAAAGGTTGTAACTTGGCATGACATCATAATTTCACCCACATATCAACTTTTAAAGAGTTGAGAGGGTTACGGCAGAAACTGGATGCACTTCGTGTACAAATTGGACAATCTCTTTCGAAGTATGAGGGTTTCGAACGAAAACTCATCTATTACAAAGGGATTTCATTTTTAACAAGTTATTTTCACTCCATACTTTTTGTGTTTTCAATATGCACCATTGAAAGGCGCATCGTCAATTTTCAACCCTTTCTGAGTTCACTTGATATTTTGCATGCGTTTAATGATTTATTTTTAGCTACATGACCCTGAATTAGAAAAGTAGTACAAATGAACTCTCAAAAGGTTCTAACTTGGCATGGCGTCACAATTTCACCCCCATAGCAACTTTGAAAGAGTTGAGAGGGTTATGGCAGAAACTGGATGCACTTCGTGTACAAATTGGACAATCTCTTTCGAAGTATGAGGGTTTAGGACGAAAACTCATCTATTACAAAGGGATTTCATTTTTAATAACTTATTTTAACTCCAGACTTTGTGTGTTTTCAGTATGCAACATTCAAAGGGACATCAACAATTTTCAACTCTTTCTGACTTCATTTGATATTTTTCATGCATTTAATGATTTATCTTTAGCTAAATGACCCTGAATTTGAAAAGCAGTACAAATGAACTCTAAAAACGTTGTAACTTGAGATGACATCACAATTTCACCCACATAGCAACTTTTAAAGAGTTGAGAGGGTTACGACAGAAACTAGATGCACTTCGTGTACAAATTGGACAATCTCTTTCGAAGTATGAGGGTTTCGAACGAAAACTCATCTATTAGAAAGGGATTTCATTTTTAATAAGTTATTTTAACTCCGTACTTTTTGTGTTTTCGATATGCCCCATTCAAAGGTGCATCATCAATTTTCAATCCTTTCTGACTTCATTTGATATTTTTCATGCATTTAATGATTTATTTTGAGCTAAATGACTCTGAATTTGTAACGCGGTACAAATGAACTCTGAAAAGGTTGTAACTTGGCATGACGTCATAATTTCACGCACATAGCAACTTCTAAAGAGTTGAGAGGGTTACGGCAGAAACTAGATGCACTTCGTGTACAAATTGGACAATCTCTTTCGAAGTATGAGGGTTTCAGACGAAAACAATGGGATTTCATTTTTAATAAGTTATTTTAACTCCATTCTTTTTCTGTTTTCAATATGCACCATTCAAAGGCGCATCATCAATTTTCAACCCTTTCTAACTTCATTTGATATTTTCATGCCTTTAATGATTTACTTTGAGCTAAATGACCCTGAATTGGAAAAGCAGTACAAATGAACTCTCAAAAGGTTGTAACTTGGCATGACCTCATAATTTCACCCACACAGCAACTTTTAAAGAGTTGAGAGGGTTACGACAGAAACTGGATGCACTTCGTGTACAAATTGGATAATCTCATTCGAAGTATGAGGGTTTCGGACGAAAACTAATCTATTACAAAGGGATTTCATTTTTAATAAGTTATTTTAAATCCATACGTTTTGTGTTTTCAATATGCACCATTCAAAGGTGCATCATCAATTTTCAATCCTTTCTGACTTCATTTGATATTTTTCATGAATTTACTGATTTATTTTTAGCTAAATGACCCTGAATTTGAAAAGCAGTACAAATAAACTATGAAAAGGTTGTAACTTGGCATGACGTCATAATTTCACCCGCATAGCAACTTTTAAAGAGTTGAGAGGGTTACAACAGAAACTGCATGCACTTCGTGTACAAATTGGATAATCTCATTCGAAGTATGAGGGTTTCGGACGAAAACTCATCTATTACAAAGGGATTTCATTTTTAATAAGTTATTTTAAATCCATACGTTTTGTGTTTTCAATATGCACCATTCAAAGGTGCATCATCAATTTTCAATCCTTTCTGACTTCATTTGATATTTTTCATGCATTTACTGATTTATTTTTAGCTAAATGACCCTGAATTTGAAAAGCAGTACAAATAAACTATGAAAAGGTTGTAACTTGGCATGACGTCATAATTTCACCCGCATAGCAACTTTTAAAGAGTTGAGAGGGTTACGACAGAAACTTGATGCACTTCGTGTACAAATTGGACAATTGCATTTGAAGTATGAGGGTTTCGGACGAAAACTCATCAATTACAAAGGGATTTCATTTTAATAAGTTATTTTAACTCCATACTTTTTGTGTTTTCAATATGCACCATTCAAAGACGCATCATCAATTTTCAACCCTTTCTAACTTCATTTGATATTTTTCATGCATTTAATGATTTACTTTGAGCTAAACGACCCTGAATTTGAAAAGCAGTACAAATGAACTCTGAAAAGGTTGTAACTTGGCATGACATCATAATTTCACCCACATAGCAACTTTTAAAGAGTTGAGAGGGTTACGGCAGAAACTGGATGCACTTCGTGTACAAATTGGACAATCTCTTTCGAAGTATGAGGGTTTCGAACGAAAACTCATCTATTACAAAGGGATTTCATTTTTAATAAGTTATTTTAACTCCATACGTTTTGTGTTTTCAATATGCACCATTCAAAGGTGCATCATCAATTTTCAATCCTTTCTGACTTCATTTGATATTTTTCATGCATTTAATGATTTATTTTTAGATAAATGACCCTGAATTTGAAAAGCAGTACAAATGAACTATGAAAAGGTTGTAACTTGGCATGACATCATTATTTCACCCACATAGCAACTTTTAAAGAGTTGAGAGGGTTACGGCAGAAACTGGATGCACTTCGTGTACAAATTGGACAATCTCATTTGAAGTATGAGGGTTTCGGACGAAAACTCATCAATTACAAAGGTATTTCATTTTTAATAAGTTATTTTAACTCCATACTTCTTGTGTTTTAAATATGCACCATTGAAAGGCGCATCATCAATTTTCAACCCTTTCTGGCTTCACTTGACATTTTGCATGCATTTAATGATTTATTTTTAGCAAAATGACCCTGGATTTGAAAAGCAGTACAAATGAACTCTGAAAAGGTTGTAACTTGGCATGATGTCATAATTTCACCCACATAGCAACTTTTAAAGAGTTGAGAGGGTTACGGCAGAAACTGGATGCACTTCGTGTAGAAATTGGACAATCTCTTTCGAAGTATGAGGGGTTCGGACGAAACTCATCTATTACAAAGGGATTTCATTTTTAATAACTTATTTTAACTCCAGACTTTTTGTGTTTTCAATATGCAACATTCAAAGGCACATTATCAATTTTCAACCCTTTCTGACTTCATTTGATATTTTTCATGCATTTAATGATTTATTTTGATCTAAATGACCTTGAATTTGAAAAGTAGTACAAATGAACTCTGAAAATGTTGTAACTTGGCAAGACATCATAATTTTACCCACATAGCAACTTTTAAAGAGTTGAGAGGGTTACAGCAGAAATTGGATGCACTTTGTGTACAAATTGGACAATCTCTTTCGAAGTATGAGGGTTTCGGATGAAAACTCATCTATTACAAAGGGATTTCATTATTAATAACTTATTTTAACTCCAGACTTTGTGTGTTTTTAATATGCAGCATTCAAAGGCACATAATTAATTTTCAACCCTTTTTGACTTCATTTGATATTTTTCATGCATTTAATGATTTATTTTTACCTAAATGGCCCTGAATTTGAAAAGCAGTACAAATGAACTCTGAAAAGGTTGTAACTTTGCATGACGTCATAATTTCACCCGCATAGCAACTTTTAAAGAGTTGAGAGGGTTACGGCAGAAACTGGATGCACTTCGTGTAGAAATTGGACAATCTCTTTCGAAGTATGAGGGTTTCGGATGAAAACTCATCTATTACAAAGGGATTTCATTTTTAATAACTTATTTTAACTCCATACTTTTTGTGTTTTCAATATGCAACATTCAAAGGCACATTATCAATTTTCAACCCTTTCTGGCTTCACTTGATATTTTGCATGCATTTAATGATTTATTTTTAGCTAAATGACCCTGAATTTCAAAATCACTACAAATGAACTCTGAAAAGGTTGTAACTTGGCATGACGTCATAATTTCACCCCCATAGCAACTTTTAAACAGTTGAGAGGGTTACGGCAGAAACTGGATGCACTTTGTGTACAAATTGGACAATCTCTTTCGAAGTATGAGGGTTTCAGACGAAAACAAAGGGATTTCATTTTTAATAAGTTATTTTAACTCCATTCTTTTTCTGTTTTCAATATGCACCATTCAAAGGCGCATCATCAATTTTCAACCCTTTCTAACTTCATTTGATATTTTCATGCCTTTAATGATTTACTTTGAGCTAAATGACCCTGAATTGGAAAAGCAGTACAAATGAACTCTCAAAAGGTTGTAACTTGGCATGACCTCATAATTTCACCCACACAACAAATTTTAAAGAGTTGAGATGGTTACGACAGAAACTGGATGCACTTCGTGTACAAATTGGATAATCTCATTCGAAGTATGAGGGTTTCGGACGAAAACTCATTTATTACAAAGGGATTTCATTTTTAATAAGTTATTTTAAATCCATACGTCTTGTGTTTTCAATATGCACCATTCAAAGGTGCATCATCAATTTTCAATCCTTTCTGACTTCATTTGATATTTTTCATGCATTATTGATTTATTTTTAGCTAAATGACCCTGAATTTGAAAAGCAGTACAAATAAACTATGAAAAGGTTGTAACTTGGCATGACGTCATAATTTCACCCGCATAGCAACTTTTAAAGAGTTGAGAGGGTTACGACAGAAACTGGATGCACTTCGTGTACAAATTGGACAATTGCATTTGAAGTATGAGGGTTTCGGACGAAAACTCATCAATTACAAAGGGATTTCATTTTTAATAAGTTATTTTAACTCCATACTTTTTGTGTTTTAGATATGCACCATTCAAAGACGCATCATCAATTTTCAACCCTTTCTAACTTCATTTGATATTTTTCATGCATTTAATGATTTACTTTGAGCTAAACGACCCTGAATTTGAAAAGCAGTACAAATGAACTCTGAAAAGGTTGTAACTTGGCATGACATCATAATTTCAGCCACATAGCAACTTTTAAAGAGTTGAGAGGGTTACGGCAGAAACTGGATGCACTTCATGTACAAATTGGACAATCTCTTTCGAAGTATGAGGGTTTCGAACGAAAACTCATCTATTACAAAGGGATTTCATTTTTAATAAGTTATTTTAACTCCATACGTTTTGTGTTTTCAATATGCACCATTCAAAGGTGCATCATCAATTTTCAATCCTTTCTGACTTCATTTGATATTTTTCATGCATTTAATGACTTATTTTTAGCTAAATGACCCTGAATTTGAAAAGCAGTACAAATGAACTATGAAAAGGTTGTAACTTGGCATGACATCATTATTTCACCCACATAACAACTTTTAAAGAGTTGGGAGGGTTACGGCAGAAACTGGATGCACTTCGTGTACAAATTGGACAATCTCATTTGAAGTATGAGGGTTTCAGACGAAAACTCATCAATTACCAAGGGATTTCATTTTTAATAAGTTATTTTAACTCCATACTTCTTGTGTTTTAAATATGCACCATTGAAAGGCGCATCATCAATTTTCAACCCTTTCTAACTTCATTTGATATTTTCATGCCTTTAATGATTTACTTTGAGCTAAATGACCCTGAATTGGAAAAGCAGTACAAATGAACTCTCAAAAGGTTGTAACTTGGCATGACCTCATAATTTCACCCACACAGCAACTTTTAAAGAGTTGAGATGGTTACGACAGAAACTGGATGCACTTCGTGTACAAATTGTATAATCTCATTCAAAGTATGAGGGTTTCGGACGAAAACTCATTTATTACAAAGGGATTTCATTTTTAATAAGTTATTTTAAATCCATACGTTTTGTGTTTTCAATATGCACCATTCAAAGGTGCATCATCAATTTTCAATCCTTTCTGACTTCATTTGATATTTTTCATGCATTATTGATTTATTTTTAGCTAAATGACCCTGAATTTGAAAAGCAGTACAAATAAACTATGAAAAGGTTGTAACTTGGCATGACGTCATAATTTCACCCGCATAGCAACTTTTAAAGAGTTGAGAGGGTTACGACAGAAACTGGATGCACTTCGTGTACAAATTGGACAATTGCATTTGAAGTATGAGGGTTTCGGACGAAAATTCATCAATGACAAAGGGATTTCATTTTTAATAAGTTATTTTAACTCCATACTTTTTGTGTTTTAGATATGCACCATTGAAAGGCGCATCATCAATTTTCAACCCTTTCTGGCTTCACTTGATATTTTGCATACATTTAATGATTTATTTTTAGCTAAATGACCCTGAATTTCAAAAGCACTACAAATGAACTCTGAAAAGGTTGTAACTTGGCATGACGTCATAATTTCACCCACATAGCAACTTTTAAAGAGTTGAGAGGGTTACGGCAGAAACTGGATGCACTTTGTGTACAAATTGGACAATCTCTTTTGAAGGATGAGGGTTTCGGACGAAAACTCATCTATTACAAAGGGATTTCATTTTTAATAACTTATTTTAACTCCAGACTTTGTGTGTTTTCAATATGCAACATTCAAAGGCACATCATCAATTTTCAACCCTTTCTGACTTCATGTGATATTTTTCATGCATTTAATGATTTATTTTGATCTAAATGACCCCGAATTTGAAAAGCAGTACAAATGAACTCTGAAAAGGTTGTAACTTGGCATGACCTCATAATTTCACCCACATAGCAACATCTAAAGAGTTGAGAGGGTTACGGCAGAAACGGGATTCACTTCGTGTACAACTTGGACAATCTCTTTCGAAGTATGAGGGTTTCATACGAAAACAAAGGGATTTCATTTTAATAAGTTATTTTAACTCCATACTTTTTGTGTTTTCAATATGCACCATTCAAAGACGCATCATCAATTTTCAACCCTTTCTAACTTCATTTGATATTTTTCATGCATTTAATGATTTACTTTGAGCTAAACGACCCTGAATTTGAAAAGCAGTACAAATGAACTCTGAAAAGGTTGTAACTTGGCATGACATCATAATTTCACCCACATAGCAACTTTTAAAGAGTTGAGAGGGTTACGGCAGAAACTGGATGCACTTCGTGTACAAATTGGACAATCTCTTTCGAAGTATGAGGGTTTCGAACGAAAACTCATCTATTACAAAGGGATTTCATTTTTAATAAGTTATTTTAACTCCATACATTTTGTGTTTTCAATATGCACCATTCAAAGGTGCATCATCAATTTTCAATCCTTTCTGACTTCATTTGATATTTTTCATGCATTTAATGATTTATTTTTAGCTAAATGACCCTGAATTTGAAAACCAGTACAAATGAACTATGAAAAGGTTGTAACTTGGCATGACATCATTATTTCACCCACATAACAACTTTTAAAGAGTTGAGAGGGTTACGGCAGAAACAGGATGCACTTCGTGTACAAATTGGACAATCTCATTTGAAGTATGAGGGTTTCAGACGAAAACTCATCAATTACAAAGGGATTTCATTTTTAATAAGTTATTTTAACTCCATACTTCTTGTGTTTTAAATATGCACCATTGAAAGGCGCATCATCAATTTTCAACCCTTTCTAGCTTCACTTGACATTTTGCATGCATTTAATGATTTATTTTTAGCTAAATGACCCTGGATTTGAAAAGCAGTACAAATGTACTCTGAAAAGGTTGTAACTTGGCATGATGTCATAATATCACCCACATAGCAACTTTTAAAGAGTTGAGAGGGTTACGGCAGAAACTGGATGCACTTCGTGTACAAATTGGACAATCTCTTTCGAAGTATGAGGGTTTCGGACGAAAACTCATCTATTACAAAGGGATTTCATTTTTAATAACTTATTTTAACTCCAGACTTTGTGTGTTTTCAATATGCAACATTCAAAGGCACATTATCAATTTTCAACCCTTTCAGACTTCATTTGATATTTTTCATGCATTTAATGATTTATTTTGATCTAAATGACCTGGAATTTGAAAAGTAGTACAAATGAACTCTGAAAAGGTTGTAACTTGGCAAGACATCATAATTTCACCCACATAGCAACTTTTAAAGAGTTGAGAGGGTTACGGCAGAAACTGGATGCACTTCATGTACAAATCGGACAATCTCTTTCGAAGTATGAGGGTTTCGGATGAAAACTCATCTATTACAAAGGGATTTCATTTTTAATAACTTATTTTAACTCCAGACTTTGTGTGTTTTCAATATGCAGCATTCAAAGGCACATAATCAATTTTCAACCCTTTCTCACTTCATTTGATATTTTTCATGCATTTAATGATTTATTTTTACCTAAATGGCCCTGAATTTGAAAAGCAGTACAAATGAACTCTGAAAAGGTTGTAACTTGGCATGACGTCATAATTTCACCCGCATAGCAACTTTTAAAGAGTTGAGAGGGTTACGGCAGAAACTGGATGCACTTCGTGTACAAATTGGACAATCTCTTTCGAAGTATGAGGGTTTCGGATGAAAACTCATCTATTACAAAGGGATTTCATTTTTAATAACTTATTTTAACTCCATACTTTTTGTGTTTTAGACATGCACCATTGAAAGGCGCATCATCAATTTTCAACCCTTTCTGGCTTCACTTGATATTTTGCATGCATTTAATAATTTATTTTTAGCTAAATGACCCTGAATTTCAAAAGCACTACAAATGAACTCTAAAAAGGTTGTAACTTGGCATGACGTCATAATTTCACCCACATAGCAACTTTTAAAGAGTTGAGAGGGTTACGGCAGAAACTGGATGCACTTTGTGTACAAATTGGACAATCTCTTTCGAAGGATGAGGGTTTCGGACGAAAACTCATCTATTAGAAAGGGATTTCATTTTTAATAACTTATTTTAACTCCAGACTTTGTGTGTTTTCAATATGCAACATTCAAAGGCACATCATCAATTTTCAACCCTTTCTGACTTCATGTGATATTTTTCATGCATTTAATGATTTATTTTGATCTAAATGACCCTGAATTTGTAACACGGTACAAATGAACTCTGAAAAGGTTGTAACTTGGCATGACGTCATAATTTCACCCACATAGCAACTTCTAAAGAGTTGAGAGGGTTACGGCAGAAACTAGATGCACTTCGTGTACAAATTGGACAATCTCTTTCGAAGTATGAGGGTTTCAGACGAAAACAAAGGGATTTCATTTTTAATAAGTTATTTTAACTCCATTCTTTTTCTGTTTTCAATATGCACCATTCAAAGGCACATCATCAATTTTCAACCCTTTCTAACTTCATTTGACATTTTCATGCCTCTAATGATTTACTTTGAGCTAAATGACCCTGAATTGGAAAAGCAGTACAAATGAACTCTCAAAAGGTTGTACCTTGGCATGACCTCATAATTTCACCCACACAGCAACTTTTAAAGAGTTGAGAGGGTTACGACAGAAACTGGATGCACTTCGTGTACAAATTGGATAATCTCATTCGAAGTATGAGGGTTCCGGACGAAAACTCATCTATTACAAAGGGATTTCATTTTTAATAAGTTATTTTAAATCCATACGTTTTGTGTTTTCAATATGCACCATTCAAAGGTGCATCATCAATTTTCAATCCTTTCTGACTTCATTTGATATTTTTCATGCATTTAATGATTTATTTTTAGCTAAATGACCCTGAATTCGAAAAGCAGTACAAATAAACTATGAAAAGGTTGTAACTTGGCATGACGTCATAATTTCACCCGCATAGCAACTTTTAAAGAGTTGAGAGGGTTACGACAGAAACTTGATGCACTTCGTGTACAAATTGGACAATTGCATTTGAAGTATGAGGGTTTCGGACGAAAACTCATCAATTACAAAGGGATTTCATTTTTAATAAGTTATTTTAACTCCATACTTTTTGTGTTTTAGATATGCACCATTGAAAGGCGCATCATCAATTTTCAACCCTTTCTGGCTTCACTTGATATTTTGCATGCATTTAATGATTTATTTTTAGCTAAATGACCCTGAATTTCAAAAGCACTACAAATGAACTCTGAAAAGGTTGTAACTTGGCATGACGTCATAATTTCACCCACATAGCAACTTTTAAAGAGTTGAGAGGGTTACGGCAGAAACTGGATGCACTTTGTGTACAAATTGGACAATCTCTTTCGAAGGATGAGGGTTTCGGACGAAAACTCATCTATTACAAAGGGATTTCATTTTTAATAACTTATTTTAACTCCAGACTTTGTGTGTTTTCAATATGCAACATTCAACGGCACATTATCAATTTTCAACCCTTTCTGACTTCATTTGATATTTTTCATGCATTTAATGATTTATTTTGATCTAAATGACCTTGAATTTGAAAAGCAGTACAAATGAACTCTGAAAAGGTTGTAACTTGGCATGACGTCATAATTTCACCCGCATAGCAACTTTTAAAGAGTTGAGAGGGTTACGGCAGAAACTGGATGCACTTCCTATACAAATTGGACAATCTCTTTCGAAGTATGAGGGTTTCGGATGAAAACTCATCTATTACAAAGGGATTTCATTTTTAATAACTTATTTTAACTCCATACTTTTTGTGTTTTAGATATGCACCATTGAAAGGCGCATCATCAATTTTCAACCCTTTCTAACTTCATTTGATATTTTCATGCCTTTAATGATTTACTTTGAGCTAAATGACCCTGAATTGGAAAAGTAGTACAAATGAACTCTCAAAAGGTTGTAACTTGGCATGACCTCATAATTTCACCCACACAGCAACTTTTAAAGAGTTGAGATGGTTACGACAGAAACTGGATGCACTTCGTGTACAAATTGGATAATCTCATTCGAAGTATGAGGGTTTCGGACGAAAACTCATTTATTACAAAGGGATTTCATTTTTAATAAGTTATTTTAAATCCATATGTTTTGTGTTTTCAATATGCACCATTCAAAGGTGCATCATCAATTTTCAATCCTTTCTGACTTCATTTGATATTTTTCATGCATTATTGATTTATTTTTAGCTAAATGACCCTGAATTTGAAAAGCAGTACAAATGAACTCTGAAAAGGTTGTAACTTGGCATGACGTCATAATTTCACCCACATAGCAACATCTAAAGAGTTGAGAGGGTTACGGCAGAAACGGGATGCACTTCGTGTACAAATTGGACAATCTCTTTCGAAGTATGAGGGTTTCATACGAAAACAAAGGGATTTCATTTTAATAAGTTATTTTAACTCCATACTTTTTGTGTTTTCAATATGCACCATTCAAAGGCGCATCATCAATTTTCAACCCTTTCTAACTTCATTTGATATTTTTCATGCATTTAATGATTTACTTTGAGCTAAACGACCCTGAATTTGAAAAGCAGTACAAATGAACTCTGAAAAGGTTGTAACTTGGCATGACATCATAATTTCACCCACATAGCAACTTTTAAAGAGTTGAGAGGGTTACGGCAGAAACTGGATGCACTTCGTGTACAAATTGGACAATCTCTTTCGAAGTATGAGGGTTTCGAACGAAAACTCATCTATTACAAAGGGATTTCATTTTTAATAAGTTATTTTAACTCCATACGTTTTGTGTTTTCAGTATGCACCATTCAAAGGTGCATCATCAATTTTCAATCCTTTCTGACTTCATTTGATATTTTTCATGCATTTAATGATTTATTTTTAGCTAACTGACCCTGAATTTGAAAAGCAGTACAAATGAACTATGAAAAGGTTGTAACTTGGCATGACATCATTATTTCACCCACATAGCAACTTTTAAAGAGTTGAGAGGGTTACGGCAGAAACTGGATGCACTTCGTGTACAAATTGGACAATCTCATTTGAAGTATGAGGGTTTCGGACGAAAACTCATCAATTACAAAGGGATTTCATTTTTAATAAGTTATTTTAACTCCATACTTCTTGTGTTTTAAATATGCACCATTGAAAGGCGCATCATCAATTTTCAACCCTTTCTGGCTTCACTTGAAATTTTGCATGCATTTAATGATTTATTTTTAGCTAAATGACCCTGGATTTGAAAAGCAGTACAAATGAACTGTGAAAAGGTTGTAACTTGGCATGATGTCATAATTTCACCCACATAGCAACTTTTAAAGTGTTGAGAGGGTTACGGCAGAAACTGGATGCACTTCGTGTACAAATTGGACAATCTCTTTCGAAGTATGAGGGTTCCGGACGAAAACTCATCTATGACGAAGGGATTTCATTTTTAATAACTTATTTTAACTCCAGACTTTGTGTGTTTTCAATATGCAACATTCAAAGCCACATTATCAATTTTCAACCCTTTCTGACTTCATTTGATATTTTTCATGCATTTAATGATTTATTTTGATCTAAATGACCTTGAATTTGAAAAGTAGTACAAATGAACTCTGAAAAGGTTGTAACTTGGCAAGACATCATAATTTCACCCACATAGCAACTTTTAAAGAGTTGAGAGGGTTACGGCAGAAACTGGATGCACTTCATGTACAAATTGGACAATCTCTTTCGAAGTATGAGGGTTTCGGATGAAAACTCATCTATTACAAAGGGATTTCATTTTTAGTAAATTATTTTAACTCCAGACTTTGTGTGTTTTCAATATGCAGCATTCAAAGGCACATAATCAATTTTCAACCCTTTCTGACTTCATTTGATCTTTTTCATGCATTTAATGATTTATTTTTACCTAAATGACCCTGAATTTGAAAACCAGTACAAATGAACTCTGAAAAGGTTGTAACTTGGCATGATGTCATAATTTCACCCGCATAGCAACTTTTAAAGAGTTGAGAGGGTTACGACAGAAACTGGATGCACTTCCTGTACAAATTGGACAATCTCTTTCGAAGTATGAGGGTTTCAGATGAAAACTCATCTATTACAAAGGGATTTCATGTTTAATAACTTATTTTAACTCCATACTTTTTGTGTTTTAGATATGCACCATTGAAAGGCGCATCATCAATTTTCAACCGTTTCTGGCTTCACTTGATATTTTTCATGCATTTAATGATTTGTTTTTAGCTAAATGACCCTGAATTTCAAAAGCACTACAAATGAACTCTGAAAAGGTTGTAACTTGGCATGACGTCATAATTTCACCCACATAGCAACTTTTAAAGAGTTGAGAGGGTTACGGCAGAAACTGGATGCACTTTGTGTACAAATTGGACAATCTCTTTCGAAGGATGAGGGTTTCGGACGAAAACTCATCTATTACAAAGGGATTTCATTTTTAATAACTTATTTTAACTCCAGACTTTGTGTGTTTTCAATATGCAACATTCAAAGGCACATCATCAATTTTCAACCCTTTCTGACTTCATGTGATATTTTTCATCCATTTAATGATTTATTTTGATCTAAATGACCCTGAATTTGAAAAGCAGTACAAATGAACTCTGAAAAGGTTGTAACTTGGCATGACGTCATAATTTCACCCACATAGCAACATCTAAAGAGTTGAGAGGGTTACGGCAGAAACGGGATGCACTTCGTGTACAACTTGGACAATCTCTTTCGAAGTATGAGGGTTTCATACGAAAACAAAGGGATTTCATTTTTAATAAGTTATTTTAACTCCATACTTTTTGTGTTTTCAATATGCACCATTCAAAGGCGCATCATCAATTTTCAACCCTTTCTAACTTCATTTGATATTTTTCATGCATTTAATGATTTACTTTGAGCTAAACGACCCTGAATTTGAAAAGCAGTACAAATGAACTCTGAAAAGGTTGTAACTTGGCATGACATCATAATTTCACCCACATAGCAACTTTTAAAGAGTTGAGAGGGTTACGGCAGAAACTGGATGCACTTCGTGTACAAATTGGACAATCTCTTTCGAAGTATGAGGGTTTCGAACGAAAACTCATCTATTACAAAGGGATTTCATTTTTAATAAGTTATTTTAACTCCATACTTCTTGTGTTTTAAATATGCACCATTGAAAGGCGCATCATGAATTTTCAACCCTTTCTGGCTTCACTTGACATTTTGCATGCATTTAATGATTTACTTTGAGCTAAACGACCCTGAATTTGAAAAGCAGTACAAATGAACTCTGAAAAGGTTGTAACTTGGCATGAAATCATAAATTCACCCACATAGCAACTTTTAAAGAGTTGAGAGTGTTACGGCAGAAATTGGATGCACTTTGTGTACAAATTGGACAATCTCTTTCGAAGTATGAGGGTTTCGGACGAAAACTCATCTATTACAAAGGGATTTCATTTTTAATAACTTATTTTAACTCCAGACTTTGTGTGTTTTCAATATGCAACATTCAAAGGCACATCATCAATTTTCAACCCTTTCTGACTTCATTTGATATTTTTCATGCATTTAATGATTTATTTTGATCTAAATGACCTTGAATTTGAAAAGTAGTACAAATGAACTCTGAAAAGGTTGTAACTTGGCAAGACATCATAATTTCACCCACATAGCAACTTTTAAAGAGTTGAG
The DNA here is from genome assembly GCA_022496015.1 of Hordeum marinum. Classification (NCBI taxonomy): domain Eukaryota; kingdom Viridiplantae; phylum Streptophyta; class Magnoliopsida; order Poales; family Poaceae; genus Hordeum; species Hordeum marinum. Next base: position 48,422,931 of record CM039676.1, read on the forward strand.
AGGGTTACGGCAGAAACTGGATGCACTTCATGTACAAATTGGACAATCTCTTTCGAAGTATGAGGGTTTCGGATGAATACTCATCTATTACGAAGGGATTTCATTTTTAATAACTTATTTTAACTCCAGACTTTGTGTATTTTGAATATGCAGCATTCAAAGGCACATAATCAATTTTCAACCCTTTCTGACTTCATTTGATATTTTTCATGCATTTAATGATTTATTTTTACCTAAATGACCCTGAATTTGAAAAGCACTACAAATGAACTCTAAAAAGGTTGTAACTTGGCATGACGTCATAATTTCACCCGCATAGCAACTTTTAAAGAGTTGAGAGGGTTACGGCAGAAACTGGATGCACTTCCTAGACAAATTGGACAATCTCTTTCGAAGTATGAGGGTTTCGGATGAAAACTCATTTATTACAAAGGGACTTCATTTTTAATAACTTATTTTAACTCCAGACTTTGTGTGTTTTCAATATGCAACATTCAAAGGCACATCATCAATTTTCAACCCTTTCTGACTTCATTTGATATTTTTCATGCATTTAATGATTTATTTTGATCTAAATGACCCTGAATTTGAAAAGCAGTACAAATGAACTCTGAAAAGGTTGTAACATGGCAAGACATCATAATTTCACCCACATAGCAACTTTTGAAGAGTTGAGAGGGTTACGGCAGAAACTGGATGCACTTCATGTACAAATTGGACAATCTCTTTCGAAGTATGAGGGTTTCGAACGAAAACTCATCTATTACAAAGGGATTTCATTTTTAATAAGTTATTTTAACTCCATACGTTTTGTGTTTTCAATATGCACCATTCAAAGGCACATCATCAATTTTCAACCTTTCTGACTTCATTTGATATTTTTCATGCATTTAATGATTTATTTTTACCTAAATGACCCTGAATTTGAAAAGCAGTACAAATGAACTATGAAAAGGTTGTAACTTGGCATGACGTCATAATTTCACCCGCATAGCAACTTTTAAAGAGTTGAGAGGGTTACGGCAGAAACTGGATGCACTTCGTGTACAAATTGGACAATCTCATTTGAAGTATGAGGGTTTCAGACGAAAACTCATCTATTACAAAGGGATTTCATTTTTAATAAGTTATTTTAACTCCATACTTCTTGTGTTTTAAATATGCACCATTGAAAGGCGCATCATCAATTTTCAACCCTTTCTGGCTTCACTTGACATTTTGCATGCATTTAATGATTTATTTTTAGTTAAATGACCCTGGATTTGAAAAACAGTACAAATGAACTCTGAAAAGGTTGTAACTTGGCATGACATCATAATTTCACCCACATAGCAACTTTTAAAGAGTTGAGAGTGTTACGGCAGAAACTGGATGCACTTCGTGTACAAATTGGACAATCTCTTTCGAAGTATGAGGGTTTCGGACGAAAACTCATCTATTACAAAGGGATTTCATTTTTAATAACTTATTTTAACTCCAGACTTTGTGTGTTTTCAATATGCAACATTCAAAGGCACATCATCAATTTTCAACCCTTTCTGACTTCATTTGATATTTTTCATGCATTTAATGATTTATTTTGATCTAAATGACCTTGAATTTGAAAAGTAGTACAAATGAACTCTGAAAAGGTTGTAACTTGGCAAGACATCATAATTTCACCCACATAGCAACTTTTAAAGAGTTGAGAGGGTTACGGCAGAAACTGGATGCACTTCATGTACAAATTGGACAATCTCTTTCGAAGTATGAGGGTTTCGGATGAAAACTCATCTATTACGAAGGGATTTCATTTTTAATAACTTATTTTAACTCCAGACTTTGTGTATTTTGAATATGCAGCATTCAAAGGCACATAATCAATTTTCAACCCTTTCTGACTTCATTTGATATTTTTCATGCATTTAATGATTTATTTTTACCTAAATGACCCTGAATTTGAAAAGCAGTACAAATGAACTCTGAAAAGGTTGTAACTTGGCATGACATCATAATTTCACCCGCATTGCAACTTTTAAAGAGTTGAGAGGGTTACGACACAAACTGGATGCACTTCCTGTACAAATTGGACAATCTCTTTCGTAGTATGAGGGTTTCGGATGAAAACTCATCTATTACAAAGGGATTTCATTTTTAGTAACTTATTTTACCTCCAGACTTTGTGTGTTTTCAATATGCAACATTCAAAGGCACATCATCAATTTTCAACCCTTTCTGACATCATTTGATATTTTTCGTGCATTTAATGATTTATTTTTAGCTAACTGACCCTGAAGTTGAAAAGCAGTACAAATGAACTCTGAAAAGCTTCTAACTTGGCATGACGTCATAATTTCACCCGCATAGCAACTTTTAAAGAGTTGAGAGGGTTACGGCAGAAACTGGATGCACTTCCTGTACAAATTGGACAATCTCTTTCGAAGTATGAGGGTTTCGGATGAAAACTCATCTATTACAAAGGTATTTCATTTTTAATAAGTTATTTTAACTCCATACGTTTTGTGTTTTCAATATGCACCATTCAAAGGCACATCATCAATTTTCAACCTTTCTGACTTCATTTGATATTTTTCACGCATTTAATAATTTATTTTTACCTAAATGACCCTGAATTTGAAAAGCAGTACAAATGAACTATGAAAAGGTTGTAACTTGGCATGACGTCTTAATTTCACCCGCATAGCAACTTTTAAAGAGTTGAGAGGGTTACGGCAGAAACTGGATGCACTTCGTGTACAAATTGGACAATCTCATTTGAAGTATGAGGGTTTCGGACGAAAACTCATCTATTACAAAGGGATTTCATTTTTAATAAGTTATTTTAACTCCATACTTCTTGTGTTTTAAATATGCACCATTGAAAGGCGCATCATCAATTTTCAACCCTTTCTGGCTTCACTTGACATTTTGCATGCATTTAATGATTTATTTTTAGTTAAATGACCCTGGATTTGAAAAGCAGTACAAATGAACTCTGAAAAGGTTGTAACTTGGCATGACATCATAATTTCACCCACATAGCAACTTTTAAAGAGTTGAGAGTGTTACGGCAGAAACTGGATGCACTTCGTGTACAAATTGGACAATCTCTTTCGAAGTATGAGGGTTTCGGACGAAAACTCATCTATTACAAAGGGATTTCATTTTTAATAACTTATTTTAACTCCAGACTTTGTGTGTTTTCAATATGCAACATTCAAAGGCACATCATCAATTTTCAACCCTTTCTGACTTCATTTGATATTTTTCATGCATTTAATGATTTATTTTGATCTAAATGACCTTGAATTTGAAAAGTAGTACAAATGAACTCTGAAAAGGTTGTAACTTGGCAAGACATCATAATTTCACCCACATAGCAACTTTTAAAGAGTTGAGAGGGTTACGGCAGAAACTGGATGCACTTCATGTACAAATTGGACAATCTCTTTCGAAGTATGAGGGTTTCGGATGAAAACTCATCTATTACGAAGGGATTTCATTTTTAATAACTTATTTTAACTCCAGACTTTGTGTATTTTGAATATGCAGCATTCAAAGGCACATAATCAATTTTCAACCCTTTCTGACTTCATTTGATATTTTTCATGCATTTAATGATTTATTTTTACCTAAATGACCCTGAATTTGAAAAGCAGTACAAATGAACTCTGAAAAGGTTGTAACTTGGCATGACGTCATAATTTCACCCGCATTGCAACTTTTAAAGAGTTGAGAGGGTTACGACACAAACTGGATGCACTTCCTGTACAAATTGGACAATCTCTTTCGAAGTATGAGGGTTTCGGATGAAAACTCATCTATTACAAAGGGATTTCATTTTTAATAACTTATTTTACCTCCAGACTTTGTGTGTTTTCAATATGCAACATTCAAAGGCACATCATCAATTTTCAACCCTTTCTGACATCATTTGATATTTTTCGTGCATTTAATGATTTATTTTTAGCTAACTGACCCTGAAGTTGAAAAGCAGTACAAATGAACTCTGAAAAGCTTCTAACTTGGCATGACATCATAATTTCACCCGCATAGCAACTTTTAAAGAGTTGAGAGGGTTACGGCAGAAACTGGATGCACTTCCTGTACAAATTGGACAATCTCTTTCGAAGTATGAGGGTTTCGGATGAAAACTCATCTATTACAAAGGGATTTCATTTTTAATAAGTTATTTTAACTCCATACGTTTTGTGTTTTCAATATGCACCATTCAAAGGCACATCATCAATTTTCAACCTTTCTGACTTCATTTGATATTTTTCACGCATTTAATGATTTATTTTTACCTAAATGACCCTGAATTTGAAAAGCAGTACAAATGAACTATGAAAAGGTTATAACTTGGCATGACGTCATAATTTCACCCGCATAGCAACTTTTAAAGAGTTGAGAGGGTTACGGCAGAAACTGGATGCACTTCGTGTACAAATTGGACAATCTCATTTGAAGTATGAGGGTTTCGGACGAAAACTCATCTATTACAAAGGGATTTCATTTTTAATAAGTTATTTTAACTCCATACGTTTTGTGTTTTCAATATGCACCATTCAAAGGCACATCATCAATTTTCAACCTTTCTGACTTCATTTGATATTTTTCATGCATTGAATGATTTATTTTTACCTAAATGACCCTGAATTTGAAAAGCAGTACAAATGAACTATGAAAAGGTTATAACTTGGCATGACGTCATAATTTCACCCGCATAGCAACTTTTAAAGAGTTGAGAGGGTTACGGCAGAAACTGGATGCACTTCGTGTACAAATTGGACAATCTCATTTGAAGTATGAGGGTTTCGGACGAAAACTCATCTATTACAAAGGGATTTCATTTTTAATAAGTTATTTTACCTCCATACTTCGCGTGTTTTAAATATGCACCATTGAAAGGCGCATCATCAATTTTCAACCCTTTCTGGCTTCACTTGACATTTTGCATGCATTTAATGATTTATTTATAGTTAAATGACCCTGGATTTGAAAAGCAGTACAAATGAACTCTGAAAAGGTTGTAACTTGGCATGACATAATAATTTCACCCACATAGCAACTTTTAAAGAGTTGAGAGTGTTACGGCAGAAACTGGATGCACTTCGTGTACAAATTGGACAATCTCTTTCGAAGTATGAGGGTTTCGGACGAAAACTCATCTATTACAAAGGGATTTCATTTTTAATAACTTATTTTAACTCCAGACTTTGTGTGTTTTCAATATGCAACATTCAAAGGCACATCATCAATTTTCAACCCTTTCTGACTTCATTTGATATTTTTCATGCATTTAATGATTTATTTTGATCTAAATGACCTTGAATTTTAAAAGTAGTACAAATGAACTCTGAAAAGGTTGTAACTTGGCAAGACATCATAATTTCACGCACATAGCAACTTTTAAAGAGTTGAGAGGATTACGGCAGAAACTGGATGCACTTCATGTACAAATTGGACAATCTCTTTCGAAGTATGAGGGTTTCGGATGAAAACTCATCTATTAAGAAGGGATTTCATTTTTAATAACTTATTTTAACTCCAGACTTTGTGTATTTTGAATATGCAGCATTCAAAGGCACATAATCAATTTTCAACCCTTTTTGACTTCATTTGATATTTTTCATGCATTTAATGATTTATTTTTACCTAAATGACCCTGAATTTGAAAAGCAGTACAAATGAACTCTGAAAAGGTTGTAACTTGGCATGACGTCATAATTTCACCCGCATTGCAACTTTTAAAGAGTTGAGAGGGTTACGACACAAACTGGATGCACTTCCTGTACAAATTGGACAATCTTTTTCGAAGTATGAGGGTTTCGGATGAAAACTCATCTATTACAAAGGGATTTCATTTTTAATAACTTATTTTACCTCCAGACTTTGTGTGTTTTCAATATGCAACATTCAAAGGCACATCATCAATTTTCAACCCTTTCTGACTTCATTTGATATTTTTCGTGCATTTAATGATTTATTTTTAGCTAACTGACCCTGAATTTGAAAAGCAGTACAAATGAACTCCGAAAAGCTTGTAACTTGGCATGACGTCATAATTTCACCCGCATAGCAACTTTTAAAGAGTTGAGAGGGTTACGGCAGAAACTGGATGCACTTCCTGTACAAATTGGACAATCTCTTTCGAAGTATGAGGGTTTCGGATGAAAACTCATCTATTACAAAGGGATTTCATTTTTAATAACTTATTTTAACTCCAGACTTTGTGTGTTTTCAATATGCAACATTCAAAGGCACATCATCAATTTTCAACCCTTTCTGACATCATTTGATATTTTTCGTGCATTTAATGATTTATTTTTAGCTAACTGACCCTGAAGTTGAAAAGCAGTACAAATGAACTCTGAAAAGCTTCTAACTTGGCATGACGTCATAATTTCACCCGCATAGCAACTTTTAAAGAGTTGAGAGGGTTACGGCAGAAACTGGATGCACTTCATGTACAAATTGGACAATCTCTTTCGAAGTATGAGGGTTTCGAACGAAAACTCATCTATTACAAAGGGATTTCATTTTTAATAAGTTATTTTAACTCCATACGTTTTGTGTTTTCAATATGCACCATTCAAAGGCACATCATCAATTTTCAACCTTTCTGACTTCATTTGATATTTTTCATGCATTTAATGATTTATTTTTACCTAAATGACCCTGAATTTGAAAAGCAGTACAAATGAACTATGAAAAGGTTGTAACTTGGCATGACGTCATAATTTCACCCGCATAGCAACTTTTAAAGAGTTGAGAGGGTTACGGCAGAAACTGGATGCACTTCGTGTACAAATTGGACAATCTCATTTGAAGTATGAGGGTTTCGGACGAAAACTCATCTATTACAAAGGGATTTCATTTTTAATAAGTTATTTTAACTCCATACTTCTTGTGTTTTAAATATGCACCATTGAAAGGCGCATCATCAATTTTCAACCCTTTCTGGCTTCACTTGATATTATGCATGCATTTAATGATTTATTTTTAGCTAAATGACCCTGGATTTGAAAAGCAGTACAAATGAACTGTGAAAAGGTTGTAACTTGGCATGACGACATAATTTCACCCACATAGCAACTTTTAAAGAGTTGAGACGGTTACGGCAGAAACTGGATGCACTTTGTGTACAAATTGGACAATCTCTTTCGAAGGATGAGGGTTTCGGACGAAAACTCATCTATTACAAAGGGATTTCATTTTTAATAACTTATTTTAACTCCAGACTTTGTGTGTTTTCAATATGCAACATTCAAAGGCACATCATCAATTTTCAACCCTTTTTAACTTCATGTGATATTTGTCATGCATTTAATGATTTATTTTGATCTAAATGACCCTGAATTTGAAAAGCAGTACAAATGAACTCTGAAAAGGTTGTAACTTGGCATGACGTCAGAATTTCACCCACATAGCAACTTCTAAAGAGTTGAGAGGGTTACGGCAGAAACTGGATGCACTTCGTGCACAAATTGGACAATCTCTTTCGAAGTATGAGGGTTTCGGATGAAAACTCATCTATTACGAAGGGATTTCATTTTTAATAACTTATTTTAACTCCAGACTTTGTGTATTTTGAATATGCAGCATTCAAAGGCACATAATCAATTTTCAACCCTTTCTGACTTCATTTGATATTTTTCATGCATTTAATGATTTATTTTTACCTAAATGACCCTGAATTTGAAAAGCAGTACAAATGAACTCTGAAAAGGTTGTAACTTGGCATGACGTCATAATTTCACCCGCATTGCAACTTTTAAAGAGTTGAGAGGGTTACGACACAAACTGGATGCACTTCCTGTACAAATTGGACAATCTCTTTCGAAGTATGAGGGTTTCGGATGAAAACTCATCTATTACAAAGGGATTTCATTTTTAATAACTTATTTTACCTCCAGACTTTGTGTGTTTTCAATATGCAACATTCAAAGGCACATCATCAATTTTCAACCCTTTCTGACTTCATTTGATATTTTTCATGCATTTAATGATTTATTTTTAGCTAACTGACCCTGAAGTTGAAAAGCAGTACAAATGAACTCTGAAAAGCTTCTAACTTGGCATGACGTCATAATTTCACCCGCATAGCAACTTTTAAAGAGTTGAGAGGGTTACGGCAGAAACTGGATGCACTTCCTGTACAAATTGGACAATCTCTTTCGAAGTATGAGGGTTTTGGATGAAAACTCATCTATTACAAAGGGATTTCATTTTTAATAAGTTATTTTAACTCCATACGTTTTGTGTTTTCAATATGCACCATTCAAAGGCACATCATCAATTTTCAACCTTTCTGACTTCATTTGATATTTTTCATGCATTTAATGATTTATTTTTACCTAAATGACCCTGAATTTGAAAAGCAGTACAAATGAACTATGAAAAGGTTGTAACTTGGCATGACGTCATAATTTCACCCGCATAGCAACTTTTAAAGAGTTGAGAGGGTTACAGCAGAAACTGGATGCACTTCGTGTACAAATTGGACAATCTCATTTGAAATATGAGGGTTTCGGACGAAAACTCATTTATTACAAAGGGATTTCATTTTTAATAAGTTATTTTAACTCCATACTTCTTGTGTTTTAAATATGCACCATTGAAAGGCGCATCATCAATTTTCAACCCTTTCTGGCTTCACTTGACATTTTGCATGCATTTAATGATTTATTTATAGTTAAATGACCCTGGATTTGAAAAGCAGTACAAATGAACTCTGAAAAGGTTGTAACTTGGCATGACATCATAATTTCACCCACATAGCAACTTTTAAAGAGTTGAGAGTGTTACGGCAGAAACTGGATGCACTTCGTGTACAAATTGGACAATCTCTTTCGAAGTATGAGGGTTTCGGACGAAAACTCATCTATTACAAAGGGATTTCATTTTTAATAACTTATTTTAACTCCAGACTTTGTGTGTTTTCAATATGCAACATTCAAAGGCACATCATCAATTTTCAACCCTTTCTGACTTCATTTGATATTTTTCATGCATTTAATGATTTATTTTGATCTAAATGACCTTGAATTTGAAAAGTAGTACAAATGAACTCTGAAAAGGTTGTAACTTGGCAAGACATCATAATTTCACCCACATAGCAACTTTTAAAGAGTTGAGAGGGTTACGGCAGAAACTGGATGCACTTCATGTACAAATTGGACAATCTCTTTCGAAGTATGAGGGTTTCGGATGAAAACTCATCTATTACGAAGGGATTTAATTTTTAATAACTTATTTTAACTCCAGACTTTGTGTATTTTGAATATGCAGCATTCAAAGGCACATAATAAATTTTCAACCCTTTCTGACTTCATTTGATATTTTTCATGCATTTAATGATTTATTTTTACCTAAATGACCCTGAATTTGAAAAGCAGTACAAATGAACTCTGAAAAGGTTGTAACTTGGCATGACGTCATAATTTCACCCGCATTGCAACTTTTAAAGAGTTGAGAGGGTTACGACACAAACTGGATGCACTTCCTGTACAAATTGGACAATCTCTTTCGAAGTATGAGGGTTTCGGATGAAAACTCATCTATTACAAAGGGATTTCATTTTTAATAACTTATTTTACCTCCAGACTTTGTGTGTTTTCAATATGCAACATTCAAAGGCACATCATCAATTTTCAACCCTTTCTGACTTCATTTGATATTTTTCATGCATTTAATGATTTATTTTTAGCTAACTGACCCTGAATTTGAAAAGCAGTACAAATGAACTCCGAAAAGCTTGTAACTTGGCATGACGTCATAATTTCACCCGCATAGCAACTTTTAAAGAGTTGAGAGGGTTACGGCAGAAACTGGATGCACTTCCTGTACAAATTGGACAATCTCTTTCGAAGTATGAGGGTTTCGGATGAAAACTCATCTATTACAAAGGGATTTCATTTTCAATAACTTATTTTAACTCCAGACTTTGTGTGTTTTCAATATGCAACATTCAAAGGCACATCATCAATTTTCAACCCTTTCTGACATCATTTGATATTTTTCGTGCATTTAATGATTTATTTTTAGCTAACTGACCCTGAAGTTGAAAAGCAGTACAAATGAACTCTGAAAAGCTTCTAACTTGGCATGACGTCATAATTTCACCCGCATAGTAACTTCTAAAGAGTTGAGAGGGTTACGGCAGAAACTGGATGCACTTCATGTACAAATTGGACAATCTCTTTCGAAGTATGAGGGTTTCGAACGAAAACTCATCTATTACAAAGGGATTTCATTTTTAATAAGTTATTTTAACTCCATACGTTTTGTGTTTTCAATATGCACCATTCAAAGGCACATCATCAATTTTCAACCTTTCTGACTTCATTTGATATTTTTCATGCATTTAATGATTTATTTTTACCTAAATGACCCTGAATTTGAAAAGCAGTACCAATGAACTATGAAAAGGTTGTAACTTGGCATGACGTCATAATTTCACCCGCATAGCAACTTTTAAAGAGTTGAGAGGGTTATGGCAGAAACTGGATGCACTTCGTGTACAAATTGGACAATCTCATTTGAAGTATGAGGGTTTCGGACGAAAACTCATCTATTACAAAGGGATTTCATTTTTAAGAACTTATTTTAACTCCATACTTCTTGTGTTTTAAATATGCACCATTGAAAGGCGCATCATCAATTTTCAACCCTTTCTGGCTTCACTTGATATTATGCATGCATTTAATGATTTATTTTTAGCTAAATGACCCTGGATTTGAAAAGCAGTACAAATGAACTGTGAAAAGGTTGTAACTTGGCATGACGACATAATTTCACCCACATAGCAACTTTTAAAGAGTTGAGACGGTTACGGCAGAAACTGGATGCACTTTGTGTACAAATTGGACAATCTCTTTCGAAGGATGAGGGTTTCGGACGAAAACTCATCTATTACAAAGGGATTTCATTTTTAATAACTTATTTTAACTCCAGACTTTGTGTGTTTTCAATATGCAACATTCAAAGGCACATCATCAATTTTCCACCCTTTTTAACTTCATGTGATATTTGTCATGCATTTAATGATTTATTTTGATCTAAATGACCCTGAATTTGAAAAGCAGTACAAATAAACTCTGAAAAGGTTGTAACTTGGCATGACGTCAGATTTTCACCCACATAGCAACTTCTAAAGAGTTGAGAGGGTTACGGCAGAAACTGGATGCACTTCGTGCACAAATTGGACAATCTCTTTCGAAGTATGAGGGTTTCATACGACAACAAAGGGATTTCATTTTTAATAAGTTATTTTAACTCCATACTTTTTCTGTTTTCAATATGCACCATTCAAAGGCGCATCATCAATTTTCAACCCTTTCTAACTTCATTTGATATTTTTCATGCATTTAATGATTTACTTTGAGCTAAACGACCCTGAATTTGAAAAGCAGTACAAATGAACTCTGAAAAGGTTGTAACTTGGCATGACATCATAATTTCACCCACATAGCAACTTTTAAAGAGTTGAGAGGGTTACGGCACAAACTGGATGCACTTCGTGTACAAATTGGACAATCTCTTTCGAAGTATGAGGGTTTCGAACGAAAACTCATCTATTACAAAGGGATTTCATTTTTAACAAGTTATTTTAACTCCATACTTTTTGTGTTTTCAATATGCACCATTGAAAGGCGCATCGTCAATTTTCAACCCTTTCTGAGTTCACTTGATATTTTGCATGCGTTTCATGATTTATTTTTAGCTACATGACCCTGAATTAGAAAAGTAGTACAAATGAACTCTCAAAACGTTCTAACTTGGCATGGCGTCATAATTTCACCCACATAGCAACTTTGAAAGAGTTGAGAGGGTTACGGCAGAAACTGGATGCACTTCATGTACAAATTGGACAATCTCTTTCGAAGTATGAGGGTTTCGAACGAAAACTCATCTATTACAAATGGATTTCATTTTTAATAAGTTATTTTAACTCCATACGTTTTGTGTTTTCAATATGCACCATTCAAAGGCACATCATCAATTTTCAACCTTTCTGACTTCATTTGATATTTTTCATGCATTTAATGATTTATTTTTACCTAAATGACCCTGAATTTGAAAAGCAGTACAAATGAACTATGAAAAGGTTGTAACTTGGCAAGACATCATAATTTCACCCACATAGCAACTTTTAAAGAGTTGAGAGGGTTACGGCAGAAACTGGATGCACTTCATGTACAAATTGGACAATCTCTTTCGAAGTATGAGGGTTTCGAACGAAAACTCATCTATTGCAAAGGGATTTCATTTTTAATAAGTTATTTTAACTCCATACGTTTTGTGTTTTCAATATGCACCATTCAAAGGCACATCATCAATTTTCAACCTTTCTGACTTCATTTGATATTTTTCATGCATTTAATGATTTATTTGTACCTAAATGACCCTGAATTTGAAAAGCAGTACAAATGAACTATGAAAAGGTTGTAACTTGGCATGACGTCATAATTTCACCCGCATAGCAACTTTTAAAGAGTTGAGAGGGTTACGGCAGAAACTGGATGCACTTCGTGTACAAATTGGACAATCTCATTTGAAGTATGAGGGTTTCGGACGAAAACTCATCTATTACAAAGGGATTTCATTTTTAATAAGTTATTTTAACTCCATACTTCTTGTGTTTTAAATATGCACCATTGAAAGGCGCATCATCAATTTTCAACCCTTTCTGGCTTCACTTGATATTTTGCATGCATTTAATGATTTATTTTTAGCTAAATGACCCTGGATTTGAAAAGCAGTACAAATGAATTCTGAAAAGGTTGTAACTTGGCATGACGACATAATTTCACCCACATAGCAACTTTTAAAGAGTTGAGACGGTTACGGCAGAAACTGGATGCACTTCGTGTACAAATTGGACAATCTCTTTCGAAGGATGAGGGTTTCGGACGAAAACTCATCTATTACAAAGGGATTTCATTTTTAACAAGTTATTTTAACTCCATACTTTGTGTGTTTTCAATATGCACCATTGAAAGGCGCATCGTCAATTTTCAACCCTTTCTGAGTTCACTTGATATTTTGCATGCGTTTAATGATTTATTTTTAGCTACATGACCCTGAATTAGAAAAGTAGTACAAATGAACTCTCAAAACGTTCTAACTTGGCATGGCGTCATAATTTCACCCACATAGCAACTTTGAAAGAGTTGAGAGGGTTACGGCAGAAACTGGATGCACTTCATGTACAAATTGGACAATCTCTTTCGAAGTATGAGGGTTTCGAACGAAAACTCATCTATTACAAAGGGATTTCATTTTTAATAAGTTATTTTAACTCCATACGTTTTGTGTTTTCAATATGCACCATTCAAAGGCACATCATCAATTTTCAACCTTTCTGACTTCATTTGATATTTTTCATGCATTTAATGATTTATTTTTACCTAAATGACCCTGAATTTGAAAAGCAGTACAAATGAACTATGAAAAGGTTGTAACTTGGCATGACGTCATAATTTCACCCGCATAGCAACTTTTAAAGAGTTGAGAGGGTTACGGCAGAAACTGGATGCACTTCGTGTACAAATTGGACAATCTCATTTGAAGTATGAGGGTTTCGGACGAAAACTCATCTATTACAAAGGGATTTCATTTTTAATAAGTTATTTTAACTCCATACTTCTTGTGTTTTAAATATGCACCATTGAAAGGCGCATCATCAATTTTCAACCCTTTCTGGCTTCACTTGATATTTTGCATGCATTTAATGATTTAGTTTTAGCTAAATGACCCTGGATTTGAAAAGCAGTACAAATGAATTCTGAAAAGGTTGTAACTTGGCATGACGACATAATTTCACCCACATAGCAACTTTTAAAGAGTTGAGACGGTTACGGCAGAAACTGGATGCACTTCGTGTACAAATTGGACAATCTCTTTCGAAGGATGAGGGTTTCGGACGAAAACTCATCTATTACAAAGGGATTTCATTTTTAACAAGTTATTTTAACTCCATACTTTGTGTGTTTTCAATATGCAACATTGAAAGGCGCATCGTCAATTTTCAACCCTTTCTGAGTTCACTTGATATTTTGCATGCGTTTAATGATTTATTTTTAGCTACATGACCCTGAATTAGAAAAGTAGTACAAATGAACTCTCAAAACGTTCTAACTTGGCATGGCGTCATAATTTCACCCACATAGCAACTTTGAAAGAGTTGAGAGGGTTACGGCAGAAACTGGATGCACTTCATGTACAAATTGGACAATCTCTTTCGAAGTATGAGGGTTTCGAACGAAAACTCATCTATTACAAAGGGATTTCATTTTTAATAAGTTATTTTAACTCCATACGTTTTGTGTTTTCAATATGCACCATTCAAAGGCACATCATCAATTTTCAACCTTTCTGACTTCATTTGATATTTTTCATGCATTTAATGATTTATTTTACCTAAATGACCCTGAATTTGAAAAGCAGTACAAATGAACTATGAAAAGGTTGTAACTTGGCATGACGTCATAATTTCACCCGCATAGCAACTTTTAAAGAGTTGAGAGGGTTACGGCAGAAACTGGATGCACTTCGTGTACAAATTGGACAATCTCATTTGAAGTATGAGGGTTTCGGACGAAAACTCATCTATTACAAAGGGATTTCATTTTTAATAAGTTATTTTAACTCCATACTTCTTGTGTTTTAAATATGCACCATTGAAAGGCGCATCATCAATTTTCAACCCTTTCTGGCTTCACTTGATATTTTGCATGCATTTAATGATTTATTTTTAGCTAAATGACCCTGGATTTGAAAAGCAGTACAAATGAATTCTGAAAAGGTTGTAACTTGGCATGACGACATAATTTCACCCACATAGCAACTTTTAAAGAGTTGAGACGGTTACGGCAGAAACTGGATGCACTTCGTGTACAAATTGGACAATCTCTTTCGAAGGATGAGGGTTTCGGACGAAAACTCATCTATTACAAAGGGATTCCGTTTTTAATAACTTATTTTAACTCCAGACTTTGTGTGTTTTCAATATGCAACATTCAAAGGCACATCATCAATTTTCAACCCTTTTTAACTTCATGTGATATTTGTCATGCATTTAATGATTTATTTTGATCTAAATGACCCTGAATTTGAAAAGCAGTACAAATGAACTCTGAAAAGGTTGTAACTTGGCATGACGTCAGAATTTCACCCACATAGCAACTTCTAAAGAGTTGAGAGGGTTACGGCAGACACTGGATGCACTTCGTGCACAAATTGGACAATCTCTTTCGAAGTATGAGGGTTTCATACGAAAACAAAGGGATTTCATTTTTCATAAGTTATTTTAACTCCATACTTTTTCTGTTTTCAATATGCACCATTCAAAGGCGCATCATCAATTTTCAACCCTTTCTAACTTCATTTGATATTTTTCATGCATTTAATGATTTACTTTGAGCTAAACGACCCTGAATTTGAAAAGGAGTACAAATGAACTCTGAAAAGGTTGTAACTTGGCATGACATCATAATTTCACCCACATAGCAACTTTTAAAGAGTTGAGAGGGTTACGGCACAAACTGGATGCACTTCGTGTACAAATTGGACAATCTCTTTCGAAGTATGAGGGTTTCGAACGAAAACTCATCTATTACAAAGGGATTTCATTTTTAACAAGTTATTTTAACTCCATACTTTTTGTGTTTTCAATATGCACCATTGAAAGGCGCATCGTCAATTTTCAACCCTTTCTGAGTTCACTTGATATTTTGCATGCGTTTAATGATTTATTTTTAGCTACATGACCCTGAATTAGAAAAGTAGTACAAATGAACTCTCAAAACGTTCTAACTTGGCATGGCGTCATAATTTCACCCACAGAGCAACTTTGAAAGAGTTGAGAGGGTTATGGCAGAAACTGGATGCACTTCGTGTACAAATTGGACAATCTCTTTCGAAGCATGAGGGTTTAGGACGAAAACTCATCTATTACAAAGGGATTTCATTTTTAATAAGTTATTTTAACTCCATTCTTTTTCTGTTTTCAATTTGCACCATTCAAAGGCGCATCATCAATTTTCAACCCTTTCTGACTTCATTTGATATTTTTCATGCATTTAATCATTTATTTTTACCTAAATGACCCTGAATTTGAAAAGCAGTACAAATGAACTCTGAAAAGGTTGTAAGTTGGCATGACGTCATAATTTCACCCGCATAGCAACTTTTAAAGAGTTGAGAGGGTTACGGCAGAAACTGGATGCACTTCCTGTACAAATTGGACAATCTCATTCGAAGTATGAGGGTTTCGGACGAAAACTCATCTATTACAAAGGGATTTCATTTTTAATAACTTATTTTAACTCCAGACTTTGTGTGTTTTCAATATGCAACATTCAAAGGCACATCATCAATTTTCAACCCTTTCTGACTTCATTTGATATTTTTCATGCATTTAATGATTTATTTTGATCTAAATGACCCTGAATTTGAAAAGCAGTACAAATGAACTCTGAAAAGGTTGTAACTTGGCAAGACATCATAATTTCACTCACATAGCAACTTTTAAAGAGTTGAGAGGGTTACGGTAGAAACTGGATGCACTTCATGTACAAATTGGACAATCTTTTTCGAAGTGTGAGGGTTTCGAACGAAAACTCATCTATTACAAAGGGATTTCATTTTTAATAAGTTATTTTAACTCCATACGTTTTGTGTTTTCAATATGCACCATTCAAAGGCACATCATCAATTTCCAACCCTTTCTGACTTCATTTGATATTTTTCATGCATTTAATGATTTATTTTTACCTAAATGACCCTGAATTTGAAAAGCAGTACAAGTGAACTATGAAAAGGTTGTAACTTGGCATGACATCATTATTTCACCCGCATAGCAACTTTTAAAGAGTTGAGAGGGTTACGGGAGAAACTGGATGCACTTCGTGTACAAATTGGACAATCTCATTTGAAGTATGAGGGTTCCGGACGAAAACTCATCAATTACAAAGGGATTTCATTTTTAATAAGTTATTTTAACTCCATACTTCTTGTGTTTTAAATATGCACCATTGAAAAGCGCATCATCAATTTTCAACCCTTTCTGGCTTCACTTGATATTTTGCATGCATTTAATGATTTATTTTTAGCTAAATGACCCTGGATTTGAAAAGCAGTACAAATGAACTCTGAAAAGGTTGTAACTTGGCATGATGTCATAATTTCACCCACATAGCAACTTTTAAAGAGTGGAGAGGGTTACGGCAGAAACTGGATGCACTTCGTGTACAAATTGGACAATCTCTTTCGAAGTATGAGGGTTTCGGACGAAAACTCATCTATTAGAAAGGGATTTCATTTTTAATAACTTATTTTAACTCTAGAGTTTGTGTGTTTTCAATATGCAGCATTCAAAGGCACATCATCAATTTTCAACCCTTTCTGACTTCATTTGATATTTTTCATGCATTTAATGATTTATTTTGATCTAAATGACCTTGAATTTGAAAAGCAGTACAAATGAACTCTGAAAAGGTTGTAACTTGGCAAGACATCATTATTTGACCCACATAGCAACTTTTAAAGAGTTGAGAGGGTTACGGCAGAAACTGGATGCACTTCCTGTACAAATTGGACAATCTCTTTCGAAGTATGAGGGTTTCGGATGAAAACTCATCTATTACAAAGAGATTTCATTTTTAATAACTTATTTTAACTCCAGACTTTGTGTGTTTTCAATATGCAACATTCAAAGGCACATCATCAATTTTCAACCCTTTCTGACTTCATTTGATATTTTTCGTGCATTTAATGATTTATTTTTAGCTAACTGACCCTGACTTTGAAAAGCAGTACAAATAAACTCTGAAAAGCTTGTAACTTGGCATGATGTCATAATTTCACCCACATAGCAACTTTTAAAGAGTTGAGAGGGTTACGGCAGAAACTGGATGCACTTCATGTACAAATTGGACAATCTCTTTCGAAGTATGAGGGTTTCGGATGAAAACTCATCTATTACAAAGGGATTTCATTTTTAATAACTTATTTTAACTCCAGACTTTGTGTGTTTTCGATATGGAGCATTCAAAGGCACATCATCAATTTTCAACCCTTTCTGACTTCATTTGATATTTTTCATGCATTTAATGATTTATTTTGATCTAAATGACCCTGAATTTGAAAAGCAGTACAAATGAACTCTGAAAAGGTTGTAACTTGGCATGACATCATAATTTCACCCACATAGCAACTTTTAAAGAGTTGAGAGGGTCACGGCAGAAACTGGATGCACTTCCTGTACAAATTGGACAATCTCTTTCGAAGTATGAGGGTTTCGGATGAAAACTCATCTATTACAAAGGGATTTCATTTTTAATAACTTATTTTAGCTCCAGACTTTGTGTATTTTCAATATGCAACATTCAAAGGCACATCATCAATTTTCAACCCTTTCTGACTTCATTTGATATTTTTCGTGCATTTGATGATTTATTTTTAGCTAACTGACCCTGAATTTGAAAAGCAGTACAAATGAACTCTGAAAAGGTTGTAACTTGGCATGACGTCATAATTTCACCCGCATAGCAACTTTTAAAGAGTTGAGAGGGTTACGGCAGAAACTGGATGCACTTCCTGTACAAATTGGACAATCTCTTTCGAAGTATGAGGGTTTCGGACGAAAACTCATCTATTACAAAGGGATTTCATTTTAAATAAGTTATTTTAACTCCATACTTTTGTGTTTTCAATATGCAACATTCAAAGGCACATCATCGATTTTCAACCCTTTCTGACTTCATTTGATATTTTTCATGTATTTAATGATTTATTTTTACCTAAATGACCCTGAATTTGAAAAGCAGTACAAATGAACTCTGAAAAGGTTGTAACTTGGCAAGACATCATAATTTCACCCACATAGCAACTTTTAAAGAGTTGAGTGGGTTACGGCAGAAACTGGATGCACTTCATGTACAAATTGGACAATCTCTTTCGAAGTATGAGGGTTTCGGACAAAAACTCATCTATTACAAAGGGATTTCATTTTTAATAACTTATTTTAACTCCAGACTTTGTGTGTTTTCAATATGCAGCATTCAAAGGCACATCATCAATTTTCAACCCTTTCTGACTTCACTTGATATTTTTCATGCATTTAATGATTTATTTTTACCTAAATGACCCTGAATTTGAAAAGCAGTACAAATGAACTCTGAAAAGGTTGTAACTTGGCAAGACATCATAATTTCACCCACATAGCAACTTTTAAAGAGTTGAGAGGGTTACGGAAGAAACTGGATGCACTTCGTGTACAAATTGGACAATCTCATTCGAAGTATGAGGGTTTCGGATGAAAACTCATCTATTACAAAGGGATTTCATTTTTAATAACTTATTTTAACTCCAGACTTTGTGTGTTTTCAATATGCAGCATTCAAAGGCACATAATCAATTTTCAACCCTTTCTGACTTCATTTGATATTTTTCATGCATTTAATGATTTATTTTTACCTAAATGACCCTGAATTTGAAAAGCAGTACGAATGAACTCTGAAAAGGTTGTAACTTGGCATGACATCATAATTTCACCCGCATAGCAACTTTTAAAGAGTTGGGAGGGTTACGGCAGAAACTGGATGCACTTCCTGTACAAATTGGACAATCTCTTTAGAAGTATGAGGGTTTCGGATGAAAACTCATCTATTACAAAGGGATTTCATTTTTAATAACTTATTTTAACTCCAGACTTTGTGTGTTTTCAATATGCAACATTCAAAGGCACATCATCAATTTTCAACCCTTTCTGACTTCATTTGATATTTTTCATGCATTTGATGATTTATTTTTAGCTAACTGACCCTGAATTTGAAAAGCAGTACAAATGAACTCGGAAAAGGTTGTAACTTGGCATGACGTCATAATTTCACCCGCATAGCAACTTTTAAAGAGTTGAGAGGGTTACGGCAGAAACTGGATGCACTTCCTGTACAAATTGGACACTCTCTTTCGAAGTATGAGGGTTTCGGACGAAAACTCATCTATTACAAAGGGATTTCATTTTAAATAAGTTATTTTAACTCCATACTTTTGTGGTTTCAATATGCAACATTCAAAGGCACATCATCGATTTTCAACCCTTTCTGACTTCATTTGATATTTTTCATGTATTTAATGATTTATTTTTACCCAAATGACCCTGAATTTGAAAAGCAGTACAAATGAACTATGAAAAGGTTGTAACTTGGCAAGACATCATAATTTCACCCACATAGCAACTTTTAAAGAATTGAGTGGGTTACGGCAGAAACTGGATGCACTTCATGTACAAATTGGACAATCTCTTTCGAAGTATGAGGGTTTCGGACAAAAACTCATCTATTACAAAGGGATTTCATTTTTAATAACTTATTTTAACTCCAGACTTTGTGTGTTTTCAATATGCAGCATTCAAAGGCACGTCATCAATTTTCAACCCTTTCTGACTTCACTTGATATTTTTCATGCATTTAATGATTTATTTTTACCTAAATGACCCTGAATTTGAAAAGCAGTACAAATGAACTCTGAAAAGGTTGTAACTTGGCAAGACATCATAATTTCACCCACATAGCAACTTTTAAAGAGTTGAGAGGGTTACGGAAGAAACTAGATGCACTTCGTGTACAAATTGGACAATCTCATTCGAAGTATGAGGGTTTCGGATGAAAACTCATCTATTACAAAGGGATTTCATTTTTAATAACTTATTTTAACTCCAGACTTTGTGTGTTTTCAATATGCAGCATTCAAAGGCACATAATCAATTTTCAACCCTTTCTGACTTCATTTGATATTTTTCATGCATTTAATGATTTATTTTTACCTAAATGACCCTGAATTTGAAAAGCAGTACGAATGAACTCTGAAAAGGTCGTAACTTGGCTTGACATCATAATTTCACCCGCATAGCAACTTTTAAAGAGTTGGGAGGGTTACGGCAGAAACTGGATGCACTTCCTGTACAAATTGGACAATCTCTTTCGAAGTATGAGGGTTTCGGATGAAAACTCATCTATTACAAAGGGATTTCATTTTTAATAACTTATTTTAACTCCAGACTTTGTGTGTTTTCAATATGCAACATTCAAAGGCACATCATCAATTTTCAACCCTTTCTGACTTCATTTGATATTTTTCGTGCATTTAATGATTTATTTTTAGCTAACTGACCCTGACTTTGAAAAGCAGTACAAATAAACTCTAAAAAGCTTGTAACTTGGCATGATGTCATAATTTCACCCACATAACAACTTTTAAAGAGTTGAGAGGGTTACGGCAGAAACTGGATGCACTTCATGTACAAATTGGACAATCTCTTTCGAAGTATGAGGGTTTCGGATGAAAACTCATCTATTACAAAGGGATTTCATTTTTGATAACTTATTTTAACTCCAGACTTTGTGTGTTTTCAATATGCAGCATTCAAAGTCACATCATCAATTTTCAACCCTTTCTGACTTCATTTGATATTTTTCATGCATTTAATGATTTATTTTGATCTAAATGACCCTGAATTTGAAAAGCAGTACAAATGAACTCTGAAAAGGTTGTAACTTGGCATGACATCATAATTTCACCCACATAGCAACTTTTAAAGAGTTGAGAGGGTTACGGCAGAAACTGGATGCACTTCATGTACAAATTGGACAATCTCTTTCGAAGTATGAGGGTTTCGGATGAAAACTCAGCTATTACAAAGGGATTTCATTTTTAATAACTTATTTTAACTCCAGACTTTGTGTGTTTTCAATATGCAGCATTCAAAGGCACATCATCAATTTTCAACCCTTTCTGACTTCATTTGATATTTTTCATGCATTTAATGATTTATTTTTACCGAAATGACACTGAATTTGAAAAGCAGTACAAATGAACTCTGAAAAGGTTGTAACTTGGCATGACGTCATAATTTCACCCGCATACCAACTTTTAAAGAGTTGAGAGGGTTACGGCAGAAACTGGATGTACTTCCTGTACAAATTGGACAATCTCTTTCGAAGTATGAGGGTTTTGGATGAAAACTCATCTATTACAAAGGGATTTCATTTTTAATAACTTATTTTAACTCCAGACTTTGTGTGTTTTCAATATGCAACATTCAAAGGCACATCATCAATTTTCAACCCTTTCTGACTTCATTTGATATTTTTCGTGCATTTAATGATTTATTTTTAGCTAACTGACCCTGAATTTGAAAAGCAGTACAAATGAACTCTGAAAAGGTTGTAACTTGGCATGACGTCATAATTTCACCCGCATAGCAACTTTTAAAGAGTTGAGAGGTTTACGACAGAAACTGGATGCACTTCCTGTACAAATTGGACAATCTCTTTCGAAGTATGAGGGTTTCGGACGAAAACTCATCTATTACAAAGGGATTTCATTTTAAATAAGTTATTTTAACTCCATACTTTTGTGTTTTCAATATGCAACATTCAAAGGCACATCATCAATTTTCAACCCTTTCTGACTTCATTTGATATTTTTCATGTATTTAATGATTTATTTTTACCTAAATGACCCTGAATTTGAAAAGCAGTACAAATGAACTCTGAAAAGGTTGTAACTTGGCAAGACATCATAATTTCACCCACATAGCAACTTTTAAAGAGTTGAGAGGGTTACGGCAGAAACTGGATGCACTTCATGTACAAATTGGACAATCTCTTTCGAAGTATGAGGGTTTCGGACAAAAACTCATCTATTACAAAGGGATTTCATTTTTAATAACTTATTTTAACTCCAGACTTTGTGTGTCTTCAATATGCAGCATTCAAAGGCACATCATCAATTTTCAACCCTTTCTGAATTCACTTGATATTTTTCATGCATTTAATGATTTATTTTTACCTAAATGACCCTGAATTTGAAAAGCAGTACAAATGAACTCTAAAAAGGTTGTAACTTGGCATGACGTCATAATTTCACCCGCATACCAACTTTTAAAGAGTTGAGAGGGTTATGGCAGAAACTGGATGCACTTCCTGTACAAATTGGACAATCTCTTTCGAAGTATGAGGGTTTAGGATGAAAACTCATCTATTACAAAGGGATTTCATTTTTAATAACTTATTTTAACTCCAGACTTTGTGTGTTTTCAATATGCAACATTCAAAGGCACATCATCAATTTTCAACCCTTTCTGATTTCATTTGATATTTTTCGTGCATTTAATGATTTATTTTTAGGTAACTGACCCTGAATTTGAAAAGCAGTACAAATAAACTCTGAAAAGGTTGTAACTTGGCATGACGTCATAATTTCACCCGCATAGCAACTTTTAAAGAGTTGAGAGGGTTACGGCAGAAACTGGATGCACTTCATGTACAAATTGGACAATCTCTTTCGAAGTATGAGGGTTTCGGATGAAAACTCATCTATTACAAAGGGATTTCATTTTTAATAACTTATTTTAACTCCAGACTTTGTGTGTTTTCAATATGCAGCATTCAAAGGCACATCATCAATTTTCAACCCTTTCTGACTTCATTTGATATTTTTCATGCATTTAATGATTTATTTTTACCTAAATGACCCTGAATTTGAAAAGCAGTACAAATGAACTCTGAAAAGGTTGTAACTTGGCATGACATCATAATTTCACCCACATAGCAACTTTTAAAGAGTTGAGAGGGTTACGGCAGAAACTGGATGCACTTCGTGTACAAATTGGACAATCTTATTCGAAGTATGAGGGATTCGGACGAAAACTCATCTATTACAAAGGGATTTCATTTTTAATAATTTATTTTAACTCCATACTTTTGTGTTTTCAATATGCACCATTGAAAGGCGCATCATCAATTTTCAACCCTTTCTGACTTCACTTGATATTTTGCATGCATTTAATGATTTATTTTTAGCTAAATGACCCTGAATGTCAAAAGCAGTACAAATGAACTCTGAAAAGGTTGTAACTTGGCGTGACGTCATAATTTCACCCACATAGCAACTTTTAAAGAGTTGAGAGGGTTACGGCAGAAACTGGATGCACTTCGTGTACAAATTGGACAATCTCTTTCGAAGTATGATGGTTTCGGACGAAAACTCATCTATTAAAAATGGATTTCATTTTTAATAACTTATTTTAACTCCAGATTTTGTGTGTTTTCAATACGCAGCATTCAGAGGCACATCATCAATTTTCAACCCTTTCTGACATCATTTGATATTTTTCATGCATTTAATGATTTAATTTTAGCTAACTGACCCTGAATTTGAAAAGCAGTACAAATGAACTCTGAAAAGGTTGTAACTTGGCATGACGTCATAATTTCACCCGCATAGCAACTTTTAAAGAGTTGAGAGGGTTACGGCAGAAACTGGATGCACTTCGTGTACAAATTGGACAATCTCCTTCGATGTATGAGGGTTTCGGATGAAAACTCATCTATTACAAAGGGATTTCATTTTTAATAACTTATTTTAACTCCAGACTTTGTGTGTTTTCAATATGCAACATTCAAAGGCACATCATCAATTTTCAACCCTTTCTGACTTCATTTGATATTTTTCGTGCATTTAATGATTTATTTTTAGCTAACTGACCCTGAATTTGAAAAGCAGTACAAATAAACTCTGAAAAGCTTGTAACTTGGCATGACGTCATAATTTCACCCACATAGCAACTTTTAAAGAGTTTAGAGGGTTACGGCAGAAACAGGATGCACTTCATGTACAAATTGGACAATCTCTTTCGAAGTATGAGGGTTTCGGATGAAAACTCATCTATTACAAAGGGATTTCATTTTTAATAACTTATTTTAACTCCAGACTTTGTGTGTTTTCAATATGCAGCATTCAAAGGCACATCATCAATTTTCAACCCTTTCTGACTACATTTGATATTTTTCATGCATTTAATGATTTATTTTGATCTAAATAACCCTGAATTTGAAAAGCAGTACAAATGAACTCTGAAAAGGTTGTAACTTGGCATGACATCATAATTTCACCCACATAGCAACTTTTAAAGAGTTGAGAGGGTTACGGCAGAAACTGGATGCACTTCATGTACAAATTGGACAATCTCTTTCGAAGTATGAGGGTTTCGGATGAAAACTCAGCTATTACAAAGGGATTTCAGTTTTAATAACTTATTTTAACTCCAGACTTTGTGTGTTTTCAATATGCAGCATTCAAAGGCACATCATCAATTTTCAACCCTTTCTGACTTCATTTGATATTTTTCATGCATTTAATGATTTATTTTTACCTAAATGACCCTGAATTTGAAAAGCAGTACAAATGAACTCTGAAAAGGTTGTAACCTGGCATGACGTCATAATTTCACCCGCATAGCAACTTTTAAAGAGTTGAGAGGGTTACGGCAGAAACTGGATGCACTTCCTGTACAAATTGGACAATCTGTTTCGAAGTATGAGGGTTTCGGATGAAAACTCATCTATTACAAAGGGATTTCATTTTTAATAACTTATTTTAACTCCAGACTTTGTGTGTTTTCAATATGCAACATTCAAAGGCACATCATCAATTTTCAACCCTTTCTGACTTCATTTGATATTTTTCGTGCATTTAATGATTTATTTTTAGCTAACTGACCCTGAATTTGAAAAGCTGTACAAATGAACTCTGAAAAGGTTGTAACTTGGCATGACGTCATAATTTCACCCGCATAGCAACTTTTAAAGAGTTGAGAGGGTTACGGCAGAAACTGGATGCACTTCCTGTACAAATTTGACAATCTCTTTCGAAGTATGAGGGTTTCGGACGAAAACTCATCTATTACAAAGGGATTTCATTTTAAATAAGTTATTTTAACTCCATACTTTTGTGTTTTCAATATGCAACATTCAAAGGCACATCATCAATTTTCAACCCTTTCTGACTTCATTTGATATTTTTCGTGCATTTAATGATTTATTTTTAGCTAACTGACCCTGAATTTGAAAAGCAGTACAAATAAAGTCTGAAAAGCTTGTAACTTGGCATGACGTCATAATTTCACCCACATAGCAACTTTTAAAGAGTTGAGAGGGTTACGGCAGAAACAGGATGCACTTCATGTACAAATTGGACAATCTCTTTCGAAGTATGAGGGATTCGGATGAAAACTCATCTATTACAAAGGGATTTCATTTTTAATAACTTATTTTAACTCCAGACTTTGTGTGTTTTCAATATGCAGCATTCAAAGGCACATCATCAATTTTCAACCCTTTCTGACTTCATTTGATATTTTTCATGCATTTAATGATTTATTTTTACCTAAATGACCCTGAATTTGAAAAGCAGTACAAATGAACTCTGAAAAGGTTGTAACCTGGCATGACGTCATAATTTCACCCGCATAGCAACTTTTAAAGAGTTGAGAGGGTTACGGCAGAAACTGGATGCACTTCCTGCACAAATTGGACAATCTGTTTCGAAGTATGAGGGTTTCGGATGAAAACTCATCTATTACAAAGGGTTTCATTTTTAATAACTTATTTTAACTCCAAACTTTGTGTGTTTTTAATATGCAACATTAAAAGGCACATCATCAATTTTCAACCCTTTCTGACTTCATTTGATATTTTTCGTGCATTTAATGATTTATTTTTAGCTAACTGACCCTGAATTTGAAAAGCAGTACAAATAAACTCTGAAAAGCTTGTAACTTGGCATGACGTCATAATTTCACCCACATAGCAACTTTTAAAGAGTTGAGAGGGTTACGGCAGAAACAGGATGCACTTCATGTACAAATTGGACAATCTCTTTCGAAGTATGAGGGTTTCGGATGAAAACTCATCTATTACAAAGGGATTTCATTTTTAATAACTTATTTTAACTCCAGACTTTGTGTGTTTTCAATATGCAACATTCAAAGGCACATCATCAATTTTCAACCCTTTCTGACTTCATTTGATATTTTTCGTGCGTTTAATGATTTATTTTTAGCTAACTGACCCTGAATTTGAAAAGCTGTACAAATGAACTCTGAAAAGGTTGTAACTTGGCATGACGTCATAATTTCACCCGCATAGCAACTTTTAAAGAGTTGAGAGGGTTACGGCAGAAACTGGATGCACTTCCTGTACAAATTGGACAATCTCTTTCGAAGTATGAGGGTTTCGGACGAAAACTCATCTATTACAAAGGGATTTCATTTTAAATAAGTTATTTTAACTCCATACTTTTGTGTTTTCAATATGCAACATTCAAAGGCACATCATCAATTTTCAACCCTTTCTGACTTCATTTGATATTTTTCGTGCATTTAATGATTTATTTTTAGCTAACTGACCCTGAATTTGAAAAGCAGTACAAATAAAGTCTGAAAAGCTTGTAACTTGGCATGACGTCATAATTTCACCCACATAGCAACTTTTAAAGAGTTGAGAGGGTTACGGCAGAAACAGGATGCACTTCATGTACAAATTGGACAATCTCTTTCGAAGTATGAGGGATTCGGATGAAAACTCATCTATTACAAAGGGATTTCATTTTTAATAACTTATTTTAACTCCAGACTTTGTGTGTTTTCAATATGCAGCATTCAAAGGCACATCATCAATTTTCAACCCTTTCTGACTTCATTTGATATTTTTCATGCATTTAATGATTTATTTTTACCTAAATGACCCTGAATTTGAAAAGCAGTACAAATGAACTCTGAAAAGGTTGTAACCTGGCATGACGTCATAATTTCACCCGCATAGCAACTTTTAAAGAGTTGAGAGGGTTACGGCAGAAACTGGATGCACTTCCTGCACAAATTGGACAATCTGTTTCGAAGTATGAGGGTTTCGGATGAAAACTCATCTATTACAAAGGGATTTCATTTTTAATAACTTATTTTAACTCCAGACTTTGTGTGTTTTCAATATGCAACATTCAAAGGCACATCATCAATTTTCAACCCTTTCTGACTTCATTTGATATTTTTCGTGCATTTAATGATTTATTTTTAGCTAACTGACCCTGAATTTGAAAAGCAGTACAAATAAACTCTGAAAAGCTTGTAACTTGGCATGACGTCATAATTTCACCCACATAGCAACTTTTAAAGAGTTGAGAGGGTTACGGCAGAAACAGGATGCACTTCATGTACAAATTGGACAATCTCTTTCGAAGTATGAGGGATTCGGATGAAAACTCATCTATTACAAAGGGATTTCATTTTTAATAACTTATTTTAACTCCAGACTTTGTGTGTTTTCAATATGCAGCATTCATAGGCACATCATCAATTTTCAACCCTTTCTGACTTCATTTGATATTTTTCATGCATTTAATGATTTATTTTTACCTAAATGACCCTGAATTTGAAAAGCAGTACAAATGAGCTCTGAAAAGGTTGTAACCTGGCATGACGTCATAATTTCACCCGCATAGCAACTTTTAAAGAGTTGAGAGGGTTACGGCAGAAACTGGATGCACTTCCTGTACAAATTGGACAATCTGTTTCGAAGTATGAGGGTTTCGGATGAAAACTCATCTATTACAAAGGGATTTCATTTTTAATAACTTATTTTAACTCCAGACTTTGTGTGTTTTCAATATGCAACATTCAAAGGCACATCATCAATTTTCAACCCTTTCTGACTTCATTTGATATTTTTCGTGCATTTAATGATTTATTTTTAGCTAACTGACCCTGAATTTGAAAAGCAGTACAAATAAACTCTGAAAAGCTTGTAACTTGGCATGACGTCATAATTTCACCCACATACCAACTTTTAAAGAGTTGAGAGGGTTACGGCAGAAACAGGATGCACTTCATGTACAAATTGGACAATCTCTTTCGAAGTATGAGCGTTTCGAATGAAAACTCATCTATTACAAAGGGATTTCATTTTTAATAACTTATTTTAACTCCAGACTTTGTGTGTTTTCAATATGCAGCATTCAAAGGCACATCATCAATTTTCAACCCTTTCTGACTTCATTTGATATTTTTCATGCATTTAATGATTTATTTTGATCTAAATGACCCTGAATTTGAAAAGCAGTACAAATGAACTCTGAAAAGGTTGTAACTTGGCATGACATCATAATTTCACCCACATAGCAACTTTTAAAGAGTTGAGAGGGTTACGGCAGAAACTGGATGCACTTCATGTACAAATTGGACAATCTCTTTCGAAGTATGAGGGTTTCGCATGAAAACTCAGCTATTACAAAGGGATTTCATTTTTAATAACTTATTTTAACTCCAGACTTTGTGTGTTTTCAATATGCAGCATTCAAAGGCACATCATCAATTTTCAACCCTTTCTGACTTCATTTGATATTTTTCATGCATTTAATGATTTATTTTTACCTAAATGACCCTGAATTTGAAAAGCAGTACAAATGAACTCTGAAAAGGTTGTAACCTGGCATGACGTCATAATTTCACCCGCGTAGCAACTTTTAAAGAGTTGAGAGGGTTACGGCAGAAACTGGATGCACTTACTGTACAAATTGGACAATCTGTTTCGAAGTATGAGGGTTTCGGATGAAAACTAATCTATTACAAAGGGATTTCATTTTTAATAACTTATTTTAACTCCAGACTTTGTGTGTTTTCAATATGCAACATTCAAAGGCACATCATCAATTTTCAACCCTTTCTGACTTCATTTGATATTTTTCGTGCATTTAATGATTTATTTTTAGCTAACTGACCCTGAATTTGAAAAGCTGTACAAATGAACTCTGATAAGGTTGTAACTTGGCATGACGTCATAATTTCACCCACATAGCAACTTTTAAAGAGTTGAGAGGGTTACGGCAGAAACTGGATGCACTTCCTGTACAAATTGGACAATCTCTTTCGAAGTATGAGGGTTTCGGACGAAAACTCATCTATTACAAAGGGATTTCATTTTAAATAAGTTATTTTAACTCCATAATTTTGTGTTTTCAATATGCAACATTCAAAGGCACATCATCAATTTTCAACCCTTTCTGACTTCATTTGATATTTTTCGTGCATTTAATGATTTATTTTTAGCTAACTGACCCTGAATTTGAAAAGCAGTACAAATAAAGTGTGAAAAGCTTGTAACTTGGCATGACGTCATAATTTCACCCACATAGCAACTTTTAAAGAGTTGAGAGGGTTACGGCAGAAACAGGATGCACTTCATGTACAAATTGGACAATCTCTTTCGAAGTATGAGGGATTCGGATGAAAACTCATCTATTACAAAGGGATTTCATTTTTATTAACTTATTTTAACTCCAGACTTTGTGTGTTTTCAATATGCAGCATTCAAAGTCACATCATCAATTTTCAACCCTTTCTGACTTCATTTGATATTTTTCATGCATTTAATGATTTATTTTGATCTAAATGACCCTGAATTTGAAAAGCAGTACAAAGGAACTCTGAAAAGGTTGTAACTTGGCATGACATCATAATTTCACCCACATAGCAACTTTTAAAGAGTTGAGAGGGTTACGGCAGAAACTAGATGCACTTCCTGTACAAATTGGACAATCTCTTTTGAAGTATGAGGGTTTCGGACGAAAACTCATCTATTACAAAGGGATTTCATTTTAAATAAGTTATTTTAACTCCATACTTTTGTGTTTTCAATATGCAACATTCAAAGGCACATCATCAATTTTCAACCCTTTCTGACTTCATTTGATATTTTTCATGTATTTAATGATTTATTTTTACCTAAATGACCCTGAATTTGAAAAGCAGTACAAATGAACTCTGAAAAGGTTGTAACTTGGCAAGACATCATAATTTCACCCACATAGCAACTTTTAAAGAGTTGAGAGGGTTACGGCAGAAACTGGATGCACTTCATGTACAAATTGGACAATCTCTTTCGAAGTATGAGGGTTTCAGACAAAAACTCATCTATTACAAAGGGATTTCATTTTTAATAACTTATTTTAACTCCAGACTTTGTGTGTTTTCAATATGCAGCATTCAATGGCACATCATCAATTTTCAACCCTTTCTGACTTCACTTGATATTTTTCATGCATTTAATGATTTATTTTTACCTAAATGACCCTGAATTTGAAAAGCAGTACAAATGAACTCTGAAAAGGTTGTAACTTGGCATGACGTCATAATTTCACCCGCATAGCAACTTTTAAAGAGTTGAGAGGGTTACGGCAGAAACTGGATGCACTTCCTATACAAATTGGACAATCTCTTTCGAAGTATGAGGGTTTCGGATGAAAACTCATCTATTACAAAGGGATTTCATTTTTAATAACTTATTTTAACTCCAGACTTTGTGTGTTTTCAATATGCAGCATTCAAAGGCACATCATCAATTTTCAACCCTTTCTGACTTCATTTGATATTTTTCATGCATTTAATGATTTATTTTGATCTAAATGACCCTGAATTTGAAAAGCAGTACAAATGAACTCTGAAAAGGTTGTAACTTGGCATGACATCATAATTTCACCCACATAGCAACTTTTAAAGAGTTGAGAGGGTTACGGCAGAAACTGGATGCACTTCATGTACAAATTGGACAATCTCTTTCGAAGTATGAGGGTTTCGCATGAAAACTCAGCTATTACAAAGGGATTTCATTTTTAATAACTTATTTTAACTCCAGACTTTGTGTGTTTTCAATATGCAGCATTCAAAGGCACATCATCAATTTTCAACCCTTTCTGACTTCATTTGATATTTTTCATGCATTTAATGATTTATTTTTACCTAAATGACCCTGAATTTGAAAAGCAGTACAAATGAACTCTGAAAAGGTTGTAACTTGGCATGACATCATAATTTCACCCACATAGCAACTTTTAAAGAGTTCAGAGGGTTACGGCAGAAACTGGATGCACTTCGTGTACAAATTGGACAATCTCATTCGAAGTATGAGGGATTCGGACGAAAACTCATCTATTACAAAGGGATTTCATTTTTAATAATTTATTTTAACTCCATACTTTTGTGTTTTCAATATGCACCATTGAAAGGCGCATCATCAATTTTCAACCCTTTCTGACTTCACTTGATATTTTGCATGCATTTAATGATTTTTTGTTTAGCTAAGTGACCCTGAATTTCAAAAGCAGTACAAACGAACTCTGAAAAGGTTGTAACTTGGCGTGACGTCATAATTTCACCCACATAGCAACTTTTAAAGAGTTGAGAGGGTTACGGCAGAAACTGGATGCACTTTGTGTACAAATTGGACAATCTCTTTCGAAGTATGAGGGTTTCGGACGAAAACTCATCTATTACAAAGGGATTTCATTTTTAATAACTTATTTTAACTCCAGACTTTGTGTGTTTTCAATATGCAGCATTCAAAGGCACATCATCAATTTTCAACCCTTTCTGACTTCATTTGATATTTTTCATGCATTTAATGATTTATTTTTAGCTAACTGACCCTGAATTTAAAAAGCAGTACAAATGAACTCTGAAAAGGTTGTAACTTGGCATGACGTCATAATTTCACCCGCATAGCAACTTTTAAAGAGTTGAGAGGTTTACGGCAGAAACTGGATGCACTTCCTGTACAAATTGGACAATCTCTTTCGATGTATGAGGGTTTCGGATGAAAACTCATCTATTACAAAGGGATTTCATTTTTAATAACTTATTTTAACTCCAGACTTTGTGTGTTTTCAATATGCAGCATTCAAAGGCACATCATCAATTTTCAACCCTTTCTGACATAATTTTATATTTTTCATGCATTTAATGATTTATTTTTACCTAAATGACCCTGAATTTGAAAAGCAGTACAAATGAACTCTCAAAAGGTTGTAACTTGGCATGACATCATAATTTCACCCACATAGCAACTTTTAAAGAGTTGAGAGGGTTACGGCAGAAACTGGATGCACTTCGTGTACAAATTGGACAATCTCATTCGAAGTGTGAGGGATTCGGACGAAAACTCATCTATTACAAAGGGATTTCATTTTTAATAAGTTATTTTAACTCCATACTTTTGTGTTTTCAATATGCACCATTGAAAGGCACATCATCAATTTTCAACCCTTTCTGACTTCACTTGATATTTTGCATGCATTTAATGATTTATTTTTAGCTAAATGACCCTGAATTTTAAAAGCAGTACAAATGAACTCTGAAAAGGTTGTAACTTGGCGTGATGTCATAATTTCACCCACATCGCAACTTTTAAAGAGTTGAGAGGGTTACGGCAGAAACTGCATGCACTTCGTGTACAAGTTGGACAATCTCTTTCGAAGTATGAGGGTTTCGGACGAAGACTCATCTATTACAAAGGCATTTCATTTTTAATAACTTATTTTAACTCCAGACTTTGTGTGTTTTCAATATGCAACATTCAAAGGCACATCATCAATTTTCAACCCTTTGTGACTTCATTTGATATTTTTCGTGCATTTAATGATTTATTTTTAGCTAACTGACCCTGAATTTGAAAAGCAGTACAAATAAACTCTGAAAAGGTTGTAACTTGGCATGATGTCATAATTTCACCCACATGGCAACTTTTAAAGAGTTGAGAGGGTTACGGCAGAAACTGGATGCACTTCATGTACAAATTGGACAATCTCTTTCGAAGTATGAGGGTTTCGGATGAAAACTCATCTATTACAAAGGGATTTCATTTTTAATAACTTATTTTAACTCCAGACTTTGTGCGTCTTCAATATGCAGCATTCAAAGGCACATCATGAATTTTCAACCCATTGTGACTTCATTTTATATTTCATGCATTTAATGATTTATTTTTACCTAAATGACCATGAATTTGAAAACGAGTACAAATGAACACTGAAAAGGTTCTAACTTGGCATGACATAATAATTTCACCCACATAGCAACTTTTAAAGACTTGAGAGGGTTACGGCAGAAACTGGATGCACTTCGTGTACAAATTGGACAATCTCATTCGAAGTCTGAGGGATTCGGACGAAAACTCATCTATTACAAAGGGATTTCATTTTTAATAAGTTATTTTAACTCCATACTTTTGTGTTTTCAATATGCACCATTGAAAGGCACATCATCAATTTTCAACCCTTTCTGACTTCAGTTGATATTTTTCATGCATTTAATGATTTATTTTTACCTAAATGACCCTGAATTTGAAAAGCAGTACGAATGAACTCTGAAAAGGTTGTAACTTGGCATGATGTCATAATTTCACCCACATAGCAACTTTTAAAGAGTTGAGAGGGTTACGGCAGAAACTGGATGCACTTCGTGTACAAATTGGACAATCTCTTTCGAAGTATGAGGGTTTCGGACGAAAACTCATCTATTACAAATGGATTTCATTTTTAATAACTTATTTTAACTCCAGACTTGGTGTGTTTTCAGTATGCAACATTCAAAGGCACATCATCAACTTTCAACCCTTTCTGACTTCATTTGATATTTTTCATGCATTTAATGATTTATTTTGATCTAAATGAGCAGGAATTTGAAAAGCAGTACAAATGAACTCTAAAAAGGTTGTAACTTGGCAAGACGTCATAATTTCACCCACATAGC
Source organism: Hordeum marinum (assembly GCA_022496015.1). Lineage (NCBI taxonomy): Eukaryota > Viridiplantae > Streptophyta > Magnoliopsida > Poales > Poaceae > Hordeum > Hordeum marinum. The sequence goes on from CM039676.1 coordinate 48,457,342, forward strand.
AACTTTTAAAGAGTTGAGAGGGTTACGGCAGAAACTGGATGCACTTCATGTACAAATTGGACAATCTCATTCGAAGTATGAGGGATTCGGACGAAAACTCATCTATTACAAAGGGATTTCATTTTTAATAAGTTATTTTAACTCCATACTTTTGTGTTTTCAATATGCACCATTGAAAGGCGCATCATCAATTTTCAACCCTTTCTGACTTCACTTGATATTTTGCATGCATTTAATGATTTATTTTAGCTAAATGACCCTGAATTTGAAAAGCAGTACAAATGAACTCTGAAAAGGTTGTAACTTGGTGTGACGTCATAATTTCACCCACATAGCAACTTTTAAAGAGTTGAGAGGGTTACGGCAGAAACTTGATGCACTTCATGTACAAATTGGACAATCTCTTTCGAAGTATGAGGGTTTCAGATGAAAACTCATCTATTACAAAGGGATTTCAATTTTAATAACTTATTTTAACTCCAGACTTTGTGTGTTTTCAATATGCAGCATTCAAAGGCAAATCATCAATTTTCAACCCTTTCTGACTTCATTTGATATTTTTCATGCATTTAATGATTTATTTTTACCTAAATGACCCTAAATTTGAAAAGCAGTACAAATGAACTCTGAAAAGGTTGTAACTTGGCATGACATCATAATTTCACCCACATAGCAACTTTTAAAGAGTTGAGAGGGTTACGATAGAAACAGGATGCACTTCGTGTACAAATTGGACAATCTCATTCGAAGTATGAGGGATTCGAACGAAAACTCATCTCTTACAAAGGGATTTCATTTTTAATAAGTTATTTTAACTCCATACTTTTGTGTTTTCAATATGCACCATTGAAAGGCGCATCATCAATTTTCAACCCTTTCTGACTTCACTTGATATTTTTCATGCATTTAATGATTTATTTTTACCTAAATGACCCTGAATTGGAAAAGCAGTACGAATGAACTCTGAAAAGGTTGTAACTTGGCATGATGTCATAATTTCACCAACATAGCAACTTTTAAAGAGTTGAGAGGGTTACGGCAGAAACTGGATGCACTTCGTGTACAAATTGGACAATCTCTTTCGAAGTATGAGGGTTTCGGACGAAAACTCATCTATTACAAAGGGATTTCATTTTTAATAACTTATTTTAACTCCAGACTTTGTGTGTTTTCAATATGCACCATTGAAAGGCGCATCATCAATTTTCAACCCTTTCTGACTTCACTTGATATTTTGCATGCATTTAATGATTTATTTTTAGCTAAATGACCCTGAATTTGAAAAGCAGTACAAATGAACTCTGAAAAGGTTGTAACTTGGCGTGACGTCATAATTTAACCCCCATAGCAACTTTTAAAGAGTTGAGAGGGTTATGGCAGAAACTTGATGCACTTCATGTACAAATTGGACAATCTCTTTCGAAGTATGAGGGTTTCAGATGAAAACTCATCTATTACAAAGGGATTTCATTTTTAATAACTTATTTTAACTCCAGACTTTGTGTGTTTTCAATATGCAGCATTCAAAGGCAAATCATCAATTTTCAACCCTTTCTGACTTCATTTGATATTTTTCATGCATTTAATGATTTATTTTTACCTAAATGACCCTGAATTTGAAAAGCAGTACAAATGAACTCTGAAAAGGTTGTAACTTGGCATGACATCATAATTTCACCCACATAGCAACTTTTAAAGAGTTGAGAGGGTTACGGCAGAAACAGGATGCACTTCGTGTACAAATTGGACAATCTCATTCGAAGTATGAGGGATTCGGACGAAAACTCATCTCTTACAAAGGGATTTCATTTTTAATAAGTTATTTTAACTCCATACTTTTGTGTTTTCAATATGCACCATTGAAAGGCGCATCATCAATTTTCAACCCTTTCTGACTTCACTTGATATTTTTCATGCATTTAATGATTTATTTTTAGCCTAAATGACCCTGAATTTGAAAAGCAGTACGAATGAACTCTGAAAAGGTTGTAACTTGGCATGATGTCATAATTTCACCCACATAGCAACTTTTAAAGAGTTGAGAGGGTTACGGCAGAAACTGGATGCACTTCAGTGTACAAATTCGACAATCTCTTTCGAAGTATGAGGGTTTCGGATGAAAACTCATCTATTACAAAGGGATTTCATTTTTAATAACTTATTTTAACTCCAGACTTTGTGTGTTTTCAATATGCAGCATTCAAAGGCACATCATCAGTTTTCAACCCTTTTTGACTTCATTTGATATTTTTCATGCATTTAATGATTTATTTTGATCTAAATGACCCTGAATTTGAAAAGCAGTACAAATGAACTCTGAAAAGGTTGTAACTTGGCAAGACGTCATAATTTCACCCACATAGCAACTTTTAAAGAGTTGAGAGGGTTACGGCAGAAACTGGATGCACTTCATGTACAAATTGGACAATCTCATTCGAAGTATGAGGGATTCGGACGAAAACTCATCTATTACAAAGGGATTTCATTTTTAATAAGTTATTTTAACTCCATACTTTTGTGTTTTCAATATGCACCATTGAAAGGCGCATCATCAATTTTCAACCCTTTCTGACTTCACTTGATATTTTGCATGCATTTAATGATTTATTTTTAGCTAAATGACCCTGAATTTGAAAAGCAGTACAAATGAACTCTGAAAAGGTTGTAACTTGGCGTGACGTCATAATTTCACCCACATAGCAACTTTTAAAGAGTTGAGAGGGTTACGGCAGAAACTTGATGCACTTCATGTACAAATTGGACAATCTCTTTCGAAGTATGAGGGTTTCAGATGAAAACTCATCTATTACAAAGGGATTTCATTTTTAATAACTTATTTTAACTCCAGACTTTGTGTGTTTTCAATATGCAGCATTCAAAGGCACATCATCAATTTTCAACCCTTTCTGACTTCATTTGATATTTTTCATGCATTTAATGATTTATTTTTACCTAAATGACCCTGAATTTGAAAAGCAGTACAAATGAACTCTGAAAAGGTTGTAACTTGGCAATGACATCATAATTTCACCCACATAGCAACTTTTAAAGAGTTGAGAGGGTTACGGCAGAAACTGGATGCACTTCATGTACAAATTGGACAATCTCATTCGAAGTATGAGGGATTCGGACGAAAACTCATCTATTACAAAGGGATTTCATTTTTAATAAGTTATTTTAACTCCATACTTTTGTGTTTTCAATATGCACCATTGAAAGGCAGCATCATCAATTTTCAACCCTTTCTGACTTCACTTGATATTTTGCATGCATTTAATGATTTATTTTTAGCTAAATGACCCTGAATTTGAAAAGCAGTACAAATGAACTCTGAAAAGGTTGTAACTTGGCGTGACTGTCATAATTTCACCCACATAGCAACTTTTAAAGAGTTGAGAGGGTTACGGCAGAAACTTGATGCACTTCATGTACAAATTGGACAATCTCTTTCGAAGTATGAGGGTTTCAGACTGAAAACTCATCTATTACAAAGGGATTTCATTTTTAATAACTTATTTTAACTCCAGACTTTGTGTGTTTTCAATATGCAGCATTCAAAGGCACATCATCAATTTTCAACCCTTTCTGACTTCATTTGATATTTTTCATGCATTTAATGATTTATTTTTACCTAAATGACCCTGAATTTGAAAAGCAGTACAAATGAACTCTGAAAAGGTTGTAACTTGGCATGACATCATAATTTCACCCACATAGCAACTTTTAAAGAGTTGAGAGGGTTACGGCAGAAACAGGATGCACTTCATGTACAAATTGGACAATCTCATTCGAAGTATGAGGGATTTGGACGAAAACTCATCTCTTACAAAGGGATTTCATTTTTAATAAGTTATTTTAACTCCATACTTTTGTGTTTTCAATATGCACCATTGAAAGGCGCATCATCAATTTTCAACCCTTTCTGACTTCACTTGATATTTTTCATGCATTTAATGATTTATTTTTACCTAAATGACCCTGAATTGGAAAAGCAGTACGAATGAACTCTGAAAAGGTTGTAACTTGGCATGATGTCATAATTTCACCAACATAGCAACTTTTAAAGAGTTGAGAGGGTTACGGCAGAAACTGGGATGCACTTCGTGTACAAATTCGACAATCTCTTTCGAAGTATGAGGGTTTCGGACGAAAACTCATCTATTACAAAGGGATTTCATTTTTAATAACTTATTTTAACTCCAGACTTTGTGTGTTTTCAATATGCAACATTCAAAGGCACATCATCAGTTTTCAACCCTTTCTGACTTCATTTGATATTTTTCATGCATTTAATGATTTATTTTGAGCTAAATGACCCTGAATTTGAAAAGCAGTACAAATGAACTCTGAAAAGGTTGTAACTTGGCAAGACGTCATAATTTCACCCACATAGCAACTTTTAAAGAGTTGAGAGGGTTACGGCAGAAACTGGATGCACTTCGTGTACAAATTGGACAATCTCATTCGAAGTATGAGGGATTCGGACGAAAACTCATCTATTACAAAGGGATTTCATTTTTAATAAGTTATTTTAACTCCATACTTTTGTGTTTTCAATATGCACCATTGAAAGGCGCATCATCAATTTTCAACCCTTTCTGACTTCACTTGATATTTTTCATGCATTTAATGATTTATTTTTACCTAAATGACCCTGAATTTGAAAAGCAGTACAAATGAACTCTGAAAAGGTTGTAACTTGGCATGACGTCATAATTTCACCACATAGCAACTTTTAAAGAGTTGAGAGGGTTACGGCAGAAACTGGATGCACTTCAGTGTACAAATTGGACAATCTCTTTCGAAGTATGAGGGTTTCGGACGAAAACTCATCTATTACAAAGGGATTTCATTTTTAATAACTTATTTTAACTCCAGACTTTGTGTGTTTTCAATATGCAACATTCAAAGGCACATCATCAATTTTCAACCCTTTCTGACTTCATTTGATATTTTTCATGCATTTAATGATTTATTTTTATCTAAATGACCCTGAATTTGAAAAGCAGTACAAATGAACTCTGAAAAGGTTGTAACTTGGCAATGACGTCATAATTTCACCCACATAGCAACTTTTAAAGAGTTGAGAGGGTTACGGCAGAAACTGGATGCACTTCATGTACGAAATTGGACAATCTCATTCGAAGTATGAGGGATTCGGACGAAAACTCATCTATTACAAAGGGATTTCATTTTTAATAAGTTATTTTAACTCCATACTTTTGTGTTTTCAATATGCACCATTGAAAGGCGCATCATCAATTTTCAACCCTTTCTGACTTCACTTGATATTTTGCATGCATTTAATGATTTATTTTTAGCTAAATGACCCTGAATTTGAAAAGCAGTACAAATGAACTCTGAAAAGGTTGTAACTTGGCGTGACGTCATAATTTCGACCACATAGCAACTTTTAAAGAGTTGAGAGGGTTACGGCAGAAACTTGATGCACTTCATGTACAAATTGGACAATCTCTTTCGAAGTATGAGGGTTTCAGATGAAAACTCATCTATTACAAAGGGATTTCATTTTTAATAACTTATTTTAACTCCAGACTTTGTGTGTTTTCAATATGCAGCATTCAAAGGCAAATCATCAATTTTCAACCCTTTCTGACTTCATTTGATATTTTTCAGTGCATTTAATGATTTATTTTTACCTAAATGACCCTGAATTTGAAAAGCAGTACAAATGAACTCTTAAAAGGTTGTAACTTGGCATGACATCATAATTTCACCCACATAGCAACTTTTAAAGAGTTGAGAGGGTTACGGCAGAAACTGGATGCACTTCGTGTACAAATTGGACAATCTCATTCGAAGTATGAGGGATTCGGACGAAAACTCATCTATTACAAAGGGATTTCATTTTTAATAAGTTATTTTAACTCCATACTTTTGTGTTTTCAATATGCACCATTGAAAGGCGCATCATCAATTTTCAACCCTTTCTGACTTCACTTGATATTTTGCATGCATTTAATGATTTATTTTGATCTAAATGACCCTGAATTTGAAAAGCAGTACAAATGAACTCTGAAAAGGTTGTAACTTGGCAAGACGTCATAATTTCACCCACATAGCAACTTTTAAAGAGTTGAGAGGGTTACGGCAGAAACTGGATGCACTTCATGTACAAATTAGACAATCTCTTTCGAAGTATGAGGGTTTCGGATGAAAACTCATCTATTACAAAGGGATTTCATTTTTAATAACTTATTTTAACTCCAGACTTTGTGTGTTTTCAATATGCAGCATTCAAAGGCACATCATCAATTTTCAACCCTTTCTGACTTCATTTGATATTTTTCATGCATTTAATGATTTATTTTTACCTAAATGACCCTGAATTTGAAAAGCAGTACAAATGAACTCTGAAAAGGTTGTAACTTGGCAAGACGTCATAATTTCACCCACATAGCAACTTTTAAAGAGTTGAGAGGGTTACGGCAGAAACTGGATGTACTTCATGTACGAATTGGACAATCTCATTCGAAGTATGAGGGATTCAGACGAAAACTCATCTATTACAAAGGGATTTCATTTTTAATAAGTTATTTTAACTCCATACTTTTGTGTTTTCAATATGCACCATTGAAAGGCGCATCATCAATTTTCAACCCTTTCTGACTTCACTTGATATTTTGCATGCATTTAATGATTTATTTTTATCTAAATGACCCTGAATTTGAAAAGCAGTACAAATGAACTCGGAAAAGGTTGTAACTTGGCGTGACGTCATAATTTCGACCACATAGCAACTTTTAAAGAGTTGAGAGGGTTACGGCAGAAACTTGATGCACTTCATGTACAAATTGGACAATCTCTTTCGAAGTATGAGGGTTTCAGATGAAAACTCATCTATTACAAAGGGATTTCATTTTTAAAAACTTATTTTAACTCCAGACTTTGTGTGTTTTCAATATGCAGCATTCAAAGGCAAATCATCAATTTTCAACCCTTTGTGACTTCATTTGATATTTTTCGTGCATTTAATGATTTATTTTTACCTAAATGACCCTGAATTTGAAAAGCAGTACAAATGAACTCTTAAAAGGTTGTAACTTGGCATGACATCACAATTTCACCCACATAGCAACTTTTAAAGAGTTGAGAGGGTTACGGCAGAAACTGGATGCACTTCGTGTACCAATTGGACAATCTCATTCGAAGTATGAGGGATTCGGACGAAAACTCATCTATTACAAAGGGATTTCATTTTTAATAAGTTATTTTAACTCCATACTTTTGTGTTTTCAATATGCACCATTGAAAGGCGCATCATCAATTTTCAACCCTTTCTGACTTCACTTGATATTTTGCATGCATTTAATGATTTATTTTTAGCTAAATGACCCTGAATTTGAAAAGCAGTACAAATGAACTCTGAAAAGGTTGTAACTTGGCGTGACGTCATAATTTCACCCACATAGCAACTTTTAAAGAGTTGAGAGGGTTACGGCAGAAACTTGATGCACTTCATGTACAAATTGGACAATCTCTTTCGAAGTATGAGGGTTTCAGATGAAAACTCATCTATTACAAAGGGATTTCATTTTTAAAAACTTATTTTAACTCCAGACTTTGTGTGTTTTCAATATGCAGCATTCAAAGGCAAATCATCAATTTTCAACCCTTTCTGACTTCATTTGATATTTTTCGTGCATTTAATGATTTATTTTTACCTAAATGACCCTGAATTTGAAAAGCAGTACAAATGAACTCTTAAAAGGTTGTAACTTGGCATGACATCACTAATTTCACCCACATAGCAACTTTTAAAGAGTTGAGAGGGTTACGGCAGAAACTGGATGCACTTCGTGTACAAATTGGACAATCTCATTCGAAGTATGAGGGATTCGGACGAAAACTCATCTATTACAAAGGGATTTCATTTTTAATAAGTTATTTTAACTCCATACTTTTGTGTTTTCAATATGCACCATTGAAAGGCGCATCATCAATTTTCAACCCTTTCTGACTTCACTTGATATTTTGCATGCATTTAATGATTTATTTTGATCTAAATGACCCTGAATTTGAAAAGCAGTACAAATGAACTCTGAAAAGGTTGTAACTTGGCAAGACGTCATAATTTCACCCACATAGCAACTTTTAAAGAGTTGAGAGGGTTACGGCAGAAACTGGATGCACTTCATGTACAAATTAGACAATCTCTTTCGAAGTATGAGGGTTTCGGATGAAAACTCATCTATTACAAAGGGATTTCATTTTTAATAACTTATTTTAACTCCAGACTTTGTGTGTTTTCAATATGCCGCATTCAAGGGCACATCATCAATTTTCAACCCTTTCTGACTTCATTTGATATTTTTCATGCATTTAATGATTTATTTTTACCTAAATGACCCTGAATTTGAAAAGCAGTACAAATGAACTCTGAAAAGGTTGTAACTTGGCAAGACGTCATAATTTCACCCACATAGCAACTTTTAAAGAGTTGAGAGGGTTACGGCAGAAACTGGATGTACTTCATGTACGAATTGGACAATCTCATTCGAAGTATGAGGGATTCAGACGAAAACTCATCTATTACAAAGGGATTTCATTTTTAATAAGTTATTTTAACTCCATACTTTTGTGTTTTCAATATGCACCATTGAAAGGCGCATCATCAATTTTCAACCCTTTCTGACTTCACTTGATATTTTGCATGCATTTAATGATTTATTTTTATCTAAATGACCCTGAATTTGAAAAGCAGTACAAATGAACTCTGAAAAGGTTGTAACTTGGCGTGACGTCATAATTTCGACCCACATAGCAACTTTTAAAGAGTTGAGAGGGTTACGGCAGAAACTTGATGCACTTCATGTACAAATTGGACAATCTCTTTCGAAGTATGAGGGTTTCAGATGAAAACTCATCTATTACAAAGGGATTTCATTTTTAAAAACTTATTTTAACTCCAGACTTTGTGTGTTTTCAATATGCAGCATTCAAAGGCAAATCATCAATTTTCAACCCTTTATGACTTCATTTGATATTTTTCGTGCATTTAATGATTTATTTTTACCTAAATGACCCTGAATTTGAAAAGCAGTACAAATGAACTCTTAAAAGGTTGTAACTTGGCATGACATCACAATTTCACCCACATAGCAACTTTTAAAGAGTTGAGAGGGTTACGGCAGAAACTGGATGCACTTCGTGTACAAATTGGACAATCTCATTCGAAGTATGAGGGATTCGGACGAAAACTCATCTATTACAAAGGGATTTCATTTTTAATTAGTTATTTTAACTCCATACTTTTGTGTTTTCAATATGCACCATTGAAAGGCGCATCATCAATTTTCAACCCTTTCTGACTTCACTTGATATTTTGCATGCATTTAATGATTTATTTTTAGCTAAATGACCCTGAATTTGAAAAGCAGTACAAATGAACTCTGAAAAGGTTGTAACTTGGTGTGACGTCATAATTTCACCCACATAGCAACTTTTAAAGAGTTGAGAGGGTTACGGCAGAAACTTGATGCACTTCATGTACAAATTGGACAATCTCTTTCGAAGTATGAGGGTTTCAGATGAAAACTCATCTATTACAAAGGGATTTCATTTTTAATAACTTATTTTAACTCCAGACTTTGTGTGTTTTCAATATGCAGCATTCAAAGGCAAATCATCAATTTTCAACCCTTTCTGACTTCATTTGATATTTTTCGTGCATTTAATGATTTATTTTTACCTAAATGACCCTGAATTTGAAAAGCAGTACAAATGAACTCTGAAAAGGTTGTAACTTGGCATGACATCATAATTTCACCCACATAGCAACTTTTAAAGAGTTGAGAGGGTTACGGCAGAAACTGGATGCACTTCGTGTACAAATTGGACAATCTCATTCGAAGTATGAGGGATTCGGACGAAAACTCATCTATTACAAAGGGATTTCATTTTTAATAAGTTATTTTAACTCCATACTTTTGTGTTTTCAATATGCACCATTGAAAGGCGCATCATCAATTTTCAACCCTTTCTGACTTCACTTGATATTTTGCATGCATTTAATGATTTATTTTTGATCTAAATGACCCTGAATTTGAAAAGCAGTACAAATGAACTCTGAAAAGGTTGTAACTTGGCAAGACGTCATAATTTCACCCACATAGCAACTTTTAAAGAGTTGAGAGGGTTACGGCAGAAACTGGATGCACTTCATGTACAAATTAGACAATCTCTTTCGAAGTATGAGGGTTTCGGATGAAAACTCATCTATTACAAAGGGATTTCATTTTTAATAACTTATTTTAACTCCAGACTTTGTGTGTTTTCAATATGCAGCATTCAAAGGCACATCATCAATTTTCAACCCTTTCTGACTTCATTTGATATTTTTCATGCATTTAATGATTTATTTTTACCTAAATGACCCTGAATTTGAAAAGCAGTACAAATGAACTTTGGAAAGGTTTTAACTTGGCATGACATCATAATTTCACCCACATAACAACTTTTAAAGAGTTGAGAGGGTTACGGCAGAAACTGGATGCACTTCGTGTACAAATTGGACAATCTCATTCGAAGTATGAGGGATTCGGACGAAAACTCATCTATTACAAAGGGATTTCATTTTTAATATGTTATTTTAACTCCATACTTTTGTGTTTTCAATATGCACCATTGAAAGGCTCATCATCAATTTTCAACCCTTTCTGACTTCACTTGATATTTTGCATGCATTTAATGATTTATTTTTAGCTAAATGATCCTGAATTTGAAAAGCAGTACAAATGAACTCTGAAAAGGTTGTAACTTGGCGTGACGTCATAATTTCACCCACATAGAAACTTTTAAAGAGTTGAGAGGGTTACGGCAGAAACTTGATGCACTTCATGTACAAATTGGACAATCTCATTCGAAGTATGAGGGATTCGGACGAAAACTCATCTATTACAAAGGGATTTCATTTTTAATAAGTTATTTTAACTCCATACTTTTGTGTTTTCAATATGCACCATTGAAAGGCGCATCATCAATTTTCAACCCTTTCTGACTTCACTTGATATTTTGCATGCATTTAATGATTTATTTTTAGCTAAATGACCCTGAATTTGAAAAGCAGTACAAATGAACTCTGAAAAGGTTGTAACTTGGCGTGACGTCATAGTTTCACCCACATAGCAACTTTTAAAGAGTTGCGATGGTTACGGCAAAAACTCGATGCACTTCATGTACAAATTGGACAATCTCTTTGGAAGTATGAGGGTTTCGGATGAAAACTCATCTATTACAAAGGGATTTCAATTTTAATAACTTATTTTAACTCCAGACTTTGTGTGTTTTCAATATGCAGCATTCAAAGGCAAATCATCAATTTTCAACCCTTTCTGACTTCATTTGATATTTTTCATGCATTTAATGATTTATTTTTACCTAAATGACCCTGAATTTGAAAAGCGGTACAAATGAACTCTGAAAAGGTTGTAACTTGGCATGACATCATAATTTCACCCACATAGCAACTTTTAAAGAGTTGAGAGGGTTACGGCAAAAACAGGATGCACTTCGTGTACAAATTGGACAATCTCATTCGAAGTATGAGGGATTCGGACGAAAACTCATCTATTACAAAGGGATTTCATTTTTAATAAGTTATTTTAACTCCATACTTTTGTGTTTTCAATATGCACCATTGAAAGGCGCATCATCAATTTTCAACCCTTTCTGACTTCACTTGATATTTTTCATGCATTTAATGATTTATTTTTACCTAAATGACCCTGAATTGGAAAAGCAGTACGAATGAACTCTGAAAAGGTTGTAACTTGGCATGATGTCATAATTTCACCCACATAGGAACTTTTAAAGAGTTGAGAGGGTTACGGCCGAAACTGGATGCACTTCGTGTACAAATTGGACAATCTCTTTCGAAGTATGAGGGTTTCGGACGAAAACTCATCTATTACAAAGGGATTTCATTTTTAATAACTTATTTTAACTCCAGACTTTGTGTGTTTTCAATATGCAACATTCAAAGGCACATCATCAATTTTCAACCCTTTCTGACTTCATTTGATATTTTTCATGCATTTAATGATTTATTTTGATCTAAATGACCCTGAATTTGAAAAGCAGTACAAATGAACTCTGAAAAGGTTGTAACTTGGCAAGACGTCATAATTTCACCCACATAGCAACTTTTAAAGAGTTGAGAGGGTTACGGCAGAAACTGGATGCACTTCATGTACAAATTAGACAATCTCTTTCGAAGTATGAGGGTTTCGGATGAAAACTCATCTATTACAAAGGGATTTCATTTTCAATAACTTATTTTAACTCCAGACTTTGTGTGTTTTCAATATGCAGCATTCAAAGGCACATCATCAATTTTCAACCCTTTCTGACTTCATTTGATATTTTTCATGCATTTAATGATTTATTTTTACCTAAATGACCCTGAATTTGAAAAGCAGTACAAATGAACTCTGAAAAGGTTGTAACTTGGCATGACATCATAATTTCACCCACATAACAACTTTAAAAGAGTTGAGAGGGTTACGGCAGAAACTGGATGCACTTCGTGTACAAATTGGACAATCTCATTCGAAGTATGAGGGATTCGGACGAAAACTCATCTATTACAAAGGGATTTCATTTTTAATATGTTATTTTAACTCCATACTTTTGTGTTTTCAATATGCACCATTGAAAGGCGCATCATCAATTTTCAACCCTTTCTGACTTCACTTGATATTTTGCATGCATTTAATGATTTATTTTTAGCTAAATGATCCTGAATTTGAAAAGCAGTACAAATGAACTTTGAAAAGGTTGTAACTTGGCGTGACGTCATAATTTCACCCACATAGCAACTTTTAAAGAGTTGAGAGGGTTACGGCAGAAACTTGATGCACTTCATGTACAAATTGGACAATCTCATTCGAAGTATGAGGGATTCGGATGAAAACTCATCTATTACAAAGGGATTTCATTTTTAATAAGTTATTTTAACTCCATACTTTTGTGTTTTCAATATGCACCATTGAAAGGCGCATCATCAATTTTCAACCCTTTCTGACTTCACTTGATATTTTGCATGCATTTAATGATTTATTTTTAGCTAAATGACCCTGAATTTGAAAAGCAGTACAAATGAACTCTGAAAAGGTTGTAACTTGGCGTGACGTCATAATTTCACCCACATAGCAACTTTTAAAGAGTTGCGAGGGTTACGGCAGAAACTCGATGCACTTCATGTACAAATTTGACAATCTCTTTCGAAGTATGAGGGTTTCGGATGAAAACTCATCTATTACAAAGGGATTTCATTTTTAATAACTTATTTTAACTCCAGACTTTGTGTGTTTTCAATATGCAGCATTCAAAGGCAAATCATCAATTTTCAACCCTTTCTGACTTCATTTGATATTTTTCATGCATTTAATGATTTATTTTTACCTAAATGACCCTGAATTTGAAAAGCAGTACAAATGAACTCTGAAAAGGTTGTAACTTGGCATGACATCATAATTTCACCCACATAGCAGCTTTTAAAGAGTTGAGAGGGTGACGGCAAAAACAGGATGCACTTCGTGTACAAATTGGACAATCTCATTCGAAGTATGAGGGATTCGGACGAAAACTCATCTATTACAAAGGGATTTCATTTTTAATAAGTTATTTTAACACCATACTTTTGTGTTTTCAATATGCACCATTGAAAGGCGCATCATCAATTTTCAACCCTTTCTGACTTCACTTGATATTTTTCATGCATTTAATGATTTATTTTTACCTAAATGACCCTGAATTGGAAAAGCAGTACGAATGAACTCTGAAAAGGTTGTAACTTGGCATGATGTCATAATTTCACCCACATAGCAACTTTTAAAGAGTTGAGAGGGTTACGGCCGAAACTGGATGCACTTCCTATACAAATTGGACAATCTCTTTCGAAGTATGAGGGTTTCGGACGAAAACTCATCTATTACAAAGGGATTTCATTTTTAATAACTTATTTTAACTCCAGACTTTGTGTGTTTTCAATATGCAACATTCAAAGTCACATCATCAATTTTCAACCCTTTCTGACTTCATTTGATATTTTTCATGCATTTAATGATTTATTTTGATCTAAATGACCCTGAATTTGAAAAGCAGTACAAATGAACTCTGAAAAAGTTGTAACTTGGCAAGACGTCATAATTTCACCCACATAGCAACTTTTAAAGAGTTGAGAGGGTTACGGCAGAAACTGGATGCACTTCATGTACAAATTAGACAATCTCTTTCGAAGTACGAGGGTTTCGGATGAAAACTCATCTATTACAAAGGGATTTCATTTTTAATAACTTATTTTAACTCCAGACTTTGTGTGTTTTCAATATGCAGCATTCAAAGGCACATCATCAATTTTCAACCCTTTCTGAATTCATTTGATATTTTTCATGCATTTAATGATTTATTTTTACCTAAATGACCCTGAATTTGAAAAGCAGTACAAATGAACTCTGAAAAGGTTGTAACTTGGCATGACATCATAATTTCACCCACATAACAACTTTTAAAGAGTTGAGAGGGTTACGGCAGAAACTGGATGCACTTCGTGTACAAATTAGACAATCTCATTCAAAGTATGAGGGATTCGGACGAAAACTTATCTATTACAAAGGGATTTCAGTTTTAATATGTTATTTTAACTCCATACTTTTGTGTTTTCAATATGCACCATTGAAAGGCGCATCATCAATTTTCAACCCTTTCTGACTTCACTTGATATTTTGCATGCATTTAATGATTTATTTTTAGCTAAATGATCCTGAATTTGAAAAGCAGTTCAAATGAACTCTGAAAAGGTTGTAACTTGGCGTGACGTCATAATTTCACCCACATAGCAACTTTTAAAGAGTTGAGAGGGTTACGGCAGAAACTTGATGCACTTCATGTACAAATTGGACAATCTCATTCGAAGTATGAGGGATTCGGACGAAAACTCATCTATTACAAAGGGATTTCATTTTTAATAAGTTATTTTAAGTCCATACTTTTGTGTTTTCAATATGCACCATTGAAAGGCGCATCATCAATTTTCAACCCTTTCTGACTTCACTTGATATTTTGCATTCATTTAATGATTTATTTTTAGCTAAATGACCCTGAATTTGAAAAGCAGTACAAATGAACTCTGAAAAGGTTGTAACTTGGCGTGACATCATAATTTCACCCACATAGCAACTTTTAAAGAGTTGAGAGGGTTACGGCAGAAACTTGATGCACTTCATGTACAAATTGGACAATCTCTTTCGAAGTATGAGGGTTTCGGATGAAAACTCATCTATTACAAAGGGATTTCATTTTTAATAACTTATTTTAACTCCAGACTTTGTGTGTTTTCAATATGCACCATTGAAAGGCGCATCATCAATTTTCAACCCTTTCTGACTTCACTTGATATTTTTCACGCATTTAATGATTTATTTTTACCTAAATGACCCTGAATTTGAAAAGCAGTACGAATGAACTCTGAAAAGGTTGTAGCTTGGCATGACATCATAATTTCACCCACATAGCAACTTTTAAAGAGTTGAGAGGGTTACGGCAGAAACTGGATGCACTTCGTGTACAAATTGGACAATCTCATTCGAAGTCTGAGGGATTCGGACGAAAACTCATCTATTACAAAGGGATTTCATTTTTAATAAGTTATTTTAACTCCATACTTTTGTGTTTTCAAAATGCACCATTGAAAGGCGCATCATAAATTTTCAACCCTTTCTGACTTCACTTGATATTTTGCATGCATTTAATTATTTATTTTTAGCTAAATGACCCTGAATTTATAAAGCAGTACAAATGAACTCTGAAAAGGTTGTAACTTGGCATGACGTCATAATTGCACCCACATCGCAACTTTTAAAGAGTTGAGAGGGTTACGGCAGAAACTTCATGCACTTCGTGTACAAATTGGACAATCTCTTTCGAAGTATGAGGGTTTCGGACGAAAACTCATCTATTACAAAGGCATTTCATTTTCAATAACTTATTTTAACTCTAGACTTTGTGTGTTTTCAATATGCAACATTCATAGGCACATCATCAATTTTCAACCCTTTGTGACTTCATTTGATATTTTTCGTGCATTTAATGATTTATTTTTAGCTAACTGACCCTGAATTTGAAAAGCAGTACAAATAAACTCTGAAAAGGTTGTAACTTGGCATGACGTCATAATTTCACCCACATAGCAACTTTTAAAGAGTTGATAGGGTTACGGCAGAAACTAGATGCACTTCATGTACAAATTGGACAATCTCTTTCGAAGTATGAGGGTTCCGGATGAAAACTCATCTATTACAAAGGGATTTCATTTTTAATATGTTATTTTAACTCCATACTTTTGTGTTTTCAATATGCACCATTGAAAGGCGCATCATCAATTTTCAACCCATTCTGACTTCACTTGATATTTTGCATTCATTTAATGATTTATTTTTAGCTAAATGACCCTGAATTTGAAAAGCAGTACAAATGAACTCTGAAAAGGTTGTAACTTGGCGTGACGTCATAATTTCACCCACATAGCAACTTTTAAAGAGTTGAGAGGGTTACGGCAGAAACTTGATGCACTTCATGTACAAATTGGACAATCTCTTTCGAAGTATGAGGGTTTCGGATGAAAACTCATCTATTACAAAGGGATTTCATTTTTAATAACTTATTTTAACTCCAGACTTTGTGTGTTTTCAATATGCAGCATTCAAAGGCAAATCATCAATTTTCAACCCTTTCTGACTTCATTTGATATTTTTCATGCATTTAATGATTTATTTTTACCTAAATGACCCTGAATTTGAAAAGCAGTACAAATGAACTCTGAAAAGGTTGTAACTTGGCATGACATCATAATTTCACCCACATAGCAACTTTTAAAGAGTTGAGAGGGTTACGGTAAAAACAGGATGCACTTCGTGTACAAATTGGACAATCTCATTCGAATTATGAGGGATTCGGACGAAAACTCATCTATTACAAAGGGATTCCATTTTTAATAAGTTATTTTAACTCCATACTTTTGTGTTTTCATTATGCACCATTGAAAGGCGCATCATCAATTTTCAACCCTTTCTGACTTCACTTGATATTTTTCACGCATTTAATGATTTATTTTTACCTAAATGACCCTGAATTTGAAAAGCAGTACGAATGAACTCTGAAAAGGTTGTAGCTTGGCATGACATCATAATTTCACCCACATAGCAACTTTTAAAGAGTTGAGAGGGTTACGGCAGAAACTGGATGCACTTCGTGTACAAATTGGACAATCTCATTCGAAGTCTGAGGGATTCGGACGAAAACTCATCTATTACAAAGGGATTGCATTTTTAATAAGTTATTTTAACTCCATACTTTTGTGTTTTCAAAATGCACCATTGAAAGGCGCATCATAAATTTTCAACCCTTTCTGACTTCACTTGATATTTTGCATGCATTTAATGATTTATTTTTAGCTAAATGACCCTGAATTTGCAAAGCAGTACAAATGAACTCTGAAAAGGTTGTAACTTGGCATGACGTCATAATTGCACCCACATCGCAACTTTTAAAGAGTTGAGAGGGTTATGGCAGAAACTGCATGCACTTCGTGTACAAATTGGACAATCTCTTTCGAAGTATGAGGGTTTCGGACGAAAACTCACCTATTACAAAGGCATTTCATTTTTAATAACTTATTTTAACTCCAGACTTTGTGTGTTTTCAATATGCAACATTCATAGGCACATCATCAATTTTCAACCCTTTGTGACTTCATTTGATATTTTTCGTGCATTTAATGATTTATTTTTAGCTAACTGACCCTGAATTTGAAAAGCAGTACAAATAAACTCTGAAAAGGTTGTAACTTGGCATGACGTCATAATTTCACCCACATAGCAACTTTTAAAGAGTTGAGAGGGTTACGGCAGAAACTGGATGCACTTCATGTACAAATTGGACAATCTCTTTCGAAGTATGAGGGTTTCGGATGAAAACTCATCTATTACAAAGGGATTTCATTTTTAATAACTTATTTTAACTCCAGACTTTGTGTGTTTTCAATATGCAGCATTCAAAGGCACGTCATCAATTTTCAACCCTTTCTGACTTCATTTGATATTTTTCATGCATTTAATGATTTACTTTTACCTAAATGACCCTGAATTTGAAAAGCAGTACAAATGAACTCTGAAAAAGTTGTAACTTGGTATGACATCATAACTTCACCCACATAGCCACTTTTAAAGAGTTGAGAGGGTTACGGCAGAAACTGGATGCACTTCGTGTACAAATTGGACAATCTCATTCGAAGTCTGAGGGATTCGGACGAAAACTCATCTATTACAAAGGGATTTCATTTTTAATAAGTTATTTTAACTCCATACTTTTGTGTTTTCAATATGCACCATTGAAAGGCACATCATAAATTTTCAACCCTTTCTGACTTCACTTGATATTTTGCATGCATTTAATGATTTATTTTTAGCTAAATGACCCTGAATTTAAAAAGCAGTACAAATGAACTCTGAAAAGGTTGTAACTTGGCATGACATCATAATTGCACCCACATCGCAACTTTTAAAGAGTTGAGAGGGTTACGGCAGAAACTGCATGCACTTCGTGTACAAATTGGACAATCTCTTTCGAAGTATGAGGGTTTCGGACGAAAACTCATCTATTACAAGGGCATTTCATTTTTAATAACTTATTTTAACTCCAGACTTTGTGTGTTTTCAATATGCAACATTCAAAGGCACATCATCAATTTTCAACCCTTTGTGACTTCATTTGATATTTTTCGTGCATTTAATGATTTATTTTTAGCTAACTGACCCTGAATTTGAAAAGCAGTACAAATAAACTCTGAAAAGGTTGTAACTTGGCATGACGTCATAATTTCACCCACATAGCAACTTTTAAAGAGTTGAGAGGGTTACGGCAGAAACTAGATGCACTTCATGTACAAATTGGACAATCTCTTTCGAAGTATGAGGGTTTCGGATGAAAACTCATCTATTACAAAGGGATTTCATTTTTAATAAGTTATTTTAACTCCATACTTTTGTGTTTTCAATATGCAGCATTGAAAGGCGCATCATCAATTTTCAACCCTTTCTGACTTCACTTGATATTTTGCATTCATTTAATGATTTATTTTTAGCTAAATGACCCTGAATTTGAAAAGCAGTACAAATGAACTCTGAAAAGGTTGTAACTTGGCGTGACGTCATATTTTCACCCACATAGCAACTTTTAAAGAGTTGATAGGGTTACGGCAGAAACTTGATGCACTTCATGTACAAATTGGACAATCTCTTTCGAAGTATGAGGGTTTCGGATGAAAACTCATCTATTACAAAGGGATTTCATTTTTAATAACTTATTTTAACTCCAGACTTTGTGTGTTTTCAATATGCAGCATTCAAAGGCAAATCATCAATTTTCAACCCTTTCTGACTTCATTTGATATTTTTCATGCATTTAATGATTTATTTTTACCTAAATGACCCTGAATTTGAAAAGCAGTACAAATGAACTCTGAAAAGGTTGTAACTTGGCATGACATCATAATTTCACCCACATAGCAACTTTTAAAGAGTTGAGAGGGTTACGGCAGAAACAGGATGCACTTCATGTACAAATTGGACAATCTCATTCGAATTATGAGGGATTCGGACGAAAACTCATCTATTACAAAGGGATTTCATTTTTAATAAGTTATTTTAACTCCATACTTTTGTCTTTTCAATATGCACCATTGAAAGGCGCTTCATCAATTTTCAACCCTTTGTGACTTCACTTGATATTTTTCACGCATTTAATGATTTATTTTTACCTAAATGACCCTGAATTTGAAAAGCAGTACGAATGAACTCTGAAAAGGTTGTAGCTTGGCATGACATCATAATTTCACCCACATAGCAACTTTTAAAGAGTTGAGAGGGTTACGGCAGAAACTGGATGCACTTCGTGTACAAATTGGACAATCTCATTCGAAGTCTGAGGGATTCGGACGAAAACTCATCTATTACAAAGGGATTGCATTTTTAATAAGTTATTTTAACTCCATACTTTTGTGTTTTCAAAATGCACCATTGAAAGGCGCATCATAAATTTTCAACCCTTTCTGACTTCACTTGATATTTTGCATGCATTTAATGATTTATTTTTAGCTAAATGACCCTGAATTTGCAAAGCTGTACAAATGAACTCTGAAAAGGTTGTAACTTGGCATGACGTCATAATTGCACCCACATCGCAACTTTTAAAGAGTTGAGAGGGTTACGGCAGAAACTGCATGCACTTCGTGTACAAATTGGACAATCTCTTTCGAAGTATGAGGGTTTCGGACGAAAACTCATCTATTACAAAGGCATTTCATTTTTAATAACTTATTTTAACTCCAGACTTTGTGTGTTTTCAATATGCAACATTCATAGGCACATCATCAATTTTCAACCCTTTGTGACTTCATTTGATATTTTTCGTGCATTTAATGATTTATTTTTAGCTAACTGACCCTGAATTTGAAAAGCAGTACAAATAAACTCTGAAAAGGTTGTAACTTGGCATGACGTCATAATTTCACCCACATAGCAACTTTTAAAGAGTTGAGAGGGTTACGGCAGAAACTGGATTTACTTCATGTACAAATTGGACAATCTCTTTCGAAGTATGAGGGTTTCGGATGAAAACTCATCTATTACAAAGGGATTTCATTTTTAATAACTTATTTTAACTCCAGACTTTGTGTGTTTTCAATATGCAGCATTCAAAGCCACATCATCAATTTTCAACCCTTTCTGACTTCATTTGATATTTTTCATGCATTTAATGATTTACTTTTACCTAAATGACCCTGAATTTGAAAAGCAGTACAAATGAACTCTGAAAAAGTTGTAACTTGGTATGACATCATAATTTCACCCACATAGCCACTTTTAAAGAGTTGAGAGGGTTACGGCAGAAACTGGATGCACTTCGTGTACAAATTGGACAATCTCATTCGAAGTCTGAGGGATTCGGACGAAAACTCATCTATTACAAAGGGATTTCATTTTTAATAAGTTATTTTAACTCCATACTTTTGTGTTTTCAATATGCACCATTGAAAGGCGCATCATAAATTTTCAACCCTTTCTGACTTCACTTGATATTTTGCATGCATTTAATGATTTATTGTTAGCTAAATGACCCTGAATTTAAAAAGCAGTACAAATGAACTCTGAAAAGGTTGTACCTTGGCATGACATCATAATTGCACCCACATCGCAACTTTTAAAGAGTTGAGAGGGTTACGGCAGAAACTGCACGCACTTCGTGTACAAATTGGACAATCTCTTTCGAAGTATGAGGGTTTCGGACGAAAACTCATCTATTACAAGGGCATTTCATTTTTAATAACTTATTTTAACTCCAGACTTTGTGTGTTTTCAATATGCAACATTCAAAGGCACATCATCAATTTTCTACCCTTTGTGACTTCATTTGATATTTTTCGTGCATTTATTGATTTATTTTTAGCGAACTGACCCTGAATTTGAAAAGCAGTACAAATAAACTCTGAAAAGGTTGTAACTTGGCA
Organism: Hordeum marinum; assembly: GCA_022496015.1. NCBI lineage: Eukaryota > Viridiplantae > Streptophyta > Magnoliopsida > Poales > Poaceae > Hordeum > Hordeum marinum. The sequence goes on from CM039676.1 coordinate 48,478,928, forward strand.
TGACGTCATAATTTCACCCACATAGCAACTTTTAAAGAGTTGAGAGGGTTACGGCAGAAACTGGATGCACTTCCTGTACAAATTGGACAATCTCTTTCGAAGTATGAGGGTTTCGGATGAAAACTCATCTATTACAAAGGGATTTCATTTTTAATAACTTATTTTAACTCCAGACTTTGTGTGTTTTCAATATGCAGCATTCAAAGGCACATCATCAATTTTCAACCCTTTGTGACTTCATTTGATATTTTTCATGCATTTAATGATTTATTTTTACCTAAATGACCCTGAATTTGAAAAGCAGTACAAATGAACTCTGAAAAAGGTTGTAACTTGGCATGACATCATAATTTCACCCACATAGCAACTTTTAAAGAGTTGAGAGGGTTACAGCAGAAACAGGATGCACTTCGTGTACAAATTGGACAATCTCATTCGAATTATGAGGGATTCAGACGAAAACTCATCTATTACAAAGGGATTTCATTTTTAATAAGTTATTTTAACTCCATACTTTTGTGTTTTCAATATGCACCATTGAAAGGCGCATCATAAATTTTCAACCCTTTCTGACTTCACTTGATATTTTTCATGCATTTAATGATTTATTTTTACCTAAATGACCCTGAATTTGAAAAGCAGTACGAATGAACTCTGAAAAGGTTGTAACTTGGCATGATGTCATAATTTCACCCACATAGCAACTTTTAAAGAGTTGAGAGGGTAACGGCAGAAACTGGATGCACTTCGTGTACAAATTGGACAATCTCATTCGAAGTCTCAGGGTTTCGGACGAAAAGTCATCTATTACAAAGGGATTTCATTTTGAATAAGTTATTTTAAGTCCAGACTTTGTGTGTTTTCAATATGCAACATTCAAAGGTACATCATCAATTTTCAACCCTTTGTGACTTCATTTGATATTTTTCATGCATTTAATGATTTATTTTTACCTAAATGACCCTGAATTTGAAAAGCAGTACAAATAAACTCTGAAAAGGTTGCAACTTGGCATGACATCATTATTTCACCCACATAGCAACTTTTAAAGAGTTGAGAGTGTTATGGCAGAAATTGGATGCACTTCGTGTACAAATTTGACAATCTCTTTCGAAATATAGGGTTTCGGACGAAAAGTCATCTATTACAAACGGATTTCATTTTTAATTAGTTATTTTCACTCCATACTTTTTGTGTTTTCAATATGCACCATTCAATGGCGCATCATATATTTTCAACCCTTTCTAACTTCATTTGAAATTTTTCATGCATGTAATGATTTATTTTGAGCTAAATGACCCTGAATTTGAAAAGCAGTACAAATTAACACTGAAAAGGTTGTAACTTCGCATGACCTCATAATTTTACCCACATGGCAACTTTTAAAGAGTTGAGAGGGTTACCGCAGAAACTTGATGCACTTCGTGTACAAATTGGACAATCTCATTCGAAGTATGAGGGTTTCAGAAGAAAACTCATCTATTACAAAGGGATTTCATTTTTAATAAGTTATTTAAACTCCATACTTTTTGTGTTTTCAATATGCACCATTGAAAGGCGCATCATCATTTTTCAACCCTTTCTGATTTCACTTGATATTTGTCATGCATTTAATGATTTATTTTTAGCTAAATGACCCTGAATTTGAAAAGCAGTACAAATGAACTCTAAAAAGGTTGTAACTTGGCATGACATCATAATTTCACCCACATAGAAACTTCTAAAGAGTTGACAGGGTTACGGCAAAAAATGGATGCACTTCGTGTACAAATTGGACAATCTCTTTCGAAGTATGACGGTTTTGGACAAAAACTCATCTATTACAAAGAGATTTCATTTTTAAAAACTTATTTTAACTCCATACTTTTTGTGTGGTCAATATGCACCATTCAAAGGCACATCATCAATTTTCAACCCTTTCTAACTTCATTTGATATTTTTCATGCATTTAATGTTTTATTTTGAGCTAAATGACCCTGAATTTGAAAAGCAGTACAAATGAACTCTGAAATGGTTATAACTTGGCATGACATCATAATTTCACCCACATAGAAACTTTTAAAGAGTTGAGAGGGTTACGGCAAAAACTGGATGCACTTCGTGTATAAATTGGACAATTTCTTTCGAAGTATGAGGGTTTCGGACAATCTCTTTCGAAGTATGAGGGTTTCGGACGAAAACTCATCTATTACAAAGGGATTTCAGTTTTAATAAGTTATTTTAACTCCATAATTTTTGTGTTTTCAATATGCACCATTCAAAGGCGCAACATGAATTTTCAACCCTTTCTGACTTCATTTGATATTTTTTATGCATTTAATGATTTATTTTTAGCTAAATGACCTTGAATTTGAAAAGCAGTACAAATGAACTGTCAAAAGGTTGTAACTTGGCATGACGTGATAATTTCACCCACATAGCAACTTCTAAAGAGTTGACAGGGTTACGGCAGAAACTGGATGCACTTCGTGCACAAATTGGACGATCTCTTTCGAAGTATGAGGGTATCGGACGAAAACTCATCTCTTACAAAAGGATTTCAATTTTAATTACTTATTTTAACTCCAGACTTTGTGTGTTTTCAATATGCACCATTCAAAGGCGGATCATCAATTTTCAACCCTTTCTGACTTCATTTGATATTTTTCATGCATTTAATGATATATTTTGAGCTAAATGACCCTGAATTTGAAAAGCATTACAAATGAACTCTGAAAAGGTTGTAACTAGGCATGACCTCATAATTTCACCCACATGGCAACTTTTAAAGAGTTGAGAGGGTTACGGCAGAAACTTGATGCACTTCGTGTACAAATTGGACAATCTCATTCGAAGTATGAGGGTTTCAGACGAAAACTCATCTATTACAAAGGGATTTCATTTTTAATAAGTTATTTAAACTCCATACTTTTTGTGTTTTCAATATGCACCATTGAAAGGCGCATCATCATTTTTCAACCCTTTCTGACTTCACTTGATATTTGTCATGCATTTAATGATTTATTTTTAGCTAAATGACCCTGAATTTGAAAAGCAGTACAAATGAACTCTAAAAAGGTTGTAACTTGGCATGACATCATAGTTTCACCCACATAGAAACTTCTAAAGAGTTGACAGGGTTACGGCAAAAGATGGATGCACTTCGTGTACAAATTGGACAATCTCTTTCGAAGTATGAGGGTTTTGGACAAAAACTCATCTATTACAAAGAGATTTCATTTTTAAAAACTTATTTTAACTCCATACTTTTTGTGTGGTCAATATGCGCCATTCAAAGGCACATCATCAATTTTCAACCCTTTCTAACTTCATTTGATATTTTTCATGCATTTAATGTTTTATTTTGAGCTAAATGACCCTGAATTTGAAAAGCAGTACAAATGAACTCTGAAATGGTTATAACTTGGCATGACATCATAATTTCACCCACATAGAAACTTTTAAAGAGTTGAGAGGGTTACGGCAAAAACTGGATGCACTTCGTGTATAAATTGGACAATTTCTTTCGATGTATGAGGGTTTCGGACAATCTCTTTCGAAGTATGAGGGTTTCGGACGAAAACTCATCTATTACAAAGGGATTTAAGTTTTAATAAGTTATTTTAACTCCATAATTTTTGTGTTTTCAATATGCACCATTCAAAGGCGCAACATGAATTTTCAACCCTTTCTGACTTCATTTGATATTTTTTATGCATTTAATGATTTATTTTTAGCTAAATGACCCTGAATTTGAAAAGCAGTACAAATGAACTGTCAAAAGGTTGTAACTTGGCATGACGTGATAATTTCACCCACATAGCAACTTCTAAAGAGTTGACAGGGTTACGGCAGAAACTGGATGCACTTCGTGCACAAATTGGACGATCTCTTTCGAAGTATGAGGGTATCGGACGAAAACTCATCTCTTACAAAAGGATTTCAATTTTAATTACTTATTTTAACTCCAGACTTTGTGTGTTTTCAATATGCACCATTCAAAGGCGCATCATCAATTTTCAACCCTTTCTGACTTCATTTGATATTTTTCATGCATTTAATGATATATTTTGAGCTAAATGACCCTGAATTTGAAAAGCATTACAAATGAACTCTGAAAAGGTTGTAACTTGGCATGACGTCATAATTTCACCCACATAGCAACTTTTAAAGAATTGAGAGGGTTATGGCAGGAACTAGATGCACTTCGTGTACAAATTGGACAAGCTCATTCGAAGTATGAGGGTTTCGGACGAAAACTCATCTATTACAAAGGGATTTCATTTTAAATAAGTTATTTTAACTCCATACTTTTTGTGTTTTCAATATGCACCATTGAAAGGCGCATCATCAATTTTCAACCCTTTCTGACTTCACTTGATATTTTGCATGCATTTAATGTTTTATGTTTACCTAAATGACCCTAAATTTGAGAAGTAGTACAAATGAACTCTAAAAAGGTCTTAACTTGGCATGACGCCATAATTTCACCCACGTAGCATCTTTTAAAGAGTTAAGAGGGTTACGGCAAAAACTGGATGCAAATCGTGTACAAATTGGACAATCTCTTTTGAAGTATGAGGGTTTCGGACGAAAACTCATCTATTAAAAAGGGATTTCATTTGTAATAAGTTATTTTAACTCCATACTTTTTGTCTTTTCAATATGCACCATTCAACGGCACATCATCAATTTTCAACCCTTTTTGACTTCATTTGATATTTTTCATGCATTTAATGATTTATTTTTAGCTAAATGACCCTGAATTTGAAAAGCAGTACAAATGAACTATGAAAAGGTTTTAACTTGGCATGACATCATTATTTCACCCACATAGCAACTTTTAAAGAGTTGAGAGGGTTATGGCAGAAACTGGATGCACTTCGTGTACAAATTTGACAATCTCTTTTGAAGTATAAGGGTTTCGGACGAAAACTCATCTATTAGAAAGGGATTTCATTTTTAATAAGTTGTTTTAACTCCATACTTTTTGTGTTTTCAATATGCACCATTTAAAGGCGCATCAACAATTTTCAACTCTTTCTGACTTCATTTGATATTTTTCATGCATTTTATGATTTATTTTTAGCTAAGTGACCCTGAATTTGAAAAGCATTACAAATGAACTCTGACAAGGTTGTAACTTGGCATGAGAACCTAATTTCACCCACATAGCAAATTCTAAAGAGTTGAGAGGGTTACGGCAAAAACTGGATGCACTTCGTGTACAAATTGGACAATCTCATTCGAAGTATGAGGGTTTCGGACGAAAACTCATCTCTTACAAAGGGATTTCATTTTTAATAAGTTATTTTAACTCCATTATTTTTGTGTTTTCAATATGCACCATCGAAAGGCGCATCATCAATTTTCAACCCTTTCTGACTTCACTTGATATTTTGCATGCATTTAATGATTTATTTTTAGCTAAATAACCCTGAATTTGAAAAGCAGTACAAATGAACTCTAAAAAGGTTGTAACTTGGCATGACGTCATAATTTCACCCACATAGCAACTTTTAAAGAGTTGACACGGTTACGGCAGAAACTGGATGCACTTCGTGTACAAATTGGACAATTTCTTTTGAAGTGTGAGGGTTTTGGACGAAAACTCATTTATTAGAAAGGGATTTCATTTTGAATAACTTATTTTAACTCTAGACTTGTTTGTTTTCAATATGCAACATTCAAAGGCACATCATCAATTTTCAACCCTTTCTAACTTCATTTGATATTTTTCATGCATTTAATGATATATTTTGAGCTAAATGACCCTGAATTTGAAAAGCATTACAAATGAACTCTGAAAAGGTTGTAACTTGGCATGACGTCATAATTTCACCCACATAGCAACTTTTAAAGAATTGAGAGGGTTACGGCAGGAACTAGATGCACTTCGTGTACAAATTGGACAATCTCATTCGAAGTATGAGGGTTTCGGACGAAAACTCATCTATTACAAAGGGATTTCATTTTAAATAAGTTATTTTAACTCCATACTTTTTGTGTTTTCAATATGCACCATTGAAAGGCGCATCATCAATTTTCAATCCTTTCTGACTTCACTTGATATTTTGCATGCATTTAATGTTTTATGTTTACCTAAATGACCCTAAATTTGAGAAGTAGTAAAAATGAACTCTAAAAAGGTCTTAACTTGGCATGACGTCATAATTTCACCCACGTAGCATCTTTTAAAGAGTTAAGAGGGTTACGGCAAAAACTGGATGCAAATCGTGTACAAATTGGACAATCTCTTTCGAAGTATGAGGGTTTCGGACGAAAACTCATCTATTAAAAAGGGATTTCATTTGTAATAAGTTATTTTAACTCCATACTTTTTGTCTTTTCAATATGCACCATTCAACGGCGCATCATCAATTTTCAACCCTTTTTGACTTCATTTGATATTTTTCATGCATTTAATGATTTATTTTTAGCTAAATGACCCTGAATTTGAAAAGCAGTACAAATGAACTATGAAAAGGTTGTAACTTGGCATGACATCATTATTTCACCCACATAGCAAGTTTTAAAGAGTTGAGAGGGTTATGGAAGAAACTGGATGCACTTCGTGTACAAATTTGACAATCTCTTTTGAAGTATAAGGGTTTCGGACGAAAACTCATCTATTAGAAAGGGATTTCATTTTTAATAAGTTGTTTTAACTCCATACTTTTTGTGTTTTCAATATGCACCATTTAAAGGCGCATCAACAATTTTCAATCCTTTCTGACTGCACTTGATATTTTGCATGCATTTACTGTTTTATGTTTACCTAAATGAATCCTAAATTTGGGAAGTAGTACAAATGAACTCTAAAAAGGTCTTAACTTGGCATGACGTCATAATTTCACCCACGTAGCATCTTTTAAAGAGTTAAGAGGGTTACGACAAAAACTGGATGCAAATCGTGTACAAATTGGACAATCTCTTTCGAAGTATGAGGGTTTCGGACGAAAACTCATCTATTAAAAAGGGATTTCATTTGTAATAAGTTATTTTAACTCCATACTTTTTGTCTTTTCAATATGCACCATTCAACGGCGCATCATCAATTTTCAACCCTTTTTGACTTCATTTGATATTTTTCATGCATTTAATGATTTATTTTTAGCTAAATGACCCTGAATTTGAAAAGCAGTACAAATGAACTATGAAAAGGTTGTAACTTGGCATGACATCATTATTTCACCCACATAGCAACTTTTAAAGAGTTGAGAGGGTTATGGCAGAAACTGGATGCACTTCGTGTACAAATTTGACAATCTCTTTTGAAGTATAAGGGTTTCGGACGAAAACTCATCTATTAGAAAGGGATTTCATTTTTAATAAGTTGTTTTAACTCCATACTTTTTGTGTTTTCAATATGCACCATTTAAAGGCGCATCAACAATTTTCAACTCTTTCTGACTTCATTTGATATTTTTCATGCATTTTATGATTTATTTTTAGCTAAGTGACCCTGAATTTGAAAAGCATTACAAATGAACTCTGACAAGGTTTTAACTTGGCATGAGAACCTAATTTCACCCACATAGCAAATTGTAAAGAGTTGAGAGGGTTACGGCAAAAACTGGATGCACTTCGTGTACAAATTGGACAATCTCATTCGAAGTATGAGGGTTTCGGACGAAAACTCATCTATTACAAAGGGATTTCATTTTTAATAAGTTATTTTAACTCCATTATTTTTGTGTTTTCAATATGCACCATTGAAAGGCGCATCATCAATTTTCAACCCTTTCTGACTTCACTTGATATTTTGCATGCATTTAATGATTTATTTTTAGCTAAATGACCCTCAATTTGAAAAGCAGTACAAATGAACTCTGAAAAGGTTGTAACTTGGCATGACGTCATAATTTCACCCACATAGCAACTTTTAAAGAGTTGACACGGTTACGGCAGAAACTGGATGCACTTCGTGTACAAATTGGACAATTTCTTTTGAAGTGTGAGCGTTTCGGACGAAAACTCATTTATTAGAAAGGGATTTCATTTTGAATAACTTATTTTAACTCTAGACTTGTTTGTTTTCAATATGCAACATTCAAAGGCACATCATCAATTAACAACCCTTTCTAACTTCATTTGATATTTTTCATGCATTTAATGATATATTTTGAGCTAAATGACCCTAAAGTTGAAAAGCATTACAAATGAACTCTGAAAAGGTTGTAACTTGGCATGACGTCATAATTTCACCCACATAGCAACTTTTAAAGAATTGAGAGGGTTACGGCAGGAACTAGATGCACTTCGTGTACAAATTGGACAATCTCATTCGAAGTATGAGGGTTTCGGACGAAAACTCATCTATTACAAAGGGATTTCATTTTAAATAAGTTATTTTAACTCCATACTTTTTGTGTTTTCAATATGCACCATTGAAAGGCGCATCATCAATTTTCAATCCTTTCTGACTTCACTTGATATTTTGCATGCATTTAATGTTTTATGTTTACCTAAATGACCCTAAATTTGAGAAGTAGTACAAATGAACTCTAAAAAGGTCTTAACTTGGCATGACGTCATAATTTCACCCACGTAGCATCTTTTAAAGAGTTAAGAGGGTTACGGCAAAAACTGGATGCAAATCATGTACAAATTGGACAATCTCTTTCGAAGTATGAGGGTTTCGGACGAAAACTCATCTATTAAAAAGGGATTTCATTTGTAATAAGTTATTTTAACTCCATACTTTTTGTCTTTTCAATATGCACCATTCAACGGCGCATCATCAATTTTCAACCCTTTTTGACTTCATTTGATATTTTTCATGCATTTAATGATTTATTTTTAGCTAAATGACCCTGAATTTGAAAAGCAGTACAAATGAACCCTCAAAAGGTTGTAACTTGGCATGACATCATTATTTCACCCACATAGCATCTTTTAAAGAGTTGACACGGTTACGGCAGAAACTCGATGCACTTCGTGTACAAATTGGACAATTTCTTTTGAAGTGTGAGGGTTTCGGACGAAAACTCATCTATTAGAAAGGGATTTCATTTTGAATAACTTATTTTAACTCTAGACTTTGTTTGTTTTCAATATGCAACATTCAAAGGCACATCATCAATTTTCAACCCTTTCTAACTTCATTTGATATTTTTCATGCATTTAATGATATATTTTGAGCTAAATGACCCTGAATTTGAAAAGCATTACAAATGAACTCTGAAAAGGTTGTAACTTGGCATGACGTCATAATTTCACCCACATAGCAACTTTTAAAGAATTGAGAGGGTTACGGCAGGAACTAGATGCACTTCGTGTACAAATTGGACAATCTCATTCGAAGTATGAGGGTTTCGGACGAAAACTCATCTATTACAAAGGGATTTCATTTTAAATAAGTTATTTTAACTCCATACTTTTTGTGTTTTCAATATGCACCATTGAAAGGCGCATCATCAATTTTCAACCCTTTCTGACTTCACTTGATATTTTGCATGCATTTAATGTTTTATGTTTACCTAAATGACCCTAAATTTGAGAAGTAGTACAAATGAACTCTAAAAAGGTCTTAACTTGGCATGACGTCATAATTTCACCCACGTAGCATCTTTTAAAGAGTTAAGAGGGTTACGGCAAAAACTGGATGCAAATCGTGTACAAATTGGACAATCTCTTTCGAAGTATGAGGGTTTCGGACGAAAACTCATCTATTAAAAAGGGATTTCATTTGTAATAAGTTATTTTAACTCCATACTTTTTGTCTTTTCAATATGCACCATTCAATGGCGCATCATCAATTTTCAACCCTTTTTGACTTCATTTGATATTTTTCATGCATTTAATGATTTATTTTTAGCTAAATGACCCTGAATTTGAAAAGCAGTACAAATGAACCCTCAAAAGGTTGTAACTTGGCATGACATCATTATTTCACCCACATAGCAACTTTTAAAGAGTTGACACGGTTACGGCAGAAACTGGATGCACTTCGTGTACAAATTGGACAATTTCTTTTGAAGTGTGAGGGTTTTGGACGAAAACTCATTTATTAGAAAGGGATTTCATTTTGAATAACTTATTTTAACTCTAGACTTGTTTGTTTTCAATATGCAACATTCAAAGGCACATCATCAATTTTCAACCCTTTCTAACTTCATTTGATATTTTTCATGCATTTAATGATATATTTTGAGCTAAATGACCCTGAATTTGAAAAGCATTACAAATGAACTCTGAAAAGGTTGTAACTTGGCATGACGTCATAATTTCACCCACATAGCAACTTTTAAAGAATTGAGAGGGTTACGGCAGGAACTAGATGCACTTCGTGTACAAATTGGACAATCTCATTCGAAGTATGAGGGTTTCGGACGAAAACTCATCTATTACAAAGGGATTTCATTTTAAATAAGTTATTTTAACTCCATACTTTTTGTGTTTTCAATATGCACCATTGAAAGGCGCATCATCAATTTTCAATCCTTTCTGACTTCACTTGATATTTTGCATGCATTTAATGTTTTATGTTTACCTAAATGACCCTAAATTTGAGAAGTAGTACAAATGAACTCTAAAAAGGTCTTAACTTGGCATGACGTCATAATTTCACCCACGTAGCATCTTTTAAAGAGTTAAGAGGGTTACGGCAAAAACTGGATGCAAATCGTGTACAAATTGGACAATCTCTTTCGAAGTATGAGGGTTTCGGACGAAAACTCATCTATTAAAAAGGGATTTCATTTGTAATAAGTTATTTTAACTCCATACTTTTTGTCTTTTCAATATGCATCATTCAACGGCGCATCATCAATTTTCAACCCTTTTTGACTTCATTTGATATTTTTCATGCATTTAATGATTTATTTTTAGCTAAATGACCCTGAATTTGAGAAGCAGTACAAATGAACTATGAAAAGGTTGTAACTTGGCATGACATCATTATTTCACCCACATAGCAACTTTTAAAGAGTTGAGAGGGTTATGGCAGAAACTGGATGCACTTCGTGTACAAATTTGACAATCTCTTTTGAAGTATAAGGGTTTCGGACGAAAACTCATCTATTAGAAAGGGATTTCATTTTTAATAAGTTGTTTTAACTCCATACTTTTTGTGTTTTCAATATGCACCATTTAAAGGCGCATCAACAATTTTCAATCCTTTCTGACTGCACTTGATATTTTGCATGCATTTAATGTTTTATGTTTACCTAAATGAATCCTAAATTTGAGAAGTAGTACAAATGAACTCTAAAAAGGTCTTAACTTGGCATGACGTCATAATTTCACCCACGTAGCATCTTTTAAAGAGTTAAGAGGGTTACGGCAAAAATTTGATGCAAATCGTGTACAAATTGGACAATCTCTTTCGAAGTATGAGGGTTTCGGACGAAAACTCATCTATTAAAAAGGGATTTCATTTGTAAAAAGTTATTTTAACTCCATACTTTTTGTCTTTTCAATATGCACCATTCAACGGCGCATCATCAATTTTCAACCCTTTTTGACTTCATTTGATATTTTTCATGCATTTAATGATTTATTTTTAGCTAAATGACCCTGAATTTGAAAAGCAGTACAAATGAACTATGAAAAGGTTGTAACTTGGCATGACATCATTATTTCACCCACATAGCAACTTTTAAAGAGTTGAGAGGGTTATGGCAGAAACTGGATGCACTTCGTGTACAAATTTGACAATCTCTTTTGAAGTATAAGGGTTTCGGACGAAAACTCATCTATTAGAAAGGGATTTCATTTTTAATAAGTTGTTTTAACTCCATACTTTTTGTGTTTTCAATATGCACCATTTAAAGGCGCATCAACAATTTTCAACTCTTTCTGACTTCATTTGATATTTTTCATGCATTTTATGATTTATTTTTAGCTAAGTGACCCTGAATTTGAAAAGCATTACAAATGAACTCTGACAAGGTTGTAACTTGGCATGAGAACCTAATTTCACCCACATAGCAAATTCTAAAGAGTTGAGAGGGTTACGGCAAAAACTGGATGCACTTCGTGTACAAATTGGACAATCTCATTCGAAGTATGAGGGTTTCGGACGAAAACTCATCTATTACAAAGGGATTTCATTTTTAATAAGTTATTTTAACTCCATTATTTTTGTGTTTTCAATATGCACCATTGAAAGGCGCATCATCAATTTTCAACCCTTTCTGACTTCACTTGATATTTTGCATGGATTTAATGATTTATTTTTAGCTAAATGACCCTGAATTTGAAAAGCAGTACAAATGAACTCTGAAAAGGTTGTAACTTGGCATGACATCATAATTTCACCCACATAGCAACTTTTAAAGAGTTGACACGGTTACGGCAGAAACTGGATGCACTTCGTGTACAAATTGGACAATTTCTTTTGAAGTGTGAGTGTTTCGGACGAAAACTCATTTATTAGAAAGGGATTTCATTTTGAATAACTTATTTTAACTCTAGACTTGTTTGTTTTCAATATGCACCATTCAACGGCGCATCATCAATTTTCAACCCTTTTTGACTTCATTTGATATTTTCATGCATTTAATGATTTATTTTTAGCTAAATGACCCTGAATTTGAAAAGCAGTACAAATGAACTATGAAAAGGTTGTAACTTGGCATGACATCATTATTTCACCCACATAGCAACTTTTAAAGAGTTGAGAGGGTTATGGCAGAAACTGGATGCACTTCGTGTACAAATTTGACAATCTCTTTTGAAGTATAAGGGTTTCGGACGAAAACTCATCTATTAGAAAGGGATTTCATTTTTAATAAGTTGTTTTAACTCCATACTTTTTGTGTTTTCAATATGCACCATTTAAAGGCGCATCAACAATTTTCAACTCTTTCTGACTTCATTTGATATTTTTCATGCATTTTATGATTTATTTTTAGCTAAGTGACCCTGAATTTGAAAAGCATTACAAATGAACTCTGACAAGGTTGTAACTTGGCATGAGAACCTAATTTCACCCACATAGCAAATTCTAAAGAGTTGAGAGGGTTACGGCAAAAACTGGATGCACTTCGTGTACAAATTGGACAATCTCATTCGAAGTATGAGGGTTTCGGACGAAAACTCATCTATTACAAAGGGATTTCATTTTTAATAAGTTATTTTAACTCCATTATTTTTGTGTTTTCAATATGCACCATTGAAAGGCGCATCATCAATTTTCAACCCTTTCTGACTTCACTTGATATTTTGCATGGATTTAATGATTTATTTTTAGCTAAATGACCCTGAATTTGAAAAGCAGTACAAATGAACTCTGAAAAGGTTGTAACTTGGCATGACGTCATAATTTCACCCACATAGCAACTTTTAAAGAGTTGACACGGTTACGGCAGAAACTGGATGCACTTCGTGTACAAATTGGACAATTTCTTTTGAAGTGTGAGTGTTTCGGACGAAAACTCATTTATTAGAAAGGGATTTCATTTTGAATAACTTATTTTAACTCTAGACTTGTTTGTTTTCAATATGCACCATTCAACGGCGCATCATCAATTTTCAACCCTTTTTGACTTCATTTGATATTTTCATGCATTTAATGATTTATTTTTAGCTAAATGACCCTGAATTTGAAAAGCAGTACAAATGAACTATGAAAAGGTTGTAACTTGGCATGACATCATTATTTCACCCACATAGCAACTTTTAAAGAGTTGAGAGGGTTATGGCAGAAACTGGATGCACTTCGTGTACAAATTTGACAATCTCTTTTGAAGTATAAGGGTTTCGGACGAAAACTCATCTATTAGAAAGGGATTTCATTTTTAATAAGTTGTTTTAACTCCATACTTTTTGTGTTTTCAATATGCACCATTTAAAGGCGCATCAACAATTTTCAATCCTTTCTGACTGCACTTGATATTTTGCATGCATTTAATGTTTTATGTTTACCTAAATGAATCCTAAATTTGAGAAGTAGTACAAATGAACTCTAAAAAGGTCTTAACTTGGCATGACGTCATAATTTCACCCACGTAGCATCTTTTAAAGAGTTAAGAGGGTTACGGCAAAAACTGGATGCAAATCGTGTACAAATTGGACAATCTCTTTCGAAGTATGAGGGTTTCGGACGAAAACTCATCTATTAAAAAGGGATTTCATTTGTAATAAGTTATTTTAACTCCATACTTTTTGTCTTTTCAATATGCACCATTCAACGGCGCATCATCAATTTTCAACCCTTTTTGACTTCATTTGATATTTTTCATGCATTTAATGATTTATTTTTAGCTAAATGACCCTGAATTTGAAAAGCAGTACAAATGAACTATGAAAAGGTTGTAACTTGGCATGACATCATTATTTCACCCACATAGCAACTTTTAAAGAGTTCAGAGGGTTATGGCAGAAACTGGATGCACTTCGTGTACAAATTTGACAATCTCTTTTGAAGTATAAGGGTTTCGGACGAAAACTCATCTATTAGAAAGGGATTTCATTTTTAATAAGTTGTTTTAACTCCATACTTTTTGTGTTTTCAATATGCACCATTTAAAGGCGCATCAACAATTTTCAACTCTTTCTGACTTCATTTGATATTTTTCATGCATTTTATGATTTATTTTTAGCTAAGTGACCCTGAATTTGAAAAGCATTACAAATGAACTCTGACAAGGTTGTAACTTGGCATGAGAACCTAATTTCACCCACATAGCAAATTGTAAAGAGTTGAGAGGGTTACGGCAAAAACTGGATGCACTTCGTGTACAAATTGGACAATCTCATTCGAAGTATGAGGGTTTCGGACGAAAACTCATCTATTACAAAGGGATTTCATTTTTAATAAGTTATTTTAACTCCATTATTTTTGTGTTTTCAACATGCACCATTGAAAGGCGCATCATCAATTTTCAACCCTTTCTGACTTCACTTGATATTTTGCATGGATTTAATGATTTATTTTTAGCTAAATGACCCTGAATTTGAAAAGCAGTACAAATGAACTCTGAAAAGGTTGTAACTTGGCATGACGTCATAATTTCACCCACATAGCAACTTTTAAAGAGTTGACACGGTTACGGCAGAAACTGGATGCACTTCGTGTACAAATTGGACAATTTCTTTTGAAGTGTGAGTGTTTCGGACGAAAACTCATTTATTAGAAAGGGATTTCATTTTGAATAACTTATTTTAACTCTAGACTTGTTTGTTTTCAATATGCAACATTCAAAGGCACATCATCAATTAACAACCCTTTCTAACTTCATTTGATATTTTTCATGCATTTAATGATATATTTTGAGCTAAATGACCCTGAAGTTGAAAAGCATTACAAATGAACTCTGAAAAGGTTGTAACTTGGCATGACGTCATAATTTCACCCACATAGCAACTTTTAAAGAATTGAGAGGGTTACGGCAGGAACTAGATGCACTTCGTGTACAAATTGGACAATCTCATTCGAAGTATGAGGGTTTCGGACGAAAACTCATCTATTACAAAGGGATTTCATTTTAAATAAGTTATTTTAACTCCATACTTTTTGTGGTTTCAATATGCACCATTGAAAGGCGCATCATCAATTTTCAATCCTTTCTGACTTCACTTGATATTTTGCATGCATTTAATGTTTTATGTTTACCTAAATGACCCTAAATTTGAGAAGTAGTACAAATGAACTCTAAAAAGGTCTTAACTTGGCATGACGTCATAATTTCACCCACGTAGCATCTTTTAAAGAGTTAAGAGGGTTACGGCAAAAACTGGATGCAAATCGTGTACAAATTGGACAATCTCTTTCGAAGTATGAGGGTTTCGGACGAAAACTCATCTATTAAAAAGGGATTTCATTTGTAATAAGTTATTTTAACTCTATACTTTTTGTCTTTTCAATATGCACCATTCAACGGCGCATCATCAATTTTCAACCCTTTTTGACTTCATTTGATATTTTTCATGCATTTAATGATTTATTTTTAGCTAAATGACCCTAAATTTGAAAAGCAGTACAAATGAACCCTCAAAAGGTTGTAACTTGGCATGACATCATTATTTCACCCACATAGCAACTTTTAAAGAGTTGACACGGTTACGGCAGAAACTGGATGCACTTCGTGTACAAATTGGACAATTTCTTTTGAAGTGTGAGGGTTTCGGACGAAAACTCATCTATTAGAAAGGGATTTCATTTTGAATAACTTATTTTAACTCTAGACTTTCTTTGTTTTCAATATGCAACATTCAAAGGCACATCATCAATTTTCAACCCTTTCTAACTTCATTTGATATTTTTCATGCATTTAATGATATATTTTGAGCTCAATGACCCTGAATTTGAAAAGCATTACAAATGAACTCTGAAAAGGTTGTAACTTGGCATGACGTCATAATTTCACCCACATAGCAACTTTTAAAGAATTGAGAGGGTTACGGCAGGAACTAGATGCACTTCGTGTACAAATTGGACAATCTCATTCGAAGTATGAGGGTTTCGGACGAAAACTCATCTATTACAAAGGGATTTCATTTTAAATAAGTTATTTTAACTCCATACTTTTTGTGTTTTCAATATGCACCATTTAAAGGCGCATCATCAATTTTCAACCCTTTCTGACTTCACTTGATATTTTGCATGCATTTAATGTTTTATGTTTACCTAAATGACCCTAAATTTGAGAAGTAGTACAAATGAACTCTGAAAAGGTCTTAACTTGGCATGACATCATAATTTCACCCACGTAGCATCTTTTAAAGAGTTAAGAGGGTTACGGCAAAAACTGGATGCAAATCGTGTACAAATTGGACAATCTCTTTCGAAGTATGAGGGTTTCGGACGAAAACTCATCTATTAAAAAGGGATTTCATTTGTAATAAGTTATTTTAACTCCATACTTTTTGTCTTTTCAATATGCACCATTCAACGGCGCATCATCAATTTTCAACCCTTTTTGACTTCATTTGATATTTTTCATGCATTTAATGATTTATTTTTAGCTAAATGACCCTGAATTTGAAAAGCAGTACAAATGAACCCTCAAAAGGTTGTAACTTGGCATGACATCATTATTTCACCCACATAGCAACTTTTAAAGAGTTGACACGGTTACGGCAGAAACTGGATGCACTTCGTGTACAAATTGGACAATTTCTTTTGAAGTGTGAGGGTTTCGGACGAAAACTCATCTATTAGAAAGGGATTTCATTTTGAATAACTTATTTTAACTCTAGACTTTGTTTGTTTTCAATATGCAACATTCAAAGGCACATCATCAATTTTCAACCCTTTCTAACTTCATTTGATATTTTTCATGCATTTAATGATATATTTTGAGCTAAATGACCCTGAATTTGAAAAGCATTACAAATGAACTCTGAAAAGGTTGTAACTTGGCATGACGTCATAATTTCACCCACATAGCAACTTTTAAAGAATTGAGAGGGTTACGGCAGGAACTAGATGCACTTCATGTACAAATTGGACAATCTCATTCGAAGTATGTGGGTTTCGGACGAAAACTCATCTATTACAAAGGGATTTCATTTTAAATAAGTTATTTTAACTCCATACTTTTTGTGTTTTCAATATGCACCATTGAAAGGCGCATCATCAATTTTCAATCCTTTCTGACTTCACTTGATTTTTTGCATGCATTTAATGTTTTATGTTTACCTAAATGACCCTAAATTTGAGAAGTAGTACAAATGAACTCTAAAAAGGTCTTAACTTGGCATGACGTCATAATTTCACCCACGTAGCATCTTTTAAAGAGTTAAGAGGGTTACGGCAAAAACTGGATGCAAATCGTGTACAAATTGGACAATCTCTTTCGAAGTATGAGGATTTCGGACGAAAACTCATCTATTAAAAAGGGATTTCATTTGTAATAAGTTATTTTAACTCCATACTTTTTGTCTTTTCAATATGCACCATTCAACGGCGCATCATCAATTTTCAACCCTTTTTTACTTCATTTGATATTTTTCATGCATTTAATGATTTATTTTTAGCTAAATGACCCTGAATTTGAAAAGCAGTACAAATGAACTATGAAAAGGTTGTAACTTGGCATGACATCATTATTTCACCCACATAGCAACTTTTAAAGAGTTGAGAGGGTTATGGCAGAAACTGGATGCACTTCGTGTACAAATTTGACAATCTCTTTTGAAGTATAAGGGTTTCGGACGAAAACTCATCTATTAGAAAGGGATTTCATTTTTAATAAGTTGTTTTAACTCCATACTTTTTGTGTTTTCAATATGCACCATTTAAAGGCGCATCAACAATTTTCAATCCTTTCTGACTGCACTTGATATTTTGCATGCATTTAATGTTTTATGTTTACCTAAATGAATCCTAAATTTGAGAAGTAGTACAAATGAACTCTAAAAAGGTCTTAACTTGGCATGACGTCATAATTTCACCCACGTAGCATCTTTCAAAGAGTTAAGAGGGTTACGGCAAAAACTGGATGCAAATCGTGTACAAATTGGACAATCTCTTTCGAAGTATGAGGGTTTCGGACGAAAACTCATCTATTAAAAAGGGATTTGATTTGTAATAAGTTATTTTAACTCCATACTTTTTGTCTTTTCAATATGCACCATTCATCGGCGCATCATCAATTTTCAACCCTTTTTGACTTCATTTGATATTTTTCATGCATTTAATGATTTATTTTTAGCTAAATGACCCTGAATTTGAAAAGCAGTACAAATGAACTATGAAAAGGTTGTAACTTGGCATGACATCATTATTTCACCCACATAGCAACTTTTAAAGAGTTGAGAGGGTTATGGCAGAAACTGGATGCACTTCGTGTACAAATTTGACAATCTCTTTTGAAGTATAAGGGTTTCGGACGAAAACTCATCTATTAGAAAGGGATTTCATTTTTAATAAGTTGTTTTAACTCCATACTTTTTGTGTTTTCAATATGCACCATTTAAAGGCGCATCAACAATTTTCAACTCTTTCTGACTTCATTTGATATTTTTCATGCATTTTATGATTTATTTTTAGCTAAGTGACCCTGAATTTGAAAAGCATTACAAATGAACTCTGACAAGGTTGTAACTTGGCATGAGAACCTAATTTCACCCACATAGCAAATTCTAAAGAGTTGAGAGGGTTACGGCAAAAACTGGATGCACTTCGTGTACAAATTGGACAATCTCATTCGAAGTATGAGGGTTTCGGACGAAAACTCATCTCTTACAAAGGGATTTCATTTTTAATAAGTTATTTTAACTCCATTATTTTTGTGTTTTCAATATGCACCATCGAAAGGCGCATCATCAATTTTCAACCCTTTCTGACTTCACTTGATATTTTGCATGCATTTAATGATTTATTTTTAGCTAAATGACCCTGAATTTGAAAAGCAGTACAAATGAACTCTGAAAAGGTTGTAACTTGGCATGACGTCATAATTTCACCCACATAGCAACTTTTAAAGAGTTGACACGGTTACGGCAGAAACTGGATGCACTTTGTGTACAAATTGGACAATTTCTTTTGAAGTGTGAGTGTTTCGGACGAAAACTCATTTATTAGAAAGGGATTTCATTTTTAATAACTTATTTTAACTCCATACTTTTTGTGTGTTCAATATGCAACATTCAAAGGCACATCATCAATTAACAACCCTTTCTAACTTCATTTGATATTTTTCATGCATTTAATGATATATTTTGAGCTAAATGACCCTGAAGTTGAAAAGCATTACAAATGAACTCTGAAAAGGTTGTAACTTGGCATGACGTCATAATTTCACCCACATAGCAACTTTTAAAGAATTGAGAGGGTTACGGCAGGAACTAGATGCACTTCGTGTACAAATTGGACAATCTCATTCGAAGTATGAGGGTTTCGGACGAAAACTCATCTATTACAAAGGGATTTCATTTTAAATAAGTTATTTTAACTCCATACTTTTTGTGTTTTCAATATGCACCATTGAAAGGCGCATCATCAATTTTCAATCCTTTCTGACTTCACTTGATATTTTGCATGCATTTAATGTTTTATGTTTACCTAAATGACCCTAAATTTGAGAAGTAGTACAAATGAACTCTAAAAAGGTCTTAACTTGGCATGACGTCATAATTTCACCCACGTAGCATCTTTTAAAGAGTTAAGAGGGTTACGGCAAAAACTGGATGCAAATCGTGTACAAATTGGACAATCTCTTTCGAAGTATGAGGGTTTCGGACGAAAACTCATCTATTAAAAAGGGATTTCATTTGTAATAAGTTATTTTAACTCCATACTTTTTGTCTTTTCAATATGCACCATTCAACGGCGCATCATCAATTTTCAACCCTTTTTGACTTCATTTGATATTTTTCATGCATTTAATGATTTATTTTTAGCTAAATGACCCTGAATTTGAAAAGCAGTACAAATGAACCCTCAAAAGGTTGTAACTTGGCATGACATCATTATTTCACCCACATAGCAACTTTTAAAGAGTTGACACGGTTACGGCAGAAACTGGATGCACTTCGTGTACAAATTGGACAATTTCTTTTGAAGTGTGAGGGTTTCGGACGAAAACTCATCTATTAGAAAGGGATTTCATTTTGAATAACTTATTTTAACTCTAGACTTTGTTTGTTTTCAATATGCAACATTCAAAGGCACATCATCAATTTTCAACCCTTTCTAACTTCATTTGATATTTTTCATGCATTTAATGATATATTTTGAGCTAAATGACCCTGAATTTGAAAAGCATTATAAATGAACTCTGAAAAGGTTGTAACTTGGCATGACGTCATAATTTCACCCACATAGCAACTTTTAAAGAATTGAGAGGGTTACGGCAGGAACTAGATGCACTTCGTGTACAAATTGGACAATCTCATTCGAAGTATGAGGGTTTCGGACGAAAACTCATCTATTACAAAGGGATTTCATTTTAAATAAGTTATTTTAACTCCATACTTTTTGTGTTTTCAATATGCACCATTGAAAGGCGCATCATCAATTTTCAACCCTTTCTGACTTCACTTGATATTTTGCATGCATTTAATCTTTTATGTTTACCTAAATGACCCTAAATTTGAGAAGTAGTACAAATGAACTCTGAAAAGGTCTTAACTTGGCATGACGTCATAATTTCACCCACGTAGCATCTTTTAAAGAGTTAAGAGGGTTACGGCAAAAACTGGATGCAAATCGTGTACAAATTGGACAATCTCTTTCGAAGTATGAGGGTTTCGGACGAAAACTCATCTATTAAAAAGGGATTTCATTTGTAATAAGTTATTTTAACTCCATACTTTTTGTCTTTTCAATATGCACCACTCAACGGCGCATCATCAATTTTCAACCCTTTTTGACTTCATTTGATATTTTTCATGCATTTAATGATTTATTTTTAGCTAAATGACCCTGAATTTGAAAAGCAGTACAAATGAACCCTCAAAAGGTTGTAACTTGGCATGACATCATTATTTCACCCACATAGCAACTTTTAAAGAGTTGACACGGTTACGGCAGAAACTGGATGCACTTCGTGTACAAATTGGACAATTTCTTTTGAAGTGTGAGGGTTTCGGACGAAAACTCATCTATTAGAAAGGGATTTCATTTTGAATAACTTATTTTAACTCTAGACTTTGTTTGTTTTCAATATGCAACATTCAAAGGCACATCATCAATTTTCAACCCTTTCTAACTTCATTTGATATTTTTCATGCATTTAATGATATATTTTGAGCTAAATGACCCTGAATTTGAAAAGCATTACAAATGAACTCTGAAAAGGTTGTAACTTGGCATGACGTCATAATTTCACCCACATAGCAACTTTTAAAGAATTGAGAGGGTTACGGCAGGAACTAGATGCACTTCGTGTACAAATTGGACAATCTCATTCGAAGTATGACGGTTTCGGACGAAAACTCATCTATTACAAAGGGATTTCATTTTAAATAAGTTATTTTAACTCCATACTTTTTGTGTTTTCAATATGCACCATTGAAAGGCGCATCATCAATTTTCAACCCTTTCTGACTTCACTTGATATTTTGCATGCATTTAATGTTTTATGTTTACCTAAATGACCCTAAATTTGAGAAGTAGTACAAATGAACTCTAAAAAGGTCTTAACTTGGCATGACATCATAATTTCACCCACGTAGCATCTTTTAAAGAGTTAAGAGGGTTACGGCAAAAACTGGATGCAAATCGTGTACAAATTGGACAATCTCTTTCGAAGTATGAGGGTTTCGGACGAAAACTCATCTATTAAAAAGGGATTTCATTTGTAATAAGTTATTTTAACTCCATACTTTTTGTCTTTTCAATATGCACCATTCAACGGCGCATCATCAATTTTCAACCCTTTTTGACTTCATTTGATATTTTTCATGCATTTAATGATTTATTTTTAGCTAAATGACCCTGAATTTGAAAAGCAGTACAAATGAACCCTCAAAAGGTTGTAACTTGGCATGACATCATTATTTCACCCACATAGCAACTTTTAAAGAGTTGACACGGTTACGGCAGAAACTGGATGCACTTCGTGTACAAATTGGACAATTTCTTTTGAAGTGTGAGGGTTTCGGACGAAAACTCATCTATTAGAAAGGGATTTCATTTTGAATAACTTATTTTAACTCTAGACTTTGTTTGTTTTCAATATGCAACATTCAAAGGCACATCATCAATTTTCAACCCTTTCTAACTTCATTTGATATTTTTCATGCATTTAATGATATATTTTGAGCTAAATGACCCTGAATTTGAAAAGCATTACAAATGAACTCTGAAAAGGTTGTAACTTGGCATGACGTCATAATTTCACCCACATAGCAACTTTTAAAGAATTGAGAGGGTTACGGCAGGAACTAGATGCACTTCGTGTACAAATTGGACAATCTCATTCGAAGTATGACGGTTTCGGACGAAAACTCATCTATTACAAAGGGATTTCATTTTAAATAAGTTATTTTAACTCCATACTTTTTGTGTTTTCAATATGCACCATTGAAAGGCGCATCATCAATTTTCAACCCTTTCTGACTTCACTTGATATTTTGCATGCATTTAATGTTTTATGTTTACCTAAATGACCCTAAATTTGAGAAGTAGTACAAATGAACTCTAAAAAGGTCTTAACTTGGCATGACATCATAATTTCACCCACGTAGCATCTTTTAAAGAGTTAAGAGGGTTACGGCAAAAACTGGATGCAAATCGTGTACAAATTGGACAATCTCTTTCGAAGTATGAGGGTTTCGGCCGAAAACTCATCTATTAAAAAGGGATTTCATTTGTAATAAGTTATTTTAACTCCATACTTTTTGTCTTTTCAATATGCACCATTGAAAGGCGCAACATCAATTGTCAACCCTTTCTGACTTCATTTGATATTTTTCATGCATTTAATGATTATTTTTAGCTAAATGACTCTGAATTTGAAAAGCAGTACAAATGAACTCTGAAAAGGTTGTAACTTGGCATCATGTCATAATTTCACCCACATAGCAACTTCTAAAGAGTTGAGAGGGGTACGGCAGAAACTAGATGCACTTCGTGTACAAATTGGACGATCTCTTTCGAAGTTCAAGGGTTTCGGACGAAAACTCATCTATTACAAAACGATTTCAATTTTAATTACTTATTTTAACTCCAGACTTTGTGTGTTTTCAATATGCACCCTTAAAAGGCACATCATCAATTTTCAACCCTTTCTGACTTCATTTGATATTTTCATGCATTTAATACTTTATTTTTAGCTAAATGACACTAAATTTGAAAAGCAGTACAAATGAACTCTGAAAAGGTTGTAACTTGGCATGACTGCCTAATTTGACCCACATAGAAAATTCTAAAGAGTTGAGAGGGTTACGGCAAAAACTCGATGCACTTCGTGTACAAATTGGACAATCTCATTCGAAGTATGAGGGTTTTAGACGAAAACTCATCTATTACAAAGGGATATCATTTTTAATAAGTTATTTTAACTCCATAATTTGTGTGTTTTCAGTACGCCCAATTGAAAGGCGCATCATCAATTTTCAACCCTTTCTGACTTCACTTGATATTTTTCATGCATTTAATGATTATTTTTAGCTAAATGACCCTGAATTTGAAAAGCAGTACAAATGAACTGTGAAAAGGTTGTAACTTGGCATGACATCATTATTTCACCCACATAGCAACTTTTAAAGAGTTGAGAGGGTTACGGCAGAAACTGGATGCACTTCGTGTACAAATTTGACAATCTCTTTCGAAGTATAGGGGTTTCGGACGAAAACTCATCTATTACAAAGGGATTTCATTTTTAATTAGTTTTTTTAACTCCATACTTTTTGTGTTTTCAATATGCACCATTCAAAGGCGCATCATCAATTTTCAACCCTTTCTAAGTTCATTTGATATTTTTTATGCATTTAATGATTTATTTTGAGCTAAATGACCTTGAATTTGAAAAGCAGTACAAATGTACTCTGAAAAGGTTGTAAATTGGCATGACATCATAATTTCACCCACATAGCAACTTCTAAAGAGTTGAGAGGGTTATGGTAGAAACTGGATGCACTTCGTGTACAAATTCGACAATCTCTTTCGAAGTATGAGGGTTTCGGACGAAAACTCATCTATTACAATCGGATTTCATTTTTAATAAGTTGTTTTAACTCCATACTTTTTGTGTTTTCAATATGCACCATTTAAAGGCGCATCAA
Organism: Hordeum marinum; assembly: GCA_022496015.1. NCBI lineage: Eukaryota > Viridiplantae > Streptophyta > Magnoliopsida > Poales > Poaceae > Hordeum > Hordeum marinum. Next base: position 48,503,531 of record CM039676.1, read on the forward strand.
CAATTTTCAACCCTTTCTGACTTCATTTGATATTTTTCATGCATTTTATGATTTATTTTTAGCTAAGTGACCCAGAATTTGAAAAGCAGTACAAATGAACTCTGAAAAGGTTGTAACTTGGCATGACATCATAATTTCACCCACATAGCAACTTCTAAAGGGTTGAGAGGGTTACGACAGAAACTGGATGCACTTCGTATACAAATTGGACAATCTCTTTCGAAGCATGAGGGTTTCAGACGAAAACAAAGGGATTTCATTTTTAATAATTTATTTTAACTCCATACTTTTTGTGTTTTCCATATGCACCATTCAAAGTCGCATCATCAATTTTCAACCCTTTCAAACTTCATTTGATATTTTTCATGCATTTAATGATTTACTTTGAGCTAAATGACCCTGAATTTGAAAAGCAGTACAAATGAACTCTGAAAAGATTGTAACTTGGCATGACATCATAATTTCACCCACATAGCAACGTTTAAAGAGTTGAGAGGGTCACAGCAGAAACTGGATGCACTTCATGTACAAATTGGACAATCTCATTCGAATTATGAGGGTTTCGGACGAAAACTCATATATTACAAAGGAATTTCATTTTTAATAAGTTATTTTAACTCCATACTTTTTGTCTTTTCATTATGCACCATTGAAAGGCGCATCATCAATTTTCAGCCCTTTCTGACTTCACTTGATATTTCACATGCATTTAATGATTTATTTTTAGCTAAATGACCCTGAATTTGAAAAGCAATACAAATGAACTCTGAAAAGGTTGTAACTTGGCATGACGTAATAATTTCACCCCCATAGCAACTTTTAAAGAGTTGACAGGGTTACGGCAGAAACCGGATGCACTTCGTGTACAAATTGGACAATCTCTTTTGAAGTGTGAGGGTTTCGGACGAAAACTCATCTATTAAAAAAGGATTTCATTTTTAATAACTTATTTTAACTCCATACTGTGTGTGTTTTCAATATGCAACATTCAAAGGCACATCATCAATTTTCAACCCTTTCTGACTTCATTTGATATTTTTCATGCATTTCATGAATAATTTTTACCTAAATGACCCTGAATTTGATAACCAGTACAAATGAACTCTGAAAAGGTTGTAACTTGGCATGACATTATTATTTGACCCACATAGCAACTTTTAAAGAGTTGAGAGTGTTACGGCAGAAACTAGATGCACTTCGTGTACAGATTTGACAATCTCTTTCGAAATATAGGGTTACGGACGAAAACTCATCTATTACAAAGGGATTTCATTTTTAATTACTTATTTTAACTCCAGACTTTGTGTGTTTTCAATATGCACCATTCAAAGGCGCATCATAAATTTTCAACCCTTTCTGACTTCATTTGATGTTTTTCATGTATTTAATGATATATTTTGAGCTAAATGACCCTGAATTTGAAAAGCATTACAAATGAACTCTGAAAAGGTTGTAACTTGGCATAACGTCATAATTTCACCCACATAGCAACATTTAAAGAGTTGAGAGGGTTATGGCAGAAACTGGATGCACTTCGTGTACAAATTGGACAATCTCATTCGAAGTATGAGGGTTTCGGACGAAAACACATCTATTTCAACAGGATTTCATTTTTGATAACTTATTTAAACTCCATACTTTTTGTGTTTTCAATATGCACCATTGAAAGGCGCATCATCAATTTTCAACCTTTTCTGACTTCACTTGATATTCGTCATGCATTTAATGATTTATTTTTAGCTAAATGACCCTGAATTTGAAAATCAGTACAAATGAACTCTAAAAAGGTTGTAACTTGGCATGGCATCATAATTTCACCCACACAGAAACGTCTTAAGAGTTGAGAGGGTGACGGCAAATACTGGATGCACTTCATGTACAAATTGGACAATCTCTTTCGAAGTATGTGGGTTTTGAACAAAAACTCATCTATTACAAAGGGATTTCATTTTTAATAACTTATTTTAACTCCATACTTTTTGTGTCTTCAATATGCACCATTCAAAGGCACATCATCAATTTTCAACCCTTTCTAACTTAATTTGATATTTTTCATGCATTTAATGTTTTATTTTGAGCTAAATGACCCTGAATTTGAAAAGCAGTACAAATGAACTCTGAAAAGGTTGTAACTTGGCATGACATCGTAATTTCACCCACATAGCAACATTTAAAGAGTTGAGAGGGTTACGGCAAAAACTAGATGCACTTCGTGTACAAATTGGACAATCTCTTTCGAAGTATGAGGGTTTCGGACAATCTCTTTCGAAGTATGAGGGTTTCGGCCGAAAACTCATCTGTTACAAAGGGATTTCAGTTTTAATAAGTTATTTTAACTCCATACTTTTTGTGTTTTCAATATGCACCATTCAAAGGCGCAACCTCAATTTTCAACCTTTCTGACTTCATTTGATATTTTTCATGCATTTAATGTTTTATATTTAGCTAAATGACCCTGAATTTGAAAAGCAGTACAAATGAACTCTGAAAAGGTTGTAACTTGGCATCATGTCATAATTTCACCCGCATAGCTACTTCTAAAGAGTTGAGAGGGTTACGGCAGAAACTGGATGCACTTCGTGTACAAATTGGACAATCTCATTCGAAGTATGAGGGTTTCGGACAATCTCTTCTGAAGTTCGAGGGTTTCGGATGAAAACTCATCTATTACAAAAGGATTTCAATTTCAATTACTTATTTTAACTCCAGACTTTGTGTGTTTTCTATATGCACCCTTCAAAGGGACATCATCAATTTTCAACCCTTTCTGACTTCATTTGATATTTTTCATGCATTTAATACTTTATTTTTAGCTAAATGACCCTAAATTTGAAAAGCAGTACAAATGAACTCTGAAAAGGTTGTAACTTGGCATGACAACCTAATTTGACCCACATAGCAAATCCTAAAGAGTTGAGAGGGTTACGGGAAAAACTCGATGCACTTCGTGTACAAATTGGACAATCTCATTAGAAGTATGAGGGTTTCAGACGAAAACTCATCTATTACAAAGGGATTTCATTTTTATTAAGTTATTTTAACTCCATACTTTTTGTGTTTTCATTATGCACCATTGAAAGGCGCATCATCAATTTTCAACCCTTTCTGACTTCACTTGATATTTTGCATGCATTTAATGATTTATTTTTAGCTAAATGACCCTGAATTTGGAAGGCAGTACAAATGAACTCTGAAAAGGTTGTAACTTGGCATGACGTCATAATTTCACCCACATAGCAACTTTTAAAGAGTTGACAGGGTTACGGCAGAAACTGGATGCACATCGTGTACAAATTGGACAATTTCTTTTGAAGTGTGAGGGTTTCGGACGAAAACTCATCTATTACAAAGGGATTTCATTTTTAATAACTTATTTTAACTCCAGACTTTGTGTGTTTTCAATATGCAACATTCGAAGGCACATCATCAATTTTCAACCCTTTTATGACTTCATTTGATATTTTTCATGGATTTAATGATTTAATTTTAGCTAAATGACCCTGAATTTGATAAGCATTACAAATGAATTCTGAAGAGGTTGTCACTTGGCATGACGTCATAATTTCACCCACATAGCAACTTTTAAAGAGTTGAGAGGGTTACGGTAAAAACTGGATGCAAAGCATGTACAAATTGGACAATCTCTTTCGAAGTATGAGGGTTTCGGACGAAAACTCGTCTATTACAAAGGGATTTCATTTTTAAAAGGTTATTTTAACTCCATACTTTTTGTGGTTTCAATACGCACAATTCAAAGACGCATCATCAATTTTCAACCCTTTCTGACTTCATTTGATATTTTTCATGCATTTAATGATTTATTTTTAGCTAAATGACGCTGAATTCGAAAAGCAATACAAATGAACTCTAAAAAGGTTGTAACTTGGCATGACATCATTATTTCACCCACATAGCAACTTTTAAAGAGTTGAGAGTGTTATGGCAGAAACTGTATGCACTTCGTGTACTAATTCGACAATCTCTTTCGAAATATAAGGTTTCGGACGAAAACTCATCTATTACAAAGGGATTTCATTTTTAATTAGTTGTTTTAACTCCATACTTTTTGTGTTTTCAATATGCAGCATTCAAAGGCGCATCATCAGTTTTCAACCCTTTCTAACTTCATTTGATATTTTTCATGCATTTAATGATTTATTTTCTGCTAAATGACCCTGAATTTGAAAAGCAGTACAAATGAACTCTGAAAAGTTTGTAACTTGGCATGACATCATAATTTCACCCACATAGCAACTTTTAAAGAGTTGAGAGGGTTACGACAGAAACTGGGTGCACTTCGTGTACAAATTGGACAATCTCATTCGAAGTATGAGGGTTTCGGACGAAACCTCATCTATTACAAAGGGATTTTATTTTTAGTAAGTTATTTAAACTCCATACTTTTTGTGTTTGCAATATGCACCATTGAAAGGCGCCCATCAATTTTCAACGCTTTCTGACTTCACTTGATATTTTTCATGCATTTAATGATTTATTTTTAGCTAAATGACCCTGAATTTGAAAAGCAGTACAAATGAACTCTAAAAACGTTGTAAATTGGCATGACGTCATAATTTCACCCACATAAAAACTTCTAAATTGTTGAGAGGGTTACGGCAAAAACTGGATGCACTTCGTGTATAAATTGGACAATCTCTTTCGAAGTATGAGGGTTTTGGACAAAAACTCATCTATTACAAAGGGATTTCGTTTTTAAAAACTTATTTTAACTCCATACTTTTTGTGTGTTCAATATGCACCATTAAAAGGCACATCATCAATTTTCAACCCTTTCTAACTTCATTTGATATTTTTCATGCATTTAATGTTTTATTTTGAGCTAAATGACCCTGAATTTTAAAAGCAGTACAAATGAACTCTGAAAAGGTTGTAACTTGGCATGACATCATAATTTCGCCCACATAGCAACTTTTAAAGCGTTGAGAGGGTTACGGCAAAAAATGAATGCACTTCATGTACAAATTGGACAATCTCTCTCGAAGTATGAGGGTTTCGGACAATCTGTTTCGAAGTATGAGGGTTTCGGACGAAAACTCATCTATTACGAAGGGATTTCCGTTTTAATAACTTATTTTAACTCCTTACTTTTTGTGTTTTCAATATGCACCATTCTAAGGCGCAACATCAATTTTCAGCCCTTTCTGACTTCATTTGATATTTTTCATGCATTTAATGATTTATTTTTAGCTAAATGACCCTGAATTTGAAAAGCAGTACAAATGAACTCTGAAAAGGTTGAAACTTGGCATGACGTCATAATTTCACCCACATAGCAACATTTAAAGAGTTGAGAGGGTTATGGCAGAAACTGGATGCACTTCGTGTACAAATTGGACAATCTCATTCGAAGTATGAGGGTTTCGGACGAAAACACATCTATTTCAACGGGATTTCATTTTTGATAAGTTATTTAAACTCCATACTTTTTGTGTTTTCAATATGCACCATTGAAAGGCGCATCATCAATTTTCAACCTTTTCTGACTTCACTTGATATTTGTCATGCATTTAATGATTTATTTTTAGCTAAATGACCCTGAATTTGAAAATCAGTACAAATGAACTCTAAAAAGGTTGTAACTTGGCATGGCATCATAATTTCACCCACATAGAAACGTCTTAAGAGTTGAGAGGGTGACGGCAAATACTGGATGCACTTCATGTACAAATTGGACAATCTCTTTCGAAGTATGTGGGTTTTGAACAAAAACTCATCTATTACAAAGGGATTTCATTTTTAATAACTTATTTTAACTCCATACTTTTTGTGTCTTCAATATGCACCATTCCAAGGCACATCATCAATTTTCAACCCTTTCTAACTTCATTTGATATTTTTCATGCATTTAATGTTTTATTTTGAGCTAAATGACCCTGAATTTGAAAAGCAGTACAAATGAACTCTGAAAAGGTTGTAACTTGGCATGACATCGTAATTTCACCCACATAGCAACATTTAAAGAGTTGAGAGGATTACGGCAAAAACTAGATGCACTTCGTGTACAAATTGGACAATCTCTTTCGAAGTATGAGGGTTTCGGACAATCTCTTTCGAAGTATGAGGGTTTCGGCCGAAAACTCATCTATTACAAAGGGATTTCAGTTTTAATAAGTTATTTTAACTCCATACTTTTTGTGTTTTCAATATGCACCATTCAAAGGCGCATCATCAATTTTCAACCCTTTCTGACTTCATTTGATATTTTTCATGCATTTTATGATTTATTTTTAGCTAAATGACCCTGAATTTGAAAAGCAATACAAATGGACTCTGAAAAGGTTGTAACTTGGCATGACATCGTAATTTCACCCACATAGCAACATTTAAAGAGTTGAGAGGATTACGGCAAAAACTAGATGCACTTCGTGTACAAATTGGACAATCTCTTTCGAAGTATGAGGGTTTCGGACAATCTCTTTCGAAGTATGAGGGTTTCGGCCGAAAACTCATCTATTACAAAGGGATTTCAGTTTTAATAAGTTATTTTAACTCCATACTTTTTGTGTTTTCAATATGCACCATTCAAAGGCGCATCATCAATTTTCAACCCTTTCTGACTTCATTTGATATTTTTCATGCATTTTATGATTTATTTTTAGCTAAATGACCCTGAATTTGAAAAGCAATACAAATGGACTCTGAAAAGGTTGTAAGTTGGCATGACATCATTATTTCACCCACATAGCAACTTTTAAAGAGTTGAGAGTGTTACGGTAGAAACTGGATGCACTTCGTGTACAAATTCGACAATCTCTTTCGAAATATAGGGTTTCGGACGAAAACTCATCTATTACAAAGGGATTTCATTTTTAATTAGTTATTTTAACTCCATACTTTTTGTGTTTTCAATATGCACCATTCAAAGGCGCATCATCAATTTTCAACCCTTTCTAACTTCATTTGATATTTTTCATGCATTTAATGATTTATTTTGTGCTAAATGACCCTGAATTTGAAAAGCAGTACAAATGAACTCTGAAAAGGTTGTAACTTGGCATAACAAAATAATTTCACCCACATAGCAACTTTAAAAGAGTTGAGAGGGTTACGGCAGAAACTGGATGCACTTCGTGTACAAATTGGACAATCGAAGTATGAGGGTTTCGGACGAAACCTCATCTATTGCAAAGGGATTTCATTTTTAGTAAGTTATTTAAACTCCATACTTTTTGTGTTTGCAATATGCACCATTGAAAGGCGCATCATCAATTTTCAGCCCTTTCTGACTTCACTTGATATTTTTCATGCATTTAATGATTTATTTTTAGCTAAATGACCCTGAATTTGAAAAGCAGTACAAATGAACTCTAAAAAGGTTGTAAATTGGCTTGACGTCATAATTTCACCCACATAAAAACTTCTAAATTGTTGAGAGGGTTACGGCAAAAACTGGATGCACTTCGTGTACAAATTGGACAATCTCTTTCGAAGTATGAGGGTTTTGGACAAAAACTCATCTATTACAAAGGGATTTCGTTTTTAAAAACTTATTTTAACTCCATACTTTTTGTGTGTTCAATATGCACCATTAAAAGGCACATCATCAATTTTCAACCCTTTCTAACTTCATTTGATATTTTTCATGCATTTAATGTTTTATTTTGAGCTAAATGACCCTGAATTTTAAAAGCAGTACAAATGAACTCTGAAAAGGTTGTAACCTGGCATGACATCATAATTTCGCCCACATAGCAACTTTTAAAGCGTTGAGAGGGTTACGGCAAAAAATGAATGCACTTCATGTACAAATTGGACAATCTCTCTCGAAGTATGAGGGTTTCGGACAATCTGTTTCGAAGTATGAGGGTTTCGGACGAAAACTCATCTATTACGAAGGGATTTCCGTTTTAATAACTTATTTTAACTCCTTACTTTTTGTGTTTTCAATATGCACCATTCTAAGGCGCAACATCAATTTTCAACCCTTTCTGACTTCATTTGATATTTTTCATGCATTTAATGATTTATTTTTAGCTAAATGACCCTGAATTTGAAAAGCAGTACAAATGAACTCTAAAAAGGTTGAAACTTGGCATGACGTCATAATTTCACCCACATAGCAACATTTAAAGAGTTGAGAGGGTTATGGCAGAAACTGGATGCACTTCGTGTACAAATTGGACAATCTCATTCGAAGTATGAGGGTTTCGGACGAAAACACATCTATTTCAACGGGATTTCATTTTTGATAAGTTATTTAAACTCCATACTTTTTGTGTTTTCAATATGCACCATTGAAAGGCGCATCATCAATTTTCAACCTTTTCTGACTTCACTTGATATTTGTCATGCATTTAATGATTTATTTTTAGCTAAATGACCCTGAATTTGAAAATCAGTACAAATGAACTCTAAAAAGGTTGTAACTTGGCATGGCATCATAATTTCACCCACATAGAAACGTCTTAAGAGTTGAGAGGGTGACGGCAAATACTGGATGCACTTCATGTACAAATTGGACAATCTCTTTCGAAGTATGTGGGTTTTGAACAAAAACTCATCTATTACAAAGGGATTTCATTTTTAATAACTTATTTTAACTCCATACTTTTTGTGTCTTCAATATGCACCATTCAAAGGCACATCATCAATTTTCAACCCTTTCTAACTTCATTTGATATTTTTCATGCATTTAATGTTTTATTTCGAGCTAAATGACCCTGAATTTGAAAAGCAGTACAAATGAACTCTGAAAAGGTTGTAACTTGGCATGACATCGTAATTTCACCCACATAGCAACATTTAAAGAGTTGAGAGGGTTACGGCAAAAACTAGATGCACTTCGTGTACAAATTGGACAATCTCTTTCGAAGTATGAGGGTTTCGGACAATCTCTTTCGAAGTATGAGGGTTTCGGCCGAAAACTCATCTATTACAAAGGGATTTCAGTTTTAATAAGTTATTTTAACTCCATACTTTTTGTGTTTTCAATATGCACCATTCAAAGGCGCATCATCAATTTTCAACCCTTTCTGACTTCATTTGATATTTTTCATGCATTTAATGTTTTATATTTAGCTAAATGACCCTGAATTTGAAAAGCAGTACAAATGAACTCTGAAAAGGTTGTAACTTGGCATCATGTCATAATTTCACCCACATAGCTACTTCTAAAGAGTTGAGAGGGTTACGGCAGAAACTGGATGCACTTCGTGTACAAATTGGACAATCTCATTCGAAGTATGAGGGTTTCGGACAATCTCTTCTGAAGTTCGAGGGTTTCGGATGAAAACTCATCTATTACAAAAGGATTTCAATTTTAATTACTTATTTTAACTCCAGACTTTGTGTGTTTTCTATATGCACCCTTCAAAGGCACATCATCAATTTTCAACCCTGTCTGACTTCATTTGATATTTTTCATGCATTTAATACTTTATTTTTAGCTAAATGACCCTAAATTTGAAAAGCAGTACACATGAACTCTGAAAAGGTCGTAACTTGGCATGACAACCTAATTTGACCCACATAGCAAATCCTAAAGAGTTGAGAGGGTTACGGCAAAAACTCGATGCACTTCCTGTACAAACTGGACAATCTCATTCGAAGTATGAGGGTTTCAGACGAAAACTCATCTATTACAAAGAGATTTCATTTTTAATAAGTTATTTTAACTCCATACTTTTTGTGTTTTCATTATGCACCATTGAAAGGCGCATCATCAATTTTCCACCCTTTCTGACTTCACTTGATATTTTGCATGCATTTAATGATTTATTTTTAGCTAAATGACCCTGAATTTGGAAGGCAGTACAAATGAACTCTGAAAAGGTTGTAACTTGGCATGATGTCATAATTTCACCCACATAGCAACTTTTAAAGAGTTGACAGGGTTACGGCAGAAACTGGATGCACATCGTGTACAAATTGGACAATTTCTTTTGAAGTGTGAGGGTTTCGGACGAAAACTCATCTATTACAAAGGGATTTCATTTTTAATAACTTATTTTAACTCCAGACTTTGTGTGTTTTCAATATGCAACATTCGAAGGCACATCATCAATTTTCAACCCTTTCTGACTTCATTTGATATTTTTCATGGATTTAATGATTTAATTTTAGCTAAATGACCCTGAATTTGATAAGCATTACAAACGAATTCTGAAGAGGTTGTCACTTGGCATGACGTCATAATTTCATCCACATAGCAACTTTTAAAGAGTTGAGAGGGTTACGGTAAAAACTGGATGCAAAGCGTGTACAAATTGGACAATCTCTTTCGAAGTATGAGGGTTTCGGACAAAAACTCCTCTATTACAAAGGGATTTCATTTTTAAAAGGTTATTTTAACTCCATACTTTTTGTGGTTTCAATACGCACCATTCAAAGACGCATCATCAATTTTCAACCCTTTCTGACTTCATTTGATATTTTTCATGCATTTAATGATTTATTTTTAGCTAAATGACGCTGAATTCGGAAAGCAATACAAATGAACTCTAAAAAGGTTGTAACTTGGCATGACATCATTATTTCACCCACATAGCAACTTTTAAAGAGTTGAGAGTGTGATGGCAGAAACTGTATGCACTTCGTGTACAAATTCGACAATCTCTTTCGAAATATAAGGTTTCGGACGAAAACTCATCTATTACAAAGGGATTTCATTTTTAATTAGTTATTTTAACTCCATACTTTTTGTGTTTTCAATATGCAGCATTCAAAGGCGCATCATCAGTTTTCAACCCTTTCTAACTTCATTTGATATTTTTCATGCATTTAATGATTTATTTTCTGCTAAATGACCCTGAATTTGAAAAGCAGTACAAATGAACTCTGAAAAGTTCGTAACTTGGCATGAAATCATAATTTCACCCAAATAGCAACTTTTAAAGAGTTGAGAGGGTTACGACAGAAACTGGGTGCACTTCGTGTACAAATTGGACAATCTCATTCGAAGTATGAGGGTTTCGGACGAAACCTCATCTATTACAAAGGGATTTCATTTTTAGTAAGTTATTTAAACTCCATACTTTTTGTGCTTGCAATATGCACCATGGAAAGGTGCCCATCAATTTTCAACCCTTTCTGACTTCACTTGATATTTTTCATGCATTTAATGATTTATTTTTAGCTAAATGACCCTGAAATTGAAAAGCAGTACAAATGAACTCTAAAAAGGTTGTAACTTGGCATGACGTCATAATTTCACCCACATAAAAACTTCTAAAGAGTTGAGAGGGTTATGGCGAAAACTGGATGCACTTCGGGCACAAATTGGACAATCTCTTTCGAAGTATCAGGGTTTTGGACAAAAACTCATCTATTACAAAGGGATTTCATTTTTAATAACTTATTTTAACTCCATACTTTTTGTGTGTTCAATATGCACCATTAAAAGGCACATCATCAATTTTCAACCCTTTCTAACTTCATTTGATATTTTTCATGCATTTAATGTTTTATTTTGAGCTAAATGACCCTGAATTTTAAAAACAGTACAAATGACCTCTGAAAAGGTTGTAACATGGCATGACAACCTAATTTGACCCACATAGCAAATTCTAAAGAGTTGAGAGGGTTACGACAAAAACTGGATGCACTTTGTGTACAAATTGGAGAATCTCATTCGAAGTATGAGGGTTTCAAACGAAAACTCATCTATTACAAAGGGATTTCATTTTCAGTAAGTTATTTTGACTCCATACGTTTTGTGTTTTTAATATGCACCATTGAAAGGCGCATCATCAATTTTCAGCCCTTTCTGACTTCACTTGATATTTTGCATGCATTTAATGATTTATTTTTAGCTAAATGACCCTGAATTTGAAAAGCAGTACAAATGAACTTGGCATGATGTCATAATTTCACCCACATAGCAACTTTTAAAGAGTTGAAAGGGTTACGGCAGAAATCGGATGCACTTCGTGTACAAATTGGACAATTTCTTTTGAAGTGTGAGGGTTTCCGACGAAAACTCATCTCTTACAAAGGGATTTCATTTTTAATAACTTATTTTAACTCCAGACTTGGTGTGTTTTCAATATGCAACATTTGAAGGCACATGATCAATTTTCAACCCTTTTTGACTTCATTTGATATTTTTCATGCATTTAATGATTTATTTTTAGCTAAATGACCCTGAATTTGAAAAGCATTACAAATGTATTCAGAAGAGGTTGTAACTTGGCATGACGTCATAATTTCACCCACATAGCAACTTTTGAAGGGTTGAGAGGGTTACGGTAAAAACTGGATGCAAAGCGCGTACAAATTGGACAATCTCTTTCGAAGTATGAGGGTTTCGGACGAAAACTCATATATTACAAAGGGATTTCATTTTTAAAAGGTTATTTTAACTCCATACTTTTTGTGGTTTCAATACGCACCATTCAAAGCCGCATCATCAATTTTCAACCCTTTCTGACTTCATTTGATATTTTTCATGCATTTAATGATTTATTTTTAGCTAAATGACGCTGAATTCGAAAAGCAATACAAATGAACTCTAAAAAGGTTGTAACTTGGCATGACATCATTATTTCACCCACATAGCAACTTTTAAAGAGTTGAGAGTGTTATGGCAGAAACTGTATGCACTTCGTGTACAAATTCGACAATCTCTTTCGAAATATAGGGTTTCGGACGAAAACTCATCTATTACAAAGGGATTTAATTTTTAATAAGTTATTTTAACTCCATACTTTTTGCGTTTTCAATATGCACCATTCAAAGGCGCATCATCAATTTTCAACCCTTTCTAACTTCATTTGATATTTTTCATGCATTTAATGATTTATTTCGAGCTAAATGACCCTGTACTTGAAAAGTAGTACAAATGAACTATTAAAAGGTTGTAACTTGGCATGACGTCATAATTTCACCCACATAGCAACTTCTAAAGAGTCGAGAGGGTTACGGTAGAAACTGGATGCACTTCGTGTACAAATTGGACAATCTCATTGGAAGTTTGAGGGTTTCGGACGAAAACTCATCTATTACAAAGGGATTTCATTTTTAATAAGTTATTTAAACTCCAGAATTTGTGTGTTTTCAATATGCACTATTGAAAGGCGCGTCATCAATTTTCAACCCTTTCTGACTTCACTTGATATTTTTCATGCATTTAGTGATTTATTTTTAGCTAAATGACCATGAATTTGAAAAGTAGTACAAATGAACTCTAAAAAGGTTGTAACTTGGCATGACGTCATAATTTCACCCACATAGCAACTTCTAAAGAGTTGAGAGGGTTACGGTAGAAACTGGATGCACTTCGTGTACAAATTGGACAATCTCTTTCGAAGTATGAGGGTTTTGGACGAAAACTCATCTATTACAAAGGGATTTCATTTATAATAAGTTATTTAAACTCCAGAATTTGTGTGTTTTCAATATGCACTATTGAAAGGCGCGTCATCAATTTTCAACCCTTTCTAACTTCATTTGATATTTTTCATGCATTTAATGTTTTATTTTGAGCTAAATGACCCTGAATTTTAAAAGCAGTACAAATGAACTCTGAAAAGGTTGTAACTTGGCATGACATCATAATTTCGCCCACATAGCAACTTTTAAAGCGTTGAGAGGGTTACGGCAAAAAATGAATGCACTTCATGTACAAATTGGACAATCTCTCTCGAAGTATGAGGGTTTCGGACAATCTGTTTCGAAGTATGAGGGTTTCGGACGAAAACTCATCTATTACGAAGGGATTTCCGTTTTAATAACTTATTTTAAATCCTTACTTTTTGTGTTTTCAATATGCACCATTCTAAGGCGCAACATCAATTTTCAACCCTTTCTGACTTGATTTGATATTTTTCATGCATTTAATGTTTTATTTTTAGCTAAATGACCCTGAATTTGAAAAGCAGTACAAATGAACTCTGAAAAGGTTGAAACTTGGCATGACGTCATAATTTCACCCACATAGCAACTACTAAAGGGTTGAGAGGGTTACGGCAGAAACTGGATGCACTTTGTGTACAAATTGGACGATCTCTTTCGAAGTATGAGGGTTTCGGACGAGAACTCGTCAATTACAAAAGGATTTCAATTTGAATTACTTATTTTAACTCCAGACTTTGTGTGTTTTAAATATGGACCATTCAAAGGCACATCATCAATTTTCAACCATTTCCGACTTCATTTGATATTTTTCATGCATCTAATAATTTATTTTTAGCTAAATGACCCTGAATTTGAAAAGCAGTACAAACTTGTCATGACACCATAATTTCCCCACATAGCAAATTCTAAAGAGTTTAGAGGGTTACGGCAAAAACTGGATGCACTTCGTGTACAAATTGGACAATCTCTTTCGAAGTATGAGGGTTTCGGACGAAAACTCATCTATGACAAAGGGATTTAATTTTTAATAAGTTATTTTAACTCCATACTTTTTGCGTTTTCAATATGCACCATTCAAAGGCGCATCATCAATTTTCAACCCTTTCTAACTTCATTTGATATTTTTCATGCTTTTAATGATTTATTTCAAGCTAAATGACCCTAAACTTGAAAAGCAGTAGAAATGAACTATTAAAAGGTTGTATCTTGGCATGACGTCATAATTTCACCCACATAGCAACTTCTAAAGAGTCGAGAGGGTTACGGTAGAAACTGGATGCACTTCGTGTACAAATTGGACAATCTCATTCGAAGTTTGAGGGTTTCGGACGAAAACTCATCTATTACAAAGGGATTTCATTTTTAATAAGTTATTTAAACTCCAGAATTTGTGTGTTTTCAATATGCACCATTGAAAGGCGCATCATCAATTTTCAACCCTTTCAGACTACACTTGATATTTTTGATGCATTTAATGATTTATTTTTAGCTAAATGACCATGAATTTGAAAAGTAGTACAAATAAACTCTGAAAAGGTTGTAACTTGGCACGTCATAATTTCACCCACATAGCAACTTCTAAAGAGTTGAGAGGGTTACGGCAGAAACTGGATGCACTTCCTGTACAAATTGGACAATCTCTTTCGAAGTATGAGGGTTTTGGACAAAAACTCATCTATTACAAAGGGATTTCATTTTTAAAAACTTATTTTAACTCCATACTTTTTGTGTGTTCAATATGCACCATTAAAAGGAACATCATCAATTTTCAACCCTTTCTAACTTCATTTCATATTTTTCATCTATTTAATGTTTTATTTTGAGCTAAATGACCCTGAATTTTAAAAGCAGTACAAATGAACTCTGAAAAGGTTGTAACTTGGCATAACATCATAATTTCGCCCACATAGCAACTTTTATATTTTGAGAGGGTTACGGCAAAAAATGAATGCACTTCGTGTACAAATTGGACAATCTCTCTCGAAGTATGAGGGTTTCGGACAATCTGTTTCGAAGTATGAGGGTTTTGGACGAAAACTCATCTATTATGAAGGGATTTCCGTTTTAATAAGTTATTTTAACTCCATACTTTTTGTGTTTTCAATATGCACCATTCAAAGGCGCAACATCAATTTCCAACCCTTTCTGACTTCATTTGATATTTTTCATGCATTTAAGGATTTATTTTTAGCTAAATGACCCTGAATTTGAAAAGCAGTACAAATGAACTCTGAAAAGGTGGAAACTTGGCATGACGTCATAATTTCACCCACATAGCAACTAGTAAAGGGTTGAGAGGGTTACGGTAGAAACTAGATGCACTTTGTGTACAAATTGGACGATCTCTTTCGAAGTATGAGGGTTTCGGACGAAAAGTCGTCTATTACAAAAGGATTTCAATTTTAATTACTTATTTTAACTCCAGACTTTGTGTGTTTTCAATATGCACCATTCAAAGGCACATCATCAATTTTCAACCCTTTCTAACTTCATTTGATATTTTTCATGCATGTAATAATTTATTTTTAGCTAAATGACCCTGAATTTGAAAAGCAGTACAAATGAACTCTGAAAAGGTTGTAACTTTCCATGACATCATAATTTCCCCACATAGCAAATTCTAAAGAGTTTAGAGGGTTACGGCAAAAACTGGATGCACTTCGTGTACAAATTGCACAATCTCTTTTGAAGTATGAGGGTTTCGGACGAAAACAAATCTATTACAAAGGGATTTAGTTTTTAATAAGTTATTTTAACTCCATACTTTTTGCGTTTTCAATATGCACCATTCAAAGGCGCATCATCAATTTTCAACCCTTTCTAACTTCATTTGATATTTTTCATGCATTTAATGATTTATTTCAAGCTAAATGACCCTAAACTTGAAAAGCAGTAGAAATGAACTATTAAAAGGTTGTAACTTGGCATGACGTCATAATTTCACCCACATAGCAACTTCTAAAGAGTCGAGAGGGTTACGGTAGAAACTGGATGCACTTCGTGTACAAATTGGACAATCTCATTCGGAGTTTGAGGGTTTCGGACGAAAACTCATCTATTACAAAGGGATTTCATTTTTAATAAGTTATTTAAACTCCAGAATTTGTGTGTTTTCAATATGCACCATTGAAAGGCGCATCATCAATTTTCAACCCTTTCAGACTACACTTGATATTTTTCATGCATTTAATGATTTATTTTTAGCTAAATGACCATGAATTTGAAAAGTAGTACAAATGAACTCTGAAAAGGTTGTAACTTGGCATGACGTCATAATTTCACCCACATAGCAACTTCTAAAGAGTTGAGAGGGTTACGGCAGAAACTGGATGCACTTCATGTACAAATTGGACAATCTCTTTCGAAGTATGAGGGTTTGGACAAAAACTCATCTATTACAAAGGGATTTCATTTTTAAAAACTTATTTTAACTCCATACTTTTTGTGTGTTCAATATGCACCATTAAAAGGCACATCATCAATTTTCAACCCTTTCTAACTTCATTTCATATTTTTCATCTATTTAATGTTTTATTTTGAGCTAAATGACCCTGAATTTTAAAAGCAGTACAAATGAACTCTGAAAAGGTTGTAACTTGGCATAACATCATATTTCGCCCACATAGCAACTTTTAAAGTTTTGAGAGGGCTACGGCAAAAAATGAATGCACTTCGTGTACAAATTGGACAATCTCTCTCGAAGTATGAGGGTTTCGGACAATCTGTTTCGAAGTATGAGGGTTTCGGACGAAAACTCATCTATTACGAAGGGATTTCCGTTTTAATAAGTTATTTTAACTCCATACTTTTTGTGTTTTCAATATGCACCATTCAAAGGCGCAACATCAATTTTCAACCCTTTCTGACTTCATTTGATATTTTTCATGCATTTAAGGATTTATTTTTAGCTAAATGACCCTGAATTTGAAAAGCAGTACAAATGAACTCTGAAAAGGTTGAAACTTGGCATGACGTCATAATTTCACCCACATAGCAACTACTAAAGGGTTGAGAGGGTTACGGCAGAAACTAGATGCAGTTTGTGTACAAATTGGACGATCTCTTTTGAAGTATGAGGGTTTCGGACAAAAAGTCGTCTATTACAAAAGGATTTCAATTTTAATTACTTATTTTAACTCCAGACTTTGTGTGTTTTCAATATGCACCATTCAAAGGCACATCATCAATTTTCAACCCTTTCTGACTTCATTTGATATTTTTCATGCATCTAATAATTTATTTTTAGCTAAATGACCCTGAATTTGAAAAGCAGTACAAATGAACTCTGAAAAGGTTGTAACTTTCCATGACATCATAATTTCCCCACATAGCAAATTCTACAGAGTTTAGAGGGTTACGGCAAAAACTGGATGCACTTCGTGTACAAATTGCACAATCTCTTTCGAAGTATGAGGGTTCCGGACGAAAACTCATCTATTACAAAGGGATTTAATTTTTAATAAGTTATTTTAACTCCATACTTTTTGCGTTTTCAATATGCACCATTCAAAGGCGCATCATCAATTTTCAACCCTTTCTAACTTCATTTGATATTTTTCATGCATTTAATGATTTATTTCGAGCTAAATGACCCTGTACTTGAAAAGTAGTACAAATGAACTATTAAAAGGTTGTAACTTGGCATGACGTCATAATTTCACCCACATAGCAACTTCTAAAGAGTCGAGAGGGTTACGGTAGAAACTGGATGCACTTCGTGTACAAATTGGACAATCTCATTCGAAGTTTGAGGGTTTCGGACGAAAACTCATCTATTACAAAGGGATTCCATTTTTAATAAGTTATTTAAACTCCAGAATTTGTGTGTTTTCAATATGCACTATTGAAAGGCGCGTCATCAATTTTCAACCCTTTCTGACTTCACTTGATATTTTTCATGCATTTAATGATTTATTTTTAGCTACATGACCATGAATTTGAAAAGTACTACAAATGAACTCTGAAAAGGTTGTAACTTGGCATGACGTCATAATTTCACCCACATAGCAACTTCTAAAGAGTTGAGAGGGTTACGGCCGAAACTGGATGCACTTCGTGTACAAATTGGACAATCTCTTTCGAAGTATGAGGGTTTTGGACAAAAACTCATCTATTACAAAGGGATTTCGTTTTTAAAAACTTATTTTAACTCCATACTTTTTGTGTGTTCAATATGCACCATTAAAAGGCACATCATCAATTTTCAACCCTTTCTAACTTCATTTGATATTTTTCATGCATTTAATGTTTTATTTTGAGCTAAATGACCCTGAATTTTTAAAGCAATACAAATGAACTCTGAAAAGGTTGTAACTTGGCATGACATCATAATTTCACCCACATAGCAACTTTTAAAGAGTTGAGAGTGTTACGGCAAAAAATGAATGCACTTCGTGTATGAATTGGACAATCTCTCTCGAAGTATGACGGTTTCGGACAATCTCTTTCGAAGTATGAGGGTTTTGAACAAAAACTCATCTATTACGAAGGGATTTCCGTTTTAATAAGTTATTTTAACTTCATAGTTTTTGTTTTTTCAATATGCACCATTCAAAGGCGCAACATTAATTTTCAACCCTTTCTGACTTCACTTGATATTTTTCATGCATTTAATGATTTATTTTTAGCTAAATGACCCTGAATTTGAAAAGCAGTACAAATGAACTCTGAAAAGGTTGAAACTTGGCATGACGTCACAATTTCACCCACATAGCAACTACTAAAGGGTTGAGAGGGTTACGGCAGAAACTGGATGCACTTTGTGTACCAATTGGACGATCTCTTTCGAAGTATGAGGGTTTCAGACGAAAACTCGTCTATTACAAAAGGATTTCAATTTTAATTACTTATTTTAACTCCAGACTTTGTGTGTTTTCAATATGCACCATTCAAAGGCACATCATCAATTTTCAACCCTTTCTGACTTCATTTGATATTTTTCATGCATCTAATAATTTATTTTTAGCTAAATGACCCTGAATTTGAAAAGCAGTACAAATGAACTCTGAAAAGGTTGTAACTTGTCATGACATAATAATTTCACCCACATAGCAAATTCTAAAGAGTTTAGAGGGTTACGGCAAAAACTGGATGCACTTCGTGTACAAATTGGACAATCTCTTTCGAAGTATGAGGGTTTCGGACGAAAACTCATCTATTACAAAGGGATTTAATTTTTAATAAGATATTTTAACTCCATAATTTTTGCGTTTTCAATATGCACCATTCAAAGGCACATCATCAATTTTCAACCCTTTCTAACTTCATTTGATATTTTTCATGCATTTAATGATTTATTTCGAGCTAAATGACCCTGAACTTGAAAAGCAGTACAAATGAACTATTAAAAGGTTTTAACTTGGCATGACGTCATAATTTCACCCACATAGCAACTTCTAAAGAGTCGAGAGGGTTACGGTAGAAACTGGATGCACTTCGTGTACAAATTGGACAATCTCGTTCGAAGTTTCAGGGTTTCGGACGAAAACTCATCTATTACAAAGGGATTTCATTTTTAATAAGTTATATAAACTCCAGACTTTGTGTGTTTTCAATATGCACCATTGAAAGGCGCATAATCAATTTTCAACGCTTTTTGACCTCACTTGATATTTTTCATGCATTTAATGATTTATTTTCAGCTAAATGACCATGAAGTTGTGAAGCAGTACAAATGAACTCTGAAAAGGTTGTAACTTGGCATGACGTCATAATTTCACCCACATAGCAAGTTCTAAAGAGTTGAGAGGGTTACGGTAGAAACTGGATGCACTTCGTGTACAAATTGGACAATCTCTTTCGGAGTATGAGGGTTTCGGATGAAAACTCATCTATTACAAAGGGATTTCCATTTTGATAACTTATTTTAAATCCAGACTTTGTGTGTTTTCAATATGCACCATTCAAAGGCATATCATCAATTTTCAACCCTTTCTGACTTCATTTGATATTTTTCATGCATTTAAAAATTTATTTTGAGCTAAATGACCTTGAATTTGAAAAGCAGTAAAAATAACTCTAAAAAGGTTCTAACTTGGCATGACATCATAATTCCACCCACATAGAAACCTCTAAAGAGTTGAGAGGGTTACGGCAGAAACTGGATGCACTTCGTGTACAAATTGGACATTCTCTTCCGAAGTATGAGGGTTTCAGATGAAAACTCATCTATTACAAAGAGATTTCATTTTTAATAACTTATTTTAACTCCATACTTTTTGTGTGTTCAATATGCACCACTTAAAGGCACATCATCAATTTCCAACCCTTTCTAACTTCATTTGATATTTTTCATGCATTTAATGATTTATGTTGAGCTAAATGACCCTGAATTTGAAAACCAGTAGAAACGAACTCTGAAAAGGTTGTAACTTGGCATGACATCATAATTTCACCAAGATAGCAACTTATAAAGAGTTGAGAGGGTTACAGCAAAAACTGGATGCACTTTGTGTACAAATTGGACAATCTATTTCAAAGTATGAGGGTTCCGGACGAAAACCCATTTATTACAAAGGGATTTCATTTTTAACAATTTCTTTTAACTCCATACCTTTTGTGTGTTCAATATGCACCATTAAAAAAGCACATCATCAATTTTCAACCCTTTCTGACTTCATTTGATATTTTTCATGCATTTAATGATTTATTTTGAGCTAAATGACCCTGAATTTGAAAAGTAGTACAAATGAACTCTGAAAAGGTTGTAACTTGGCATGACATCATAATTTCACCAACATAGCAACTTCTAAGGGAAAATTTGGATGCACTTAGTGTACAAATTGGACATTCTCTTTCGAAGTATGAGGGTTTCGAACGAAAACTCATCTATTACAATGGGATTTCAGTTTTAATAAGTTATTTTAACTCCATACTTTTTGTGTTTTCAATATGCAGCATTCAATGGCGCATCATCATTATTCATCCCTTTCTGACTTCATTTGATATTTTTCATGCATTTAATCATTTATTTTTAGCTTAATGACCCTGAATTTGAAAAGCAGTACAAATGAACTCTGAAAAGGTTGTAACTTGGCATGACGTCATAATTTCACCCACATAGCAACTTCTAATGAGTTGAGACGGTTACGGAAGAAACTGGATGCACTTCGTGTACAAATTGGACAATCTCTTTCGAAGTATGAGGGTTTTAGACGAAAACTCATCTATTACAAAACGATTTCAATTTTAATAACTTATTTTAACTCCAGACTTTGTGTGTTTTAAATATGCACCATTCAAAGGCACATGATCAATTTTCTACCCTTTCTGAGTTCATTTGATATTTTTCATGCATTTAATAATTTATTTTTAGCTAAATGACCCTGAATTTGAAAAGCATTACAAATGAATTCTGAAAAGGTTATAACTTGGCATGACGTCGTCATTTCACCCACATAGCAACTTCTAAAGAGTTGAGAGGGTTACGGCAGAAACTGGCTGCACTTCGTGTACAAATTGGACAATCACTTTCGAAGTATGAGAGTTTCGGATGAAAACTCATCTATTACAAAGGGATTTCAGTTTTAATAAGTTATTTGAACTCCATACTTTTTGTGTGTTAAATATGCACCATTGAAAGCCACATCATCAATTTTCAACCCTTTCTGACTTCATTTGATATTTTTCATGCATTTAATAATTTATTTTGAGCTAAATGACCCTGAATTTGAAAAGTTGTAGAAATGAACTCTGAAAAGGTTTTAACTTGGAATGACATCATAATTTCACCCACATAGCAACTTCTAAAGAGTTCAGAGGGTTACGGCAAAAACTGTATGCACTTTGTGTACAAATTGGACAATCTCTTTCGAAGTATGAGGGTTTTGGATGAAAACTCATCTATTACAAAGGGAATTTCATTTTTAATAACATATATTAACATGAAACACTCAAAGGCACATCATCAATTTTCAACCCTTTCTAACTTCATTTGATATTTTTCACGCATTTAATGATTTATTTTGAGCTAAATGACCCTGAATTTGAAAAGCAGTACAAACGAACTCTGAAAAGGTAGTAACTTGGCATGACATCATAATTTCACACACATAGCAACTTCTAAGGACTTGAGAGTGTTACGGCAAAAATCGGATGCACTTCGTGTACAACTTGGACAATCTCTTTCGAAGTATGAGGGTTTCGGAAGAAAACTCGTCTATTACAAAGTGATTTCATTTTTAATAAGTTATTTTAACTCCATACTTTTTGTGTTTTCAATATGCACCATTCATACGCGCATCATCAATTTTTAACCCTTTCTGACTTCATTTGATATTTTTCATGCTTTTAATGATTTTTTTTAGCTAAATGACCCTGAATTTGAAAAGCAGTACAAATGAACTCTGGAAAGGTTGTAACTTGGCATGACATCATAATTTCACCCACATAGCAACTTCTAAAGAGTTGAGAGGGTGACGGCAGAAACTGGATGCACTTCGTGTAGAAATTGGACAATCTATTTCGAAGTATGAGGGTTTCGGACGAAAACACATCTATTACAAAGGGATTTCAATTTTAATAACTTATTTTAACTCGAGACTTTGTGTGTTTTCAATATGTACCATTCAAAGGCACATCATCAATTTTAAACCCTTGGTGACTTCATTTGATATTTTTCATGCATTTAATGATTTATTTTGAGCTAAATGACCCAGAATTTGAAAAGCAGTAAAAATAACTCTGAAAAGGTTCTAACTTGGCATGACATCATAATTTCACCCACATAGCAACTTCTAAAGAGTTGAGAGGGTTACGGCAGAAACTGGATGCACTTCGTGTACAAATTGGACATTCTCTTCCGAAGTATGAGGGTTTCGGACGAAAACTCATCTATTACAAAGAGATTTCATTTTTAATAACTTATTTTAACTCCATACTTTTTGTGTGTTCAATATGCACCACTTAAAGGCACATCATCAAGTTTCAACCCTTTCTAACTTCATTTGATATTTTTCATGCATTTAATGATTTATGTTGAGCTAAATGACCCTGAATTTGAAAACCAGTAGAAACGAACTCTGAAAAGGTTGTAACTTGGCATGACATCATAATTTCACCAAGATAGCAACTTATAAAGAGTTGAGAGGGTTACAGCAAAAACTGGATGCACTTTGTGTACAAATTGGACAATCTATTTCAAAGTATGAGGGTTTCGGACGAAAACCCATTTATTACAAAGGGATTTCATTTTTAACAATTTCTTTTAACTCCATACCTTTTGTGTGTTCAATATGCACAATTAAAAAAGCACATCATCAATTTTCAACCCTTTCTGACTTCATTTGATATTTTTCATGCATTTAATG
The DNA here is from genome assembly GCA_022496015.1 of Hordeum marinum. Lineage (NCBI taxonomy): Eukaryota > Viridiplantae > Streptophyta > Magnoliopsida > Poales > Poaceae > Hordeum > Hordeum marinum. Next base: position 48,527,152 of record CM039676.1, read on the forward strand.
ATTTATTTTGAGCTAAATGACCCTGAATTTGAAAAGTAGTACAAATGAACTCTGAAAAGGTTGTAACTTGGCATGACATCATAATTTCACCCACATAGCAACTTCTAAGGGAAAATTTGGATGCACTTAGTGTACAAATTGGACATTCTCTTTCGAAGTATGAGGGTTTCGAACGAAAACTCATCTATTACAATGGGATTTCATTTTTAATAAGTTATTTTAACTCCATACTTTTTGTGTTTTCAATATGCAGCATTCAATGGCGCATCATCATTATTCATCCCTTTCTGACTTCATTTGATATTTTTCATGCATTTAATCATTTTTTTTAGCTTAATGACCCTGAATTTGAAAAGCAGTACAAATGAACTCTGAAAAGGTTGTAACTTGGCATGACGTCATAATTTCACCCACATAGCAACTTCTAATGAGTTGAGACGGTTACGGAAGAAACTGGATGCACTTCATGTACAAATTGGACAATCTCTTTCGAAGTATGAGGGTTTTAGACGAAAACTCATCTATTACAAAACGATTTCAATTTTAATAACTTATTTTAACTCCAGACTTTGTGTGTTTTAAATATGCACCATTCAAAGGCACATGATCAATTTTCTACCCTTTCTGAGTTCATTTGATATTTTTCATGCATTTAATAATTTATTTTTAGCTAAATGACCCTGAATTTGAAAAGCATTACAAATGAATTCTGAAAAGGTTATAACTTGGCATGACGTCGTCATTTCACCCACATAGCAACTTCTAAAGAGTTGAGAGTGTTACGGCAGAAACTGGATGCACTTCGTGTACAAATTGGACAATCACTTTCGAAGTATGAGAGTTTCGGATGAAAACTCATCTATTACAAAGGGATTTCAGTTTTAATAAGTTATTTGAACTCCATACTTTTTGTGTGTTAAATATGCACCATTGAAAGCCACATCATCAATTTTCAACCCTTTCTGACTTCATTTGATATTTTTCATGCATTTAATAATTTATTTTGAGCTAAATGACCCTGAATTTGAAAAGTTGTAGAAATGAACTCTGAAAAGGTTTTAACTTGGAATGACATCATAATTTCACCCACATAGCAACTTCTAAAGAGTTCAGAGGGTTACGGCAAAAACTGTATGCACTTCGTGTACAAATTGGACAATCTCTTTCGAAGTATGAGGGTTTTGGATGAAAACTCATCTATTACAAAGGGAATTTCATTTTTAATAACATATATTAACATGAAACACTCAAAGGCACATCATCAATTTTCAACCCTTTCTAACTTCATTTGATATTTTTCACGCATTTAATGATTTATTTTGAGCTAAATGACCCTGAATTTGAAAAGCAGTACAAACGAACTCTGAAAAGGTAGTAACTTGGCATGACATCATAATTTCACACACATCGAAACTTCTAAGGACTTGAGAGGGTTACGGCAAAAATCGGATGCACTTCGTGTACAACTTGGACAATCTCTTCCGAAGTATGAGGGTTTCGGAAGAAAACTCGTCTATTACAAAGTGATTTCATTTTTAATAAGTTATTTTAACTCCATACTTTTTGTGTTTTCAATATGCACCATTCATACGCGCATCATCAATTTTCAACCCTTTGTGACTTCATTTGATATTTTTCATGCTTTTAATGATTTTTTTTAGCTAAATGACCCTGAATTTGAAAAGCAGTACAAATGAACTCTGGAAAGGTTGTAACTTGGCATGACATCATAATTTCACCCACATAGCAACTTCTAAAGAGTTGAGAGGGTTACGGCAGAAACTGGATGCACTTCGTGTACAAATTGGACAATCTATTTCGAAGTATGAGGGTTTCGGACGAAAACACATCTATTACAAAGGGATTTCAATTTTAATAACTTATTTTAACTCGAGACTTTGTGTGTTTTCAATATGTACCATTCCAAGGCACATCATCAATTTTAAACCCTTGGTGACTTCATTTGATATTTTTCATGCATTTAATGATTTATTTTGAGCTAAATGACCCAGAATTTGAAAAGCAGTAAAAATAACTCTGAAAAGGTTCTAACTTGGCATGACATCATAATTTCACCCACATAGCAACTTCTAAAGAGTTGAGAGGGTGACGGCAGAAACTGGATGCACTTCGTGTACAAATTGGACATTCTCTTCCGAAGTATGAGGGTTTCGGACGAAAACTCACCTATTACAAAGAGATTTCATTTTTAATAACTTATTTTAACTCCATACTTTTTGTGTGTTCAATATGCACCACTTAAAGGCACATCATCAATTTTCAACCCTTTCTAACTTCATTTGATATTTTTCATGCATTTAATGATTTATGTTGAGCTAAATGACCCTGAATTTGGAAAGCAGTACAAATGAACTCTGAAAAGGTTGTAACTTGGCATGACGTCATAATTTCACCCACATAGCAACTTCTAAAGAGTTGAGAGGGTGACGGCAGAAACTGGATGCACTTCGTATACAAATTGGACAATCTCTTTCGATGTATGTGGGTTTCGGACGAAAACTCGTCTATAACAAAGGGATTTCAATTTTGATAACTTATTTTAACTCCAGACTTCTTGTGTTTTCAGTATGCACCATTCAAAGGCACATCATCAATTTTCAACCCTTTCTGACTTCATTTGATATTTTTCATGCATTTAATGATTTATTTTGAGCTAAACGACCCTGAATTTGAAAAGCAATAACAATAACTCTGAAAAGGTTCTAACTTGGCATGACATCATAATTTCACACACATAGCAACTTCTATAGAGTTGAGAGGGTTACGGCCGAAACTGGATGCACTTCATGGACAAATTGGACATTCTCTTCCGAAGTATGAGGATTTTGGACGAAAACTCATCTATTACAAAGGGATTTAATTTTTAATAACTTATTTTAACTCCATACTTTTTGTATGTTCCATATGCACCATTAAAAGGCACATCATCAATTTTAAACCCTTGGTGACTTCATTTGATATTTTTCATGCATTTAATGATTTATTTTGAGCTAAATGACCCTGAATTTGAAAAGCAGTAAAAATAACTCTGAAAAGGTTCTAACTTGGCATGACATCATAATTTCACCCACATAGCAACTTCTAAAGAGTTTAGAGGGTTACGGCTGAAACTGGATGCACTTCGTGTACAAATTCGAGATTCTCCTCCGAAGTATGAGGGTTTCGGACGAAAACTCATCTATTACAAAGGGATTTAATTTTTAATAAATTATTTTAACTCCATACTTTTTGTGTGTTCCATATGCACCATTAAAAGGCACATCGTCAATTTTCAACCCTTTCTGACTTCCTTTGATATTTTGCATGCATTTAATGATTTATTTTGAGCTAAATGATCCTCAATTTGAAAAGCAGTACAAATGAACTCTGAAAAGGTTGTAACTTGGCATGACGTCATAATTTAACCCACATAGCAACTTGTAAAGAGTTGAGAAGGTTACAACAAAAACTGGATGCACTTCGTGCACAAATTCGACAATTTATTTCAAACTATGAGGGTTTCGGACGAAAACCCATATATTCCAAGGGGATTTCATTTTTAATAACTTATTGTGACTCCATACTTTTTGTGTGTTCAGTATGCAAGATTCAAAGGCACATCGTCAATTTTCAACCCTTTCTAATTTCATTTGATATTTTTCATGCATTTAATTATTTATTTTGAGCTAAATGAACCTGAATTTGAAAAGCAGTACAAATGAACTCTAAAAAGTTGTAACTTGGCATGATGTCATAATTTCACCCACATAGCAACTTCTAAAGAGTTGACAGGGTTACGGCAAAAACTGGATGCACTTCGTGTCCAAATTGGACAATCTCTTTCGAAGTATGAGGGTTCCGGACGAAAACTCATCTATTCCAAAGGGATTTGATTTTTAATACGTTATTTTAACTCCATACTTTTTGCGTTTTCAATATGCACCATTCATAGGCGCATCATCAATTTTTAACCCTTTATGACTTCAATTGATATTTTTCATGCGTTAAATGATTTATTTTTAGCTAAATGACCCTGAATTTGAAAAGCAGTACAAACGAACTCTGAAAAGGTTGTAACTTGGCATGACATCATATTTTCACACACATAGCAACTTCTAAGGACTTGAGAGGGTTACGGCAAAAACTGGATGCACTTTGAGTACAAATTGGACAATCTCTTTCGAAGTATGAGGGTTTCTGACGAAAACTCGTCTATTACAAAGTGATTTCATTTTTAATAAGTTATTTTAACTCCATACTTTTTGTGTTTTCAATATGCACCATTCATAGGCGCATCATCAATTTTCAACACTTTCTGACTACATTTGATATTTTTCATGCTTTTAATGATTTTTTTTAGCTAAATGACCCTGAATTTGAAAAGCAGTACAAATGAACTCTGGAAAGGTTGTAACTTGGCATGACATCATAATTTCACCCACATAGCAACTTCTAAAGAGTTGAGAGGGTTACCGTAGAAACTGGATGCACTTCGTGTACAAATTGGACAATCTATTTCGAAGTATGAGGGTTTCGGACGAAAACACATCTATTACAAAGGGATTTCAATTTTGATAACTTATTTTAACTCCAGACTTCTTGTGTTTTCAGTATGCACCATTCAAAGGCACATCATCAATTTTCAACCCTTTCTGACTTCATTTGATATTTTTCATGCATTTAATGATTTATTTTGAGCTAAACGACCCTGAATTTGAAAAGTAGTAACAATAACTCTGAAAAGGTTCTAACTTGGCATGACATCATAATTTCACCCACATAGCAACTTCTATAGAGTTGAGAGGGTTACGGCCGAAACTGGATGCACTTCATGGACAAATTGGACATTCTCTTCCGAAGTATGAGGATTTCGGACGAAAACTCATCTATTACAAAGGGATTTATTTTTTAATAACTTATTTTAACTCCATACTATTTGTATGTTCCATATGCACCATTAAAAGGCACATCATCAATTTTAAACCCTTGGTGACTTCATTTGATATTTTTCATGCATTTAATGATTTATTTTGAGCTAAATGACCCTAAATTTGAAAAGCAGTAAAAATAACTCTGAAAAGGTTCTAACTTGGCATGACATCATAATTTCACCGACATAGCAACTTCTAAAGAGTTTAGAGGGTTACGGCAGAAACTGGATGCACTTCGTGTACAAATTCGAGATTCTCTTCCGAAGTATGAGGGTTTCGGACGAAAACTCATCTATTACAAAGGAATTTAATTTTTAATAACTTATTTTAACTCCATACTTTTTGTGTGTTCCATATGCACCATTAAAAGGCACATCATCAATTTTCAACCCTTTCTGACTTCCTTTGATATTTTGCATGCATTTAATGATTTATTTTGAGCTAAATGACCCTCAATTAGAAAAGCATTACAAATGAACTCTAAAAAGGTTGTAACTTGGCATGACGTCATAATTTAGCCCACATAGCAACTTGTAAAGAGTTGAGAAGGTTACAGCAAAAACTGGATGCACTTCGTGCACAAATTCGACAATTTATTTCAAACTATGAGGGTTTCGGACGAAAACCCATATATTCCAAGGGGATTTCATTTTTAATAACTTATTTTGACTCCATACTTTTTGTGTGTTCAGTATGCAACATTCAAAGGCACATCGTCAATTTTCAACCCTTTCTAACTTCATTTGATATTTTTCATGCATTTAATGATTTATTTTGAGCTAAATGAACCTGAATTTAAAAAGCAGTACAAATGAACTCTAAAAAGTTGTAACTTGGCATGATGTCATAATTTCACCCACATAGCAACTTCTAAAGAGTTGACAGGGTTACGGCAAAAACTGGATGCACTTCGTGTCCAAATTGGACAATCTCTTTCGAAGTATGAGGGTTCCGGACGAAAACTCGTCTATTACAAAGGGATTTGATTTTTAATACGTTATTTTAACTCCATACTTTTTGCGTTTTCAATATGCACCATTCATAGGCGCATCATCAATTTTTAACCCTTTATGACTTCAATTGATATTTTTCATGCGTTAAATGATTTATTTTTAGCTAAATGACCCTGAATTTGAAAAGCAGTACAAACGAACTCTGAAAAGGTTGTAACTTGGCATGACATCATATTTTCACACACATAGCAACTTCTAAGGACTTGAGAGGGTTACGGCAAAAACTGGATGCACTTTGTGTACAAATTGGACAATCTCTTTCGAAGTATGAGGGTTTCTGACGAAAACTCGTCTATTACAAAGTGATTTCATTTTTAATAAGTTATTTTTACTCCATACTTTTTGTGTTTTCAATATGCACCATTCATAGGCGCATCATCAATTTTCAACACTTTCTCATTTCAATTGATATATTTCATGCGTTTAATGATTTATTTTGAGCTAAATGACCCTGAATTTGAAAAGCAGTACAAACGAACTCTGAAAAGGTTGTAACATGGCATGACATCATATTTTCACACACATAGAAACTTGTAAGGACTTGAGAGGGTTACGGCAAAAACTGGATGCACTTCGTGTACAACTTGGACAATCTCTTTTGAAGTATGAGGGTTTCGGACGAAAACTCGTCTATTACAAAGTGATTTCATTTTTAATAAGTTATTTTAACTCCATACTTTTCGTGTTTTCAATATGCACCATTCATAGGCGCATCATCAATTTTCAACCCTTTCTGACTTCAATTGATATATTTCATGCGTTTAATGATTTATTTTGAGCTAAATGACCCTGAATTTGAAAAGCAGTACAAACGAACTCTTAAAAGGTTGTAACTTGGCATGACATCGTAATTTCACACACATAGCAACTTCTAAAGAGTTGAGAGGGTTATGGCAGAAACTGGATGCACTTCGTGTACAAATTGGACATTCTCTTCCGAAGTATGAGGGTTTCGGACGAAAACTCATCTATTACAAAGGGATTTAATTTTTAATAACTTATTTTAACTCCATACTTTTTGTGTGTTCCATATGCACCATTAAAAGGCACATCATCAATTTTCAACCCTTTCTGACTTCATTTGATATTTTGCATGCATTTAATGTTTTATTTTGAGCTAAAAGAGCCTGAATTTGAAAAGCAGTACAAATGAACTCTAAAAAGGTTGTAACGTGGCATGACGTCATAATTTCGCCCACATAGCAACTTCTAAAGAGTTGCGAGGGTTACAGCAAAAACTGGACATACTTCGTGTACAAATTGGACAATCTCTTTTGAAGTATGAGGGTTTCAGACGAAAACTCATCTATTACAAAGTGATTTCATTTTTAATAAGTTATTTTAACTCCATACTTTTTGTGTTTTCAATATGCACCATTCATAGGCGCATGATCAATTTTCAACCCTTTCTGACTTCATTTGGTACTTTTCATGCTTTTAATGATTTTTTTTAGCTAAATGACCCTTAATTTGAAAAGCAGTACAAATGAACTCTGAAAAGGTTGTAACTTGGCATCACATCATAATTTCACCCACATAGCAACTTGTAAAGAGTTGAGAGGGTTACGGCAGAAACTGGATGCACTTCGTATACAAATTGGACAATCTTTTTCGAAGTATGAGGGTTTCGGACGAAAACTCGTCTATTACAAAGGGATTTCAATTTTACTAACTTATTTAAATTCCAGACTTCGTGTCTTTTCAGTATGCACCATTCAAAGGCACATCATCAATTTTCAACCCTTTCTAACTTCATTTGATATTTTTCATGCATTTAATGATTTATTTTGAGCTAAACGACCCTGAATTTGAAAAGCAGTAAAAATAACTCTAAAACGGTTCTAACTTGGCATGACATCATAATTTCACCCACATAGCAACTTCTAAAGAGTTGAGAGGGTTACGGCAGAAATGGATGCACTTTGTATACAAATTGGAGAATCTCTTTCGAAATATGAGGGCTTCGGACGAAAACTCGTCTATTACAAAGAGATTTCAATTTTACTAACTTATTTTAACTCCAGACTTCGTGTGTTTTCAGTATGCACCATTCAAAGGCGCATCATCAATTTTCAACCCTTTCTGACTTCATTTGGTACTTTTCATGCTTTTAATGATTTATTTTTAGCTAAATGACCCTTAATTTGAAAAGCAGTACAAATGAACTGTGAAAAGGTTGTAACTTGGCATCACATCATAATTTCACCCACATAGCAACTTGGAAAGAGTTGAGAGGGTTACGGCAGAAACTGGATGCACTTCGTATACAAATTGGACAATCTTTTTCGAAGTATGAGGGTTTCGGACGAAAACTCGTCTATTACAAAGGGATTTCAATTTTACTAACTTATTTAAATTCCAGACTTCGTGTCTTTTCAGTATGCACCATTCAAAGGCACATCATCAATTTTCAACCCTTTCTAACTTCATTTGATATTTTTCATGCATTTAATGATTTATTTTGAGCTAAACGACCCTGAATTTGAAAAGCAGTAAAAATAACTCTAAAACGGTTCTAACTTGGCATGACATCATAATTTCACCCACATAGCAACTTCTAAAGAGTTGAGAGGGTTACGGCAGAAATGGATGCACTTTGTATACAAATTGGAGAATCTCTTTCGAAATATGAGGGCTTCGGACGAAAACTCGTCTATTACAAAGAGATTTCAATTTTACTAACTTATTTTAACTCCAGACTTCGTGTGTTTTCAGTATGCACCATTCAAAGGCGCATCATCAATTTTCAACCCTTTCTGACTTCATTTGGTACTTTTCATGCTTTTAATGATTTATTTTTAGCTAAATGACCCTTAATTTGAAAAGCAGTACAAATGAACTGTGAAAAGGTTGTAACTTGGCATCACATCATAATTTCACCCACATAGCAACTTGTAAAGAGTTGAGAGGGTTACGGCAGAAACTGGATGCACTTCGTATACAAATTGGACAATCTCTTTCGAAGTATGAGGGTTTGGGACGAAAACTCATCTATTACAAAGAGATTTAATTTTTAATAACTTATTTTAACTCCATACTTTTTGTGTGTTCCATATGCACCATTAAAAGGCACATTATCAATTTTCAACACTTTCTGAGTTCATTTGATATTTTTCATGCATTTAATTATTTATTTTGAGCTAAATGACCCTGAATTTCAAAAGCAGTACAAACGAACTCTGAAATGGTTGTAACTTGGCATGACATCATAATTTCACACACATAGCAACTTCTAAGGACTTGAGAGGGTTACGGCAAAAACTGGATGCACTTCGTGTACAACTTGGACAATCTCTTTTGAAGTATGAGGGTTTCGGACGAAAACTCGTCTATTACAAATTGATTTCATTTTTAATAAGTTATTTTAACTCCATACTTTTTGTGTGTTCAATATGCACCATTCAGAGGCGCATCGTCAATTTTCAACCCTTTCTAACTTAATTTGATATTTTTCATGCATTTAATGATTTATTTTGAGCTAAATGACCCTGAAATTGAAAAGCACTACAAATGAACTCTGAAAAGTTGTAAATTGGCATGACGTCATAATTTCACCCACATATCAACTTCTAAAGAGTTGAGAGGGTTACGGCAGAAACTGGATGCACTTCGTGTACAAATTGGACAATCTATTTCGAAGTATGAGGGTTTCGGACGAAAACACATCTATTACAAAGGGATTTCAATTTTAATAAGTTATTTTAACTCCAGACTTTGTGTGTTTTCAATATGTACCATTCAAAGGCACATCATTAGTTTTAAACCCTTGGTGACTTCATTTGATATTTTTCATGCATTTAATGATTTATTTTTAGCTAAATGACCCTGAATTTGAAAAGCAGTAAAAATAACTCTGAAAAGGTTTTAACTTTCCATGACATCATAATTTCACCCACATAGCAACTCCTAAAGAGTTGAGAGGGTTACGGCAGAAATTGGATGCACCTCGTGTACAAATTGGACATTCTCTTCCGAAGTATGAGGATTTCGGACGAAAACTCATCTATTACAAAGGGATTTAATTTTTAATAAGTTATTTTAACTCCATACTTTTTGTATGTTCCATATGCAGCATTAAAAGGCACATCATCAATTTTCAACCCTTTCTGACTTCATTTGATATTTTTCATGCATTTAATGATTTATTTTGACCTATTGACCCTGAATTAGAAAAGCAGTACAAATGAACTCTGAAAAGGTTGTAACTTGGCATGACGTCATAATTTCGCCCACATAGCAACTTCTAAAGAGTTGAGAGGGTTACGGCAAAACTGGACGTACTTCGTGTACAAATGGGACAATCTATTTCGAAGTATGAGGGTTTTGGACGAAAACACATCTATTACAAAGGGATTTCAATTTTAATAACTTATTTTAACTCCAGACTTTGTGTGTTTTCAATATGTACCATTCAAAGGCACATCATCAATTTCCCTTGGTGACATCATTCGATATTTTTCATGCATTTAATGATTTATTTTGAGCTAAATGACCCTGAATTTGAAAAGCAGTAAAAATAACTCTGAAAAGGTTCTAACTTGGCATGACATCATAATTTCACCCACATAGCAACTTCTAAAGAGTTGAGAGGGTTACGGCAGAAATTGGATGCACTTCGTGTACAAATTGGATATTCTCTTCCGAAGTATGAGGATTTCGAACGAAAACTCATCTATTACAAAGGGATTTAATTTTTAATAACTTATTTTAACTCCATACTTTTTGTATGTTCCATATGCACCATTAAAAGGCACATCATCAATTTTCAACCCTTTCTGACTTCATTTGATATATTTCATGAATTTAGTGATTTATTTTGAGCTAAATGACCCTGAATTTGAAAAGCAGTACAAATGAACTATGAAAAGGTTGTAACTTGGCATGACATCATATTTTCACACACATAGCAACTTCTAAGGACTTGAGAGGGTTACGGCAAAAACTGGATGCACTTCGTGTACAACTTGGACAATCTCTTTTGAAGTATGAGGGTTTCGGACGAAAACTCGTCTATTACAAAGTGATTTCATTTTTAATAACTTATTTTAACTCCATACTTTTTGTGTGTTCCATATGCACCATTAAAAGGCACATCATCAATTTTCAACCCTTTCTGACTTCAATTGATATATCTGATGCGTTTAATGATTTATTTTGAGCTAAATGACCCTGAATTTGAAAAGCAGTACAAACGAACTCTGAAAAGGTTGTAACTTGGCGTGACATCATAATTTCACAAACATAGCAACTTCTAAGGACTTGAGAGGGTTACGGCAAAAACGGGATGCACTTCGTGTACAACTTGGACAATCTCTTTTGAAGTATGAGGGTTCCGGACGAAAACTCGTCTATTACAAAGTGATTTCATTTTTAATAAGTTATTTTAACTCCATAATTTTTGCGTTTTCAATATGCACCATTCATAGGCGCATCATCAATTTTCAACCCTTTCTGACTTCAATTGATATATCTGATGCGTTTAATGATTTATTTTGAGCTAAATGACCCTGAATTTGAAAAGCAGTACAAACGAACTCTGAAAAGGTTGTAACTTGGCGTGACATCATAATTTCACAAACATAGCAACTTCTAAGGACTTGAGAGGGTTACGGCAAAAACGGGATGCACTTCGTGTACAACTTGGACAATCTCTTTTGAAGTATGAGGGTTCCGGACGAAAACTCGTATATTACAAAGTGATTTCATTTTTAATAAGTTATTTTAACTCCATACTTTTCGTGTTTTCAATATGCACCATTCATAGGCGCATCATCAATTTTCAACCCTTTCTGACTTCAATTGATATATTTCATGCGTTTAATGATTTATTTTGAGCTAAATGACCCTGAATTTGAAAAGCAGTACAAACGAACTCTTAAAAGGTTGTAACTTGGCATGACATCGTAATTTCACACACATAGCAACTTCTAAGGACTTGAGAGGGTTACGGCAAAAACTGGATGCACTTCGTGTACAACTTGGACAATCTCGTTTGAAGTATGAGGGTTTCGGACGAAAACGCGTCTATTACAAAGTGATTTCATTTTTAATAAGTTATTTTAACTCCATACTTTTTGTGTTTTCCGTATGCACCATTCATAGGTGCATCATCAATTTTCAACCCTTTCTGACTTCATTTGATATTTTTCATGCTTTTAATGATTTTTTTAGCTAAATGACCCTGAATTTGAAAAGCAGTACAAATGAACTCTGGAAAGGTTGTAACTTGGCATGACATCATAATTTCACCCACATAGCAACTTCTAAAGAGTTGAGAGGGTTACGGCAGAAACTGGATGCACTTCGTGTACAAATTGGACAATCTATTTCGATGTATGAGGGTTTCGAACGAAAACCCATCTATTACAAAGGGATTTCAATTTTAATAACTTATTTTAACTCTAGACTTTGTGCGTTTTCAATATATACCATTCAAAGGCACATCATCAATTTTAAACCCTTGGTGACTTCATTTGATATTTTTCATGCATTTAATGATTTATTTTGAGCTAAATGACCCTGAATTTGAAAAGCAATAAAAACAACTCCGAAAAGGTTCTAACTTGGCATGACATCATAATTTCACCCACATAGCAACTTCTAAAGAGTTGAGAGGGTTATGGCAGAAACTGGATGCACTTCGTGTACAAATTGGACATTCTCTTCCGAAGTATGAGGGTTTCGGACGAAAACTCATCTATTACAAAGGGATTTAATTTTTAATAACTTATTTTAACTCCATACTTTTTGTGTGTTCCATATGCACCATTAAAAGGCACATCATCAATTTTCAACCCTTTCTGACTTCATTTGATATTTTGCATGCATTTAATGTTTTATTTTGAGCTAAAAGAGCCTGAATTTGAAAAGCAGTACAAATGAACTCTAAAAAGGTTGTAACGTGGCATGACGTCATAATTTCGCCCACATAGCAACTTCTAAAGAGTTGCGAGGGTTACAGCAAAAACTGGACATACTTCGTGTACAAATTGGACAATCTCTTTTGAAGTATGAGGGTTTCAGACGAAAACTCATCTATTACAAAGTGATTTCATTTTTAATAAGTTATTTTAACTCCATACTTTTTGTGTTTTCAATATGCACCATTCATAGGCGCATCATCAATTTTCAACCCTTTCTGACTTCATTTGGTACTTTTCATGCTTTTAATGATTTTTTTTAGCTAAATGACCCTTAATTTGAAAAGCAGTACAAATGAACTCTGAAAAGGTTGTAACTTGGCATCACATCATAATTTCACCCACATAGCAACTTGTAAAGAGTTGAGAGGGTTACGGCAGAAACTGGATGCACTTCGTATACAAATTGGACAATCTTTTTCGAAGTATGAGGGTTTCGGACGAAAACTCGTCTATTACAAAGGGATTTCAATTTTACTAACTTATTTAAATTCCAGACTTCGTGTCTTTTCAGTATGCACCATTCAAAGGCACATCATCAATTTTCAACCCTTTCTAACTTCATTTGATATTTTTCATGCATTTAATGATTTATTTTGAGCTAAACGACCCTGAATTTGAAAAGCAGTAAAAATAACTCTAAAACGGTTCTAACTTGGCATGACATCATAATTTCACCCACATAGCAACTTCTAAAGAGTTGAGAGGGTTACGGCAGAAATGGATGCACTTTGTATACAAATTGGAGAATCTCTTTCGAAATATGAGGGCTTCGGACGAAAACTCGTCTATTACAAAGAGATTTCAATTTTACTAACTTATTTTAACTCCAGACTTCGTGTGTTTTCAGTATGCACCATTCAAAGGCGCATCATCAATTTTCAACCCTTTCTGACTTCATTTGGTACTTTTCATGCTTTTAATGATTTATTTTTAGCTAAATGACCCTTAATTTGAAAAGCAGTACAAATGAACTGTGAAAAGGTTGTAACTTGGCATCACATCATAATTTCACCCACATAGCAACTTGTAAAGAGTTGAGAGGGTTACGGCAGAAACTGGATGCACTTCGTATACAAATTGGACAATCTTTTTCGAAGTATGAGGGTTTCGGACGAAAACTCGTCTATTACAAAGGGATTTCAATTTTACTAACTTATTTAAATTCCAGACTTCGTGTCTTTTCAGTATGCACCATTCAAAGGCACATCATCAATTTTCAACCCTTTCTAACTTCATTTGATATTTTTCATGCATTTAATGATTTATTTTGAGCTAAACGACCCTGAATTTGAAAAGCAGTAAAAATAACTCTAAAACGGTCCTAACTTGGCATGACATCATAATTTCACCCACATAGCAACTTCTAAAGAGTTGAGAGGGTTACGGCAGAAACTGGATGCACTTCGTATACAAATTGGACAATCTCTTTCGAAATATGAGGGCTTCGGACGAAAACTCGTCCATTACAAAGAGATTTCAATTTTACTAACTTATTTTAACTCCAGACTTCGTGTGTTCTCAGTATGCACCATTCAAAGGCACATCATCAATTTTCAACCCTTTCTGACTTCATTTGATATTTTTCATGCATTTAATGATTTATTTTGAGCTCAACGACCCTGAATTTGAAAAGCAGTAAAAATAACTCTGAAAAGGTTCTAACTTGGCATGACATCATAATTTCACCCACATAGCAACTTCTAAAGAGTTGAGAGGGTTACGGCCGAAACTGGATGCACTTCATGTACAAATTGGACAATCTCTTTCGAAGTATGAGGGTTTGGGACGAAAACTCATCTATTACAAAGAGATTTAATTTTTAATAACTTATTTTAACTCCATACTTTTTGTGTGTTCCATATGCACCATTAAAAGGCACATTATCAATTTTCAACACTTTCTGAGTTCATTTGATATTTTTCATGCATTTAATTATTTATTTTGAGCTAAATGACCCTGAATTTCAAAAGCAGTACAAACGAACTCTGAAAAGGTTGTAACTTGGCATGACATCATAATTTCACACACATAGCAACTTCTAAGGACTTGAGAGGGTTACGGCAAAAACTGGATGCACTTCGTGTACAACTTGGACAATCTCTTTTGAAGTATGAGGGTTTCGGACGAAAACTCGTCTATTACAAATTGATTTCATTTTTAATAAGTTATTTTAACTCCATACTTTTTGTGTGTTCAATATGCACCATTCAGAGGCGCATCGTCAATTTTCAACCCTTTCTTACTTCATTTGATATTTTTCATGCATTTAATGATTTATTTTGAGCTAAATGACCCTGAAATTGAAAAGCACTACAAATGAACTCTGAAAAGTTGTAAATTGGCATGACGTCATAATTTCACCCACATATCAACTTCTAAAGAGTTGAGAGGGTTACGGCAGAAACTGGATGCACTTCGTGTACAAATTGGACAATCTATTTCGAAGTATGAGGGTTTCGGACGAAAACACATCTATTACAAAGGGATTTCAATTTTAATAAGTTATTTTAACTCCAGACTTTGTGTGTTTTCAATATGTACCATTCAAAGGCACATCATTAGTTTTAAACCCTTGGTGACTTCATTTGATATTTTCATGCATTTAATGATTTATTTTTAGCTAAATGACCCTGAATTTGAAAAGCAGTAAAAATAACTCTGAAAAGGTTTTAACTTTCCATGACATCATAATTTCACCCACATAGCAACTTCTAAAGAGTTGAGAGGGTTACGGCAGAAATTGGATGCACGTCGTGTACAAATTGGACATTCTCTTCCGAAGTATGAGGATTTCGGACGAAAACTCATCTATTACAAAGGGATTTAATTTTTAATAAGTTATTTTAACTCCATACTTTTTGTATGTTCCATATGCAGCATTAAAAGGCACATCATCAATTTTCAACCCTTTCTGACTTCATTTGATATTTTTCATGCATTTAATGATTTATTTTGACCTATTGACCCTGAATTAGAAAAGCAGTACAAATGAACTCTGAAAAGGTTGTAACTTGGCATGACGTCATAATTTCGCCCACATAGCAACTTCTAAAGAGTTGAGAGGGTTACGGCAAAACTGGACGTACTTCGTGTACAAATGGGACAATCTATTTCGATGTATGAGGGTTTTGGACGAAAACACATCTATTACAAAGGGATTTCAATTTTAATAACTTATTTTAACTCCAGACTTTGTGTGTTTTCAATATGTACCATTCAAAGGCACATCATCAATTTCCCTTGGTGACATCATTCGATATTTTTCATGCATTTAATGATTTATTTTGAGCTAAATGACCCTGAATTTGAAAAGCAGTAAAAATAACTCTGAAAAGGTTCTAACTTGGCTGGACATCATAATTTCACCCACATAGCAACTTCTAAAGAGTTGAGAGGGTTACGGCAGAAATTGGATGCACTTCGTGTACAAATTGGATATTCTCTTCCGAAGTATGAGGATTTCGAACGAAAACTCATCTATTACAAAGGGATTTAATTTTTAATAACTTATTTTAACTCCATACTTTTTGTATGTTCCATATGCACCATTAAAAGGCACATCATCAATTTTCAACCCTTTCTGACTTCATTTGATATATTTCATGAATTTAGTGATTTATTTTGAGCTAAATGACCCTGAATTTGAAAAGCAGTACAAACGAACTATGAAAAGGTTGTAACTTGGCATAACATCATATTTTCACACACATAGCAACTTCTAAGGACTTGAGAGGGTTACGGCAAAAACTGGATGCACTTCGTGTACAACTTGGACAATCTCTTTTGAAGTATGAGGGTTTCGGACGAAAACTCGTCTATTACAAAGTGATTTCATTTTTAATAAGTTATTTTAACTCCATAATTTTTGCGTTTTCAATATGCACCATTCATAGGCGCATCATCAATTTTCAACCCTTTCTGACTTCAATTGATATATCTCATGCGTTTAATGATTTATTTTGAGCTAAATGACCCTGAATTTGAAAAGCAGTACAAACGAACTCTGAAAAGGTTGTAACTTGGCATGACATCATAATTTCACAAACATAGCAACTTCTAAGGACTTGAGAGGGTTACGGCAAAAACGGGATGCACTTCGTGTACAACTTGGACAATCTCTTTTGAAGTATGAGGGTTCCGGACGAAAACTCGTATATTACAAAGTGATTTCATTTTTAATACTTATTTTAACTCCATACTTTTTGAGTTTTCAATATGCACCATTCATAGGCGCATCATCAATTTTCAACCCTTTCTGACTTCATTTGATATTTTTCATGCTTTTAATGATTTTTTAGCTAAATGACCCTGAATTTGAAAAGCAGTACAAATGAACTCTGGAAAGGTTGTAACTTGGCATGACATCATAATTTCACCCACATAGCAACTTCTAAAGAGTTGAGAGGGTTACGGCAGAAATTGCATGCACTTCGTGTACAAATTGGACAATCTATTTCGAAGTATGAGGGTTTCGGACGAAAACACATCTATTACAAAGGGATTTCAATTTTCATAACTTATTTTAACTCCAGACTTTGTGCGTTTTCAATATATACCATTCAAAGGCACATCATCAATTTTAAACCCTTGCTACCTCATTTGATATTTTTCATGCATTTAATGATTTATTTTGACCTAAATGACCCTGAATTTGAAAAGCAGTAAAAATAACTCTGAAAAGGTTCTAACTTGGCATGCCGTCATAATTTCACCCACATAGCAACTTCTAAAGAGTTGAGAGGGTTACGGCAGAAACTGGATGCACTTCGTGTACAAATTGGACATTCTCTTCCGAAGTATGAGGGCTTCGGACGAAAACTCGTCCATTACAAAGAGATTTCAATTTTACTAACTTATTTTAACTCCAGACTTCGTGTGTTTTCAGTATGCACCATTCAAAGGCACATCATCAATTTTCAACCCTTTCTGACTTCATTTGATATTTTTCATGCATTTAATGATTTATTTTGAGCTCAACGACCCTGAATTTGAAAAGCAGTAAAAATAACTCTGAAAAGGTTCTAACTTGGCATGACATCATAATTTCACCCACATAGCAACTTCTAAAGAGTTGAGAGGGTTACGGCCGAAACTGGATGCACTTCATGTACAAATTGGACAATCTCTTTCGAAGTATGAGGGTTTGGGACGAAAACTCATCTATTACAAAGAGATTTAATTTTTAATAACTTATTTTAACTCCATACTTTTTGTGTGTTCCATATGCACCATTAAAAGGCACATTATCAATTTTCAACACTTTCTGAGTTCATTTGATATTTTTCATGCATTTAATTATTTATTTTGAGCTAAATGACCCTGAATTTCAAAAGCAGTACAAACGAACTCTGAAAAGGTTGTAACTTGGCATGACATCATAATTTCACACACATAGCAACTTCTAAGGACTTGAGAGGGTTACGGCAAAAACTGGATGCACTTCGTGTACAACTTGGACAATCTCTTTTGAAGTATGAGGGTTTCGGACGAAAACTCGTCTATTACAAATTGATTTCATTTTTAATAAGTTATTTTAACTCCATACTTTTTGTGTGTTCAATATGCACCATTCAGAGGCGCATCGTCAATTTTCAACCCTTTCTAACTTCATTTGATATTTTTCATGCATTTAATGATTTATTTTGAGCTAAATGACCCTGAAATTGAAAAGCACTACAAATGAACTCTGAAAAGTTGTAAATTGGCATGACGTCATAATTTCACCCACATATCAACTTCTAAAGAGTTGAGAGGGTTACGGCAGAAACTTGATGCACTTCATGTACAAATTGGACAATCTATTTCGAAGTATGAGGGTTTCGGACGAAAACACATCTATTACAAAGGGATTTCAATTTTAATAAGTTATTTTAACTCCAGACTTTGTGTGTTTTCAATATGTACCATTCAAAGGCACATCATTAGTTTTAAACCCTTGGTGACTTCATTTGATATTTTTCATGCATTTAATGATTTATTTTTAGCTAAATGACCCTGAATTTGAAAAGCAGTAAAAATAACTCTGAAAAGGTTTTAACTTTCCATGACATCATAATTTCACCCACATAGCAACTTCTAAAGAGTTGAGAGGGTTACGGCAGAAATTGGATGCACCTCGTGTACAAATTGGACATTCTCTTCCGAAGTATGAGGATTTCGGACGAAAACTCATCTATTACAAAGGGATTTAATTTTTAATAAGTTATTTTAACTCCATACTTTTTGTATGTTCCATATGCAGCATTAAAAGGCACATCATCAATTTTCAACCCTTTCTGACTTCATTTGATATTTTTCATGCATTTAATGATTTATTTTGACCTATTGACCCTGAATTAGAAAAGCAGTACAAATGAACTCTGAAAAGGTTGTAACTTGGCATGACGTCATAATTTCGCCCACATAGCAACTTCTAAAGAGTTGAGAGGGTTACGGCAAAACTAGACGTACTTCGTGTACAAATGGGACAATCTATTTCGAAGTATGATGGTTTTGGACGAAAACACATCTATTACAAAGGGATTTCAATTTTAATAACTTATTTTAACTCCAGACTTTGTGTGTTTTCAATATGTACCATTCAAAGGCACATCATCTATTTCCCTTGGTGACATCATTCGATATTTTTCATGCATTTAATGATTTATTTTGAGCTAAATGACCCTGAATTTGAAAAGCAGTAAAAATAACTCTGAAAAGGTTCTAACTTGGCTGGACATCATAATTTCACCCACATAGCAACTTCTAAAGAGTTGAGAGGGTTACGGCAGAAATTGGATGCACTTCGTGTACAAATTGGATATTCTCTTCCGAAGTATGAGGATTTCGAACGAAAACTCATCTATTACAAAGGGATTTAATTTTTA
Organism: Hordeum marinum; assembly: GCA_022496015.1. Classification (NCBI taxonomy): domain Eukaryota; kingdom Viridiplantae; phylum Streptophyta; class Magnoliopsida; order Poales; family Poaceae; genus Hordeum; species Hordeum marinum. Next base: position 48,546,885 of record CM039676.1, read on the forward strand.
ATAACTTATTTTAACTCCATACTTTTTGTATGTTCCATATGCACCATTAAAAGGCACATCATCAATTTTCAACCCTTTCTGTCTTCATTTGATATATTTCATTAATTTAGTGATTTATTTTGAGCTAAATGACCCTGAATTTGAAAAGCAGTACAAACGAACTATGAAAAGGTTGTAACTTGGCATGACATCATATTTTCACACACATAGCAACTTCTAAGGACTTGAGAGGGTTACGGCAAAAACTGGATGCACTTCGTGTACAACTTGGACAATCTCTTTTGAAGTATGAGGGTTTCGGACGAAAACTCGTCTATTACAAAGTGATTTCATTTTAATAAGTTATTTTAACTCCATAATTTTTGCGTTTTCAATATGCACCATTCATAGGCGCATCATCAATTTTCAACCCTTTCTGACTTCAATTGATATATCTCATGCGTTTAATGATTTATTTTGAGCTAAATGACCCTGAATTTGAAAAGCAGTACAAACGAACTCTGAAAAGGTTGTAACTTGGCATGACATCATAATTTCACAAACATAGCAACTTCTAAGGACTTGAGAGGGTTACGGCAAAAACGGGATGCACTTCATGTACAACTTGGACAATCTCTTTTGAAGTATGAGGGTTCCGGACGAAAACTCGTATATTACAAAGTGATTTCATTTTTAATACTTATTTTAACTCCATACTTTTTGAGTTTTCAATATGCACCATTCATAGGCGCATCATCAATTTTCAACCCTTTCTGACTTCATTTGATATTTTTCATGCTTTTAATGATTTTTTTAGCTAAATGACCCTGAATTTGAAAAGCAGTACAAATGAACTCTGGAAAGGTTGTAACTTGGCATGACATCATAATTTCACCCACATAGCAACTTCTAAAGAGTTGAGAGGGTTACGGCAGAAATTGCATGCACTTCGTGTACAAATTGGACAATCTATTTCGAAGTATGAGGGTTTCGGACGAAAACACATCTATTACAAAGGGATTTCAATTTTCATAACTTATTTTAACTCCAGACTTTGTGCGTTTTCAATATATACCATTCAAAGGCACATCATCAATTTTAAACCCTTGCTACCTCATTTGATATTTTTCATGCATTTAATGATTTATTTTGACCTAAATGACCCTGAATTTGAAAAGCAGTAAAAATAACTCTGAAAAGGTTCTAACTTGGCATGACGTCATAATTTCACCCACATAGCAACTTCTAAAGAGTTGAGAGGGTTACGGCAGAAACTGGATGCACTTCGTGTACAAATTGGACATTCTCTTCCGAAGTATGAGGGTTTCGGACGAAAACTCATCTATTACAAAGGGATTTAATTTTTAATAACTTATTTTAACTCCATTCTTTTTGTGTGTTCCATATGCACCATTAAAAGGCACATCATCATTTTTCAACCCTTTCTGACTTCATTTGATATTTTGCATGCATTTAATGATTTATTTTGAGCTAAATGACCCTGAATTTGAAAAGCAGTACAAATGAACTCTAAAAAGGTTGTAACTTGGCATGACGTCACAATTTCGCCCACATAGCAACTTCTAAAGAGTTGAGAGGGTTACCGCAAAAACTGGACGTACTTCGTCTACAAATTGGACAATCTCTTTTCAAGTATGAGGGTTTCAGACGAAAACTCATCTATTACAAAGTGATTTCATTTTTAATAAGTTATTTTAACTCCATACTTTTTGTGTTTTCAATATGCACCATTCATAGGCGCATCATCAATTTTCAACCCTTTCTGACTTCATTTGGTACTTTTCATGCTTTTAATGATTTATTTTTAGCTAAATGACCCTTAATTTGAAAAGCAGTACAAATGAACTCTGAAAAGGTTGTAACTTGGCATCACATCATAATTTCACCCACATAGCAACTTTTAAAGAGTTGAGAGGGTTACGGCAGAAACTGGATGCACTTCGTATACAAATTGGACAATCTCTTTCGAAGTATGAGGGTTTCGGACGAAAACTCGTCTATTACAAAGGGATTTCAATTTTACTAACTTATTTTAGCTCCAGACTTCGTGTGTTTTTAGTATGCACCATTCAAAGGCACATCATCAATTTTCAACCCTTTCTGACTTCATTTGATATTTTTCATGCATTTAATGATTTATTTTGAGCTAAACGACCCTGAATTTGAAAAGCAGTAAAAATAACTCTGAAAAGGTTCTGACTTGGCATGACATCATAATTTCACCCGCATAGCAACTTGTAAAGAGTTGAGAGGGTTACGGCAGAAACTGGATGCACTTCGTATACAAATTGGACAATCTCTTTCGAAGTATAAGGGTTTCGGACGAAAACTCGTCTATTACAAGGTGATTTCAATTTTACTAACTTATTAAAACTCCTGACTTCGTGTGTTTTTAGTATGCACCATTCAAAGGCGCATCATCTATTTTCAACCCTTTCTGGCTTCATTTGATATTTTTCATGCAGTTAATGATTTATTTTGAGCTAAACGACCCTGAATTTGAAAAGTAGTAAAAATAACTCTGAAAAGGTTCTAACTTGGCATGACATCATAATTTCACCCACATAGCAACTTCTAAAGAGTTGAAAGGGTTACAGCCGAAACTGGATGCACTTCATGTACAAATTGGACAATCTCTTTCAAAGTATGAGGGTTTCGAACGAAAACTCATCTATTACAAAGGGATTTATTTTTTAGTAACTTATTTTAACTGCATACTTTTTGTGTGTTCCATATGCACCATTAAAAGGCATATCATCAATTTTCAACCCTTTCTGACTTCATTTGATATTTTTCATGCATTTAATGATTTATTTTGAGCTAAATGACCCTGAATTTGAAAAGCAGTACAAACGAACTCTGAAAAGGTTGTAACTTGGCATGACATCATAATTTCACACACATAGCAACTTCTAAGGACTTGAGAGGGTTATGGCAAAAACTGGATGCACTTCGTGCACAACTTGGACAATCTCTTTTGAAGTATGAGGGTTTCAGACGAAAACTCGTCTATTACAAAGTGATTTCATTTTTAATAAGTTATTCTAACTCCATACTTTTTGTGTGTTCAATATGCACCATTCATAGGCGCATCGTCAATTTCCAACCCTTTCTAACTTCATTTGATATTTTTCATGCATTTAATGATTTATTTTGGGCTAAATGACCCTGGATTTGAAAAGCACTACAAATGAACTCTGAAAAGTTGTAACTTGGCATGACGTCATAATTTCACCCACATAGCAACTTCTAAAGAGTTGAGAGGGTTACGGCAAAAAGTGGATGCACTTCGTGTCCAAATTGGACAATCTCTTTCGAAGTATGAGGGTTTCGGACGAAAACTCGTCTATTACAAAGGGATTTGATTTTTAATAATTTATTTTAACTCCATACTTTTTGTGTTTTCAGTATGCACCATTCAAAGGCACATCATCAATTTTCAACCCTTTATGACTTCAATTGATATTTTTCATGCGTTGAATAATTTATTTTTAGCTAAATGACCCTAAATTTGAAAAGCAGTACAAGTGAACTCTTAAAAGGTTGTAACTTGGCATGACATCATAACTTCACCCACATACCAACTTCTAAAGAGTTGAGAGGGTTACGACAGAAACTAGATGCACTTTGTGTACAAATTGGACAATCTCTTTCGAAGTATGAGGGTTTTGGACGAAAACTCGTCTATTACAAAGTGATTTCATTTTTAATAAGTTATTTTAACTCCATACTTTTTGTGTTTTCAATATGCACCATTCATAGGCGCATCATCAATTTCCAACCCTTTCTGACTTCATTTGATATTTTTCATGCGTTTAATGATTTATTTTGAGCTAAATGACCCTGAATTTGAAAAGCAGTACAAACGAGCTCTGAAAAGGTTGTAACTTGGCATGAGATCATAATTTCACACACATAGCAACTTCCAAGGACTTGAGAGGGTTACTGCAAAAACTGGATGCACTTCGTGTCCAAATTGGACAATCTCTTTCGAAGTATGAGGGTTTCGGACGAAAACTCGTCTATTACAAAGGGATTTGATTTTTAATAAGTTATTTTAACTCCATACTTTTTGTGTTTTCAATATGCACCATTCATAGGCGCATCATCAATTTTCAACCCTTTATGACTTCAATTGATATTTTTCATGCGTTAAATGATTTATTTTTAGCTAAATGACCCTGAATTTGAAAAGCAGTACAAATGAACTCTGAAAAGGTTGTAACTTGGCATGACATCATAACTTCACCCACATAGCAACTTCTAAAGAGTTGAAAGGGTTACGACAGAAACTGGATGCACTTTGTGTACAAATTGGACAATCTCTTTCGAAGTATGAGGGTTTCGGACGAAAACTCGTCTATTACAAAGGGAATTTCATTTTTAATAAGTTATTTTAACTCCATTCTTTTTTGTTTTCAATATGCACCATTCATAGGTGCATCATCAATTTTCAACGCTTTTTGGCTTCAATTGATATATTTCATGCGTTTAATGATTTATTTTGAGCTAAATGACCCTGAATTTGAAAAGCAGTACAAATGAACTCTGAAAAGGTTGTAACTTGGCATCACATCATAATTTCACCCACATAGCAACTTCTAAAGAGTTGAGAGGGTTACGGCAGAAATTGGATCCACTTCGTATACAAATTGGACAATCTCTTTCGAAGTATGAGGGTTACGGTAGAAATTGGATGCACTTCGTATACAAATTGGACAATCTCTTTCGAAGGATGAGGGTTTCGGACGAAAACTCGTCTATTACAAAGGGATTTCAATTTTACTAACTTATTTTAGCTCCAGACTTCGTGTGTTTTCAGTATGCACCATTCAAAGGCACATCATCAATTTTCAACCCTTTCTGACTTCATTTGATATTTTTCATGCATTTAATGATTTATTTTGAGCTAAACGACCCTGAATTTGAAAAGCAGTAAAAATAACTCTGAAAAGGTTCTGACTTGGCATGACATCATAATTTCACCCACATAGCAACTTGTGAAGAGTTGAGAGGGTTACGGCAGAAACTGGATGCACTTCGTATACAAATTGGACAATCTCTTTCGAAGTATAAGGGTTTCGGACGAAAACTCGTCCATTACAAAGGGATTTCAATTTTACTAACTTATTTTAACTCCAGACTTCGTGTGTTTTTAGTATGCACCATTCAAAGGCACATCATCAATTTTCAATCCTTTCTGGCTTCATTTGATATTTTTCATGCATTTAATGATTTATTTTTAGCTAAACGACCCTGAATTTGGAAAGCAGTAAAAATAACTCTGAAAAGGTTCTAACTTGGCATGACATCATAATTTCACCCACATAGCAACTTCTAAAGAGTTGAGAGGGTTACACCCGAAACTGGATGCACTTCATGTACAAATTGGACAATCTCTTTCGAAGTATGAGGGTTTAGGACGAAAACTCATCTATTACAAAGGGATTTAATTTTTAATAACTTATTTTAACTGCATACTTTTTGTGTGTTCCATATGCACCATTAAAAGGCACATCATCAATTTTCAAGCCTTTCTGACTTCATTTGATATTTTTCATGCATTTAATGATTTATTTTGAGCTAAATGACCCTGAATTTGAAAAGCAGTACAAATGAACTCTGAAAAGGTTGTAACTTGGCATGACATCATAATTTCACACACATAGCAACTTCTAAGGACTTGAGAGGGTTATGGCAAAAACTGGATGCACTTCGTGTACAACTTGGACAATCTCTTTTGAAGTATGTGGGTTTCGGACGAAAACTCGTCTATTACAAAGTGATTTCATTTTTAATAAGTTATTCTAACTCCATACTTTTTGTGTGTTCAATATGCACCATTCATAGGCGCATCGTCAATTTTCAACCCTTTCTAACTTCATTTGATATTTTTCATGTATTTAATGATTTATTTTGGGCTAAATGACCCTGGATTTGAAAAGCACTACAAATGAACTCCGAAAAGTTGTAACTTGGCATGACGTCATAATTTCACCCACATAGCAACTTCTAAAGAGTTGAGAGGGTTACGGCAAAAACTGGATGCACTTCGTGTCCAAATTGGACAATCTCTTTCGAAGTATGAGGGTTTCGGACGAAAACTCGTCTATTACAAAGGGATTTGATTTTTCATAATTTATTTTAACTCCATACTTTTTGTGTTTTCAGTATGCACCATTCAAAGGCACATCATCAATTTTCAACCCTTTATGACTTCAATTGATATTTTTCATGCGTTGAATAATTTATTTTTAGCTAAATGACCCTAAATTTGAAAAGGAGTACAAATGAACTCTGAAAAGGTTGTAACTTGGCATGACATCATAACTTCACCCACATAGCAACTTCTAAAGTGTTGAGTGTGTTAAGACAGAAACTGGATGCACTTTGTGTACAAATTGGACAATCTCTTTCGAAGTATGAGGGTTTCGGACGAAAACTCGTCTATTACAAAGGGATTTGATTTTTAATAAGTTATTTTAACTCCATACTTTTTGTGTTTTCAATATGCACCATTCATAGGCGCATCATCAATTTTCAACCCTTTATGACTTCAATTGATATTTTTCATGCGTTAAATGATTTATTTTTAGCTAAATGACCCTGAATTTGAAAAGCAGTACAAATGAACTCTAAAAAGGTTGTAACTTGGCATGACGTCACAATTTCGCCCACATAGCAACTTCTAAAGAGTTGAGAGGGTTACCGCAAAAACTGGACGTACTTCGTCTACAAATTGGACAATCTCTTTTCAAGTATGAGGGTTTCAGACGAAAACTCATCTATTACAAAGTGATTTCATTTTTAATAAGTTATTTTAACTCCATACTTTTTGTGTTTTCAATATGCACCATTCATAGGCGCATCATCAATTTTCAACCCTTTCTGACTTCATTTGGTACTTTTCATGCTTTTAATGATTTATTTTTAGCTAAATGACCCTTAATTTGAAAAGCAGTACAAATGAACTCTGAAAAGGTTGTAACTTGGCATCACATCATAATTTCACCCACATAGCAACTTTTAAAGAGTTGAGAGGGTTACGGCAGAAACTGGATGCACTTCGTATACAAATTGGACAATCTCTTTCGAAGTATGAGGGTTTCGGACGAAAACTCGTCTATTACAAAGGGATTTCAATTTTACTAACTTATTTTAGCTCCAGACTTCGTGTGTTTTTAGTATGCACCATTCAAAGGCACATCATCAATTTTCAACCCTTTCTGACTTCATTTGATATTTTTCATGCATTTAATGATTTATTTTGAGCTAAACGACCCTGAATTTGAAAAGCAGTAAAAATAACTCTGAAAAGGTTCTGACTTGGCATGACATCATAATTTCACCCGCATAGCAACTTGTAAAGAGTTGAGAGGGTTACGGCAGAAACTGGATGCACTTCGTATACAAATTGGACAATCTCTTTCGAAGTATAAGGGTTTCGGACGAAAACTCGTCTATTACAAGGTGATTTCAATTTTACTAACTTATTAAAACTCCTGACTTCGTGTGTTTTTAGTATGCACCATTCAAAGGCGCATCATCTATTTTCAACCCTTTCTGGCTTCATTTGATATTTTTCATGCAGTTAATGATTTATTTTGAGCTAAACGACCCTGAATTTGAAAAGTAGTAAAAATAACTCTGAAAAGGTTCTAACTTGGCATGACATCATAATTTCACCCACATAGCAACTTCTAAAGAGTTGAAAGGGTTACAGCCGAAACTGGATGCACTTCATGTACAAATTGGACAATCTCTTTCAAAGTATGAGGGTTTCGAACGAAAACTCATCTATTACAAAGGGATTTATTTTTTAGTAACTTATTTTAACTGCATACTTTTTGTGTGTTCCATATGCACCATTAAAAGGCACATCATCAATTTTCAACCCTTTCTGACTTCATTTGATATTTTTCATGCATTTAATGATTTATTTTGAGCTAAATGACCCTGAATTTGAAAAGCAGTACAAACGAACTCTGAAAAGGTTGTAACTTGGCATGACATCATAATTTCACACACATAGCAACTTCTAAGGACTTGAGAGGGTTATGGCAAAAACTGGATGCACTTCGTGCACAACTTGGACAATCTCTTTTGAAGTATGAGGGTTTCAGACGAAAACTCGTCTATTACAAAGTGATTTCATTTTTAATAAGTTATTCTAACTCCATACTTTTTGTGTGTTCAATATGCACCATTCATAGGCGCATCGTCAATTTCCAACCCTTTCTAACTTCATTTGATATTTTTCATGCATTTAATGATTTATTTTGGGCTAAATGACCCTGGATTTGAAAAGCACTACAAATGAACTCTGAAAAGTTGTAACTTGGCATGACGTCATAATTTCACCCACATAGCAACTTCTAAAGAGTTGAGAGGGTTACGGCAAAAAGTGGATGCACTTCGTGTCCAAATTGGACAATCTCTTTCGAAGTATGAGGGTTTCGGACGAAAACTCGTCTATTACAAAGGGATTTGATTTTTAATAATTTATTTTAACTCCATACTTTTTGTGTTTTCAGTATGCACCATTCAAAGGCACATCATCAATTTTCAACCCTTTATGACTTCAATTGATATTTTTCATGCGTTGAATAATTTATTTTTAGCTAAATGACCCTAAATTTGAAAAGCAGTACAAGTGAACTCTTAAAAGGTTGTAACTTGGCATGACATCATAACTTCACCCACATACCAACTTCTAAAGAGTTGAGAGGGTTACGACAGAAACTAGATGCACTTTGTGTACAAATTGGACAATCTCTTTCGAAGTATGAGGGTTTTGGACGAAAACTCGTCTATTACAAAGTGATTTCATTTTTAATAAGTTATTTTAACTCCATACTTTTTGTGTTTTCAATATGCACCATTCATAGGCGCATCATCAATTTCCAACCCTTTCTGACTTCATTTGATATTTTTCATGCGTTTAATGATTTATTTTGAGCTAAATGACCCTGAATTTGAAAAGCAGTACAAACGAGCTCTGAAAAGGTTGTAACTTGGCATGAGATCATAATTTCACACACATAGCAACTTCCAAGGACTTGAGAGGGTTACTGCAAAAACTGGATGCACTTCGTGTCCAAATTGGACAATCTCTTTCGAAGTATGAGGGTTTCGGACGAAAACTCGTCTATTACAAAGGGATTTGATTTTTAATAAGTTATTTTAACTCCATACTTTTTGTGTTTTCAATATGCACCATTCATAGGCGCATCATCAATTTTCAACCCTTTATGACTTCAATTGATATTTTTCATGCGTTAAATGATTTATTTTTAGCTAAATGACCCTGAATTTGAAAAGCAGTACAAATGAACTCTGAAAAGGTTGTAACTTGGCATGACATCATAACTTCACCCACATAGCAACTTCTAAAGAGTTGAAAGGGTTACGACAGAAACTGGATGCACTTTGTGTACAAATTGGACAATCTCTTTCGAAGTATGAGGGTTTCGGACGAAAACTCGTCTATTACAAAGGGAATTTCATTTTTAATAAGTTATTTTAACTCCATTCTTTTTTTGTTTTCAATATGCACCATTCATAGGTGCATCATCAATTTTCAACGCTTTTTGGCTTCAATTGATATATTTCATGCGTTTAATGATTTATTTTGAGCTAAATGACCCTGAATTTGAAAAGCAGTACAAATGAACTCTGAAAAGGTTGTAACTTGGCATCACATCATAATTTCACCCACATAGCAACTTCTAAAGAGTTGAGAGGGTTACGGCAGAAATTGGATCCACTTCGTATACAAATTGGACAATCTCTTTCGAAGTATGAGGGTTACGGTAGAAATTGGATGCACTTCGTATACAAATTGGACAATCTCTTTCGAAGTATGAGGGTTTCGGACGAAAACTCGTCTATTACAAAGGGATTTCAATTTTACTAACTTATTTTAGCTCCAGACTTCGTGTGTTTTCAGTATGCACCATTCAAAGGCACATCATCAATTTTCAACCCTTTCTGACTTCATTTGATATTTTTCATGCATTTAATGATTTATTTTGAGCTAAACGACCCTGAATTTGAAAAGCAGTAAAAATAACTCTGAAAAGGTTCTGACTTGGCATGACATCATAATTTCACCCACATAGCAACTTGTGAAGAGTTGAGAGGGTTACGGCAGAAACTGGATGCACTTCGTATACAAATTGGACAATCTCTTTCGAAGTATAAGGGTTTCGGACGAAAACTCGTCCATTACAAAGGGATTTCAATTTTACTAACTTATTTTAACTCCAGACTTCGTGTGTTTTTAGTATGCACCATTCAAAGGCACATCATCAATTTTCAATCCTTTCTGGCTTCATTTGATATTTTTCATGCATTTAATGATTTATTTTTAGCTAAACGACCCTGAATTTGGAAAGCAGTAAAAATAACTCTGAAAAGGTTCTAACTTGGCATGACATCATAATTTCACCCACATAGCAACTTCTAAAGAGTTGAGAGGGTTACACCCGAAACTGGATGCACTTCATGTACAAATTGGACAATCTCTTTCGAAGTATGAGGGTTTAGGACGAAAACTCATCTATTACAAAGGGATTTAATTTTTAATAACTTATTTTAACTGCATACTTTTTGTGTGTTCCATATGCACCATTAAAAGGCACATCATCAATTTTCAAGCCTTTCTGACTTCATTTGATATTTTTCATGCATTTAATGATTTATTTTGAGCTAAATGACCCTGAATTTGAAAAGCAGTACAAATGAACTCTGAAAAGGTTGTAACTTGGCATGACATCATAATTTCACACACATAGCAACTTCTAAGGACTTGAGAGGGTTATGGCAAAAACTGGATGCACTTCGTGTACAACTTGGACAATCTCTTTTGAAGTATGTGGGTTTCGGACGAAAACTCGTCTATTACAAAGTGATTTCATTTTTAATAAGTTATTCTAACTCCATACTTTTTGTGTGTTCAATATGCACCATTCATAGGCGCATCGTCAATTTTCAACCCTTTCTAACTTCATTTGATATTTTTCATGTATTTAATGATTTATTTTGGGCTAAATGACCCTGGATTTGAAAAGCACTACAAATGAACTCCGAAAAGTTGTAACTTGGCATGACGTCATAATTTCACCCACATAGCAACTTCTAAAGAGTTGAGAGGGTTACGGCAAAAACTGGATGCACTTCGTGTCCAAATTGGACAATCTCTTTCGAAGTATGAGGGTTTCGGACGAAAACTCGTCTATTACAAAGGGATTTGATTTTTCATAATTTATTTTAACTCCATACTTTTTGTGTTTTCAGTATGCACCATTCAAAGGCACATCATCAATTTTCAACCCTTTATGACTTCAATTGATATTTTTCATGCGTTGAATAATTTATTTTTAGCTAAATGACCCTAAATTTGAAAAGGAGTACAAATGAACTCTGAAAAGGTTGTAACTTGGCATGACATCATAACTTCACCCACATAGCAACTTCTAAAGTGTTGAGTGTGTTAAGACAGAAACTGGATGCACTTTGTGTACAAATTGGACAATCTCTTTCGAAGTATGAGGGTTTCGGACGAAAACTCGTCTATTACAAAGGGATTTGATTTTTAATAAGTTATTTTAACTCCATACTTTTTGTGTTTTCAATATGCACCATTCATAGGCGCATCATCAATTTTCAACCCTTTATGACTTCAATTGATATTTTTCATGCGTTAAATGATTTATTTTTAGCTAAATGACCCTGAATTTGAAAAGCAGTACAAATGAACTCTGAAAAGGTTGTAACTTGGCATGACATCATAACTTCACCCACATAGCAACTTCTAAAGAGTTGAAAGGGTTACGACAGAAACTGGATGCACTTTGTGTACAAATTGGACAATCTCTTTCGAAGTATGAGGGTTTCGGACGAAAACTCGTCTATTACAAAGGGAATTTCATTTTTAATAAGTTATTTTAACTCCATTCTTTTTGTGTTTTCAATATGCACCATTCATAGGTGCATCATCAATTTTCAACGCTTTTTGGCTTCAATTGATATATTTCATGCGTTTAATGATTTATTTTGAGCTAAATGACCCTGAATTTGAAAAGCAGTACAAATGAACTCTGAAAAGGTTGTAACTTGGCATCACATCATAATTTCACCCACATAGCAACTTCTAAAGAGTTGAGAGGGTTACGGCAGAAATTGGATGCACTTCGTATACAAATTGGACAATCTCTTTCGAAGTATGAGGGTTACGGCAGAAATTGGATGCACTTCGTATACAAATTGGACAATCTCTTTCGAAGTATGAGGGTTTCGGACGAAAACTCGTCTATTACAAAGGGATTTCAATTTTACTAACTTATTTTAGCTCCAGACTTCGTGTGTTTTCAGTATGCACCATTCAAAGGCACATCATCAATTTTCAACCCTTTCTGACTTCATTTGATATTTTTCATGCATTTAATGATTTATTTTGAGCTAAACGACCCTGAATTTGAAAAGCAGTAAAAATAACTCTGAAAAGGTTCTGACTTGGCATGACATCATAATTTCACCCACATAGCAACTTGTGAAGAGTTGAGAGGGTTACGGCAGAAACTGGATGCACTTCGTATACAAATTGGACAATCTCTTTCGAAGTATAAGGGTTTCGGACGAAAACTCGTCCATTACAAAGGGATTTCAATTTTACTAACTTATTTTAACTCCAGACTTCGTGTGTTTTTAGTATGCACCATTCAAAGGCACATCATCAATTTTCAACCCTTTCTGGCTTCATTTGATATTTTTCATGCATTTAATGATTTATTTTTAGCTAAACGACCCTGAATTTGGAAAGCAGTAAAAATAACTCTGAAAAGGTTCTAACTTGGCATGACATCATAATTTCACCCACATAGCAACTTCTAAAGAGTTGAGAGGGTTACACCCGAAACTGGATGCACTTCATGTACAAATTGGACAATCTCTTTCGAAGTATGAGGGTTTCGGACGAAAACTCATCTATTACAAAGGGATTTAATTTTTAATAACTTATTTTAACTGCATACTTTTTGTGTGTTCCATATGCACCATTAAAAGGCACATCATCAATTTTCAAGCCTTTCTGACTTCATTTGATATTTTTCATGCATTTAATGATTTATTTTGAGCTAAATGACCCTGAATTTGAAAAGCAGTACAAATGAACTCTGAAAAGGTTGTAACTTGGCATGACATCATAATTTCACACACATAGCAACTTCTAAGGACTTGAGAGGGTTATGGCAAAAACTGGATGCACTTCGTGTACAACTTGGACAATCTCTTTTGAAGTATGAGGGTTTCGGACGAAAACTCGTCTATTACAAAGTGATTTCATTTTTAATAAGTTATTCTAACTCCATACTTTTTGTGTGTTCAATATGCACCATTCATAGGCGCATCGTCAATTTTCAACCCTTTCTAACTTCATTTGATATTTTTCATGTATTTAATGATTTATTTTGGGCTAAATGACCCTGGATTTGAAAAGCACTACAAATGAACTCCGAAAAGTTGTATCTTGGCATGACGTCATAATTTCACCCACATAGCAACTTCTAAAGAGTTGAGAGGGTTACGGCAAAAACTGGATGCACTTCGTGTCCAAATTGGACAATCTCTTTCGAAGTATGAGGGTTTCGGACGAAAACTCGTCTATTACAAAGGGATTTGATTTTTCATAATTTATTTTAACTCCATACTTTTTGTGTTTTCAGTATGCACCATTCAAAGGCACATCATCAATTTTCAACCCTTTATGACTTCAATTGATATTTTTCATGCGTTGAATAATTTATTTTTAGCTAAATGACCCTAAATTTGAAAAGGAGTACAAATGAACTCTGAAAAGGTTGTAACTTGGCATGACATCATAACTTCACCCACATAGCAACTTCTAAAGAGTTGAGAGTGTTAAGACAGAAACTGGATGCACTTTGTGTACAAATTGGACAATCTCTTTCGAAGTATGAGGGTTTCGGACGAAAACTCGTCTATTACAAAGTGATTTGATTTTTAATAAGTTATTTTAACTCCATACTTTTTGTGTTTTCAATATGCACCATTCATAGGCGCATCATCAATTTCCAACCCTTTCTGACTTCATTTGATATTTTTCATGCGTTTAATGATTTATTTTGAGCTAAATGACCCTGAATTTGAAAAGCAGTACAAACGAGCTCTAAAAAGGTTGTAACTTGGCATGAGATCATAATTTCACACACATAGCAATTTCTAAGGACTTGAGAGGGTTACGGCAAAAACTGGATGCACTTCGTGTCCAAATTGGACAATCTCTTTCAAAGTATGAGGGTTTCGAACGAAAACTCGTCTATTACAAAGGGATTTGATTTTTAATAAGTTATTTTAACTCCATGCTTTTTGTGTTTTCAATATGCACCATTCATAGGCGCATCGTCAATTTTCAACCCTTTATGACTTCAGTTGATATTTTTCATGCGTTAAATGATTTATTTTTAGCTAAATGACCCTGAATTTGAAAAGCAGTACAAATGAACTCTTAAAAGGTTGTAACTTGGCATGACATCATAACTTCACCCACATAGCAACTTCTAAAGAGTTGAGAGGGTTACGACAGAAACTGGATGCACTTTGTGTACAAATTGGACAATCTCTTTCGAAGTATGAGGGTTTCGGACGAAAACTCGTCTATTACAAAGGGAATTTCATTTTAATAAGTTATTTTAACTCCATTCTTTTTGTGTTTTCAATATGCACCATTCATAGGCGCATCATCAATTTTCAACCCTTTCTGGCTTCAATTGATATATTTCATGCGTTTAATGATTTATTTTGAGCTAAATGACCCTGAATTTGAAAAGCAATACAAACGAACTCTGAAAAGGTTGTAACTTGGCATGACATCATAATTTCACACACATAGCAACTTCTAAGAACTTGAGAGGGTTACGGCAAAACTGGATGCTCTTCGTGTACAAATTGGACAATCTCTTTCGAAGTATGAGGGTTTCGGACGAAAACTCGTCTATTACAAAGGGAATTTCATTTTAATAAGTTATTTTAACTCCATTCTTTTTGTGTTTTCAATATGCACCATTAAAAAGGCACATCATCAATATTCAACCATTTCTGACTTCATTTGATATTTTTCATGCATTTAATGATTTATTTTGAGCTAAATGACCCTGAATTTGAAAAGGAGTACAAATGAACTCTGAAAAGGTTGTAACTTGGCATGACATCATAATTTCACCCAGATAGCAACTTCTAAAGAGTTGAGAGGGTTACGGCAGAAACTGGATGCACTTCGTGTACAAATTGGACAATCTATTTCGAAGTATGAGGGTTTCGGACGAAAACACATCTATTACAAAGGGATTTCAATTTTAATAACTTATTTTAACTCCAGACGTTGTGCGTTTTCTATATGTACCATTCAAAGGCACATCATCAATTTTAAACCCTTGGTGACTTCATTTCATATTTTTCATGCATTTAATGATTTATTTTGAGCTAAATGACCCTGAATTTGAAAAGCAGTAAAAATAACTCTGAAAAGGTTCTAACTTGGCATGACGTCATAATTTCACCCACATAGCAACTTTTAAAGAGTTGAGAGGGTTACGGTAGAAACTGGATGCACTTCGTGTACAAATTGGACAATCTCTTTTGAAGTATGAGGGTTTCGGACGAAAACTCGTCTATTACAAAGGGATTTCAATTTTAATAAGTTATTTTAACTACATACTTTTTGTGTTTTCAATATGCACCATTCATAGGCGCATCATCAATTTTCAACCCTTTCTGACTTCAATTGATATATTTCATGCGTTTAATGATTTATTTTGAGCTAAATGACCCTGAATTTGAAAAGCAGTACAAACGAACTCTGAAAAGGTTGTAACTTGGCATGACATCATAATTTCACACACATAGAAACTTCTAAGGACTTGAGAGGGTTACGGCAAAAACTGGATGCACTTCGTGTACAACTTGGACAATCTCTTCTGAAGTATGAGGGTTTCGGACGAAAACTCGTCTATTACAAAGTAATTTCATTTTTAATAAGTTATTTTAACTCCATACTTTTTGTGTTTTCAATATGCACCATTCATAGGGGCATCATCAATTTTGAACCCTTTCTGACTTCATTTGATATTTTTCATGCTTTTAATGATTTTTTTAGCTAAATGACCCTGAATTTGAAAAGCTGTACAAATGAACTCTGGAAAGGTTGTAACTTGGCATGACATCATAATTTCACCCACATAGCAACTTCTAAAGAGTTGAGAGGGTTACGGCAGAAACTGGATGCGCTTCGTGTACAAATTGGACAATCTATTTTGAAGTATGAGGGTTTCGGACGAAAACACATCTATTACGAAGGGATTTCAAATTTAATAACTTATTTTAACTCCAGACTTTGTGCGTTTTCAATATGTACCATTCAAAGGCACATCATCAATTTTAAACCCTTGGTGACTTCATTTGATATTTTTCATGCATTTAATGATTTATTTTGAGCTAAATGACCCTGAATTTGAAAAGCAGTAAAAATAACTCTGAAAAGGTTCTAACTTGGCATGACGTCATAATTTCACCCACATAGCAACTTTTAAAGAGTTGAGAGGGTTACGGCAGAAACTTGATGCACTTCGTGTACAAATTGGACATTCTCTTCCGAAGTATGAGGGTTTTGGACGAAAACTCATCTATTACAAAGGGATTTAATTTTTAATAACTTATTTTAACTCCATGCATTTTGTGTGTTCCATATGCACCATTAAAAGGCACATCATCAATTTTCAACCCTTTCTGACTTCATTTGATATTTTGCATGCATTTAATGATTTATTTTCAGATAAATGACCCTGAATTTGAAAAGCAGTACAAATGAACTCTAAAAAGGTTGTAACTTGGCATGACGTCGTAATTTCGCCCACATAGCAACTTCTAAAGAGTTGAGAGGGTTAATGCAAAAACTAGACGTACTTCGTGTACAAATTGGACAATCTCTTTTGAAGTATGAGGGTTTCAGACGAAAACTCATCTATTACAAAGTGATTTCATTTTTAATAAGTTATTTTAACTCCATACTTTTTGTGTTTTCAATATGCACCATTCATAGGCGCATCATCAATTTTCAACCCTTTCTGAGTTCATTTGGTACTTTTCATGCCTTTAATGATTTATTTTTAGCTAAACGACCCTTAATTTGAAACGCAGCACAAATGAACTCTAAAAAGGTTGTAACTTGGCATCACATCATAATTTCACCCACATAGCAAGTTCTAAAGAATTGAGAGGGTTACGGCAGAAACTGGATGCACTTCGTGTACAAATTGGACAATCTCTTTTGAAGTATGAGGGTTTCGGACGAAAACTCGTCTATTACAAAGGGATTTCAATTTTACTAACTTATTTTAACTCCAGACTTCATGTGTTTTCAGTATGCACCATTCAAAGGCACATCATCAATTTTCAACCCTTTCTGACTTCATTTGATATTTTTCATGCGTTTAATGATTTATTTTGAGCTAAACGACCCTGAATTTAAAAAGCAGTAAAAATAACTCTCAAAAGGTTCTAACTTGGCATGACATCATAATTTCACCCACATAGCAACTTCTAAAGAGTCGAGAGGGTTACGGCAGAAACTAGATGCACTTCGTATACAAATTGGACAATCTCTTTCGAAGTATGAGGGTTCCGGACGAAAACTCGTCTATTACAAAGACATTTCAATTTTACTAACTTATTTTAACTCCAAACTTTGTGTGTTTTCAGAATGCACCATTCAAAGGCACATCATCAATTTTCAACCCTTTCTGACTTCATTTGATATTTTTCATGCATTTAATGATTTATTTTGAGCTAAACGACCCTGAATTTAAAAAGCAGTAAAAATAACTCTCAAAAGGTTCTAACTTGGCATGACATCATAATTTCACCCACATAGCAACGTCTAAAGAGTTGAGAGGGTTACGGCAGAAACTGGATGCACTTCGTATACAAATTGGACAATCTCTTTCGAAGTATGAGGGTTTCGGACGATAACTCGTCTATTACAAAGGGATTTCAATTTTACTAACTTATTTTAACTCCAGACTTCGTGTGTTTTCAGTATGCACCATTCAAAGGCACATCATCAATTTTCAACCCTTTCTGACTTCATTTGATATTTTTCATGCATTTAATGATTTATTTTGAGCTAAACGACCCTGAATTTGAAAAGCAGTAAAAATAACTCTGAAAAGGTTCTAACTTGGCATGACATCATAATTTCACCCACATAGCAACTTCTAAAGAGTTGAGAGGGTTACAGCCGAAACTGGATGCACTTCATGTACAAATTGGACAATCTATTTCGAAGTATGACGGTTTCGGACGAAAACTCATCTATTACAAAGGGATTTAACTTTTAATAACTTATTTTAACTCCATACTTTTTGTGTGTTCCATATGCACCATTAAAAGGCACATCATCAATTTTCAACCCTTTCTAACTTCATTTGATATTTTTCATGCATTTAATGATTTATTTTGAGCTAAATGACCCTGAATTTGAAAAGCAGTACAAACGAACTCTGAAAAGGTTGTAACTTGGCATGACATCATAATTTCACACACATAGCAACTTCGAAGGACTTGAGAGGGTTACGGCAAAAACTGGATGCACTTCGTGTACAAATTGGACAATCTCTTTCGAAGTATGAGGGTTTCAGACGAAAACTCATCTATTACAAAGGGATTTAATTTTTAATAACTTATTTTAACTCCATACTTTTTGTGTGTTCCATATGCACCATTAAAAGGCACATCATCAATTTTCAACCCTTTCTGACTTCATTTGATATTTTGCATGCATTTAATGATTTATTTTGAGCTAAATGACCCTGAATTTGAAAAGCAGTACAAATGAACTCTAAAAAGGTTGTAACTTGGCATGACGTCGTAATTTCGCCCACATAGCAACTTCTAAAGAGTTGAGAGGGTTAATGCAAAAACTGGACGTACTTCGTGTACAAATTGGACAATCTCTTTCGAAGTATGAGGGTTTCAGACGAAAACTCATCTATTACAAAGTGATTTCATTTTTAATAAGTTATTTTAACTCCATACTTTTTGTGTTTTCAATATGCACCATTCATAGGCGCATCATCAATTTTCAACCCTTTCTGAGTTCATTTGGTACTTTTCATGCTTTTAATGATTTATTTTTAGCTAAACGACCCTTAATTTGAAACGCAGCACAAATGAACTCTAAAAAGGTTGTAACTTGGCATCACATCATAATTTCACCCACATAGCAACTTCTAAAGAATTGAGAGGGTTACGGCAGAAACTGGATGCACTTCGTGTACAAATTGGACAATCTCTTTTGAAGTATGAGGGTTTCGGACGAAAACTCGTCTATTACAAAGGGATTTCAATTTTACTAACTTACTTTAACTCCAGACTTCGTGTGTTTTCAGTATGCACCATTCAAAGGCACATCATCAATTTTCAACCCTTTCTGACTTCATTTGATATTTTTCATGCGTTTAATGATTTATTTTGAGCTAAACGACCCTGAATTTAAAAAGCAGTAAAAATAACTCTCAAAAGGTTCTAACTTGGCATGACATCATAATTTCACCCACATAGCAACTTCTAAAGAGTCGAGAGGGTTACGGCAGAAACTAGATGCACTTCGTATACAAATTGGACAATCTCTTTCGAAGTATGAGGGTTCCGGACGAAAACTCGTCTATTACAAAGACATTTCAATTTTACTAACTTATTTTAACTCCAAACTTTGTGTGTTTTCAGAATGCACCATTCAAAGGCACATCATCAATTTTCAACCCTTTCTGACTTCATTTGATATTTTTCATGCATTTAATGATTTATTTTGAGCTAAACGACCCTGAATTTAAAAAGCAGTAAAAATAACTCTCAAAAGGTTCTAACTTGGCATGACATCATAATTTCACCCACATAGCAACGTCTAAAGAGTTGAGAGGGTTACGGCAGAAACTGGATGCACTTCGTATACAAATTGGACAATCTCTTTCGAAGTATGAGGGTTTCGGACGATAACTCGTCTATTACAAAGGGATTTCAATTTTACTAACTTATTTTAACTCCAGACTTCGTGTGTTTTCAGTATGCACCATTCAAAGGCACATCATCAATTTTCAACCCTTTCTGACTTCATTTGATATTTTTCATGCATTTAATGATTTATTTTGAGCTAAACGACCCTGAATTTGAAAAGCAGTAAAAATAACTCTGAAAAGGTTCTAACTTGGCATGACATCATAATTTCACCCACATAGCAACTTCTAAAGAGTTGAGAGGGTTACAGCCGAAACTGGATGCACTTCATGTACAAATTGGACAATCTATTTCGAAGTATGACGGTTTCGGACGAAAACTCATCTATTACAAAGGGATTTAACTTTTAATAACTTATTTTAACTCCATACTTTTTGTGTGTTCCATATGCACCATTAAAAGGCACATCATCAATTTTCAACCCTTTCTAACTTCATTTGATATTTTTCATGCATTTAATGATTTATTTTGAGCTAAATGACCCTGAATTTGAAAAGCAGTACAAACGAACTCTGAAAAGGTTGTAACTTGGCATGACATCATAATTTCACACACATAGCAACTTCGAAGGACTTGAGAGGGTTACGGCAAAAACTGGATGCACTTCGTGTACAAATTGGACAATCTCTTTCGAAGTATGAGGGTTTCAGACGAAAACTCATCTATTACAAAGGGATTTAATTTTTAATAACTTATTTTAACTCCATACTTTTTGTGTGTTCCATATGCACCATTAAAAGGCACATCATCAATTTTCAACCCTTTCTGACTTCATTTGATATTTTGCATGCATTTAATGATTTATTTTGAGCTAAATGACCCTGAATTTGAAAAGCAGTACAAATGAACTCTAAAAAGGTTGTAACTTGGCATGACGTCGTAATTTCGCCCACATAGCAACTTCTAAAGAGTTGAGAGGGTTAATGCAAAAACTGGACGTACTTCGTGTACAAATTGGACAATCTCTTTCGAAGTATGAGGGTTTCAGACGAAAACTCATCTATTACAAAGTGATTTCATTTTTAATAAGTTATTTTAACTCCATACTTTTTGTGTTTTCAATATGCACCATTCATAGGCGCATCATCAATTTTCAACCCTTTCTGAGTTCATTTGGTACTTTTCATGCTTTTAATGATTTATTTTTAGCTAAACGACCCTTAATTTGAAACGCAGCACAAATGAACTCTAAAAAGGTTGTAACTTGGCATCACATCATAATTTCACCCACATAGCAACTTCTAAAGAATTGAGAGGGTTACGGCAGAAACTGGATGCACTTCGTGTACAAATTGGACAATCTCTTTTGAAGTATGAGGGTTTCGGACGAAAACTCGTCTATTACAAAGGGATTTCAATTTTACTAACTTACTTTAACTCCAGACTTAGTGTGTTTTCAGTATGCACCATTCAAAGGCACATCATCAATTTTCAACCCTTTCTGACTTCATTTGATATTTTTCATGCGTTTAATGATTTATTTTGAGCTAAACGACCCTGAATTTAAAAAGCAGTAAAAATAACTCTCAAAAGGTTCTAACTTGGCATGACATCATAATTTCACCCACATAGCAACTTCTAAAGAGTTGAGAGGGTTACGGCAGAAACTGGATGCACTTCGTATACAAATTGGACAATCTCTTTCGAAGTATGAGGGTTCCGGACGAAAACTCGTCTATTACAAAGAGATTTCAATTTTACTAACTTATTTTAACTCCAAACTTTGTGTGTTTTCAGTATGCACCATTCAAAGGCACATCATCAATTTTCAACCCTTTCTGACTTCATTTGATATTTTTCATGCATTTAATGATTTATTTTGAGCTAAACGACCCTGAATTTAAAAAGCAGTAAAAATAACTCTCAAAAGGTTCTAACTTGGCATGACATCATAATTTCACCCACATAGCAACTTCTAAAGAGTTGAGAGGGTTACGGCAGAAACTGGATGCACTTCGTATACAAATTGGACAATCTCTTTCGAAGTATGAGGGTTTCGGACGATAACTCGTCTATTACAAAGGGATTTCAATTTTACTAACTTATTTTAACTCCAGACTTCGTGTGTTTTCAGTATGCACCATTCAAAGGCACATCATCAATTTTCAACCCTTTCTGACTTCATTTGATATTTTTCATGCATTTAATGATTTATTTTGAGCTAAACGACCCTGAATTTGAAAAGCAGTAAAAATAACTCTGAAAAGGTTCTAACTTGGCATGACATCATAATTTCACCCACATAGCAACTTCTAAAGAGTTGAGAGGGTTACAGCCGAAACTGGATGCACTTCATGTACAAATTGGACAATCTATTTCGAAGTATGACGGTTTCGGACGAAAACTCATCTATTACAAAGGGATTTAACTTTTAATAACTTATTTTAACTCCATACTTTTTGTGTGTTCCATATGCACCATTAAAAGGCACATCATCAATTTTCAACCCTTTCTAACTTCATTTGATATTTTTCATGCATTTAATGATTTATTTTGAGCTAAATGACCCTGAATTTGAAAAGCAGTACAAACGAACTCTGAAAAGGTTGTAACTTGGCATGACATCATAATTTCACACACATAGCAACTTCGAAGGACTTGAGAGGGTTACGGCAAAAACTGGATGCACTTCGTGTACAAATTGGACAATCTCTTTCGAAGTATGAGGGTTTCAGACGAAAACTCATCTATTACAAAGGGATTTAATTTTTAATAACTTATTTTAACTCCATACTTTTTGTGTGTTCCGTATGCACCATTAAAAGGCACATCATCAATTTTCAACCCTTTCTGACTTCATTTGATATTTTGCATGCATTTAATGATTTATTTTGAGCTAAATGACCCTGAATTTGAAAAGCAGTACAAATGAACTCTAAAAAGGTTGTAACTTGGCATGACGTCGTAATTTCGCCCACATAGCAACTTCTAAAGAGTTGAGAGGGTTAATGCAAAAACTGGACGTACTTCGTGTACAAATTGGACAATCTCTTTCGAAGTATGAGGGTTTCAGACGAAAACTCATCTATTACAAAGTGATTTCATTTTTAATAAGTTATTTTAACTCCATACTTTTTGTGTTTTCAATATGCACCATTCATAGGCGCATCATCAATTTTCAACCCTTTCTGAGTTCATTTGGTACTTTTCATGCTTTTAATGATTTATTTTTAGCTAAACGACCCTTAATTTGAAACGCAGCACAAATGAACTCTAAAAAGGTTGTAACTTGGCATCACATCATAATTTCACCCACATAGCAACTTCTAAAGAATTGAGAGGGTTACGGCAGAAACTGGATGCACTTCGTGTACAAATTGGACAATCTCTTTTGAAGTATGAGGGTTTCGGACGAAAACTCGTCTATTACAAAGGGATTTCAATTTTACTAACTTACTTTAACTCCAGACTTCGTGTGTTTTCAGTATGCACCATTCAAAGGCACATCATCAATTTTCAACCCTTTCTGACTTCATTTGATATTTTTCATGCGTTTAATGATTTATTTTGAGCTAAACGACCCTGAATTTAAAAAGCAGTAAAAATAACTCTCAAAAGGTTCTAACTTGGCATGACATCATAATTTCACCCACATAGCAACTTCTAAAGAGTTGAGAGGGTTACGGCAGAAACTGGATGCACTTCGTATACAAATTGGACAATCTCTTTCGAAGTATGAGGGTTCCGGACGAAAACTCGTCTATTACAAAGAGATTTCAATTTTACTAACTTATTTTAACTCCAAACTTTGTGTGTTTTCAGTATGCACCATTCAAAGGCACATCATCAATTTTCAACCCTTTCTGACTTCATTTGATATTTTTCATGCATTTAATGATTTATTTTGAGCTAAACGACCCTGAATTTAAAAAGCAGTAAAAATAACTCTCAAAAGGTTCTAACTTGGCATGACATCATCATTTCACCCACATAGCAACTTCTAAAGAGTTGAGAGGGTTACGGCAGAAACTGGATGCACTTCGTATACAAATTGGACAATCTCTTTCGAAGTATGAGGGTTTCGAACGAAAACTCGTCTATTACAAAGGGATTTCAATTTTACTAACTTATTTTAACTCCAGACTTCGTGTGTTTTCAGTATGCACCATTCAAAGGCACATCATCAATTTTCAACCCTTTCTGACTTCATTTGATATTTTTCATGCGTTTAATGATTTATTTTGAGCTAAACGACCCTGAATTTAAAAAGCAGTAAAAATAACTCTGAAAAGGTTCTAACTTGGCATGACATCATAATTTCACCCACATAGCAACTTCTAAAGAGTTGAGAGGGTTACGGCAGAAACTGGATGCACTTCGTATACAAATTGGACAATCTCTTTCGAAGTATGAGGGTTTCGGACGAAAACTCGTCTATTACAAAGAGATTTCAATTTTACTAACTTATTTTAACTCCAGACTTCGTGTGTTTTCAGTATGCACCATTCAAAGGCACATCATCAATTTTCAACCCTTTCTGACTTCATTTGATATTTTTCATGCATTTAATGATTTATTTTGAGCTAAACGACCCTGAATTTGAAAAGCAGTAAAAATAACTCTTAAAAGGTTCTAACTTGGCATGACATCATAATTTCACCCACATAGCAACTTCTAAAGAGTTGAGAGGGTTACAGCCGAAACTGGATGCACTTCATGTACAAATTGGACAATCTCTTTCGAAGTATGAGGGTTTCGGACGAAAACTCATCTATTACAAAGGGATTTAATTTTTAATAACTTATTTTAACTCCATACTTTTTGTGTGTTCCATATGCACCATTAAAAGGCACATCATCAATTTTCAACCCTTTCTAACTTCATTTGATTTTTTTCATGCATTTAATGATTTATTTTGAGCTAAATGACCCTGAATTTGAAAAGCAGTACAAACGAACTCTGAAAAGGTTGTAACTTGGCATGACATCATAATTGCACACACATAGCAACTTCTAAGGACTTGAGAGGGTTACGGCAAAAACTGGATGCACTTCGTGTACAAATTGGACAATCTCTTTTGAAGTATGAGGGTTTCGGTCGAAAACTCGTCTATTCCAAAGTGATTTCCTTTTTAATAAGTTATTTTAACTCCATACTTTTTGTCTTTTCAATATGCACCATTCATAGGCGCATCATCAATTTTCAACCCTTTCTGACTTCAATTGATATATTTCATGCTTTTAATGATTTATTTGGAGCTAAATGACCCTGAATTTGAAAAGCAGTACAAACGAACTCTCAAAAGGTTGTAACTTGGCATGACATCATAATTTCACACACATAGCAACTTCTAAGGACTTGAGAGGGTTACAGCAAAAACTGGATGCACTTCGTGTACAACCTGGACAATATCTTTTGAAGTATGAGGGTTTCGGACGAAAACTCGTCTAGTACAAAGTGATTTCATTTTTAATAAGTTATTTTAACTCCATACTTTTTTTTATTTCAATATGCACCATTCATAGGCGCATCATCAATTTTCAACCCTTTCTGACTTCAATTGATATATTTCATGCGTTTAATGATTTATTTTGAGCTAAATGACCCTGAATTTAAAAAGCAGTACAAACGAACTCTGAAAAGGTTGTAACTTGGCATGACATCATAATTTCACACACATAGCAACTTCTAAAGAGTTGAGAGGGTTATGGCTGAAACAATATGCACTTCACGTACAAATTGGACATTCTCTTCCGAAGTATGAGGGTTTCAGACGAAAACTCATCTATTACAAAGGGATTTAATTTTGAATAACATATTTTAACTCCATACTTTTTGTGTGTTCCATATGCACCATTAAAAGGCACATCATCAATTTTCAACCCTTTCTGACTTCATTTGATCTATTTCATGCATTTAATGATTTATTTTGAGCTAAATGACCCTGAATTTGAAAAGCAGTACAAATGAATTCTAAAAAGGTTGTAACTTGGCATGACGTCATAATTTAGCCCACATAGCAACTTCTAAAGAGTTGAGAGGGTTACGGCAAAAACTGGACATACTTCGTGTACAAATTGGACAATCTCTTTTGAAGTATGAGGGTTTCAGACGAAAACTCATCTATTACAAAGTGATTTCATTTTTAATAAGTTATTTTAACTCCATACTTTTTGTGTTTTCAATACGCACCATTCATAGGCGCATCATCAATTTTCATCCCTTTCTGACTTCATTTGGTACTTTTCATGCTTTTAATGATTTATTTTTAGCTAAATGACCCAGAATTTGAAAAGCAGTACAAATGAACTCTGAAAGGTTGTAACTTGGCATCACATCATAATTCCACCCACATAGCAACTTCTAAAGAGTTGAGAGGGTTACGGCAGAAACTGGATGCACTTCGTATACAAATTGGACAATCTCTTTCGTAGTATGAGGGTTTCAGACGAAAACTCGTCTATTACAAAGGGATTTCAATTTTAATAACTTATTTTAACTCCAGACTTTGTGTGTTTTCAGTATGCACCATTCAAAGGCACATCATCAATTTTCAACCCTTTCTGACTTCATTTGATATTTTTCATGCATTTAATGATTTTTTTTGAGCTAAACGACCCTGAATTTGAAAAGCAGTAAAAATAACTCTGAAAAGGTTCTAACTTGGCATGACATCATAATTTCACCCACATAGCAACTTCTAAAGAGTTGAGAGGGTTACGGCCGAAACTAGATGCACTTCATCTACAAATTGGACAATCTTTTTCGAAGTATGAAGGTTTCGGACGAAAACTCATCTATTACAAAGGGATTTCATTTTTAATAACTTATTTTAACTCAATACGTTTTGTGTGTTGATTATGCAACACTCAAAGGCACATCATCAATTTTTAACCCTTTCTAACTTTGTTTCATATTTTTCAAGCATTTAATGATTTATTTTTAGCTAAATGACCGTGAATTTGAATAGCAGTAAAAATAAACTTTGAAAAGGTTGTAACTTGTCATGACATCATAATTTCACCCACATAGAACATTAAAAAGAGTTGGGAGGGTTACAGCAAAAACTGGATGCACTTCGTGTACAAATTGGACAATCTATTTCTAAGTCTGAGGGTTTCGGATGAAAACTCGTCTATTACAAAGTGATTTCATTTTTAATAAGTTATTTCAACTCCATACTTTTTGGGTGTTCAATATGCAACATTCAAAGGTACATCATCAATTTTCAACCCTTTCTGACTTCATTTGATATTTTTCACGCCTTTACTCATTTATTTTGAGCTAAATGACTCACAATTTGAAAAGCTGTACAAATGAACTCTGAATAGGTTGTAACTTGGCATGACGTCATAATTTATCCCACATAGCAACTTCTAAAGAGTTGAGAAGGTTACAGCAAAAACTGGATGCACTTCGTGCACAAATTAGACAAATATTTCAAAGTATGAGGGTTTCGGACGTAAACCCATCTATTACAAGGGGATTTCATATTTAATAACTTATTTTAACTCTAGACTTTGTGTGTTTTCAATATGCACCATTCAAAGGTACATCATCAATTTTAAACCCTTGGTGACTTCATTTGATATTTTTCATGCATTTGATGATTTATTTTGAGCTAAATGACACTGAATTTGAAAAGCAGTAAAAATAACTGTGAAAAGGTTCTAACTTGGCATGACATCATAATTTCACACACATAGCAACTTCTAAAGAGTTGAGAGGGTTACGACAGAAATTGGATGCACTTCGTGTACAAATTGGACATTCTCTTCCGAAGTATGAGGGTTTCGGACGAAAACTCAGCTATTACCAAGGGATTTAATTTTTAATAACTTATTTTAACTCCATACTTTTTGTGTGTTCAATATGCACCATTAAAAAGGCACATCATCAATATTCAACCATTTCTGACTTCATATGATATTTTTCATGCATTTCATGATTTATTTTGAGCTAAATGACCCTGAATTTGAAAAGGAGTACAAATGAACTCTGAAAGGTTGTAACTTGGCATGACATCATAATTTCACCCACATAGCAACTTCTAAAGAGTTGAGAGGGTTACAGCAGAAACTGGATGTACTTCGTGTACAAATTGGACAATCTCTTTCGAAGTATGAGGGTTTCGGACGAAAACTCATCTATTACAAAGGGATTTCAATTTTAATAACTTATTTCAACTCCAGACTTTGTGTGTTTTCAATATGCACCATTCAAAGGCACATCGTCAATTTTCAACCCTTTCTGACTTCATTTGATATTTTTCATGCATTGAATGATTTAATTAGAGCTAAATGACACTGAATTGGAATAGCAGTAAAAATAACTCTGAAAAGGTTGTAACTTGGCATGACATCATAATTTCACCGACATAGCAACTTCAAATAGTTGAGAGGGTTACGACAGAAACTGGACGCACTTCATGTACAAATTGGACAATCTCTTCCGAAGCATGACGGTTTCGGACGAAAACTCATCTATTAGAAAGGAATTTCAATTTTAATAACTTATTTTAACTCCAGACTTTGTGTGTTTTCAATATGCACCAATCAAAGGCACATCATCAATTTTCAACCCTTTCTGACTTCATTTGATATTTTTCATGCATTTAATGATTTATTTTGAGCTAAATCACCCTTAATTTGAAAAGCAGTAAAAATAACTCTGAAAAGGTTCTAACTTGGCATCACATCATAATTTCACCCACATAGCAACTTCTAAAGATTTGAGTGGGTTACGGTAGAAACTGGATGCACTTCGTGTACAAATTGGACAATCTATTTCGAAGTATGAGGGTTTTGGACGAAAACTCATCTATTACAAAGGGATTTCATTTTTAATAACTTATTTTAACTCGATACTTTTTGTGTGTTCAATTTGCACCATTAAAAGGCACATCATCAATTTTCAACCCTTTCTGACTTCATTTGATATTTTTCATGTATTTAATGATTTATTTTGAGCTAAATGACCCTGAATTTGAAAAGTAGTAAACATAACTCTGAAAAGGTTCTCACTTGGCATGAAATCATAATTTCACCCACATAGCAACTTCTACAGAGTTGAGAGGGTTATGGCAGAAACTGGATGCACTTCGTGTACAAATTGGACAATCTCTTCCGAAGTATGAGGGTTTCGGACGAAAACTCGTCTATTACAAAGGGATTTCACTTTTAATAACTTATTTTAACTCCATACATATTGTGTGTTCAATATGCAACACTCAAAGGCACATCATCAATTTTCAACCCTTTCTAACTTCATTTGATATTTTTCATGCATTTAAGGATTTATTATGAGCTAAATGACCCTGAATTTGAAAAGCAGTAAAAATGAACTCTGAAAATGTTGTAACTTGGCATGACATCATAATTTCACCCACATAGCAACTTATAAAGAGTTGAGAGGCTTACGGCAGAAACTGGATGCACTTCGTGTACAAATTGGACAATCTCTTCCCAAGTATGAGGGTTTCGGACGAAAACTCATCTATTACAAAGGGATTTCATTTTTAATAACTTATTTTAACTCCATAAATATTGTGTGTTAAATATGCAACACTCAAAGGCACATCATCAATTTTCAACCCTTTGTAACTTCATTTGATATTTTTCATGCATTTAATGATTAATTTTGAGCTAAATGACCCTGAATTTGAAAAGCAGTAAAAATGAACTTTGAAAAGGTTGTAACTTGGCATGACATCATAATTTAAACCACATAGCAACTTATAAAGAGTTGAGAGGGTTACAACAAAAACTGGATGCACTTCGTGTACAAATTGGATAATCTATTTCAAAGTATGAGGGTTTTGGACGAAAACTCATCTATTACAAAGGGATTTCATTTTTAATAACTATTTTGACTCAATACTTTTTGTGTGTTCAATATGCACCATTAAAAGGCACATCAACAATTTTCAACCCTTTCTGACTTCCTTTGATATTTTTCATGTATTTAATGATTTATTTTGAGCTAAATGACCCTGAATTTGAAAAGCAGCACAAATGAACTCTGAAAAAGGTTGTAACTTGGCATGCCGTCATAATTTCACACACATAGCAACTTCTAAAGAGTTGAGAGGGTTAAGGCAAAAACTGGATGCACTTCATGTACAACTTGGACGAAAACTCATCTATTACAAAGAGATTTCAATTTTAATAACTTATTATAACTCCAGACTTTGTGTGTT
Source organism: Hordeum marinum (assembly GCA_022496015.1). Lineage (NCBI taxonomy): Eukaryota > Viridiplantae > Streptophyta > Magnoliopsida > Poales > Poaceae > Hordeum > Hordeum marinum. Next base: position 48,577,111 of record CM039676.1, read on the forward strand.
TTCAATATGTACCATTCAAAGGCACATCATCAATTTTAAACCCTTGGTGACTTCATTTGATATTTTTCATGCATTTAGTGATTTATTTTGAGCTAAACGACCCTGAATTTGAAAAGCAGTAAAAATAACTCTGAACAGGTTCTAACATGGCATGACATCATAATTTCACCCACATAGCAACTTCTAAAGAGTTGAGAGGGTTATGGCTGAAACGAGATGCACTTCGTGTACAAATTGGACATTCTCTTCCGAAGTATGAGGGTTTCAGACGAAAACTCATCTATTACAAAGGGATTTAATTTTAATAACTTATTATAACTCCAGACTTTGTGTGTTTTCAATATGTACCATTCAAAGGCACATCATCAATTTTCAACCCTTTCTGACTTCATTTGATATTTTTCATGCATTTAATGATTTATTTTGAGCTAAATGACCCTGAATTTGAAAAGCAGTACAAATGAACTCTAAAAAGGTTGTAACTTGGCATGACGTCATAATTTCGCCCACATAGCAACTTCTAAAGAGTTGAGAGGGTTACGGCAAAAACTCGACATACTTCATGTACAAATTGGACAATCTCTTTTGAAGTATGAGGGTTTCAGACGAAAACTCATCTATTACAAAGTGATTTCATTTTTAATAAGTTATTTTAACTCCATACTTTTTGTGTTTTCAATATGCACCATTCATAGGCGCATCATCAATTTTCATCCCTTTCTGACTTCATTTGGTACTTTTCATGCTTTTAATGATTTATTTTTAGCTAAATGACCCTGAATTTGAAAAGCAGTACAAATGAACTATGAAAGGTTGTAACTTGGCATCACATCATAATTCCACCCACATAGCAACTTCTAAAGAGTTGAGAGGGTTACGGCAGAAACTGGATGCACTTCGTATACAAATTGGACAATCTCTTTCGAAGTATGAGGGTTTTGGACGAAAACTCATCTATTACAAAGGGATTTCATTTTTCATAACTTATTTTAACTCAATACTTTTTGTGTGTTGATTATGCAACACTCAAAGGCACATCATCAATTTTTAACCTTTTCTAACTTTATTTCATATTTTTCAAGCATTTAATGATTTATTTTGAGCTAAATGACCGTGAATTTGAATAGCAGTAAAAATAAACTTTGAAAAGGTTGTAACTTGTCATGACATCATAATTTCACCCACATAGAAACTTAAAAAGAGTTGGGAGGGTTACAGCAAAAACTGGATGCACTTCGTGTACAAATTGGACAATCTATTTCTAAGTATGAGGGTTTCGGATGAAAACTCGTCTATTACAAAGTGATTTCATTTTTAATAAGTTATTTCAACTCCATACTTTTTGGGTGTTCAATATGCAACATTCAAAGGTACATCATCAATTTTCAACCCTTTCTGACTTCATTTGATATTTTTCACGCATTTACTAATTTATTTTGAGCTAAATGACTCTCAATTTGAAAAGCAGTACAAATTAACTCTGAATAGGTTGTAACTTGGCATGACGTCATAATTTATCCCACATAGCAACTTCTAAAGAGTTGAGAAGGTTACAGCAAAAACTGGATGCACTTCGTGCACAAATTAGACAATCTATTTCAAAGTATGAGGGTTTCGGACGAAAACCCATCTATTACAAGGGGATTTCATATTTAATAACTTATTTTAACTCTAGACTTTGTGTGTTTTCAATATGCACCATTCAAAGGTACATCATCAATTTTAAACCCTTGGTGACTTCATTTGATATTTTTCATGCATTTGATGATTTATTTTGAGCTAAATGACACTGAATTTGAAAAGCAGTAAAAATAACTGTGAAAAGGTTCTAACTTGGCATGACATCATAATTTCACCCACATAGCAACTTCTAAAGAGTTGAGAGGGTTATGACAGAAATTGGATGCACTTAGTGTAGAAATTGGACATTCTCTTCCGAAGTATGAGGGTTTCGGACGAAAACTCAGCTATTACCAAGGGATTTAATTTTTAATAACTTATTTTAACTCCATACTTTTTGTGTGTTCAATATGCACCATTAAAAAGGCACATCATCAATATTCAACCATTTCTGACTTCATTTGATATTTTTCATGCATTTAATGATTTATTTTGAGCTAAATGACCCTGAATTTGAAAAGGATTACAAATGAACTCTGAAAGGTTGTAACTTGGCATGACATCATAATTTCACCCACATAGCAACTTCTAAAGAGTTGAGAGGGTTACGGCAGAAACTGGATGTACTTCGTGTACAAATTGGACAATCTCTTTCGAAGTATGAGGGTTTCGGACGAAAACTCATCTATTACAAAGGGATTTCGATTTTAATAACTTATTTCAACTCCAGACTTTGTGTGTTTTCAGTATGCACCATTCAAAGGCACATCGTCAATTTTCAACCCTTTGTAACTTCATTTGATATTTTTCATGCATTGAATGATTTAATTTGAGCTAAATGACCCTGAATTTGAATAGCAGTAAAAATAACTCTGAAAAGGTTGTAACTTGTTATGACATCATAATTTCACCCACATAGCAAGTTCAAATAATTGAGAGGGTTACGACAGAAACTGGACGCACTTCATGTACAAGTTGGACAATCTCTTCCGAAGTATGACGGTTTCGGACGAAAACTCATCTATTAGAAAGGAATTTCAATTTTAATAACTTATTTTAACTCCAGACTTTGTGTGTTTTCAATATGCACCATTCAAAGGCACATCATCAATTTTCAACCCTTTCTGACTTCATTTGATATTTTTCATGCATCTAATGATTTATTTTGAGCTAAATCACCCTTAATTTGAAAAGCAGTAAAAATAACTCTGAAAAGGTTCTAACTTGGCATGACACCATAATTTCACCCACATATCAACTTCTAAAAAGTTGAGAGGGTTACGGAAGAAACTGGATGCACTTCGTGTACAAATTGGACAATCTCTTCCGAAGTATGAGGGTTTCGGAAGAAAACTCATCTATTACAAAGGGATTCCATTTTTAATAACTTATTTTAACCGCATACTTTTTGTGTGTTCAATATGCAACACTCAAAGGCACATCATCAATTTTCAACCCTTTCTAACTTCATTTGATATATTTCATGCATTTAATGATTTATTTTGAGCTGAATGACCTTGAATTTTAAAAGCAGTACAAATGAACTCTGAAAAGGTTGTAACTTGGCATGACATCATAATTTCACCCACATAGCAACTTCTAAAGAAGAATTTGGATGCACTTCGTGTACAAATAGGACAATCTCTTTCGAAGTATGAGGGTTTCGGATGAAAACTCATCTATTACAATGGGATTTCATTTTTAATAAGTTATTTTAACTCCATACTTTTTTTGTTTTCAATATGCACCTTTCAATGGCGCATCGTCAATTTTCAACCCTTTCAGATTTCATTTGATATTTTTCATGCATTTACTGATTTATTTTGAGCTAAATGACCCTGAATTCAAAAAGCAGTAAAAATAACTCTCAAAAGATTCTAACTTGGCATGAGATCATAATTTCACCCACATAGCAACTTCTAAAGAGTTGAGTGGGTTACGGCAGAAACTGGATGCACTTCGTGTACAAATTGGACAATCTATTTCGAAGTATGAGGGTTTTGGACGAAAACTCATCTATTACAAAGGGATTTCATTTTTAATAACTTATTTTAACTCCATACTTTTTGTGTGTTCAGTATGCACCATTAAAAGGCACATCATCAATTTTCAACCCTTTCTGACTTCATTTGATATATTTCATGTATTTAATGATTTATTTTGAGCTAAATGATCCTGAATTTGAAAAGTAGTAAACATAACTCTGAAAAGGTTCTAACTTGGCATGACATCATAATTTCACCCACATAGCAACTTCTACAGAGTTGAGAGGGTTACGGCAGAAACTGGATGCACTTCGTGTACAACATGGACAATCTCTTTTGAAGTATGAGGGTTTCGGACGAAAACTCATCTATTACAAAGGGATTTGAATTTTAGTAACTTATTATAACTCCAGACTTTGTGTGTTTTCAATATGCACCATTCAAAGGCACATCATCAATTTTCAACCCTTTCTGACTTCATTTGACATTTTTCATGCATTTAATGATTTATTTTGAGCTAAATGACCCTGAATTTGAAAAGCAGTAAAAATGAACTCTGAAAATGTTGTAACTTGGCATGACATCATAATTTCACCCACATAGCAACTTATAAAGAGTTGAGAGGCTTACGGCAGAAACTGGATGCACTTCGTGTACAAATTGGACAATCTCTTCCCAAGTATGAGGGTTTCGGACGAAAACTCATCTATTACAAAGGGATTTCATTTTTAATAACTTATTTTAACTCCATACTTTTTGTGTGTTCAGTATGCACCATTAAAAGGCACATCATCAATTTTCAACCCTTTCTGACTTCATTTGATATATTTCATGTATTTAATGATTTATTTTGAGCTAAATGACCCTGAATTTGAAAAGTAGTAAACATAACTCTGAAAAGGTTCTCACTTGGCATGAAATCATAATTTCACCCACATAGCAACTTCTACAGAGTTGAGAGGGTTATGGCAGAAACTGGATGCACTTCGTGTACAACATGGACAATCTCTTTTGAAGTATGAGGGTTTCGGACGAAAACTCATCTATTACAAAGGGATTTGAATTTTAGTAACTTATTATAACTCCAGACTTTGTGTGTTTTCAATATGCACCATTCAAAGGCACATCATCAATTTTCAACCCTTTCTGACTTCATTTGACATTTTTCATGCATTTAATGATTTATTTTGAGCTAAATGACCCTGAATGTGAAAAGCAGTAAAAATAACTACGAAAAGGTTCTAACTTGGCATGACATCATAATTTCAACCACATAGCAACTTCTAAAGAGTTCAGAGGGTTACGACAGAAACTGGATGCACTTCGTGTACAAATTGGACAATCTCTTCCGAAGTATGAGGGTTTCGGACGAAAACTCGTCTATTACAAAGGGATTTCACTTTTAATAACTTATTTTAACTCCATACATATTGTGTGTTCAATATGCAACACTCAAAGGCACATCATCAATTTTCAACCCTTTCTAACTTCATTTGATATTTTTCATGCATTTAAGGATTTATTATCAGCTAAATGACCCTGAATTTGAAAAGTAGTAAAAATTAACTCTGAAAATGTTGTAACTTGGTATGACATCATAATTTCAACCACATAGCAACTTATAAAGAGTTGAGAGGGTTACGGCAGAAACTAGATGCACTTCGTGTACAAATTGGACAATCTCTTCCGAAGTATGAGGGTTTCGGAAGAAAACTCATCTATTACAAAGGGATTCCATTTTTAATAACTTATTTTAACCGCATACTTTTTGTGTGTTCAATATGCAACACTCAAAGGCACATCATCAATTTTCAACCCTTTCTAACTTCATTTGATATATTTCATGCATTTAATGATTTATTTTGAGCTGAATGACCCTGAATTTTAAAAGCAGTACAAATGAACTCTGAAAAGGTTGTAACTTGGCATGACATCATAATTTCACCCACATAGCAACTTCTAAAGAAGAATTTGGATGCACTTCGTGTACAAATAGGACAATCTCTTTCGAAGTATGAGGGTTTCGGACGAAAACTCATCTATTACAATGGGATTTCATTTTTAATAAGTTATTTTAACTCCATACTTTTTTTGTTTTCAATATGCACCTTTCAATGGCGCATCGTCAATTTTCAACCCTTTCAGATTTCATTTGATATTTTTCATGCATTTAACGATTTATTTTGAGCTAAATGACCCTGAATGTGAAAAGCAGTAAAAATAACTACGAAAAGGTTCTAACTTGGCATGACATCATAATTTCAACCACATAGCAACTTCTAAAGAGTTCAGAGGGTTACGACAGAAACTGGATGCACTTCGTGTACAAATTGGACAATCTCTTCCGAAGTATGAGGGTTTCGGACGAAAACTCGTCTACTACAAAGGGATTTCACTTTTAATAACTTATTTTAACTCCATACATATTGTGTGTTCAATATGCAACACTCAAAGGCACATCATCAATTTTCAACCCTTTCTAACTTCATTTGATATTTTTCATGCATTTAAGGATTTATTATGAGCTAAATGACCATGAATTTGGAAAGCAGTAAAAATGAACTCTGAAAATGTTGTAACTTGGTATGACATCATAATTTCAACCACATAGCAACTTATAAAGAGTTGAGAGGGTTACGGCAGAAACTAGATGCACTTCGTGTACAAATTGGACAATCTCTTCCGAAGTATGAGGGTTTCGGACGAAAACTCATCTATTACAAAGGGATTTCATTTTTAATAACTTGTTTTAACTCCATACATATTGTGTGTTAAATATGCAACACTCAAAGGCACATCATCAATTTTCAACCCTTTGTAACTTCATTTGATATTTTTCATGCATTTAATGATTAATTTTGAGCTAAATGACCCTGAATTTGAAAAGCAGTAAAAATGAACTTTGAAAAGGTTGTAACTTGGCATGACATCATAATTTCACCCAGATAGCAACTTATAAAGAGTTGAGAGGGTTACAACAAAAACTGGATGCACTTCGTGTACAAATTGGATAATCTATTTCAAAGTATGAGGGTTTTGGACGAAAACTCATCTATTACAAAGGGATTTCATTTTTAATAACTTATTTTAACTCAATACTTTTTGTGTGTTCAATATGCACCATTAAAAGGCACATCAACAATTTTCAACCCTTTCTGACTTCCTTTGATATTTTTCATGTATTTAATGATTTATTTTGAGCTAAATGACCCTGAATTTGAAAAGCAGCACAAATGAACTCTGAAAAAGGATGTAACTTGGCATGCCGTCATAATTTGACACACATAGCAACTTCTAAAGAGTTGAGAGGGTTAAGGCAAAAACTGGATGCACTTCATGTGCAACTTGGACAATCTCTTTTGAAGTATGAGGGTTTCGGACGAAAACTCATCTATTACAAAGAGATTTCAATTTTAATAACTTATTATAACTCCAGACTTTGTGTGTTTTCAATATGCACCATTCAAAGGCACATCATCAATTTTCAACCCTTTCTGACTTCCTTGGATATTTTTCATGCATTTAATAATTTATTTTGAGATAAATGACCCTGAATTTGAAAAGCCGTAAAACTCTGAAAAGGTTCTAACTTGGCATGACATCATAATTTCACCCACATAGCAACTTCTATAGAGTTGAGAGGGTTACGGCAAAAACTGGATGCACTTCATGTACAAATTGGACAATCTCTTTCGAAGTATGAGGATTTCGGATGAAAACTCATCTATTACAATGGGATTTCATTTTTAATAACTTATTTTAACTCCGTAGTATTTGTGTGTTCAATATGCAACATTCCAAGGCACATCAGCAAATTTCACACCTTTCTAACTTCATTTGATATTTTTCATGCATTTAATAATTTATTTTGAGCTGAATGACCCTGAATTTTAAAAGCAGTACAAATGAACTCTGAGAAGGTTGTAACTTGGCATGACATCATAATTTCACCCACATAGCAACTTCTAAAGAAAAATTTGGATGCACTTCGTGTACAAATAGGACAATTTCTTTCGAAGTCTGAGGGTTTCGGACGAAAACTCATCTATTACAATGGGATTTCATTTTTAATAAGTTATTTTAACTCCATACTTTTTGTGTTTTCAATATGCACCATTCAATGGCGCATCGTCAATTTTCAACCCTTTCTGACTTCATTTGATATTTTTCATGCATTTAATGATTTATTTTGAGCTAAATGACCCTGAATTTGAAAAGCAGTCAAAATGAACTCTGAAAAGGTTGTAACTTGGCATGACATCATAATTTCACCCACATAGCAACTTACAAAGAGTTGAGAGGGTGACGGCAGAAACTAGATGCACTTCGTGTACAAATTGGACAATCTCTTCCGAAGTATGAGGGTTTCGGACGAAAACTCATCTATTACAAAGGGATTTCATTTTTAATAACTTATTTTAACTACATACATATTGTGTGTTAAATATGCAACAATCAAAGCACATCATCAATTTTCAACCCTTTCTAACTTCATTTGATATTTTTCATGCATTTAATGATTTATTTTGAGCTAAATGACCCTGAATTTGAAAAGCAGTACAAATGACCTTTGAAAAGGTTGTAACTTGGCATGACATCATAATTTCACCCACAAAGCAACTTATAAAGAGTTGAGAGGGTTACAGCAAAAACTGGATGCACTTCGTGTAGAAATTGGACAATCTCTTTCGAAGTATGAGGATTTCGGATGAAAACTCATCTATTAAAAATGGATTTCATTTTTAATAACTTATTTTAACTCCATAGTTTTTGTGTGTTCAATATGCAACATTCGAAGGCACATCAGCAAATTTCACACCTTTCTAACTTCATTTGATATTTTTCATGCATTTAATGATTTATTTTGAGCTGAATGACCCTGAATATTAAAAGGAGTACAAATGAACTCTGAGAAGGTTGTAACTTGGCATGACATCATAATTTCACCCACATAGCAACTTCTAAAGAAAAATTTGGATGCACTTTGTGTACAAATAGGACAATCTCTTTCGAAGTATGAGGGTTTCGGACGACAACTCATCTATTACAATGGGATTTCATTTTTAATAAGTTATTTTAACTCCATACTTTTTGTGTTTTCAATATGCACCAATCAATGGCGCATCGTCAATTTTCAACCCTTTCTGACTTCATTTGATATTTTTCATGCATTTAATGATTTATTTTGAGCTAAATGACCCTGAATTTGAAAAGCAGTAAAAATGAACTCTGAAAAAGTTGTAACTTGGCATGACATCATAATTTCACCCACATAGCAACTTATAAAGAGTTGAGAGGGTTACGGGAGAAAGTGGATGCACTTCGTGTACAAGTTGGACAATCTCTTCCGAAGTATGAGGGTTTCGGACGAAAACTCATCTATTACAAAGGGATTTCATTTTTAATAACTTATTTTAACTCCATACGTATTGCGTTTTCAATATGCAACACTCAAAGGCACATTATCAATTTTCAACCCTTTCTGACTTCATTTGATATTTTTCATGCATTTAATGATTTCTTTTGAGCTAAATGACCCTTAATTTGAAAAGCAGTAAAAATAACTCTGAAAAGGTTCTAACTTGGCATGACATCATAATTTCACCCACATAGCAACTTCGAAAGAGTTGAGAGGGTTACAGCAGAAACTGGATGCACTTCGTGTACAAATTGAACAATCTCTTCCGAAGTATGAGGGTTTCGGACGAAAACTTATCTATTACAAAGGGATTCCATTTTTAATAACATATTTCAACCGCATACTTTTTGTGTGTTCAATATGCAACACTCAAAGGCACATCATAAATTTTCAACCCTTCCTCACTTCATTAGATATTTTTCATGCATTTAATGATTTATTTTGAGCTAAATGACCCTGAATTTGAAAAGCAGTAAAAATGACCTTTGAAAAGGTTGTAACTTGGCATGACATCATAATTTCACCCACATAGCAACTTATAAAGAGTTGAGAGGGTTACAGCAAAAACTGGATGCACTTCGTGTACAAATTGGAAAATCTCTTTCGAAGTATGAGGATTTCGGATAAAAACTCATCTATTACAAACGGATTTCATTTTCAATAACTTATTTTAAGTCCATACTTTTTCTGTGTTCAATATGCAACATTCGAAGGCACATCAGCAAATTTCACACCTTTCTAACTTCATTTGATATTTTTCATGCATTTAATGATTTATTTTGAGCTGAATGACCCTGAATTTTAAAAGCAGTACAAATGAACTCTGAGAAGGTTGTAAATTGGCATGACATCATAATTTCATCCACGTAGCAACTTCTAAAGAAAAATTTGGATTTACTTCGTGTACAAATAGTACAATCTCTTTCGAAGTATGAGGGTTTCGGACGAAAACTCATCTATTACAATGGGATTTCATTTTTAATAAGTTATTTTAACTCCATACTTTTTGCGTTTTCAATATCCACCATTCAATGGCGCATCATCAATTTTCAACCCTTTCTGACTTCATTTGATATTTTTCATGCATTTAATGATTTATTTTGAGCTAAATGACCCTGAATTTGAAAAACAGTAAAAATGAACTCTGAAAAGGTTGTAACTTGGCATGACATCATAATTTCACCCACATAGCAACTTCTAAAGAGTTGAGAGGGTTACGGCAGAAACTGGATGCACTTCGTGTACAAATTGGACAATCTCTTTCGAAGTATGAGGGTTTCGAACGAAAACTCATCTATTACAATGGGATTTCATTTTTAATAAGTTATTTTAACTCCATACTTTTTGTGTTTTCAATATGCACCATTCAATGGCGCATCGTCAATTTTCAACCCTTTCTGACTTCATTTGATATTTTTCATGCATTTAATGATTTATTTTGAGCTAAATGACCCTGAATTTGAAAAGCAGTAAAAATGAACTCAAAAAAGGTTGTAAATTGGCATGTCATCATAATTTCACCCACATAGCAACTTATAAAGAGTTGAGAGGGTTACGGCAGAAACTGGATGCACTTCATGGACAAATTGGACAATCTCTTCCGAAGTATGAGGGTTTCGGACGAAAACTCATCTATTACAAAGGGATTTCATTTTTAATAACTTATTTTAACTCCATACATATTCTGTGTTAAATATGCACCATTCAATGGCGCATCGTCAATTTTCAACCCTTTCTGACTTCATTTGATATTTTTCATGCATTTAATGATTTATTTTGAGCTAAATGACCCTGAATTTGAAAAGCAGTAAAAATGACCTTTGAAAAGGTTGTAACTTGGAATGACATCATAATTTCACCCACAAAGCAGCTTATAAGGAGTTGAGAGGGTTACAGCAAAAACTGGATGCACTTCGTGTACAAATTGGACAATCTCTTTCGAAGTATGAGGATTTCGGATGAAAACTCATCTATTACAAAGGGATTTCATTTTTAATAACTTATTTTAACTCCATACTTTTTGTGTGTTCAATATGCAACATTCGAAGGCACATCAGCAAATTTCACACCTTTCTAACTTCATTTGATATTTTCCATGCATTTAGTGATTTATTTTGAGCTGAATGACCCTGAATTTTAAAAGCAGTACAAATGAACTCTGAGAAGGTTGTAACTTGGCATGACATCATAATTTCACCCACATAGCAACTTCTAAAGAAAAATTTGGATGCAATTCGTGTACAAATAGGACAATCTCTTTCGAAGTATGAGGGTTTCGGACGAAACTCATCTATTACAATGGGATTTCATTTTCAATAAATTATTTTAACTCCATACTTTTTGTGATTTCAATATGCACCATTCAATGGAGCATCGTCAATTTTCAACCCTTTCTGACTTCATTTGATATTTTTCATGCATTTAATGATTTATTTTGAGCTAAATGACCCTGAATTTGAAAAGCAGTAAAAATGAACTCTGAAAAGGTTGTAACTTGGCATGACATCATAATTTCACCCACATAGCAACTTCTAAAGAGTTGAGAGGATTACGGCAGAAACTGGATGCACTTCGTGTACAAATTGGACAATCTCTTTCGAAGTATGAGGATTTCGGATGAAAACTCATCTATTACAATGGGATTTCATTTTTAATAACTTATTTTAACTCCAGACATTGTGTGTTTTCATTATGCACCATTCAAAGGCACATCATCAATTTGCAACCCTTTCTAACTTCATTTGATATTTTTCATGAATTTAATGTTTTCTTTTGAGCTAAATGACCCTTAATTTGAAAAGCAGTAAAAATAACTCTGAAAAGGTTCTAACTTGGCATGACATCATAATTTCACCCACATAGCAACTTCGAAAGAGTTGAGAGGGTTACGGCAGAAACTGGATGCACTTCGTGTACAAATTGGACAATCTCTTCCGAAGTATGAGGGTTTCGGACGAAAACTTATATATTACAAAGGGATTCCATTTTTAATAACATATTTTAACAGCATACTTTTTGTGTGTTCAATATGCAACACTCAAAGGCACATCATCAATTTTCAACCCTTCCTCACTTCATTTGATATTTTTCATGCATTTAATGATTTATTTTGAGCTAAATGACCCTGAATTTGAAAAGTAGTAAAAATGACCTTTGAAATGGTTGTAACTTGGCATGACATGATAATTTCACCCACATAGCAACTTATAAAGAGTTGAGAGGGTTACAGCAAAAACTGGATGCACTTCGTGTACAAATTGGACAATCTCTTTCGAAGTATGAGGATTTCGGATAAAAACTCATCTATTACAAACGGATTTCATTTTTAATAACTTATTTTAACTCCATACTTTTTCTGTGTTCAATATGCAACATTCGTAGGCACATCAGCAAATTTCACACCTTTCTAACTTCATTTGATATTTTTCATGCATTTAATGATTTATTTTGAGCTGAATGACCCTGAATTTGAAAAGCAGTACGAATGAACTCTGAGAAGGTTGTAACTTGGCATGACATCATAATTTCACCCATATAGCAACTTATAAAGAGATGAGAGGGTTACGCCAGAAACTAGATGCACTTCGTGTACAAATTGGACAATCTCTTTCGAAGTATGAGGATTTCGGATGAAAACTCATCTATTACAATGGGATTTCATTTTTAGTAACTTATTTTAACTCCATAGTTTTTGTGTGTTCAATATGTAACATTCGAAGGCACATCAGCAAATTTCACACCTTTCTAACTTCATTTGACATTTTTCATGCATTTAATGATTTATTTTGAGCTGAATGACCCTGAATTTTAAAACCAGTACAAATGAACTCTGAGAAGGTTGTAACTTGGCATGACATCATAATTTCACCCACATAGCAACTTCTAAAGAAAAATTTGGATGCAATTCGTGTACAAATAGGACAATCTCTTTCGAAGTATGAGGGTTTCGGACGAAACTCATCTATTACAATGGGATTTCATTTTCAATAAATTATTTTAACTCCATACTTTTTGTGATTTCAATATGCACCATTCAATGGCGCATCGTCAATTTTCAACCCTTTCTGACTTCATTTGATATTTTTCATGCATTTAATGATTTATTTTGAGCTAAATGACCCTGAATTTGAAAAGCAGTAAAAATGAACTCTGAAAAGGTTGTAACTTGGCATGACATCATAATTTCACCCACATAGCAACTTCTAAAGAGTTGAGAGGATTACGGCAGAAACTGGATGCACTTCGTGTACAAATTGGACAATCTCTTTCGAAGTATGAGGATTTCGGATGAAAACTCATCTATTAGAATGGGATTTCATTTTTAATAACTTATTTTAACTCCAGACTTTGTGTGTTTTCATTATGCACCATTCAAAGGCACATCATCAATTTTCAACCCTTTCTGACTTCATTTGATATTTTTCATGAATTTAATGATTTCTTTTGAGCTAAATGACCCTTAATTTGAAAAGCAGTAAAAATAACTCTGAAAAGGTTCTAACTTGGCATGACATCATAATTTCACCCACATAGCAACTTCGAAAGAGTTGAGAGGGTTACGGCAGAAACTGGATGCACTTCGTGTACAAATTGGACAATCTCTTCCGAAGTATGAGGGTTTCGGACGAAAACTTATATATTACAAAGGGATTCCATTTTTAATAACATATTTTAACAGCATACTTTTTGTGTGTTCAATATGCAACACTCAAAGGCACATCATCAATTTTCAACCCTTCCTCACTTCATTTGATATTTTTCATGCATTTAATGATTTATTTTGAGCTAAATGACCCTGAATTTGAAAAGCAGTAAAAATGACCTTTGAAAAGGTTGTAACTTGGCATGACATGATAATTTCACCCACATAGCAACTTATAAAGAGTTGAGAGGGTTACAGCAAAAACTGGATGCACTTCGTGTACAAATTGGACAATCTCTTACGAAGTATGAGGATTTCGGATAAAAACTCATCTATTACAAACGGATTTCATTTTTAATAACTTATTTTAACTCCATACTTTTTCTTTGTTCATTATGCAACATTCGTAGGCACATCAGCAAATTTCACACCTTTCTAACTTCATTTGATATTTTTCATGCATTTAATGATTTATTTTGAGCTGAATGACCCTGAATTTGAAAAGCAGTACAAATGAACTCTGAGAAGGTTGTAACTTGGCATGACATCATAATTTCACCCATATAGCAACTTATAAAGAGTTGAGAGGGTTACGGCAGAAACTGGATGCACTTCGTGTACAAATTGGACAATCTCTTTCGAAGTATGAGGATTTCGGATGAAAACTCATCTATTACAATGGGATTTCATTTTTAGTAACTTATTTTAACTCCATAGTTTTTGTGTGTTCAATATGTAACATTCGAAGGCACATCAGCAAATTTCACACCTTTCTAACTTCATTTGACATTTTTCATGCATTTAATGATTTATTTTGAGCTGAATGACCCTGAATTTTAAAACCAGTACAAATGAACTCTGAGAAGGTTGTAACTTGGCATGACATCATAATTTCACCCACATAGCAACTTCTAAAGAAAAATTTGGATGCAATTCGTGTACAAATAGGACAATCTCTTTCGAAGTATGAGGGTTTCGGACGAAACTCATCTATTACAATGGGATTTCATTTTCAATAAATTATTTTAACTCCATACTTTTTGTGATTTCAATATGCACCATTCAATGGCGCATCGTCAATTTTCAACCCTTTCTGACTTCATTTGATATTTTTCATGCATTTAATGATTTATTTTGAGCTAAATGACCCTGAATTTGAAAAGCAGTAAAAATGAACTCTGAAAAGGTTGTAACTTGGCATGACATCATAATTTCACCCACATAGCAACTTCTAAAGAGTTGAGAGGATTACGGCAGAAACTGGATGCACTTCGTGTACAAATTGGACAATCTCTTTCGAAGTATGAGGATTTCGGAAGAAAACTCATCTATTACAATGGGATTTCATTTTTAATAACTTATTTTAACTCCAGACTTTGTGTGTTTTCATTATGCACCATTCAAAGGCACATCATCAATTTTCAACCCTTTCTGACTTCATTTGATATTTTTCATGAATTTAATGATTTCTTTTGAGCTAAATGACCCTTAATTTGAAAAGCAGTAAAAATAACTCTGAAAAGGTTCTAACTTGGCATGACATCATAATTTCACCCACATAGCAACTTCGAAAGAGTTGAGAGGGTTACGGCAGAAACTGGATGCACTTCGTGTACAAATTGGACAATCTCTTCCGAAGTATGAGGGTTTCGGACGAAAACTTATATATTACAAAGGGATTCCATTTTTAATAACATATTTTAACAGCATACTTTTTGTGTGTTCAATATGCAACACTCAAAGGCACATCATCAATTTTCAACCCTTCCTCACTTCATTTGATATTTTTCATGCATTTAATGATTTATTTTGAGCTAAATGACCCTGAATTTGAAAATCAGTAAAAATGACCTTTGAAAAGGTTGTAACTTGGCATGACATGATAATTTCACCCACATAGCAACTTATAAAGAGTTGAGAGGGTTACAGCAAAAACTGGATGCACTTCGTGTACCAATTGGACAATCTCTTTCGAAGTATGAGGATTTCGGATGAAAACTCATCTATTACAAAGGGATTTCATTTTCAATAACTTATTTTAAGTCCATACTTTTTGTGTGTTCAATATGCAATATTCGAAGGCACATCAGCAAATTTCACACCTTTCTAACGTCATTTGATATTTTTCATGCATTTAATGATTTATTTTGAGCTGAATGACCCTGAATTTTAAAAGCAGTACAAATGAACTCTGAGAAGGTTGTAAATTGGCATGACATCATAATTTCATCCACATAGCAACTTCTAAAGAAAAATTTGGATTTACTTCGTGTACAAATAGGACAATCTCTTTCGAAGTATGAGGGTTTCGGACGAAAACTCATCTATTACAATGGGATTTCATTTTTAATAAGTTATTTTAACTCCATACTTTTTGCGTTTTCAATATCCACCATTCAATGGCGCATCGTCAATTTTCAACCCTTTCTGACTTCATTTGATATTTTTCATGCATTTAATGATTTATTTTGAGCTAAATGACCCTGAATTTGAAAAACAGTAAAAATGAACTCTGAAAAGGTTGTAACTTGGCATGACATCATAATTTCACCCACATAGCAACTTCTAAAGAGTTGAGAGGGTTACGGCAGAAACTGGATGCACTTCGTGTACAAATTGGACAATCTCTTTCGAAGTATGAGGATTTCGGATGAAAACTCATCTATTACAATGTGATTTCATTTTTAATAACTTATTTTAACTCCAGACTTTGTGTGTTTTCAATATGCACCATTCAAAGGCACATCATCAATTTTCAACCCTTTCTGACTTGATTTGATATTTTTCATGCATTTAATGATTTCTTTTGAGCTAAATGACCCTTAATTTGAAAAGCAGTAAAAATAACTCTGAAAAGGTTCTAACTTGGCATGACATAAAAATTTCACCCACATAGCAACTTCGAAAGAGTTGAGAGGGTTACGGCAGAAACTGGATGCACTTCGTGTACAAATTGGACAATCTCTTTCGAAGTATGAGGGTTTCGGACGAAAACTTATCTATTACAAAGGGATTCCATTTTTAATAACATATTTTAACCGCATACTTTTTGTGTGTTCAATATGCAACACTCAAATGCACATCATCAATTTTCAACCCTTCCTCACTTCATTTGATATTTTTCATGCATTTAATGATTTTTTTTGAGCTAAATGACCCTGAATTTGAAAAGCAGTAAAAATGACCTTTGAAAAGGTTGTAACTTGGCATGACATAATAATTTCACCCACATAGCAACTTATAAAGAGTTGAGAGGGTTACAGCAAAAACTGGATGCACTTCGTGTACAAATTGGACAATCTCTTTCGAAGTATGAGGATTTCGGATAAAAACTCATCTATTACAAACGGATTTCATTTTTAATAACTTATTTTAACTCCATACTTTTTCTGTG
This sequence comes from Hordeum marinum, assembly GCA_022496015.1. NCBI lineage: Eukaryota > Viridiplantae > Streptophyta > Magnoliopsida > Poales > Poaceae > Hordeum > Hordeum marinum. Next base: position 48,594,171 of record CM039676.1, read on the forward strand.
TTCAATATGCAACATTCGTAGGCACATCAGCAAATTTCACACCTTTCTAACTTCATTTGATATTTTTCATGCATTTAATGATTTATTTTGAGCTGAATGACCCTGAATTTTAAAAGCAGTACAAATGAACTCTGAGAAGGTTGTAACTTGGCATGACATCATAATTTCACCCACATAGCAACTTCTAAAGAAAAATTTGGATTTACTTCGTGTACAAATAGGACAATCTCTTTCGAAGTATGAGGGTTTCGGACGAAAACTCATCTATTACAAAGGGATTTCAATTTAATAACTAGTTTTAACCGCATCTTTCTGTGTGTTCAATATGCAACACTCAAAGGCACATCATCAATTTTCAACCCTTCCTAACTTCATTTGATATTTTTCATGTATTTAATGATTTATTTTGAGCTAAATGACCCTGAATTTGAAAAGCAGTAAAAATGACCTTTGAAAAGGTTGTAACTTGGCATGACATCATAATTTCACCCACATAGCAACTTATAAAGAGTTTAGAGGGTTACAGCAAAAACTGGATGCACTTCGTGCACAAATTGGACAATCTCTTTCGAAGTATGAGGATTTCGGATGAAAACTCATCTATTACAAAGGGATTTCATTTTCAATAACTTATTTTAAGTCCATATTTTTTGTGTGTTCAATATGCAACATTCGAAGGCACATCAGCAAATTTCACACCTTTCTAACTTGATTTGATATTTTTCCTGCATTTAATGATTTATTTTGAGCTGAATGACCCTGAATTTTAAAATTAGTACAAATCAACTCTGAGAAGGTTGTAACTTGGCATGACATCATAATTTCACCCACATAACAACTTCTAAAGAAAAATTTGGATTTACTTCGTGTACAAATAGGACAATCTCTTTCGAAGTATGAGGGTTTCGAACGAAAACTCATCTATTACAATGGGATTTCATTTTTAATAAGTTATTTTAACTCCATACTTTTTGTGTTTTCAATATGCACCATTCAATGGCGCATCGTCAATTTTCAACCCTTTCTAACTTCATTTGATATTTTTTAAGCATTTAATCATTTATTTTGAGCTAAATGACCCTGAATTTGAAAAGCAGTAAAAATAACTCTGAAAATATTCTAACTTGTCATGAGATCATAATTTCACCCACATAGCAACTTTTAAAGAGTTGAGAGGGTTACGGCAGAAACTGGATGCACTTCGTGTACAAATTGGACAATCTATTTCGAAGTATGAGGGTTTTGGACAAACACTCATCTATTACAAAGGGATTTCATTTTTAATAACTTATTTTAACTCCATACTTTTTGTGTGTTCAATATGCACCATTAAATGGCACATCATCAATTTTCAACCCTTTCTGACTTCATTTGATATTTTTCATGTTTTTACTGATTTTTTTGAGCTAAATGACCCTGAATTTTAAAAGCAGCACAAATGAACTCTGAAAAGGTTGTAACTTGGCATGCCGTCATAATTTCACACACATAGCAAGTTCTAAAGAGTTGAGAGGGTTAAGGCAAAAACTGGATGCACTTCGTGTACAACTTGGATAATCTCTTTTGAAGTATGAGGGTTTTGGACGAAAACTCATCTATTACAAAGGGATTTCAATTTTAATAACTTATTATAACTCCAGACTTTGTGTGTTTTCAATATGCACCATTCAAAGGCACATCATCAATTTTCAACCCTTTCTGACTTCATTTGATATTTTCATGCATTTAATTATTTATTTTGAGCTAAATGACCCTGAATTTGAAAAGAATTAAAAATAACTCTGAAAAGGTTCCAACTTGGCATGACATCATAATTTCACCCACATAGCAACTTCTACATAGCTGAGAGGGTTACGGCAGAAATTGGATGCACTTCGTGTACAAATTGGACAATATCGTTCGAAGTATGAGGGTTTCGGACGAAAACTCATCTATTACAAAGGGATTTCAATTTAATAACTTATTTTAACTCTATACTTTGTGTGTTTTCAATATGAACCCTTCAAAGGCACATCATCAATTTTCAACCCTTTCTGACTTTATTTGATATTTTTCATGCATTTAATGATTTATTTTGAGCTAAATGACCCTGAATTTGAATAGGAGTAAAAATAACATTGAAAAGATTCTAACTTGGCATGACATCATAATTTCACCCACATAGCAACTTCTACAAAGTTGAGAGGGTTACGGCAGAAACTGGATGCACTTCGTGTACAAATTGGACAATCTATTTCGAAATATGAGGGTTTTGGACAAAAACTCATCTATTACAAAGGGATTTCATTTTTAATAACTTATTTTAACTCCATACTTTTTGTGTCTTCAATATGCGCCATTAAATGGCACATCATAAATTTTCAACCCTTTCTGACTTAATTTGATATTTTTCATGTTTTTACTCATTTATTTTGAGCTAAATGACCCTGAATTTGAAAAGCAGCACAAATGAACTCTGAAAAGGTTGTAACTTGGCATGCCGTCATAATTTCACACACATAGCAAGTTCTAAAGAGTTGAGAGGCTTAAGGCAAAAACTAGATGCACTTCGTGTACAACTTGGACAATCTCTTTTGAAGTATGAGGGTTTTGGACGAAAACTCATCTATTACAAAGGGATTTCAATTTTAATAACTTATTATAACTCCAGACTTTGTGTGTTTTCAATGTGCACCATTCAAAGGCACATCATCAATTTTCAACCCTTTCTGACTTCATTTGGTATTTTTCATGCATTTAATTATTTATTTTGAGCTAAGTGACCCTGCATTTCAAAAGAAGTAAAAATAACTCTCAAAAGGTTCCAACTTGGCATGACATCATAATTTCACCGACATAGCAACTTCTACAGAGTTGAGAGGGTTACGGCAGAAACTGGATGCACTTCGTGTACAAATTGGACAATATCTTTCGAAGTATGAGGGTTTCGGACGAAAACTCATCTATTACAAAGGGATTTCAATTTAATAACTTATTTTAACCGCATCTTTTTGTGTGTTCAATATGCAACACTCAAAGGCACATCATCAATTTTCAACCCTTCCTAACTTCATTTGATATTTTTCATGCATTTAATGATTTATTTTGAGCTAAATGAACCTGAATTTGAAAAGCAGTAAAAATGACCTTTGAAAAGGTTGTAACTTGGCATGACATCATAATTTCTCCCACATAGCAACTTATAAAGAGTTGAGAGGGTTACAACAAAAACTGGATGCACTTCGTGTACAAATTGGACAATCTCTTTCGAAGTATGAGGATTTCGGATGAAAACTCATCTATTACAAAGGGATTTCATTTTCAATAACTTATTTTAACTCCATACTTTTTGTGTGTTCAATATGCAACATTCGAAGGCACATTAGCAAATTTCACACCTTTCTAACTTCATTTGATATTTTTCCTGCATTTAATGATTTATTTTGAGCTGAATGACCCTGAATTTTAAAAGCAGTACAAATGAACTTTGAGAAGGTTGTAACTTGGCATGACATCATAATTTGACCCACATAGCAACTTCTAAAGAAAAATTTGGATTTACTTCGTGTACAAATAGGACAATCTCTTTCGAAGTATGAGGGTTTCAAACGAAAACTCATCTATTACAATGGGAATTCATTTTTAATAAGTTATTTTAACTCCATACTTTTTGTGTTTTCAATATGCACCATTCAATGGCGCATCGTCAATTTTCAACCCTTTCTGACTTCATTTGATATTTTTCAAGCATTTAATGATTTATTTTGAACTAAATGACCCTGAATTTGAAAAGCAGTAAAAATAACTCTGAAAATATTCTAACTTGGCATTAGATCATAATTTCACCCACATAGCAACTTTTAAAGAGTTGAGAGGGTTACGGCAGAAACTGGATGCACTTCGTGTACAAATTGGACAATCTATTTCGAAGAATGAGGGTTTTGGACAAAAACTCATCTATTACAAAGGGATTTCATTTTTAATAACTTATTTTAACTCCATACTTTTTGTGTGTTCAATATGCACCATTAAATGGCACATCATTAATGTTCAACCCTTTCTGACTTCATTTGATATTTTTCATGTTTTTACTGATTTGTTTTGAGCTAAATGACCCTGAATTTGAAAAGCAGCACAAATGAACTCTGAAAAGGTTGTAACTTGGCATGCCGTCATAATTTAACACACATAGCAACTTCTAAAGAGTTGAGAGGGTTAAGGCAAAAACTGGATGCACTTCGTGTACAACTTGGACAATCTCTTTTGAAGTATGAGGGTTTCGGACGAAAACTCATCTATTACAAAGGGATTTCAATTTTAATAACTTATTTTAACTCCAGGATTTGTGTGTTTTCAATATGCACCATTCAAAGGCACATCATCAATTTTCAACCCTTTCTGACTAAATTTGAAATTTTTCATGCATTTAATGATTTATTTTGAGCTAAATGACCCTTAATTTGAAAAGCAGTAAAAATAACTCTGAAAAGGTTCTAACTTGGCATGACATCATAATTTCACCCACATAGCAACTTCTAAAGAGTTGAGAGGGTTACGGCAGAAACTGGATGCACTTCGTGTACAAATTGGACAATTTGTTCCGAAGTATGAGGGTTTCGGACGAAAACTTATCTATTACAAAGGGATTCCATTTTTAATAACATATTTTAACCGCATCTTTTTGTGTGTTCAATATGCAACACTCAAAGGCACATCATCAATTTTCAACCCTTCCTAACTTCATTTGATATTTTTCATGCATTTAATGATTTATTTTGAGCTAAATGACCCTGAATTTGAAAAGCAGTAAAAATGACCTTTGAAAAGGTTGTAACTTGGCATGACATCATAATTTCACCCACATAGCAACTTATAAAGAGTTGAGAGGGTTACAGCAAAAACTGGATGCACTTCGTGTACAAATTGGACAATCTCTTTCGAAGTATGAGGATTTCGGATGAAAACTCATCTATTACAAAGGGATTTCATTTTTAATAACTTATTTTAACTCCATACTTTTTGTGTGTTCAATATGCAACATTCGAAGGCACATCAGCAAATTTCACACCTTTCTAACTTCATTTGATATTTTTCCTGCATTTAATGATTTATTTTGAGCTGAATGACCCTGAATTTTAAAAGCAGTACAAATGAACTCTGAGAAGGTTGTAACTTAGCATGACATCATAATTTCACCCACATAGCAACTTCTAAAGAAAAATTTGGATTTACTTCGTGTACAAATAGGACCATCTCTTTCGAAGTATGAGTGTTTCGAACGAAAACTCATCTATTACAATGGGATTTCATTTTTAATAAGTTATTTTAACTCCATACTTTTTGTGTTTTCAATATGCACCATTCAATGGCGCATCGTCAATTTTCAACCTTTTCTGACTTCATTTGATATTTTTCAAGCATTTAATGATTTATTTTGAGCTAAATGACCCTGAATTTGAAAAGCAGTAAAAATAACTCTGAAAATATTCTAAATTGGCATGGGATCATAATTTCACCCACATAGCAACTTTTAAAGAGTTGAGAGGGTTACGGCAGAAACTGGATGCACTTCGTGTACAAATTGGACAATCTATTTCGAAGTATGAGGGTTTTGGACAAAAACTCATCTATTACAAAGGGATTTCATTTTTAATAACTTATTTTAACTCCATACTTTTTGTGTGTTCAATATGCACCATTAAATGGCACATCATCAATTTTCAACCCTTTCTGACTTCATTTGATATTGTTCATGTTTTTACTGATTTATTTTGAGCTAAATGACCCTGAATTTGAAAAGCAGCACAAATGAACTCTGAAAAGGTTGTAACTTGGCACGCCGTCATAATTTCACACACATAGCAACTTCTAAAGAGTTGAGAGGGGTAAGGCAAAAACTGGATGCACTTCGTGTACAACTTGGACAATCTCTTTTGAAGTATGAGGGTTTCGGACAAAAACTCATCTATTACAAATGGATTTCTATTTTAATAACTTATTATAACTCCAGACTTTGTGTGTTTTCAATATGCACCATTCAAAGGCACATCATCAATTTTCAACCCTTTCTGACTTCATTTGATATTTTTCATGCATTTAATTATTTATTTTGAGCTAAATGACCCTGAATTTGAAAAGAAGTAAAAATGAACTTTGAAAAGGTTGTAAATTGGCATGACATCATAATTTCACCCAATAGCAACTTATAAAGAGTTGAGAGGGTTACGGTAGAAACTGGATGCACTTCGTGTACAAATTGGACAATCTCTTCCGAAGTATGAGGGTTTCGGACGAAAACTCATGTATTACAAAGGGATTTCATTTTTAATAACTTATTTTAACTCCATACATATTGTGTGTTAAATATGCAACACTCAAAGGCACATCATAAATTTTCAACCCTTTCTAACTTTATTTGATATTTTTCATGCATCTAATGATTTATTTTGAGCTAAATGACCCTGAATTTGAAAAGTAGTAAAAATGAACTTTGAAAAGGTTGTAACTTGGCATGACATCATAATTTCACCCACATAGCAACTTATAAAGAGCTGAGAGGTTTACAGCAAAAACTGGATGCACTTCGTGTACAAATTGGACAATCTATTTCAAAGTATGAGGGTTTTGGACGAAAACTCATCTATTACAAAGGGATTTCATTTTTCATAACTTATTTTAACTCCATACTTTTTGTGTGTTCAATATGCACCATTAAAAGGCACATCATCAATTTTCAACCCTTTCTGACTTCCTTTGATATTTTTCATGTATTTAATTATTTATTTTGAGCTAAATGACCCTGAATTTGAAAAGCATCACAAATGAACTCTGAAAAGGTTGTAACTTGGCATGCCGTCATAATTTCACACACATAGCAACTTCTAAAGAGTTGAGAGGGTTAAGGCAAAAACTGGATGCACTTCATCTACAACTTGGACAATCTCTTTTGAAGTATGAGGGTTTCGGACGAAAACTCATCTATTACAAAGGGATTTCAATTTTAATAACTTATTATAACTCCAAACTTTGTGTGTTTTCAATATGCACCATTCAAAGGCACATCATCAATTTTCAACCCTTTCTGACTTCATTTGATATTTTTCATGCATTTAATGATTTATTTTGAGCTAAATGACCCTGAATTTGAAAAGCAGTAAAAATAACTCTGAAAAGGTTGTAACTTGGCATCACATCATAATGTCACCCACATAGCTACTTCTACGGAGTTGAGAGGGTTAAGGCAGAAACTGGATGCACTTCGTGTACAAATTGGAAAATATCTTTCGAAGTATGAGGGTTTCGGACGAAAACTCATCTATTACAAAGGGATTTCAATTAAATAACTTATTTTAACTCCAGACTTTGGGTGTTTTCAAAATGCACCATTCAAAGGCACATCATCAATTTTCAACCCTTTCTAACTCTATTTGATATTTTTCATGCATTTAATGATTTATTTTGAGCTAAATGGCCCTGAATTTGAAAAGCAGTAAAAATAACTCTGAAAAGGTTCTAAGTCGACATGACATCATAATTTCACCCACATAGCAACTTCTAAAGTGTTGAGAGGGTTCCGGCAGAAACTGGATGCACTTCGTGTACAAATTGGACAATCTCTTCCGAAGTATGAGGGTTTCGGACGAAAACTCATCTATTACAATGGGATTTCATTTTTAATAACTTACTTTAACTCCATCCTTTTTGTGTGTTCATTATGCAACACTCAAAGGCACATCATCAATTTTCATGCCTTTCTAACTTTATTTGATATTTTCCATGCGTTTAATGATTTATTTTGAGCTAAATGACCCTGAATTTGAATAGCAGTAGAAATAAACTCTGAAAAGGTTGTAACTTTGCATGACATCATAATTTCACCCACATAGCAACTTATACAGAGTTGAGAGGGTTACAGCAAAAACTGGATGCACTTCGTGTACAAATTGGACAATCTATTTCCAAGTATGAGGGTTTTGGACGAAAACTCATCTATTACAAAGGATTTCATTTTTAATAACTTATTTTAACTGAATACTTTTTGTGTGTTCAATATGCACCATTAAAAGGCACATCATCAATTTTCAACCCTTTCTGACTTCATTTGATATTTTTCATTTATTTACTGATTTATTTTGAGCTAACTGACTCTGAATTTGAAAAGCAGTACAAATGAACTCTGAAAAGGTTGTAACTTGGCATGACGTCATAATTTAACCCACATAGCAACTTCTAAAGAGTTGATAGGGTTACGGCAAAAACTGGATGCACTTCGTGAACAAATTTGACAATCTCTTTCGAAGTATGAGGGTTTCGGACGAAAACTCATCTATTACAAAGGGATTTCATTTTCAATAAGTTATTTTAACTCCATACATATTGTGTGTTCAGTATGCAACACTCAAAGGCACATCATCAATTTTCAACCCATTCTGACTTCATTTGATATTTTTCATGCATTTAATGATTTATTTTGAACTAAATGACCCTTAATTTGAACAGCAGTAAAAATGAACTCTGAAAAGGTTGTAACTTGGCATGACATCATAATTTCACCCACATAGCAACTTATAAAGAGTTGAGAGGGTTATGGAAGAAACTGGATGCACTTCGTGTACAAATTGGACAATCTCTTCCGAAGTATGAGGGTTTCGGACGAAAACTCATCTATTACAAAGGGATTTCTATTTTAATAACTTATTATAACTCCATACATATTGTGTTTTCAATATGCACCATTCAAAGGCACATCATCAATTTTCAACCCTTTCTGACTTCATTTGATATTTTTCATGCATTTAATTATTTATTTTGAGCTAAATGACCCTGAATTTGAAAAGAAGTAAAAATGAACTTTGAAAAGGTTGTAACTTGGCATGACATCATAATTTCACCCAATAGCAACTTATAAAGAGTTGAGAGGGTTACGGTAGAAACTGGATGCAGTTCGTGTACAAATTGGACAATCTCTTCCGAAGTATGAGGGTTTCGGACGAAAACTCATGTATTACAAAGGGATTTCATTTTTAATAACTTATTTTAACTCCATACATATTGTGTGTTAAATATGCAACACTCAAAGGCACATCATAAATTTTCAACCCTTTCTAACTTTATTTGATATTTTTCATGCATCTAATGATTTATTTTGAGCTAAATGACCCTGAATTTGAAAAGCAGCAAAAATGAACTTTGAAAAGGTTGTAACTTGGCACGACATCATAATTTCACCCACATAGCAACTTATAAAGAGCTGAGAGGGTTACAGCAAAAACTGGATGCACTTCGTGTACAAATTGGACAATCTATTTCAAAGTATGAGGGTTTTGGACGAAAACTCATCTATTACAAAGGGATTTCATTTTTCATAACTTATTTTAACTCCATACTTTTTGTGTGTTCAATATGCACCATTAAAAGTCACATCATCAATTTTCAACCCTTTCTGACTTCCTTTGATATTTTTCATGTATTTAATTATTTATTTTGAGCTAAATGACCCTGAATTTGAAAAGCATCACAAATGAACTCAGAAAAGGTTGTAACTTGGCATGCCGTCATAATTTCACACACATAGCAACTTCTAAAGAGTTGAGAGGGTTAAGGCAAAAACTGGATGCACTTCGTGTACAACTTGGACAATCTCTTTTGAAGTATGAGGGTTTCGGACGAAAACTCATCTATTACAAAGGGATTTCAATTTTAATAACTTATTATAACTCCAAACTTTGTGTGTTTTCAATATGCACCATTCAAAGGCACATCATCAATTTTCAACCCTTTCTGACTTCATTTGATATTTTTCATGCATTTAATGATTTATTTTGAGCTAAATGACCCTGAATTTGAAAAGCAGTAAAAATAACTCTGAAAAGGTTCTAACTTGGCATCACATCATAATGTCACCCACATAGCTACTTCTACAGAGTTGAGAGGGTTAAGGCAGAAACTGGATGCACTTCGTGTACAAATTGGAAAATATCTTTCGAAGTATGAGGGTTTCGGACGAAAACTCATCTATTACAAAGGGATTTCAATTAAATAACTTATTTTAACTCCAGACTTTGGATGTTTTCAATATGCACCATTCAAAGGCACATCATCAATTTTCAACCCTTTCTAACTCTATTTGATATTTTTCATGCATTTAATGATTTATTTTGAGCTAAATGGCCCTGAATTTGAAAAGCAGTAAAAATAACTCTGAAAAGGTTCTAAGTCGGCATGACATCATAATTTCACCCACATAGCAACTTCTAAAGTGTTGAGAGGGTTACGGCAGAAACTGGATGCACTTCGTGTACAAATTGGACAATCTCTTCCGAAGTATGAGTGTTTCGGACGAAAACTCATCTATTACAATGGGATTTCATTTTTAATAACTTATTTTAACTCCATCCTTTTTGTGTGTTCATTATGCAACACTCAAAGGCACATCATCAATTTTTATGCCTTTCTAACTTTATTTGATATTTTCCATGCGTTTAATGATTTATTTTGAGCTAAATGACCCTGAATTTGAATAGCAGTAGAAATAAACTCTGAAAAGGTTGTAACTTTGCATGACATCATAATTTCACCCACATAGCAACTTATACAGAGTTGCGAGGGTTATGGACGAAAACTCATCTATTACAAAGGATTTCATTTTTAATAACTTATTTTAACTGAATACTTTTTGTGTGTTCAATATGCACCATTAAAAGGCACATCATCAATTTTCAACCCTTTCTGACTTCATTTGATATTTTTCATGTATTTACTGATTTATTTTGAGCTAACTGACTCTGAATTTGAAAAGCAGTACAAATGAACTCTCAAAAGGTTGTAACTTGGCATGACGTCATAATTTAACCCACATAGCAACTTCTAAAGAGTTGAGAGGGTTACGGCAAAAACTAGATGCACTTCGTGTACAAATTGGACAATCTCTTTCGAAGTATGAGGGTTTCGGACGAAAACTCATCTATTACAAAGGGATTTCATTTTCAATAAGTTATTTTAACTCCATGCATATTGTGTGTTCAATATGCAACACTCAAAGGCACATCATCAATTTTCAACCCATTCTGACTTCATTTGATATTTTTCGTGCATTTAATGATTTATTTTGAGCTAAATGACCCTTAATTTTAACAGCAGTAAAAATGAACTCTGAAAAGGTTGTAACTTGGCATGACATCATAATTTCACCCACATAGCAACTTATAAAGAGTTGCGAGGGTTATGGAAGAAACTGGATGCACTTCGTGTACAAATTGGACAATCTCATTCGAATTATGAGGGATTCGGACGAAAACTCATCTATTACAAAGGGATTTCATTTTTAATAAGTTATTTTAACTCCATACTTTTGTGTTTTCAATATGCACCATTGAAAGGCACATCATCAATTTTCAACCCTTTCTGACTTCATTTGATATTTTTCATCTATTTACTGATTTATTTTGAGCTAAATGACCATGAATTTGAAAAGCAGCACAAATGAACTCTAAAAAGGTTGTAACTTGGCATGCCGTCATAATTTCACACACATAGCAACTTCTAAAGAGTTGAGAGGGTTAAGGCAAAAAGTGGATGCACTTCGTGTACAACTTGGACAATATCTTTCGAAGTATGAGGGTTTCGGATGAAAACTCATCTATTACGAAGGGATTTCAATTAAATAACTTATTTTAAGTCCAGACTTTGTGTGTTTTCAATATGCACCATTCAAAGGCACATCATTAATTTTCAACCCTTTCTAACTTCTTTTGATATTTTTCTTGCATTTAATGATTTATTTTGAGCTAAATGACCCTGAATTTGAAAAGCAGTAAAAATAACTCTGAAAAAGTTCTAACTTGGCATGACATCATAATTTCGCCCACATAGCAACTTCTAAAGAGTTGAGAGGGTTACGGGAGAAACTGGATGCACTTCGTGTACAAATTGGACAATATCTTTTGAAGTATGAGGGTTTCGGACGAAAACTCATCGACTACAAAGGGATTTCAATTTAATAACTTATTTTAACTTCAGACTTTGGGTGTTTTCAATATGCACCATTCAAAGGCACATCATCAATTTTCAACCCTTTCTGACTTTATTTGATATTTTTCATGCATTTAATGATTTATTTTGAGCTAAATGGCCCTGAATTTGAAAAGCAGTAAAAATGTACTTTGAAAAGGTTGTAACTTGGCATGACATCATAATTTCACCCACATGGCAACTTCTAAAGAGTTGAGAGGGTTACGGTAGAAACTGGATGCACTTCGTGTACAAATTGGACAATCTCTTACGAAGTATGAGGGTTTCGGACGAAAACTTATCTATTACAAAGGGATTTCATTTTTAATAACTTATTTTAACTCCATACATATTGTGTGTTCAATATGCAACACTCAAAGGCACATCATCAATTTAAACCGTTTCTAACTTCATTTGATATTTTTCATGCATTTAATGATTTATTTTGAGCTAAATGACCCTGAATTTGAAAATCAGTACAAATGAACTCTGAAAAGGTTGTAACTTGGCATGACGTCATAATTACACCCACATAGCAACTTCTAAAGAGTTGAGAGGGTTACGCAGAAACTGGATGCACTTCGTGTACAAATTGGACAATATCTTTCGAAGTATGAGGGTTTCGGACGAAAACTAATCTATTACAAAGGGATTTCAAATTTAATAACTTATTTTAACTCCAGACATTGTGTGTTTTCAATATGCACCATTCAAAGGCACATCATCAATTTTCAACCCTTTCTGGCTTCGTTTGATATTTTTCATGCATTGAATGATTTATTTTGAGCTAAATGACCCTGATTTGAAAAGCAGTAAAAACAACTCTGGAAAGATTCTAACTATGCATGAAATCATAATTTCACCCACATAGCAACTTCTAAAGAGTTGAGAGGGTTACGGTAGAAACTGGATGCACCTCGTGTACAAATTGGACAATCTATGTCGAAGTATGAGGGTTTCGGACGAAAACTCATCTATTACAAAGGGATTTCATTTTTAATAACTTATTTTAACTCCATACTTTTTGTGTGTTCAATATGCAACACTCAAAGGCACATCATCAATTTTCAACCCTTTCTTACTTCATTTGATATTTTTCATGCATTTAATGATTTATTTTGAGCTAAATGACCCTGAATTTGAAAAGCAGTAAAAATGAACTCTGAAAAGGTTGTTACTTGGCATGACATCATAATTTCATCCACATAGCAACTTATAAAGAGTTGAGAGGGTTACGGCAGAAACTGGATGCACTTCGTGTACAAATTGGACAATCTCTTCTGAAGTATGAGGGTTTGGGACAAAGACACATCTATTACAAAGGGATTTCATTTTTAGTAACTTATTTTAACTCCATACATATTGTGTGTTCAATATGCAACACTTAAAGGCACATCATCAATTTTCAACCCTTTCTAACTTCATTTGATATTTTTCATGCATTTAATGATTTATTTTGAGCTAAATAACCCTGAATTTGAATAGCAGTAAAAATAACTCTGAAAAGGTTCTAACTTGGCATGACATCATAATTTCACCCACATAGCAACTTCTAAAGAGTTGAGAGGGTTACGGCAGAAACTGGATGCACTTCGTGTACAAATTGGACAATCTCTTCCGAAGTATGAGGGTTTGGGACAAAGACACATCTATTACAAAGGGATTTCATTTTTAATAACTTATTTTAACTCCATACATATTGTGTGTTCAATATGCAACACCGAAAGCCACATCATCAATTTTCAACCCATTCTGACTTCATTTGATATTTTTCATGCATTTAATGATTTATTTTGAACTAAATGACCCTGAATTTGAAAAGCAGTAAAAATGAACTTTGAAAAGGTTGTAACTTGGCATGACATCATAATTTCACCCACATAGCAACTTATAAAGAGTTGAGAGGGTTACGGCAGAAACTGGATGGACTTCGTGTATGAATTGGACAATCTCTTCCGAAGTATGAGGGTTTTGGACGAAAACTCATCTATTACAAAGGCATTTCATTTTTAATAACTTATTTTAACTCCATACTTTTTGTGTGTTCATTATGCAACACTCAAAGGCACATCATCACTTTTCAAGCCTTTCTAACTTTATTTGATATTTTTCATGCATTTAATGATTTATTTTGAGCTAAATGACCCTGAATTTGAATAGTAGTAGAAATAAACTCTGAAAAGGTTGTAACTTGGCATTACATCATAATTTCACCCACATAGCAACTTATAAAGAGTTGAGAGGGTTACAGCAAAAACTGGATGCACTTCGTGTACAAATTGGACAATCTTTTTCAAAGTATGAGGGTTTCGGACAAAAACTCGTCTATTACAAAGTGATTTCATTTTTAATAACTTCTTTTAGCTCCATAGTTTTTGGGTGTTCAATATGCAAGATTCAAAGGCACATCATCAATTTTCAACCCTTTTCTGAATTCATTTGATATTTTTCACGCATTTAATGATTTATTTTGAGCTAAATGACTCTGAATTTGAAAAGAAGTACAAATGAACTCTGAAAAGGTTGTAACTTGGCATAATGTCATAATTTAACCCACATAGCAACTTCCACAGAGTTGAGAGGGTTACGGCAGAAACTGGATGCACTTCGTGTACAAATTGGACAATATCTTCCGAAGTATGAGGGTTTCGGACGAAAACTCATCTATTACGAAGGGATTTCAATTTAATAACTTATTTTAAGTCCAGATTTTGTGTGTTTTGAATATGCACCATTCAAAGGCACATCATCAATTTTCAAGCCGTTCTAACTTTATTTGTTATTTTTCATGCATTTAATGATTTATTTTGAGCTAAATGACCCTGAATTTGAATAGGAGTAGAATTAAACTCTCAAAAGGTTGTAACTTGGCATGACATCATAATTTCACCCACATAGCAACTTATAAAGAGTTGAGAGGGTTACAGCAAAAACTGGATGCACTTCGTGTATAAATTGGACAATCTTTTTCAAAGTATGAGGGTTTCGGACAAAAACTCGTCTATTACAAAGGGATTTCATTTTTAATAACTTCTTTTAACTCCATACTTTTTGGGTGTTCAATATGCAAGATTCAAAGGAACATCATCAATTTTTAACCCTTTCTGACTTCATTTGATATTTTTCACTCATTTAATGATTTATTTTGAGCTAAATGACTCTGAATTTGAAAAGCAGTACAAATGAACTCTGAAAAGGTTGTAACTTGGCATGACGTCATAATTTAACCCACATAGCAACTTCTAAAGAGTGGAGAGGGTTACGGCAAAACCTGGATGCACTTCGTGTACAAATTGGACAATCTCTTTCGAAGTATGAGGGTTTCGGACGAAAACTCGTCTATTACAAAGTGATTTCATTTTTAATAAGTTATTTTAACTCCATACATATTGTGTGTTCAATATGCAACACTGAAAGGCACATCATCAATTTTCAACCCTTTCTAACTTCATTTGATATTTTTCATGCACTTAATGATTTATTTTGAGCTATATGACCCTGAATTTGAAAAGTAGTAAAAATGAACTTTGAAAAGGTTGTAACTTGGCATGACATCATAATTTCACCCACATAGCAACTTATAAAGAGTTGAGGGGGTTACATCAAAAACTGGATGCACTTCGTGTACATATTGGACAATCTCTTCCGAAGTATGAGGGTTTCGGACGAAAACTCATCTATTACAATGGGATTTCATTTTTAATAACTTATTTTAACTCCATACATATTGTGTGTTCAATATGCAACACTCAAAGGCACATCATCAATTTTCAACCCTTTCTGACTTCCTTTGATATTTTTCATATATTTAATGATTTATTTTGAGCTAAATGACCCTGAATTTGAAAAGCAGCACAAATGAACTCTTAATATGTTGTAACTTGGCATGCCGTCATAATTTCACACACATAGCAACCTCTAAAGAATTGAGAGGGTTAAGGTAAAAACTGGATGAACTTCGTGTACAACTTGGACAATCTCTTTTGAAGTATGAGGGTTTTGGACGAACACTCGTCTATTACAAACGAATTTCAATTTTAATAACTTATTATAACTCCAGACTTTGTGTGTTTTCAATATGCACCATTAAAAGGCACATCATCAATTTTCAACCCTTTCTGACTTCATTTGATATTTTGCATGCATTTAATGATTTATTTTGAGCTAAATGACCCTGAATTTGAAAAGCAGTAAAAATGAACTTTGAAAAGGTTGTAACTTGGCATGACATCATAATTTCACCACATAGCAACTTATAAAGAGTTGAGAGGGTTAAGGCAAAAACTGGATTCACTTCGTGTACAACTTGGACAATCTCTTTTGAAGTATGAGGGTTTTGGACGAAAACTCATCTATTACAAAGGGATTTCAATTTTAATAACTTATTATAACTCCAGACTTTGTGTGTTTTCAATATGCACCATTCAAAGGCACATCATCAATTTTCAACCCTTTCTGACTTCATTTGATATTTTTCATGCATTTAGTGATTTATTTCGAGCTAAATGACCCTGAATTTGAAAAGAAGTAAAAATAACTCTGAAAAGGTTCTAACTTGGCATGACATCATAATTTCACCCACATAGCAACTTCTACAGAGTTGAGAGGGTTACAGCAGAAAATGGATGCACTTCGTGTACAAATTGGACAATATCTTCCGAAGTATGAGGGTTTCGGACGAAAACTCATCTATTACGAATGATTTCAACTTAATAACTTATTTTAAGTCTAGACTTTGTGTGTTTTCAGTATGCACCATTCAAAGGCACATCATCAATTTTCAACCCTTTCTGAATTTATTTGATATTTTTCATGCACTTAATGATTTATTTTGAGCTATATGACCCTGAATTTGAAAAGTAGTAAAAATGAACTTTGAAAAGGTTGTAACTTGGCATGACATCATAATTTCACCCACATAGCAACTTCTAAAGAGTTGAGGGGGTTACATCAAAAACTGGATGCACTTCGTGTATAAATTGGACAATCTCTTCCGAAGTATGAGGGTTTCGGACGAAAACTCATCTATTACAATGGGATTTCATTTTTAATAACTTATTTTCACTCCATACATATTGTGTGTTCAATATGCAACACTCACAGGCACATCATCAATTTTCAACCCTTTCTGACTTCCTTTGATATTTTTCATGTATTTAATGATTTATTTTGAGCTAAATGACCCTGAATTTGAAAAGCAACACAAATGAACTCTGAAAAGGTTGTAACTTGGCATGCCGTCATAATTTCACACACATAGCAACTTCTAAAGAGTTCAGAGGGTTAAGGCAAAAACTGGATGCACTTCGTGTACAACTTGGACAATCTCTTTTGAAGTATGATTGTTTCGGACGAAAACTCATCTATTACAAACGGATTTCAATTTTAATAACCAATTATAACTCCAGACTTTGTGTGTTTTCAATATGCACCATTAAAAGGCACATCATCAATTTTCAACCCTTTCTGACTTCATTTGATATTTTCCATGCATTTAATGATTTATTTTGAGCTAAATGACACTGAATTTGAAAAGCAGTAAAAACGAACATTGAAAAGGTTGTAACTTGGCATGACATCATAATTTCACCCACATAGCAACTTATAAAGAGTTGAGAGGGTTAAAGCAAAAACTTGATGCACTTCGAGTACAACTTGGACAATCTCTTTTGAAGTATGAGGGTTTTGGACGAAAACTCATCTATTACAAAGGGATTTCAATTTTAATAACTTATTATAACTCCAGACTTTGTGTGTTTTCAATATGCACCATTCAAAGGCACATCATCAATTTTCAACCCTTTCTGACTTCATTTGATATTTTTCATGCATTTAGTGATTTATTTCGAGCTAAATGACCCTGAATTTGAAAAGAAGTAAAAATAAATCTGAAAAGGTTCTAACTTGGCATGACATCATAATTTCACACACATAGCAACTTCTACAGAGTTGAGAGGGTTACGGCAGAAACTGGATGCACTTCGTGTACAAATTGGACAATATCTTTCGAAGTATGAGGGTTTCGGACAAAAAACTCATCAATTACGAAGGATTTCAATTTAATAACTTATTTTAAGTCCAGACTTTGTGTGTTTTCAATATGCACCATTCAAAGGCACATCATCAATTTTCAACCCTTTCTGAATTTATTTGATATTTTTCATGCATTTAATGATTTATTTTGAGCTAAACGACCCTGAATTTGAATAGCAGTAAAAATAACTCTGAACAGGTTCTAACTTGGCATGACATCATAATTTCACCCACATAGCAACTTCTAAAGAGTTCAGACGGTTACGGCAGAAACTAGATGCACTTCGTGTACAAATTGGAGAATCTCCTCCGAAGTATGAGGGTTTCGGACGAAAACTCATCTATTACAATGGGATTTCAATTTGGATAACTTATTTTAACTGCATAGTTTTTGTGTGTTCATTATGCAACACTTAAAGGCACATCATCAATTTTCAAGCCTTTCTAATTTTATTTGATATTTTTCATGCATTTAATGATTTATTTTGAGTTAAATGACCCTGAATTTAAATAGCAGTAGAAATAAACTCTGAAAAGGTTGTAACTTGGCATGACATCCTAATTTCACCCACATAGCAACTTATAAAGAGGTGAGTGGGTTACAGTCAAAATTAGATGCACTTCGTGTACAAATTGGACAATCTTTTATGAAGTATGAGGGTTTGAGACAAAAACTCGTCTATTACAAAGGGATTTCATTTTTAATAACTTCTTTGAACTCCATACTTTTTGGGTGTTCAATATGCAAGATTCAAAGGCACATCACCAATTTTCAACCCTTTCTGACTTCATTTGATATTTTTCACGCATTTAATGATTTATTTTGAGCTAAATGACTCTGAATTTGAAAAGCAGTACAAATGAACTCTGAAAAGGTTGTAACTTGGCATGACATCATAATTTAACCCACATAGCAACTTGTAAAGAGTTGAGAGGGTTACGGCAAAAACTGGATGCACTTCGTGTACAAATTGGACAATCTCTTTCGAAGTATGAGGGTTTCCAACAAAAACTTGTCTATTACAAAGGGATTTCATTTTTAATAAGTTATTTTAACTCCATACATATTTTTTCTTCAATATGCAACACTCAAAGGCGCATCATCAATTTTCAACCCATTCTGACTTCATTTGATATTTTACATGCATTTAATGATTTATTTTGAACTAAATGACCCTGAATTTGAAAAGTAGTAAAAATGAACTTTGAAAAGGTTGTAACTTGGCATGACATCAAAATTTCACCCACATAGCAACTTATAAAGAGTTGAGAGGGTTACGGCAGAAACTGGATGCACTTCGTGTACAAATTGGACAATCTCTTCCGAAGTATGAGGGTTCCGGACGAAAACTCATGTATTACAAAGGGATTTCAATTTTAATAACTTATTTTAACTCCATACATATTGTGTGTTCAATATATAACACTCAAAGGCACATCATCAATTTTCAACTCTTTCTAACTTCATTTGATATTTTTCGTGCATTTGATGAGTTATTTTCAGCTAAATGACCCTGAATTTGGAAAGCAGTAAAAATGAACTCTGAAAAGGTTGTAACTTGGCATGACATCATAATTTCACCCACATAGCAACTTCTAAAGATTTGAGAGGGTTACAGAAAAACTGGATGCACTTCATGTACAAATTGGACAATCTATTTCAAAGTATGAGGGTTTTGGACGAAAACTCATCTATTACAAAGGATTTCATCTTTAATAACTTATTTTAACTCCATACTTTTTTTGTGTTCAATATGCACCATTAAAAGGCACATCATCAATTTTCAACCCTTTCTGACTTCATTTGATATTTTTCATGTATTTACTGATTTATTTTGACCTAAAGGACCCTGAATTTGAAAAGCAGCACAAATGAACTCTGAAAAGGTTGTAACTTGGCATGACGTCATAATTTCACACACATAGCAACTTGTAAAGAGTTGAGAGGGTTAAGGGAGAAACTGGATGCACTTCGTGTACAACTTGGACAATCTCTTTTGAAGTATTAGGGTTTCGGACGAAAACTCATCTATTACAAAGGGATTTCAATTTTAATAACTTATTATAACTCCATACTTTGTGTGTTTTCAATATGCACCATTCAAAGGCACATCATCAATTTTCAACCCTTTCTGACTTCGTTTGATATTTTTCATGCACTTAATGATTTATTTTGAGCTAATTGACCATGAATTCGAAAAGCAGTAAAAATAACTCTGAAAAGGTTCTAACTTGGCATGACATCACCAGTTCACCCACATAGCAACTTCTACAGAATTGAGAGGGTTACGGCAGAAACTGGATGCATTTCGTGTACAAATTGGACAATCTCTTCCGAAGTATGAGGGTTTCGGGCGAAAACTCATCTATTACAAAGGGAATTCATTTTTAATAACTTATTTTAACTCCATAAATATTGTGTGTTCAATATGCAACTCTCAAAGGCACATCATAAATTTTCAACCCTTTCTAACTTCATTTGATATTTTTCATGCATTTAATGATTTATTTTGAGCTAAATAACCCTGAATTTGAATAGCAGTAAAAATAACTCTGAAAAGGTTCTAACTTGGCATGACATCATAATTTCACCCACATAGCAACTTCTAAAGAGTTGAGAGGGTTACGGCAGAAACTGGATGCACTTCGTGTACAAATTGGACAATCTCTTCCGAAGTATGAGGGTTTGGGACAAAGACACATCTATTACAAAGGGATTTCATTTTTAATAACTTATTTTAACTCCATACATATTGTGTGTTCAATATGCAACACCGAAAGCCACATCATCAATTTTCAACCCATTCTGACTTCATTTGATATTTTTCATGCATTTAATGATTTATTTTGAACTAAATGACCCTGAATTTGAAAAGTAGTAAAAATGAACTTTGAAAAGGTTGTAACTTGGCATGACATCATAATTTCACCCACATAGCAACTTATAAAGAGTTGAGAGGGTTACGGCAGAAACTGGATGGACTTCGTGTATGAATTGGACAATCTCTTCCGAAGTATGAGGGTTTTGGACGAAAACTCATCTATTACAAAGGCATTTCATTTTTAATAACTTATTTTAACTCCATACTTTTTGTGTGTTCATTATGCAACACTCAAAGGCACATCATCACTTTTCAAGCCTTTCTAACTTTATTTGATATTTTTCATGCATTTAATGATTTATTTTGAGCTAAATGACCCTGAATTTGAATAGCAGTAGAAATAAACTCTGAAAAGGTTGTAACTTGGCATTACATCATAATTTCACCCACATAGCAACTTATAAAGAGTTGAGAGGGTTACAGCAAAAACTGGATGCACTTCGTGTACAAATTGGACAATCTTTTTCAAAGTATGAGGGTTTCGGACAAAAACTCGTCTATTACAAAGTGATTTCATTTTTAATAACTTCTTTTAGCTCCATAGTTTTTGGGTGTTCAATATGCAAGATTCAAAGGCACATCATCAATTTTCAACCCTTTTCTGAATTCATTTGATATTTTTCACGCATTTAATGATTTATTTTGAGCTAAATGACTCTGAATTTGAAAAGAAGTACAAATGAACTCTGAAAAGGTTGTAACTTGGCATAATGTCATAATTTAACCCACATAGAAACTTCCACAGAGTTGAGAGGGTTACGGCAGAAACTGGATGCACTTCGTGTACAAATTGGACAATATCTTCCGAAGTATGAGGGTTTCGGACGAAAACTCATCTATTACGAAGGGATTTCAATTTAATAACTTATTTTAAGTCCAGATTTTGTGTGTTTTGAATATGCACCATTCAAAGGCACATCATCAATTTTCAAGCCGTTCTAACTTTATTTGTTATTTTTCATGCATTTAATGATTTATTTTGAGCTAAATGACCCTGAATTTGAATAGGAGTAGAATTAAACTCTCAAAAGGTTGTAACTTGGCATGACATCATAATTTCACCCACATAGCAACTTATAAAGAGTTGAGAGGGTTACAGCAAAAACTGGATGCACTTCGTGTATAAATTGGACAATCTTTTTCAAAGTATGAGGGTTTCGGACAAAAACTCGTCTATTACAAAGGGATTTCATTTTTAATAACCTCTTTTAACTCCATACTTTTTGGGTGTTCAATATGCAAGATTCAAAGGAACATCATCAATTTTTAACCCTTTCTGACTTCATTTGATATTTTTCACTCATTTAATGATTTATTTTGAGCTAAATGACTCTGAATTTGAAAAGCAGTACAAATGAACTCTGAAAAGGTTGTAACTTGGCATGACGTCATAATTTAACCCACATAGCAACTTCTAAAGAGTGGAGAGGGTTACGGCAAAACCTGGATGCACTTCGTGTACAAATTGGACAATCTCTTTCGAAGTATGAGGGTTTCGGACGAAAACTCGTCTATTACAAAGGGATTTCATTTTTAATAAGTTATTTTAACTCCATACATATTGTGTGTTCAATATGCAACACTCAAAGGCACATCATCAATTTTCAACCCTTTCTAACTTCATTTGATATTTTTCATGCACTTAATGATTTATTTTGAGCTATATGACCCTGAATTTGAAAAGTGGTAAAAATGAACTTTGAAAAGGTTGTAACTTGGCATGACATCATAATTTCACCCACATAGCAACTTATAAAGAGTTGAGGGGGTTACATCAAAAACTGGATGCACTTCGTGTACATATTGGACAATCTCTTCCGAAGTATGAGGGTTTCGGACGAAAACTCATCTATTACAATGGGATTTCATTTTTAATAACTTATTTTAACTCCATACATATTGTGTGTTCAATATGCAACACTCAAAGGCACATCATCAATTTTCAACCCTTTCTGACTTCCTTTGATATTTTTCATATATTTAATGATTTATTTTGAGCTAAATGACCCTGAATTTGAAAAGCAGCACAAATGAACTCTTAATATGTTGTAACTTGGCATGCCGTCATAATTTCACACACATAGCAACCTCTAAAGAATTGAGAGGGTTAAGGTAAAAACTGGATGCACTTCGTGTACAACTTGGACAATCTCTTTTGAAGTATGAGGGTTTTGGACGAACACTCGTCTATTACAAACGAATTTCAATTTTAATAACTTATTATAACTCCAGACTTTGTGTGTTTTCAATATGCACCATTAAAAGGCACATCATCAATTTTCAACCCTTTCTGACTTCATTTGATATTTTGCATGCATTTAATGATTTATTTTGAGCTAAATGACCCTGAATTTGAAAAGCAGTAAAAATGAACTTTGAAAAGGTTGTAACTTGGCATGACGTCATAATTTCACCACATAGCAACTTATAAAGAGTTGAGTGGGTTAAGGCAAAAACTGGATTCACTTCGTGTACAACTTGGACAATCTCTTTTGAAGTATGAGGGTTTTGGACGAAAACTCATCTATTACAAAGGGATTTCAATTTTAATAACTTATTATAACTCCAGACTTTGTGTGTTTTCAATATGCACCATTCAAAGGCACATCATCAATTTTCAACCCTTTCTGACTTCATTTGATATTTTTCATGCATTTAGTGATTTATTTCGAGCTAAATGACCCTGAATTTGAAAAGAAGTAAAAATAACTCTGAAAAGGTTCTAACTTGGCATGACATCATAATTTCACCCACATAGCAACTTCTACAGAGTTGAGAGGGTTACAGCAGAAAATGGATGCACTTCGTGTACAAATTGGACAATATCTTCCGAAGTATGAGGGTTTCGGACGAAAACTCATCTATTACGAATGATTTCAACTTAATAACTTATTTTAAGTCTAGACTTTGTGTGTTTTCAGTATGCACCATTCAAAGGCACATCATCAATTTTCAACCCTTTCTGAATTTATTTGATATTTTTCATGCACTTAATGATTTATTTTGAGCTATATGACCCTGAATTTGAAAAGTAGTAAAAATGAACTTTGAAAAGGTTGTAACTTGGCATGACATCATAATTTCACCCACATAGCAACTTCTAAAGAGTTGAGGGGGTTACATCAAAAACTGGATGCACTTCGTGTATAAATTGGACAATCTCTTCCGAAGTATGAGGGTTTCGGACGAAAACTCATCTATTACAATGGGATTTCATTTTTAATAACTTATTTTCACTCCATACATATTGTGTGTTCAATATGCAACACTCACAGGCACATCATCAATTTTCAACCCTTTCTAACTTCCTTTGATATTTTTCATGTATTTAATGATTTATTTTGAGCTAAATGACCCTGAATTTGAAAAGCAACACAAATGAACTCTGAAAAGGTTGTAACTTGGCATGCCGTCATAATTTCACACACATAGCAACTTCTAAAGAGTTCAGAGGGTTAAGGCAAAAACTGGATGCACTTCGTGTACAACTTGGACAATCTCTTTTGAAGTATGATTGTTTCGGACGAAAACTCATCTATTACAAACGGATTTCAATTTTAATAACCAATTATAACTCCAGACTTTGTGTGTTTTCAATATGCACCATTAAAAGGCACATCATCAATTTTCAACCCTTTCTGACTTCATTTGATATTTTCCATGCATTTAATGATTTATTTTGAGCTAAATGACACTGAATTTGAAAATCAGTAAAAACGAACATTGAAAAGGTTGTAACTTGGCATGACATCATAATTTCACCCACATAGCAACTTATAAAGAGTTGAGAGGGTTAAAGCAAAAACTTGATGCACTTCGTGTACAACTTGGACAATCTCTTTTGAAGTATGAGGGTTTTGGACGAAAACTCATCTATTACAAAGGGATTTCAATTTTAATAACTTATTATAACTCCAGACTTTGTGTGTTTTCAATATGCACCATTCAAAGGCAGATCATCAATTTTCAACCCTTTCTGACTTCATTTGAAATTTTTCATGCATTTAGTGATTTATTTCGAGCTAAATGACCCTGAATTTGAAAAGAAGTAAAAATAAATCTGAAAAGGTTCTAACTTGGCATGACATCATAATTTCACCCACATAGCAACTTCTAAAGAGTTCAGACGGTTACGGCAGAAACTGGATGCACTTCGTGTACAACTTGGACAATCTCTTTTGAAGTATTAGGGTTTCGGACGAAAACTCATCTATTACAAAGGGATTTCAATTTTAATAACTTATTATAACTCCATAGTTTTTGTGTGTTGAATATGCACCATTCAAAGGCACATCATCAATTTTCAACCCTTTCTGACTTCATTTGATATTTTTCATGCACTTAATGATTTATTTTGAGCTAATTGACCATGAATTCGAAAAGCAGTAAAAATAACTCTGAAAAGGTTCTAACTTGGCATGACATCACCATTTCACCCACATAGCAACTTCTACAGAATTGAGAGGGTTACGGCAGAAACTGGATGCACTTCGTGTACAAATTGGACAATCTCTTCCGAAGTATGAGGGTTTCGGGCGAAAACTCATCTATTACAAAGGGATTTCATTTTTAATAACTTATTTTAACTCCATAAATATTGTGTGTTCAATATGCAACTCTCAAAGGCACATCATAAATTTTCAACCCTTTCTAACTTCATTTGATATTTTTCATGCATTTAATGATTTATTTTCAGCTAAATGACCCTGAATTTGAAAAGCAGTAAAAATGAACTCTGAAAAGGTTGTAACTTGGCATGACATCATAATTTCACCCACATAGCAACTTATAAAGATTTGAGAGGGTTATAGAAAAAACTGGATGCACTTCGTGTACACATTGGACAATCTATTTCAAAGTATGAGGGTTTTGCACGAAAACTCATCTATTACAAAGGATTTCATTTTTTATAACTTATTTTAACTCCATACTTTTTTTCTGTTCAATATGCACCATTAAAAGGCACATCATCAATTTTCAACCCTTTCTGACTTCATTTGACATTATTCATGTTTTTAATTATTTATTTTGACCTAATGACCATGAATTTGAAAAGCAACACAAATGAACTCTGAAAAGGTTGTAACTTGTGATGCCGTCATAATTTCACACACATAGCAACTTCTAAAGAGTTGAGAGGGTTAAGGCAAAAACTAGATGCACTTCGTGTACAACTTGGACAATCTCTTTTGAAGTATGAGGGTTTCAGACGAAAACTCATTTATTACAAAGGGATTTCAATTTTAATAACTTATTATAACTCCAGACTTTGTGTGTTTTCAATATGCACCATTCAAAGGCACATCATCAATTTTCAACCCTTTCTGACTTCATTTGATATTTTTCATGCATTTAATGATTTATTTTGAGCTAAATGACCCTGAATTTGAAAAGCAGTAAAAATAACTCTGAAAAGGTTCCAATTTGGCATGATATCATAATTTCACCCACATAGCAACTTCTAAAGAGTTGAGAGGGTTAAAGCAGAAACTGGATGCACTTCGTGTACAAATTGGACAATATCTTTCGAAGTATGAGGGTTTGGGACGAAAACTCATCTATTACAAAGGGATTTCAATTTACCAACTTATTTTAACTCTAGACTTTGTGTGTTTTCAATATGCACCATTCAAAGGTACATCATCAATTTTCAACCATTTCTGACTTTATTTGATATTTTTCATGCCTTTAATGATTTATTTTGAGCTAAATGACCCTGAATTTTAGTAGCAGTAAAAATAACTCTGAAAAGGTTGTAACTTGGAATGAAATCATAATTTCACCCACATAGCAACTTCTAGAGAGTTGGGAGGCTTACGGCAGAAACTGGATGCACTTCGTGTACAAATTGGACAATCTCTTCCGAAGTATGAGGGTTTCGGACGAAAACTCATTTATTACAAAGGGATTTCATTTTTAATAACTTATTTTAACTCCATACATATTGTATGTTCAATATATAACACTCAAAGGCACATCATCAATTTTCAACTCTTTCTAACTTCATTTGATATGTTTCATGCATTTAATAATTTATTTTCAGCTAACTGACCCTGAATTTGAAAAGCAGTAAAAATGAACTCTGAAAAGGTTGTAACTTGGCATGACATCATAAGTTCACCCACATAGCAACTTATAAAGATTTGAGAGGGTTAAAGAAAAAACTGGATGCACTTCATGTACAAATTGGACAATCTATTTCAAAGTATGAGGGTTTTGGACGAAAACTCATCTATTACAAAGGATTTCATCTTTAATAACTTATTTTAACTCCATACTTTTTGTGTGTTCAATATGCACCATTAAAAGGCACATCATCAATTTTCAACCCTTTCTGCTTCATTTGATATTTTTCATGTATTTACTGATTTATTTTGAGCTAAAGGACCCTAAATTTGAAAAGCAGCACAAATGAACTCTGAAAAGGTTGTAACTTGGCATGCCGTCATAATTTCACACACATAGCAACTTCTAAAGAGTTGAGAGGGTTAAGGCAAAAACTAGATGCACTTCGTGTACAACTTGGACAATCTCTTTTGAAGTATGAGGGTTTCGGACGAAATCTCATTTATTACAAAGGGATTTCAATTTTAATAACTTATTATAACTCCAGACTTTGTGTGTTTTAAATATGCACCATTCAAAGGCACATCATCAATTTTCAACCCTTTCTGACTTCATTTGATATTTTTCATGCATTTAATGATTTATTTTGAGCTAAATGACCCTGAATTTGAAAAGCAGTAAAAATAACTCTGAAAAGGTTCCAATTTGGCATGATATCATAATTTCACCCACATAGCAACTTCTAAAGAGTTGAGAGGGTTACAGCAGAAACTGGATGCACTTCGTGTACAAATTGGACAATATCTTTCGAAGTATGAGGGTTTGGGACGAAAACTCATCTATTACAAAGGGATTTCAATTTACCAACTTATTTTAACTCCAGACTTTGTGTGTTTTCAATATGCACCATTCAAAGGTACTTCATCAATTTTCAACCCTTTCTGACTTTATTTGATATTTTTCATGCATTTAATGATTTATTTTGAGCTAAATGACCCTGAATTTTAGTAGCAGTAAAAATAACTCTGAAAAGGTTCTAACTTGGAATGAAATCATAATTTCACCCACATAGCAACTTCTAAAGAGTTGAGAGGCTTACGGCAGAAACTGGATGCACTTCGTGTACAAATTGGACAATCTCTTCCGAAGTATGAGGGTTTCGGACGAAAACTCATTTATTACAAAGGGATTTCATTTTTAATAACTTATTTTAACTCCATACATATTGTATGTTCAATATATAACACTCAAAGGCACATCATCAATTTTCAACTCTTTCTAACTTCATTTTATATGTTTCATGCATTTAATAATTTATTTTCAGCTAACTGACCCTGAATTTGAAAAGCAGTAAAAATGAACTCTGAAAAGGTTGTAACTTGGCATGACATCATAAGTTCACCCACATAGCAACTTATAAAGATTTGAGAGGGTTAAAGAAAAAACTGGATGCACTTCATGTACAAATTGGACAATCTATTTCAAAGTATGAGGGTTTTGGACGAAAACTCATCTATTACAAAGGATTTCATCTTTAATAACTTATTTTAACTCCATACTTTTTGTGTGTTCAATATGCACCATTAAAAGGCACATCATCAATTTTCAACCCTTTCTGCTTCATTTGATATTTTTCATGTATTTACTGATTTATTCTGAGCTAAAGGACCCTGAATTTGAAAAGCAGCACAAATGAACTCTGAAAAGGTTGTAACTTGGCATGCCGTCATAATTTCACACACATAGCAACTTCTAAAGAGTTGAGAGGGTTAAGGCAGAAACTGGATGCACTTCGTGTACAACTTGGACAATCTCTTTTGAAGTATTAGGGTTTCGGACGAAAACTCATCTATTACAACGGGATTTCAATTTTAATAACTTATTATAACTCCAGACTTTGTGTGTTTTCAATATGCACCATTCAAAGGCACATCATCAATTTTCAACCCTTTCTGACTTCATTTGATATTTTTCATGCATTTAATGATTTATTTTGAGCTAAATGACCCTGAATTTGAAAAGCAGTAAAAATAACTCTGAAAAGGTTCCAATTTGGCATGATATCATAATTTCACCCACATAGCAACTTCTAAAGAGTTGAGAGGGTTACAGCAGAAACTGGATGCACTTCGTGTACAAATTGGACAATATCTTTCGAAGTATGAGGGTTTGGGACGAAAACTCATCTATTACAAGGGGATTTCAATTTACCAACTTATTTTAACTCCAGACTTTGTGTGTTTTCAATATGCACCATTCAAAGGTACTTCATCAATTTTCAACCCTTTCTGACTTTATTTGATATTTTTCATGCATTTAATGATTTATTTTGAGCTAAATGACCCTGAATTTTAGTAGCAGTAAAAATAACTCTGACAAGGTTCTAACTTGGAATGAAATCATAATTTCACCCACATAGCAACTTCTAAAGAGTTGAGAGGCTTACGGCAGAAACTGGATGCACTTCGTGTACAAATTGGACAATCTCTTCCGAAGTATGAGGGTTTCGGACGAAAACTCATTTATTACAAAGGGATTTCATTTTTAATAACTTATTTTAACTCCATACATATTGTATGTTCAATATATAACACTCAAAGGCACATCATCAATTTTCAACTCTTTCTAACTTCATTTGATATGTTTCATGCATTTAATAATTTATTTTCAGCTAACTGACCCTGAATTTGAAAAGCAGTAAAAATGAACTCTGAAAAGGTTGTAACTTGGCATGACATCATAAGTTCACCCACATAGCAACTTATAAAGATTTGAGAGGGTTAAAGAAAAAACTGGATGCACTTCATGTACAAATTGGACAATCTATTTCAAAGTATGAGGGTTTTGGACGAAAACTCATCTATTACACAGGATTTCATCTTTAATAACTTATTTTAACTCCATACTTTTTGTGTGTTCAATATGCACCATTAAAAGGTACATCATCAATTTTCAACCCTTTCTGCTTCATTTGATATTTTTCATGTATTTACTGATTTATTTTGAGCTAAAGGACCCTGAATTTGAAAAGCAGCACAAATGAACTCTGAAAAGGTTGTAACTTGGCATGCCGTCATAATTTCACACACATAGCAACTTCTAAAGAGTTGAGAGGGTTAAGGCAGAAACTGGATGCACTTCGTGTACAACTTGGACAATCTCTTTTGAAGTATTAGGGTTTCGGATGAAAACTCATCTATTACAACGGGATTTCAATTTTAATAACTTATTATAACTCCAGACTTTGTGTGTTTTCAATATGCACCATTCAAAGGCACATCATCAATTTTCAACCCTTTCTGACTTCATTTGATATTTTTCATGCATTTAATGATTTATTTTGAGCTAAATGACCACCAATTCGAAAAGCAGTAAAAATAACTCTGAAAAGGTTCTAACTTGGCATGACATCATAATTTCACCCATATAGCAACTTCTAAAGAGTTGGGAGGGTTAAGGCAGAAACTGGATGCACTTCGTGTACAAATTGGACAATCTCTTTCGAAGTATGAGGGTTTCGGACGAAAACTCATCTATTAGAAAGGGATTTCAATTTACCAACTTATTTTAACTCCAGACTTTGTCTGTTTTCAATATGCACCATTCAAAGGCACATCATCAATTTTCAACCCTTTTTGACTTTACTTGATATTTTTCATGCATTTAATGATTTATTTTGAGCTAAATGACCCTGAATTTGAATAGCAGTAAAAATAACTCTGAAAAGGTTCTAACTTGGCATGACATCATAATTTCACCCACATAGCAACTTCTAAAGATTTGAGAGGGTTACGGCAGAAAGTGGATGCACTTCGTGTACAAATTGGACAATCTCTTCCGAAGTATGAGGGTTTCGGACGAAAACTCATTTATTACAAAGGGATTTCATTTTTAATAACTTATTTTAACTCCATACATATTGTGTGTTCAATATATAACACTCAAAGGCACATCATCAATTTTCAAATCTTTGTAACTTCATTTGATATTTTTCTTGTATTTAATGATTTATTTTCAGCTAACTGACCCTCAATTTGAAAAGCAGTAAAAATGAACTCTGAAAAGGTTGTAACTTGGCATGACATCATAATTTCACCCACATAGGAACTTATAAAGATTTGAGAGGGTTACAGAAAAAACTGGATGCACTTCATGTACAAATTGGACAATCTATTTCAAAGTATGAGGGTTTTGGACGAAAACACATCTATTACAAAGGATTTCATCTTTAATAACTTATTTTAACTCCATACTTTTTGTGCGTTCAATATGCACCATTAAAAGGTACATCATCAATTTTCAACCCTTTCTGACTTCATTTGATATTTTTCATGTATTTACTGATTTATTTTGAGCTAAAGGACCCTGAATTTGAAAAGCCGCACAAATGAACTATGAAAAGGTTGTAACTTGGCATGCCGTCATAATTTCACACACATAGCAACTTCTAAAGAGTTGAGAGGGATAAGGCAGAAATTGGATGCACTTCGTGTACAACTTGGACAATCTCTTTTGAAGTATTAGGGTTTCGGACGAAAACTCATCTATTACAAACGGATTTCAATTTACCAACTTATTTTAACTCCAGACTTTGTGTGTTTTGAATATGCACCATTCAAAGGCACATCATCAATTTTCAACCCTTTCTGACTTTATTTGATATTTTTCATGCATTTAATGATTTATTTTGAGCTAAATGACCATGAATTCGAAAAGCAGTAAAAATAACTCTGAAAAGGTTCTAACTTGGCATGACATCATAATTTCACCAACATAGCAACTTCTAAAGAGTTGAGAGTGTTAAGGCAGAAACTGGATGCACTTCGTGTACAAATTGGACAATCTCTTTCGAAGTATGAGGGTTTCGGACGAAAACTCATCTATTAGAAAGGGATTTCAATTTAGCAACTTATTTTAACTCCAGACTTTGTGTGTTTTCAATATGCACCATTCAAAGGCACATCATCAATTTTCAACCCTTTCTGACTTTATTTGATATTTTTCATGCATTTAATGATTTATTTTGAGCTAAATGACCCTGAATTTGAATAGCAGTAAAAATAACTCTGAAAAGGTTCTAACTTGGCATGACATCATAATTTCACTCACATAGCAACTTCTAAAGAGTTGAGAGGGTTACGGCAGAAACTGGATGCACTTCGTTTACAAATTGGACAATATCTTTCGAAGTATGAGGGTTTATGACGAAAAATCATCTATTAGAAAGGGATTTCAATTTACCAACTTATTTTAAATCCAGACTTTGTGTGTTTTCAATATGCACCATTCGAAGGCACATCATCAATTTTCAACCCTTTCTGACTTTATTTGATATTTTTCATGCATTTAATGATTTATTTTGAGCTAAATGACCCTGAATTTGAGTAGCAGTAAAAATAACTCTGAAAAGGTTCTAACTTGGCATGACATCATAATTTCACCCACATAGCATCTTCTAAAGAGTTGAGAGGGTTACGGGAGAAACTGGATGCACTTCGTGTACAAATTGGACAATATCTTTCGAAGTATGAGGTTTTGGGACGAAAACTCATCTATTACAAAGGGATTTCAATTTACCAACTTATTTTAACTCCAAACTTTGTGTGTTTTCAATATGCACCATTCAAAGGCACATCATCAATTTTCAACCCTTTCTGACTTCATTTGATATTTTTCATGCATTTAATGATTTATTTTGAGCTAAATGACCCTGAATTTGAGTAGCAGTAAAAATAACTCTGAAAAGGTTCTAACTTGGAATGAAATCATAATTTCACCCACATAGCAACTTCTAAAGAGTTGAGAGGCTTACGGCAGAAACTGGATGCACTTCGTGTACAAATTGGACAATCTCTTCCGAAGTATGAGGGTTTCGGACGAAAACTCTTTTATTACAAAGGGATTTCATTTTTCATAACTTATTTTAAGTCCATACATATTGTGTGTTCAAATGCAACACTCAAAGGCACATCATCAATTTTCAACCCTTTCTGACTTCATTTGATATTTTTCATGTATTTACTGATTTATTTTGAGCTAAATTACCCTGAATTTGAAAAGCATCACAAATGAACTCTGAAAAGGTTGTAACTTGGCATGCCGTCATAATTTCACACACATAACAACTTCTAAAGAGTTGAGAGGGTTAAGGCAAAAACTGGATGCACTTCGTGTAGAACTTGGACAATTTCTTTTGAAGTATGAGGGTTTCGGACGAAAACTCATCTATTACAAAGGGATTTCAATTTTAATAACTTATTATAACTCTAGACTTTGTGTGTTTTCAATATGCACCATTCAAAGGCACATCATCAATTTTCAACCCTTTCTGACTTCATTTGATATTTTTCATGCATTTAATGATTTATTTTGAGCTAAATGACCCTGAATTTGAGTAGCAGTAAAAATAACTCTGAAAAGGTTCTAACTTGGAATGAAATCATAATTTCACCCACATAGCAACTTCTAAAGAGTTGAGAGGCTTACGGCAGAAACTGGATGCACTTCGTGTACAAATTGGACAATCTCTTCCGAAGTATGAGGGTTTCGGACGAAAACTCTTTTATTACAAAGGGATTTCATTTTTCATAACTTATTTTAAGTCCATACATATTGTGTGTTCAAATGCAACACTCAAAGGCACATCATCAATTTTCAACCCTTTCTGACTTCATTTGATATTTTTCATGTATTTACTGATTTATTTTGAGCTAAATTACCCTGAATTTGAAAAGCATCACAAATGAACTCTGAAAAGGTTGTAACTTGGCATGCCGTCATAATTTCACACACATAACAACTTCTAAAGAGTTGAGAGGGTTAAGGCAAAAACTGGATGCACTTCGTGTAGAACTTGGACAATTTCTTTTGAAGTATGAGGGTTTCGGACGAAAACTCATCTATTACAAAGGGATTTCAATTTTAATAACTTATTATAACTCTAGACTTTGTGTGTTTTCAATACGCACCATTCAAAGGCACATCATCAATTTTCAACCCTTTCTGACTTCATTTGATATTTTTCATGCATTTAATGATTTATTTTGAGCTAAATGACCCTAAATTTGCAAAGCAGTAAAAATAACTCTGAAAAGGTTCTAACTTAGCATGACATCATAATTTCACCCACATAGCAACTTCTAAAGAGTTGAGAGGGTTACGGCAGAAACTGGATGCACTTCGTGTACAAATTGGACAATATCTTTCGAAGTATGAGGGTTTGAGACGAAAACTCATCTATTAGAAAGGGATTTCAATTTACCAACTTATTTTAACTCCAGACTTTGTGTGTTTTCAATATGCACCATTCAAAGGCACATCATCAATTTTCAACCCTTTCTGACTTTATTTCATATTTTTCATGCATTTAATGATTTATTTTGAGCTAAATGACCCTGAATTTGAGTAGCAGTAAAAATAACTCTGAAAAGGTTCTAACTTGGAATGAAATCATAATTTCACCCACATAGTAACTTCTAAAGAGTTGAGAGGCTTACGGCAGAAACTAGATGCACTTCGTCTACAAATTGGACAATCTCTTCCGAAGTATGAGGGTTTCGGACGAAAACTCATTTATTACAAAGGGATTTCATTTTTCATAACTTATTTTAAGTCCATACATATTGTGTGTTCAAATGCAACACTCAAAGGCACATCATCAATTTTCAACCCTTTCTGACTTCATTTGATATTTTTCATGTATTTACTGATTTATTTTGAGCTAAATTACCCTGAATTTGAAAAGCATCACAAATGAACTCTGAAAAGGTTGTAACTTGGCATGCCGTCATAATTTCACACACATAACAACTTCTAAAGAGTTGAGAGGGTTAAGGCAAAAACTGGATGCACTTCGTGTAGAACTTGGACAATTTCTTTTGAAGTATGAGGGTTTCGGACGAAAACTCATCTATTACAAAGGGATTTCAATTTTAATAACTTATTATAACTCTAGACTTTGTGTGTTTTCAATATGCACCATTCAAAGGCACATCATCAATTTTCAACCCTTTCTGACTTCATTTGATATTTTTCATGCATTTAATGATTTATTTTGAGCTAAATGACCCTAAATTTGAAAAGCAGTAAAAATAACTCTGAAAAGGTTCTAACTTAGCATGACATCATAATTTCACCCACATAGCAACTTCTAAAGAGTTGAGAGGGTTACGGCAGAAACTGGATGCACTTCGTGTACAAATTGGACAATATCTTTCGAAGTATGAGGGTTTCAGACGAAAACTCATCTATTAGAAAGGGATTTCAATTTACCAACTTATTTTAACTCCAGACTTTGTGTGTTTTCAATATGCACCATTCAAAGGCACATCATCAATTTTCAACCCTTTCTGACTTTATTTGATTTGTTCATGCATTTAATGATTTATTTTGAGCTAAATGACCCTGAATTTGAATAGCAGTAAAAATAACTCTGAAAAGGTTCTAACTTGGCATGACATCATAATTTCACCCACATAGCAACCTCTAAAGAGTTGAGAGGGTTACGGCAGAAACTGGATGCACTTCGTGTACAAATTGGACAATATCTTTCGAAGTATGAGGGTTTCAGACTAAAACTCATCTATTAGAAAGGGATTTAAATTTTAATAACTTATTATAACTCTAGACTTTGTGTGTTTTCAATATGCACCATTCAAAGGCACATCATCAATTTTCAACCCTTTCTGACTTCATTTGATATTTTTCGTGCATTTAATGATTTATTTTGAGCTAAATGACCCTGAATTTGAGTAGCAGTAAAAATAACTCTGAAAAGGTTCTAACTTGGAATGAAATCATAATTTCACCCACATAGCAACTTCTAAAGAGTTGAGAGGCTTACGGCAGAAACTGGATGCACTTCGTGTACAAATTGGACAATCTCTTCCGAAGTATGAGGGTTTCGGACGAAAACTCATTTATTACAAAGGGATTTCATTTTTCATAACTTATTTTAAGTCCATACATATTGTGTGTTCAAATGCAACACTCAAAGGCACATCATCAATTTTCAACCCTTTCTGACTTCATTTGATATTTTTCATGTATTTACTGATTTATTTTGAGCTAAATTACCCTGAATTTGAAAAGCATCACAAATGAACTCTGAAAAGGTTGTAACTTGGCATGCCGTCATAATTTCACACACATAACAACTTCTAAAGAGTTGAGAGGGTTAAGGCAAAAACTGGATGCACTTCGTGTAGAACTTGGACAATTTCTTTTGAAGTATGAGGGTTTCGGACGAAAACTCATCTATTACAAAGGGATTTCCATTTTAATAACTTATTATAACTCTAGACTTTGTGTGTTTTCAATATGCACCATTCAAAGGCACATCATCAATTTTCAACCCTTTCTGACTTCATTTGATATTTTTCATGCATTTAATGATTTATTTTGAGCTAAATGACCCTAAATTTGAAAAGCAGTAAAAATAACTCTGAAAAGGTTCTAACTTAGCATGACATCATAATTTCACCCACATAGCAACTTCTAAAGAGTTGAGAGGGTTACGGCAGAAACTGGATGCACTTCGTGTACAAATTGGACAATATCTTTCGAAGTATGAGGGTTTCAAACGAAAACTCATCTATTAGAAAGGGATTTCAATTTACCAACTTATTTTAACTCCAGACTTTGTGTGTTTTCAATATGCACCATTCAAAGGCACATCATCAATTTTCAACCCTTTCTGACTTTATTTGATATTTTTCATGCATTTAATGATTTATTTTGAGCTAAATGACCCTGAATTTGAGTAGCAGTAAAAATAACTCTGAAAAGGTTCTAACTTGGAATGAAATCATAATTTCACCCACATAGCAACTTCTAAAGAGTTGAGAGGCTTACGGCAGAAACTGGATGCACTTCGTGTACAAATTGGACAATCTCTTCCAAAGTATGAGGGTTTCGGACGAAAACTCATTTATTACAAAGGGATTTCATTTTTCATAACTTATTTTAAGTCCATACATATTGTGTGTTCAAATGCAACACTCAAAGGCACATCATCAATTTTCAACCCTTTCTGACTTCATTTGATATTTTTCATGTATTTACTGATTTATTTTGAGCTAAATTACCCTGAATTTGAAAAGCATCACAAATGAACTCTGAAAAGGTTGTAACTTGGCATGCCGTCATAATTTCACACACATAACAACTTCTAAAGAGTTGAGAGGGTTAAGGC
The DNA here is from genome assembly GCA_022496015.1 of Hordeum marinum. Classification (NCBI taxonomy): domain Eukaryota; kingdom Viridiplantae; phylum Streptophyta; class Magnoliopsida; order Poales; family Poaceae; genus Hordeum; species Hordeum marinum. The sequence goes on from CM039676.1 coordinate 48,631,332, forward strand.
AAAAACTGGATGCACTTCGTGTAGAACTTGGACAATTTCTTTTGAAGTATGAGGGTTTCGGACGAAAACTCATCTATTACAAAGGGATTTCAATTTTAATAACTTATTATAACTCTAGACTTTGTGTGTTTTCAATATGCACCATTCAAAGGCACATCATCAATTTTCAACCCTTTCTGACTTCATTTGATATTTTTCATGCATTTAATGATTTATTTTGAGCTAAATGACCCTAAATTTGAAAAGCAGTAAAATAACTCTGAAAAGGTTCTAACTTAGCATGACATCATAATTTCACCCACATAGCAACTTCTAAAGAGTTGAGAGGGTTACGGCAGAAACTGGATGCACTTCGTGTACAAATTGGACAATATCTTTCGAAGTATGAGGGTTTCAGACGAAAACTCATCTATTAGAAAGGGATTTCAATTTACCAACTTATTTTAACTCCAGACTTTGTGTGTTTTCAATATGCACCATTCAAAGGCACATCATCAATTTTCAACCCTTTCTGACTTTATTTGATTTGTTCATGCATTTAATGATTTATTTTGAGCTAAATGACCCTGAATTTGAATAGCAGTAAAAATAACTCTGAAAAGGTTCTAACTTGGCATGACATCATAATTTCACCCACATAGCAACCTCTAAAGAGTTGAGAGGGTTACGGCAGAAACTGGATGCACTTCGTGTACAAATTGGACAATATCTTTCGAAGTATGAGGGTTTCAGACGAAAACTCATCTATTAGAAAGGGATTTCAATTTTAATAACTTATTATAACTCTAGACTTTGTGTGTTTTCAATATGCACCATTCAAAGGCACATCATCAATTTTCAACCCTTTCTGACTTCATTTGATATTTTTCATGCATTTAATGATTTATTTTGAGCTAAATGACCCTAAATTTGAAAAGCAGTAAAAATAACTCTGAAAAGGTTCTAACTTAGCATGACATCATAATTTCACCCACATAGCAACTTCTAAAGAGTTGAGAGGGTTACGGCAGAAACTGGATGCACTTCGTGTACAAATTGGACAATATCTTTCGAAGTATGAGGGTTTCAAACGAAAACTCATCTATTAGAAAGGGATTTCAATTTACCAACTTATTTTAACTCCAGACTTTGTGTGTTTTCAATATGCACCATTCAAAGGCACATCATCAATTTTCAACCCTTTCTGACTTTATTTGATATTTTTCATGCATTTAATGATTTATTTTGAGCTAAATGACCCTGAATTTGAGTAGCAGTAAAAATAACTCTGAAAAGGTTCTAACTTGGAATGAAATCATAATTTCACCCACATAGCAACTTCTAAAGAGTTGAGAGGCTTACGGCAGAAACTGGATGCACTTCGTGTACAAATTGGACAATCTCTTCCGAAGTATGAGGGTTTCGGACGAAAACTCATTTATTACAAAGGGATTTCATTTTTCATAACTTATTTTAAGTCCATACATATTGTGTGTTCAAATGCAACACTCAAAGGCACATCATCAATTTTCAACCCTTTCTGACTTCATTTGATATTTTTCATGTATTTACTGATTTATTTTGAGCTAAATGACCCTAAATTTGAAAAGCAGTAAAAATAACTCTGAAAAGGTTCTAACTTAGGATGACATCATAATTTCACCCACATAGCAACTTCTAAAGAGTTGAGAGGGTTACGGCAGAAACTGGATGCACTTCGTGTACAAATTGGACAATATCTTTCGAAGTATGAGGGTTTCAGACGAAAACTCATCTATTAGAAAGGGATTTCAATTTACCAACTTATTTTAACTCCAGACTTTGTGTGTTTTCAATATGCACCATTCAAAGGCACATCATCAATTTTCAACCCTTTCTGACTTTATTTGATTTGTTCATGCATTTAATGATTTATTTTGAGCTAAATGACCCTGAATTTGAATAGCAGTAAAAATAACTCTGAAAAGGTTCTAACTTGGCATGACATCATAATTTCACCCACATAGCAACCTCTAAAGAGTTGAGAGGGTTACGGCAGAAACTGGATGCACTTCGTGTACAAATTGGACAATATCTTTCGAAGTATGAGGGTTTCAGACGAAAACTCATCTATTAGAACGGGATTTCAATTTTAATAACTTATTATAACTCTAGACTTTGTGTGTTTTCAATATGCACCATTCAAAGGCACATCATCAATTTTCAACCCTTTCTGACTTCATTTGATATTTTTCATGCATTTAATGATTTATTTTGAGCTAAATGACCCTGAATTTGAGTAGCAGTAAAAATAACTCTGAAAAGGTTCTAACTTGGAATGAAATCATAATTTCACCCACATAGCAACTTCTAAAGAGTTGAGAGGCTTACGGTAGAAACTGGATGCACTTCGTGTACAAATTGGACAATCTCTTCCGAAGTATGAGGGTTTCGGATGAAAACTCATTTATTACAAAGGGATTTCATTTTTCATAACTTATTTTAAGTCCATACATATTGTGTGTTCAAATGCAACAATCAAAGGCACATCATCAATTTTCAACCCTTTCTGACTTCATTTGATATTTTTCATGTATTTACTGATTTATTTTGAGCTAAATTACCCTGAATTTGAAAAGGATCACAAATGAACTCTGAAAAGGTTGTAACTTGGCATGCCGTCATAATTTCACACACATAACAACTTCTAAAGAGTTGAGAGGGTTAAGGCAAAAACTGGATGCACTTCGTGTAGAACTTGGACAATTTCTTTTGAAGTATGAGGGTTTCGGACGAAAACTCATCTATTACAAAGGGATTTCAATTTTAATAACTTATTATAACTCTAGACTTTGTGTGTTTTCAATATGCACCATTCAAAGGCACATCATCAATTTTCAACCCTTTCTGACTTCATTTGATATTTTTCATGCATTTAATGATTTATTTTGAGCTAAATGACCCTAAATTTGAAAAGCAGTAAAAATAACTCTGAAAAGGTTCTAACTTAGCATGACATCATAATTTCACCCACAAAGCAACTTCTAAAGAGTTGAGAGGGTTACGGCAGAAACTGGATGCACTTCGTGTACAAATTGGACAATATCTTTCGAAGTATGAGGGTTTCAGACAAAAACTCATCTATTAGAAAGGGATTTCAATTTACCAACTTATTTTAACTCCAGACTTTGTGTGTTTTCAATATGCACCATTCAAAGGCACATCATCAATTTTCAACCCTTTCTGACTTTATTTGATATTTTTCATGCATTTAATGATTTATTTTGAGCTAAATGACCCTGAATTTGAGTAGCAGTAAAAATAACTCTGAAAAGGTTCTAACTTGGAATGAAATCATAATTTCACCCACATAGCAACTTCTAAAGAGTTGAGAGGCTTACGGCAGAAACTGGATGCACTTCGTGTACAAATTGGACAATCTCTTCCGAAGTATCAGGGTTTCGGACGAAAACTCATTTATTACAAAGGGATTTCATTTTTCATAACTTATTTTAAGTCCATACATATTGTGTGTTCAAATGCAACACTCAAAGGCACATCATCAATTTTCAACCCTTTCTAACTTCATTTGATATTTTTCATGTATTTACTAATTTATTTTGAGCTAAATTACCCTGAATTTGAAAAGCATCACAAATGAACTCTGAAAAGGTTGTAACTTGGCATGTCGTCATAATTTCACACACATAACAACTTCTAAAGAGTTGAGAGGGTTAAGGCAAAAACTGGATGCACTTCGTGTAGAACTTGGACAATTTCTTTTGAAGTATGAGGGTTTCGGACGAAAACTCATCTATTACAAAGGGATTTCAATTTTAATAACTTATTATAACTCTAGACTTTGTGTGTTTTCAATATGCACCATTCAAAGGCACATCATCAATTTTCAACCCTTTCTGACTTCATTTGATATTTTTCATGCATTTAATGATTTATTTTGAGCTAAATGACCCTAAATTTGAAAAGCAGTAAAAATAACTCTGAAAAGGTTCTAACTTAGCATGACATCATAATTTCACCCACATAGCAACTTCTAAAGAGTTGAGAGGGTTACGGCAGAAACTGGATGCACTTCGTGTACAAATTGGACAATATCTTTCGAAGTATGAGGGTTTCAGACGAAAACTCATCTATTAGAAAGGGATTTCAATTTACCAACTTATTTTAACTCCAGACTTTGTGTGTTTTCAATATGCACCATTCAAAGGCACATCATCAATTTTCAACCCTTTCTGACTTTATTTGATTTGTTCATGCATTTAATGATTTATTTTGAGCTAAATGACCCTGAATTTGAATAGCAGTAAAAATAACTCTGAAAAGGTTCTAACTTGGCATGACATCATAATTTCACCCACATAGCAACCTCTAAAGAGTTGAGAGGGTTACGGCAGAAACTGGATGCACTTCGTGTACAAATTGGACAATATCTTTCGAAGTATGAGGGTTTCAGACGAAAACTCATCTATTAGAAAGGGATTTCAATTTTAATAACTTATTATAACTCTAGACTTTGTGTGTTTTCAATATGCACCATTCAAAGGCACATCATCAATTTTCAACCCTTTCTGACTTCATTTGATATTTTTCATGCATTTAATGATTTATTTTGAGCTAAATGACCCTGAATTTGAGTAGCAGTAAAAATAACTCTGAAAAGGTTCTAACTTGGAATGAAATCATAATTTCACCCACATAGCAACTTCTAAAGAGTTGAGAGGCTTACGGCAGAAACTGGATGCACTTCGTGTACAAATTGGACAATCTCTTCCGAAGTATGAGGGTTTCGGACGAAAACTCATTTATTACAAAGGGATTTCATTTTTCATAACTTATTTTAAGTCCATACATATTGTGTGTTCAAATGCAACACTCAAAGGCACATCATCAATTTTCAACCCTTTCTGACTTCATTTGATATTTTTCATGTATTTACTGATTTATTTTGAGCTAAATTACCCTGAATTTGAAAAGCATCACAAATGAACTCTGAAAAGGTTGTAACTTGGCATGCCGTCGTAATTTCACACACATAACAACTTCTAAAGAGTTGAGAGGGTTAAGGCAAAAACTGGATGCACTTCGTGTAGAACTTGGACAATTTCTTTTGAAGTAAGTGGGTTTCGGACGAAAACTCATCTATTACAAAGGGATTTCAATTTTAATAACTTATTATAACTCTAGACTTTGTGTGTTTTCAATATGCACCATTCAAAGGCACATCATCAATTTTCAACCCTGTCTGACTTCATTTGATATTTTTCATGCATTTAATGATTTATTTTGAGCTAAATGACCCTAAATTTGAAAAGCAGTAAAAATAACTCTGAAAAGGTTCTAACTTAGCATGACATCATAATTTCACCCACATAGCAACTTCTAAAGAGTTGAGAGGGTTACGGCAGAAACTGGATGCACTTCGTGTACAAATTGGACAATATCTTTCGAAGTATGAGGGTTTCAGACGAAAACTCATCTATTAGAAAGGGATTTCAATTTACCAACTTATTTTAATTCCAGACTTTGTGTGTTTTCAATATGCACCATTCAAAGGCACATCATCAATTTTCAACCCTTTCTGACTTTATTTGATATTTTTCATGCATTTAATGATTTATTTTGAGCTAAATGACCCTGAATTTGAGTAGCAGTAAAAATAACTCTGAAAAGGTTCTAACTTGGAATGAAATCATAATTTCACCCACATAGCAACTTCTAAAGAGTTGAGAGGCTTATGGCAGAAACTGGATGCACTTCGTTTACAAATTGGACAATCTCTTCCGAAGTATGAGGGTTTCGGACGAAAACTCATTTATTACAATGGGATTTCATTTTTCATAACTTATTTTAAGTCCATACATATTGTGTGTTCAAATGCAACACTCAAAGGCACATCATCAATTTTCAACCCTTTCTGACTTCATTTGATATTTTTCATGTATTTACTGATTTATTTTGAGCTAAATTACCCTGAATTTGAAAAGCATCACAAATGAACTCTGAAAAGGTTGTAAGTTGGCATGCCGTCATAATTTCACACACATAACAACTTCTAAAGAGTTGAGAGGGTTAAGGCAAAAACTGGATGCACTTCGTGTAGAACTTGGACAATTTCTTTTGAAGTATGAGGGTTTCGGACGAAAACTCATCTATTACAAAGGGATTTCAATTTTAATAACTTATTATAACTCTAGACTTTGTGTGTTTTCAATATGCACCATTCAAAGGCACATCATCAATTTTCAACCCTTTCTGACTTCATTTGATATTTTTCATGCATTTAATGATTTATTTTGAGCTAAATGACCCTAAATTTGAAAAGCAGTAAAAATAACTCTGAAAAGGTTCTAACTTAGCATGACATCATAATTTCACCCACATAGCAACTTCTAAAGAGTTGAGAGGGTTACGGCAGAAACTGGATGCACTTCGTGTACAAATTGGACAATATCTTTCGAAGTATGAGGGTTTCAGACGAAAACTCGTCTATTACAAAGGGATTGCAGTTTTAATAAGTTATTTTTACTCTATAATTTTTGTGTGTTCAATATGCACCATTCAAAGTTACATCATCAATTTTCAATCCTTTGTGACTTCATTCGATTTTTTTCATGCATTTAATGATTTATTTTGAGCTAAATGGCCTTGAATTTGAAAAGCAGTACAAATGAACTCTGAAAAGGTTGTAACTTGGCATGACATCATAGTTTCACTCATCTATTAGAAAGGGATTTCAATTTACCAACTTATTTTAACTCAACACTTTGTGTGTTTTCAATATGCACCATTCAAAGGCACATCATCAATTTTCAACCCTTTCTGACTTTATTTGATTTGTTCATGCATTTAATGATTTATTTTGAGCTAAATGACCCTGAATTTGAATAGCAGTAAAAATAACTCTGAAAAGGTTCTAACTTGGCATGACATCATAATTTCACCCACATAGCAACCTCTAAAGAGTTGAGAGGGTTACGGTAGAAACTGGATGCACTTCGTGTACAAATTGGAAATCTCTTCCGAAGTATGAGGGTTTCGGACGAAAACTCATCTATTACAAAGGGATTTCAATTTTAATAACTTATTATAACTCCAGACTTTGTGTGTTTTCAATATGCACCATTCAAAGGCACATCATCAATTTTCAACCCTTTCTGACTTTATTTGATATTTTTCATGCATTTAATGATTTATTTTGAGCTAAATGACCCTGAATTTGAGTAGCAGTAAAAATAACTCTGAAAAGTTTCTAACTTGGAATGAAATCATAATTTCACCCACATAGCAACTTCTAAAGAGTTGAGAGGCTTACGGCAGAAACTGGATGCACTTCGTGTACAAATTGGACAATCTCTTCCGAAGTATGAGGGTTTCGGACGAAAACTCATTTATTACAAAGGGATTTCATTTTTCATAACTTATTTTAAGTCCATACATATTGTGTGTTCAAATGCAACACTCAAAGGCACATCATCAATTTTCAACCCTTTCTGACTTCATTTGATATTTTTCATGTATTTACTAATTTATTTTGAGCTAAATTACCCTGAATTTGAAAAGCATCACAAATGAACTCTGAAAAGGTTGTAACTTGGCATGCCGTCATAATTTCACACACATAACAACTTCTAAAGAGTTGAGAGGGTTAAGGCAAAAACTGGATGCACTTCGTGTAGAACTTGGACAATTTCTTTTGAAGTATGAGGGTTTCGGACGAAAACTCATCTATTACAAAGGGATTTCAATTTTAATAACTTATTATAACTCTAGACTTTGTGTGTTTTCAATATGCACCATTCAAAGGCACATCATCAATTTTCAACCCTTTCTGACTTCATTTGATATTTTTCATGCATTTAATGATTTATTTTGAGCTAAATGACCCTAAATTTGAAAAGCAGTAAAAATAACTCTGAAAAGGTTCTAACTTAGCATGACATCATAATTTCACCCACATAGCAACTTCTAAAGAGTTGAGAGGGTTACGACAGAAACTGGATGCACTTCGTGTACAAATTGGACAATATCTTTCGAAGTATGAGGGTTTCAGACGAAAACTCATCTATTAGAAAGGGATTTCAATTTACCAACTTATTTTAACTCCAGACTTTGTGTGTTTTCAATATGCACCATTCAAAGGCACATCATCAATTTTCAACCCTTTCTGACTTTATTTGATTTGTTCATGCATTTAATGATTTATTTTGAGCTAAATGACCCTGAATTTGAATAGCAGTAAAAATAACTCTGAAAAGGTTCTAACTTGGCATGACATCATAATTTCACCCACATAGCAACCTCTAAAGAGTTGAGAGGGTTACGGCAGAAACTGGATGCACTTCGTGTACAAATTGGACAATATCTTTCGAAGTATGAGGGTTTCAGACGAAAACTCATCTATTAGAAAGGGATTTCAATTTTAATAACTTATTATAACTCTAGACTTTGTGTGTTTTCAATATGCACCATTCAAAGGCACATCATCAATTTTCAACCCTTTCTGACTTCATTTGATATTTTTCATGCATTTAATGATTTATTTTGAGCTAAATGACCCTGAATTTGAGTAGCAGTAAAAATAACTCTGAAAAGGTTCTAACTTGGAATGAAATCATAATTTCACCCACATAGCAACTTCTAAAGAGTTGAGAGGCTTACGGCAGAAACTGGATGCACTTCGTGTACAAATTGGACAATCTCTTCCGAAGTATGAGGGTTTCGGACGAAAACTCATTTATTACAAAGGGATTTCATTTTTCATAACTTATTTTAAGTCCATACATATTGTGTGTTCAAATGCAACACTCAAAGGCACATCATCAATTTTCAACCCTTTCTGACTTCATTTGATATTTTTCATGTATTTACTGATTTATTTTGAGCTAAATTACCCTGAATTTGAAAAGCATCACAAATGAACTCTGAAAAGGTTGTAACTTGGCATGCCGTCGTAATTTCACACACATAACAACTTCTAAAGAGTTGAGAGGGTTAAGGCAAAAACTGGATGCACTTCGTGTAGAACTTGGACAATTTCTTTTGAAGTATGAGGGTTTCGGACGAAAACTCATCTATTACAAAGGGATTTCAATTTTAATAACTTATTATAACTCTAGACTTTGTGTGTTTTCAATATGCACCATTCAAAGGCACATCATCAATTTTCAACCCTGTCTGACTTCATTTGATAGTTTTCATGCATTTAATGATTTATTTTGAGCTAAATGACCCTAAATTTGAAAAGCAGTAAAAATAACTCTGAAAAGGTTCTAACTTAGCATGACATCATAATTTCACCCACATAGCAACTTCTAAAGAGTTGAGAGGGTTACGGCAGAAACTGGATGCACTTCGTGTACAAATTGGACAATATCTTTCGAAGTATGAGGGTTTCAGACGAAAACTCATCTATTAGAAAGGGATTTCAATTTACAAACTTATTTTAACTCCAGACTTTGTGTGTTTTCAATATGCACCATTCAAAGGCACATCATCAATTTTCAACCCTTTCTGACTTTATTTGATATTTTTCATGCATTTAATGATTTATTTTGAGCTAAATGACCCTGAATTTGAGTAGCAGTAAAAATAACTCTGAAAAGGTTCTAACTTGGAATGAAATCATAATTTCACCCACATAGCAACTTCTAAAGAGTTGAGAGGCTTACGGCAGAAACTGGATGCACTTCGTGTACAAATTGGACAATCTCTTCCGAAGTATGAGGGTTTCGGACGAAAACTCATTTATTACAAAGGGATTTCATTTTTCATAACTTATTTTAAGTCCATACATATTGTGTGTTCAAATGCAACACTCAAAGGCACATCATCAATTTTCAACCCTTTCTGACTTCATTTGATATTTTTCATGTATTTACTAATTTATTTTGAGCTAAATTACCCTGAATTTGAAAAGCATCACAAATGAACTCTGAAAAGGTTGTAACTTGGCATGCCGTCATAATTTCACACACATAACAACTTCTAAAGAGTTGAGAGGGTTAAGGCAAAAACTGGATGCACTTCGTGTAGAACTTGGACAATTTCTTTTGAAGTATGAGGGTTTCGGACGAAAACTCATCTATTACAAAGGGATTTCAATTTTAATAACTTATTATAACTCTAGACTTTGTGTGTTTTCAATATGCACCATTCAAAGGCACATCATCAATTTTCAACCCTGTCTGACTTCATTTGATATTTTTCATGCATTTAATGATTTATTTTGAGCTAAATGACCCTAAATTTGAAAAGCAGTAAAAATAACTCTGAAAAGGTTCTAACTTAGCATGACATCATAATTTCACCCACATAGCAACTTCTAAAGAGTTGAGAGGGTTACGGCAGAAACTGGATGCACTTCGTGTACAAATTGGACAATATCTTTCGAAGTATGAGGGTTTCAGACGAAAACTCATCTATTAGAAAGGGATTTCAATTTACCAACTTATTTTAACTCCAGACTTTGTGTGTTTTCAATATGCACCATTCAAAGGCACATCATCAATTTTCAACCCTTTCTGACTTTATTTGATATTTTTCATGCATTTAATGATTTATTTTGAGCTAAATGACCCTGAATTTGAGTAGCAGTAAAAATAACTCTGAAAAGGTTCTAACTTGGAATGAAATCATAATTTCACCCACATAGCAACTTCTAAAGAGTTGAGAGGCTTACGGCAGAAACTGGATGCACTTCGTGTACAAATTGGACAATCTCTTCCGAAGTATGAGGGTTTCGGACGAAAACTCATTTATTACAAAGGGATTTCATTTTTCATAACTTATTTTAAGTCCATACATATTGTGTGTTCAAATGCAACACTCAAAGGCACATCATCAATTTTCAACCCTTTCTGACTTCATTTGATATTTTTCATGTATTTACTAATTTATTTTGAGCTAAATTACCCTGAATTTGAAAAGCATCACAAATGAACTCTGAAAAGGTTGTAACTTGGCATGCCGTCATAATTTCACACACATAACAACTTCTAAAGAGTTGAGAGGGTTAAGGCAAAAACTGGATGCACTTCGTGTAGAACTTGGACAATTTCTTTTGAAGTATGAGGGTTTCGGACGAAAACTCATCTATTACAAAGGGATTTCAATTTTAATAACTTATTATAACTCTAGACTTTGTGTGTTTTCAATATGCACCATTCAAAGGCACATCATCAATTTTCAACCCTTTCTGACTTCATTTGATATTTTTCATGCATTTAATGATTTATTTTGAGCTAAATGACCCTAAATTTGAAAAGCAGTAAAAATAACTCTGAAAAGGTTCTAACTTAGCATGACATCATAATTTCACCCACATAGCAACTTCTAAAGAGTTGAGAGGGTTACGGCAGAAACTGGATGCACTTCGTGTACAAATTGGACAATATCTTTCGAAGTATGAGGGTTTCAGACGAAAACTCGTCTATTACAAAGGGATTGCAGTTTTAATAAGTTATTTTTACTCTATAATTTTTGTGTGTTCAATATGCACCATTCAAAGTTACATCATCAATTTTCAATCCTTTGTGACTTCATTCGATTTTTTTCATGCATTTAATGATTTATTTTGAGCTAAATGGCCTTGAATTTGAAAAGCAGTACAAATGAACTCTGAAAAGGTTGTAACTTGGCATGACATCATAGTTTCACTCATCTATTAGAAAGGGATTTCAATTTACCAACTTATTTTAACTCCAGACTTTGTGTGTTTTCAATATGCACCATTCAAAGGCACATCATCAATTTTCAACCCTTTATGACTTTATTTGATTTGTTCATGCATTTAATGATTTATTTTGAGCTAAATGACCCTGAATTTGAATAGCAGTAAAAATAACTCTGAAAAGGTTCTAACTTGGCATGACATCATAATTTCACCCACATAGCAACCTCTAAAGAGTTGAGAGGGTTACGGTAGAAACTGGATGCACTTCGTGTACAAATTGGAAATCTCTTCCGATGTATGAGGGTTTCGGACGAAAACTCATCTATTACAAAGGGATTTCAATTTTAATAACTTATTATAACTCCAGACTTTGTGTGTTTTCAATATGCACCATTCAAAGGCACATCATCAATTTTCAACCCTTTCTGACTTTATTTGATATTTTTCATGCATTTAATGATTTATTTTGAGCTAAATGACCCTGAATTTGAGTAGCAGTAAAAATAACTCTGAAAAGGTTCTAACTTGGCATGACATCATAATTTCACCCACATAGCAACCTCTAAAGAGTTGAGAGGGTTACGGCAGAAACTGGATGCACTTCGTGTACAAATTGGACAATATCTTTCGAAGTATGAGGGTTTCAGACGAAAACTCATCTATTAGAAAGGGATTTCAATTTTAATAACTTATTATAACTCTAGACTTTGTGTGTTTTCAATATGCACCATTCAAAGGCACATCATCAATTTTCAACCCTTTCTGACTTCATTTGATATTTTTCATGCATTTAATGATTTATTTTGAGCTAAATGACCCTGAATTTGAGTAGCAGTAAAAATAACTCTGAAAAGGTTCTAACTTGGAATGAAATCATAATTTCACCCACATAGCAACTTCTAAAGAGTTGAGAGGCTTACGGCAGAAACTGGATGCACTTCGTGTACAAATTGGACAATCTCTTCCGAAGTATGAGGGTTTCGGACGAAAACTCATTTATTACAAAGGGATTTCATTTTTCATAACTTATTTTAAGTCCATACATATTGTGTGTTCAAATGCAACACTCAAAGGCACATCATCAATTTTCAACCCTTTCTGACTTCATTTGATATTTTTCATGTATTTACTGATTTATTTTGAGCTAAATTACCCTGAATTTGAAAAGCATCACAAATGAACTCTGAAAAGGTTGTAACTTGGCATGCCGTCGTAATTTCACACACATAACAACTTCTAAAGAGTTGAGAGGGTTAAGGCAAAAACTGGATGCACTTCGTGTAGAACTTGGACAATTTCTTTTGAAGTATGAGGGTTTCGGACGAAAACTCATCTATTACAAAGGGATTTCAATTTTAATAACTTATTATAACTCTAGACTTTGTGTGTTTTCAATATGCACCATTCAAAGGCACATCATCAATTTTCAACCCTGTCTGACTTCATTTGATATTTTTCATGCATTTAATGATTTATTTTGAGCTAAATGACCCTAAATTTGAAAAGCAGTAAAAATAACTCTGAAAAGGTTCTAACTTAGCATGACATCATAATTTCACCCACATAGCAACTTCTAAAGAGTTGAGAGGGTTACGGCAGAAACTGGATGCACTTCGTGTACAAATTGGACAATATCTTTCGAAGTATGAGGGTTTCAGACGAAAACTCATCTATTAGAAAGGGATTTCAATTTACCAACTTATTTTAACTCCAGACTTTGTGTGTTTTCAATATGCACCATTCAAAGGCACATCATCAATTTTCAACCCTTTCTGACTTTATTTGATATTTTTCATGCATTTAATGATTTATTTTGAGCTAAATGACCCTGAATTTGAGTAGCAGTAAAAATAACTCTGAAAAGGTTCTAACTTGGAATGAAATCATAATTTCACCCACATAGCAACTTCTAAAGAGTTGAGAGGCTTACGGCAGAAACTGGATGCACTTCGTGTACAAATTGGACAATCTCTTCCGAAGTATGAGGGTTTCGGACGAAAACTCATTTATTACAAAGGGATTTCATTTTTCATAACTTATTTTAAGTCCATACATATTGTGTGTTCAAATGCAACACTCAAAGGCACATCATCAATTTTCAACCCTTTCTGACTTCATTTGATATTTTTCATGTATTTACTAATTTATTTTGAGCTAAATTACCCTGAATTTGAAAAGCATCACAAATGAACTCTGAAAAGGTTGTAACTTGGCATGCCGTCATAATTTCACACGCATAACAACTTCTAAAGAGTTGAGAGGGTTAAGGCAAAAACTGGATGCACTTCGTGTAGAACTTGGACAATTTCTTTTGAAGTATGAGGGTTTCGGACGAAAACTCATCTATTACAAAGGGATTTCAATTTTAATAACTTATTATAACTCTAGACTTTGTGTGTTTTCAATATGCACCATTCAAAGGCACATCATCAATTTTCAACCCTGTCTGACTTCATTTGATATTTTTCATGCATTTAATGATTTATTTTGAGCTAAATGACCCTAAATTTGAAAAGCAGTAAAAATAACTCTAAAAAGGTTCTAACTTAGCATGACATCATAATTTCACCCACATAGCAACTTCTAAAGAGTTGAGAGGGTTACGGCAGAAACTGGATGCACTTCGTGTACAAATTGGACAATATCTTTCGAAGTATGAGGGTTTCAGACGAAAACTCATCTATTAGAAAGGGATTTCAATTTACCAACTTATTTTAACTCCAGACTTTGTGTGTTTTCAATATGCACCATTCAAAGGCACATCATCAATTTTCAACCCTTTCTGACTTTATTTGATATTTTTCATGCATTTAATGATTTATTTTGAGCTAAATGACCCTGAATTTGAGTAGCAGTAAAAATAACTCTGAAAAGGTTCTAACTTGGAATGAAATCATAATTTCACCCACATAGCAACTTCTAAAGAGTTGAGAGGCTTACGGCAGAAACTGGATGCACTTCGTGTACAAATTGGACAATCTCTTCCGAAGTATGAGGGTTTCGGACGAAAACTCATTTATTACAAAGGGATTTCATTTTTCATAACTTATTTTAAGTCCATACATATTGTGTGTTCAAATGCAACACTCAAAGGCACATCATCAATTTTCAACCCTTTCTGACTTCATTTGATATTTTTCATGTATTTACTAATTTATTTTGAGCTAAATTACCCTGAATTTGAAAAGCATCACAAATGAACTCTGAAAAGGTTGTAACTTGGCATGCCGTCATAATTTCACACACATAACAACTTCTAAAGAGTTGAGAGGGTTAAGGCAAAAACTGGATGCACTTCGTGTAGAACTTGGACAATTTCTTTTGAAGTATGAGGGTTTCGGACGAAAACTCATCTATTACAAAGGGATTTCAATTTTAATAACTTATTATAACTCTAGACTTTGTGTGTTTTCAATATGCACCATTCAAAGGCACATCATCAATTTTCAACCCTTTCTGACTTCATTTGATATTTTTCATGCATTTAATGATTTATTTTGAGCTAAATGACCCTAAATTTGAAAAGCAGTAAAAATAACTCTGAAAAGGTTCTAACTTAGCATGACATCATAATTTCACCCACATAGCAACTTCTAAAGAGTTGAGAGGGTTACGGCAGAAACTGGATGCACTTCGTGTACAAATTGGACAATATCTTTCGAAGTATGAGGGTTTCAGACGAAAACTCGTCTATTACAAAGGGATTGCAGTTTTAATAAGTTATTTTTACTCTATAATTTTTGTGTGTTCAATATGCACCATTCAAAGTTACATCATCAATTTTCAATCCTTTGTGACTTCATTCGATTTTTTTCATGCATTTAATGATTTATTTTGAGCTAAATGGCCTTGAATTTGAAAAGCAGTACAAATGAACTCTGAAAAGGTTGTAACTTGGCATGACATCATAGTTTCACTCATCTATTAGAAAGGGATTTCAATTTACCAACTTATTTTAACTCCAGACTTTGTGTGTTTTCAATATGCACCATTCAAAGGCACATCATCAATTTTCAACCCTTTATGACTTTATTTGATTTGTTCATGCATTTAATGATTTATTTTGAGCTAAATGACCCTGAATTTGAATAGCAGTAAAAATAACTCTGAAAAGGTTCTAACTTGGCATGACATCATAATTTCACCCACATAGCAACCTCTAAAGAGTTGAGAGGGTTACGGTAGAAACTGGATGCACTTCGTGTACAAATTGGAAATCTCTTCCGAAGTATGAGGGTTTCGGACGAAAACTCATCTATTACAAAGGGATTTCAATTTTAATAACTTATTATAACTCCAGACTTTGTGTGTTTTCAATATGCACCATTCAAAGGCACATCATCAATTTTCAACCCTTTCTGACTTTATTTGATATTTTTCATGCATTTAATGATTTATTTTGAGCTAAATGACCCTGAATTTGAGTAGCAGTAAAAATAACTCTGAAAAGGTTCTAACTTGGAATGAAATCATAATTTCACCCACATAGCAACTTCTAAAGAGTTGAGAGGCTTACGGCAGAAACTGGATGCACTTCGTGTACAAATTGGACAATCTCTTCCGAAGTATGAGGGTTTCGGACGAAAACTCATTTATTACAAAGGGATTTCATTTTTCATAACTTATTTTAAGTCCATACATATTGTGTGTTCAAATGCAACACTCAAAGGCACATCATCAATTTTCAACCCTTTCTGACTTCATTTGATATTTTTCATGTATTTACTGATTTATTTTGAGCTAAATTACCCTGAATTTGAAAAGCATCACAAATGAACTCTGAAAAGGTTGTAAGTTGGCATGCCGTCATAATTTCACACACATAACAACTTCTAAAGAGTTGAGAGGGTTAAGGCAAAAACTGGATGCACTTCGTGTAGAACTTGGACAATTTCTTTTGAAGTATGAGGGTTTCGGACGAAAACTCATCTATTACAAAGGGATTTCAATTTTAATAACTTATTATAACTCTAGACTTTGTGTGTTTTCAATATGCACCATTCAAAGGCACATCATCAATTTTCAACCCTTTCTGACTTCATTTGATATTTTTCATGCATTTAATGATTTATTTTGAGCTAAATGACCCTAAATTTGAAAAGCAGTAAAAATAACTCTGAAAAGGTTCTAACTTAGCATGACATCATAATTTCACCCACATAGCAACTTCTAAAGAGTTGAGAGGGTTACGGCAGAAACTGGATGCACTTCGTGTACAAATTGGACAATATCTTTCGAAGTATGAGGGTTTCAGACGAAAACTCGTCTATTACAAAGGGATTGCAGTTTTAATAAGTTATTTTTACTCTATAATTTTTGTGTGTTCAATATGCACCATTCAAAGTTACATCATCAATTTTCAATCCTTTGTGACTTCATTCGATTTTTTCATGCATTTAATGATTTATTTTGAGCTAAATGGCCTTGAATTTGAAAAGCAGTACAAATGAACTCTGAAAAGGTTGTAACTTGGCATGACATCATAGTTTCACTCATCTATTAGAAAGGGATTTCAATTTACCAACTTATTTTAACTCCAGACTTTGTGTGTTTTCAATATGCACCATTCAAAGGCACATCATCAATTTTCAACCCTTTATGACTTTATTTGATTTGTTCATGCATTTAATGATTTATTTTTAGCTAAATGACCCTGAATTTGAATAGCAGTAAAAATAACTCTGAAAAGGTTCTAACTTGGCATGACATCATAATTTCACCCACATAGCAACCTCTAAAGAGTTGAGAGGGTTACGGTAGAAACTGGATGCACTTCGTGTACAAATTGGAAATCTCTTCCGAAGTATGAGGGTTTCGGACGAAAACTCATCTATTACAAAGGGATTTCAATTTTAATAACTTATTATAACTCCAGACTTTGTGTGTTTTCAATATGCACCATTCAAAGGCACATCATCAATTTTCAACCCTTTCTGACTTCATTTGATATTTTTCATGCATTTAATGATTTATTTTGAGCTAAATGACCCTGAATTTGAAAAGCAGTAAAAATAACTCTGAAAAGGTTCTAACTTGGCATGACATCATAATTTCACCCACATAGCAACTTCTAAAGAGTTGAGAGGGTTACGGCAGAAACTGGATGCACTCCGTGTACAAATTGGACAATATCTTTCGAAGTATGAGGGTTTGGGACGAAAACTCATCTATTACGAAGGGATTTCAATTTACCAACTTATTTTAACTCAAGACTTTGTGTTTTTTCAATATGCACCATTCAAAGGCACATCATCAATTTTCAACCCTTTCTGACTTTATTTGATATTTTTCATGCATTTAATGATTTATTTTGAGCTAAATGACCCTGAATTTGAGTAGCAGTAAAAATAACTCTGAAAAGGTTCTAACTTGGAATGAAATCATAATTTCACCCACATAGCAACTTCTAAAGAGTTGAGATGCTTACGGCAGAAACTGGATGCACTTCGTGTACAAATTGGACAATCTCTTCCGAAGTATGAGGGTTTCAGACGAAAACTCATTTATTACAAAGGGATTTCATTTTTAATAACTTATTTTAACTCCATAAATATTGTGTGTTCAATATGCAACACTCAAAGGCACATCATCAATTTTCAACCCTTTCTGACTTCATTTGATATTTTTCATGTATTTACTGATTTATTTTGAGCTAAATTACCCTGAATTTGAAAAGCAGCACAAATGAACTCTGAAAAGGTTGTAACTTGGCATGCCGTCATAATTTCACACACATAACAACTTCTAAGGAGTTGAGAGGGTTAAGGCAAAAACTGGATGCACTTCGTGTAGAACTTGGACAATCTCTTTTGAAGTATGAGGGTTTCGGACGAAAACTCACCTATTACAAAGGGATTTAAATTTTAATAACTTATTATAACTCTAGACTTTGTGTGTTTTCAATATGCACCATTCAAAGGCACATCATGAATTTTCAACCCTTTCTTACTTCATTACATATTTTTCATGCATTTAATGATTTATTTTGAGCTAAATGACCCTGAATTTGAAAAGCAGTAAAAATAACTCTGAAAAGGTTCTAACTTAGCATGACATCATATTTTCACCCACATAGCAACTTCTAAAGAGTTGAGAGGGTTACGGCAGAAACTGGATGCACTTCATGTACAAATTGGACAACATCTTTCGAAGTATGAGGGTTTCGGACGAAAACTCATCTATTAGAAAGGGATTTCAATTTACCAACTTATTTTAACTCCAGACTTTGTGTGTTTTCAATATGCACCATTCAAAGGCACATCATCAATTTTCAACCCTTTCTGACTTTATTTGATATTTTTCATGCATTTAATGATTTATTTTGAGCTAAATGACCCTGAATTTGAATAGCAGTAAAAATAACTCTGAAAAGGTTCTAACTTGGCATGACATCATAATTTCACCCACATAGCAACTTCTAAAGAGTTGAGAGGGTTACGGCAGAAACTGGATGCACTTCGTGCACAAATTGGAAATCTCTTCCGAAGTATGAGGGTTTCGGACGAAAACTCATCTATTACAAAGGGATTTCAATTTTAATAACTTATTATAACTCCAGACTTTGTGTGTTTTCAATATGCACCATTCAAAGGCACATCATCAATTTTCAACCCTTTCTGACTTCATTTGATATTTTTCATGCATTTAATGATTTGTTTTGAGCTAATTGACCCTGAATTTGAAAACCAGTAAAAATAGCTCTCAAAAAGGTTCTAACTTGGCATGACATCATAATTTCACCCACATAGCAACTTCTAAAGAGTTGAGAGGGTTACGGCAGAAACTGGATGCACTTCGTGTACAAATTGGACAATATCTTTCGAAGTATGAGGGTTTGGGACAAAAACTCATCTATGACAAAGGGATTTCAATTTACCAACTTATTTTAACTCCAGACTTTGTGTGTTTTCAATATGCACCATTCAAAGGCACATCATCAATTTTCAACCCTTTCTGACTTTATTTGATATTTTTCATGCATTTAATGATTTATTTTGAGCTAAATGACCCTGAATTTGAGTAGCAGTAAAAATAACTCTGAAAAGGTTCTAACTTGGAATGAAATCATAATTTCACCCACATAGCAACTTCTAAAGAGTTGAGAGGCTTACGGGAGAAACTAGATGCACTTCGTGTACAAATAGGACAATATCTTCCGAAGTATGCGGGTTTCGGACGAAAACTCATTTATTACAAAGGGATTTCATTTTTAATAACTTATTTTAACTCCATACAAATTGTGTGTTCAATATGCAACACTCAAAGGCACGTCATCAATTTTCAACCCTTTGTGACGTCATTTGATATTTTTCATGTATTTAGTGATTTATTTTGAGCTAAATTACCCTGAATTTGAAAAGCAGCACAAATGAACTCTGAAAAGGTTGTAACTTGGCATGCCGTCATAATTTCACACACATAACAACTTCTAAAGAGTTGAGAGGGTTAAGGCAAAAACTGGATGCACTTCGTGTAGAACTTGGACAATCTCTTTTGAAGTATGAGGGTTTCGGACGAAAACTCATCTATTACAAAGGGATTTCAATTTTAATAACTTATTATAACTCTAGACTTTCTGTGTTTTCAATATGCACCATTCAAAGGCACATCATCAATTTTCAACCCTTTCTGACTTCATTTGATATTTTTCATGCATTTAATGATTTATTTTGAGCTAAATGACCCTGAATTTGAAAAGCAGTAAAATTAACTCTGAAAAGGTTCTAACTTGGCATGACATCATAATTTCACCCACATAGCAACTTCTAAAGAGTTAAGAGGGTTACGGCAGAAACTGGATGCACTTCGTGTACAAATTGGACAATATCTTTCGAAGTATGAGGGTTTCGAACGAAAACTCATCTATTACAAAGGGATTTCATTTTTAATAACTTATTTTAACTCCGTACATATTGTGTGTTCAATATGCAACACTCGAAGGCACATCTTCAATTTTCAACCCTTTCTTACTTCATTTGATATTTTTCATGCATTTAATGATTTATTTTGAGCTAAATGACCCTGAATTTGAAAAGCAGTAAAAATAACTCTCACAAGGTTGTAACTTGGCATGACATCATAATTTCACCCACATAGCAACTTATAAAGAGTTGAGAGGGTTACAGCAAAAACTGGATGCACTTCGTGTACAAACTGGACAATCTTTTTCAAAGTATGAGGGTGTTGGAAATATGCCCTAGAGGCAATAATAAAATGGTTATTATTGTATTTCCTTGTTCATGATAATTGTCTATTGTTCATGCTATAATTGTGTTAACCGGAAACCATAATACATGTGTGAATACATAGACCACAACATGTCCCTAGTGAGCCTCTAGTTGACTAGCTCATTGATCAATAGATGGTCACGGTTTCATGGCCATGGACATTGGATGTCGTTGATAACGGGATCACATCATTAGGAGAATGATGTGATGGACAAGACCCAATCCTAAGCATAGCACAAAGATCGTGTAGTTCGTTTGCTAAAGCTTTTCAATGTCAAGTGTCATTTCCTTAGACCATGAGATTGTGTAACTCCCGGATACCGTAGGAATACTTTGGGTGTGCCAAACGTCACAACGTAACTGGGTGGCTATAAAGGTACACTACGGGTATCTCCGAAAGTATCTGTTGGGTTGGCACGAATCGAGACTGGGATTTGTCACTCCGTGTGACGCAGAGGTATCTCTGGGCCCACTCGGTAAGACATCATCATAATGAGCTCAATGTGACTAAGGAGTTAGCCACGGGATGATGTATTACGGAACGAGTAAAGAGACTTGCCAGTAACGAGATTGAACAAGGTATGGGGATACCGACGATCGAATCTCGGGCAAGTATCATACCGATAGACAAAGGGAATTGTATACGGGATTGATTGAATCCTTGACATCGTGGTTCATCCGATGAGATCATCGTGGAGTACGTGGGAGCCAACATGGGTATCCAGATCCCGCTGTTGGTTATTGACCGGAGAGGTGTCTCGGTCATGTCTACGTGTCTCCCGAACCCGTAGGGTCTACACACTTAAGGTTCGATGACGCTAGGGTTATAGGGAAAAGGTATACGTGATTACCGAAGGTTGTTCGGAGTCCCGGATGAGATCCCGGACGTCACGAGGAGCTCCGGAATGGTCCGGAGGTAAAGATTGATATATAGGAAGTCCAGTTTCGGTCACCGGAAAGTTTTCGGGCTCATCGGTAGTGTACCGGGAGTGCCGGGAGGGTGCCGGAGGACCCCCGGGAGGGGTGTGACGACCAGAGGACTTCATGGGCTGTTAGATAAAGTGTGTCAGCCCTTATTGGGCTGGGAAATACTTTTGCTAAAGGCCCATGTGGCTGGAGATAAGGAGATAAGGCAAAAAGGATTTAAAAGGAGGAGATCCACCTCCCTTGTGGGAGGTGGACTCTCCCTTTAATTCGGCCGGCCATCTCCTCTTTGGAGTAGAGGCCAAGCCAGCCCTCCACGTCCCTCCTCCTATATATACTTGAGGTTTTGGATGTTTTGAGACAGGATTTGATCTCTCTCTCTCACGGCGAAGCCCTACCTCTCTTCTTCCTCCTCCGCAGCGCTTAGGCGAAGCCCTGTCGGAATACCTTGCTACTCCACCACCACCACGCCGTTGTGCTGCTGTTGGAGCCCTTCCCCAACCTCTCCTTCCTCCTTGCTGGATCAAGGTGTTGGAGACGTCACCGGGCTGCACGTGTGTTGAACGCGGAGGTGCCGTCCGTTCGGCACTTGATCGGATCTACCGCGATCTGAATCGCTGCGAGTACGACTCCATCAACCGCGTTCTTGTAACGCTTCCGCTTAGCGATCTTCAAAGGTATGAAGATCCACTCTCCCCTTGCTCGTTGCTGGTTTCTCCATAGATGGATCTTGGTGAACGCGTAGGAAATTTTTGATTTACTACTACGTCTCCCAACAGTGGTATCAGAGCTAGGTCTATGCGTAGAATCTATGCACGAGTAGAACACAAAGCAGTTGTGGGCGTCGATTTTGTTAATATGCTTGTCGTTACTAGTCTTATCTTGATTCGACGGTATTGTGGGATGAAGCGGCCCGGACCAACCTTACACGTACGCTTACGTGAGACCGGTTCGACCGCCTGACATGCACCAGTTGCATAAGGTGGCTAGCGGGTGTCTGTCTCTCCCACCTTAGTCGGATTGGATTCGATGAAAAGGGTCCTTATGAAGGGTAAATAGCAATTGGCATATCACGTTGTGGTTTTGGCGTAGGTAAGAAACGTTCTTGCTAGAAACCTATAGCAACCACGTAAAAACTTGCAACTACAAATTAGAGGACGTCTAACTTGTTTTTGCAGCATATGCCTTGTGATGTGATATGGCCAGAAGGATGTGATGTGATGCATTGTGATGTATGAGATTGATCATGTTCTTTGTAATAGGGTTCACGACTTGCATGTCGATGACTATGACAACCGGCAGGAGCCATAGGAGTTGTCTTACATTATTGTATGACCTGCGTGTCAATCATAAACGCCATGTAATTACTTTACTTTATTGCTAAGCGTTAGCCATAGTAGTAGAAGTAATAGTTGGCGAGACAACTTCATGAAGACACAATGATGGAGATCATGATGATGGAGATCATGGTGTCGTGCCGGTGACAATGATGATCATCGTGCCCCGAAGATGGAGATCATAGGAGCAAGATGATGTTGGCCATATCATGTCACTATATTGATTGCATGTGATGTTTATCATGTTTACATCTTATTTGCTTAGAACGACGGTAGTAAATAAGATGATCTCTCAATAAAATTTCAAGAGAAGTGTTCACCCTAACTGTGCACCGTTGCTAAGGATCGTTGTTCCGAAGCACCACGTGATGATCGGGTGTGATAGGTTCTAACGTTCGCATACAACGGGTGTAAGCCAGATTTACACACGCGAAACACTTAGGTTGACTTGACGAGCCTAGCATGTACAGACATGGCCTCGGAACACGGAAGACCGAAAGGTCGAACATGAGTCGTATAGAAGATACGATCAACATGGAGATGTTCACCATGGATGACTAGTCCGTCTCACGTGATGATCGGACACGGGCTAGTTGACATGGATCATGTATCACTTGGAAGACTAGAGAGATGTCTATCTAAGTGGGAGTTCATTAATAATTTGATTAAATGAACTTAATTATCATGAACTTAGTCTAAAAATGTCCTTGCAAATTATGTCGTAGATAGCTCGTGCTGTAGCTCCCCAGTTTTATTGATACAATCCTAGAGAAAAGTAAGTTGAAAGTTGATGGTAGCAATAATGCGGACTGGGTCCGTGATCTGAGGATTGTCCTCATTGCTGCACAGAAAGCTTATGTTTTTGATGTACCGCTAACTGCATCACTCCCTCAAGCGTTGTCTGTAGATGTTGTGAACATATGACAGGCACTTTTTGATGACTACGTGATAGTTCAGTGCGTCATGCATTACGGCTTAGAATTGAGGCTTCAAAATGTTTTGAATGTCACAGAACATATGAGATGTTCTAGGAGCTGAGATTGTGATCTCAAGCTCGTGCCTATGTTGAGAGGTATGAGACCTCCAACAAGATTCTTTGCCTGCAAGATAAAGGAGAATAGCTTAATCGGTGAGCGTGTTCTCAGATTGTCTGGGTGCTACAATCACTTGAATCAAGTGGGAGTTAATCTTCCAGATGAGATAGTGATTAATGCAGTTCTCCAAGTCACTGCCACCAAGCTACTAGAGCTTCGTGATGAACTATAACATGCCAGGGATGGATAAGATAATCCCTGAGTTGTTCGTGATGTTTGACACCACGAAGGTAGAAATCAATAAGGAGCATCAAGTGTTGATGGTTAAGTGAAAACCACTAGTTTCAA
The DNA here is from genome assembly GCA_022496015.1 of Hordeum marinum. NCBI lineage: Eukaryota > Viridiplantae > Streptophyta > Magnoliopsida > Poales > Poaceae > Hordeum > Hordeum marinum. The sequence goes on from CM039676.1 coordinate 48,655,852, forward strand.
AAGGGGCAAGGGCAAGAAGGGAAAAACTTCAGGAATGGCAAGCCAGTTGTTGCTCTAGTGAAGAAACCCAAGGTTGAGCCCGAACCCGAGACTAAGTGCTTCTGTTATGAGGAGAATGTTCGCTGAAGCAGAAAAACCCTAGATGATTGGTAGATAAGAAGGCTGGTAATGTCAATGGAAGTATATTTGATATACGTGTTAGTGATGTGTACCTTGCTGGTACTCCTAGTAGCACCTGGGTATTAGATACCGGTTCGGTTGCTAAGTGTTAGCAACTCGAAATAAAAGCTACGGAGTAAATGGAGACTAGCTAGGTGAAAGGTGACGATGTGTGTTGGAAGTATTTCCAAGATTGATGTGATCACCATCGCACGCTCTCTCTACCTTCAGGATTTGTGATAAACCTAAATAAATGTTATTTGGTGTTTGCGTTGAGCATAAACGTGATTAGATCATGATTAGTGCGATACGGTTATTCATATAAGTTAGAGAATAATGGTTATTCTGTTTACATGGATAATGCCTTCAATGGTCATGCACCCACTCGAAATGGTTTATCGAATCATGATCGTAGTAGTACACATATTCATAACATTGGTACCAAAAGATACAAAGTTAATAATGATAGTACCACATGCTTGTGGCACTGCCACGTAATGTCATATTGGTATAAATCGCATGAAGAAACTCCATGATGATGGATGTTTTTTGACTCACTCAATTTCGAATCGGTTGAGACATGCGAGCCATGCCTCTTGGGCAAGATGACTGAGACCCCGTCATCCAATATGATGGAGCGGGCAAGTGGCTTATTGGAATTAATACATGTTGATGTATGTGGTCCAATGAGTGTTGAAACACACAGTGGATATCGTTGTTTTTCTTTACCTTCACTGATGATTTGAGTAAATATGGGGATATTTACTTAATGAAACACGAATCTGAAATGTTTGAAAGGTTCAAGGAGTTTCAGAGTGAAGTTAAAGATCATCGTGACAAGAAGATAAATGTCTATGATATGATCATGGAGGTGAATATCTAAGTTACGAGTTTGGTATGCAATTTTAGACAATGTGGAAATTGTTTCACAGCTCACGCCTCCTGGAACACCATAGTGTGATGGTGTGTTCGAACGTCGTAGTCGTGCTCTATTGGATATAGTGAGTACTATGATGTCTCTTATCGTTTTACCACTATCGTTATGGGGTTATGCATTAAAGACAAATCCATTCACTTTAACAGGGCACCATCTAAGTCTGTTGAGATGACACCGTGAGAATTATGGTTTGATAGAAGCCTAAGCTGTCATTTCTTAATGTTTGGGGCTGTGACGCTTATGTGAAAATGGGTTTTTCACCTAGCGAGCTCGAACCCAAAGTAGACAAATGCATCTTCATAGAATACCCTAATGAGACATTGGGTATACCTTCTATCTCAGATCCAAGCGCAAAAGGTATTTGTAGCTAAGAACGGGTCCTTTCTTGAGAAAGAGTTTCTCTCGAAAGAATTGAGTGGGAGGAAGATAGAACTTGATAAGGTTGTTGAACCTTTGTTTCATCCAGAGAATAGCGCAACACAGAAAGATGTTTCTGTAGAGCCTACTCAGTTGAAAAGGAAGTTAATGATGATGATCATGAAGCTTCGGATCAAGTCACTATCGAGCCTCGTAGGTCGACAAGGACGCGTACTGCTCCTGAGTAGTACGACAACCCTGTCTTGGAAATCATGTTGTTGGACAACGATGAACCTACGAACTATGAAGAAGCGATGGTGGGGCCCGGATTCCAACAAATGGCTAGGAGCCATGAAATCCGAGAAAGGATCCATGTATGAAAACCAAGTATGGACTTTGGTAGACTTGCCTGTTGAATGGCAGGTCATTGAGTACAAATGGACCTTTGAGATAAACATAGACGCTAATGGTGAAATGTCACCGTTTATAAAGCTCGACTTGTCGCAAAGAAGTTTCCGCCAAGTTCAAGGAGTTGACTGCGATGAGATTGTCTCATCTGTAGCGATGCTAAAAGTCTATTAAAATTTTGTTAGCAGTTGCTGCATTTTTTGATTATGAAATCTGGCAGATGGATGACAAAACAAGGTTTCCGTAATGGTTTCTGTGAGGAAGAGTTGTATGTGATACAACCAGAAGGTTTTGTCAATCCTAAGGATGCTAATAATATGCAAACTCCAGCGATCCTTCTATGGACTGGAGCAAGCATCTCGGAGTTGGAATATATGCTTTGATGAGGTGATCAAAGTGTTTAAGTTTATACAATTTTTATGAGAAACTTGTATTTGCAAGAAAGTGAGTGGGAGCACTATGGAATTTCTTATAAGAATATGTAGTTGACATATTATTGATCGGAAATGATGTAGAATTTCTGGAAGAGCATGAAGGGTTGTTTGAAAAGTTTTTTTTCAAAGGAAGACCCAGATAAAGCTACTATTTTATTAAGCATCAAGATCTATAGGGATAGATCTATTCGCTTGATAAGTTTTTTCGACGAAGACATACCTTGACAAGTTTTTGAAGGAGTTCAAAATAGATGGGTCAAAGAAGGAGTTCTTGACTGTATTGTAAGGTGTGAAATTGAGTAAGACTCAATACCCGACCACGGCAGAAGATAAAGAAGAGATGAGTGTCATCTCCTATGCTTTAGCCATAGGCTCTATATAGTATGCCATGCTGTGTGCCGCACCTGTGTGTGCCTTGCCATGAGTCTGTCAAGGGGTACAAGAGTAATCCAAGAGTGGATCACTAGACAGCGGTCAAAGTTAGCCTTAGTAACTTGAGAACTAAGGAAATATTTCTCGATTATGGAGGTGATAAAGAGTTCATCGTAAAGTGTTACGATGATGCAAGCTTTAAAACCAATCCGGATGACTCTTAGTAGAAATCCAGCTACGTATAGTGGAGCAGCCATTTGGAATAGCTCCAAGTGGAGCGTGGGAGCAGTATCTACAAATATGAAATGGAAAGTTTGCAAAGGTACACACGGATCTGAATGTCGCAGACCCGCTGACTAAAAACCTCTTTCACGAGCAGAACATGAACAAACCCCAGAACTTATTGGGTGTTAATCACATGATGATATGATCACATGGTGATGTAAGTGTTAATCACATGGTGAGGTGAACTAGATTATTGACTCTAGTGCAAGTGGGAGACTGTTGGAAATATGCCCTAGAGGCAATAATAAAATGGTTATTATTGTATTTCCTTGTTCATGATAATTGTCTATTGTTCATGCTATAATTGTGTTAACCGGAAACCATAATACATGTGTGAATACATAGACCACAACATGTCCCTAGTGAGCCTCTAGTTGACTAGCTCATTGATCAATAGATGGTCACGGTTTCATGGCCATGGACATTGGATGTCGTTGATAACGGGATCACATCATTAGGAGAATGATGTGATGGACAAGACCCAATCCTAAGCATAGCACAAAGATCGTGTAGTTCGTTTGCTAAAGCTTTTCAATGTCAAGTGTCATTTCCTTAGACCATGAGATTGTGTAACTCCCGGATACCGTAGGAATACTTTGGGTGTGCCAAACGTCACAACGTAACTGGGTGGCTATAAAGGTACGCTACGGGTATCTCCGAAAGTATCTGTTGGGTTGGCACGAATCGAGACTGGGATTTGTCACTCCGTGTGACGTAGAGGTATCTCTGGGCCCACTCGGTAAGACATCATCATAATGAGCTCAATGTGACTAAGGAGTTAGCCACGGGATGATGTATTACGGAACGAGTAAAGAGACTTGCCATTAACGAGATTGAACAAGGTATGGGGATACCGACGATCGAATCTCGGGCAAGTATCATACCGATAGACAAAGGGAATTGTATACGGGATTGATTGAATCCTTGACATCGTGGTTCATCCGATGAGATCATCGTGGAGTACGTGGGAGCCAACATGGGTATCCAGATCCCGCTGTTGGTTATTGACCGGAGAGGTGTCTCGGTCATGTCTACGTGTCTCCCGAACCCGTAGGGTCTACACACTTAAGGTTCGATGACGCTACGGTTATAGGGAAAAGGTATACGTGATTACCGAAGGTTGTTCGGAGTCCCGGATGAGATCCCGGAAGTCACGAGGAGCTCCGGAATGGTCCGGAGGTAAAGATTGATATATAGGAAGTCCAGTTTCGGTCACCGGAAAGTTTTCGGGCTCATCGGTAGTGTACCGGGAGTGCCGGGAGGGTGCCGGAGGACCCCCGGGAGGGGTGTGACGACCAGAGGACTTCATGGGCTGTTAGATAAAGTGTGTCAGCCCTTATTGGGCTGGGAAATACTTTTGCTAAAGGCCCATGTGGCTGGAGATAAGGAGATAAGGCAAAAAGGATTTAAAAGGAGGAGATCCACCTCCCTTGTGGGAGGTGGACTCTCCCTTTAATTCGGCCGGCCATCTCCTCTTTGGAGTAGAGGCCAAGCCAGCCCTCCACGTCCCTCCTCCTATATATACTTGAGGTTTTGGATGTTTTGAGACAGGATTTGATCTCTCTCTCTCACGGCGAAGCCCTACCTCTCTTCTTCCTCCTCCGCAGCGCTTAGGCGAAGCCCTGTCGGAATACCTTGCTACTCCACCACCACCACGCCGTCGTGCTGCTGTTGGAGCCCTTCCCCAACCTCTCCTTCCTCCTTGCTGGATCAAGGTGTTGGAGACGTCACCGGGCTGCACGTGTGTTGAACGCGGAGGTGCCGTCCGTTCGGCACTTGATCGGATCTACCGCGATCTGAATCGCTGCGAGTACGACTCCATCAACCGCGTTCTTGTAACGCTTCCGCTTAGCGATCTTCAAAGGTATGAAGATCCACTCTCCCCTTGCTCGTTGCTGGTTTCTCCATAGATGGATCTTGGTGAACGCGTAGGAAATTTTTGATTTACTACTACGTCTCCCAACAGAGGGTTTCGGACAAAAACTCGTCTATTACAAAGGGATTTCATTTTTAATAACTTCTTTTAACTCCATACTTTTTGGGCGCTCAATATGCAAGATTCAAAGGCACATCATCAATTTTCAACCCTTTCTCACTTCATTTGATATTTTTCACGCATTTAATGATTTATTTTGAGCTAAATGACTCTGAATTTAAAAAGCAGTACAAATGAACTCTGGAAAGGTTGTAACTTGGCATGACATCATAATTTCACCCACATAGCAACTTATAAATAGTTGAGAGGGTTACGGCAGAAACTGGATGCACTTCGTGTACAAATTGGACAATCTCATTCGAAGTATGAGGGTTTCGAACGAAAACTCATCTATTACAAAGGGATTCCATTTTTAATAAGTGATTTTAACTCCATACTTTTTGTGTTTTCAATATGCACCATTGAATAGCGCATCACTTATTTTCAACCCTTTCTAACTTCATTTGATATTTTCATGAATTTAATGATTTATTTTTAGCTAAATGACCCTGAATTTGAAAAGCAGTACAAACGAACTCTGAAAAGGTTGTAACTTGGCATGACATCATAATTTCACCCACATAGCAACTTATAAAGAGTTGAGAGGGTTACGGCAGAAACTGGATGCACTTCGTGTACAAATTGGACAAACTCTTCCGAAGTATGAGGGTTTCGGACGAAAACTCATACATTACAAAGGGATTTCATTTTGAATAACTTATTTTAACTCCATACATATTATGTGTTCAATATGCAACACTCAAAGGCACATCATCAATATGAAACCCTTTCTGACTTCATTTGATATTTTTCATGTATTTAATGATTTATTTTGAGCTAAATTACCCTGAATTTGAAAAGCAGCACAAATGAACTCTGAAAAGGTTGTAACTTGGCATGCCGTCACAATTTCACACACATAGCAACTTCTAAATAGTTGACAGGGTTAGGGCAAAAACTGGATGCACTTCGTGTACAACTTGGACAATCTCTTTTGAAGTATGAGGGTTTCGGACGAAAACTCATCTATTACAAAGGGATTTCAATTTTAATAACTTATTATAACTCCAGACTTTGTGTATTTTCAATATGCACCATTCAATGGCACATCATCAATTTTCAACCCTTTCTGACCTCATTTGATATTTTTCATGCATTTAATGATTTATTTTGAGCTAAATGACCCTGAATTTGAAAAGCAGTAAAAAGAACTCTGACAAGGTTCTAACTTGGCATGACATCATAATTTCACCCACATAGCAACTTCTAAAGAGTTGAGAGGGTTACGGCAGAAACTGGATGCACCTCGTGTACAAATTGGACAATCTCTTCCGAAGTTTGAGGGTTTCGGACGAAAACTCATCTATTACAAAGGGATTTAACAACTTATCTTAACTCCATACTTTTTGTGTGTTAATTATTCAACACTCAAAGGCACATTATCAATTTTCAAGCCTTTCTAACTTTATTTGATATTTTTTCATGCATTTAATGATTTATTTTGAGCTAAATGACCCTGAATTTGAATAGCAGTAAAAATAAACTCTGTAAAGTTTGTAACTTGCAATGACATCATAATTTCACCCACATAGCAACTTATAAAGAGTTGAGAGGGTTACAGCAAAAACTAGATGCACTTCGTGTACAAATTGGACAATCTTTTTCAAAGTATGAGGGTTCCGGACAAAAACTCGTCTATTACAAAGGGATTTCATTTTTAATAACTTCTTTTAACTCCATACTTTTTGGGTGCTCAATATGCAAGATTCAAAGGCACATCATCAATTTTCAACCCTTTCTCACTTCATTTGATATTTTTCACGCATTTAATGATTTATTTTGAGCTAAATGACTCTGAATTTGAAAAGCAGTACAAATGAACTCTGAAAAGGTTGTAACTTGGCATGACATCATAATTTCACCCACATAGCAACTTATAAAGAGTTGAGAGGGTTACGGCAGAAACTGGATGCACTTCGTGTACAAATTGGACAATCTCATTCGAAGTATGAGGGTTTCGAACGAAAACTCATCTATTACAAAGGGATTTCATTTTTAATAAGTTATTTTAACTCCATACTTTTTGTGTTTTCAATATGTAACATTGAATGGCGCATCACATATTTTCAACCCTTTCTAACTTCATTTGATATTTATCATGCATTTAATGATTTATTTTGAGCTAACTGACCCTGAATTTGAAAAGCAGTAAAAACGAACTCTGAAAAGGTTGTAACTTGGCATGACATCATAATTTCACCCACATAGCAACTTATAAAGAGTTGAGAGGGTTACGGCAGGAACCGGATGCACTTCGTGTACAAATTGGACATTCTCTTCCGAAGTATGATGGTTTCGGACGAAAACTCATCTATTACAAAGGGATTTCATTTTTAATAACTTATTTTAACTCCATACATATTATGTGTTCAATATGCAACACTCAAAGGCACATCATCAATTTGCAACCCTTTCTGACTTCATTTGTTATTTTTCATGTATTTAATGGTTTATTTTGAGCTAAATTACCCTGAATTATCAAAGCAGCACAAATGAACTCTAAAAAGGTTGTAACTTGGCATGCCGTCACAATTTCACACACATAGCAACTTCGAAAGAGTTGACAGGGTTAAGGCAAAAACTGGATGCACTTCATGTACAACTTGGACAATCTCTTTTGAAGTATGAGGGTTTCGGACGAAAACTCATCTATTACAAAGGGATTTCAATTTTAATAACTTATTATAACTCCAGACTTTGTGTGTTTTCAATTTGCACCATTCAAAGGCACATCATCAATTTTCAACCCTTTCTGACCTCATTTGATATTTTTCATGCATTTAATGATTTATTTTGAGCTAAATGACCCTGAATTTGAAAAGCAATAAAAATAACTCTGACAAGGTTCTAACTTGGCATGACATCATAATTTCACCCACATAGCAACTTATAAAGAGTTGAGAGGGTTACAGCAAAAACTAGATGCACTTCGTGTACAAATTGGACAATCTTTTTCAAAGTATGAGGGTTTCAGACAAAAACTCAACTATTACAAAGGGATTTCATTTTTAATAACTTCTTTTAACTCCATACTTTTTTGGTGCTCAATATGCAAGATTCAAAGGCACATCATCAATTTTCAACACTTTCTCACTTCATTTGATATTTTTCACACATTTAATGATTTATTTTGAGCTAAATGACTCTGAATTTGAAAAGCAGTACAAATGAACTCTGAAAAGATTGTAACTTGGCATGACATCATAATTTCACCCACATAGCAACTTATAAAGAGTTGAGAGGGTTACGGCAGAAACTGGATGCACTTCGTGTACAAATTGGACAATATCTTCCGAAGTATGAGGGTTTCGAACGAAAACTCATCTATTACAAAGGGATTTCATTTTTAATAAGTTATTTTAACTCCATACTTTTTGTGTTTTCAATATGCAACATTGAATGGCGCATCACATATTTTCAACCCTTTCTAACTTCATTTGATATTTTTCATGAATTTAATGATTTATTTTGTAAATGACCCTGAATTTGAAAAGCAGTACAAATGAACTCTGAAAAGGTTGTAACTTGGCATGACATCATAATTTCACCCCCATAGCAACTTTTAAAGAGTTGAGAGGGTTACGGCAGAAACTGGATGCACTTCGTGTACAAATTGGACAATCTCTTCCGAAGTATGAGGGTTTCGGACGAAAACTCATCTATTACAAAGGGATTTCATTTTTAATAACTTATTTTAACTCCATACATATTATGTGTTCAATATGCAACACTTAAAGGCACATCATCAATTTGCAACCCTTTCTGACTTCATTTGATATTTTTCATGTATTTAATGACTTATTATTTTGAGCTTAATTACCCTGAATTACAAAAGCAGCAAAAATGAACTCTAAAAAGGTTGTAACTTGGCATGCCGTCACAATTTCACACACATAGCAACTTCGAAAGAGTTGACAGGGTTAAGGCAAAAACTAGATGCACTTCGTGTACTACTTGGACAATCTCTTTTGAAGTATGAGGGTTTTGGACGAAAACTCATCTATTACAAAGGGATTTCAATTTTAATAACTTATTATAACTCCAGACTTTGTGTGTTTTCAATATGCACCATTCAAAGGCACATCATCAATTTTCAACCCTTTCTGACCTCATTTGATATTTTCATGCATTTAATGATTTATTTTGAGCTAAATGACCCTGAATTTGAAAAGCAGTAAAAATAACTCTGAAAAGGTTCTAACTTGGCATGACATCATAATTTAACCCACATAGCAACTTCTAAAGAGTTGAGAGGGTTACGGCAGAAACTGGATGCACTTCATGTACAAATTGGACAATCTCTTCCGAAGTATGAGGGTTTCGGACGAAAACTCATCTATTACAAAGGGATTTAACAACTTATCTTAACTCCATACTTTTTGTGTGTTAATTATTCAACACTCAAAGGCACATTATCAATTTTCAAGCCTTTCTAACTTTATTTGATATTTTTTCATGCATTTAATGATTTATTTTGAGCTAAATGACCCTGAATTTGAATAGCAGTAAAAATAAACTCTGTAAAGTTTGTAACTTGGCATGACATCATAATTTCACCCACATAGCAACTTATAAAGAGTTGAGAGGGTTACAGCAAAAACTGGATGCACTTCGTGTACAAATTGGACAATCTTTTTCAAAGTATGAGGGTTTCGGACAAAAACTCGTCTATTACAAAGGGATTTCATTTTTAATAACTTCTTTTAACTCCATACTTTTTGGGTGCTCAATATGCAAGATTCAACGGCACATCATCAATTTTCAACCCTTTCTTACTTCACTTGATATTTTTCACGCATTTAATGATTTATTTTGAGCTAAATGACTCTGAATTTGAAAAGCAGTACAAATGAACTCTGAAAAGGTTGTAACTTGGCATGACATCATAATTTCACCCACATAGCATCTTATAAAGAGTTGAGAGGGAGACGGCAGAAACTGGATGCACTTCGTGTAGAACTTGGACAATCTCATTCGAAGTATGAGGGTTTCCGACGAAAACTCATCTATTACAAAGGGATTTCATTTTTAATAAGTTATTTTAACTCCATACTTTTTGTGTTTTCAATATGCACCATTCAATGGCGCATCACATATTTTCAACCCTTTCTAACATCATTTGATATTTTTCGTGCATTTAATGATTTATTTTGAGCTAAATGACCCTGAATTTGAAAAGCAGTACAAATGAACTCTGAAAAGGTTGTAACTTGGCATGACATCATAATTTCGCCCACGTAGCAACTTTTAAAGAGTTGAGAGGGTTACGGCAGAAACTGGATGCACTTCGTGTACAAATTGGACAATATCTTCCGGAGTATGAGGGTTTCGGATGAAAACTCATCTATTAGAAAGGGATTTCATTTTTAATAACTTATTTTAACTCCATAAATATTGTGTGTTCAATATGCACCACTCAAAGGCACATCATCAATTTTCAACCCTTTCTAACTTCATTTGATATTTATCATGCATTTAATGATTTATTTTGAGCTAAATGACCCTGAATTTGAAAAGCAGTAAAAACGAACTCTGAAAAGGTTGTAACTTGGCATGACATCATAATTTCACCCACATAGCAACTTATAAAGAGTTGAGAGGGTTACGGCAGGAACCGGATGCACTTCGTGTACAAATTGGACATTCTCTTCCGAAGTATGATGGTTTCGGACGAAAACTCATCTATTACAAAGGGATTTCATTTTTAATAACTTATTTTAACTCCATACATATTATGTGTTCAATATGCAACACTCAAAGGCACATCATCAATTTGCAACCCTTTCTGACTTCATTTGATATTTTTCATGTATTTAATGGTTTATTTTGAGCTAAATTACCCTGAATTTGAAAAGCAGCACAAATGAACTCTGAAAAGGTTGAAACTTGGCATGCCGTCACAATTTCACACACATAGCAACTTCTAAAGAGTTGACAGGGTTAAGGCAAAAACTAGATGCACTTCGTGTACAACTTGGACAATCTCTTTTGAAGTATGAGGGTTTCGGACGAAAACTCATCTATTACAAAGGGATTTCAATTTTAATAACTTATTATAACTCCAGACTTTGTGTGTTTTCAATATGCACCATTCAAAGGCACATCATCAATTTTCAGCCCTTTCTCACCTCATTTGATATTTTTCATGCATTTAATGATTTATTTTGAGCTAAATGACCCTGAATTTGAAAAGCAGTAAAAATAACTCTGACAAGGTTGTAACTTGGCATGACATCATAATTTCACCCACATAGCAACTTCTAAAGAGTTGAGAGGGTTGCGGCAGAAACTGGATGCACTTCGTGTACAAATTGGACAATCTTTTTCAAAGTATGAGGGTTTCGGACAAAAACTCGTCTATTACAAAGGGATTTCATTTTTTATAACTTGTTTTAACTCCATACTTTTTGGGTGCTCAATATGCAAGATTCAAAGGCACATCATCAATTTTCAACCCTTTCTCACTTCATTTGATATTTTTCACGCATTTAATGATTTATTTTGAGCTAAATGACTTCGAATTTGAAAAGCAGTACAAATGAACTCTGAAAAGGTTGTAACTTGGCATCACGTCATAATTTAACCCACATAGCAACTTCTAAAGAGTTGACAGGGTTACGGCAAAAACTGGATGCACTTCGTGTACAAATTGGACATTCTCTTTCGAAGTATGAGGGTTTCGGACGAAAACTCGTCTATTACAAAGGGATTTCATTTCTAATAAGTTATTTTAACTCCATACATATTGTGTGTTCAATATGCAACACTCAAAGGCACATAATCAATTTTCAACCCATTCTGACTTCATTTGATATTTTTCATGCATTTAATGATTTATTTTGAACTAAATGACCCTGAATTTGAAAAGCAGTAAAAATGAACTCTGAAAAGGTTCTAACTTGGCATGACATCATAATTTCAGCCAGATAGCAACTTATAAAGAGTTGAGAGGGTTACAGCAGAAACTGGATGCACTTTGTGTACAAATTGGACAATCTCATTCGAAGTATGAGGGTTTCGGACGAAAACTCATCTATTACAAAGGGATTTCATTTTTAATAAGTTATTTTAACTCCATACTTTTTGTGTTTTCAATATGCACCATTGAATGACGCATCACATATTTTCAACCCTTTCTAACTTCATTTGATATTTTCCATGCATTTAATGATTTATTTTGAGCTAAATGACCCTGAATTTGAAAAGCAGTACAAATGAACTCTGATAAGGTTCTAACTTGGAATGACATCATAATTTCACCCACATAGCAACTTCTAAAGAATTGAGAGGGTTACGGCAGAAACTGGATGCACTTCCTGTACAAATTGGACAATCTCTTCTGAAGTATGAGGGTTTCCGACGAAAACTCTTCTATTACAAAGGAATTTCATTTTTAATAACTTATTTTAACTCCATAAATATTGTGTGTCCAATATGCACCACTCAAAGGCACATCATCAATTTTCAACCCTTTCTAACTTCATTTGATATTTTTCATGCATTTAATGATTTATTTTGAGCTAAATGACCCTGAATTTGAAAAGCAGTAAAAACGAACTCTCAAAAGGTTGTAACTTGGCATGACATCATAATTTCACCCACATAGCAACTTATATAGAGTTGAGAGGGTTACGGCAGAAACTGGATGCACTTCGTGTACAAATTGGACAATATCTTCCAAAGTATGAGGGTTTGGGACGAAAACTCATCTATTACAAAGGGATTTCATTTTTAATAACTTATTATAACTCCATACTTTTTGTGTCTTCAATATGCACCATTCAAAGGCACATCATCAATTTTCAACCCTTTGTGATTTCATTTGATATTTTTCATGAATTTAATGATTTATTTTGAGCTAAATGACCCTGAATTTGAAAAGCAGTAAAAAAGAACTCTCCAAAGGTTGTAAATTGGCATGACATCATAATTTCACCTACATAGCAACTTATATAGAGTTGAGAGGGTTAAGGCAAAAATTGGATGCACTTCGTGTATAAATTGGACAATATCTTCCAAGGTATGAGGGTTTGGGACGAAAACTCATCTATTACAAAGGGATTTCATTTTTAATAACTTATTATAACTCCATACTTTTTTTGTTTTCAATATGCACCATTCAAAGGCACATCATCAATTTTCAACCCTGTCTGACTTCATTTGATATTTTTCATGCATTTAATGATTTATTTTGAGCTAAATGACCCTGAATTTGAAAAGCAGTAAAAATAACTCTGAAAAGGTTCTAACTTGGCATGACATCATAATTTCACCCACATAGCAACTTCTAAAGAGTTGAGAGGGTTACGGCAGAAACTAGATGCACTTCGTGTAGAAATTGGACAATATCTTTCGAAGTATGAGGGTTTCGGACGAAAACTCATCTATTACAAAGGGATTTCAATTTAAGAACTTATTTTAACTCCAGACTGTGTGTGTTTTCAATATGCACCATTCAAAGGCAAATCATCAATTTTCAACCCTTTCTGACATTATTTGATATTTTTCAAGCATTTAATGATTTATTTTGAGCTAAAAGACCCTGAATTTGAATAGCAGTAAAAATAACTCTGAAAAGGTTCTAACTTGGCATGACATCATAATTTCACCCACATAGCAACTTCTAAAGAGTTGAGAGGGCTAAGGCGGAAACTGGATGCACTTCGTGTACAAATTGGACAATCTCTTCCGAAGTATGAGGGTTTCGGACGAAAACTCATCTATTACAAAGGGATTTCATTTTTAAGAACTTATTTTAACTCCATACTTTTTGTGTGTTCATTATGCAACACTCAAAGGCACATCATCAATTTTCAAGCCTTTCTAACCTTATTTGATATTTTTCATGCATTTAATGATTTATTTTGAGCTAAATGACCCTGAATTTGAATAGCAGTAAAAATAAACTCTGAAAAGGTTGTAACTTGGCATGACATCATAATTTCACCCACATAGCAACTTATAAAGAGTTGAGAGGGTTATAGCAAAAACTGGATGCACTTCGTGTACAAATTGGACAATCTTTTTCAAAGTATGAGGGTTTCACACAAAAACTCGTCTATTACAAAGGGATTTCATTTTTAATAAGTTATTTTAACACCATACGTTTTGTGTTTTCAATCTGCACCATTCATAGGCGCATCATCAATTTTCAACCCTTTCTGACTTCATTTGTTATTTTTCATGTATTTAATGATTTATTTTTAGCTAAATGACCCTGAATTTGAAAAGCAGTACAAATGAACTCTGAAAAGGTTGTAACTTGGCATGCCGTCATAATTTCACACACATAGCAACTTCTAAAGAGTTGAGAGGGTTAAGGCAAAAACTGGATGCACTTCATGTACAACTTGGGCAATCTCTTTTGAAGTATGAGGTTTTCGGACGAAAACTCATCTATTACAAAGGGATTTCAATTTTAATAAATTATTATAACTCCACACTTTGTGTGTTTTCAATATGCACCATTCAAAGGCACATCATCAATTTTCAACCCTTTCTAACTTTATTTGATATTTTTCATGCATTTAATGATTTATTTTGAGCTAAATGACCCTGAATTTGAATAGAAGTAAAACTAACTCTGAAAAGGTTCTAACTTGGCATGACATCATAATTTCACCCACATAGCAACTTCTAAAGAATTGAGAGGTTTATGGCAGAAACTGGATGCACTTCGTGTACAAATTGGACAATATCTTTTGAAGTATGAGGGTTTCGGATGAAAACTCATCTATTACAAAGGGATTTCAATTTAATAACTTATTTTAACTCCAGACTTTGTGTGTTTTCAATATGCACCATTCAAAGGCACATCATCAATTTTCAACCCTTTCTGACTTTATTTGATATTTTTCATGCATTTAAAGATTTATTTTGAGCTAAATGACCCTGAATTCAAATAGCAGTAAAAATAACTCTGAAAAGGTTCTAACTTGGAATGACATGATAATTTCACCCACATAGCAACTTCTTAAGAGTTGAGAGGGTTACGGCAGAAACTAGATGCACTTCGTGTACAAATTGGACAATCTCTTTCGAAGTATGAGGGTTTCGGACGAAAACTCATCTATAACAAAGGGATTTCATTTTTAATAACTTATTTTAACTCCATACATATTGTGTGTTCAATATGCAACACTCAAAGGCACATCTTCAATTTTCAACCCTTTCTGACTTCATTTGATATTTTTCATGCATTTAATGATTTATTTTGAGCTAAATGACCCTGGATTTGAAAAGGAGTAAAAACAACTCTGAAATGGTTCTAAATTGTCATGACATCATAATTTCACCCACATAGCAACTTCTACAGAGTTGCGAGGGTTACGGTAGAAACTGGTACAAATTGGACAATATCTTTAGAAGTATGAGGGATTCGGACGAAAACTCATCTATTACAAAGGGATTTCAATTTAATAACTTATTTTAACTCCAGACTTTGTGTGTTTTCAATATGCACCATTCAAAGGCACATCATCAATTTTCAACCCTTTCTAACTTTATTTGATATTTTTCATGCATTTAATGATTTCTTTTGAGCTAAATGACCCTGAATTTGAATAGCAGTAAAAATAACTCTGAACCGGTTCTAACTTGGCATGACATCATAATTTCACCCACATAGCAACTTCTAAAGAATTGAGAGGGTTACGGTAGAAACTGGATGCACTTCCTGTACAAATTAGACAATCTCTTCCGAAGTATGAGGGTTCCAGACGAAAACTCATCTATTACAAAGGGATTTCATTTTTAATAACTTATTTTAACTCCATAAATATTGTGTGTTCAATATGCAACACTCAAAGGAACATCATCAATTTTCAACCCTTTCTAACTTCATTTGATATTTTTCATGCATTTAATGATTTATTTTGAGCTAAATGACCCTGAATTTGAAAAGCAGTAAAAATGAACTCTGAAAAGGTTGTAACTTGGCATGACATCATAATTTCACCCACATAGCAACTTATAAAGAGTTGAGAGGGTTACGGCAGAAACTGGATGCACTTCGTGTACAAATTGGACAATCTCTTCCGAAGTATGAGGGTTTCGGACGAAAACTCATCTATTACAAAGGGATTTCAATTTAATAACTTATTTTAACTCCAGACTTTGTGTGTTTTCAATATGCACCATTCAAAGGCACATCATCAATTTTCAACCCTTTCTAACTTTATTTGATATTTTTCATGCATTTAATGATTTCTTTTGAGCTAAATGACCCTGAATTTGAATAGCAGTAAAAATAACTCTGAACAGGTTCTAACTTGGCATGACATCATAATTGCACCCACATAGCAACTTCTAAAGAATTGAGAGGGTTACGGCAGAAACTGGATGCACTTCCTGTACGAATTGGACAATCTCTTTCGAAGTATGAGGGTTTCGGACGAAAACTCATCTATTACAAAGGGATTTCATTTTTAATAACTTATTTTAACTCCATAAATATTGTGTGTTCAATATGCAACACTCAAAGGCACATCATCAATTTTCAACCCTTTCTAAATTCATTTGATATTTTTCATGCATTTAATGATTTATTTTGAGCTAAATGACCCTGAATTTGAAAAGCAGTAAAAACGAACTATGAAAAGGTTGTAACTTGGCATGACATCATAATTGCACCCACATAGCAACTTATATAGAGTTGAGAGGGTTACGGCAGAAACTGGATGCACTTCGTGTACAAATTGGACAATATCTTCCGAAGTATGAGGGTTTCGGACGAAAACTCATCTATTGCAAAGAGATTTCATTTTTAATAACTTATTTTAACTCCATACATATTATGTGTTCAATATGCAACACTCAAAGGCACATCATCAATTTGCAACCCTTTCTGACTTCCTTTGATAGTTTTCATGTATTTAATGATTTATTTTGAGCTAAATTACCTTGAATTTGAAAAGCAGCACAAATGAACTCTGAAAAGGTTGTAACTTGGCATGCCGTCACAATTTCACACACATAGCAACTTCTAAAGAGTTGACAGGGTTAAGGGAAAAACTGGATGCACTTCGTGTACAACTTGGACAATCTCTTTTGAAGTATGAGGGTTTCGGACGAAAACTCATCTATTACAATGGGATTTCAATTTTAATAACTTAATATAACTCCAGACTTTGTGTGGTTTCAATATGCACCATTCAAAGGCACATCATCAATTTTCAACCCTTTCTGACTTCATTTGATATTTTTCATGCATTTAATCATTTATTTTGAGCTAAATGACCCTGAATTTGAAAAGCAGTAAAAATAACTCTGACAATGTTCTAACTTGGCATGACATCATAATTTCACCCACATAGCAACTTCTAAAGAGTTGAGAGGGTTACGGCAGAAACTGGATGCACTTCGTGTACAAATTGGACAATATCTTTCGAAGTATGAGGGTTTCGGACGAAAACTCATCTATTACAAAGGGATTTCAATTTACCAACTTATTTTAACTCCAGACTTTGTGTGTTTTCAATATGCACCATTCAAAGGCACATCATCAATTTTCAACC
The DNA here is from genome assembly GCA_022496015.1 of Hordeum marinum. Taxonomy (NCBI): domain Eukaryota; kingdom Viridiplantae; phylum Streptophyta; class Magnoliopsida; order Poales; family Poaceae; genus Hordeum; species Hordeum marinum. The sequence goes on from CM039676.1 coordinate 48,673,354, forward strand.
CTTTCTGACTTTATTTGATAGATTTCATGCATTTAATGATTTATTTTGAGGTAAATGACCCTGAATTTGAATAGGAGTAAAAATAACTATGAAAAGGTTCTAACATGGCATGACATCATAATTTCACCCACATAGCAACTTCTAAAGAGTTGAGAGGGTTATGGTAGAAACTGGATGCACTTCGTGTACAAATTGGACAATCTCTTCCGAAGTATGAGGGTTTCGGACGAAAACTCATCTATTACAAAGAGATTTAATAACTTATTTTAACTCCATACTTTTTGTGTGTTCATTATGCAACACTCAAAGGCACATTATCAATTTTCAAGCCTTTCTAACTTTATTTGATATTTTTCATGCATTTAATGATTTATTTTGAGCTAAATGACCCCGAATTTGAATAGCAGTAAAAATAAACTCTGTAAAGGTTGTAACTTGGCATGACATCATAATTTCACCCACATAGCAACTTATAAAGAGTTGAGAGGGTTACAGGAAAAACAGGTTGCACTTCGTGTAGAAATTGGACAATCTTTTTCAAAGTATGAGGGTTTCGGACAAAAACTCGTCTATTACAAATGGATTTCATTTTTAATAACTTCTTTTAACTCCATACTTTTTGGGTGCTCAATATGCAAGATTCAAAGGCACATCATCAATTTTCAACCCTTTCTCACTTCATTTGATATTTTTCACGCATTTAATGATTTATTTTGAGCTAAATGACTCTGAATTTGAAAAGCAGTACAAATGAACTCTGAAAAGGTTGTAACTTGGCATGACGTCATAATTTAACCCACATAGCAACTTCTAAAGAGTTGAGAGGGTTACGGCAAAAACTGGATGCACTTCGTGTACAAATTGGACAATCTCTTCCGAAGTATGAGGGTTTCGGACGAAAACTCATCTATTACAAAGGGATTTCATTTTTAATAACATATTTTAACTCCATAAATATTGTGTGTTCAATATGCAACACTCAAAGGCACATCATCAATTTTCAACCCTTTCTAACTTGATTTGATATTTTCATGCATTTAATGATTTATTTTGAGCTAAATGACCCTGAATTTGAAAAGCAGTAAAAATGAACTCTGAAAAGGTTGTAACTTGGCATGACATCATAATTTCACCCACATAGCAACTTATAAAGAGTTGAGAGGGTTACGGCAGAAACTGGATGCACTTCGTATACAAATTGGACAATCTCTTCCGAAGTATGAGGGTTTCGGACGAAAACTCATCTATTACAAAGGGATTTCATTTTTAATAACTTATTTTAACTCCATACATAATATGTGTTCAATATGCAACACTCAAAGGCACATCATCAATTTGCAACCCTTTTTGACTTCCTTTGATATTTTTCATGTATTTAATGATTTATTTTGAGCTAAATTACCCTGAATTTGAAAAGCAGCACAAATGAACTCTGAAAAGGTTGTAACTTGGCATGCCGTCACAATTTCACACACATAGGAACTTCTAAAGAGTTGCCAGGGTTAAGGCAACAACTGGATGCACTTCGTGTACAACTTGGACAATCTCTTTTGAAGTATGAGGGTTCGGACGAAAACTCATCTATTACAAAGGGATTTCAATTTTAATAACTTATTATAACTCCAGACTTTGTGTGTTTTCAATATGCACCATTCAAAGGCACATCATCAATTTTCAACCCTTTCTGACTTCATTTGATATTTTTCATGCATTTAATCATTTATTTTGAGCTAAATGACCCTGGATTTGAAAAGCAGTAAAAATAACTCTGACAAGGTGCTAACTTGGCATGACATCATAATTTCACCCACATAGCAACTTCTAAAGAGTTGAGAGCGTTACGGCAGAAACTGGATGCACTTCGTGTACAAATTGGACAATATCTTTCGAAGTATGAGGGTTTCGGACGAAAACTCATCTATTACAAAGGGATTTCAATTTACCAACTTATTTTAACTCCAGACTTTGTGTGTTTTCAATATGCACCATTCAAAGGCACATCATCAATTTTCAACCCTTTCTGACTTTATTTGATATTTTTCATGCATTTAATGATTTATTGTGAGCTAAATGACCCTGAATTTCAATAGCAGTAAAAATAACTCTGAAAAGGTTCTAACTAGGCATGACATCATAATTTCACCCACATAGCAACTTCTAAAGAGTTGAGAGGGTTACAGCCAAAAACAGGATGCACTTCGTGTACAAATTGGACAATCTTTTTCAAATCATGAGGGTTTCGGACAAAAACTCGTCTATTACAAAGGGATTTCATTTTTAATAACTTCTTTTAACTCCATACTTTTTGGGTGCTCAATATGCAAGATTCAGACGCACATCATCAATTTTCAACCCTTTCTCACTTCATTTGATATTTTTCACGCATTTAATGATTTATTTTGAGCTAAATGACTCTGAATTTGAAAAGCAGTACAAATGAACTCTGAAAAGGTTGTAACTTGGCATGACGTCATAATTTAACCCACATAGCAACTTCTAAAGAGTTGAGAGGGTCACGGCAAGAACTGGATGCACTTCGTGTCCAAATTGTACAATCTCTTTCGAAGGATGAGCGTTTCGGACGAAAACTCGTCTATTACAAAGGGATTTCATTTTTAATAAGTTATTTTAACTCCATACGTTTTTTGTTTTAAATATGCACCATTCATAGGCGCATCATCAATTTTCGACCCTTTCTGACTTCATTTGATATTTTTCATGCATTTAATGATTTATTTTTAGGTAAATGACCCTAAATTTTATAAGCAGTACAAATGAACTCTGAAAAGGTTGTAACTTGGCATGACATCATAATTTCACCCACATAGCAACTTAGAAAGAGTTGAGAGGGTTACAGCAAAAACAGGATGCACTTCGTGTACAAATTGGACAATCTTTTTCAAAGTATGAGGGTTTCGGACAAAACTCGTCTATTACAAAGGGATTTCATTTTTAATAACTTCTTTAACTCCATACTTTTTGGGTGCTCAATATGCAAGATTCAAAGGCACATCATCAATTTTCAACCCTTTCTCACTTCATTTGATATTTTTCACGCATTTAATGATTTATTTTGAGCTAAATGACTGAATTTGAAAAGCAGTACAAATGAACTCTGAAAAGGTTGTAACTTGGCATGACGTCATGATCTAACCCACATAGCAACTTCTAAAGAGTTGAGAGGGTTACGGCAAAAACTGGATGCACTTCATGTACAAATTGGACAATCTCTTTCGAAGTATGAGGGTTTCGGACGAAAACTCGTCTATTACAAAGGGATTTAATTTTTAATAAGTTATTTTAACTCCATACATATTGTGTGTTCAATATGCAACACTCAAAGGCACATCATCAATTTTCAACCCATTCTGACTTCATTTGATATTTTTCATGCATTTATGATTTATTTTGAACTAAATGACCCTGAATTTGTAAAGCAGTAAAAATGAACTCTGAAAAGGTTGTAACTTGTCATGCCATCATAATTTCACCCACATAGCAACTTATAAAGAGTTGAGAGGGTTACGGCAGAAACTGGATGCACTTCGTGTACAAATTGGACAATCTCTTCCGAAGTATGAGGGTTTCGGACGAAAACTCATCTATTACAAAGGGATTTCGTGTTTAATAACTTATTTTAACTCCATACATATATTGTGTTCAATATGCAACACTCAAAGGCACATCATGAATTTGCAACCCTTTCTAACTTCATTTGATATTTTTCATGCATTTAATGATTTATTTTGAGCTAAATGACCCTGAATTTGAAAAGCAGTAAAACTAAACTTTGAAAAGGTTGTAACTTGGCATGACGGCATAATTTCACCCACATAGCAACTTATAAAGAGTTGATAGGGTTACAGATAAAACTGGATGCACTTCGTGTACAAATTGGACAATCTATTTCAAAGTATGATGGTTTTGGACGAAAACTCATCTATTACAAAGAGATTTCATTTTAAGTAACTTATTTTAAGTCCATACTTTTTGCGTGTTCAATATGCACCATTAAAAGGCACATCATAAAGTTTCAACCCTTTCTGACTTCATTTCATGTTTTTCATGTATTTAATGATTTATTTTGAGCTAAATGACCCTAAATTTGAAAACCAGCACAAATGAACTCTGAAATGGTTGTAACTTGGCATGCCGTCATAATTTCACACACATAGCAACTTCTAAAGAGTTGAGAGGGTGACGGCAAAAACTGGATGCACTTCGTGTACAACTTGGACAATATCTTTTGAAGTATGAGGGTTTCGGACGAAAACTCATCTATTACAAAGGGATTTAAATTTTAATAACTGATTATAACTCCAGACTTTGTGTGTTTTCAATATGCACCATTCAAAGGCACATCATCAATTTTCAACCCTTTCTAACTTCATTTGATATTTTTCATGCATTTAATGATTTATTTTGAGCTAAATGACCCTGAATTTGAAAAGCAGTAAAAATAACTCTGAAAAGGTTCTAACTTGGCATGACATCATAATTTCACCCACAGAGCAAGTTCTAAAGAGTTGAGAGGGTTACGACAGAAACTGGATGCACTTCGTGTACAAATTTGACAATATCTTTCGAAGTATGAGGGTTTCGGACGAAAACTCATCTATTACAAAGGGATTTCAATTTAATAAGTTATTTTAACTCCAGACTTTGTGTGTTTTCAATATGCACCATTCAAAGGCACATCATCAATTTTCAACCCTTTCTGCCTTGATTTGATATTTTTCATGCATTTAATGATTTATTTTGAGCTAAAAGACCCTGAATTTGAATAGCAGTAAAAATAACTCTGAAAAGGTTCTAACTTGGCATGACATCATCATTTCACCCACATAGAAACTTCTAAATAGTTGAGAGGGTTACGGCAGAAACTAGATGCACTTCGTGTACAAATTGGACAATCTCTTCCCAAGTATGAGGGTTTCGGACGAAAACTCATCGATTACAAAGTGATTTCATTTATAAGAACTTATTTTAACTCCATACTTTTTGTGTGTTCATTATGCAACACTCAAAGGCACATCATCAATTTTCAAGCCTTTCTAACCTTATTTGAAATTTTTCATGCATTTAATGATTTATTTTGAGCTAAATGACCCTGAATTTGAATAGCAGTAAAAATAAACTCTGAAAAGGATGTAACTTGGCATTACATCATAATTTCACCCACATAGCAACTTATAAAGAGTTGAGAGGGTTATAACAAAAACTGGATGCACTTCGTGTAGAAATTGGACAATCTTTTTCAAAGTATGAGGGTTTCAGACAAAAACTCGTTTATTACAAAGGGATTTCATTTTTAATAACTTCTTTTAACTCCATACTTTTTGGGTGTTCAATATGCAAGATTAAAAGGCACAACATCAATTTTCAACCCTTTCTGACTTCATTTGATATTTTTGACGCATTGAATGATTTATTTTGAGCTAAATGATTTTGAATTTGAAAAGCAGTACAAATGAACTCTGAAAAGGTTGTAACTTGGCATGAAGTCATAATTTAACCCACATAGCAACTTCTAAAGAGTTGAGAGGGTCACGGCAAGAACTGGATGCACTTCGTGTCCAAATTGTACAATCTCTTTCGAAGGATGAGGGTTTCGGACGAAAACTCGTCTATTACAAAGGGATTTAATTTTTAATAAGTTATTTTAACTCCATACGTTTTTTGTTTTAAATATGCACCATTCATAGGCGCATCATCAATTTTCGACCCTTTCTGACTTCATTTGATATTTTTCATGCATTTAATGATTTATTTTTAGCTAAATGACCCTAAATTTGATGAGCAGTACAAATGAACTCTGAAAAGGTTGTAACTTGGCATGACATCATAATTTCACCCACATAGCAACTTCTAAAGAGTTGAGAGGGATACAGTAGAAACTGGATGCACTTCGTGTACAAATTGGACAATCTCTTTCGAAGTATGAGGGTTTCGGACGAAAACTCATCTATTACAAAGGGATTTCTATTTTCATAAATTATTTTAACTCCAGACTTTGTGTGTTTTCAATATGCACCATTCAAAGGCACATCATCAATTTTCAACACTTTCTGACTTCATTCGATATTTTTCATGCATTTAAAGATTTATTTTGAGCTAAATGACCCTGAATTTGAAAAGCAGTAAAAATAACTATAAAAAGGTTCTAACTTGACATCATAATTTCACCCTAATAGCAACTTCTAAAGAGTTGAGATCGTTACGGTAGAAACTGGATGCACTTCGTGTACAAATTGGACAATCTCTTCAAAAGTATGAGGGTTTCGGACGAAAACTCATCTATTACAAAGGGATTTCATTTTTAATAACTTATTTTAACTCCATACTTTTTGTGTGTTCAATATGCAACACTCAAAGTCATATCATCAATTTTCAACCCTTTCTAACTTCATTTGATATTTTGCATGCATTTAATGATTTATGTTGAGCTAAATGACCCTGAATTTGAAAAGCAGTAAAAATGAACTCTGAAAAGGTTGTAACTTGGCATGACATCATAATTTCACCCACATAGCAACTTATAAAGAGTTGAGAGGGTTACAGCAAAAACTGGATGCACTTCGTGTACAAATTGGACAATCTATTTCAAAGTATGAGGGTTTCGGACGAAAACCCATCTATTACAAAGGGATTTCATATTTAATAACTTATTTTAACTCCATACTTTTTGTGTGTTCAATATGCTCCATTAAATAGGCACGTCACCAATTTTCAACCATTTCTGACTTCATTTGATATTTTCATGCATTTAATGATTTATTTTGAGCTAAATGACCTTGAATTTGAAAAGCGGTACGAATGAACTATGAAAAGGTTGTAACTTGGCTTCACGTCATAATTTCACCCACATAGCGACTTCTAAAGTGTTGAGAGGGTTACGAGAGAAACTGGATGCACTTCGTGTACAAATTGGACAATCTCTTCCGAAGTATGAGGGTTTCGGACGAAAACTCATCTACTACAAGGGGATTTCATTTTTAATAACTTATTTTAACTCCATACATTTTGTGTGTTTAATATGCACCATTAAAAGGGCACATCATGAATTTTCAACCATTTCTGACTTCATTTGATATTTTTCATGCATTTAATTATTTATTTCGAGCTAAATGACCCTGAATTTGAAAAGCAGTAAAAACAATTCTGAAAAGGTTCTAGCTTTGCATGACATCATAATTTCACCCACATAGCAACTTCTGAAGAGTTGAGAGAGTTACGGCAGAAACTGGATGCACATCGTGTACAAATTGGACAATATATTCCGATGTATGAGGGTTTCGGACGAAAAGTCATCTATTACAAAGGGATTTCATTTTTAATACCTTATTTTAACTCCATACTTTTTGTGTGTTCAATATGCAAAACTCAAAGGCACCTCATCAATTGTCAACCCTTTCTAACTTCATTTGATATTTTGCATGCATTTAATTATTTATTTTGAGCTAAATGACCCTGAATTTGAAAAGCAGTAAAAAAGAACTCTGGAAATTTTGTAACTTGGCATGACATCATAATTTCACCCACATAGCAACTTCTAAAGATTTGAGAGGGTTACGACAGAAACTGGATGCACTTCGTGTACAAATTGGACAATATCTTTCGAAGTATGAGGGTTTCGGACGAAAACTCATCTATTACAAAGAGATTTCAATTTACCAACTTATTTTAACTCGAGACTTTGTGTGTTTTCAATATGCACCATTCAAAGGCACATCATCAATTTTCCACCCTTTTTAACTTTATTTGATATTTTTCATGCATTAAAGATTTATTTTGAGCTAAATGACCCTGAATTTGAATAGCAGTAAAAATAACTCTCAAAAGGTTCTAACTTGGCATGACATCATAAATTCACCCACATAGCAACTTTTAAAGGGTTGAGAGGGTTATGTCAGAAACTAGATGCACTTCGTGTACAAATTGGACAATCTCTTCCGAAGTATGAGGGTTTCGGACGAAAGCTCATCTATTACAAAGAGATTTAATAACTTATTTTAACTCCATACTTTTTGTGTGTTCATTATGCAACACTCAAAGGCACATTATCAATTTTCAAGCCTTTCTAACTTTATTTGATATTTTTCATGCATTTAATGATTTATTTTGAGCCAAATGACCCTGAATTTTAATAGCAGTAAAAATAAACTCTGTAAAGGTTGTAACTTGGCATGACATCATCATTTCACCCACATAGCAACTTATAAAGAGTTGGTAGGGTTACAGCAAAAACAGGATGCACTTCGTGTACAAATTGGACAATGTTTTTCAAAGTATGAGGGTTTCGGACAAAAACTCGTCTATTACAAAGGGATTTCATTTTTAATAACTTCTTTTAACTCCATACTTTTTGGGTGCTCAATATGCAAGATTCAAAGGCACATCATCAATTTTCAACCCTTTCTCACTTCATTTGATATTTTTCACGCATTTAATGATTTATTTTGAGCTAAATGACTCTGAATTTGAAAAGCAGTACAAATAAACTCTGAAAAGGTTGTAACTTGGCATGACGTAATAATTTAACCCACATAGCAACTTCTAAAGAGTTGAGAGGGTTACGGCAAAAACTGGATGCACTTCGTGTACAAATTGGACAATCTCTTTCGAAGTATGAGGGTTTCGGACGAAAACTCGTCTATTACAAAGGGATTTCATTTTTAATAAGTTATTTTAACTCCATACATATTGTGTGTTCAATATGCAACACTCAAAGGCACATCATCAATTTTCAACCCATTCTGACTTCATTTGATATTTTTCATGCATTTAATGATTTATTTTGAACTAAATGACCCTGAATTTGTAAGGCAGTAAAAATGAACTCTGAAAAGGTTGTAACTTGTCATGACATCATAATTTCACCCACATAGCAACTTATAAAGAGTTGAGAGGGTTACGACAGAAACTGGATGCACTTCGTGTACAAATTGGACAATCTCTTCCGAAGTATGAGGGTTTCGGACGAAAACTCATCTATTACAAAGGGATTTCGTGTTTAATAACTTATTTTAACTCCATACATATATTGTGTTCAATATGAAACACTCAAAGGCACATCATCCATTTTCAACCCTTTCTAACTACATTTGATATTTTTCATGCATTTAATGATTTATTTTGAGCTAAATGACCCTGAATTTGAAAAGCAGTAAAACTGAACTTTGAAAAGGTTGTAACTTCGCATGACATCATAATTTCACCCACATAGCAACTTATAAAGAGTTGAGAGGGTTACAGATAAAACTGGATGCACTTCGTGTACAAATTGGACAATCTATTTCAAAGTATGATGGTTTTGGACGAAAACTCATCTATTACAAACATATTTCATTTTAAGTAACTTATTTTAAGTCCATACTTTTTGCGTGTTCAATATGCACCATTACAAGGCACATCATAAATTTTCAACCCTTTCTGACTTCATTTGATATTTTTCATGTATTTAATGATTTATTTTGAGCTAAATGACCCTGAATTTGAAAAGCAGCACAAATGAACTCTGAAAAGGTTGTAACTTGGCATGCCGTCATAATTTCACACACATAGCAACTTCTAAAGAGTTGAGAGGGTGACGGCAAAAACTGGATGCACTTCGTGTACAACTTGGACAATATCTTTTGAAGTATGAAGGTTTCGGACGAAAACTCATCTATTACAAAGGGATTTCAATTTTAATAACTGATTATAACTCCAGACTTTGTGTGTTTTCAATATGCACCATTCAAAGGCACATCATCAATTTTCAACCCTTTCTGACTTCATTTGATATTTTTCATGCATTTAATGATTTATTTTGAGCTAAATGACCCTGAATTTGAAAAGCAGTAAAAATAATTCTGAAAAGGTTCTAACTTGGCATGACATCATAATTTCACCCACATAGCAACTTCTGAAGAGTTGAGAGAGTTACGGCAGAAACTGGATGCACTTCGTGTACAAATTGGACAATATCTTCCGAAGTATGAGGGTTTCGGACGAAAAGTCATCTATTACAAAGGGATTTCATTTTTTAATAACTTATTTTAACTCCATACTTTTTGTGTGTTCAATATGCAAAACTCAAAGGCACCTCATCAATTGTCAACCCTTTCTAACTTCATTTGATATTTTGCATGCATTTAATTATTTATTTTGAGCTAAATGACCCTGAATTTGAAAAGCAGTAAAAAAGAACTCTAGAAATTTTCTAACTTGGCATGACATCATAATTTCACCCACATAGCAACTTCTAAAGATTTGAGAGGGTTACGATAGAAACTGGATGCACTTCGTGTACAAATTGGACAATCTCTTCCGAAGTATGAGGGTTTCGGACGAAAAGTCGTCTATTACAAAGGGATTTCATATTTAATAACTTATTTTAACTCCATACTTTTTGTGTGTTCAATATGCATCATTAAAAGGGCACATCATATTTTTTCAACCATTTCTGACTTCATTTGATATTTTTCATGCATTTAATGATTTATTTTGACCTAAATGACCCTGAATTTGAAAAGCGGTACAAATGAACTATGAAAAGGTTGTAACTTGGCATCAAATCATAATTTCACCCGCATAGCAACTTCTAAAGAGTTGAGAGGGTTACGACACAAACTGGATGCACTTCGTGTACAAATTGGACAATCTCTTCCGAAGTATGAGGGTTTCGGACGAAAACTCATCTATTACAAAGGGATTTAATTTTAAATAACTTATTTTAACTCCATACTTTTTGTGTGTTCAATATGCAACACTCAAAGGCACCTCATCAATTGTCAACCCTTTCTAACTTCATTTGATATTTTGCATGCATTTAATTATTTATTTTGAGCTAAATTACCCTGAATTTGAAAAGCAGTAAAAAAGAACTCTAAAAAGGTTGTAACTTGGCATGACATCATAATTTCACCCACATAGCAACTTCTAAAGATTTGAGAGGGTTACGGCAGAAACTAGATGCACTTTGTGTACAAATTGGACAATCTCTTCCGAAGTATGAGGGTTTCGGACGAAAACTCATCTATTACAAAGGGATTTCATTTTTAATAACTTATTTTAACTCCATACTTTTCGTGTGTTCAATATGCACCATTAAAAGGGCACATCATCAATTTTCAACCATTTCTGACTTCATTTGATATTTTTCACGCATTTAATTATTTATTTTGAGCTAAATGACCCTGAATTTGAAAAGCAGTAAAAATGAACTTTGAAAAGGTTGTAACTTGGCATGACATCCTAATTTCACCCACATAGCAACTTCTAAAGAGTTGAGAGGGTTACAACAAAAACTAGATGCACTTCGTGTACAAATTGGACAATCTATTTCAGAGTATGAGGGTTTTGGACGAAAACTCATCTATTACAAAGGGATTTCATTTTCAATAACTTATTTTAACTCCATACTTTTTGTGTGTTCAATATGCACCATTAAAAGGCACATCATTAATTTTCAACCCGTTTTGACTTCATTTGATATATTTCATGTATTTAATGATTTATTTTGAGCTAAACGACCCTGAATTTGAAAAGGAGCACAAATGAACTCTGAAAAGGTTGTAACTTGGCATGCCGTCATAATTTCACACACATAGCAACTTCTAAAGAGTTGAGAGAGTTAAGGAAAAAACTGGATGCACTTCGTGTACAACCTGGACAATCTCTATTGAAGTATGAGGGTTTCGGACGAAAACTCATCTATTACAAAGGGATTTCAATTTTAATAACTTGTTATAACTCCAGACTTTGTGTGTTTGCAATATGCACCATTCAAAGGCACATCATCAATTTTCAACCCTTTCTGACTTGATTTGATATTTTTCACGCATTTAATGATTTATTTTGAGCTAAATGACCCTGAATTTGAATAGCAGTAAAAATAAACTCTGAAAAGGTTGTAACTTGGCATGACATCATAATTTCACCCACATAGCAACTTATAAAGAGTTGAGAGGGTTACACCAAAAACTGGATGCACTCCGTGTACGAATTGGACAATCTTTTTCAAAGTATGAGGGTTTCGGACAAAAACTCGTCTATTACAAAGGGATTTCATTTTTAATAACTTGTTTTAACTCCATACTTTTTGGGTGTTCAATATGCAAGATTCAAACGCACATCATCAATTTTCAACCCTTTCTGACTTCATTTGATATTTTTCACGCATTAATGATTTATTTTGAGCTAAATGACTCTGAATTTGAAAAGCAGTACAAATGAACTCTGAAAAGGTTGTAAGTTGGCATAACATCATAATTTAACCCACATAGCAACTTCTAAAGAGTTGAGAGGGTTATGGCAAAAACTGGATGCACTTCGTGTACAAATTGGACAATCTCTTTCGAAGTATGAGGGTTTCGGACGAAAACTCGTCTATTACAAAGGGATTTCATTTTTAATATGTTATTTTAACGCCATACGTTTTGTGTTTTCAATATGCACCATTCATAGGCGCATCATCAATTTTCAACCCTTTCTGACTTCATTTGATATTTTTCATGCATTTAATGATTTATTTTTAGCTAAATGACCCTGAATTTGAAAAGCTGTACAAATGAACTCTGAAAAGGTTGTAACTTGGCATGCCATCATAATTTCACACACATAGCAACTTCTAAAGAGTTGATAGGGTTAAGGCAAAAACTGGATGCACTTCGTGTACAACTTGGACAATCTCTTTTGAAGTATGAGGGTTTCGGACGAAAACTCATCTATTACAAAGGGATTTCATTTTTAATAACTTATTATAACTTCAGACTTTGTGTGTTTTCAATATGCACCATTCAAAGGCACATCATCAATTTTCAACCCTTTCTGACTTCATTTGATATTTTTCATGCATTTAATGATTTATTTTGAGCTAAATGACCCAGAATTTGAGAAGCAGTAAAAATAACTCTGAAAAGGATCTGACTTGGCACGACATCATAATTTCACCCACATATCAACTTCTTAAGAGTTCAGAGGATTACGGCAGAAACTAGATACACTTCATGAACAAATTGGACAATCTCTTCCGAAGTATGAGGGTTTCGGACGAAAACTCATCTATTACAAAGGGATTTCATTTTTAATAACTTATTTTAACTCCAAACTTTTTGTGTGTTCATTCTGCGACACTCAAAGGCACATCCATCAATTTTCAAGCCTTTCTAACTTTATTTGATATTTTTCATGCATTTAATGATTTATTTTGAGCTAAATCACCCTGAATTTGAATAGCAGTAAAAATAAACTCTGAAAAGGTTGTAACTTGGCATGCCGTCATAATTTCACACACATAGCAACTTCTAAAGTGTTGAGAGGGTTAAGGCAAAAACTGGATGCACTTCGTGTACAACTTGGACAATCTCTTTCGAAGTATGAGGGTTTCGGACGAAAACTCATCTATTCCAAAGGGATTTCAATTTAATAACTTATTTTAACTCCAGACGTTGTGTGTTATCAATATGCACCATTCAAAGGCACATCATCAATTTTCAACCCTTTCTGACTTTATTTGATATTTTTCATGCATTTAATGATTTATTTTGAGCTAAATGACCCTGAATTTGAATAGCAGTAAAAATAACTCTGAAAAGGATCTAACTTGGCACGACATCATAATTTCACCCACATATCAACTTCTTAAGAGTTCAGAGGGTTACGGCAGAAACTAGATACACTTCGTGTACAAATTGGACAATCTCTTCCGAAGTATGAGGGTTTCGGACGAAAACTCATCTATTACAAAGGGATTCATTTTTAATAACTTATTTTAACTCCAAACTTTTTGTGTGTTCATTATGCGACACACAAAGGCACATCATCAATTTTCAAGCCTTTCTAACTTTATTTGATATTTTTCATGCATTTAATGATTTATTTTGAGCTAAACGACCCTGAATTTGAAAAGCAGCAGAAATGAACTCTGAAAAGGTTGTAACTTGGCATGCCGTCATAATTTCACACACATAGCAACTTCTAAAGTGTTGAGAGGGTTAAGGCAAAAACTGGATGCACTTCGTGTACAACTTGGACAATCTCTTTCGAAGTATGAGGGTTTCGGACGAAAACTCATCTATTAAAAAGGGATTTCAATTTAATAACTTATTTTAACTCCAGACTTTGTGTGTTATCAATATGCACCATTCAATAGCACATCATCAATTTTCAACCCTTTCTGACTTTATTTGATATTTTTCATGCATTTAATGATTTATTTTGAGCTAAATGACCCTGAATTTGAATAGCAGTAAAAATAACTCTGAAAAGGATCTAACTTGGCACGACATCATAATTTCACCCACATATCAACTTCTTAAGAGTTCAGAGGGTTACGGCAGAAACTAGATACACTTCGTGTACAAATTGGACAATCTCTTCCGAAGTATGAGGGTTTCGGACGAAAACTCATCTATTACAAAGGGATTTCATTTTTAATAACTTATTTTAACTCCAAACTTTTTGTGTGTTCATTATGCGACACTCAAAGGCACATCATCAATTTTCAAGCCTTTCTAACTTTATTTGATATTTTTCATGCATTTAATGATTTAGTTTGAGCTAAATGACCCTGAATTTGAATAGCACTAAAAATAAACTCTAAAAAGGTTGTAACTTGGCATGACATCATAATATCACCCACATAGCAACTTCTAAATATTTGAGAGGGTTACGGCAGAAATTGGATGCACTTTGTGTACAAATTGGACAATCTCTTCCGAAGTATGAGGGTTTCGGACGAAAACTCATCTATTACAAAGGGATTTCATTTTTAATAACTTATTTTAACTCCATACTTCTTGTTTGTTCAACATGCACCATTAAAAGGGCACATCATCAATTTTCAACCATTTCTGACTTCATTTGATATTTTTCATGCATTTAATGATTTATTTTGAGCTAAATGACCCTGAATTTGAAAAGCAGTAAAAATGAACTTTGAAAAGGTTGTAACTTGGCATGACATCCTAATTTCACCCACATAGCAACTTCTAAAGAGTTGAGAGGGTTACAACAAAAACTAGATGCACTTCGTGTACAAATTGGACAATCTATTTTAAAGTATGAGGGTTTTGGACGAAAACTCATCTATTACAAAGGGATTTCATTATCAATAACTTATTTTCACTCCATACTTTTTGTGTGTTCAATATGCACCATTAATAGGCACATCATTAATTTTCAACCCTTTTTGACTTCATTTGATATTTTTCATGTATTTAATGATTTATTTTGAGGTAAACGACCTTGAATTTGAAAAGCAGCACAAATGAACTCTGAAAAGGTTGTAACTTGGCATGCCGTCTTAATTTCACACACATAGCAACTTGTAAAGAGTTGAGAGGGTTAAGGACAAAACTGGATGCACTTCGTGTACAACTTGGACAATCTCTTTTGAAGTATGAGGGTTTCGGACGAAAACTCATCTATTACAAAGGGATTTCAATTTTAATAACTTATTATAACTCCAGACTTTGTGTGTTTTCAATATGCACCATTCAAAGGCACATCATCAATTTTTAACCCTTTCTGACTTGATTTGATATTTTTCATGCATTTAATGATTTATTTTGAGCTAAATGACCCTGGATTTGAAAAGCAGTAAAAATAACTCTGAAAATGTTCTAACTTGAAATGACATCATAATTTCACCGACATAGCAACTTCTAAAGAGTTGAGAGGGTTACGGCAGAAACTGGATGCACTTCGTGTACAAACTGGACAATATCTTTCGAAGTATGAGGGTTTCAGATGAAAACTCATCTATTACAAAGGGATTTCAATTTAATAACTTATTATAACTCCAGACTTTGTTTGTTTTCAATATGCACCATTCAAAGGCACATCATCTATGTTTAACCCTTTCTAACTTGATTTGATATTTTTCATGCATTTAATGATTTATTTTGAGCTAAATGACCCTGGATTTGGAAAGCAGTAAAAATAACTCTGAAAAGGTTCTAACTTGGCATGACATCATAATTTCACCCACATAGCAACTTCTAAAGAGTTGAGAGGGTTACGGCAGAAACTGGATGCACTTCGTGTACAAATTGGACAATCTCTTCCGAAGTATGAGGGTTTCGGACGAAAACTCATCTATTACAAAGGGATTTCATTTTTAGTAACTTATTTTAACTCCATACTTTTTGTGTGTTCATTATGCAACACTCGAAGGCACACCATCAATTTTCAAGCCTTTCTAACTTTATTTGATATTTTTCACGCATTTAAAGATTTATTTTGAGCTAAATGACCCTGAATTTGAATAGCAGTAAAAATAAACTCTGAAAAGGTTGTAACTTGGCATGACATCATAATTTCACCCACATAGCAACTTATAGAGAGTTGAGAGGGTTACACCAAAAACTGGATGCACTCCGTGTACGAATTGGACAATCTTTTTCAAAGTATGAGGGTTTCGGACAAAAACTCGTCTATTACAAAGGGATTTCATTTTTAATAACTTGTTTTAACTCCATACTTTTTGGGTGTTCAATATGCAAGATTCAAACGCACATCATCAATTTTCAACCCTTTCTGACTTCATTTGATATTTTCCACGCATTTAATGATTTATTTTGAGCTAAATGACTCTGAATTTGAAAAGCAGTACAAATGAACTCTGAAAAGGTTGTAACTTGGCATAACGTCATAATTTAACCCACATACCAACTTCTAAAGAGTTGAGAGGGTTATGGCAAAAACTGGATGCACTTCGTGTACAAATTGGACAATCTCTTTCGAAGTATGAGGGTTTCGGACGAAAACTCGTCTATTACAAAGGGATTTCATTTTTAATATGAGATATAAACGCCATACGTTTTGTGTTTTCAATATGCACCATTCATAGGCGCATCATCAATTTTCAACCCTTTCTGACTTCATTTGATATTTTTCATGCATTTAATGATTTATTTTTAGCTAAATGACCCTGAATTTGAAAAGCAGTACAAATGAACTCTGAAAAGGTTGTAACTTGGCATGCCGTCATAATTTCACACACATAGCAACTTCTAAAGAGTTGAGAGGGTTACGGCAGAAACAGGATGCACTTCCTGTACAAATTGGACAATCTCTTTTGAAGTATAAGGGTTTCGGACGAAAACTCATCTATTACAAAGGGATTTCATTTTTAATAACTTATTTTAACTCCAAACTTTTTGTGTGTTCATTATGCGACACTCAAAGGCACATCATCAATTTTCAAGCCTTTCTAACTTTATTTGATATTTTTCATGCATTTAATGATTTATTTTGAGCTAAATGACCCTGAATTTGAATAGCACTAAAATTAAACTCTGAAAAGGTTCTAACTTGGCATGCCGTCATAATTTCACACACATAGCAACTTCTAAAGTGTTGAGAGGGTTAAGGCAAAAACTGGATGCACTTCGTGTACAACTTGGACAATCTCTTTTGAAGTATGAGGGTTTCGGACGAAAACTCATCTATTAGAAAGGGATTTCAATTTTACTAACTTATTATAACTCCAGACTTTGTGTGTTTTCAATATGCACCATTCAAAGGCACATCATCAATTTTCAACCCTTTCTGACTTCATTTGATATTTTTCACGCATTTAATGATTTATTTTGAGCTAAATGACTCTGAATTTGAAAAGCAGTACAAATGAACTCCGAAAAGGTTGTAACTTGGCATCACGTCATAATCTAACCCACACAGCAACTTCTAAAGAGTTGAGAGGGTTACGGCAAAAACTTGATGCACTTCGTGTACTAAATGGACAATCTCTTTTGAATTATGAGGGTTTCGGACGAAAAATCGTCTATTACAAAGGGATTTCATTTTTAATAAGTTATTTTAACGCCACACCTTTTGTGTTTTCAATATGCACCATTCATAGGCGCATCATCAATTTTCAACCCTTTCTCACTTCATTTGATATTTTTCATGCATTTAATGATTTATTTTTAGCTAAATGACCCTGAATTTGAAAAGCAGTACAAATGAACTCTGAAAAGGTTGTAACTTGGCATGACATCATAATTTCACCCACATAGCAACTTCTAAAGAGTTGAGAGGGTTACGGCAGAAACTTGATGCACTTCGTGTACAAATTGGACAATCTCTTTCGAAGTATGAGAGTTTCGGACGAATACTCATCTATTACAAAGGGATTTCAAATTTAATAAATTATTCTAACTCCAGACTTTGTGTGTTTTCAATATGCACCATTCAAAGGCACATCATCAATTTTCAACACTTTCCGACTTCATTTGATATTTTTCATGCATTTAAAGATTTATTTTGAGCTAAATGACCCTGAATTTGAAAAGCAGTAAAAATAACTCTAAAAAGGTTCTAACTTGGCATGACATCATAATTTCACCCACATGGCAACTTCTAAAGAGTTGAGATGGTTACGGCAGAAACTGGATGCACTTCGTGTACAAATTGGACAATCTTTTCTAAAGAACGAGGGTTTCGGACGAAAACTCATCTATTAGAAAGGGATTTCAATTCTAATAAATTATTTTAACTCCAGACTTTTTGGGTGTTCAATATGCAAGATTCAAACGCACATCATCAATTTTAAACCCTTTCTGACTTCATTTGATATTTTTCACGCATTTAATGATTTATTTTGAGCTAAATGACTCTGAATTTGAAAAGCAGTACAAATGAACTCTGAAAAAGTTGTAACTTAGCATAACGTCATAATTTAACGCACATAGCAACTTCGAAAGAGTTGAGAGGGTTATGGCAAAAACTGGATGCACTTCGTGTACAAATTGGACAATCTCTTTCGAAGTATGAGGGTTTCGGACGAAAACTCGTCTATTACAAAGGGATTTCATTTTTAATATGTTATTTTAACGCCATACGTTATGTTTTTTCAATATGCACAATTCATAGGTGCATCATCAATTTTCAACCCTTTCTGACTTCATTTGATATTTTTCATGCATTTAATGATTTATTTTTAGCTAAATGACCCTGAAATTGAAAAGCAGTACAAATGAACTCTGAAAAGGTTGTAACTTGGCATGCCGTCATAATTTCACACACATAGCAACTTCTAATGAGTTGATAGGGTTAAGGCAAAAACTGGATGCACTTCGTGTACAACTTGGACAATCTCTTTTGAAGTATGAGGGTTTCGGACGAAAACTCATCTATTACAAAGGGATTTCATTTTTAATAACTTATTATAACTCCAGACTTTGTGTGTTTTCAATAGGCACCATTCAAAGGCACATCATCAATTTTCAACCCTTTCTGACTTTATTTGATATTTTTCATGCATTTAATGATTTATTTTTAGCTAAATGACCCTGAATTTGAAAAGCAGTACAAATAACTTTAAAAAGGTTCTAAGTTGCCCTGACATCATAATTTCACCCACATAGCAACTTCTTAAGAGTTGAGAGGGTTACGGCAGAAACTAGATGCACTTCATGTACAAATTGGACAATCTCTTCCGAAGTATGAGGGTTTCGGACGAAAACTCATCTATTACAAAGGGATTTCATTTTTAATAACTTATTTTAACTCCATACTTTTTGTTTGTTCATTATGCAACACTGAAAGGCACATCATCAATTTTCAAGCCTTTCTAACTTTATTTCATATTTTTCATGTATTTAATGATTTATTTTGAGCTAAACAACCCTGAATTTGAAAAGCAGCACAAATGAACTCTGAAAAGGTTGTAACTTGGCATGCCGTCATAATTTCACACACATAGCAACTTCTAAAGAGTTGAGAGGGTTAAGGCAAAAACTGGATGCACTTCGTGTACAACTTGGACAATCTCTTTTGAAGTATGAGGGTTTCGGACGAAAACTCATCTATTACAAAGGGATTTCAATTTTAATAACTTATTATAACTCCAGACTTTGTGTGTTTTCAATATGCACCATTCAAAGGCACATCATCAATTTTCAACCCTTTCTGACTTCATTTGATATTTTTCATGCATTTAATGATTTATTTTGAGCTAAATGACCCTGAATTTCAAAAGCAGTAAAAATAAACCTTAAAAGGTTCTAAATTGGCATGACATCATAATTTCACCCACATAGCAACTTGTAAAGAGTTGAGAGGGTTATGGCAGAAACTGGATGCACTTCGTGTACAAATTGAACAATATCTTTCGAGGTATGAGGGTTTTGGACGAGAACTCATCTATTACAAAGGGATTTCAATTTAATAACTCATTTTAACTCCAGACTTTGTGTGTTTTCAATATGCACCATTCAAAGGCACATCATCAATTTTCAACCCTTTGTGACTTTATTTGATATTTTTCAAGCATTTAATGATTTATTTTGAGCTAAATTACCCTGAATTAGAATAGCAGTAAAAATAACTCTGAAAAGGTTCTAACTTGGCATGACATCATAATTTCACCCACATAGCAACTTCTAAAGAGTTGAGAGGGTTACGAAAGAAACTGGATGCACTTCGTGTACAAATTGGACAATCTCTTCCGAAGTATGAGGGTTTCGGACGAAAACTCATCTATTACAAAGGGATTTCATTTTTAATAACTTATTTTAACTCCATACTTTTTGTGTGTTCATTATGCAACACTCAAAGGCACATCATCCATTTTCAACACTTTCTGACATCATTTGATATTTTTCATGCATTTAAAGATTTATTTTGAGCTAAATGACCCTGAATTTGTAAAGCAGTAAAAATAACTCGAAAAAGGTTCTAACTTGGCATGACATTGTAATTTCACCCACATAGCAACTTATAAAGAGTTGAAGAGTTACACCACAAATTGGATGCACTTCGTGTACAAATTGGACAATCTTTTCCAAAGTATGTGGGTTTCGGACAAAAACTCGTCTATTACAAAGGGATTTCATTTTTAATAACTTCTTTATACTCCATACTTTTTGGGTGTTCAATATGCAAGATTCAAAGGCACATCATCAATTTTCATCCCTTTCTGACTTCATTTGATATTTTTCACGCTTTAATGATTTATTTTGAGCTAAATGACTCTGAATTTGAAAAGCAGTACAAATGAACTTTGAAAAGGTTGTAACTTGGCATAACGTCATAATTTAACCCACATAGCAACTTGTAAAGGGTTGAGAGGGTTACGGCAAAAACTGGATGCACTTCGTGTAAAAATTGGACATCTCTTTCGAAGTATGAGAGTTTCGGACGAAAACTCATCTATTACAAAGGGATTTCATTTTTAATAACTAATTTTAACTCCATACATTTTGTTTGTTCAATATGCAACATACTTTTTGGGTGTTCAATATGCAAGATTCAAAGGCACATCATCAATTTTCAACCCTTTCTGACTTCATTTGATATTTTTCACGCATTTAATGATGTATTTTGAGCTAAATGACTCTCAATTTGAAAAGCAGTACAAATGAACTCTGAAAAGGTTGTAACTTGGCATGACATCATAATTTCACCCACATAGCGACTTCTAAAGAGTTGAGAGGGTTACGGCAGAAACTAGATGCACTTCGTGTACAAATTGGACAATCTCTTTCGAAGTATGAGAGTTTTGGACGAAAACACATCTATTACAAAGGGATTTCTATTTTAATAAATTATTTTAACTCCAGACTTTGTGTGTTTTCAATATGCACCACTCAAACGCACACCATCAATTTTCAACACTTTCTGACTTCATTTGATATTTTTCATGCATTTAAAGATTTATTTTGAGCTAAATGACCCCGAATTTGAAAAGCAGTAAAAATAACTCTAAAAAGGTTCTAACTTGGCATGACCTCATAATTTCACCCACATAGCAACTTCTACAGAGTTGAGATGGTTACGGCAGAAACTGGATGCACTTCGTGTACAAATTGGAGAATCTTTTCTAAAGAATGAGGGTTTCGGACGAAAACTCATCTATTACAAAGGGATTTCATTTTTAATAACTTATTTTAACTCCATACTTTTTATGTGTTCAATATGCAACACTCAAAGGCATATCATGAATTTTCAACCCTTTCTAACTTCATTTGATATGTGTCATGCATTTAATGATTTATGTTGAGCTAAATGACCCTGAATTTGGAAAGCACTAAAAATGAACTCTGCAAAGGTTGTAACTTGGCATGACATCATAATTTCACCCAC
The DNA here is from genome assembly GCA_022496015.1 of Hordeum marinum. Taxonomy (NCBI): domain Eukaryota; kingdom Viridiplantae; phylum Streptophyta; class Magnoliopsida; order Poales; family Poaceae; genus Hordeum; species Hordeum marinum. Next base: position 48,695,431 of record CM039676.1, read on the forward strand.
CTAGCAACTTATAAAGAGTTGAGAGGGTTACAGCAAAAGTTGGATGCACTTCGTGTACAAATTGGACAATCTATTTCAAAGCATGAGGGTTTCAGACGAAAACCCATCTATTACAAAGGGATTTCATTTTTAATAACTTATTTTAACACCATACTTTTTGTGTGTTCAATATGCACCATTAAAAAGGCGCATCATCAACTTTCAACCATTTCTGACTTCATTTGACATTTTTCATGCATTTAATGATTTATTTTTTAGCTAAATGACCCTGAATTTGAAAAGAAGTACAAATGAACCCTGAAAAGGTTGTAACTTGGCATCACATCATAATTTCACCCACATAGCAACTTCTAAAGAGTTGAGAGGGTTACGGCAGAAACTGGATGCACTTCGTGTAAAAATTGGACAATATCTTCCGAACTATGAGGGTTTCAGATGAACACTCATCTATTAGAAAGGGATTTCATTTTTAATAACTTATTTTAACTCCATAAATATTGTGTATTCAATATGCACCACTCAGAGGCACATCATCAATTTTCAACCCTTTCTAACTTCATTTGATATTTTTCATGCATTTAATGATTTATTTTGATCTAAATGACCCTGAGTTTGAAATGAAGTACAAATGAACCCTGAAAAGGTTGTAACTTGGCATCACATCATAATTTCACCCACATAGCAACTTCTAAAGAGTTGAGAGGGTTACGGCAGAAACTAGATGCACTTCGTGTACAAATTGGACAATCTCTTTCGAAGTATGAGAGTTTTGGACGAAAACACATCTATTACAAAGGGATTTCTATTTTAATAAATTATTTTAACTCCATACTTTGTGTGTTTTCAATATGCACCATTCAAAGGCACATCATCAATTTTCAACACTTTCTGACTTCATTTGATATTTTTCATGCATTTAAAGATTTATTTTGAGCTAAATGACCCCGAATTTGAAAAGCAGTAAAAATAACTCTAAAAAGGTTCTAACTTGGCTTGACCTCATAATTTCACCCACATAGCAACTTCTACAGAGTTGAGATGGTTACGGCAGAAACTGGATGCACTTCGTGTACAAATTGGAGAATCTTTTCTAAAGAATGAGGGTTTCGGACGAAAACTCATCTATTACAAAGGGATTTCATTTTTAATAACTTATTTTAACTCCATACTTTTTATGTGTTCAATATGCAACAGTCAAAGGCATATCATGAATTTTCAACCCTTTCTAACTTCATTTGATATGTGTCATGCATTTAATGATTTATGTTGAGCTAAATGACCCCGAATTTGGAAAGCACTAAAAATGAACTCTGCAAAGGTTGTAACTTGGCATGACATCATAATTTCACCCACCTAGCAACTTATAAAGAGTTGAGAGGGTTACAACAAAAGTTGGATGCACTTCGTGTACAAATTGGACAATCTATTTCAAAGCATGAGGGTTTCAGACGAAAACCCATCTATTACAAAGGGATTTCATTTTTAATAACTTATTTTAACACCATACTTTTTGTGTGTTCAATATGCACCATTAAAAAGGCGCATCATCAACTTTCAACCATTTCTGACTTCATTTGACATTTTTCATGCATTTAATGATTTATTTTTTAGCTAAATGACCCTGAATTTGAAAAGCAGTACAAATGAACCCTGAAAAGGTTGTAACTTGGCATCACATCATAATTTCACCCACATAGCAACTTCTAAAGAGTTGAGAGGGTTACGGCAGAAACTGGATGCACTTCGTGTAAAAATTGGACAATATCTTCCGAAGTATGAGGGTTTCAGATGAAACTCATCTATTAGAAAGGGATTTCATTTTTAATAACTTATTTTAACTCCATAAATATTGTGTGTTCAATATGCACCACTCAAAGGCACATCATCAATTTTCAACCCTTTCTAACTTCATTTGATATTTTTCATGCATTTAATGATTTATTTTGATCTAAATGACCCTGAATTTGAAATGAAGTACAAATGAGCCCTGAAAAGGTTGTAACTTGGCATCGCATCATAATTTCACCCACATAGCAACTTCTAAAGAGTTGAGAGGGTTACGGCAGAAACTAGATGCACTTCGTGTACAAATTGGACAATCTCTTTCGAAGTATGAGTGTTTTGGACGAAAACACATCTATTACAAAGGGATTTCAATTTTAATAAATTATTTTAACTCTAGACTTTGTGTGTTTTCAATATGCACCATTCAAAGGCACATCATCAATTTTCAACACTTTCTGACTTCATTCGATATTTTTCATGCATTTAAAGATTTATTTTGAGCTAAATGACCCTAAATTTGAAAAGCAGTAAAAATAACTCTAAAAAGATTCTCACTTGGCATGACATCATAATTTGTCCCACATAGCAACTTCTATAGAGTTGAGATGGTTACGGCAGAAACTCGATGCACTTCGTGTACAAATTGGACAATCTTTTCTAAAGAATGAGGGTTTCGGACGAAAACTCATCTATTACAAAGGGATTTCATTTTTAATAACTTATTTGAACTCAATACTTTTTATGTGTTCAATATGCAACACTCAAAGGCATATCATGAATTTTCAACCCTTTCTAAGTTCATTTGATATTTTTCATGCATTTAATGATTTCTGTTGAGCTAAATGACCCTGAATTTGGAAAGCAGTAAAAATGAACTCTGAAAAGGTTGTAACTTGGCATGACATCATAATTTCACCCACATAGCAACTTTTAAAGAGTTGAGAGGGTTACAGCAAAAACTGGATGCACTTCGTGTACAAATTGGACAATCTATTTCAAAGCATGAGGGTTTCGGACGAAAACCCATCTATTACAAAGGGATTTCATTTTTAATAACTTATTTTAACTCCATACTTTTTGTGTGTTCAATATACACCATTAAAAGGCACATCATCATTTTTCAACCCTTTCTGTCTTCATTTGATATTTTTCATGTATTTAATGATTTATTTTGAGCTAAATGACCCTGAATTTGAAAAGCAGCACAAATGAACTCTGAAAAGGTTGTAACTTGGCATGCCGTCATAATTTCACACACATAGCAACTTCTAAAGAGTTGAGATGGTTACGGCAGAAACTGGATGCACTTCGTGTACAAATTGGACAATCTCTTTTGAAGTATGAGGGTTTCGGACGAAAACTCATCTATTACAAAGGGATTTCATTTTTAATAACTTATTTGAACTCAATACTTTTTATGTGTTCAATATGCAACACTCAAAGGCATATCATGAATTTTCAACCCTTTCTAAGTTCATTTGATATTTTTCATGCATTTAATGATTTCTGTTGAGCTAAATGACCCTGAATTTGGAAAGCAGTAAAAATGAACTCTGAAAAGGTTGTAACTTGGCATGACATCATAATTTCACCCACATAGCAACTTTTAAAGAGTTGAGAGGGTTACAGCAAAAACTGGATGCACTTCGTGTACAAATTGGACAATCTATTTCAAAGCATGAGGGTTTCGGACGAAAACCCATCTATTACAAAGGGATTTCATTTTTAATAACTTATTTTAACTCCATACTTTTTGTGTGTTCAATATACACCATTAAAAGGCACATCATCATTTTTCAACCCTTTCTGTCTTCATTTGATATTTTTCATGTATTTAATGATTTATTTTGAGCTAAATGACCCTGAATTTGAAAAGCAGCACAAATGAACTCTGAAAAGGTTGTAACTTGGCATGCCGTCATAATTTCACACACATAGCAACTTCTAAAGAGTTGAGATGGTTACGGCAGAAACTGGATGCACTTCGTGTACAAATTGGACAATCTCTTTTGAAGTATGAGGGTTTCGGACGAAAACTCATCTATTACAAAGGGATTTCATTTTTAATAACTTATTTGAACTCAATACTTTTTATGTGTTCAATATGCAACACTCAAAGGCATATCATGAATTTTCAACCCTTTCTAAGTTCATTTGATATTTTTCATGCATTTAATGATTTCTGTTGAGCTAAATGACCCTGAATTTGAAAAGCAGTACAAATGAACTCTGAAAAGGTTGTAACTTGGCATAACGTCATAATCTAACCCACACAGCAACTTATAATGAGTTGAGAGGGTTACGGCAAAAACTGGATGCACTTCGTGTACAAATTGGACAATCTATTTCAAAGCATGAGGGTTTGGGACGAAAACCCATCTATTACAAAGGGATTTCATATTTAATAACTTATTTTAACACCATACTTTTTGTGTGTACAATATTCACCATTAAAAAGGCACATCATCAATTTTCAACCATTTCTGACTTCATTTGACATTCTTCATGCATTTAATGATTTTTTTGAGCTAAATGACCTTGAATTTGAAAAGCAGTACATATGAACTCTGAAAAGGTTCTGACTTGGCATCACATCATAATTTCACCCACATAGCAACTTGTAAAGAGTTGAGCGGGTTACGGCAGAAACTGGATGCACTTCATGTACAAATTGGACAATCTCTTCGGAAGTATGAGGGTTTCGGATGAAAACTCATCTATTACAAGGGGATTTCATTTTTAATAACTTATTTTAACTCCATACATTTTGTGTGTTCAATATGGACCATTAAAAGGGCACATCATCAATTTTCAACCATTCCTGACTTCATTTGATATTTTTCATGCATTTAATGATTTATTTTGAGCTAAATGACCCTGGATTTGAAAAGCAGTAAAAATAACTCTGAAAATGTTCTAACTTGGCATGACATCATAATTTCACCCACATAGAAACTTCTAAAGAGTTGAGAGGGTTATGGCAAAAACTGGATGCACTTCGTGTACAAATTGGAATATCTCTTTCGAAGTATGAGGTTTTCGGACGAAAACTCATCTATTACAAAGGGATTTCATTTTTAATAACTTATTTTAACTCCATACTTTTTGTGTGTTTAAAATGCACCATTAAAACGGCACATCATCAATTTTCAACCATTTCTGACTTTATTTGATATTTTTCATGCATTTAATGATTTATTTTGAGCTAAATGACCCTGAATTTGAAAACCAGTAAAAATGAACTTTGCAAAGGTTGTAACTTGGCATGACATCATAATTTCGCCCACATAGCAACTTATAAAGAGTTGAGAGGGTTACAGCAAAAACTGGATGCACCTCGTGTACAAATTGGACAATCTCTTTCGAAGTATGAGAGTTTTGGACGAAAACACATCTATTACAAAGCGATTTCAATTTTAATAAATTACTTTAACTCCAGACTTAGTGTGTTTTCAATATGCACCATTCAAAGGCACATCATCAATTTTCAACACTTTCTGACTTCATTTGATATTTTTCATGCATTTAAAGATTTATTTTGAGCTAAATGACCCTGAATTTGAAAAGCAGTAAAAATAACTCTAAAAAGGTTCTAACTTGGCACGACATCATAATTTGACCCACATAGCAACTTCTAAAGAGTTGAGATGGTTACGGCAGAAACTGGATGCACTTCGTGTACAAATTGGACAATCTTTTCTAAAGAATGAGGGTTTCGGACGAAAACTCATCTATTACAAAGGGATTTCATTTTTAATAACTTATTTTAACTCGATACTTTTTATGTGTTCAATATGCAACACTCAAAGGCATATCATGAATTTTCAACGCTTTCTAACTTCATTTGATATTTTTCATGTATTTAATGATTTATGTTGAGCTAAATGACCCTAGATTTGGAAAGCAGTAAAAATGAACTCTGAAAAGGTTGTAACTTGGCATGACATCATAATTTCACCCACATAGCAACTTATAAAGAGTTGAGAGGGTTACAGCAAAAACTGGATGCACTTCGTGTACAAATTGGACAATCTATTTCAAAGCATGAGGGTTTCGGACGAAAACCCATCTATTACAAAGGGATTTCATATTTAATAACTTATTTTAACACCATACTTTTTTTTTGTATAGTATGCACCATTAAAAAGGCACATCATCAATTTTCAACCATTTCTGACTTCATTTGACATTCTTCATGCATTTAATGATTTTTTTGAGCTAAATGACCCTGAATTTGAAAAGCAGTACAAATGAACTCTGAAAAGGTTGTAACTTGGCATCACATCATAATTTCACCCACATAGCAACTTGTAAAGAGTTGAGAGGGTTACGGCAGAAACTAGATGCACTCCATGTACAAATTGGACAATCTCTTCCGAAGTATCAGGGTTTCGGACGAAAACTCATCTATTACAAGGGGATTTCATTTTTAATAACTTATTTTAACTCCATACATTTTGTGTGTTCAATATGCACCATTAAAAGGGCACATCATCAATTTTTAACCATTTCTGACTTCATTTGATATTTTTCATGCATTTAATGATTTATTTTGAGCTAAATGACCCTGGATTTGAAAAGCAGTAAAAATAACTCTGAAAATGTTCTAACTTGGCATGACATCATAATTTCACCCACATAGCAACTTCTAAAGAGTTGAGAGGGTTATGGAAAAAACTAGATGCACTTCGTGTACAAATTGGAATATCTCTTCCGAAGTATCAGGGTTTCGGACGAAAACTCGTCTATTACAAAGGGATTTCATTTTTAATAACTTATTTTAACTCCATACTTTTTGGGTGTTCATATTGCACCATTAAAAGGGCACATCATCAATTTTCAACCAATTCTGACTTCATTTGATATTTTTCATGCATTTAATGATTTGTTTTGAGCTAAATGACCCTGAATTTGAAAAGCAGTACAAATTAACTCTGAAAAGGTTGTAAGTTGGCATCACATCATAATTTCACCCACATAGCAACTTCTAAACAGTTCAGAGGGTTACGGCAGAAACTCGATGCACTTCGTGTACAAATTGGACAATCTCTTCCGAAGTATCGGGGTTTCGGACGAAAACTCATCTATTACAAGGGGATTTCATTTTTAATAACTTATTTTAACTCCTTACATTTTGTGTGTTCAATATGCACCATTAAAAGGGCACATCATCAATTTTCAACCATTTCTGACTTCACTTGATATTTTTCATGCATTTAATGATTTATTTTGAGCTAAATGACCCTGAATTTGAAAAGAAGTACAAATGAACTCTGAAAATGTTGTAAGTTGGCATCACATCATAATTTCACCCACGTAGCAACTTCTAAAGTGTTGAGAGGGTTAAGGCAAAAACTGGGTGCACTTCGTGTACAACTTGGACAATCTCTTTTGAAGTATGAGGGTTTCGGACGAAAACTCATCTATTAGAAAGGGATTTCAATTTTACTAACTTATTATAACTCCAGACTTTGTGTGTTTTCAATATGCACCATTCAAAGGCACATGATAATTTTTCAACCCTTTCTGACTTCATTTGATATTTTTCATGCATTTAATGATTTATTTTGAGCTAAATGATCCTGAATTTGAAAAGTAGTAAAAACTACTCTGAAAAGGTTCTAACTTGGCATGACATCATAATTTCACCCACAAAGCAACTTCTAAAGAGTTGAGAGGGTTACGGCAGAAACTGGATGCACTTCGTGTACAAATTGGACAATCTCTTCCGAAGTATCAGGGTTTCGGACGAAAACTCGTCTGTTACAAAGGGATTTCATTTTTAATAACTTATTTTAACTCCATACTTTTTGGGTGTTCATATTGCACCATTAAAAGGGCACATCATCAATTTTCAACCAATTCTGACTTCATTTGATATTTTTCATGCATTTAATGATTTGTTTTCAGCTAAATGACCCTGAATTTGAAAAGGAGTACAAATTAACTCTGAAAAGGTTGTAAGTTGGCATCACATCATAATTTCACCCACATAGCAACTTCTAAAGAGTTGAGAGGGTTACGGCAGAAACTAGATGCACTTCGTGTACAAATTGGATAATCTCATCCGAAGTATCGGGGTTTCGGACGAAAACTCATCTCTTACAAGGGTATTTCATTTTTAATAACCTATTTTAACTCCTTACATTTTGTGTGTTCAATATGCACCATTAAAAGGGCACATCATCAATTTTCAACCATTTCTGACTTCATTTGATATTTTTCACGCATTTAATGATTTATTTTGAGCTAAATGACCCTGAATTTAAAAAGAAGTACAAATAAATCTGATAATGTTGTAAGTTGGCATCACATCATAATTTCACCCGCGTAGCAACTTCTAAAGAGTTGAGAGGGTTACGGCAGAAACTGGATGCACTTCGTGTACAAATTGGACAATCTCTTCCGAAGTATGACGGTTTCGGATGAAAACTCATCTATTACAAAGGGATTTCATTTTTAATAACTTATCTTAACTCCATACTTTTTGTGTGTTTAAAATGCACCATTAAAAGGGCACATCATCAATTTTCAACCATTTCTGACTTCATTTGATATTTTTCATGCATTTAATGATTTATTTTGAGCTAAATGACCGTGAATTTGAAAACCAGTAAAAATGAACTTTGAAAAGGTTGTAACTTGGCATGACATCATAATTTCGCCCACATAGCAACTTATAAAGAGTTGAGAGGGTTACAGCAAAAACTGGATGCACTTCGTGTACAAATTGAACAATCTATTTCAAAGGATGAGGGTTTTGGACGAAAACTCATCTATTACAAAGGGATTTCATTTTTAATAACTTATTTTAACTCCATACATTTTGTGTGTTCAATATGCACCATTAAAAGGCACATCATCATTTTTCAACCCTTTCTGTCTTCATTTGATATTTTTCATGTATTTAATGATTTATTTTGAGCTAAATGACCCTGAATTTGAAAAGCAGCACAAATGAACTCTGAAAAGGTTGTAACTTGGCATGCCGTCATAATTTCACACACATAGTAACTTCTAAAGAGTTGAGAGGGTTAAGGCAAAAACTGGATGCACTTCGTGTACAACTTGGACAATCTCTTTTGAAGTATGAGGGTTTTGGACGAAAACTCATCTATTAGAAAGGGATTTCATTTTTAATAACTTATTTTAACTCCATACTTTGTGTGTTTTCAATATGCACCCTTCAAGGCACATCATCAATTTTCAACCCTTTCTGACTTCATTTGATATTTTTCATGCATTTAATGATTTGTTTTGAGCTAAATGACCTTGAATTTGAAAAGTAGTAAAAATAACTCTGAAAAGGTTGTAACTTGGCATGACATCATAATTTCACCCACATAGCAACTTGTAAAGAGTTGAGAGGGTTACGGCAGAAAATGGATGCACTTCGTGTACAAATTGGAGAATATCTTTCGAAGTATGAGGGTTTCGGACGAAAAGTCATCTATTACAAAGGGATTTCAATTTAATAACTTCTTTTAACTCCATACTTTCTGGGTGTTCAATATGCAAGATTCAAAGGCACATCATCAATTTTCAACCCTTTGTGACTTCATTTGATATTTTTCACGCATTTAATGATTTATTTTGAGCTAAATGACCCTGAATTTGCAAAGCAGTACAAATGAACTCTGAAAAGGTTGTAACTTGGCATGACGTCATAATTTAACCCACATAGCAACTTCTAAAGAGTTGAGAGGGTTACGGCAAAAACTAGATGCACTTCGTGTACAAATTGGACAATCTCTTCCGAAGTATGAGGGTTTCGGACGAAAACTCGTCTATTACAAGGGGATTTCATTTTTAATAACTTATTCTAACTCCATACATTTTGTGTGTTCAATATGCACCATTAAAAGGGCACAACATCAATTTTCAACCCTTTCTGACTTCATTTGATATTTTTCATGTATTTAATGATTCATTTTGAGCTAAATGACCCTGAATTTGAAAAGCAGCACAAATGAACTCTGAAAAGGTTGTAACTTGGCATGCCGTCATAATTTCACACACATAGCAACTTCTAAAGAGTTGAGAGGGTTAAGGCAAAAACTGGATGCACTTCGTGTACAACTTGGACAATCTCTTTTGATGTATGAGGGTTTCACAAGAAAACTCATCTATTACAAAGGGATTTCAATTTTAATAACTTATGATAACTCCATACATTTTGTGTGTTCAACATCCACCATTAAAAGGGCACATCATCAATTTTCAACCATTTCTGACTGCATTTGATATTTTTCATGCATTTAATGATTTATTTTGAGCTAAATGACCCTGAATTTGAAAAGCAGTAAAAATAAATCTGAAAAGGTTGTAACTTGGCATGACATCATAATTTCACCCACATAGCAACTACTAAAGATTTGAGAGGGTTATGGGAGAAACTGGATGCACTTCGTGTACAAATTGGACAATCTCTTCGGAAGTGTGAGGGTTTCGGACGAAAACTCATCTATTACAAAGGGATTTCATTTTTAATAACTTATTTTCACTCCATACTTTTTGTGTGTTCATTATGCACCACTCAAAGGCACATCATCAATTTTCAAGCCTTTCTAAATGACCCTGAATTTGAATAGCAGTAAAAATAAACTCTAAAAAGGTTGTAACTTGGCATCACATCATAATTTCACCCACATAGCAACTTCTAAAGAGTTGAGAGGGTTACGGCAGAAACTGGATGCACTTCGTGTACAAATTGGACAATCTCTTCGGAAGTATGAGGGTACCGGATGAAAACTCATCTATTACAAGGGGATTTCATTTTTAATAACTTATTTTAACTCCATACTTTTTCTGTGTTCAATATGCACCATTCAAAGGGCACATCACCAATTTTCAACCATTTCTGAGTTGATTTGGTATTTTTCATGCATTTAATGATTTATTTTGAGCTAAATGACCCTGAATTTGAAAAGCAGTAAAAATAACTCTAAAAATGTTCTAACTTGGCATGACATCATAATTTCACCCACATAGAAACTTCTAAAGAGTTTAGAGGTTTACGGCAGAAACTGGATGCACTTCGTGTACAAATTGGACAATCTCTTTCGAAGTATGAGGGTTTGGGACAAAGACACATCTATTACAAAGGGATTTCATTTTTAGTAACTTATTTTAACTCCATACTTTTTTTTGTTCAATATGCAACACTCAAAGGCATATAATTAATTTTCAACCCTTTCTAACTTCATTTGATATTATTCATGCATTTAATGATTTATGTTGAGCCAAATGACCCTGAATTTGAAAAGCAGTAAAAATGAACTCTGAAAAGGTTGTAACTTGGCATGACATCATAATTTCACCCACATAGCAACTTATAAAGAGTTGAGAGGGTTACAGCAAAAACTGGATGCACTTCGTGTACAAATTGGACAATCTATTTCAAAGTATGATGGTTTCGAACGAAAACCCATCTATTACAAAGGCATTTCATATTTAATAACTTATTTTAACTCCATACCTTTTGTGTGTTCAATATGCAGCATTAAAAAGGCACATCATCAATTTTCAACCATTTCTGACTTCATTTGATATTTTTCATGCATTTAATGATTTATTTTGAGCTAAATGACCCTGAATCTGAAAAGTAGTACAATTAAACTCTGAAAAAGTTGTAACTTGGCATCACATCATAATTTCACCCACATAGCAACTACTAAAGAGTTGAGAGGGTTACGGGAGAAACTGGATGCACTTCGTGTACAAATTGGACAATCTCTTCCGAAGTGTGAGGGTTTCGGACGAAAACTCATCTATTACAAAGGGATTTCATTTTTAATAACTTATTTTCACTCCATACTTTTTGTGTATTCATTATGCAACACTCAAAGGCACATCATCAATTTTCAAGCCTTTCTAACTTTATTTGATATTTTTCATGCATTTAATGATTTATTTTGAGCTAAATGACCCTGAATTTGAATAGCAGTAAAAATAAACTCTAAAAAGGTTGTAACTTGGCATCACATCATAATTTCACCCACATAGCAACTTCTAAAGAGTTGAGAGGGTTACGGCAGAAACTGGATGCACTTCGTGTACAAATTGGACAATCTCTTCCGAAGTATGAGGGTTTCGGACGAAAACTCATCTATTACAAGGGGATTTCATTTTTAATAACCTATTTTAACTCCATACTTTTTGTGTGTTCAATATGCACCATTAAAAGGGCACATCATCAATTTTCAACCATTTCTGAGTTGATTTGGTATTTTTCATGCATTTAATGATTTATTTTGAGCTAAATGACCCTGACTTTGAAAAGCAGTAAAAATAACTCTGAAAATGTTCTAACTTGGCATGACATCGTAATTTCACCCACATAGAAACTTCTAAAGAGTTGAGAGGTTTACGGCAGAAACTGGATGCACTTCGTGTACAAATTGGACAATCTCTTCCGAAGTATGAGGGTTTCGGACGAAAACTCATCTATTACAAAGGGATTTCATTTTTAAGAACTTATTTTAACTCCATACTTTTTTTGTGTTCAATATGCAACACTCAAAGGCATATAATTAATTTTCAACCCTTTCAAACTTCATTTGATATTTTTCATGCATTTAATGATTTATGTTGAGCTAAATGACCCTGAATTTGAAAAGCAGTAAAAATAACTCTAAAAATGTTCTAACTTGGCATGACATCATAATTTCACCCACATAGAAACTTCTGAAGAGTTGAGAGGTTTACGGCAGAAACTGGATGCACTTCGTGTACAAATTGGACAATCTCTTCCGAAGTATGAGGGTTTCGGACGAAAACTCATCTATTACAAAGGGATTTCATTTTTAAGAACTTATTTTAACTCCATACTTTTTTTGTTCAATATGCAACACTCAAAGGCATATAATTAATTTTCAACCCTTTCTAACTTCATTTGATATTTTTCATGCATTTAATGATTTATGTTGAGCTAAATGACCCTGAATTTGAAAAGCAGTAAACATGAACTCTGAAAAGGTTGTAACTTGGCATGACATCATAGTTGCACCCACATAGCAACTTATAAAGAGTTGAGAGGGTTACAGCAAAAACTGGATGCACTTCGTGTACAAATTGGACAATCTATTTCAAAGTATGATGGTGTCGGATGAAAACCCATCTATTACAAAGGCATTTCATATTTAATAACTTATTTTAACTCCATACTTTTTGTGTGTTCAATATGCACCATTAAAAAGGCACATCATCAATTTTCAACCATTTGTGACTTCATTTGATATTTTTCATGCATTTAATGATTTATTTTGAGCTAAATGACCCTGAATCTGAAAAGCAGTACAAATAAACTCTGAAAAGGTTGTAACTTGGCATCACATCATAATTTCACCCACATAGCAACTACTAAAGAGTTGAGAGGGTTACGGGAGAAACTGGATGCACTTCGTGTACAAATTGGACAATCTCTTCCGAAGTGTGAGGGTTTCAGACGAAAGCTCATCTATTACAAAGGGATTTCATTTTTAATAACTTATTTTCACTCCATACTTTTTGTGTGTTCATTATGAAACACTCAAAGGCACATCATCAATTTTCAAGCCTTTCTAACTTTATTTGATATTTTTCATGCATTTAATGATTTATTTTGAGCTAAATGACCCTGAATTTGAATAGCAGTAAAAATAAACTCTAAAAAGGTTGTAACTTGGCATCACATCATAATTTCACCCACATAGCAACTTCTAAAGAGTTGAGAGGGTTACGGCAGAAACTGGATGCACTTCGTGTACAAATTGGACAATCTCTTCCGAAGTATGAGGGTTTCGGACGAAAACTCATCTATTACAAGGGGATTTCATTTTTAATAACTTATTTTAACTCCATACTTTTTGTGTGTTCAATATGCACCATTAAAAGGGCACATCATCAATTTTCAACCATTTCTGAGTTGATTTGGTATTTTTCATGCATTTAATGATTTATTTTGAGCTAAATGACCCTGAATTTGAAAAGCAGTAAAAATAACTCTGAAAAAATTCTAACTTGGCATGACATCATAATTTCACCCACATAGAAACTTCTAAAGAGTTGAGAGGTTTATGGCAGAAACTGGATGCACTTCGTGTACAAATTGGACAATCTCTTCCGAAGTATGAGGGTTTCGGACGAAAACTCATCTATTACAAAGGGATTTCATTTTGAAGAACTTATTTTAACTCCATACTCTTTTTGTGTTCAATATGCAACACTCAAAGGCATATAATTAATTTTCAACCCTTTCTGACTTCATTTGATATTTTTCATGCATTTAATGATTTATTTCGACCTAAATGACCCTTAATTTGAAAAGCAGTACAAATGAACTCTGAAAAGGTTGTAACTTGGCATCACATCATAATTTCACCCACATAGAAACTTCTAAAGAGTTGAGAGGTTTACGGCAGAAACTGGATGCACTTCGTGTACAAATTGGACAATCTCTTCCGAAGTATGAGGGTTTCGGACGAAAACTCATCTATTACAAAGGGATTTCATTTTTAAGAACTTATTTTAACTCCATACTTTTTGTGTGTTCAATATGCAACACTTAAAGGCATATAATTAATTTTCAACCCTTTCTAACTTCATTTGATATTTTTCATGCATTTAATGATTTATGTTGAGCTAAATGACCCTGAATTTGAAAAGCAGTAAAAATGAACTCTGAAAAGGTTGTAACCTGGCATGACATCATAATTTCACCCACATAGCAACTTATAAAGAGTTGAGAGGGTTACAGCAAAAACTGGATGCACTTCGTGTACAAATTGGACAATCTATTTCAAAGTATGATGGTTTCGGACGAAAACCCATCTATTACAAAGGCATTTCATATTTAATAACTTATTTTAACTCCATACCTTTTGTGTGTTCAATATGCACCATTAAAAAGGCACATCATCAATTTTCAACCATTTCTGACTTCATTTGATATTTTTCATGCATTTAACGATTTATTTTGAGCTAAATGACCCTGAATCTGAAAAGCAGTACAAATAAACTCTGAAAAGGTTGTAACTTGGCATCACATCATAATTTCACCCACATAGCAACTACTAAAGAGTTGAGAGGGTTACGGGAGAAACTGGATGCACTTTGTGTACAAATTGGACAATCTCTTCCGAAGTGTGAGGGTTTCGGACGAAAACTCATCTATTACAAAGGGATTTCATTTTTAATAACTTATTTTCACTCCATACTTTTTGTGTGTTCATTATGCAACACTCAAAGGCACATCATGAATTTTCAAGCCTTTCTAACTTTATTTGATATTTTTCATGCATTTAATGATTTATTTTGAGCTAAATGACCCTGAATTTGAATAGCAGTAAAAATAAACTCTAAAAAGGTTGTAACTTGGCATCACATCATAATTTCACCCACATAGCAACTTCTAAAGAGTTGAGAGGGTTACGGCAGAAACTGGATGCACTTCGTGTACAAATTGGACAATCTCTTCCGGAGTATGAGGGTTTCGGACGAAAACTCATCTATTACAAGGGGATTTCATTTTTAATAACTTATTTTAACTCCATACTTTTTGTGTGTTCAATATGCACCATTAAAAGGGCACATCATCAATTTTCGTCCATTTCTGAGTTGATTTGGTATTTTTCATGCATTTAATGATTTATTTTGAGCTAAATGACCCTGAATTTGAAAAGCAGTAAAAATAACTCTGAAAATGTTCTAACTTGGCATGACATCATAATTTCACCCACATAGCAACTTCTAAAGAGTTGAGGGGTTTACGGCAGAAACTGGATGCACTTCGTGTACAAATTGGACAATCTCTTCCGAAGTATGAGGGTTTCGGACGAAAACTAATCTATTACAAAGGGATTTCATTTTTAATAACTTATTTTAACTGCATACTTTTTTGTGTTCAATATGCAACACTCAAAGTCATATAATTAATTTTCAACCGTTTCTAACTTCATTTGATATTTTTCATGCATTTAATGATTTATGTTGAGCTAAATAACCTTGAATTTGAAAAGCAGTAAAAATGAACTTTGAAAAGGTTGTAACTTGGCATGACATCATAATTTCACCCACATAGCAACTTATAAAGAGTTGAGAGGGTTACAGCAAAAACTGGATGCACTTCGTGTACAAATTGGACAATCTATTTCAAAGTATGATGGTTTCGGACGAAAACCCATCTATTACAAAGGCATTTCATATTTCATAACTTATTTTAACTCCTTACTTTTTGGGTGTTCAATATGCAAGATTCAAAGGCACATCATCAATTTTCAACCCTTTGTGACTTCATTTGATATCTTTCACGCATTTAATGATTTATTTTGAGCTAAATGACTCTGAATTTGAAAAGCAGTACAAATGAACTCTGAAATGGTTGTAACTTGGCATGACGTCATAATTTAACCCACATAGCAACTTCTAAAGAGTTGAGAGGGTTACGCCAAAAACTGGATGCACTTCGTGTACAAAATGGACAATCTCTTTCGAGGTATGAGGGTTCCGGACGAAAACTCGTCTATTACAAAGGGATTTCATTTTTAATAAGTTATTTTAACTCCATACATTTTGTGTTTTCAATATGCACCATTCATAGGCGCATTATCAATTTTCAACCCTTTCTGACTTCATTTGATATTTTTCATGCATTTAATGATTTATTTTTAGCTAAATGACCCTGAATTTGAAAAGCAGTACAAATGAACTCTGAAAAGGTTGTAACTTGGCATGACATCATAATTTCACCCACATAGCAACTTCTAAAGAGTTGAGAGGGTTAGGGCAGAAACTGGATGCACTTCGTGTACAAATTGGACAATCTCTTTCGAAGTATGAGGGTTTCGGACAAAAACTCATCTACAAAGGGATTTCAATTTTAATAAATTATTTTAACTCCAGACTTTGTGTGTTTTCAATATGCACCATTCAACGGCACATCATCAATTTTCACACTTTCTTACTTCATTTGATATTTTTCATGCATTTAAAGATTGATTTTGAGCTAAATGACCTTGAATTTGAAAAGCAGTAAAAATAACTCTAAAAAGGTTCTAACTTGGCATGACATCATAATTTCACCCACATAGCAATTTCTAAAGAGTTGAGATGGTTATGGCAGAAAGTGGATGCACTTCGTGTACAAATTGGACAATCTCTTCTAAAGTATGAGGGCTTCGGACGAAAACTCATCTATTACAAAGGGATTTCATTTTTAATAACTTATTTTAACTCCATAATTTTTGTGTGTTCAATATGCAACACTCAAAGGCATATCATCAATTTTCAACCCTTTCTAACTTGATTTGATATTTTTCATGCATTTAATGATTTATGTTGAGCTATATGACCCTGAATTTGAAAAGCTATAAAAATGATCTCTGAAAAGGTTGTAACTTGGCATGACATCATAATTTCACCACATAGCAACTTGTAATGAGTTGAGAGGGTTACAGCAAAAACTGGATGCACTTCGTGTAAGAATTGGACAATCTATTTCAAAGTATGAGGATTTGGGACGAAAACCCATCTATTACAAAGGGATTTCATATTTAATAACTTATTTTAACTCCATACTTTTTGTGTGTGCAATATTCACCATTAAAAAGGCACATCATCAATTTTCAACCATTTCTGACTTCATTTGATATTTTTCATGCATTTAATGATTTATTTCGAGCTAAATGACCCTTAATTTGAAAAGCAGTACAAATGAACTCTGAAAAGGTTGTAACTTGGCATCACATCATAATTTCACCCACATAGAAACTTCTAAAGAGTTGAGAGGTTTACGGCAGAAACTGGATGTACTTCGTGTACAAATTGGACAATCTCTTCCGAAGTATGAGGGTTTCGGACGAAAACTCATCTATTACAAAGGGATTTCATTTTTAAGAACTTATTTTAACTCCATACTTTTTGTGTGTTCAATATGCAACACTCAAAGGCATATAATTATTTTTCAACCCTTTCTCACTTCATTTGATATTTTTCATGCATTTAATGATTTATGTTGAGCTAAATGACCTTGAATTTGAAAAGCAGTAAAAATGAACTCTGAAAAGGTTGTAACTTGGCATGACATCATAATTTCACCCACATAGCAACCTATAAAGAGTTGAAAGGGTTACAGCAAAAACTGGATGCACTTCGTGTACAAATTGGACAATCTATTTCAAAGTATGATGGTTTCGGACGAAAACCCATCTATTACAAAGGCATTTCATATTTAATAACTTATTTTAACTCCATACTTTTTGTGTGTTCAATATGCACCATTAAAAAGGCACATCATCAATTTTCAACCATTTCTGACTTCATTTGATATTTTTCATGCATTTAACGATTTATTTTGAGCTAAATGACCCTGAATCTGAAAAGCAGTACAAATAAACTCTGAAAAGGTTGTAACTTGGCATCACATCATAATTTCACCCACATAGCAACTACTAAAGAGTTGAGAGGGTTACGGGAGAAACTGGATGCACTTTGTGTACAAATTGGACAATCTCTTCCGAAGTGTGAGGGTTTCGGACGAAAACTCATCTATTACAAAGAGATTTCATTTTTAATAACTTATTTTCACTCCATACTTTTTGTGTGTTCATTATGCAATACTCAAAGGCACATCATGAATTTTCAAGCCTTTCTAACTTTATTTGATATTTTTCATGCATTTAATGATTTATTTTGAGCTAAATGACCCTGAATTTGAATAGCAGTAAAAATAAACTCTAAAAAGGTTGTAACTTGGCATCACATCATAATTTCACCCACATAGCAACTTCTAAAGAGTTGAGAGGGTTACGGCAGAAACTGGATGCACTTCGTGTACAAATTGGACAATCTCTTCCGAAGTATGAGGGTTTCGGACGAAAACTCATCTATTACAAGGGGATTTCATTTTTAATAACTTATTTTAACTCCATACTTTTTGTGTGTTCAATATGCACCATTAAAAGGGCACATCATCAATTTTCAACCATTTCTGAGTTGATTTGGTATTTTTCATGCATTTAATGATTTATTTTGAGCTAAATGACCCTGAATTTGAAAAGCAGTAAAAATAACTCTGAAAATGTTCTAACTTGGCATGACATCATAATTTCACTCATCTATTACAAAGGGATTTCATTTTTAATAACTTATTTTAACTCCATAATTTTTGTGTGTTCAATATGCAACACTCAAAGGCATATCATCAATTTTCAACCCTTTCTAACTTCATTTGATATTTTTCATGCATTTAATGATTTATGTTGAGCTATATGACCCTGAAT
Source organism: Hordeum marinum (assembly GCA_022496015.1). Classification (NCBI taxonomy): domain Eukaryota; kingdom Viridiplantae; phylum Streptophyta; class Magnoliopsida; order Poales; family Poaceae; genus Hordeum; species Hordeum marinum. The sequence continues at coordinate 48,714,474 of CM039676.1, forward strand.
TTGAAAAGCTATAAAAATGATCTCTGAAAAGGTTGTAACTTGGCATGACATCATAATTTCACCCACATAGCAACTTGTAATGAGTTGAGAGGGTTACAGCAAAAACTGGATGCACTTCGTGTACAAATTGGACAATCAATTTCAAAGTATGAGGATTTCGGACGAAAACCCATCTATTACAAAGGGATTTCATATTTAATAACTTATTTTAACTCCATACTTTTTGTGTGTTCAATATTCACCATTAAAAAGGCACATCATCAATTTTCAACCATTTCTGACTTCATTTGATATTTTTCATGCATTTAATGATTTATTTTGAGCTAAATGACCCTTAATTTGAAAAGCAGTACAAATGAACTCTGAAAAGGTTGTAACTTGGCATGCCGTCATAATTTCACACACATAGCAACTTCTAAAGAGTTGAGAGGGTTACGGCAGAAACTGGATGCACTTCGTGTACAAACTGGACAATCTCTTCCGAAGTATGAGGGTTTCGGACGAAAACTCATCTATTACAAAGGGATTTCATTTTTAATAACTTATTTTAACTACATACTTTTTGCGTGTTCAATATGCACCATTAAAAAGGCACATCATCAATTTTCAACCATTTCTGACTTCATTTGATATTTTTCATGCAATTAATGATTTATTTTGAGCTAAATGACCCTGAATTTGAAAAGCAGTACAAATAAACTCTGAAAAGGTTGAAACTTGGCATCACATCATAATTTCACCCACATAGCAACTTCTAAAAACTTGAGAGGGTTACGGCAGAAACTGGATGCACTTCGTGTAGAAATTGGACAATCTCTTCCGAAGTATGAGGGTTTCAGACGAAAACTCATCTATTACAAGGGGATTTCAGTTTTTAATAACTTATTCTAACTCCATACATTTTGTGTGTTCAATATGCACCATTAAAAGGGCACATCATCAATTTTCAACCATTTCTGACTTCATATGATATTTTTCATGCATTCAATGATTTATTTTGAGCTAAATGACCCTGAATTTGAAAAGCAGTAAAAATGAACTTTGAAAAGGTTGTAACCTGGCATGACATCATAACTTCACCCACATAGCAACTTGTAAAGATTTGAGAGGGTTACAGCAAAAGCTAGATGCACTTCGTGTACAAATTGGACAATCTATTTCCAAGTATGAGGGTTTTGGACGAAAACTCATCTATTACAAAGGGATTTCATTTTTAATAACTTATTTGAACTCCATACTTTTTGTGTGTTCAATATGCTCCATTAAAAGGCACATCATCAATTTTCAACCCTTTCTGACTTCATTTGATATTTTTCATGTATTTAATGATTTATTTTGAGCTAAATGACCAGGAATTTGAAAAGCAGCACAAATGAACTCTGAAAAGGTTGTAACTTGGCATGCCGTCATAATTTCACACACATAGCAACTTCTAAAGAGTTGAGAGGGTTACGGCAGAAACTGGATGCACTTCGTGTACAAACTGGACAATCTCTTCCGAAGTATGAGGGTTTCGGACGAAAACTCATCTATTACAAAGGGATTTCATTTTTAATAACTTATTTTCACTCCATACTTTTTGTGTGTTCATTATGCAACACTGAAAGGCACATCATCAATTTTCAAGCCTTTCTAACTTCATTTGATATTTTTCTTGCATTTAATGATTTATTTTGAGCTAAATGACCCTAAATTTGAATACCAGTAAAAACAAACTCTAAAAAGGTTGAAACTTTGCATCACATCATAATTTCACCCACATAGCAACTTCTAAAGAGTTGAGAGGGTTACGGCAGAAACTGGATGCACTTCGTGTACAAATTGGACAATCTCTTCCGAAGTATGAGGGTTTCGGACGAAAACTCATCTATTACAAGGGGATTTCAGTTTTAATAACTTATTTTAACTCCATAGTTTTTGTGTGTTCATTATGCACCATTAAAAGGGCACATCATCAATTTTCAACCATTTCTGACTTGATTTGGTATTTTTCATGCATTTAATGATTTATTGTGAGCTAAATGACCCTAAATTTGAAAAGCAGTAAAAATAACTCTGAAAAAGTTCTAACTTGGCATGACATCATAATTTCACCCACATAGCAACTTCTAAAGAGTTGAGAGGGTTACGGCACAAACTGGATGCACTTCGTGTACAAATTTGACAATCTCTTCCGAAGTATGAGGGTTTCGGACGAAAACTCATCTATTACAAAGGGATTTCATTTTTAAAAACTTATTTTAACTCCATACTTTTTATGTGTTCAATATGCAACACTCAAAGGCATATCATTAATTTTCAACCCTTTCTAACTTCATTTGATATTTTTCATGCATTTAATGATTTATGTTGAGCTAAATGACCCGGAATTTGAAAAGCAGTAAAAATGAACTCTGAAAAGGTTGTAACTTGGCATGACATCATAATTTCACCCACATAGCAACTTATAAAGAATTGAGAGGGTTACAGCAAAAACTGGATGCACTTCGTGTACAAATTGGACAATCTATTTCAAAGTATGAGGGTTTCGGACGAAAACCCATCTATTACAAAGGGATTTCATATTTAATAACTAATTTTAACTACATACTTTTTGTGTGTTCAATATGCACCATTAAAAAGGCACATCATCAATTTTCAACCATTTCTGACTTCATTTGATATTTTTCATGCATTTAATGATTTATTTTGAACTAAATGACCCTGAATTTGAAAAGCAGTACAAATAAACTCTGAAAAGGTTGAAACTTGGCATCAAATCATAATTTCACCCACATAGCAACTTCTAAAAAGTTGAGAGGGTTATGGCAGAAACTGGATGCACTTCGTGTACAAATTGGACAATCTCTTCCGAAGTATGAGGGTTTCGGACGAAAACTCATCTATTACAATGGGATTTCATTTTTAATAACTTATTCTAACTCCATACATTTTGTGTGTTCAATATGCACCATTAAAAGGGCACATCATCAATTTTCAACCATTTCTGACTTCATTTGATATTTTTCATGCATTTAATGATTTATTTTGAGCTAAATGACCCTGAATTTGAAAAGCAGTAAAAATGAACTTTGAAAAGGTTGTAACCTGGCATGACATCATAAATTCACCCACATATTAACTTGTAAAGAGTTGAGAGGGTTACAGCAAAAGCTGGATGCACTTTGTGTACAAATTGGACAATCTATTTCCAAGTATGTGGGTTTTGGACGAAAACTCATCTATTACAAAGGGATTTCATTTTTAATAACTTATTTTAACTCCATACTTTTTGTGTGTTCAATATGCACCATTAAAAGGCACATCATCAATTTTCAACCCGTTCTGACTTCATTTGATATTTTCATGTATTTAATGATTTATTTTGAGCTAAATGACCAGGAATTTGAAAAGCAGCACAAATGAACTCTGAAAAGGTTGTAACTTGGCATGCCATCATAATTTCACACACATAGCAACTTCTAAAGAGTTGAGAGGGTTAAGGCAAAAATTGGATGCACTTCGTGTACAAGTTGGACAATATGTTTTGAAGTATGAGGGTTTCAGACGAAAACACATCTATTACAAAGGGATATCAATTTTAATAACTTATTATAACTCCAGACTTTGTGTGTTTTCAATATGCACCATTAAAAGGCACATCATCAAGTTTCAACCCTTTCTGACTTCATTTGATATTTTTCATGCATTTAATGATTTATTTTGAGCTAAATGACCCTGCATTTGATAAGTAGTACAAATGAACTTTGAAAAGGTTGTAACTTGGCATGACATCATAATTTCACCCAAAAAGCAACTTCTAAAGAGTTGAGAGGGTTATGGCAAAAACTGGATGTACTTAATGTACAAATTGGACATTCTCTTTCGAAGTATGAGGGTTTCGGACGAAAACTCATCTATTACAAATGGATTTCATTTTTAATAAATTGTTTTAACTCCATACTTTTTGTGTGTTCAATATGCAATACTCAAAGGCACATCATCAATTTTCAACCCTTTCTAACTTCATTTGATATTTTTCATGCATTTAATGATTTATTTTGAGCTAAATGACCCTGAATTTGAAAAGCAGTAAAAACGAACTCTGAAAAGGTTGTAACTTGGCATGACATCATAATTTCACCCACATAGCAACTTCTAAAGAGTTGAGAGGGTTACGGCAGAAACTGAATGCAGTTCGTGTACAAATTGGACGATCTCTTTCGAAGTATGAGGGTTTCGGACGAAAACTCATCTATTACAAAGGGATTTCGATTTAATAACTTATTTTAATTCCATACATTTTGTTTGTTCAATATGCACCATTAAAAGGGCACATCATCAATTTCAACCATTTCTGACTTCATTTGATATTTTTCATGCATTTAATGATTTATTTTGAGCTAAATGACCCTGAATTTGAAAAGAAGTAAAAATAACTCTGAAAAGGTTGTAACTTGGCATGACATCATAATTTCACCCACATAGCAACTTATAAAGAGTTGAGAAGGTTACAGCAAAAGCTGGATGCACTTCATGTACAAATTGGATGATCTCTTTCGAAGTATGAGGGTTTCGGACGAAAACTCATCTATTACAAAGGGATTTCAATTTAATAACTTATTTTAACTCCATACATTTTGTTTGTTCAATATGCACCATTATAAGGGCACATCATCAATTTCAACCATTTCTGACTTCATTTGATATTCTTCATGCATTTAATGATTTATTTTGAGCTAAATGGCCCTGAATTTGAAAAGCAGTGAACATAAACTCTGAAAAGGTTGTAACTTGGCATGACATCATAATTTCACCCACATAGCAACTCATAAAGAGTTGAGAGGGTTACAACAAAAACTGGATGCATTTCGTGTACAAATTGGACAATCTTTTTCAAAGTATGAGGGTTTCGGACAAAAACTCGTCTATTACAAAGGGATTACATTTTTAATAACTTCTTTTAACTCCATACTTTTTGGGTGTTCAATATGCAAGATTCAAAGGCACATCATCAATTTTCAACCCTTTTAGACTTCCTTTTATATTTTTCACGCATTTAATGATTTATTTTGATCTAAATGACTCTGAATTTGAACCGCAGTACAAATGAACTCTGAAAGGATGTAACTTGGCATGACGTCATAATTTAACCCACATAGCAACTTCTAAAGAGTTGAGAGGGTTACGGCAAAAACTGGATGCACTTTGTGTACAAATTGGACAATCTATTTCGAAGTATGAGGGTTTCGGACGAAAACTCATCTATTACAAAGGGATTTCATTTTTAATAACTTATTTTAACTCCATACTTTTTGTGTGTTCAATATGCACCATTAAAAGGCACATCATCAATTTTCAACCCGTTCTGACTTCATTTGATATTTTCATGTATTTAATGATTTATTTTGAGCTAAATGACCAGGAATTTGAAAAGCAGCACAAATGAACTCTGAAAAGGTTGTAACTTGGCATGCCATCATAATTTCACACACATAGCAACTTCTAAAGAGTTGAGAGGGTTAAGGCAAAAATTGGATGCACTTCGTGTACAAGTTGGACAATATGTTTTGAAGTATGAGGGTTTCAGACGAAAACACATCTATTACAAAGGGATATCAATTTTAATAACTTATTATAACTCCAGACTTTGTGTGTTTTCAATATGCACCATTAAAAGGCACATCATCAAGTTTCAACCCTTTCTGACTTCATTTGATATTTTTCATGCATTTAATGATTTATTTTGAGCTAAATGACCCTGCATTTGATAAGTAGTACAAATGAACTTTGAAAAGGTTGTAATTTGGCATGACATCATAATTTCACCCAAAAAGCAACTTCTAAAGAGTTGAGAGGGTTATGGCAAAAACTGGATGTACTTAATGTACAAATTGGACATTCTCTTTCGAAGTATGAGGGTTTCGGACGAAAACTCATCTATTACAAATGGATTTCATTTTTAATAAATTGTTTTAACTCCATACTTTTTGTGTGTTCAATATGCAATACTCAAAGGCACATCATCAATTTTCAACCCTTTCTAACTTCATTTGATATTTTTCATGCATTTAATGATTTATTTTGAGCTAAATGACCCTGAATTTGAAAAGCAGTAAAAACGAACTCTGAAAAGGTTGTAACTTGGCATGACATCATAATTTCACCCACATAGCAACTTCTAAAGAGTTGAGAGGGTTACGGCAGAAACTGAATGCAGTTCGTGTACAAATTGGACGATCTCTTTCGAAGTATGAGGGTTTCGGACGAAAACTCATCTATTACAAAGGGATTTCGATTTAATAACTTATTTTAATTCCATACATTTTGTTTGTTCAATATGCACCATTAAAAGGGCACATCATCAATTTCAACCATTTCTGACTTCATTTGATATTTTTCATGCATTTAATGATTTATTTTGAGCTAAATGACCCTGAATTTGAAAAGAAGTAAAAATAACTCTGAAAAGGTTGTAACTTGGCATGACATCATAATTTCACCCACATAGCAACTTATAAAGAGTTGAGAGGGTTACAGCAAAAGCTGGATGCACTTCGTGTACAAATTGGACGATCTCTTTCGAAGTATGAGGGTTTCGGACGAAAACTCATCTATTACAAAGGGATTTCAATTTAATAACTTATTTTAACTCCATACATTTTGTTTGTTCAATATGCACCATTATAAGGGCACATCATCAATTTCAACCATTTCTGACTTCATTTGATATTCTTCATGCATTTAATGATTTATTTTGAGCTAAATGGCCCTGAATTTGAAAAGCAGTGAACATAAACTCTGAAAAGGTTGTAACTTGGCATGACATCATAATTTCACCCACATAGCAACTTATAAAGAGTTGAGAGGGTTACAACAAAAACTGGATGCATTTCGTGTACAAATTGGACAATATTTTTCAAAGTATGAGGGTTTCGGACAAAAACTCGTCTATTACAAAGGGATTACATTTTTAATAACTTCTTTTAACTCCATACTTTTTGGGTGTTCAATATGCAAGATTCAAAGGCACATCATCAATTTTCAACCCTTTTAGACTTCCTTTTATATTTTTCACGCATTTAATGATTTATTTTGATCTAAATGACTCTGAATTTGAACCGCAGTACAAATGAACTCTGAAAGGATGTAACTTGGCATGACGTCATAATTTAACCCACATAGCAACTTCTAAAGAGTTGAGAGGGTTACGGCAAAAACTGGATGCACTTTGTGTACAAATTGGACAATCTATTTCGAAGTATGAGGGTTTCGGACGAAAACTCATCTATTACAAAGGGATTTCATTTTTAATAACTTATTTTAACTCCATACTTTTTGTGTGTTCAATATGCACCATTAAAAGGCACATCATCAATTTTCAACCCGTTCTGACTTCATTTGATATTTTCATGTATTTAATGATTTATTTTGAGCTAAATGACCAGGAATTTGAAAAGCAGCACAAATGAACTCTGAAAAGGTTGTAACTTGGCATGCCATCATAATTTCACACACATAGCAACTTCTAAAGAGTTGAGAGGGTTAAGGAAAAAATTGGATGCACTTCGTGTACAAGTTGGACAATATGTTTTGAAGTATGAGGGTTTCAGACGAAAACACATCTATTACAAAGGGATATCAATTTTAATAACTTATTATAACTCCAGACTTTGTGTGTTTTCAATATGCACCATTAAAAGGCACATCATCAAGTTTCAACCCTTTCTGACTTCATTTGATATTTTTCATGCATTTAATGATTTATTTTGAGCTAAATGACCCTGCATTTGATAAGTAGTACAAATGAACTTTGAAAAGGTTGTAACTTGGCATGACATCATAATTTCACCCAAAAAGCAACTTCTAAAGAGTTGAGAGGGTTATGGCAAAAACTGGATGTACTTAATGTACAAATTGGACATTCTCTTTCGAAGTATGAGGGTTTCGGACGAAAACTCATCTATTACAAATGGATTTCATTTTTAATAAATTGTTTTAACTCCATACTTTTTGTGTGTTCAATATGCAATACTCAAAGGCACATCATCAATTTTCAACCCTTTCTAACTTCATTTGATATTTTTCATGCATTTAATGATTTATTTTGAGCTAAATGACCCTGAATTTGAAAAGCAGTAAAAACGAACTCTGAAAAGGTTGTCACTTGGCATGACATCATAATTTCACCCACATAGCAACTTCTAAAGAGTTGAGAGGGTTACGGCAGAAACTGAATGCAGTTCGTGTACAAATTGGACGATCTCTTTCGAAGTATGAGGGTTTCGGACGAAAACTCATCTATTACAAAGGGATTTCGATTTAATAACTTATTTTAATTCCATACATTTTGTTTGTTCAATATGCACCATTAAAAGGGCACATCATCAATTTCAACCATTTCTGACTTCATTTGATATTTTTCATGCATTTAATGATTTATTTTGAGCTAAATGACCCTGAATTTGAAAAGAAGTAAAAATAACTCTGAAAAGGTTGTAACTTGGCATGACATCATAATTTCACCCACATAGCAACTTATAAAGAGTTGAGAGGGTTACAGCAAAAGCTGGATGCACTTCGTGTACAAATTGGACGATCTCTTTCGAAGTATGAGGGTTTCGGACGAAAACTCATCTATTACAAAGGGATTTCAATTTAATAACTTATTTTAACTCCATACATTTTGTTTGTTCAATATGCACCATTATAAGGGCACATCATCAATTTCAACCATTTCTGACTTCATTTGATATTTTTCATGCATTTAATGATTTATTTTGAGCTAAATGGCCCTGAATTTGAAAAGCAGTGAACATAAACTCTGAAAAGGTTGTAACTTGGCATGACATCATAATTTCACCCACATAGCAACTTATAAAGAGTTGAGAGGGTTACAACAAAAACTGGATGCATTTCGTGTACAAATTGGACAATCTTTTTCAAAGTATGAGGGTTTCGGACAAAAACTCGTCTATTACAAAGGGATTACATTTTTAATAACTTCTTTTAACTCCATACTTTTTGGGTGTTCAATATGCAAGATTCAAAGGCACATCATCAATTTTCAACCCTTTTAGACTTCCTTTTATATTTTTCACGCATTTAATGATTTATTTTGATCTAAATGACTCTGAATTTGAACCGCAGTACAAATGAACTCTGAAAGGATGTAACTTGGCATGACGTCATAATTTAACCCACATAGCAACTTCTAAAGAGTTGAGAGGGTTACGGCAAAAACTGGATGCACTTCGTGTACAAATTGGACAATCTCTTTCGAAGTATGAGGGTTTCGGACGAAAACTCGTCTATTACAAAGGGATTTCATTTTTAATAAGTTATTTTAACTCCATACGTTTTGTGTTTTCAATATGCACCATTCATAGGCGCATTATCAATTTTCAACCCTTTCTGACTTCATTTGATATTTTTTCATGCATTTAATGATTTATTTTTAGCTAAATGACCCTGAATTTGGAAAGCAGTACAAATGAACTCTGAAAAGGTTGTAATTTGGCATGACATCATAATTTCACCCACATAGCAACTTCTAAAGAGTTGAGAGGGTTACGGCAGAAACTGGATGCACTTCGTGTACAAATTGGACAATCTCTTCCGAAGTATGAGTGTTTCGGATGAAAACTCATCTATTACAAAGGGATTTCATTTTTAATAACTTATTTTAACTCCATACTTTTTGTGTGTTCAATATGCAATACTCAAAGGCACATAATCAATTTTCAACCCTTTCTGACTTCATTTGATATTTTTTCATGCATTTAATGATTTATTTTTAGCTAAATGACCCTGAATTTGGAAAGCAGTACAAATGAACTCTGAAAAGGTTGTAACTTGGCATGACATCATAATTTCACCCACATAGCAACTTCTAAAGAGTTGAGAGGGTTACGGCAGAAACTGAATGCACTTCGTGTACAAATTGGACGATCTCTTTCGAAGTATGAGGGTTTCGGAGGAAAACTCGTCTATTACAAAGGGATTTCATTTTTAATAACTTATTTTAACTCCATACTTTTTGTGTGTTCAATATGCAACAATCAAAGGCACATCATCAATTTTCAACCCTTTCTAACTTCATTTGATATTTTTCATGCATTTCATGATTTATTTTGAGCTAAATGACCCTGAATTTGAAAAGCAGTAAAAACGAACTCTGAAAATGTTGTAACTTGGCATAACATCATAATTTCACCCACATAGCAACTTCTAAAGAGTTGAGAGGATTCCGGCAGAAACTGGATGCACTTCGTGTACAAATTGGACGATCTCTTTCGAAGTATGAGGGTTTCGGACGAAAACTCATCTATTACAAAGGGATTTCAATTTAATAACTTATTTTAACTCCATACATTTTGTTTGTTCAATATACAGCATTAAAAGGGCACATCATCAATTTCAACCATTTCTGACTTCATTTGATATTTTTCATGCATTTAATGATTTATTTTGAGCTAAATGACCCTGAATTTGAAAAGCAGTAAAAACAACTTTGAAAAGGTTGTAACTTGGCCTGACATCATAATTTCACCCACATAGCAACTTCTAAAGAGTTGAGAGGGTTACGGCAGAAACTGGATGCACTTCGTGTACAAATTGGACAATCTCTTCCGAAGTATAAGGGTTTCGGACGAAAACTCATCTATTACAAAGGGATTTCATTTTTAATAACTTATTTTAACTCCATACTTTTTGTGTGTTCAATATGCAATACTCAAAGGCACATAATCAATTTTCAACCCTTTCTAACTTCATTTGATATTTTTCATGCATTTAATTATTTATTTTGAGCTAAATGACCGTGAATTTGAAAAGCAGTAAAAATGAACTCTGAAAAGGTTGTAACTTGGCATCACATCATAATTTCACCCACATAGCAACTTCTAAAGAGTTGAGAGGGTTACGGCAGAAAATGAATGCACTTCGTGTACAAATTGGACGATCTCTTTCGAAGTATGAGGGTTTCGGACGAAAACTCATCTATTACAAAGGGATTTCAATTTAATAACTTATTTTAACTCCATACATTTTGTTTGTTCAATATGCACCATTAAAAGGGCACATCATCAATTTCAACCATTTCTGACTACATTTGATATTTTTCATGCATTTAATGATTTATTTTGAGCTAAATGACCCTGAATTTGAAAAGAAGTAAAAATAACTCTGAAAAGGTTGTAACTTGGCATGAAATCATAATTTCACCCACATAGCAACTTCTAAAGAGTTGAGAGGGTTACGGCAGAAACTGGATGCACTTCGTGTACAAATTGGACGGTCTCTTTCGAAGTATGAGGGTTTCGGACGAAAACTCATCTATTACAAAGGGATTTCAATTTAATAACTTATTTTAACTCCATACATTTTGTTTGTTCAATATGCATCATTAGAAGGGCACATCATCAATTTCAACCATTTCTGACTTCATTTGATATTTTTCATGCATTTAATGATTTATTTTGAGCTAAATGACCCTGAATTTGAAAAGCAGTAAAAATAACTCTGAAAAGGTTGTAACTTGGCCTGACATCATAATTTTACCCACATAGCAACTTCTAAAGAGTTGAGAGGGTTACGGCAGAAACTGGATGCACTTCGTGTACAAATTGGACAATCTCTTCTGAAGTATGAGGGTTTCGGACGAAAACTAATCTATTACAAAGGGATTTCATTTTTAATAACTTATTTTAACTCCATACTTTTTGTGTGTTCAATATGCAACACTCAAAGGCATATCATTAATTTTCAACCATTTCTGACTTCATTTGATATTTTTCATGCATTTAATGATTTATGTTGAGCTAAATGACCCTGAATTTGAAAAGCAGTACAAATAAACTCTGAAAAGGTTGAAACTTGGCATCACATCATAATTTCACCCACATAGCAACTTCTAAAAACTTGAGAGGGTTACGGCAGAAACTGGATGCACTTCGTGTAGAAATTGGACAATCTCTTCCGAAGTATGAGGGTTTCAGACGAAAACTCATCTATTACAAGGGGATTTCAGTTTTTAATAACTTATTCTAACTCCATACATTTTGTGTGTTCAATATGCACCATTAAAAGGGCACATCATCAATTTTCAACCATTTCTGACTTCATATGATATTTTTCATGCATTCAATGATTTATTTTGAGCTAAATGACCCTGAATTTGAAAAGCAGTAAAAATGAACTCTGAAAAGGTTGTAACTTGGCATGACATCATAATTTCACCCACATAGCAACTTATAAAGAGTTGAGAGGGTTACAGCAAAAACTGGATGCACTTCGTGTACAAATTGGACAATCTATTTCAAAGTATGAGGGTTTCAGACGAAAACCCATCTATTACAAAGGGATTTCATATTTAATAACTAATTTTAACTACATACTTTTTGTGTGTTCAAGATGCACCATTAAAAAGGCACATCATCAATTTTCAACCATTTCTGACTTCATTTGATATTTTTCATGCATTTAATGATTTATTTTGAGCTAAATGACCCAGAATTTGAAAAGCAGTACAAATAAACTTTGAAAAGGTTGAAACTTGGCATCACATCATAATTTCACCCACATAGCAACTTCTAAAAAGTTGAGAGGGTTACGGCAGAAACTGGATGCACTTCGTGTACAAATTGGACAATCTCTTCCGAAGTATGAGGGTTTCGGACGAAAACTCATCTATTACAATGGGATTTCTTTTTTAATAACTTATTCTAACTCCATACATTTTGTGTGTTCAATATGCACCATTAAAAGGGCACATCATCAATTTTCAACCATTTCTGACTTCATTTGATATTTTTCATGCATTTAATGATTTATTTTGAGCTAAATGACCCTGAATTTGAAAAGCAGTAAAAATGAACTTTCAAAAGGTTGTAACCTGGCATGACATCATAACTTCACCCACATATTAACTTGTAAAGAGTTGAGAGGGTTACAGCAAAAGCTGGATCTACTTTGTGTACAAATTGGACAATCTATTTCCAAGTATGAGGGTTTTGGACCAAAACTCATCTATTTCAAAGGGATTTCATTTTTAATAACTTATTTTAACTCCATACATTTTGTGTGTTCAATATGCAATACTCAAAGGCACATAATCAATTTTCAACCCTTTCTGACTTCATTTGATATTTTTTCATGCATTTAATGATTTATTTTTAGGTAAATGACCCTGAATTTGGAAAGCAGTACAAATGAACTCTAAAAAGGTTGTAACTTGGCATGACATCATAATTTCACCCAGATAGCAACTTCTAAAGAGTTGAGAGGGTTACGGCAGAAACTGAATGCACTTCGTGTACAAATTGGACGATCTCTTTCGAAGTATGAGGGTTTCGGACGAAAACTCATCTATTACAAAGGGATTTCATATTTAATAACTAATTTTAACTACATACTTTTTGTGTGTTCAATATGCACCATTAAAAAGGCACATCATCAATTTTCAACCATTTCTGACTTCATTTGATATTTTTCATGCATTTAATGATTTATTTTGAGCTAAATGACCTTGAATTTGAAAAGCAGTACAAATAAACTCTGAAAAGGTTGAAACTTGGCATCACATCATAATTTCACCCACATAGCAACTTCTAAAGAGTTGAGAGGGTTACAGCAAAAGCTGGATGCACTTCGTGTACAAATTGGACGATCTCTTTCGAACTATGAGGGTTTCGGACGAAAACTCATCTATTACAAAGGGATTTCAATTTAATAACTTATTTTAACTCCATACATTTTGTTTGTTCAATATGCACCATTATAAGGGCACATCATCAATTTCAACCATTTCTGACTTCATTTGATATTTTTCATGCATTTAATGATTTATTTTGAGCTAAATGGCCCTGAATTTGAAAAGCAGTGAACATAAACTCTGAAAAGGTTGTAACTTTGCATGACATCATAATTTCACCCACATAGCAACTTATAAAGAGTTGAGAGGGTTACAACAAAAACTGGATGCATTTCGTGTACAAATTGGACAATCTTTTTCAAAGTATGAGGGTTTCGGACAAAAACTCGTCTATTACAAAGGGATTACATTTTTAATAACTTCTTTTAACTCCATACTTTTTGGGTGTTCAATATGCAAGATTCAAAGGCACATCATCAATTTTCAACCCTTTCAGACTTCCTTTTATATTTTTCACGCATTTAATGATTTATTTTGATCTAAATGACTGTGAATTTGAAACGCAGTACAAATGAACTCTGAAAGGATGTAACTTGGCATGACGTCATAATTTAACCCACATAGCAACTTCTAAAGAGTTGAGAGGGTTACGGCAAAAACTGGATGCACTTCGTGTACAAATTGGACAATCTCTTTCGAAGTATGAGGGTTTCGGACGAAAACTCGTCTATTACAAAGGGATTTCATTTTTAATAATTTATTTTAACTCCATACGTTTTGTGTTTTCAATATGCACCATTCATAGGCGCATTATCAATTTTCAACCCTTTCTGACTTCATTTGATATTTTTTTATGCATTTAATGATTTATTTTTAGCTACATGACCCTGAATTTGGAAAGCAGTACAAATGAACTCTGAAAAGGTGGTAACTTGTCATGACATCATAATTTCACCCACATAGCAACTTCTAAAGAGTTGAGATGGTTACGGCAGAAACTGGATGCACTTCGTGTACAAATTGGACAATCTCTTCCGAAGTATGAGGGTTTCGGACGAAAACTCATCTATTACAAAGGGATTTCATTTTTAATAACTTATTTTAACTCCATACTTTTTGTGTGTTCAATATGCAATACTCAAAGGCACATAATCAATTTTCAACCCTTTCTGACTTCATTTGATATTTTTTCATGCATTTAATGATTTATTTTTAGGTAAATGACCCTGAATTTGGAAAGCAGTACAAATGAACTCTAAAAAGGTTGTAACTTGGCATGACATCATAATTTCACCCAGATAGCAACTTCTAAAGAGTTGAGAGGGTTACGGCAGAAACTGAATGCACTTCGTGTACAAATTGGACGATCTCTTTCGAAGTATGAGGGTTTCGGAGGAAAACTCATCTATTACAAAGGGATTTCATTTTTAATAACTTATTTTAACTCCATATTTTTTGTGTGTTCAATATGCAACAATCAAAGGCACATCATCAATTTTCAACCCTTTCTAACTTCATTTGATATTTTTCATGCATTTAATGATTTATTTTGAGCTAAATGACCCTGAATTTGAAAAGCAGTAAAAACGAACTCTGAAAATGTTGTAACTTGGCATGACATCATAATTTCACCCACATAGCAACTTCTAAAGAGTTGAGAGGATTACGGCAGAAACTGGATGCACTTCGTGTACAAATTGGACGATCTCTTTCGAAGTATGAGGGTTTCGGACGAAAACTCATCTATTACAAAGGGATTTCAATTTAATAACTTATTTTAACTCCATACATTTTGTTTGTTCAATATACACCATTAAAAGGGCACATCATCAATTTCAACCATTTCTGACTTCATTTGATATTTTTCATGCATTTAATGATTTATTTTGAGCTAAATGACCCTGAATTTGAAAAGCAGTAAAAATAACTCTGAAAAGGTTGTAACTTGGCCTGACATCATAATTTCACCCACATAGCAACTTCTAAAGAGTTGAGAGGGTTACGGCAGAAACTGGATGCACTTCGTGTACAAATTGGACAATCTCTTCCGAAGTATCAGGGTTTCGGACGAAAACTCATCTATTACAAAGGGATTTCATTTTTAGTAACTTATTTTAACTCCATACTTTTTGTGTGTTCAATATGCAATACTCAAAGGCACATAATCAATTTTCAACCCTTTCTAACTTCATTTGATATTTTTCATGCATTTAATTATTTATTTTGAGCTAAATGACCGCGAATTTGAAAAGCAGTAAAAATGAACTCTGAAAAGGTTGTAACTTCGCATCACATCATAATTTCACCCACATAGAAAATTCTAAAGAGTTGAGAGGGTTACGGCAGAAAATGAATGCACTTCGTGTACAAATTGGACGATCTCTTTCGAAGTATGAGGGTTTCGGACGAAAACTCATCTATTAGAAAGGGATTTCAATTTAATAACTTATTTTAACTCCATAAATTTTGTTTGTTCAATATGCACCATGAAAAGGGCACATCATCAATTTCAACCATTTCTGACTACATTTGATATTTTCATGCATTTAATGATTTATTTTGTGCTAAATGACCCTGAATTTGAAAAGAAGTAAAAATAACTCTGTAAAGGTTGTAACTTGGCATGACATCATAATTTCACCCACATAGCAACTTCTAAAGAGTTGAGAGGGTTACGGCAGAAACTGGATGCACTTCGTGTACAAATTGGACAATCTCTTCCGAAGTATGAGGGTTTCGGACGAAAACTAATCTATTACAAAGGGATTTCATTTTTAATAACTTATTTTAACTCCATACTTTTTGTGTGTTCAATATGCAATACTCAAAGGCACATCATCAATTTTCAACCCTTTCTAACTTCATTTGATATTTTTCATGCATTTAATTATTTATTTTGAGCTAAATGACCGTGAATTTGAAAAGTAGTAAAAATGAACTCTGAAAAGGTTGTAACTTGGCATCACATCATAATTTCACCCACATAGCAACTTCTAAAGAGTTGAGAGGGTTACGGCAGAAACTTGATGCACTTCGTCTACAAATTGTACAATCTCTTCCGAAGTATGAGGGTTTCGGACAAAAACTCATCTATTACAAGGGGATTTCATTTTTAATAACTTATTTTAACTCCATACTTTTTGTGTGTTCAATATGCACCATTAAAAGGGCACATCATCAATTTCAACCATTTCTGACTTCATTTGATATTTTTCATGCATTTAATGATTTATTTTGACCTAAATGACCCTGAATTTGAAAAGCAGTAAAAATAACTCTGAAAAGGTTCTAACTTGGCATGGCATCATAATTTCACCCACATAGCAACTTCTAAAGAGTTGAGAGGGTTACGGCAGAAACTGGATGCACTTCGTGTACAAACTGGACAATCTCTTCCGAAGTATGAGGGTTTCGGACGAAAACTCATCTATTACAAAGGGATTTCATTTCAAATAACTTATTTTAACTCCATACTTTTTGTGTGTTCAATATGCAACAATCAAAGGCACATCATCAATTTTCAACCCTTTCTAACTTCATTTGATATTTTTCATGCATTTAATTATTTATTTTGAGCTAAATGACCCTGAATTTGAAAAGCAATAAAAATGAACTCTAAAAATGTTGTAACTTGGCATGACATCATAATTTTATCCACATAACAACTTCTAAAGAGTTGAGAGGATTATGGCACAAACTGGATGCACTTCGTGTACAAATTGGACACTCTCTTTCGAAGTGTGAGGATTCCGGACGAAAACTCATCTATTACAAAGGGATTTCAAATTTAATAACTTATTTTAACTCCATATATTGTGTGTTTTCAATATGCACCATTCAAAGGCACATCATCATTTTTCTACCCTTTCTGACTTCATTTGATATTTTTCATGCATTTAATTATTTATTTTGAGCTAAATGACCCTCAATTTGAAAAGTAGTAAAAATAACTCTGAAAAGATTCTAACTTGGCATGACATCATAATTTCACCCATATAGCAACTTCTAAAGAGTTGAGAGGGTTACGGCAGAAACTAGATGAACTTCGTGTACAAATTGGACAATGTATTTCGAAGTATGAGGGTTTCGGACGAAAACTCATCTATTACAATGAGATTTCATTTTTAATAAGTTATTTTAACTCCATACTTTTTGTGTTTTCAATTTGCACCATTCAATGGTGCCTCATCAATTTTCAACCCTTTCTGACTTCATTTGATATTTTAATGCATTTAATGATTTATTTTTAGCTAAATGACCCTGAATTTGAAAACCAGTACAAATGAACTCTGAAAAGGTTGTAACTTGGCATGACGTCATAATTTCACACACATAGAAACTTCTAAAGAGTTGAGAGTGTTACGGCAAAAACTGGATGCACTTCATGCACAAATTGGACAATCTCTTCCGAAGTGTGAGGGTTTCGGACGAAAACTCATCTATTACAAAGGGATTTCATTTTAATAACTTATTTTAACTCCATACTTATTGTGTGTTCAATATGCAACACTCAAAGGCACATCATCAATTTTCAACCCTTTCTAACTTCATTTGATAATATTCATGCATTTAATGATTTATTTTGAGCTAAATGACCCTGAATTTGAAAAGAAGTAAGATTGAACTCTGAAAAGGTTGTAACTTGCAATGACATCATAATTTCACCCACATAGCAACTTATAAAGAGTTGAGAGGGATAATGCAAAAACTGGATGCACTTCGTGTACAACTTGGACAATCTCTTTTGAAGTATGAGGGTTTCGGACGAAAACTCATCTATTACAAAGGGATTTCAATTTTAATAACTTATTATAAATCCAGACTTTGTGTGTTTTCAATATGCACCATTCAAAGGCACATCATCAACTTTCAACCCTTTCTGACTTAATTTGATATTTTTCATGCATTTCAAGATTTATTTTGAGCTAAATGACCCTGAATTTCAAAAGTAGTAAAAATAACTCTGAATAGGTCCTAACTTGGCATGACATCATAATTTCACCCACATAGCAACTTCTAAAGAGTTGAGAGGGTTACGGCAGAAACTGGATGCACTTCGTGTACAAATTAGACGATCTCTTTCGAAGTATGAGGGTTTCGGACGAAAACTCATATATTACAAAGGGATTTCAATTTAATAACTTATTTTAACTCCAGACTTTGTGTGTTTTCAATATGCACCATTCAAAGGGACATCATCAATTTTCAACCCTTTCTGACTTTATCTGATATTTTTCATGCATTTAATGATTTATTTTGAGCTAAATGACCCTGAATTTGAATAGCAGTAAAAATAACTCTGAAAAGGTTCTAACTTGGCATGACATCATAATTTCCCCCACATAGCAACTTCTAAAGAGTTGAGAGGGTTACGGCAAAAACTGGATGCACTTCGTGTACAAATTAGACGATCTCTTTCGAAGTATGAGGGTTTCGGACGAAAACTCATCTATTACAAAGGGATTTCAATTTAATAACTTATTTTAACTCCAGACTTTGTGTGTTTTCAATATGCACCATTCAAAGGGACATCATCAATTTTCAACCCTTTCTGACTTTATCTGATATTTTTCATGCATTTAATGATTTATTTTGAGCTAAATGACCCCGAATTTGAAAAGAAGTAAGATTGAACTCTGAAAAGGTTCTAACTTGGCATGATACCATAATTTCACCCACATAGCAACTTATAAAGAGTTGAGAGGGATAATGCAAAAACTGGATGCACTTCGTGTACTACTTGGACAATCTCTTTTGAAGTATGAGGATTTCGGACGAAAACTCATCTATTACAAAGGGATTTCAATTTTAATAACTTATTATAACTCCAGACTTTGTGTGTGTTCAATATGCACCATTCAAAGGCACATCATCAATTTTCAACCCTTTCTGAGTTCATTTGATATTTTTCATGCATTTAATTATTTATTTTGAGCTAAATGACCCTGAATTTGAAAAGCAGTACAAATGAACTCTAAAAAGGTTGTAACTTGGCATGACGTCATAATTTCACACAGATAGCAACTTCTAAAGAGGTGAGAGGGTTACGGCAAAAATTGGATGCACTTCGTGTACAACTTGGACAATCTCTTTTGAAGTATGAGGGTTTCGGACGAAAACTCGTCTATTACAAAGTGATTTCATATTTAATAAGTTATTTTACTCCATACTTTTTGTGTTCTCAATATGCACAATTCAATGGTGCATCATCAATTTTCAACCCTTTCTGACTTCATTTGATATTTTTCATGATTTCAATGATTTTCTTTTAGCTCAAAGACCCTTAATTTGAAAAGCAGTAAAAATGAACTCTGCAAAATGTTGTAACTTGGCATGACATCATAATTTCACCCACATAGCAACTTCTAAAGAGGTGAGAGGATTACGGCAGAAACTGGATGCACTTCGTGTACAAATTTGACACTCTCTTTCGAAGTATGAGTGTTTCGGACGAAAACTCATCTATTACAAATGGATTTAAAATTTAATAACATATTTTAACTCCAGACATTGTGTGTTTTCAATATGCACCCTTCAAAGGCACATCATCAATTTTCAACCCATTCTGACTTCATTTGATATTTTTCATGCATTTCAAGATTTATTTTGAGCTAAATGACCCTGAATTTGAAAAGTAGTAAAAATACCTCTGAATAGGTTCTAGCTTGGCATGACATCATAATTTCACCCACATAGCAACTTCTAAAGACTGGAGAGGGTTACGGCAGAAACTGGATGCACTTCGTGTACAAATTGGACAATCTCTTCTGAAGTGTGAGGGTTTCGGATGAAAACTCATCTATTACAAAGGGATTTCATTTTTAATAACTTATTTTAACTCCATACTTATTGTGTGTTCAATATGCAACACTCAAAGGCACATCATCAATTTTCAACCCTTTCTAACTTCGTTTGATATTTTTCATGCATTTAATGATTTATTTTGAGCTAAATGACCCCGAATTTGAAAAGAAGTAAGATTGAACTCTGAAAAGGTTGTAACTTGGCATGATACCATAATTTCATTCACATAGCAACTTATAAAGAGTTGAGAGGGATAATGCAAAAACTGGATGCACTTCGTGTACTACTTGGACAATCTCTTTTGAAGTATGAGGATTTCGGACGAAAACTCATCTATTACAAAGGGATTTCAATTTTAATAACTTATTTTAACTCCAGATATTGTGTGTTTTCAATATGCACCATTCAAAGGCACATCATCAATTTTCAAACCTTTCTAACTTTATTTGATATTTTTCATGCATTTAATGATTTATTTTGAGCTGAATGACCCTGAATTTGAAAAGCAGTAAAAGTATCTCTGAAAAGGTTCTAACTTGGCATGACATCATAATTTCGCCCACATAGCAACTTCTAAAGAGTTGAGAGGGTTACGGCAGGAACTGGATGCACTTCGTGTACAAATTGGATGATCTCTTTCGAAGTATGAGGGTTTCGGACGAAAACTCATCTATTACAAAGGGATTTCAATTTAATAACTTATTTTAACTCCATACTTTGTGTGTTTTCAATATGCACCATTCAAAGGCACATCAGCAATTTTCAACCCTTTATGACTTTAGTTGATATTTTTCATGCATTTCATGATTTATTTTCAGCTAAATGACCCTGAATTTGAATAGCAGTAAAAATAACTCTGAAAAGGTTCTAACTTGGCATGACATCATAATTTCACCCACATAGCAACTTCTAAAGAGTTGAGAGGGTTACAGCAAAAACTGGATGCACTTCTTGTACAAATTAGACAATCTATTTCAAAGTATGAGGGTTTTGGACGAAAACTCATCTATTACAAAGAGATTTCATTTTTAGTAAATTATTTTAAGTCCATACTTTTTGTGTGTTCAATATGCACCATTAAAAGGCACATCATCAATTTTCAACCCTTTTTGAGTTCATTTGATATTTTTCATGCATTTAATGATTTATTTTGAGCTAAATGACCCTCAATTTGAAAAGCAGTACAAATGAACTCTGAAAAGGTTGTAACTTGGCATGACCTCATAATTTCACACACATAGCAACTTCTAAAGAGTTGAGAGGGTTACGGCAAAAATTGGATGCACTTCGTGTACAACTTGGACAATCTCTTTTGAAGTATGAGGGTTTCGGACGAAAACTCGTCTATTACAAAGTGATTTCACTTTGAATAAGTTATTTTACGCCATACTTTTTGTGTTCTCAATATGCACAATTCAATGGTGCATCATCAATTTTCAACCCTTTCTGACTTCATTTGATATTTTTCATGCTTTGAATGATTAACTTTTAGCTAAAAGATCCTTAATTCGAAAAGCAGTAAAAATGAACTCTGAAAATGTTGTAACTTGGCATGACATAATAATTTCACCCACATAGCAACTTCTAAAGAGTTGAGAGGATTACGGGAGAAACTGGATGCACTTCGTGTACAAATTTGACACTCTCTTTCGAAGTATATGGGTTTCGGACGAAAACTCATCTATTACAAATGGATTTAAAATTTAATAACATATTTTAACTCCAGACATTGTGTGTTTTCAATATGCACCATCCAAAGGCACATCATCAATTTTCAACCCTTTCTGACTTCATTTGATATTTTCCATGCATTTCAAGATTTATTTTGAGCTAAATGACCCTGAATTTGAAAAGTAGTAAAAATAACTCTGAATAGGTTCTAACTTGGCATGACATCATAATTTCACCCACATAGCAACTTCTAAAGAGTTGAGAGGGTTACGGCAGAAACTGGATGCACTTCGTGTACAAATTAGACGATCTCTTTCGAAGTATGAGGGTTTCGGACGAAAACTCATCTATTACAAAGGGATTTCAATTTAATAACTTATTTTAACTCCAGACTTTGTGTGTTTTCAATATGCACCATTCAAAGGGACATCATCAATTTTCAACCCTTTCTGACTTTATCTGATATTTTTCATGCATTTAATGATTTATTTTGAGCTAAATGACCCTGAATTTGAATAGCAGTAAAAATAACTCTGAAAAGGTTCTAACTTGGCATGACATCATAATTTCCCCCACATAGCAACTTCTAAAGAGTCGAGAGGGTTACGGCAAAATCTGGATGCACTTCGTGTACAAATTAGACGATCTCTTTCGAAGTATGAGGGTTTCGGACGAAAACTCATCTATTACAAAGGGATTTCAATTTAATAACTTATTTTAACTCCAGACTTTGTGTGTTTTCAATATGCACCATTCAAAGGGACATCATCAATTTTCAACCCTTTCTGACTTTATCTGATATTTTTCATGCATTTAATGATTTATTTTGAGCTAAATGACCCTGAATTTGAATAGCAGTAAAAATAACTCTCAAAAGGTTCTATCTTGGCATGACATCATAATTTCCCCCACATAGCAACTTCTAAAGAGTTGAGAGGGTTACAGCAAAAACTGGATGCACTTCGTGTACAAATTGGACAATCTATTTCAAAGTATGAGGGTTTTGGACGAAAACTCATGTATTACAAAGAGATTTCATTTTTAGTAAATTATTTTAACTCCATGCTTTTTGTGTGTTCAATATGCACCATGAAAAGGCACATCATCAATTTGCAACCCTTTCTGAGTTCATTTGATATTTTTCATGCATTTAATTATTTATTTTGAGCTAAATGACCCTGAATTTGAAAAGCAGTACAAATGAACTCTGAAAAGGTTGTAACTTGGCATGACGTCATAATTTCACACACATAGCAACTTCTAAAGAGTTGAGAGGGTTACGACAAAAATTCGATGCACTTCGTGTACAACTTGGACAATCTCTTTTGAAGTATGAGGGCTTCGGACGAAAACTCGTCTATTACAAAGTGATTTCATATTTAATAAGTTATTTTACTCCATACTTATTGTGTTCTCAATATGCACAATTCAATGGTGCATCATCAATTTTCAACCCTTTCTGACTTCATTTGACATTTTTCATGATTTGAATGATTTACTTTTAGCTCAAAGACCCTTAATTTGAAAAGCAGTAAAAATGAACTCTGAAAAATGTTGTAACTTGGCATGACATCATAATTTCACCCACATAGCAACATCTAAAGAGGTGAGAGGATTACGGCAGAAACTGGATGCACTTCGTGTACAAATTTGACACTCTCTTTCGAAGTATGAGGGTTTCGGACGAAAACTCATCTATTACAAATGGATTTAAAATTTAATAACATATTTTAACTCCAGACATTGTGTGTTTTCAATATGCACCATTCAAAGGCAGAAACTGGATGCACTTCGTGTACAAATTGGACAATCTCTTCTGAAGTGTGAGGGTTTCGGATGAAAACTCATCTATTACAAAGGGATTTCATTTTTAATAACTTATTTTAACTCCATACTTATTGTGTGTTCAATATGCAACACTCAAAGGCACATCATCAATTTTCAACCCTTTCTAACTTCATTTGATATTTTTCATGCATTTAATGATTTATTTTGAGCTAAATGACCCCGAATTTGAAAAGAAGTAAGAGTGAACTCTGAAAAGGTTGTAACTTGGCATGATACCATAATTTCACCCACATAGCAACTTGTAAAGAGTTGAGAGGGATAATGCAAAAACTGGATGCACTTCGTGTACTACTTGGACAAACTCTTTTGAAGTATGAGGATTTCGGACGAAAACTCATCTATTACAAAGGGATTTCAATTTTAATAACTTATTATAACTCCAGACTTTGTGTGTTTTCAATATGCACCATTCAAAGGCACATCATCAATTTTCAAACCTTTCTAACTTTATTTGATATTTTTCATGCATTTAATGATTTATTTCGAGCTAAATGACCCTGAATTTGAAAAGCAGTAAAAGTAACTCTGAAAAGGTTCAAACTTGGCATGACATCATAATTTCGCCCACATAGCAACTTCTAAAGAGTTGAGAGGGTTACGGCAGGAACTGGATGCACTTCGTTTACAAATTGGATGATCTCTTTCGAAGTATGAGGGTTTCGGACGAAAACTCATCTATTACAAAGGGATTTCAATTTAATAACTTATTTTAACTCCAGACTTTGTGTGTTTTCAATATGCACCATTCAAAGGCACATCATCAATTTTCAACCCTTTATGACTTTATTTGATATTTTTCATGCATTTCATGATTTATTTTCAGCTAAATGACCCTGAATTTGAATAGCAGTAAAAATAACTCTGAAAAGGTTCTAACTTGGCATGACATCATAATTTCACCCACATAGCAACTTCTAAAGAGTTGAGAGGGTTACAGCAAAAACTGGATGCACTTCTTGTACAAATTAGACAATCTATTTCAAAGTATGAGGGTTTTGGGCGAAAACTCATCTATTACAAAGAGATTTCATTTTTAGTAAATTATTTTAAGTCCATACTTTTTGTGTGTTCAATATGCACCATTAAAAGGCACATCATCAATTTTCAACCCTTTTTGAGTTCATTTGATATTTTTCATGCATTTAATGATTTATTTTGAGCTAAATGACCCTCAATTTGAAAAGCAGTACAAATGAACTCTGAAAAGGTTGTAACTTGGCATGACCTCATAATTTCACACACATAGCAACTTCTAAAGAGTTGAGAGGGTTACGGCAAAAATTGGATGCACTTCGTGTACAACTTGGACAATCTCTTTTGAAGTATGAGGGTTTCGGACGAAAACTCGTCTATTACAAAGTGATTTCACTTTGAATAAGTTATTTTACGCCATACTTTTTGTGTTCTCAATATGCACAATTCAATGGTGCATCATCAATTTTCAACCCTTTCTGACTTCATTTGATATTTTTCATGCTTTGAATGATTAACTTTTAGCTAAAAGATCCTTAATTCGAAAAGCAGTAAAAATGAACTCTGAAAATGTTGTAACTTGGCATGACATAATAATTTCACCCACATAGCAACTTCTAAAGAGTTGAGAGGATTACGGGAGAAACTGGATGCACTTCGTGTACAAATTTGACACTCTCTTTCGAAGTATATGGGTTTCGGACGAAAACTCATCTATTACAAATGGATTTAAAATTTAATAACATATTTTAACTCCAGACATTGTGTGTTTTCAATATGCACCATTCAAAGGCACATCATCAATTTTCAACCCTTTCTAACTTCATTTGATATTTTCCATGCATTTCAAGATTTATTTTGAGCTAAATGACCCTGAATTTGAAAAGTAGTAAAAATAACTCTGAATAGGTTCTAACTTGGCATGACATCATAATTTCACCCACATAGCAACTTCTAAAGAGTTGAGAGGGTTACGGCAGAAACTGGATGCACTTCGTGTACAAATTAGACGATCTCTTTCGAAGTATGAGGGTTTCGGACGAAAACTCATCTATTACAAAGGGATTTCAATTTAATAACTTATTTTAACTCCAGACTTTGTGTGTTTTCAATATGCACCATTCAAAGGGACATCATCAATTTTCAACCCTTTCTGACTTTATCTGATATTTTTCATGCATTTAATGATTTATTTTGAGCTAAATGACCCTGAATTTGAATAGCAGTAAAAATAACTCTGAAAAGGTTCTAACTTGGCATGACATCATAATTTCCCCCACATAGCAACTTCTAAAGAGTCGAGAGGGTTACGGCAAAATCTGGATGCACTTCGTGTACAAATTAGACGATCTCTTTCGAAGTATGAGGGTTTCGGACGAAAACTCATCTATTACAAAGGGATTTCAATTTAATAACTTATTTTAACTCCAGACTTTGTGTGTTTTCAATATGCACCATTCAAAGGGACATCATCAATTTTCAACCCTTTCTGACTTTATCTGATATTTTTCATGCATTTAATGATTTATTTTGAGCTAAATGACCCTGAATTTGAATAGCAGTAAAAATAACTCTCAAAAGGTTCTATCTTGGCATGACATCATAATTTCCCCCACATAGCAACTTCTAAAGAGTTGAGAGGGTTACAGCAAAAACTGGATGCACTTCGTGTACAAATTGGACAATCTATTTCAAAGTATGAGGGTTTTGGACGAAAACTCATGTATTACAAAGAGATTTCATTTTTAGTAAATTATTTTAACTCCATGCTTTTTGTGTGTTCAATATGCACCATGAAAAGGCACATCATCAATTTGCAACCCTTTCTGAGTTCATTTGATATTTTTCATGCATTTAATTATTTATTTTGAGCTAAATGACCCTGAATTTGAAAAGCAGTACAAATGAACTCTGAAAAGGTTGTAACTTGGCATGACGTCATAATTTCACACACATAGCAACTTCTAAAGAGTTGAGAGGGTTACGACAAAAATTCGATGCACTTCGTGTACAACTTGGACAATCTCTTTTGAAGTATGAGGGCTTCGGACGAAAACTCGTCTATTACAAAGTGATTTCATATTTAATAAGTTATTTTACTCCATACTTATTGTGTTCTCAATATGCACAATTCAATGGTGCATCATCAATTTTCAACCCTTTCTGACTTCATTTGACATTTTTCATGATTTGAATGATTTACTTTTAGCTCAAAGACCCTTAATTTGAAAAGCAGTAAAAATGAACTCTGAAAAATGTTGTAACTTGGCATGACATCATAATTTCACCCACATAGCAACATCTAAAGAGGTGAGAGGATTACGGCAGAAACTGGATGCACTTCGTGTACAAATTTGACACTCTCTTTCGAAGTATGAGGGTTTCGGACGAAAACTCATCTATTACAAATGGATTTAAAATTTAATAACATATTTTAACTCCAGACATTGTGTGTTTTCAATATGCACCATTCAAAGGCAGAAACTGGATGCACTTCGTGTACAAATTGGACAATCTCTTCTGAAGTGTGAGGGTTTCGGATGAAAACTCATCTATTACAAAGGGATTTCATTTTTAATAACTTATTTTAACTCCATACTTATTGTGTGTTCAATATGCAACACTCAAAGGCACATCATCAATTTTCAACCCTTTCTAACTTCATTTGATATTTTTCATGCATTTAATGATTTATTTTGAGCTAAATGACCCCGAATTTGAAAAGAAGTAAGAGTGAACTCTGAAAAGGTTGTAACTTGGCATGATACCATAATTTCACCCACATAGCAACTTATAAAGAGTTGAGAGGGATAATGCAAAAACTGGATGCACTTCGTGTACTACTTGGACAAACTCTTTTGAAGTATGAGGATTTCGGACGAAAACTCATCTATTACAAAGGGATTTCAATTTTAATAACTTATTATAACTCCAGACTTTGTGTGTTTTCAATATGCACCATTCAAAGGCACATCATCAATTTTCAAACCTTTCTAACTTTATTTGATATTTTTCATGCATTTAATGATTTATTTCGAGCTAAATGACCCTGAATTTGAAAAGCAGTAAAAGTAACTCTGAAAAGGTTCAAACTTGGCATGACATCATAATTTCGCCCACATAGCAACTTCTAAAGAGTTGAGAGGGTTACGGCAGGAACTGGATGCACTTCGTTTACAAATTGGATGATCTCTTTCGAAGTATGAGGGTTTCGGACGAAAACTCATCTATTACAAAGGGATTTCAATTTAATAACTTATTTTAACTCCAGACTTTGTGTGTTTTCAATATGCACCATTCAAAGGCACATCATCAATTTTCAACCCTTTATGACTTTATTTGATATTTTTCATGCATTTCATGATTTATTTTCAGCTAAATGACCCTGAATTTGAATAGCAGTAAAAATAACTCTGAAAAGGTTCTAACTTGGCATGACATCATAATTTCACCCACATAGCAACTTCTAAAGAGTTGAGAGGGTTACAGCAAAAACTGGATGCACTTCTTGTACAAATTAGACAATCTATTTCAAAGTATGAGGGTTTTGGACGAAAACTCATCTATTACAAAGAGATTTCATTTTTAGTAAATTATTTTAAGTCCATACTTTTTGTGTGTTCAATATGCACCATTAAAAGGCACATCATCAATTTTCAACCCTTTCTGAGTTCATTTGATATTTTTCATGCATTTAATGATTTATTTTGAGCTAAATGACCCTCAATTTGAAATGCAGTACAAATGAACTCTGAAAAGGTTGTAACTTGGCATGACGTCATAATTTCACACACATAGCAACTTCTAAAGAGTTGAGAGGGTTACGGCAAAAATTGGATGCACTTCGTGTACAACTTGGACAATCTCTGTTGAAGTATGAGGGTTTCGGACGAAAACTCGTCTATTACAAAGTGATTTCATTTTGAATAAGTTATTTTACTCCATACTTTTTGTGTTCTCATTATGCACAATTCAATGGTGCGTCATCAATTTTCAACCCTTTCTGACTTCATTTGATATTTTTCATGCTTTGAATGATTAACTTTTAGATAAAAGATCCTTAATTCGAAAAGCAGTAAAAATGAACTCTGAAAATGTTGTAACTTGGCATGACATCATAATTTCACCCACATAGCAACTTCTAAAGAGTTGAGAGGATTACGGCAGAAACTGGATGCACTTCGTGTACAAATTTGACACTCTCTTTCGAAGTATGAGGGTTTCGGACGAAAACTCATCTATTACAAATGGATTTAAAATTTAATAACATATTTTAACTCCAGACATTGTGTGTTTTCAATATGCACCATTCAAAGGCACATCATCAATTTTCAACCCTTTCTGACTTCATTTGATATTTTTCATGCATTTCAAGATTTATTTTGAGCTAAATGACCCTGAATTTGAAAAGTAGTAAAAATAACTCTGAATAGGTTCTAACTTGGCATGACATCATAATTTCACCCACATAGCAACTTCTAAAGAGTTGAGAGGGTTACGGCAGAAACTGGATGCACTTCGTGTACAAATTAGACGATCTCTTTCGAGGTATGAGGGTTTCGGACGAAAACTGATCTATTCCAAAGGGATTTCAATGTAATAACTTATTTTAACTCCAGACTTTGTGTGTTTTCAATATGCACCATTTAAAGGGACATCATCAATTTTAAACCCTTTCTGACTTCATTTGATATTTTTCATGCATTTAATGATTTATTTTGAGCTAAATGACCCTGAATTTGAATAGCAGTAAAAATAACTCTGAAAAGGTTCTAACTTGGCATGAAATCATAATTTCCCCCACATAGCAACTTCTAAAGAGTTGAGAGGGTTACGGCAAAAACTGGATGCACTTCGTGTACAAATTAGACGATCTCTTTCGAAGTATGAGGGTTTCGGACGAAAACTCATCTATTACAAAGGGATTTCAATTTAATAACTTATTTTAACTCCAGACTTTGTGTGTTTTCAATATGCACCATTCAAAGGGACATCATCAATTTTCAACCCTTTCTGACTTTATCTGATATTTTTCATGCATTTAATGATTTATTTTGAGCTAAATGACCCTGAATTTGAATAGCAGTAAAAATAACTCTGAAAAGGTTCTAACTTGGCATGACATCATAATTTCCCCCACATAGCAACTTCTAAAGAGTTGAGAGGGTTACGGCAAAAACTAGATGCACTTCGTGTACAAATTAGACGATCTCTTTCAAAGTATGAGGGTTTCGGACGAAAACTTATCTATTACAAAGGGATTTCAATTTAATAACTTATTTTAACACCAGACTTTGTGTGTTTTCAATATGCACCATTCAAAGGGACATCATCAATTTTCAACCCTTTCTGACTTCATTTGATATTTTTCATGCATTTAATGATTTATTTTGAGCTAAATGACCCTGAATTTGAATAGCAGTAAAAATAACTCTGAAAAGGTTCTAACTTGGCATGACATCATAATTTCCCCCACATAGCAACTTCTAAAGAGTTGAGAGGGTTACGGCAAAAACTGGATGCACTTCGTGTACAAATTAGACGATCTCTTTCGAAGTATGAGCGTTTCGGACGAAAACTCATCTATTACAAAGGGATTTCAATTTAATAACTTATTTTAACTCCAGACTTTGTGTGTTTTCAATATGCACCATTCAAAGGGACATCATCAATTTTCAACCCTTTCTGACTTTATCTGATATTTTTCATGCATTTAATGATTTATTTTGAGCTAAATGACCCTGAATTTGAATAGCAGTAAAAATAACTCTGAAAAGGTTCTAACTTGGCATGACATCATAATTTCCCCCACATAGCAACTTCTAAAGAGTTGAGAGGGTTACGGCAAAAACTAGATGCACTTCGTGTACAAATTAGACGATCTCTTTCAAAGTATGAGGGTTTCGGACGAAAACTTATCTATTACAAAGGGATTTCAATTTAATAACTTATTTTAACACCAGACTTTGTGTGTTTTCAATATGCACCATTCAAAGGGACATCATCAATTTTCAACCCTTTCTGACTTTATCTGATATTTTTCATGCATTTAATGATTTATTTTGAGCTAAATGACCCTGAATTTGAATAGCAGTAAAAATAACTCTGAAAAGGTTCTAACTTGGCATGACATCATAATTTCCCCCACATAGCAACTTCTAAAGAGTTGAGAGGGTTACGGCAAAAAC
Organism: Hordeum marinum; assembly: GCA_022496015.1. Classification (NCBI taxonomy): domain Eukaryota; kingdom Viridiplantae; phylum Streptophyta; class Magnoliopsida; order Poales; family Poaceae; genus Hordeum; species Hordeum marinum. The sequence continues at coordinate 48,745,590 of CM039676.1, forward strand.
TGGATGCACTTCGTGTACAAATTAGACGATCTCTTTCGAAGTATGAGGGTTTCGGACGAAAACTCATCTATTACAAAGGGATTTCAATTTAATAACTTATTTTAACTCCAGACTTTGTGTGTTTTCAATATGCACCATGAAAAGGGACATCATCAATTTTCAACCCTTTCTGACTTTATCTGATATTTTTCATGCATTTAATGATTTATTTTGAGCTAAATGACCCTGAATTTGAATAGCAGTAAAAATAACTCTGAAAAGGTTCTAACTTGGCATGACATCATAATTTCCCCCACATAGCAACTTCTAAAGAGTTGAGAGGGTTACGGCAAAAACTAGATGCACTTCGTGTACAAATTAGACGATCTCTTTCAAAGTATGAGGGTTTCGGACGAAAACTTATCTATTACAAAGGGATTTCAATTTAATAACTTATTTTAACTCCAGACTTTGTGTGTTTTCAATATGCACCATTCAAAGGGACATCATCAATTTTCAACCCTTTCTGACTTTATCTGATATTTTTCATGCATTTAATGATTTATTTTGAGCTAAATGACCCTGAATTTGAATAGCAGTAAAAATAACTCTGAAAAGGTTCTAACTTGTCATGACATCATAATTTCCCCCACATAGCAACTTCTAAAGAGTTGAGAGGGTTACGGCAAAAACTAGATGCACTTCGTGTACAAATTAGACGATCTCTTTCGAAGTATGAGGGTTTCGGACGAAAACTCATCTATTACAAAGGGATTTCAATTTAATAACTTATTTTAACTCCAGACTTTGTGTGTTTTCAATATGCACCATGAAAAGGCACATCATCAATTTTCAACCCTTTCTGAGTTCATTTGATATTTTTCATGCATTTAATTATTTATTTTGAGCTAAATGACCCTGAATTTGAAAAGCAGTACAAATGAACTCTGAAAAGGTTGTAACTTGGCATGACGTCATAATTTCACACACATAGCAACTTCTAAAGAGTTGAGAGGGTTACGGCAAAAATTGGATGCACTTCGTGTACAACTTGGACAATCTCTTTTGAAGTATGAGGGTTTCGGACGAAAACTCGTCTATTACAAAGTGATTTCATATTTAATAAGTTATTTTACTCCATACTTTTTGTGTTCTCAATATGCACAATTCAATGGTGCATCATCAATTTTCAACCCTTTCTGACTTCATTTGATATTTTTCATGATTCGAATGATTTACTTTTAGCTCAAAGACCCTTAATTTGAAAAGCAGTAAAAATGAACTCTGAAAAATGTTGTAACTTGGCATGACATCATAATTTCACCCACATAGCAACTTCTAAAGAGGTGAGAGGATTACGGCAGAAACTGGATGCACTTCGTGTACAAATTTGACACTCTCTTTCGAAGTATGAGGGTTTCGGACGAAAACTCATCTATTACAAATGGATTTAAAATTTAATAACATATTTTAACTCCAGACATTGTGTGTTTTCAATATGCACCATTCAAAGGCACATCATCAATTTTCAACCCTTTCTGACTTCATGTGATATTTTTCATGCATTTCAAGATTTATTTTGAGCTAAATGACCCTGAATTTGAAAAGTAGTAAAAATACCTCTGAATAGGTTCTAACTTGGCATGACATCATAATTTCACCCACATAGCAACTTCTAAAGAGTTGAGAGGGTTACGGCAGAAACTGGATGCACTTCGTGTACAAATTAGACGATCTCTTTCGAGGTATGAGGGTTTCGGACGAAAACTCATCTATTCCAAAGGGATTTCAATTTAATAACTTATTTTAACTCCAGACTTTGTGTGTTTTCAATATGCACCATTCAAAGGGACATCATCAATTTTCAACCCTTTCTGACTTCATTTGATATTTTTCATGCATTTAATGATTTATTTTGAGCTAAATGACCCTGAATTTGAATAGCAGTAAAAATAACTCTGAAAAGGTTCTAACTTGGCATGACATCATAATTTCCCCCACATAGCAACTTCTAAAGAGTTGAGAGGGTTACGGCAAAAACTGGATGCACTTCGTGTACAAATTAGACGATCTCTTTCGAAGTATGAGCGTTTCGGACGAAAACTCATCTATTACAAAGGGATTTCAATTTAATAACTTATTTTAACTCCAGACTTTGTGTGTTTTCAATATGCACCATTCAAAGGGACATCATCAATTTTCAACCCTTTCTGACTTTATCTGATATTTTTCATGCATTTAATGATTTATTTTGAGCTAAATGACCCTGAATTTGAATAGCAGTAAAAATAACTCTGAAAAGGTTCTAACTTGGCATGACATCATAATTTCCCCCACATAGCAAGTTCTAAAGAGTTGAGAGGGTTACGGCAAAAACTAGATGCACTTCGTGTACAAATTAGACGATCTCTTTCAAAGTATGAGGGTTTCGGACGAAAACTTATCTATTACAAAGGGATTTCAATTTAACAACTTATTTTAACTCCAGACTTTGTGTGTTTTCAGTATGCACCATTCAAAGGGACATCATCAATTTTCAACCCTTTCTGACTTTATCTGATATTTTTCATGCATTTAATGATTTATTTTGAGCTAAATGACCCTGAATTTGAATAGCAGTAAAAATAACTCTGAAAAGGTTCTAACTTGGCATGACATCATAATTTCCCCCACATAGCAACTTCTAAAGAGTTGAGAGGGTTACGGCAAAAACTGGATGCACTTCGTGTACAAATTAGACGATCTCTTTCGAAGTATGAGGGTTTCGGACGAAAACTCATCTATTACAAAGGGATTTCAATTTAATAACTTATTTTAACTCCAGACTTTGTGTGTTTTCAATATGCACCATGAAAAGGCACATCATCAATTTTCAACCCTTTCTGAGTTCATTTGATATTTTTCATGCATTTAATTATTTATTTTGAGCTAAATGACCCTGAATTTGAAAAGCAGTACAAATGAACTCTGAAAAGGTTGTAACTTGGCATGACGTCATAATTTCACACACATAGCAACTTCTAAAGAGTTGAGAGGGTTACGGCAAAAATTGGATGCACTTCGTGTACAACTTGGACAATCTCTTTTGAAGTATGAGGGTTTCGGACGAAAACTCGTCTATTACAAAGTGATTTCATATTTAATAAGTTATTTTACTCCGTACTTTTTGTGTTCTCAATATGCACAATTCAATGGTGCATCATCAATTTTCAACCCTTTCTGACTTCATTTGATATTTTTCATGATTCGAATGATTTACTTTTAGCTCAAAGACCCTTAATTTGAAAAGCAGTAAAAAGTTGTGTGTTTTCAATATGGTGCAAATTAGACGATCTCTTTCAAAGTATGAGGGTTTCGGACGAAAACTTATCTATTACAAAGGGATTTCAATTTAATAACTTATTTTAACTCCAGACTTTGTGTGTTTTCAATATGCACCATTCAAAGGGACATCATCAATTTTCAACCCTTTCTGACTTTATCTGATATTTTTCATGCATTTAATGATTTATTTTGAGCTAAATGACCCTGAATTTGAATAGCAGTAAAAATAACTCTGAAAAGGTTCTAACTTGGCATGACATCATAATTTCCCCCACATAGCAACTTCTAAAGAGTTGAGAGGGTTACGGCAAAAACTGGATGCACTTCGTGTACAAATTTGACACTCTCTTTCGAAGTATGAGGGTTTCGGACGAAAACTCATCTATTACAAATGGATTTAAAATTTAATAACATATTTTAACTCCAGACATTGTGTGTTTTCAATATGCACCATTCAAAGGCACATCATCAATTTTCAACCCTTTCTGACTTCATGTGATATTTTTCATGCATTTCAAGATTTATTTTGAGCTAAATGACCCTGAATTTGAAAAGTAGTAAAAATACCTCTGAATAGGTTCTAACTTGGCATGACATCATAATTTCACCCACATAGCAACTTCTAAAGAGTTGAGAGGGTTACGGCAGAAACTGGATGCACTTCGTGTACAAATTAGACGATCTCTTTCGAGGTATGAGGGTTTCGGACGAAAACTCATCTATTCCAAAGGGATTTCAATTTAATAACTTATTTTCACTCCAGACTTTGTGTGTTTTCAATATGCACCATTCAAAGGGACATCATCAATTTTCAACCCTTTCTGACTTCATTTGATATTTTTCATGCATTTAATGATTTATTTTGAGCTAAATGACCCTGAATTTGAATAGCAGTAAAAATAACTCTGAAAAGGTTCTAACTTGGCATGACATCATAATTTCCCCCACATAGCAACTTCTAAAGAGTTGAGAGGGTTACGGCAAAAACTGGATGCACTTCGTGTACAAATTAGACGATCTCTTTCGAAGTATGAGGGTTTCGGACGAAAACTCATCTATTACAAAGCGATTTCAATTTAATAACTTATTTTAACTCCAGACTTTGTGTGTTTTCAATATGCACCATTCAAAGGGACATCATCAATTTTCAACCCTTTCTGACTTTATCTGATATTTTTCATGCATTTAATGATTTATTTTGAGCTAAATGACCCTGAATTTGAATAGCAGTAAAAATAACTCTGAAAAGGTTCTAACTTGGCATGACATCATAATTTCCCCCACATAGCAAGTTCTAAAGAGTTGAGAGGGTTACGGCAAAAACTAGATGCACTTCGTGTACAAATTAGACGATCTCTTTCAAAGTATGAGGGTTTCGGACGAAAACTTATCTATTACAAAGGGATTTCAATTTAATAACTTATTTTAACTCCAGACTTTGTGTGTTTTCAATATGCACCATTCAAAGGGACATCATCAATTTTCAACCCTTTCTGACTTTATCTGATATTTTTCATGCATTTAATGATTTATTTTGAGCTAAATGACCCTGAATTTGAATAGCAGTAAAAATAACTCTGAAAAGGTTCTAACTTGGCATGACATCATAATTTCCCCCACATAGCAACTTCTAAAGAGTTGAGAGGGTTACGGCAAAAACTAGATGCACTTCGTGTACAAATTAGACGATCTCTTTCGAAGTATGAGGGTTTCGGACGAAAACTCATCTATTACAAAGGGATTTCAATTTAATAACTTATTTTAACTCCAGACTTTGTGTGTTTTCAATATGCACCATGAAAAGGCACATCATCAATTTTCAACCCTTTCTGAGTTCATTTGATATTTTTCATGCATTTAATTATTTATTTTGAGCTAAATGACCCTGAATTTGAAAACCAGTACAAATGAACTCTGAAAAGGTTGTAACTTGGCATGACGTCATAATTTCACACACATAGCAACTTCTAAAGAGTTGAGAGGGTTACGGCAAAAATTGGATGCACTTCGTGTACAACTTGGACAATCTCTTTTGAAGTATGAGGGTTTCGGACGAAAACTCGTCTATTACAAAGTGATTTCATATTTAATAAGTTATTTTACTCCATACTTTTTGTGTTCTCAATATGCACAATTCAATGGTGCATCATCAATTTTCAACCCTTTCTGACTTCATTTGATATTTTTCATGATTCGAATGATTTACTTTTAGCTCAAAGACCCTTAATTTGAAAAGCAGTAAAAATGAACTCTGAAAAATGTTGTAACTTGGCATGACATCATAATTTCACCCACATAGCAACTTCTAAAGAGGTGAGAGGATTACGGCAGAAACTGGATGCACTTCGTGTACAAATTTGACACTCTCTTTCGAAGTATGAGGGTTTCGGACGAAAACTCATCTATTACAAATGGATTTAAAATTTAATAACATATTTTAACTCCAGACATTGTGTGTTTTCAATATGCACCATTCAAAGGCACATCATCAATTTTCAACCCTTTCTGACTTCATGTGATATTTTTCATGCATTTCAAGATTTATTTTGAGCTAAATGACCCTGAATTTGAAAAGTAGTAAAAATACCTCTGAATAGGTTCTAACTTGGCATGACATCATAATTTCACCCACATAGCAACTTCTAAAGAGTTGAGAGGGTTACGGCAGAAACTGGATGCACTTCGTGTACAAATTAGACGATCTCTTTCGAGGTATGAGGGTTTCGGACGAAAACTCATCTATTCCAAAGGGATTTCAATTTAATAACTTATTTTAACTCCATACTTTGTGTGTTTTCAATATGCACCATTCAAAGGGACATCATCAATTTTCAACCCTTTCTGACTTCATTTGATATTTTTCATGCATTTAATGATTTATTTTGAGCTAAATGACCCTGAATATGAATAGCAGTAAAAATAACTCTGAAAAGGTTCTAACTTGGCATGACATCATAATTTCCCCCACATAGCAACTTCTAAAGAGTTGAGAGGGTTACGGCAAAAACTGGATGCACTTCGTGTACAAATTAGACGATCTCTTTCGAAGTATGAGGGTTTCGGACGAAAACTCATCTATTACAAAGGGATTTCAATTTAATAACTTATTTTAACTCCAGACTTTGTGTGTTTTCAATATGCACCATTCAAAGGGACATCATCAATTTTCAACCCTTTCTGACTTTATCTGATATTTTTCATGCATTTAATGATTTATTTTGAGCTAAATGACCCTGAATTTGAATAGCAGTAAAAATAACTCTGAAAAGGTTCTAACTTGGCATACCATCATAATTTCCCCCACATAGCAAGTTCTAAAGAGTTGAGAGGGTTACGGCAAAAACTAGATGCACTTCGTGTACAAATTAGACGATCTCTTTCAAAGTATGAGGGTTTCGGACGAAAACTTATCTATTACAAAGGGATTTCAATTTAATAACTTATTTTAACTCCAGACTTTGTGTGTTTTCAATATGCACCATTCAAAGGGACATCATCAATTTTCAACCCTTTCTGACTTTATCTGATATTTTTCATGCATTTAATGATTTATTTTGAGCTAAATGACCCTGAATTTGAATAGCAGTAAAAATAACTCTGAAAAGGTTCTAACTTGGCATGACATCATAATTTCCCCCACATAGCAACTTCTAAAGAGTTGAGAGGGTTACGGCAAAAACTAGATGCACTTTGTGTACAAATTAGACGATCTCTTTCAAAGTATGAGGGTTTCGGACGAAAACTTATCTATTACAAAGGGATTTCAATTTAATAACTTATTTTAACACCAGAATTTGTGTGTTTTCAATATGCACCATTCAAAGGGACATCATCAATTTTCAACCCTTTCTGACTTTATCTGATATTTTTCATGCATTTAATGATTTATTTTGAGCTAAATGACCCTGAATTTGAATAGCAGTAAAAATAACTCTGAAAAGGTTCTAACTTGGCATGACATCATAATTTCCCCCACATAGCAACTTCTAAAGAGTTGAGAGGGTTACGGCAAAAACTGGATGCACTTCGTGTACAAATTAGACGATCTCTTTCGAAGTATGAGGGTTTCAGACGAAAACTCATCTATTACAAAGGGATTTCAATTTAATAACTTATTTTAACTCCAGACTTTGTGTGTTTTCAATATGCACCATGAAAAGGGACATCATCAATTTTCAACCCTTTCTGACTTTATCTGATATTTTTCATGCATTTAATGATTTATTTTGAGCTAAATGACCCTGAATTTGAATAGCAGTAAAAATAACTCTGAAAAGGTTCTAACTTGGCATGACATCATAATTTCCCCCACATAGCAACTTCTAAAGAGTTGAGAGGGTTACGGCAAAAACTAGATGCACTTCGTGTACAAATTAGACGATCTCTTTCAAAGTATGAGGGTTTCGGACGAAAACTTATCTATTACAAAGGGATTTCAATTTAATAACTTATTTTAACTCCAGACTTTGTGTGTTTTCAATATGCACCATTCAAAGGGACATCATCAATTTTCAACCCTTTCTGACTTTATCTGATATTTTTCATGCATTTAATGATTTATTTTGAGCTAAATGACCCTGAATTTGAATAGCAGTAAAAATAACTCTGAAAAGGTTCTAACTTGTCATGACATCATAATTTCCCCCACATAGCAACTTCTAAAGAGTTGAGAGGGTTACGGCAAAAACTGGATGCACTTCGTGTACAAATTAGACGATCTCTTTCGAAGTATGAGGGTTTCGGACGAAAACTCATCTATTACAAAGGGATTTCAATTTAATAACTTACTTTAACTCCAGACTTTGTGTGTGTTCAATATGCACCATGAAAAGGCACATCATCAATTTTCAACCCTTTCTGAGTTCATTTGATATTTTTCATGCATTTAATTATTTATTTTGAGCTAAATGACCCTGAATTTGAAAACCAGTACAAATGAACTCTGAAAAGGTTGTAACTTGGCATGACGTCATAATTTCACACACATAGCAACTTCTAAAGAGTTGAGAGGGTTACGGCAAAAATTGGATGCACTTCGTGTACAACTTGGACAATCTCTTTTGAAGTATGAGGGTTTCGGACGAAAACTCGTCTATTACAAAGTGATTTCATATTTAATAAGTTATTTTACTCCATACTTTTTGTGTTCTCAATATGCACAATTCAATGGTGCATCATCAATTTTCAACCCTTTCTGACTTCATTTGATATTTTTCATGATTCGAATGATTTACTTTTAGCTCAAAGACCCTTAATTTGAAAAGCAGTAAAAATGAACTCTGAAAAATGTTGTAACTTGGCATGACATCATAATTTCACTCACATAGCAACTTCTAAAGAGGTGAGAGGATTACGGCAGAAACTGGATGCACTTCGTGTACAAATTTGACACTCTCTTTCGAAGTATGAGGGTTTCGGACGAAAACTCATCTATTACAAATGGATTTAAAATTTAATAACATATTTTAACTCTAGACATTGTGTGTTTTCAATATGCACCATTCAAAGGCACATCATCAATTTTCAACCCTTTCTGACTTCATGTGATATTTTTCATGCATTTCAAGATTTATTTTGAGCTAAATGACCCTGAATTTGAAAAGTAGTAAAAATACCTCTGAATAGGTTCTAACTTGGCATGACATCGTAATTTCACCCACATAGCAACTTCTGAGGAGTTGAGAGGGTTACGGCAGAAACTGGATGCACTTCGTGTACAAATTGGACAATCTCTTCTGAAGTGTGAGGGTTTCGGATGAAAACTCATCTATTACAAAGGGATTTCATTTTTAATAAATTATTTTAACTCCATACTTATTGTGTGTTCAATATGCAACACTCAAAGGCACATCATCAATTTTCAACCCTTTCTAACTTCATTTGATATTTTTCATGCATTTAATGATTTATTTTGAGCTAAATGACCCCGAATTTGAAAAGAAGTAAGATTGAACTCTGAAAAGGTTGTAACTTGGCATGATACCATAATTTCACCCACATAGCAACTTATAAAGAGTTGAGAGGGATAATGCAAAAACTGGATGCACTTCGTGTACAACTTGGATAATCTCTTTTGAAGTATGATGATTTCGGACGAAAACTCATCTATTACAAAGGGATTTCAATTTTAATAACTTATTATAACTCCAGACTTTGTGTGTTTTCAATATGCACCATTCAAAGGCACATCATCAATTTTCAAACCTTTCTAACTTTATTTGATATTTTTCATGCATTTCATGATTTATTTTCAGCTAAATGACCCTGAATTTGAATAGCAGTAAAAATAACTCTGAAAAGGTTCTAACTTGGCATGACATCATAATTTCACCCACATAGCAACTTCTAAAGAGTTGAGAGGGTTACAGCAAAAACTGGATGCACTTCTTGTACAAATTAGACAATCTATTTCAAAGTATGAGGGTTTTGGACGAAAACTCATCTATTACAAAGATATTTCATTTTTGGTAAAATATTTTTACTCCATACTTTTTGTGTGTTCGATATGCACCATTAAAAGGCACATCATCAATTTTCAACCCTTTCTGACTTCATTTGATATTTTTCAAGATATTTAATGATTTATTTTGAGCTAAATGACCCTGAATTTGAAAAGCAGTACAAATGAACTCTGAAATGGTTGTAACTTGGCATGACGTCATACTTTCACACACATAGCAACTTCTAAAGAGTTGAGAGGGTGACGGCAAAAATTGGATGCACTTCGTGTACAAATGGGACACTCTCTTCCGAAGTATGAGGGTTTCGGATGAAAACTCATCTATTACAAAGGGATTTCATTTTTAGTAACTTATTTTAACTCCATACTTATTGTGTGTTCAATATGCAACACTCAAAGGCACATCATCAATTTTCAACCCTTTCTAACTTCATTTGATATTTTTCATGCATTTAATGATTTATTTTGAGCTAAATGACCCTGAATTTGAAAAGCAGTAAAAATGCACTCTGAAAAGGTTGTAACTTGGCATGACATCATAATTTCACGCACATAGCAACTTATAAAGAGTTGAGAGGGTTACAGCAAAAACTGGATGAACTTCGTGTACAAATTGGACAATCTATTTCAAAGTATGAGGGTTTTGGACGAAAACTCATCTATTAAGAAGAGATTTCATTTTTAATAAATTATTTTAACTCCATACTTTTTTGTGTTCAATATGCACCATTAAAAGGCACATCATCAATTTTCAACCCTTTCTGACTTCATTGGATATTTTTTATGCATTTAATGATTTAGTTTGAGCTAAATGACCCTGAATTTGAAAAGCAGTACAAATGAATTCTGAAAAGGTTGTAAAATGGCATGACGTCATAATTTCACACACATAGCAACTTCTAAAGAGTTGAGAGGGTCACGGCACAAATTGGATGCACTTTGTGTACAACTTGGACAATCTCTTTTGAAGTATGAGGGTTTCGGACGAAAACTCGTCTATTACAAAGTGTTTTCATTTTTAATAAGTTATTTTACTCCATACTTTTTGTTTTTTCAATATGCACAATTCAATGGTGCATCATCAATTTTCAACCCTTTCTGACTTCATTTGATATTTTTCATGCTTTGAATGATTTACTTTTAGCTAAAAGACCCTTAATTATAAAAGCAGTAAAAATTAACTCTGAAAATGTTGTAACTTGGCATGACATTATAATTTCACCCACATAGCAACTTCTAAAGAGTTTAGAGGATTATGGCAGAAACTGGTTGCACTTCGTGTACAAATTGGATACTCTCTTTTGAAGTATGAGGGTTTCGGACGAAAAGTCGTCTATTACAAAGGGATTTCAAATTTAATACCTTATTTTAACTCCAGACATTATGTGTTTTCAATATGCACCATTCAAAGGCACATCATCAATTTTCAACCCTTTCTGACTTCATTTGATATTTTTCATGCATTTAATGATTTATTTTGAGCTAAATGACTCTGAATTTGAAAAGCAGTAAAAATAACTCTGAAAAGGTTCTAACTTGGCATGACATCATAATTTCACCCACACAGCAACTTCTAAAGAGTTGAGAGGGTTACGGCAGAAACTGGATGCATTTCGTGTACAAATTGGATGATCTCTTTCGAAGTATGAGGGTTTCAGACGAGAACTCATCTATTACAAAGGAATTTCATTTTGATAACTTATTTTAACTCCATACTTTTTGTGTTTTCAATATGCACCATTCAAAGGCACATCATCAATTTTCAACCCTTTCTGACTTTATTTGATATTTTCATGCATTTAATGATTTATTTTGAGCTAAATGACCCTGAATTTGAATAGCAGTAAAAATAACTCTGAAAAGGTTCTTACTTGGCATGACATCATAATTTCACCCACATAGCAACTTCTAAAGAGTTGAGAGGGTTACGGCAGAAACTGGATGCACTTCGTGTACAAATTGGACGATCTCTTTCGAAGTATGAGGGTTTCGGACGAAAACTCATCTATTACAAAGGGATTTCATTTTTAATAACTTATTTTAACTCCATACATATTGTGTGTTCAATATGCAACACTCAAAGGCACATCATCAACTTTCAACCCTTTCTAACTTCATTTGATATTTTTCATGCATTTCAAGATTTATTTTGAGCTAAATGACCTTGAATTTGAAAAGTAGTAAAAATAACTCTGAAAAGGTTCTAACTTGGCATGACATCATAATTTCACCCACATAGCAACTTCTAACGAGTTGAGAGGGTTACGGCAGAAACTGGATGCACTTCGTGTACAAATTGGACAATATCTTCCGAAATGTGAGGGTTTTGGACGAAAACTCATCTATTACAAAGGGATTTCATTTTTAATAACTTATTTTAACTCCATACTTATTGTGTGTTCAATATGCGACACTCAAAGGCACATCATGAATTTTCAACCCTTTCTAACTTCATTTGATATTTTTCATGCATTTCATGATTTATTTTGAGCTAAATGACCCTGAATTTGAAAAGCAGTAAAAATGAACTCTGAAAAGTTTGTAACTTGGCATGACATCATAATTTCACCCTCATAGCAACTTATAAAGAGTTGAGAGGGTTACAGCAAAAACTGGATGCACTTCGTGTACAAATTGGACAACCTATTTCAAAGTATGAGGGTTTTGGACGAAAACTCATCTATTACAAAGAGATTACATTTTTAATAAATTATTTTAACTCCATACATTTTGTGTGTTCAATATGCACCATTGAAAGGCACATCATCAATTTTCAACCCTTTCTGACTTCATTTGATATTTTTCATGCATTTAATGATTTATTTTGAGCTAAATGACCCTAAATTTGAAAAGGAGTACAAATGAACTCTGAAAAGGTTGTAACTTGGCATGACGTCATAATTTCACACACATAGCAACTTCTAAAGAGTTGAGAGGGTTACGGCAAAAATTGGATGCACTTCGTGTACAACCTGGACAATCTCTTTTGAAGTATGAGGGTTTCGGACGAAAACTCGTCTATTACAAAGTGATTTCATTTTTAATAAGTTATTTTAACTCTAGACTTTGTGTGTTTTCAATATGCACCATTCAAAGACACATCATCAATTTCCAACCATTTGTGACTTCATTTGATATTTTTCATGCATTTTATGATTTATTTTGAGATAAATGACCCTGAATTTGAAAAGCAGTAAAAATAACTCTGGAAAGGTTCTAACTTGGCATGACATCATAATTTCACCCACATAGCAACTTCTAAACAGTTGAGAGGGTTACGGCAGAAACTGGATTCACTTCATGTACAAATTGGACATTCTCTTCCGAAGTATGAGGGTTACGGACGAAAACTCATCTATTACAAAGGGATTTCATTTTTAATAACTTATTTTAACTCCATACTTTTTGTGTGTTCAATATGCACCATTCAAAGGTAGATCATCAACTTTCAACCCTTTCTGACCTCATTTGATATTTTTCATGCATTTAATGATTTATTTTGAGCTCAATGACCCTGAATTTGAAAAGTAGTACAAATGAACTCTGAAAAAGGTTGTAACTTGGCATGACGTCATAATTTCACCCACATAGCAACTTCTGAAGAGTTGAGAAGGTTACGACAATAACTAGATGCACTTCGTGTACAAATTGGACAATCTCTTTCGAAGTATGAGGGTTTCGGATGAATACTCGTCTATTACAAAGTGATTTCATTTTTAATAGGTTATTTTAACTCCATACTTTTTGTGTTTTCAATATGCACCATTCATAGGCGCATCATCAACTTTCAACCCTTTGTGACTTCATTTGGTATTTTTCACGCTTTTAATGATTTATTTTTAGCTAAATGACCCTGAATTTGAAAAGCAGTACAAATGAACTCTAAAAAGGTTGTAACTTGGCGTGACCTCATTATTTCAACCACATAGCAACTTCTAAAGAGTTGAGAGGGTTACGGCAGAAACTGGATGCATTTCGTGTACAAATTGGACAATCTCTTTCGAAGTATGAGGGTTTCGCACGAAAACTCATCTATTACAAAGGGATTTCATTTTTAATAACTTATTTTAACTCCATACTTTTTGTGTGTTAAATATGCACCATTCAAGGGCACATCATCAATTTTCAACCCTTTTTGGCTTCATTCGATATTTTCATGCATTATTGATTTATTTTGAGCTAAATTACCCTTAATTTGAAAGCAGTACAAATGAACTCTGAAAAGGTTGTAACTTGGCATGGCATGATAATTTCACCCACATAGCAACTTGTAAGGAGTTGAGAGGGTTACGGCAAAAATTGGATGCACTTCGTGTACAAATTGGACAATCTCTTTCGAAGTATGAGGGTTTGGGACGAAAACTCATCTAATACAAAGGGATTTCATTTTTAATAACTTATTTTAACTCCATATTTTTTGTGTGTTCAATATGCACCATTCAAATGCACATCATCAATTTTCTACCCTTTTTGACTTCGTTTGATATTTTTCATGCATTTAATGATTTATTTTGAGCTAAATGACCCTGAATTTGAAAAGTTGTACAAATGAACTCTGAAAAGGTTGTAACTTGGAATGACATCATAATTTCACCCATATAGCAACTTCCACAGAGTTGAGAGTGTTACGGCAAAAACTAGATGCATACCGTGTACAAATTGGACAATCTCTTTCGAAGTATGCGGGTTTCAGACGAGAACTCATCCATTACATAGGGATTTCATTTTTAAAAACTTATTTTAAGTCCAAAATTGTTGTGTGTTCAATATTCACCATTCAAAGGCAGATAATCAATTTTCAACCCTTTCTGACTTCACTTGATATTTTTCACGCATTTAATGAATTATTTTGAGCTAAATGACCCTGAATTTGAAAAGCAGTACAAATGAACTCTAAAAAGGTTGTAACTTGGCATGACGTCATAATTTCACCCACATAGCAACTTCTAAAGAGTTAAGAGGGTTACGACAAAAACTGGAAGCACTTTGTGTACAAATTGGACATCTCTTTCGAAGTATGAGGGTTTCGGACGAAAACTCATCTATTACAAAGGGATTTCATTTTTAATAACTTATTTTAATTCCATACATTTTGTGTGTTCAATATGCAACATTCGAAGGCGCATCATCAATTTTCAACCCTTTCTGACTTCATTTGATATTTTTAATGCATTTAATGATTTATTTTGAGCTAAATGACCCTGAATTTGAAAAGCAGTACAAATCAACTTTGGAAAGGTTGTAACTTCGCATGACGTCATAATTTCACCCACATAAAAACTTCTAAAGAGTTGAGAGGGTTACGGCGAAAACTGGATGCACTTCGTGTACAAATTGGACAATCTCTTTTGAAGTATGAGGGTTTCGGACGAAAACTCATCTATTACAAAGGGATTTCATTTTTAATAATTTATTTTAGCTCCATACTTTTTGTGTGTTCAATATGCACCATCCAAAGGAACATCATCAATTTTCAACCCTTTCAGACTTCATTTGATAATTTTCTTGCATTTAATGATTTATTTTGAGCTAAATGACCCTGAATTTGAAAAGCAGTACAAATGATCTCTGAAAAGGTTGTAACTTTTCATCACATCATAATTTCACCCACATATTTACTTCTAAAGAGTTGAGAGGTTTACGGCAAAAACTGGATGCACTTCGTGTACAAATTGGACAATCTCTTTTGAAGTATGAGGGTTTCGGACGGAAACACATCTATTACAAAGGGATTTCCTTTTTAATAACTTATTTTAACTCCATACCTTTTGTGTGTTCAATATGTACAACTAAAAGGCACATCGTCAATTTTCAACCCTTTCTCACTTCATCTGATACTTTTCATGCATTTAATGATTTATTTTGAGCTAAATGACCCTGAATTTGAAAAGCAGTAAAAATGAACTCTGAAAAAGTTGTAACTTGGCATGACGTCATAATTTCATCCACATAGCAACTTGTAAGGAGTTGAGAGGGATAAGGCAAAAACTGGATGAACTTCGCGTACAAATTGGACAATCTCTTTCGAAGTATGAGGGTTTCGGACGAAAACTCATCTAATACAAAGGGATTTCATTTTTAATAACTTATTTTAACTCCATACTTTTTGTGTGTTCAACATGCACAACTAAAAGGCACATCATCAATTTTCAACCCTTTTTGACTTCATTTGATATTTTTAATGCATTAATGATTTATTTTGAGCTAAATGACCCTGGATTTGAAAAGAAGTACTAATGAACTCTGAAAAGGTGATAACTTGGCATGACGTCATAATTTCCCACACATAGCAACTTCTAAAGAGTTGAGAGGGTTACGGCAAAAACTGGATGCACTTCGTGTACAAATTGGACATCTCTTTCGAAGTATGAGAGTTTCGGACGAAAACTCATCTATTACAAAGGGATTTCATGTTCAATAACTTATTTTAACTCCATACATTTTGTTTGTTCAATATGCAACATACAAAGGCGCATCATCAATTTTCAACCCTTTCTGACTTCATTTGATATTTTTCATGCATTTAATTATTTATTTTGAGCTAAATGACCGTGAATTTGAAAAGCAGTACAAATGAACTCTGAAAAGGTTGTAACCTGGCATGACATCATAATTTCACCCACATAACAACTTCTAAAGAGTTGAGAGGGTTACGGTAAAAACTAGCTGCACATCGTGTACAAATTGGACAATCTCTTTCGAAGCATGAGGGTTTCGCATGAAAACTCATCTATTACAAAGGGATTTCATTTTTAATAAGTTATTTTAACTCCATCCTTTTTTTGTTTTCAATATACACTATTCAAAGGCACATCATCAATTTTTTACCCTTGCTGACTTCATTTGATATTTTTCATGCATTTAATGATTTATTTTGAACTAAATGACTCTGAATTTGAAAAGCAATACAAAGGAACTCTGAAAAGGTTGTAACTTGGCATGACATTATAATTTCACCCACATAGCAACTTTTAAAGAGTTGAGAGGGTTACGGCAAAAACTGGATGCACTTTGTGTACAAATTCGACAATATCTTCCGAAGTATGAGGTTTTCGGACGAAAACTCATCTATTACAAAGGTATTTCATTTTTAATAAGTTATATTAACTCCTTACTTTTTTTGTTTCCAATATGCACCCTTTCAAGGCACATCATCTATTTTCAACCCTTTCTGACTTCATTTGATATTTTTCATGTATTTAATCATTAATTTTGGGCCAAATGACCCTGAATTTGAAAAGCAGCAAAAATGAACTTTGAAAGGGTTGTAACTTGGCATGAAGTCATAATTTCACCCACATAGCAACTTTTAAAGAGTCGAGAGGGTTACGGCAGAAACTGGATGCACTTCGTATACAAATTGGACAATGTCTTTCGAAGTATGAGGGTTTCAGACGAAAACTCGTCTATTAGAAAGGGATTTCTGTTTTAATAAGTTATTTTTACTCCATACTTTTTGTGTGTTCAATATGCACCATTCAAAGGCACATCATCAATTTTCAACCCTTTCTAACTTCATTCGATATTTGTCTTGCATTAAATGATTTATTTTGAGCTAAATGACCCTGAATTTGAAAAGCACTACGAATGAACTCTGAAAAGGTTGCAACTTGTCATGACATCATAATTTCACCCGCATAGCAACTTCTAATGATTTGAGAGGTTTACGGTAAAAACTGGATGCACTTCGGGTACAGATTGGACAATCTCTTTCGAAGTATGAGGGTTTCAGACGAAAACTCATCTATTACAAAGGGATTTCATTTTTCATAACTTATTTTAACTCCATAGTTTCTGTGTGTTCAATATGCAACATTCAAAGGGACATCATCAATTTTCAACCCGTTCTAACTTCATTTGATATTTTTCATGCATTTAATGATTTATTTTGAGCTAAATGACCCTGAATTTGAAAAGCAGTACAAATGAACTATGAAAAGGTTGTAACTTGGCATGATGTCATAATTTCATCCACATAGCAACTTCTAAGGAGATGAGAGGGTTACAACACAAACTGGATGCACTTTGTGTACAAATTGGCCAATCTCTTTTGAAGTATGAGGGTTCCGGACGAAAACTCATCTTTTACAAAGGGATTTCATTTTTAATAACTTATTTTAACTCCATACGTTTTGTGTGTTCAATATGCAACATTCAAAGGCGCATCATCACTTTTCAACCCTTTTTGACTTCGTTTGATATTTTTCATGCATTTAATGATTTATTTTGAGCTAAATGACCCTGAAATTGAAAAGAAGTATAAATGGACTCTGGAAAGGTTGTAACTTGGTATGACGTCATAATTTCCCCCACATAGCAACTTCTAAAGAGTTGAGAGGGTTACGGGAAAAATTGGATGCACTTCGTGTACAAACTGGACAATCTCTTTCGAAGTATGAGGGTTTCGCATGAAAACTCATCTATTACAAAGGGATTTCATTTTTAATAACTTATTTTAACTCCATACTTTTTGTGTGTTCAATATGCACCATTCAAAGGCACATCATCAATTTTCAACCCTTTCTGACTTCATTTGATATTTTTCATGCATTTAATGATTTATTTTGAGCTAAATGACTCTGAATTTGAAAAGCAGTACAAATGAACTCTGAAAATGTTGTAACTTTGCATGACATCGTAATTTTTGGGGAACGCAGCATGAAAGCAAAAATTGCCGACCTACGTACCAGCCCAAGACCACTATGGAGACTGCATACAAGGTTTGATCATTTCCGTTACCGACTCAGAGTGCAACGGAAGTAGAGTCGATGACGATCGGCGGTGCTGATCCCCGCAGCTAGGATTTACAACCTCCCAACCGCGAGGATGTATACCCTCATCTTCCCCTTGGACAGCTCTCTGGGAGGCGGTCAGACAGTCCCCCGGATGGTGTCGCGGACAGCCCTTCGGGAGGACCTCCAAAACTTGGACTGTCACTCGGACAGCCCTTCGGGAGGACCTTCGAAACTCGGACGGTCACACGGACAGCCCTTCGGGAGGCACTCACGAACTAAGACCGAAACAACGATCTCTCTACAGAGTTGCACACATACGGTGTCATCTATCCGGCAGGGCTTCGCCGTCCAAAACTAGTTCCTGCCGGAACCGAGACAGCCTTTCGGCTCTACGAAACTATTTCGCTGGGAGGGAGAGAAGAAGCCAAATCATTGCAATGGCACTTGTATGTGAGAAGGAGTGAGTTTTGGGCTGCCCCCTCCACCTCTATTTATAGGAGAAGCAGGGGTGGAGGGGCTGAAATTTCAGCCACATCCATCCATGTCATCTCCAAGATATTTTGGAGCAAAAGCCCAAAAAGGTGGCTTTCCAAAAAAGTAACCATAAAGCTGATTTCACTATTCACGACGACATTTTTCAGCGTCTGATCGAACTGAAAATATTTATGTGGGATTAGAACATTTCCAATACCCACTAAAATAATTTTCAACACTTTTCAAAAGAATTCCGGTTTAGTGATTTTCATCTGCGAAAAGCATCTGAAGCGGTTCCGGCATCTCCGGAACATTTCCGGTTTTTCTTCCAGAAAATTCCCAAAAGTTTCCAGAATGATTCTGGCACCCTCCAAGAATTATCAGGCATGTGCCGAAACCAATTTGACTTAATGGTATCCCCGGAAACAACTTTTCAGTTTTACCAAAACTGGTCCGGTGTTTTCCCTGCGGAACTTTTCCGCTGTCCGAAACTTTTCCGGTGTCCGAAACTTTTTCGGTGATTTTCTCTCAGACTCCCTGTCTAGTATTCAGCAGATCGATGACACTTAAGCGCGTGACCCTATAGTTTCGGTGAAACATAGACATGACCCGGAACCCCTTCCGATCAATGATCAACATCAGAGCCGTGGACACCCATATTGACCCCTATACCCACACGAATGAATATTCGAGTGAACCTCTAGTTGCCGTGTGCTATTCCTGTTGCTTCGCGATATGTTACAAATACCCGAGGTGAGACATGTTGGCATCCCCATGGATCAACAGCTTGTCCACTATGCCAGTTACCTCGTTGCCGGTATTGTTCTCTTTTCTCGTTCCCGTGTTCTGGCATCCCCATGATCAAATCACAAAATGTCTGGCCAGACGATGATGGATACCGTAACACCGAGAGGGCCCAGAGATATCTCTCCATCGCCAGAGGAGCAAATCCCAATCTTGAGCTATCAAGTTACTTGACATACTTTTCCATGAACCCGTAAGCCGCTGTAATAGCCACCCATTTACGGATGACGTTTACCAAACCCCAAAGTTCATGAAGCAAGCATGAAGAAACTAAATACTCTCATGGTCTAAGGAATTATGCAAACATTAACTTCTCTATGTTATTTACCATTAACTTATGACGAATGTATCTCATAGCATAACATCAATTCGGGTCGATTCAACACAAATGTTCTTCTAACATTGTGCCCTCAAAATTGCCGGCATAGCCAGGCCCATGATCAGGAAAACAGGATCATCATGCAGTACTTGAGCCAGTCTTAGAGGCCAGACTAGGAATACAATTTATCGTTTATTATTCCACACGTGCATATGAGTCTTCCTTCAAGCCTCGTGGTTATTGTAGACTCAAGAACCATAGCAGTTATAGCATGGAACATAAACCTAATTATGAACAAGGAGATAATCAATAACATTTATTATTGCCTCTCGGGCATATCTCCTACAGACTCCCACTTGCACTAGAGTCAATAATCTAGTCAATGCTAATGTACTTTACACCAATGGCATACTGGTGTAAAATATGCTTCGCTTGTGGTATAGCCTGATGTCCAACGGATCTGACAACTTCAGCTCCGTGTGTAACTTTGCATATCCTCGCGTTTTCACGCTATCACAAAATTCGTATTGTGTGTGAACTTGGCTTTGCATATGTGTGAATCATTGGTCAAAACCTGATTCCTCAGACTGAGCTATGGAGCAACTATCTGCAATAGTGTCTCATAGACCAAAGCCATCTTGGAACCATAGTAAGTTCATGAATAAACTATATGATTCAACAACTTCTTTGTCGCTTCCAAAGCGTCAACATACTTAGCCTTTGTTACAGAATTCGCCACAGTATCTTGTTTGGAACAATTTCCAACTACCGTGCCACCATATTGTGTATTACACAAAACCCTTAAATTAAATTGAAAATCGCATGGAGCATCGATGAAGACTGTATCAATGTAATTACTTACAACGAGCACTTCATAATCTCTTCTTGCGAGAAACCATGTCATCAGTACTACTCTATCACTTAATGACATCTTTCACTGTTGTCCTATGATCAGTACTTTGATACTTTGGTATCCATACTCGAAACAACTTTGTAGTATCGGACATATCTGGTTATTTTACATACCATGGAATACATGATTAATCCAAACACAAGAGTGTGTGGAATCTCCATCATGTATTTTACTCATCAGTGTTTTAGGACACCGAGTCTTGCAAAAACTCTTTCCATGTGACTTCGGCAAGAATCACTCCTTGGCGTTTTAAATGCTAAAAAGTTTTAGCATCTTGTCAATATGTATTCATAGCTTAGCCCCATTAGGTAAATCTATCTGCATAGATCATCAGGCCTAATATTGAGGCTATTTAGCCTAAGCACTTCATCGAAAAACTATTTTCAGATGAAGCCTCAATTCGTGTCAAGAAATTGATTTCCAATTAACAATGTGTCAAGCACACAACGTTTCAGAAATATTATTATGCACCCACTTACTTTCTTGAATCACAAGCATCTTCGTTACCCATTGATGAAGTAAAAAACCCTTTTTGACCATTTCATCAAACCACGAAGATTCCAACTCCATTTTGCTCTCTTCTGTCCATTGCTGGAACTCTGAAGTTTGCATACTTACTAGCATCCTCTGGATCGACAAATTACTTTGGACTGTATCACACACAAGTCCTAGGTTTCATTTCCATCAAATGTAAATCCTTTTGTCATCCATGTTTCATATCTCATGATTGATATATGTATTAATTGCTAGTTCAACCCGAACCGACCTTAAGCATTGCTACGGTGAAACAACCTCATCGTAGTCAACTCCTTAAACTTGTTATTTCAACAAGTCGAGCTTTATGGATAAAACATTTTTATCTGTATCAATTTTTAGTTCCATAAAAATTCGTTAGACTCTAAGTCCTCTAAAAGGTGTATCAAGGTTTTAATCTTGAATCACTTATATGGAAACTATCTCGGATTGTATTGGCATTTAGCCAATCCGGGAGTCAGGGCCCATCAACGCTTCCTTGTGTATTGTAGGTATACTATTGTTAGACAACAATATCTCGCTTGCGCACCTGATAGGTTTGCACGAGCTTTGCCTACGTGGTTCAGCTGCACGTTCGACCGAAGTCCATACATTTTATTGTAGATAATTTCGTATCAGTCGTAGTAGGAAAACAATGGAATCACTTCCAGGGTTTCTTTCCTTTGAACCAATGACGAAGATACTGGTTATCTCATTGAGTTGCACTGTATTCCCACTCACCTTTTGTAAGAACTATTCTCTTTAAAAGCATACCGTTTTGTGGCAAAACCCTTTGCCTCGGTATAGTGGTGGGGGAATACCCAATGACTTGGGATAACCATACAAAGTAGCACTTGTCTGATTTGGAATAGGTTTGTAACCTTTTACACAAGCCCCATATTCCAAATGTTAAGAAAATATATAACATGGTTGGGCATACCATACAATGGCGTCATTTCAACAGACCTGATGGATCTCTTTTCAGTGTAAAAGCCGTAGTCTCTAAAGCATCACTCTATAAAAGGGATAATGGCAAATCTATTTATGTCATCTTTGAACTTACCATGTCATAAATGGTTCGATTACATCTTCACGGACTTTCCACTTGCAGTGGTGTTCCAGGAGGTGCAAGTTATGAAACCTTTTTCACAACTCATCAGACATTCGCTAAACTTGTAACTCAAATATTCCTTTCCGCAATCAAATTGCAGAAACATAATTTTCTTGGTACAATAACTTCTACTTTATTTTTGAAAACCTTTCGAATGATTTCAAAAGATCCAGACTTACGTCTCATCAAGTAAATATCCATATATCTACTTGAGTCATTTTTAAGGTAGACAAATCCACTGTTTGCAACAACATTTATCGGACTACATACATAAAATGTATGATCACCAATAAGTTCTTTGCTCGTTCCTTATGGACTGTGAACGGTACTTTAGTTAGTTCACCTTTTTGGAGGAAAGTTGCAAGTGTCAGATGATTCAAAATCAAACGACTTCAAAATCCATCATAATGGAATTCTCCATGCACGTTTCTCCAATGTGACCGAATGCAGTGCCACACATATGTGGTATTCTTTTAGTCTTGCGACATTTAGTGTCAGTGTTATGGATGTATCATATTTCCATCATTATTCATAACATACATCCAATCTAGGATGGAAGCATGGCCCTTCATGTTATTCATAATATTGAACAACAATTGTTGTTTTTATGAACAACTCTTTTGCAACAATCATTTTGCAATGGGATAGAGTGTATGAAACTGTAAAATGAATTATAAAAGTAAACCTAGAGGTAATGTAATATAACCAGTATTCATAACATATGTCTCATTCATAATGAAAGTATGGCTCTTATGTTATTCATAACACCGAACATGAAAAGTTCTCTTATGAACAACCTTCTTGCAAGATACCTTATGCAAAGGGCTAGAGTGTGAAACTCTAAAATGAATTATAAAACTTAATACATAGGGAATACATCGATGGAAGTCATAGTAACATTTACTATGTTCCCTGCGTGTATCTAAACCTCATTCCTAGCTTGTCTTTCAGGCCATAGTAGTTCTTACATCGAGTTGCAACAGAATGCAATCGAGCGGGTATCTTTGTGATTAACTCACAATACCCAAGAATTAGTGATTATACTGTTTAACCATAATTCCCAAGAACTATATCTTTGACCAGCCTTCTATACATCAAAAACTTGTATGACATTCATACATGAGCTGGATATTCCAGTCTTCTTTCCTCTTGCCATTATACTTCTAACAGTTTAACTTTTCAGTGTTTCTCCTACTCTCAGAAGAAGCATCCAACTTAAGAGTAGTGTTAGCCTTGGACTTCCTAGGCGTGAAAGTCTCACTAACACCCTTCGGACACTTCCTTTCTCTTTAAGTTGTTGTTTTATTCACCTTTCATCATATGACAGGCGCTCTCCTGGATCCCTCTCTTATCAGTCTAATGCATAGTAAACTTATTTACTAGTAGTTTGCAAACAAACATTGCGTTGGATATCTCATTTCTTTTAGCCTTTGTCTTTCTCTGAAAATGATTTTCAGATTTCCATGAATATCACATAACTATCCAAACTTTCGAAGTTCGGGTCTCATGGAAGCAAACATATTGCACTTTGACTGAAAAAGGAATTCTAGCTTTTGGATCGAAGGACAAGAGTCATATCATCCATAGCATTAGCGGGAGAATACCAAAAGCATGTGATAGGACAAAGTCCTTCTCGGCACTCTTGAGAACAATCCTCACATTACGTTACCAACCATAAAGTTTTAACCAGATATTTAACAGCTATTCAATTTTAATAGGGAAGGTGGAAACGCGAGCCATTATTCTACAACTATTATGCAAATCACACTTAGACATTGTTCAAAATCAATTGGACTGAGAATTAAAAAAAAAGTTAATTATACAATGCGCTCCCACTCAAATCAATATCTCTCATAATTGATTTTGAGTGATGCAAGACCCAACTTTCAATTCAACGTCAAGGATGTAACCATCTCAAGTGACGAGAATTTCAATTGGTAGGCTAACTTGCCAATCACATATCTATTTGACTCTTGTTCATCTTTCGATGCGTGTGTTCCGAGCTCATGACTTTCATGCCTGAATGTCAAGACAACCAAGTGATCTCGCTGCGAGGTCTCAACTCACCCGCCTCACACTTCTCTAATCGTTGTACCCATGTAACCATGTGATACCCCGAAGAGATAGGTGCCATGACGGTGCTACAGTTGGGAGACCACTAACTACTTGATATTTTGTGAGAGATCACCCTAATAAAAAGCGACTACCGCGCAATCAAGAAGGGTGCATCAAGAGGGATAAACATCTCAGGCAATTAATAATAGCATGATATGGTATAGCCCTTTCTGACGGAGAAGTCTTTCATTCCTTCGTCTTCGGCATTCGCGTCGGTGTTCACCTTCGCGAAGATTGCCACCACCTTGTCGATGCACCAGAAAATATTGCTATCTATATAGCTAATAAATTAAGTGCATTACTTAAGGTTGACACGCAGGTCATTAAAGTGACAATCATATGGCTCCAGCCATCATGCCGAATGATGACACGTAGGCCATGTTAATATTACATCATATAGTCATCTCATACATAATCAAATTAATATGAGCATTGCTATACAACATCATATGCACATGCAAAACATCCTGCAAAACAAAGTTAGATGCCTCTAATCGGTTCATGCAAAAACTTGTTTTACGTGGCTTCTAAGGTTTTGAAACAAACCAAATCTACCAACGTCCATCATCAAGTATGATAATTCAAGTTGCTAGATTAACTTTCCAGGGTGTATAAAACACGAGATAATAAAATCTTGAGCCCCATACTAAACTTCGTCATACGCGTGACCCCCGTGCAGATCACATCTGCATTGCCCTTTCGTCTACGAAACATCCATCTTTCTCAACTATGGTGGAACCCAAAGAACTGTTAGCACTTTGTTGATCTGTCAATCAGCATAGTCAGGAGCAGCATGAAAGGATTGCGGATTGCCAGAACTTTGTGAGATTCGACCATTCCGTCAAGACCAGGACTATGCAAATTCAGGGGAAGCAAAAGGAACATCAGGTAGCAGACTTCATCTGCTACCCACACAAATAATTTTCAGCAATAGATCTCATATACTACCTAATTATATTGTGCAACACCCATACATCTCTATGTATTCTAGATCGCAACCTGCATCTACGCATAGCATGGCTCTTGATGCCACTATTGGGCAACGCAGCATGAAAGCAAAAATTCCCGACCTACGCACCAGCCCAGGACCACTATGGAGATTGCATACAAGGTTTGATCATTTTTGTTTCTGACTCGTAGCGCAGCGGAAGTAGAGTCGATGACGATCGGCGGTGCAGATCCCCGCAGCTAGGATTCACAACCTCCCAACCGCGAGGATGTATACCCTCATCTGCCCCTCGGATAGCCCTCCAGGAGGCGGTCAGACAGTCCCCCGGATGGTGTCGCGGATAGCCCTTCGGGAGGACCACCAAAACTTGGACTGTCACTCGGACAGCCCTTCGGGAGGACCTTCGAAACTCGGACGGTCACACGGACAGCCTTTCGGGAGGCACTCTCGAACTAAGACCGAAACTACGATCTCTCTACAGAGTTGCACACATACGGTGTCATCTATCCGGCAGGGCTTCACCGTCCAGAACTAGTTCTTGCCGGAACCCAGACAGCCTTTCGGCTCTACGAAACTATTTCGCTGGGAGGGAGAGAAGAAGCCAAATCATTGCAATGGCACTTGTATCTGAGAAGGAGTGAGTTTTGGGCTGCCCCCTCCACCTCTATTTATAGGAGAAGGAGGGGTGGAGGGGCTGAAATTTCAGCCACATCCATCCATGTCATCTCCAAGATATTTTGGAGCAAAAGCCCAAAAAGGTGGCTTTCCAAAAAGTAACCATAAAGCTGATTTCACTATTCACGACGACATTTTTCAGCGTCTGATCGAACTGAAAATATTTATGTGGGCTTAGAACATTTCCAGTACCCACTAAAATAATTTTCAACACTTCTCGAAACAATTCCGGTTTAGTGATTTTCATCTGCGAAAAGCATCTGAAGCGGTTCCGACAGCTCCGGAACATTTCCGGTTTTTCTTCCGGAATATTCCCAAAAGCTTCCAGAATGATTCTAGCACCCTCCAAGAATTATCAGGCATGTGCCGAAACCAATTTGACTTAATGGTATCCCCTGAAACAACTTTTCAGTTTTACCAAAACTGTTCCGGTGTTCTCCCTGCGGAACTTTTCCGCTGTCTAAAACTTTTCCGATGTCCGAACTTTTTCGGTGATTTTCTCTCAGACTCCCTGTCTAGTATTTAGCAGATCGATGACCCTTTAGCGTGTGACCCTATAGGTTCGGTGAAGCATAGACATGACCCGGAACCCCTTCCGATCAATGATCAACATCGGAGCCGTGGACACCCATATTGACCCCTATACCCACACGAGTGAATATTCGAGTGAACCTCTAGTTGCCGTGTGATATTCCTGTTGCTTCGCGATATGTTGCAAATACCTGAGGTGAGATATGTTGGCATCCCCGTGGATCAACAACTTGTCCACTATGCCAGTTACCTCGTTGTTGGTATTGGTCTCTTTTCTTGTTCCCGTGTTCCAGCATCCCCGTGATCAAATCACAAAATGTCTGGCCAGACGATGATGGATACGGTAACACCGAGAGGGCCTAGAGATATCTCTCCATCGTTGGAGGAGAAAATCCCAATCTTGAGCTATCAAGTTACTTGACAAACTTTTCCATGAACCCGTAAGCTGCTGTAATAGCCACCCATTTACGGATGACGTTTAACAAACCCCAAAGTTCATGAAGCAAGCATGAAGAAACTCAATACTCTCATGGTCTATGGAATTATGCAAACATTAAGTTGTCTGTGTTATTTACCATTAACTTATGACGAATGTATCTCATAGCATAACATCAATTCGGGTCGATTCAACACAAATGTTCTTCTAACATTGTGCCCTCAAAATTGCCGGCATAGCCATGCCCATGATCGGGAAAACAGTATCATCATGCAGTACTTGAGCCAGTCTTAGAGGCCAAACTAGGAATAAAATTTATTGAATATTATTCCACACGTGCATATGAGTCTTCCTTCAAGCCGCGTGGTTATTGTAGACTCAAGAACCATATTAGTTATAGCATGGAACATAAACCTAATTATGAACAGGGAGATAATCAATAACATTTATTATTGCCTCTAGGGCATATCTCCTATAGTAATTTCACCCACATAGCAACATCTAAAGAATTGTGAGGGTTATGGCAAAAACTGGATGCACTTCGTATACAAATTGGACAGTTTGTTTAGAAGTATGAGGGTTTCGGACGAAAACTTATCTATTACAAAGGGATTTCATTTTTACTAACTTATTTTAACTCCATACTTTTTGTGTGTTCATTATGCGCCATTCAAAGGCAGATCATCAATTTTCAACCCTTTCTGACTTCATTTGATATTTTTCATGCATTTAATGATTTATTTTGAGCTAAATGACCCTAAATTTGAAAAGCAGTACAAATGACCTCTGAAAAGGTTGTAACTTTGCATGACATCATAATTTCACCCACGTAGCAACTTCTAAAGAGTTGAGAGGGATACGGCAAAAACTGGATGCACTTCGTGTACAAATTGGAATATCTCTTTCGAAGTATGATGGTTTCGGACGAAAACTCATCTATTACAAAGGGATTTCATTTTTAATAAGTTATTTTAACTGCATACTCTTTGTGTGTTCAATATGCAACATTCAAAGGGACATCATCAATTCTCAACCCTTTCTGACTTCATTTAATATTTTTCATGCAGTTAATGATTTATTTTGAGTTAAATGACCCTGAATTTGAAAAGCAGTACAAATGAACTCTGAAAACGCTGTAACTTGGCATGATGTGATAATTAGACCCACATAGAAACTTCTAAAGAGTTGAGAGTGTTACGGCAAAAACTGGATGCACTTCGTGTACAAATTGGACAATCTCTTTCGAAGTATGAGGGTTTCGGACGAAAACTCATCTATTACAAAGGGATTTCATTTTAATAACTTATTTTAACTCCATACTTTTTGCGTGTTCAATATGCACCATTCAAAGGCACATCATCAATTTTCAACCCTTTGTGACTTCATTTGATATTTTTCATGCATTTAATTATTTATTTTGAGCTAAATGACCCTGAATTTGAAAAGTAGTACAAATGAACTCTGAAAAGGTTGTAACTTGGTATGACATCATAATTTCACCCACATAGCAACTTTTGAAGAGTTGAGAGGGTTACACTAGAAACTGGATGCACTTCGTGTAGAAATTGGACAATCTCTTTTGATGTATGAGGGTTTCGGACGAAAACTCATCTATTACAAAGGGATTTCATTTTTAATAACTTATTTTAACTCCATACTTTTTGTTTGTTCAATATGCACCATTGAAAGGCACATCATCAATTTTCAACCCTTTGTGACTTGATTTGATATTTTTCATGCATTTAATGATTTATTTTGAGCTAAATGACCTTGAATTTGAAAAGCAGTACAAATGAACTCTGAAAAGCTTGTAACTTGGCATGACATTATAATTTCACCCACATAGCAACTTCTAAAGAGTTGAGAGGGTGACGGCAAAAACTAGATGCACTTCGTGTACAAATTATACAATCTCGTTCGAAGTATGAGGGTTTCGGACGAAAACTCATCTATTACAAAGGGATTTCATTTTTAATAACTTATTTTAACTCCATACATTTTGTGTGTTCAATATGCAACATTCAAAGGTGCATCATCAATTTTCAACCCTTTCTAACTTCATTTGATATTTTTCGTGCATTTAATGATTTATTTTGAGCTAAATGACCATGATTTCAAAAGCAGTACAAATGAACTCTAAAAAGGTTGTAACTTGGCATGACATCATAATTTCACCCACATAGCAACTTTTATAGAGTTGAGAGGGTTACAGTAGAAACTGGATGCATTTCGTGTACAAATTGGACAATCTCTTTCGAAGTATGAGGGTTTCGGACGAAAACTCATCTATTACAAAGGGATTTCATTTTTAATAAGTTATTTTAACTATATACTTTTTGTGTTTTCAATATGCATAATTTAAAGGTACATCATCAATTTTAAACCCATTCCGACTTCATTTGATATTTTTCATGCATTTAATGATTTATTTTGAGCTAAATGACCCCGAATTTGAAAAGCAGTACAAATGAACTCTAAAAAGGTTGTAACTTGGCATGACGTCATAATTTCACCCACATAGCAACTTCTAAAGAGTTGAGCCTCTTTCGATGTATGAGGGTTTCGGACGAAAACTCATCTATTACAAAGGGATTTCATTTTTAATAACTTATTTTAACTCCATACATTTCGTGTGTTCAATATGCAACATTCAAAGGCGCATCAGCAATTTTCAACCCTTTTTGACTTCATTTGATATTTTTCATGCATTTAATGATTTATTTTGAGCTAAATGACCCTGAATTTGAAAAGAAGTATAAATGAACTCTGAAAATGTTGTAACTTGGCATGATGTCATAATTTCACCAACATAGGAACTTCTAAAGAGTTGAGAGTGTTACGACAAAAACTAGATGCACTTTGTGTACAAACTGGACAATCTCCTTCGAAGTATGAGGGTTTCGGACAAAAACTCATCTATTACAAAGGGATTACGTTTTTAATAACTTATTTTATCTCCATACTTTTGTGTGTTCAATATGCACCATTCCAAGGCACATCATCAATTTTCAACCCTTTCTAACTTCATTTGATATTTTTCTTGCATTTAATGATTTATTTTGAGCGAAATGACCCTGAATTTGAAACGCGGTACAAATGAACTTTGAAAAGGTTGTAACCTGGCATGACGTCATAATTTCACCAACATAGGAACTTCTAAAGAGTTGAGAGTGTTACGACAAAAACTAGATGCACTTTGTGTACAAACTGGACAATCTCTTTCGAAGTATGAGGGTTTCGGACGAAAACTCATCTATTACAAAGGGATTTCATTTTTAATAACTTATTTTAACTCTATACTTTTTGTGTGTTCAATATGCACAATTAAAAGGCACATCATCAATTTTCAACCCTTTTTTACCTCATTTGATATTTTTCATGCATTTAATGATTTCTTTTGAGCTAACTGACCCTGAATTCGAAAAGAAGTATAAATGAACTCTGAAAAGGTTGTAACTTGGCATGACGTCAAAATTTCCCCTGCATAGCAACTACTAAAGAGTTGATAGAGTTATGGCAAAAACTGGATGCACTTCGTGTACAAATTGGACAATCTCTTTCGAAGTATGAAGGTTTCGGACGAAAACTCATCTATTACAAAGGGATTTCATTCTTAATAACTTATTTTAACTCCATACTTTTTGTGTGTTCAATATGCACCATTCAAAGGCACATCATCATTTTGCATCCCTTTCTGACTTCATTTGATATTTTTCATGCATTTAATGATTTATTCTGAGCTAAATGACCCTGAATTTGAAAACAAGTAGGAATAAACTCTGAAAAGGTTGTACCTTTGCATGACATCGTAATTTCACCCACATAGCAACATCTAAAGAGTTGAGAGGGTTACGGCAAAAACTGGATCCACTTTGTCTACAAATTGGACAATCTCTTTCGAAGTATGAGGCTTTCGGACGAAAACTCATCTATTACAAAGGGATTTCATTTTTAATAACTTATTTTAACTCTATACTTTTTGTGTGTTCAATATGCACAATTAAAAGGCACATCATCAATTTTCAACCCTTTTTTACCTCATTTGATATTTTTCATGCATTTAATGATTTCTTTTGAGCTAACTGACCCTGAATTCGAAAAGAAGTATAAATGAACTCTGAAAAGGTTGTAACTCGGCATGACGTCAAAATTTCCCCTGCATAGCAACTTCTAAAGAGTTGAGAGAGTTATGGCAAAAACTGGATGCACTTCGTGTACAAATTGGAAAATCTCTTTCGAAGTATGAAGGTTTCGGACGAAAACTCATCTATTACAAAGGGATTTCATTCTTAATAACTTATTTTAACTCCATACTTTTTGTGTGTTCAATATGCACCATTCAAAGGCACATCATCATTTTGCATCCCTTTCTGACTTCATTTGATATTTTTCATGCATTTAATGATTTATTCTGAGCTAAATGACCCTGAATTTGAAAAGCAGTAAGAATAAAGTCTGAAAAGGTTGTACCTTTGCATGACATCGTAATTTCACCCACATAGCAACATCTAAAGAGTTGAGAGGGTTACGGCAAAAACTGGATCCACTTCGTGTACAAATTGGACAATCTCTTTCGAAGTATGAGGGTTTCGAATGAAAACTCGTCAATTACGAAGGGATTTCAGTTTTAATAAGTTATTTTACCTCCATACATTTTGTGTGTTCAATATGCAACATTCAAAGCCGCATCATCTATTTTGAACCCTTTCTCACTTCATTTGATATTTTTCATGCATTTAATGATTTATTTTGAGCTAAATAAACCCTAAATTTGAAAAGTAGTACAAATGAACTCTAAAAAGGTTGTAACTTGGCATGACATCATAATTTCACCCACATAGCAACTTTTAAAGAGTTGAGAGGGTTACAGAAAAAACTGGATGCATTTCGTGTACAAATTGGATAATCTGTTTCGAAGTATGAGGGTTTCGGACGAAAACTCATCTATTACAAAGGGATTTAATTTTTAATAAGTTATTGTAACTATATACTTTTTGTGTTTTCAATATGCATAATTCAAAGGCACATCATCAATTTTAAACCCATTCTGACTTCATTTGATATTTTTCATGCATTTAATGATTTATTTTGAGTTAAATGACCCCGAATTTGAAAAGGAGTACAAATGAACTCTAAAAAGGTTGTAACTTGGCATGACGTCATAATTTCACCCACATAGCAACTTCTAAAGAGTTGAACCTCTTTCGAAGTATGAGGGTTTCGGACAAAAACTCATCTATTACAAAGGGATTTAATTTTTAATAACTAATTTTAACTCCATACATTTTGTGTGTTCAATATGCAACATTCAAAGGCGCATCATCAATTTTCAACCCTTTTTGACTTCATTTGATATTTTTCATGCATTTAATGATTTATTTTGAGCTAAATGACCCTGAATTTGAAAACCAGTACAAATGAACTTTGAAAAGGATTTAACTTGGCATGACGTCATAATTTCACCAACATAGGAACTTCTAAAGAGTTGAGAGTGTTACGACAAAAACTAGATGCACTTTGTGTACGAACTGGACAATCTCCTTCGAAGTATGAGGGTTTCGGACAAAAACTCATCTATTACAAAGGGATTTCGTTTTTAATAACTTATTTTAACTCCATACTTTTTGTGTGTTCAATATGCACCATTCGAAGGCACATCATCAATTTTCAACCCTTTCTGACTTCAGTTGATATTTTTCTTGCATTTAATGATTTATTTTGAGCGAAATGACCCTGAATTTGAAAAGAAGTAAAAATGAACTTTGAAAAGGTTGTAACTTGGCATGACATCATAATTTCACCCACATAGCAACTTCTAAATAATTGAGAGGTTTACGGCAAAAACTGGATGCACTTCGTGTACAAATTGGACAATCTCTTTCGAAGTATGAGGGTTTCGGACGAAAACTCATTTATTACAAAGGGATTTCATTTTTAATAACTTATTTTAACTCTATACTTTTTGTGTTCTCAATATGCACAATTAAAAGGCACATCATCAATTTTCAACCCTTTTTTACTTCATTCGATATTTTTCATGCATTTAATGATTTTTTTTGAGCTAACTGACCCTGAATTTGAAAAGAAGTATAAATGAACTCTGAAAAGGTTGTAGCTTGGCATGACGTCATAATTTCCCCGGCATAGCAACTTCTAAAGAGTTGAGAGAGTTAGGGCAAAAACTGGATGCACTTCGTGTACATATTGGACAAGATCTTTCGAAGTATGAAGGTTTCGGACGAAAACTCATCTATTACAAACGGATTTCATTCTTAATAACTTATTTTAACTCCATACTTTTTGTGTGTTCAATATGCACCATTCAAAGGCACATCATCAATTTCCATCCCTTTCTGACTTCATTTGATATTTTTCATGCATTTAATGATTTATTCTGAGCTAAATGACCCTTAATTTGAAAAGCAGTAAGAATAAACTCTGAAAAGGTTGTACCTTTGCATGACATCGTAATTTCACCCACATAGCAACATCTAAAGAGTTGGGAGGGTTACGGCAAAAACTGGATCCACTTCGTGTACAAATTGGACAATCTCTTTCGAAGTATGAGGGTTTCGAATGAAAACTCGTCAATTACAAAGGGATTTCAGTTTTAATAAGTTATTTTACCTCCATACAGTTTGTGTGTTCAATATGCAACATTCAAAGGCGCATCATCTATTTTGAACCCTTTCTCACTTCATTTGATATTTTTCATGCATTTAATGATTTATTTTGAGCTAAATAAACCCTGAATTTGAAAAGTAGTACAAATGAACTCTAAAAAGGTTGTAACTTGGCATGACATCATAATTTGACCCACATAGCAACTTTTAAAGAGTTGAGAGGGTTACAGAAAAAACTGGATGCATTTCGTGTACAAATTGGATAATCTGTTTCGAACTATGAGGGTTTCGGACGAAAACTCATCTATTACAAAGGGATTTAATTTTTAATAAGTTATTGTAACTATATACTTTTTGTGTTTTCAATATGCATAATTCAAAGGCACATCATCAATTTTAAACCCATTCTGACTTCATTTGATATTTTTCATGCATTTAATGATTTATTTTGACTTAAATGACCCCGAATTTGAAAAGCAGTACAAATGAACTCTAAAAAGGTTGTAACTTGGCATGACGTAATAATTTCACCCACATAGCAACCTCTAAAGAGTTGAAACTCTTTCGAAGTATCAGGGTTTCGGACGAAAACTCATCTATTACAAAGGGATTTCATTTTTAATAACCAATTTTAACTCCATACATTTTGTGTGTTCAATATGCAACATTCAAAGGCGCATCATCAATTTTCAACCCTTTTTGACTTCATTTGATATTTTTCATGCATTTAATGATTTATTTTGAGCTAAATGACCCTGAATTTGAAAACCAGTACAAATGAACTTTGAAAAGGATTTAACTTGGCATGACGTCATAATTTCACCAACATAGGAACTTCTAAAGAGTTGAGAGTGTTAAGACAAAAACTAGATGCACTTTGTGTACAAACTGGACAATCTCCTTCGAAGTATGAGGGTTTCGGACAAAAACTCATCTATTACAAAGGGATTTCGTTTTGAATAACTTATTTTAACTCCATACTTTTTGTGTGTTCAATATGCACCAGTCGAAGGCACATCATCAATTTTCAACCCTTTCTGACTTCAGTTGATATTTTTCTTGCATTTAATGATTTATTTTGAGCGAAATGACCCTGAATTTTAAAAGCAGTACAAATGAACTTTGAAAAGGTTGTAACTTGGCATGACATCATAATTTCACCCACATAGCAACTTCTAAGTAATTGAGAGGTTTACGGAAAAAACTGGATGCACTTCGTGTACAAATTGGACAATCTCTTTCGAAGTATGAGGGTTTCGGACGAAAACTCATTTATTACAAAGGGATTTCATTTTTAATAACTTATTTTAACTCTATACTTTTTGTGTTCTCAATATGCACAATTAAAAGGCACATCATCAATTTTCAACCCTTTTTTACTTCATTCGATATTTTTCATGCATTTAATGATTTATTTTGAGCTAACTGACCCTGAATTTGAAAAGAAGTATAAATGAACTCTGAAAAGGTTGTAGCTTGGCATGACGTCATAATTTCCCCGGCATAGCAACTTCTAAAGAGTTGAGAGAGTTACGGCAAAAACTGGATGCACTTCGTCTACATATTGGACAAGATCTTTCGAAGTATGAAGGTTTCGGACGAAAACTCATCTATTACAAACGGATTTCATTCTTAATAACTTATTTTAACTCCATACTTTTTGTGTGTTCGATATGCACCATTCAAAGGCACATCATCAATTTCCATCCCTTTCTGACTTCATTTGATATTTTTCATGCATTTAATGATTTATTCTGAGCTAAATGACCCTGAATTTGAAAAGCAGTACAAATAAACTCTGAAAAGGTTGTACCTTTGCAGGACATCATAATTTCACACAGATAGCAACATCTAAAGAGTTGAGAGGGTTACGGCAAAAACTGGATGCACTTCGTGTACAAATTGGACAATCTCTTTCGAAGTATGAGGGTTTCGAATGAAAACTCATCTATTACAAAGGGATTTCATTTTTAGTAACCTTTTTTAACTCCATACTTTTTGTGTGTTCAATATGCACCATTCAAAGGCCCATCATAAATTTTCAACCCTTTCTGACTTCATTTGATATTTTTTATTCATTTAATGATTTATTTTGAGCTAAATGACCCTGAATTTGAAAAGCAGTACAAATGAACTCTGAAAAGGTTGTAACTTGGCATGACATCATAATTTCACACACATAGCAACTTCTAAAGATTTGATTATGTTACGGCAAACACTGGATGCACCTCGTGTACAAATTGGAATATCTCTTTCGAAGTATGATGATTTCGGACGAAAACTCATCTATTACAAAGGGATTTCATTTTTAGTAACTTATTTTAACTCCATACTTTTTGTGTGTTCAATATGCAACATTCAAAGGCACATCATCCATTTTCAACCCTTTCAAACTTCATTTGATTTTTGTCATGCTTTAATGATTTATTTTGAGCTAAATGGTCCTGAATTTGAAAAGTAGTACAAAGGAACTCTGAAATGGTTGTAACTTGGTATGACATCATAATTTCACCCACATAGAAACTTTTAAAGAGTTGAGGGGGTTACGGCAAAAACTAGATCCACTTCGTGTACAAATTGTACAATCTCGTTCGAAGTATGAGGGTTTCGCACGAAAACTCATCTATTACAAAGGGATTTCATTTTTAATAAGTTATATTAACTCCATACTTTTCGTGTTTTCAATATGCACCACTCAAAGGCACATCATCAATTTTCAACCCTTTCTCACTTCATTTGATATTTTTCATGCATTTACTGATTTATTTTGAGCGAAATGACTGTGAATTTGAAAACCAGTACAAATGAACTTCTAAAAGGTTGTAACTTGGCATGATGTCATTATTTCACCCACATAGCAACTTCTAAATTGTTGACAGGGTTACGGCAAAATATTGATGCACTACGTGTACAAATTGGACAATCTCTTTCGAAGTATGAGGGTTTCGGACAAAAACTCATCTATTACAAAGGGATTTCATTTGTAAAAACTTATTTTAACTCCATAATTTTTTGTGTTCAATATGCAACATTCAAGGGCACATCATTAATTTTCAACCTTTTCTAACTTCATTTCATATTTTGCATGCATTTAATGATTTATTTTGAGAAACCCTGAATTTGAAAAGCAGTACAAATGAACTCTCAAAAGGTTGTAACTTGGCATGACATCATAATTTCACCCACATAGCAACTTTAAAGAGTTGAGAGGGTTACAGCAGAAACTGGATGCATTTCGTGTACAAATTGCACCATCTCTTTCGAGGTATGAGGGTTTCAGACGAAAACTCATCTATTGCAAAGGGATATCATTTTTAATAACTTATTTTAACTCCATCCTTTTTGTGTGTTCAATATGCAACATTCAAAGGCACATCATCAATTTTCAACCCTTTCTAACTTCATTTGATTTTTTTCATGCATTTAATGATTTATTTTGCGCTAAATGATCCTGAATTTGAAAAGCAGTACAAAGGAACTCTAAAAAGGTTGTAACTTGGCATGACATCATAATTTCACCCACATAGAAACTTCTAAAGAGTTGAGAGGCTTACGGAAAGAACTAGATCCACTTCGTGTACAAATTGTACAATCTCGTTCGAAGTATGAGGGTTTCGCACGAAAACTCATCTATTACAAAGGGATTTCATTTTTAATAAGTTATATTAACTCCATACTTTTTGTGTTTTCAATATGCACCGTTCAAAGGCTCATCATCAATTTTCAGCCCTTTCTGACTTCATTTGATATGTTTCATGCATTTAATGATTTATTTTGAGCTAAATGACCCTGAATTTGAAAAGCAGTACAAAGGAACTCTAAAAAGGTTGTAACTTGGCATGACGTCATAATTTCATACACATAGCAACTTTTAAGGAGTTGAGAGGGTTACAGCAGAAACTGGATGCACTTCGTGTACAAATTGGATAATCTCTTTCGAAGTATGAAGGTTTCAGACGAAAACTCATCTATTGCAAAGGGATATCATTTTTAATAACTTATTTTAACTCCATCCTTTTTGTGTGTTCAATATGCAACATTCAAAGGCACATCATCAATTTTCAACCCTTTCTAACTTCATTTGATTTTTTTCATGCATTTAATGATTTATTTTGAGCTAAATGATCCTGAATTTGAAAAGCAGTACAAAGGAACTCTAAAAAGGTTGTAACTTGGCATGACATCATAATTTCACCCACATAGAAACTTCTAAAGAGTTGAGAGGCTTACGGAAAGAACTAGATCCACTTCGTGTACAAATTGTACAATCTCGTTCGAAGTATGAGGGTTTCGCACGAAAACTCATCTATTACAAAGGGATTTCATTTTTAATAAGTTATATTAACTCCATACTATTTGTGTTTTCAATATGCACCGTTCAAAGGCTCATCATCAATTTTCAGCCCTTTCTGACTTCATTTGATATGTTTCATGCATTTAATGATTTATTTTGAGCTAAATGACCCTGAATTTGAAAAGCAGTACAAAGGAACTCTAAAAAGGTTGTAACTTGGCATGACGTCATAATTTCATACACATAGCAACTTTTAAGGAGTTGAGAGGGTTACAGCAGAAACTGGATGCACTTCGTGTACAAATTGGATAATCTCTTTCGAAGTATGAAGGTTTCAGACGAAAACTCGTCTATTACAAAGGGATTTCAGTTTTAATAACTTATTTTAACACCATACTTTTTTTTGTGTTCAATATGCACCATTCACAGGCACATCATTAATTTTCAACCCTTTGTGACTTCATTTGATATTTTTCATGCATTTAATGATTTATTCTGAGCTAAATGACCCTGAATTTGAAAAGCAGTACAAATAAACTCTGAAAAGGTTGTACCTTTGCAGGACATCATAATTTCACACAGATAGCAACATCTAAAGACTTGAGAGGGTTACGGCAAAAACTGGATGCACTTCGTGTACAAATTGGACAATCTCTTTCGAAGTATGAGGGTTTCGAATGAAAACTCATCTATTACAAAGGGATTTCATTTTTAATAACCTTTTTTAACTCCATACTTTTTGTGTGTTCAATATGCACCATTCAAAGGCACATCATAAATTTTCAACCCTTTCTGACTTCATTTTATATTTTTTATTCATTTAATGATTTATTTTGAGCTAGACGACCCTGAATTTGAAAAGCAGTACAAATGAACTCTGAAAAGGTTGTAACTTGCCATGACATCATAATTTCACACACATAGCAACTTCTAAAGATTTGATTATGTTACGGCAAACACTGGATGCACCTCGTGTACAAATTGGAATATCTCTTTCGAAGTATGATGATTTCGGACGAAAACTCATCTATTACAAAGGGATTTCATTTTTAGTAACTTATTTTAACTCCATACTTTTTGTGTGTTCAATATGCAACATTCAAAGGCACATCATCCATTTTCAACCCTTTCAAACTTCATTTGATTTTTTTCATGCATTTAATGATTTATTTTGAGCTAAATGGTCCTGAATTTGAAAAGTAGTACAAAGGAACTCTGAAATGGTTGTAACTTGGTATGACATCATAATTTCACCCACATAGAAACTTTTAAAGAGTTGAGAGGGTTACGGCAAAAACTAGATCCACTTCGTGTACAAATTGTACAATCTCGTTCGAAGTATGAGGGTTTCGCACGAAAACTCATCTATTACAAAGGTATTTCATTTTTAATTAGTTATATTAACTCCATACTTTTCGTGTTTTCAATATGCACCACTCAAAGGCACATCATCAATTTTCAACCCTTTCTCACTTCATTTGATATTTTTCATGCATTTACTGATTTATTTTGAGCGAAATGACTGTGAATTTGAAAAGTAGTACAAATGAACTTCTAAAAGGTTGTAACTTGGCATGATGTCATTATCTCACCCACATAGCAAATTCTAAATTGTTGACAGGGTTACGGCAAAATATGGATGCACTACGTGTACAAATTGGACAATCTCTTCCGAAGTATGAGGGTTTCGGACAAAAACTCATCTATTACAAAGGGATTTTATTTGTAAAAACTTATTTTAACTCCATAATTTTTTTGTGTTCAATATGCAACATTCAAGGGCACATCATTAATTTTCAACCTTTTCTAACTTCATTTCATATTTTTCATGTAGTTAATGATTTATTTTGAGAAACCCTGAATTTGAAAAGTAGTACAAATGAACTCTCAAAAGGTTGTAACTTGGCATGACATCATAATTTCACCCACATAGCAACTTTAAAGAGTTGAGAGGGTTACAGCAGAAACTGGATGCATTTCGTGTACAAATTGCACCATCTCTTTCGAGGTATGAGGGTTTCAGACGAAAACTCATCTATTGCAAAGGGATATCATTTTTAATAACTTATTTTAACTCCATCCTTTTTGTGTGTTCAATATGCAACATTCAAAGGCACATCATCAATTTTCAACCCTTTCTAACTTCATTTGATTTTTTTCATGCATTTAATGATTTATTTTGCGCTAAATGATCCTGAATTTGAAAAGCAGTACAAAGGAACTCTAAAAAGGTTGTAACTTGGCATGACATCATAATTTCACCCACATAGAAACTTCTAAAGAGTTGAGAGGCTTACGGAAAGAACTAGATCCACTTCGTGTACAAATTGTACAATCTCGTTCGAAGTATGAGGGTTTCGCACGAAAACTCATCTATTACAAAGGGATTTCATTTTTAATAAGTTATATTAACTCCATACTTTTTGTGTTTTCAATATGCACCGTTCAAAGGCTCATCATCAATTTTCAGCCCTTTCTGACTTCATTTGATATGTTTCATGCATTTAATGATTTATTTTGAGCTAAATGACCCTGAATTTGAAAAGCAGTACAAAGGAACTCTAAAAAGGTTGTAACTTGGCATGACGTCATAATTTCATACACATAGCAACTTTTAAGGAGTTGAGAGGGTTACAGCAGAAACTGGATGCACTTCGTGTACAAATTGGATAATCTCTTTCGAAGTATGAAGGTTTCAGACGAAAACTCATCTATTGCAAAGGGATATCATTTTTAATAACTTATTTTAACTCCATCCTTTTTGTGTGTTCAATATGCAACATTCAAAGGCACATCATCAATTTTCAACCCTTTCTAACTTCATTTGATTTTTTTCATGCATTTAATGATTTATTTTGAGCTAAATGATCCTGAATTTGAAAAGCAGTACAAAGGAACTCTAAAAAGGTTGTAACTTGGCATGACATCATAATTTCACCCACATAGAAACTTCTAAAGAGTTGAGAGGCTTACGGAAAGAACTAGATCCACTTCGTGTACAAATTGTACAATCTCGTTCGAAGTATGAGGGTTTCGCACGAAAACTCATCTATTACAAAGGGATTTCATTTTTAATAAGTTATATTAACTCCATACTATTTGTGTTTTCAATATGCACCGTTCAAAGGCTCATCATCAATTTTCAGCCCTTTCTGACTTCATTTGATATGTTTCATGCATTTAATGATTTATTTTGAGCTAAATGACCCTGAATTTGAAAAGCAGTACAAAGGAACTCTAAAAAGGTTGTAACTTGGCATGACGTCATAATTTCATACACATAGCAACTTCTAAATTGTTGACAGGGTTACGGCAAATACTGGATGCACTTCGCGTACGAATTGGACAATCTCTTTCGAAGTATGAGGGTTTCGGACGAAAACTCATCTATTACAAATGGATTTGATTCTTAATAACTTATTTTAACTCCATACTTTTTGTGTGTTCAATATGCACCATTCAATGACACATCATCAATTTGCAACCCTTTCTAACTTCATTTGATATTTTTCATGCAT
Source organism: Hordeum marinum (assembly GCA_022496015.1). NCBI lineage: Eukaryota > Viridiplantae > Streptophyta > Magnoliopsida > Poales > Poaceae > Hordeum > Hordeum marinum. The sequence continues at coordinate 48,787,363 of CM039676.1, forward strand.
TTAATGATTTCTTTTGAGCTAAATGACCCTGAATTTAAAAAGCAGTACAACTGAACTCTGAAAAGGTTGTAACTTTGCATGACATCGTAATTTCACCCACATAGCAACATCTAAAGAGTTGAGAGGGTTACGGCAAAAACTTTATGCACTTCGTGTACAAATTGGACAATCTCTTTCGAAGTATGAAGGTTTCAAACGAAAACTTGTCTATTACAAAGGGATTTCAGTTTTAATAACTTATTTTAACACCATACTTTTTGTGTGTTCAATATACACCATTCACACGCACATCTTCGATTTTCAACCCTTTGTGACTTCATTTGATATTTTTCATGCATTTAATGATTTATTTTGAGCTAAATGACCCTGAATTTGAAAAGCAATACAAATGAACTCGGAAAAGGTTGTAACTTGGCATGACATCATAATTTCACCCATATAGGTACTTCTAAAGAGTTTAGAGGGTTACGGCAAAAACTAGATGCACTTCGTGTACAAATTGTACAATCTCTTTCGAAGTATGAAGGTTTCGCACGAAAACTCATCTATTATAAAGGGATTTCATTTTAAATAAGTTATTTTAACTCCATACTTTTTGTGTGTTCAATATGCACCATTCAAAGGCACATCATCAATTTTCAACCCTTTCTCACTTCATTTGATATTTTTCACGCATTTAATGATTTATTTTGAGCTAAATGACCCTGAATTTGAAATGCAGTACAAATGAACTCTAAAAAGGTTGTAACTTGGCATGACATCATAATTTCACCCATATAGGTACTTCTAAAGAGTTTAGAGGGTTATGGCAAAAACTAGATGCACTTCGTGTACAAATTGTACAATCTCTTTCGAAGTATGAGGGTTTCGCACGAAAACTCATCTATTACAAAGGGATTTCATTTTAAATAAGTTATTTTAACTCCATACTTTTTGTGTGTTCAATATGCACCATTCAAAGGCACATCATCAATTTTCAACCCTTTCTCACTTCATTTGATATTTTTCATTCATTTAATGATTTATTTTGACCTAAATGACCCTGAATTTGAAAATCAGTACAAATGAACTCTGAAAAGGTTGTAACTTGGCATGACATCATAATTTCACACACATAGCAACTTCTAAAGATTTGATAGGTTACGGCAAACACTGGATGCACTTCGTGTACAAATTGGAATATCTCTTTCGAAGTATGATGGTTTCGGACGAAAACTCATCTATTACAAAGGGATTTCAATTTTAATAACTTATTTTAACTCCATAATTTTTGTGTGTTCAATATGCAACATTCAAAGGTACATCATCAATTTTCAACCCTTTCTGACTTCATTTGATATTTTTCACGCATTTAATGATTTATTCTGAGCTAAATGACCCAGAATTTGAAATGCAGTACAAATGAACTGTAAAAAGGTTGTAACTTGGCATGACGTCATAATTTCACCCACATAGCAACTTCTGAAGAGTTGACAGGATTACTGGAAAAATTGGATGCACTTCGTGTACAAATTGGACAATCTCTTTCGAAGTATGAGGGTTTCGGAAGAAAACTCATCTATTACAAAGTGATTTCATTTTTAATAACTTATTTTAACTCCATACTTTTTTTGTGTTCAATATGCAACATTCAAAGGCACATCATCAATTTTCAACCCTTTCTAACTTCATTTGATATTTTTCATGCATTTAATGATTTATTTTGAGCTAAATGATCCTGAATTTGAAAAGCAGTACAAAGGAACTCTAAAATGGTTGTAACTTGGCATGACATCATAATTTCACCCACATAGAAACTTCTAAAGAGGTGAGAGGGTTACGGCAAGAACTTGATCCACTTCGTGTACAAATTGCACAATCTCGTTCGAAGTATGAGGGTTTCGCACGAAATCTCATCTATTACACAGGGATTTCATTTTTAATAAGTTATATTAACTCCATACTTTTTGTGTTTTCAATATGCACCATTCAAAGGCACATCATCAATTTTCAACACTTTCTCACTTCATTTGATATTTTTCATGCATTTACTTATTTATTTTGAGCGAAATGACTCTGAATTTGAAAAGCATTACAAATGAACTTCTAAAAGGTTGTAACTTGGCATGATGTCATTATTTCACCCACATAGCAACTTCTAAATTGTTGACAGGGTTACAGCAAAAACTGGATGCACTTCGTGTACAAATTGGACAATGTCTTTCGAAGTATGAGGGCTTCGGACGAATACTCATCTATTACAAAGGGATTTCATTTCAAATAACTTATTTTAACTCCATAATTTTTTTGTGTTCAATATGCAACATTCAAGGGCACATGATCAATTTTCAACCCTTTCTAACTTCGTTTGATATTTTTCATGCATTTAATGATTTATTTTGAGCTAAATAAACCATGAATTTGTAAATCAGTACAAATGAACTCTCAAAAGGTTGTAACTTGGCATGACATCATAATTTCACCCACATAGCACCTTTTAAAGAGTTGAGAGGGTTACAGCAGAAACTGGATGCATTTCGTGTACAAATTGCACAATCTTTTTCGAAGTATGAGGGTTTTGGACGAAAACTCATCTAATACAAATGGATTTCATTTTTAATAAATTATTTTAACTCCATAATTTTTTTGTGTTCAATATGCACCATTAAAAGGCACAACATATTTTTTCAACCCTTTGTGACTTCATTTGATATTTTCATGCATTTAATGATTTATTTTGAGCTAATGACACTGAATTTGAAAAAGCAGTACAAATGAACTCTGAAAAGGTTGTAACTTGGCATGACATCATAATTTCACCCACATAGCAACTTCTAAAGAGTTGAGAGGGTTACAGCAAAAACTAGATGCACTTCGTGTACAAATTGTACAATCTCTTTCGAAGTATGAAGGTTTCGCACGAAAACTCATCTATTACAAAGGGATTTCATTTTAAATAAGTTATTTTAACTCCATACTTTTTGTGTGTTCAATATGCACCATTCAAAGGCACATCATCAATTTTCAACCCTTTCTCACTTCATTTGATATTTTTCATTCATTTAATGATTTATTTTGACCTAAATGACCCTGAATTTGAAAATCAGTACAAATGAACTCTGAAAAGGTTGTAACTTGGCATGACATCATAATTTCACACACATAGCAACTTCTAAAGATTTGATAGGTTACGGCAAACACTGGATGCACTTCGTGTACAAATTGGAATATCTCTTTCGAAGTATGATGGTTTCGGACGAAAACTCATCTATTACAAAGGGATTTCAATTTTAATAACTTATTTTAACTCCATAATTTTTGTGTGTTCAATATGCAACATTCAAAGGTACATCATCAATTTTCAACCCTTTCTGACTTCATTTGATATTTTTCACGCATTTAATGATTTATTCTGAGCTAAATGACCCAGAATTTGAAATGCAGTACAAATGAACTGTAAAAAGGTTGTAACTTGGCATGACGTCATAATTTCACCCACATAGCAACTTCTGAAGAGGTTACAGGATTACGGGAAAAATTGGATGCACTTCGTGTACAAATTGGACAATCTCTTTCGAAGTATGAGGGTTTCGGAAGAAAACTCATCTATTACAAAGTGATTTCATTTTTAATAACTTATTTTAACTCCATACTTTTTTTGTGTTCAATATGCAACATTCAAAGGCACATCATCAATTTTCAACCCTTTCTAACTTCATTTGATATTTTTCATGCATTTAATGATTTATTTTGAGCTAAATGATCCTGAATTTGAAAAGCAGTACAAAGGAACTCTAAAATGGTTGTAACTTGGCATGACATCATAATTTCACCCACATAGAAACTTCTAAAGAGGTGAGAGGGTTACGGCAAGAACTTGATCCACTTCGTGTACAAATTGCACAATCTCGTTCGAAGTATGAGGGTTTCGCACGAAATCTCATCTATTACACAGGGATTTCATTTTTAATAAGTTATATTAACTCCATACTTTTTGTGTTTTCAATATGCACCATTCAAAGGCACATCATCAATTTTCAACACTTTCTCACTTCATTTGATATTTTTCATGCATTTACTTATTTATTTTGAGCGAAATGACTCTGAATTTGAAAAGCATTACAAATGAACTTCTAAAAGGTTGTAACTTGGCATGATGTCATTATTTCACCCACATAGCAACTTCTAAATTGTTGACAGGGTTACAGCAAAAACTGGATGCACTTCGTGTACAAATTGGACAATGTCTTTCGAAGTATGAGGGCTTCGGACGAATACTCATCTATTACAAAGGGATTTCATTTCAAATAACTTATTTTAACTCCATAATTTTTTTGTGTTCAATATGCAACATTCAAGGGCACATGATCAATTTTCAACCCTTTCTAACTTCGTTTGATATTTTTCATGCATTTAATGATTTATTTTGAGCTAAATAAACCCTGAATTTGTAAATCAGTACAAATGAACTCTCAAAAGGTTGTAACTTGGCATGACATCATAATTTCACCCACATAGCACCTTTTAAAGAGTTGAGAGGGTTACAGCAGAAACTGGATGCATTTCGTGTACAAATTGCACAATCTTTTTCGAAGTATGAGGGTTTTGGACGAAAACTCATCTAATACAAATGGATTTCATTTTTAATAAATTATTTTAACTCCATAATTTTTTTGTGTTCAATATGCACCATTAAAAGGCACATCATATTTTTTCAACCCTTTGTGACTTCATTTGATATTTTCATGCATTTAATGATTTATTTTGAGCTAATGACACTGAATTTGAAAAAGCAGTACAAATGAACTCTGAAAAGGTTGTAACTTGGCATGACATCATAATTTCACCCACATAGCAACTTCTAAAGAGTTGAGAGGGTTACAGCAAAAACTAGATGCACTTCGTGTACAAATTGGACAATCTCTTACGAAGTATGAGGGTTTTGGACGAAAACTCATCTATTACAAAGGGATTTCATTTTTAATAAGTTATTTTAACTCCATATCTTTTGTGTTATCAATATGCACCATTCAAAGGCACATCATCAATTTTCAACCCTTTCTGACTTCATTTGATATTTTCCATGCATTTAATGATTTATTTTGAGCTAAATGACCCTGAATTTGAAAAGCAGTACAACGGAACTCTAAAAATGTTGTAACTTGGCATGACGTCATAATTTCACCCACATAGCAACTTTTAAAGAGTCGAGAGGGTTACAGCAGAAACTCGATACACTTCGTGTACAAATTGGACAATCTCTTTCGAAGTATGAAGGTTTCAGACGAAAACTCGTCTATTACAAAGGGATTTCAGTTTTAATAACTTATTTTAACACCATACTTTTTGTGTGTTCAATATGCACCATTCAAAGGCACATCATCAATTTTCAACCCTTTGTGACTTCATTTGATATTTTTCATGCATTTAATGATTTATTTTGAGCTAAATGACCCTGAATTTGAAAAGCAATACAAATGAACTCTGAAAAGGTTGTAACTTTCACCGATATAGCTACTTCTAAAGAGTTGAGAGGGTTACGGCAAAAACTAGATACACTTCATGGACAAATTGGACAATCTCTTTCGAAGTATGAGGGTTTCGCACGAAAACTCATCTATTACAAAGGGATTTCATTTTTAATAAGTTATTTTAACTCCATACTTTTTGTGTGTTCAATATGCACCATTAAAAGGCACATCATAAAATTTCAACCGTTTCTAACTTCATTTGATATTTTTCATGCATTTAATGATTTATTTTGAGCTAAATGACCCTGAATTTGAAAACAGTACAAATGAACTCTAAAAAGGTTGTAACTTGGCATGACGTCATAATTTCACCCACATAGCAACTTCTAAAGAGTTGAGAGTGTTATGGCAAAAACTGGATGCACTTCGTGTACACATTGGACAATCTCTTTCGAAGTATGAGGGTTTCAGACGAAAACTCGTCTATTACAAAGGGATTTCAGTTTTAATAACTTATTTTAACACCATACTTTTTGTGTGTTCAATATGCACCATTCAAAGGCACATCATCAATTTTCAACCCTTTGTGACTTCATTTGATATTTTTCATGCATTTAATGATTTATTTTGAGCTAAATGACCCTGAATTTGAAAAGCAATACAAATGAACTCTGAAAAGGTTGTAACTTTCACCGATATAGCTACTTCTAAAGAGTTGAGAGGGTTACGGCAAAAACTAGATACACTTCATGGACAAATTGGACAATCTCTTTCGAAGTATGAGGGTTTCGCACGAAAACTCATCTATTACAAAGGGATTTCATTTTTAATAAGTTATTTTAACTCCATACTTTTTGTGTGTTCAATATGCACCATTAAAAGGCACATCATAAAATTTCAACCGTTTCTAACTTCATTTGATATTTTTCATGCATTTAATGATTTATTTTGAGCTAAATGACCCTGAATTTGAAAACAGTACAAATGAACTCTAAAAAGGTTGTAACTTGGCATGACGTCATAATTTCACCCACATAGCAACTTCTAAAGAGTTGAGAGTGTTATGGCAAAAACTGGATGCACTTCGTGTACACATTGGACAATCTCTTTCGAAGTATGAGGGTTTCAGACGAAAACTCGTCTATTACAAAGGGATTTCAGTTTTCATAAGTTATTTTTACTCTATACTTTTTGTGTGTTCAATATGCACCATTCAAAGTTACGTCATCAATTTTCAATCCTTTGTGACTTCATTCGATTTTTTTCATGCTTTTAATGATTTATTTTGAGCTAAATGACCTTGAATTTGCAAAGAAGTACAAATGAACTCTAAAAAGGTTGTAACTTGGCATGATATCATAGTTTCACCCACATAGAAACTTCTAAAGAGTTGAGAGGGTTACGACAAAAACTGGATGCACTTCGTCAACAAATTGGACAATCTCTTTCGAAGTATGAGGGTTTTGGACGAAAACTCATCTATTACAAAGGGATTTCATTTTTAATAGCTCATTTTAACTCCATACTTCTTGTGTGTTCAATATGCACCATTCAAAGGCACATCATAAATTTGCAACCCTTTCCGACTTCATTTGATATTTTTCATTCATTTAATGATTTATTTTGACCTAAATGACCCTGAATTTGAAAAGCAGTACAAATGAACTCTGAAAAGGTTGTAACTTGGCATGACATCATAATTTCACACACATAGAAACTTCTAAAGATTTGATAGGTTACGGCAAACACTGGATGCACTTCGTGTACAAATTGGAATATCTCTTTCGAAGTATGATGGTTTCGGACGAAAACTCATCTATTTCAAAGGGATTTCATTTTTAATAACTCATTTTAACTCCATACTTTTTTTGTGTTCAATATGCAACATTCAAAGGTACATCATCAATTTTCAACCCTTTCTGACTTCACTTGATATTTTTCACGCATTTAATGATTTATTTTGAGCTAAATGACCCTGAATTTGAAATGCAGTACAAATGAACTGTAAAAAGGTTGTAACTTGGCATGACGTCATAATTTCACCCACATAGCAACTTCTGAAGAGTTGACAGGATTACGGGAAAAATTGGATGCACTTCGTGTACAAATTGGACAATCTCTTTCGAAGTATGAGGGTTTCGGAAGAAAACTCATCTATTACAAAGTGATTTCATTTTTAATAACTTATTTTAACTCCATACTTTTTGTGTGTTCAATATGCAACATTCAAAGGCACATCATCAATTTTCAACCCTTTCTAACTTCATTTGATATTTTTCATGCATTTAATGATTTATTTTGAGCTAAATGATCCTGAATTTGAAAAGAAGTACAAAGGAACTCTAAAATGGTTGTAACTTGGCATGACATCATAATTTCACCCACATAGAAACTTCTAAAGAGGTGAGAGGGTTACGGCAAGAACTAGATCCACTTTGTGTACAAATTGTACAATCTCGTTCGAAGTATGAGGGTTTCGCACGAAACTCATCTATTACAAAGGGGTTTCATTTTTAATAACTTATTTTAACTCTATAATTTTTGTGTGTTCAATATGCAACATTCAAAGGCACATCATCAATTTTCAACCCTTTCAAACTTCATTTGAAATTTTTCATGCATTTAATGATTTATTTTGAGCTAAATGACCCTGAATTTGAAAAGCAGTACAAAGGAACTCTAAAAAGGTTGTAACTTGGCATGACATCATAATTTCACCCACATAGCAACTTTTAAAGAGTTGAGAGGGTTACAGTAGAAACTGGATGCACTTCGTGTACAAATTGGACAATCTCTTTCGAAGTATGTGCGTTTCAGAGGAAAACTCGACTATTACAAAGGGATTTCTGTTTTGATAAGTTATTTTTACTCCATACTTTTTGTGTACTTCGTGTACAAATTGGACAATCTCTTCCGAAGTATGAGGGTTTCGGACGAAAACTCATCTATTACAAAGGGATTTCTATTTTAATAACTTATTATAACTCCATACATATTGTGTGTTCAATATGCACCATTCAAAGGCACATCATCAATTTTCAATCCTTTGTGACTTCATTTGATATTTTTCGTGCATTTAATGATTTATTTTGAGCTAAATGACCATGATTTCAAAAGCAGTACAAATGAACTCTAAAAAGGTTGTAACTTGGCTTGACGTCATAATTTCACCCGCATAGAAACTTCTAAAGAGTTGAGTGGGTTATGGCAAAAACTGGATCTACGTCGTGTACAAATTGGACAATCTCTTTCGAAGTATGAGTGTTTTAGACGAATACCCGTCTATTACAAAGGGATTTCATTTTCAATAAGTTATTTTAACTCCATACTTTTTGTGTATTCAATATGCACCATTAAAAGGCACATCATCAATTTTCAACCCTTTCTGACTTCATTTGATATTTTTCATGCATTTAATGATTTATTTTTAGCTAAATGACCCTTAATTTGAAAAGCAGTACAAATGAACTCTAAAACGGTTGTAACTTGGCATGACGTCATAATTTCACCCACATAGCAACTTCTAAAGAGTTGAGAGGGTTACGGTAAAAACTGGATGCACTTCATGTACAAATTGGACAATCTCTTTCGAAGTATGAGGGTTTCGGACGAAAACTCATCTATTACAAACGGATTTCATTTTTAATAACTTATTTTAACTCCATTCTTTTTGTGTGTTCAATATGCAACATTCAAAGGCACATCTTCAATTTTCAACCCTTTCTGGCTTCATTTGATATTTTTCATGCATTTAATGATTTAATTTAAACTAAATTACCCTGAATTTGAAAAGCAGTAGAAAGGAACTCTGAAAAGGTTGTAACTTTTAAAGAGTTGAGAGGGTTAATGCAGAAACTGGATGCACTTCGTGTACAAATTGGACAATCTCTTTCGAAGTATGACGGTTTCACCCGAAAACTCGTCTATTACAAAGGGATTTCAGTTTTAATAACTTATTTTTACTCCATATTTTTTGTGTGTTCAATACGCACCATTCAAAGATACATCATCAATTTTCAATCCTTTGTGACTTCATTCGATTTTTTTCATGCATTTAATGATTTATTTTGAGCTAAATGACCTTGAATTTGAGAAGCAATACAAATGAACTCTGAAAAGGTTGTAACTTAGGATGACATCATAGTTTTACCCACATAGTAACTTCTAAAGAGTTGAGAGGGTTACGACAAAAACTAGATGCACTTCGTCAACAAATTGGACAATCTCTTTCGAAGTATGAGGGTTTTGGACGAAAACTCATCTATTACAAAGGGATTTCATTTTTAATAAGTTATTTTAACTCCATACTTTTTGTGTTGTCAATATGCAACATTCAAAGGCAAATCATCAATTTTCAACCCGTTTTGGCTTCATTTGATATTTTTCATGCATTTAATGATTTATTTTGAGTTAAATGACCATGAATTTGAAAAGCAGTACAAATGAACTCTGAAAAGGTTGTAACTTGGCATGACGCCATAATTCATCCACAGAGCAACTTCTATAGAGTTGAGAGGGTTATGGCAAAAACTAGATCCACTTCATGTACAAATTGGATAGTCTCTTTCGAAGTATGAGGGTTTCGCACGAAAACTCATCTATTACAAAGGGATTTCATTTTTATTAAGTTATTTTAACTCCATACTTTTTGTGTTTTCCATATGCACCATTCAAAGGCACATCATCAATTTTCAACCCTTTCTGGCTTCATTTGATATTTTCCATGCATTTAATGATTTATTTTGAGCTAAATGACCCTGAATTTGAAAAGCAATACAAATGAAATCTAAAAAGGTTATAACTTGGCATGACGTCATAATTTCACCCACATAGCATCTTCTAAAGAGTTGAGAGGGTTACAGCAGAAACTGGATGCACTTCGTGTACAAATTGGACAATCTTTTTCGAAGTATGAGGGTTTCGGACCAAAACCCATTTAATACAAAGGGATTTCATTTTTAATAACTTATTTTAACTCCATACTTTTTGTGTTTTCAATATGCAACATTCAAAGGCACATCATCAATTTTTAACCCTTTCTAACTTCATTTGATATTTTTCATGCATTTAATGATTTAGTTTGAGCGAAATAAATCCTGAATTTGAAAAGCAGTACAAATGAACTCTAAAAAGGTTGTAACTTGGCATGACATCATAATTTTACCCACATAGCAACTTTTAAAGAGTTGAGAGGGTTACAACAGAAACTGGATGCACTTCGTGTACAAATTGGACAATCATTTTCGAAGTATGAGGGTTTCGCACGAAAACTCATCTATTACAAAGGGATTTCATTTTTAATAAGTTATTTTAACTCCATACTTTTTGTCTTTTCAATATGCACCATTCAAAGGCACATAATCAATTTTCAACCATTTCTGGCTTCATTTGATATTTTTCATGCATTTAATAATTTATTGTGAGCTAAATGACCCTGAATTTGAAAAGCAGTACAAAGGAACTCTGAAAAGGTTGTAACTTGGCATGACATCATAATTTCACCCATAGAGCAACTTTTAATGACTTGAGAGGGTTACAGCAGAAACTGGATGCACTTTGTATACAATTTGGACAATCTCTTTCGAAGTATGAGGGTTTCAGACGAAAACTCATCTATTACAAAGGGATTTCAGTTTTAATAAGTTATTTTTACTCTATACTTTTTGTGTGTTCAATATGCACCATCAAAGTTATATCATCAATTTTCAATCCTTTGTGACTTCATTCGATTTTTTTCATGCATTTAATGATTTATTTTGTGCTAAATGACCATGAATTGGAAAAGAAGTACACATGAACTCTGAAAAGGTTGTAACTTGGCATGAGGCCATAATTTCACCCACAGAGCAACTTCTAAAGAGTTGAGAGGGTTACGGCAAAAACTGGATCCACTGCGTGTACAAATTGGACAATCTCTTTCGAAGTATGAGGGTTTCAGACGAAAACTCGTCTATTACAAAGGGTTTCATTTTTAATAAGTTATTTTAACTCCATACTTTTTGGGTATTCAATATGCACCATTAAAAGGCACATCATCAATTTTCAACCCTTTTTGACTTCATTTGATATTTTTCATGCATTTAATGAGTTATTTTGAGCTAAATGACCCTTAATTTGAAAAGCAGTACAAATGAACTCTAAAAAGGTTGTAACTTGGCATGACATCATAATTTCACCCACATAGCAACTTCTAAAGAGTTGAGAGGGTTACGGCAAAAACTGGGTGCACTTCGTGTACAAATTGGACAATCTCATAAGTATGAGGGTTTCGGACGAAAACTCGTCTATTACAACGGGATTTTATTTTTAATAATTTATTTTAACTTCATTCTTTTTGTGTGTTCAATATTCAGCATTCAAAGGCACATCATCAATTTTCAACCCTTTCTAACTTGATGTGATATTTTTCTTGCATTTAATGATTTAGTTTGAGCGAAATAAACCCTGAATTTGAAAAGCAGTACAAATGAACTCTAAAAAGGTTGTAACTTGGCATGACATCATAATTTCACCCACACAGCAACTTTTATAGAGTTGAGAGGGTTACAGCAGAAACTGGATGCACTTCGTGTACAAATTGGACAATCTTTTTCGAAGTATGAGGGTTTCGCACGAAAACTCATCTATTACAAAGGGATTTCATTTTTAATAAGTTATTTTAACTCCATACTTTTTGTGTTTTCAATATGCACAATTCAAAGGCACATCATCAATTTTCAACCCTTTCTGGCTTCATTTGATATTTTTCATGCATTTAATGATTTATTTTGAGCTAAATGACCCTGACTTTGAAAAGCAATACAAAGGAACTCTGAAAAGGTTTTAACTTAGCATGACATCATAATTTCACCCACAGAGCAACTTTTAATGAGTTGAGAGGGTTACAACAGAAACTGGATGCACTTCGTGTACAAATTGGACAATCTTTTTCGAAGTATGAGGGTTTCGCACGAAAACTCATCTATTACAAAGGGATTTCCTTTTTAATAAGTTATTTTCACTCCATACTTTTTGTGTTTTCAAGATGCAACATTCAAAGGCAAATCATCAATTTTCAACCCATTGTGGCTTCATTTGATATTTTTCATGCATTTAATGATTTATTTTGAGCTAAATGACCATGAATTTGAAAAGAAGTACACATGAACTCTGAAAAGGTTGTAACTTGGCATGAGGCCATAATTTCACCCACAGAGCAACTTCTAAACAGTTGAGAGGGTTACGGAAAAAACTAGATCCACTTCGTGTACAAATTGGACAGTCTCTTTCGAAGTATGAGGGTTTCGCACGAAAACTCATCTATTACAAAGGGATTTCATTTTTATTAAGTTATTTTAACTCCATACTTTTTTTGTTTTCAATATGCACCATTCAAAGGCACATCATCAATTTTCAACCCTTTCTAGCTTCATTTGATATTTTTCATGCATTTAATGATTTATTTTGAGCTAAGTGACCCTGTATTTGAAAAGCAATACAAATGAACTCTAAAAAGTTTATAACTTTGCATGACGTCATAATTTCACCCACATAGCATCTTCTAAAGAGTTGAGAGGGGTACAGCAAAAACTGGATGCAGTTCGTGTACAAATTGGACAATCTTTTTCGAAGTATGAGGGTTTCGGACCAAAACCCATTTAATACAAAGGGATTTCATTTTTAATAACTTATTTTAACTCCATACTTTTTGTGTTTTCAATTTGCAACATTCAAAGGCACATCATCAATTTTCAACCCTTTCTAACTTCATGTGATATTTTTCATGCATTTAATGATTTAGTTTGAGCGAAATAAATCCTGAATTTGAAAAGGAGTACAAATGAACTCTAAAAAGGTTGTAACTTGGCATGACATCATAATTTCACCCACATAGCAACTTTTAAAGAGTTGAGAGGGTTACAGCAGAAACTCGATGCACTTCGTGTACAAATTGGACAATCTTTTTCGAAGTATGAGGGTTTCGCACGAAAACTCATCTATTACAAAGGTATTTCATTTTTAATAAGTTATTTTAACTCCATACTTTTTGTGTTTTCAATATGCACCATTCAAAGGCACATCATCAATTTTCAACCCTTTCTGGCTTCATTTGATATTTTTCATGCATTTAATAATTTATTTTGAGCTAAATGACCCTGACTTTGAAAAGCAATACAAAGGAACTCTGAAAAGGTTTTAACTTAGCATGACATCATAATTTCACCCACAGAGCAACTTTTAATGAGTTGAGAGGGTTACAACAGAAACTGGATGCACTTCGTGTACAAATTGGACAATCTTTTTCGAAGTATGAGGGTTTCGCACGAAAACTCATCTATTACAAAGGGATTTCCTTTTTAATAAGTTATTTTCACTCCATACTTTTTGTGTTTTCAAGATGCAACATTCAAAGGCAAATCATCAATTTTCAACCCATTGTGGCTTCATTTGATATTTTTCATGCATTTAATGATTTATTTTGAGCTAAATGACCATGAATTTGAAAAGAAGTACACATGAACTCTGAAAAGGTTGTAACTTGGCATGAGGCCATAATTTCACCCACAGAGCAACTTCTAAACAGTTGAGAGGGTTACGGAAAAAACTAGATCCACTTCGTGTACAAATTGGACAGTCTCTTTCGAAGTATGAGGGTTTCGCACGAAAACTCATCTATTACAAAGGGATTTCATTTTTATTAAGTTATTTTAACTCCATACTTTTTTTGTTCTCAATATGCACCATTCAAAGGCACATCATCAATTTTCAACCCTTTCTGGCTTCATTTGATATTTTTCATGCATTTAATGATTTATTTTGAGCTAAGTGACCCTGTATTTGAAAAGCAATACAAATGAACTCTAAAAAGTTTATAACTTTGCATGACGTCATAATTTCACCCACATAGCATCTTCTAAAGAGTTGAGAGGGGTACAGCAAAAACTGGATGCAGTTCGTGTACAAATTGGACAATCTTTTTCGAAGTATGAGGGTTTCGGACCAAAACCCATTTAATACAAAGGGATTTCATTTTTAATAACTTATTTTAACTCCATACTTTTTGTGTTTTCAATTTGCAACATTCAAAGGCACATCATCAATTTTCAACCCTTTCTAACTTCATGTGATATTTTTCATGCATTTAATGATTTAGTTTGAGCGAAATAAATCCTGAATTTGAAAAGGAGTACAAATGAACTCTAAAAAGGTTGTAACTTGGCATGACATCATAATTTCACCCACATAGCAACTTTTAAAGAGTTGAGAGGGTTACAGCAGAAACTCGATGCACTTCGTGTACAAATTGGACAATCTTTTTCGAAGTATGAGGGTTTCGCACGAAAACTCATCTATTACAAAGGAATTTCATTTTTAATAAGTTATTTTAACTCCATACTTTTTGTGTTTTCAATATGCACCATTCAAAGGCACATCATCAATTTTCAACCCTTTCTGGCTTCATTTGATATTTTTCATGCATTTAATAATTTATTTTGAGCTAAATGACCCTGAATTTCAAAAGCAGTACAAAGGAACTCTGAAAAGGTTGTAACTTGGCATGACATCATAATTTCACCCATAGCGCAACTTTTACTGAGTTGACAGGGTTACAGCAGAAACTGGATGCACTTCGTATACAAATTGGACAATCTCTTTCGAAGTATGAGGGTTTCAGACGAAAACTCGTCTATTACAAAGGGATTTCATTTTTTACAAGTTATTTTAACTCTATACTTTTTGTGTGTTCAATATGCACCATTCAAAGTTACATCATCAATTTTAAATCCTTTGTGACTTCATTCGATTTTTTTCATGCATTTAATGATTTATTTTGAGCTAAATGACCATGAATTAGAAAAGCAGTACAAATGAACTCTAAAAAGGTTGTAACTTGGCATGACATCATAATTTCACCCACATAGCAACTTCTAAAGAGTTGAGAGGGTTACGGCAAAAACTGGATCCACTGCGTGTACAAAATGGACAATCTCATAAGTATGAGGGTTTCGGACGAAAACTCGTCTATTACAAAGGGATTTCATTTTTAATAATTTATTTTAACTTCATTCTTTTTGTGTGTTCAATATTCAGCATTCAAAGGCACATCATCAATTTTCAACCCTTTCTAACTTCATGTGATATTTTTCATGCATTTAATGATTTAGTTTGAGCGAAATAAACCCTGAATTTGAAAAGCAGTACAAATGAACTCTAAAAAGGTTGTAACTTAGCATGACATCATAATTTCACCCACATAGCAACTTTTATAGAGTTGAGAGGGTTACAGCAGAAACTGGATGCACTTCGTGTACAAATTGGACAATCTTTTTCGAGGTATGAGGGTTTCGCACGAAAACTCATCTATTACAAAGGGATTTCATTTTTAATAAGTTATTTTAACTCCATGGGGGATTTGGCTATGGCATCAGGAATCAAGAAGGAGAAGATGTCTTAAGCTTTGCGTTAACCTATGACATGATCGTAGCTAACACCTTCTTTAAGAAGAGAGAATCACATCTAGTGACTTACAGTAGTGGGCAACACTCTAGCCAGATTGATTTCATTCTCTTGAGAAGAGAAGACAAGCGTGCAGGCCTAGACTGTAAGGTGATACCTGGAGAGAGTGTTGTCCCCCAGCATAAGCTTGTCGTTGCTGACCTCCGTTTTCGGATTCGTGTCCAGCGGGACAAGCGTGCCAAAGTCGCTAGAACGAAGTGGTGGAAGCTCAAGGGGGAGTTAGCTCAGGTGTTCAAGGAGAGGGTCATTAAGGAGGGCCCTTGGGAGGAAGGAGGTGATGCAGACAACATGTGGATGAAGATGGCGACTTGCATTCGTAAGGTGGCCTCAGAGGAGTTTGGAGTGTCCAGGGGAAGTAGAAGAGAAGCTAAAGATACCTGGTGGTGGAATGATGTTGTCCAGAAGGCAATCAAGGAGAAGAAAGATTGTTTCAGACGCCTATATCTGGATAGGAATGCACACAACATAGAGAAGTACCAGATGGCAAAGAAGGCCGCAAAGCGAGCTGTGAGTGAAGCAAGGGGTCGGGCGTATGAGGACCTCTACCAAAGGTTAGACACGAAGGAAGGCGAAAGGGACATCTATAAGATGGCCAAGAGCCGAGAGAGGAAGACGAGGGATGTTGACCAAATCAAGTGCATCAAGGACGAAGCAGATCAACTCCTGGTGAAGAACGAGGAGATTAAGCATAGATGGCGGGAGTACTTTGACAAGTTGTTCAATGGGGAGAGTGAGAGCTCTACCATTGATCTGGATGACTCCTTTGATGATACTAGCAGGCGTTTTGTGAGGCGAATCCAAGAGTCGGAGGTCAAGGAGGCTTTAAAGAGGATGGAAGGAGGTAAGGCGATGGGCCCCGATTGTATCCCCATTGAGGTGTGGAGAGGCCTCGGGGACATAGCGATAGTATGGCTAACCAAACTTTTCAACCTCATTTTTCGGGCAAACAAGATGCCAGAAGAATGGAGACGGAGTATATTAGTACCAATCTTCAAGAACAAGGGGAATGTTCAGAGTTGTACTAATTACCGTGGAATTAAGCTGATGAGCCATACAATGAAGCTATGGGAGAGAGTCATTGAGCACCGTGTAAGAAGATTGACAAGCGTGACCAAAAATCAGTTTGGTTTCATGCCTGGGTGATCGACCATGGAAGCCATTTTCTTGGTACGACAACTTATGGAGAGATATAGGGAGCAAAAGAAGGACCTGCATATGGTGTTCATTGACTTGGAGAAGGCCTATGATAAGATTCCGCGGAATGTTATGTGGTGGGCCTTGGAGAAACACAAAGTCCCAACAAAGTACATTACCCTCATCAAGGACATGTATGATAATGTTGTGACAAGTGTTCGAACAAGTGAGGGCGACACTAACGACTTCCGAATTAAGATAGGACTGCATCAAGGGTCAGCTTTGAGCCCTTACCTTTTTGCCTTGGTGATGGATGAGGTCACAAGGGATATACAAGGAGATATCCCATGGTGTATGCTCTTTGCGGACGATGTGGTGCTAGTCGATGAGAGCCGGACGAGGGTTAACAGGAAGTTGGAGTTGTGGAGGCAAACCTTGGAATCGAAAGGTTTTAGACTTAGTAGGACTAAAACCGAGTACATGAGGTGCGCTTTCAGTACTACTAGGAACGAGGAGGGGGAGGATGTTAGCCTTGATGGGCAAGTGGTGCCTCAGAAGGACACCTTTCGATATTTGGGGTCAATGTTGCAGAAGGATGGGGATATCGATGAAGATGTGAACCATCGAATTAAAGCCGGATGGATGAAGTGGCGCCAAGCTTCTGGCATTCTTTGTGACAAGAGGGTGCCACAAAAGCTAAAAGGCAAGTTCTATAGGACGGCAGTTCGACCCGCAATGTTGTATGGCGCTGAGTGTTGGCCGACTAAAAGGCGACATGTGCAACAGTTAGGTGTGGCGGAGATGCGCATGTTGAGATGGATGTGTGGTCACACAAGGAAGGACCGCATCCGGAATGATGATATACGGGATAAAGTTGGGGTAGCGCCAATTGAAGAGAAGCTTGTCCAACATCGTCTGAGATGGTTTGGGCATATTCAGCGCAGGCCTCCAGAAGCCCCAGTGCACAGCGGACGGCTTAAGCATGCTGATAATGTCAAAAGTGGCCGGGGTAGACCGAACTTGACATGGGAAGAGTCTGTAAAGAGAGATCTGAAGGACTGGAGCATCACCAAAGAACTAGCCATGGACAGGGGTGCGTGGAAGCTTGCTATCCATGTGCCAGAACCATGAGTTGGTCGCGGGATCTTATGGGTTTCACCTCTAGCCTACCCCAACTTGTTTGGGACTAAAGGCTTTGTTGTTGTTGTTGTTGTATTTTAACTCCATACTTTTTGTGTTTTCAATATGCACAATTCAAAGGCACATCATCAATTTTAAATCCTTTCTGGCTTCATTTGATATTTTTCATGCATTTAATGATTTATTTTGAGCTAAATGACCCTGAATTTGAAAAGCAATACAAAGGAACTCTAAAAAGGTTGTAACTTGGCATGACATCATAATTTCACCCACAGAGCAACTTTTAATGAGTTGAGAGGGTTACAGCAGAAACTGGATGCACTTTGCATACAAATTGGACAATCTCTTTTGAAGTATGAGGGTTTCAGACGAAAACTCGTCTATTACAAAGGGATTTCAGTTTTAATAAGTTATTTTTACTCTATAGTTTTTGTGTGTTCAATATGCACCATTCAAAGTTACATCCTCAATTTTCAATCCTTTGTGACTTCATTCAAATTTTTTCATGCATTTAATGATTTATTTTGAGCTAAATGACCTTGAATTTGAAAAGCAGTACAAATGAACTCTGAAAAGGTTGTAACTTGGAATGATATCATAGTTTCACCCACATAGAAACTTCTAAAGAGTTGAGAGGGTTACGACAAAAACTGGATGCACTTCGTCAACAAATTGGACAATCTCTTTCGAAGTATGAGGGTTTTCGACGAAAACTCATCTATTACAAAGGGATTTCATTTTTAAGAAGTTATGTTAACTCCATACTTTTTGTGTTTTCAATATGCACCATTAAAAGGCGCATCATCAATTTTCAACCCTTTCTGACTTCATTTGATATTTTTCATGCATTTAATGATTTATTTTGAGCTAAATGACCCTGAATTTGAAAAGCAGTACAAATAAACTCTAAAAAGGTTGTAACTTGGCATGACGTCATAATGTCACCCACATAGCAACTTCTAAAGAGTTGAGAGGGTGACGGCAAAAACTACATCCACTTCGTGTACAAATTGGACAGTCTCTTTTGAAGTATGAGGGTTTCGCACGACAACTCATCTATTGCGAAGGGATTTCATTTTTAATAAGTTATTTTAACTCTTCTTTTTGTGTTTTCAATATACACCATTCAACGGCACATCATCAATTTTCAACCCTTTCTGTCTTCATTTCATACTTTTCATGCATTTAATGATTTATTTTGAGCTAAATGACCCTGAATTTGAAAAGCAGTACAAATGAACTCTAAAAAGGTTGTAACTTGGCATGACGTCATAATTTTACCCACATAGCAACTTCTAAAGAGTTGAGAGGGTTACGGCAAAAACTAGATGCACTTCATGTACAAATTGGACAATCTCTTTCGAAGTATGAGGGTTTAGCACGAAAACTCATCTATTACAAAGGGGTTTCATTTTTAATAACTTATTTTAACTCCATACTTTTTGTGTGTTCATTATGCAACATTCAAAGGCACATCATCAATTTTGAACCCTTTCTAACTTCATTTGATACTTTTCATGCATTTAATGATTTATTTTGAGCTAAACGACCCTGAATTTGAAAAGCAGTACAAAGGAACTCTAAAAAGGTTGTAACTTGGCATGACATCATAATTTCACCCACATAGCAACTTTTAATGAGTTGAGAGGGTTACAGCAGAAACTGGATGCACTTCGCATACAAATTGGACAATCTCTTTTGAAGTATGAGGGTTTCAGACGAAAACTCGTCTATTACAAAGGGATTTCAGTTTTAATAAGTTATTTTTACTCTATAGTTTTTGTGTGTTCAATATGCACCATTCAAAGTTACATCCTCAATTTTCAATCCTTTGTGACTTCATTCAAATTTTTTCATGCATTTAATGATTTATTTTGAGCTAAATGACCTTGAATTTGAAAAGCAGTACAAATGAACTCTGAAAAGGTTGTAACTTGGAATGATATCATAGTTTCACCCACATAGAAACTTCTAAAGAGTTGAGAGGGTTACGAAAAAAACTGGATGCACTTCGTCAACAAATTGGACAATCTCTTTCGAAGTATGAGGGTTTTCGACGAAAACTCATCTATTACAAAGGGATTTCATTTTTAAGAAGTTATGTTAGCTCCATACTTTTTGTGTTTTCAATATGCACCATTAAAAGGCGCATCATCAATTTTCAACCCTTTCTGACTTCATTTGATATTTTTCATGCATTTAATGATTTATTTTGAGCTAAATGACCCTGAATTTGAAAAGCAGTACAAATAAACTCTAAAAAGGTTGTAACTTGGCATGACGTCATAATGTCACCCACATAGCAACTTCTAAAGAGTTGAGAGGGTGACGGCAAAAACTACATCCACTTCGTGTACAAATTGGACAGTCTCTTTTGAAGTATGAGGGTTTCGCACGACAACTCATCTATTGCGAAGGGATTTCATTTTTAATAAGTTATTTTAACTCTTCTTTTTGTGTTTTCAATATACACCATTCAACGGCACATCATCAATTTTCAACCCTTTCTGTCTTCATTTCATACTTTTCATGCATTTAATGATTTATTTTGAGCTAAATGACCCTGAATTTGAAAAGCAGTACAAATGAACTCTAAAAAGGTTGTAACTTGGCATGACGTCATAATTTTACCCACATAGCAACTTCTAAAGAGTTGAGAGGGTTACGGCAAAAACTAGATGCACTTCATGTACAAATTGGACAATCTCTTTCGAAGTATGAGGGTTTAGCACGAAAACTCATCTATTACAAAGGGGTTTCATTTTTAATAACTTATTTTAACTCCATACTTTTTGTGTGTTCAATATGCAACATTCAAAGGCACATCATCAATTTTGAACCCTTTCTAACTTCATTTGATACTTTTCATGCATTTAATGATTTATTTTGAGCTAAACGACCCTGAATTTGAAAAGCAGTACAAAGGAACTCTAAAAAGGTTGTAACTTGGCATGACATCATAATTTCACCCACATAGCAACTTTTAAAGAGTTGAGAGGGTTACAGCAGAAACTGGATGCACTTCGTGTACAAATTGGACAATCTCTTTCGTAGTATGAGGGTTTCAAACGAAAACTCGTCTATTACAAAGGGATTTCTGTTTTAATAAGTTATTTTGACTCCATACTTTTTCTGTGTTCAATATGCACCATTCAAAGGCACATCATCAATTTTCAATCGTTTGTGACTTCATTTGATATTTTTCATGCATTTAATGATTTATTTTGAGTTAAATGACCATGAATTTGAAAAGCAGTACAAATGAACTCTAAAAAGGTTGTAACTTGGCATGACGACATAATTTCACCCACATAGCAACTTCTAAAGAGTTGAGAGGGTTACGGCAAAAAATCGATCCACTTCGTGTACAAACTGGACAATCTCTTTCGAAGTATGAGGGTTTCAAACGAAAACTCGTCTTTTACAAAGGGATTTCATTTTTAATAAGTTATTTTAACTCCATACTTTATTTGTATTTAATATGCACCATTAAAAGGCACATCATCAATTTTCAACCCTTTCTGACTTCAGTTGATATTTTTCATTCATTTAATGATTTATTTTGAGCTAAATGACCCTTAATTTGAAAAGCAGTACAAATGAACTCTAAAAAGGTTGTAACTTGGCATGACATCATAATTTCACCCACATAGCAACTTCTAAAGAGTTGAGAGGGTTACGGCAAAAATGGAGGCACTTCGTGTACAAATTGGACAATCTCATAAGTATGAGGGTTTCGGACGAAAAGTCATCTATTACAAAGGGATTTCATTTTTAATATTTTCTTTTAAATTCATTCTTTTTGTGTGTTTAATATACAGCATTCAAAGGCACATCATCAATTTTCAACCCTTTCTAACTTCATGTGATATTTTTCATGCATTTAATGATTTAGTTTGAGCGAAACAAACCCTGAATTTAAAAAGCAGTACAAATGACCTCTAAAAGGTTGTAACTTGGCATGACATCATAATTTCACCCACATAGCAACTTTTAAAGAGTTGAGAGGGTTACAGTAGAAACTGGATGCACTTCGTGTACAAATTGGACAATCTTTTTCGAAGTATGAGGGTTTCGCACGAAAACTCATCTATTACAAAGGGATTTCATTTTTAATAAGTTATTTTAACTCCATACTTTTTGTGTTTTCAATATGCACCATTCAAAGGCACATCATAAATTTTCAACCCTTTTTGGCTTCATTTGATATTTTTCATGCATTTAATGATTTATTTTGAGCTAAATGACCCTGAATTTGAAAAGCAGTACAAAGGAACTCTCAAAAGGTTGTAACTTGGCATGACATCATAATTTCACCCACAGAGCAACTTTTAATGAGTTGAGAGGGTTACAGCAGAAACTGGATGCACTTCGTATACAAATTGGACAATCTCTTTCGAAGTATGAGGGTTTCAGACGAAAACTCGTCTATTACAAAGGGATTTCAGTTTTAGTAAGTTATTTTTACTCTATACTTTTTGTGTGTTCAATATGCACCATTCAAAGTTACATCATAAATTTTCAATCCTTTGTGACTTCATTCGATTTTTTTCATGCATTTAATGATTTATTTTGAGCTAAATGACCTTGAATTTGAAAAGCAGTACAAATGAACTCTCAAAAGGTTGTAACTTGGCATGACATCATAGTTTCCCCCACATAGAAACTGCTAAAGAGTTGAGAGGGTTACGACAAAAACTGGATGCACTTCGTCAACAAATTGGACAATCTCTTTCGAAGTATGAGGGTTTTGGACAAAAACTCATCTATTACAAAGGGATTTCACTTTTGATAAGTTATTTTAACTCCATTCTTTTTTTGTTTTCAATATGCACCATCCAAAGGCACATCATCAATTTTCAACCCTTTCTGGCTTCATTAGATATTTTTCATGCATTTAATGATTTATTTTGAGCTAAATGACCCTGAATTTAAAAAGCAGTACAAATGAACTCTAAAAAGGTTGTAACTTGGCATGACGTCATAATTTCACCCACATAGCAACTTCTAAAGAGTTGAGAGGGTTACGGCAAAAACTAGATGCACTTCGTGTACAAATTGGACAATCTCTTTCGAAGTGTGAGGGTTTCGCACGAAAACTCATCTATTACAAAAGGGGTTTCATTTTTAATAACTTATTTTAACTCCATACTTATTGTGTTCTCAATATGCACCATTCAAAGGCACATCATCAGTTTTCAACCCTTGCTTACTTCATTTGATAATTTTCATGCATTTAATGATTTATTTTGAGCTAAATGACCCTGAATTTGAAAAGCAGTACAAATGAACTCTAAAAAAGTTATAACTTGGCATGACATCACAATTTCACCCACATAGAAACTTCTATAGAGTTGAGAGGGTTACGGCAAAAACTAGATGCACTTCGTGTACAAATTGGACAATCTCATAAGTATGAGGGTTTCGCACGAAAACTCATCTATTAGAAAGGGGTTTCATTTTTAATAATTTATTTTAACTTCATTCTTTATGTGTGTTCAATATACAGCATTCAAAGGCACATCATCAATTTTCAACCCTTTCTAACTTCATGTGATATTTTTCATGCATTTAACGATTTATTTTGGGCTAAATGACCCTAAATTTGAAAAGCAGTACAAAGGAACTCTGAAAAGGTTGTAACTTGGCATGACATCATAATTTCACTCACATAGCAACTTTTAAAGAGTTGAGAGGGTTACAGCAGAAACTGGATGCACTTCGTGTACAAATTGGACAATCTTTTTCGAAGTATGAGGGTTTCGCACGAAAACTCATCTATTACAAAGGGATTTCATTTTTAATAAGTTATTTTAACTCCATACTTTTTTTGTTTTCAATATGCACCATTCACAGGCACATCATCAATTTTCAACCCTTTTTGGCTTCATTTGATATTTTTCATGCATTTAATGATTTATTTTGAGCTAAATGACCCTGAATTTGAAAAGCAATACAAAGGAACTCTGAAAAGGTTGTAACTTGGCATGACATCATAATTTCAGCCACAGAGCAACTTTTAATGAGTTGAGAGGGTTACAGCAGAAACTGGATGCACTTCGTACACAAATTGGACAATCTCTTTCCAAGTATGAGGGTTTCAGACGAAAACTCGTTTATTACAAAGGTATTTCAGTTTTAGTAAGTTATTTTTACTCTATACTTTTTGTGTGTTCAATATGCACCATTCAAAGTTGAATCATCAATTTTCAATCCTTTGTGACTTCATTCGATTTTTTTTCATGCATTTAATGATTTATTTTTAGCTAAATGACCTTGAATTTGAAAAGCAGTACAAATGAACTCTGAAAAGGTTGTAACTTGGCAGGACATCATAGTTTCCCCCACATAGAAACTTCTAAAGAGTTGAGCGGGTTACGACAAAAGCTGGATGCACTTCGTCAACAAATTGGACAATCTCTTTACAAGTATGAGGGTTTTGGACGAAAACTCATCTATTACAAAGGGATTTCATTTTTCATAAGTTATTTTAAGTCCATACTTTTTGTGTTTTCAATATGCACCATTGAAAGGCACATCATCAATTTTCAACCCTTTCTCACTTCATTTGATATTTTTCATGCATTTAATGATTTATTTTAAGCTAAATGACCCTGAATTTGAAAAGCAGTACAAATAAACTCTAAAAAGGTTGTAACTTGGCATGACGTCATAATGTCACCCACATAGCAACTTCTAAAGAGTTGAGAGAGTTACGGCAAAAACTAGATCCACTTCATGTACAAATTGGACAGTGTCTTTTGCAGTATGAGGATTTCGCACGAAAACTCATCTATTACAAAGGGATTTCACTTTTAATAATTTATTTTAACTCCATTATTTTTTTGTTTTCAATATGCACCATCCAAAGGCACATCATCAATTTTCAACCCTTTCTGGCTTCATTTGATATTTTTCATGCATTTAATGATTTATTTTCAGCTAAATGACCCTGAATTTGAAAAGCAGTACAAATGAACTCTAAAAAGGTTGTAACTTGGCATGACGTCATAATTTCACCCACATAGCAACGGCAAAAACTAGATGCACTTCGTGTACAAATTGGACAATCTCTTTCGAAGTATGAGGGTCTCGCACGAAAACTCATCTATTACAAAGGGGTTTCATTTTTAATAACTTATTTTAACTCCATACTTTTTGTGTGTTCAATATGCAACATTCAAAGGCACATCATCAATTTTCAACCCTTTCTACCTTCATTTGATATTTTTCATGCATTTAATGATTTATTTTGGGCTAAATGACCCTATATTTGAAAAGTAGTACAAAGGAACTCTAAAACGGTTGTAACTTGGCATGACATCATAATTTCACCCACATATAAACTTTTAAAGAGTTGAGAGGGTTACAGCAGAAACTGGATGCACTTCGTGTACAAATTGGACAATATCTTTCGAAGTATGAGGGTTTCAGACGAAAACTCGTCTATTACAAAGGGATTTCAGTTTTAATAAGTTATTTTTACTCTATAATTTTTGTGTGTTCAATATGCACCATTCAAAGTTACATCATCAATTTTCAATCCTTTGTGACTTCATTCGATTTTTTTCATGCATTTAATGATTTATTTTGAGCTAAATGGCCTTGAATTTGAAAAGCAGTACAAATGAACTCTGAAAAGGTTGTAACTTGGCATGACAACATAGTTTCACCCACATGGAAACATATAAAGAGTTGAGAGGGTTACGACAAAAACTGGATGCACTTCGTCAACAAATTGGACAATCTCTTTCGAAGTATGAGGGTTTTGGACGAAAACTCATCTATTACAAAGGGATTTCATTTTTAATAAGTTATTTTAACTCCATACTTTTTGTGTTTTGAATATTCACCATTAAAAGGCACAACATCAATTTTCAACCCTTTCTGGCTTCATTTGATATTTTTCATGCGTTTAATGATTTATTTTGAGCTAAATGACCCTGAATTTGAAAAGCAGTACAAATAAACTCTAAAAAGGTTGTAACTTGGCATGACGTCATAATGTCACCCACATAGCAACTTGTAAAGAGTTGAGAGGGTTACAACAAAAACTAGATCCACTTCGTGTACAAATTGGACAGTCTCTTTTGAAGTATGAGGGTTTCGCACGAAAACTCATCTATTACAAAGGGATTTCATTTTTAATAAGTTATTTTAACTCCATAATTTTTGTGTGTTCAATATGCAACATTCAAAGGCACATCATCAATTTTCAACACTTTCTAACTTCATCTTATATTTTTCATGCATTTAATGATTTATTTTGAGCTAAATGACCCTGAATTTGAAAAGCAGTACAAAGGAACTCTAAAACGGTTGTAACTTGGCATGACATCATAATTTCACCAACATAGCAACTTTTAAAGAGTTGACAGGTTACAGTAGAAACTGGATGCACGGCGTGTACAAATTGGACAATCTCTTTTGAAAAATGAGGGTTTCAGACGAAAACTCGTCTATTACAAAGGGATTTCTGTTTTAATAAGTTATTTTTGCTCCATACTTTTTGTGTGTTCAATATGCACCATTAAAAGGCACATGATCAATTTTCAATCCTTTGTGACTTCATTTGATATTTTTCATGCATTGAATGATTTATTTTGAGCCAAATGACCATGAATTTGAAAAGCAGTAAAAATGACCTCTAAAAAGGTTGTAACTTGGCATGACGTCATAATTTCTCCCACATAGCAACTCCTAAAGAGTTGAGAGGGTTACGGATAAAACTGGATCCACTTCGTGTACAAATTGGATAATCTCTTTCGAAGTATGAGGGTTTCAGACGAAAACTCGTCTATTAAAAAGGGATTTCATTTTTAATAAGTTATTTTAACTCCATACTTTTTGTGTATTCAATATGCACCATTAGAAGGCACATCATCAATTTTCAACCCTTTCTAACTTCATTTGATATTTTTCATGCATTTAATGATTTATTTTGAGCTAAATGACCCTTAATTTGAAAAGAAGTACAAATGAACTCTAAAAAGGTTGTAACTTGGCATGACTTCATAATTTCACCCACATAGCAACTTCTAAAGAGTTGAGAGGGTTACGGCAAAAACTGATGCACTTCGTGTACAAATTGGACAATCTCTTTCGAAGTATGAGGGTTTCGTACGAAAACTCATCTATTACAAAGGGATTTCATTTTTAATAACTTATTTTAACTCCATTCTTTTTGTGTGTTCAATATGCAACATTCAAAGGCACATCATCAATTTTCAACCCTTTCTGGCTTCATTTGATATTTTTCATGCATTTAATGATTTAATTTAAACTAAATTACCCTGAATTTGAAAAGCAGTACAAAGGAACTTTGAAAAGGTTGTAACTTGGCATGACGTCATAATTTCTCCCACAAAGCAACTTTTGAAGAGTAAAAGTTGAGAGGGTTACAGCAGAAACTGGATGCACTTCGTGTACAAATTGGACAATCTTTTTCGAAGTATGAGGGTTTCACACGAAAACTCATCTATTACAAAGGGATTTCTATTTTAATAAGTTATTTTAACTCCATACTTTTTGTGTTTTCAATATGCATCATTCAAAGGCACATTATCAATTTTCAACCCTTTCTGGCTTCATTTGATATTTTTCATGCATTTAATGATTTATTTTAAGCTAAATGACCCTAAATTTGAAAAGCAATACAAATGAACTCTAAAAAGGTTGTAACTTGGCATGACGTCATAATTTCACCCACATAGCAATTTCTAAAGAGTTGACAAGGTTACGGCAAAAACTGGATGCACATCGTGTACAAATTGGACAATCTCTTTCGAAATATGAGGGTTTCGGACGAAAACTCATCTATTACAAAAGGGGTTTCATTTTTAATAACTTATTTTAACTCCATACGTTTTGTGTGTTCAATATGCACCATTAAAAGGCACATGATCAATTTTCAATCCTTTGTGACTTCATTTGATATTTTTCATGCATTGAATGATTTATTTTGAGCCAAATGACCATGAATTTGAAAAGCAGTAAAAATGACCTCTAAAAAGGTTGTAACTTGGCATGACGTCATAATTTCTCCCACATAGCAACTCCTAAAGAGTTGAGAGGGTTACGGATAAAACTGGATCCACTTCGTGTACAAATTGGATAATCTCTTTCGAAGTATGAGGGTTTCAGACGAAAACTCGTCTATTAAAAAGGGATTTCATTTTTAATAAGTTATTTTAACTCCATACTTTTTGTGTATTCAATATGCACCATTAGAAGGCACATCATCAATTTTCAACCCTTTCTAACTTCATTTGATATTTTTCATGCATTTAATGATTTATTTTGAGCTAAATGACCCTTAATTTGAAAAGAAGTACAAATGAACTCTAAAAAGGTTGTAACTTGGCATGACTTCATAATTTCACCCACATAGCAACTTCTAAAGAGTTGAGAGGGTTACGGCAAAAACTGATGCACTTCGTGTACAAATTGGACAATCTCTTTCGAAGTATGAGGGTTTCGTACGAAAACTCATCTATTACAAAGGGATTTCATTTTTAATAACTTATTTTAACTCCATTCTTTTTGTGTGTTCAATATGCAACATTCAAAGGCACATCATCAATTTTCAACCCTTTCTGGCTTCATTTGATATTTTTCATGCATTTAATGATTTAATTTAAACTAAATTACCCTGAATTTGAAAAGCAGTACAAAGGAACTTTGAAAAGGTTGTAACTTGGCATGACGTCATAATTTCTCCCACAAAGCAACTTTTGAAGAGTAAAAGTTGAGAGGGTTACAGCAGAAACTGGATGCACTTCGTGTACAAATTGGACAATCTTTTTCGAAGTATGAGGGTTTCACACGAAAACTCATCTATTACAAAGGGATTTCTATTTTAATAAGTTATTTTAACTCCATACTTTTTGTGTTTTCAATATGCACCATTCAAAGGCACATTATCAATTTTCAACCCTTTCTGGCTTCATTTGATATTTTTCATGCATTTAATGATTTATTTTAAGCTAAATGACCCTGAATTTGAAAAGCAATACAAATGAACTCTAAAAAGGTTGTAACTTGGCATGACGTCATAATTTCACCCACATAGCAATTTCTAAAGAGTTGACAAGGTTACGGCAAAAACTGGATGCACATCGTGTACAAATTGGACAATCTCTTTCGAAATATGAGGGTTTCGGACGAAAACTCATCTATTACAAAAGGGGTTTCATTTTTAATAACTTATTTTAACTCCATACGTTTATATGTTCAATCTGCAACATTCAAAGGCACATCATCAATTTTCAGCCCTTTCTAACTTAATTTGATCTTTTTCATGCATTTAATGATTTATTTTGAGCTAAATGAGCCTGAATTTGAAAAGCAGTACAAAGGAACTCTAAACGGGTTGTAACTTGGCATGACATCATCATTTCACCCACATAGCAACTTTTAAAGAGTTGAGAGGGTTATAGTAGAAACTTGATGCACGTCGTGTACAAATTGGACAATCTCTTTCGAAGTATGAGGGTTTCAGAAGAAAACTCGTCTATTACAAAGGGATTTCTGTTTTAATAAGTTATTTTTGCTCCATACTTTTTTTGTGTTCAATTTGCAATATTCAAAGGCATATGGTCAATTTTCAATCCTTTGTGACTTCATTTGATATTTTTCATGCATTTAATGATTTATTTTGAGCCAAATGACCATGAATTTGAAAAGCAGTACAAATGAACTCTAAAAAGGTTGTAACTTGGCATGACGTCATAATTTCACCCACATAGCAACTTCTAAAGAGTTGAGAGGGTTACGGCAAAAACTGGATGCACTTCGTGTACAAATTGGACAATCTCTTTCGAAGTATGAGGGTTTCGTACGAAAACTCATCTATTACAAAGGGATTTCATTTTTAATAACTTATTTTAACTCCATTCTTCTTGTGTGTTCAATATGCAACATTCAAAGGCACATCATCAATTTTCAACCCTTTCTGGCTTCATTTGATATTTTTCATGCATTTAATGATTTAATTTAAACTAAATTACCCTGAATTTGAAAAGCAGTACAAAGGAACTTTGAAAAGGTTGTAACTTGGCATGACGTCATAATTTCTCCCACAAAGCAACTTTTGAAGAGTAAAAGTTGAGAGGGTTACAGCAGAAACTGGATGCACTTCGTGTACAAATTGGACAATCTTTTTCGAAGTATGAGGGTTTCACACGAAAACTCATCTATTACAAAGGGATTTCTATTTTAATAAGTTATTTTTACTCCATACTTTTTGTGTGTTCAGTATGCACCATTCAAAGTTACATCATCAATTTTCAATCCTTTGTGACTTCATTCGATTTTTTTCATGCATTTAATGATTTATTTTGAGCTAAATGACCTTGAATTTGAGAAGCAATACAAATGAGCTCTGAAAAGGTTGTAACTTGGCATGACATCATAGTTTTATCCACATAGAAACTTCTACAGAGTTTAGAGGGTTACGACAAAAACTAGATGCACTTCGTCAACAAATTGGACAATCTCTTTCGAAGTATGAGGGTTTTGAACGAAAACTCATCTGTTACAAAGGGATTTCATTTTCAATAAGTTATTTTAACTCCATACTTTTTGTGTTTTCAATATGCACCATTAAAAGGCGCATCATCAGTTATCAACGCTTTCTGACTTCATTTGATATTTTTCACGCAATTAATGATTTATTTTGAGCTAAATGACCCTGAATTTGAAAAGTAGTACAAATGAACTCTGAAAAGGTTGTAACTTGGCATGACGTCATAATTTCACCCACATAGCAACTTCTAAAGAGTTGAGAGGTGTTACGGCAAAAACTAGATCCACTTCGTGTACAAATTGGACAGTCTCTTTCGAAGTATGAGGGTTTCGCACGAAAACTCATCTATTACAAAGGGATTTCATTTTCAATAAGTTATTTTAACTCCACACTTTTTGTGTTTTGAATATGCACCATTAAAAGGCGCATCATCAGTTATCAACGCTTTCTGACTTCATTTGATATTTTTCACGCATTTAATGATTTATTTTGAGGTAAATGACCCTGAATTTGAAAAGTAGTACAAATGAACTCTGAAAAGGTTGTAACTTGGCATCACGTCATAATTTCACCCACATAGCAACTTCTAAAGAGTTGAGAGGTGTTACGGCAAAAACTAGACCACTTCGTGTACAAATTGGACAGTCTCTTTCGAAGTATGAGGGTTTGGCACGAAAACTCATCTATTACAAAGGGATTTCATTTTCAATAAGTTATTTTAACTCCATACTTTTTGTGTTTTCAATATGCACCATTCAAAGGCACATTATCAATTTTCAACCCTTTCTGGCTTCATTTGATATTTTTCATGCATTTAATGATTTATTTTAAGCTAAATGACCCTGAATTTGAAAAGCAATACAAATGAACTCTAAAAAGGTTGTAACTTGGCATGACGTCATAATTTCACCCACATAGCAATTTCTAAAGAGTTGACAAGGTTACGGCAAAAACTGGATGCACATCGTGTACAAATTGGACAATCTCTTTCGAAATATGAGGGTTTCGGACGAAAACTCATCTATTACAAAAGGGGTTTCATTTTTAATAACTTATTTTAACTCCATACGTTTTGTATGTTCAATATGCTACATTCAAAGGCACATCATCAATTTTCAACCCTTTCTAACTTAATTTGATCTTTTTCATGCATTTAATGATTTATTTTGAGCTAAATGAGCCTGAATTTGAAAAGCAGTACAAAGGAACTCTAAAAGGGTTGTAACTTGGCATGACATCATCATTTCACCCACATAGCAACTTTTAAAGAGTTGAGAGGGTTATAGTAGAAACTGGATGCACGTCGTGTACAAATTGGACAATCTCTTTCGAATTATGAGGGTTTCAGACGAAAACTCGTCTATTACAAAGGGATTTCTGTTTTAATAAGTTATTTTTGCTCCATACTTTTTTTGTGTTCAATTTGCAATATTCAAAGGCATATGGTCAATTTTCAATCCTTTGTGACTTCATTTGATATTTTTCATGCATTTAATGATTTATTTTGAGCCAAATGACCATGAATTTGAAAAGCAGTACAAATGACCTCTAAAAAGGTTGTAACTTGGCATGACGTCATAATTTCTCCCACAAATGCAACTTCTAAAGAGTTGAGAGGTTTACGGATAAAACTGGATCCACTTCGTGTACAAATTGGATAATCTCTTTTCAAGTATGAGGGTTTCAGACGAAAACTCGTCTATTACAAAGAGATTTCTGTTTTAATAAGTTATTTTTGCTCCATACTTTTTTTGTGTTCAATTTGCACCATTCAAAGGCATATGATCAATTTTCAATCCTTTGTGACTTCATTTGATATTTTTCATGCATTTAATGATTTATTTTGAGCCAAATGACCATGAATTTGAAAAGCAGTACAAATGACCTCTAAAAAGGTTGTAACTTGGCATGACGTCATAATTTCTCCCACAAATGCAACTTCTAAAGAGTTTAGAGGGTTACGGATAAAACTAGATCCACTTCGTGTACAAATTGGATAATCTCTTTCGAAGTATGAGGGTTTCAGACGAAAACTCGTCTATTACAAAGGGATTTCATTTTTAATAAGTTATTTTAACTCCATAGTTTTTGTGTATTCAATATGCACCATTAGAAGGCACATCATCAATTTTCAACCCTTTCTAACTTCATTTGATATTTTTCATGCATTTAATGATTTATTTTGAGCTAAATGACCCTTAATTGGAAAAGCAGTACAAATGAACTCTAAAAAGGTTGTAACTTGGCATGACGTCATAATTTCACCCACATAGCGACTTCTAAAGAGTTGAGAGGGTTACGGCAAAAACTGGATGCACTTCGTGTACAAATTGGACAATCTCTTTCGAAGTATGAGGGTTTCGGACGAAAACTCATCTATTACAAAGGGATTTCATTTTTAATAACTTATTTTAATTCCATTCTTTTTGTGTGTTCAATATGCAACATTCAAAGGCACATCATCAATTTTCGACCCTTTCTGGCTTCATTTGATATTTTTCATGCATTTAATGATTTAATTTAAACTAAATTACCCTGAATTTGAAAAGCAGTACAAAGGAACTCTGAAAAGGTTGTAACTTGGCATGACGTCATAATTTCATCCAAAGAGCAACTTTTAAAGAGTTGAGAGGGTTACAGCAGAAACTGGATGCACTTCGTGTACAAATTGGACAATCTTTTTCGAAGTATGAGGGTTTCACACGAAAACTCGTCTATTACAAAGGGATTTCAATTTTAATAAGTTATTTTTACTCCATACTTTTTGTGTGTTCAATATGCACCATTCAAAGTTACATCATCAATTTTCAATCCTTTGTGACTTCATTCGATTTTTTACATGCATTTAATGATTTATTTTGAGCTAAATGACCTTGAATTTGAGAAGCAATACAAATGAACTTTGAAAAGGTTGTAACTTGGCATGACATCATAGTATTACCCACATAGAAATTTGTAAAGAGTTTAGAGGGTTACGACAAAAACTAGATGCACTTCGTCAACAAATTGGACAATCTCTTTCGAAGTACGAGGGTTTTGGACGAAAACTCATCTATTACAAAGGGATTTCATTTTTAATAAGTTATTTTAACTCCATACTTTTTGTGTTTTCAATATGCACCATTAAAAGGCGCATCATCAATTCTCAACGCTTTGTGACTTCATTTGATATTTTTCACGCATTTAATGATTTATTTTGAGCTAAATGACCCTGAATTTGAAAAGTAGTACAAATGAACTCTGAAAAGGTTGTAACTTGGCATGACGTCATAATTTCACCAACATAGCAACTTCTAAAGAGTTGATAGGTGTTACGGCAAAAACTAGATCCACTTCGTGTACAAATTGGATAGTCTCTTTCGAAGTATGAGGGTTTCGCACGAAAACTCATCTATTACAAAGGGATTTCAGTTTTAATAAGTTATTTTTACTCCATACTTTTTGTGTGTTCAATATGCACCATTCAAAGGCACATCATCAATTTTCAATCCTTTGTGACTTCATTTGATATTTTTCATGCATTTAGTGATTTATTTTGAGCTAAATGACCCAGAATTTGAAAAGCAGTACAAATGAACTCTAAAAAGGTTGTAACTTGGCATGACGTCATAATTTCACCCACATAGAAACCTCTAAAGAGTTGAGAGGGTTACGGCAAAAACTGGATCCACTGCGTGTACAAATTGGACAATCTCTTTCGAAGTATGAGGGTTTCAGACGAAAACTCGTCTATTACAAAGGAATTTCATTTTTAATAAGTTATTGTAACTCCATACTTTTTCTGTATTCAATATGCACCATTAAAATGCATATCATCAATTTTCAACCCTTTCTGACTTCATTTGATATTTTTCATGCATTCAATGATTTATTTTGAGCTAAATGACCCTGAATTTGAAAAGCAGTACAAATGAACTCTAAAAAGGTTGTAACTTGGCATGACATCGTAATTTCACCCACATAGCAACTTCTAAAGAGTTGAGAGGGTTACGACAATAACTGGATGCACTTCATGTACAAATTGGACAATCTCTTTCGAAGTATGAGGGTTTCGGACGAAAACTCATCTATTACAAAGGGATTTCATTTTTAATAACCTATTTTAACTCCGTTTATTTTTGTGCGTTCAATATGCAACATTCAGAGGCACATCATAAATTTTCAACCTTTTCTAACTTCATTTGATATTTTTCATGCATTTAATGATTTAATTTAAACTAAATTACCCTGAATTTGAAAAGCAGTACAAATGAACTCTGAAAAGGTTGTAACTTGGCATGACATCATAATTTCACCGACATAGCAACTTCTAAAGATTTGAGAGGGTTACGACAAAAACTAGATGCACTTCGTGTACAAATTGGACAATCTCTTTCGAAGTATGAGGGTTTCGGACGAAAACTCATCTATTACAAAGGGATTTCATTTTCAATAAATTATATAAACTCCATTATTTTTGTGTGTTCAATATGCACCATTCAAAGGCACATCATCAATTTTCAACCCTTTCTAACTTCATTTGATATTTTTCATGATTTTAATGATTTATTTTGAGCTAAATAACCGCTGAATTTGAAAAGCAGTACAAATGAACTCTAAAAAGGTCGTAACTTGGCATGACATTATAATTTCACACACATAGCAACTTCGAAAGAGTTGACAGGGTTACAACAGAAACTGGATGCATTTCGTGTACAAATTGGACAATCTCTTTCGAAGTATGAGGGTTTCGGACGAAAACTGATCTAATACAAAGGGATTTCATTTTTAATAACTCATTTTAACTCCATACTTTTTCTGTGTTCAATATGCACCATTAAAAGGCACATCATTACTTTTCAACCCTTTTTGACTTCATTTGATATTTTCATGCATTTAATGATTTATTTTGAGCTAATGACCCTGAATTTGAAAAGCAGTAGAAATGAACTATGAAAAGGTTGTAACTTGGCATGACATCACAATTTCACCCACATAGCAACTTCTAAATATTTGAGAGGGTTACGGCAAAAACTACATGCACTTCTTGTACAAATTGGACAATCTCTTTAGAAGTAGGAGGGTTTCGCACGAAAACTCATCTATTACAAAGGGATTTCATTTTTAGTAAGTTATTTTAACTCCATACTTTTTATGTTTTCAATATGCACCATTCAAAGGCACATCATCAATTTTCAACCCTTTGTAACTTCATTTGATATTTTTCATGCATTTAATGATTTATTTTGAGCTAAATGACCCTGAATTTGAAAAGCAGTACAAAGGAACTCTAAAAAGGTTGTAACTTGGCATGACATCAAAATTTCACCCACATAGCAACTTTTAGAGAGTTGAGAGGGTTATAGCAGAAACTGGATGCACTTCGTGTACAAATTGGACAATCAGTTTCGAAGTATGAGGGTTTCAAACGAAAACTCGTCTATTACAAAGGGATTTCAGTTTTAATAACTTATTTTAACTCCATACTTTTTGTGTGTTCAATATGCACCATTCAAAGGCACATCATCAATTTTCAACCCTTCGTGACTTCAGTTGATATTTTTCTTGCATTTAATGATTTATTTTGAGATAATGACCCTGAATTTGAAAAGCAGTACAAATGAACTCTGAAAATGTTGTAACTTGGCATGACGACATAATTTCACCCACATAGCAACTTCTGAAGAGTTGAGAGGGTTACGACAAAAATTGGACGCACTTCGTGTACAAATTGGACAATCTCTTTCGAAGTATGAGGGTTTCGGACGAAAACTCATCTATTACAAAGGGATTTCATTTTTAATAACTTATTTTAACTCCATTCTTTTTGTGTGTTCAATATGCAATATTCAAAGGCACATCATCAATTTTAAACCCTTTCTAACTTCATTTGATATTTTTCATGCATTTAATGATTTATTTTGAGCTAAATGACCCTGAATTTGAAAAGCAGTACAATTGAACTCTGAAAAGGTTGTAAGTTGGCATGATCTCATAATTTCACCCACATAGAAACTTCTAAAGAGTTGAGAGGGTTACGATCAAAACTAGATGCACTTCGTGTACAAATTGGACAATCTGTTTCGAAGTATGAGGGTTTCGCACGAAAACTCATCTATTACAAAGGGATTTCATTTTTAATAAGTTATTTTAAGTCCATAGTTATTGTGTTTTCAATATGCACCATTCAAAGGCACACCACCAATTTTCAACCCTTTCTCACTTCATTTGATATTTTTCATGCATTTAATGATTTATTTTTAGCTAAATGACCCTGAATTTGAAAAGTAGTACAAATGTACTCTTAAAAGGTTGTAACTTGGCATGACGTCATAGTTTCACCCACATAGTAACTTCTAAAGAGTTGAGAGGTTTACGGAAAAAATAAATGCACTTCGTCTACAAATTGGACAATCTCTTTCGAAGTATGAAGGTTTCGCACGAAAACTCATCTATTACAAAGGGATTTCATTTTAAATAAGTTATTTTAACTCCATACTTTTTGTCTTTTCAATATGCAACATTCAAAGGCACATAATCAATTTTCAACCCATTCTGACTTCATTTGATATTTTTCATGCATTTAATGATTTATTTTGAGCTAAAAAACCCTGAATTTGAAAAGCAGTACAAATGAACTCTGAAAATGTTGTAACTTGGCATGACGTCATAATTTCACCCACATAGCAACTTCTAAAGAGTTGAGAGGGTTACGGCAAAAACTGGACGCACTTCTTGTACAAATTGGACAATCTCTTTCGAAGTATGAGGGTTTTGGACGAAAACTCATCTATTACAAAGGGATTTCATTTTTAATAACTTATTTTAACTCCTTACTTTTTGTGTGTTCAATATGCAACATTCGAAGGCACGTCATCAATTTTCAACCCTTTCTAACTTCATTTGATATTTTTCATGCATTTAATGATTTATTTTGAGCTAAATGACCCTGAATTTGAAAAGCAGTACGAATGAACTCTGAAAAGGTAGTAACTTGGCATGGCATCATAATTTCACCCACATAGCAACTTCTAATGAGTTGAGAGGGTTATGGCAAAAACTAGATGCACTTCGTGTACAAATTGGACAATCTCTTTTGAAGTATGAGGGTTTCACACGAAAACTCATCTATTATAAAGGGATTTCATTTTTTATATGTTATTTTAACTCATTACTTTTTTGTGTACAATATGCACCATTAAAAGGCACATCCTTAATTTTCAGCCCTTTTTGACTTCATTAGATATTTTTCATGCATTTAATGATTTATTTTGAGCTAAATGACCCAAAATTTGAAAAGCAGTACAAATGAACTCTAAAAAGGTTGTAACTTGGCATGGCTTCATAATTTCACCCACATAGCAACTTCTAAAGAGTTGAGAGGGTTAAGGCAAAAACTGGATGCACTTCGTGTACAAATTGATCAATCTCTTTCGAAGTATGAGGGTTTCGGACGAAAACTCATCTATTACAAAGCGATTTCAATTTAATAACTTATTTTAACTCCAGACTTTGTGCGTTTTCAATATGCACCATTCAAAGGCACATCATCAATTTTCAACCCTTTCTGACTTCATTTGATATTTTTCATGCATTTAATGATTTATTTTGAGCTAAATGACCCTAAATTTGAAAAGCAAAACAAAGGAACTCTCAAAAAGTTGTAACTTGGCATGACATCAAAATTTCACCCACATAGCAACTTTTAAAGAGTTGAGAGGGTTACAGCAGAAACTGGATGCACTTCTTGTACAAATTCGTCTATTAGATAGGAATTTCAGTTTTAATAACTTATTTTAACTCCATACTTTTTGTCTGTTCAATATGCACCATTGAAAGGAACATCATCAATTTTCAACCCTTTGTGACTTCATTTGATATTTTTCTTCTATTTAATGATTTATTTTGAGCTAAATGACCCTGAATTTGAAAAGCAGTACAAATGAATTCTAGAAAGGTTTTAACTTGGCATGAGATCATAACTTGTACAAATGAATTACAACAAAAACTAGATGCACTTTGTGTACAAATTGGACAATCTCTTTCGAAGTATGAGGGTTTCGCACGAAAACTCATCTATTACAAAGGGATTTCATTTTTAGTAAGTTATTTTAACTCCATACTTTTTGTGTTTTCAATATGCAACATTCAAAGGCACATAATCAATTTTCAATGCATTCTGACTTCATTTGATATTTTTCATGC
Organism: Hordeum marinum; assembly: GCA_022496015.1. NCBI lineage: Eukaryota > Viridiplantae > Streptophyta > Magnoliopsida > Poales > Poaceae > Hordeum > Hordeum marinum. The sequence goes on from CM039676.1 coordinate 48,826,294, forward strand.
ATTTAATGATTTATTTTCAGCTAAATAACCCTGAATTTGAAAAGCAGTACAAATGAACTCTAAAAATGTTGTAACTTGGCATATCATCATAATTTCACCCACATAGCAACTTTTAAAGAGTTGAGAGCGTTACGACAAAAACTGGACGCACTTCGTGTACAAATTGGACAATCTCTTTCGAAGTATGAGGGTTTCGGACGAAAACTCATCTAATACAAAGTGTTTTCATTTTTAATAACTTATTTTAACTCCATACTTTTTGTGTGTTCAATATGCACCATTGAAAGGCACATCATAAATTTTCAACCCTTTCTGACTTCATTTGATATTTTCATGCATTTAATGATTTATTTTGAGCTAAATGACCATGAATTTGAAAAGCAGTACAAATGAACTCTGACAAAGTTGTAACTTGGCATGACATCACAATTTCACCGACATAGAAACTTCTAGAGAGTTTAGAGGGATAAAGCAAAAACTGGATGCACTTCGTGTACAAATTGGACAATCTCATAAGTATGAGGGTTTCGGACGAAAACTCATCTATTACAAAGGGATGTCATTTTTAATAATTTATTTTAACTTCATTCTTTTTCTCTGTTCAATATAAAGCATTCAAAGGCACATCATCAATTGTCAACCCTTTCTAACTTCATTTGGTATTTTTCATGCATTTAAATATTTATTTTGAGCTAAATGACCCTGAATTTGAAAAGCAGTACAAAGGAACTTTGAAAAGGTTGTAACTTGGCTTGATATGATAATTTGACCCACATAGCAACTTCGAAAGAGTTTAGAGGGTTACAGCAAAAACTAGATGCACTTCATGTACCAATTGGACAATCTCTTTCGAAGTATGAGGTTTTCGGACGAAAACTCATCTATTACAAAGGGATTTCATTTTTAATAAGTTACTCTAACTCAATACTTTTTGTGTTTTCAATATGCACCATTCAATGGTGCATCATCAGGTTTCAACCCTTTCTGACTTCATTTGATATTTTTCATGCATTTAATGATTTATTTTGAGCTAAATGACCCTGAATTTCAAAAGTTGTAGAAATGAACTCTGAAAAGGTTGTAACTTGGAATGAGATCATAATTTCACCCACATATCAACTTCTAAAGAGTTGAGAGGCTTACGGCAAAAACTGTATGCACTTGATGTACAAATTGGACAATCTCTTTCGAAGTATGAGGGTTTCGGACGAAAACTCATCTAGGATTTCATTTTTAATAACTTATTTTAACTCCATACTTTTTGTGTGTTCAATATGAAACACTCAAAGGCACATCATCAATTTTCAACCCCTTCTAACTTCATTTGATATTTTACATGCATTTAATGATTTATTTTGAGCTAAATGACCCTAAATTTGAAAAGGAGTACAAAGGAACTCTGAAAATGTTGTAACTTGCCATGACGTCATAATTTCACCCACATAGCAACTTCTAAAGAGTTGAGAGGGTTACGGCAAAAACTGGATGCACTTCCTGTACAAATTGGACAATCTCTTTTGAAGTATGAGGGTTTCGCACGAAAACTCATCTATTACAAAGAGATTTCATTTTTAATATGTTGTTTTAACTCATTACTTTTTTGTGTTCAATATGGACCATTAAAAGGCACATCATTAATTTTCAGCCCTTTTTGACTTCATTTGATATTTTTCATGCATTTAATGATATATTTTGAGCTAAATGACCCAGAATTTGAAAAGCAGTACAAATGAACTCTAAAAAGGTTGTAACTTGGCATGGCGTCATAATTTCACCCACATAGCAAGTTCTAAAGAGTTCAGAGGGTTAAGGCAAAAAATGGATGCACTTCGTGTACAAATTGATCAATCTCTTTCGAAGTATGAGGGTTTCGGACGAAAACTCATCTATTACAAAGCGATTTCAATTTAATAACTTATTTTAACTCCATACTTTTTGTGTTTTCAATATGCAACATTCAAAGGCACATAATCAATTTTCAACCCATTTTGACTTCATTTGATATTTTTCATGCATTTAATGATTTATTTTGAGCTAAATAACCCTGAATTTGAAAAGCAGTACAAATGAACTCTGAAAATGTTGTAACTTGGCATGACGTCATAATTTCACCCACATAGCAACTTCTAAAGAGTTGAGAGGGTTACGGCAAAAACTAGATGCACTTCGTGTACAAATTGGACAATCTCTTTTGAAGTATGAGGGTTTCGCACAAAAACTCATCTATTACAAAGAGACTTCATTTTTAATATGTTATTTTAACTTCATTCTTTTTGTGTGTTCAATATAAAGCATTCAAAGGCACATCATCAATTGTCAACCCTTTCTAACTTCATTTGGTATTTTTCATGCATTTAAATATTTAGTTTGAGCTAAATGACCCTGAATTTGAAAAGCAGTACAAAGGAACTTTGAAAAGGTTGTAACTTGGCTTGACATCATAATTTGACCCACATAGCAACTTCGAAAGAGTTTGGAGGGTTACAGCAAAAACTAGATGCACTTCATGTACCAATTGGACAATCTCTTTCGAACTATGAGGTTTTCGGACGAAAACTCATCTATTACAAAGGGATTTCATTTTTAATAAGTTACTCTAACTCAATACTTTTTGTGTTTTCAATATGCACCATTCAATGGTGCATCATCAGTTTTCAACCCTTTCTGACTTCATTTGATATTTTTCATGCATTTAATGATTTATTTTGAGCTAAATGACCCTGAATTTCAAAAGTTGTAGAAATGAACTCTGAAAAGGTTGTAACTTGGAATGAGATCATAATTTCACCCACATAGCAACTTCTAAAGAGTTGAGAGGGTTACGGCAAAAACTGTATGCACTTCATGTACAAATTGGACAATCTCTTTCGAAGTATGAGGGTTTCGGACGAAAACTCATCTAGGATTTCATTTTTAATAACTTATTTTAACTCCATACTTTTTGTGAGTTCAATATGAAACACTCAAAGGCACATCATCAATTTTCAACCCTTTCTAACTTCATTTGATATTTTACATGCATTTAATGATTTCTTTTGAGCTAAATTACCCTGAATTTGAAAACCAGTACAAATAACTCTGAAAAGGTTCTAACTTGGCATGACATCATAATTTCACCCACATAGCAACTTCTAAAGAGTTGAGAGGGTTACGGCAAAAACTGGATGCACTTTGTGTACAAATTGGACAATCTCTTTTGAAGTATGAGGGTTTCGCACGAAAACTCATCCATTACAAAGAGATTTCATTTTTAATATGTTATTTTAACTCATTACTTTTTTCTGTTCAATATGCACCATTAAAAGGCACATCATTAATTTTCAGCCCTTTTTGACTTCATTTGATATTTTTCATGCATTTAATGATACATTTTGAGCTAAATGACCCAGAATTTGAAAAGCAGTACAAATGAACTCTAAAAAGGTTTTAACTTGGCATGGCGTCATAATTTCATCCACATAGCAAGTTCTAAAGAGTTCAGAGGGTTAAGGCAAAAAATGGATGCACTTCGTGTAAAAATTGATCAATCTCTTTCGAAGTATGAGGGTTTCGGACGAAAACTCATCTATTACAAAGCGATTTCAATTTAATAACTTATTTTAACTCCAGACTTTGTGCGTTTCCAATATGCACCATTCAAAGGCACAACATCAATTTTCAACCCTTTCTGACATCATTTGATATTTTTCATGCATTTAATGATTTATTTTGAGCTAAATGACCCTAAATTTGAAAAGCAGTACAAAGGAACTCTGAAAAAGTTGTAACTTGGCATGACATCAAAATTTCACCCACATAGCAACTTTTAAAGAGTTGAGAGGGTTACCGCAGAAACTGGATGCACTTCATGTACAAATTCGTCTATTACAAAGGGATTTCAGTTTTAACAACTTATTTTAACTCCATACTTTTTGTGTGTTCAGTATGCACCATTGAAAGGAACATCATCAATTTTCAACCCTTTGTGACTTCATTTGATATTTTTCTTGTATTTAATGATTTATTTTGAGCTAAATGACTCTGAATTTGAAAAGCAGTACAGATGAATTCTAAAAAGGTTTTAACTTGGCATGACATCATAGTTTCACCCACATAGTAACTTCTAAAGAGTTGAGAGGTTTCCGGCAAAAACTAGATGCACTTCGTCTACAAATTGGACAATCTCTTTCGAACTATGAGGGTTTCGCACGAAAACTCATCTATTACAAAGGGATTTCATTTTTAATAAGTTATTTTAACTCCATACTTTTTGTGTTTTCAATATGCAACATTCAAAGGCACATAATCAATTTTCAATGCATTCTGACTTCATTTGATATTTTTCATGCATTTAATGATTTATTTTCAGCTAAATAACCCTGAATTTGAAAAGCAGTACAAATGAACTCTAAAAATGTTGTAACTTGGCATAACATCACAATTTCACCCACATAGCAACTTCTAAAGAGTTGAGACCGTTACGAGAAAAACTGGACGCACTTCGTGTACAAATTGGACAATCTCTTTCGAAGTACGAGGGTTTCGGACGAAAACTCATCTAATACAAAGTGTTTTCATTTTTAATAACTTATTTTAACTCCATACTTTTTGTGTGTTCAATATGCACCATTGAAAGGCACAACATAAATTTTCAACCCTTTCGGACTTCATTTGATATTTTTCATGCATTTAATCATTTATTTTGAGCTAAATGACCCTGAATTTGAGAAACAGTACAAATGACTCTGAAAAAGTTGTAACTTGGCATGACATCATAATTTGACCCACATAGCAACTTCGAAAGTGTTTAGAGGGTTACAGCAAAAACTAGCTGCACTTCATGTACCAATTGGACAATCTCTTTCGAAGTATGAGGTTTTCGGACGAAAACTCATCTATTACAAAGGGATTTCATTTTTAATAACTTATTCTAACTCCATACTTTTTGTGTTTTCAATATGCACCATTCAATGGTGCTTCATCAGTTTTCAACCCTTTCTGACTTCATTTGATATTTTTCATGCATTTAATGATTTATTTTGAGCTAAATGACCCTGAATTTCAAAAGTTGTAGAAATGAACTCTGAAAAGGTTGTAACTTGGAATGACATCATAATTTCACCCACATAGCAACTTCTAAAGAGTTGAGACCGTTACGACAAAAACTGGACGCACTTCGTGTACAAATTGGACAATCTCTTTCGAAGTACGAGGGTTTCGGACGAAAACTCATCTAATACAAAGTGTTTTCATTTTTAATAACTTATTTTAACTCCATACTTTTTGTGTGTTCAATATGCACCATTGAAAGGGACATCATAAATTTCCAACCCTTCCGGACTTCATTTGATATTTTTCATGCATTTAATCATTTATTTTGAGCTAAATGACCATGAATTTGAAAAACAGTACAAATAACTCTGAAAAAGTTGTAACTTGGCATGACATCACAATTTCACCGACATAGAAACTTCTAGAGAGTTTAGAGGGATACAGCAAAAACTGGATGCACTTCGTGTACAAATTGGACAATCTCATAAGTATGAGGGTTTCGGACGAAAACTCATCTATTACAAAGGGATGTCATTTTTATTAATTTATTTTAACTTCATTCTTTTTGTGTGTTCAATATAAAGCATTCAAAGGAACATCATCAATTGTCAACCCTTTCTAACTTCATTTGGTATTTTTCATGCATTTAAATATTTATTTTGAGCTAAATGACCCTGAATTTGAAAAGCAGTACAAAGGAACTTTGAAAAGGTTGTAACTTGGCTTGACATCATAATTTGACCCACATAGCAACTTCGAAAGAGTTTAGAGGGTTACAGCAAATACTAGATGCACTTCATGTACCAATTGGACAATCTCTTTCGAACTATGAGGTTTTCGGACGAAAACTCATCTATTACAAAGGGATTTCATTTTTAATAAGTTACTCTAACTCAATACTTTTTGTGTTTTCAATATGCACCATTCAATGGTGCATCATCAGTTTTCAACCCTTTCTGACTTCATTTGATATTTTTCATGCATTTAATGATTTATTTTGAGCTAAATGACCCTGAATTTCAAAAGTTGTAGAAATGAACTCTGAAAAGGTTGTAACTTGGAATGAGATCATAATTTCACCCACATAGCAACTTCTAAAGAGTTGAGAGGGTTACGGCAAAAACTGTATGCACTTCATGTACAAATTGGACAATCTCTTTCGAAGTATGAGGGTTTCGGACGAAAACTCATCTAGGATTTCATTTTTAATAACTTATTTTAACTCCATACTTTTTGTGAGTTCAATATGAAACACTCAAAGGCACATCATCAATTTTCAACCCTTTCTAACTTCATTTGATATTTTACATGCATTTAATGATTTCTTTTGAGCTAAATTACCCTGAATTTGAAAACCAGTACAAATAACTCTGAAAAGGTTCTAACTTGGCATGACATCATAATTTCACCCACATAGCAACTTCTAAAGAGTTGAGAGGGTTACGGCAAAAACTGGATGCACTTTGTGTACAAATTGGACAATCTCTTTTGAAGTATGAGGGTTTCGCACGAAAACTCATCCATTACAAAGAGATTTCATTTTTAATATGTTATTTTAACTCATTACTTTTTTGTGTTCAATATGCACCATTAAAAGGCACATCATTAATTTTCAGCCCTTTTTGACTTCATTTGATATTTTTCATGCATTTAATGATACATTTTGAGCTAAATGACCCAGAATTTGAAAAGCAGTACAAATGAACTCTAAAAAGGTTTTAACTTGGCATGGCGTCATAATTTCATCCACATAGCAAGTTCTAAAGAGTTCAGAGGGTTAAGGCAAAAAATGGATGCACTTCGTGTAAAAATTGATCAATCTCTTTCGAAGTATGAGGGTTTCGGACGAAAACTCATCTATTACAAAGCGATTTCAATTAATAACTTATTTTAACTCCAGACTTTGTGCGTTTTCAATATGCACCATTCAAAGGCACAACATCAATTTTCAACCCTTTCTGACATCATTTGATATTTTTCATGCATTTAATGATTTATTTTGAGCTAAATGACCCTAAATTTGAAAAGCAGTACAAAGGAACTCTGAAAAAGTTGTAACTTGGCATGACATCAAAATTTCACCCACATAGCAACTTTTAAAGAGTTGAGAGGGTTACAGCAGAAACTGGATGCACTTCATGTACAAATTCGTCTATTACAAAGGGATTTCAGTTTTAACAACTTATTTTAACTCCATACTTTTTGTGTGTTCAGTATGCACCATTGAAAGGAACATCATCAATTTTCAACCCTTTGTGACTTCATTTGATATTTTTCTTGTATTTAATGATTTATTTTGAGCTAAATGACTCTGAATTTGAAAAGCAGTACAAATGAATTCTAAAAAGGTTTTAACTTGGCATGACATCATAGTTTCACCCACATAGTAACTTCTAAAGAGTTGAGAGGTTTCCGGCAAAAACTAGATGCACTTCGTCTACAAATTGGACTAATCTCTTTCGAACTATGAGGGTTTCGCACGAAAACTCATCTATTACAAAGGGATTTCATTTTTAATAAGTTATTTTAACTCCATACTTTTTGTGTTTTCAATATGCAACATTCAAAGGCACATAATCAATTTTCAATGCATTCTGACTTCATTTGATATTTTTCATGCATTTAATGATTTATTTTCAGCTAAATAACCCTGAATTTGAAAAGCAGTACAAATGAACTCTAAAAATGTTGTAACTTGGCATAACATCACAATTTCACCCACATAGCAACTTCTAAAGAGTTGAGACCGTTACGAGAAAAACTGGACGCACTTCGTGTACAAATTGGACAATCTCTTTCGAAGTACGAGGGTTTCGGACGAAAACTCATCTAATACAAAGTGTTTTCATTTTTAATAACTTATTTTAACTCCATACTTTTTGTGTGTTCAATATGCACCATTGAAAGGCACATCATAAATTTTCAACCCTTTCGGACTTCATTTGATATTTTTCATGCATTTAATCATTTATTTTGAGCTAAATGACCCTGAATTTGAGAAACAGTACAAATGACTCTGAAAAAGTTGTAACTTGGCATGACATCATAATTTGACCCACATAGCAACTTCGAAACTGTTTAGAGGGTTACAGCAAAAACTAGCTGCACTTCATGTACCAATTGGACAATCTCTTTCGAAGTATGAGGTTTTCGGACGAAAACTCATCTATTACAAAGGGATTTCATTTTTAATAACTTATTCTAACTCCATACTTTTTGTGTTTTCAATATGCACCATTCAATGGTGCTTCATCAGTTTTCAACCCTTTCTGACTTCATTTGATATTTTTCATGCATTTAATGATTTATTTTGAGCTAAATGACCCTGAATTTCAAAAGTTGTAGAAATGAACTCTGAAAAGGTTGTAACTTGGAATGACATCATAATTTGACCCACATAGCAACTTCTAAAGAGTTGAGACCGTTACGACAAAAACTGGACGCACTTCGTGTACAAATTGGACAATCTCTTTCGAAGTACGAGGGTTTCGGACGAAAACTCATCTAATACAAAGTATTTTCATTTTTAATAACTTATTTTAACTCCATACTTTTTGTGTGTTCAATATGCACCATTGAAAGGGACATCATAAATTTCCAACCCTTCCGGACTTCATTTCATATTTTTCATGCATTTAATCATTTATTTTGAGCTAAATGACCATGAATTTGAAAAACAGTACAAATAACTCTGAAAAAGTTGTAACTTGGCATGACATCACAATTTCACCGACATAGAAACTTCTAGAGAGTTTAGAGGGATACAGCAAAAACTGGATGCACTTCGTGTACAAATTGGACAATCTCATAAGTATGAGGGTTTCGGACGAAAACTCATCTATTACAAAGGGATGTCATTTTTATTAATTTATTTTAACTTCATTCTTTTTGTGTGTTCAATATAAAGCATTCAAAGGAACATCATCAATTGTCAACCCTTTCTAACTTCATTTGGTATTTTTCATGCATTTAAATATTTATTTTGAGCTAAATGACCCTGAATTTGAAAAGCAGTACAAAGGAACTTTGAAAAGGTTGTAACTTGGCTTGACATCATAATTTGACCCACATAGCAACTTCGAAAGAGTTTAGAGGGTTACAGCAAAAACTAGATGCACTTCATGTACCAATTGGACAATCTCTTTCGAACTATGAGGTTTTCGGACGAAAACTCATCTATTACAAAGGGATTTCATTTTTAATAAGTTACTCTAACTCAATACTTTTTGTGTTTTCAATATGCACCATTCAATGGTGCATCATCAGTTTTCAACCCTTTCTGACTTCATTTGATATTTTTCATGCATTTAATGATTTATTTTGAGCTAAATGACCCTGAATTTCAAAAGTTGTAGAAATGAACTCTGAAAAGGTTGTAACTTGGAATGAGATCATAATTTCACCCACATAGCAACTTCTAAAGAGTTGAGAGGGTTACGGCAAAAACTGTATGCACTTCATGTACAAATTGGACAATCTCTTTCGAAGTATGAGGGTTTCGGACGAAAACTCATCTAGGATTTCATTTTTAATAACTTATTTTAACTCCATACTTTTTGTGAGTTCCATATGAAACACTCAAAGGCACATCATCAATTTTCAACCCTTTCTAACTTCATTTGATATTTTACATGCATTTAATGATTTCTTTTGAGCTAAATTACCCTGAATTTGAAAACCAGTACAAATAACTCTGAAAAGGTTCTAACTTGGCATGACATCATAATTTCACCCACATAGCAACTTCTAAAGAGTTGAGAGGGTTACGGCAAAAACTGGATGCACTTTGTGTACAAATTGGACAATCTCTTTTGAAGTATGAGGGTTTCGCACGAAAACTCATCCATTACAAAGAGATTTCATTTTTAATATGTTATTTTAACTCATTACTTTTTTGTGTTCAATATGCACCATTAAAAGGCACATCATTAATTTTCAGCCCTTTTTGACTTCATTTGATATTTTTCATGCATTTAATGATACATTTTGAGCTAAATGACCCAGAATTTGAAAAGCAGTACAAATGAACTCTAAAAAGGTTTTAACTTGGCATGGCGTCATAATTTCATCCACATAGCAAGTTCTAAAGAGTTCAGAGGGTTAAGGCAAAAAATGGATGCACTTCGTGTAAAAATTGATCAATCTCTTTCGAAGTATGAGGGTTTCGGACGAAAACTCATCTATTACAAAGCGATTTCAATTTAATAACTTATTTTAACTCCAGACTTTGTGCGTTTTCAATATGCACCATTCAAAGGCACAACATCAATTTTCAACCCTTTCTGACATCATTTGATATTTTTCATGCATTTAATGATTTATTTTGAGCTAAATGACCCTAAATTTGAAAAGCAGTACAAAGGAACTCTGAAAAAGTTGTAACTTGGCATGACATCAAAATTTCACCCACATAGCAACTTTTAAAGAGTTGAGAGGGTTACAGCAGAAACTGGATGCACTTCATGTACAAATTCGTCTATTACAAAGGGATTTCAGTTTTAACAACTTATTTTAACTCCATACTTTTTGTGTGTTCAGTATGCACCATTGAAAGGAACATCATCAATTTTCAACCCTTTGTGACTTCATTTGATATTTTTCTTGTATTTAATGATTTATTTTGAGCTAAATGACTCTGAATTTGAAAAGCAGTACAAATGAATTCTAAAAAGGTTTTAACTTGGCATGACATCATAGTTTCACCCACATAGTAACTTCTAAAGAGTTGAGAGGTTTCCGGCAAAAACTAGATGCACTTCGTCTACAAATTGGATAATCTCTTTCGAACTATGAGGGTTTCGCACGAAAACTCATCTATTACAAAGGGATTTCATTTTTAATAAGTTATTTTAACTCCATACTTTTTGTGTTTTCAATATGCAACATTCAAAGGCACATAATCAATTTTCAATGCATTCTGACTTCATTTGATATTTTTCATGCATTTAATGATTTATTTTCAGCTAAATAACCCTGAATTTGAAAAGCAGTACAAATGAACTCTAAAAATGTTGTAACTTGGCATAACATCACAATTTCACCCACATAGCAACTTCTAAAGAGTTGAGACCGTTACGAGAAAAACTGGACGCACTTCGTGTACAAATTGGACAATCTCTTTCGAAGTACGAGGGTTTCGGACGAAAACTCATCTAATACAAAGTGTTTTCATTTTTAATAACTTATTTTAACTCCATACTTTTTGTGTGTTCAATATGCACCATTGAAAGGCACATCATAAATTTTCAACCCTTTCGGACTTCATTTGATATTTTTCATGCATTTAATCATTTATTTTGAGCTAAATGACCCTGAATTTGAGAAACAGTACAAATGACTCTGAAAAAGTTGTAACTTGGCATGACATCATAATTTGACCCACATAGCAACTTCGAAACTGTTTAGAGGGTTACAGCAAAAACTAGCTGCACTTCATGTACCAATTGGACAATCTCTTTCGAAGTATGAGGTTTTCGGACGAAAACTCATCTATTACAAAGGGATTTCATTTTTAATAACTTATTCTAACTCCATACTTTTTGTGTTTTCAATATGCACCATTCAATGGTGCTTCATCAGTTTTCAACCCTTTCTGACTTCATTTGATATTTTTCATGCATTTAATGATTTATTTTGAGCTAAATGACCCTGAATTTCAAAAGTTGTAGAAATGAACTCTGAAAAGGTTGTAACTTGGAATGACATCATAATTTGACCCACATAGCAACTTCTAAAGAGTTGAGACCGTTACGACAAAAACTGGACGCACTTCGTGTACAAATTGGACAATCTCTTTCGAAGTACGAGGGTTTCGGACGAAAACTCATCTAATACAAAGTATTTTCATTTTTAATAACTTATTTTAACTCCATACTTTTTGTGTGTTCAATATGCACCATTGAAAGGGACATCATAAATTTCCAACCCTTCCGGACTTCATTTCATATTTTTCATGCATTTAATCATTTATTTTGAGCTAAATGACCATGAATTTGAAAAACAGTACAAATAACTCTGAAAAAGTTGTAACTTGGCATGACATCACAATTTCACCGACATAGAAACTTCTAGAGAGTTTAGAGGGATACAGCAAAAACTGGATGCACTTCGTGTACAAATTGGACAATCTCATAAGTATGAGGGTTTCGGACGAAAACTCATCTATTACAAAGGGATGTCATTTTTATTAATTTATTTTAACTTCATTCTTTTTGTGTGTTCAATATAAAGCATTCAAAGGAACATCATCAATTGTCAACCCTTTCTAACTTCATTTGGTATTTTTCATGCATTTAAATATTTATTTTGAGCTAAATGACCCTGAATTTGAAAAGCAGTACAAAGGAACTTTGAAAAGGTTGTAACTTGGCTTGACATCATAATTTGACCCACATAGCAACTTCGAAAGAGTTTAGAGGGTTACAGCAAAAACTAGATGCACTTCATGTACCAATTGGACAATCTCTTTCGAACTATGAGGTTTTCGGACGAAAACTCATCTATTACAAAGGGATTTCATTTTTAATAAGTTACTCTAACTCAATACTTTTTGTGTTTTCAATATGCACCATTCAATGGTGCATCATCAGTTTTCAACCCTTTCTGACTTCATTTGATATTTTTCATGCATTTAATGATTTATTTTGAGCTAAATGACCCTGAATTTCAAAAGTTGTAGAAATGAACTCTGAAAAGGTTGTAACTTGGAATGAGATCATAATTTCACCCACATAGCAACTTCTAAAGAGTTGAGAGGGTTACGGCAAAAACTGTATGCACTTCATGTACAAATTGGACAATCTCTTTCGAAGTATGAGGGTTTCGGACGAAAACTCATCTAGGATTTCATTTTTAATAACTTATTTTAACTCCATACTTTTTGTGAGTTCCATATGAAACACTCAAAGGCACATCATCAATTTTCAACCCTTTCTAACTTCATTTGATATTTTACATGCATTTAATGATTTCTTTTGAGCTAAATTACCCTGAATTTGAAAACCAGTACAAATAACTCTGAAAAGGTTCTAACTTGGCATGACATCATAATTTCACCCACATAGCAACTTCTAAAGAGTTGAGAGGGTTACGGCAAAAACTGGATGCACTTTGTGTACAAATTGGACAATCTCTTTTGAAGTATGAGGGTTTCGCACGAAAACTCATCCATTACAAAGAGATTTCATTTTTAATATGTTATTTTAACTCATTACTTTTTTGTGTTCAATATGCACCATTAAAAGGCACATCATTAATTTTCAGCCCTTTTTGACTTCATTTGATATTTTTCATGCATTTAATGATACATTTTGAGCTAAATGACCCAGAATTTGAAAAGCAGTACAAATGAACTCTAAAAAGGTTTTAACTTGGCATGGCGTCATAATTTCATCCACATAGCAAGTTCTAAAGAGTTCAGAGGGTTAAGGCAAAAAATGGATGCACTTCGTGTAAAAATTGATCAATCTCTTTCGAAGTATGAGGGTTTCGGACGAAAACTCATCTATTACAAAGCGATTTCAATTTAATAACTTATTTTAACTCCAGACTTTGTGCGTTTTCAATATGCACCATTCAAAGGCACAACATCAATTTTCAACCCTTTCTGACATCATTTGATATTTTTCATGCATTTAATGATTTATTTTGAGCTAAATGACCCTAAATTTGAAAAGCAGTACAAAGGAACTCTGAAAAAGTTGTAACTTGGCATGACATCAAAATTTCACCCACATAGCAACTTTTAAAGAGTTGAGAGGGTTACAGCAGAAACTGGATGCACTTCATGTACAAATTCGTCTATTACAAAGGGATTTCAGTTTTAACAACTTATTTTAACTCCATACTTTTTGTGTGTTCAGTATGCACCATTGAAAGGAACATCATCAATTTTCAACCCTTTGTGACTTCATTTGATATTTTTCTTGTATTTAATGATTTATTTTGAGCTAAATGACTCTGAATTTGAAAAGCAGTACAAATGAATTCTAAAAAGGTTTTAACTTGGCATGACATCATAGTTTCACCCACATAGTAACTTCTAAAGAGTTGAGAGGTTTCCGGCAAAAACTAGATGCACTTCGTCTACAAATTGGATAATCTCTTTCGAACTATGAGGGTTTCGCACGAAAACTCATCTATTACAAAGGGATTTCATTTTTAATAAGTTATTTTAACTCCATACTTTTTGTGTTTTCAATATGCAACATTCAAAGGCACATAATCAATTTTCAATGCATTCTGACTTCATTTGATATTTTTCATGCATTTAATGATTTATTTTCAGCTAAATAACCCTGAATTTGAAAAGCAGTACAAATGAACTCTAAAAATGTTGTAACTTGGCATAACATCACAATTTCACCCACATAGCAACTTCTAAAGAGTTGAGACCGTTACGAGAAAAACTGGACGCACTTCGTGTACAAATTGGACAATCTCTTTCGAAGTACGAGGGTTTCGGACGAAAACTCATCTAATACAAAGTGTTTTCATTTTTAATAACTTATTTTAACTCCATACTTTTTGTGTGTTCAATATGCACCATTGAAAGGCACATCATAAATTTTCAACCCTTTCGGACTTCATTTGATATTTTTCATGCATTTAATCATTTATTTTGAGCTAAATGACCCTGAATTTGAGAAACAGTACAAATGACTCTGAAAAAGTTGTAACTTGGCATGACATCATAATTTGACCCACATAGCAACTTCGAAACTGTTTAGAGGGTTACAGCAAAAACTAGCTGCACTTCATGTACCAATTGGACAATCTCTTTCGAAGTATGAGGTTTTCGGACGAAAACTCATCTATTACAAAGGGATTTCATTTTTAATAACTTATTCTAACTCCATACTTTTTGTGTTTTCAATATGCACCATTCAATGGTGCTTCATCAGTTTTCAACCCTTTCTGACTTCATTTGATATTTTTCATGCATTTAATGATTTATTTTGAGCTAAATGACCCTGAATTTCAAAAGTTGTAGAAATGAACTCTGAAAAGGTTGTAACTTGGAATGACATCATAATTTCACCCACATAGCAACTTCTAAAGAGTTGAGACCGTTACGACAAAAACTGGACGCACTTCGTGTACAAATTGGACAATCTCTTTCGAAGTACGAGGGTTTCGGACGAAAACTCATCTAATACAAAGTATTTTCATTTTTAATAACTTATTTTAACTCCATACTTTTGTGTGTTCAATATGCACCATTGAAAGGGACATCATAAATTTCCAACCCTTCCGGACTTCATTTCATATTTTTCATGCATTTAATCATTTATTTTGAGCTAAATGACCACGAATTTGAAAAACAGTACAAATAACTCTGAAAAAGTTGTAACTTGGCATGACATCACAATTTCACCGACATAGAAACTTCTAGAGAGTTTAGAGGGATACAGCAAAAACTGGATGCACTTCGTGTACAAATTGGACAATCTCATAAGTATGAGGGTTTCGGACGAAAACTCATCTATTACAAAGGGATGTCATTTTTATTAATTTATTTTAACTTCATTCTTTTTGTGTGTTCAATATAAAGCATTCAAAGGAACATCATCAATTGTCAACCCTTTCTAACTTCATTTGGTATTTTTCATGCATTTAAATATTTATTTTGAGCTAAATGACCCTGAATTTGAAAAGCAGTACAAAGGAACTTTGAAAAGGTTGTAACTTGGCTTGACATCATAATTTGACCCACATAGCAACTTCGAAAGAGTTTAGAGGGTTACAGCAAAAACTAGATGCACTTCATGTACCAATTGGACAATCTCTTTCGAACTATGAGGTTTTCGGACGAAAACTCATCTATTACAAAGGGATTTCATTTTTAATAAGTTACTCTAACTCAATACTTTTTGTGTTTTCAATATGCACCATTCAATGGTGCATCATCAGTTTTCAACCCTTTCTGACTTCATTTGATATTTTTCATGCATTTAATGATTTATTTTGAGCTAAATGACCCTGAATTTCAAAAGTTGTAGAAATGAACTCTGAAAAGGTTGTAACTTGGAATGAGATCATAATTTCACCCACATAGCAACTTCTAAAGAGTTGAGAGGGTTACGGCAAAAACTGTATGCACTTCATGTACAAATTGGACAATCTCTTTCGAAGTATGAGGGTTTCGGACGAAAACTCATCTAGGATTTCATTTTTAATAACTTATTTTAACTCCATACTTTTTGTGAGTTCCATATGAAACACTCAAAGGCACATCATCAATTTTCAACCCTTTCTAACTTCATTTGATATTTTACATGCATTTAATGATTTCTTTTGAGCTAAATTACCCTGAATTTGAAAACCAGTACAAATAACTCTGAAAAGGTTCTAACTTGGCATGACATCATAATTTCACCCACATAGCAACTTCTAAAGAGTTGAGAGGGTTACGGCAAAAACTGGATGCACTTTGTGTACAAATTGGACAATCTCTTTTGAAGTATGAGGGTTTCGCACGAAAACTCATCCATTACAAAGAGATTTCATTTTTAATATGTTATTTTAACTCATTACTTTTTTGTGTTCAATATGCACCATTAAAAGGCACATCATTAATTTTCAGCCCTTTTTGACTTCATTTGATATTTTTCATGCATTTAATGATACATTTTGAGCTAAATGACCCAGAATTTGAAAAGCAGTACAAATGAACTCTAAAAAGGTTTTAACTTGGCATGGCGTCATAATTTCATCCACATAGCAAGTTCTAAAGAGTTCAGAGGGTTAAGGCAAAAAATGGATGCACTTCGTGTAAAAATTGATCAATCTCTTTCGAAGTATGAGGGTTTCGGACGAAAACTCATCTATTACAAAGCGATTTCAATTTAATAACTTATTTTAACTCCAGACTTTGTGCGTTTTCAATATGCACCATTCAAAGGCACAACATCAATTTTCAACCCTTTCTGACATCATTTGATATTTTTCATGCATTTAATGATTTATTTTGAGCTAAATGACCCTAAATTTGAAAAGCAGTACAAAGGAACTCTGAAAAGTTGTAACTTGGCATGACATCAAAATTTCACCCACATAGCAACTTTTAAAGAGTTGAGAGGGTTACAGCAGAAACTGGATGCACTTCATGTACAAATTCGTCTATTACAAAGGGATTTCAGTTTTAACAACTTATTTTAACTCCATACTTTTTGTGTGTTCAGTATGCACCATTGAAAGGAACATCATCAATTTTCAACCCTTTGTGACTTCATTTGATATTTTTCTTGTATTTAATGATTTATTTTGAGCTAAATGACTCTGAATTTGAAAAGCAGTACAAATGAATTCTAAAAAGGTTTTAACTTGGCATGACATCATAGTTTCACCCACATAGTAACTTCTAAAGAGTTCAGAGGTTTCCGGCAAAAACTAGATGCACTTCGTCTACAAATTGGATAATCTCTTTCGAACTATGAGGGTTTCGCACGAAAACTCATCTATTACAAAGGGATTTCATTTTTAATAAGTTATTTTAACTCCATACTTTTTGTGTTTTCAATATGCAACATTCAAAGGCACATAATCAATTTTCAATGCATTCTGACTTCATTTGATATTTTTCATGCATTTAATGATTTATTTTCAGCTAAATAACCCTGAATTTGAAAAGCAGTACAAATGAACTCTAAAATGTTGTAACTTGGCATAACATCACAATTTCACCCACATAGCAACTTCTAAAGAGTTGAGACCGTTACGAGAAAAACTGGACGCACTTCGTGTACAAATTGGACAATCTCTTTCGAAGTACGAGGGTTTCGGACGAAAACTCATCTAATACAAAGTGTTTTCATTTTTAATAACTTATTTTAACTCCATACTTTTTGTGTGTTCAATATGCACCATTGAAAGGCACATCATAAATTTTCAACCCTTTCGGACTTCATTTGATATTTTTCATGCATTTAATCATTTATTTTGAGCTAAATGACCCTGAATTTGAGAAACAGTACAAATGACTCTGAAAAAGTTGTAACTTGGCATGACATCATAATTTGACCCACATAGCAACTTCGAAACTGTTTAGAGGGTTACAGCAAAAACTAGCTGCACTTCATGTACCAATTGGACAATCTCTTTCGAAGTATGAGGTTTTCGGACGAAAACTCATCTATTACAAAGGGATTTCATTTTTAATAACTTATTCTAACTCCATACTTTTTGTGTTTTCAATATGCACCATTCAATGGTGCTTCATCAGTTTTCAACCCTTTCTGACTTCATTTGATATTTTTCATGCATTTAATGATTTATTTTGAGCTAAATGACCCTGAATTTCAAAAGTTGTAGAAATGAACTCTGAAAAGGTTGTAACTTGGAATGACATCATAATTTCACCCACATAGCAACTTCTAAAGAGTTGAGACCGTTACGACAAAAACTGGACGCACTTCGTGTACAAATTGGACAATCTCTTTCGAAGTACGAGGGTTTCGGACGAAAACTCATCTAATACAAAGTATTTTCATTTTTAATAACTTATTTTAACTCCATACTTTTTGTGTGTTCAATATGCACCATTGAAAGGGACATCATAAATTTCCAACCCTTCCGGACTTCATTTCATATTTTTCATGCATTTAATCATTTATTTTGAGCTAAATGACCACGAATTTGAAAAACAGTACAAATAACTCTGAAAAAGTTGTAACTTGGCATGACATCACAATTTCACCGACATAGAAACTTCTAGAGAGTTTAGAGGGATACAGCAAAAACTGGATGCACTTCGTGTACAAATTGGACAATCTCATAAGTATGAGGGTTTCGGACGAAAACTCATCTATTACAAAGGGATGTCATTTTTATTAATTTATTTTAACTTCATTCTTTTTGTGTGTTCAATATAAAGCATTCAAAGGAACATCATCAATTGTCAACCCTTTCTAACTTCATTTGGTATTTTTCATGCATTTAAATATTTATTTTGAGCTAAATGACCCTGAATTTGAAAAGCAGTACAAAGGAACTTTGAAAAGGTTGTAACTTGGCTTGACATCATAATTTGACCCACATAGCAACTTCGAAAGAGTTTAGAGGGTTACAGCAAAAACTAGATGCACTTCATGTACCAATTGGACAATCTCTTTCGAACTATGAGGTTTTCGGACGAAAACTCATCTATTACAAAGGGATTTCATTTTTAATAAGTTACTCTAACTCAATACTTTTTGTGTTTTCAATATGCACCATTCAATGGTGCATCATCAGTTTTCAACCCTTTCTGACTTCATTTGATATTTTTCATGCATTTAATGATTTATTTTGAGCTAAATGACCCTGAATTTCAAAAGTTGTAGAAATGAACTCTGAAAAGGTTGTAACCTGGAATGAGATCATAATTTCACCCACATAGCAACTTCTAAAGAGTTGAGAGGGTTACGGCAAAAACTGTATGCACTTCATGTACAAATTGGACAATCTCTTTCGAAGTATGAGGGTTTCGGACGAAAACTCATCTAGGATTTCATTTTTAATAACTTATTTTAACTCCATACTTTTTGTGAGTTCAATATGAAACACTCAAAGGCACATCATCAATTTTCAACCCTTTCTAACTTCATTTGATATTTTACATGCATTTAATGATTTCTTTTGAGCTAAATTACCTTGAATTTGAAAACCAGTACAAATAACTCTGAAAAGGTTCTAACTTGGCATGACATCATAATTTCACCCACATAGCAACTTCTAAAGAGTTGAGAGGGTTACGGCAAAAACTGGATGCACTTTGTGTACAAATTGGACAATCTCTTTTGAAGTATGAGGGTTTCGCACGAAAACTCATCCATTACAAAGAGATTTCATTTTTAATATGTTATTTTAACTCATTACTTTTTTGTGTTCAATATGCACCATTAAAAGGCACATCATTAATTTTCAGCCCTTTTTGACTTCATTTGATATTTTTCATGCATTTAATGATACATTTTGAGCTAAATGACCCAGAATTTGAAAAGCAGTACAAATGAACTCTAAAAAGGTTTTAACTTGGCATGGCGTCATAATTTCATCCACATAGCAAGTTCTAAAGAGTTCAGAGGGTTAAGGCAAAAAATGGATGCACTTCGTGTAAAAATTGATCAATCTCTTTCGAAGTATGAGGGTTTCGGACGAAAACTCATCTATTACAAAGCGATTTCAATTTAATAACTTATTTTAACTCCAGACTTTGTGCGTTTTCAATATGCACCATTCAAAGGCACAACATCAATTTTCAACCCTTTCTGACATCATTTGATATTTTTCATGCATTTAATGATTTATTTTGAGCTAAATGACCCTAAATTTGAAAAGCAGTACAAAGGAACTCTGAAAAAGTTGTAACTTGGCATGACATCAAAATTTCACCCACATAGCAACTTTTAAAGAGTTGAGAGGGTTACAGCAGAAACTGGATGCACTTCATGTACAAATTCGTCTATTACAAAGGGATTTCAGTTTTAACAACTTATTTTAACTCCATACTTTTTGTGTGTTCAGTATGCACCATTGAAAGGAACATCATCAATTTTCAACCCTTTGTGACTTCATTTGATATTTTTCTTGTATTTAATGATTTATTTTGAGCTAAATGACTCTGAATTTGAAAAGCAGTACAAATGAATTCTAAAAAGGTTTTAACTTGGCATGACATCATAGTTTCACCCACATAGTAACTTCTAAAGAGTTGAGAGGTTTCCGGCAAAAACTAGATGCACTTCGTCTACAAATTGGACAATCTCTTTCGAACTATGAGGGTTTCGCACGAAAACTCATCTATTACAAAGGGATTTCATTTTTAATAAGTTATTTTAACTCCATACTTTTTGTGTTTTCAATATGCAACATTCAAAGGCACATAATCAATTTTCAATGCATTCTGACTTCATTTGATATTTTTCATGCATTTAATGATTTATTTTCAGCTAAATAACCCTGAATTTGAAAAGCAGTACAAATGAACTCTAAAAATGTTGTAACTTGGCATAACATCACAATTTCACCCACATAGCAACTTCTAAAGAGTTGAGACCGTTACGAGAAAAAATGGACGCACTTCGTGTACAAATTGGACAATCTCTTTCGAAGTACGAGGGTTTCGGACGAAAACTCATCTAATACAAAGTGTTTTCATTTTTAATAACTTATTTTAACTCCATACTTTTTGTGTGTTCAATATGCACCATTGAAAGGCACATCATAAATTTTCAACCCTTTCGGACTTCATTTGATATTTTTCATGCATTTAATCATTTATTTTGAGCTAAATGACCCTGAATTTGAGAAACAGTACAAATGACTCTGAAAAAGTTGTAACTTGGCATGACATCATAATTTGACCCACATAGCAACTTCGAAACTGTTTAGAGGGTTACAGCAAAAACTAGCTGCACTTCATGTACCAATTGGACAATCTCTTTCGAAGTATGAGGTTTTCGGACGAAAACTCATCTATTACAAAGGGATTTCATTTTTAATAACTTATTCTAACTCCATACTTTTTGTGTTTTCAATATGCACCATTCAATGGTGCTTCATCAGTTTTCAACCCTTTCTGACTTCATTTGATATTTTTCATGCATTTAATGATTTATTTTGAGCTAAATGACCCTGAATTTCAAAAGTTGTAGAAACGAACTCTGAAAAGGTTGTAACTTGGAATGACATCATAATTTCACCCACATAGCAACTTCTAAAGAGTTGAGACCGTTACGACAAAAACTGGACGCACTTCGTGTACAAATTGGACAATCTCTTTCGAAGTACGAGGGTTTCGGACGAAAACTCATCTAATACAAAGTGTTTTCATTTTTAATAACTTATTTTAACTCCATACTTTTTGTGTGTTCAATATGCACCATTGAAAGGCACATCATAAATTTCCAACCCTTCCGGACTTCATTTGATATTTTTCATGCATTTAATCATTTATTTTGAGCTAAATGACCATGAATTTGAAAAACAGTACAAATGACTCTGGAAAAGTTGTAACTTGGCATGACATCACAATTTCACCGACATAGAAACTTCTAGAGAGTTTAGAGGGATACAGCAAAAACTGGATGCACTTCGTGTACAAATTGGACAATCTCATAAGTATGAGGGTTTCGGACGAAAACTCATCTATTACAAAGGGATGTCATTTTTATTAATTTATTTTAACTTCATTCTTTTTGTGTGTTCAATATAAAGCATTCAAAGGCACATCATCAATTGTCAACCCTTTCTAACTTCATTTGATATTTTTCATGCATTTAAATATTTATTTTGAGCTAAATGACCCTGAATTTGAAAAGCAGTACAAATGAACTCTGAAAAGGTTGTACCTTGGCTTGACATCATAATTTGACCCACATAGCAACTTCGAAAGTGTTTAGAGGGTTACAGCAAAAACTAGCTGCACTTCATGTACCAATTGGACAATCTCTTTCGAAGTATTAGGTTTTCGGACGAAAACTCATCTATTACAAAGGGATTTCATTTTTAATAAGTTATTCTAACTCAATACTTTTTGTGTTTTCAATATGCACCATTCAATGGTGCTTCATCAGTTTTCAACCCTTTCTGACTTCATTTGATATTTTTCATGCATTTAATGATTTATTTTGAGCTAAATGACCCTGAATTTCAAAAGTTGTAGAAATGAACTCTGAAAAGGTTGTAACTTGGAATGACATCATAATTTCACCCACATAGCAACTTCTAAAGAGTTGAGAGTGTTACGGCAAAAACTGTATGCACTTCATGTACAAATTGGATAATCTCTTTCGAAGTATGAGGGTTTCGGACGAAAACTCATCTATTACAAAGGGATTTCATTTTTAATAACTTATTTTAACTCCATACTTTTTGTGTGTTCAATATGAAACACTCAAAGGCACATCATCAATTTTCAACCCTTTCTAACTTCATTTGATATTTTACATGCATTTAATGATTTCTTTTGAGCTAAACGACCCTGAATTTGAAAAGCAGTACAAATAACTCTGAAAAGGTTCTAACTTGGCATGACATCATCATTTCACCCAAATAGCAACTTCTAAAGAGTTGAGAGGGTTACGGCAAAAACTGGATGCACTTCGAGTATAAATTGGACAATCTCTTTCGAAGTATGAGGGTTTCGCACGAAAATTCATCTAATACAAAGGGATTTCGTTTTTAAAGACTTATCTTAACTCCATACTTTTTGTGCGTTCAATATGCACCATTCAAAGGGAGATCATCAATTTTCAACCCTTTTTGACTTCATTTGATATTTTTCATGCATTTAATGATTTATGTTGAGCTAAATGACCCTGAATTTGAAAAGTTGTACAAATGAACTCTGAAAAGGTTGTAACTTGGCATGACATCATAATTTCACCCACATAGCAACTTCTGAAGAGTTGAGAGGGTTATGGCAAAAACTGTATGCACTTCGTGTAAAAATTGGACAATCTCTTTCGAAGTATGATGGTTTCGGACGAAAACTCATCTATTACAAAGGGATTTCATTTTTAATAACTTATTTTAACTCCATACTTTGTGTGTGCTCAATATGTACCATTCAAAGGCACATCATCAATTTTCAACCCTTTCTGACTTCATTTGATATTTTTCATGCATTTAATGATTTATTTTGAGATAAATGACCCTAAATTTGAAAACAAGTACAAAGGAATTCTGAAAGAGTTGTAACTTGGCATGACATCAAAATTTGACCCACATAGCAACTTTTAAAGAGTTGAGAGGGTTACAGCAGAAACTGGATGCACTTCGTGTACAAATTGGACAATCTCTTTCGAAGTATGAGGGTTTCAGACGAAAACTCGTCTATTACAAAGGGATTTCAGTTTTAATAACTTATTTTAACTCCATACTTTTTGTGTGTTCAATATGCACCATTCAAAGGAACATCATCAATTTTCAACCCTTTGTGACTTCGTTTGATATTTTTCTTGTATTTAATGATTTATTTTGATCTAACTGACCCTGAATTTGAAAAGCAGTACAAATGAAGTCTAAAAAGGTTTTAACTTGGTATGACATCATAGTTTCACCCACATAGTAACTTCTAAAGAGTTGAGAGGTTTACGGCAAAAACTAGATGCACTTCGTCTATAAATTGGACATTCTCTTTCGAAGTATGAGGCTTCCGCACGAAAACTCATCTATTCCAAAGGGATTTCATTTTTAAAAAGTTATTTTAAGTCCATACTTTTTGTGTTTTCAATATGCAACATTCAAAGGCACATAATCAATTTTCAACCCATTCTGACTTCATTTGATATTTTTCATGCATTTAATTATTTAGTTTGAGCTAAGTAACCCTGAATTTGAAAAGTAGTACAAATGAACTCTGAAAATGTTGTAACTTGGCATTACGTCATAATTTCACCCACATAGCAACTTCTAAAGAGTTGAGAGGGTTACGGCAAAAACTGGACGCACTTCGTGTAAAAATTGGACAATCTCTTTCGAAGTATGCGGGTTTTGGACGAAAACTCATCTATTACAAAGGGATTTCAGTTTTAATAACTTATTTTACCTCCATACTTTTTGTGTGTTCAATATGCAACATTCGAAGGCATATCATCAATTTTCAACCCTTTTTGACTTCATTTGATATTTTTCATGCATTTAATGATTTATTTTGAGCTAAATGACCCTGAATTTGAAAAGCAATACGAATGAACTCTGAAAAGGTTGTAACTTGGCATGGCATCATAATTTCACCCACATAGCAACTTCTAAAGAGTTGAGAGAGTTACGACAAAAACTGGATGCACTTCGTGTACAAATTGATCAATCTCTTTCGAAGTATGAGGGTTTCGGACGAAAACTCATCTATTACAAAGGGATTTCATTTTTAATAACTTATTTTAACTCCATTCTTTTTGTGTGTTCAATATGCAATATTCAAAGGCACATCATCAATTTTCAACCCTTTCTAACTTCATTTGATATTTTTCATGCATTTAATGATTTATTTTGAGCTAAATGACCCTGAATTTGAAAAGTAGTACAATTGAACTCTGAAAAGGTTGTAACTTGGCATGATGTCATAATTTCACCCACATAGAAACTTCTAAAGAGTCGAGAGGGTTACGACAAAAACTAGATGCACTTCGTGTACAAATTGGACAATCTGTTTCGAAGTATGAGGGTTTCGCACGAAAACTCATCTATTACAAAGGGATTTCATTTTTAATAAGTTATTTTAACTCCATACTTTTTGTGTTTTCAATATGCAACATTCAAAGGCACACCACCAATTTTCAACCCTTTCTCGCTTCATTTGATATTTTTCATGCATTTAATGATTTATTTTTAGCTAAATGTCCCTGAATTTGAAAAGCAGTACAAATGAACACTGAAAAGGTTGTAACTTGGCATGACATCATAATTTCACCCACATAGCAACTTCTAAAGATTTGAGAGGGTTACGGCAAAAGCTGGATGCACTTCGTGTACAAATTGGACAATCTCTTTCGAAGTATGAGGGTCTCGGACGAAAACTCATCTAATACAAAGGGATTTCATTTTAAATAACTTATTTTAACTCCACACTTTTTGTGTGTTCAATATGCAACATTAAAAGGCACATCATCAATTATCAACCCTTTTTGACTTGATTTGATATTTTTCATACATTTAATGATTTATTTTGAGCTAAATGACCCTGAATTTGAAAAGTTGTACAAATGAACTCTGAAAAGGTTGTAACTTCGAATGACATCATAATTTCACCCACATAGCAACTTATAAAGAGTTAAGAGGGTTACGGCAAAAACTGGATGCATTTCATGTACAAATTGGACAATCTCTTTCGAAGTATGAGGTTTTCGGACGAAAACTCATCTATTACAAAGGGATTTCATTTTTACTAACTTATTTGAACTCCATAATTTTTGAGTGTTCAATATGCACCATTAGAAGGCACATCATCAATTTTTAACCCTTTCTGACTTCATTTGATATTTTTCATGCCATTGATGATTTATTTTGAGCTAAATGACCCTGAATTTGAAAAGTAGTAAAAATGTACTCTGAAAAGGTTGTAACTTGGCATGACATCATAATTTCACCCACATAGCAACTTCTACAGAGTTGAGAGGGTTACGGCAAAAACTGGACGCACGTCGTGTACAAATTGGACAATCTCTTTTGAAGTATGAGGGTTTCGGACGAAAACTCATCTATTACAAAGGGATTTCATTTTTACCAACTTATTTTAACTGCATACTTTTTGTGTGTTCAGTATGCACCATTAAAAGGCAGATCATCAATTTTCAACCCTTTCTAACTTCATTTGATATTTTTCATGCATTTAATGATTTATTTTGAGCTAAATGACCCTAAATTTGAAAAGCAGTACAAATGAACTCTCAAAAGGTTGTAACTTTGCATGACATCGTAATTTCACCCACATAGCAACTTCTAAAGAATTAAGGAATTACAACAAAAACTCGATGCACTTTGTGTACAAATTGGACGATCTCTTTCGAAGTATGAGGGTTTCGGATGAAAACTCATCTATTACAAAGGGATTTCATTTTTAATAACTTATTTTAACTCCATAATTTTCGTGTTTTCAATATGCACCATTCAAAGGCACATCATCAATTTTCAGCCCTTTGTGACTTCATTTGATATTTTTCATGCATTTAATGATTTAGTTTGAGCTAAATGATCCTGAATTTGAAAAGCAGTACAAATTAACTCTAAAAAGGTTGTAACTTGGCATGATGTCATAATTTCACCCACATAGCAACTTCTAAAGAGTTGAGAGGGTTACGGCAAAAACTGGATGCACTTCGTGTACAAATTGATCAATCTCTTTCGAAGTATGAGGGTTTCGGACGAAAACTCATCTATTACAAAGGGATTTCATTTTTAATAACTTATTGTTGGGACCCCGATCCTAAGTCATATGATTCCATATTGTAACAAGCCACATCACTTTGCGGCCTCACGCACGGTACTCCACGGCTGCCACCTTACCTTGGCCCGGACCGTTTGCGCCATTTGGCTCACGTATGTGAACATGTCGCTGGCAATCACACAACGAAGAACCCAGGCTGACATAACTAGTCATAGGACCCAAGTGGCACATCCGTACGGAAACAGGCATACATAACCCGGCAATGCAGGTGTCGGCCTCAAGCGTGTGTAGACGAGTCATAGCAAGCTACAAGGACTCCATTACGTCATGGGGCATAAATGCCATCACTGCACGTAGACGAGTCGTAGCATGCTTTACACTATGAGACATTTCCCCGAAGGGACAGACATAGCAGCAAAGAAGGATACATGCCGGTCAATCAATGTGTCTGGAGCAGTACCAAGCTACCATGGCTCGGTGGAAGCACAAAGAGACAGTTTCCCGGAAAGAGTACTACTAAAGGCACACGACTAGGTGTCGGATCCCATACATACCGTTGCACGTCGCACGTACGCACGACATGTGCGTTATGCATAGATACAACTATGGCATCACAACATAACCATACAACAACATGACTTTTATTTAAAAGGCTCAGAAGAGCCTTGCATAATATGTTCTTACAGACAGGGGTCACATGACCCGGCACTCAAGTCATACAAACAAGTTCATACAAGCCAGCGGAAACTTGGAACTATCTGAGTACGGACAGTGAAATGAAAAGAGGGCACATGGCCTAACTATCTATAGCACGCCACACGGCACAGGGTCGTAGCTGGGACACCAGCTATTCGGCATCGTCAACGTCTAGATAGAACCCACCTGATGGGTCCTGGTTTTCCTCTATAACATTAATTAAGCAAGGATGAGTACAATCGTACTCAGCAAGTCTTTAAAACATACCTAGTCTATTTATGCTCATGTATCAACAAGGGGGTGGTGGAGTTTATGCAGAAAGCCAGCTTTGACTCATGGCTAACCTACACTACTCAGTTCTACACTCTTTGTTACAATTTTACTTATCGCACACGAGTCCACTAACTCCATCTCAATACACCACCATGGACTCACCTTCCCCTTCCGGAAGAGTGCCATCCACGGTACTCACACTTGTCTTGAGATTTTTAGAAGTATCCATTTGATTATCTATGAACAGCATAAGTTCTCCAAGTAGTCCATATCCGAGGACGCGGCTATTCGAATAGTTTCATACCCTGCAGGGGTGTACTTCTTCACACACGCTCTCGCCACTTATCGCTGTGTGCCATAAACCATGCACCTCGGCAACCTTCAAGCGGATGCCCAGCGAGGGAGTCGGCCACGACCGTCAATCACATAAGACCTCTAGTCCAGGCTACCGCCTATTTGAGACTGACCCGCATGAAAGTCCGGCCGAAGTTTCCACTACGGTCCCAAACGATGTGCGTAGGGTTCCCAAGCCCACCATTCGGGTGACCCTTGGTACACCGTGCCACTGCCTACCACGTCGTAACCCACCCCGAGGGTCAGCGCTACGCACGGCCTCCAGCATGCTATAAACACCAAAAACTACTTGCAATACCTGGACCATAGACTAGGCGACTGATAAGTCGAGCGGGGTCATATTTTAGGGCCCAGCATGTGGTAGTAACTCATCTTGGGTCACAAACACGGAACCCAGTTTCTAAAAACGGTCCCAATGAGACAACCCACTATGTACTCCTACATAGCCTCTCATCGCTACCTTTACCAAATCGTGTTCATTATATGCTCATCACATCGGACAACACTGTTTCACTCAGTTCATCACCCAGATGAAACAGACCTGACACAACTCTAAGCATAGCAAGCATAGCAGGCAAGTAAGCTAAGCACATCATGGCACCAGCATCTACCAGGTATGCTAGGTTGCATGGTTTAGCTATTTACTGTGACAAGATCAGGTCATGCATAAGAATGGGATCATCTACCATGTATAACTGACATGTGATCGTTTGTCCTAATGCAATAAAGGAGAGCAGGAGTGAGAGAAGGGGATGTTATCGAAATGATCAATGGGGTTGCTTGCCTTGTTGGGTTGCGGAAGAGTTCTCTCCTTCGTCAGGGTACGAAGTAGTATCCTCCGGATTAGGGCCTACCACAACGCAGATAAAACATTGAATACAAGCAGATGCAACAATATGATGCATGATCATGGCATGATAGTATGCATGGATGAGATAATATAACTAGTGATCATGTCAATTTGAAATGCATTTGAATATAGGTTCAAAGTTGTTCTCATTTCAAATTCTTTATATTGACCTAATCCTAAAATGTCCATGTTCACCTATTTAGGTTTCTCTAACATACATGAGAATAGCACCATTGGATTCATTGGATTTTTCTGATAAATTTTCCTATATAAATTATTTCATTTTGACTTACAGATTAATTTATATGATTTTTCTAAGTTTTTATCTATTTCTGGGAATATTTAAAATCAGAAAATAGATCTACTGTGTCAACCATGCGTCAGCATGACGTCAGCCTAGTCAACTGACCGCTCTGGGTCAAAATGACACGCGGGACCCACATGTCATAGACACAGGGGCTAATCCCGCGCTGACTAGGCGTTGACCCCGCTACGGGGCCCACTGTTAGTGGTTGGAGAGGGATTAATTAGCGCGGGGCCTAGCCTAATCACCCTGCCACGTCAACGGCGCCGGAGACTCGCCGACGACGACCAAAACGATGGCGGCAACTCGCCGGAATCGCGGAGACACGGCGGCAGGGCGTGCGGAGACCACCTGGAGGTAGCCTGCGCACGTCCGCGTCCATCTAGGGGGTCAGAAGGGGCTGGGGTGGCCGGAGTCGACGGCCACGTCCATTTTGGCGGCGGCCGGAGCTCGACACGACGGGGAAACGGCAGCCAGGGCATGGGGAGGAAATCTGGAGGCAGCTACGGGCTCCTGGGGACGCACTGAGCACGGGCACATGCTCGGGTGTGGGCTGCGGCTGCTGTGGTCACGGCTGCGCCATGGCCGGCAGCGAGGTCCTCTCGGGCGTCGACAGCTAGCAGGGCTAGAGAAGGGGAGGAGCAGCGGGGAGAGGGGGAGACGAACCGGAAGCTCACCCCGGTGCTTCTAGCGGCGACGAGAGGGTCGGGGAGGCGCCGGGGGCGGCGAATCGACGTCCGGCGACGGCGGCCTTCGGCAGGGGGATCGGGAGAGAGAGAGAGACAAAGGAGAGAGCGAGGGAGAGAATGAGCTCGGGGAGGACGCGCTCGCGACTTCCAGACGCAAGAGAGGCAGGGAGGCAGCCTGCTCGGTGGGAAGCAGGAGGTGGAGGCCGGCGACGGCTCGGTCGCCACCTCGACGCCTACTGGCGCGAGGTGGAAGATGACCCTTCCACCCCTGTGGGCTAGGCTGGGCCTCCCACTCGACCAGGTAAAACCTCTCCCTTTATTTTTATTTTCTGTTTTTCTGTTTTCTAACATTTGTTTGATTTTCTTTGCAGGTCCAAATACCCCTTCAATAATTCTAAAACTTTTTATAACTTCAAGTTTGAATATTTCAAACTTGTATCAAAAGTTTCAGATTATTTTGAAAGCAGTGATAATGATAATGTTTTTATTTGTCATTTTCAGAGACTTAATTCAATAATTTGAAATATTTCAAATGTTCAAATAATTGAAATGGTCCCTGGTATATCCATGCCCTTAATTATCAGACATAGGGAACATTTTTGATGGGCATTTTGGATTTGTTGAAATTTCATTTGTTTGGAATTCCTTTAATTCATAAAATGCTTAGGGTTTCTTTCTTTCTCCCCATTTCATATTGATGCAATGATGATGATGATGATGCAAACACAATGCTAGCCTAGACACTTGCTAGGGTTGTGACAACTCACCCCCACTCAAAAGAATCTCGTCCCGAGATTTTGAAGTCGTCAGGAAGAGCGCGGGGTACTCTAGTCGAAGACGATCTTCTCTTTCCCATGTCGCCTCCTTTTCAGAATGATGCGACCACTGAACCTTAAGAAACTTGATGTTCCGACGCCGAGTGGTACGCTTAGCTTGATCCAGAATACGAACAGGGTATTCTCGATATGTAAGGTTATCTTGGAGATCAAGCGTTTCGTGGTCCACTTCGCGGACAGGGTCCGAAAAGCAATGCCTGAGTTGTCAGACGTGGAAGACATCATGAACCTTGGAAAGATGCAGCGGAAGTTCCAATTGGTAGGCAACCTCTCCTCGTTTAGCAAGAATGCGAAAAGGTCCAATGTAACGAGGAGCCAACTTGCCTTTGATACCGAACCGATGGGTACCCTTCAGAGGTGTAACCCGAAGGTAAGCCTTCTCGTCAACTTCATATGTCACAGACTTATGATGACGGTCATATTGACTCTTTTGACGGGATTGGGCTGTTTTCAACTTTTCACGAATAACGCGAACTTGCTCCTCTGCATCCTAGATCATGTCCGGACCAAAGAGTTGCCTCTCTCTGGTTTCTAACCAGTTAAGAGGTGTTCGACATCTTCGTCGATAGAGAACTTCAAAAGGGGCTTTGCCCAAGCTTGATTGATAACTATTGTTATAAGAAAATTCGGCGAATGGAAGGCAGTTCTCCCAATTCATACCGAAAGATATAACACAAGCTCGGAGCATGTCTTCGAGAATTTGATTGACTCGCTCAACTTGACCACTTGATTGAGGGTGGAAAGCAGTGCTAAAGGATAGATGAGTCCCCACGGCAGTTTGAAAACTTTCCCAAAATCGAGACGTAAAGGTACTTCCACGGTCTGAGTTAATATCCAAAGGAACACCATGAAGAGAAACTATTCGAGAAACATATAACTCCGCTAGCTGACTAGCAGTAATGCTTTCACGGACAGGTAGAAAATGAGCCACTTTGGAAAGACGATCAATGACTACGAATATAGCATTGTTCCCTCTCTTGGTCCTGGGAAAACCGGTGATGAAATCCATACCGACCTTATCCCATTTCCATTCAGGAATAGCTAAGGGTTGAAGGGTGCCAGCAGGCCTTTGATGTTCTGCTTTCACACGACGACAAACGTCGCAATTAGCAACATACTGAGCAATTTATCTCTTCATCCTAGTCCACCAGAACCTCTGGCGTAGGTCCTGATACATTTTGGTACTACCCGGATGAATTATGAGAGGAGAGTCATGAGCCTCCTTAAGAATCAGCTGCCTGAGATGTTGGCTCTTGGGAACCACTAAACGGCCCTGGAAGAGCACTACACCTTGATCATCTGTAGAGAAGTCCTTAGCAAGACCGCTAACAAGGTTCTCTTTGATCCGAGAGATTCCCTTATCACGCTTTTGGCCAGCTATAATTTGATCCTGAAGAGTAGGTTTTGCCACCAAGTTGGATAGGAATCCTTGAGGAACAATGTGAAGGTTTAACTTCCAGAATTCCTCACAGAGAAACGGTTGACCTTGTTGTAACATCAGATTGTTACAATATGACTTACGACTTAGTGCATCAGCCATAACATTGGCTTTTCCCGGGGTGTAAGTTATCCCTAGGTCGTAGTCTGTAATCAACTCTACCCACCGTCTTTTCCTGAGATTCAAATCCGGCTGGGTGAAGATATATTTTAGACTTTGGTGATCAGTGTATATCTCGCAACGATTACCCAGAAGGTAATGTCGCCATGTCTTTAGTGCATGGACTACAGCTACAAGCTCAAGATCATGTGTTGGATAATTATCCTCATGTGGACGCAACTGTCGAGATGCGTATGCAATCACATGACGATCTTGCATGAGAATGCAACCTAATCCTTGTCGCGAGGCGTCGCAATAGATAATAAAGTCCTTAGAAAAATCTGGTGGCACCAGAACGGGAGCAGAGGTCAGTCGTCTTTTCAACTCCTGAAAACTATGCTCGCATTGTGGGGTCCACTCGAACTTCTTATCTTTCTTGAGGAGTTCAGTCAGAGGTTTCGCAACCTTGAAGAAGTTCTCAACAAAGCGGCAGCAATAGCTCGCTAAGCCAAGGAAACTCCGAACTTGCTTAACCGAGTCAGGTCGAGTCCAATCAAGGACGAGACCAATCAACTTCCTGAGCTCTGGGTCATTGGGCACATAGATGCGGTTCTCAAACCACAAAGTTCCTTGCTCATCCTCACGAAAACCTTTAGCTTTACCATCTTCCATTCTCTGCTTTATCTCAGCTATCTCCTTGTCCGATTTCTGGGCTTCACTAATTCTTTCGGTCAAGGTGGACTGAATTTCCAGTGTGGCAATATATCCTCTTGGGACTATCTCTAGCCTGAGCTCTCTGAGATCATCGGCTAACTCTTGGGGTAATCCTCCCGCTGTGAGTGTGTTTACATAAGTTTTCCGACTCAAGGCATCGGCTACAACATTGGCCTTACCTGGATGGTAATGTAATCTCATGTCATAGTCCTTGATTAAGTCTAACCATCTCCTCTGTATGAGGTTCAACTCCTTCTGCGTGAAGATATATTTCAGGCTCTTATGGTCGGTGTAAACATCACAACTATTTCCGATAAGAAAATGTCTCCAGGTCTTGAGTGCATGCACAACGGCTGCTAGTTCCAAATCCTGGGTGGCATAATTCAACTCATGAGGTCGTAGTTGTCTGGATGCATAAGCTACAACCTTTCCATCTTGCATGAGTACTCCTCCAAGTCCTTGACGTGAAGCATCACAATAAACTTGGAAGTCCTTCCGATTATTGGGCAAAATCAACACTAGGGCTGTGACCAAACGTTTCTTCAACTTCTGGAAACTGGCTTCACATTCCTCAGTCCAAACATACTTAGATTCTTTCTTCAACAACTCTGTCATGGGCTTGGCTATTTTTGAGAAATTCTCAATGAATCTCCAGTCATATCTGGCAAGTCCGAGGAAACTGCGGATCTCCTTAACTGAGGTGGGTGACTTCCACTCGGTGACGGCTTCAACCTTAGCGGGGTCTACGGCTATTCCTTCTCCGGAAATAAAATGTCCAAGGAATCCGACTTCCGTCAGCCAAAATTCACATTTGCTGAACTTGGCATATAATTGATGCTCTCTTAGCTTCTCCAGAACTAAACGCAGATGTTCCTTGTGTTCTTCCTCGTTCTTGGAGAATATCAAAATGTCATCGATGAACACCACGACAAACTTGTCTAAATATTCCATAAACACTTTGTTCATCAAATTCATGAAGTAGGCAGGAGCATTAGTCAAACCAAAGGACATGACAGTATACTCATACAAACCATACCTTGTGGTGAAAGCTGTTTTGGGTATATCCTGTTCACGAATCTTTAGTTGGTGATACCCTGATCGAAGATCGATCTTAGAGAATACTTTGGCACCTACTAGCTGATCAAAAAAATCATTAATCATCGGCAGAGGGTACTTGTTCTTGATAGTCACCTCATTCAAGGCACGATAGTCAACTACCATTCTCAAGGTTTTATCCTTCTTCTCCACCAAAAGAACTGGGGCTCCCCAAGGTGAAGAACTTGGGCGTATATAACCTTTGTCCAATAACTCCTTAATTTGCTTCTTGATTTCCAACAGATCATTTGCGGGCATCCGATAGGGTCTCTTGGAAATTGGTGCTGTCCCTGGCTGTAGCTCTATTAGGAACTCAATCTCCCTATCTGGTGGCATGCCTGGTAATTCTTCCGGAAATACATCCAGAAAGTCTTTTACCACATGTACTTCCTCCCGAACAACTCCTGTGAGGGCATTTAACCGTGCACTCATCTGGGTGCGTCGGGATACATACTTAATCCTCTTGTTTTCCGGGGTGGTGAGTGAAACAGACTTGCTAGGGCAATCAAGATTTCCTTCATACTTGGTCATCCAATCCATGCCTAGGATTACATCCAATCCCTGGGATTCTAAGACGACGAGGTCGGTGGGAAAAACATGGTTTCCTATGTTGAGTTTCAGGGCATGGCATCCTATTCCTGCCATCATCATACCTCCTGGGGAACTGACCTTAATGGGCTGTCTAAGGGTTTTGGTGGGCAAACCATACTTATCCACAACTACCCTTGATATGAATGAATGAGTTGCACCGGAATCAAAAAGTACTGTAACTGGACGTGAATGCAATAAAAACTTACCAACCACAGTCTCGGGTTGATCATAGACTTCTTCCACGTCGAGGTGGTTCACCTGGGCACGAGGAAAAGGGTTTGGCTTCTTGGCTGCGGAGTTGCCGTTTCCATTTCCCTGCTTGCTCTGGGGACACTCAGTAGCATAGTGCCCTGTCTTCTAGCACTTGAAACAGGTGATGTGACTCAGATCCTTCTGAGTAGGAACGTGACGGTGCTGGTTGTTGTTCCCATTCCCATTGTCAGTCTTGAAATTGCCATGGTTGGGACGGGCATTCCCATTTCCTCCATGGTTATGCACAACATGAGTGTGCCTTCCAAACTTACCGGTCCCTGATCCGGTATTCCCTGAGTACGGGGAGTAGCGGGGCTTATGATGAGTTCCAGAGTTAAACTTCCCCTGAGTGTACTTCCTCTTGCGGTTCTCAATTTGCTGTTGTTTACCCTCCAAGATGAGGGCCTTGTCCACCAGCTCTTGGTAGTTGTTGAAATTAGCCACTACCAGCTGCATGCTCAACTCATCGTTGAGTCCTTCCAGAAATTTCTCTTGCTTGGCCGCATCATTGGCCACGTCTCCTGGTGCATAACGGGCCAACATGCTGAACTCTTCCACATATTGGGCCACGGAGCGATTACCCTGGCGCAAGTTGCGAAACTCGCGCTTCTTCAGACTCATGGCTCCAGCTGAAACATGTGCGGTGCGGAAAGCAAGCTTGAACTGCTCCCAAGTCACATCTGCAATGGGATAAGTGGTGGTGTAGTTCTCCCACCATGAAGCTGCTGGTCCATCTAGTTGATGTGCGGCAAATCGGACCTTCTCAGCATCAGTACATCCAGCGGTGACAAGTTCTCTCTCCATCTTACGGAGCCAGTCATCTGCCACAATGGGCTCAGTGCTGTTGGAGAAAGTTGGAGGATTCAACCTCAGAAAGCGGGTGAGATTGTTAGTCTGGGGTGGATGTTGGTGGTTGTTGGTCTGATTCTGGATCAATAGCTGCATCAGTGCATTCTGCTGCTGAAGGAGTTGCGTGAGTTCCGGCGGGAAAGTGAAGTTGGTCTCACGTCGTGGAGGCATCTTGTTGTTTTCAGAGGGATGAGAATTAGAATAGAACAAGGGCCTAAAAGGAGAAATTCACTACCCATATGCAATGCACAAACATATCACACCAAACACTCATTCATTTATTCAATCAATGTCAAACATCGGGAATACAAATCTCAACAACTAAGCATCGACCTAAGCTTTTAATGTTGAAAAATAAAAGGTACATGGAGGGCATAACTAAAGTTTTTCCTCAGAAGTACATGGTGACTGAGTCTCCTCCAGTGGTGCTCTCCTCATAGTCATCATCGTCGCTGATGAAAGGAGCCAAGTCTGTAGCGACCCGACCTAAAAGGTCAAGTCTCCGGTGTTTCCGTACCATCCCAAGATCATGCTGGTACACACACGGTACATCAATGTATATATCAAAGGGAAATCACACAGCAAATATATTACTCGAAATCTCATTTCGAGTCCTTTAGTACAATAAAAATTACAATAAAGTGGCTAAAAGCCAACTCATGAGAATATCTAAATCTTGCGGAAGCGTCGAAGGTAGATGAGTCCATCTGACTCCAAGGGCATCTCACTGAGCATAGAACGTGTCCTCACTCCTGGTCGGAAAAGTACTCTGCAACATGATACGTTGCAGCCATGTAGGTCAGCATATGGAATATGCCGGCAAAGTCACAAGAGAGGGGTGAAAAGATAATCATCTAGTCTATATGCATATATGGCAGGTGGGGTGGTAAGTTTTTGCATAAAGCCAAGTTTTTCCTACATCAAGGGAGGGGCTAAGCAAAATATTACTAAGTTGGTTGATTAATGAGATGGTTCCACCAACCAATTCTCATACCCAATTGTTAAATAACCACATCATCATATTAATTGTGTTGAGAATTCCGAATGTTTCAGTTCCTTTGGCTCAAGTTGTCCATGACCGTGGACACGGCTAATCGATTAGGTTTGAGTACTCTGCAGAGTTTTGCACACGTTCCCCACAAGATTTGGTCGCCTCCGTTTGATTTCTCGCACTTCAGGGTGTTTGAGAAACAGATGACCAAAACATGGTCTTCCAAAGGGTTTCCCTGCGACTCTGTCGGTGCCCATCCTTTCCTACCGTTCTTCTACCTCTCGTAGCACCGCCTGTCCAGGGTCACCACGATATCCAACCAAGCCAGAGCCCATAATGACTTGTGGCTGTGCAGGTAAGCCTTGGGTTTTAAAGCATCCATCCATCTCTTTGTGCCTGGGTGGACCTTTCCGCGTGAATACTGGCCATCTCCAGCATCACCTAGGCAAATCCACTGGTTTCTCCAGGGTGCCGTTCAACCATCATCCACCCAAAGGTATGTTGAAAACTCGGAGTCTTAAATCTTGATCGTTATGTAGGTCTTGAAATTATTAACTCTCTCAACTCTCATGAATCACACAACCAACCCCGTCTACTAATAGCATAGCAAAAAGTAAAACAACGTTTCCCGAGGCCAATGTGTCAAAGAGGTTGAGAAGGTACCTATCACATGATACTACAACAATGTACCCAAGTTTCCAACTAACCTATCTTGCATGCAATTGGGGAGATGGTAGAACTAATGCATATAAAACATGGGTAAACATGGTCAAAGTGACTTGCCTGATTGATGATCTTCGTACGTGAGTGACTCTAAGTAACAAGCTTCGCACTCCGGATAATCTAACGAAGCAAACAAGCACTCAATAAGCATACAACAAAATAACAACTCATAACATTCAGCAAAGAAGTATTAACAATCAAGGCAACAATGCACAAAAATCACTAGCAAGAAAACACACAAAGTTTTGTTTACTAGGAGGTGATTGATAAAACACTACTAACATAATAAAACTATTTTGTAATAACAAAACAATTGTTGACAGGAAGGAACAATAAAATATTTTTATTAATAAACAGAAGAAAATCAATTTAAGTTTGTTGACAAAACTTTTGTAAAGTTTGTAAAAGTTTTGATAAACACTGAATGAAACAACTATAGTTTTACTAACAAGAGAGCTAAACCAAACTTATTATTTATTAGTAAAACATGTTCTTAACATAAAAGAATTTACAATTAAACCTGTCTTAGAAAACAGAATTAAATTATACCAAACTTTGTTTGAAAGCAAAATTATTACTAATTAGTTGTTTTAATCAAATTAAGCCTATATGAAAAAAAAGTGGTGATTCCTATGTTAATGAGAATTAAACTAAGCAAATTTATATATTTATTATCAGTGAGTAAAAACACTAAATGTTTACTAACAGGACCTAATAAACAAATAAAACCAAATCTAATTTAAACTAATTTAAAACTAAGTATATAAAACTATCTTATAATACTAGGCAGATTCTGTTTATAGCTAAAACACTAATCAAATATATCCTAAAAAATCTTCAAGCTAAGCATGAAGGTAGTCCTAACTAATACCAAACAGTAGCAAAAAGATTCATATCAAAATCTATTTTCAAACTCTAGTTATTCAGATTTGAAGATTTTGAGCAAATTTGATTCAATTCAAATTTTATAGTTCAAATTTGAAATTTAAAAGTACAGGGTGAAACTACATGAAAAATTTGAGCTATTGCAAAAAGAATCAACTCAAAACATTAAACAGGTTAAAAGATATAAGCAAACAAAATTTGAATACACTCTGTTAATTAAAACAAAAACAGGAAAGGAAAATGATTTGCAACGGCCAGGGGGCTACGTCGCGCTGTCCGATTGGTGGCTAGGGTGTGCGCGCGAGTGCTTTCGGGCGGGCGACCGGTCAGTAGAGGATACCGGTTCGGATTTATTTCTGATCTAATCTCAGGCGTTGAGTCTGGATCCGAGGGTCGAGGGAGCTTACGGGGGAAAGGTGGCCGGCGTCGGATGTCTCCGGCGAGTCCGGAAGCGGTGAAGACGACGACGAGGTGCTCTGGTGGTCGGGGAAGGCAGCGAAGTGGTCCTGGCGACTGCGACGGGTCTCCGGAGTCGACTGGTGGCATGTGTGGGTGGAACGGTGGTCGGAATCGACGGCTACGGTCGACGGGAGCTTCGGTGGGGTGGCTACTCCGGCGAGCAATTGGGCAGTGCCTCGGCGAGGGACAGAGGGGGCTCAGGGGGAAATGAAAGGCGGGGCTGGCCGGTACTTATAGGGTGCTCGAGGGGTGCGGGGGAGGTGAGGGGAGAGAGATCCGGGGGAGAGGGAGTAACTGCCGGCGAAGTCCGGCGCGTGCGGGGAGGAAGGAGATGACCGTTCGGGTGAAACGGTCAGTCGGGGTGGGGTCCAGTGGCAGTGAGAGGTAAGGCGTCCGTTGCGCGTCGGTCGGCCGACCGGTAACGGTCTCGTCTTTTAAAGCCGTTGGGCCGGCCCGTTTAATACAGTAACCGTTACCGTTTTTGTTTAATGTTTTTCCAAAGCATTTGAAAAACCTTTAAAGCATTCAAATCGTTTATAAATATAGGGGTATCATATATCAAAATTAACAGAATAATAAATGCTATTTAATGAGCATTTTTATTCTGTCATTTGAATACTTTGAAAAAAATAATATTTTCAGAAATTGCCTAATTGTTTTTAAATCCTTTTTGCAAATATTTACAAAATAACTCCTGGTTATTATTGTTCAAATATATCACCAAGATGACCCTGGTGTGGAGTGTCATGTTACTCCCCTCTTATTTTGAACATTTTACCAAGATTTCAAATAGGTGAAAGCAACATAGGGAAAATAGAAGGGACTTTCAGAATTTTAGAAAGAACATTTCAACAATACATGTATTCAAGCAATGATGATGACGGATGCATAGCTATATTAATAACATTCCAAAATGAAATATTGGGATGTTACAACAAATCATTGATCCTGGGGAGCGGATACTTGTTTTTGATAGTGACCAAATTCACTGGTCGGTAATCCACAACCATCCGATCCGATCCATCCTTCTTCTTAACAAAGAGGACGGGGCAAGCCCAAGGCGAAGAACTAGGATGAATGAAACCTTTCTTCAAAGCTTCATTGAGTTGGGTTTTTAGCTCGGCTAGTTCTAAGGGTGCCATCTTATAGGGTCTCCTGGTAATTGGGACGGTCCCTGGAATAAGTTCTATCACGAACTCAACATCTCTGACAGGGGGAATACCTGGCAGTTCTTCTAGAAAGACATCCGGAAAATCACGGACTACCGCAATATCTTCTACCTCGGGGAGAGGGCTAGCATTTAAGGAATAGAGTTGGCGCTTGGTTGTTCGAGTAGAGACATTAACTATCTCACCCGATGAATGTGTAAGTTGAACATTCCTAGAATGAGTATCAATCTTGGCATAGTGGGCTTCCATCCAATCCATACCTAGAATGATATTGATGTCCGAAGACTTAAGAGCTATCAAGGATGCTAGGAAAACTAGTCTATCCACCAGAATTTCATTGTTATGACTCACTCTAGAAGTTTGCCATTTTGAACCAGGAGTCTGAACTACTAAAGGAGTGGGCATGTCACAGAAAGACATGTTATGCAACTGTGCATAACTTTCTGAGATGAAAGAATGAGATGCCCTAGTATCAAATAGAACAGATGCTGGATGGCTATTAACAAGAAGCATACTTGTATGACATGAGGATCTTCAAGAGCTTCTTCGGCAGACACATAATTAACTCGCCCACGGGCAGGAGTTGGCTTCACATAGAAGGCTTTCCCAGATTTTCCGCGTCCAGTGGGCTTGGCATTGTTCTGGGGACATTCACGGGAATAATGTCCCGGTTCTCCACACTTGTAGCATAACACTATAGAACGAGGGGCAACATTTGCTTGTGGTCCTCCAAATGGTCTGGGTGGAGGGTTGGGCTGCATTGGACGAGGTGCCTGGAAGGATGGCCTCGCGGTGTACCTTGCCGGCATAGTTGCATTGGGCACCCATATTCGGCGCTTGTTGGGTCCTAAACCCGATGCAGGGTTGAAGTCACGGTTATGCCTCCTTGTGGCCTCGTAGTCAATCTGTCCGGACTCAGCATTGATAGCTTTATTGACGAGAGCTTGGAAGGTGGTGCACTCGTGCAGACGAAGATCTCGATGAAGCTCAGCATTTAGTCCCTTGCGGAACCTAGCCTGCTTCTTGGCATCAGTTGAGACTTCCTCTGGAGTATAGCGAGCAAGGTTTCCAAACTCGCGACTGTATGCATCCACTGACAATCTGCCCTGGGTGAAGGCGCAGAATTTTTCTCTCTTGCGGTCCATCAGCCCTTTTGGGATGTGATGGAGACGAAATGCGGCGCTAAACTCTCTCCAGGTTGGTGCAGGTCCTTGGGGACGCATAGCTTCATAGCTTTCCCACCACAGGTTGGCAGGTCCCTCAAGAAAGTATGTTGCAAAGGTCGCCTTGTTGGCCTTTGAAACATTTGCAGCTCGAATCTTGCGTGACATACTGATCAACCAATCATCCGCATCAAGGGGATCGATCGAGTGATGGTACTTGGGCGGACACAGCTTAATGA
Source organism: Hordeum marinum (assembly GCA_022496015.1). Lineage (NCBI taxonomy): Eukaryota > Viridiplantae > Streptophyta > Magnoliopsida > Poales > Poaceae > Hordeum > Hordeum marinum. The sequence continues at coordinate 48,867,862 of CM039676.1, forward strand.
AGTCACCAAGTGACACTCCATCATGGTGATAATTGCGGGGAGCACGAGCGGTGTTCTGTTCAATCCTCTCCAACAGCCTGTTGGTCTCCCTCTTATTCCTTTCAGCTTCTAGCATCACCTCCGCTAGAGATGGTGCTCGTGGCAGCTCTTCTTGCCTTGGCTGGCTACTCTCGCCTTGCTCATGAGCATGCACGGGGTTGTTCTTGGTTGACACCATCCTGGGGAAAACAATCCATAGCTTAGACATGGGGAACAACAACTCTAGGGCATGAATTAAGGAATGCACTGATCAACATGGCATGTAAGATAACACCAATCAACATGGTAAAGCAACTACCATATGAACATTAGGTTTCATACACACCATGGCTTAATTCAGTACAAACCCAAGCTGAAAACAACTACGGAGAGATAACACAACTCATCGGAGGCATTACAAGCATCCTATACATTATCTATCTACACCTCCAGAACTCAACTCTCGATTTTTATCATATACCACAAGACACACAGGACTGTGGTGATACGTCTACTACCATACTAGATCTAACATCCACGCACTCAAACATCACTGTAGAATGCCTCGTACAGGTTACCCCCGTGACCTGGGAGCTGAACCTGCGGATCTGGAAACACTCTAGCCTGGGATCCCTGGAAACCATAAGGACACGGGTGTGGCCTTGGTCCCCTTGTCGGCGGCAACAACGGTCCTCGAAGAGGGGTGATGCCTCGAACATCAGGCTAGTCTACGTGTGCTAGCAAATGAGTCCGTGATGGAGTCAACATCTCCATATCTCCATAACCTGTCTACACGACAGGTGCCAACTGCGTCAAGGCTGTCCAAAGACGGGCACGGGTAGCATAGAGCTCCATGCGAAGGGCATGTGCATCACGATCCCTGTTCTCCAACATCTGAGCAGTCACCTGCAGTCTAGGGTCTTCATGAGAATGATCAGAGTAGGCTGCACTGAGATATCCATCCTCTCCTCCCATGGAAGCAGGAACATAGCAGAACTCCGTGTTCTCAAGTAGACCATGGTGAAACCTCATAATAGTCAGCATAGTGTAAGGGGCTTCTTGAACTGCCATATCTATGGTAACTCCCAATCCATGAGTCCAGTGAAGCGGCTCTACAGCTCCAGGATATGAAGGATATATCCTAACGGTACACAAATACTGACTCTGGTTGAAATCTCGATACTCCTCCTCCACTGTGTACTCTGGGTACCAGCGATATCCAGCCTCCATCATCACTCTAACCAACATGGTCGTGTGACCCGGCACATCGATGCACCTCGTCAGACGGACCACCTGACGGAAGGGACGAGAGGGCATCTGAAACAGAGAATGATGCAAAGACATTAGATCCTGGCAGAAATTGGACAGCATAACGGCTGTAATTGCTCAACAAAATTTTTGAGACAATTGAAAAGAGATTGGAAAGGCATAACCACTCGACTATCTAGACTCAAATCTCTTCTCCATCTGTTTGTCACACCAACAACACTAAAATAACTGCACTTATTCACAAGCAAGCTAGCTATTGGTCCATGGCTAGTAACTCGTCATCCTAAACAATAGATGAGAATCCTAGTTCCTATCCCCGTAGACAAGATGAGAATGACCCAACATAGAATAACTTGGGAAGAGGAGTAAAAAGAGCCTTACGTTCCCTTCCACAATCAATTCCCCTACTTATCTATAGTGTTTCTAGACTCAACTTCGGCCGGTTTGGCTTGGTAGTCCTACAGTCAGTCAGGCTCTAATACCAACGCTGTCGGGACCCTGATCCTAAGTCATATGATTCCATACTGTAACAAGCCACATCACTTTGCGGCCTCACGCACGGTAATCCACGGCTGCCACCTTACCTTGGTCGGGACCGTTTGCGCCTTTTGGCTCACGTATGTGAACATGTCGCTGGCAATCACCCAACGAAGAACCCGGGCCGACATAACTAGTCATAGGACCCAAGTGGCACATCCGTACGGAAACAGGCATACATAACCCGGCAATGCAGGTGTCGGCCTCAAGCGTGTGTAGACGAGTCATAGCAAGCTACAAGGACTCCATTACGTCGTGGGGCATAAATGCCATCACTGCACGTAGACGAGTCGTAGCATGCTACAGGGACTCCATTACACTGTGAGACATTTCCCCGAAGGGACAGACACAGCAGCAAAGAAGGATACATGCCGGTCAATCAATGTGTCTGCAGCAGTAGCAAGCTACCATGGCTCGGTGGAAGCACAAAGAGACAGTTTCCCGTAAAGAGTACTACTAAAGGCACACGACTAGGTGTCGGATCCCATACATACCGTTGCACGTCGCACGTACGCACGACATGCCCGTTATGCATAGATACAACTATGGCATCACAACATAACCATACAACAACATGCCTTTTATTTAAAAGGCTCAGAAGAGACTTGCATAATATGTTCTTACAGATAGGGGTCACATGACCCGGCACTCAAGTCATACAAACAAGTTCATACAAGCCAGCGGAAACTTGGAACTATCCGAGTACGGACAGTGAAATGAAAAGAGGGCACATGGCCTGACTATCTACAGCATGCCACACGGCACAGGGTCGTAGCTGGGACACCAGCTATTCGGCATCGTCAACGTCTAGATAGAACCCACCTGATGGGTCCTGGTTTTCCTCTGTAACATTAATTAAGCAAGGATGAGTACAATCGTACTCAGCAAGTCTTTAAAACATACCTAGTCTATTTATGCTCATGTATCAACAAGGGGGTGGTGGAGTTTATGCAGAAAGCCAGCTTTGACTCATGGCTAACCTACACTACTCAGTTCTACACTCTTTGTTACAATTTTACTTGTCGCACACAAGTCCACTAAATCCATCTCAATACACCACCATGGACTCACCTTCCCCTTCCGGAAGAGTGCCATCCACGGTACTCACACTTGTATTGAGATTTTTAGAAGTATCCATTTGATTATCTATGAATAGCATAAGTTCTCCAAGTAGTCCATATCCGAGGACGCGGCTATTCGAATAGTTTCATACCCTGCAGGGGTGTACTTCTTCACACACGCTCTCGCCACTTATCGTTGTGTGCCATAAACCATGCACCTCGGCAACCTTCAAGCGGATGCCCAGCGAGGGAGTCGGCCACGACCGTCAATCACATAAGACCTCTAGTCCAGGCTACCGCCTATTTGAGACTGACCCGCATGGAAGTCCGGCCGAAGTTTCCACTACGGTCCCAAACGATGTGCGCAGGGTTCCCAAGCCCACCATTCGGGTGACCCTTGGTACACCGTGCCACTGCCTACCGCGTTGTAACCCACCCCGAGGGTCAGCACTACGCACAGCCTCCAGCATGCTATAAACACCAGAAACTACTTGCAATACCTGGACCATAGACTAGGCGACTGATAAGTCGAGCGGGGTCATATTTCAGGGCCCAGCATGTGGTAGTAACTCATCTTGGATCACAAACACGGAACCCAGTTCCTAAGAACGGTCCCAATGAGACAACCCACTACGTACTCCTACATAGCCTCTCATCGCTACCTTTATTATATGCTCATCACATTGGACAACACTGTTTCACTCAGTTCATCACCCAGATGAAACAGACCTGACACAACTCTAAGCATAGCAAGCATAGCAGGCAAGTAAGCTAAGCACATCATGGCACCAGCATCTACCAGGTATGCTAGGTTGCAAGGTTTAGCTATTTACTGTGACAAGATCAGGTCATGCATAAGAATGGGATCATCTACCATGTATAACTGGCATGTGATCGTTTGTCCTAATGCAATAAAGGAGAGAAGGAGTGAGAGAAGGGGATGTTATCGAAATGATCAATGGGGTTGCTTGCCTTGTTGGGTTGCGGAAGAGTTCTCTCCTTCGTTAGGGTACGGAGTAGTATCCTCCGGATTAGGGCCTACCGCAACACAGATGAAACATTCAATACAAGCAGATGCAATAATATGATGCATGATCATGGCATGATAGTATGCATGGATGAGCTAATATAACTAGTGATCATGTCAATTTGAAATGCATTTGAATATATGTTCAAAGTTGTTCTCACTTCAAATTCTTTATATTGACCTAATGCTAAAATGTCCATGTTCACCTATTTAGGTTGCTCTAACATGCATGAGAATAGCACCATTGGATTCATTGGATTTTTCTGATAAATTTTCATATATAAATTATTTCATTTTGACTTACAGATTAATTTATATGATTTTTCTAAGTTTTTATCTATTTCTAGGAATATTTAAAATCAGAAAATAGATTTACTGCGTCAGGATGACGTCAGCCTGGTCAACTGACCGCTCTAGGTCAAAATGACATGCGGGACCCACATGTCATAGACACAGGGGCTAATCCCGCACTGACTGGGCGTTGACCCCGCTACGGGGCCCACTGTCAGTGGCTGGAGAGGGATTAATTAGCGCGGGGGCTAGCCTAATCACCCTGCCACGTCAACGGCGCCGGAGACTCACCGGCGATGACCAAAACGACGGTGGCAACTCGCTGGAATCGCATAGACACGGCGGCAGGGCGTGCGGAGACCACCTGGAGGTAGCCTGCGCACGTCCACGTCCATCTAGGGGGTCAGAAGGGGCTGGGGTGGCCGGAGTCGACGGCCACGTCCATTTTGGCGGCGGCCGGAGCTCGGCACGACGGGGAAACGGCAGCCAAGGCATGGGGAGGAAATCTGGAGGCAGCTACGGGCTCCTGGGGACGCACTGAGCACGGGCACATGCTCGGGTGTGGGCTGCGGCTCCTATGGTCACGGCTGCGCCATGGCCGGCAGCGAGGTCCTCTCGGGCGTCGACAGCTAGCAGGTCTAGAGAAGGGGGGAGCAGCAGGGAGAGGGGGAGATGAACCGGAAGCTCACCCCGGTGCTTCTGGCGGCGATGAGAGGGTCGGGGAGGCACCGGGGGCGGCGAATCGACGTCCGGCGACGGCGGCCTTCGGCAGGGGGATCGGGAGAGAGAGATAGAGGAGAGAGCGAGGGAGAGAATGAGCTCGGGGAGGAGGCGCTCGCGACTTCCAGACGCAAGAGAGGCAGGGAGGCAGCCTGCTCGGTGGCAAGCAGGAGGTGGAGGCCGGCGACGGCTCCGTGGCCACCTCGTCGCCTACTGGCGCGAGGTGGAAGATGACCCTTCCACCCCTGTGGGCTGGGCTGGGCCTTCCACTCGACCAGGTAAAACCTCTCCGTTTATTTTTATTTTCTGTTTTTCTGTTTTCTAATATTTGTTTGATTTTCTTTGCAGGTCCAAATACCCCTTCAATTATTCTAAAACTTTTTATAACTTCATGTTTGAATATTTCAAACTTGTATCAAAAGTTTTAGATTATTTTGAAAGCAGTGATAATGATAATGTTTTTATTTGTCATTTTCAGAGACTTAATTCAATAATTTTAAATATTTCAAATGTTCAAATAATTGAAATGGTCCCTGGTATATCCATGCCCTTAATTATCAGACATAGGGAACATTTTTGATGGGCATTTTGGATTTGTTGAAATTTCATTTGTTTGGAATTCCTTTAATTCATAAAATCCTTAGGGTTTCTTTCTTTCTCCCCATTTCATATTGATGCAATGATGATGATGATGATGCAAACACAATGCTAGCCTCGACACTTGCTAGGGTTGTGACACTTATTTTAACTCCATACTTTTTGTGTGTTCAATATGCAATATTCAAAGGCACATCATCAATTATCAACCCTTTTTGACTTCATTTGATATTTTTCATGCATTTAATGATTTATTTTGAGCTAAATGACCCTGAATTTGAAAAGTTGTACAAATGAACTCTAAAAAGGTTGTAACTTGGAATGACATCATAATTTCACCCACATAGCAAATTATAAAGAGTTAAGAGGGTTACGGCAAAAACTGGATGCATTTCATGTACAAATTGGACAATGTCTTTTGAAGTATGAGGTTTTCGGACGAAAACTCATCTATTACAAAGAGATTTCATTTTTAATAACTTATTTGAACTCCATAATTTTTGTGTGTTCAGTATGCACCATTAGAAGGCACATCATCAATTTTTAACCCTTTCTCACTTCATTTGATATTTTTCATGCAATTAATGATTTATTTTGAGCTAAATGACCCTGAATTTGAAAAGTAGTAAAAATGTACTCTGAAAAGGTTGTAACTTGGCATGACGTCATAATTTCACCCAGATAGCAACTTCTACAGAGTTGAGAGGGTTACGGCAAAAACTGGACGCACGTCGTGTACAAATTGGACAATCTCTTTCGAAGTATGAGGGTTTCGGACGACAACTCATCTATTACAAAGGGATTGCATTTTTAATAAGTTATTCTAACTCAATACTTTTTGTGTGTTCAATATGCACCATTCAATGGCGCATCATCAATTTTCAACCCTTTCTTACTTCATTTGATATTTTTCATGCATTTAATGATTTATTTTGAGCTAAATGACCCTAAATTTGAAAAGCAGTACAAATGAACTCTCAAAAGGTTGTAACTTTGCATGACATCATAATTTCACCCACATAGAAACTTCTAAAGAATTAAGGAATTACAACAAAAACTGTATGCACTTTGTGTACAAATTGGACAATCTCTTTCGAAGTATGAGGGTTTCGGACGAAAACTCATCTATTACAGAGGGATTTCATTTTTAATAACTTATTTTAACTCCATACTTTTTGTGTGTTCAATATGCACCACTAAAAGGCACATCATCAATTTTCAACCCTTTGTAACTTCATTTGATATTTTTCATTCATTTAATTATTTATTTTGAGCTAAATGACCCTAAATTTAAAAGGAGTACAAATGAACTCTCAAAAGGTTGTAACTTTGCATGACATCGTAATTTCACCCACATAGCAACTTCTAAAGAATTAAGGAATTACAACAAAAACTAGATGCACTTTGTGTACAAATTGGACAATATCTTTCGAAGTATGAGGGTTTCGGACGAAAACTCATCTATTACAAAGGGATTTCATTTTTAATAACTTATTTTAACTCCATAATTTTTGTGTTTTCAGTATGCACCATTCAAAGGCACATCATCAATTTTCAACCATTTCTCACTTCATTTGATATTTTTCATGCATTTAATGATTTACTTTGAGCTAAATGACCCTAAATATGAAAAGCAGTACAAATGAACTCTCAAAAGGTTGTAACTTTGCATGACATCATAATTTCAACCACATAGCAACTTCTAAAGAATTAGGGAATTACAACAAAAACTGTATGCACTTTGTGTACAAATTGGACAATCTCTTTCGAAGTATGAGGGTTTCGGACGAAAACTCATCTATTACAGAGGGATTTCATTTTTAATAACTTATTTTAACGCCATACTTTTTGTGTGTTCAATATGCACCACTAAAAGGCACATCATCAATTTTCAACACTTTCTAACTTCATTTGATATTTTTCATGCATTTAATGATTTATTTTGAGCTAACTGACCCTAAATTTAAAAGGAGTACAAATGAACTCTCAAAAGGTTGTAACTTTGCATGACATCGTAATTTCACCCACATAGCAACTTCTAAAGAATTAAGGAATTACAACAAAAACTAGATGCACTTTGTGTACAAATTGGACAATATCATTCAAAGTATGAGGGTTTCGGACGAAAACTCATCTATTACAAAGGGATTTCATTTTTAATAACTTATTTTAACTCCATAATTTTTGTGTTTTCAATATGCACCATTCAAAGGCACATCATCAATTTTCAACCATTTCTCACTTCATTTGATATTTTTCATGCATTTAATGATTTACTTTGAGCTAAATGACCCTGAATTTGAAAAGTAGTACAAATGAACTCTGAAAAGGTTGTAACTTGGCATGACGTCATAATTTCACCCACATAGCAACTTCTAAAGAGTTGAGAGGGTTACGGCAAAAACTGGATGCACTTCGTGTACAAATTGGACAATCTCTACCAAAGTATGAGGGTTTCTGACGAAAAATCATCTATTACAAAGAGATTTCATTTTTAATAACTTATTTTAACTTCATACTTTTTGTGTGTAAAATATGCACCATTCAAAGGCACATCATCAATTTTCAACCCTTTTTGACTTCATTTGATATTTTTCATGCATCTAATGATTTATTTTGAGTTAAATGACCCTGAATTTGAAAAGCAGTACAAATGAACTCTGAAAAGGTTGTAACTTGGCATGACATAATAATTTCACCCACATAGAAACTTTTAAAGAGTTGAGAGGGTTACAGCAAAAACTAGATGCACTTCGTGTACAAATTGGACAATCTCTTTCGAAGTATGAGGGTTTCGGACGAAAACTCATCTAATACAAAGTGATTTCATTTTTAATAACTTATCTTAACACCATACTTTGTGTGTGTTCAATATGCACCATTGAAAGGCACATCATCAATTTTCAACCCTTTCTGACTTCATTTGATATTTTGCATGCTTTTAATGATTTATTTTGAGCTAAATGACCCGGAATTTGAAAAGCAGTACAAATGAACTCTAAAAAGGTTGTAACTTGGCATGACGTCATAATTTCACCCACATAGCAACTTCTAAAGAGTTGAGAGGGTTACGGCAAAAACTGGATGCACTTCGTGTACAAATTGGACAATCTCTATGAAAGTATGAGGGTTTCTGACGAAAACTCATCTAGTACAAAGAGATTTCATTTTTAATAACTTATTTTAACTCCATACTTTTTGTGTGTTCAATATGCACCATTCAAAGGCACATCATCAATTTTAAACCCTTTTTGACTTCATTTGATATTTTTCATGCATGTAATGATTTATTTTGAGCTAAATGACCCTGAATTTGAAAAGTAGTACAAATGAACTATGAAAAGGTTCTAACTTGGCATGACATAATAATTTCACCCACGTAGCATCTTCTAAATAGTTGAGAGGGTTACAGCAAAAACTAGATGCACTTCTTGTACAAATTGGACAATCTCTTTCGAAGTATGAGGGTTTGGATGAAAACTCATCTATTACAAAGAGATTTCATTTTTAATAACTTATTTGAACTCAATACTTTTTGTGTGTTCAATATGCACCATTCAAAGGCACATCATCAATTTTCAACCCTTTCTGACTTCACTTAATATTTTTCATGCATTTAATGATTTATTTTGAGCTAAATGACCCTGAATTTGAAAAGCTATACAAATGAACTCTGACAAGGTTGTAACTTGGCATGACTTCATAATTCCTCCCACTTAGAAACTTCTAAAGAGTTGAGAGAGTTACGGCAAAAACTGGATGCACTTCGTGTCCAAATTGGAATATCTCCTTCGAAGTATAAGGGTTTCACATGAAAACTCATGTAATAAAAAGTGATTTCTTTTTTAATAACTTTTTTAACTCCATACTTTTCGTGTGTTCAATATGCACTATTGAAAGGCACATCATCAATTTTCAACCCTTTCTGACTTCATTTGATATTTTTCATGCATTTAATGATTTATTTTGAGCTAAATGACCCTGAATTTGAAAAGCAGTACAAATGAACTCTCTAAAAGTTGTAACTTGGATGACATCATAATTTCACCGACATAGAAAGTACTAGAGAGTTTAGAGGGTTACGGCAAACACTGGATGCACTTCGTGTACAAATTGGACAATATCATAAGTATGAGGGTTTCGAACGAAAACTCATCTATTACCAAGGGATTTCATTTTTAATAAATTATTTTAACTTCATTATTTTTGTGTGTTCAGTATACAATATTCAAAGGCACATCATCAAATTTCAACCCTTTCTAACTTCATTCGATATTTTTCATGCATTTAATGATTTATTTTGAGCTAAATGACCCTGAATTTGAAAAGCAGTAGAAATGAACTCTAAAAAGGTTGTAATTTGGCTTGACGTCATAATTTCACCCACATAGCAACTTCTAAAGAGTTGAGAGGGTTACGGCAAAAGCTGGATGCACTTCATGTACCAATTGGACAATCTCTTTCGAAGTATGAGTGTTTCGAACGAAAACTCATCTATTACAAAGGGATTGCATTTTTAATAAGTTATTCTAACTCAATACTTTTTGTGTTTTCAATATGCACCATTCAATGGCGCATCATCAATTTTCAACCCTTTCTTACTTCATTTGATATTTTTCACGCATTTAATGATTTATTTTGAGCTAAATGACCCTGAATTTGAAAAGTTGTAGAAATGAACTCTGAAAAGGTTGTAACTTGGAATGATATCATAATTTCACCCACATAGCAACTTCTAAAGAGTTGAGAGGGTTACGGCAAAAACTGTATGCACTTCGTGTACAAATTGGACAATCTCTTTCGAAGTATGAGGGTTTTGGACGAAAACTCATCTATTACAAATGGATTTCATTTTTAATAACTTATTTTAACTCCATACTTTTTGTGTGTTCAATATGAAACACTCAAAGGCACATCATCAATTTTCAACCCTTTCTAACTTCATTTGATATTGTACATGCATTTAATGATTTATTTTGAGCTAAATGACCCTGAATTTGAAAAGCAGTACAAATAACTCTTAAAAGGTTCTAACTTGGCATGACATCATAATTTCACCCACATAGCTGCTTCTAAAGAGTTGAGAGGGTTACGGTAAAAACTGGATGCACTTCGAGTATAAATTGGACAATCTCTTTCGAAGTATGAGGGTTTCGCACGAAAATTCATCTAATACAAATGGATTTCGCTTTTAAAGACTTGTTTTAACTCCATACTTTTTGTGCGTTTAATATGCACCATTAAAAGGCAGATCATCAATTTTCAACCCTTTTTGACTTCATTTGATATTTTTCATGCTTTTAATGATTTATTTTGAGCTAAATGATCCTGAATTCGAAAAGCAGTACAAATGAACTCTCAAAAGGTTGTAACTTGGCATGACATCATAATTTCATCCACATAGCAACTTCTAAAGAGTTGAGAGGGTTACGGCAAAAACTGGATGCACTTCGTGTACAAATTGCACAATCTCTATCAAAGTATGAGGGTTTCTGACGAAAACTCATCTAGTACAAAGAGATTTCATTTTTAATAACTTATCTTAACTCCATACTTTTTGTGTGTTCAATATGCACCATTCAAAGGCATATCATCAATTTTCAACCCTTTTTGACTTCATTTGATATTTTTCATGCATGTAATGATTTATTTTTAGCTAAATGACCCTGAATTTGAAAAGTAGTACAAATGAACTCTGAAAAGGTTGTAACTTGGCATGACATAATAATTTCACCCACGTAGCATCTTCTAAAGAGTTGAGAGGGTTACAGCAAAAACTAGATGCACTTCGTGTACAAATTGGACAATCTCTTTCGAAGTATGAGGGTGTGGATGAAAACGCATCTATTACAAAGGGATTTCATTTTTAATAACTTATTTGAACTCAATACTTTTTGTGTGTTCAATATGCACCATTCAAAGGCACATCATCAATTTTCAACCCTTTCTGACTTCACTTAATATTTTTCATGCATTTAATGATTTATTTTGAGCTAAATGACCCTGAATTTGAAAAGCTGTACAAATGAACTCTGACAAGGTTGTAACTTGGCATGACATCATAATTCCTCCCACTTAGCAACTTCTAAAGAGTTGAGAGAGTTACGGCAAAAACTGGATGCACTTCGTGTCCAAATTGGAATATCTCCTTCGAAGTATAAGGGTTTCACATGAAAACTCATGTAATGAAAAGTGATTTCTTTTTTAATAACTTTTTTAACTCCATACTTTTTGTGTGTTCAATATGCACTATTGAAAGGCACATCATCAATTTTCAACCCTTTCTGACTTCATTTGATATTTTTCATGCATTTAATGATTTATTTTGAGCTAAATGACCCTGAATTTGAAAAGCAGTACAAATGAACTCTCAAAAAGTTGTAACTTGGATGACATCATAATTTCACCGACATAGAAAGTACTAGAGAGTTTAGAGGGTTACGGCAAAAACTGGATGCACTTCGTGTACAAATTGGACAATATCATAAGTATGAGGGTTTCGAACGAAAACTCATCTATTACCAAGGGATTTCATTTTAATAAATTATTTTAACTTCATTCTTTTTATGTGTTCAGTATACAATATTCATAGGCACATCATCAAATTTCAACCCTTTCTAACTTCATTCGATATTTTTCATGCATTTAATGATTTATTTTGAGCTTAATGACCCTGAATTTGAAAAGCAGTACAAATGAACTCTAAAAAGGTTGTAATTTGGCTTGACGTCATAATTTCACCCACATAGTAACTTCTAAACAGTTGAGAGGGTTACGGCAAAAGCTGGATGCACTTCATGTACCAATTGGACAATCTCTTTCGAAGTATGAGTGTTCCGGACGAAAACTCATCTATTACAAAGGGATTGCATTTTTAATAAGTTATTCTAACTCAATACTTTTTGTGTGTTCAATATGAAACACTCAAAGGCACATCATCAATTTTCAACCCTTTCTAACTTCATTTGATATTGTACATGCATTTAATGATTTATTTTGAGCTAAATGACCCTGAATTTGAAAAGCAGTACAAATAACTCTAAAAAGGTTCTAACTTGGCATGACATCATAATTTCACCCACATAGCAGCTTCTAAAGAGTTGAGAGGGTTACGGCAAAAACTGGATGCACTTCGAGTATAAATTGGACAATCTCTTTCGAAGTATGAGGGTTTCGCACGAAAATTCATCTAATACAAATGGATTTCGCTTTTAAAGACTTGTTTTAACTCCATACTTTTTGTGCGTTCAATATGCACCATTAAAAGGCAGATCATCAATTTTCAACCCTTTTTGACTTCATTTGATATTTTTCATGCATTTAATGATTTATTTTGAGCTAAATGATCCTGAATTCGAAAAGTTGTACAAATGAACTCTGAAAAGGTTGTAACTTGGCATGACATCATAATTTCACCCACCTAGCAACTTCTAAAGAGTTGAGAGGGTTACAGCAAAAACGGTATGCACTTCGTGTACAAATTGGACAATCTCTTTTGAAGTATGAGGGTTTCGGACGAAAACTCATCTATTACAAAGGGATTTCATTTTTAATAACTTATTTTAACTCCATACTTTTTGTGTGTTCAATATGTACCATTCAAAGGCACATCATCAATTTTCAACCCTTTTTGACTTCATTTGATATTTTTCATGCATGTAATGATTTATTTTGAGCTAAATGACCCTGAATTTGAAAAGTAGTACAAGTGAACTCTGAAAAGGTTGTAACTTGGCATGACATAATAATTTCACCCACATAGAAACTTTTAAAGAGTTGAGAGGGTTACAGCAAAAACTAGATGCACTTCGTGTACAAATTGGACAATCTCTTTTGAAGTATGAGGGTTCCGGACGAAAACTCATCTAATACAAAGTGATTTCATTTTTAATAACTTATTTTAACTCCATACTTTTTTTGTGTTCAATATGTACCATTGAAAGGCACATCATCAATTTTCAACCCTTTGTGAATTCATTTGATATTTTTCGTGCTTTTAATGATTTATTTTGAGCTAAATTACCTTGTATTGGGAAAGCCATGCAAATGAACTCTCAAAATGTTGTAACTTGGCATGACATAATAATTTCACCCACGTAGCAACTTCGAAAGAGTTGAGAGGGTTACAGCAAAAACAAGATGCACTTCGTGTACATATTCGACAATCTCTTTCGAAGTATGAGGGTTTCGAACGAAAACTCATCTATTACAAAGGGATTTCATTTTTAAAAACTTATTTTAACTCCATACTTTTTGTGTGTTCAATATGGAACACTCAAAGGCAAATCATCAATTTTCAACCCTTTCTAACTTCATTTGATATTTTACATGCATTTAATGATTTATTTTGAGCTAAATGACAGTGAATTTGAAAAGCAGTACAAATAACTCTGAAAAGGTTCTAACTAGGCATGACATCATAATTTCACCCACATAGCAACTTCTAAAGAGTTGAGAGGCTTAAGGCAAAAACTGGATGTACTTCGAGTATAAATTGGACAATCTCTTTCGAAGTATGAGGGTTTCGCATGAAAATTCATCTAATACAAAGGGATTTCGTTTTTAGAGACTTGTTTTCACTCCATACTTTTTGTGCGTTCTATATGCACCATTAAAAGGCAGATCATCAATTTTCAACCCTTTTTGACTTCATTTGATATTTTTCATGCATTTAATGATTTATTTTGAGCTAAATGATCCTGAATTTGAAAAGTTGTACAAATGAACTCTGAAAAGGTTGTAACTTGGCATGACATCATAATTTCACCCACCTAGCAACTTTTAAAGAGTTGAGAGGGTTACAGCAAAAACTGTATGCACTTCGTGTACAAATTGGACAATCTCTTTCGAAGTATGAGGGTTTCGAACGAAAACTCATCTATTACAAAGGGATTGCATTTTTAATAAGTTATTCTAACTCAATACTTTTTGTGTGTTCAATATGAAACACTCAAAGGCACATCATCAATTTTCAACCCTTTCTAACTTCATTTGATATTGTACATGCATTTAATGATTTATTTTGAGCTAAATGACCCTGAATTTGAAAAGCAGTACAAATAAGTCTTAAAAGGTTCTAACTTGGCATGACATCATAATTTCACCCACAGAGCAGCTTCTAAAGAGTTGAGAGGGTTACGGCAAAAACTGGATGCACTTCGAGTATAAATTGGACAATCTCTTTCGAAGTATGAGGGTTTCGCACAAAAATTCATCTAATACAAATGGATTTCGCTTTTAAAGACTTGTTTTAACTCCATACTTTTTGTGCGCTCAATATGCACCATTAAAAGGCAGATCATCAATTTTCAACCCTTTGTGACTTCATTTGATATTTTTCATGCTTTTAATGATTTATTTTGAGCTAAATGACCCTGAATTTGAAAAGCAGTACAAATGAACTCTGAAAAGGTTGTAACTTGGCATGACATAACAATTTCACCCACGTAGCAACTTCTAAAGAGTTGAGAGGGTTACAGCAAAAACAAGATGCACTTCGTGTACAAATTGGACAATCTCTTTCGAAGTATGAGGGGTTCGGACGAAAACTCATCTATAACAAAGGGATTTCATTTTTAAAACCTTATTTTAACTACATACTTTTTGTGTGTTCAATATGAAACACTCAAAGGCACATCATCAATTTTCAACCCTTTCTAAGTTCATTTGATATTTTACATGCATTTAATGATTTATTTTGAGCTAAATGACCCTGAATTTGAAAAGTAGTACAAATGAACTCTGAAAAGGTTGTAACTTGGCATGACATAATAATTTCACCCACATAGAAACTTTTAAAGAGTTGAGAGGGTTACAGCAAAAACTAGATGCACTTCGTGTACAAACTGGACAATCTCTTTCGAAGTATGAGGGTTTCGGACGAAAACTCATCTAATACAAAGTGATTTCATTTTTAATAACTTATTTTAACTCCATACTTTTTTTGTGTTCAATATGCACCATTGAAAGGCACATCATCAATTTTCAACCCTTTCTGACTTCATTTGATATTTTTCATGCATTTAATGATTTATTTTGAGCTAAATGACCCTGAATTTGAAAAGCAGTACAAACGAACTCTGAAAAGGTTATAACTTGGCATGAGATAATAATTTCATCCACATAGAAACTTCTATAGAGTTGAGAGGGTTACGACAAAAATTGGATGCACTTCGCGTATAAATTGGACAATCTCTTTTGAAGTATGAGGGTTTCGGACGAAAACTCATCTAATACAAAGTGATTTCATTTTTAATAACTTATTTTAACTCCATACTTTTTTTGTGTTCAATATGTACCATTGAAAGGCACATCATCAATTTTCAACCCTTTGTGACTTCATATGATTTTTGTCATGCTTTTAATGATTTATTTTGAGCTAAATGACCCTGAATTTGAAAAGCCGTGCAAATGAACTCTGAAAATGTTGTAACTTGGCATGACATAATAATTTCAACCACGTAGCAACTTCGAAAGAGTTGGGAGGGTTACCGCAAAAACAAGATGTACTTCGTGTACATAATCGACAATCTCTTTCGAAGTATGAGGGTTTCGGACGAAAACTCATCTATGACAAAGGGATTTCATTTTTAAAAACTTATTTTAACTCCATACTTTTTGTGTGTTCAATATGGAACACTCAAAGGCACATCATCAATTTTCAACCCTTTCTAAGTTCATTTGATATTTTACATGCATTTAATGATTTATTTTGAGCTAAATGACCCTGAATTTGAAAAGCAGTACAAATAACTCTAAAAGGTTCTAACTTGGCATGACATCATAATTTCACCCACATAGTAACTTCTAGAGAGTTGAGAGGGTTATGGCAAAAACTGGATGCTCTTCGAGTATAAATTGGACAATCTCTATCGAAGTATGAAGGTTTCGCATGAAAATTCATCTAATACAAAGGGATTTCGTTTTTAAAGACTTGTTTTAACTCCATACTTTTTGTGCGTTCAATATGCACCATTAAAAGGCAGATCATCAATTTTCAACCCTTTTTGACTTCATTTGATGTTTTGCATGCATTTAATGATTTATTTTGAGCTAAATGATCCTGAATTTGAAAATTGTACAAATGAACTCTGAAAAGGTTGTAACTTGGCATGACATCATAATTTCACCCACCTAGCAACTTCTAAACAGTTGAGAGGGTTACAGCACAACTGTATGCACTTCGTGTACAAATTGGACAATCTCTTTCGAAGTATGAGGGTTTTGGATGAAAACTCATCTATTACAAACGGATTTCATTTTTAATAACTTATTTTAACTCCATAATTTTTGTGTGTTCAATATGTACCATTCAAAGGCACATCATCAATTTTCAACCCTTTTTGACTTCATTTAATATTTTTCATGCATGTAATTATTTATTTTGAGCTAAATGACCCTGAATTTGAAAAGTAGTACAAATGAACTCTGAAAAGGTTGTAACTTGGCATGACATAATAATTTCACCCACATAGAAATTTTTAAAGAGTTGAGAGGGTTACAGCAAAAACTAGATGCACTTCGTGTACAAACTGGACAATCTCTTTCGAAGTATGAGGGTTTCAGACGAAAACTCATCAAATACAAAGTGATTTCATTTTTAATAACTTATTTTAACTCCATACTTTTTTTGTGTTCAATATGCACCATTGAAAGGCACATCATCAATTTTCAACCCTTTCTGACTTCATTAGATATTTTTCATGCATTTAATGATTTATTTTGAGCTAAATGACCCTGAATTTGAAAAGCAGTACAAACGAACTCTGAAAAGGTTCTAACTTGGCATGAGATAATAATTTCATCCACATAGAAACTTCTATAGAGTTGAGAGGGTTACGGCAAAAATTGGATGCACTTCGCGTATAAATTGGACAATCTCTTTTGAAGTATGAGGGTTTCGGACGAAAACTCATCTAATACAAAGTGATTTCATTTTTAATAACTTATTTTAACTCCATACTTTTTTTGTGTTCAATATGTACCATTGAAAGGCACATCATCCATTTTCAACCCTTTGTGACTTCATATGATATTTGTCATGCTTTTAATGATTTATTTTGAGCTAAATGACCCTGAATTTGAATAGCCATGCAAATGAACTCTGAAAAGGTTCTAACTTGGCATGACATAATAATTTCACCCACGTAGCAACTTCGAAAGAGTTGAGAGGGTTACAGCAAAAACAAGATGCACTTCGTGTACATATTCGACAATCTCTTTCGAAGTATGAGGGTTTCGGACGAAAACTCATCTATGACAAAGGGATTTCATTTTTAAAAACTTATTTTAAGTCCATACTTTTTGTGTGTTCAATATGGAACACTCAAAGGCACATCATCAATTTTCAACCCTTTCTAACTTCATTTGATATTTTACATGCATTTAATGATTTATTTTGAGCGAAATGACCCTGAATTTGAAAAGCAGTACAAATAACTCTGAAAAGGTTCTAACTAGGCATGACATCATAATTTCACCCACATAGCAACTTCTAAAGAGTTGAGAGGCTTACGGCAAAAACTGGATGTACTTCGAGTATAAATTGGACAATCTCTTTCGAAGTATGAGGGTTTCGCATGAAAATTCATCTAATACAAAGGGATTTCGTTTTTAGAGACTTGTTTTAACTCCATACTTTTTGTGCGTTCTATATGCACCATTAAAAGGGATATCATCAATTTTCAACCCTTTTTGACTTCGTTTGATATTTTTCATGCATTTAATGATTTATTTTGAGCTAAATGATCCTGAATTTGAAAAGTAGTACAAATGAACTCTAAAAAGGTTGTAACTTGGCATGACATAATAATTTCACCCACATAGAAACTTTTAAAGAGTTGAGAGGGTAAACAGCAAAAACTAGATGCACTTCGTGTACAAACTGGACAATCTCTTTCGAAGTATGAGGGTTTCGGACGAAAACTCATCTAATACAAAGTGATTTCATTTTTAATAACTTATTTTAACTCCATACTTTTTTTGTGTTCAATATGCACCATTGAAAGGCACATCATCAATTTTAAACCCATTCTAACTTCATTTGATATTTTTCATGCATTTAATGATTTATTTTGAGCCTAATGACCCTGAATTTGAAAAGCAGTACAAATGAACTCTTAAAAGGTTGTAACTTGGCTTGACGTCAGAATTTCACCCACATATCAACTTCGAAAGAGTTGAGAGGGTGACGGCAAAAACTGGATGCACTTCATGTACCAATTGGACAATCTCTTTCGAAGTATGAGGGTTTCGGACGAAAACTCATCTATTACAAAAGGATTGCATTTTTAATAAGTTATTCTAACTCAATACTTTTTGTGTTTTCAATATGCACCATTCAATGGCGCATCATCAATTTTCAACCCTTTCGGACTTCATTTGATATTTTTCATGCATTTAATGATTTATTTTGAGATAAATGACCATGAATTTGAAAAGTAGTACAAATGAACTCTGAAATGGTTGTAACTTGGCATGACATAACAAATTCACCCACATAGAAACTTTTAAAGAGTTGAGAGGGTTACAGTAAAAACTAGATGCACTTCGTGTAGAAATTGGACAATCTCTTTCGAAGTATGCGGGTTTCGGACGAAAACTCATCTAATACAAAGTGATTTCATTTCTAATAACTTATTTTAACTCCATACTTTTTGTGTGTTCAATATGCACCATTGAAAGGCACATCATCAATTTCAACCCTTTCGGACTTCATTTGATATTTTTCATGCATTTAATGATTTATTTTGAGCTAAATGACCCTGAATTTGAAAAGCAGTACAAATGAACTCTAAAAAGGTTGTAACTTGGCTTTACGTCATAATTTCACCCACATAGCAACTTCTAAAGAGTTGAGAGGGTGACGGCAAAAACTGGTTGCACTTCATGTACCAATTGGACAATCTCTTTCGAAGTATGAGGGTTTCGGACGAAAACTCATCTATTACAAAGGGATTTCATTTTTAATAAATTATTTTAACTTCATTCTTTTTGTGTGGTCAATATACAACATTCAAAGGCACATCATCAATTTTCGACCCTTTCTAACTTCATTTGATATTTTACATGCATTTAATGATTTATTTTGAGCTAAATGACCCTGAATTTGAAAAGCAGTACAAATGAACTCTAAAAAGGTTGTAACTTGGCTTTACGTCATAATTTCACCCACATAGCAACTTCTAAAGAGTTGAGAGGGTGACGGCAAAAACTGGATGCACTTCATGTACCAATTGGACAATCTCTTTCGAAGTATGAGGGTTTCGGACGAAAACTCATCTATTACAAAGGGATTGCATTTTTAATAAGTTATTCTAACTGAATACTTTTTGTGTTTTCAATATGCACCATTCAATGGCGCATCATCAATTTTCAACCCTTTCTGACTTCATTTGATATTTTTCATGCATTTAATGATTTATTTTGAGCTAAATGACCCTGAATTTGAAAAGTTGTAGAAATGAACTCTGAAAAGGTTGTAACTTGAAATGACATCATAATTTCACCCACATAGCAACTTCTAAAGAGTTGAGAGGGTTACGGCAAAAACTGTATGCACTTCGTGTACAAATTGGACAATCTCTTTCGAAGTATGAGGGTTTCGGACGAAAACTCATCTATTACAAAGGGATTTCATTTTTAATAAATTATTTTAACTTCATTCTTTTTGTGTGTTCAATATACAACATGCAAAGGCACATCGTCAATTTTAAACCCATTCTAACTTCATTTGATATTTTTCATGCATTTAATGATTTATTTTGAGCCTAATGACCCTGAATTTGAAAAGCAGTACAAATGAACTCTTAAAAGGTTGTAACTTGGCTTGACATCATAATTTCACCCACATAGCAACTTCTAAAGAGTTGAGAGGGTTACGACAAAAACTGGATGCACTTCATGTACCAAAGTGACAATCTCTTTCGAAGTATGAGGGTTTCGGACGAAAACTCATCTATTACAAAGGGACTGCATTTTTAATAAGTTATTCTAACTCAATACTTTTTGTGTTTTCAATATGCACAATTCAATGGCGCATCATCAATTTTCAACCCTTTCGGACTTCATTTGATATTTTTCATGCATTTAATGATTTATTTTGAGCTAAATGACCCTGAATTTGAAAAGCAGTACAAATGAACTCTAAAAAGGTTGTAACTTGGCTTTACGTCATAATTTCACCCACATAGCAACTTCTAAAGAGTTGAGAGGGTGACGGCAAAAACTGGTTGCACTTCATGTACCAATTGGACAATCTCTTTCGAAGTATGAGGGTTTCGGACGAAAACTCATCTATTACAAAGGGATTGCATTTTTAATAAGTTATTCTAACTGAATACTTTTTGTGTTTTCAATATGCACCATTCAATGGCGCATCATCAATTTTCAACCCTTTCTGACTTCATTTGATATTTTTCATGCATTTAATGATTTATTTTGAGCTAAATGACCCTGAATTTGAAAAGTTGTAGAAATGAACTCTGAAAAGGTTGTAACTTGAAATGACATCATAATTTCACCCACATAGCAACTTCTAAAGAG
Organism: Hordeum marinum; assembly: GCA_022496015.1. Lineage (NCBI taxonomy): Eukaryota > Viridiplantae > Streptophyta > Magnoliopsida > Poales > Poaceae > Hordeum > Hordeum marinum. The sequence goes on from CM039676.1 coordinate 48,888,925, forward strand.
TTGAGAGGGTTACGGCAAAAACTGTATGCACTTCGTGTACAAATTGGACAATCTCTTTGGAAGTATGAGGGTTTCGGACGAAAACTCATCTATTACAAAGGGATTTCATTTTTAATAAATTATTTTAACTTCATTCTTTTTGTGTGTTCAATATACAACATGCAAAGGCACATCGTCAATTTTAAACCCATTCTAACTTCATTTGATATTTTTCATGCATTTAATGATTTATTTTGAGCCTAATGACCCTGAATTTGAAAAGCAGTACAAATGAACTCTTAAAAGGTTGTAACTTGGCTTGACATCATAATTTCACCCACATAGCAACTTCTAAAGAGTTGAGAGGGTTACGGCAAAAACTGGATGCACTTCATGTACCAAAGTGACAATCTCTTTCGAAGTATGAGGGTTTCGGACGAAAACTCATCTATTACAAAGGGACTGCATTTTTAATAAGTTATTCTAACTCAATACTTTTTGTGTTTTCAATATGCACAATTCAATGGCGCATCATCAATTTTCAACCCTTTCGGACTTCATTTGATATTTTTCATGCATTTAATGATTTATTTTGAGCTAAATCCCTGAATTTGAACAGTTGTAGAAATGAACTCTGAAAAGGTTGTAACTTGAAATGACATCATAATTTCACCCACATAGCAACTTCTAAAGAGTTGAGAGGGTTGCAGCAAAAATTGTATGCACTTCGTGTACAAATTGGACAATCTCTTTCGAAGTATGAGGGTTTCGCATGAAAATTCATCTAATACAAAGGGATTTCGTTTTTAAAGACTTGTTTTAACTCCGTACTTTTTGTGCGTTCAATACGCACCATTAAAAGGCAGATCATCAATTTTCAACCCTTTTTGACTTCATTTGATATTTTTCATGCATGTAATGATTTATTTTGAGCTAAATGATCCTGAATTTGAAAAGTTGTACAAATGAACTCTGAAAAGGTTCTAACTTGGCATGACATCATAATTTCACCCACCTAGCAACTTCTAAAGAGTTGAGAGCGTTACAGCAAAAACTGTATGCACTTCGTGTACAAATTGGACAATCTCTTTCAAAGTATGAGGGTTTCGAAGGAAAACTCATCTATTACAAAGAGATTACATTTTTAGTAAGTTATTTTAACTCCATACTTTTTGTGTGTTCAATATGTACCATTCAAAGGTACATCATCAATTTTCAACCCTTTTTGACTTCATTTGATATTTTTCATGCATGTAATGATTTATTTTGAGCTAAATGATCCTGAATTTGAAAAGTAGTACAAATGAACTCTAAAAAGGTTGTAACTTGGCATGACATAATAAATTCACCCACATAGAAACTTTTAAAGAGTTGAGAGGGTTACAGCAAAAACTAGATGCACTTCGTGTACAAATTGGACAATCTCTTTCGAAGTATGCGGGTTTCGGACGAAAACTCATCTAATACAAAGTGATTTCAATTTTAATAACTTATTTTAACTCCATACTTCTTGTGTGTTCAATATGCACCATTGAAAGGCACATCATCAATTTCAACCCTTTCTGACTTCATTTGATATTTTTCATGCATTTAATGATTTATTTTGAGCTAAATGACCCTGAATTTGAAAAGCAGTACAAATGAACTCTGAAAAAGTTGTAACTTGGATGACATCATAATTTCACCGACATAGAAAGTTCTAGAGAGTTTAGAGGGTTACGGCAAAAACTGGATGCACTTCATGTACCAATTGGATAATCTCTTTCGAAGTATGAGGGTTTCGGACGAAAACTCATCTATTACAAGGGGACTGCATTTTTAATAAGTTATTCTAACTCAATACTTTTTGTGTTTTCAATATGCACAATTCAATGGCGCATCATCAATTTTCAACACTTTCGAACTTCATTTAATATTTTACATGCATTTAATGATTTATTTTGAGCTAAATGACCCTGAATTTGAAAAGCAGTACAAATAACTCTGAAAAGGTTCTAACTTGGCATGACATCATAATTTCACCCACATAGCAACTTCTAAAGAGTTGAGAGGGTTACGGCAAAAACTGGATGCACTTCGAGGATAAATTGGACAATCTCTTTCGAAGTATGAGGGATTCGCATGAAAATTCATCTAATACAAAGGGATTTCGTTTTTAAAGAATTGTTTTAACTCCATACTTTTTGTGCGTTCAATATGCACAATTCAAAGGCAGATCATCAATTTTCAACCCTTTTTCACTTCATTTGATATTTCCCATGCATGTAATGATTTATTTTGAGATAAATGATCCTGAATTTGAAATTGTACAAATGAACTCTGAAAAGGTTGTAACTTGGCATGACATCATAATTTCACCCACCTAGCAACTTCTAAAGGGTTGAGAGGGTTACAGCAAAAACTGTATGCACTTCATGTACAAATTGGACAATCTCTTTCGAAGTATGAGGGTTTCGGACGAAAACTCATCTATTACAAAGGGATTTCATTTTCAATAACTTATTTTAACTTCATACTTTTTGTGTGTTCAATATGCACTATTGAAAGGCACATCATCAATTTTCAACCCTTTCTGACTTCATTTGATATTTTTCAAGCATTTAATGATTTATTTTGAGCTAAATGACCCTAAATTTGAAAAGCAGTATAAATGAACTCTGAAAAGGTTGTAACTTGGCATCACATAATAATTTCACCCACATAGCAACTTTTAAAGAGTTGAGAGGGTTACAACAAAAACTAGATGCACTTCGTGTACAAATTGGACAATCTCTTTCGAAGTATGAGGGTTTCGGACGAAAACTCATCGAATACAAAGGGATTTCATTTTTAATAATTTATTTTAACTCCATACTTTTTGTGTGTTCAATATGCACCATTGAAAGGCACATCATCAATTTTCAACCCTTTCTCACTTCATTTGATATTTTTCATGCATTTAATGATTTATTTTGAGCTAAATGACCCTGAATTTGAAAAGCAGTACAAATGAACTCTGAAAAAGTTGTAACTTGGATGACATCATAATTTCACCGACATAGAAAGTTCTAGAGAGTTTAGAGGGTTATGGCAAAAACTGGATGCACTTCGTGTACAAATTGGACAATATCATAAGTATGAGGGTTTCAGACGAAAACTCATCTATTACAAAGGGATTTCCTTTTTAATAAATTATTTTAACTTCATTCTTTTTGTGTGTTCAATATACAACATTCAAAGGCACATCATCAATTTTCAACCCTTTCTAACTTCATTTGATATTTTTCATGCATTTAATGATTTATTTTGAGCTAAATGACCCTGAATTTGAAAAGCAGTATAAATAAACTCTAAAAAGGTTGTAACTTGGCTTGACGTCATAATTTCAGCCACATAGCAACTTCTAAAGAGTTGAGAGGGTTACGGCAAAAACTGGATGCACTTCATGTACCAATTGGACAACCTCTTTTGAAGTATGAGGGTTTCGGACGAAAACTCATCTATTACAAAGGGATTTCATTTTTAATAACTTATTTTAACTCCATACTTTTTGTGTGTTCAATACGAAACACTCAAAGGCACATCATCAATTTTCAACCCTTTCTAACTTCATTTGATATTTTACATGCATTTAATGATTAATTTTGATCTAAATGACGCTGAATTTGAAAAGCAGTACAAATAACTCTGAAAAGGTTCTAACTTGGCATGACATCATAATTTCACCCACATAGCAACTTCTAAAGAGTTGAGAGGGTTACGGGAAAAACTAGATGCACTTCGTGTACAAATTGGACAATCTCTTTCGAAGTATGAGGGTTTCAGACGAAAACTCATCTAATACAAAGTGATTTCATTTTAAATAACTTATTTTAACTCCATACTTTTTGTGCGTTCAATATGCACCATTAAAAGGCAGATCATCAATTTTCAACCCTTTTTGACTTCATTTGATATTTTTCATGCATTTAATGATTTATTTTGAGCTAAATGATCCTGAATTTGAAAAGTTGTACAAATGAACTCTGAAAAGGTTGTAACTTGGCATGACATAATAATTTCACCCACGTACCAACTTCTGAAGAGTTGAGAGAGTTACAGCAAAAACTAGATGCACTTCGTGTACAAATTGGACAATCTCTTTCGAAGTATGAGGGTTTCGGACGAAAACTCATCTAATACAAAGTAATTTCATTTTTAATAACTTATTTTAACTCCATACTTTTTGTGTGTTCAATATGCACCATTGAAAGGCACATCATCAATTTTCAACCCTTTCTGACTTCATTTGATATTTTTCATGCATTTAATGATTTATTTTCAGCTAAATGACCCAGAATTTGAAAAGCAGTACAAATGAACTCTGAAAAAGTTGTAACTTGGATGACATCATAATTTCACCGACATAGAAAGTTCTAGAGAGTTTAGAGGGTTATGGCAAAAACTGGATGCACTTCGTGTAAAATTGGACAATATCATAAGTATGAGGGTTTCGAACGAAAACTCATCTATTACAAAGGGATTTCATTTTTAATAAATTATTTTAACTTCATTCTTTTTGTGTGTTCAATATACAATATTCAAAGGCACATCATCAATTTTCAACCCTTTCTAACTTCATTCGATATTTTTCATGCATTTAATGATTTATTATGAGCTAAATGACCATTAATTTGAAAAGTAGTACAAATGAAGTCTATTAAGGTTGTAACTTGGCTTGAGGTCATAATTTCACCCACATAGCAACTTCTAAAGAGTTGAGAGGGTTACGGCAAAAACTGGATGCACTTCATGTACCAATTGGACAATCTCTTTCGAAGTATGAGTGTTTCGGACGACAACTCATCTATTACAAAGGGATTGCATTTTTAATAAGTTATTCTAACTCAATACATTTTGTGTTTACAATAGGCACCATTCAATGGCGCATCATCAATTTTCAACCCTTTTTGACTTCATTTGATGTTTTGCATGCATTTAATGATTTATTTTCAGCTAAATGACCCTGAATTTGAAAAGTTGTAGAAATGAACTCTGAAAAGGTTGTAACTTGGCATGAGATCATAATTTCACCCACATAGCAACTTCTAAAGAGTTGAGAGGGTTACGACAAACATTGTATGCACTTCGTGTACAAATTGGACAACCTCTTTCGAAGTATGAGGGTTTCGGACGAAAACTCATCTATTACAAAGGGATTTCATATTTAATAACTTATTTTAACTCCATGCTTTTTGTGTGTTCAATACGAAACACTCAAAGGCAAATCATCAATTTTCAACCCTTTCTAACTTCATTTGATATTTTACATGCATTTAATGATTTATTTTGATCTAAATGACGCTGAATTTGAAAAGCAGTACAAATAACTCTGAAAAGGTTCTAACTTGGCATGACATCATAATTTCACCCACATAGCAACTTCTAAAGAGTTGAGAGGGTTACGGGAAAAACTAGATGCACTTCGTGTACAAATTGGACAATTTCTTTCGAAGTATGAGGGTTTCGGACGAAAACTCATCTAATACAAAGTGATTTCATTTTAAATAACTTATTTTAACTCCATACTTTTTGTGCGTTCAATATGCACCATTAAAAGGCAGATCATCAATTTTCAACCCTTTTTGACTTCATTTGATATTTTTCATGCATTTAATGATTTATTTTGAGCTAAATGATCCTGAATTTGAAAAGTTGTACAAATGAACTCTGAAAAGGTTGTAACTTGGCATGACATCATAATTTCACCCACCACCAACTTGTAAAGAGTTGAGAGGGTTACAGCAAAAACTGTGTGCACTTCGTGTACAAATTGGACAATCTCTTTCGAAGTATGAGGGTTTCGGACGAAAACTCATCTATTACAAAGGGATTTCATTTTTAATAACTTATTTTAACTCCATATTTTTTGTGTGTTCATTATGTACCATTCAAAGGCACATCATCAATTTTCAACCCTTTTTGACTTCATTTGATATTTTTCATGCATGTAATGATTTATTATGAGCTAAATGACCATTAATTTGAAAAGCAGTACAAATGATCTCTAAAAAGGTTGTAACTTGGCTTGTGGTTATAATTTCACCCACATAGCAACTTCTAAAGAGTTGAGAGGGTTACGGCAAAAACTGGATGCACTTCATGTACCAATTGGACAATCTCTTTCGAAGTATGAGTGTTTCGGACGAAAACTCATCTATTACAAAAGGATTGCATTTTTAATAAGTTATTCTAACTCAATACATTTTGTGTTTTCAATAGGCACCATTCAATGGCGCATCATCAATTTTCAACCCTTTTTGACTTCATTTGATGTTTTGCATGCATTTAATGATTTATTTTGAGCTAAATGACCCTGAATTTGAAAAGTTGTAGAAATGAACTCTCAAAAGGTTGTAACTTGGAATGAGATCATAATTTCACCCACATAGCAACTTCTAAAGAGTTTAGAGGGTTACGGCAAACATTGTATGCACTTCGTGTACAAATTGGACAACCTCTTTCTAAGTATGAGGGTTTCGGACGAAAACTCATCTATTACAAAGGGATTTCATTTTTAATAACTTATTTTAACTCCATATTTTTTGTGTGTTCAATACGAAACACTCAAAGGCACATCATCAATTTTCAACCCTTTCTAACTTCATTTGATATTTTACATGCATTTAATGATTTATTTTGATCTAAATGACGCTGAATTTGAAAAGCAGTACAAATAACTCTGAAAAGGTTCTAACTTGGCATGACATCATAATTTCTCCCACATAGCAACTTCTAAAGGGTTGAGAGGGTTACGGGAAAAACTAGAAGCACTTCGTGTAAAAATTGGACAATCTCTTTCGAAGTATGAGGGTTTCGGACGAAAACTCGTCTAATACAAAGTGATTTCATTTTAAATAACTTATTTTAACTCCATACTTTTTGTGCGTTCAATATGCACCATTAAAAGGCAAATCATCAATTTTCAACCCTTTTTGACTTCATTTGATATTTTTCATGCATTTAATGATTTATTTTGAGCTAAATGATCCTGAATTTGAAAAGTTGTACAAATGAACTCTGAAAAGGTTGTAACTTGGCATGACATCATAATTTCACCCACCACCAACTTCTAAAGAGTTGAGAGGGTTACAGCAAAAACTGTGTGCACTTCGTGTACAAATTGGACAATCTCTTTCGAAGTATGAGGGTTTCGGACGAAAACTCATCTATTACAAAGGGATTTCATTTTCAATAACTTATTTTAACTCCATATTTTTTGTGTGTTCATTATGTACCATTCAAAGGCACATCATCAATTTTCAACCCTTTTTGACTTCATTTGATATTTTTCATGCATGTAATGATTTATTATGAGCTAAATGACCATTAATTTGAAAAGCAGTACAAATGATCTCTAAAAAGGTTGCAACTTCTTGAGAGGGTTATGGCAAAAACTGTATGCACTTCGTGTACAAATCGGACAATCTCTTTCGAAGTATGAGGGTTTTGGACGAAAAATCATCTATTACAAAAGGATTTCATTTTTAATAACTTATTTTAACTCCATACTTTTTTTTGGTTCAATATGCACCATTGAAAGGCACATCATCAATTTTCAACCCTTTCTGACTTCATTTGATATTTTTCATGCTTTTAATGATTTATTGTGAGCTAAATGACCCCGAATTTGAAAAGCAGTACAAATGAACTCTGAAAAGGTTGTAACTTGGCATGACATAATAATTTCACACACGTAGCAACTTCTAAGGAGTAGAGAGGGTTACAGCAAAAACAAGATGCACTTCGTGTACAAATTGGACAATCTCTTTCGAAGTATGAGGGTTTCAGACGAAAACTCATCTATTACAAAGGGATTTCATTTTTAAAAACTTATTTTAACTCCATACTTTTTGTGTGTTCAATATGAAACACTCAAAGGCACATCATCAATTTTCAACCCTTTCTAACTTCATTTGATATTTTACATGCATTTAATGATTTATTTTGAGCTAAATGATCCTGAATTTGAAAAGCAGTACAAATAACTCTAAAAAGGTTCTAACTTGGCATGACATCATAATTTCACCCACATAGCAACTTCTAAAGAGTTGAGAGGGTTACGGCAAAAACTGGATGCACTTCGAGTATTGATTGGACAATCTCTTTCGAAGTATGAGGGTTCGCACGAAAATTCATCTAATACAAATGGATTTCGCTTTTAAAGACTTGTTTTAACTCCATACTTTTTGTGCGTTCAATATGCACCATTAAAAGGCAGGTCATAAATTTTCAACCCTTTTTGACTTTATTTGATATTTTTCATGCATTTAATGATTTATTTTGAGCTAAATGATCCTGAATTTCAGAAGTTGTACAAATGAACTCTGAAAAGGTTGTAGCTTGGCATGACATCATAATTTCACCCACCTAGAAACTTCTAAAGAGTTGAGAGGGTTATAGCAAAAACTATATGCACTTCGTGTACAAATTGGACAATCTCTTTTGAACTATGAGGGTTTCGGACGAAAACTCATCTATTACAAAGGGATTTCATTTTTAATAACTTATTTTAACTCCATACTTTTTGTGAGTTCAATATGTACCATTCAAAGGCACATCATCAATTTTCAACCCTTTTTGACTTCATTTGATATTTTTCATGCTTTTAATGATTTATTTTGAGCTAAATGACCCTGAATTTGAAAAGCAGTACAAATGAACTCTGAAAAGGTTCTAACTTGGCATGACATAATAATTTCACCCACGTAGCAACTTCTAAAGAGTTGAGAGGGTTACACCAAAAACAAGATGCACTTCGTGTACAAATTGGACAATCTGTTTCGAAGTATGAGGGTTTCGGACGAAAACTCATCTATTACAAAGGGATTCCATTTTTAAAAACTTATTTTTACTCCATACTTTTTGTGTGTTCAATATGAAACACTCAAAGGCACATCATCAATTTTCAACCCTTTCTAACTTCAGTTGATATTTTACATGCATTTAATGATTTATTTTGAGCTAAATGACCCTGAATTTGAAAAGCAGTACAAATAACTCTGAAAAGGTTCTAACTTGGCATGACATCATAATTTCACCCACATAGCAACTTCTAAAGAGTTGAGAGGGTTACGGCAAAAACTGGATGCACTTCGAGTATAAATTGGACAATCTCTTTCGAAGTATGAGGGTTTCGCACGAAAATTCATCTAATACGAAGGGATTTCGTTTTTAAAGATTTGTTTTAACTCCATACTTTTTGTGCGTTCAATATGCACCATTAAAAGGCAAATCATCAATTTTCAACCCTTTTTGACTTCATTTGATATTTTTCATGCATTTAATGATTTATTTTGAGCTAAATGATCCTGAATTTGAAAAGTTGTACAAATGATCTCTGAAAAGGTTGTAACTTGGCATGACATCATAATTTCACCCACCTAGCGACATCTAAAGAGTTGAGAGGGTTACAGCAAAAACTATATGCACTTCGTGTACAAATTGGACAATCTCTTTTGAACTATGAGGGTTTCGGACGAAAACTCATTTATTACAAAGGGATTTCGTTTTTAATAACTTATTTTAAATCCATACTTTTTGTGCATTCAATATGTACCATTCAAAGGCACATCATCAATTTTCAACCCTTTTTGACTTCATTTGATATTTTTCATGCTTTTAATGATTTATTTTGAGCTAAATGACCCTGAATTTGAAAAGCAGTACAAATGAACTCTGAAAAGGTTCTAACTTGGCATGACATAATTATTTCACCCACGTAGCAACTTCTAAAGAGTTGAGAGGGTTACACCAAAAACAAGATGCACTTCGTGTACAAATTGGACAATCTGTTTCGAAGTATGAGGGTTTCGGACGAAAACTCATCTATTACAAAGGGATTCCATTTTTAAAAACTTATTTTAACTCCATACTTTTTGTGTGTTCAATATGAAACACTCAAAGGCACATCATCAATTTTCAACCCTTTCTAACTTCAGTTGATATTTTACATGCATTTAATGATTTATTTTGAGCTAAATGACCCTGAATTTGAAAAGCAGTACAAATAACTCTGAAAAGGTTCTAACTTGGCATGACATCATAATTTCACCCACATAGCAACTTCTAAAGAGTTGAGAGGGTTACGGCAAAAACCGGATGCACGTCGAGTATAAATTGGACAATCTCTTTCGAAGTATGAGGGTTTCGCACGAAAATTCATCTAATACGAAGGGATTTCGTTTTTAAAGATTTGTTTTAACTCCATACTTTTTGTGCGTTCAATATGCACCATTAAAAGGCAGATCATCAATTTTCGACCCTTTTTGACTTCATTTGATATTTTTCATGCATGTAATGATTTATTTTGAGCTAAATGATCCTGAATTTGAAAAGTTGTACAAATGATCTCTGAAAAGGTTGTAACTTGGCATGACATCATAATTTCACCCACCTAGCGACATCTAAAGAGTTGAGAGGGTTACAGCAAAAACTATATGCACTTCGTGTACAAATTGGACAATCTCTTTCGAAGTATGAGGGTTTCGGACGAAAACTCATCTATTACAAAGGGATTTCGTTTTTAATAACTTATTTTAAATCCATACTTTTTGTGTGTTCAATATGTACCATTCAAAGGCACATCATCAATTTTCAACCCTTTCTGACTTCATTTGATATTTTTCATTCATTTAATGATTCATTTTGAGCTAAATGACCCTAAATTTGAAAAGCAGTACAAATGAACTCCGGAAAGGTTGTAACTTGGCATGACGTCATAATTTCACCCACTTAGCAACTTCTAAAGAGTTGAGGGGGTTACGGCAAAAACTGGATGCACTTCGTGTACAAATTGGACAATCTCTTTCAAAGTATGAGGGTTTCGGACGAAAACTCATCTATTACAAAGTGATTTCATTTTTAATAACTTATTTTAACTCCATGATTTTTGTGTGTTCAATATGCACCATTCAAAGGGACATCATCAATTTTCAACCCTTTCTGACTTCATTTGATATTTTTCATGCATTTAATGATTTATTTTGAGCTGAATGACCCTGAATTTGAATAGTAGTACAAATGAACTCTGAAAAGGTTGTAACTTGGCATGACATCAAAATTTCACCCCCTTAGCAACTTCTTAAGATTTGAGAGGGTTACAACAAAAACTGGATGCACTTCGTGTACAAATTGGACAATCTCTTTCAAAGTATGAGGGTTTCGGACGAAAACTCATCTATTACAAAGGGATTTCATTTTTAATAACTTATTTTAACTCCATACTTTTTGTGTGTTCAATATGCACCATTCAAAGGGACATCATCAATTTTCAACCCTTTCTGACTTCATTTGATATTTTTCATGCATTTAATGATTTATTTTGAGCTGAATGACCCTGAATTTGAAAAGTAGTACAAATGAACTCTGAAAAGGTTGTAACTTGGCATGACATGAAAATTTCACCCCCTTAGCAACTTCTTAAGATTTGAGAGGGTTACAACAAAAACTGGATGCACTTCGTGTACAAATGGGACAATCTCTTTCGAAGTATGAGGGTTTCGGACGAAAACTCATCTATTACAAAGGGATTTCATTTTTAATAACTTATTTTAACTCCATACTTTTTGTGTGTTCAATATGTTGGGGAATGTTGCATGGGAAACAAAAAAAATCCTATGCACACGCAAGATCTATCCATGGTGATGAGCATCTACGAGAGGGAGAGTGGATCTACATACCCTTGTAGATCGCTAAGCGGTAAGCGTTAAGAAACGCAGTTGGTGTAGTCGAAATTTTTCACGATCCAAATCGCCGAGCGTCCCGCGATCCAATCACGATCCGTCTCGCGATCTCATCATGATCCTTCCTGCGATCTCATCACGATCCATCCCGTGATATCATCACAATCTGTCCCGCGATCTAATCATGAATCGTCTCGCGATCTTGATCACGGTCCTTCCGATCTAGTACCGAACGGACGGCACCTCCGCGTTCAGCACACGTATAGCTCGATGACCATCTCCGCCTTCTTGATCTAGCAAGAGGGAGAGGAGAGGTAGATGAGTTCTCCGGTAGTGTGATGGCGCCGCGGTGATGGTGGTGGAGCAATTCCGGCAAGACCTCGCCTAAGCACTGCAGAAAACCGATCTATAGGACAAACTATGCACTAGAGGAACGGGTAGCACGTGGCTGAAAATCAAGTGCCAAAAACCCTAAAAGCTCTAGTATATATAAGAGGAAGAGAGAAGGAGGCTAGGCCCTCAAGGGTCCAGCCCTTGGCTTCGGCCGAATCAAGGAGGAGAGGAGGAATCCTCCTCCAATCCTAGTAGGACTAGGACTCCTCCTTATATTGGTCTTTTTGCCTTTTCCCACCTTTTTCACTTTGGGCTTTTCTTCCCAACCGCATGGGCCTTGTGTGGAACTTCCACCAGCCCACTTAGGGCTGGTATTCACTCTCCCACAGCCCATGTTGCCTCTTGGGTCTAAATACCCCTCACGATGGTCTCCCGGTACACTACCGGCACTCCCGGTACACTACCGATGAGCCCGAAACTTTTCCGGTGACCAAAATAGGACTTCCTATATATCAATCTTTACCTCCAGACCATTCCGGAGCTCCCCGTGATATCTGGGATCTCATCCGAGACTCCGAACAACCTTCGGTCACCACCATACATAACTCTATACTACTGAAATGTCACTGAACCTTAAGTGTGCAGACCCTGCGGGTTTGAGAAGTATGTAGACATGACTGAGGCACCTCTATGGTCAATAACCAATAGAGGGACCTGTATGTCCATATTGGTTCCTAAATATTCTACAAAGATCTTTATCGGTCGAATCTCTATGTCAAGGATTCAGTTAATCCCGTATGATGTTCCCTTTCTTCTTCGGTATGTTACTTGCCCGAGATTCAGTCGTCGGTATCTCCATACCTAGTTCAACCTCATTACTGGAAAGTCTCTTTACTCGTTCTGTAATACAAGATCCCATGACTAACACTTATTCACATTGCTTGCAAGGCTTATTGTGATGTTGTATTACCGAGTGGGCCCTGAGATACCTCTCCGTCACACGGAGTAACAAATCCCAATCTTGATCCATGCCAACCCAATAGACACCCTTGGATATACCTGTAGAGCACCTTTATAGTCACCCAGTTACGTTGCGATGTTTGATACACACAAGGCACTCCTCTGGTTTCCGTGAGTTGCATGATCTCATGGTCATAGGAACATACACTTGAGATGCAAAAAACAGTAGCAATAAACTGACACGGTCATATGCTATGTTTGTAGTTTGGGTCTTGTCCATCACATCATTCTCCTAATGATGTGATCCCATTATCAAATGACATCTCATGTCCATGGCTAGGGAACCATAACCATCTTTGATCAATGAGCTAGTCTACTAGAGGCATACTAGGGACATGGGGTTGTCTATGTATCCACACATGTATCTCAGTTTCCGATCAATACAATTATAGCATGGATAATAAATGATTATCATGAACAAGGAAATATGATAAAAACCAATTTATTATTGCCTCTAGGGAATATTTCCAACAGTCTCCCACTTGCACTAGAGTCAATAATCTAGTTCACATCACCATGTGATTTGCAATATTATGAATCTAACACCCAATGAGTTCTGGGGCTAGATCATGATTTGCATGTGAGAGAGGTCTTTTAGTTAACGGGTCTGCGACATTCAGATCTATGTGTATTTTGCAAATCTCTATGTCATACTATAGACACTGCTACCATACTCCACTTGGAGCTATTCCAAATGGCTGCTCCACTATATGCATCCGGATTGCTACTAAGAGTCATCCGGATTGGTGTTTAAATCTTGCATCGTCGTAACTCTTTATGACAAACTCTTTATCACCTCCATAATCGAGAAAAATTTCCTTAGTCTTTTAGTTACTAAGGATAATCTTGACCGTTGTCCAGTGATCCACTCCAGGACCACTCTTGTACCCCTTGACCGACTTATGGCAAGGCACACACAAGTGCGGTACCCAGCATGGCATACTATACAGAGCCTATGGCTAAGGCATAGGGGACAACATTCGTCCTTTCTCTTTCTTCTACTGTGGTCGAGCTTTGAGTCTGACTCAACTTCACACCTTACAAAGTACGCAAGAACACTTCTCTCTGACTGATCCATTTTGAGCTCTTTCAAAATCTTGTCAAGGTATGTACTCATTGAAAGTCTCATCAAGCATCTTGATCTATCTCTATAGATCTTGATGCTTAACAATTATGTAGCTTTATCTAGGTCTTCCTTTGAAAAAATTCCTTTCAAACAACCCTTTATGCTTTCTAGAACTTCTACATCATTTCCGATCGACAATATGTCAACCACATATGCTTACCAGAAACTCTATAGTGCTCCCACTCACTTTATTGTAAATACAAGTTTCTCATAAACTTTATATACACTCAAAAACTTTGATCACCTCATCAAAGCATATATTCCAACTCCGAGATGCTCGCTCCAGCCCATAGAAGGATTGCTGGAGCTCGCACACCTCTTAGCATCCTTAGGATTGACAAAACCTTCTAGTTGTATCACATACAACCTCTCCTCAAGGAAGGAAACGATGTTTTGACATCCATCCGCCAGATTTAATAATTGAAAAATGTAGCAACTGCTAACATAATTCCAACAAACTTTAGCATCGCTACGAGTGAGAAAGTCTCATCGTAGTCAACTCCTTGAACTTGTTGTAAACTTCTTTGCAACAAGGCGAGCTTTATAAATGGTGACATTTACCATCAGTGTGTGTCTTCATCTTAAAGGTCCATTTGTACTCGACGACCTATCATCCAACGAGCAAGTATACCAAAGTCTACACTTGGTTTTTATACATGGATCCTTTCTCGGCTTTCATGGCCTCTAACCATTTGTTGGAATCCGGACCCATCATCGCTTCTCCATAGTTCGTAGGTTCATCGTTGTCCAACAACATGACCTCTAAGACAGGGTTGTCATACCACTCAGGAGTAGTACGTCTTCTTGTCGACCTACGAGGTTCGATAGCAACTTGATCCGAAGTATCATGATCATCATCATTAACTTCTTCTTCAACTAACGTAGGCTCCATAGAGACATCTTTCTGCATTGCGCTACTCTCTGGTTGAAACAAAGGTTCAACAACCTCATCAAGTTCTATCTTCCTCCCACTCAATTCTTTCGAGAGAAACCTTTTCTTGAGAAAGGACCTAGTTTTAGCAACAAACACTTTATGCTTGGATCTGATATAGAAGGTATACCCAACTGTTCTTAGGGTATTTAATGAAGATGCATTTGTCCGTTTTGGGTTTGAGCTCATTAGGTGAAAACATTTTCCATACAAGCATCGCAGCCCCAAACATTAAGAAATGACAGCTTAGGTTTCTATGAAACCATAATTCACACGGTGTCATCTCAACAGATTTAGAGGGTGCCCCATTTAAAGTGAATGTAGTTGTCTCTAATGCATAATCCCAAAACTATAGTAGCAAAACGATAAGAGAAATCATAGCACGCACCATATCCAATAGAGCATGACTATGACGTTCGGACACACCATCACAATATGGTGTTCCAGGTGGCGTGAGTTGTGAAACAACTTTCACATTGTCTAAAGTTGTATGCCAAACTCGTAACTCAGATATTCACCTCCACGATCATATCGCGGATATTTTTATCTTCTTGTCACGATGATCTTAAACCTCACTCTGAATTTGCTTGAACTTTTCAAATGATTCAGACTTGTCTTTTATTGAGTAAATATACACCATATCTACTCAAATCATCAGTGAAGGTAAGAAAATAACGATATCCACCGCACGCTACAAGACTCATTGGATTGCATACATCAACATGTATTATTTCCAATAAATCAATTGCCTGCTCCATCAAACCGGAAAATAGGGTCCTTAGTCACTTGCCCAAGAGGCATGGTTCGGCACTCAACCGATTCGAAATCGAATGAGTCCAAAGATCCAGCAACATGGAGTTTCTTCATGCGATTTATACCAATATGACATTTAGCAGCAGTGCCACAAGTATGTGGTACCATCATTAGTAACTTTGTATCTTTTTGCATCAATGTTATGAACATGTGTAGTACTATGATCAAGATTCAACAAACCATTCTCATTGGGTGCATGACCATTGAAGGTATTATTCATGTAAACAGAATAACCATTATTCGCTAACTTAAATGAATAACCATGTTGCAATAAACACGATCTAATCACATTCATGCTCAACGCAAAACACAAAATAACAATTTTTTAGGTTCGTCACTAATCCCGAAGGTAGAGAGATCATGCGATGTTGATCACATCAACCTTTGGAAACATTTCCAACACACATCGTCACCTCACCCTTAGCTAGCTTTCTGTTTATTCTGCAGCTTTTATTTTGAGTTACTAACATTTAGTAACCGAACCGGTATCCAATACCAGGTGCTACTAGGAGTACTAGCAAGGTACACATCAATAAAAAGTATATCAAATATACTTCTGTCGACGTTGCCATCCTTCTTATCTACCAAGTATCTAGGGTTGTTCCGCTTCAACGGCCGCTCTCCTCATAATCGAAGCACTTAGTCTTGGCTTCGGGTTCAACTTTGGATTGCCTCACTGGAGCAGCAACTGACTTGCCATCCATGAAGTTTCCCTCCTTGCCCTTGTCCTTCGCGAAACTAATGGTTTTACTAACCATCAACACTTGACGCTCCTTCTTGATTTCTACCTTCGCGGTGTCAAACATTGCGAACAGCTCAGGGATCATTATTTCTATCCCTGGCATTTTATAGTTCATCACTAAGTTCCAGTAGCTTAGTGACAATGACTTGGCGAACTATATCAATCACTATCTTATCTGGAAGATCAACTCTGACTCAATTCAAGCGATTGTAGCACCCAGACAATTTGAGCACATGCTCAACGATTGAGCTATTCTCTTTCATCTTCAGGCAAAGAATCTTGTTGAAGATCTAATATCTCGCAACATGGGCACGAGCCTGAGATCCTAATTTCATCTCTTAGAACATCTCATATGTTCCGTGACGTTCAAAACGTTTCGAAGCCTCAATTCTAAGCTATAATGCATGACGCACTAAACTATCAAGTAGTCATCAAAACGTGCGTGTCAGATGTTCACAACATCTACAGACGATGCTAGAGGGGTTGGAGCACCGAGTGGTGCACTAAGGACATAAGCCTTCTGTGTAGCAATGAGGACAATCCTCAGATCACCGACCCAGTCCGCAATATTGCTACCATCATCTTTCAACTCTATTTCTCTAGGAACATATAAAAATACAAGGGAGCTACAATGTGAGCTAGTAATGTACAACATAATTTGCAAAGACACTACTGCTATGTTCATGATAATGAGTTCAATTAATCAAATTACTTAAGTACTCCCACTCAAATTGACATCCCTCCGGTCATTCGAGTGATACATGATCCAAATTCACCAACTCAAGTCCGATCATCACGTGAGTTGAGGTGGTTTCAATGGTGAACATCATCATGTTGATCGTATCTACTATATGACTCATGTTCGACCTTTCGGCCTCTTGTGTTCCAAGACGACGTATGTACATGCTAGGCTTGTCAAGTTTAACCCGAGTGTTCTGCATGTGCAACACTGGCTTGCACCCGTTGTATGTGAACGTAGAGTCTATCACACCCAATCATCATGTGGTGTCTCGACACGACAAAATTTCGCAACGGTGCACACTCGGGGAGAACACAATTCATCTTGAAAATTAAGTGATGGATTACCTTATAATTCTACCGTCGTCCTAAGCAAAACAAGGTGCATCAAAGGATTAACCTCACATGCAAATCATAAGTGACATGATATGGCCATGAACTTGTTCTTTTGATCTCCATCTTGAAAGCACCAACATGATCTCCATCGTCACCGGCACGACACCATGATCTCCATCATATTGATCTCCAACGTGTCACCATCGGGGTTGTCGCGCCCATCATGCTTCTACTACTATTGCTACCATTTCGCGATAAAGTAAAGCATTACATAGTGCTTAATGATTGACACGTAGGTCATACAATAATTAAAGACAGCCCTATGGCTCCTGCCGGTGGCCGTACTCATCGACATGCAAGTCGTGATATTCTATACATCACATGATCATCTCATACATCACATATATCTCATCATGTAATTGGCCATATCACATCACAACATACCCTGCAGAAACAAGTTAGACGTCCTCTAATTGTTGTTGCATGTTTTACGTGGCTGCTACGGGTATCTAGCAAGAACAATTCTCACCTACGCATAAACTGTTGGAAATATTCCCTAGAGGCAATAAATAAAGAGTTTATTATTATATTTCCTTGTTCATGATAATTGTTTATTATCCATGCTATAATTGTATTGATTGGAAACACATTACATGTGTGGGTAAATAGACAACACTTTGTCCCTAGTATGCCTCTAGTGAACTAGCTCGTTGATCAAAGATGGTCAAGGTTTCCTAGCCATTGACATGTGATGTCATTTGATAACGGGATCACATCATTAGGAGAATGATGTGATGGACAAGACCCAAACTACAAACATAGCATATGATCGTGTCAGTTTATTGGTACTGTTTTCTGCATGTCAAGTATGTGTTCCTATGACCATGAGATCATGCAACTCACAGACACCGGAAGAGTGCCTTGTGTGTATCAAACGTCACAATGTAACTGGGTGACTATAAAGGTGCTCTACAGGTATATCCGAAGGTGTCTGTTGAGTTGGCATGGATCAAGACTAGGATTTGTTACTCCGTGTGACGGAGAGGTATCTCAGGGCCCACTCGGTAATACAACATCACAACAAGCCTTGCAAGCAATGTGACTAAGTGTTAGTCATGGGATCTTGTATTACGGAACGAGTAAAGAGACTTGCCGGTAACGAGGTTGAACTAGGTATGGAGATACCGACGATCGAATCTCGGGCAAGTAACATACCGAAGTACAAAGGGAACATCATAGGGGATTAACTGAATCCTTGACATAGAGGTTCGACTGATAAAGATCTTCGTAGAATATGTAGGAACCAATATGGGCATACATGTCCCGCTATTGGTTATTGACCGTAGAGGTGTCTCGGTCAAGTCTATATAGTTCTCGAACCCGCAGGGTCTGGACACTTAAGGTTTCGTGACGTTTTGGTAGTATAGAGTTATGCATGGTGGTGACCGAAGGTTGTTCGGAGTCCCGTATTAGATCCCGGATGTCACAAGGAGCTCCGGGATGGTCCGGAGGTAAAGATTGGTATATAGGAAGTCCTATTTTGGTCGCCGGAAAAGTTTCGGGCTCATTGGTAGTGTACCGGGAGTGCCGGTAGTGTACCGGGAGACCATCGGGAGGGCTATTTCGACCCAAGAGGCTACATGGGCTGTGGGAGAGTGAATACCATCCCTTAGTGGGCTGGTGGAAGTCCCACACAAGGCCCATGCGGCTGGGAGAGAAAAGCCCAAAGAGAAAAGGTGGAAAAAAGCAAAATTGGGAGGAATCCTAGTCCTACTAGGATTGGAGGAGGAATCCTCCTCTTCTCTTGGTTCGGCCGAAGCCTACATGTCTTGGCCCTTGGGCCAAGCTTCCTCCTCTCTTCCCCCTATATATACTAGAGGTTTTATGGTTTTTGGCACTTGATTTTCAGCCACGTGCTACCCGTTCCTCTAGTGCATACATTCTCCTCTAGATCGGATTTCTGTAGTGCTTAGGCGAAGCTCTGCCGGAATAGCTGCATCACCATCGCCGGAGCGCCGTCACGCTGCTGGAGAACTCATCTACCTCTCTGTTCCCTCTTGCTGGATCAATAAGGCGGAGATCATCATCAAGCTGCACGTGTGCTGAACGTGGAGGTGTCGTCCCTTCGGTGTTGATTCGGACGGATCGTGATTGGATCGCGAGACGCTCGGCGATTTGGATCGCCAAGACGTTCGACTACACCAACTGTGTTTCTTAACGCTTCCCGCTTAGCAAGGTACAAGGGTATGTAGATCCACTCTCTCTCTCGTAGATGCTCATCACCATGGATAGGTCTTGCGTGTGCGTAGGAAAATTTGTGTTTCCCATGCAACGTTCCCCAACAGTGGTATCAGAGCTAGGTCTATGTGTAGATGAGATCTCGAGTAGAACATAAAGAGTTTGTGGTTGTTGATGCTTAGATTTCTTGCTCCCTTGTTCGTGTTTTGGTTCAACGGTATTGTGGGATGAAGCGGCCCGGACCAACATTACTCATACGCTTACGAGAGACCGGTTCCCTCAACTGCAACTTGTTGCATAGATGGCTGACGGGTGTCAGTTTCTCTCACTTTAGTTGGATCAGATTCGACAAAGGTGGTCCTTGAGAAGGTTGAAAAGTAACTTATGTATCAGCGTTGTGGTTTATGCGTAGGTGAGAATTGTTCTTGCTAGATACCTGTAGCAGCCACGTAAAACATGCAACAACAATTAGAGGACGTCTAACTTGTTTTTGCGGGGTATGTTGTGATATGATATGGACAATTACATGATGAGATATATGTGATGTATGAGATGATCATGTGTTGTATAGAATATCACGACTTGCATGTCGATGAGTACAGCAACCGGCAGGATCCATAGGGTTGTCTTTAATTATTGTATGACATGTGTGCCAATCATTAAGCGCTATGTAATGCTTTACTTTATCGCTAATGGTAGTAATAGTAGTAGAAGCATGGTGGGTGTTGTGGTTTTGTCATGGCAGATGTCCGGGTCAACGGACTTAGGGTTCGGGGCAAAGCACGCTACGTGGCGGCTTGAAGGGGTTGATCGGAATCGAGAAGACACGGGGTTTTACCCAGGTTCGGCCCCTCAAGTCGAGGTAAAAGCCTACGTCCTGCTTGTCTGATATTGATGATGATGAAGATCTCTCGGCTACAAGGGTGCTAATCGCTACCTCTAATCATGAGAGCCTCTAATCTCTCTATCTCTAAACTTGTGTTGTCTAAACTTGAGGACTTATGTCTCTTCTCAATCTGTCCCTCTAGGGGTGCTCTACCCCTCCTTATATAAGAGGAGAGGGTAGGCTTACAAATAGAGTCCTACTAGGAGTAGGATTAGGACTCTTCTCTCACGAATCCTACTCCGGGTCTTATTTCCTTTAATGGAATCCTTCTCTCTTCGGGCCTTCTCTTGTGGGCCTTCTCTTGTGATCTGCCTGGCGCCTCTCTCACCCGCCGGGTCTTGTCTCGTGAGCCGCCTGGCACCGGCCTACCAGCCGGGTCTTGGGCTTCGCCATCCTGCGACTTGCCTGCCGGGTCATTTAATAAGATGTCATGTCTTCGGCCGGGTCTTTAATAAGAAGGCCATATCTTCGGTTGGGTCTTTAATAAGAAGGCCATATCTTCGGCCGGGTCTTTAATAAGAAGGCCATATCTTCGGCCGGGTCTCCTGTAAGTCGCCAGGCCGGGTCATACCGCGGGGTATATCCCCGTCATTAGCCCCCAGGTTAGCTTGAATTTATTCATGGTAAGCTCCTGAAATAAGAGTAACAAATATGTTAAGTGGTCGGCTTGCCTTCGGCCGGCTTATAAAATAACTCCTCGGAAATCCAGGTGTTTTCTGCATATGAATGAGTCGTCCTGATAACCATCTTGCTTGCCAATGTCTTTTGAAAAATATTGAGAATAGAATACCCATATGCCATTGAGTCGGCTTCCAATGCTCTTTGGCGGTATCCAATACCCAGGTGCTACTAAGAGTACTAGCAAGGTACACATTAATAACTCGTATATCAAATATACTTCTATCAATGTTGCCAGCCTTCTTATCTACCAAGTATCTAGGGTTGTTCCGCTTTAGCGACCTCTCACCTCATAACAGAAGCACTGAGTCTCGGGTTTGAGTTCAACTTTGGGTTGCTTCACTGGAGCAGCAACTGACTTGCTATCCATGAAGTTTCCCTCCTTGCTCTTGCCCTTCTCAAAACTAGTGGTTTGATTAACCATCAACACTTGACGCTCCTTCTTGATTTCTACCTCCGCGGTGTCAAACATCGCGAACAGCTCAGGAATCATTATTTCTATCCCTGGCAACTTATAGTTCATCACCAAGTTCTAGTAGCTTAGTGACAGTGACTTGGAGAACTATATCAATCACTATCTTATCTGGAAGATCAACTCCCACTTGATTCAAGTGATTGTAGTACCCATACAATCTGAATACATGCTCAACGATTGAGCTATTCTCCTTCATCTTACAGGCAAAGAATCTTGTTGGAGATCTCATATCTCGCAACACGGGCACGAGCCTGAGATCACAATCTCAGCTCCTAGAACATCTCATATGTTCCATGACGTTCAAAATGTTTCGGAGCCTCAATTCTAAGCTGTAATGCATGACGCACTAAACTATCAAGTAGTCATCGAAACGTGCATGTCAGATATTCACAACATCTACAGACGACGCTAGAGGGGGTGGCGCACCGAGCAGTGCATTAAGGACATAAGCCTTCTGTGCAGCAAAGAGGACAATCCTCAGATCACAGACCCAGTCCGCACTATTGCTACCATCATCTTTCAATACTATTTCTCTAGGAACATATAAAAATTTAAGGGAGTTACAGCGCGAGCTAGTAATCTACAACATAATTTGCAAAGACACTTTGACTATGTTCATGATAATGAGTTCAATTAATCATATTACTTAAGAACTCCCACTCAAATTGACATCCCTCCGATCATTCGAGTGATACATGATCCAAATTCACCAACTCAAGTCCGATCATCACGTGAGTTGAGGTGGCTGCAATGGTGAACATCATTATGTTGATCATATATACTATATGACTCATGTTCGACCTTTCGGTCTCTTGTGTTCCGAGGCCATGTCTGTACATGCTAGGCTCGTCAAGTTTAACTCAAGTGTTTTGCATGTGCAACACTGGCTTGCACCCGTTGTATGTGAACGTAGAGTCTATCACACCCGATCATCACGTGGTGTCTCAACCACAACGGTGCACACTCGGGGAGAACACAATTTATCTTGAAATTAAGTGGGGGATCACCTTATAATGCTACCGTCGTCCTAAGCAAAACAAGGTGCATAAAAAGGATTAACATCACATGCAAATCATAAGTGACATGATATGGCCATGAACTTGTGCTTTTGATCTCCATCTAGAAAGCACCGGCATGATCTCCATCGTCACCGGCATGACACCATGATCTCCATCATCTTGATCTCCATCAACGTGTCGCCATCGGGGTTGTCATGCCCTGCATGCTTCTACTACTATTGCTACCGTTTAGCAATAAAGTAAAGCATTACATAGCGCTTAATGATTGACACGCAGGTCATTCAATAATTAAAGACAAGCCTATGGCTCCTGCCGGTTGCCGTATTCATCGACATGCAAGTCGTGATAATCTATACATCACATGATCATCTCATACATCACATATATCACATCATTTAATTGGCCAGATCATATCACAACATACCCTGCAAAAACAAGTTAGACGTCCTCTAATTGTTGTTGCATGTTTTACGTGGCTGCTATGGGTATCTAGCTAGAACAATTCTCACCTAGGAAAAAACCACAATGGTGATACACTAGTTGCTTTTGAACCTTCCCAAGGACCGCCTTTGTCGAATCCGATCCAACTAAAGTGAGAGAAACTATCACCCGCAAGCCATCTAAGCAACAAGTTGCGTCGAGGGAACCGGTCTCTCGTAAGCGTACGAGTAATGTTGGTCCGGGCTGCTTCATCTCACAATCCCGCTGAACCAAAATCTGACCAAGGGAGGAAGCAATCTAAGCATCAACGCCCACAAACCTTTTGTGTTCTACTCGAGATCTCATCGAACCATCAACCTAGCTCTGATACCACTGCTGGGGAACGTCGCATGGGAAACAAAAAATTTCCTACGCACACGCAAACCTATCCATGGTGATGAGCGTCTACGAGAGGGAGAGTGGATCTACGTACCCTCGTAGACCGCTAAGCGGGAAGCGTTAAGAAACACAGTTGGTGTAGTCGAACTTCTTCGCGATCCAAATCGCCGAGCGTCCCGTGATCCAATCACGAACCGTCCCGCGAACACATCATGATCCGTCCCGCGAACTCATCACGATCCGTCTCACGATCTTGATCACGATCTGTCCCGCGAACTCATCACGATCCGTTCCGTGATCACATCATGAACCGTCTCGCGATCTCGATCACGGTCCTTCCGATCTAGCGCCGAACGGACGCACCTCCGCATTTAGCACACGTGCAGCTTGATGACGATCTCCACCGTCTCGATCCAGCAAGAGGAGGTGGAGAGGATAGAGAGTTCACCGGCAGCGTGACGGCGCTCCGATGATGGTGGTGGAGCAATTCCGACAGGGCTTCGCCTAAGCGCTGCAGAAAACCGACCTAGAGGAGAAACTATGCACCGGTGGATCGGGTAGCACGTGACCGGAAATTCTGACCAAAAACCACCCAATCCACTAGTATATATAGGAGGAGAGGAGAGGAGAGGCAGCCAAGGCCTTTGGGTCGGCCGAAATAGGAGGTGGGAAGCAATCCTACTTCACCTCCAATCCTAGTTGGAGTAGGATTGCCTCCTATTGGCTGATTTTCCACTTTTTGCTTTAGGACTTTCTCTCCTGCGCCATGGGCCTTTGTGGCTGTTTTCCCAGCCCACTAAGGGATGGTTATTATTCTCCCACAGCCCATGGACCTCTTGGGGTCGAAATACCCCTCCCGGAGGCCTCCCGGTACACTACCGGCACTCCCGGTACACTACCGGCACTCCCGGTACACTATCGATGAGCCCGAAACTTTTCCAAAAACCAAACTGGGACTTCCTATATATGAATCTTTACCTCCGGACCATTCTGGAGCTCCTCGTGACGTCCGGGATCTCATCCGGGACTCCGAGCAAACTTCGTTCACCACCATACATAACTCTACACTACCGAAACGTCACCGAATCTTAAGTGTGCAGACCCTGCGGGTTCGAGAACTATGTAGACATGACCGAGACACCTCTACGGTCAATAACCAATGGCGGGAGCTGGACGTCCACATTGATTCCTACATATTCTACGAAGATCTTTATCGGTCGAACCTCTATGTCAAGGATTCGGTTAATCCCATATAACGTTCCCTTTGTTCTTCGGTATGTTACTTGCCCGAGATTCGATCGTCGGTATCTCCATACCTAGTTCAACCTCGTTACCGGCAAGTCTCTTTACTCGTTCCGTAATACAAGATCCCACAACTAACAATTAGTCACATTGCTTGCAAGGCTTATTGTGATGTTGCATTACCGAGTGGGCCCCGAGATACCTCTCCGTCACACGGAGTAACAAATCCCAGTCTCGATCCATGCCAACTCAACAGACACCATCGGAGATACCTTTAGAGCACCTTTATAGTCACCCAGTTATGTTGCGACGTTTGATACACACAAGGCACTCCTCCGATATCCGTGAGTTGCATGATCTCATGGTCATAGGAACATATACTTGACATGCAGAAAACAGTAGCAATAAACTGACACGATCATATGCTATGTTTGTAGTTTGGGTCTTATCCATCACATCATTCTCCTAATGATGTGACCCCTTTATCAAATGACATATCATGTCCATGGCTAGGAAACCTTAACCATCTTTTGATCAACGAGCTAGTCTATTAGAGGCATACTAGGGACATGGTTTTGTCTATGTATCCACACATGCATCTAAGTCTCCGATCAATACAATTATAGCATGGATAATAAACGATTATCATGAACAAGGAAATATGATAATAACTAATTTATTATTGCCTCTAGGGCATATTTCCAACAGTCTCCCACTTGCACTAGAGTCAATAATCTAGTTCACATCACCATGTGATTCACATTGTTATGAATCTAACACCCAACGAGTTCTGGGGCTCGATCATGCTTTGCATGTGAGAGAGGTCTTATAGTCAACGGGTCTGTGATATTCAGATCCGTGTGTACTTTGCAAATCTCTAAGTCAAACCGTAAACACTGCTACCACACTCCACTTGGTACTAATTCCAAATGTCTGCTCCACTATACGTATCCAGATTGCTACTACGAGTCATTCGGATTAGTGTTAAAGCTTGTATCGACGTAACTCCTTACGACGAACTCTTTATCACCTCCATAATCGAGAAACAATTCCTTTAGTCTTTTAGTCACTAAGGATAATGTTGACCGCTGACCACTGATCCACTCCTGGATCACTCTTGTACCCCTTGACGGACTCATGGCAAGGCACACACAAGTACGGTACACAACATGGCATACTATATAGTCTATGGCTAGAGCATAGGGGACGACGTTCATCCTTTCTCTTTCTTCTGCCGTGGTCGAGCTTTGAGTCTTACTCAACTTCATACCCTACAAATCAGGTGAGAACTCTTTCTCTGACTGATCCACTTTGAACTCTTTCAAAATCTTTGTCAAGGTATGTACTCATTGAAAGTCTCATCAAGTCATCTTTAATCTATCTCTATAGACCTTGATGCTCAATAGGTAGTTTTATCCAGGTTTTACTTTGAAAATCACTTTCCAAATAACCGCTTATGCTTTCCAGAAATTCTACATTATTTCCGATCAACAATATGTCATCCACATATACTTATCAGAAATTCTATAGTGCTCCCACTCACTTTATTGCAAATACAAGTTTCTCGTAAACTTTGTATAGACTCAAAAACTTTGATCACCTCATCAAAGTGTATATTCCAACTCCGAGATGCTTGCTTTAGTCCATGGAAGGATCACCGAATCTTGCACACCTTTTAGCATCCTTAGGACTGACAAAACCTTCTAGTTGTATCACATACAACCTTTCCTCAAGTAAACCGTTAAGGAAACGATGTTTTGACATCCATCTGCCAGATTTCATAATTGAAAACACAGCAACTGCTAACATAATTCCAACAGACTTTAGCACCACTACGAGTGAGAAAGTCTCATCGTAGTCAACTCCTTGAACTTGTCACAAACATCTTTGCAACAAGTCGAGCTTTACAAATAGTGACATTCACCATCAGTGTCTGTCTTCATTTTAAAGATCCATTTGTACTCAACGACCTGCCATCCAACAAGCAAGTCTACCAAAGTCTACACTTGGTTTTCATACATGGATCATATCTCGGATTTCATGGCCTCCAACCATTTGTCGGAATCCGGGCCCATCAACGTTTCTCCATAGCTTGTCGGTTCATCGTTGTTCAACAACATGATCTCCAAGACAAAGTTATCGTACCACTTAGGAGCAGTACACATCCTTGTCGACCTACGAAGTTCGATAGTAACTTGATCCTGAAGCTTCATGATCATCATCATTAACTTCCTCTTCAACTAACGTAGGCTTCACAGAAACATCTTTCTGTGCTGCGCTACTCTCCGGTTGAACAAAGGTTTAACAACCTCATCAAGTTCTATCTTCCTCCCACTCAATTCGTTCGCAAGAAACATTTCCTCGAGAAAGGATCCGTTTAAGCAACAAACACTTTGCACTAGGATCTGAGATTGAAGGTTCACCCAACTGATCTTAGGGTATTCTATGAAGATGCAATTGTCCGCCTTGGGTTCGACCTCATTGGGTGAAAACATTTTCCACACAAGTGTCACAGCCCCAAATAGTAAGAAATGACAGCTTAGGTTTCTATCAAACCATAATTCACACGGTGTCATCTCAATGGATTTAGAAGATGCCCTATTTAAAGTGAATGTAGTTGTCTCTAATGCATAACCCCAAAAATTATAGTAGTAAAACGATAAGAGACATCACAGTATGCACTATATCAATAGGGCATGACTATGATGTTCGGACACACCATCACACTATGGTGTTCCAGGTGGCGTTAGTTGTGAAACAAATTTCACATTGTCTTAAGTTGTATGCCAAACTCGTAACTCAGATATTCACCTCCACGATCATATCGCGGTCACTTTTATCTTCTTGTCACGATGATCTTTAAACTTCACTCTGAATTTGCTTGAACCTTTCAAACAATTCAGACTTGTGTTTCATTAAGTAAATATACACTATATCTACTCAAATCATCAGTGAAGGTAAGAAAATAACGATATCCACTGCACGCTACAAGACTCACTAGATTGTATACATCAACATGTATCATTTCCAATGAATCACTTGCCCGCTCCATCCAACGGGGTCCTTTAGTCATCTTGCCCAAGAGGCATGGTTCGCACATCTCAACCGATTCGAAATCGAATGAGTCCAAATATCCATCAGCATGGAGTTTCTTCATGCGCTTTATACCAATATGACATTTAGCGGCGGTGCCACAAGTATGTGGTACTATCATTATTAACTTTGTACCTTTTGACATCAATGTTATGAACATGTGTACTACTAAGATCAAGATTTCAACAAACCATTCTCACTGGGTGCATGACCATTGAAGGTATTATTCATGTAAACAGAATAACCATTATTCTGTAACTTAAATGAATAACCGTATTGCAATAAACATGATCTAATCATGTTCATGCTCAACACAAAACACCAAATAACATTTATTTAGGTTCGTCACTAATCCTGAAGGTAGAGAGAGCGTGCAATGTTGATCACATCAACCTTGGAAACACTTCCAACACATATCGTCACCTCACCCTTAGCTAGTTCTCCGTTTATTCCGTAGCTTATATTTCGAGTTACTAACATTTAGCAACCGAACCAGTATCCAATACCCAGGTGCTACTAAGAGTACTAGCAAGGTACACATTAATAACTCGTATATCAAATATACTTCTATCAATGTTGCCATCCTTCTTATTTACCAAGTATCTAGGGTTGTTCCGCTTTAGCGACCGCTCACCTCATAACAGAAGCACTGAGTCTCGGGTTTGAGTTCAACTTTGGGTTGCTTCACTGGAGCAGCAACTGACTTGCTATCCATGAAGTTTCCCTCCTTGCTCTTGCCCTTCTCAAAACTAGTGGTTTGATTAACCATTAACACTTGACGCTCCTTCTTGATTTCTACCTCCGCGGTGTCAAACATCGCGAACAGCTCAGGAATCATTATTTCTATCCCTGGCAACTTATAGTTCATCACCAAGTTCTAGTAGCCTAGTGACAGTGACTTGGAGAACTATATCAATCTCTATCTTATCTGGAAGATCAACTCCCACTTGATTCAAGCGATTGTAGTACCCATACAATCTGAATACATGCTCAACGATTGAGCTATTCTCCTTCATCTTAGAGGCAAAGAATCTTGTTGGAGATCTCATATCTCGCAACACGGGCACGAGCCTGAGATCACAATCTCAGCTCCTAGAACATCTCATATTTTCCATGACGTTCAAAATGTTTCGGAGCCTCAATTCTAAGCTGTAATGCATGACGCACTAAACTATCAGGTAGTCATCGAAACATGCCTGTCAGATATTCACAACATCTACAGACGACGCTAGAGGGGGTGGCGCACCGAGCGGTGCATTAAGGACATAAGCCTTCTGTGCAGCAAAGAGGACAATCCTCAGATCACAGACCCAGTCCGCGATATTGCTACCATCATCTTTCAATACTATTCCTCTAGGAACATATAAAAATTTAAGGGAGTTACAGCGCGAGCTAGTAATCTACAACATAATTTGCAAAGACACTTTGACTATGTTCATGATAATGAGTTCAATTAATCATATTACTTAAGAACTCCCACTCAAATTGACATCCCTCCGATCATTCGAGTGATACATGATCCAAATTCACCAACTCAAGTCCGATCATCACGTGAGTTGAGGTGGCTGCAATGGTGAACATCATTATGTATATCATATCTACTATATGACTCATGTTCGACCATTCGGTCTCTTGTGGTCCGAGGCCATGTCTGTACATGCTAGGCTCGTCAAGTTTAACCCGAGTGTTTTGCATGTGCAACATTGGCTTGCACCCCTTGTATGTGAACGTAGAGTCTACATACCCGATCATCACGTGGTGTCTCAACACGATGAACTTTCACAACGGTGCACACTCGGGGAGAACACAATTTATCTTGAAATTAAGTGAGGGATCACCTTATAATGCTACCGTCGTCCTAAGCAAAACAAGGTGCATAAAAAGGATTAACATCACATGCAAATCATAAGTGACATGATATGGCCATGAACTTGTGCTTTTGATCTCCATCTAGAAAGCACTGGCATGATCTCCATCGTCACCGGCATGACACCATGATCTCCATCAACGTGTCGCCATCGGGGTTGTCATGCCCTGCATGCTTCTACTACTATTGCTACCGTTTAGCGAGAAAGTAAAGCATTACATAGCGCTTAATGATTGACACGCAGGTCATACAATAATTAAAGACAAGCCTATGGCTCCTGCCGGTTGCCGTATTCATCGACATGCAAGTCGTGATAATCTATACATCACATGATCATCTCATACATCACATATATCACATCATGTAATTGGCCATATCATATCACAACATACCCTGCAAAAACAAGTTAGACGTCCTCTAATTGTTGTTGCATGTTTTACGTGGCTGCTACGGGTATCTAGCTAGAACAATTCTCACCTAGGAAAAAACCACAACGGTGATACACTAGTTGCTTTTGAACCTTTGCAAGGACCGCCTTTGTCGAATCCGATCCAACTAAAGTGAGAGAAACTATCACCCGCAAGCCATCTAAGCAACAAGTTGCGTCGAGGGAACCCGTCTCTCGTAAGCGTATGAGTAATGTTGGTCCGGGCCGCTTCATCTAACAATCCCACTGAACCAAAATCCGACCAAGGGAGGAAGCAATCTAAGCATCAACGCCCACAAACCTTTTGTGTTCTACTCGAGATCTCATCGAACCATCAACCTAGCTCTGATACCACTGTTGGGGAACGTCACATGGGAAACAAAAAATTTCCTACGCAAACGCAAACCTATCCATGGTGATGAGCATCTACGAGAGGGAGAGTGGATCTACGTACCCTCGTAGATCGCTAAGCGGGAAGCGTTAAGAAACGCGGTTGGTGTAGTCGAACTTCTTCGCGATCCAAATCGCCGAGCGTCCCGTGATCCAATCACGAACCGTCCCGCGAACACATCATGATCCGTCCCGCGAACTCATCACGATCTGTCTCACGATCTTGATCACGATCTGTCCCGCGAACTCATCACGATCCGTTCCGTGATCACATCATGAACCGTCTCGCGATCTCGATCACGGTCCTTCCGATCTGGCGCCGAACGGACGGCACCTCCGCGTTCAGCACACGTGCAGCTTGATGACGATCTCCACCGTCTCGATCCAGCAAGAGGAGGTGGAGAGGATAGAGAGTTCACCGGCAGCGTGACGGCGCTCCGATGATGGTGGTGGAGCAATTCCGACAGGGCTTCGCCTAAGCACTGCAGAAAACCGACCTAGAGGAGAAACTATGCACCGGTGGAATGGGTAGCACGTGACCGGAAATTCTATCCAAAAACCACCCAATCCACTAGTATATATAGGAGGAGAGGAGAGGAGAGGCAGCCAAGGCCTTTGGGTCGGCCGAAATAGGAGGTGGGAAGCAATCCTACTTCACCTCCAATCCTAGTTGGAGTAGGATTGCCTCCTATTGGCTGATTTTCCACTTTTTGCTTTAGGACTTTCTCTCCTGCGCCATGGGCCTTTTTGGCTGTTTTCCCAGCCCACTAAGGGATGGTTATTATTCTCCCACAGCCCATGGACCTCTTGGGGTCGAAATACCCCTCCCGGAGGCCTCCCGGTACACTACCGGCACTCCCGGTACACTACCGGCACTCCCGGTACACTATCGATGAGCCCGAAACTTTTCCAAAAACCAAACTGGGACTTCCTATATATGAATCTTTACCTATGGACCATTCCGGAGCACCTCGTGACATTCGGGATCTCATCCGGGACTCTGAACAAACTTCGGTCACCACCGTACATAGCTCTACACTATCGAAACGTCACCGAACCTTAAGTGTGCAGACCCTGCGGGTTCAAGAACTATGTAGACATGACCGAGACACCTCTATGGTCAATAACCAATGGCAGGACCTGGACATCCACATTAGTTCCTACATATTCTACGAAGATCTTTATCGGTCGAACCTCTATGTCAAGGATTCGGTTAATCCCATATAACGTTCCCTTTGTTCTTCGGTATGTTACTTGCCTGAGATTCGATCGTCGGTATCTACATACCTAGTTCAACCTCGCTACCGGCAAGTTTCTTTACTCGTTCCGTAATACAAGATCCCGCAACTAACACTTAGTCACATTGCTTGCAAGGCTTGTTGTGATGTTGCATTACCGAGTGGGCCCCGAGATACCTCTCCGTCACACGGAGTAACAAATCCCAGTCTCGATCCATACCAACTCAACAGACACCATCGAAGATACCTGTAGAGCACCTTTATAGTCACCCAGTTACGTTGCGACGTTTGATACACACAAGGCACTCCTCCGATATCCGTGAGTTGCATGATCTCATGGTCATAGGAACATATACTTGACATGCAGAAAACAGTAGCAATAAACTGACCCGATCATATGCTATGTTTGTAGTTTGGGTCTTATCCATCACATCATTCTCCTAATGATGTGACCCCGTTATCAAATGACATATCATGTCCATGGCTAGGAAACCTTAACCATCTTTTGATCAACGAGCTAGTCTATTAGAGGCATACTAGGGACATGGTTTTGTCTATGTATCCACACATGCATCTAAGTCTCCGATCAATACAATTATAGCATGGATAATAAACGATTATCATGAACAAGGAAATATGATAATAACTAATTTATTATTGCCTCTAGGGCATATTTCCAATAGTAAGGGCGGCTTGAAGAAGCTCAACCCGGAGATGTTTATACCTTTCATAACATTGCTCCTTTTTCTCATAATTTTGCTCTGATCCGGCTTGATAAGCTGGCATGTTTATGTGGAGGTGGGCAGCCCCCCTTGAATAATCCATCTTTGAGCTGTCAACCGGAGTAGCATGACTCCGAGTCTGATGAGTTCTGTTGATGACCGATTGTCGTTGGGTAATGTGAGATGGACTCCAATGTAAGAAGCCTCCATTGACAACCGCGGCTAATGAAGAGCCGGAAGCGGCCTAAAGATAGCAACTTTTCAGGATAACATGAGTCGCCCTTGGAAATAATTTCTTTTAAGAGCCAGTTGTCTTAGGATATATGTAAGCTATACCTAACGGTAGGAAGCCTCTATTGACAACGGCGACTGTTGATGAACTCCAAGCGGCCTACAACCGGCTGCATGAAGGGTGATGTAAGTTGTACCATGATGGTAAGAAGCCTCCTTTTAACAGCAAATACTTATCCATTGTATTCCAACACCGGTTGTCAATAGGTTTATGTAAGCTATACCAAAGGTAAGAAGCCTCTACTGACAACCGCAGCTAAAAAAGCCTGCTGTTGGAGGGTGATGTAAGCTATACCCGAAGGCAAGAAGCCTCCTCCAATCAACCAATGTTGTATAGGGCTGGCTGCTGATGGTTTTATGTAAGCTATACCTTATGGCAAGAAGCATCCATTCGACAGTCGTGACTAGTAATTGTACTAGCCGGTTGTGTCAAGGGTTTATGTAAGCTATACCCAAGGGCAAGAAGCCTCCTTCCACAACTATTTTTGGCGTAAATGCCGGTTGTTAGGGTGAGATAAGCGAACCCGTCGGTAAGAAGCCCCCTTCGACAACCGCGGTTAATAAGTAACCGGAAGTGGCATAAAGCCGACCATTAGGGTGAGATAAGCGATACCCGTCGGTAAGAAGCCCCCTTCGATGGCCGCAATTGATAAGCAACTGGAATTTAAAGTACACGCTGTTGCCTTAGGGGATTTTTTTAAGCTATACCAAAGGTAAGAAGCCTCCATCAGCAAAAGCGCTTAATGTACTCAAACTATGCATCATACCAGTTCAGGGTCTCTAAAGCGAGATTGGCCATCAACTCTGTGAGTCGGCTCAGGGTCTCTAAGGCGAGATTGACTGATAAGAGCTCAATTATTTAACTTACAGCAGTTCAGGGTCTCTAAAGTGATATTGGCCGTCAACTTTGTGAACCGGCTCAGGGTCTCTAAAACGAGATTCACTGGTTAGAGTAACATTAGTTCAGGGTCTCTAAGGCGAGATTGGCCGTCAACTCTGTGAACCGGCTCAGGGTCTCTAAAGCGAGATTGACTGGTAAGAGTAACATCAGTTCAGGGTCTCTGAGGCGAGATTGACTGGTAAGAGTAACATCAGTTCAGGGTCTCTAAGGCGAGATTGACTGGTAAGAGCTTTTGGCGGGTCACAAACCACTTCGACTTTAAACTTGTTGAGCCGGAAAATTTCATCTTGGCAAAAGATCCGAGCTTCTCATTGAAAACGACCAAATGTGTCTTGCCATGTCTGTAGCCCCCGAGTCTCAAGTTTGACTCGAAGAGGCGGCTTGAGAATCTTTCGTCGAAAGTTGAGGTTGGCCGTGGCGGGTGACAAATGGTCCCGTATGAATTGTTTCAATGATCCGGTTGATGGTTCGTTCCGGATGTTTTGCTTGAAGTGAACCAAACTGTAGCGGCAGCGGCCTATGCGCTTGTACGTTGGGTGGCTCATATTGATGAGCACTGCACCCATATATTGATGTAGATCAAATTGTGGGTGGTGTCTTGCACGCATCCGTTGGGCGGCTCGTACAAGCGAGCACTGCACCGATATGTTGATGTAGACATAGAAATGAGTTGTGGCATTGTCAGCCGGTTCTGCTGTGAAAGACGGCCGCGGTATTGTAAGTCGCTGCCGATGGATGAGTCGGCCACGGGTGTTATAAACCGGCACGAACGGTTGGTTCATCCGCGGTCGTTGTAAGCCGGTGCAGATGGATGAGAGATGGCCATAGTATTGAGAACTGGCGCGGGTGGCGAGAGTCGGCCACGGCATTGTAAACCAGTGAAGTTGCGAGAGACAACCGTGGCGTTTGTTGGTGAAGACCATACTGCGGTTCCGGCAGCTTGCCTCACTTATTAAGTGGCTCATACTGGCGGGTGAGCACGCGCGGTACCGGTGTGTTGATGTAGACCGGGCCACGGGTGCAGCGACTCACGAGCATCCATTCATCAACGCAACACGGATGAACCCAAATGCGCTCTACCTCGCGGTATAATGCCATGCAAAGATATTTCCTGCATAAAAATATTGCAAGAAAACGAAGTAATTGTTCTTTTGAAAATATGTATTGAAAACAACAAAGGGCAAATACACCCGATTTAGGATGACGGATGGCCCCTGTGTTAGTGAACTCTCCGATAGCTTGAAGCGATGGAGGTGGAGGGCGAGGCGAGATGGGGCGACTCGGCCACGGCGGCCGAAGGCGAGGCGAGAGACGGCGCGTTGATGTAGACCTGACCGTATGAATGGTGGTTTGTATGCGTCCGTCCAGTAGCTCATCATGGCGATATGCTGGGCCAAAAATTTATCCACCACGGAGTTGATGATCATCGTGGTGAAGCTTAAGTTTTACCACGGGCGAGTCGCCGATGCCCGCAATCCTCATATATCAAACGGGCCTGAGAGGGGCGTTGAGCCAGCAGGTGCAGAGACGGCAGCAGGCCAGACGGAGGCAGCGTACGGGGGTGATTCGGAGCGGTCGGACGGACCGAACGGTCGGGCGGCTCGATGGCCTTGGATGTGCCGCCTCCACACGCGGGTGAGTCGACGGTGGAACCAATGGCGGCTCGGCAAAGGCAGAGCCGGCGAGGGCGATTCGACGACTCAACGACGCAAGGCGGCTCGCCGACCGGTGGCTCAAGCAGTGAGCGGGCGAGGCTGGCTCCACGGCGGCTTGCGAAAGTGGAATCGGCACAGCGGCGGCTCTCGGTGTGGCGCGGCGCAGGTGCGGCTGCCGGGTCAGGAGGCATGCGGCTCTGTCGTGAGAACCGGCCGCAGCGGGGTGATGAGGAGGCGAGAGGAGCCCCCAGCGGCGCAATCTGCGGAGGCGGCGAGAGGGCATGGCCGGTTTGTCTAGAAGCGGGAGAGTCGGACGCGGCGATGGCTGGCGCAGCTCGACGGAGTGTGAGGCCCGGCGATGGTGCGCGCAAGACGCGGCGTCGGCCCGGTGATGGCGCGCGCGAGATGAGGAGCAAATCCGGCCACAGGGGCTGGTGAGCGGTCGTGAGGTCTGGCGAAAAACAGGGCCGACAAAGGCAACGCGGGGGCGGCTCAATGGATGAGGCGAGGAAGGTGTGTGGTAAAGCCGGCCAGCAGTTGCGGCGGAGGCGGCTCGGCAAACTGGTAGACCTTACCGGCGACTGTGGGAACGGTTGACGGCAACGACTGGCCGCCCAAGCACGGCCGGGGCAGAGACCGGTAGAGCAAATCGGTTGAGGCGGGGCGGCTGAGACCGGTAGATTCTTTCCGAACCGGCTCTTCTCATCCGGCTCATAATGAGCTTCTCGATTCCTGAGG
Organism: Hordeum marinum; assembly: GCA_022496015.1. Classification (NCBI taxonomy): domain Eukaryota; kingdom Viridiplantae; phylum Streptophyta; class Magnoliopsida; order Poales; family Poaceae; genus Hordeum; species Hordeum marinum. The sequence continues at coordinate 48,925,324 of CM039676.1, forward strand.
AGAGATCCCTCCAAGAACACAAAACCATCATGTGTAGCCCCACGGTGGGCGCTAACTATTGTGGTTTTGTCACGGCAGATGTCCGGGTCAACGGACTTAGGGTTCGGGGCAAAGCACGCTACATGGCGGCTTGAAGGGGTTGATCGGAATCGAGAAGACACGGGGTTTTACCCAGGTTCGGCCCCTCAAGTCGAGGTAAAAGCTTACGTCCTGCTTGTCTGATATTGATGATGATGAAGATCTCTCGGCTACAAGGGTGCTAATTGCTACCTCTAATCATGAGAGCCTCTAATCTCTCTATCTCTAAACTTGTGTTGTCTAAACTTGAGGACTTATGTCTCTTCTCAATCTGTCCCTCTAGGGGTGCTCTACCCCTCCTTATATAAGAGGAGTGGGTAGGCTTACAAATAGAGTCCTACTAGGAGTAGGATTAGGACTCGTCTCTCACGAATCCTACTCCGGGTCTTATTTCCTTTAATGGAATCCTTCTCTCTTCGGGCATTCTCTTGTGGGCCTTCTCTTGTGATCCGCCTGGCGCCTCTCTCACCCGCCGGGTCTTGTCTCGTGAGCCACCTGGCACCAGCCTACCAGCCGGGTCTTGGGCTTCACCATCCTGCGACTTGCCTGTCAGGTCATTTAATAAGAGGTCATGTCTTCGGTCGGGTCTTTAATAAGAAGGCCATATCTTCGGTCGGGTCTTTAATAAGAAGGCCATATCTTCGGCCGGGTCTTTAATAAGAAGGCCATATCTTTGGCCGGGTCTTTAATAAGAAGGCCATATCTTCGGCCGGGTCTCCTATAAGTCGCAAGGCCGGGTCATACCGCGGGGTTTATCCCCGTCAGTGGGCGTGACAACCCCGATGGCGACACATTGATGGAGATCATGGTGTCGTGTCGGTGACGATGGAGATCATGCCGATGCTTTCAAGATGGAGATCAAAAGCACAAGTTCATGGCCATATCATGTCACTTATGATTTGCATGTGATGTTAATCCTTTTATGCACCTTGTTTTTCTTAGGACGACGGTAGCATTACAAGGTGATCGCTCACTTAAATTTCAAGATGAATTGTGTTCTCCTTGAGTGTGCACCGTTGCGAAAGTTCGTCGTGTCGAGACACCACATGATGATCGGGTGTGATAGACTCTACGTTCATATACAACGGGTGCAAGTGAGTGTTGCACATGCAGAACACTCGGGTTAAACTTGACGAGCCTAGCATGTACAGACATGGCCTCGGAACACAAGAGACCGAAAGGTCGAACATGATTCATATAGTAGATATGATCAACATGATGTTCTTCACCATTGAAACCACCTCGACCCATGTGATGATCAGACTTGAGTTGGTGAATTTGGATCATGTGACACTCAGATGACCCGAGAGATGTCAATTTGACTGGGAGCTTTAGTAATTTGATTAACTAAACTCATTATCTTGAACAATAGTCTAAGTAACCTTTGCAAATTTATGTTGTAGATCAATGGCTCGCGTAGTAGCACCCCTGAATTTTAATGCGTTCCTAGAGAAAGCTAAGTTGAAATATGATGGAAGTAACTTTGTTGACTGGGCCCATAATCTAAGGATTATCCTCACGGCTTCCCAGAAATCATATGTTCTTGATGTACCGCTTGGTGACCAACCAGAAGACCTGTCATCCGAAGACGTTAAGAACGCCTGGGAGGCACGTTCTGGAGATTACTCAATAGTTCAGTGTGCAATATTGTATGGCTTAGAACTGGGACTTCAAAGACGTTTTGCACGTCATGGAGCATATGAGATGTTCTAGGAGTTGAAGTTTATCTTTCAGAAGAATGCCCGAATCGAGAGGTATCAGACCTCCAATAAGTTCTATGCCTGGAAAATGGAGGAGAACAGGTCTATCAGTGAACATATACTCAGAATGTCTGGGTATTCGACTCGTCTGGCCGAGTTGGGAATTGCCCTTCTGCCAGAGGCGATCACTAAAAGAGTTCTTCAATCACTACCACCTAGTTACAAGAGCTTTGTGATGAACTATAACATGCACGGGATGAACAAGTCAGTCGCCGAGCTTCTTGCAATGCTAAAAGTTGCCGAGTCTGAAATCCAGAAAGAACATCAAGTGTTGATGGTCAATAAAACCACTAGTTTCAATAAGAATGGCAAGGGCAAGGGCAAGAAGGGTAAAACCAAGAAGGATGGCAAAGCAGTTGCTACTCCTGTAAAGAAGCCCAAGGCTGGACCCAAGCCAGAAACTGAGTGCTTTCATTGCAAGGGAACTGGTCACTGGAAGCGGAACTGCCCCAAGTACCTGGCTGACAAGAAGGCGGTCAATGACAAACAAGGTATATATGATATACATGTTATTGATGTGTACCTTACTAGATCTTGTTGTAGTGCCTGGGTATTTCATACCGGTTCGAATGCTCACATTTGCAACTCAAAATAGGAACTAAGGAATAGACGAAGGCTGGCGAAGGACGAAGTGATGATGCGCGTGGGAAATGGTTCCAAGGTTGATGTGATCGCCGTCGGCACGCTCTGTCTTCGATTACCATCGGGATTAGTGATGAACCTAAATAATTGTTATTTAGTGTCTGCGTTAAGCATGAACATTATATCTGGATCTTGTTTATTGCGAGACGGTTACTCATTTAAATCAGAGAATAATGGTTGTTCTATTTATATGTGTAATATCTTTTATGGTCATGCACCCAATGTGAGGGGTTTGTTCATATTGAATCCTGATAGTAATGATACACATGTTCATAACATTGATGCCAAAAGATGTAGAGTTGATAATGATAGTACCACTTTCTTGTGGCATTGCCGTTTAGGTCATATTGGTGTAAAACGCATGAGGAAGCTCCATGCTGATGGACTTTTGGAGTCACTTGATTTTGAATCACTTGACACATGTGAACCATGCCTCATGGGCAATATGACTAAAACGCTGTTCTTTGGAACAATGGAATGGGCAAGTGACTTGTTGGAAATCATACATACCGATGTGTGCGGTCCAATGAATGTTACAACACGTGGTGGATATTGTTATTTTCTCACCTTCACCGATGACTTAACTAGATATGGGTATATTTACTTAATGAAACACAAGTCTAAGCCGTTTGAAAAGTTCAAGCAATTTTAGAGTGAAGTTGAGAATCATCGCAACAAGAAGATTAAATTCCTGTGATCTGATCGAGGAGGTGAATATCTGAGTTATGAGTTTGGCAGTCACTTAAGACAGTGTGGAATTGTTTCACAGTTGACACCGCCTGGAACACCACAGCGTAATGGTGTGTCCGAACATCGTAATCAAACCTTATTAGATATGGTGTGTTCTATGATGTCTCTTGTTGATTTGCCACTATCATTTTGGGGTTATGCATTAGAGACAGCAGCATTCACTTTAAATAGGGCACCATCGAAATCCGTTGAGACGACGCCATATGAGCTATGGTTTGGCAAGAGGCTAAAGTTGTCGTTTCTTAAAGTTTGGGGATGTGATGCTTATGTCAAAAAGCTTCAGCCTGAAAAGCTGGAACCCAAAGCGGAGAAATGCGTCTTCATAGGATACCCTAAAGAGACATTCGGGTATACCTTCTATCTCAGATCCGAAGGCAAAGTGTTTGTCGCTAAGAACGGAACATTTCTTGAGAAAGAGTTTCTCTCGACAGAATTCAGTGGGAGAAAAATAGAGCTTGATGAGGTTATTGAACCTTTACTTCAACCAGAGAGTAGCGCAGCACAGAAAGATGTTCCTGTGGAGTCTATGATAGTTGAAGAGGAAGTTAATGATGATGATCATGAAGCTTCGGATCAAGTTACTATTGAACCTCGTAGGTCGACAAGGGCGTGTACTGCTCCTGAGTGGTACGGCAACCCTGTCTTGGAGGTCATGTTGTTGGACAACAATGAACCTACAAGCTATTGAGGAGCGATGATGGGCCTGGATTACGAGAAATGGTTAGAGGCCATGAAATCCGAGATGGGATCCATGTATGAAAACAAAGTATGGACTTTGGAAGTATTACCTAAAGGGCGAAAGTCCATTCAGAACAAACGGATCTTTAAGAAGAAGACGGACGCGGACGGTAATGTCACCGTCTATAAAGCTCGACTTGTAGCAAAGGATTTTTCACAAGTTCAAGGAGTTGACTATGATGAGACCTTCTCACCTGTAGCGATGCTTAAGTCCATCGGAATCATGTTAGCAATAGTTGCATATTTTGACTATGAAATTTGGCAGATGTATGTCAAAACAGCGTTCCTCAACGGTTTCCTTGAGGAAGAGTTGTATATGATGCAACCGGAAGGTTTTGTCGATCTAGAGAATGTTGACAAAGTTTGCAAACTCCAACGATCCATTTATGGACTAGTGCAAGCATCTCGGGGTTGGAATAAGCGCTTTGATGAGGTGATCAAAGCGTTTGGGTTTATACAAGTTTATGGAGAAGCTTGTATTTACAAGAAAGTGAGTGGGAGCTCTATAGTGTTTCTAATATTATATGTGGATGACATATTGCTGATTGGAAACAATATAGAAATGCTGGAAAGCATGAAGGAATATTTGAACAAGAGTTTTTCAATGAAGGACCTAGGAGAAGCTGCTTTCATATTAGGCATTAAGATCTATAGAGATAGATCGAGACGCTTAATAGCACTTTCACAGAGCACATACCTTGATAAAGTTTTGAAGAAGTTCAAAATGGATCAGTCCAAGAAGGGGTTCTTGCCTGTGTTACAAGGTGTGAAGTTGAGTAAGACTCAATGCTCAGTGACTGCAGAAGATAGAGAAAAGATGAGTGTCATCCCCTATGCTTCAGCCATAGGCTCTATCATGTATGCAATGCTGTGCACAAGACCCGATGACAGCCTTGCCAAAAGTATGGCCAGAAGGTTTCAAAGTGATCCTGGAATGGACTAGGACTCCTCCTTATTTTGCTCGTTTTGCCTTTTTCCACCTTTTTCTCATTGGGCTTATCTTCCCAGCCGCATGGGCCTTGTGTGGGACTTCCACCAGCCCACTAAGGGATGGCATTCACTCTCTCACAGCCCATGTAGCCTCTTGGGTCGAAATACCCCTCCCGATGGTCTCCCGATACACTATCGGCACTCCCGGTACACTACCGATGATCTCGAAACTTTTCTGGTGACCAAAACAGGACTTCCTATATATCAATCTTTACCTACGGACCATTCCGGAGCTCCTCGTGACATCCGGGATCTCATCTGGGACTAAGAACAACCTTCGGTCACCACCATACATAACTTTATACTACTGAAACATCACCGAACCTTAAGTGTGCAGACCCTGCGGGTTCGAGAACTATGTAGACATGACCAAGACACCTCTATGGTCAATAACCAATAGCGGGACTTGGATGTCCATATTGGTACCTACACATTCTACGAAGATCTTTATCGGTCGAACCTCTATGTCAAGGATTCAGTTAATCCCGTATGATGTTCCCTTTGTTCTTTGGTATGTTACTTGCCCGAGATTCGATCGTCGATATCTCCATACCTAGTTCAACCTCGTTACTGGCAAGTCTCTTTACTTGTTCTATAATACAAGCCCCCGTGACTAACACTTATTCACATTGCTTGCAAGGCTTATTGTGATATTGTATTACCGAGTGGGCCCTGAGATACCTCTCTGTCGCACGGAGTAACATGCCAACCCAACAGACACCCTCAAATATATCCTCGGGTTTTCGTGAGTTGAATGATCTCATGGTCATAGGAACATACACTTGACATGCAGAAAACAGTAGCAATAAACTGACACGATCATATGCTACGTTTGTAGTTTGGGTATTGTCCATCACATCATACTCCTAATGATGTGATCCCGTTATCAAATGACATCTCATGTCCATGGCTAGGAAACCATAACCATCTTTGATCAACGAGCTAGTATACTAGAGGCAAACTAGGGACATGGGGTTGTCTATGTATACACACATGTATCCGAGTTTCCGATCAATACAATTATAGCATGGGTAATAAATGATTATCATGAACAAGCAAATATGATAATAACCAAATTATTATTGCCTCTAGGGCATATTTCCAACAAAATATGGACCATTCAAAGGCACATCATCAAATTTCAACCCTTTCTGACTTCATTTGATATTTTTCATGCATTTCATGATTTATTTTGAGCTAAATGACCCTGAATTTGAAAAACAGGACAAATCAACTATAAAAAGGTTGTAAATTGGCATGACATCACAATTTCACCCACATAGCATCTTCTAAAGAGTTTAGAGGGTTACAGCAAAAATTGAATGCACTTTGTGTACAAATTGGACGATCTCTTTCAAAGTATGAGGGTTTCGGACGAAAACTCATCTATTACAAAGGGATTTCATTTATAATAACTTATTATACCTCCATACTTTTTATGTGTTCAATATGCACCATTCAAAGGCACATCATCAATTTTCAACCCTTTCTCACTTGATTTGATATTTTTCATGCATTTAATGATTTATTTTGGGCTAAATGACCCTGAATTTGAAAAGCAATAGAAATGAACTCTGAAATGGTTGTAACTTGGCATGCCATCATAATTTCACCCACATAGCAACTTCTAAAGAGTTGAGAGGGTTACGGCAAAAACTGGATGCACTTCATATACCAATGGGACAATCTCTTTCGAAGTATGAGGGTTTCGGACGAAAACTCATCTATTACAAAGAGATTGCATTTTTAATAAGTTATTCTAACTCAATACTTTTTGTGTTTTCAATATGCACCATTCAATAGCGCATCATCAATTTTCAACCCTTTCTGACTTCATTTGATATTTTTCATGCCTTTAATGATTTATTTTGAGCTAAATGACCCTGAATTTGAAAAGTTGTAGAAATGAACTCTGAAAAGGTTGTAACTTGGAATGACATCATAATTTCACCCACATAGCAACTTCTAAAGAGTTGAGAGGGTTACGGCAAAAACTGTATGCACTTCGTGTACAAATTGGACAATCTCTTTCGAAGTATGAGGGTCTTGGACGAAAACTCATCTATTACAAAGGGATTTCATTTTTAATAACTTATTTTAACTCCATACTTTTTGTGTGTTCACTATGAAACACTCAAAGTCACATCATCAATCTTCAACCGTTTCTAACTTCATTTGATATTTTACATGCATTTAATGATTTATTTTGAGCTAAATGACCCTGAATTTGAAAAGCAGTACAAATAACTCTGAAAAGGTTCTAACTTGGCATGACATCATAATTTCACCCACATAGCAACTTCTAAAGAGTTGAGAGGGTTACGGCAAAAACTGGATGCACTTCGAGTATAAATTGGACAATCTCTTTCGAAGTATGAGGGTTTCGCACGAAAATTCATCTAATACAAATGGATTTCGCTTTTAAAGACTTGTTTTAACTCCATACTTTTTGTGCGTTCAATATGCACCATTAAAAGGCAGATCATCAATTTTCAACCCTTTTTTACTTCATTTGATATTTTTCATGCATTTAATGATTTATTTTGAGCTAAATGATCCTGAATTTGAAATGTTGTACAAATGAACTCTGAAAAGGTTGTAACTTGGCATGACATCATAATTTCACCCACCTAGCAACTTCTAAAGAGTTGAGAGGGTTACAGCAAAAACAAGATGCACTTCGTGTACAAATTGGACAACCTCTTTCGAAGTATGAGGGTTTCGGACGAAAACTCATCTATTAGAAAGGGATTTCATTTTTAATAACTTATTTTAACTCCATACTTTTTGTGTGTTCAATATGCACCATTCAAAGCCACATCATAAATTTTCAACCCTTTCTGACTTCATTTGATATTTTTCATGCATTTAATGATTTATTTTGAGATACCCTGAATTTGAAAAGCAATACATGTGAACTCTGAAAAGGTTGTAACTTGGCATGACATCATAATTTCACCCACATAGCAACTTCTAAAGAGTTGAGAGGGTTACGGCAAAAACTGGATGCACTTCGTGTACAAATTGGATAATCTCTTTTGAAGTATGAGGGTTTCGGACGAAAACTCATCTATTACAAAGGGATTTCATTTTTAATAACTTATTTTAACTCCATAATTTTTGTGTGTTCAATATGCACTATTCATAGGCACATCACCAATTTTCAACCCTTTCTGGCTTCATTTGATATTTTTAATGCATTTAATGATTTATTTGAGCTAAATGACTCTAACTTTGAAGCGAAGTACAACTGAACTCTGAAAAGGTTGTAACTTGGAATGACATCATAATTTCACCCACATAGCAACTTCTAAAGAGTTGAGAGGGTTACGGCAAAAACTGGATGCACTTCGAGTATAAATTGGACAATCTCTTTCGAAGTATGAGGGTTTCGCACGAAAATTCATCTAATACAAATGGATTTCGCTTTTAAAGACTTGTTTTAACTCCATACTTTTTGTGCGTTCAATATGCACCATTAAAAGGCAGATCATCAATTTTCAACCCTTTTTTACTTCATTTGATATTTTTCATGCATTTAATGATTTATTTTGAGCTAAATGATCCTGAATTTGAAATGTTGTACAAATGAACTCTGAAAAGGTTGTAACTTGGCATGACATCATAATTTCACCCACCTAGCAACTTCTAAAGAGTTGAGAGGGTTACAGCAAAAACAAGATGCACTTCGTGTACAAATTGGACAACCTCTTTCGAAGTATGAGGGTTTCGGACGAAAACTCATCTATTAGAAAGGGATTTCATTTTTAATAACTTATTTTAACTCCATACTTTTTGTGTGTTCAATATGCACCATTCAAAGCCACATCATAAATTTTCAACCCTTTCTGACTTCATTTGATATTTTTCATGCATTTAATGATTTATTTTGAGATACCCTGAATTTGAAAAGCAATACATGTGAACTCTGAAAAGGTTGTAACTTGGCATGACATCATAATTTCACCCACATAGCAACTTCTAAAGAGTTGAGAGGGTTACGGCAAAAACTGGATGCACTTCGTGTACAAATTGGATAATCTCTTTTGAAGTATGAGGGTTTCGGACGAAAACTCATCTATTACAAAGGGATTTCATTTTTAATAACTTATTTTAACTCCATAATTTTTGTGTGTTCAATATGCACTATTCATAGGCACATCACCAATTTTCAACCCTTTCTGGCTTCATTTGATATTTTTAATGCATTTAATGATTTATTTGAGCTAAATGACTCTAACTTTGAAGCGCAGTATAAATGAACTCTGAAAAGGTTGTAACTTGGCATGACATCATAATTTCACCCACATATAAATTGCTAAAGAGTTGAGAGGGTTACGGTAAAACTGGATGCACTTCGTGTACAATTTGGACAATCTCTTTCGAAGTATGAGGGTTTCTGCCGAAAACTCATCTATTACAAAGGGATTTCATTTTTAATAACTTATTTTAACTCCATACTTTTTGTGTGTTCAATATGCACCATTCAAAGGCACGTCATAAATTTTCAACCCTTTCGGACTTCATTTGATATTTTTTCATGCATTTAATGATTTATTTTGAGCTAAATGGCCCTGAATTTGAAAAGCAATACAAATGAACTCTGAAAAGGTTGTAACTTGGCATGAAATCATAATTTCACCCACATAGCAACTTCTAAAGAGTTGAGAGGGTTACGGCAAAAACTGGATGCACTTCGTGTACAAATTGGACAATCTCTTTCGAAGTACGAGGGTTTCGGATGAAAACTCATCTATTACAAAGGGATTTCATTTTTAATAACGTATTATACCTCCATACTTTTTATGTGTTCAATATGCACCATTCAAAGGCACATCTTCAATTTTCAACCCTTTCTGACTTCATTTGATATTTTTCATGCATTTAATTATTTATATTGGGCTAAATGACCCTCACTTTGAAAAGCACTACAAATGAACTCTGAAAAGGTTGTAACTTGGCATGACATCATAATTTCACCCACATAGAAATTTCTAAAGAGTTGAGAGGGTTACGGCAAAAACTGGATGCACTTCGTGTACAAATTGGACAATCTATTTCGAAGTATGAGGGTTTCGGACGAAAACTCATCTATTACAAAGGGATTTCATTTTTAATAACTTATTTTAACTCCATACTATTTGTGTGTTCAATATGCACCATTCAAAGGCGCATCATCAATTTTCAACCCTTTCTAACTTCATTTGATATTTTTCATGCATTTAATGATTTATTTTGAGCTAAATAAATGCTGAATTTGAAAAGCAGTACAAATGAACTCTGAAAAGGTTGTAACTTGTCATGACATCATAATTTCACCCACATAGCAACTTCTAAAGAGTTGAGAGGGTTACGGCAAAAACTGGATGCACTTCGTGTACAAATTGGACAATCTCTTTCGAAGTATGAGGGTTTCGGACGAAAACTCATCTATTACATAGGGATTACATTTTCAATAAATTATTTTAACTCCATACTTTTTGTGTGTTCAATATGCACCATCCAAAGGCATATCATAAATTTTCAACCCTTTCGGACTTCATTTGATATTTTTCATGCATTTAATGATTTATTTTGAGCTAAATGACCCTGAATTTGAAAAGCAATAGAAATGAACTCTGAAAAGGTTGTAACTTGGCATGACATCATAATTTCACCCACATAACAACTTCTAAAGAGTTGAGAGGGTTACGGCAAAAACTACATGCACTTCGTGTACAAATTGGACAATCTCTTTCGAAGTATGAGGGTTTCGGACGAAAACTCATCTATTACAAAGGGATTTCATTTTTAATAACTTATTATACCTCCATACTTTTTATGTGTTCAATATGCACCATTCAAAGGCACATCATAAATTTTCAACCCTTTCTGACTTCATTTGATATTTTACATGCATTTAAGGATTTATTTGAGCTAAATGACCCTAACTTTGAAAAGCAGTACAAATGAACTCTGAAAAGGTTGTAACTTGGCATGACATCATAATTTCACCCACATAGAAATTACTAAAGAGTTGAGAGGGTTACGGTAAAAATTGGATGCACTTCAAGTACAAATTGGACAATCTCTTTCGAAGTATGAGGGTTTCGGACGAAAACTCATCTGTTACAAAGGGATTTCATTTTTAATAACTAATTTTAGCTCCATAGTTTTTGTGTGTTCAATATGCACCATTCAAAGACACATCATCAATTTTCAACCCTTTCTGACTTTATTTGATATTTTTCATGCATTTAATGATTTATTTTGAGCTAAATGACCCTGAATTTGAAAAGCAATACCAATGAACTCTAAAACGGTTGTAACTTGGCATGACATCATAATTTCACACACATAGAAACTTCTAAAGATTTGAGAGGGTTACGGCAAAAACTGGATGCACTTCGTGTACAAATTGGACAATCTCTTTCGAAGTATGAGGGTTTCGGACGAAAACTCATTTATTACAAAGGGATTTCATTTTTAATAACTTATTTTAACTCCATACTATTTGTGTGTTCAATATGCACCATTCAAAGGCACATCATCAATTTTCAACCCTTTCTCACTTCATTTGTTATTTTTCATGCATTTAATGATTTATTTTGAGCTAAATGACCCTGAATTTTAAAACCAGTACAAATGAAGTCTGGAAAGGTTGTAACTTGGCATGACGTTATAATTTGACCTACATAGCAACTTCTAAAGAGTTTAGAGAGTTACGGTAAAAACTGGATGCACTTCGTGTACAACTTGGACAATCTCTTTCGAAGTATGAGGGTTTCGGACGAAAACTCATCTATTACAAAGGAATGTCATTTTTAATAAGTTATTTTAACTCGATACTTTTTGCGTGTTCGATATGCACCATTCAAAGGCACATCATCAATTTTCAACCCTTTCTGACTTCATTTGATATTTTTCATGCATTTAATGATTTATTTTGAGCTAAATGACCCTAAATTTGAAAAGCAATAGACATGAACTATGAAAAGGTTGTAACTTGGGATGACATCATAATTTCTCCCACATAGGAACTTCTAAAGAGTTGAGAGGGTTATGGCAAAAACTGGATGCACTTTGTGTACAAATTGGGTAATCTATTTCGAAGTATGAGGGTTTGGGACGAAAACTCATCTATAACAAAGGGATTTCATTTTTAATAACTTATTTTAACTCCATACTTTTTGTGTGTTCAATATGCATCATTCAAAGGCACATCATCAATTTTCAACCCTTTCTGACTTCATTTGATATTTTTCATGCATTTAATGATTTATTTTGAGCTAAATGACCCTGAATTTGAAAAGCAGTACAAATGAACTCTGAAAAGGTTGTAACTTGTCATGACATCATAATTTCACCCACATAGCAACTTCTAAAGAGTTGAGAGGGTTACGGCAAAAACTGGATGCACTTCGTGTACAAACTGTTACAAAGATACCATGCTAGAAAAGGCATGCATACGTCCTTCACATAGAAAGTGGTGACGGTGAAGCCGGTCACAGCCCAAAGTGGGATGTAGTGCTGTAAGACTTTTTCTGCATAGGTCAATTTCCTTCTGTGTGTGCGCATCCCACACACGTACACCTGGTTTTTTCACAATTGTAGAAGTTCGTCAACTAGTGGCCTTAGGTATACATAAATGTCATTGCCGGGTTGCTTAGGGTCTTGGATGAGCATTGGCATCATAATGAACTTCCACTTCATGCACAACCAATGAGGAAGGTCGTAGATACATAGAGTCATGGGCCAGGTGCTGGGACTGGACCTCTGCTCCCCAAAAGGATTCATGCCTTCTGTACTAAGACCAAACCATAAGTTCGTTGCGTCAGCTGCAAAGTCCTCGAACTCCCTCTCGATTTTTCTCCACTGCAACCCATCAGCGGGTGCTCTCAACATCCCGTCTTTCTTACGTTCTTCTTTGTGCCATCGCAACAACTTGGCATGCTCCTTGTTTTGGAACAAACGTTTCAAACGTGGTATTATAGGAGCATACCACATCACCTTGGCAAGAACCCTCTTCCTCTGATGTTCGCCCTCCACATCACCAGGGTCATCGCAGGGGAACCTATAGCGCAGTGCACGGCATATCGGGCATGCATCCAAATTCTCGTACTCCTCACCGCCGGAGATGATGCAGTCATTAGGGCATGCATGTATCTTCTACACCTCTAATCCTAGAGGGCAGAACACCTTCTTTGCTTCGTACGTACTTTCAGGAAATTTGTTATCCTTTGGAAGCATCTTCTTTATCATTCTCAGCAATTCTTGAAATCCCTTGTCAGTTACACCATTCTTCGCCTTCCATTGCAGCAATTCCAGCGTGGTACCCAGCTTTTTCTGGTCATCTTCACAATTTGGATACAAGAATTTCTTGTGATCCTCTAACATGTGCTTCAACTTCAACCTCTCCTTGTCACTTTTGCAGTTTCTCTTTGCATCAGCAATGACCCGACCGAAATCATCAGCGGGCTCATCTGATGCCTCTTCTTCAGCTTCCTATTGGGGAACGTTGATGGGAAACAAAACTTTTCCTACGCACACCCAAGATCTATCCATGGTGATGAGCATCTACGAGAGGGAGAGTGGATCTACATACCCTTGTAGATCGCTAAGCAGGAAGCGTTAAGAAATGCGGTTCATGTAGTCAAACGTCTTCGCGATCCAAATCACCGAGCGTCCCGCGATCCAATCACGATCCGTCCCGATCAAGCACCAAACGGACGGCACCTCCGCGTTCAGCACACGTACAGGTTGATGACGATCTCTGCCTTCTTGATCCTGCAAGAGGGAGCAGAGAGGTAGATGAGTTCTCCGGCAGCATGATGGCGCCGCGGCGATGGTGGTGCAGCAATTCTGGTAGGGCTTCGCCTAAGCACCGCAGAAAACTGATCTAGAGGAGAAACTATGCACAAGAGGAACGGGTAGCACGTTGCTGAAAATCAAGGGCAAAAACCCAAAAACCTCTAGTATATATAAGAGGAATAGAGAAGGAGACTTGGCCCAAGGGCCAGCCCTAGGAGGCTTCGTCCGAAGCAAGGGAGGAGAGGAGGACTCCTACCCTAATCCTAGTAGGACTAGGACTCCTTCCTTTTTTGCCTTTTTGCCTTTCTCCACCTTTTTTCTTTGGGATTTTCTTTCCTAGCCGCATGGGCCTTGCGTGGGACTTCCACCAGCCAACTAAGGGATGGTATTCACTCTCCCACAGCCCATGTAGCCTCTTGGTAGAAATACCCCTCCCGATGGTCTCCCGGTACACTACCGGCACTCCCGGTACACTACCGATGAGCCCGAAACTTTTCTGGCGACCAAAATAGGACTTCCTATATATCAATATTTACCTCCGGACCATTCCGGAGCTCCTCGTGATGTCCGGATCTCATCCAGGACTCCGAACAACCTTCGGTCACCACCATACATAACTCTATACTACCGAAACGTCACCGAACCTTAAATGTGCAGACCCTGCGGGTTCGAGAACTATGTAGACATGACCGAGACACCTCTACGGTCAATAACCAATAGCCGGACCTGGATGCCCATATTGGTTCCTACATATTCTATGAAGATCTTTATCAGTTGAACCTCTATGTCAAGGATTCAGTTAATCCCGTATGATGTTCCCTTTGTTCTTCGGTATGTTACTTGCCCGAGATTCGATCGTTGGTATCTCCATACCAAGTTCAACCTCGTTACTGGCAAGTCTCTTTACTCGTTCCGTAATACAAGATCCCGTGACTAACACTTAGTCACATTGCTTGCAAGGCTTATTGTGATGTTGTAGTACTGAGTGGGCCCTGAGATACCTCTCCGTCACACGGAGTAACAAATCCTAGTTTTGATCCATGCCAACTCAACAGACACCTTCGGAGATACCTGTAGAGCACCTTTATAGTCACCCAGTTACGTTGTGACGTTTGATACACACAAGGCACTCTTCCGGTGTCTGTGAGTTGCATGATCTCATGGTCATAGGAACATATACTTGACATGTAGAAAATAGTAGCAATAAACTGAAACGATCATATGCTACGTTTGTAATTTGGGTCTTGTCCATCACATCATTCTCCTAGTGATGTGATCCCGTTATCAAATGACATCACATGTCAATGGCTAGGAAACCTTGACCATCTTTGATCAACGAGCTAGTTCACTAGAGGCATACTAGGGACAAAGTGTTGTCTATTTACCCACACATGTAATGTGTTTCCAATCAACACAATTATAGCATGGATAATAAAAGATTATCATGAACAAGGAAATATAATAATAAACACTTTATTTATTGCCTCTAGGGCAAATTTCCAACAGTCTCCCACTTGCACTAGAGTCAATAATCTAGTTCACATCACTTTGTGATTTACATTGTAATGAATCGAACACCCATGCAATTCTGGTGTTGATCATGTTTAGCCCTTGGAAGATGTTTAGTCAACGGGTCTACAATATTCAGATATGTGTGCACTTTGCAAATATTTATGTCCTCCTCGATGTAACCGCGGATGGAGTTGAAGCGCCACTTTATGTGTCTGGTCCTCTTGTGAAACCTTGGTTCCTTGGCCAGAGCAATGGCACCAGTGTTTTCACAGAACAGGTTCATTGGATTCAGTGCACTGGGCACTACTCCAAGATCTATCATGAACTGCTTCATCGAGACACCTTCCTTCGCCGCCTCCGAGGTTGCGATGTACTCCGCTTCGCACGTAGAATCAGCTACCATGCTTTGCTTGGAACTGCACCAGCTTACCGCTCCCCCGTTGAGAATAAATACGTATCTGGTTTGTGACTTAGATTCATCCAGATCAGTGTCAAAGCTTGCATCGACGTAACCCTTTACGACGAGCTCTTCATCAGCTCCATAAACGAGAAACATTTCCTTAGTCCTTTTCAGGTACTTAAAGATATTCTTGACCGCCGCCCAGTGCTCCATTCCAGGATCACTTTGAAACCTTCTGGCCATACTTATGGCAAGGCTGACATCGTATCTTGTGCACAACATTGCATACATGATAGAGCCTATGGCTGAAGCATAGGGGATGACACTTATCTTTTCTCTATCTTCTGCACTCACTGGGCATTGAGTCTTACTCAACTTCACACCTTGTAACACAAGCAAGAACCCCTTCTTGGACTGATCCATTTTGAACTTCTTCAAAACTTTATCAAGGTATGTGCTCTTTGAAAGTGCTATTAAGCGTCTCGATCTATCTCTATAGATCTTAATGCCTAATATGAAAGCAGCTTCTCCTAGGTCCTTCATTGAAAAACACTTGTTCAAATATTCCTTCACGCTTTCCAGCATTTCTATATTGTTTCCAATCAGCAATATGTCATCCACATATAATATTCGAAATGCTATAGAGCTCCCACTCAGTTTCTTGTGAATACAAGCTTCTCCATAAACTTGTATAAACCCAAACGCTTTGATCACCTCATCAAAGCGCTTATTCCAACTCCGAGATGCTTGCACCAGTCCATAAATGAATCGCTGGAGTTTGCAAACTTTATCAGCATTCTCTGGATCGACAAAACCTTCCGGTTGTATCATATACAACTCTTCCTCAGGAAACCGTTGAGGAATGTTGTTTTGACATCCATCTGCCAAATTTCATAGTCAAAATATGCAGCTATTGCTAACATGATTCTGACGGACTTAAGCATCGCTACGGGTGAGAAGGTCTCATCGTAGTCAACTCCTTGAACTTGTGAAAAACCCTTTGCCACAAGTCGAGCTTTATAGACGGTGACATTACCGTCCACGTCTATCTTCTTCTTAAAGATCCATTTGTTCTGAATGGCCTTTCGCCCTTCAGGTAATACTTCCAAAGTCCATACTTTGTTTTCATACATGGATCCCATCTCGGATTTCATGGACTCTAACCATTTATCGGAATCCGGCCCATCATCGCTCCTCCATAGCTCGTAGGTTCATTGTTGTCCAACAACATGACCTCTAAGACAGGGTTGATGTACCACTCAAGAGCAGTACGCGCCCTTGTCGACCTACAAGGTTCAATAGTAACTTGATCCGAAGCTTCATGATCATCATCGTTAACTTCCTCTTCAACTATCATAGACTCTACAGAAACATCTTTCTGCGTTGCGCCTGTGGTTGAAGTAAACGTTCAATAACCTCATCAAGCTCTATTTTCCTCACACTCAATTCTTTCGAGAGAAACTCTTTCTCCAGAAATGTTCCGTTCTTAGCGACAAACACTTTGCCTTCGGATCTGAGATAGAAGGTATACCCGATTGTTTCTTTCGGGTATCCTATGAAGACACATTTCTCCGCTTTGGGTTCCAGCTTTTCAGGCTGAAGCTTTTTGACATAAGCATCACATCCCCAAACTTTAAGAAACGACAACTTTGGCCTCTTGCCAAACCATAGCTCATATGGTGTCGTCTCAACGGATTTCGATGGTGCCCTATTTAAAGTGAATGTAGCTGTCTCTAATGCATAATCCCAAAATGATAGTGGCAAATCAGCAAGAGACATCATAGAACGTACCATATCTAATAAGGTTCGATTACGACGTTCGGACACACCATTACGCGGTGGTGTTCCAGGCGGTGTCAACTGTGAAACAATTCCACACTGTCCTAAGTGACTGCCAAACTCATAACTCAGATATTCACCTCCTCGATCAGATCGCAGGAATTTAATCTTCTTGTTATGATGATTCTCAACTTCACTCTGCAATTGCTTGAACTTTTCAAATATTTCAGACTTGTGTTTCATTAAGTAAATATACCCATATCTACTTAAGTCATCAGTGAAGGTGAGAAAATAGCCATATCCACCGCGCGCTGTAACATTCATTGGACCGCGCACATCAGTATGTATGATTTCCAATAAGTCACTTGCCTGTTCCATTGTTCCAGAGAACGGCGTTTTAGTCATCTTGCCCATGAGGCATGGTTCACATGTGTCAAGTGATTCAAAATCAAGTGACTCCAAAAGTCCATCAGCATGGACCTTCCTCATGCGTTTTACACCAATATGACCTAAACGGCAGTATCACAAGAAAGTGGTACTATCATTATCAACTCTACATCTTTTGGCATCAATGTTATGAACATGTGTATCATTACTATCAAGATTCAGTATGAATAAACCCCTCACATTGGGTGCATGACCATAAAAGATATTACTCATATAAATAGAACAACCATTATTCTCTGATTTAAATGAGTAACCGTCTCGCAATAAACAAGATCCAGATATAATGTGCATGCTTCATGCAGGCACTAAATAAAAATTATTCAGGTTCATCACTAATCCCGATGGTAATCGAAGAGAGAGCGTGCCGACGGCGATCACATCAACCTTGGAACCATTTCCCACACGCATCGTCACTTCGTCCTTCGCCAGCCTTCGTCTATTCCATAGTTCCTGTTTTGAGTTGCAAATGTGAGCAACCGAACTGATATTGTCGTGGATTCGTCACGGCAGATGTCCGGTCACGGACTTAGGTTCGGGGTGTCGCAGCTATGTGGCGGCTTGAAGGGGTTGGTCGGAATTGAGAGACGCAAGGCGGTTTACCCAGGTTCGGCCCCTCCGATGGAGGTAAAAGCCTACGTCCTGCTTGTCTTGTATTGATGGTGATGAAGACCTCTCGGTTACAAGGGTGCTAATTGCTAGCTCTAATTATGAGAGACTCTAATCCGTCTATCTCTAATCTCTTATGTTGTCTAAACTTGTGGACTTGTGATCTCCTTCTCTAGGGGTGCTCTACCCCTCCTTAAATAGGTGGAGAGGGTAGGCTTACAAATAGAGTCCTACTAGGAGTAGGATTAGGACTAGCCTCTCACAAATCCTACTCCCGATCTTATTTCCTTTAAGGGAATCCTTCTCTCTTCGGGCCTTCTCTTGTGAGCCGCCAGGCGCCATCTCACCCGCCGGGTCTTGGGCTTGGTCATCCTGCGACCCGCCTGTCGGGTCATTAATAAGATGTCATGTCTTTATGGGGTGTCTTGTGAGTCGCTAGGCTGGGTCATACCGTGGGGTATATCCCCAACATTAGCCCCCAGATTAGTTTGAATTTATTCATGCTAAGCTCCTGAAATAAGAATAATAAATATGTTAAGTGGTCGGCTTGCTCCTTTGGCCGGCTTATAAAATGGCACCTCGGAAATCCGGGTCTTTTCTGCATATGAACGAGTCATCTTGATAATCATCTTGCTTGTCAATGTTCTTTGAAAAAATTTAAGAATAGAACACCCGTATGTCATTGAATCGGCTTCCAATACTCTTGGCAGGTCATCTCCTCCGGGTCATAATCATTGATGATGCCGGGTCATTATCGCTGATGACGCCGGGTCATTATCGTTGGTGACGCCGGGTCAAACAACTAGAATCCAGCTGACTTGATAAAAATATTGGGATGAAAACCCATCTAATGTAAACCGGACTTCCATTGTTGTGAAGCAGGGCGGCTTATAAAATCTGGCGGGTTATGATCTTTTGATAATACCGGGTCATAAGTGTTGGTGACGTCGGGTCTAACAACTGAACTCCATACTTAATATCTTGAAAATTTCCTCAAGAGTTTTTGATATGTCCATATTACCTGTAGCCCCCAAGCTCCGAGATTATCCATGATAACTTGGTGCTTTGCAATAATATTTTGGAATGTGTAGCCCCCAAGGGCCGGGTTGACCTACCTGTAGCAACCTGGGGCTTATAACTGTCTTATACTTTATGAAACTTCGGCGGGTGTAGCCCCCAAGGGTCAGCTCATCAGAAAGCTTCGACAGGTGTAGCCCCCAAGGGCCGGCTCATCAGAATGTGATGCACCGGGTCTTCAATTTGAACCTCATAATTTGTTTAAACGGTTGTATACTATAGCTCCCAAGTGTCGGGTCGCATGCATGCAGCGACTTGGGACTTTGAAAATTTGATCTGAGCGGTGTAGTCCCCAAGTGTTGGGTCAGTAAGAGTTACTGGGATGGGACTTTAGAAAAATATAGAAAAGCCGGCTCATCTCCTTGAGATAACATGGTCTTGCTGACGATGTAATGATTTGAAAACCGGCTTGCATTAGCCCCCAAGTGCCGTGGTGCGTGCTTGCAGCGACATGGGACTTGCATAATTGATATAAGCTGGCTTTGAATAGTGTAGCCCCCAAGTGTCGGGTCATCTGCCTGCGGTGACTTGGGACTATGTAAGAATAATATGACTCACCATAATTTGTTGGATGAATCCTTAACCGTGGTTGTAATATAACCCAGAATGAATATCCTGAAATAATTCCTTTGTCTCTGACATGAAATCCCTGCTCATGGTTGCGGTGCAACCCGGCAAATATATATTGGAGAAATCCATGAGTGTTGTAGATTACTACAGAGCATAACTGAAGAAACTCGAGGACTAGCCAATTAGATGACACGCATTATATCTGATAGGGAGGTTCTTCAAGAATAATCAACTTTCCAATATAATGGCAACTCATCTTTAATAAACAAGACCTGCAAAAACATGACAGAATATGTTCTGTGTTGCTGTAAGGGCGGCTTGAAAAAGCACAACCCGGAGATGTTATATCTTTCATAGCATTGCTCCTTCTTTCATAATCTGGCTCTGACCCGGCTTGATAAGCCGGCATGACATGTGAATATGATGAAATATATGATGCAATGTATGATGCCATGTATGATGCAAGATGCAATGTATGATGTAATGTTAACTTGTCAATATTTTTTGGCATAAAGTCGGCGGATAGGCGTTAGAAGCTATACCCGAAGGTAGGAAGCCGCCCTCGCCGCGGCTCATTTTCCTGAGCCGGATTTTTATGGCATAACGCCTGGCTAATAGACGTTAGAAGCTGTACCCGGAGGTAGGAAGCCACCGTTTTCCGCGGCTCATTTTCCTGAGCCGGATTTTTATAAGAACATCTAATAAGCGTTAGAAGCTGTACTCGAAGGTAAGAAGCCGCCGTTCACCGTAGCTAATTTACCTTAGCTGTTTTTACATGGCATTACGCCGGCCAATAGGCATTAGAAGCTGTACCCGGAGGTAAGAAGCCGCCATTCGTCGCGGCTCATTTTCCTGAGCCGGATTTTTATAAGAACAGCTAATAAGCGTTAGAAGTTGTACCCAAAGGTAAGAAGCCGCCGTTCACCACAGCTAATTTACCCTAGCTGTTTTTACATGGCCTTACGTCGGCTAATAGGCATTAGAAGCTGTACCCGGAGGTAAGAAGCCGCCGTTCACGGGTCATGAGATGTTAGCTACCCGTCGGTAAAAAACCTCTCATAACCGCGGCTAAACTGGTTAGCCAGAGATGGCATAAAGCCGGTTGATTGGGTGTTAGAAGCGGTACCCGTCGGTAAGAAGCCCCCTTTCTCGGCAATTACGACACAAAGCGCCGGCGGATATGCATTAGAAGCTGTACCGGCTAAAGGTAGGAAGCCGCCCTCGCCGCGGCTCATTTTCCTGAGCCAGATTTTTGTGGCATAATGCCTGCCTAATAGGCGTTAGAAGCTGTACTCGGAGGTAGGAAGCCGCCGTTTGCCAATCTTAGTTGATGTATCAACCGGAACATTTTTGAACTCTTCATGTAAGTCGCCATCTTGTATAAAGAAATGGCAGAAGCTCCAAGTGATGATCCAATAAACCGGGCACCTATGTTTGAATGGTGTATCACGGCGGTTCGTCCTCTTGGGCAACTTTTAATCTTCCGCCAGTAATGTAATAGCCCCCAGGATTGGACTTTCTCTTACAAAGATTCAGGGTTCTCGTTAGAAATGAACAAATGTGTCTCGCCATGTCTGTAGCCCCCGAGTCTTAAGTTGACTTGAAGAGGCGGCTTGAGAATCTCCACTGAAAGTTGAGGCTGGCCGTGGCGGGTTATAGATGATCCTGTATGCACTTTCAATGATCCGGTTTGATGGTTTATTCTGGCTGTTTGTTGAAGTGAACCAAATTGTAGTGGCGGCGATTTGTGCGCCTGTCCGTCGGGCGGCTCATATCGATGAGCACCATACTAGTATGTTGATGTAGGTCAGACTATGGGCGGCGTCTTGCGCGCGCCCGTTGGGCGGCTCGCACCTGGTGTATGCACCCGCTGTTGGGTTAACGTAGACATAGTGAACTCCTGCGGCATTGTAAGTCGGTGCTGTTGTCAAGACGACTCGGCGTTGTAAACTGGATCGGATGGCGAGAGATGGCCACGGCATTGTAAGTCGGCGCGGCCGTGGGTATTGTAAGTCGGCCGATAGATGATTCAGCCGTGGACATTATGAGCCGGCGCAGCCGCGAGAGATGACCGCGGCGTGTGTAAGCCGGTGCAATCGCAAGAGACGGTCGCTATGTTGTAAGTTGGTGCAGACGGCAAGTCGGTCATGGTGTTGTTGGTGAAAACCATGCCGCGGCTACAGCGGCTTGCCGCACTCCTTGGGCGGCTCATACTGGCGGGTGAGCGTGCATGGTACCGACGTGTTGACGTAAATCTGGCCGTGGCAGCGGCGGCTTGCGCACGTCTATTGAGCAACGCGCCACAGACGAACACCAGTACATAATGATGTTGTCATGCGCTTCATCTTCGCGGTATGATGCCACTTGAGTAATTGTCCTGCGTAAAATATTGCAGGCCAAACTAATTGTTCTTCACAGAAAATAATATGCACTGAAAAATAGATAACATTCATATCACCTGGTATTTTTTTTACTCCCCACTTTTCCTAACCAACCGGCTACCACTCCCCCCTCCTCACCGCGTGGGCAGAACTGCCACCGTTGGCCATGGCAGAGGGATCACGCAAGGGCATGGGCGGAGGTGGGTGGAGTGGGTGAAGCGGTCGGGTGCGGGAGGAGATGAGCGCACGGGTGCAGCCACGGCGGCGAAGTGTGGCAGAGCCGGTAGCGGCGGGCGGAGGCGCGGCAGAGTCGCCGGCCAGGGGCGAGCGGAGCCGGCCGCGGGAGAACCAACAGGCAGGGCCCAAAGGCAGCAGCAGCGTGGCACGGTGCGGAGCGGCGAAGTAAGGTGCGGCAGCAGCAAGCTGGCAACAGGGCGGAGCCGGGTGAGAGCAAGGCCACGGTAGCGGCGGCAAGGCCCGGCTGCACCGGCCCGCGATAGAGGTAGAGCTCGCGGTAACGGCTCGTCAGCACCGGTCCGCGGCAGAGGTGGAGCTCATGGCGGTGGCTCGGAGGCGCCGACCCGCGGTAGAGGTAGCTCTCGGTGTGGCTCGGCAGGCGTAGCAAGAGAAACGGTGTCCAGGCTGACTAGGGCATGGCGCGATGACTGCGGCGGCTCAAGCGAAGTGAGACGAGGCGGTGGCCAGTTCGGCTGGGGTACGACGCGGGCACAGTGGCGAGCGCAATGGCTGCAGGGAGGGCTGGCTCGAGATGAGGCCACGACGGCAAGGCGCAACAAAGCCGGCCGACCGGAGCGGCGGTTTGCACGGCATGGTGACAACGGGGGCCTGTGGAGCTGTGGGTGGCTTGGACTCATGGTGGCGACTTCCAAGCAGAGGCTGCGCAAAGCGCGTGAAGACGAATCCATGGTGGCGGCTCAAATCAGGCGAAGCGAGTCGGTACGCGCGGATCAGAAGCAGGCAACACGCGCCGAGCGGAGCCGTCGCGGATCATAGCGGGCGGAGCCAAGCCGGCCGCGGCGACAGCGGCGTCGATGACAAAGACCAGGTCTATGGTCGTGTGTGTTCCTAGATCATGGCCGAATCCACCTCCACGTTTTCTTCCAGTCCGTGGCTCCCTTCTTTTTTGTTTGTTTAATAGCTGTTGTGTCTGGTTGAATCCGCGGCATACATAGATCCTACCTTTGAATTGACCCGTTGTTGGAGTACAATAGTGCAGCATGAATCCGAGCCGGTCTTGACTGTAGCCCGGTATCATTCTTTGCAGGGATAGATCATCTTAGCCACGGTTGACATGCACACTGGGTTCTTTCAAGGGGAGCTTTTGACCGTAGACAATGCCTTAAGAGCTGAACAGATTTGACCATCGAATTGACCATAGAGAACACGTACTCCCTTCAGTCATAAATAAAAAACGCAGCACGTGTAGGCCTTGGCTCGATCTAGTGTCTGCGTGCCTAGCGGCTGTCCTCGGATAATTTGAGTATGGAGAGGAATCTGGATGGAGCATAGTTGTTGCCCCAAAATTTCCACTCAATAATTCCTCACGTTCCAATCTGGGTCCTTTTTCAGCTTCATGGGGGACATGATCCTGCAGCCTGGTTGCTCCGGCGGTTTTGCTCTCGTTGTCTAGTAGTAGCCATAGCGCTTGAACGTGTGCACAATAGTATAGCAGTGGTTACATCTAATCTCATCGGGAGTAGCTACGACAACCTGGCGGCTGACGCCTAGACCTCATTGGAACTCATGTCGGTCTCTCTCGTATCAGTCCCAAAACCATCCGATTATACTGCATAATTGTTTCCGTGTTGGCTTTTTGCATCTTGTCAATTGCAACCTTCTCGATCCCTGAAGAGATCCCTCCAAGAACACAATACCATCGCGTGGCCCCACGGTGGGCGCCAACTGTCGTGGATTCGTCACGGCAGATGTCCGGGTCATGGACTTAGGTTCAGGGCGTCGCATCTATGTGGTGGCTTGAAGGGGTTGGTCGGAATCGAGAGACGCAAGGCAGTTTACCCAGGTTCGGCCCCTCCGATGGAGGTAAAAGCCTACGTCCTGCTTGTCTTGTATTGATGATGATGAAGACCTCTCGGTTACAAGGGTGCTAATTGCTACCTCTAATTACGAGAGCCTCTAATCCGTCTATCTCTAATCTCTTGTGTTGTCTAAACTTGTGGACTTGTGATCTCCTTCTCTATGGGTGCTCTACCCCTTGTTATATAGGTGGAGAGGGTAGGCTTACAAATAGAGTCCTACTAGGAGTACGATTAGGACTAGCCTCTCACAAATCCTACTCCGGGTCTTATTTACTTTAAGGGAATCCTTCTCTCTTCGGGCCTTCTCTTGTGAGACGCCAGGCGCCGTCTCACCCGCCGGGTCTTGGGCTTGGTCATCCTGCGACCCGCCTGCCAGGTCATTAATAAGATGTCATGTCTTTATGGGGTCTCCTGTGAGTCACCAGGCCGGGTCATACCACGGGGTATATCCCCGACAGGTATCAAATACCCAGGCACTACAACGAGAGCTAGTAAGGCACACATCAATAACATGTATATCATATATACCTTGTTTGTCGTTGGCCGCCTTCTTGTCAGCCAGGTACTTGGGGCAGTTTCGCTTCCAGTGACCAGTTCCCTTGCAATGAAAGCACTCAGTTTCTGGCTTGGGTCCAGCCTTGGGCTTCTTTACAGGAGTAGCAATTGCTTTGCCATCCTTCTTGGTTTTACCCTTCTTGCCCTTGCCCTTGCCATTCTTATTGAAACTAGTGGTTTTATTGACCATCAACACTTGATGTTTTTTCTGGATTTTAGACTCAGCTACTTTTAGCATCGCAAACAGCTCGGCGACTGACTTGTTCATCCTGTGCATGTTATAGTTCATCACAAAGCTCTTGTAACTAGGTGGCAGTGATTGAAGAACTCTGTTAGTGATCGCCTCTGGCGGAAGGGCAATTCCCAACTCCGCCAGACGAGTCGAATACCTAGACATTCTGAGTATATGTTCACTGATAGTCCCGTTCTCCTCCATTTTGCACGCATAGAACTTATCGAAGGACGCATACCTCTCGATCCGGGCATTCTTCTGAAAGATAAACTTCAACTCCTAGAATATCTCACATGCTCCATGACGTTCAAAACATCTTTGAAGTCCCAGTTCTAAGCCATACAGAATTGCACACTAAACTATTGAGAAATCTCCAGTACGTGCCTCCCAAGCGTTCTTAACGTCTTTGGATGACAAGTCTTCTGGTTGGTCACCAAGCGGTGCATCAAGAACATATGATTTCTGGGAAGCCTTGAGGATAATCCTCAGATTACGGGCCCAGTCAACAAAGTTACTTCCATCATCTTTCAACTTAACTTTCTCTAGGAACGCATTAAAATTCAGGGCTGCTACTGCGCGAGCCATTGATCTACAACATAAATTTGCAAAGGTTACTTAGACTATTGTTTAAGATAATGAGTTTAGTTAATCAAATTACTAAAGCTCCCACTCAAATTGACATCCCTCGGGTCATTTGAGTGTCACATGATCCAAATTCACCAACTCAAGTCCGATCATCACGTGAGTTGAGGTGCTTTCAATGGTGAACATCATCATGTTAATCATATCTACTATATGACTCATGTTCGACCTTTCGGTCTCTTGTGTTCCAAGGCCATGTTTGTACATGGTAGGCTCATCAAGTTTAACCCGAGTGTTCTACATGTGCAACACTGGCTTGAACCCGTTGTATGTGAACGTAGAGTCTATCACACCCGATCATCACGTGGTGTCTCGACACGACGAACTTTCGCAACGGTGCACACTCGGGGAGAACACAATTCATCTTGAAATTTAAGTGAGGGATCACCTTAGAATGCTACTGTCGTCCTAATCAAAACAAGGTGCATAAAAGGATTAACATCACATGCAAATCATAAGTGACATGATATGGCCATGAACTTGTGCTTTTGATCTCCATCTTGAAAGCACCGGCATGATCTCCATCGTCACAGGCATGACACCATGATCTCCATCATCTTGATCTCCATCAACGTGTCGCCATCGGGGTTGTCGCGCCCACCATGCTTCTACTACTATTGCTATCGTTTAGCGACAAAGTAAAGCATTACGTAGCGCTTAATGATTGACACACAGGTCATACAATAATTAAAGACAACCCTATGGCTCCTGCCGGTTGCCGTACTCATCGACATGCAAGTCGTGATATTCTATACAACACATGATCATCCCATGCATCACATATATCTCATCATGTAATTGGCCATATCACATCACAACATACCCTGCAAAAACAAGTTAGACGTCCTCTAATTGTTGTTGCATGTTTTACGTGGATGCTACAGGTATCTAGCAAGAACAATTCTCACCTACGCATAGACCACAACGGTGATACATAAGTTGCTTTCAACCTTCTCAAGGACCGCCTTTGTCGAATCCGATCCAACTAAAGTAGGAGAAACAGACACCCGTCAGCCATCTATGCAACAAGTTATAGTTGAGGGAACCGGTCTCTTGTAAGCGTACGAGTAATGTTGGTTTGGACTGCTTCATCCTACAATACCGCTGAACCAAAACACGACCAAGGGAGGAAGCAATCTAAGCATCAACGCCCACAAACACTTTGTGTTCTACTCGAGATCTCATCTACACATAGACCTAGCTCATGATGCCACTGTTAGGGAACATTGCATGGGAAATAAAAATTGCCTACGCACACGCAAGATCTATCCATGGTGATGAGCATCTACGAGAGGGAGAGTGGATCTACATACCCTTGTAGATCGCTAAGAGGGAAGCATTAAGAAACACGGTTGGTTTAGTCAATCGTCTTCACGATCCAAATCACCGAGCGTCCCGCGATCCAATCACGATCCGTCCCGATCAAGCACCAAACGGATGGCACCTCCGCGTTCAGCACATGTACAGCTTGATGACGATCTCCGCCTTCTTGATCCAGCAAGAGGGAGCGGAGAGGTATATGCGTTCTCCAGTAGCGTGACGGTGCCGCGGCGATGGTGGTGGAGCAATTCCGGCAGGGCTTCGCCTAAGCACTACAGAAAACCGATCTAGAGGAGAAACTATGCACTAGAGGAACGGGTAGCACGTGGCTCAAAATCAAGTGAAAAAACCCTAAAACCTCTAGTGTATATAAGAGTAAGAGAGAAGGAGACTTGGCCCAAGGGCCAGCCCTAGGAGGCTTCGGCCTAAGCCAGGGAGGAGAGGAGGACTCCTCCTCCGATCCTAGTAGGACTAGGACTCCTTCCTTTTTTGCCTTTTTGCCTTTCTCCACCTTTTCTCTTTGGGATTTTCTTTCCCAGCCTCATGGGCCTTGTGTGGGACTTCCACCAGCCCACTAAGGGCTGGTATTCACTCTCCCACAGCCCATTTAGCCTCTTGGGTCAAAATACCCCTCCCGATGGTCTCCCGGTACACTACCAATGAGCCCGAAACTTTACTGACGACCAAATTAGGACTTCCTATTTATCAATCTTTACCTCCGGACCATTCCAGAGCTCCTCGTGATGTCCACGATCTCATCCGGGACTCGGAACAACCTTCAGTCACCACCATACATAACTCTATACTACTGAAACGTCACTGAACCTTAAGTGTGCAGACCCTGTGGGTTCGAGAACTATGTAGACATGACCGAGACACCTCTACGGCCAATAACCAATAGCGGGACCTGGATGCCCATATTGGTTCCTACATATTCTATGAAGATCTTTATTGGTTGAACCTCTATGTCAAGGATTCAGTTAATCCCGTATGATGTTCCCTTTGTTCTTCAGTATGTTACTTGCCCGAGATTCGATCGTTGGTATCTCCATACCTAGTTCAACCTCGTTACCAGCAAGTCTCTTTACTTGTTCCGTAATACAAGATACCATGACTAACACTTTGTCACATTAATTGCAAGGCTTATTGTGATGTTGTATTACCGTGTGGGCCCTGAGATACCTCTCCATCAACGGAGTAACAAATCCCAGTCTTGATCCATGCCAACTCAACAGACACCTTCGGAGATACCTGTAGAGCACCTTTATAGTCACCCGGTTACGTTGCGACATTTGATATACACAAGGCACTCTTCCGGTGTCCGTGAGTTAAATGATCTCATGGTCATAGGAACACATACTTGACATGCAGAAAACAGTAGCAATAAACTGACATGATCATATGCTACGTTTGTAGTTTGGGTCTTGTCCATCACATCATTCTCCTAATGATGTGATTCCATTATCAAATGACATCACATGTCAATGGCTAGGAAACCTTGACCATCTTTGATCAACAAGCTAGTTCACTAGAGTCATACTAGGGACAAAGTGTTGTCTATTTACCCACACATGTAATGTGTTTCCAATCAATACAATTATAGCATGGATAATAAACAATTATGATGAACAAGGAAATATTGTAATAAACACTTTATTTATTGCCTCTAGGGCATATTTCCAACACTTCCCCCATTGATGCCTCTTCTTCAGCTTCCCCCATTGTTGTATCGGCGAAAGGATAGTTGTCATCATCCTCTTCTTCTTCATTGTCTTCCATTATAACCCCTCTGTCTCCGTGCTTGGTCCAACAGCTATAGCCGGACATGAAACCGGACTTCAGCAGGTGGTAGTGAAGGGTTTTTGAGGTAGAGTAATTCCTATCATTCTTACAGTCACGACATGGACAACACATGAAACCATTCTGCTTGTTTGCCTCAGCCACACGAATAAAATCATGCAGGCCATTAAGGAACCCTGGACTTAGTCGGTCATCGTACATCCATTGCCGGCTGATGTTCACTACACAACATTGAAGTGACCAAATTAATACAACTTCATCATCACATTACAACCAAAGTAGAGCTAGAAGTGGCCAAATGTTATTACTCCAAATAATAGATACTTATAGTTCATACATACATCTCATAAAACAACATACAACTATCTAAAACATGTAAATGCAACAACAAATGCGATCATAATCGCAACTAAGGTAACGATTGATCCAACGGCATAATGATACCAAGCTTCTTTATCAATGGCACATTTTCTAATCTTTCTAAGATTCAAGCGCATTCCATCCATCTTGTTCTTGTGATCATCGACGATATCAGCAACATGCAACTCCAATCCCATCTTCTCATCTTCAGTTCTTTTCAATTTTTCTTTCAAATGATCAATTTCTTTTTCAGCTTGTGTTAAGTTCTCGAGTAGAATTGCATAGTCGGTTGGAATTTCCGGTTCAACTACTTCCTATAGATAAAAACATCTACGTCAATTTGGTGGCATAATTAATTGTCATAGACATTAGATGATGTGTGAAATAGTTATAAATGATAATGACATACCACATCTGAATCATAGACTGGACGAGGGCTGACGTGGGCGGATACCATAACCATGACACTATAGAATAACTAACAATAATACAAGTAAGTAAATCGTACACGCAGCTATATAAATCATACAAGTAAAAAATTAACAAAAAGGTTTTAAGAAGAACAAGAGGCTCACCAAGGTGGCCGGTGCCGTGACGACACGGTGCGGACGATCGACGGTGGTTAGGACGGGGATGGGAAGGCACCAAATAAACCACACCTACACATATGCAACTTAACAAGTTAATTTGAGCTCAAATTGCATATAAATCAAATAAACTCCCACATAATTATCACTCCCCCAAAACCTAGCTAAAACCCACAAATCACATATCTTTGAGCATACCACAAGCTAATCTAGCAATGAGAGATGAAGGTGCAAAGTTGCTAACCTTTGTGAACACTTGGATAGATGGGGTGCCTTCAAATCTTGACAAATCCTTGGCAAAATGGAGGATGAGCTTTGAGCAAGAAGAAGAACAGGGGAGAAAACAGAGAAATGAGAGCCCCTTCGATTGGCTACGGACGAAGCATATATATAGGAAGTCTTTAGTACCAGTTGGTGACACCAACCAATACTAAAGGGCAACCTTTAGTACCGATTCGTGCCACCAACCGGTACTAAAGAGGCATGCGGGGCCCAAGTCTAACCAAAAGCCTGCCATGCCCCCTTTAGTACCGGTTCATGACACGAACCGGTACTAAAGATCCCTTATGAGCCAGTACTAAAGGTCACCTTGCTCCTAGCCGTTGGAGCCGGCACGAACCGGGACTAATAGCATCTTTAGTATCGGCTCGTAACCAGACCGGGACTAATGCTTGGGATGAAAGGTCTTTTCTCTACTAGTGTGTTACTTGTTATGAATTATCTTGCTACAAAACTATCTACTACTGTTACTCACAACACTTGCAGAGAATATCTTGCTGAAAACTGCTTATCATTTCCTTTTGCTCCTTGTTAGGTTCGACACTCTTCCTTATCGAAAGGACTACGATTGATCCCCTATACTTATGGGTCATCAATCAGCACCAAACGGATTCCAAACATGATGAAACTTTTCATAGATTTTTCAGGACCAGAACAAGACCAGGGAGCATCGGAGGGAGACCAGACGTCACACTAGGTAGCCACGAGGCACTTGCGGGATCACTAGAAGTGTATGTCTAGAGGGGGTGAATAGACTATTTGTAGGAATTTAAAACTACCTCAAGCATAAATGAAATGTTGGCAGTTTTTAGCATACACAGCAAATCTAGAAAACCCTACACATGCAAGTCATCAAGTATAGCAGCGGAACGTAAAGACATTGCACATGGAAGTAAGGAGTAGAGATAGAGAGATCAAACGCATGAGGGACACAAGATTTTTCCCGTGGTTCCTATAGGTGGTGCTATCGTACATCCACGTTTATGGAGTCTTCAACCCACGGAGGGTAACGGTCGCAAGAGTCCACGGAGGGCTCTACCCACGAAGGGTTCCACGAAGAAGCAATCTTGACTATACCATGATGGCCTACGTCCATGGAGGACTAGCCTAACTCGGGGTAGATCTTCACGAAATAGGCGATCTCCTTGCCCTTACAAACTTCTCGATTCACTCCACAACATGAAGTAGGAGTCTCCCAAGCGACACCTAACCAATCTAGGAGGCACCACCCTCCAAAAGGTAAAAGGCTCGATAGTGTCGATGAACTCCTTTCTCTTGTGCTTCAAGATGATAGACTCCTCAACACACAGTCACTATCTCATAGATTTGTCTTGGTAGTAGAGATTGATTGGGTGGAAAGCAAGTTGGGGAGGCTAGAGATCAAGATTCATATGGTAGGAATGGAATGGCATCATCTCAACACATGAGTAGGTGACTCTCTCTTAGAAAATCAGTAGGCATGAGTGGGGAACTGTTCTGAGTGCTTCTCTTTCGAATGAGTGGTGGTGGAGGGGTATATATAGGCATCTCCAAAAATCCAACCGTTACACACAAAATGACCAACTCGGTGACACCGATGTGTTAATCTCGTTGATACCGAAGTGACCAAAATGTGACAACTATTGAATCTCGGTGATACTGATGTTGGAAACTCGGTTGCACTAATAACGTGACCAACGGTCAGATTGCCCAACCTCAGTGACGCCGATCCGACAATCTTGACGGGACCGATATTGTGAATTTGCATAACAGAAAGTTGGCAACCTAATCTTGGTGGCACCAAAGCAGAATTGGTTACTCCAAAGTGACTAGGGTTTGGCTGAGTCTATCTAGATTCTGGAATCGGTGGCACCGACTGGAAAGAGTTGGTTGCACCAATTTTGGATATTTGGCTTTCGACAGACTTTTGTGGAAGAGCTTGTGGGTGTATGTGGTGACTATCACTGTGCACGTATGAGCATTTTGTTCACCAACAAAACCTTACCCCCTTTTAATAGTATTGGCTTTCCTATGGAATCAAAGTGATTTCTCACAAAGGTAAAATGTAGAGTCCTTTGCTTGAAGCTTTGCCAATGCTATCCCTTCTCCTTCTTCTTCATGGGGATACTCTCCATGCTCCTTTTGCCAACCCATCACTCTCTATGGACTTTATCTGAAATACACTAGGTAAAAGTATTAGTCCAAGAGGCAATGTATGTAGTCATGAATTATCAAAACCATCAAGGGAGCATGTTGTGCTTTCAATCTCCCCATTTTTGGTAATTGATGACAACATACAATCAAAGCTTCAAATAAAGATATGCATGGATATAATGAAGACTCTGAGAGACTCATGACTTAGGCTTGCTCCCCCTAAATGTGTGTAATCCCTTTAAATGATAGTTGCTTTGGAATGCATGGACACACATGTAGTAGAATGGACATAAAGAAGTCATGTGTATCTTGGTCATATGCATCAAATGTATATGAATGAGGTGTATCCTTGTTCAAGACTTCACTCTTGTAAACAATATGTGCAACAAGCAAGAGATCATCTTGATCAAAGATATGATGCATCTACTTAACTTGAGTTCTTGATCATTCTAGTAGTAAAAACACACTTGAGAAAACAATGTTAGGAAACACAAGAGTATTCTACCAATCAAAAGCAATAGAACTCAAAAGTAAACACCAAGACATGGAGAACGTAAAGAAGGTAGTATTCCTTAAGATTGATAT
This sequence comes from Hordeum marinum, assembly GCA_022496015.1. Lineage (NCBI taxonomy): Eukaryota > Viridiplantae > Streptophyta > Magnoliopsida > Poales > Poaceae > Hordeum > Hordeum marinum. Next base: position 48,958,394 of record CM039676.1, read on the forward strand.
GTCTCCAAGATCATTTTGAATTTTCTCCCTTAGATATGAAATAGTAGGACATCCTCTCCCCCTGAATCTTAGCATGTAGATAGTGGGATTGGATAGGGTGAGAAAATTCTAACATGAGAAATCAAATGCAATAAATAGATCTTTCTCCAACACATATTTTTCTCCCCCTTACTTTGGTATTCTCACCTTGTAAATGTAAATTTGATGTTTTCCTCTCCCCCTAATTATATCCCCCCTTTGCATAAGCATGTATCTCCCTTTAGCATGAAGCTTTGTATATTTCTCCCCATTTGGCATTAATATCCAAAAAGGTCATACTCAGGGTAGGATACAGGGATCATTGACTAAGAAGGGATCCTTGAGAACAAGGTCAGATACAGAGATCATTCTATGTCCCATTGAAAAAATAATTTCTCTCCCTTTGGATAAACTGAGAATTTGCAGAACTTCTCCTCCTTTGAGTTAGGGATCCTTGAATGTATTTCTCCCCCTAAGTTTTTTTGTAATAATAAGGGATCATTGAAGTAACAAGGACATCACTAGAAAGATACCAATTGAAAATTCACTAAAGAAACACAGACTTCAAGAACAAATAAAATCGGTGACTCCGGGACAAATAAACCAGTCGAACCGAGATGAAGTTTTGCAGCTCATCTACTAAATCAGTAGAACCGTGATATTTGTATCAGCGGCTCCGAGACAGAAACAGAAACTTGGCAATGAGATTTTGACATCGGAGACTTCACAACCTCTGCCAAAACATAGTGTCAAAAGAATTTTTTCAAAGAAGATGCGAAAGTTTTTACAAAATGGTATCAAATAGTGAAGATTTGAGTGGTTCCAAGAAATTTTGCGATTAGAGGGTGAACCAACCAAAAACTTAACTAGATGATGGGCGGTGACTAGGTCACCTATATTAGAGCATATTGACTTAGGAGCCAAGAAAGAATACTTGATCATACGTCATACTCTATGTTAAGCTCAAAATGGGGTTACCATTTTAGATTAAGCATTTTAATGTCCTCGTATCCCTTGAGTTGCTTTATCTCGTGATTTGAGTAAAGCTATATCAAGAATATGAGTACATACCTCTGAGTGATGTTGTTGATGTAACTTGTAGGTGAACTTGTTGAGGATGCTCGAAGTTGATGAAGATCATCTTGAGTTGGGAGCAATCCTTGTTGTTTTCGTTCACTTTTCACCTACATAGGTTAGTCACGCAAGGAAGACATGATATATCCAAATGACATGATACCAATTTGTGAGTTATAAATATGTGTCAAGGATATGTTTGTTGTCTTCTTCCTTCCATCATCAAGACGGGGTTGTGGATACTTGGTCATGATAAGATTTCTTAAGATATGAGTTGTTGGCAATCTTGTGTAGTGTTGTTATTCCAAGTACCTACAAAGGGGTTAGATGCAAGACAAGGGAGCATAGCATTCCAAGATATATGATATTCAAGGTAATATCATGGAATGGACATTGGGGCTCATCCCTTTGCATGCATCCGAGTGATCTTAGCTCAAGTTTGAAGCATCAATGATGTTCAACTCACTCCTCAAATGACAAAACACTTTTTCATCAAGTGGCTTAGTAAAGATATCGGCCAATTACTTGTTAGTACGGACATGCTTAAGAATAATATCTCCTTTGGCAACATGATCACGAATGAAATGATGTCGAACTTGAATATGCTTGGTTTCAGAATGTTGCATAAGATTATGACCAATCTTAATAGCACTCTCATTGTCACAAAGTAATGGCATATTTTTAACATAGATTCCATAATCTTTAAGTGTTTGTGTCATCCATAACAATTGTGCACAACATGATCCAGCAGCAATATATTCAGCTTCAGCGGTAGATAGAGATACCGAGTTTTGTTTCTTGGAGGACCAAGACACAAGAGATCTACCAAGAAATTGGCATGTACCTGAGGTGGATTTTCTATCAACCTTGTCACCATCATAGTCCGAGTCGGAGTAGCCAACAAGATTAAAGGAAGATCCCTTGGGATACCAAATGCCAAAGTTTGGTGTATGAATCAAGTATCTCACAATACGTTTCACAACCTTAAGATGGCATTCCTTAGGTGCAGCTTTATATCTAGCACACATGCAAACACTAAGCATAATATCGGGACGGGAGGCACATAGATAAAGCAATGAGCCAATCATTGATCGATAAACCTTTTGATCAACCGGTTCACCCTCCTTAGTGAGATCATCATGACCGCTAGTGGTCATGGGAGTTTTCATACCTTTGCACTCCTGCATGTTGAACTTATTGATCAAGTCCTTGGAATAATTAGTTTGAGAGATGAAGGTTCCTTCTCTTGATTGCTTAATTTGTAAACCAAGGAAGAATTTCAGCTCACACATCATAGACATCTCATACTTCTCTGACATCAACCTCCTAAACTTCTCGCTAAATTGTGGGTTAGTTGATCCAAAGATATATCATCCACATAAATTTGGCACACAAATAATTCACAATTAACCCTCTTTGTGAATAAGGTTGCGTCAATTTTACCAATTTCAAATCCTTTTTCAATAAGAAACTTTGTTAGGCATTTATACTAAGCGCGAGGAGCTTGCTTAAGTCCATATAAAGCTTTGCAAAGTTTGTAAATGTGGTCAGGTTTCTTAGGATTTACAAAACTAGGTGGTTGCTTAACATAGACCACTTCTTCAATCTCACCATTTAAGAAAGCACTTTTAATGTCCATTTGATAAAGCATGATATCATGGTGATTAGCACACGCAAGAAGCATTCAAATAGCTTCTAATCTAACAACTGGGGCGTAGGTCTCACCGTAGTCCATACCTTCGACTTGCGTATATCCTTGGGATACGAGACGTGCCTTGTTGCATACGACTTAACCGTCTTCATCTTGCTTGTTCCGAAACAACCATTTGTTCCGATGATGTTTTGCTCATTCCCGGGCTTCTCCACGAGTCTCCACATTTCGTTCCTCTCGAAGTTGTGATGCTCTTCATGCATAGCATTCACCCAATCCGCGTCTTCAAGAGCTTGTTCTACCTTCAAAGATTCAATGCTAGAGATGAAAGAATAATGCTCACAAAATTTAGCTAGACGAGTTTTAGAGCGAGTGATTCTCCCGGTTTGTATGTCACCAAAAATTTGGTTTAGGGGATGGTTCTTGGTCACTTGTGCTCAAACTCGGGTCAACTTCCGATTGTTGGATGGTGGAGCTTCTTCTTCATCATCATCTCCTTCATCTTGGTTGTTGTTGAAGGTGTCGTTCCCTTGAGGAGGTGGTGAATGAGGTTGTGGTGGATCTTCATGATGCATTTCCTCCTCTTCATCATCTCATCGTGTACCGCTTGTGGATGCCTCCATGTCATGTTGTGGTTCACCTTGACGTGAAGTAGGGGATTCCACTTGAGTTGACGAAGTACTTTCCTTCACCTCCATGGGACGAATCTTGCTAATAGACAAGTATTGGATAGCTTCCGAAGGGTCCTTATCACCTACATCATTTTGCAATTGTTCGACTTGCGAACCATTAGATTCATCAAACTTCACATCTACCGTCTCTTCAACTTTTCGAGTGAAGTTGTTATAGACACGGTAAGTGTGAGAGTTCAATCCATAACCAAGTAGGAATCCTTCATGAGATTTAGGGGCAAATTTAGTACAACGATGCTTATCAAGAATGTACCACTTTGAACCGAATACCCGAAAGTATCCAACTTGGGGCTTGTTACCAGTGAGAAGCTCGTATGTCGTTTTACCGAGAAGCTTGTGCAAGTAAAGTCGGTTTGCGGGATGACATGATGTTTCCACGGCTTCTACCCAAAGTGTTTTGGCGTCTTGTATTCGTCAAGCATCATTCTTCCATCTCAATGAGCGTCAGGTTCTTCCTCTCAACAACTCCATTTTGTCGAGGTGCGTACGTAGCCGAGAACTCATGTGAAATACCCTCTTCGTCAAGAAAGGTATCCACATGGGTGTTCTTGAACTCCGATCCGTTATCGCTTCGAACCTTCTTGATCTTCACTTCAAACTGATTTTGTGCTTTGCGAGCGAAGTTCTTGAAGATCTTTCATACCTGTGACTTATCATCAAGAAAGAATACCCACGTAAATCTGGAAAAACCATCAACTATAACTAGAGCATAAGAGTTTCCACTGAGACTCTTGTAAGCATTGGGACCAAAGAGATCCATATGAAGTAACTCGAGTAGTCTCCTAGTAGTCATGATATTCTTGATCGGATGACTTCCACCTACCTGCTTTCCTGCTTGACAAGCGCTACAAAGTCTATCTTTGTCAAGGATAACATCCTTGACACCTAGAATGTGATCGTCCTTGATAAGCTTATCTAGATTGCGCATGCCTACATGTCCAAGCCTTCTATGCCACAGCCAACCTTTAGATGATTTTGCAATGAGACAGGTACAAGGTTGGGCCTTTTTAGTGAAATCAACAATGTATAGATCACCTATACGTATGCCGATAAAGATAATTTTATTATTATCAAATCGAAACACTTGGCAATCTACTTTAGTAAATAGCACATTGAAACTGAAGTCTGGTAGTCTAGATACGGAAAGAAGATTGTAGCCAAGGGATTCAACAAGCATCACATTTTAAATTGAGCTATCATGAGATATGGCCACCTTACCAAGGCCAAGTACCCTACCCTTAGAGTTGTCTCCAAAGGTCACGTACCTCCGAGGACCTTGATTAGGTGTGATCTCTTGGAACATGTCTTTATCACCAGTCATGTGATCCGTGCATCAAATGTCAAGAATCCACTCTTTTTTGTCGGACATGTAATCCTTGAAGTTCGCCATTAGACTTAGATTCCGCATGATATTTTCATGCTCGATGTCGAACAACACATCTTCATCATAGTAGCCATGTTCTTCATTGTCATTATTTGGTGGAATCTCCTCATCATAGAAACCAATAGACTCATTAGAATCATAACCATGACAATGTTCAAGTTTATGTATGTGAATGGCTTCAATAAAAATGTTGTTGATAGTTGTGACATCTCTTTAGCACGCATAAGATCACAAAGCTCAAATAGGCATTTATCAAAGTTTGGATCACTAGACTTCATTTTGTGAAAGGCAATAGTTTTATGAAGAATTTCATCAAGATTACCTAATGAAAAACTTGGGTATCGTTTCTCCAAATCAGTCCACAAAGTATAAGCACATGCAAAGTTCTTCAATTGAGAAAGCACGAATCTTGGTAAGCCTCTAACGATAAGATTGACAGTTCTAAGGTTACCAAGCATGTTAATTTCCTCTTTGTGTGTGCGATGCAATTCATCAATGGGGAGCACATAGGGGTTTTCAATGTATCCTCTCAAATGGAATTTATCAAATAGATCAATCATGGCATTCTTCCATCGACTATAGTACTCACCATCAAGAATGGGCACTCTACAATACAAACTCTCCACACTAGACATATCCATCTTCCTCAACGGTGTTGAAACCGAAGCAATGGAGACCGATGCTCTGATACCAATTGCGGGATCACTAGAAGTGTATGTCTAGAGGGGGGCGAATAGACTGTTTGCAGGAATTTAAAAGTACCTCAAGCATAAATCAAATGTTGCCAGTTTTTAGCATACATAATATATCTAGAACACCCTACACATGCAAGTCATCAAGTATAGCAGCAGAAAGTAAAGACATTGCATATGGAAGTAATGAGTAGAGATAGAAAGATCAAACACATGAGGGACACAAGATTTTTCCCGTGGGTCCGATAGGTGGCGCTATCGTACATCCACGTTTATGGAGTCTTCAACCCACGGAGGGTAACGGTCGCGAGAGCCCACGGAGGGCTCTACCCACAGAGGGTTCCACGAAGAAGCAACCTTGACTATAGCATGATGGCCTACGTCCACGAAGGACTAGCCTAACTCGGGGTAGATCTTCACAAAGTAGGCAATATCCTTGACCTTACAAACTTCTTGGTTCACTCCACAACACAAAGTAGGAGGCTCCCAAGCGACACCTAACCAATCTAAGAGGCACCACCCTCCAAAAGGTTAAAGGCTCCATAGTGTCGATGAACTCCTTGCTCTTGTGCTTCAAGATGATAGACTCCTCAACACACAATCACTCTCTCATAGATTTGGCTTGGTATAAGAGATTGATTGGGTAGAAAGCAAGTTGGGGAGGCTAGAGATCAAGATTCAATATTGCGGTGTCCTCACCCCGTGATAGAAGGGGTAGCAAGGCACGTATTTATATTCTTGCTTCTAAGGATAAAATGCCGGGGTCTGAACATATTATGTGCCTTACTTTGTCTACATTATGGCATCTTCCTTCAAGCATTAATTTGTTTGTCATGGACTTAATCCCATAGATGCATGCTGGATAGCGGTCGATTGGTGGAGTAACAGTAGTTATGCAGAATCGTTTCGGTCTACTTGTCACAGATGTAATGCCTATATATAGACCATGCCATGAATATCACATAATTATTATTTTTTCTATCAATTACCCAATAGTAATTTGTGCACATACCGCTACTATGCTCATGAGAGAGATGCCTCTAATGAATGCTATGGCTCCCTGGTACATCTTTGTATTATATATTCAGAGAATACGCAAAAATACTTGTTGTAATTTATTTAGTTTTTATCTATCCTAGTCTATCCATTTTTAATCCTTGCAATTAATGAGTACAAGGGGCTTGGCAACCCTCGTGTTTGTGTAGGAATTATTGATTGTGTGTTGCATCGCTTCCAATTGATTTTATAAAGTTCTCAACCGAGGAAAATACCTACCACTACTGTATTTCACCCCGGACATAAAAACTGAAGACCAAAAACCCAACCCGAACAGGTCGAGACCAAACTCGAAAAGACCGAACTAGAAAAGACCAAAAATAAAACGTCCAGGACAAACAAAAGACTGAATTTGGTACAATCAGTTCGGTAATGCTGTCTGAAAGACCGAATAGCCCGTAAAGACGGAATTAGGAAAAGGTCATACAAGATTTTACCAAAGGCCCATATGGCCAACCCAATTCACGACCGAGATACGCATATCCTCGACCTTAACTCGATTCAGGAGCTTGACTCCCATTCCCCATTCTCTCGGTCTCTCTGAGACTCCCACTACGAACCCTAGCCGCCACCACTCACCGTGGCCCGATGCATGTCGGCGCCGCAAATCGTGCCCAGTGCCCGAGTGGCGACCATGTCCAGTGAACACCAACGCTCCGTGTGACTGCCCTGGCCATTGTAGATAGGTGGCGACCATCCCCAGCCTCCTGGAGGTCGCCCACTGCCTGACGCTGCCATCCCCCGCCACTACTCCACCTCCCGACGACCATCTGTGTGCACTTTTGGTCCTCCACATCGCAGGTCACAGCCATCCCCCACCACTGCTCCACCTCTCGACGATCGACTGCTTCCACTTTTGGTTCTCCACATTGCAACTTAAGGTGAGCCTCATCTCTCTCTGGAAATCTTTGATTTGTTCATGTTAGCTGATAAGAGATACACGAAATAAGTCCGTAACAGGCATTTTGTAGGCAATACATGCCCTTGCTCTATGTCAAATGTTAGTTGATAAGAAATACACAAAGATACATACTAGATATTGTATGCATTTATTTATGTTGTGATTTGTTCATGTCAAAGTTGTTTGACAGGCCAATGTCCTCTTTGTTTGTAGATGCTTTATATACTAGAATCTGAATGCGATGAGCTGCTTAAAGACAAAGACGATGCATTTATGAGTGTAGAGGCAGAGGCAGATGCAGAAGCAGCAGCTCCATAAGCAGGAGATGAATCATTCTTATGTAGCGTCATGGAAGATGAAGATCTTGAAGAAAAAGTTGTTGAAGGTGCCTGATAACCCACAAGTATAGGGGATCGCAACAGTTTTCGAGGGTAGAGTATTCAACCCAAATTTATTGATTCGACACAAGGGGAGCCAAATAATATTCTCGAGTATTAGCAGCTGAGTCGTCAATTCAACCACGCCTGAAAGACTTAATATCTGTAGCAAAGTGTTCAATAGCAAAGTAATATGGAAGTAACGATAACAGTGGAAAAGTAATAGTAGCAGTTTGTAGTGATTGTAACAGTAGCAACGGAAAATTAACTGAGCGAAGATCAATATATGAAAATCTTGTAGGCAATGGATCAGTGATGGATAATTATGTCGGATGGCATTCATCTCGCAACAGTTATAACATAGGGTGATGCAGAACTAGCTCCAATTCATCAATGTAATGTAGGCATGTATTCCATATATTGTCATACGTGCTTATGGAAAAGAACTTGCATGACATCTTTTGTCCTACCCTCCCGTGGCAGCGGGGTCCTATTGGAAACTAAGGGATATTAAGGCCTCCTTTTAATAGAGAACCATACCAAAGAATTAGCACTTAGTGAATACATGAACTCCTCAAACTACGGTAATCACCAGAAAGAGTCCCAGTTATTGTCACCCTGGGGGATGTGGATCATAACTTGTAATAGGTGTCTAAAACTTGCAAGATAGGATCAAGAACACAAATATATTCATGAAAACATAATAGGTTCAGATCTGAAATCATGGCACTCGGGCCCTAGTGACAAGCATTAAGCATAGCAAAGTCATAGCAACATCAATGTCAGAACATAGTGGATACTAGGGATCAAACCCTAACCAAACTAACTCGATTACATGATAAATCTCATCCAACCCATCACCATCCAGCAAGCCTACGATGAGATTACTCACGAACAGTGGGGAGCATCATGGAATTGGTGATGAAGGATGGTTGGCGATGACGAAGACGTCGATTTTCCCTCTCTAGAGCCCAAAACGGACTCCAAATCTGGTCTCCCGAGGAAGAACAGGCGATGGCGGCAGCTCCGTATCGTGAAACGCGATGAGCTCTTCTCTCTGATTTTTTTTCTTGAAAATAGGGTTATATGGACCTGGAGAGGAGGTCGGAGGAGCCACGAGGGCCCCACAAGCCTACTCGGCGCGGCCAGAGGGTGGCCGCGACTATCAGGCTTGTGGCCTGCTGGTGCCCCCCTCTGGTTAATTCTTGCGCCATTATTTTTATTAATTCCAAAAATGTTCTGTGTAAATTTTCAGGACGACCCGAGAACTTTTATTTCTGCACAAAAATAACACCAAGGCAATTCTGCTGAAAACAGCGTCAGTCCGGGTTCGTTCCATTCAAATCATGCAAATTAGAGTCCAAAGCAAGGGCAAAAGAGTTTGGAAAAGTAGACACGTTGGAGACATATCAACTCCCCCAAGCTTAAACCTTTGTTTATCCTCAAGCAATTCAGTTGATAAACTAAAAGTGATAAAGAAAAACTTTTACAAACTCTATTTGATTTTGCTGTTTTAAATATGTCTAACTTATGTTCAGATTTTCAGCAAAGATTATAAACTAACCACATTCACAATAACATTTAGGTCTCACATTTACTCATGTCAATGGCATAACCAACTAGCGAGTAATAATAACAAGTCTCGGATGACAACAATTTTATCAAAACAATCATGATACAATATGACATAATGGTATCTCGCTAGCCCTTTCTGAGACCGCAAAACATAAATGCAGAGTACCTCTGGAGAACAAGGACTGACTAAACATTGTAATTCACAGTGAGAGAGATCCAGTCATGCTCATAGTCAATATCAATTAATAGCAAGGCATACAAATGACAATGGCGCTCTCTAACCGGTGCTTTTTATAAGAGGATGATGACTCAACAATAAAGTAAATGGACAAACCCTTTGCAGAGGGAAGCATTGATTTGCAGAGGTACCAGAGCTCAAGCTTTTAAAATAGAGATAGGTAATGATTTTGGAGAGGTATGCTTTCGTTGCTTACATAATGACCACGAGGTTTTCAATATCTTCCATGATAGATACATTATAGGCGGTTCCCAAACAGAATGGTAAAGTTTTTACTCCCCCTCCACCAATCAATCACACTCCACAGTGGGCCGAATTCACGGGTACCATCCATACAAACACAGTCCTAGGGGAGTTTTGTTTAATTATATTTTTCTTTTTTATTTCGAGCATGGAACTGGGCATCCCGATTACCATCCACTTTCTCGTGACTGATAATCAACACATATCGTGAGAATAACCCAGTCGCCACATGAGCGATTTGAGCATACAAAACAAAAGGTTTATTTGAAGGTTTAAAGTTCACATGCAAATTTACTTGGAACGATGGGTAAATACCGCATATAGGTAGGTATGGTGGACTCATATGGAACAACTTTGGGTTTATTGAGATGGATGCACAAGCAGTATTCCCGCTTAGTACAAGTGAAGGCTAGCAAAAGACTGGGGAGCGACCAACTAGAGAGCGACACAGTCATCAACATGCTCTGATATTAACCAACATTGAATGCAAGCATGAGTAGCATATAATTCACTATGAACATAAATATCATGGAGCCTATGTTGATTTGTTTCAACTACATGCGTGAACATGTGCCAAGTCAAGCCACTTGAATCATCCAGAGGAGGATAACATTCTATCATACTACATCACAACCATTTTAATGTGCATGTGGGCACTCAAGACGAACCATTATCCACTCTTAGATAATTAAGCATGGCATGAATAAGTATAATCTATAATTGTTATTGCAAACATGTTCAACCCATAATGTACTGAATTCGGAACGATGAGCTAATCATATTTACAAAAGCAAGATAGTTCAAGTTCATACCAGATTTTCTCCATCTCAATCTTTTCATCAAATATCGTCATTATTGCCTTTCACTTGCACGACCGAACGATGTGAATAATAATAAGAGTGGACGTGCATTGGACTAAGCTGGAATCTACAAACAATAAACCAAAGGAGAAGATAAGGCAAATGGGCTCTTTGTAAGATAAACAATAGTGCAAACGGGAGCCACTCAACACGTCATCGTGGTCTTCTCCTTATGACCCAAAGAAAAGAAAGGAAAATTATTTACACGGGAAAACTCCCAACAATCAAAAAGAAGAATGAGAAATCTTTTTGGGTTTTCTCTTTAATGCTACAACTAAGCAACTAGGAAATAAAGCTAGAACTATTTTTTTTGTATTTTTCTCAAGTTTATTAAACACGCAAGAAGAAAGCAAAACAAGAATTAAACTACCATGGATAGTACAATGAAAAAGTATGAACACCGACAACTGAGATAAGTGTATGAACATGAATGTAATGTCGGTGAGAAATACATACTCCCCCAAACTTAGGCTTTTGGCCTAAGTTGGTCTAGGGCCATGGCTGGAAATAACCTTCTCCGGGATACTCCGAAGGACACTGAGGGTTCCACTGGTTAGCGACCTCTTGTGGCTCCCACTAAAAAAACCGGGGTTTGATATGGATCCAGAGCCGGTGCTGGCTTAGGTGCTAGGGGTTGCTCCAAACCCCAATATTGGTAGATGTCATTGGGCATAACAGTGTACCTGCCTGAATGAATATCGAACAAAGAAGAAGCAGGCAGAGTAATAATCTCACAAGTACCCTGACTAAATACTAAATTGTAAAGCAGCGTCCTATCATCATTCTTTTTAATAACATCATGGGCTACCATACGGCCATAATCTAGAAACTTCGCGGGTATCAGCTTTTCATCTTTCTCGTGAAGCCTAATGGGTATCTCAAAATGTTTAGCTAAACGAGATGCATAGATACCTCCGAATATGGGCCCCTTCGAACGGTTGGTGTCCAACCGTTGGGCCACCATAGTGCCCAGACTAAAAGTTCTATCAGCAAGTAAAGCATGGCGCAAAATAGCGAGGTCAGGGGCACTAAGGCTTCCACTCTCCCAGCGACCAACTAAACATCTTTCCGCAAATAATGAATAATAGGGTAGCACAGGAAAATGTAAACTAGCTGCTCTTGCCTTTGACACGCCTCTCTCTTCCCTTATAGTGACTGTGGTAATAAAGTCTTCCATGTTTCGAGGACGTGGTTCCCTGATGCTGCCCTCATAGGGTATCTTGCAAACTTTGCAAAAATCATAAAGGTTCATTTTCTTAGGCACATCATATAAATGAAATTCTACTATAGGAGGGTCTTCCCTAGGATGAAAGTGAAAATTTTGCACCAAGGTATTAGTGAGCAGGAGGTACTGGTCGCACTTATCGTTGAGGAAGTCGGTGTTGCCTGCACTCTCGGCCAAATAATAGAAATCTTCGTAAATTCTGGCCGCCCTCAAGAATGTGTCACGCGGCCATTCATATGGTCAGATTTCTGCGACACAAGGAAGATTGTATTTGGGTTTCTCCTTCATTTCATTTTCATCTTCCTTAGGACCCCAGCTTGAAGATCCTCTTAGTAACCTTCTCAACATTTCTGAAAAATTCTGAAAATTTTAGTGAGTGAAAATAAAGGTGCACAAAACTCAACAAAACTCATAGCAATTACTCCCTCAAGTGCCTAGAGACCATATCATGCATCAAAACTACTTGGGACCATAAAAATTTGACATGCAAGCTCAAGAACAAGGTCACCATATCAGCAAAAATTCCAATATATAAGGCACTAGAACAAAAACTAATTGGACCATTGGAGGAGTCACATACCGGTGAGCAATCCCCTAAAACAGTTTTGCAAATGGAGCTTTGAGAAAGGAGATCGAAAATTGCAGCAAGATGAGCTAGAACACGGGTTTGAGCAATGGTGGGATTTTTTCTAGAGGAAGGTGAAGTGAATGGGTGCTGGAATAAGTGGAGGGGGGGCACGTGGGACCCGCAAGCTTGCTAGGCGCGGCCAGGGGGGTGGCCATGCACTGCAGGCTTGTGGCCCACTGGTGCAGCACCCAGATGCATTCTCAGTGCCAAAAATTCTTAAATATTCTAGAAAAAAATCATACTAAATTTTCAGGGAATTATGGGAACTTTTATTTTCAGGTCATTTTTCTATTGCATGGAAAACTTAGGAAATAGAAAAATAATAGCATTTTTACTTAATTTCATCTAGGTAACAGAAAGTAAAAGTTAGGTGCTGGAAGTTGTGCTTTCTAAATTCATCCATCTCAAGCTTATCAAAAGGAATCCATCAATAAGGTTGATCAAATCTTATTAACAAACTTCTTTCGAATATCATGAAACCAAAGAATTTTTTAATAACACTAAGTTACCTCAATGGGGATATGCATTTCCCCAACAATAAGTATATCATATTTCTTCTTGACAGTAGGAAGAGGGACTCAAAGTCTCCAATAATAATTGTTGGAATTTTTTCAATAGAGTTGATACTATGAACTTGAGGTTGTTTCTTCGGAAAGTGTATTGTGTGGTCCTTACCATTAATATGAAAAGTGACATTGCCCTTGTTGCAATCAATAATAGCCCCTGCAGTATTCAAAAAGGGTCTACCAAGAATGATCGACATACTGTCGTCCTCGGGAACATCAAGAATAACAAAGTCCGTCAAGATAGTAGCATTTGCAACTACAACAGGTACATCCTCACAAATACCAATAGGTAGAGAAGTTGATTTATCAGCCATTTGCAAAGAGATTTCAGTAGGAGTCAACTTATTCAAATCAAGTCTACGGTATAAAGAGAAAGGCATAACACTAACACCAGCTCCAAGATCACATAAAGCAGTTTTAACATAATTTCCTTTAATAGAGCATGGTATAGTAGGTACTCCGGGGTCTCCTAGTTTCTTAGGTATTCCACCTATAAAAGTATAATTAGCAAGCATGGTGGAAATCTCAGCTTCTGGTATCTTTGTTTTATTTGTCACAATAACTTTCATATACTTAGCATAAGGAGACATTTTCGAAATATCAGTCAAGCGCATACGTAAAAACATGGGTCTAAGCATTTCAGCAAAGCACTCAAAGTCCTCATCATCTTTTTTCTTGGATGGTTTAGGAGGAAAGGGCATGGGTTTCTGAACCCATGGTTCTCTTTCTCTACCATGTTTCCTAGCAATGAAGTCTCTTTTATCATATCTTTTATTCTTAGGTTGTGGATTATCAAGATCATCAGTAGGTTCAATCTCCACATCATTATCATTACTAGGTTGAGCATCAGCATGAACATCATTATTAATGTTATCACTAGGCTCATGTTCATCACGAGATTGTGTCTCACCATCAGAAATAAAATATCATTTGGATTCTCAGACGTATCTATAACAAGTTCACTAGCAGCATGCAAAGTACTACCATCATTCTTTTTCCTACTCTTATTGGAAGAAGTAGGTGCATCAGTATTAACTCTCTGAAAATCTTGTTCAATTCTCCCAGGATGGCCCTCGGGATACAAAGGCTCCTGAGTCATTCTACCACCTCTAGTCACAACTTTAATAGAATGATCATTGTCATTACTATTCATCTCATTAAGCAAATCATTTTGAGCCTTAAGTACTTGCTCTACTTGAGTGGTTACCATGGAAGCATGTTTACTAATAAGCTTAAGATCATTGACACTTCCACTCAAATAATCACCCAAGCCATCAAGCATATAAGCATTATGTTTCAATTGTCTACTAACATAGGCCTTGAAATTTTCTTGCTTCATAATAAAATTATCAAATTCATCCAAGCATTGGCTAGCAAGCTTATTATAAGGGATATCTCCTTCATCAAATCTAATGAGAGAATTTACCTCTACTACCTGTGTTGGGTTATCAAGACCATGTATTTCTTCAATAGGTGGTAGATTCTTAACATCTTCAGCTTTTATACCGGTTTCTTTCATAGATTTCTTTGCCTCTTGCATATCTTCAGGACTGAGGAATAGAATACCTCTTTTCTTCGGAGGTGGTTCGGGAATAGTCCATTCATTATCATTGCTCAATATGTTATTCAATATTAATTCAGCTTGTTCAACAATTCGTTCCTTGAAAACACAACCAGCACAACTATCTAGGTAGTCCCTAGAAGCATCGGTTACTCCATTATAAAATATATCAAGTATTTCATTTTTCTTGAGAGGATGATCAGGCAAAGCATTAAGTAATTGGAGAAGCCTCCCCCAAGCTTGTGGGAGACTCTCTTCTTCAAGTTGCACAAAGTTAAATATTTCCTGCAAGGCAGCTTGTTTCTTATGGGCAGGAAAATATTTTTCAGCGAAGTAATAAACCATGTCCTGGGGACTACGCACACAACAAGGAGCAAGATAATTAAACCATTTCTTAGCATCACCCTTTAATGAGAAAGGAAACAACTTAAGAATATAGTAATAGCAAAAAAATTCTCATGAGTAAATAGGGTGGCTATATCATTCAATTTGGTAAGATGTGCCACAACAGTTTCAGATTCATAACCATGGAAAGGATCGGATTCAACCAAATTATTAACTCAGGATCGACAGAGAATTCATAATCCTTATCAGTAACAAGGATGGGTGAAGTAGCAAACTTAGGATCATATTGCATTCTAGCATTCAGAGATTTTTCCTTCCACTTGTGAAGCAATTTCTTAAGATCATCTCTATCCTGACAAGCAAGAAAGTCCCTAGCTACATCTCCTTCCATAACATAACCCTCAGGTATATCAGGCAATTCATATCTAGGAGAGCTAGGTCTAGTAGGTGAATCATAGTGTTCAGTTTCAATAATTTCATCAGATTCAGAAATATTATTAGTCTCAGCATTAGCTCTAGCAATTTGTTCATCAAGAAATTCACCCAGTGGCACAGTATCATCAAGCAAAGTATCGTCATAAGCATCATGCATAGCAGAAGTAGCATCATCAATTACTTGCGACATATCAGAACTACTAGCAGGTGGTGGTGTCGCAAACATACTCATAACAGAAGGTGAATCAAGTGTAGAGCTAGATGGCAGTTCCTTACCTCCCCTCGTAGTAGAGGGGTAGATCTTCGTTTTCTGATCTTTCAGATTATTCATAGTGATCAACATATATATATCCCAAGTGACTCAAATAATAAAGCTATGCTCCCCGGCAACGGTGCCAGAAAAAGGTCTTGATAACCCACAAGTATAGGGGATCGCAATAGTTTTTGAGGGTAGAGTATTCAACCTCAGTTTATTGATTCGACACAAGGGGAGCCAAAGAATATTCTCGGGTATTAGCAGCTGAGTTGTCAATTCAACAACACCTGAAAATCTTAATATTTGCAGCAAAGTGTTCAGTAGCAAAGTAATATGGAAGTAACGGTAACAGTGGCAAAGTAATAGTAGCAGTTTGTAGTGATTGTAACAGTAGCACCGAAAAAGTAACTGAGTGAAGATCAATATATGAAAATCGCATAGGCAATGGATCAGTGATGGATAATTATGTCGGATGGCATTCATCATGCAACAGTTATAACATAGGGTGACATAGAACTAGCTTCCATTCATCAATGTAATATAGGCATGTATTCCATATATAGTCATACATGCTTATGGAAAAGAACTTGCATGACATCTTTTGTCCTACCCTCCCGTGGCAGCGGGGTCCTATTGGAAACTAAAGGATATTAAGGCATCCCTTTAATAAAGAACCGGACCAAAGCATTAGCACCTAGTGAATACATGAACTCCTCAAACTACGGTAATCACCGGAAAAATCCCAGTTATTGTCACCCTGGGGGATGCGGATCGTAACTCGTAATAGGTGCCTACAACTTGCAAGATAGGATCAAGAACACACATATATTCATGAAAACAAATAGGTTCAGATCTGAAATCATGGCACTCGGGCCCTAGTGACAAGCATTAAGCATATCAAAGTCATAGCAACATCAATCTCAGAACATATTGGATACTAGAGATCAAACCCTAACCAAACTAACTCGATTACATGATAAATCTCATCCAACCCATCATCGTCCAGCAAAACTACGATGAGATTACTCACGAACGGTGGAGAGCATCATGTAATTGGTGATGAATGATGGTTGGTGATGACGAAGGCGTCGATTTCCCCTCTCCGGAGCCCAAAACGGACTCCAGATCTTGTCTCCCGAGGAAGAACAGGCGATGGTTGCGGCTCCGTATCGTGAAATGCGATGAACTCTTCTCTTTGATTTTTTTTCTCGACAAATAGGGTTATATGGAGGTGGAGAGGAGGTCGGAGGAGCCATGAGGGTCCCACAAGCCTGCTCGGGGCGGCCAGGGGGGTGATCGCGGCTTGCACGCTTGTGGCCTGCTGGTGGCCCCCCTCTGGTTAATTCTTGTGCCAGTATTTTTTATTAATTCCAAAAATATTCTCCATGAATTTTCAGGACGATCCGAGAACTTTTATTTCTGCACAAAAATAACACCAAGGCAATTCTGCTAGAAACTACGTCAGTCCGGGTTAGTTCCATTCAAATCATGCAAATTAGAGTCCAAAACAAGGGCAAAAGAGTTTGGAAAATTAGATACGTTGGAGATGTATCAGTGCCATTTTAGAAGCTGCTCAAGATGACAAGCCAAAAGGATGGAAGCAAATGGCATAAAGATCACAAATTTGGGACCATTTCACCAAAGTTTTTGATGTCAAGGGGTTAGTGAAGGAAGGAAAATGCAAGTATTGTGACCAACCAATTCAAGCTACTACATCAATCAATGGGACAACAACAATGCGCATGCACTTTGGTGCATGCAAGCGCAATCCGAATAGGAAAATGGATCCAAATCAAACCACTTTGCAAGCAACTCCAAGAGATGGCATCAACACCTGGAGATACGACACAGAGAGAGTTAGGAAGGCATTTTCTATAATGGTCATAGAGGATGAATTTCCTTTTGCATTTGGTGAGAAATCTAGATTCAAAAAGTTCATTTCAGTCACTTGCCCCCGCTTTAGTCCACCATCAAGAAGAACTTGTACTAAGGACACTACCAAAATCTATCTAGATGAGAAGTCCAAGTTGAAAAGGTTTTTCAAAGAGAATTGTGGGAGTGTGTGTGTGTAACCACAGATTGTTGGACTTCTCAGCAGGAAGATTGGACTACACACTTTATTGATGAAGATTGGAAGTATCATAAGAAGATTATCAATTTCATAATGGTGAAGAGCCACAAGGGGAAGGATCTTGGGAAGAACTTGTAGAAAATGCAAGCGCTAATGATGGCTACATCGTGAAACTTGAGAAAGTGCTTGGTTGAGGCAAAAACGAGCATAGCTACCGGAAAGTTTTTGCATATGAGATGTGCGGCACATATTGTCAACCTTATTGTACAAGATGGCCTAAAAGAAGTTGAACTTTCAATCAAACATGTCCGAGCTGATGTACGATACATAAAGAATGGGACTTCTCGGTTGGTAAAATTCAAAGATCTAGCATTAGAAGAAAAAGGTAAGAGCAAGGCATTCTTGAACCTAGATGTATGCACCCGGTGGAACTTGACTTATATAATGTGGAAGGCTTCCATCACCTACACGGAGGTTTTTACAAGGTACTATGAAGACGACCCATTGCATGCGTTGGACTTGTCTGAACAAAATGGAGGATTTGGGTATCCGGATGAGATGGATTGGGAAAATACTAGGAAAATGGCTTCCTTTCTTGGTCATTTTTATAATCTTACCGTTCGTGTATCATCCTCACTTCATGTCACTTCCAACAACTTTCTATTTGAGGTTGGCAATATACACATATTGGTTCAAAATTGGATGAGCAGTATAGATCCTTTGCAAAAAAACCTATGGCAGAGAGGATGAAAGAAAAGTTTGACAAATATTGCGGGTCTTGGCATGAGAATGAAAATGTGAAGGAGAAGGGTCCTATTGTGAATGAAAGAGGGAAAGGAAATAAGAAGGAGAAGGAGGAGAAGGACAAGGAAAATCTCAACTTGCTCATTTTTATTGTTGTACCTCTTGATCCAAGGTATAAGCTATCTGATTTCACTAGGCTGACTACTTTGGAAATATTTGATGTTGAGTGTGGAGAGAAGGTGTGGTATGTTGTTAAAAAATGTGTTCGCAAGTTGTTTGAAGAATACCGAGTAAGATTAACTACACCAGAACCAACAACACGAGCCAATACCCAAGTAACAATAGATGGACGAGGAGCAAGTATGATGAAGGAACTACTTGCAAGCAGGTTGAGGCAAATAATAATGGAGGAAGTGCAAGTAGTAAACATGAGCTTGAAAAATACCTTGCCTAAGACTCCGAAGACCCTCACAAAAAAAATTGACATCCTAGGACGGTGGAAAGAGAATTCATCTAGGTTCCCAATCTTGGAAAATATGGCTCGTGATATTCTTGATATCCCCATTACAACGGTGGCTTCTGAGTCTGCCTTTAGCACAAGTGGACGCATACTTGATGACTTTAGGACATCTCTAACTCCGTTTATGGTACAACATTTAGTTTGTACACAAGACTGGCTGAGAAGGTCAACAGATCCCGTTGACATCAAGGAGAACTTGGAAGAATTAGAAGTGTTAGGAAAGGTAAAATAATCAACCAACTTGTCCATGCATTTGTTTTTTTATTGCAAAGAATAATATGCATGACAATCAGCCAATTTGCCCATACATTTGTTTTTTTATTGTAGAGACTAATATGCATGACAAACATCCAACTCCGACACCTTCTAAAATGGCATAGTTCCTTTTTTATCAGACCATGTTTGGTTGAGAAGCATTGTTTTTCCTTAACCGAATGCACATCGGTTTGCCATGTCCATAGAAACTTATTTCTTATTCTACAACATATCACACTTGTCCAAGAGAAGAATCAAGTATATTCCTTGTTCTAGCCTTCTAGCAGATTATAAAATTTGATTGAATACTTGACTTATGTCAGAGTTGATTGAGGAATTTGGTGACAAGGTGAAGGGAAAGCGCAAGGTCAATGGTGGTGGTGGTGGTTCTTTCATGGCCAAGTCAAACAAGTGTGCAAGTCGACCAACAATGTGACGTCCACATCTACTCATGGCTGAACTAAAATCATGTTGAATGTATGTTGTTTTAGTTATCATCTTGTGCTTGTGATTTGTGACCTGAGAGTTGAGAATTGAGAACTGAGAGTGAGAGTGTGAGATCATAACGTTTGTTGTTGCTGCTGAATTGAAATCATGTATTGAACTTGATTTATTTCATGTTAAGTGCTATGTTGTCAAGTACTAAGCGATGAGCCGATGATGGTGTTTGCTGCTTGTCGATTCCATTGGCCGATGTTACTTGATCTTTTTACTTTCTGTTGTCAAATATAAATGAGTATCAATGCATGAATCTAGTTGCTGGTGAAGTGGTGATTATATATAGTGCTGATTTTCCATATTAAGATTTTCACGTGGTGAACTGTACTCATGCGCCTATATACAAGTTCTTTGAATTTTTCTTATGTACACACGCGCCTATATACAACATTTGTTGTCTCCGTACACACACACACCTTTGTACACACATATACATATGTACTCTGTAGTTTGTATTTATATACAACTATACTGGAAGTCTGGAAGTACCATAAATAATTTGGTCTGTTTGGTCGGGACCGAAGACCGAATAGTAAAGACCGAAGACTGAATAGTGAATAACCAAAAAGACCGAAATTATTCCGGTCTTTAATTATAGAAGACTGAATTTTTGAAAGACTGAAAAGACCATACCGAACAAACCGAAAAGACCGAACGCCCGGGGAGAACTGTATTACATCATTCCTTCCTCTTCGGGAAAAACCCAATCCAACTATAAGTAGCGGAATAATTTTATGGTGCCGTTGTCGGGGGAGATATCAAACATATTGAAGGTTCCTTAACACAGATTATCAATTACTTGCATTACTTTTTATTTTCTTTTAATTTTTTTAAACGGCAGCCCGATGCATGTAGCTCCCGCTTGCGCAGGGTCCGGGGAAGGGTCTGACCACTTTGGGCCTATAGTACGCAGCTTTTATTTTTTATAGTTTGCAAAAAAATAAAATTACCAAAAGAATATTGTGTTTTATCTTGCTTTGAATCACCACCATGTCTACTCAAGAGAATGATAAATTATGTGATTTCTCGAATACTAATAATACTGATTTTATTAGTAATCCAATACCACCCGCCACTAGTGAGAAGTGATATGGTATAAGTGTTGCATTATTAAATTTTGTTATGAAAGAACATTTTTCTAAAAGTACTAATGAAGATGCCACATCCCATCTTAATACCTTCTTTGAATTATGTGATATGAAAAAGAAGAGAGATGTGAATAATGATATTGTGAAGTTGAAGTTATTTCCTTTCCATTAAGATATAAATCTACAACTTGGTTTTCATCCATACCCCGCAAATAGTATTGATTCATGAAGTAAGTGTAAGGATGCTTTCATTGCTAAATATTTTCTTCCTCTCAAGATAATATCTCTTAGAAATGAAATTATGAGTTTTAAATAATATGAGCAAGAACATGTTGCACAATCTTGGGAAAGGATAAAATTGATGATTAATAATCCTACACAAGGATTGAATTTATAGATGATTATACAAAACTTCTATGCTAGATTAAACTTTGCTTCGAGAAACCTTCTAGACTCAACGGCGGGTAGAACGTTTATGAAGGCCACATTAGGAGAAGCCACAAAGTTTCTCGACAATATAACCGCAAACTACTCCCAATGGCACACCGAGCGAGCTCCAAGTGGTAAGAAGGTAAATTCTGTTGATTTTTTCTACTTTGAGTGACAAAATGGATGCTATTATGAATATGCTTGTTAGTAAAGATGTTCAAAATTGATTCCAATGATGTTCCATTATGATACGGGGCAAACCCGTAGGTGTCGATGTTTCATGAATTGGAGGGAGATTCCACGAAGAACACGAAGAACATGGGGAAGAATGAGGGGAAATCGCAAAAGAGAACACTCAATAACAAGTCCAATCACACATCCACTAGAGTCACCACACACAAGATCCACAAAGGTACATGAACAGTGAAGGGAAAGAAGGATACATGGTAGAGTTCATCCCAAATCCCATGGGAAGATGGGGCCTTGAATCCACGAGGGATCTTCCCTCGCAAGGGGCCTTGACATCCACTAGGAGATCTTCTCTCATAGAGGCATTTACTCCATGGGAGAGGTAGTGGAAGGAGCTAGGCTCAACTAACTATGAGCTAAACCATTGCTAACCCTAGAATGGAGGTGGGAGATGAGTATATATAGTCTAGGGAGAAGTGGGGTGAGAAAGGGGTACATGGGCCTCGGGCCCGAGTGGTTGCACGCACGCAGGCCGAAAGTTCCAGGGAAGGTCCGGGCAAGTTCCGAGGTTTCTAGAGAGTCTACACACTTGGAGTCGCCTATGGTCGAGGAGGCCGGAAGTTCCGGGTAGTCCAGAAGGTCCAAGACATCCAGAGTCTTGTCATTGCTTCTTCTTCCTTCTCTTCGAAGCCTCCCTCACAGATGGTGTAGTCGTACGTAGGTGATGGCACTCCTCCTCCTCATCCGTGAAGCTCCAACAATACCTATGCATGCACACGAGAGGAGTGTCAAGTAGTATAACATCCTTGAAGGGGTCAAGTGAGCATGTGTAAAGGAGATGATTCACCTTTATGTATGTGGAGTAGACATGGCACGTGTCACTTGCCAAATGGGCTCTTGTCATGGTGATGCCCGTAGGATGATCTGCATCATCTCCTCCCCCTTGGGAAAGATCCATCCTCGGATCAAAATCTAAATCACCATGGGAAGGAGATGGCTTACCCGTGTAGGAGTGGACGATCACCAAGCACTCATCATAATCAAGCTCTAAATGGGCACTCTCCAATGTCTCAATGTCTAGGAATTCCTTCAAAAGGAGCAAATGCGACAAACACTTGGAAAAACAAATGTGGTTAGCGTTAGTGTAAAACCAAGTATTCAATTGGTGAATAACCGCACAAGTGTTGTCATCATGCATAACATATGGTGTGACAAGGGATTGTGGCATGGCATGTAAGTATACAAATTGAGCACGGGCAATGCAATCATGGAAACAAATATGCCTAGGTGAGGTAGGGATGCCAATATGTGTGACAATATGACAAGCATCTACCCCAAGGTCATAGCACACATGCACAAAGCAATCAATAAAAGGTCTATGGTAGGCATAGGGATCATTCACAACACCAAGTAAAACGAAGTGTCTATACACATGGGGTAATCCAAAGTTAAAGGCAATCCAAGCATAATGTGCATATGGTGTAGTGAAGATAGGGTGGCACTAAACACAATAGAAAGAGAAAGTGGTCACCATGTGTGAGGCAATCAAGTCAAGCATGTAGCAAGCAACGTGGCATGGAAAAAGTGACAAATGGACATTGTTGCAACCAAAAATATGATAGTAGCAAACAATCCTCAAGTTGGATGCAACACACAAGGTATATATGTCATGAGGCATGGAACGATGGCAATCATGAGTGAAAGCAATATCACAAACATGTGTGCAATTAAGTGGTCCAAGATGACCAATATGTGTCATGATACAAGCAACACAAGTAGGATGAGCCACAATATCATGCTCAAGAAGGATGTCACCTCAAAATCATGACCTTGTGCGTCCGTCACAATGTCGATGCGCAAGCAAGTGCGATGTAGAAACACGTCGGTGTAGCATGGCTCTCTCTCAAGAGCTCGAATCGTCAACTCACGTGAAGCGGAAGTTGACATGTAGCCTAAGTATCCTACACATACACACAACAAAGGAAAGAATGTATGTGCATGGTAGATAAACACATCATCCATCATGATGGTTCTCTTCTCCTGCACATAACCATTAGGATCACAAGTGCATGGATAATAAGATGCAACAATGGCAATATTCATGGCACGAGGCATATGGTGCAAAGAAGGAAGACAAGCATGCTTCACATGAAAGATGTCAAAATCTCCAATAATATGTGAGAAAGCTATGGGGGCGATCTCATTAGCAATATTAAATGCATTGTTGCACTCAATATATGGCAAATATAGCATGAGAAAGGCAACACATGGAGACATATGACAACATTCAATAGCAAGCATGTGCAAAGCATGGCAATGGTTGTCATCAACCGCATGAGAGGGGTATGTATGAATCATTGGAGATGCAACATAGGCAAGAAAATTGATCATGTCGTGCAAACTAGTAGTGCGAAGATGCAACATACTAGAGGAAATCATGGTAATCATGTCATGCGAGAAAATTATAGGCATAGGCAATGCGCATGACATATGGCGAGCACGAACACAAAACATGATCAAAGTATCATCATAGGCATGGAAGCTAGTAGTGAAAATATGCAACATACTAGATGTAGTCATGGCGATCATGTCTCACGTGCAAATAGTAGGCATACATAATGCACATGACATATCACAAGCATGGGAACAAAACATGATCAATATATCGTCATAGGCATGGGGCACAAAGCAAACATGGCAATAACAAGTAGTATCTCCACCAAGCTCGCAAATACACATACAAATACAACAAGCATGGGTCATGTGTAATACAAAGCATGGGTCACAAATGCATGGCAAAGGCATAGAAATGAGCATATCATGCAAAGTGAACATGGCAATATGGGCAAAGGATATAAAATGCACAATAAGCCATAACCATGTGAAGGCCATGTAGAAGAGATGCGCATAGTCCTTGCGCGAGGGGAATGGTTGGAGACACATTCCGATGAATCCCAAAGCATTGGTGCTCTCAAGAGCTCTTTTCGTCAACTCATGGGATTGTGAGGTTGATGAGTAATCATGAGTACCTACACACAACAAAGGCAAAGGGAAAATTGTGTGTGCGTGGTATATGTACACATCATCTGTTAGGATGTGCATGTGCTTGTGTTCGTTAGCACAAAATATCCAATGCTCAAATAGATGAGATGCGTGATATAGGAACATGTCGTCCATTATGAAAGGTTTGTTATTATGTATAGCATAATGGAGACTAGAAATGTGTAGTGCATCACTTGAATTGAGAGCATTGTTGTTCATGGTATGCGGATGGTGCACAAAATTAGTGGGATCATGCAATGGATGGGATGGAACAAAATCTCCTATAATGTATGGGGAAACTATGGGGGTCTCCACATGTGCAATAGCGGAAGCATAATTCGGAGAATATGGACAACATCCAAAACTATGCATGTCCAAAGTATGGTGATCATGGCATGGCATATCAGAACAATTGCGCAAAAGATTCAAAGGGAGCATGGCAATGTTATCACAAGAAAAGCAAATGCCAATAACCATGGGCTTTTCATCTATGCCATATGTGCAAATTGGGTTTATTTTTATGGGATATGCATAGTCGCTATGGTGAGATTGCAAATATGTAATATGGGAAATTTCACGCATAGCAAATGACAAGTTTAGAGGATTGTCAAACATGATGTGACCAATAGAATTTTCACATGATATCGTATGGACAATAGCATCACAACTAGGTAATTCAACATGCTCATCATCATATTCATAAAAGATAGGTGGCACATCTAAGCATGAAGAAGACATAACATGTTAAGTATTCATAAGTTGATCAACATCATGCAATCAATCAATCTCGAGATAGTCCACTAGTGGGACAAGCAAGGAACCCTCACCTATGTTACCTTTCCCATTCCACTCATGTGGTGTAGGAAGGTGGGAGGAACCAACTCGTGGCCATCTTCATCGTGATGGAACCATGTGGGGAGTGCATCATCATCCACCATGACCATCGTCTTGTCCAAAGGAAGGACAGAGTCATCGAGGATCGGTGCATCATCAAATATGGGACCTTGCACCAAATGAGAAGACACAATAGAGGTAGAGGTTAAGTTGTTAGAAATCGAAATGGCCTCACATTCCCTATCAACTACCTCACTCTCTCTATGTGGTGGTGGCTCACTCACTCCCTCTAGGTAGTTGCACTCATACTCACATATGGTGGAGTCACTCATCTCACTCAAGTGGTTGGGTTGTGGCTCTCCTCACATGGGAATTGTGGCAACTCATCATATATGGGGCTAGTGGTGGTCACACTCGTCCTCTCATAGGAAATGCACTCAATGTCACATATGGTGGAGTCACTCATGTCACTCATGTGGTGGTGGCTCTCCTCACATGGAAATTGGGGCATCTAGTCATATGTGGGCGTCGGAGAGATGTAGGTGCAAACGTCTCCATGCTCAACTCCTATCGTCGCCTTGGTTGAAGGGATAGACCCATGCTCAACCGGCTCGTCGTCGTCGTCGTGGATGAAGGCTGAAGATGGCACATCATCACTCGCCTCCATGACCGAAGGGAAATTCCCATACTCGGCCATCTTCCTTGGGATGCTTCCGAAGATGGAACGGGCATCCATGCATGTAGTCGATCGCCTTGATCTTGGCATCGAAGCTTGTTTTTGGTGGTGGTGTTGGTCTTCGGTTGAGCGCTTCGAAGATATGCGACTTGAGCATATACGCCTTGACGATGACGAAGGGGAAGAAGACTTGCAGTTGGCCATCATGTGTCGAAGTTGCACCATGTGTGCATCCAACTTGTTGTCGAAGTAGTCTCTTTTTCGAGCTTCAGAGTGTCGTATGTCGATGGCGAGTCGCTCGAGTTGTTGGTTGATGCGGTTGCTCATGCCGATGTAGTCGTCGAAGACCGAAGATGATGTGCTTTGCCTAGCCATCACAAGACTCGAGCAAAGGTGAGTGGGAAATGAGATAAACAATACCAAGATACTATTTTCCAAAGTTGAGGATGTATCCCGTTTCATTCAATGTGAATTGAGAGAATAGTGGAATTGGTACCAGACTTGTTCACTCACACCTACAACATAAAGCTTATCAGGTGGCTTGGTTAGGAAAAGTGGCATAAAATTCAAGCAGTTGTTAATTCAAGATATCGAAAATGTTGAGGAAGACTCACAAAATTGCAATGCAAAGAAAATAGATCAATAGCTATGGTTGCACTAGGAACACACACGCGGATAGATAAATGGGATCCGCGCAACCAAGGAATGAGCACAAAATGTGACATACCCGGGAAAAGCTCGTGTTGCATGGATACTAGAGAGACAATAGTTCGATTGCTCAAATGGGTTAGATACGCGCTTGTGCACCAACCTAAAAGAGTAACGTGTCGTCTTCAATCCTAACTATGTTATTTATGTATGATCCAAGAGTATGAACTGTGCAAAATGTCTCAATGCTATTGCTATTGCTTATAAGCTCTTTTGTATCTCCTCTTTTGCTTAAAAGATTTTTGCTCTTTCTATTTCTTTGCTCTTTTTTTCTATGCTTGATGCTCGGACCAAGATATGAGACAAGTATGATGGATATGCACGGGAGAGACTTGTAGCACAATGTAGATAGCAAGATGTTTGCATGCTAAAAGTAGCTATGCGGCATAAGAGTAACACTATGGTGCATAAGTAACGTGGCCCGGCAATTCTCAACTCGCAAGTCTCAACAGATAAGGTATGCAATAGGCTCGAAGCGATCAAAGCAGTAGCAAGGATATAGACAATGATGTCGTCGAGGTTACCGTCCTTGCTTATAATTGGGGTGCCAAAAGGCAAAGTGGTTGTTGTCGATGTCGAGGCCGAGGCGATGATGAGTGGCGGTGTTGTCGATGTAGAACCGTCCCTAATTAGCCGAAACACCTTAGGAAATGGAAACCGCAACTCAAAATCTCAAACAAAATTAGGTTAGGATGGCGGAAGTTTATGGTGGGAAGGTTATGCGGAAGTTGTGGTGGTGGCCTAGGCAAAGATGCCAAAATGGAAAAATATTTATGGAGTCAAATGGTTTAGGAAATATTTTTGGGGGATGGGGGTGTCAATAGCTATCCAACGAGCTGAAGAACATCAACATCGGACTCCGAATGAATTAGTTATGGCCAAAACGGTGAAACGGCTGAAGTTGAAAGCTGTGCAATGATTCTGGTTAGGCCGGAAGTTCCGGGCCTATGGCCGAAAGTTCAGGGCTCCAGAAGTTCCGGGGGTGTATCAGAAGTTCCGGGTGACATGGTAAAGTGTGGGGGAAACTCTTTGGTTAGGCCGGAAGTTCTGGGGGATGGAAGTTCTGGGCGATGCCGGAAGTTCCGGGGGTCGCGAAAACACCTCCAGGACGAACCCTAATTTCCGGATCTAAGAATGGGGGCGGAAAACCTCGATTTCGTGGGACAAAATTGATGGGGAAAAATAAAATTGGGGGGGATTTGGTGGTGGGAAAGCTAGATCTACTTGCCAAACACGAATTACATGGATCAAAACCAACAAAATCTCCCAAGAACCAACAAATTGCAAAAAAAAATTGGTGAGGCTTTTTTTGGTGGGGATTTTCGAATTGGGACAAAACACACAAATTAAGGCTAGAAAACGAAGGGAGGGACTCCAAATTCATGAGAAACCTGGCTCTGATACCAATATGATACGGGCAAACCCGTAGGTGCCAATCTTTCACGAATTGGAGGGGGATTCCACAAAGAACACGAAGAACGAGGAGAGATCACAAGAGGAAACACTCAAGAACAAGTCCAATCACACATCTACTAGACTTACCACACACAAGATCCACAAAAGTACATGAACAACAAATGGAAATAAGGATACATGGTAGAGTTCATCCCAAATCCCATGGGGAGATGGGCCTTGAATCCACTAGGGATGTTCCCTCGCAAGGGGCCTTGACACCCACTAGGCGATCTTCTCTCATAGAGGCATCTACTCCATGGGAGAGGTAGTGGAAGGAGCTAGGCTCAACTAACTATGAGCTAAATCATTGCTAACCCTAGAATGGAGGTGGGAGATGAGTATATATAGTCTAGGGAGAAGTGGGGTGAGAAAGGGGTACATGGGCCTCGGACTCGAGTGGTTGCACGCACGCAGGCCGGAAGTTCCGGGCTAGGCCGGAAGTTCCGGACATCGGAAGTTCCGGGGAAGGTCCGGGAAGGTTCCGGGGTTTCCAGAGAGTCTGCATGCCTGGAGTTGCGTGTGGTCGAGGAGGCCGGAAGTTCCGGGCAGTACGGAAGGTCTGGGACATCTAGAGTCTTGTCCTTTCTTCTTCATCCTTCTCTTCGAAGCCTCCCTCGCAGATGGTGTAGTCGTACGTAGGTGCTGGCACTCCTCCTCATCATCCGTGAAGCTCCAACAATACCTATGCATGCACATGAGAGGAGTTTCAAGTAGTATACCATCCTCGAAGGTTCAAGTGAGCACGTGCAAAGGAGATGATTCAACTTTATGTATGTGGAGTAGACGTGACACGTGGCACTTGCCAAACGGGCTCCTGTCATGGTGATGCCCGTAGGATGCTCTGCATCACATTATATACTTTGATTCAACAAAATAATGATGCTATTGAGCAAAGTGATTTGCTTTAATTAAGGGTTCTGATATTGCCCACACGTGTGGGCGTTAAGGGGTCTTGCCACACATCTCGTGTGGTATCTAAGAGAACCAGTCCACACGCTTACGTGCAGGAAAAACAGGTAATGCCCACACGTTCAGCCTCCTGCCTCGCGGTCACGTCCACACGCCTACGTGTGGTCAAAACAGGTAACGCCCACACGTCTACATGTGGGCAAAACAGGTAACGCCCACACGCCCGCACGTCCGGCCTCGTACTCACGGTCCCGCACGCCCGCGTGACAGTCACCATGCACCCTCACCCCAAACCTGTCCGGACCCTCTTCCATGTTTGTTCAATTGCAGTTGCCATGTCTAGACAACTACAATTGCCATGGCTGCTCAACTACAGTCGCCATGTCTGAATAACTACAGTTGCCATCTCAAGTCAAGTGCAGTTGTCATTTATGGACAACTGCAGTTGTGCCATGTATGGCCAACTACAACTACCGTGACTTATCACTTGCAGTTGCCATGTATGGTCTACTACAGTTGCCATGATTTGAAAACTTTAGGAGTTTCCACCTACTAACAGTAGGCAATTTCCATGTAACACTGGAAAGACAAGGCAAAAAATATCTTGGAGTTGCCATATGCTTCTAAGCACACTAGACAGTTGCCTCAGAAACACTACAAAAAGACATGGCAAAATAACATATTCGGGTAAGAGAGAGAGTTGCCATCTTCTTACAAGCACACTAGTCAGTTGTCATGTACCACTTCAAAAAACATGGCAACTGATAGTTTGGGGTGTGAGAGAGGAGACGGGTGACGATCATGCGGGCGTGTGGGCATGAAACAGGCATGTGGACGAACTGATAAACGCCCACACACCAGCCCCTCCGCGTGCGTGAAACATACGTGTGGGCGAACTGATAAACACCCACACACCAGCCCCTCTACGTGCGTGAAACGGACGTGTGGGCGACCGGATGAAATGCCCACACACGAGCCTAGTCCTACGTGGCATAGAAAATCTGGCAAAACTTTCCAATCTTTGTGCAACCACAAACAAACAATGATCCATGCGTGTGGACGAGATGCAAAACGCCCACATGTGTGGGCGTTATCTTTTCCGTTAATTAATAATATGAGATACAATAGGTGTATTTATAAACTCATCATTAGTAATAAATGTGTGAAGTCACCGAGTACAGCTCAACGTTCCCTCCACAATTGAAAAATCCGATACATTTCAATGCCCTATTCGTAAACTTCTTTAAGCGCCTCATCGCGACATCCTTTGAACATAACAACCAAGATGTCGGTCGGCACCGATTTCGTCGATGCATGTTTGCCTCTACCTAGCGATAACAATAATCGGAGTGTGCTGAGAGAAATGGGCATGAAATAGGTGCACTCACTTTAGAATCTGTTGTTGCGGCTAAACCAGTCACATCGTACCGAACCAGTATGTCATGTCAAAATATGCCCTACAAATCGCGTATATGGGTCTTCCATCCAATAGCTATCGGTTGCCATGCGATCGCGCTAGGTGTAGTTCTTTCGCTTGGTCCATACTAACAATCAAGATAAGAAAAAGAATCATAAGGTCGGGCCGTGACACGTGCATGCTTGTTTTTAACAGAAGTTTCAACATAAAAGGTAAAAATGTACCACAAGCTGAAAATTGGGAAACTGTAAAAACACATGCTTTCATAGAATTTTCCAAATAAAACAGGGGTTGAATTCTGCTGGGAAAGAATAGAGATATACTCCCTCTGTTATTAATTATAAGTCTTTATAGAGATTTCAGTAGCAAAATGAATAAATCTACACTCTAAAGTATATCTATATACATTCTTACCTTTTAAAAAATTTATATTTAGGAAAAGAGGGAGTATATAGATATAGAGAGATAAAAGAAAATGGAATTCTGTCGTTGATTGACACGGTCGCCCACGACTCTCGCAACATGTGACGAAAGGAAAGGGGAAGAGAAGAAGAGAAGAGTGAGAGCGACGCAACGCGGTCTCCTCCGTCGTCTCCGACCTCTCGTCCGCCTGCCAAATAAATCCAACCCCACGACCGCCGCTGTCTGGCCCCCGTCAATAGGTTTTTCTCCGCCATTTTCCCCTCCGCGAGAACCGCCTCCAGGTCCCCGTGTGCAGCTAGATCGGTGCCGCCTCCCCTCCCTCCCCCGCGAAAGGCGTTCGCCCCTCTTTCCTTCTTGCAAGGGATTTCTCGCCGCTCGGTTCTTCTCGAGGTGAGCGTCGAATCCGATGTTTTTTCCTCGCCGCCCCGTCGATTCGGTGGCGCCGCTGGGGGCAGGGGACTCGCGCCGGTATTACATCGCGTTGCTTTCCTGGAGAAATCAACCTGGGATTACAGGGTGGGTGGGTGTATGCTGGAGTAGCAGCAGGATTTGGGTCCTCTCAAAATCGGAGCTTTCCTCGGCGATTCCAGCATCCCCCCGTGCTAGTTGATCCCATTCCGACGACCCTGCGATAGAGCAAGGCGCTGATACGCGCTGGGCGATAGGGTTCGGGTGGAGCAGTGGGCAGGGGCAGGATCGGATTGGCGTGTGAAAAACTCTCTGCTGCCACGCCCTGACAGAGCCCTGGTCGGAATTTTGCAGGCATGCAGAGCCAGATCGTGTGCCATGGGTGCAGGAGCGTTCTACTCTACCCCAGAGGGGCCCCCAGCGTGTGCTGTGCGGTGTGCCACGCCGTCACCAGCGCGCCGCCTCCAGGTAATAATGGCCATGTCCGAGCTCCGGTTTCGCCGTTTGTGCAAACAAGATCTTTGTCATGTTCAATTTTGTTGATAATGTTCTGGGTTATATACTACTATATGCCTATATATGTGGTGTATAACGTTTGCAGCCCTGCTGCAAGTGGGATGCTGATGAATGGGTGGGGAAATGATGGACACACCAGGACTAATTTATCCTATGGCAGGTTATGGGATAGCAATTTTATAGCCTAAGACAGTAGGTAGATTCCTAGAATGTGCTGTCCATTTCTAGGTTTGATTCTACTAGCTGAACATGCGCGTTCATCAATCATGGTTCATGCTGTTTGGTGGATCAATGATGTATCGTGTGGTGTACTCCCCAGAGAAATGTTAAATTCGATCAGTACGGCGTGGGGTTCAGAAGATGGAGGTTGCTACTAAGAGCCTATTTGGATTGTAGAATTTGCATAGGAATTATGGAGGATTTGAATCCGTGGGGATTTTTCCTATAACTGTCCTTTAGATCATTGGACTGGGGTTGCCTGAATCTCATGTAACGAGTTCCTATGCCCTAAGTTACATAGGAATCCTAGCATAGGCACAAACCTCATTTTGTTTTTCCTTTCACTGTAATGCACTTTCCCTCTATTTCTCTCTTCAGACCTCCAGAATTCAGTGTTTGTTTCCTGTTCAGCATCCCAAGGCAGCACTTTCTAAATCCCTGACCCCGTAGGAATCCACATCACATGGCATCTCTCAGTCCTGTGTTGTTCCTGTTTCTACGTTCTCTAATTCCTGCAGTCCAAGAGGCCCTACATTTATATGCATATATTGGCAGATCACTATTACATGTTGGTGGTATCAGTTGCGGGTTAGGATGCTGATATGACATTTTGGGTGATTGGTTATGCGGTTACTTTCAACCCACTTATGCTCAGTTCCCTTACAAATTTTTCTTCTGGTTAATCCATTTGGTTCATCTTAACAGAAAATAATAGCTGATACAACCCTTCTAATCTAGCTGTCATTGCTTAAACTGTCTTGTTGTCTACATTATATACATCTTCCTTGCTTTGCCATGTATATTGGGTGTATATTCTGCTTTGCCATGTATATTGGGTGTATATTCTGCTTTGCCATGTCTGACGCCTCTTCCTTGCTTTCTCTGGGCAGCTTTATCCTCCATTGTGATGTTCTATTTTTTATGCCTTGTCACCATATATCAAGTGTTTTGTTGTGTTCAGCCCATGCATTTGAAATTGGACGGTGGTTAATCTTTACTGCTGTTCACTCTTGGTTTGTTGGTAGTCCTTCAAATATCTAGTTGACATGCTTATGAAAAACTGAGTAAATTTCTTCTGCAGGAATGGAGATGGCTCAGCTGATATGCATCGGCTGTCGCACTTTGTTGATGTATACTCGCAATGCAACTACTGTCAGATGCTCATGTTGTGATACAGTCAACCTTGCCAGACCAGCACCGCCAGGTACTGATGTATGTCTCATGCATGTTTAAGCTCCCTTTGTGTGTCTATCATATGTGTTCTATTTATCTGTTCTCCACTTGAAGAATTATATCTGTTCATGGTGCAGTGAATAGTATAGCTCATGTGAACTGTGGCCAGTGCCAGACGGTGTTAATGTATCCATACGGAGCATCTTCTGTCAAATGTGCTATCTGCAATTTTATTACAAACATTGGAGTATGTCAATGTCTTCTTTGGATCTCTTCGTGCTGCAAATGCTCGGTGAAACCGGCTGATTTTAATCTATTTATTTTCTTATCCCAGATGAACACCGTGAGACCTTTGCCACCTACAATGCATGCACCAAACGGAATTTCATACAGTGTCCCATCGACTTCTGCGGTATGTGCATATGATGAGCTCTTTGAGCATTCACCGTAGATTCGAAGCTGATTTACCTCTTCTGATTTCCCTTTCCCCTGTATTGGTCAGCCGTCCACCCAATCGCAGAATGTAACAGTGGTCGTCGAAAACCCAATGACAGTAGATGACAAGGGAAAATTGGTAAGCCGCCTCTGCGCTGCATCTGTACTTTGTGCTGCCCAACGAAGCTATCCTGCATTGCTCATGCCACCCGTTGACATTTTCGCAGGTGAGCAACGTCGTGGTCGGGGTTACGTCCGGCGGGAAAAAGTAGCAAAACGTGGCATTGCTCTATGTCTTTATAATCTGGAGTTGGGAACACTCTGTATTATACTCATGTCTGGTGATCGACCTATCGGTCGCGTAGAAGAAAAACCCGAAGCGCGTAAACGGACCGCGCCGACAAAAAAAGAGTGCGGGTGTGGATAATACGGAGAAAGAAACTGTATTTTGCTTACCCCCTTGATTCTTTTGTATGTAAAAATGTGGGAACTGTCAGACCTCACTGTGTGATCAAGTCCTCTCTGTCCTGTCCTGTCCTGAAGGGGCCTCTCGTTCTGGATGAATAACAGCAAATAACTTTGCATATGGCTGACCCCGCCTGTCGATGACTGGTGATTAAATGACGGTAATTATTGTGATGAATAATTCTTTGAAGGCTGTATTATATTTACATACGTACATGCATGTCTAAAGTGTAACAGCGAATAAGTGCATGTTTGCATTGTATTTGTATTTGTAGCTGTGGGTATTTATACACAGTACCTGGCAAGGTACCGGGTCAAGGGACCGTAGAGTGCAATCACTCATGAATCATGATCAAGTCATGTTTGCTCTGTAAAAAAGGACATGTTGTGGTGTTGCAATCCCATTTTTCTGAATGATGTTTCTCTTACACTGCCTGCCATGCATGTTGTGCTCTGTTAGTGAAAAGGAATGTTATGATATTTTGGGTACATTCACAATCACAAAAGTGAAATACTATGTTTCAGATTCAAACTTTTTATTACCACGAACGGTCAACCGGAAATCAACCTCGATGTTTGGGTGCTTTGGACCATAATTTAAACAAAAATAGATATAGAAATTCAGACAAAAAAATATAGAAAAATGAGACGGAACTTGATGTTTGGGTGCTTTGGGCCATAATTTATTTTAAAAAGTAAAAACTCAGACAAAAGAATGTACAGAAATGAGATAAATGGTAGAGGAAAATGGCACACCATACAAAAGTTAAACCAAATGTTAACACGAACGAAATAAAAAAAAAGATTGGGGTGAGAGAGGCTCGAACTCTCGACCTCAGGATCACTCACGTTCAGCTATGAGACCTACGCGCTAGCCAACTGCGCCACCACCCCTTCGTTGTGTTCTCAAAGCAATGTAAGCTTATTTATCTTCGTGCCAACCGTTAAAGAAATCTCGTCCGCAAATAAGATCGAATCATATAATTTCTCATGTTAGATGTACCTAACCAGGAAACCGGCACCCTCTCCCAGTGAAGTGTGCCACAATTTGCTCCTCCCGTCATGCTCAAGATGCAAATTCCTCTACAAAAATTGATCTTCTTTGACACACCTCGCTTTCTACCCGTATCACAAGTCTCAAACGACTCCAAAAAGAAACACCTTTTTCTCTTGACACCGGCCACCGGAGCTTACTCACGAAGTAGCAGAGACAAAAGTAGCCCATAATTTACAGTTTTTCATTTTTCAAGTTTATTTGGCAAGTAACCCAAACCTGCAAGATCCGACTACCTCAAATTTGGGATCACCATCACCACTTCAGCAGCATATAATCTCTCCCCATCCCAGAAAGTCCGAATTCCAATCACCCCGAACCTTCCTGAGGTTCTTGTTCAGAGCCACCCAATGGACCTCGAGCATGGCAGCAAGAAGAAGGCCCCTGCCATCGCCGCTGCGGAGCTACGCACGCTCAGGGACAGGCTCGTCGGCCTGCGGCCGGTCCTGCTGCGGGCCGCGGCGGTCCTGGCGACCGCGGTGGCCGCGGCGGTCATGGGGCTCAACCGGCAGTCCTACACCGCGGTGGTCGCCATTGTGGGCACCAGGCCGCTCACGCAGACCTTCACTGCCAAGTTCAACCACACGCCTGCATTTGTGTAAGGGGGCCCTTCCTTGCTTTGCTTGCTTGTCATTACCTGTCGAATTTACTGACACGACGGTAAACCGTCGATTTCGCAGGTACTTTGTCATAGCCAATGGTGTTGCCAGTCTGTATAACCTGGTGGTGCTGCTCACCAGAAGGTGCCTTGTGCAGGGAAGGGCCCAGCATCTGGCAGTGCATAGGATGGACATGGTAATTTCTTTCTTCTTAATGGCGATTTACCGACTAAATGACACTTAACACCATCTATAAGTTGGCCATTGTTTGTTTACTCAAAGGAAACCTCAACCGGTAGTAGCTTCACACTTTCATCAGAGTATGTACATTTGAACTGTTCTTCATAAAAATATTTTGGTGGACTGGATATCGAATAAATCTACGACAGAAGCAACCAGCTCAATCTAAGCAAGTCCATTGATCTTAAATGAAGTTTTTTACCACACAATCCAGGCAGATCTGATAAGTTTGGAGCCTTCTGATGGTGCTACTATGAAAACACAGCACCCAATCTAATCAAGAATCTTCTTGCAACTATCCAGAACCAGTGCTTGAGTGAAAAACTGCTGGTGCTGCACTTGTATTATGGACACCTAATACTGTAGCATATCTGGCAAGTCCCAAATGAGTGTCGGTCGACGGCAACACATTATTTTTTTCCCTCCTCCTTGTACTTTCAATATCCCAAATAAGATAATCATGGTTCTACTGGCCATTACTTACACAAAA
The DNA here is from genome assembly GCA_022496015.1 of Hordeum marinum. Taxonomy (NCBI): domain Eukaryota; kingdom Viridiplantae; phylum Streptophyta; class Magnoliopsida; order Poales; family Poaceae; genus Hordeum; species Hordeum marinum. The sequence goes on from CM039676.1 coordinate 48,995,028, forward strand.
CCTCATCCAGTTGTAGTTTCACACTTCCATCAGAATATCTTTGGACTGTTCCTCATAAAAATATTTTAGTGGAGTAACCAACTTAGTCTAAGTTTCCCGCAAAGAAAGCAAAAAAAAACAATCTAATCTACGTGTATTGATCTTAAATTCAGATGCTCCTAACCAATCCAGGGATATCTGATAAATTTGGAGCCTTATGACGGTGGTACTATAAAACACAGCACTCAATCTAATCAAGAATCTTTTTGCAACTATCCAGAACCAGTAGCTTGAGTGAAACTGCTGGTGCTCTAGTTTGTATTGTAGACACATGGTACTGTAGCACATCTGGCAAATTTCAAACCAGTATCAATGGACGGCAACGCATGATATATTTTTCACCCTTGTACTGTCAATATCCCAGGTAATCATGGTTCTATTGGCCACCGGTGCGGCGACAGCGGCTTCGATGGCCGAGCTAGGCAAGAACGGCAACTTGCACGCGCGTTGGAACCCGATATGCAACAAATTTGGTTCCTTCTGCAACCGTGGAGGCGTATCGCTCGTGTCCTCGTTCATCGGCGTTGCGCTCATGCTAGCCCTGAACTTGCTCTCATCTGCAGCCACCTCTCCCCATGCCGTCGTCACAGCAGGCCAATGAGCACTAGCACCTCAGCTCAGACAGCTCACACCCAAGAGTACACTGCTTATGTCACTGGGATGTGAAGTGATGTGAGCCAACATGGTTGCATTGCATGTGGGAGCTGGATCTCAGGAGGAAGTGTGCTCAAGGCTGCAAGTGTGCTAAATTTGGTGTGCAACTGTATATCACCTTGCCTGGTCTGAAATGTGCAGGCACATAAGCCCCGGTCGGTTACGGGGCTTTAACTAGATCAGCTCTTACATTAGATCAAGTTGTTGCACCATTCAATTCCACTACTTTGTGGTTGTAAACCAGTACTTGCAACTGTCCCGGCATTTGGCCGCATTTGCTCAATTGGATTGGATGAGATACACTGCACCGTTCGAGACGTATGTCTGGTGAGGTTTGGTCTTTCAGAACAGTTTGTACCTGTTGTACTGCATGAGGCTCTTGTTTTATTACCTGAACAGTGAAGTTGTTTGGAGTTGCTTGAGATGATGCGTCCAGCACCAGCCCTAGTTATGGACTTAATGAGGCAAAAAATTCAGGGTTGGTCAGTTGATGTAGATTTATCAGAGAAGGAGCACATGCATGTGAGCCTATCAGTCATCTCCAGAAAAATTCAGTCAACATGCTGCTAGGAGCTAAGTGATTACCACTGTCCACTAGTGCAGCACCTCAGCCTAACAATCTAGATGTGATCATTGTCAGACTGATCAATAAAACATAAAATGGGGATGATGAAATCATGTGTAAATATGTTTAAGAATAAATAAATGCTGTGATAATGGGGTAAGAGAAGATTGCTGCTGCTGCTGCTGCCTAGATTCATTCAAGTAGAGCTTGTCCTTTGTTTCTGCACTTTACTCTTGCACATTATTGGTATGGATGTACAAGACTTGTTGCTATACGCATATGGTACCAGTATTCATGGCAGGAGGTACGCTGAAAGGTGCCATCAAGCAGAGAAGGGTGGTCACTCTCACTCATGCAGCTGGCCAGCATATGAAGAACAGGGCACCGAAAGAAAAACAGGACCTTTCAGCAGACTGTTCCTCAATTCGTGTGTCGTCACTGCGAAAATACCGCTGGGGATCTGCGCAATAATGTGCCCCTCAAATGAATACTCCGTCCGGTCGTAGAAACTACGATGTTTTGCACATTGACAAGATCTCCGAAGCACAACTTCGAACATTACTTTCTGCTAAAATGTAATAATAAAACATACAAATAAATATTATGGTGTGTACAAAAATTGAGGGGAAAAACTACGCATATGATTTTCGACACGTGCAATAAAAATATTTTAAAAGGTATAATGGTAAAAAAATATACTACTACCATATTTCTGTGACAAAGTATGTTTCCTCAATTTATGTGTTTTGGGGGAAAAAAACCGCTGGTGATCTGCGCATCAATTTGCATCTGTCACTGAATAACATACTCCCTCCTGTCTTGGTTAATATGTTTTGGACATTGACAAAGTATCCCAGGTGTAAATTTGAGTTGGTTTCTACTACAATATAAGTATAAAACCTACAAAAATATATTATAATATACAAGCATTTTGAGGGGCAAATCTATGCATAGATTTCCACACATCCAATAAAAATATTTTAATAAGAAATGTGACCAAAATGTCAAATTTGGACCAAAACCATATGTAAAACGTCAAATGTTTGGTGGATCAGATGGAGTAGCCGTTGTCCCAAAGTAAAATGGGTTGCGTGCGCAATCCATGTTCTCTTTTCTCCGCACGTACTCCCAAAACGGGTGCAGTTTTTATTGTACATGCTATATCATGATGAAGACTCATGGACTATATATATTTATTGAAAGAACCGCAACATTGTGTGCGCAACGACGCAACATGTCATGCATACTTTTCTAGATGAATTTCAGTGACACCCCGGCTCTGCATCTGGACAGATTCTGGTTTTTTGCACAAGCTCCAATACTGCTACTATTTATGTGGAATTAGCTGTGGAATCGGTTGAATTAATTTGTTCTTGGAACTGCGAGAAACATGCCGGTGAGGCTATTGAGGATGCGTCCACCGATAACCATGATGTTCATTGAGGGGAGAAATCATGTCTAACATTCAGAATTCTAGACGCAAAAGGACCATCTGTGGGACATCAATGATCTGATATGTCTGATCACTGCAACATGTACTTCTGAATGTACATACTTCAACAATCATTAGTGTTCTTCAAAAATTTAAATTATTCCAGGGTTTTAGTCCTCCAATATCGACCGGGAAAACAAAAAATCACCGCTTCTCTACTAATAGTCTAATACCCAAACCCTCAAGAAACATTGCACCAAACAGACATAATTATACATTTTGATATGAAATCATCATACACACACTGCAGATAAACTACTAGCTAGCCAGTTATCTGCTTATGTTGTCCGGATAAATAAACAAATTTGCCTAGAAGTGGTTCCAAGTAGAGCTCACTGCAGCAGCCATCTGAGGAGACATGCTGGGCACCACCTCACCACCCATGGAGCTCAGCTGGTTCAGCACTGCCTTGAGAACCTTCTTGTCGCAGTTCATGGCGGGGTCTAGGTAGCTCCCAAAGTCAGGCAGGCCATGGTCAAGGTAGCCCATGCCATTGCTGTTGCCTGTCACCATGGGGAGGTAGCTGCTGTTGCTGGCACTGTTATTACTGAAGCTGGAGAAGCAGGGCACTTGCTCAAATGCGGCGGAGGTGTTCATGGTGGCATGGAGCTGTGCCAGGGTGGTGTCTATGAGAGGCGGCAGTGGTGGCGAGGAGGTGTCTGTGGATGCGCCATGGGCAATGGCGGCGAGGCTCCTTGGCCTGGGGGTGGCACCAACTCCTGATTTCTTCTTGCAGATGACCCTGCACAGGACCCAGTCCTCCTGCTGAAAAACACATGGAGGATCAAGAAGAGAGTATTGATTGGTCAGTAGTCCAATGGTAGGTGCAGTCTTACAAGGTGATGTGAATGAGATCTTGGTGATCACTGTAACTGTACTTGCTCTTGAAGTGAAGTGATGTGGACAGGACCATCCTATGTAACCCTGATTGGTTCATGCATCCAACCAAGCATTTTCTTTTCCTTTTTTTTGAGAATTGGATAAGTTTTACCTTTCACATTGGGGTTACTTTGTTTGGTCACCTCTTCGTTTTTTTTGGATTGAATAAGTTTTGTCCTTTTTGCAGCTTGCTAAGAATCTTTTTTTTTTTGCGAGAAAGCTTGTTAAGAATCTAACTTATCTACTCCACTATGTTGGATTATAGATGACCAACTTGTTTGCAAAGTCACCACAAGTTTACATATGAAATTAATTCATTACCAACTTTGTGAGAATCATATATTTATTCCCGGTCTCTATCAGTTGTAAGTGTGTTTTAGTGGAGCGCATTTTCGTGACTGCATACATGTGGTGGTATGTCTACTTTTATGCTTAACCGCAATAAAAGTCAAAACATCAAGAAAGTTTAGTACCTCTACTCTCTTTTTAAACAATGTTAAATATGAACTTCATTGAACTATTTGAGAAAAAAGAAAATGGTAGTTGGTATATGTTGTCATTATCCATAACAGCTAACCTACACTATATGTTAAGATCAGCCCACCATTTTCCTTTTATTTATCTATTTTAAAAATCGAAACAAATTAGTCCTTATTAAATAGGACGTCTACCGCTTCAAAACCGGTGAATGAAAATGACCGGACCCCCTAGAAAATTAATTGGCAAGCAGCAACCCAATAAGTAGATGGATCTTTTTTTTCTTTGAATATAAATAAATGAACAGAAAGTGGCAGGTCAAGAAGTCCATCTCATGTGTACAGTACGTCAAACTTGCAAACAACTATTTAATACAAGCTTACACTCTGCAAGAAATCTCCTATACGATTGGCTGTGCCCACCCAATTTGTACCTACCTAGGTCATAGCTATGCAGATGAATATGCTTTGCAAAAAGAGAAAATAAATAAAATCAATGGCTTTCCACAACACTACCCACTGAACATTAGATACGATATATTCATTTGTTTCATGCATGATCTAGGGTTTTAGTGGCAGCTTATTACCTTGGAAGCTTGCTCATGTGCACCCTCCAACCTGTATTCGTGCATCACCCACTCCGTCTTCCTCCCCTTAGGGGCCCTTCCTTGGTAGAACACCAATGTCTTCCTCATCCCCACCAGCGCCCCCCGTCGCGCCACCACCCTATCCTTCCCGGTCGCCTTCCAATACCCCGACACCGTTGCTCGGTTCGTGCGCTGCCCAGTCGCGTATTTTTTATCCTTTAGGCTGTAGAAATACCACTCCTTGTTGCCCACCGATGCAGTCGCTGGTAATAAATGAAAGATAATACTTATAAAGATACCAACATGGTAAAGAAAGATATAATCAGAAGACATGACCGTTAAGCTATCAAACAGGTCTCACGAATAAACGATGGCAAAGCCCTAAAAAGCTTGAGGTAACACAACCGGGGTTTCTCCATCATGTGCTCTATCCTCTTGACGATGACATCGACACGTTTCGATAAAACCGCGCATCTCGGGGGATGGAACATACCACGTCAATCTCATCCTCCTCCTCACCCCCACCCCAAGCTTCTATTTTTCTTTTGTCACAATCAGCCCCTTTTCAATGGAAGTCGGCTTATTACCACTAGAGATAACCGTTTGAGACATGGAGCAAGTGCTAGACACCAGATGTTAGAGAGACATGCCATCCTAGATGTATCAATCAACACGTGTATGGCCCATGTTGATCGTCTGCAGTGGGGCCCACGAGCATGCAAGATGTGATTTTACAGTTTGTCCCCGTCGCCGTCGTGCCATGTGCCAAGATTAGACAGGGAAAGGGCATGTACCCAGGGTGACGTCATAATTGGTCCGGAAATACTGGCTTAATAAAATAAATACGATGAGCAAATGAGTTGTACAGGTGTTGTGGTGTAGTTGGTCTAGCACGTCAGTTTTACACGCTGAAGATCTCCGGTTCAAATCCGGACGATGCCAAAGTTCTTTTTTGTGCTCCTTTTTTTAAAGCCTAGGTGCTGATGACGTCATAATATATATGCTTCTTGCATTTGCAGAATCTAAAGGTGTCGTGGTGTAGTTGGTCCAGCACGTTAGTTTAACACGCTGAAGATCTCCGGTTCAAATCCGGACGATGCCAATATTATTTTTTTGCTGGGCTGTTTATTCTCCTAGTTATTATTACTGTTTGTTTTTTATTTCCTTTTTGCCTACTGAACTTTTGTTTTCACAATTTTTTTGCCTGCTGAACTTGGTAATGGTGATGGTAGATTTTGCAGCACTAATTTAAAGGCTGGAATTATATATTTCCCCCTACAAAGTAGTGCACAGATTTAAATTATGAATTTTCACAAAAACTGATTTAAAGGATAGACGTTGGGAAAAAAAATAGAAACACAAGGAATGTTGAACCGCATGTGAACTGAGTAGATGTTTAAAATTGATTTGTGTGCATAAATAATAGTTTCTATCTAGACATAAATTGATGTTTAGAAATTGTATGCATGCATATAGCGTGTAATTACTAAGATCTATCTAGACATAAATTTCAGTACCATCCTTGGAGGAAATGGAAGATCCCTGCTCTCTGTATGCACTTTTTTCATAATTCTTATTGGAACACAACGATGCAAACTATCGCCAAAAAGGAAATGTGTGCATAAATAATGGTTTCTGTGTAATACCACCCTATCTAGATCGAAGTTTCTGTATTTTTGAAACCAGCAAAGGTTTCTGTTCATAGATAAAAGTAGAACACGGTGCTCAGCATGCGCGTCGCTAGCTAGAGATCATACGATGGCCAAGGGGTCGTAAAATAATAGATTCTGCACATCATACCAAATTATATATGACATATATAAATTACTAATATATATATATATATATATATATATATATATATATATATACACACGTAAGCTTAGAGATCATTCTGTCCTTAACATAACAAAGATAAAGAAAACTACGTATGCATCCGAAGGTGACAAATCGATTTGGGAAGCTGCAAGTGTGAAGGAGGAGAAGAAAAAATAAATCCAGATTCGAGTTAGTTAACCACACTTTTTCTAGCAAAGTGGAATTGGTAAAGGCTACAACTCTTTTCATTTTTGGAAGCCCCCCACTTAAGATATTCCTCTATGCAGAGAGCCTTACCCGAAAGCGACTGGTTTCAGACTGCCACATCAAAGATCAAAGATCCTTTAAAAAAAAAACCTATAACATTGCAGATAGCTATAGAACAATAAAGAAAGATCATTAGCAGTTCGAGCTTATGGGCTGATTGCATGCCTACCAGTAGAACTATTCTTTTCTTCTGTGAAAGATTCAAAGAACCTTAGTTAATTTTCAAACCTCAAAGACGGCTTCCGGTTCCGAAAGTTCATGAGAAATCGGATTCGTTTGGGTTTCTACGCGAGGAAGAATTCCGCGCGTAGAAGAAACGCTAGAGAATTTTTTTTTCCAGCTTGTCCTTGGTAGAAATGAGTCGAGACAAATTAATGGGCGCAGTTTTGGCGTGCATGCTATATGTGCACAACGCATTGCGGGCTTTGGCATGTTTCTTTGCACGGAAGCAACGCCAGGGGCAAGAGGGGGAAATAAAAGGAGAACGAAAATGAGAGGGATGGAACGGAACGGAACGGAAGCTGGACGAACGGAAGAGGCCAAGAACGTTGCATGTGGAACACATTTTCTCCCTCCTCTCTCTCGATCGATCTCCATATGCGTCCATGCATGATCGTACTAGGAGCTCTTGGTTGCGTCTGATTAATACTAGTCACTTCACATCGATGCAAAGTAGAGAGAGAGGGGGGAGAGAGAGATAGACGTACCAGGGAGGTCCCATGGCTCGACCTTGTTGAGGTCGACGTCGACCATGGGGGGGCGGCGGCCGGAGAAGCCGACCTTGTCGGTGACCTTGGGGGCGAGGTAGTCGCAGATGAGCTCGTCATCCCTCGGGTGGAACCGGAACCCCGGCGGCAGCTCCGCCTCCACCATGCTCAAGAAGCTCATCGACATCTCTCTCTCTCTCTCTCTCTCTCCCTCTCTCTCTATCTCCTCCTCCCCCCTCCTCCCCCCCTCTCTCTCTCCTTGCCGATGCGATGAGAGAGGAACGCAGCAGTAGAGAGAGAAACGGACAGGCCAAGCAAGCAAGCAAGAAAGAGAGAGAGAGGGATGGAGCTGTGCTTGTGTCATGAGCTCGCAACTTGTGAGGAAAGAGAGGTTTATAAGGTGGTTTAGGTGGTGGGTCTGCCTCAAGCCTTTTTCCTCTTCTCCTATTATTCCTATTTCTTTATTTCCGTTTCTCCTTTTCTTTCCACAAATAAGAGGGGCAGCTTCCACGTCAGCACAAAGCGACGACCGGCCACAAGCTAGCTCCACACACATGCACATGCATATGCCACTAGCAACAGATTTTTTTTATCTGCATTTCTCTCTCGAAGTGATAAGAAATTGTTCTCTCAAAAAAATATGGGGGCAAAAAGGAATATCACCTTGTATAAGTGGAACTGAAAAAGGCTGGGTTGCTAGCTATCCAACGCCAAAGATAAACAAGTGGCTCCACTTGTCAATGTGTGTAGCTATCCTAGCTGGTACTCCTTTCAGTAAAATGTTAAATACTAGTTTAGGAGGGGGGGAAAATCTTGGTCAATCTTTAGGCCATATGAAGTACCCTAGGCCTACCTAGCTTGTTTCTCTAGGAGAGCAAGTCTTTCTGGAGATGTAAAAGTTTTTTTTTTGTATTGAACGTGGTAAAGTCAAACTTTCAAAACTTTGGCTACTATTATACATATTTATGATTATTTAGATTTGATGTTTGGAAATTATACGCGTAAATTTTTCTTAATATGCACTTGTGATTGTCTTTATAAGCATAACCTAAACAAATAATAATATATCAAATTTGTGTTTTTTGAAAAACCGTGTCGATGTCCAAAATGACAGCTCTTGCATAACCAGAGGGGGCACAGAATGTCACTCAATATATCTTTTTGTTTATTATAAACACCTGGTGACATACAAAATCCAACATGATAATTACTCCTGGTTATAATGCAATATTTTGTCCTACTCGCTAGCCAAAACCATACTTAACAAGTCAAGGTGCGTCTATGCAAGCTTAATCATGTTTAGGCATAGCCATGCAAAGTACCTAATCCAAGGACCGGCATAAATTTTCTCGCTGAAAATATATTTGAACCTTCTTTGAGTATGGCTCTTAAACACTTGTGTACATATCTACAAAGATATCGAACTACAACCATATTCACAAAAAAAGGATCACCGATAAACACCACCCAATAATTATTGTCATATGCTCCCTTCGTCTCAAAATAAGTGTCTCAAGCTTAGTATAACTTTGTACTAAAATTGATACAAAGTTAAGACAATTATTTTAGGACGAAGGAAATGTTAGACAAGATTACCGTCTCCACGCAATGTCAAATGAAAACCTTCTTCTGTGTTAGAAGATTGGATCTGCCAATCAGTCGGCTTCCTTTCCTTTCCCCTAGGAAGGCGAAAAGGAAGGCAACTTTGTCCCCTTGATCTGCCGCTAGCCAGGCCGGTGGTTCCTTCCCTCTCCGTTCGTCCCTCCGGCGATGGGAGAGGGCAAGAACCCTGGTCATGTGCTTCCGGTATGTAGATTGTAGGGTAGTGGTTCCCGAAGTTGCCGCCATGGTGGGGCTGGCGGTGTTGGTGTGGAATAAAGGTGTTGGTGGTTCTCCCTCATCTCAGCGAGTCCTTTGGCGGAGCCGGCGAACCAATGACTTTTGATGCTCTCGAATAATTCGATCCGGTGAGCTTTGGTGCTCCAAACAAAGCACTGGATCGGTCGGTGCAGGTTCTTCTCCTCAACGATGGTGGCGACATCCCTTCCAATGTGCTTGTCCAACTGGACTGAAGATCATAGACTTCCCGTTTGCATGATGTGTCGTTTGATTCAAGATCAGGCCGGCTTCGAGGAAGCGGCGGCAGCGACAACGGCACGACCACGTCTCGCACTTGCAGTTGAGGTCGTTGGGTGCCCTTTGGACCCGGCTGTAATTTCTGGTTTCTTTGGGTTGCTGTTTACTGCTGTTGATCTTTGTTATTAGATCTAGGGGCCTTTTCGCAAAAAAAAGAAGAAGAAGGAGAATGGATCTGCCAAGGAGTTGGGTTCAGTCCACATCTTCGGCCTCACTACATAAAGTAGTAATGATACTCCAGCTTGACACTTGACCCGGGGAAGCCCAAGGCCAAGCTGATGGGCGTTCAAATGGTTAAGACAACGTAAAACGGCACGTCAGAAGGTCTTGGCTATCTACCATGCCATGCCATGCCATGCCACCCAGAGTAGGGATGCAGGCGGACGGCGTCGGCGAGTCCACGAGCGTGCTTGAAGCCAAAAACAAACTAAACTTTGTTATAAGAGCGTTTAGATCACTACTCTGATGATCTAAACGCTTCTACATTTCTTTATAGAGGTAGTACTTTGATAATCATGCTAGGCTTAATTTTCATCTCAAGGACGCCGTCCGCCTGCATGCCTAACCAAGAGGGGATCATAGTGTGCATTTGCAGGGCCGTTTCCTGGCTCGTCAATCCGGAGCAAGCCACATCACCCGTTGGAAAATCGTTGCTATTTCATTCCAAGACCGGCGCAAATGCAATTCTGATTTCCAGCCAGATGCCGTCGACGCGTAGATCGTCGCCTGCACAGGATCAGGGTGACGACGCGCCCCGAGGAACGCCGGTCGTCGCCGGATGTGGCGCGGGACGTTCAGGCACGCCCTGACGTCGCACCGCGGAAAACGGCAGCTGACACGGTGCCGAGACACCACACACACACACACAACAGAGGCATAGGAGGGGAAATTGCCTGTTCGGTTACGCGCAGCCAGGGAGGGGGCACCGGCGTATGTATGCATGAGCACACACAAACCTCGTGAGCCCCCGCCGTTGGTTGGTTCCCACCCCCTCACCCGCCTTCTTTCAGATAGCGCCAAAGCAATCAGGCCCATCCAGGGCCCCGAACTTGCGGCCGAGATCGCCGTCGATCCCCCCTAGAAGAGAGGATCGTCCCTCCACCGTCCGGATCGCCGATCATCCGAACCACGTGTGCCTGCCTGCCTGCCTGCCCCTCCCTCGGGTGATGACCTTCCTTCCCATGGCGGCGGCGAAGCGCTTTTTTTTTCTGCAAGAGTGGCATATTCCCCCTTAAGATCTTCTCCTATGATCAGAGGCACCACCAAGGCAAAGCAAACAATCAGTGAACAGAAGAAAGTTGGTTTGCAGCCAAGGCTTTGGGGAGGAAGGAAGTCAAGCCTGTCAAAAGGCGGTGACAAGATGGCATCCAGCACGCTGATGCAGAGATGCTAATGTGCCATATGCAACAAGGCAAAATGCTAACCAAGCTCCTTGACAGAGGCCTGATATGAGTGAATGACAGATAATTGTCCTCGCAGCAGTAAATGGGGAATTGATGCTCCGCTCCACAACACCCAAGTGAAAGGGACCCTGGAAATGGGCAGTGACAGCAACACCAGCAAGCTCACCACATACCTCAACATCTCATATCTCATCTCCTCCGCCCCGCACGGCCGGCCTAACATCGCGCGCGCGCAGCTGCACTGCACCCAGTTCAAATCAACCTTTCAGTTTGCCATAAACCAATCAATCAACCAATCAATCGGCTTGTTACAGCGACACCAAAATCTTACCGGGGCGCATTGGCTGGCAAGCACAAAGAGGAGGTGAGCTTCCAGGGTCCAGGTGAGGTGCGCTGTCGTTACCTTTCAGACGGTGGCTGCATCAGTGAAAAGCGGAGCGAATTGACCGGCAGCCTCGCGGGGAACCTCCGGCTGTACAAATCAGGATAAGGATCTGCAGACGGAAGAGTCGCGACGGTTCTGGGTGGCCACGTCGATGCGGATGCACCGCCGGAAGTACAGGGCGCCGTTGCTCTCACGCCCATGGCCGAACAAATCCTGCACAGAGAACCAAGAAAAAAGGGGGGCAAAAAACAAGTGGGAATACTGCATAGCTCTCTCACCTTCAGGATCACATAGTGGCCTGGTAAGGAAAGCTTGAATTGACACATGGAAGTAAAACCAGCCAGTTGTTGCGATGGTAATGCGGCCAAAACAGATGAACTCTAACTCGAATTCTGACAGTCGAGTTCCAATTCAAATTCTCATCTATCAAATGGAAGTTTGTTGCTATTGAGCTGCCACGACGCCAGCGGGTTAGGTTATGCACAGATCTTATCTATCTACCAGTGAACCAGGGGTTGTTTTCAACCCCTCACTTTGCATATAATACACTTGCGCTTTCATCACTTCCCTCTGAACTAAGTATAAAACTATGTTAGTGCAGAATGATAGAAAGGACTGGCCAACATGGACATGCAGAACTGTAACCAAGCCAATTGCATAAGTTGCTAAGCTTGCAGAGAGTTTTTAAAACTCATTGCAAGCTGAAGAAGAAATAATTCCATGAGTTAAAAGTCCGTTAAATAAAGCTCATACAAGCAGGTCGGTGCACCGAAAGGGACTGAAAATGCACACATGCCAGACACACGGGCACGCATGGGATAAGATATGGCAAACCTGAAACCACAGACACACTGATGTGGTAGCACATGCTTAATAAACGCAGGTCAACCTCTTGCACTGGTCCTCGTCACGCCCATGTTGGTAACATCACATTCGAAGATCCAACGGGATTTCATATTTTATGAGACGACACGTAACTTGGCAGACAAATGGTCAGTGTGGTTAGGCAACCTACAGCGTATAATGCTTATTTGTCTAGCTGAGCCAAAATGATTAGTCATGTAGCCTATGCATATATGACGACAAATACTAGTTTACAAACTCTACAGGATAGGCAGGGGGTGAAATTTTCATTTCAGAAAGATCCACTTGATAATCTTATTTTCAGGAAGATGTGATAGTACAACAATTGTTCCACTCAACAGTAGTAATAAAAGTGATGGGCAAATCTCTTTGATAAAGGGTGCATCAACCAAAAAAAATCCCTGACAACTTGTCAGTCTTGCCCAAATAACTAAATGCATATTGCAGGCAATATAAAAGGGAACAGCAACTTGTCTGATGATCATTTCACTTCAAAGAAACAGGCAAGCATGAGCTGAAAGTGAAAGGCCATGGAATCGATCTAGAAGTTGACCTAGCATTTATTGGATAAAGGCACACTGCTCGAGGGCAATCTCTTGTACATTCCCATATCTGCATTTTCAATATTATTTAAAGTGAGAATGGATAATATCAGCTTCTGCAAGATATTCAATGTCCCAAGCAGACTAGAAAATCAGGCAAGTAACCAATACACATAGGTTACAGCTAGCAAAGGAGCAGTTGGTATATTGCCAAGTACTACCAAAAGAAAATATGTGTCATAGATTTAAAGCAAAGATCAACCACGGAGTTTAGATTCATATATATTTCAAGACAAACGTGCATGTTTTGCAGACCACATGCCTGTTGGTGGACAAAAGGACAGCTACATGTCCTCCTAGAAATCACTACACAGAAGCTATATTTCTTTCCATGCCTTTTGACTAGCCAATATGGATAATGTTTGTCTCTAGATCTAAAGGAAGAACAAGCTCTGCCACACTAGAAGAGTCCGTCTTACTCTTCAGCCCCAACACACCATTCCATCAACCTACGTATTCAGGCATGAGAAGCATTACCATGACTTGGTTCTAAAGGATCTCCCGTTAACTTCCAAGCAACTAGTGCCATATTCCTTGGAGACATGGCGGGATCAAACAAAGGGAACAATGATGCTTCAACTGCACTTCCTTGCTCTTGAAGAAACAGTAACCGATCAAGCAAAATATATGTTTCCACCAGTGGACCTAAAGCAGCCCGAAGGCACCAAAAGGGACCTATGAACTCCTGCAAGAATAAACATAAAATGGTTGAGCTAGTAATCAGCTATGGCAGTAAATTATCCACAGGGGGTAAATAGCACCGCCATATCCCAGGTACTGCAGCATTTTGTGAAGATGGTTTAGATAAGCATATGGATGGATATTTTATATATTTAGCTTTTGAGCACATTTATATTGTGTACGAACATAATCTTAATATCTGATAGCTCCACTGCCAGAAGGCATAACATCAACCGAAAATCCTACTTAGTTTAGTCCTAGATTATTTTGTAACATCACATTCCTGCTAGTCCCCATTGTATTAATTTTGTCACAGTATTAAAATGTACACATCTAGCCTTATGGGTTTCAGCTCTAGCCTACCCCAACTAGTTTGGGACTAAAGGCTTTGTTGTTGTTGTTGTTGTTGTTGTTGTTGTATTAAAATGTACAGGTCAGTTATGTTTTGCAAAACTGTACTGGCACCGACCCACCAACCAACCACAACAGAAGCACATGTATTATCATTTCATGCTGTCGAGAAACTAATAAACAAACTAATAGGCATGATGTACCAATATTAGGATTACAGTGCTATAAGGAATACTGCAGACTTTGCTCGAAAGGATCCAGTAAACATACTTATTAATGCTTATCATAACTTGATTACCTATATATCATATAAAACAGGATAGAGCTATTTTCATTTTGATTAAGAACAAAAAATTGAAAAACAGGTACTGCATTTAACTTCTTGGAAGTATCGTTAAGCAAGAAGGCATGATACAAAATTCAGACTAAGACATACAATGAAGTGTTGCACATCCTTCCATATTTCGAGTAGATTAACATCTTCCACAAAACCACAGCCAAGACGGCCTAATCCAGAGGTTGTGAAATCTTTGAAAAGAGTGAACTTGCAACATTCATCAAGATTGGTGTCACTTGGTCCAACGTTAACTCTTGATATGGATGAACCAACAACTGCTGAAGTTGAGTAAGTATCACCTGCAGCATTACTCGTTATCTTTATAAACTAGAAAAACAATTATTTATAGGGAATCCAAAATAGTTGCAACTTATGACAGGTATAAAAGTTAAAACCTGTACAAAGCTCGTTGCTGCAACATTCGACAGCCCCTTTAGGAGCAGTTGGCTCTGTGGACAATGAACCATCTGTATTCATGTTTTGTTCCTTGGAGTTAGGATAGGATAAATCATCAACTTTCCCCATAGCCAAATGGGATTCCATTTCTTTTCGAAGCCTTTGACGGCGCAGAGCTTTTCCTTGCCTTCCAATCGATGGACTCAATCTTGATAGTTCAGGGAAATATTTCTCAAGTACCTACAGAAAAAACATACTTAGGGGAGCCCAAAGTAAGCGTTCTATCCTACAACTCCAAAACAACTATGGAAGTCCCAAAAGCTTCTTGCTGTGATCATAAGCCAACAGACAACTTTTTGTCCAACTGAAACCTCTACTCATAACTCAGAAGCTGTCATTTAAGCTTGTGGAAAGAGATCTAGCATAAAGTGTTAATTAATAATATATGAAGGAACTATTTTTTTCTTATAACATATGAAGCGTCAATTTGAACTATTTTTTTCTGTGGTTACAACTTATATGAGAAATTTGCTAATGCAACTAGTTCAAACAAGACACACGCTCATCAGCGAGTTAGGGTTGAGCAACTAGACCAAATTGAACAAGTCCGCTGTTGTCCATAACATTTCTTAAGATAAGGTCGTTATCATTCATGTAGAAAAAAATGAATAAACTCTTCACATTTTAGTACTTGGTGACATTCCTGAACATCATCAGCTGTTCACTACTAAGTGTTATGTTAAGCAAGAATAAGAGGCTCTGAGATCTGTACACAATACAAAGGGGTGATAAAGGTAGCAAACAGGAATCACAAATGCTGCTTAAGTGAGCATTAAAGGTAATTAAACAAGCATAAGGCATACCTTGACTACAAAGTATCAACAAACTGCCATGCCTGGTAGCTTTCTTCTTATTTTAAGCACACGAGGTTTTATTTTCAGCACACAATAAAATGAAGAGCATGCATATAATTCATAAAATGAAGAGCATGCATATAATTCATAAAATGAAGAGCATGCATATAATTCATAAAATGAAGAGTCTCTAAAAGTAAGGAACTGGGTGGAACATCCAGCATTCAAATATAAAGGCTGAAAGAACAAAGCATTTACCATTTGAAAAGCTGCTCGGAAGGCATGTATATCAAAATTTTGTAGGGCCATTTCCTTGGTGAGGCTTCTCCATCTCTCTGCACTCTAAAAACGATCCGCAGAAAAGCTTTTTAATTAAGAGCAGTACTATTCAAGACTACCAATTTGACACATAACTTCAGTTCAATACAAATCTTCCATCCCTAATACTAGTAGATTACTAATAATGCAGCTAGGAAATGGCTTCAAATATTCTGCTAGTGCAGACAGAATAACTGTAACATGCAATTATCGATACGTTATCCTAAAGCTAAAAGAAGACAGGCTAAAATGAAAACTTTGATTACATGAACATAAGTTGTTTCTAACTTAGGGCAATGATGCTCTAGACCACATAATTATGTATCATATAATATACGTGTACTAAAAGAAAACTGGGGACTTCAACAAAATGACAGACATTTTTGGTAACTTGTACTACTATGTTTTGTACCTTGTCTACGTCCTGACTTTTGACCATCTTAAAAAATACTCCCTCCGTCCCAAAATAAGTGTCGCTGACTTAGTACAACTTTAGTACAAAGTTGTACCAAGTCAGCGACACTTATTTTGGGATGGAGGGAGTATTATACATCACTACAAGCAAGAATTTCTGTTATACCTGGCAAGCAAGGTCGCGGATGCTTTTGCCAAGCACCAGTTTCGATGATTTGGCAGCCTTGCTGATAGGAAAACCAGGGCATGTGTCTGTATCCTCATGACAATCCTCAGACAACAAGTTGTAACAGCATCCGACACTTACCAATGCTTGTACTTGTTCACAGGACACGAAAACCCTGCCCACAGGACACAGTTACCATGTTGGAAGGACATTCTATGCAATAGGGAAAAACTGAAGATGCAGTATTTTATGCGTATGGAGAAAAGGCTGCACTAGATCAATCACGGTGTTCCCATGATTGCACAAAAGACCAACCTTAGCATATTAACTGAAAGATCACCACAGGCATGAAGACCAGCAAGGACTAACTGAGGAATGCTATGATTTGGTTGCCCAATCTGAGGACTACTCTGGTTACAGTTGTTAGTTTCTGTTACATGTTCACCATGATCATCTTGACATGCATCCAACGCCACAGCTGCCAGTGTGTCACTAGAAAGAACATGACAAGTGACAGTTCTTGGCACTTTGAACTGTTGCTTCTCTACACTGCAAAAACAACGGGAGGCGATTTGTAGCAACAGGAATCAACTAGGAAGATGTCAAGGTAGTAAAACGAAAATCCAATTTGACAAGAAGTGTACCATTTTGCAGCATAGTGCTTCTTTATCCTCTCTGCACGAGTATTTGTAACAGACGCATGATGTGATGAAGCATCTATTGCTATAACAGCGAGTTGGTACTCAAAGGATAAAGCTTGTGCAAGATAACCCTGATGAGGCAATTAAAATGAATAAGAAACTAATAAATGGGAAAAAATTATGTAGAACTCAAAATTTGCTGTCATTCCCAAAAATGTAAAGTCCCTACAGTGTAAATCCAAACGGCTTTAAGCTTCCACGGATAGGCCAAGCAAGACATAGCATACGTTTGTCCTTTCTAACAGCAAACCAAGAGAAGAATACTACAGATGCCTTTAACTTTCATGGATAGGCCAAGTAAGAGGTAGCATATATTTGTGCTTTCTAACTGCAACATCTAGAAAAGATACCCCAGATGTCTCTTTACACTTTGATGGATAGCCCAGGTAAGAGGTTGCAATATGTTTGTGTTTTCAATTGCAACACCTAGGAACGAATACTCGAAATAATTTGGCCTTAACTTGAACCTGGTCTGTTTCTTATTTGTATCCAGCATAAAATGCCTGCTCAGACTTGGCCAATACATAAGTTTGATACTGAAGATGGAAAAAATATGAATGGAAGCAATATTTGATAGGATGTTAAATATCCAAGTACCATCACAAGATTTTAATTATTTTGTTCAAATGAAGACTGGTTATAGCAAAAATTCTTTCAGAAGTGCAGAGCTGGTACCTGGCCAGAACCTACATCAACCACTGTCTTGGCTCCACGACTCCTAGCAATTGCATCAACCATCCCAGATAGGGCTTCAATCTGCATCAAGCAACTTCTCCAAACATGAGAATGCAAAGAGATAAAAAAAACTGAATTTAACTTTGGACACAGACTAAAAAAATATAGTTAAAAAGAGTATGTTTATCATTACAAGCTAATTACCTACTTCATGCTTCTTCTTAGTGTTCATGCCTTGAGCAAGAACAGTACCAATTGATGCGACACGCGAATTAGGTAAAAACTGCAGGTAATCAGGAAAAGGTGGATCGGGATTAAACAGATGACACAATGTATGTGTTTTTTCCCTGGATATATCATTAGCAATACTTCACTAATTATACTGTTCCTTCCTCATAAAATGCTAGCATGAGCGTTTTTGTCGAAAAACTCTCGGAAGGAGCAGGAGCACCGTAATTGAACTAAGGAGAATAGAAGTGACCAGATGATTAAGTGAAAAGAAAACCGGCCAAAAACCATGAGAAATGCTAGCATGACTGCATGAGTAGTACCCACTTAGTCTTATAGGTGCAGGAAACGTACGGATTGAGGCGATTTTTGCTCGCGTGGAAGAACAAGCGACCTCGCAGTGAGTATAAATTCCTGCAGTGAACTTGGCCAATTGTCCTGTAAAACAATGTAGGTTCGAATCAGCTGACATGGTGGTATCTAAAGCCGTTACTATAGCTCCAAGGAAGCCCGCGTGGCGCCCAAACACACCATCGTCGTCATCTAGCGATTTGGTCACGCAATGCTCTTCTCAGCTTTTCGTATCACTCATGCTCCACTTCCCAATAGAAGCAAAACAGAAACAGAAATTGCTGAAAATAGGAGGCAAGGGCCCTTGCCTGGACGCAGCCGGAGGGCAACATAAGCAGGCTCTCGATGGGCTCCTGGCGGAGGCACTCCATCCAGTCGGCGTCCACCATCTCCCACAGCCTATCCTGCTCGAACCGAATCCAGAACCAAACACCTCAAACGCGTCAGCAAGATGCACATACAATACACCGCAGCAGCTAAATGGAGACCACCACAAGCACGCGGACCCTGGCCGTGCTTCCAAGAGGAGCTACAGGCACTGCAATCAATCTCGCTTTGGGGGAGAGTGAGAGAAGGAGAGAGATGGGGAGGGGGGTGGACCTTGAAGAAGTTGACGACGTGGGCCTCGAGGAGCGGGCGGTGGCGGCCGAGGAAGGAGGCGATGGCCTCCATCCACTCGCGGGTCTGCTCCGCCGTCTCGCACGAGCGCGCCCCGCCGCCGCCGCTCGCCGGAAACGCCGCCATCGCGGGGGAGAAGCGTTCGGGCGAGAAACTAGCACAGCACCACGGCGCTGCGAGCGGGCCGGTTTCTCTCCCTCCTAAACGGGCCGTTCTGGGCCGGAAGGTGGGAGGACACGCGTCGCCCTGGGCCGCACGAACAACCAACGACGACGGACGGACGGGACGTGCCGCTGTGGGAGGGGCCCGGTCAACGTCAGAAGACCACGGAGCGGCCTGGAAAGAGTCTCGGTACCGACACCGGCAGGTGGGGCCGGCGACGTGAAAGCTGCCGAGGCGCGTCGTACCGTTATCGCTAGCTAGCTAGCACTAGCAGCAGCCAGCAAGGTAGGAAGACAGCATAGGGAAGACGCCGCAGGTCGCATCACACGTCGCATCGCCGTCAGATCCCATCAACCGGCCGAACCGATCTCCGCCACTGTTCGCCGGGAACAGGGAAATCGGAGCCATTAACGACCTTCTCTTTTGGTCTCTTCTCCGTCTATTATTAGTATTTTAATAGTGGTGCCAGTGGTTTATCACGCAGCTAGCTGTGCCCTTTTGTCTGGCTTTGGATCATGTTTGCTTCGTCTTGTTTATTATTAGTATGCTTTTGACTGTGAACTAGTACTCCGGTCTTTTTAGTCTGTATATAAATTTATCTGAAGTCAAAACACTTCTATTTTGATCTAAATTATAGAAAAAAGTATCAACATTCATAATACTAAATTAATATTGTTAGATACATGATGAAATGTAATTTCATAGTATATATATTTGATATTATAAATGTTGATATTTTTTAATATATATTTGATCAAAGTTTATAAATTTTGATTTGATAGAAATCTAATAAGCGGAGTAAGAAGGACCGAAGAGAGTAGCTGGGCTAGCATCGTGCGATGCAATTGGAGCATGGTGCCAGGAGAAAGCCGAGGAAATGAAGTGCCAAGCATCAACGAGGAGATATTGTGGAGTAGTACTACTTGGTGCCATCCGAATAATAATGTGTTGGAAAGGTTTTGTGTTGCGTTTGATGCCTGTTGTTTTGGTCTACAAGAATGCATATCCTTATGGTGAGATCAGGGGATCATGCGGCTCAAAAAAAGGAGATTAGGGGATCATGGAAAGTTGAAGTGGTTGTGGTTGGCGATAATAACAAACAGTTAGGCGCGCCAAAAAAAAGTTCTTGCAAACAGGCATGTGGAGCAATTTCAAAGTATTACATTGAGATTTAGGGCGTTGTTGGTGCTCGTGAAGAATGCGGCTTCACTTCATCAGTCTTATCGTCGGTGTTCATGAAGACGACTGGTGGAGGACGACAAGGGCTTGAACGTCAGATGCCGTTGTAGGATAGGTTTAGGGTTGGAACGTTCTTTTTTGTTCTAAATGCACGGAATGTGATGAAAACCCGGCGTGTTCATATGAATGTCGTCCGTTTTGTATGAAATCCCAACATGACGAATTCCATCTGGTTTGTTGAAAAAAATGTTTGAAATATATGCGCGCAGCATTGGATGATGGTATCCGACATCAGTGTTCGTGGACTAGCCCCCTCTGTTCGCGGAGGGATACCGGAGAGAATTTGCAGGTCGTCGTTGGAGATGCCCTTAGTGTCATGTTTATGAGAGACAGATTAGTCCACATGCGCCAGCATGCCCTATTGCCTCCCATGTCATGCTCATCCTCGGAGGAGTCTGCACCTTGTCCGTCGCCGGTGGACATGAGGTCCACGATGGAGAAGGTAGCACCGGTGACGTCGTCATCGAACTGGTCCACCTAATAGTTCATAGGTGAGGCGAAGGAGGCACATCTGGTGTTGTTCTCGTCCGCGATCGCCTGTAGTTGTGCCTTCGCGGAGGCCACTTCCACGCGAGCACCGGACGCTTCTCAGCGAGCGGCAGCTTGAGCCCCAAGGGCCTCATAGATCGCACCCTGCTACGCGACGAAGTTGGGTCTTGATACGTCCATTTTGCATCATGTTTTTTTATTATTATTTATAATATTTTTGGCCATTACGATGTAATTCTAATGTCTTTTTCTCGCTTAATTTTCAAGATTTACATGACGAGGGAAATTACCGGCAGCTGAAATTCTGAACCTAAAAAAGCTACAACGGAGATAGCTATTCTACGGAGCTCCAAATGACCGAAACTTTGCGGTGATTTTTTTATTGAATATATAAAAATAACGGAATGAAGAAATACGAGAGGGGGGCACCTGCTGTCCACAAGACAACATGGCGCGTCCAGCCCCCAAGGCACACCATGATGTCTTGTGAGGCCCACAACTGCCCTCTGGTGCCCTCCTTTGGCCATAAGGGTCCTTTTTACCTAGTAAAAAAATAAGAGAAAGACTTTCAGGACGAAGCGTTGCCGATTCGAGGCGGAACTTGGATAGGAGCATGTTTCTTCTTTGGCGGAGCAATTTCGCCGGGGATACTTCGCTTCGCAATGGGTAAATCAAAGCCATCGACATCACCAACGCTTCCTCCATCATAGGAGGACCAATCTTCATTAACATCTTCAGTGGCACCATCTGATCTCAAACTCTAGTTCATCTCTTGTATTTAATCTTTGTTCCAAAATCTTATATTGGTACATGTGGGTTGCTAGTGGTGTTCATTACATCTCATAGTTGAAACTAGTTGGTTTATTTGGTGGAATGTATGTTCAGATCGTTAATCATATTCAATACTCCTTGGATCTTGAACATGAACATGATTTGTTAGTAGTTACTTCTGTTCTTGAGAACATAGGAGAGGTCTTGTTATAAGTAATCATGTAAAGTTGGTATTCGTTCAATATTTTGATGATGTATATTTTGTTTTTCCTCTAGTGGTGTAATGTGACGGCCCGACCCGACCCGGCCTGAAAATCACAGGCCGGGCACGGGCCTGGAAAGTGAGCCCGACGGGCAGACCGGGTGGGGCTCGAGTTTGCAAAAAACTAATTTTTAGCCGTGGTCGGGTCGGGCCGACCGGGCTTTGTCGAGCTTTTCCGGGATCGAGCCCGATTTATTAGGCCCAGCAGTCGGGTTGGGCCAGGGTCAAGCCTGAGTTTTTCAGCTCGGGCTTTCTCAAGCCCGGCCTGGGGTATGCTGAGGTTTAGTGTCATGTGAACGTCGACTACATGACCCTTCACCATCTTTGGGCCTAGGGGGAGGCATTGGGGAGTAATAAGTAGGTGATGGGTTGCTAGAGTGACACAAGTTTAAACCCTAGTTTATGCATTATTTTCTAAGGGGCTGATTTGGATCCATAATGCATGCTATGATTAGATTTATATTGATTTTTCTTTCATAACTGCGGATGCTTGCGAGAGGGAGTAATCATAAGTAGGTTGTTTGTTAAAGTAAGAACATCACCTTAGCACCGATACACCCATATATCAAATTATCAAAGTAATGAAATGAATCAACTAAACATGATGAACATGACTAGACGACAATTCTCATGTGTCCTCGAGAACACTTTGCTCACTATAAGATGTACTTTTGGCTTATAATTTGCCATAAAAAAGATTCGGCCACCTTGTTACATCTTGTTACTTGTAAATCATCTTGCTACAAAATTATCTATTGTTACTACTTACAGTACTTGTAGAGAATACCTTCCAGAAAGCCACTTGTCATTTACTTCTGCTCCTCGTTGGGTTCAACACTCTTACTTATCGAAAGGACTAGATTGATCCCCTATACTTTTGGGTCATCAAGTCTCTTTTCTAGCATTGTTGCCAGGGATTTAAGAGCCTTTGGTAAGTGGAATTTGGTAAGGAAACGTTTTTATTACGTGCTGAAATTTATTGTCACTTGTCACTATGGAAAAAATCCTTCGAGGGGCTTGTTCGGGGTATCTTCACCTCGGTCAAAAGTGGTAAGGGTCTCTCCTCAACCTACTAAACCTACTAAATTATTTATTATTAAATCCCTTATGAGATTATGAATAAATTGCGAGATCATCCCTATGCAGGAGATGGAACAGTGCATCCTGACATCCACTTGATCTTTATGGATGAACTCTATGGATTGTTTAAGCTTGCAGGTTTATTAGATGATGGAGTTAAGAAGAAATTATTCCCTTTATCTTTGGTGGAAAAAGCATTGTTCTGGTATAAGTTATTGGATGAACCTGGAACATGGGACTGAAACCTGCTAAAATTGGAATTTATCAAAAAATATCTTATGCACTTGGTTCATCTTGATCGAAATTATATATATAATTTTCGGACTCGTGAAGGAGAAAATATCTCTCAAGCTTGGGGGAGGCTTAAATACATGATGCACACTCATATGTCCATTTTGCATCATGAATTCTTATTACTATTTACTTCATTCTTGTCCATTATTCGACATTATTATACAATTATTATGCCATTTCTCTCTGAATATGCAAAGTACACCACAAGGAGGGAAATATCTGGAAATTGGAATTCTCGACTGGAAACCGAGAAAAAGGCAGAAAAATCACGAGACTCCAAATGACCTGAAACTTCATGAAGAATATTTTTGGAATAATTAAGAATTTATGGAACCAAAATATAACATAGGGTGGCCTGACGTGGCTTGAGACTGCGTAAGTATTTCCCTAAAGAGGAAGGGATGATGCAACACAGCGACGGTAAGTATTTCCCTGAGTTATGAAGCCAAGGTATCAATCCATAAAGTAAGATCAAGCACCTACGTAAACAACACCTTCACACAAATAACAAATACTTGCAACCCGACGTGTAAGAGAGGTTGTCAAGCTCTCAACGATAAAAAGATAGATTAGGTAGTGATAATTTTGGCAAATAGATCTCGCAAGAACACAAAATAAAATAGGTAAACAAATAGTGAAACAAGGTATTTTCGTTTTTTTATTAATATATATGTAAAAAAAAGGAAAAATATTATATCGGAAAGCAATATGTTGGAAAAGTAGACCCGGGGGCCGTAGGTTTCACTAGTGGCTTCTCTCACGAGTATAGCACATGGTGGGTGAACACATTACTGTTGGGCAATTGATAGAAGAGAAAATAATCATGACGATATCCAGGCAATGATCATTATATAGGCATCACGTCCAAGATAAGTAGACCCAAACGATTCTGCATCTATTTCTATTACTCCACACATCGACCACTATCTAGCATGCATCTAGTGTATTAAGTTCATGGAGAAACGGAGTAATGCAATAAAAACGGTGACATTATGTAGACAAGATCTATTCATGTAGGAATAGACCCCACATTGTTATCCTTAATGGCAATGATACATGCGTGCCTTGCTGCCCCTTCTGTCACTGGGAAAGAACACCGCAAGATCGAACCCATCACAAAGCACCTCTTCCCATGGAAAGAAAAAAACGATCTAGTTGGCCTAACTAAACCAAATATTCAAAGAAGAAATACGAGAATATAAGTAATCATGCAAATAAGAGATCAAACAAGACTCAAATCATATTCATGGGTAGAAACTGATCATGAACTCAAAATTCATCGAATCCCAATAAACACACCGCAAAAGTCATTACATCAAATAGATCTCCAAGAGATCATTGTATTCAGAATCATAAGAGAGAGGAATCCCTCTAGCTACTGTCTATGGACCTTTAGGTCTATGGTGGACTACTCACGCATAATCGGAGAGGCACCTATGGTGAAGATGAACCTCTTCGTGATGGTGTTAGATTGGATCTCGAGGTTCTGGAACTTGCGGCGACTGGAATTGTGTTTCGTCGACTCCCCTAGGGTGTTCCCAATATTTGAAAATTTATAGAGGAAATAGTCGGTGGGGGGGTCCCGAGGTGGGCACCACCCACTAGGCCATGCCAGGGGCCTCTAGCGTGCCCTGGTGGGTGTTCCCCACCTCGGGCCTCCTCTCTGGCATTTGTATAGCCCATAGGATGTCTTTTGGTCCAAAAAAATCTCCAAAAATTTTCACGGTGTTTGGGTTTCGTTTGGTACTGATTTTCTGTGAAGTAAAAAACAAGCAAAAAACAACAACTGGCACTTTGGCACTATGCTAATAGGTTAGTCCCAAAAAATGATATAATGTTGCTACAAAATGATTGTAAAACATCCAAGATTGATAATATAACATCATGGAACAAGCAAAAGTTATATATACATTGGAGATGTATCAGCATCCCCAAGCTTAATTCCTACTCGTCCTCGAGTAGGTAAATGATAAAAACAGAATTTTTGATGTGGAATGCTGTCTAACATGTTAATCACATATTCTTTTCTTTGTAGCATGGACATTTGGACTTTTAGATGGTTCAAAGCAATAGTCTAGTTTTGAGCCAAATCATCAACATTCCTAGCCAAATCATCAATCTTGAGCAATTTTTCTTCAATCATAGCATTGAAACCTTTTTGCGTACTAATGAATTCTTTAATATTACTCTCAAAATTAGAGGGTATCTTATTATACTTTCCATAATAATTTCTATAGGAATTACCATAATTATTAGAGGAATTACTAGGAAACGGTCTAGCGTTGAAATTACCTCTATAAGCGTTATTACCAAAATTGTTCCTACCAACAAAATTCACATCCATAGATTAATTATTACTTCCAATCAAAGAATAAAAAGGCATATCATTAGGATCAATAGGAGCACTCTTACGAGCAAACAATTTCATCAATTCATCCATCTTTTCACTCAAAGTATTAATTTCTTCAATAACATGCACTTTCTTGCTAGTAGGAGATCTTTCGGTGTGCCATTGAGAGTAATTTGCCATAATATTGTCCATGAGTTTAGTAGCTTCTTCTAATGTGATTTCCATAAAATTTCCACCCACAGTGGAATTTAAGAGATGATTTGCAAAATTCAATCCAGCAAAGAAAATTTGTATAATCATCCATAAACTCAAGCCATGCGCGGGGCAATTCCTAATCATAAGTTTCATCCTCTCCCAGGATTGTGCAACATGTTCATGATCAAGTTGGTTAAAATTCATTATGTCGTTCCTAAGGGAGATGATCTTTGTGGGCGGAAAGTACTTGGAAATAAAAGTATCTTTACACTTGTTCCATTAATCAATACTTTTTTTAGGCAAAGATGAAAGGAAAGTTTTAGCACGATCTCGTAGTGAGAACGGAAATAGCTTCAAATTAACAATATCATTGTCCACATCTTTCTACTTTTGCATATCACACAATTCAATGAAAGTATTTAGATGGGATTCAGCATCTTCATTAGCAAGGCCGGAAAATTGTTCTTTCATAACAAGATTGAGCAAAGGAGCATTAATTTAGTAAGATTCCGCACTAGTGGCGGGAGCAATCGGAGTGATAATAAAACCATTATTATTAGTATTGGAAAAGTCACACAACTTGGTATTCTCTTGAGTCATCATGACAAAGCAAGCAATCAAGCACTCAAGCAAGCAAAAAGCAAACAGGGAGACGAACGAAAAAGGGCAAATAAAAAAGGCAAATATTTTTGAAAATCATTTTATAAGTGGGGAAGATGAAAACGAGAGGCAAATGGCAAATAATGTAAATGCAAGAGATGATTTTGTGATGGGTACTTGGTATTCTTGACTTGCTATGTATCTCCTCGGCAACGGCGCCGGAAATCCTTCTTGCTACTTCTCGAGCATGCGTTGGTTTCCCGTAAAGAGGAACGGTTTGATGCAATAAAGTAGATAAATATTTCCCTCAGTTTTTGAGAACCAAGGTATCCATTCAGTAGGAGATACAAGCGAGCCACCAATAGATATACCTGCACAAGGAATCAAACTCTTGCACCCAACGCTATAAAGGGTTGTCAATCCCTTCACGATTATTTGCAAGGATGAGATCTAGTAGAGATAGATATAATAGGATGCTTGAACGGAAAGTAAAACTAAAAGTAAAAAACAATGCAGCAAGTATTTTTGGTGTTTTTGGTTTTAAATCTGAAAATATAATATGGAAAATAGACCCAGGTGCCATAGGTTTAACTAGATGGCTTCTCTCATGATGGCAAATATCACGGTGGGTGAACAAATTACTGCCGAGCAATTGATAGAAAAGCGAATAATTATGAAGATATCCAAGGCAATGATTATGCATATAGGCATCACGTCCGTGAAAAGTAAACCGAAACGATTCTGCATCTACTATTATTACTCCACACATCGACCGACTCCTGCCTGCATCTAGAGTATTAAGTTCATGAAGAACAGAGTAACGCATTAGGTAAGATGACATGATGTAGAGGGATAAACTCAAGCAATATGATGAAAACCCCATCTTTTTACCCTTGATGGCAACAATATAATACGTGCCTCGCTACCCCTACTATGTCACTGGGTGAGGACACTGCAAGATTGGACCCAAAACTAAGCACTTCTCCTATTGCAAGAATTACCAATCTAGTTGGCCAAACCAAACCAATAATTCAAAGAGACTTGCAAAGATATGAAATCATGCATATAAGAATTCAGGAAAGACTCAAATAATATTCGTGGATAATCTGAACATAAACCCATAATTCATCGGATCTCAACAAACACATCGCAAAAGAGTATTACATCGGATAGATCTTCATGAAGATCATGAAGAACATGGAATTGAGAAGCAAAGAGAGAGAAGAAGCCTTGTAGCTACTAGCTATCGACCGTTAGGTCTGTGGTGAACTACTCATGCATCATCGGAGGGGCAATGGAGTTGATGTAGATGCCTTTCGTGATCGAATCCCCCTCCGATAGATTACCGGAAAAGGCTCCAAGATTGGATCTCTCAGGAATGGAGGCTTCTGGCGGCGAAAAAGTTTTTTCGTGGCTCGTTCTGATAATGATGGAATATTTGGGTATTTATAGGACGAAGATTAGGGTTAGAGGAGGTGCCAGGGGCCCACAAGCCTACCCGGCACGGGTGCCCCCTGGCCGCGGCAAGCGGGCTTGTGGCCCCGTGGCAGCTCCTCTGCCTTGGTTCTCTAGTCTCGTGGCTTCCATATTTTCCAGAAAAAATCTTTCCGGAGGTTTTATTCAGTTTGGACTCCGTTTAATATTCCTTATCTGTGAAACTCAAAAACAAGGAAAAAACAGAAACTAGCACTAGGATCTAGATTAATAGGTTAGTCCCAAAAATAATATAAATAGCATATTAATGCATATAAAACATCCAAAACAGATAATATAATAGCATGGAACAATCAAATATTATAGATACATTAGAGACGTATCAGCATCCCAAGCTTAATTCCTGCTCGTCCTCGAGTAGGTAAATAATAAAAATGGATTTTTTGATGTGGAATACTACCCAACATATTTATCTATGTAATATTATTTATTGTGGCATGAATATTCAGATCCGTTAGATTCAAAAAATAGTCTAATATTGACATAAAAACAGTAATACTTCGAGCACACCAACAAGGTAGTTGTGTCCTTTCAAAATAACATGGTCTTAGAAAGTTACCCCTACAAAATCATATGGTCTGGCTATGTTCCATCTTCCCCACACAAAGTATCTAAATCATGCACAACCCCGATGAACAAGTCAAGCAATTGTTTCACACTTTGGTGTTCTCAAACCTTTTCAACTCTCACGCAATACATGAGCGTGAGCCATGGATATATCATTATAGGTGGAATAGAATATGGTGGGGGTGCAAGGAAAAAGGAGGAGATAGTCTCACATCAACTAGGCGTATCAACG
The DNA here is from genome assembly GCA_022496015.1 of Hordeum marinum. NCBI lineage: Eukaryota > Viridiplantae > Streptophyta > Magnoliopsida > Poales > Poaceae > Hordeum > Hordeum marinum. The sequence goes on from CM039676.1 coordinate 49,023,727, forward strand.
GGCTATGGAGATGCCCATCAATAGATATCAATGTGAGTGAGTAGGGATTGCCATGCAACAAATGCACTTAGAGCTATAAGTGTATGAAAGCTCAAAAAGAAAACTAAGTGGTCGTGCAAAATGAATATCCACTAGTTATACGAAAGTGACAAAATAGGAGACTCTCTATCATGAAGATCATGGTGCTACTTTGAAGCACAAGTGTGGAAAAAGATGGTAGCAATTGTCCCTTCTCTCTTTCTCTCATTTTTTTTGGTGGGCTTCTTTGGCCTCTTTTTTTATCTGGGCTTCGTTGGCCTCTATTATTTTGTGTAAAGTCTGGATACTCGTCCCAACTTGTGAGGAAGCCATAGCCTCCATCATCCTTTTCTCTCATGGGACAATGCTCTATTAATGAAAAATCATCACACTTTTATTTACTTATAACTCAAAGAAAAATAAAGTACAACTCAATTCCTATTACAAGATAAATCTCTATATGCAATATGAAGTGATGATGCAAGTCATAGAAAAACTACATGGTGGAAGTTGCATGGCAATATATCTCGGAATGGCTATGGAAATGCCATAATAGGTAGGTATGGTGGCTGTTTTGAGGAATATATGGTGGTAGTTTTGAGGAAGGAGGGTTTGATGTACCGGCGAAAGTTGCGCGGTACTAGAGAGGCTAGCAAATATGGAAGGGATAGAGTGTGTATAATCCATGGACTCACATTAGTCATAAAGAACTCACATACTTATTGCAAAAGTCTATTAGTCATCAAACAAAGCATTAGACGCATGCTCCTAGGGGAGAGGTTGGTAGGATTTAACCATCGCGTGCTCCCGACCCTCACACAAAGGTCGACAATCATTAGACAAGTCATGCTCCGACTTCGTTACATAGTGGTTCACCATACGTGCATGCTACGGGAATCACAAGCTTTAACACACGTATCTCTTCATTTCACAACTACTCACTAGCATGACTCTCATATTACCATCCCTATTATCTCAAAACTATATGTAAGGAATCCAACTTCTCATAGTTGTTAATGCACTTAATATGAAAGTTTTTATTATATCCCTCTTGGATGCCATTATATTAGGACTAAATTCATAACCTAAACAAATTACCATGCTGTTTTAAGAAACTCTCAAAATAATATAAGTGAGGAACGAGAGTTCAATAATTTCTATAAAATATAATACCACCATGCTCTATAAAGATATAAGTGAAGCACTAGAGCAACATTGCCTAGCTCAAAAGATATAAGTGAAGCATATAGAGTATTCTAACAAATTCACGATTCAGCGTGTCTCTCTCTAAATATGTGTGCAGCAAGGATGATTGTGGCAAACTAACAAGCAAATACTCATATCATACAAGACGCTCCAAGCAAAACACATATCATGTGGTGAATAAAAATATAGCCTCAAGTAAATTTACCGATGGATTGAATACGAAAGAGGGGATGCCTTCCGGTGCATCCCCAAGCTTAGGTTTTTTGGTATCCTTGAATATGACTTGGGGTGCCATGGGCATCCCCAATCTTAGGCTCTTGCCACTCTTTATTCCATAGTCCATCAAATCTTCACCCAAAAACTTGAAAACTTCACAACAGAAAACTCAACAGAAAACTCATGAGATCCGTTAGTATAAGAAAAATAAATCACCACTTTAGGTACTGTTGTGAACTCATTCTTTAGTTATATTTGTGTAATACCTTCTGTATTCTAACTTATCCATCACTCATACTGTGACGCCCCCAATTTCGACCGTACGCTAAAGATACACGCAATGCATATGACCAAGATTAGGGACTCGCTGATTTACATCACAAGACAACACTAGACACAAATTAAAGTCATACAACTTCATATTACAAGCTAGGGGCCTCGAGGGCTCGAATACAAAGCTCAACAAACACAAGTCAGTGGATGCAAATAATATCTGAGTACAGACATAAGTTAAACAAGTTTTGCCTTAAGAAGGCTAGCACAAACATAACACGGATCGAAAGAGGCGAGGCCTCCTGCCTGAGAACCTCCTATCCTACTACTGGTCGGGGGGCTGCCTCCACGCAATAGTAGGCTCTTGCAGTGGTGTAGTAGTCGTCTCCGGCGTACTCCATGTCCTGGGCTCCATTGTCTGAACGAAGAATCATATCGAGGGGGAAAGAGAAAGCAAAACAGCGGTGAGTACTCATCCAAAGTACTTGCAAGACTAACATCAAAAGTATGCTAAGTATGCATCAGTATCAAGGAATGGGGTTATATCTGGGCTGACTGCAGAAAGCAGGAATAGGGGGGAAGGCCTAGTCCTATCCAAGACTAGCATCTTAAGCATCTTGCAGCATTAGAAGAGAGTAGACTGGTATCTCATATATAGTCATATTATTGTAGCAATTTTATTAAGTAACCACGGCTAGAGATTCTTCTTTGACTCCCTGCGAGGAAGCAATCCCGGAACCAACATTCATTTCATAATTAAAGTCACAATTGTAGTTGTATAAGGTCAAGGTACAACTCCAAGTCATCGTGTTACCGTGGACACGGCTATTCTAATAGATAAGTTCTTCCCCGCAGGGGTGCACAACATATTCCCCAACATGCTTGAATCACCTCCGGCCGGACACACTTTTCTGGGTCATGCCCGACCTCGGGATATCAAAACGTCGTCGCCCCACCTAGACTCAACGAAGAGGCCAGCCCGACGGTCTAAATCCTAAGCGCAGGGGTCATGGTCCCACTCACCCTTTGCGCTCCTGCACGATGCGAGGGTGGCTGAGGTCAGTCCTAGCACCCCTTATAACAAGCGCGATGCCGTTGTGGACCACTCGTGAGCGCGCCACTCCATTGCTGACGTCCGAAGAGCTTCGGCTGATACAACGATGTTGAATACCATAACTTCTCCCATGTGAAGGCTAGTGCATATTAAGGCCAATGACATAACTCAGATCAAGTACCCAACCCATTAGCATTTTATTAATGCGGGGCAAGCGCGACCCATAAAGTGCGGTCCCGTCGCCCCGTCTCGAGGATGTGTGGCAAGGGCCTCTCCTGCCCATCCATGCCTCATCACCACCAAACCGTGGGTACCCCTTAGGGCCGACCCATCACCAACATGTTTTTGTAACCAGGTCATAGTAATTGTGTGTATGAAACATCAAGATGGTAACTGAGGCATCACCCTCAATGGTCCCTGCTCGATGTAACTGTCAAGGTGGACCTAGAGGAATGACCCTCGAGGGTCCCACACTTGAGGGGTTGCACGATAGAGACATCATCGGGAATGGTGAAGGAGGAATCACCCTCGATAACCATGACCGACTAGCTGCACTACAGGGCTAGCATCATGAGTACTTCACGAGGTGTCACCCTCGGTACTCGATAGTAGCACTACAGAGTCATACAACTAAGGGGGGGGGTGCGGTGATGTGAGTGGCCTCGCTTGTCAGTCGGTTGACCGAGTCTTCGAGTCGTCGAATCGTCGGGTCGTCGATGAAGAAGCAGGGGCAACTAGGACTAAGGGGTCACTAGGGATGCACTAACCAACCTATACTAAGCAGTTGGTACGATTGCAGGTATAGTAGCAGTTCATCAAAAATAGGCTATGCATCAGAATAGGACCTAACTAATACAATACCAAAAATCTAATGCAAGAATAATAGGGGAAGGAATAGGCGATATCGGAATGCTCAAGGGGGGTTGCTTGCCTTGCTGCTCTGCGGTAAAAGGCTGATCGTCAGGCGCGTAGTCGTACCCGGCAGCAGCGTCCGTATCGGGGTCTACCGGAGAGACGAGGGGGAAAGAAACAATAAATATAAAGCACATATGCAATCACAATGCATCACATGGAAATATGTAGGGCTAGGCATGCACTAACGCAATATTATACGTCGCAGACGGGGCAGAAGAATATCAGACGATATTTTCCGGGTCTCAGGCTACTACCAGACAGATGAAAATGATGGAAAAAGTTCCATGTTTGCTATGCTGGGAGCACGTGACAGACTAACGGACTACGCATTGAGATTCGTGGTATTTTTCTGGTCAACTTTCATGTATAAATTATTTTCATCCGAGTTACACATTATTTTATATTAAGTTTTAAAGTTTTATTAACATTCTAGAATTGAAAACAGATTAAATTAAATCAATTAATTGCATTATGACATCAGCATGATGTCATTCTGACATCAGAAGTCAACAGTGACAGATGACTGGTCAAACTGACCAGTGGGTCCCACATGTCATTGACACTATTTTCATTGATGTTTAATTAATATTACTCGGGATAAATTAAGGTGGTGGGACCCACCTATAAGCGACACATTAAAATATTTTAATTAACAATTTTAAATTAACAATTTTAATTAGTGTTAATGGGGCTCGGCCCACATGTCATTCACTGTTGATAATTAACAGGTTAATTAATCAATTAATCTTAATTACCTAATTAATTAATTAATAATTAATTAACATTTTAATTAATATTATTTATTATATATTTATTTTTATTATTTTTATTTTTACATGGGCGTGGGCCCCTGTTGTCATAGAGAGTGGGGGGGGGGGGTTAGTGGGTGGTTAAGCCCCACTAACCAAAATGGGGCCAGGGGGAGCCAGGGGCTCGTCGGCGGCCAGGGGGCGGCGGTGGCGAGCAGCGGCCAGCCAGCGCGGGCGGCAAGCAGCAGCAGCAGCTGGCGAGCGTAGGGCAGGGGCGCGTACGCGAGTGTGGCCAGGGGCGCGTGGGGCGATGGTCGAGCGGGGGGGGGGGGGGAGGGGGCGCCGCATGAGTGCGACGACGGCGGGCGTGCGGGCTCGCGCGGGGGCGGTGCGAGGATGGCGTCATTGAGGTGGGGCGGGCACGTCCAGAGGGGGGCAAGGGGGAGGAAGGGCGGAGCCCATGAGGGCTCACCTCGCCGGTAGGGTGGGCATCGAGCTTGGGGAGGCGGTGACTCACGAGGAGGCGGGGAGGCGGTCGAGGACGAAGGGACGAGGCTGCGAGGCAGCCCCAGGCGACGTCGGACGGTGCGTTGGTGCGTCACCTGGGGGAGGGGATCGGCAGGGGTGAGGGATCACTAGAAGAGTGTCTAGATGGGGGGGGGGGTGAATAGACTACTAGCAGGAATTTAAAACCTAACCTTTCCCAAGTTAATTGGTTGGCAGATTTTAACAGTTTTAGCAAAGCTAGCAAGTCTAACAACCCTACACATGCATGTCAAGAAATGTGGTAGCAGAGAGTAAAGACATTGCATATGAAGTAAAGTGTTGAGATTGGCAGGAAGATCAAACGCAGTTGTAGACACGATGATTTTTCCTATGGTTCTGATAGGTGGCGCTATCATACATCCACGTTTATGGAGTCTTCAACCCACAGAGGGTAAAGGTCGCAAGAGTCCATGGAGGTCTCCACCCAAAAGGGTCCATGAAGTAGCAACCTTGACTATTCCATAACAGCTTCCATCCACGAAGGACTAGCCTCACTATCGGTAGATCTTCATGAAGTAGGCGATCTCCTTGCCCTTAAAAACTTCTTGGTTCACTCCACAACACAAAGTAGGAGGCTCCCAAGCGACACCTAACCAATCTAGGAGGCACCACCCTCCAAAAGGTAATAGATATAACATGCAAAAACTAAGCATAATATCGGGACGAGATGCACATAGATATAACAATGAACCATTTATAGATCGATAAACTTTCTGATCAATCGGCTCATCCTCTCTAGTAAGATCAATATGTCTGCTAGTAGGCATAGGTGTTTTCATACCTTTGCACTCCTGCATGTTGAACTTTTTGATCAAGTCCTTGGTATACCTAGTTTGAGAGATGAAAGTTCCTTCTTTTGATTGCTTGATTTTCAAGCCAAGAAAGAATTTCAGCTCACACATCATGGACATCTCATACTTCTCGGACATCAACCTTCCAAATCTTTCACTAAATTGAGGGTTAGTGGAACCAAAGATAATATCATCCACGTAGAATTGGCACACAAATAATTCACAATTAACTCTCTTAGTGAATAAGGTTGCGTCAATTTTACCAATTTTAAAACCTTTTTCGATAAGAAACTTCGTTAAACATTTGTACCAAGCACGAGGGGCTTGCTTAAGACCATAAAGAGCTTTACGAAGCTTGTAAACATGATTAGGTTTCTTAGGATTCACAAAGCCAGGTGGTTGCTTAACATAAACCTCTTCTTCAATCTCACCATTTAAAAATGCACTTTTAATATCCATTTGATAAAGCGTGATATCATGGTGATTGGCATAAGCAAGAAGAATGGGAATAGCTTCAAGTCTAGCGACGGGGGCGTAGGTCTCACCATAGTCCATACCTTCGACTTGCGTATATCCTTGAGCTACGAGGCGAGCCTTGTTGCGCATGACTTAACCGTCTTCGTCTTGCTTGCTCCGAAATACCCATTTGGTTCCGATGATGTTGTGTTCATCCTCGGGCTTCTCCATGAGTGTCCATACTTCATTCCTTTCGAAGTTGTGAAGCTCTTCAAGCATAGCGTTCACCCAATCCGCGTCTTCAAGAGCTTGTTCTACCTTCAAGGGCTCAATGCTAGAGATGAAAGAATAATGCTCACAGAAGTTTGTTAGACGAGTTTTAGAGCGAGTAATCCTCCCTGTTTGTATATCACCAAAGATTTGGTTCAGGGGATGGTTCTTGGTCACTTGTGCTCGGACTTGGGTCAGCTTCCGATTGTTGGTTAGTGGAGCTTCTTCTTCATCATCATCTCCTTCATCTTCATTGTTGTTGAAGGTGTCGTTCCCTTGAGGTGGTGGTGAAGGATGTTGTGGTGGATCTTCATGATGCACTTCCTCCTCTTCATCATCTTGCCATGTACCGCTTGTGGATGCCTCCATGTCATGTTGTGGTTCACCTTGTCGTGAGGTAGGGGCTTCCACTTGAGTTGATGAAGTACTTTCCTTCACCTCCATGGGACGAATCTTGCCGATGGGTAAATCTAGGATAGCTTCCGAAGGGTTCCTATCACCTGCATCATTTGGCAATTGTTCGACTTGCGAACCATTAGATTCATCAAACTTCACATCTTCGTCTCTTCAACTTTTAGAGTGAAGTTGTTGTAGACACGGTAAGTGTGAGAGTTCGATCCATAACCAAGTAGGAATCCTTGATGAGATTTAGGAGCAAATTTAGTACGACGATGCTTATCAATAATGTAGCACTTGGAGCCAAATACCCGAGAGAATCCAACTTGGGGTTTGTTACCGGTGAGTAGCTCGTATGCCGTTTTACCGAGAAGCTTGTGCAAGTAAAGTCGGGTTGTGGCATGACATGTTGTTTCCACGGCTTCTGCCCAAAAGTGTTTTGGCGTCTTGTATTCGTCAAGCATCGTTCTTGCCATATCAATGAGTTTCCGATTCTTCCTCTCAACAACTCCATTTTGTTGAGGCGTGCACGTGGCCAAGAACTCATGTGGGACACCTTCTTAGTCCACAAAGGTATCCACATGGGTGTTCTTGAACTCAGATCCGTTATCGCTCCGAATCTTCTTGATCTTCACTTCAAACTGATTTTGTGCTTTGCGAGCGAAGTTCTTGAAGATCTTTTGAACCTGCGACTTAACATCAAGAAAGAATACCCACGTAAATCTGGAAAAATCATCAACTATAACTAGACCATAGGAATTTCCACCGAGACTCTTGTAAGCATTCGGATGGAAAAGATCCATGTGAAGTAACTCGAGTGGTCTCCTAGTAGTCATGATATTCTTAACAGGATGACTTCCACCTACTTGCTTTCCAGCTTGACAAGCACTACAAATTCTATCTTTGTCAAATACAACATCTTTAACACCAACTATATGATCACCTTTGATAAGTTTGTCTAAATTACGCATGCCAGCATGTCCTAATCTTCTATGCCAAAGCCAACCTTTAGAAGATTTAGCCATTAAACAAGTGCGAGGTTTGTATCTCTTAGTGAAATCGACAATGTATAGATCACCTCTACGGATACCAGTAAAGACCATTCTATGATTATCTTGACGAAACACTTGGCAATGTATTTTCATGAATAACACATTGAAACCGAAGTCGGCAAGTCTAGACACGAAAAGAAGATTATAGCCAAGAGATTCAACAAGCATAACATTTTGAATAGAACTATCATGGAATATGGCCACCTTACCAAGACCAAGTACCTTACCCTTGGAGTTGTCCCCAAACGTTACGTACCTTCACGATCCATGGTTTGGTGTTATCTCTTCAAACATTTCTCTATCTCCGGTCATATGATCGGTACATCCGCTATCGAGAATCCACTCTTTTCCTCCGGACATGTAATCCTTGAAGTTTGCCATGAGACTTAGATTCTTCATAATCTTCTCATAATCAATGTCGAACAACTCATCTTCATCATAGTAGCCATGTTCCACATTGTCATCATCAAGTGGAAAATCCTCGTCATAAAGAACAAGAGATTCGTTAGGATGGTGATCATGACAATGTTCAAGTTTATGAATGCAAAGGGCCTCTATAATGATATTGTTGATAGTTGTGACATCTCCTTTAGCATGAATGAGGTCTCTAAGCTCAAATAGACAAACATCAAATTTAGGATCACTAGGCGACATTTTGTGAAAGGAAATGGTTTTATGAAGAATTTCATCAAGATTACTTAATGAATAATTTGGATATCGTTTCTCCAAATCATTCCACAAAGTGTGAGCACATGAAAAATTCTTCATTTGGTTATGCATATTTCTAGGCAATGCTCTAACAATGAGATTAACAGTTCTAAGATTGCATAGCATATCAATTTCCTCTTCGTGTGTGGGATGCAAAGGATCAATAGGAGGCTCATAGGGGCGCATAACATATTTGCTCAATTGAAATTCATTAAACAACTCAAGAATCGAATTTTTCCATTGACAATAGTACTCTCCATAAAGAATGGGCACTCTACAACTCAAACTCCCTATACTAGACACATCCATCTTCCTCCTTGGTGATTAAACCAAAGCAATGGAGACCAATGCTCTGATACCAATTGAGGGATCACTAGAAGAGTGTCTCGAGGGGGGGGGGGGTGAATAGACTACTAGCAGGAATTTAAACCCTAACCTTTCCCAAGTTAATTGGTTGGCAGATTCTAACATTTAGCAAAACTAGAAGGTCTAACAGGCCTACACATGCATGCCAACAAATGTGGCAGCGGAAAGTAAAGACATTGCATATGAAGTAAAGTGTTGAGATTGGCAGGAAGATCAAACGCAGTTATAGACACGATGATTTTTCCTATGGTTCTGATAGGTGGCGCTATCATACATCCACGTTTATGGAGTCTTCAACCCACAGAGGGTAAAGGTCGCAAGAGTCCATGGAGGGCTCCACCCAAAAGGGTCCATGAAGTAGCAACCTTGACTATTCCATAACGGCTTCCATCCACGAAGGACTAGCCTCACTATCGGTAGATCTTCACGAAGTAGGCGATCTCCTTGCCCTTACAAACTTCTTGGTTCACTCCACAACACAAAGTAGGAGGCTCCCAAGCGACACCTAACCAATCTAGGAGGCACCACCCTCCAAAAGGTAATAGGCTCGGTAATGACGATGAACTCCTTGCTCTTGTGCTTCAAGATGATAGACTCCTCAGCACCTAATCACTCTCTCACAGATTTGGCATGGTGGAGAGATGGGATTGGTGGAAAGCTACTTTGGGAGGCTAGAGATCAAGATCCATATGATTGGAGTGGAATATCTTGACCTCAACACAAGGGTAGTGTAGCGACCCGACCTGAAAGGTCAAGTCTCCGGTGTTTCCGTACCATCCCAAGATCATGCTGGTACACACACGGTACATCCATGTATATATCAAAGGGAAATCACACAGCATTATATCAATCGAAATCTCATATCGAGTCCTTTATTACAATAAAAATTACAATAAAGTGGCTAAAAGCCAACTCATGAGAATATCTAAATCTTGCGGAAGCGTCGAAGGTAGATGAGTCCATCTGACTCCAAGGGCATCTCACTGAGCATAGAACGTGTCCTCACTCCTGGTCGGAAAAGTACTCTGCAACATGATACGTTGCAGCCATGTAGGTCAGCATATGGAATATGCCGGCAAAGTCACAGTAGAGGTGTGAAAATAATCAGCTAGTCTATATGCATATATGGCAGGTGGGGTGGTAAGTTTTGCGTAAAGCCAATTTTTTCCTACATCAAGAAAAGGGGCTAAGCAAAATTTTACTAAGTTGGTTGATTAATGAGATGGTTCCACCAACCAATTCTCATACCCAAAATTATTAAATACCCACATCATCATATTAATTGTGTTGAGAGTTCCGGAAGTTTCAATTCCTTTGGCACAAGTCGTCCATGACCGTGGACACGGCTAATCGATTAGGTTTGGAATACTCTGCAGAGTTTTGCACATGTTCCCCACAAGATTTGGTCGCCTCCGTTTGATTTCTCGCACTTCAGGGTGTTTGAGAAACGGATGACCAAAACATGGTCTTCCAAAGGGTTTCCCTGCGACTCTGTCGGTGCCCATCCTTTCCTACCGTTCTTCTACCTCTCGTAGCACCGCCTGTCCAGGGTCACCACGATTTCCAACCAAGCCAGAGCCCATAATGACTTGTGGCTGTGCAGGTAAGCCTTGGGTCTTGAAGCACCCATCCATCTCTTTGTGCCTGGGTGGACCTTTCCGCGTGAATACTGGCCATCTCCAGCATCACCTAGGCAAATCCACTGGTTTCTCCAGGGTGTCGTTCAACCATCATCCACCCAGAGGTATGTTGAAAACTCGGAGTCTTAAATCTTGATCATTATGTAGGTCTTGAAATTATTAACTCTCTCAACTCTCATGAATCACACAACCAACCCCGTCTACTAATAGCATAGCAAAAGGTAAAATAACGTTTCCCGGGGCCAATGTGTCAAGAGGTTGAGGGGGTATCTACCACATGATACTACTACAATGTAACCAAGTTTCCAACTAACCTATCTTGCATGCAATTGGGAGATGGTAGAACTAATGCATATAAAACATTGGTAAACATGGTCAAAGTGACTTGCCTGATTGATGATCTTCGTACGTGAGTGACTCTAAGTAACAAGCTTCGCACTCCGAATAATCTAACGAAGCAAACAAGCACTCAATAAGCATACAACAGAATATTGTAACTCACAAACATCAACCAAGAACTAGTAAACAATCAAGACAAAATAATGCACAAATCTCAAGTAAGAAAACACACAAAGTTTTGTTTTCAAAAGGTGAGGAATGAAAACACTACTGACATAATGAAACCATTTGTAATAACAAAACAATTGTTGTCAGCAAGGAAACAATAGAATATTTTATTAATAAACAGAATATAATCAATTTAAGTTTGTTGGGAAAAGTTTAGTAAAGTTTATACAAGTTTGTGATAAACACTATATGAATCAACTATAGTTATATTAACAAAAGAATGAAAAACTAAACTTATTATTTATTTGTAAAACATGTTCTTAACAGAAAATAATTTACAATTAAATCTGTCTTAGAAAACAGAATTAAAATATACAAAACTTTGTTTGAAAACAAAACTATTACTAGTTAGTTGTTTTAATCAAATTATGCCTATTTGAAAAGAAGTTGTGATTCCTATGTTAAATAAAATTAAACTAAGCAAATTTATATTTTTATTATCAGTGAGTGAAAACACTAAATGTTTACTAACAGAACCTAATAAACAAATAAAACCAATTCTAAATAAAAAAAATTGAGTTTATATAACTATATTATAATACTAGGCAGATTCTGTTTTTGGTTAAAACATTAATCAAATATATCCTAAATATCTTCAAACTAAGCATGAAGGTATTCCTAACTAATACCAAACAGTAGCAAAAAGATTCATGTCAAAATCTATTTTCAAACTCTAGTTATACAGATTTGAAGATTTTGAGCAAATTTGATTCAATTCAAATTTTATAGTTCAAATTTGACATTTAAAAGTATAGGGTGAAACTACATGAAAAATGTGATCTATTGCAACAAGAATCAATTCAAAACACTAAATAGATTAAAAGATATAAGCAAAACAAAATTTGAAATCATTCTGTTAATTAAAACAAAAAAAACAGAAAAGGAAAATTGATTTGCAACGGTCAGGGGCTACGTGGCGCCGTCCTATTGGCTAGCGAGCGCGTGCGGTAGGTGGTTTCGAGCGGACGACCGGTCGGTAGGTGATACCGGTTCGGAATTATTTCCGATCTAATCTCAGGCGTTGATTCTGGATCCGAGGGTTGGGAGAGCTCACAGTGTTAAGAGGTCGCCGGCGAGGGATCTCTGGCGAGTCCGAGACGGCGACGTTGTCGGTGTTGGCGCTCCGGTGGTCGAGGGACGTAGCGAATTGGCCCGGGCGACGGGGCTTGACGTCCGGCGTCGATTGGTGAGGTCGGAGGGTCGAGGGATGGACGGAGTCGCTGGCTACGGTCGACGAGAGGTCCTGTGGTGGTGGGAATTCCGGCGAGGAATTGTGCACCGCCTCGGCGAGGGAGAGAGGGGGCTCGGGGGTGAATGGAGAGAGGAGAGGCAGCGCTATTTATAGAGGGTGCGGGGAGATGCGGGGGGAGGAGAAAGGAGAGAGATCCGGTGGAGTAACTGCCGACGACGAGGTCGGGTGAGAGGAAGAGGGCGACCGCGCGGGCGAAACTGTCGGTCGGGGTGGGGTCCAGTGTCAGTGAGAGGGGAAACTTCCATTACGCGTCGGTCGGCCGGCTTCTAGTTAATGCGCGAAATAACTGCCGTGGGCCGGCCCATTTAATACCGGAAACGATTACCGTTTTTTTTTAATAATTTTCCAGAGACATTCAAAAGCTTCTAAAGCATTCAAATCGTCTCTAAATATAGGGGTATTATATATCAAAATTAACAGAATAATAAATTCTATTTAATGAACATTTCTATTCTGTCATTTGAACACTTTGAAAAAAATAATATTTTCAAAAATTGCCTAATTGTTTTTAAACCCTTTTTGCAAATATTTTCAAAATAACCCCTGGTTATTATTGTTCAAATAAACCACCAATTAGTCCCTGGTGTGGAGTGTCATGTTCCTCCTCTCTTATTTGAACTTTGAACCAAAATTTCAAATAGGTGAAAGCAACTTAGTGAAAAGTAGAAAGGACTTTCTGGAATTCAGAAGAGGCATTTCAACTAACACATACAATCAAGTAATGATGATGATAGATGTATAGCTATAACATAACATTCCAAAATAGAATTTTGGGATGTTACAGGTAGGTGGTTCTCTCTCAGAAAATCTGATAGGATAGGTATGGAATAGTTCTGAGTGCTTCTCTTTCGAGTGGGTGGTGGTGAAGGGGTATATATAGTCATCCCCAAAAATCCAACCGTTACACACAAAATGACCAACTCGGTGACACCGATGTGTTAATCTCGGTGGTACCGAAGTGACCAAAAAGTGGCAACTTTTGAATCTCGGTGAGACCGATATAGGAAACTCGGTTGCACCGATAAGGTGACCAACGGTTAGATTTCCAATCTCGGTGACGCCGATCCAACATTCTCGGTGGTACCGATAATGTGAATTTGCGTAACAGAAAGTTGGCAACCTAAACTCGGTGGCATCGGTATGGAATCGGTGGCACCGAACTAGCTAGGGTTTGGCTGAGTCTGTCTAGGTTCTGGAATCGGTGGCACCGGTATGGGAAAGTTGGTTGCACCGATTTTGAGTGTTAGGTATAGAACAGACTTTGGTGGGAGAGTTTGTGGATTTTTTTGGCGCCTATCACTTGTGCATGTTTGAGCATATCGTTCACCAACAAAACCTTACCCCCTTTTAATAGTATTGGCTTTCCTATGGACTCAAAGTGATTTCTCACAAATATAAAATGTAGAGTCCTTTTGCTTGAAGCTTGGCCAACCTATTTCCTTGCATCTTGGGGGTATGTCCACAATCTCCTTTTGCCAAACCTCTCTATAGACTGTATCTGAAATACACTAGGTAAAAGTATCAGTCCAAGAGACAATGTATGTTGTCATGAATTATCAAAACCATCAAGGGAGCATGTTGTGCTTTCAATCTCCCCCTTTTTGGTAATTGATGACAACATACAATCAAAGCTTCAAATAAAGATATGCATGGTTATACTGAAGACTTTGAGAGACACATGACTTAGACTTGCTCCCCCTAACTGTGTGTAGTCGTTTAAAGGATAGTTGCTTTTGAATGCATGAACACACATAAGGTAGAAGGGATGTAACAGGTCACGTGTATCTTGGCTATATGCATCAAATATATATGAATGAGATGTATCTTTGTTCAAGACATCACCCTTGCAAACAATATGTGCAAGAAGCAAGAGATCATCTTGACCAAGGATATGATGCATATACTTACCTTGAGTTCTTGAGCATCCTGGTAATAGAAACACAGTTGACGAAACACTGTTAGGAAACACAAGAGTATTCTACCAAACAGCAAGGCAATCGAACTCAAAATTGCCAAGATATGGAGGACATATAGAAAATAGTATTCCTTAGAATTGATATGTCTCCAAGATCATTGAGAATTTTCTCACCGTAGATATGAAAATAGATTATCCTCTCCCCCCTGAATCTTAGCATGTAGATATTAGGATTGGATAAGGTGAGAAAGGTACTTTGATATCCCCCCTGTTTATAAAGGTATGAGTATTGATATTGGCTCTCCCCCTTGATCATATCTCCCGCTTTGCAAAATCATGTATCTCCCCTTTAGCATGAAGCTTTGGTCTTCTCCCCCTTTGGCGTTAATTTCCAAAAAGGTCAAAAACAGGGATAGATACAGGGATCATTGACTGACAAGGGATCCTTGAGAATATGGGTCATCAAAATGTAGGATTCATAGAAATGAAAACTAAGAGAGTCATGGAAAATGATTTCTCTCCCTTTGAGATGTTGTAGGACTTTGTTCTTCTCCTCCTTTCTTCATTGAAGATAGGGATCCTTAAAAAATTCTCTACTCAAGATTAACTTTAGTTCTTCTACCCCTAAGTAATACAGAGTTTTTTTAAGGGATCATCGAAGTAACAAAAGTATTACAAGAAATATCACTAAGAAAACACAGAATTGCAAAAATGAATTCAAATGAGACAGAATGAAAATCGATGACTCAGAGATAGATAGATCGGTGGTACCGAGATTTTGTAGTGTTGCTTGTCTGCAATTTCGGTAGACCCGAGATTCTGAGTCGGCGGCTCCGAAAGAGAAACCAAGTTTCTATTTTCACAGAGTCAAGAGAAAGATTTTCAATGAAATATGAAGTTTTTAAAAGGGACGTCAACTGAGAAATCATGCAATAGAGAGCAAACCACACCATATTCTTAACTAGATGATGGGCGGTGACTAGGTCACCTATATTAGAGTATATCACCTTAGGAGCCAAGCAAGAATACTTGATCATAGGTCATACTCTATGTTAAGCTCATAATGGGGTTACCATTTTTCGATTAAGCGTTTTAATGTGTTCATGTCGCTTGAGTTGCTTTAGCTCATTTCTTGGAGTAAAGCCTTTTCAAGGACATGAGTTCATACCTTTGAGTGATGTTGATGACGTAGCTTGTAGATGAACTTGTTGAGGATGCTCGAGGTTGATGACGATCATCTTGAGTTTCGAGCAATCCTTGTTGTTCTAGTACGCTGGTTACCTACAAAGATTAGTCATGCAAGGAAGAACAATAGATATATCCAATTGACATGATACCAATTGAGAGTGTGCAATTTTGATCAAGTATATGTCAAGGATATGGTTGAGTGGCCTTGTTCCTTCCATCATCAAGAGGGGTTGTGGATACTTGGTAATGACAACATTTCTTATGATTGGAGTTGATGGCAATCTTGTGGAATGAAGACTTTCCAAGTACCCACGAGAGATTAGATGCAATACAAGGGAGAATAGAATTCCATGGCATAAGATGAAATATTAAGATACATGGAAATATCAAGAAAGCTCATGCCCTTGCATGCAACCGAGTGAGTCTAGCTCAAGTTTGAAGCATCGATGATGTTAACCTCACTCCTTAAGTGACAAAATGTCTTCTCATCAAGTGGCTTAGCAAAGATATTGGCCAATTGCTTGTTAGTGCGAACATGCTTAAGATTAATATCTCCTTTGGCAACATGATCACGAATGAAAAGATATCGAACTTGAATATGCTTAGTTCGAGAATGTTGCATAGGATTATGACCAATTTTAATAGCACTTTCATTGTCACAAAGTAATGGAACATTTTTAACATGAATTCCATAATCCTTAAGTGTTTGTGTCATCCATAGTAATTGCGCACAACAAGATCCAGCAGCAATATACTCAGCTTCAGCAGTCGATACTGTTACCGAGTTTTGTTTCTTAGAGGACCAAGATACAAGAGATCTGCACAAAAATTGACATGTACCTGAGGTGGATTTTCTATCAACCTTGTCACCGGCATAGTCCGAATTAGAATAGCCAACAAGGTCAAAAGAAGATCCCTTGGGATACCAAATGCCAAAATTTGGCGTTTGTATCAAGTATCTCAGAATGCGTTTTATAGCCAAAATATGACATTCTTTCGGTGCGGCTTGATATCTAGCACACATGCAAACACTAAGCATAATATCGGGACAAGATGAACATATATATAACAATGAACCAGTCATAGATCGATAAACTTTCTGATCAACCGGCTCATCCTCTCTGGTAAGATCAATATGTCTGCTAGTAGGCATAGGAGTTTTCATACCTTTGCACTCCTGCATGTTGAACTTTTTGATCAAGTCCTTGGTATACCTAGTTTGAGAGATGAAAGTTCCTTCTTTTGATTGCTTGATTTGCAAGCCAAGAAAGAATTTCAGCTCACACATCATGGACATCTCATACTTCTCGGACATCAACCTTCCAAATCTTTCACTAAATTGAGGGTTAGTGGAACCAAAGATAATATCATCCACCTAGATTTGGCACACAAATAGTTCACCATTAACTCTCTTAGTGAATAAGGTTGCGTCAATTTTACCAATTTCAAAACCTTTTTTGATAAGAAACTTCGTTAAACATTTGTACCAAGCACGAGGGGCTTGTTTAAGACCATAAAGAGCTTTACGAAGCTTGTAAACATGATTAGGTTTCTTAGGATTCACAAAGCCAGGTGGTTGCTTAACATAAACCTCTTCTTCAATCTCACCATTTAAAAATGCACTTTTAATATCCATTTGATAAAGCTTGATATCATGGTGATTGGCATAAGCAAGAAGAATGCGAATAGCTTCAAGTCTAGCGACGGGGGCGTAGGTCTCACCGTAGTCCATACCTTCGACTTGCGTATATCCTTGAGCTACGAGGCGAGCCTTGTTGCGCATGACTTGAACGTCTTCATATTGCTTGTTCTGAAATACCCATTTGGTTTTGATGATGTTGTGTTCATCCTCGGGCTTCTCCATGAGTGTCCATACTTCTTTCCTTTCGAAGTTGTGAAGCTCTTCATGCATAGCGTTCACCCAATCCGTGTCTTCAAGAGCTTGTTCTACCTTCAAGGGCTCAATGCTAGAGATGAAAGCATAATGCTCACAGAAGTTTGCTAGACGAGTTTTAGAGCGAGTGATCCTCCTTGTTTGTATATCACCAAAGATTTGGTTTAGGGGGTGGTTCTTGGTCAGTTGTTCTCGGACTCGGGTCAGCTTCCGATTGTTGGTTGGTGGAGCTTCTTCTTCATCATCATTTCCTTCATCTTCATTGTTGTTGAAGGTGTCGTTCCCTTGAGCTGGTGGTGAAGGAGGTTGTGGTGGATCTTCATGAAGCACTTCATCCTCTTCATCATCTTGTCGTCTATCGCTTGTGGATGCCTCCATGTCATGTTGTGGTTCACCTTGTCGTGAGGTAGGGGCTTCCACTTGAGTTGATGAAGTACTTTCCTTCACCTCCATGGGATGAATCTTGCCGATGGGTAAATCTAGGATAGCTTTCGAAGGGTTCTTATCACCTACATCATTTGGCAATTGTTCAACTTGCAAACCATTGGATTCATCAAACTTCACATCTACCGTCTCTTCAACTTTTCGAGTGAAGTTGTTGTAGACACGGGAAGTGTCACAGTTCGATCCATAACCAAGTAGGAATCCTTCATGAGATTTAGGAGCAAATTTAGTACGACGATGCTTATCAAGAAGGTAGCACTTGGAGTCGAATACCCAAAAGTATCCGACTTGGGGTTTGTTACCGGTGAGTAGCTCGTATGCCGTTTTAACGAGAAGCTTGTGCAAGTAAAGTCGGTTTGTGGCATTCCATGCTGTTTCCACGGCTTCTGCCCAAAAGTGTTTTGGCGTCTTGTATTCATCAAGCATCGTTCTTGCCATCTCAATGAGTGTACGGTTCTTCCTCTCAACAACTCCATTTTGTTGAGGCGTGTACGTGGACGAGAACTCATGTGAGACACCTTCTTCGTCATGAAAGGTATCCACATGGGTGTTCTTGAACTCCGATCCGTTATTGCTCCGAACCTTCTTGATCTTCACTTCAAACTGATTTTGCGCTTTGCGAGCGAAGTTCTTGAAGATCTTTCGAACCTGTGACTTATCATCAAGAAAGAATACCCACGTAAATCTGGAAAAATCATCAACTATAACTAGACCATAGGAATTTCCACCGAGACTCTTGTAAGCATTGGGACCGAAAAGATCCATGTGAAGTAACTCGAGTGGTCTCCTAGTAGTCATGATATTCTTAACAGGATGACTTCCACCTACTTGCTTTCCATCTTGACAAGCACTACAAAGTCTATCTTTGTCAAAGACAACATCTTTAACACCAACTATATGATCACCTTTGATAAGTTTGTCTAAATTACGCATGCCAACATGTCCTAATCTTCTATACCAAAGCCAACCTTTAGAAGATTTAGCAATTAAACTAGTGCGAGGTTTGGATCTCTTAGTGAAATCGACAATATATAGATCACCTCTAAGGATATCGATAAAGACCATATTATGATTATCTTGATGAAACACTTGGCAATCTATTTTCGTGAATAACACATTGAAACTGAAGTCGGCAAGTCTAGACATGGAAAGAAGATTATAGCCAAGAGATTCAACAAGCATAACATTTTGAATAGAACTATCATGGGATATGGCCACCTTACCAAGACCATGTACCTTACCCTTGGAGTTCTCTCCGAACATTACGCACCTGTGCAGTCCATGGTTTGGTGTAATCTCTTCAAACATTTCTCTATCTCCGGTCATATGATCGGTACATCCGCTATCGAGAATCCACTCTTTTACTCCGGACATGTAATCATTGAAGTTTACCATGAGACTTAGATTCTTCATAACCTTCTCATACTCGATGTCGAACAACTCATCTTCATCATAGTAGCCATGTTCCACATTGTCATCATCAAGTGGAAAATCCTCGTCATAAAGAACAAGAGATTCGTTAGGATGGTGATCATGACAATGTTCAAGTATATGAATGCAAAGGGCCTCTATAATGATATTGTTGATAGTTGTGACATCTCCTTTAGCATGAATGAGGTCTCTAAGCTCAAATAGACAAACATCAAATTTAGGATGACTAGGCGACATTTTGTGAAAGGCAATGGTTTTATGAAGAATTTCATCAAGATTACTTAATGAATAATTTGGATATCATTTCTCCAAATCATTCCACAAAGTGTGAGCACATGCAAAATTAATCAGTTGGTTAAGCATATTTCTAGGAAATGCTCTAACAATGAGATTAACAGTTCTAAGATTGCATAGCATATCAATTTCCTCTTTGTGTGTGGGATGCAAAGGATCAATAGGAGGCTCATAGGGGCGCATAACATATTTGCTCAACTGAAATTCATTAAACAACTCAAGCATCAAAGATTTCCATTGACTATAGTACTCTCCATCAAGAATGGGCACTCTACAACTCAAACTCCCTATACTAGACACATCCATCTTCCTCCTTGGTGATTAAACCGAAGCAATGGAGACCAATGCTCTGATACTAATTGAGGGATCACTAGAAGAGTGTCTAGAGGGGGTGGGGTGAATAGACTACTACCAGGAATTTCAAACCTAACCTTTCCAAGTTAATTGGTGGGTAGATTTTAACAGTTTTAGCAAATCTAGCAAGTCTAACAGCCCTACACATGCATGTCAACTAATGTGGCAGCGGAAAGTAAAGACATTGCATATGAAGTAAAGTGTTGAGATTGGTAGGAAGATCAAACGCAGTTGTAGACATGATGATTTTTCCCGTGTTTCCGATAGGTGGCGCTATCGTACATCCACGTTTATGGAGTCTTCAACCCACGAAGGGTAATGGTCGCGAGAGTCCACGGAGGGCTCGACCCAAAAGGGTCCACGAAGTAGCAACCTAGACTATTCCATAACGGCTTCCGTCCATGAAGGACTAGCCTCACTATGGGTAGATCTTCACAAAGTAGGCGATCTCCTTGCCCTTACAAACTTCTTGGTTCACTCCACAACACGAAGTAGGAGGCTCCCAAGCGACACCTAATTAATCTAGGAGGAACCACCCTCCAAAAGGTAATAGGCTCGGTAATAACGATGAACTCCTTGCCCTTGTGCTTCAAGATGATAGACTCCTCAGCACCAAATCACTCTCTCACAGAATTGGCATGGTGGAAGAGATGGGATTGGTGGAAAGCTACTTGGGGAGGCTAGAGATCAAGATCCATATGATTGGAGTGGAATATCTTGACCTCAACACAAGGGTAGGTGGTTCTCTCTCAGAAAATCTGATACGATAGGTATGGAATAGTTCTGAGTGCTTCTCTTTCGAGTGGGTGGTGGTGAAGGGGTATATAGGCATCCCCAAAAATCCAACCGTTACACAGAAAATGACCAACTCGGTGACACCGAAGTGTTAATCTCGGTGGTATCCAAGTGACCAAAAAGTGGCAACTTTTGAATCTCGGTGAGACCGATATAGGAAACTTGGTTGCACCGATAAGGTCACCAACGGTCAGATTTCCAATCTCGGTGACGCCGATCCAACATTCTTGGTGGTACCGGTAATGTGAATTTGCGTAACAGAAAGTTGGCAACCTAAACTCGGTGGCACCGGTATGGAATCGGTTGCACCGAAGTGGCTAGGGTTTGGCTGAGTCTGTCTAGGTTCTGGAATCGGTGGCATCGGTATGGGAAAGTTGGTTGCACTGATTTTGAGTGTTAGGTATAGAACAAACTTTAGTGGGAGAGTGTGTGGATGTTTTTGGCGACTATCACTTGTGCACGTTTGAGCATATTGTTCACCAACAAAACCTTACCCCCTTTTAACAGTATTGGCTTTCCTATGGACTCAAAGTGATTTCTCACAAATATAAAATGTAGAGTCCTTTTGCTTGAAGCTTGGCCAACCTATTTCCTTGCATCTTGGGGTATGTCCACAATCTCCTTTTGCCAAACCTCTCCATAGGCTGTATCTAAAATACACTAGGTAAAAGTATCAGTCCAAGAGACAATGTATGTTGTCATGAATTATCAAAACCACCAAGGGAGCATGTTGTGCTTTCAAGGGGCGGGCGCGGCCTAGCCACGTCATCATCTCCGTGGGGAGGGGGGCAATAGGGCCAACATCCTTGGGCGTAGCAGGCGGCAGCGGTTGGTGACGCCGGGGGGGGGGGACCGTTAAGGGGCAAGCGGTGGCGCTGGTTAGCCCCAATCCAATCAAGATCGGGGGAGAGCGAGGGGAAGTGGGGGCGAGTGGGGGTTCGGTGTGGGTTAGGGTTTGGGGTGGGGTAGTATAGGGGGGTTAGGGTGGGCCGGTTAGGTTAGGTGGGCCGAGGCCCAATTGGAGGGGGGTTCTTTTCCTTTTATTAAGCTTTTGTTTCTTTTTAGTTTTGTTGGTTTTTCTGTTTTTTAATATCTTGGTATTAATCTAGTTTGTGTAAAATTTATGTGACCCAGCCCAAATATTACATTTGCCACAAATAGTTTGAGAGCCATTTGAAATTAGTTGGAATTTTCCTAATCCAAAAAGGGATTTAATAATAGTTTTGACCTCTATTAAATTAGATTTGAGGCACCCAACCAATTGATAAAATGTCGGTTACAATTTTATAATAGTTTACGGAATATTTACAACCAAAGCATGCTTTTTTTTTGAATTTTGCAAAACTTCTAAGTCCACTTTTGAACTGAATTTTGAACTGCAAGGGATTTGAATCAGGATTGATTCCAATAGTGCTCATAATTAGATTAGCAAAAAAATGGATTAGCATAATCCTCAGGTACTGTAGCTTGATCACATGGATTGCTGTAGCTTAATTATCCAGGAATCATAATTCTCCCCTACTAAAAGGAATTCTTGTCCCAAGAATTAAGAAGTAGAAGGAAAAAGCCTGGGGTATTCTGCACGAAGATGATCTTCGCGTTCCTAAGTGGCTTCATCTTCAGAATGACTTGCCCACTGCACTTGGAAGAACTTGGTAACCTTTTGACGAGTCCGACATTCAGTTTCATCGAGAAATCGGACTGGTTGCTGTTTGTAAGAAACGTCTTGTTGTAGTTGAAGCATATCATGATCCATTGCTCGGATAGGATCCTTGAAGCAGCGACGAAGCTGTGACACATGGAACACATCGTGAACCTAAGAAAGGTTTGGCGGCAGTTCCAGTTGATATGCCACCTTACCATGTCTTTGTAGAACAGTGAAAGGACCAATATAACGAGGAGCCAGCTTGCCCTTGATCCCAAAATTGTGTGTACCTCTCATTGGCGTGACTCGAAGATAAGCCTTTTTGCCAGGTTGATAGACCATATCTTTGTGATGACGGTCATACTGACTCTTCTGATGAGACTGAGCAGCCTTCAGATTTGCATGAATAGTGTGGACTTGATCTTCTGCATGTTGGATAATACCCAGACCGATAAGTGTATGTTCCCTAGTTCTGACCAATTCAGAGGAGTCCGACACTTTCATCCATATAACACTTCAAAGGGAGCCATCTCCACACTAGCTTGATAGCTATTGTTGTAGGATAACTCAACATACGGGAGAGATTCCTCCCATTTCTTTCCGAGAGAAATGACACAAGCTCGAAACATGTCTCCAAGAATCCGATTGACTCATTCAACTTGTCCCTGGGATTGAGGGTGAAAAGCGGTGCTGAATGACAAATGAGTTCCCATAACTTCCTGGAAACTTGCCCAGAACCGTGAAGTGAATAAGCTGCCACGACGTGAACTATTCACCGATGGAATACCAGCCTGGACATATATAGATCTGCCAACTGACTAGCAGTGATAGTTTCCTTGATAGCCAAAAAGTATGCAACTTTGGTCAGTCGGTCAATGATAACAAGAATAACATCATTACCTTAGACGGTGGCTCGGGATTTACATACGAAGCCAAGTGCAACAAAACTTTGGATTTAGAGATGTACAGGAGAGTCAGGTTTTGGTCCTATGGAACTTTGGGTTATGGGCCCGCCATGCGGGTTAAGAGTAGGAAGAGCGGCGACATCTTGCACGATCATGGAAGCAAGATCTGCGAGAGGAGAGCCTGTCAGTTAAGTTGGCAACAACATCGGTACCAAGGGCGGGGGACGAATAGATCCATTTTCCTGCTTGTTGAAATGAGGCGGACCAATAGGCAAAGTTCTCGTCCACCGACGGTTACCGGAATGTCATCAACAATAGTAACATGGTCTTACTGACAGAGTTGTTCACCGAGGTGTTTACCTAAGCAGGGAATTATTACTGCTTAGATCATGTAATCTCAAGAAAGGTTAAACAAACCAATAGAAAGGAAAACGTGATTATTAGTTTAACCAGACCAATGGAAAGGAAAATGTGTTTAAACACAAGTATTATGAGTATATCCTTCCCACGGGTAAGCATAGCTCGAAAAACATCACAGGGCAGCAAATGCATAACCCCTTGGATAAAATGGGCAAGGAGAAACATGACGTTTACCCATTCAATGAGGTTTGGAAAATGATCAAGAAACATTTAGCATTGAGTTTCCAATGTTCTTGTTGATGATTGGAGTATCACAGCCATGCTTTGGGGAAGCATCGACATGGTCATCAGATAAAGGATGGACTTCAAGAACTCAAAGTATCCATCAGGAACAACTTATAAAATAAGTGTTAAAATTTCCTCATGGGAGAAAAGGCGAATCTTGCTGAACAAGATACTATAACAATAGGTCTTCCGGGCAGGTGTGCTAGCCACATCACCTTACCGAGTAACATAGAGACCAACGTTATAATTCTTGGGAAAAGTTCCGACCATCATATCCGTTGAGATTCAGATATGGTTGGCGTCAGGATATTTCAGACTTAGCCGGCCTAAGAAGAAAAGGTGGCAACACAGACCTACGAGATGGTGTTGCAAGAATGTCGGAATGAACAGCGGAAGCATGCCTTGAATCATGAGTCGTATTGCAAGACATATGAACACAATATCAAGACATTCATGCCCACGTGGAGGTTTATAGAATGGAATGCAAACAAGTTCTGGTTGGGAACCACCATAGCGGATATCAAAGTTCCATGTGTAAGTCTAGGCTAGATCTTACGTAGGACTTCTTTTCCCAAATCAAATCAATCAGTGGCTTGACGTGCTAGGAAATACATATAGAGTGAGGTAACAAACCTATCAAACCATAGAATACTTCACACATGCATGAATGAATTGGAATGATCTCGGAGGAAGCAACACAAAATTTTCTCATAATCACGACGACAAGATGCACGTGAACTTAGAGAAAACACTTCTTTACCAAACATATTCTTCATGAGACAGGCACAAATATAATGTTTTCAAGGTTTCGAACACTAATTTAAATGTTCATCATGAACCACGGAGAAGGTGAGGATGTGGCTGATGGGCTCAGCAACAATTCGCCGAGATTTCCACAAAGATGGATTTCTACGATAGAGTGAACAAGGTGATAACATTGGTCAAACCATATGATATATTGAGGTATGTCCGAAGGAAACATTCACAATTAATCATTAGTTGAAAGGTGCACCCAGAATTCGGACTAAGTAGCACGACCAATGATAGAATGTTGATTCAACATCCAACAAACTAAGAATGGGCTTATCGTTCATTAACTCCAAGGTAGTATAGCTGATATGCCACAAGTGTTGAATTTACACATCACAACCCATTTGTCGTTATTCTGGTTAGAAAGAACACGGGAACCAAGAAATGAAAGGTGATGGCTAGAAGTATCACCATATCAAGAATTCTTAAGACGTGTGAAATCCTCACGACATTCTCGACAAAAGATGGTAATGTCTCAAGATAGAACAAAACACAAAATGGCTAGAACAGAGCTTAAGGTTCGCCCAGAATAAGACCAAGTCTCCATTTAGAATGAAGGCAGAGGTGTCGTCAAAGGCAATACCAATTACTAAGGCAAGGATGCTACTTCTCATCATGAATCTAATTGATATTCTAGGAGAGTTTAGAATGTTGATGATGACCACGACACAATTGTCGAGAAGTCTCTTGAAGATGTAATCGATTAGCAATGACATCAAGCAAAGAAATGGTGCAGCGAATGGTTGTTGAAACCACATGTTAGAGTGATAGCTAAGAATCAGAATTGCCTTTCAAGACAACCAACATGACGTTCAAAGCTCGATGTAAGCTTAATGCACTGTTGGAATGGTGCTTCAGGGATGAAGGACATAGATAGTATGGTCAAGCTCTAGCATGACGATGATGATGTAGCCTAATAGCTTGGAAAGACATGATCAAGTAACAACCCATAAGCAAAGAAGATTACAAAGTGCTATTGAATCGCAATGCGGACTCGATTCAATTATTGATGTCCTTGAGTGTCCAAAATTTTAGAACACGAGGAACTTGGAATCAGTGAAGGAAACATAGCTGATGAGGAGCATTATAAGAAGCTATGTAGTTCCATGATTTTCTCGAGATACGAGGGGTAATACTCGGAGGTAGATCAGAATTAAAGCTTGGACCAATGTATTGATCTGCAGATGAAAATTACTTTAAGTTGTCCAAAAATGGTATCAAAGAAGAACAATCATGGTCGGAACCACGATTGCAAAGGACAAGATCAAATCATACAATGAATGATTATTGAAAGGAGAAGCTTCTATGATAAGATCAACATTGCTTCCATGGGCATGAGCACAATGTTCAAGGTCGACTCCCACTTCATCAATGCATCACCTTCCATTTACACCTTGCCTTTGATGAAATTATAGTTTTGACAGATTATCTAGCAAAACACCAGAAAAGTATGACTCGTGAAAACCGTCGGGTTCACACGAATTAAGGAAGGCATAGGTCCAACCCCTCGGGGCACCTTAGGAACATATACCACAAGCTTCAAGGGTAATTAACACATGCTTGACAACAGAGCATGGCTGACAAAAGCATAGGACAAAACTTATCAGGGGGAGAAGACATAGTTTACCAATGGCATCATGTATGAGGAGAAGAACATCACAATAATTTTGAACGTGAAGGATGCTGTCAGACAATAGCCCAACAATGGTTTGGCGTCCCACAAAGGGACCTGATATGAGTACTGAAACTCAATCAGTGGAAGGAAGAATGCCATGCATCAGATTATAGAACATCCAAATAATTCGATGGTTAAATAACCAAAGGAATTAAGACTTGCCAATTGGTGTATCAGAATCAGATGCTCCAATCAAATACAAGTAAGTTGAATGGATTTAGATGGACAATCAATCAACGTTGAATTGTCGAGAGCCAACTCATGTTTGGAAAGACGTTTGAGCCGGACAGATAAATTATGAGAAACAACTGATGACTCACACAGGTTGAACCAATAAAAATAAAATTACAACCACCAAGTATTTAGTGAATATTGCTAGACATAGAGAATTAACCATGACGGGGATATACCCCATGGTATGACCCGGCCTGGCGACTCACAGGAGATCCGGCCGAAGACATGACATCTTATTAATGACCCGGCCAAGCGACTCACAGGATGGACAAGCCCAAGACCCGGCAGGTGAGCCGGCGCCACGCGGCTCACAAGAGAAGGCCCACAGGACAAGGCCCACAAGAGAGAAGGATTCCCTTAAAGGAAATAAGGCCCGGAGTAGGATTGGTGAGAGACTAGTCCTAATCCTACTCATAGTAGGACTCTTTTTGTAAACCTACCCTCTCCACTTATATAAGGAGGGGTAGAGCACCCCTAGGGGGACAAGTTCTCAAGAGACACAAGTCTACAAGTTTAGACAACACAAGATATTAGAGGCTCTCGTGATTAGAGGTAGTAATTAGCACCCTTGTAACCGAGAGATCTTCATCATCATCAATATCAGACAAGCAGGACGTAGGCTTTTACCTCCATCGATGGGCCGAACCTGGGTAAAACTTCGTGTCTTCTCAATTCCGATCAGCCCATTCAAGCCGCCACATAGTTGCGTCTCGCTCCGAACCTAAGTCCGTTCACCCGGACATCTGCCGTGACAAATCAACGACAGTTGGTGCCCACCGTGGGGCTCGCATACGGTGGTTTGTGTCTTGGAGGGAGATCTCCGAGGAATCGAGAAGATCGTGGATCGTCAGATAAAGAAATCTGGCTCAGAAAGGACCTATGTGTGTAGAAGATTTCGATGGGTTCAATCTTGGTCAAGCCAACATCAGCAAACGACAGCAACTCATCATACCACAGACTCGACGTTAACACTATACCGGAGATCAAATTCTATTGTTGCGAAATCCAATCAAAAGCAATGTTTGGAACCGATGTAACCTTGGAGTTGTGCTGGATATCTACAACCACAAAAACGTGATCCTTTTCCATATTCAAGGGGCCACATGGGTCAAAAGAAAAACAAAACGATGAGAATCCCATCGTGGACTCGGTCTCCGCCTACCGCTGTGGCGCCATAGCCGGTTTGCCCCGCCGGCCGCACCGTGGCTGGCTTCACATCACCACCACGTCTCAGCCAGCCCGGACGGCTCCCCCACCTTGCCTCTTGCCTCAAGCCGGCTTCCTTCGCTGCGCTCACCTGACCCACGGCCGGGATCGGTCTCCTCACCCGCGTCTGCACCGCCGCAGGCCGCCTCACCATCATCGTACCTCTTTGCATCCGAGCCGCCTGGCCGGCTCGCCGTTCCATAGCGGACGTTTCCTTTAGCGCCTGGCTAAATCGTCGCCCTTCAACTCGCCCCGTGCGTCCGCTCGCAGTGTCTGAGCCTCCTGGCCACCATGGCCCCGCAGCTTCATATCTGAGCCGCCCTGACCCGGATTCGGTCGCGGTATGGCCCTACGCTGACGAGCTGCCCTGCTGCACGAGCTCCACGCCCACGGCACCCTGCGCAACCGCCCCTACCATACGTCATGATCCAGCCCTCGTGCGCGCCTGCCACAACCATGGCTCGTCGGAGCTGCCGCTCACCTCTACTCCAACGAGCCACCGCCGAGGTTTGCTTGCGGTCCGACTCCGAGCCGCCGCCGAGCCTTGCTTCCACCGAGTCGCTCTCGCACGCTTTTCACCCTCAAGCCGGCCTCGGTTTTTGCCGTCACCACGCCATGGTCACCCCGGACACGCCCTGTCAGCTGCGCCGTGGCTGTCTCGCCTCACATCGACTCGCCGAGCTTTTGCGTGAAACTATCATGGGTCACCTCTGAGCCGCCGTTTTCGCGGCCCCACCATCGTCTGCCGACCTCGTCACCACAGGCTGGTGCTCTGCTCCCCCGCACGGGTTTCCGAAACGAGTCGTCACCATGAGCCACCGCGCTGGCCTGCCTCCACCGCCCTCGCCGGTATGTCTTTGAGCTGCCGTCGCGCATCGCCTCCCGCCCGAGCCGCTGTCGCATGTCGTCTCCCGTCCGAGTCGCCTTTGTGCCTCACCTTTCCTCCATCTACTTCTCGCGCGTGCGCGTGTGTATTGGCCGCACCTGGCCTCGCTCCTCCATGCTCGTCCCGATCCGGCCTATGCGCCGGCCTGCGACCCGTTCCTCGCCATCCGCGTCCTATGGCCGGCCGGCCCCGTCCGGCTCATGTTGCTCAGCATTGTGGTCGGCTGTTTGCTCGGGGAGGGCCGACTGCTAAGACAGGTAAAAGGAAAATCAAAGAAAAAGGTGTTGGTAAAAAAGGGGGGGTCTGTGAACAAGGGAATACACATGATGCATTACGTGGAATACTACTATTCTCGGATCAATTTTAAACAGATCTTGGCCAGTGTCTGAATAACGCCGGATGATTCGACGGGCGCGTCTGTCTCGCCTGACGTGGCGGCTCGCCTCCGTTGTGGTTTCCTCTGCGTCCACACCCCTGTCTCCCGCGGTTGCATCCAAGCCGGCCCACTGCTGAGACACCGCAGCAACCTTTGCCTTTGTCATGGCCTCACTTTGCCTCTGCCATGGTTGTTCGCTCGCTCGAGCCATCCTGTCCGTAATTGGACGAGGCTTGGTATGAAGAAATCCAGCCTGAGCGGTGTTGTGCATGGGATCAAATGTCGTTTCCAACACATCAGGTGATATTTGTCCAGTCTATGTTAATCACATATATTAATTTCAGTAAGAGCAATTATCTTGGCATGTAATATTTTTATGCAGGACAGTAATTCAAGTGGCTTTATACCGCGGAGATGGAGGCGCACCAACATCATCATGCACCGATGTGCTGCGCAGGCTTATGACGCCGCGACCGTCTCTCGCGACCACACTAGATTACAATGCTCCGGCCGTCTCTCGCCACTCGTGTCGGCTTTCAATGCCATATACCGGCTTACAATGCCACGGGTGACCCCGAGCGACTCACCGATTGCACCAGCTTACAACGCCATGGTCAAACTCAAACTTCCAATAAAGATCCTCAAGCCGCCTCTTCGAGTCAACTTAAGGCTCGGGGGCTACAGACATGGCAAGACACATTTGGTCGTTTTCAATGAGAAGCCCGGGTCTTTGTAAGATGAAATTTTCCGGCTCAGAAATTTGAGTTGAAGTGGTCTGTTCACCGTCAAAACGGCTGATCTATCATCCAGCTTTATGCCCTATCAAGCGCTGTGGCAGGGAGGCTTCTTGCCTTTGGGTATAGCTCACATCTCCCCTGCGCAATCGGCTTTTATGCTGGTGCAAGCAGGCTTCTTGCCTTCGGGTATAGCTCACTTCTCCCTTGCACAGCCGGCGATATTCCCAATTAAGCACTATTGCAAAGAGGCTTCTTGCCTCCGGGTATAGCTTACTTCTCCTTTGCACAGCCAGCTGTTATTGAACTGTTGCAAGGAGGCTTCTTGCCTTGGGGTATAGCTTACTTCTCCCTTGCACAGTTGGCTTTATGCCTAGTTTGGTTACATTAAGCGCTGTTGTTGATGGAGGCTTCTTACCTTTGGGATAGCTTATAGGACCCTAAGACAACAGCGTGTACACCAAATTCCAGTTGCTTATCAACTGCGGCCATCGAAGGGGGCTTCTTACCGACGGGTATTGCTTATCTCACCCTAATGGCCGGCTTTATGCCACTTCCGGTTACTTATTAACCGCGGTTGTCGAAGGGGGCTTCTTACAACCGGGTTTGCTTATCTCACCCTAACAACCGACGTTTACGCCAAAATTCAGTTGCTTATCAACTGTAGTTGTTGAAAGAGGCTTCTTGCCTTCGGGTAAAGCTTACTTCTCCTTTCAAACAGCCAACTTTATGCCGTCTCAGGCTAATTGTTAGCCGCGGCTGTCGATGGAGGCTTCTTGCCTTGGGGTATAGCTTACATCTCCCATCGACAGCCGGCATTCTCTATACTCTTACCAGTCAATCTCGCCTAGAGACCCTGAGCCGGTTCAAGAAATTGACGGCCAATCTCGCCTAAAGACTCTGAGCCAGTTCAAGAAATTGACGGCCAATCTCGCCTAGAGACCCTGAGCCACTTCAAGAAATTAACGACCAATCTCGATAGAGACCCTGAATTGGTATGAGTTCAAGCATCGAGTCCACCCAGAAGAACCATTATATGAGTTTTTTGAGGAAAACAAGATCATCATCACATATTGCATCATGACGGCTTATCAAACCAGGTCAGAGCAAGGTTATGAGAAAAGGAGCAATGTTATGAAAGCTCGGAAAAATTATTATCTTTCAAGAGCTTCCCTATCAGATATAATGTCGTGTCATCTAATTGGCCGGTTCTCGGATTTCTTTAATTGTGCTCTGTAGTAATCTACAACACTCATGGATTTCTCAAACTTATATTTGCCAGGTTGCACCGCAACCACGATCAGGAATTTCATGTCAAAGACAAAGGAATTATTCCAGGATATTCATTCCGGGTTATATTACGACCACGGTCAAAAGATTCATTCAACAAATTATGGTGAGACGTATTCTCACATAGTCCCGAGTCGCCGTAGGCAGACGACCTGGCACTTGGGGGCTACATTATCCAAGTCCAAGTTTATATCAATTATGCAAGTCCCATGTCACTGCAAGCATGCACCACGGCACCTGGGGGCTCAATCAAGCCGGTTTTCAAACCATTACATTGTCAGCAAGATCAAATTATCTCAAGGAGATGAGCCAACCCTTCTATATTTTTCTAAAGTCCCAGCCCAGTAATTCTTACTGACCCGGCACTTGGGGGCTACAGTATTCAGCTGATCCAACAGATTAAGAGATTCAAATTGAAGACCCGGCGCATCACATTCTGATGAGCCGGCCCTTGGGGGCTACACCCGCCGAAGCATTCTGATGAGCCGGCCCTTGGGGGCTACACCCGCTGAAGCTTTTTGATGAGCCGGCCCTTGGGGGCTACACCCGCCGAAGCATTATAAGATATAAGGCAATTAGAAGTCCCAGGTTGCTGCAGGCAGGACAACCCGACACTTGGGGGCTACAAAGCACCAAGTTATCATGGATAATCTTGGAGCTTGGGGGCTATAGGTAATATGGACATATCAAAAACTTTGAGGAGAATTTTCAAGATATTAAATATGGAGTTCAGTTGTTAGACCCGGCGTCACCAACACTTATGACCCGGTGTTATCAAAAGATCATAACCCGCCAGAGTTTATATAAGCCGCCCTGCTTCACAACAATGGAAGTCTGGTTCTACATCAGATGGATTTTCGTCCCAATATTTATCAAGTCAGCAGGATTCTTGTTATTTAACCCGGAGTCACCAACGATAATGACCCAGCATCATCAATGATTATGACCCGGTGGAGATGACCCGCCAAGAGTATTGGAAGCCGACTCAACGGCGTATGGGTGTTCTATTCTCAATATTTTTCAAAGGACATTGACAAGCAAGATGATTATCAAGACGACTCATTCATATGCAGAGAAGACCCAGATTTCTGAGAAGCCATTTTATAAGCCGGCCAAAGGAGCAAGCCGGCCACTTAACATATTTGTCACTCTTATTTCAAGAGCTTACCATGAATAAATTCAAGCTAGCCTGGGGGCTAATGACGGGGATATACCCCATGGTATGACCCAGCCTGACGACTCACAGGAGACCCGGCCGAAGACATGACATCTTATTAATGACCCGACCAAGCGACTCACAAGATGGCCAAGCCCAAGACCTGGCAGGTGAGCCGGCGCCAGGCGGCTCACAAGAGAAGGCCCACAGGAGAAGGCCCACAAGAGAGATGGATCCCCTTAAAGGAAATAAGACCCGAAGTAGGATTCGTGAGAGACTAGTCCTAATCCTACTCCCAGTAGGACTCTTTTTGTAAACCTACCCTCTCCACTTATATAAGGAGGGGTAGAGCACCCCTAGGGGGACAAGTTCTCAAGAGACACAAGTCTACAAGTTTAGACAACACAAGAGATTAGAGGCTCTCGTGATTAGAGGTAGTAATTAGCACCCTTGTAACCGAGAGATCTTCATCATCATCAATATCAGACAAGCAGGATGTAGGCTTTTACCTTCATCAGAGGGGCCGAACCTGGGTAAAACTTCGTGTCTTCTCGATTCCAATCAACCCCTTCAAGCCGCCACATAGTTGCGTCTCGCCCCGAACCTAAGTCCATTCACCCGGACATCTGCCATGACAAATCAACGACAAACCATAATGCAAGCAGGTGAGAAAAGGTCAAGAGCAAAAGGCTACTAAGGATTACGGAAGATCGAATAGTGTTTCAAAGAATTCTGTGAAACACATGATCAAACGAGGAAGAACGAATCTCCTGTAAGATAATTCAATGTACCTTGTAATAACAAGAGGAACTGTATATGAAAGTATGAATGACAATTGCATGTAGTCATCCCTAGGGGCTGACGGCGGAAGGAAATCGCAAAATCGACGAGCACAAGTTCTCAGGAGAACATGAGAGAGTATCTTCGGAGTCTTCTGATGAATCAAGTCATCGTCTGAAATGAGGGGCTCTCCGGGAGGAGTAGTTACGAGAATCTAGAGTTAGAGTGAATAAAATCTTTAACTCGAAAGAGAAGAGAGATCAGAACCCAGAGTATAGACAAGGAATAAAAGATCCTAATACCACCCAATTGAGATGTGGGCCCGTAAGCCACACAATAATGTTAGTAAAAGTTTTTCAATGACTGGACTCAACTTTGGCCAAGGAGTTGGAAAGGGGGCTACCTACAGGCAGTCGGCTCTGATACCAACTTGTGACGCCCCAAATTATGACCCTACGCTAAACATACATGCAATGCATATGACCAAGATTAGGGACTCATTGATTGACATCACAACACAACACTAGACACAAATTAAAGTCATACAACTTCATATTACAAGCCAGGGGCCTCGAGGGCTCGAATACAAAGCTTGACAAACATGAGTCAGCGAAAGCAAATAATATCTGAGTACAAACATAAGTTAAATAAGTTTTTCCTTAAGAAGGCTAGCACAAACATAACACGGATCGAAAAAGGCGAGGCCTCCTGCCTGGGAACCTCCTATCCTACTGCTGGTCGGGGGGCTGCCTCCACGTAGTAGTAGACTCCTGCAGTGGTGTAGTAGTCGTCTTTGGTGCACTCCATCTCCTGTGCTCCATCGTCTGAATGCAGAATCGTATCAAGGGGAAAGAGAAAGCAAAGCAGCGGTGAGTACTCATCCAAAGTACTCGCAAGACTGACATCAGAACTATGCTAAGTATGCATCAGTATCAAGGAACGGGGTTATATCTGGGCTGACTGCAGGAAGCAGGAATAGGGGGGAAGGCCTAGTCCTATCGAAGACTAGCATCGTCAGCATATTGCAACATTAGAAGAGAGTAGAATGGTATCTCATATATAGTCATATTATTGTAGCAATTTTATTAAGTAACCACGCCCAGAGATTCTTCCTCGACTCCCTACAAGGAAGCAATCCCGGAGCCAACATTCATTTCATAATTAAAGTCACAATTGTAGTTGTATAAGGTCAGGTACAACTCCAAGTCGTCCTATTACCGTGGACATGGCTATTCGAATAGATAAGTTCTTCCCTGCAGGGGTGCACAACATATTACCCAACACGCTTGAATCACCTCCGGCCAGACACACTTTTCTGGGTCATGCCCGACCTGAGGATATCAAAACGTTGTTACCCCACCTAGACTCAACGAAGAGGCCAGCCCGCCGGTCTAAATGCTCAGCGCGCAAGGGTCATGGGCCCACTTACCCTTTGCACTCCCGCACGATGCAAGGGCGACTGAGGTCAGTCCTAGAACCCCTTATAACAAGCACATTGCTATTGCGGACCACTCGGGCACGTGCCACTCCATTGCTGACGTCCGAAGAGCTTCGGCTGATACAACGATGTTGAATACCATAACTTCTCCCATGTGAAGGCTAGTGCATATTAAGGCCAATGACATAACTCAGATCAAGTACCCAACCCATTAGCATTTTATTAATGCGGGGCAAGCGCGACCCATAAAGTGCGGTCCCGTCGCCCCGTCTCGAGGATGTGTGGCAAGGGCCTCTCCTGCCCATCCATGCCTCATCACCACCAAACCGTGGGTACCCCTTAGGGCCGACCCATCACCAACATGTTTTTGTAACCAGGTCATAGTAATTGTGTGTATGAAACATCAAGATGGGAACTGAGGCATCACCCTCAATGGTCCCTGCTCGATGTAACTGTCAAGGTGGACCTAGAGGAATGACCCTCGAGGGTCCCACACTTGAGGGGTTGCACGACAGAGACATCATCGGGAATGGTGAAGGAGGAATCACCCTCGATAACCATGACCGACTAGCTGCACTACAGGGCTAGCATCATGAGTACTTCACGAGGTGTCACCCTCGGTACTCGATAGTAGCACTACAGAGTCATACAACTAAGGGGGGGTGCGGTGATGTGAGTGGCCTGGCTTGCCGGTCGGTTGACCGAGTCTTCGAGTCGTCGAATCGTCGGGTCGTCGATGAAGAAGCAGGGGCAATCGAGACTAAGGGTCACTGGGGATGCACTAACCAACCTATACTAAGCAGTTGGTATGATTGCAGGTATAGTAGCAGTTCATCAAAAATTGGCTATGGATCAGAATAGGACATAACTAATACATTAGCAAAAATCTAAGAATACGAGGGAAAGGAATAGGTGACATCGAAATGCTCAAGGGGGGTTGCTTGCCTTGCCGCTCTGTGGCAAAAGGCTGATCGTCAGGCGCGTATTCGTACCCGGCAGCAGTGTCACTCTTGGGGTCTACCGGAGAGAAGAGGGGGGGAGGAAACAATAAATATAAAGCACAAATGCGATCAAAATGCATGACATGGCAATATGCAGGGCTAGGCATGCACTAACGCAGTATTATACGTCGCAGACGGGTCGGAAAATGAAAATGATGGAAAAAGTTCCATGTGTGCTATGCTAGGAGCACGTGATAGCCTAACGGACTGCATATTCAGATTCGTGGTATTTTTCTGATGAACTTTCATGTATAGGTTATTTTCAGCCGAGTTACGGATTATTTTATATTAATTTTTAAACTTTTATTAATATTCTGGAATTAAAACAGATTAAATTAAATCAATTAATTGCATTATGACATCAACATGATGTCATCCTGACATCAGCAGTCAACAGTGATAGTTGACTGGTCAAACTAACCAGTGGGTCCCACATGTCATGGACACCGTTTTTATTAATGTTTAATTAATATTAATCAGGATTAATTAAGGTGGTGGGACCCACATGTAAGTGACACATTAAAATATATTAAGTAACAATTTTAAATTAGCAAGTTTAATTAGTGTTAATGGGGCTCGACCCACATGTCATTCACTGTTGATAATTAACAGGTTAATTAATCAATTAATCTTAATTACCTAATTAATATTAATAATTAATTAAATTTTTCATTAATATTATTTATTTTTAGGATTTTTATTTTTTAACCGTTTTAAAGGGGCATGGGCCCTTGTTGTTATAGTGAGTGGGGGTGGGTTAGTGGGTGGTTGAGCCCCACTAACCAAAACGGGGCCATGGGGAGCCAGGGGCTCACCGGCGGCCAGGGGGTGACGATGACCAGCAGCGGCCAGCTAGCGTGGGAGGCAAGCAGCAGCAGCAGTTGGTGAGCGCAGGGCGGGGCGCGCACGCGAGCGTGGCCAGGGGCACGAGGGGGCGACGGACGAGCGGGGGGGGGGGGGAGGCGTGAGCGCGATGACGGCGGGCGCACGGGCTCGCGTGGGGCGACGCAAGGATGGCGCCAGTGAGGTGGGGCGGGCACGTCCATCAGGGGGTAAGGGGAAGGGAGGGTGGAGCCCATAGGGGCTCACCTCGCCGGTAGGGTGGGCAGCAGGCGTGGGGAGGCGGTGACTGGCGAGGAGGCGGGGAGGCGGCCGGCGATGAAGGGACGAGGCGGTTGGGTGGCCCCAGGCGACATCGGACGGAGCACCGGTGCGTCACCTAGGGGAGGGGTCGGTAGGGGCGGGCACGGCCCAGCCGCGTCATCATCGCCGGGGGGCAACGGGGCCGACACCCCTAGGCGCAGCAGGCGACAGCGGTCGACGACGACGGCGAGGGGGGGGGGGGAGGGGGCGCCGGGGTGGACCGGCGAGGGGCGAGCGGTAGCACTGGTTAGCCCCGATCCAATCGGGATCGAGGGAGAGCGAGGAGGAGTGAGGGGACGAGTGGTGGTCCGGGGTGGGTTAGGGTTTGGGGTGGGGTAGTATAGGGGGGCTGCGGTGGGCTAGTCAGGTTAGGTGGGCCGAGGCCCAATGTGAGGGAGGTTCTTTTCCTTTTATTGAGCTTTTGTTTCTTTTTAGTTTTGTTGGTTTTTCTATTTTTTTATATCGTGGTATTAATTTAGTTTCTGTAAAATTTATGTGACCCAACCGAAATATTACAAATGTAATATTTGGTTGTGCCACAAATAGTTTGAGAGCCATTTGAAATTAGTTGGAATTTTCATAATCCAAAAAGGGATTTAATAATAGTTTTGACCTCTATTAAATTAGATTTGAGGCACCCAACCAATTGATAAAATGTTGGTTACAATTTTATAATAGTTTAGGGAATATTTACAACCAAAGCATGATTTTTATTTTGATGTTTGCAAAACTTCTAGGTCCACTTTTGAACTGAATTTTGAACTGCAAGGGATTTGAACCAGGGTTGATTCCAATAGTGCTCATAATTGGATTAGCAAAAAATGGATTAGCATAATCCTTAGGTACTGTAGCTTGATTACATGTATTACAGTAGCTTAATTATCCGGGCATCACACATACCCCCGATACGATCCATAGATACATCAAAATAAGCAAACAACACAAAGAAAACAGAATCTGTCTAAAACAGAACAGTCTGTAGCAATCTGTAAACTTTGAATACTTCTGGAACTGTAAAAATTCTAAAAGATTAGGACAACCAGGGAAATTTGTATATCAATCCTCTGTAAAAATTTGAGATAAATTTGACGCTCTGAAAAATTTCTGTTTTCCAGCAAGATCAAATCAACAACTACCATAGCTCACCCCAAAGGTTTTACGTGGCTCAAACACTAATTTAAACACAAAAACACAATTAATACAAAAGTAATAATGTGCCAAACACACCAAAATAGAAACAAAAAACCGAAAACAAAATAAAATTGGGTTGCCTCCCAACAAGCGCTATTGTTTAACGCCCCTAGCTAGGCAAAACACAACAGATCTAGGTATTGTCATCTTTGGTATGCAATCCATAAGTAACTCTCATGATAGATTCATAAG
This sequence comes from Hordeum marinum, assembly GCA_022496015.1. Lineage (NCBI taxonomy): Eukaryota > Viridiplantae > Streptophyta > Magnoliopsida > Poales > Poaceae > Hordeum > Hordeum marinum. Next base: position 49,061,824 of record CM039676.1, read on the forward strand.
GTAATTTTATTTTCTTTCTAGGAAAGTGTTCCATGCCCTTCCTCAGTGGGAATTGGAATCTAATATTCCCTTCCTTCATATCAATAATTGCACCAATCGTTCTAAGAAAAGGTCTACCAAGAATAATAGGACATGTAGGATTGCAATCTATAGCAAGATTAATGAAATCTACGGGCACATAATTCCTATTTGCAACAATAAGAACATCATTAATTCTTCCCATAGGTTTCTTTATGTAGGAATCCGCAAGATGCAAATTTAAGGAGCAATCATCAAATTCACGAAAACCTAACAGATCACATAAAGTTTTTGGAATAGTGGAAGTGCTAGCACCCAAATCACACAAAGGATGGCACTCATAATCTTTAATCTTAATCTTAATAGTAAGTTCCCACTCATCGTAAAGCTTTCTAGGTATAGAAACTTCCAACTCAAGTTTCTCTTCAAAAGCCTTCATCATAGCATCAACAATATGTTTAGTAAAAGCCTTGTTTTGATTATAAGCATGAGGAGAATTCAACATAGATAGCAACAAGGTAATACAATCAATCAAAGATCATCTACCATGTTTAAAGTCTTTTAAATCCAAAGGAGTGGGTTCATTGCTATTTAAAGTTTTGACCTCTCCAATCCCACATTTATCAATCTTAGCATCAAGATCAAAAAACTCAGAATCACGGGGACGCCTTTTAACTAAAGTTGACTCATCTCTAGTACCATCATTATCAAGATTAACATTGGAAAACAAAGATTCAATAGAAGTCTCATCAATCACTTTAAGATCTTCATCAATATTATCACGAGAACATAACTTTTCAAGCCACTCATGCTTAGCACGAACTCTAGCGGTTCTTTCCTTACACTAATCAATAGAAATTCTCATATCTTTCAAAGACTCATTAATATCATGCTTGGGTGGAATAGATCTAATTTTTAAAGAATCAATCTCAACAGAAATTTTATCAACGTTCCTAGCCAAATCATCAATCTTGAGCAATTTTTCTTCAATCATAGCATTGAAACCTTTTTGCGTACTAATGAATTATTTAATATTACTCTAAAAATAAGAGGGCATATTATTATAATTTCCATAAGAATTTCTGTAGGAATTACCATAATTATTAGAGGAATTACTAGGAAACGGTCTAGCGTTGAAATCACCTCTATAAGCGTTATTACCAAAATTGTTCCTACCAACAAAATTCACATACATAGATTAATTATTACTTGCAATCAAAGAAGACAAAGGCATATCATTAGGATCAATAGGAGCACTCTTTTACTAGCAAACAATTTCATCAATTCATCCATCTTTTCACTGAAAGTATTAATTTCTTCAATAGCATGCACTTTTTTACTAGTAGGAGATCTTTCGGTGTGCCATTGAGAGTAATTTGGCATAATATTATATAGGAGTTCAGTAGCTTCTACTAATGTGATTTCCATAAAAGTTCCACCCACAGTGAAATCTAAGAGATTCCTAGAAGCAAAATTCAATCCAACATAGAAAATTTGTATAATCATCCATAAACTCAAGCCATGCGCGGGGTAATTCCTAATCATAAGTTTCATCCTCTCCCAAAATTGTGCAACATGTTCATGATCAAGTTGCTTAAAATTCATTATGTCGTTCCTAAGGGAGATGATCTTAGCGGGCGGAAAGTACTTGGAAATAAAAGGATCTTTACACTTATTCCATGAATCAATACTATTTTTAGGCAAAGATGAAAAGAAAGTTTTAGCACAATCTCGTAGTGAGAACGGAATAGCTTCAAATTAACAATATCATTATCCACATATTTGTTCTTTTGCATATCACACAATTCAACGAAAGTGTTTAGATGGGCTGCGGCATCTTCATTAGCAAGGCCGGAAAATTGTTCTTTCATAACAAGACTGAGCAAAGGAGCATTAATTTTGTAAGATTTCGCACTAGTGGCGAGAGCAATCAGAGTGCTATTAAAATCATTATTATTAGTATTGGAAAAGTCACACAACTTGGTATTATCTTGAGTCATCATGCCAACGCAGGCAATCAAGCACTCAAGCAAGCAAAAAGCAAACGGGGAGACGAACGAAAAAGGGCGAATAAAAAAGGTAAATCTTTTTGAAAATCGTTTAAGAAGTGGGGGAGAGGAAAATGAGAGGCAAATGGCAAATAATGTAAATGTAAGAGATGAGTTTGTGATGGGTACTTGGTATTCTTGACTTGCTATGTATTTCACCGGCAACAGCGCCAGAAATCCTTCTTGCTACATCTCGAGCATGTGTTGGTTTCCCATGAAGAGGAACGGTTTGATGCAGCAAAGTAGATAAGTATTTCCCTTAGTTTTTAAGAACCAAGGTATAAATCTAGTAGGATATACAAGCGAGCCACCAATAGATATACCTGCACAAGGAATCAAACTCTTGCATCCAACACTATAAAGGGTTGTCAATCCCTTCACGCTTATTTGCAAGGATGTGATCTAATAGAGATAGATATAATAGGATGCTTGAACGGAAAGTAAAACTAAAAGTAAAAAACAATGCAGCAAGTATGTTTTGTGTTTTTGGTTTTAAATCTGAAAATATAATATGGAAAATAGACCCGGGGGCCATAGGTTTCACTAGATGGCTTCTCTCATGATGACAAGTATTACGGTGGGTGAACAAATTACTGTCGAGCAATTGATAGAAAAGCGAATAATTATGAAGATATCCAAGGCAATGATTATGTATATAGGCATCACGTCCGTGAAATGTAAACCGAAACGATTCTGCATCTACTACTATTACGCCACACATCGACCGACTACTGCGTGCATCTAGAGTATTAAGTTCATGAAGAACAGAGTAACACGTTAGGTGAGATGACATGATGTAGAGAGATAAACTCAAGCAATGTGATGAAAACCCCATCTTTTTACCCTTGATGGCAAGAATACAATACGTGCCTCGCTACCCCTACTATGTCACTGGGTGAGGACACCGCAAGATTGGACCCAAAACTAAGCACTTCTCCTATCGCAAGAATTACCAATCTAGTTGGCCAAACCAAACCAATAATTTGAAGAGACTTGCAAAGATATGAAATCATGCATATAATAATTCAGGAAAGACTCAAATAATATTCACGGATAATCTGAACATAAACCCACAATTCATCGGATCTCGACAAACACACCGCAAGAGAGTATTACATCGGATAGATCTTCATGAAGATCATGAAGAACATGGTATTGAGAATCAAAGAGAGAGAATAAGCCATCTAGCTACTAGCTAGGGACACGTAGGTCTGTGGTGAACTACTCACGCATCATAGGAGGGGCAATGGAGTTGATGTAGATGCCCTCCGTGATCGAATCCCCTTCCAACATATTACCGGAAAAGGCTCCAAGATTGGATCTCTCTGGAACGGAGGCTTCTGGCGGAAGAAAAGTGTTTTTGTGGCTCATTCTGATAATGATGGAATATTTGCGTATTTATAGGACGAAGATAGGCTTAGAGGAGGTGCCATGGGCCCACAACCCTGCGCGGCGCAGGTGCCCCCTGGCCGCGGCAAGTGGGCTTGTGGCCCCATGGTAGCTCCTCTGCCTTGGTTCTCAAGTCTCGTGGCTTCCATATTTTCCAAAAAAATCTTTCCGGAGGTTTTATTCCGTTTGGACTCCGTTTAATATTCCTTATCTGCGAAACCCAAAACAAGGAAAAAACAGAAACTGGCACTAGGCTCTAGATTAATAGGTTAGTGTCAAAAATAATATAAAACAGCATATTAATACATATAAAACATCCAAAACAGATGATATAATAGCATGGAACAATCAAAAAGTATAGATACGTTGGAGACGTATCAGTTCCCAAACAAAAAATAAAGTTTATTCCTTTTTCCACCATACTTTCACTTTCCATGGCTAGTCGAATCCACTGTTGCCTTCCATACCAGCAATTTCCAACGGATTTATTATTTCAAAACATAAAGTAAAAAAAATATTTCGTTTCATTTCGGGACTGGGCATCCCTATTACCATTGTACTCTCGTGCAATGACAAGTGAATAAACCCTCGTCTTGAGAATAACACATCTAGCATGGAAAAATATCGGTCACCCCCTACCGTTCCATGAGCAGTACGAGCACACAAAAAGGAAATTTTATTTTGAAAATGAGAGATGGACAATATAAATTTTCTTAGAACGGCATGGAAATACCACATATAGATAGGTATGCTGGACTCATATGGCAAAACTGGGTTTAACGATTTTGGATGCACAACTAGTATTTCTACTTAGTACAAGTAAAGGCTAGCAAATAGATTGAGAAGCATCCAACCAAGAAACAAAAAATCACATAAGCAAGCATTAAGCATAACTAACACCGAATAATGCACCATAAGTAGGATGTAATTTCGTAGCACAACTATTGACTTTCATGCTTGCATAGGGAATCACAAACCTTAACATCAATATTCTTACTAAGCATAATTACTCACTAACATAACTTAGATATTACTATCGTCATGTCTCAAAACTATTACAAATAATCAATTTTAATTTGTCCAATGATCTTCATTAAAGTTTTTATTATATCCCTCTTGAATATCTATCACTTTGGAACTAATTTCGTATATTGCCATTGCTTTTGACAAGCTTGCATGGATTTAAATGAAGAACATGAGCATAAAATTTACATCTCTCAAAATAATATAAGTGAAGCATGAGAGGATTTCTTAAAAATTACTAACTCTCAAATTAATATAAGTAAATCATGAGAGCATTTCTTCAAACATGTAAAAGCACGCGTTCTCAATAAGATATAAGTGAAGCACTAGGGCAAATTCATAGCTCAATAGTAAGTGAAGCATATAGAGAAATTCTAGCAAATCATAGCATAATTTTGGCTCTCTCAAATAGGTGTGTGTAACAAGGATAAAGAAACAAATAAAGCAAATATACAAGATGCTCCAAGCAAAACTCATGATATGTGACGAATAAAAATATAGTTCCAAGTAAAATACCGATGGTTGTTAGAAGAAAGAGGGGATGCCGCTCGGGGCATCCCCAAGCTTAGTTGCTTGTTACTCTTTGGATATTATCTTGGGGTGATGTATCATCCCCAATCTTAGGCTCTGATTACTCCTTATTCCTTCATCCATCGTGATCTAAACCAGAACTTGAAAACTTTAATCACACGAAACTTAACAAAATTCTCGTAAGATCCATTAGTATAATAAAGAAAATTACCACTCTAAGTACTGTTGCAAATCCATTCATATTTTATTATTGTATTATATATATTGTATTCTAACTTTACCATTACTTATACCCCTCGATACAAGCCATAGATTCACCAAAACAAGCACACAATGCAAGGAAAACAGAATCTGTTTCAGACAGAACAATCTGTAGAAATCTGTACTCAAACATACTTATGTAACTCTAAAAATTCTGAATTGTGGGAAAACGTAAATAATTTGTATAGAAATTCTGTCTTAAAATTTCACATCATTATCACTTCTAGGAATAAGATTGAAAAATATGTTCTTGCCATTAAGGTTGTTTACCACTTCAACAAAATTGGGATGAATACTAATCATTTTAGTATTCTATAGTAATCTGTACTCAAACATACTTATGTAACTCTAAAAATAATTCAACAAAATAATTGCCATTAAGACAGAACAATCTGTAGTAATCTATACACAAACATACTTATGTAACTCGAAAAATTCTGAACAATTAGGAAAACGTAAATAATTTGTATACAAATTTTGTGTTAAAATTTCAGCTCATTATCACTTCTAGGAATAACATTGAAAAATCTGTTCTTGCCATTAAGGTTGTTTACCACTTCAACAAAATTGGGATGAATACTAATCATTTTAAGTTCCTCAATGTTTCTACTAGAAGCAGTACCCTTGTTCTCAGGAACATGTGTAGATTTGGAATCTTTACTAATGGGAGTTTTTTCAATAGCCTTAACGGTAGAAAAAGGCGAACTTAAGTTACGAAAGATTTCTTCCCACTTATCAATTCTAGTGGGGCTCTCTTCCATTATTTTACGCATTATGGGTTCTTTTTTTCTTTAGTAGTTTAAGAGCATCTCCCGCCTTTGACCAAATTTTATTAGCAATATTATGCTTCCTTTTATGTAAGTTTTCAATATTTTCTTCGGTGAGCATTTTCTTTTCAATAGCATCTAATCTTTTCATAACATGCTCAAGGGTTAAAATTGTTTCACTGATAATGATAGGTGGGGAAGCCACTAAATTTCCCATTGCATTATAAGTATACAAAGTAGGGCAGATCAAGAAGTTCCCACTTGTAATCATATCAAGGAAGAATCTTTACCAAGTGGTGATGCCCACATAAAAACGGCAAAGAAGAACAAGGTGGATTCCTTACTGATAGATCTATTATGAGCATTGCAAATCCTATACCAAGCATCTTTAAGATTCTCTCCTCCCCTTTTTTTAAAGTTAAGGACCTCATTCTTGGGGCATATACACAATAACGGAAGAAGTAGCCATAGTGAAAAAGTAGGCGAACAAGAGATCTGACGAGAAAAGGCAAACGAAAAAGAAGGCGAATAAAATGGCAAATTTCTGAAGTGTGTGTGTGTGGGGGGGGGGTGATACGTATCCAACTTATCTGTAATTTTTTATGCTGGCATGCTATTATATTATCTGCTTTGGATGTTCTATATGCATTAGTATGCTATTTTATATTATTTTTGGGACTAATCTATTAATCTAGAGCCAAGTGTCAGTTTCTGTTTTTTCCTTGTTTTTGAGTTTTGCAGATATGGAATATTAAACGGAGTCCAAACAGAATAAAACCTTCGGAAGGAATTTTTCTAGAAGGAAACAAGTCATCCAAGCTTGGAGTGCACGTCAGGGGAGGTGCCAGGGCGCCACAAGCGTGCTAAATATCCCCCCTAGCCGTGCCTAGCAGGCTTGTCGTTTCCTGGCAGGTCTCCTAACCCTAATTCTTGGCCTATAAATACCCAAATATTCCATAATATACTTTTCTATCAACTGCTTGACAGTAATTTGTTTACTCGCCATGATATTTGCCTTCAAGAGAGAAGCCTCTAGTGAAACCTATGGCCCTCGGGTCTACTTTCCATAATATACTTTCACATGTATAAACCGAAAATACCAAAAATACTTTGCTACAATTTATTTACCTTTTACTTTCTGCACTCGTTTAAATCTATCTCTTTCAGATCTAATCTTTGCAAACAACCATGAAGGGATTGACAACCCCTTTATAGCGTTGGGTGCAAGAGTTTGATTGTTTGTGTAGGTGCATCCATTGGTGACTTGCTTTTTCCTCCTATTAGATTGATACCTTGGTTTTCAACAACTGAGGGAAATACTTATCTACTTTGCTGCATCACCCCTTGCTCTTCAAGGGAAAACCAACGCATGCTCAAGAGGTAGCAGGAAGGATTTCTGGCGCCGTTGCCGGGGAGGATACACATCAAGCCTACCAAGTACCCATCACAAAATCATATCTTGCATTTACATGATTTTCCATTTGCCTCTCGTTTTCCTCTCCCCCACTTCACAATTTTGCCATTTTATTCGCCCTCTCTCTTTCGTTTGCCTTTTTCTCGTCAGATCTCTTGTTTGCTATGTTTGCTTGTGTTGCCATGTGCCTTCTATTTGCTTGCATCTTCGCTTGCTAAAAATCTATTGATACGGATCCTCATACACTTGCCAATCTTTTCAAAAGTCCAAATTATGATGAACCAATTGCTACTGAGTTGAGTGCACTTGATTATCTTTATGAAGTTTTGTTTGAAAATCATGAATGTGAAATTTTTGATGATGTGTTGAAAGAAGAAATTTATACCATGATTCATGATAGTTCCTTGAATGAAAATCGTGATTGCCATGTTGTTAGTATGAATTCTCTAAATATCCATGATGCTAATGATATGCAAAACCACAAGCTTGGGGATGCTATGCTTGATGAAGATGATATTTTTTGTTCCCCAAACTTTGGTAATGACACGTATGCTATAATTGATCATGAAAAGAATGCTTTGTGCGATAGTTACATTGTGAGATTACTTCATGATGCTACTGAAAATTATTCTGAGGGAGGAACATATGCTTGTAGGAATTGCAATAATATCAAGTTTCCTCTCTATGTGTTCAAAGTTTTGAAGTTATGCTTGTTTTGCCTTCCTATGCTAGTTGATTCTTGTCCCCATAAATTTTTCCTCACAAAATCCCTATGCATAGGAAGTGGGTTAGAATTAAATGTGTTTTTATTCTATTCAAGATGCCCTTTGCGTATCGCAATTACTACTTTTTATGTGAGCATCATTGAAATCATCATGCCTAGCTAAGGGCGTTAAAAAAATAGCGCTTCTTGGGAGGCAACCCAATTTAATTTTTGTGTTCTGTTTTTGCTTCTATTTTTGAGTGTTTACCACATTATTACTTCTGTAGTAATTGTGTTTTGGTGTTTTATTAGCTTTTGATTCAAGTAAAACCTTTAGGGTGATCTATGGTAGTTGGTAATTTTATCTTGCTGGAAACAGAAACTTTTGCGCTCCGTCCAGGAATTTTCGAATTTTTTCAGAGCGTCTAATTGATCTTAAGTTTTTACACAAGATTTATATATAAATTTCCCAGGTTGTCCTAATGTTTCAGAATTTTTTGAGTTACATAAGTATATGAAGTTTCCAAATTTCTACATACTTTTCTGTTTTTGACAGATTCTGTTTTCTTTGAGTTGTTTGCCTATTTTGATGAATCTATGGGTTGTATTATGTGGTATGAGACATGGAGAAGTTATATTAAAGTAGGTATAACAGCAATATAAATAAATAATGAGTTCACAAAAGTACCTAAAGTGGTCATTTATTTTCTTATACTAACAGATCTCACGAGTTTTCTGTTAAGTTTTGTGTTGTGAAGTTTTCAAGTTTTGGGTAAAGATTTGATGGACTATGGAATAAGGAGTGGAAAGAGACTAAGCTTGGAGATGCCCAATGCACCCCAAGTCATGTTCAAGGATACCAAAGAGCCTAAGCTTGGGGATGCCCCGGAAGGCATCCCCTCTTTCGTCTTCAATCCATCGGTAAATTTACTTGAGGCTATATTTTTATTCACCACATGATATGTGTTTTGCTTGGAGCGTCTTGTATGATATGAGTATTTGCTTGTTAGTTTTCCACAATCATCCTTGCTGCACACATATTTTGAGAGAGACACGCTGAATCATGAATTTATTAGAATACTCTATGTGCTTCACTTATATATTTTTAGTTGGGCAATTTTGCTCTATGTGCTTCACTTATATCTTTTAGAGCACGGTGGGTTTGCGTTTTATAGAAATACTTGAACTCTCGTACTTCACTTATATTATTTTGAGAGTTTCTAAAACAGCATGTTAATTGTTCTAGGTTATTAATTTAGTCCTAATATGATAGGCATCCAAAATGGATATAATAAAAACTTCCATATTAAGTGCATTGAGTATTTACGAGAAGTTTGATTCGTTGCATAAAGTTTTGAGATATAAAGATGGTAATGTTAAGAGACATGTTAGGAAGAAAATTTTGATTTGGTAAAAATACTTGTGTAAAGTTTTGTGATTCCCGTAGCATACACATGTGGTGAACCGCTATGTAAGGAAGTCGGAGCATGACTTGTTTATAGATTGTCGGCCTTTGTGTGAGGGTTGGGGGCGCGCGATGGTTAACTCCTACCAACCTTCCCCCTAGAAGCATGCGTTTAATGCTTTGCTTCAATGAATAATAGACTTTTTCAATAAGTATGTGAGTTCTTTATGACTAATGTTGAGTCCATGTATTATACGCACTCTCACCCTTCCACTTTTGCTAGCCTCTCTAGTACCGCACAACTTTCGCCGGTGCAACAAACACCTTCCTCAAAACAGCCACCAAATACCTTACTCAAAACAACCACCATATATCTTTCCTCAAAACAGACACCATACCTACCTATTATGGCATTTACATAGCCATTCCGAGATATATTGCCATGCAACTCCCATCGTTTCCTTTTATGACATGCACCATCACTTCCATATTGCATACAGAGTCATATTTTGTCATATGTATCGATATGTAATTTTCTTTTGAGTTGTAAGTAAATAAAAGTGTTATGATTATAATTATTAGAGCATGTCCCATGTGAGGAAAGGATTATGGAAGCTATGATTCCCTCACAAGTGGGGATGAGATTCCGGACTTTATGAAAAAAATAAAAGAGGTCAGGGAAGCCCCAAAAAATGAATAAAAGAGGCCTTAGATGCCCACACAAAAAATGAGAGAAAATAGAGAAGGTACATTGCTACTACCTTTTTCCACACTTGTGATTCAAAGTAGAACCATGATCTTCATGATAGAGAGTCTCCTATTTTGTCACTTTCATATAGCTAGTGGAATTTTTTCTTCATGATGCACATCCACTTAGTTTCCTTTTGAGCTTTCATACACTTATAGCTCTAGTGCATCTGTTGCATGGCAATCCCTACTCACTCACATTGATATCTATTGATTGGCATATCCATAGTCCGTTCATACGCCTAGTTGATGTGAGACTATCTTCTCCCCGTCCTTGACAACCTCCACCACATTCTATTCCACCTATAGTGCTACATCCATGGATCGCGCTCATGTATTGCGTGAGAGCTGAAAAAGTTTGAGAAAATAAAGGTGTGAAAACAATTGCTTGACTTTTCATCGGGGTTGTGTATGATATAAATACTTTGTGTGCATAAGATGGAGCATATCCAGACCATATGATATTGTAGGGATAAATTTCTTTTGCCATTATATTTTGAAGAGATACAATTGCTTTGCTAGTATGCTTGAAATGTTATTGTTTCTATATCAATATTAAGGTTTTGTTTTGAGTCTTATGGATCTGAATATTCATGCCACAATAAAAAATATTACTTGGATAAATATGTTAGGTAGCACTCCACATCAAAAATTCTGTTTCTATCATTTACCTACTCAAGGACGAGCAGGAATTAAGCTTGGGGATGTTGATACGTCTCCAACGTATCTATAATTTTTGATGATGGCATGCTATTATATTATCTGCTTTGGATGTTTTTCATGCATTAATATGTTGTTTTATATTATTTTTGGGACTAACCTATTAATCTAGAGCCAAGTGCTAGTTTCTGTTTTTCCTTGTTTCTGAGTTTCGCAGATATTGAATATTAAACGGAGTCCAAATGGTATAAAACCTTCGGAAGGAAGTTTTCTAGAAGGAAACAAGTCATCCAAGCTTGGAGTGCATGTCAGGGGAGGTGCCAGGGCGCCACAAGCCTGCTAGGCGCGGGGCCCCTTGTCGCGCCTAGCAGGCTTGTCGCCTCCTAGCAGGTCTCCTAACCCTAATTCTTGGCCTATAAATACCCAAATATTCCCCCAACATCAGAAAGAGCAACACAAATACTTTACCACTGCCGGAAGTCTCCATTCCCAAGAGATCCAATCTTGGAGCCTTTTCCGGTAATCTGCCGGAGGGGGTTTTGATCACGGAGGGCATTGTTGGGGAACATAGTAATAATTCAAAAAAAGTATCCTACATGTGACCAAGATCAATCTAGGAGATGCTAGCAACGAGAGATAGGGATTGCATCTTCATTCTCTTGAAGATCGCTAAGCGGAAGCGTTGCAAAGAACACGGTTGATGGAGTCATACTCGCGGCGATTCAAATCACGGAAGATCCGATACAAGCGCAAAACGGACGACGCCTCTGTGTTCAACACATGTAGAACTCGAGGACTTCTCCTCATTTTTGATCCATCAAGGGGGGAGGAGAAGTTGAGGGAGAGCACCAGCAGCACGACGACGTGGTGGCGGTGGAGCTCGTCGTTCTCCAACAGAGCTTCGCTAAGCACTACGGAGGAGGAGGAAGTGTAGGAGGGGGAGGGTTGCTCTAGGGGGAAGGGTGCAGCTGCCCTACCACCTCCCCTCTATTTATAGGCCAAAGGGGGGAGGGGCTGCCCCCCTAGATTCATCTAGGGGGGGCGGCGGCCAAGGGGGGGAGCTTGCCCCCCAAGTTGGTGGGAGGTGCTCCCACCCTTATGGTTCCCAACCCTAGGCGCCTTGATCCCTTGGGGGGGCACCAGCCCACTAGGGGGCTGGTTTCCACCCATATTAAGACCACATGGTCCTTTGGGGCAGGTGGACTCTCCCGGTGGACCCATGGAACCCTTTCAGTAGTCCTGGTACAATACCGATAAACCCCGAAACCTTTCCGGTGACTGAAACTGGACTTCCCATATATAAATCTTCACCTTTGGACAATTCCGGAACTCCTCATGACATCCGGGATCTCATCCGGGACTCCAAACAACTTTTGGTAACCACATAATATTCCCATTACAACTCTAGCGTCACTGAACCTTAAGCGTGTAGACCCTACGGGTTCGGGAACCATGCAGCCATGACCAAGACACCTCTCCGGCCAATAACCAATAGTGGTATATGTATACCCATATTGGCTCCCACATGTTCCACGATGATCTCATCGGATGAACCACAATGTCGGGGATTCAATTAATCCCGTATACAATTCCCTTTGTCCATTGATATGTTACTTGCCCGAGATTCGATCGTCGGTATCCCTATACCTTGTTCAATCTCGTTACCATCAAGTCTCTTTACTCATTCCATAACACATGATCCCGTGACTAACTCCTTAGTCACATTGAGCACATTATGATGATGTATTACTGAGTGGGCCTAGAGATACCTCTTCATCACACGGAGTGACAAATCCTAGTCTCGCTTCGTGCCATCCCAATAGACACTTTCGGCGACACGTGTAGTGCACCTTTATAGTCACCCAGTTACGTTGTGACGTTTGATACACCCAAAGCATTCCTACGGTATCTGGGAGTTGCACAATCTCATGGTCTAAGGAAAGGATACTTTACATTAGAAAAGCTCTAGTAGACGAACTACATGATCTTGTGCTATGCTTAGGATTGGGTCTTGTCCATCACATCATTATCCTAATGATGTGATCCCGTTATCAACGACATCCAATGTCCATGGTTAGAAAACCATGACCATCTATTGATCAACAAGCTAGTCAACTAGAGGCTCACTAGGGACATGGTGTGGTCTATGTATTCACACATGTATTACTGTTTTCGGATAATACATTTATAGCATGAACAATAGACAATTATCATGAACAAGGAAATATAATAATAACCATTTTATTATTGCCTCTAGGTCATATTTCCCAAAGTGTCCCACTTGCACTAGAGTGAGTAATCTAGTTACATTGTGATGAATCGAACACCCATAGAGTTCTGGTGTTGATCATGTTTCGCTCGTGAAAGAGGTTTAGTAAACGGATTTGCGACATTTAGATCCGTATGTACTTTACCGATATCTATATATCCATCCTAAATGTAGCCACAAATGGAGTTGAAGCGGCGCTTGATGTGCTTGGTCTTGTTGTGAAACCTGGGGTCCTTGGCAATGTCAATAGCTCTGGTGTTGTCACACAAGAGAGTCATCAGGCCCGACACATTGAAAATCACTCCTAGGTCGGTGAAGAACTCCTTCATCGAGACTCCTTCTTGTGCTGCTTTCGAAGCAGCTATGTACTCCGCTACACATGTAGATGCCGCCACGATGCTTTGCTTGGAACTGCACCAGTTGACTGCCCCACCATTCAACACATACACGTATCCGGTTTGTGACTTGGAGTCATCTAGATCTGTGTCGAAGCTAGCATCGACATAACCCTTTACAACGAGCTCTTTGGAACCTCCATAAATGAGAAACATATCCTTAGTCATTTTCAGGTACTTAAGGATATTCTTGACCGCTATCCAGTGTTCCATTCCGGGATAACTTTGGTACCTCCCTACCAAACTTATGCCAAGGTTCACATCAGATCTGGTACACAGCATGTCATACATAATAGAGCCTATGGATGAGGCATAGGGGATGACACTCTCATGTCTACTACACAACCTTCTTCTTGCAGACTCGTGTTGGGCCTCCAAGCACAAAGTTTTGTAGGACAACGACAATTTTCCCTCAAGTGGATGACCTAAGGTTTTTCAATCCGTGGGAGGAGTAGGATGAAGATGGTCTCTCTCAAACAACCCTACAACCAAATAACAAAGAGTCTCTTGTGTCCCCAACACACCCAATACAATGGTAAATTGAATAGGTGCACTAGTTCGGCAAAGAGTTGGTGATAAAAGTGCAATATGGGTGGTAGATATAGGTTTTTGTAATCTAAAAATATAAAAACAGCAAGGTAACAAATAGTAAACAGTGAGCAAAACATGGTATAAATGCTTGGAAACAAGGCCTAGGGTCCATACTTTCGCTAGTGCAAGTTCTCTCAACAATACTAACATAGTTAAATCATATGTAAATCTCTCACGCGCGACAAAGACTTCACTCCAAAGTCACAAATAGCAGGGAACAACCGAAGAAATTATTGTAGGGTACGAAACCACCTCAAAGTTATCTTTTCTGATCAATCTTATGAGCTATCCCTATAAGTGTCACAAACAACCCTAGAGTTCGTACTAAAATAACACCTTAAGATACAGATCAATCAAAACCCTAATGTCACCTAGATACTCCAATTTCACCACAAGTACGCATGGGCTTGATTATACGATATGCATCACATAGTTTCTGACTCATAATGTTAAATCCAACACAAAGAACTTCAAAGAGTGCCCCAAAGTTTCTACCGGAAAGTCAAGACAAAAACATGTGCCAACCCCTATGCTTAGATTCCCAAGGTCACGGAACCGCAAGTTGATCACCAAAACATACATCAAGTGGATCAATAGAACATCCCATTGTCACCACGGATATCCCATCGCAAGACATACATCAAGTGTTCTCAAATCCTTAAAGACTCAATCCGATAAGAAAACTTCAAAGGGAAAACTCAATTCATCACAACAAGATAGAGAGGGGAAAACTCAATATGATTCAATCTATATCAATAAAGCTCGTGGTAATAAAGATCGTGCCATTTCAAGAACACGAGAGACAGATCAAACGCATAGCTACTGGTACATACCCTCAACCCCGAGGGTAAACCACTCCCTCCTCGTCATGGAGGGCGTCGGGATGATGAAGATGGCCTCCGGTGATGGTTTCGCCCTTCGACAGGGTGCCGGAACGGGCTCCCGATTAGTTTTTCGTGGCTCTGGAGGCTTGCGGCAGCAGAACTCCCGATCTAGGTTTCTTTTCGGGGGTTTATGTATTTGTAAGAGTTTGTGGCGGCGGAAACAAGTCTAGGGGGTCCATAAGGAAGTCGCAAGCCAGGGGGCGCGCCCTAGGGGGGTGGGTACGCCCTTGTGGCTTGTGGCTTCCTCGGCCTTCCTCTCCGATGACTCTTCGATGTAGTATTTTTATATTTTCCAAAAATATTCTCCGTAAATTTTCAGCTCATTCCAAGAACTTTTATTTCTACACAAAAACTACACCACGGTGGTTCTGCTGAAAACGCGTCAGTCCGGGTTAGTTCTAATAAAATCATACCAAAATCATATATAATTATTGTAAACATGGCATGAATACTTCATAAATTATAGATACGTTGGAGACGTATCACATTCGTCTTTTCTTTATCTTCTGCCAAGGTCAGGCATTGAGCTGTGCTCAATCTCACACCTTGCAATACAGACAAGAACCTCTTCTTGGACTAATGCATATTGAACTTCTTCAATATCTTGTCGAGGTATGTGCTTTGTGAAAGACCTATGAGGCGTCTCGATCTATCTCTATAGATCTTGATGCCTAATATGTAAGCAGCTTCTCCAAGGTCCTTCATTGAAAAACACTTATTCAAGTAGGCCTTTATGCTTTCCAAAAGTTATATATCATTTCCCATCAACAATATGTCATCCACATATAAAATGAGCAATGCTATAGAACTCCCACTCACTTTCTTGTAAATACATGCTTCTCCATAAGTCTGTATAAACCACAATGCTTTGATCACCTCATCAAAGTGAATGTTCCAACTTCGAGATGCTTGCACCAGCCCATAGATGGAGCACATGAGCTTGCATACCTTGTCAGCATTCTTAGGATAAACAAAACCTTCCGGTCGCATGATATACAATTCTTCCTTAAGGAAAACGTTAAGGAAAGTCGTTTTGACGTACATTTTCCAGATCTCATAATCATAAAATACGGCTACTGCTAACATTATTCGGATGGACTTCAGCATCGCTACGGGTGAGAAAGTCTCATTGTAGTCAACTCCTTGAACTTGTCGATAACCCTTAGCGACAAGCCGGGCCTTATAGATGGTGAGTCTTCTTCTTAAAGATCCATTTATTTTCTATGGCCTACCGATCATCGGGCAAGTCCACCAAAGTCCATATTCTGTAGGAATTTATGAAAAAAGTGTACTGATGTAACTCAAAACATTATAAAATTTTAGGACATGCTAAAAAATTTATATGAAAACACTGTGTAAAAATTTAGGGCATCCCCAAACTTAGAAGCTTGAGTATTCAGTGAATATTACCTTTGGGGTGCCTTGGGAATCCCCAATATTAGGTTCTTGTCACTCCTTATTCTCCTCATATCGGTGTCTCACCCAAAACTTGAAAACTTCAATATCACAAAACTTAACAGAACTTGGTGAGAAGGATTAGTGTAATAAAGATAGATCATTCACTTTGGTAGTGTCAAGAAAAGATTCATAATTATTCCCACATGATACCTACTATATTCCATCATTCCCACAATCTATATTACTCAATATAAGCTATAGGAACACTTGAAACAAGCAAACTATGCATGCAAAATACAATCTGTCAAAAACAGAACAGTCTCTAAAGATCTGAATGAACACCATACTTACCTGACTCTAAAATTCTGAAAAATATTAAAACTTAAGGAATTTACATATCAAGTTTGTGTAAAAAATTTCAGAATTATTTTACGCTCCAGTAAAATCATATAATTCATTTACTGGACACAAAACTTTCTGTTTGCACAGAATCAAACAAGCAAGTATCCACACTATCCCAAAGGCTTTACTTGGCACTTTATTGAAATAAAAGACACAAAACATGAGTAATACAGTATCTTAATAATGTTAACACATAAAAACAGAAGGTAAAAGTGTTGGGTTGTCTCCCAGCAAGCGCTTTTCTTTAATGCCTTTTAGCTAGGCATGATGATTTCAATGAAGCTCACATAGGAATAGTAATCGAAACATGCAAAAGAGCATCATGAATCTCATGACAAGCATATTTAAGTTTAACCCACTTCCTATGCATATGGATTTTGTGAGCAAACAATTTATGAGTGCAAGAATCATCTAGCATAGGAAGGGCAAACAAGCATATCTTCAAGAATTTGAACACATAGAGAGGAAACTTGATATTATTGCATTTCCTATAAGCATATGTTCCTCCCTCATAATAATTTTCAGTATCATCATGAAGAAATTCCATAATATAACCAGCACATAAAGCATTCTTTTCATTATTTACATGCATAGAAATTTTATTACTCTCCACATAAGCAAATTTCTTCTCATGACTAATAGTGGGAGTATCATAAAAGATTTGAATACTACAAATTGGTTCCACACTAAAAGAGTAATATTTAGTAAAAGGATATTCATAATTATGACAAGTATGATAATAGTAATCATCACTCTTTTTCATTGCACAAGTAGTATCACAATAATCATCATAAGTAGGAGGCATGCAATCATTATAAAAAATTTGTTCATTCAAAGTAGGGGGTATAAAAAGATCATCTTCATTAAGCATAGCATCCCCAAGATTGGGACAAACATTAATTGCAGCAAATAAATTCTCAAACATGTCATTTTGATCAAACATAGCATCCCCAGCTTGTGGCTTTGTATATCATAAACATAATCACTCTCATCATTAATAGAATGAATAACACCAATAGTATAGCAATTATTATCATCATCCTCCAAGTTGGTGCCATAAATATTTTCAAGATTATAAGAAATATCATTATCATCCCAATCATAATTATCACAACAAGCAATAGGCATAACAAAATCATCCTCAAGTGTATCATCTTCCACAACTATTTTTGATTCATTCTCATGAGGCTTATCAATAATGGGAGCAACATTATATGGGAGAGATACCTCTTTACATCTACTTTTCCTTCTTTTCTTATTCTTCACCACATTATGTTTGGCTTTATTTAATTCCTCCAAACTTATTTTTGAAGAGGTTGGTTGAATAAAAAGTTTCTCCTCGTTACCTGATTTATCATAATAAAAAATAGGAGGATATTGTCAAACCTCTTTCCCTTCATTAGTATTATCTTCCTCTTCTATTTGTTTTCTTGTCTTCAAGTAATTGGCAATATATGGATTCTCAATGCAATTTACCACGCAATACATATAGATTTCATTTAGATCAAAATCAATCATTTTCATGAGAAACCAAGCTGGAACATCCTTAGTTTCATGTTTCATTTCTTCATACCCCAATAATAGACTAAGTTCGTTATGATGCTCAAGGTTAATGAGGTTATCACAATTTTTGGACACAATGCGATCATGAAATAATTCACATTGGAAATCAAAATTACCACTTTCATTGCAAAGTTCCCAAGGACGACGAGAAATATAAAGTCTTTCAGCACAAACATATAGCCTCTCTTGCAACCATTTAGTTTCTAAATACTTGTGCCTCTTACAAAATCTATCTTCCCTTTTAGGCATGTCTTGATAAACTCTATGTACACCACAAAAAATGACATGCTTATAAGAAGTCTTTTTTATCATTACTAGTCCAATCATCATTAGTACTATGGGTATTCAAAGAATTCATACTAACAACATTGCAATCATGCTCATCACTCAGGGATTTAGTGCCAAACATTTTAATAACTTCTTCTTCTAACACTTGAGCACAATTTTCCTTTCCATCATTTTCGCGAAAGACATTAAAAAGATGAAGCATATGAGGCAACCTCAATTCCATTTTTTGGTAGTTTTCTTTTATAAAACCAAACTAGTGAAAAACAAGAAACAAAAAGACTCAATTGAAAGATATAAATTTATATCTTCAAGCACTCATCTCCTCGGCAACGGCGCCAGAAAAGAGCTTGATGTCTACAACACAACCTTCTTCTTGTAGACTCGTGTTGGGCTTCCAAGTGCAGAGTTTTGTAGGACAGCGACAATTTTCCCTCAAGTGGACGACCTAAGGTTTATCTATCTATGGGAGGTGTAGGATGAATATGGTCTCTCTCGAACAACCCTACGACCAAATAAGAAAGAGTCTCTTGTGTCCCCAACACACCCAATGCAATGGTAAATTGTATAGGTGCACTAGTTCGGCGAACAGATGGTGATAAAAGTGCAATATGGA
Source organism: Hordeum marinum (assembly GCA_022496015.1). NCBI lineage: Eukaryota > Viridiplantae > Streptophyta > Magnoliopsida > Poales > Poaceae > Hordeum > Hordeum marinum. The sequence goes on from CM039676.1 coordinate 49,081,193, forward strand.
TGGTAGATATAGGTTTTTGTAATCTGAAAATATAAAAACAGCAAGGTAACAAATAGTAAACAACAAGAAAAACATGGTATAAATGCTTGCAAACAAGGCCTAGGGTCCATACTTTCACTAGTGCAAGTTCTCTCAACAATACTAACATAGTTGAATCGTATGTAAATCTCTCATGTGCGACAAAGAGTTCAATCCAAATCAACAAATAGCGGGGAACAACCGAATTATTTAAGGGTATGAAACCACCTCAAAGTTATCTTTTCCGATCAATCTTATGAGCTATCCCTATAAGTGCCACAAACAGCCCTAGAGTTCGCACTAAAATAACACCTTAAGATACACATCAACCAAAACCCTCATTTCACCTAGATACTCCAATGTCACCACAAGTACCCATGGTCTTGATTATACGATATGCATCACATAATTTCATATTCATCATGTTCAATCCAACACAAAGAACTTCAAAGAGTGCCCCAAAGTTTCTACCGGAAAGTCAAGACAAACGTGTGCCAACCCCTATGCCTAGATTCCTAAGGTCACGGAACCCGCAAGTTGATCACCAAAACATACATCAAGTGGATCAATAGAACATCCCATTGTCACCATTGATATCCCATTGCAAGACATACATCAAGTGTTCTCAAATCCTTAAAGACTCAATCCGATAAGAAAACTTCAAAGGGAAAACCCAATTCATCACAACAAGATAGAGAGGGGAAAACTCCATATGATTCTATTTATATCAATAAAGATCGCAGTACATCAAGATCGTGCTACCTCAAGAACACGAGATATAGATCAAACGCATAGCTATTGGTAGATATACTCAACCTCGAGGGTAAACTACTCCCTCCTCGTCATGAAGGGCGTCGGGATGATGAAGATGGCCTCCGGTGATGGTTTCCCCCTCCGACAGGGTGCCGGAACGGGCTCCCGATTGGTTTTTTGTGGCTCTGGAGGCTTGCGGCGGCGGAACTCCCGATCTAGTTTTCTTTTCGGGGGTTTCTGTATTTATAAGAGTTTATGCCGACGGAAACAAGTCCAGGGGGTCCACGAGGAAGTCACAAGCGAGGGGGCGCGCCCTAGGGGGTGGGCACGCCCTTGTGTCTTGTGGCTTCCTCGGCCTTCCTCTCCGATGAAACTTCGCTCCAGTATTTTTTATATTTTCCAAAAATATTCTCCGTAAGTTTTCAGCTCATTCCGAGAACTTTTATTTCTGCACAAAAACAACACCACGGTAGTTCTACTAAAAACAACGTTAGTCTGGGTTAGTTCTAATAAAATCATATGAAAATCATATAGAATTATTGAAAACATGGCATGAATACTTCATAAATTATAGATACGTTGGAGATGTATCACACTCATCTTTTCTCTATCTTCTGCTGAGGTCGGGCATTGAGCTGTGCTCAATCTCACACCTTGCAATACAGGCAAGAACCCCTTCTTGGACTGATCCATAATTAACTTCTTCAATATGTTGTCGAGGTATGTGCTTTGTGAAAGTCCAATGAGGCATCTCGATCTATCTATAGATCTTGATGCCTAATATGTAAGCAGCTTCTCCAAGGTCCTTCATTGAAAAACACTTATTCAAGTAGGCCTTTATGCTTTCCAAAAGTTCTATATCATTTCCCATCAACAATATGTCATCCTCATATAAAATGAGCAATGCTATAGAGCTCCCACTCAGTTTCTTGTAAATACATGCTTCTCCATAAGTCTGTATAAACCCAAATGCTTTGATCACCTCATAAAAGCGAATGTTCCAACTCCGAGATGCTTGCACCAGCCCATAGATGGAGCACTGGAGCTTGCATACCTTGTCAGAATTCTTAGGATTGAGAAAACCTTCCGACCGCATCATATACAATTCTTCCTTTAGGAAACCGTTAAGGAAAGCTGTTTTGACGTCCATTTTCCATATCTCATAATCATAAAATGCGGCAACTGCTAACATGATTCAGACGGACTTCAACATCGCTACGGGTGAGAAAGTCTCATCGTAGTCAACTCCTTGAACTTGTCGCTAACCCTTAGCGACAAGACGGGCCTTATAGACGGTCACATTACCATCCGCGTCAGTCTTCTTCTTAAAGATCCATTTATTTTCAATGGCCTGCCGATCATCGGGCAAGTCCACCAAAGTCCATACTTTGTTCTCAGACATGGATCCTATCTCGGATTTCATGGCTTCAAGTCATTTGTTGGAATCCGGGACTGCCATGGCTTCTTCATAGTTCGAAGGTTCACTGTTGTCTAACAACATGATTTCCAGGACAGGGCTGTCGTACCACTCTGGTGCGGAACGTGTCCTCATGGACCTACGATGTTTAGTAGTAACTTGATCCGAAGTTTCATGATCATCATCATTAACTTCCTCTCTAGTTGGTGTAGGCACCAGACAAACATTTTCTTCGCACGTCTCAAATGGTTCATAATCAAGAGACTCCAAAAGTCCATCTGAATGGAGTTTCTTCATGCATTTGACACCAATATGACCAAGGCGGTAGTGCCACAAGTATGTGGGACTATCATTATCAACCTTACATCGTTTGGTATTCACACTATGAATATGTGTAACATCACATTCGAGATTCAATAAAAATAAACCATTGACCAGCGGGGCATGACCATAAAACACATCTCTCATATAAATAGAACAACCATTATTCTTGGATTTAAATGAGTAGCCATCTCGCATCAAACGAGATCCGGATACAATATTTATGCTCAAATCTGGTACTAAATAACAATTATTGAGGTTCAAAACTATCCCCGAAGGTAGATGCAGAGGTAGCATGCCGACGGCGATCACATCGACTTTGGAACCATTCCCGACGCGCATCGTCACCTCGTCCTTCGCCAGTCTCCGCTTATTCCGCAACTCCTGTTTTGAGTTACAAATGTGAGCAACCGCACCGGTATCAAATACCCAGGAGCTACTATGAGCGTTGGTAAGGTACACATCAATAACCTATATATCATATATACCTTTGACGTTGCCGGCCTTCTTATCCGCTAAGTACTTGGGGCAGTTCCGCTTCAAGTGACTGGTTCCCTTTCAATAAAAGCACTCAGTCTCAGGCTTGGGTCCATTCTTGGGCTTCTTCCCGGCAACTGATTTACCGGGCGCGGCAACTGCTTTGCTCTCCTTCTTGAAGTTCTTCTTACCCTTGCCTTTCTTGAAACTGGTGGTCTTATTCACCATCAACACTTGATGTTCTTTTTTGATCTCCACCTCCGCTGATTTCAGCATCGAATATAACTCGGGAATGGACTTCTCCATCCCTTGCATATTGAAGTTCATCATAAAGCTCATGTAGCTAGGTGGAACCGACTAGAGGATTCTGTCAATAAACGAGTCATCCAGAAGATTAACTTCCAGCTGAGACAAGCGGTTGTACAACCCAGACATTTTGAGTATGTGCTCGCTGACAGAACTATTTTCCTCCATCTTACAACTGAAGAACTTGTCGAAGACTTCATATCTCTCGACCCGGGCATGAGCTTGGAAAACCATTCTCAGCTCTTGGAACATCTCATATGCTCTGTGTTCCTCTAAACGCTTTTGGAGCCCTTGTTCTAAGCTGTAAAGCATGCCACACTAAACCAGAGAGTAATCATCACTATGCAACTGCCAGGCATTCATAATGTCTTTAGTTGCTGGGAAAATGGGTGCGTCACCTAGCGGTGCATCAAGGACATATGTTTTCTTGGAATCTATGAGGATGAGACTCAAGTCACGGACCTAGTCCGTATAGTTGCTTCGTCTTTCAGCTTGGTTTTCTCTAGGAACGCGTTGAAGTTGAGGGCAATATTAGCGTGGGCCATTGGATCTACAAGATAGATTGTAAACATAATTTTAGACTAAGTTCATGATAATTAAGTTCATCTAATCAAATTATTTAATGAACTCCCACTCAGATAGACATCCCTCTAGTCATCTAAGTGATACATGATCCATATCGACTAGGCCGTGTCCGATCATCATGTGAGACGGACTAGTCATCAATGGTAAACATCTGCATGTTGATCGCATCTACTATACGACTCATGTTCGACCTTTCGGTCTCTCGTGTTCTAAGGCCATGTCTGTACATGCTAGGCTCGTCAAGTCAACCTAAGTGTTTCGCGTGTGTAAATCTGGTTTACACCCATTGTATGCGAACATTAGAATCGATCACACCTGATCATCACGTGGTGCTTCGAAACAATGATCCTTCACAATGGTGCACACTTAGGGGGGACACATTTCTTGAAATTTTAGTGAGGGATCATCTTATTTATGCTACCGTCATTCTAAGAAAATAAGGTGTAAAAAACATGATAAACATCACATGCAAATCATAAAGTGACATGACTAATATCATCTTGTGCCCTTGATCTCCATCTTTGGGGCGCGGCATGATCACCATCATCACCGACACGACACCATGATCTCCATCATCATGATCTATGTCATCGTGTCTTCATGAAGTTGTCTCGCCAACTATTACTTCTACTACTATGGCTAATGGTTAGCAATAAAGTAAAGTAGTTACATGGTGTTTTTGATTGACACGCAGGTCATACAATAAATTAAGACAACTCCTATGGCTCCTGCCGGTTGTCATACTCATCGACATGCAAGTCGTGATTCCTATTACAAGAACATGATCAATCTCATACATCACATATATTACATCACATCCTTTTGGCCATATCACATCACATAGCATACCCTGTAAAAACTAGTTAGACGTCCTCTAATTGTTGTTGCAAGTTTCACGTGGCTGCTATGGATTTGTAGCAAGAACGTTTGTTACCTATGCAACAGCCACAATGGTGATATGCCATTTGCTATTTAACCTTAATAAGGACCCTCTTGATCGAATCAGATCCGACTAAAGTGGGAGAGACAGACACCCGCTAGCCACCTTATGCAATAAGTGCATGTCAGGCGGTGGAACTAGTCTCACGTAAGCGTATGTGTAAAGTCGGTACGGTCTGCTTCATCCCACAATGCCGCTGAATCAAGATAGTACTAGTAACGACAAGCAAATTGACAAAATCATCGCCCACAACTACTTATGTTCTACTCGTGCATAGAATCTACGCATAAACCTGGCTCTGATACCACTGTTGTGGAACGTTGTAATAATTCAAAAAAATTCCTACGTGTCACCATGATCAATCTAGGGGATGCTAGAAACAATAGAGAGAGGGAGTGCATCTTCATACCCTTGAAGATCGTTAAGTGTAAGCATTGCAAAGAACACGATAGATGGAGTCATACTCGCGGCGATTCAAATCACAGAAGATCCGATCCAAGCGCCGAATGGACGGCGCCTCCGTGTTCAACACACGTACAGCCCGGGGATGTCTCATCCTTCTTGATCCAGCAATGGGGGAGGAGAAGTTGAGGGAGAGCTCCGGCAGCACGGCGGCGTAGTGGCGGTGGAGCTCGTGGTTCTCCAACAAAGCTTTGCTAAGCACTACAGAGGAGGAGGAAGTGTAGGAGGGGGAGGGATGCGCCAGGGGGAAGGGTGCATTTTCCCTCCCACCTACCCTCTATTTATAGGATGAAGGGGAGAGGGGGCCAGCCCCCTAGATCCATCTAGAGGGGGCGGCGACCAAAGGGGAGGGAGCTTGCCCCCCTCCCAACCCCAAGTTGGTGGGAGGCGCCTCCACCCCTTAGGGTTCCCAACCCTAGGTGCCTTGGGCCCTTGGGGGGCGCACCATCCCACTAGGGGGATGGTTTCCACCCATATTCAGACCACGTGGTCCTCCGGGGCAGGTGGCCCCTCCCGGTGGACCCCCGGAACCCTTTCGGTGTCCCCGGTACAATACCGATAAACCCCGAAACCTTTCCGGTGACTGAAACTGGACTTCCCATATATAAATCTTCACCTCCAAACCATTCCGGAACTCCTCGTGACATCCGAGATCTCATACAAGAATCCAAAAAACTTTCGGTAACCACATACAATTCCCATTACAACTCTGGCGTCACCAAACCTTAAGTGCGTAGACCCTACGGGCTCGAGAAGCATGCAGCCATGACCGAAACACCTCTCCGGCCAATAACCAATCGCAGGATCTAGATACCCATATTGGCTCCCACGTAATCCACGATGGTCTCATCGGATGAACCACGATGTCGGGGATTCAATTAATCCCGTATACAATTCCCTTTATCCATCGGCATGTTACTTGCCCGTGATTCGATCGTCGGTATCCCTATACCTTGTTCAATCTCGTTACCGGCAAGTCTCTTTACTTGTTCTGTAACACATGATCCCATGACTAACTCCTTAGTCACATTGAGCTCATTATGATGATGTATTACTGAGTGGGCCTACAGATACCTCTCCGTCACATGGAGTGACAAATCCTAGTCTCGATTTGTGCCAACCCAACTGACACTTTCGGAGACACCTGTAGTGCACCTTTATAGTCACCCAGTTACGTTGTGACATTTGATACACCCAAAGCATTCCTATGGTATCCGGGAGTTGCACAATCTCATGGTCTAAGGAAATGATACTTGACATTAGAAAAGCTCTAGCAGACGAACTACACGATCTTGTGCCGTGCTTAGGATTGGGTCTTGTCCATCACATCATTCTCCTAATGATGTGATCCCGTTATCAATGACATCTAGTTTCCATGGTCAGGAAACCATGACCATCTATTGATCAACGAGATAGTCAACTAGAGGCTCACTAGGGACATGGTGTGGTCTATTTATTCACACATGTATTACCGTTTCCGATTAATACAATTATAGTATGAACGATAGACAATTATCATGAACAAGGAAATATAATAATAACCATTTTATTATTGCCTCTAGGGCATATTTCCAACAGGCATCTACATCAACTCCATTGCCCCTTCGATGATGCGTGAGTAGTCCACCATAAACCTATGGGTTCATAGCTTGTAGCTAGATGGCTTCTTCTCTCTCTTTGATCTTCAATACCATGTTCTTCATGATCTTCATGGATATATATCCGATGTAATCATCTTTCGTGGTGTGTTTGTCAAGATCTGATGAATTGTGAGTTTATGTTCAGATTATCCATGAATCTTATTTGAATCTCCTCTGATTTCTTATATGCATGATTTCATATCCTTGCAAGTCTCTTCGAGTTATTGGTTTGGTTTGGCCAACTAGATTTGTAATTCTTGCAATGGGAGAAGTGCTTGGTTTTGGGTTCAATCTTGCGGTGTCCTCACCCAGTGACATAGTAGGGGTAGTGAGGAAGATAATGCATTTTTGCCATCAAGGGTAACAAGATGGGGTTTTCATCATATTGCTTAAGTTTATCCCTCTACATCATGTCATCTTTCTTATTGCGTTACTCTGTTCTTCATGAACTTAATACTCTAGATGTAGGCAGGAGTCAGTCGATGTGTGGAGTAACGGTAGTAGATGTAGAATTGTTTTGGTCTACTTGTTACGGACGTGATGCCTATATGCATGATCGTTGCCTTGGATAACAACATGATTCTTTGCTTTTCTATCAACTGCTTGACATTAATTTGTTTACCTGGCATGATATTTGCCTTCAAGAGAGAAGCCACTAGTGAAACCTATGGCCCCGGGCCTACTTTCCATAATATACTTTCAGATCTATAAACCAAAAATACCGAAAACACTTTGCTTCAATTTATTTACCTTTTACTTTCAGCACTCGTTTAAATCTATCTCTTTCAGATCTAATCCTTGCAAATAATCGAAGGGATTAACAACCCCTTTATAGCGTTGGGTGCAAGAGTTTGATTGTTTGTGTAGGTGCATCCATTGGTGACTTGCTTGTTCCTCCTACTGGATTGATACCTTGGTTCTCAACATCTAAGGGAAATACTTATCTACTCCACTGCATCACCCTCTCCTCTTCAAGTGAAAACCAACGCATGCTCATGAGGTAGCAAGTGGGAGGAAAATGACAGACAAATGGAAAATAATGTAAATTGCAAGGATATGAGATTTGTGATTAGGAACTTGGTAGATGTTTATGACGTCTCCCTGGCACCAAGTTTGGCACACGAAAATATTAGTTGCTCCCCGGCAACGGCACCATAAATTCCTTTGACGTGGCTTGAGACTGCATCGGTATTTCCCCAAAGTGGAAGGGATGATACATCAAAGCAACATTAAGTATTTACCTCAGTTATGAAACCAAGGTATCAATCCATAGAGGAAGACCAGGCACCTACATAAACAACACCTGCACACAAATAAGAAATACTTGCAACCCAACGCGTAATAGAGGTTGTCAAGCTCTCAACGATAAAAAGATATATTAGGTAGTGATAGTTCTGGCCAATAGATCTCGCTGGAACACAAAGTAAAATAGGTAAACAAATAGTGCAGCAAGGTATTTTTGGTTTTTTTGGATTAATGGATATGAAAATGAAAGGGCAAAATAGTAGATCGGAAAGCAATATGTTGGAAAAGTAGACCCCGGGGGCGTAGGTTTCACTAGTGGCTTCTCTCATGAGTATAGCACACAGTGGGTGAACGAATTACTATTTGGCAATTGATAGAAGATCAAATAATCATGACGATATCCAGGCAATTTAGGACAGTAAAACTGAACCAATTTCGAGTCATCTCATGCCATGTATGTTTCCTGCCGTTTGATTTCCATTTCTGGTCGTCTTAGGCCATTAGATCTATCTTCCAATCTTGGCTGGGCCACGTCTATATGTTCATGGACCAAATGTTCTAAAGGGCGGCTACTCCCAAAGAAAAATCGGAGCCCACTGGTTAATTTGGCCGCAACGAGCCCATTTAGCTCCCTCGCTCTCCTACCGTGTGTGAGCGAAATCAGAAAAAGTAATCTTTATAAAAAAATTGAAAAGAAAAGAAACACAAAAGCAATCTCTCCTCTCTCCTGATGGCAATCGGCGAACGCCGCCGCCGCCACCAGGTCCCTTATGTGTATCCCTTTATGTTGGTTGGATCCATCCTGCCTCTTTCCCTGATCCAATCTCCACCGCTGAGCATCATTATGTAGCGTTGACTCCTTATGCCTCCAAGACATCTGTAGCCTCCAGGTTGCCACTGCTCTGAACAAGGTCTGTCGCCCAGGTACGAGATCTTCTCAGCGCTCCTTTGCTCAAGTCGCTAGTAGCAACCAGTTCATCAGTGCCAACATACTAGCACAGGAGTCCAAGGTTGGGCAATGTGGTTCTGTTCAAGCGACTCTATGATCAGAATTGGGCGGCCTCACAATTTTGGTTTCATCTTTATAGATGCTAATGTGACGTTGATGATAGGTATTCAATTCTTTTGCTCTGCATATCTAATTTTGTGCAGGCAAAATGATTCATGTTCATTAGATTAACACTTCCATTTGTCGTGCCTACATGTAAATTTTGCGGAAATTTAAGAGCATAACCTTTGGATGTTCACAGGAAAACGTCACTGTTATTCACCATCACGGGAAGCAGATGGATTAGGCACATCTGAGGTCTCATCACACCTGAACTTCTTCAGGAGTTCGTCTAGCTTTGGCTGCTGGTTTGGGAGGTGCAGCTATACACCTCAGACAAATATTAGGTTCGGTGGCAGTGGACGGAGACTGGTGTTTACTCAGCCAGACCGGTGTACAAGGATCTCTTCACGAGCTCCTATGCAAGAACTAACTTCATCGCTATTTGTATGGAAAAGTCAGAGAACAAAGAATTTTTTTGAGTTGGCTGGTGCTTCATGATCGTCTCCTAATAGCCGAGAGATTGCTTCGTTGTGGCTGGGTTGAGACTGCTATTTGTTGGGGAACGTAGTAATAATTCAAAAAAATTCCTACGTGTCACTAAGATCAATCTAGGAGATGCTAGCAACGAGAGAGAGGGAGTGCATCTTCAAACCCTTGAAGATCGTTAAGCGGAAGTGTTACAAAGAACGTGGTTGATGGAGTCATACGGCGCCTCCGCGTTGAACACACGTACAGCCCGAGGACGTATCCTCCTTTTTGATCCAGCACGGGGGGAGGAGAAGTTGAGGGAGAGCTCCGGGAGCATGACGGCATGGTGGCGGTGGAGCTCGTGGTTCTCTGGGAGAGCTTCGCTAAGCGCTACGGAGGAGGAGGAGGTGTAGGAAGGGTGAGGGCTGCGCCAGGGGAAGGGGTGCGGCTGCCCCCCACCCCCCACTATTTATAGGGTGAAGGGCAGAGGGGGCCAGCACCCTTAGATCCATTTAGAGGGGGGGCAGCAGCCCCTCCGGATCCATCTAGAGGGGGGGCGCCCCCCCGGGGACTTGCCCCCCAAGTTAGGTGGGAGGCGCCCCCACCCCTAGGGTTTCCAACCCTAGGATCCTTAGGCCCTTGGGGGTGCACCAGCCCACTAAGGGGATGATTCCCATCCAAATACAGCCCATTAGGTCCTCCGAGGCAGGTGGACCCTCCCGGTGGACCCTTGGAACCCCTTTGGTGGTCCCGGTACAATACCGATAAACCCCGAACCTTTCCGATGACTGAAACTGGACTTCCCATATATAAATCTTCATCTCCGGACCATTCTGAAACTCCTCGTGATGTCCGGGATCTCATTCGGGACTCCTAACGACTTTCGGTAACCATATACAATTCCCATTACAACTCTAGCGTCACCGAACCTTAAGTGTGTAGACCCTACGGGTTCAGGAACCATGTCGTCGTGACCGAGACACCTCTCCGACCAATAACCAATAGCAGGATCTGGATACCCATTTTGGCTCCCACATGTTCCATGATGATCTCATCGGATGAACCATGATGTCAGGGATTGAATTAATACCGTATACAATTCCCATTGTCCATCGGTATGTTACTTGCCCGGGATTCGATCATCGGTATCCCTATACCTTGTTCAATCTCATTACCGGCAACTCTCTTTACTCATTCCATAACACATGATCCCGTGACTAACTCCTTAGTCACATTGAGCTCTTTATGATGATGTATTACTGAGTGGGCCCAGAGATACCTCTCCGTTACATGGAGTGACAAATTCCAGTCTCGATTCATGTGAACCCAACAGACACTTTTGGAGACACCTGTAGTGCACATTTATAGTCATCCAGTTATGTTGTGACGTTTGATACACCCAAAGCATTGCTACGGTATCCAGGAGTTGCACAATCTCATGGTCTAAGGAAATTATACTTGACATTAGAAAAGCTCTAGCAGACGAACTACACGATCTTGTGCTATGCTTAGGATTGGGTCTTGTCCATCACATCATTATCCTAATGATGTGATCTCGTTATCAACAAGATCCAATGTCCATGGCCAGGAAACCATGACCATCTATTGATCAACAAGCTAGTCAACTAGAGGCTCACTAGGGACATGGTGTGGTCTATGATTCACACATGTATTACGGTTTCCGGTTAATGCAATTATATCATGAACAATAGACAATTATCATGAACAAGGAATATAATAATAACCATTTTATTATTGCCTCTAAGTCACATTTCCAACACTATTTGCCCCCAGGTGTGCTATTCACAAGGAGTCCATGAACCATCTGGTTCTCTCTTGTAGTTTTGCCAAACAGATTGCGTGCACTGGCCTCCTGGTCCGGGTATCAGGTGCTCAAACCGGATAACACACCTCAGAATGCAGTTTGCGCTAGCGGGTGGCTATGATTCCGGCAGGAAATTCGGAAAAAGGAACGCAAGAACTTTGACGACATTGTCTCATATTGCTTCTGTCAGATCTGGAAGGCAGGAATGGACGCATGTTCCATGAAGATTACCCGACTTGTTTGGATTCAATTTTTAATATTTAGCATATGGTCTGTATGAGGGATTTGGCATTTCCCAAGTGGTGTAGGATGATGAGAGTTAATTCTTTCAGTTTCTCACCCTTTTTTCTATAGGCAAAGCGTAGTGTAACTAGGGTCTTTTGTTGGGCTCAACCTTCTGGTTACTCTCCTTCTAATAGAATCGATAGTGCTCCTGTTAAATTTACGAAAAAAGATTATGCTATTTGTTATTTTTTTTGTTGCTAATAGGAATGCAAGCTTCCTACTATCATTTCTCCCTCGCCTATAACCTCTATTTGTGCATTTTCATGGAACATATAACCTTGTTCCTGTCGAGAACGTATGCTATGCCTATAGTGATGTTTCCATTCTTGCTCAAACATCTTGCTGGTAGCAATGGACACACACTGAATTAATGTTCCCCCTTTTCCCCTTCCAATACTGGCACAAGTAGTAGATCAAATGGTTAGTTTCACTCTCTTATCTTCAGAATCGATACATTAGTTGAGTCCTTGCTTTTGCCTTTTTCGTCCTTCTGGTGTGAACAAAAGCTTAATTTTGGTTTGGGTGTATTTTTTGATGGGTCCCTTTACAAGTGATGGTCCAAATGTTGAGAAATACAATGAAGTATGGGTCCGGTCATATACAAACTTCCATGTCTTATCTCATATAAAAACTTATCAGTGATGCAGTAACTATGGTTGTCCATGTGTGTCTGTTTTGCTAGGTTGTATGGACCGGTGGACATGTGTGAAGCCCTATGCAGGTCTTCTCTTGGCGTGTGAGATAACCATGTTTCTCCAAGGCCCCAACCATGCTAGGTATGTCATCGAGAGTGTCTCATGACATGCCATCTATATATATGGATACTATCTTTATTGTCAATGTTAATCATCTGTGTGTGTCCCAAATTATACACATGTCAATTTTTTGCAGTTACATGCTAACTTTGACCAAGACTTGAATTTTCATCAAATATGTCCAATCTATATTGAGGCATTATAACTCACATTTTATCATACTTGTACTATCTAGGTTTCACAAACATTTATATACTTTTTCTATAGAAGGGTGTGGCAACGCGCGCCATTAACGATCTAGTGATCATTATATAGGCATCACGTCCAAGATAAGTAGACCTAAATGATTCTGCATCTACTTCTATTACTCCACAGATCGACCACTATCTAGCATGCATCCAGTGTATTAAGGTCATGGAGAAACGGAGTAATGCAATAAGAACGATGACATGATGTAGACAAGATCTATTCATGTAGGAATATACCCCATCTTGTTATCCTTAATGGCAACAATACATGTGTGCCTTGCTGCCCCTTTTGTCACTGGAAAGAACACTACAAGATCGAATCCATCACAAAGCACCTCTTCCCATGGAAATAAAAATTGATCTAGTTGGCCTAACTAAACCAAAGATTCGAAAAAGAAATATGAGTCTATAAGTAATCATGCAAATAAGAGATCAAAGAAGACTCAAATCATATTCATGGATAGAAACTGATCATGAACTCAAAATTAATCGGATCACAACAAACACACCAAAAAAGTCATTACATCAATTAGATCTCCAAGAGACCATTGTAGTGATAATCATAAGGAGAGAGGAAGCCATCTAGCTACTGCCTACGGACCCGTAGGTCTATGGTGGAGTACTCATGCATCATTGGAGAGGCACCTATGATGAAGATGAACCCCTCCATGATGGTGTTATATTGGATCTCAAGCTTCTGGAACTTGCGGCGACTAGAATTGTGTTTCGTCGACTGCCCTAGGGTTTTCCGAATATTTGAGAATTTATGGAGGCAATAGTCGATGGAGGGGGGTCCCGAGGTGGGCAGCACCCACCAGGCCGCGCAAGGGGCCTCTGGTGCGCCCTGGCGGGTGTTCTCCATCTCTGGACTCCTGTCTCGCACTTGTCTATTCCATCTGGTGTCTTCTGGTCCAAACAAATTCTCCAAAAAAATTCACGGTGTTTGGGCTTCGTTTGGTACTAATTTTCTAACGAAGTAAAAAACAAGCAAAAACAACAACTGGCACTTTAGCACTATGTCAATAGGTGAGTCGCTAGAAATGATATAAAGTTGCTATAAAATGATTGTAAAATATCCAAGATTGATAATATAACAGCATGGAACAAGAAAAAATTAAAAATACGTGGGAGACGTATCAGGCCACCAGTAGGGCACACGCATGGAGGGCCCCCTAGGGCACGCCCTGATGGCTTGTGGGCCCCCTAATGGCCCTTCGATACCCCTCTTCGCCTATATGGTGTGTTTTACCCTAGAAAAAATTATAAGCAGCCTTTTAGAATTAAGTGTCATTGTCTCGAGGTGGAAACCTGGGCAGAGGCCCTTTTGCACTCCGGCAGTCAGATTCTGCCTGGGAAATTCCTATCTAGGTGGAGGAGGTTGAAGCCATCGTCGTCACCAACGCTTTCTCCTTCGTGAGAGGATCAATCTTCATCAATATCTTCACGAGCACCATCTCATCTCCAACCCTAGTTCATCTCTTGTATTCAATCTTTCTCCCAAAACCTCAGATTGGTACCTGTAGGTTGCTAGTTATGTTAATTACATCTTGTAGTTGATTCTTGTCGGATAACTTGGTGGAAGAGATTATGTTCATATCCTTAATCTTTGTTATTATACCTCTGATCTTGAACATGTTGATGATGTGTGAACAGTTACTGTTGTTCTTGGGGACATGGGGGAAGTCTTGTTATAAGTAATCTTGTGAATTTGGTATTCGTTCAATATTTTGATCATATGTATGTTGTTACGTCTCTTAGCACTAGTAGAAAACAGGGCACCGTTCCTGGTTCCAAAGGGCCTTTAGTCTTGGTTCCCTGATCAGGACTAATCAATCGGGGCTAAATGCCCTCACTTTTAGTCCCGGTTGGGGTACGAACCGGGACTATAGGTGCTCCACGTGGCCTTTGCCGGGCGCCGAGGAAGGAGGACCTTTAGTCCCGGTTGGTAACACCAACCGGGACAAAAAGGCAGCCACACGTCAGCCCCTGCCAAGCGCTAGGGTCTAGTTTTTTCGGAAAGGACCGTGTTTCATTTTGTGTTTCCATTTTCTTTTATATTTATATTGTATTTTCACGCGGTTACACATATTAATATACAACATCACCAATACAAACTATGGAAAAAAACATCCAACATCAGTACAAATTAGATGGATGCAATAAATTCACAATATCGTAATTTCCTCTAACTCAACTTGGTCTATTGCATCCATCTAATTTGTATTGGTATATGTCATATTACGACTGATCATCATTCTAGGTAAAATAACATAAAAAAAGGTGAACTCCTCATCATTCTGGTTGTTTTCATACTAGCAAGTGATCAAGTTATCACAAGTTAGAAACACTAACTACTGCTCTCTCTCTCCTATGTAAAATAGCATAAAAAAGGCGAACTGCTGCATCTCCCCATTGAAGAATACAGATTAACCTATCTCCAACTTGTGGCTTGCACAAGTTATAGTCTCCAAGTGGTTTCCTGGATGCTTTTATTGCTTTGATCCATCCTTTGATTTTCAGGGTTTTCTCACTTCGAGATATCGTGTGTTGGCCTTAAACTAACCATATGCAAATCACCTTTAGTAAACAACAAATTAGGCACGGTCTCTAGCGGGAGTACCTATTGAAGAACATAAGTTATAGTAACATAGTTAGCAAACTAGTTTTCTATTGATAGAACAATGTATGAAAAGGATGGACTAATGACACAAGAATAAAAAAGTTCTTATAAAGTTGTCTCTAGTGATGTTGTAAGGGTTTAACTTGTGCACTAGTGGCACATATCCATGATAAATGTTACTAGTCATGTAATTTTCATTATGATGTTCAACATCATGAATAAATGAGATGAGAAGATATATCTCCAAACAAGTAAGTTTGGAGTCATAATTGTAGTACGTCCGATCTATTATCCCTCAGGTAGTTCTTGTAGCACGGAAATAAACTGATAATGAAAAATAAAGAAATTTAGCGGGATGAGTACCAAATACTTTTCAATAATCAATATAAATTACCTAACAAATCTGTTGACAAACGCACCTGGAGGTAGAATTGGAATCAAGTCATCCTGTGCATGCACCCAAATATCTTTATTATTATCATGAACATCGTCATTATCAAGATCGAAGGTAATGTTCATGTCCTGATCCAACCTATACGCCTTGCAAAATGCTCTCCAACTTGAACAACCAAAATATGTGTGATCTTCGTTATTTTTCACCTTAACAACAAAAGAGTAATGCTCCGTTCTTAGGTGAGCTATCTTAGGCTCTATACTACCCTTCTCTTTGAAATTGAACTTGTCCAAGACAGCGAATCTTGCATGACAGGGAATGTACTAGTCGAAATGTACAAATGAAACTTAAAGGTTAATTAAAGCAAAAATCACACACCATACTTCATTATCAAAAAATACATGTCGTCTTTACATACCGTAATAATACTAAATTCTTCCATTAGGTTGACGGTGAACGAGGTGTCGTTGTCCAAGTGAGGATAAAGGTCGCATATACCCCTGTCATCCCAACACAAAGGGCCCTGAGGGATTTATCGTCATCAGACGACGTCGACATTTCTTGTGTTCATGATTCTAAGATTAAAAATCGATGGCAAATTTTTTATGCAAGATCATCATATAATATCACTAATACATATAATATCACCGGCAATCGTCAAGGACTCTTCATATAATATTATCATATAATATCACTAATACATCTCGAATAATAGAGTTAATGGAGCATAAAATATTATCACTAATACAGCTTGAATATTATCGAATAATCTAGTTGATTGCGGTTCCTGAGGCGTGGGCGGTGGACACCCAAAGAGAAGGAACCATCACAGGATCATAGCTCGGGTGAGATCCCTGAAGGAACTGTCAGGTATTGGAGAACCTGGCGTCCAACGCAACAATTTAGCGACGGACATGCTCGTCATCCTCCCTGACACGGCAACGTACCACCTTCTCGATTGCCGACTGCCTTCACATGGATAGTGGCCCACGCGACCACCACCAAAGAAGCTTCGGGTTGACGACGAGACCCAGATTCCTCACCAAGATGCATGCCCTAGAAGGTAGCACCTCCCAGTGCCAGCCTGGTGGAGCCCAGTCCCAAACATGGCGCCTCTCAAATTGGTTGTCGATGTCGATTTGACGACGAGGGTGCGGGGTGGGCATCGTCAACGAGAACAAGTTGTGGCTATAGCACATATCATTTTATTTAACAAAAATAACAACAATATCATATTTAATAACAAATCCACACACACACTCGCACACAACGTATACGACTAGCTAGCACAAGAACTGTCCTAGGAATATGAGGGAGATGCATAATTAATTAATGATGGCATCCCCTCTATTTATCTTGTTGGACACCAAGCTTCTCACAGATCATGCTTCCAAACAAATTTACATGCTTCCAAAGCCTAATGACATGTATGTGTGTGTGTGGCGCGTGCCCAAGAGAACTTATAACACTTAATAAAAATCATGTAAGGTAGCAAACAAGCATCTTCCTCACAGATCAACAAATCAACTTAAAATGCCATCTTAATTTTTATGGCAACAAGAGAGAGATTTCCATGTTTAACTACAAAAGTTACTAATTCCTAGAGTTGTAACAAGGAAGAATCTTGGGGACAAATGTGGCACGACCATGATGGTGAGAAATCATCTAACCGAACTAAAATTTTAGTTAGTGTTTCAATCGATCTATTTGCCTAGGAACATTACTCGAAGCATCTTGATTCTATGGAGACGGACGCGGGTGAGAGTGACCGTGCGGGGGGGGGGATAGGAGGACCATGGGAACGGGGGTGTGGCCGGTGACTCACCTAGGAGGAGGAGGGGAGTGGGGGCAGAGAGGCTCGGTGACATGGCTCGGGGAGTTGGTCCGGCAACGGCGGCCATCGGCGATGAGCAATGGTCAGGGAGGAGGGCGATGGCTCCAAGGCAATGGCAAAGTCCGGTAGCCTGGCGGCGTGCGTGTGGGTTCGGCGGCGTTGGGGGCACGTGAAGAGTGGGGAGATTGGGGGAGAAGGAGGCTACGGTTGATTTATATATCCAAGGACTTAGTCCATGTTTGTGGCTCAAACCGGGACAAAAGGGCTACCTTTCATCCCGGTTGGAACTGTTGGGGAACGTCGCATGGGAAACAAAAATTTTCCTACGCACACGCAAACCTATCCATGGTGATGAGCATCTACGAGAGGGAGAGTGGATCTACATACCCTTGTAGATCGCTAAGCGGGAAGCGTTAAGAAACGCGGTTGGTGTAGTCGAACATCTTCGCGATCCAAATCGCCGAGCGTCCCGCGATCTCATCACGATCCGTCCCGCGATCCAATCATGATCCGTCCCGTGAACTCATCATGATCCGTCCCGCGATATCATCACGATCCGTCTCACGATCTTGATCACGATCTGTCCCGCGAACTCATCACGATCCGTTCCGCGATCTCATCACGAACTGTCTCGCGATCTCGATCACGGTCCTTCCGATCTCGTGCCGAACGGACGGCACCTCCGCGTTCAGCACACGTGCAGCTTGATGACGATCTCCACTGTCTCGATCCAGCGAGAGGAGGTGTAGAGGAGAGAGAGTTCACCGGCAGCGTGACGGCACTCCGGTGATGGTGGTGGAGTGATTCCGGCAGGGCTTCGCCTAAGCGCTGCGGAAAACCGATCTAGAGGAGAAACTGTGCACCCGTGAAACGGGTAGCACGTGGCCGGAAATTCTGTCCAAAAACCACCCAATCCACTAGTATATATAGGAGGAGAGGAGAGGAGAGGCAGCCAAGGACTTTGGGTCGGCCGAAATAGGAGGTGGGAGCAATCCTACTTCACCTCCAATCCTAGTTGGAGTAGGATTGCCTCCTATTGGCTGATTTTCCACTTTTTGCTTTAGGACTTTCTCTCCTGCGCCATGGGCCTTTGTGGCTGTTTTCCCAGCCCACTAAGGGATGGTTATTATTCTCCCACAGCCCATGGACCTCTTGGGGTCGAAATACCCCTCCCGGAGGTCCTCCGGTACACTACCGGCACTCCCGGTACACTACGGATACTCCCGGTACACTACCGATGAGCCCGAAACTTTTCCGGAAACCAAACTGGGACTTCCTATATATGAATCTTTACCTCTGGACCATTCTGGAGCTCCTCGTGACGTCCGAGATCTCATCCGGGACTCCGAACAACCTTCGGTCACCACCATACATAACTCTACACTACCGAAACGTCACCGAACCTTAAGTGTGCAGACCCTGCGGGTTCGAGAACTATGTAGACATGACCGAGACACCTCTATGGTCAATAACCAATGGCGGGACCTGGACGTCCACATTGGTTCCTACATATTCTACGAAGATCTTTATCGGTCGAACCTCTATGTCAAGGATTTAGTTAATCCCGTATATCGTTCCCTTTGTTCTTCGGTATGTTACTTGCCCGAGATTCGATCGTCGGTATCTCCATACCTTGTTCAACCTCGTTACCGGCAAGTCTCTTTACTCGTTCCATAACACAAGATCCCGCAACTAACAATTAGTCACATTGCTTGCAAGGCTTATTGTGATGTTGCATTACCGAGTGGGCCCCAAGATACCTCTCCGTTACACGGAGTAACAAATCCCAGTCTCGATCCATGCCAACTCAACACACACCATCGGAGATACCTGTAGAGCACCTTTATAGTCACCCAGTTACGTTGCGACGTTTGATACACACAAGGCACCCCTCCGATATCCGTGAGTTGCATGATCTCATGGTCATAGGAACATATACTTGACATGCAGAAAACAGTAGCAATAAACTGACACGATCATATGCTATGTTTGTAGTTTGGGTCTTATCCATCACATCATTCTCCTAATGATGTGATCCCGTTATCAAATGACATCTCATGTCCATGGCTAGGAAACCTTAACCATCCTTTGATCAACGAGCTAGTCCATTAGAGGCATACTAGGGACATGGTTTTGTCTATGTATCCACACATGCATTTAAGTCTCCGATCAATACAATTATAGCATGGATAATAAACGATTATCATGAACAAGGAAATATGATAATAACTAATTTATTATTGCCTCTAGGGCATATTTCCAACAGTCTCCCACTTGCACTAGAGTCAATAATCTAGTTCACATCACCATGTGATTCGCATTGTTATGAATCTAACACCCAATGAGTTCTGGGGCTCGATCATGCTTTGCATGTGAGAGAGGTCTTATAGTCAACGGGTCTACGATATTCAGATCCGTGTGTACTTTGCATATCTCTATATCAAACCATAAACACTGCTACCACACTCCACTTGGTACTATTTCCAAATGGCTGCTCCACTATACGTATCCAGATTGCTACTACTAGTCATCCGGATAGGTGTTAAAGCTTGCATCGACGTAACTCTTTACGACGAACTCTTTATCACCTCCATAATCAAGAAACATTTCCTTAGTCCTCTGGTTACTAAGGATAATTCCGACCGCTGTCCAGTGATCCACTCCTGGACCACTCTTGTACCCCTTGACAGACTCATGGCAAGGCACACATAGGTGCGGTACACAGCATGGCATAATATAGAGCCTATGGCTAAGGCATAGGGGACGACGTTCGTCCTTTCTCTTTCTTCTGCCGTTGTCGAGCTTTGAGTCTCACTCAACTTCACACCTTACAAATAAGACAAGAACTATTTCTCTGGCTGATCCATTTTGAACTCTTTCAAAATCTTGTGAAGGTATGCACTCATTGAAAGTCTCATCAAGCATCTTGATCTATCTCTATAGATTTTGATGCTCAACAATTAGGTAGCTTTATCTAGGTCTTCCTTTGAAAATCACTTTCCAAATAACCGTTTTATGCTTTCCAGAAACTCTACATTATTTCTGAACAACAATATGTCATCCACATATACTTATCAGAAATTCTATAGTGCTCCCACTCACTTTATTGCAAATACAAGTTTCTCATAAACTTTGTATAAACATCAAAACTTTGATCACCTCATCAAAGCGTATATTCCAACTCCGAGATGCTTGCTTCAGTCCATGGAAGGATCACCGAAGCTTGCACACCTTTTAGCATCCTTAGGCCTGACAAGACCTTCTGGTTGTATCACATACAACCTTTCCTCAAGTAAACCATTAAGGAAACAATGTTTTGACATCCATCTTTCAGATTTCATAATTGAAAACACAGCAACTGCTAACATAATTCCAACAGACTTTTAGCATCGCTACGAGTGAGAAAGTCTCATCGTAGTCAACTCCTTGAACTTGTCACAAACATCTTTGCAACAAGTCGAGCTTTACAAATAGTGACATTCACCATCAGTGTCTGTCTTCATTTTGAAGATCCATTTGTACTCAACGACCTGCCGTCCAATGAGCAAGTCTACCAAAGTCTACACTTGGTTTTAATACATGGATCCTATCTCGGATTTCATGGCCTCCAACCATTTGTCGGAATCCGGGCCCATCATTGCTTCTCTATAGCTCGTAGGTTCATCGTTGTCCAACAACATGATCTCCAAGACAGAGTTGTCGTACCACTTAGGAGCAGTACACATCCTTGTCGACCTACGAAGTTCGATATTAACTTGATCCTGAAGCTTCATGATCATCATCATTAACTTCCTCTTCAACTACCTTAGGCTTCACAGAAACATCTTTCTGCGCTGCGCTACTCTCTGGTTGAACAAAGGTTTAACAACCTCATCAAGTTCTATCTTCCTCCCGCTCAATTCTTTCGAGAGAAACATTTCCTCGAGAAAGGATCCGTTTAAGCAACAAACACTTTGCACTAGGATCTGAGATTGAAGGTTCACCCAACTGATCTTAGGGTATTCTATGAAGATGCATTTGTCCGCCTTGGGTTCGACCTCATTAGGTGAAAACATTTTCCACACAAGTGTCACAGCCCCAAATATTAGGAAATGACAGCTTAGGTTTCTATCAAACCATAATTCACACGGTGTCATATCAACGGATTTAGATGATGCCCTATTTAAAGTGAATGTAGTTGTCTCTAATGCATAACCCCAAAAATTATAGTAGTAAAACGATAAGAGACATTACAGTATGCACTATATCAATAGCGCATGACTATGATGTTCGGACACACCATCACACCATGGTGTTCCAGGTAGCGTTAGTTGTGAAACAAATTTCACATTGTCTTAAGTTGTATGCCAAACTCGTAACTCAGATATTCACCTCCACGATCATATCGTGGTCATTTTTATCTTCTTGTCACGATGATCTTTAAACTTCACTCTGAATTTGCTTGAACCTTTCAAACGATTCAGACTTGTGTTTCATTAAGTACATATACACTATATCTACTCAAATCATCAGTGAAGGTAAGAAAATAACGATATCCACTGCACGCTACAAGACTCACTAGATTGCATACATCAATATGTATCATTTCCAATGAATCACTTGCCCGCTCCATCCAACGGGGTCTTTTAGTCATCTTGCCCAAGAGGCATGGTTCGCACGTCTCAACCAATTCGAAATCGGATGAGTCCAAATATCCATCAGCATGGAGTTTTTACATGCGCTTTATACCAATATGACATTTAGCGGCAGTGCCACAAGTATGTGGTACTATCATTATTAACTTTGTATCTTTTGACATCAATGTTATGAACATGTGTACCACTACGATCAAGATTTCAACAAACCATTCTCACTGGGTGCATGACCATTGAAGGTATTATTCATGTAAACAGAATAACCATTATTCTCTAACTTAAATGAATAACCGTATTGCAATAAACATGACCTAATCATGTTCAAGCTCAACGCAAAACACCAAATAACATTTAGGTTCGTCACTAATCCTGAAGGTAGAGAGAGCATGCGATGTTGATCACATCAACCTTGGAAACATTTCCAACACATATCGTCACCTCACCCTTAGCTAGTTCTCCGTTTATTCCGTAGCTTTTATTTCGAGTTACTAACATTTAGCAACCGAACCGGTATCCAATACCCAGGTGCTACTAAGAGTACTAGCAAGGTACACATTAATAACTCGTATATCAAATATACTTCTATCAATGTTGCCAGCCTTCTTATCTACCAAGTATCTAGGGTTGTTCCGCTTCAGCGACCGCTCACCTCATAACAGAAGCACTTAGTCTCGGGTTTGAGTTCAACTTTGGGTTGCTTCACTGGAGCAGCAACTGACTTGCTATCCATGAAGTTTCCCTCCTTGCTCTTGCCCTTTTCGAAACTAGTGGTTTGATTAACCATCAACACTTGACGCTCCTTCTTGATTTCTACCTTCGCGGTGTCAAACATCGCGAACAGCTCACGGATCAATACTTCTATCCCTGGTGTATTATAGTTCATCACTAAGTTCTAGTAGCTTTAGTGACAGTGACTTGGAGAACTATATCAATCACTATCTTATCTGGAAGATCAACTCCCACTTGATTCAAGCGATTGTAGTACCCAGACAATCTGAGTACATGCTCAACGATTGAGCTATTCTCCTTCATCTTACAAGCAAAGAATCTTGTTGGAGATCTCATATCTCGCAACAAAGGCACGAGCCTGAGATCACAATCTCTGCTCCTAGAACATCTCATATGTTCCGTGACGTTCAAAACGTTTTGGAGCCTCAATTCTAAGCCGTAATGCATGACGCACTAAACT
The DNA here is from genome assembly GCA_022496015.1 of Hordeum marinum. Classification (NCBI taxonomy): domain Eukaryota; kingdom Viridiplantae; phylum Streptophyta; class Magnoliopsida; order Poales; family Poaceae; genus Hordeum; species Hordeum marinum. Next base: position 49,104,660 of record CM039676.1, read on the forward strand.
ATCAAGTAGTCATCGAAACGTGCCTGTTAGATGTTCACAACATCTATAGATGACGCTAGAGGGGGTGGCGCACCGAGCGGTGCATTAAGGACATAAGCCTTCTGTGCAGCAATGAGGACAATCCTCAGATCACGGACCCAGTCCGCAATTTTGCTACCAACATCTTGCAATTCTATTTCTCTAGGAACATATAAAAATACAAGGGAGCTACAGCGCGAGCTAGTAATCTACAACATAATTTGCAAAGACACTTTGACTATGTTCATGATAATGAGTTCAATTAATCATATTTCTTAAGAACTCCCACTCAAATTGACATCCCTCTGATCATTCGAGTGATACATGATCCAAATTCACCAGCTCAAGCCCGATCATCACGTGAGTTGAGGTGGCTGCAATGGTGAACATCATTATGTTGATCATATCTACTATCTGACTCATGTTCGACCTTTTGGTCTCTCGTGTTCCGAGGCCATGTCTGTACATGCTAGGCTCGTCAAGTTTAACCCGAGTGTTCTGCGCGTGCAAATCTGGCTTGCACCCGTTGTATGTGAACGTAGAGTCTATCACACCCGATCATCACGTGGTGTCTCAACACGACGAACTTTCGCAACGGTGCACACTCGGGGAGAACACAGTTCATCTTGAAATTCAAGTGAGGGATCACCTTATAATGCTACCGCCGTACTAAGCAAAACAAGGTGCATAAAAGGATTAACATCTCATGCAATTCATAAGTGACATGATATGGCCATGAACTTGTGTTTAAGATCTCCATCTTCGAAACACCGGCATGATCTCCATCGTCACCGGCACAACACCATGATCTCCATCATCTTGATCTCCATCAATGTGTTGCCATTGGGGTTGTCACGCCCTGCATGCTTCTACTACTATTGCTACCGTAGCGATAAAGTAAAGCATTACATAGCGCTTAATGATTGACAGCAGGTCATACAATAATTAAAGACAACCCTATGGCTCCTGCCGGTTGCCGTACTCATCGACATGCAAGTCGTGATAATATATACATCACATGATCATCTCATACATCACATATATCTCATCATGTAATTGGCCATATCACATCACAACATACCCTGCAAAAACAAGTTAGACGTCCTCTAATTGTTGTTGCATATTTTACGTGGCTGCTATGGGTATCTAGCAAGAACGATTCTCACCTACGCATAAACCACAACGGTGATACACTAGTTTGCTTTTCAACCTTCTCAAGGACCGCCTTTGTCGAATCCGATCCAACTAAAGTGAGAGAAACTGTCACCCGCAAGCCATCTAGGCAACAAGTTGCGTCGAGGGAACCGGTCTCTCGTAAGCGTACGAGTAATGTTGGTCCGGGCCGCTTCATCTCACAATCCCACAGAACCAAAATACGACCAAGGGAGGAAGCAATCTAAGCATCAACGCCCACAAACCTTTTGTGTTCTACTCGAGATCTCATCGAACCATCAACCTAGCTCATGATGCCACTGTTGGGGAACGTCGCATGGGAAACAAAAATTTTCCTACGCACACGCAAACCTATCCATGGTGATGAGCATCTACGAGAGGGAGAGTGGATCTACATACCCTTGTAGATCGCTAAGCAGGAAGCGTTAAGAAACGCGGTTGGTGTAGTCGAACATCTTCGCGATCCAAATCGCCGAGCGTCCCGCGATCTCATCACGATCCGTCCCGCGATCCAATCATGATCCGTCCCGTGAACTCATCACGATCCGTCCCGCGATCTCATCACGATCCGTCTCACGATCTTGATCAAGATCTGTCCCGCGAACTCATCACGATCCGTTCCGCGATCTCATCACGAACTGTCTCACGATCTCGATCACGGTCCTTCCGATCTCGCGCCGAACGGACGGCACCTCCGCGTTCAGCACACGTGCAGCTTGATGACGATCTCCACCGTCTCGATCTAGCGAGAGGAGGTGTAGAGGAGAGAGAGTTCACCGTCAGCGTGACGGCACTCCGGTGATGATGGTGGAGTGATTCCGGCAGGGCTTCGCCTAAGCGCTGCGGAAAACCGATCTAGAGGAGAAACTGTGCACCGGTGAAACGGGTAGCACGTGGCCGGAAATTCTGTCCAAAAACCACCCAATCCACTAGTATGTATAGGACGAGAGGAGAGGAGAGGCAGCCAAGGCCTTTGGGTTGGCTGAAATAGGAGGTGGGAGCAATCCTACTTCACCTCCAATCCTAGTTGGAATAGGATTGCCTCCTATTGGCTGATTTTCCACTTTTTGCTTTAGGACTTTCTCTCCTGCGTCATGGGCCTTTGTGGCTGTTTTCCCAGACCACTAAGGGCTGGTTATTATTCTCCCACAGCCCATGGACCTCTTGGGGTCGAAATACCCCTCCCGGAGGTCCTCCGGTACACTACCGGCACTCCCGGTACACTACGGATACTCCCGGTACACTACCGATGAGCCCGAAACTTTTCCGGAAACCAAACTGGGACTTCCTATATATGAATATTTACCTCTGGACCATTCTGGAGCTCCTCGTGACGTCCGAGATCTCATCTGGGACTCCGAACAACCTTTGGTCACCACCATACATAACTCTACACTACCGAAACGTCACCGAACCTTAAGTGTGCAGACCCTGCGGGTTCGAGAACTATGTAGACATGACCGAGACACCTCTACGGTCAATAACCAATGGCAGGACCTGGACGTCCACATTGGTTCCTACATATTCTACGAAGATCTTTATCGGTCGAACCTCTATGTCAAGGATTCAGTTAATCCTGTATACCGTTCCCTTTGTTCTTCGGTATGTTACTTGCCCGAGATTGGATCGTCGGTATCTCCATACCTTGTTCAACCTCGTTACCGGCAAGTCTCTTTACTCGTTCCGTAACACAAGATCCTGCAACTAACAATTAGTCACATTGCTTTCAAGGCTTATTGTGATGTTGCATTACCGAGTGGGCCCCGAGATACCTCTCCGTTACACGGAGTAACAAATCCCAGTCTCGATCCATGCCAACTCAACACACACCATCGGAGATACCTGTAGAGCACCTTTATAGTCACCCAGTTACGTTGCGACGTTTGATACACACAAGGCACTCCTCCGATATCCGTGAGTTGCATGATCTCATGGTCATAGGAACATATACTTGACATGCAGAAAACAGTAGCAATAAACTGACACGATCATATGTTATGTTTGTAGTTTGGGTCTTATCCATCACATCATTCTCCTAATGATGTGATCCCGTTATCAAATGACATCTCATGTCCATGGCTAGGAAACCTTAACCATCCTTTGATCAACGAGCTAGTCCATTAGAGGCATACTAGGGACATGGTTTTGTCTATGTATCCACACGTGCATTTAAGTCTCCGATCAATACAATTATAGAATGGATAATAAACGATTATCATGAACAAGGAAATATGATAATAACTAATTTATTATTGCCTCTAGGGCATATTTCCAACAGGAACCTCCAACCGGGACTAAAGCTAAATTTTGGTAGCCAAAAGGGCGCGAAGCTTAAACCTTTAGTACCGGTTGGAGGTTCCAACCGGGACGAAAGGTACCCCCTTTGTCCCGGTTTGAGCCGCAAAGTGGGACTGTATCTAATTTTGGGTTGTAGTTTTCTTTTAAACATATTCGAAAATAGTAGCATTATGAAAAGTTTCTAAGAAGAAATACTTTATAAAAATTTAGTTGGATAAATTTTACTTTGTCTTAACTTTACTTTAGATCACAAACAATTTGTATTATTACTTGAATTTTTTATATTTAATTCTAAGGTAATATTATTTTGATCATAAATAGAGTTTTATTAAAGCTTTTTAGTTGATTCTTTTTGTTATTGAAGAATACTATAAAATACTTTTTTTAACATAAACTTTATACAATTTTAAGTTAATATTATTTTTCATAGGTACCATGGCTGGATGTACAAACCAGCCCTAATATTTTAGCACTACAAATGAACTCCATACTTTTAACTCATTTCATTTTTTAAACTTATTTCAACTTCATACTTTTTGTGCATTCAATATGCACCATTCAAAGATACATCCTCAAATTTCAATCCTTTCTAACTTCATTTGCTATTTTTCATGCATTTAATATATGTTTTGAGCTAAATGACCTTGAAATTGAAAAGTAATGCAAATGGACTCTGGAAAGGTTGAAACTTGGCATGGTATCATCATCTCACCCACATAGCATGTGCTAAAAAGTTGAGAGAGTTATGGAAAAAATTGGATGCACTTCGTGTACAAACTGAACCATCTCCTTCGAAGTATGATGGTTTCAGACGAAATTTCATCTACTACAAAGGCATTTCATTTTTAACTTGTTTCAAGTCCATACTTTTTGTGCATTTAATATGCACCATTCAAAGCCACATCCTCAAATTTCACCCTTTCTAACTTCATTTGCTATTTTTCATGCATTTAATAATTTTTTGTGTCGAATGACCCTAAAATTGAAAAGCACCACAAATGAACTCTGAAATGGTTGAAACTTGCCATGGTATCATCATTTCACCCACATTGCACGTGCTAAAAAGTTGAGAGGGTTACAAAAGACTGGATGCACTTCATGTACAAACTGGACCATCTCATTCGAAGTATGAGGGTATTGGACGAAAACTCATCTGTTACAAAGGCATTTCATTTTTTAACTTAAGTCAACTCCATCCCTTTTTTTCATTCAATATGCACCATTCAAAGACACATCCTCAAATTTCAACCCTTTCTAACTTCATTTGCTATTTTTCATTCATTTAATGATTTTTTTTCAAGCTGAATGCCCCTGAAATTGAAAAGAAGTACAAATGATTTCTTCTTCCAATAATTTAGCTCCCAAAATATAGGTTTCTTATTCCACATGGGTGCGTACCCGTCAGCATCATTCAGAGTAGATTGACCGCTAGGACCCTTTCCAAAGATTACTTTTGAATCCTAGACCATATCAAGCATATCATCACCAGTACGGTGGCCAGACTTCTTATGGTTATCTGCCTAAAGAACAATCATAAAAGTAAGAAAATTACACAATTAACTATCTGGATAAGATTTTTTTATATAAAAAGGATAAGAACGAGAGGCTCACCAAGGTGGTGTCGGTGACGGGATGACGCAAGCGATCGACGACAATGAGGATGAGGATGGGGACGGGAATGCATTAAGTAAACCACGCCTACACATGCAAACTAAGAAGAGGATTTGAGCTCAAATTGCATGCATATAAATCAAATGTTATTTACTTGTAATTAAGGTGGTGTTCCCTGCAATAACATAGACACATGTTCAAATAGACCTAATTCAACATGGCTTGACTTTCGGTCTGTCGAGGTTTTCCTTAGAAAAACTCTCATCCCTCATGGTGTGTATGGTGCGCACCCTCTCACACTTATATGGTGGTGTATGTTGGTGGACACTACTATTAGTGAACGTTGCATGGGAAACCAAAAAAATTCTATGCACACGCAAGACCTATCCACGGTGATGAGCATCTACGAGAGGGAGAGTGGATCTACATACCCTTGTAGATCTCTAAGCGGGAAGTGTTAAGAAATGCGGTTGATGTAGTCGAACGTCTTCGTGATCCAAATCACTAGCCGTCCCACGACCCAATCATGATCTAGCGCCGAACGGAAGGCACCTCCGCGTTCAGCACACGTATAGCTCGATGATGATCTCCACCTTCTTGATCCAGCAAGAGCGTGTGGAGAGGTAGATGAGTTCTCCCACAGCGCGACGGCGTGGCGACTGTGGTGGTGGAACTATTATGGCATGGCTTCTCCTAAGCATCGCCGAATCTAAAGGGAGACGATCTATTGGGGAGAGAGGGCTGCACCGTGGCTTAGTGTTGGGTGTGGATGCCTTCTCTCCCCACCAATATATATAGGAGGGAGGGGAGGGGCCGGCGCCCCTAGGGTTTCCCCTAGGAGTCGGTGATATGTATCCAACGTATCTATAATTTATGAAGTATTCATGCCATGTTTACAATAATTCTATATGATTTTGGTATGATTTTATTAGAACTAACTCGGACTGACGCTGTTTTCAGTAGAACTACCGTGGTGTTGTTTTTTGCAGAAATAAAAGTTCTCGGAATGGGCTGAAAATTTACAGAGAATATTTTTGGAAAATATAAAAAATACTGGAGTGAAGAGCTAGGCCAGGAAAAGGACGAGGAGGCCACAAGCCTGCTAGGCGCGGCCACCCACCTAACCGCGCCTAGCAAGATTGTCACCGCCTCGTGGCACCCCTTGACGTGATTCCAACGCCAAAAATTCCTATAAATATAGAAACCTCTGAAAAGAAACCTAGATCGGGAGTTCCGCCGCTGCAAGCCTCCAGAGCCACGAAAAAACAATCGGAAACCCATTTCGGCACCCTTCCGGACGGATAAACCATCACCGGAGGCCATCTTCATCATCTCGGTGGTCTCCATGACGAGGAGGGAGTAGTTCACCCTCGGGGCTGAGGGTATGTACCAGTAGCTATGTGTTTGATCTCGTTCTCTCTATGTCTCTCTCTCTCTCTCGTGTTCTTGAGATGGCACGAGCTTGATGTACCACGAGCTTTATTGATATAGATGAATCATATGGAGTTTTCCCCTCTCTATCTTGTTGTGATGAATTGAGTTTTCCCTTTGAAGTTTTCTTATCGGATTGAGTCTTTAAGGATTTGAGAACACTTGATGTATGTCTTGCTATGGGATATCAGTGGTGACAATGGGATGTCCTATTGATCCACTTGATGTATGTTTTGGTGATCAACTTGTGGGTTTGTGACCTTGGGAATCTATGCATAGGGGTTGGCACACGTTTTTGTCTTGACTTTCCGGTAGAAACTTTGGGGCACTCTTTGAAGTTCTTTGTGTTGGATTGAACATGATGAATCAGAAATTATGTGATGCATATCGTATAATCAAGGCCATGGGTACTTGTGGTGACATTGGAGTATCTAGGTGACATTAGGATTTTGGTTGATGTGTATCTTAAGGTGTTATTTTAGTACGAACTCTAGGGCTGTTTGTGACAATTATAGGGATAGCTCATAAGATTGATCGAAAAAGATAAATTTGAGATGGTTTCCTACCCTACAATAATTTCTTCATTAGTTCTCCGCTTTTGTGACTTTGGAGTGAACTCTTTGTCGCATGAGAGGTACTTACATATGATTCAACTATGTCAATATTGTTGAGAGAAATTGCACTAGTGAAAGTATGGACGCTAGGCCTTGTTTCCAAGCATTTATACATCGTTTTGCTCGATGTTTACTATTTGTTACCTTGCTGTTATTGTATTTTCAGATTACAAAAACCTATAACTACCATCCATATTACACTTGTATCACCATCTCTTCGCCGAAGTAGTGCACCTATACAATTTACCATTGTATTGGGTGTCTTGGGGACACAAGAGACTCTTTGTTATTTGGTTACAGGGTTGTTTCAGAGACAACATCTTCATCCTACACCTCCCACAGATTGATAAACCTTAGGTCATCCACTTGAGGGAAAATTGCCCTCTCCTACAAAACTCTGCACTTGGAGGCCCAACATGAGTCTAAAAGAAGAAGGTTGTGTAGTAGGCATCAAGCTCTTTTCTGGCGCCATTGCCGGGGAGGTGAGTGCTTGAAGGTATATCTTTAGATCTTTCATTCAAATCTTTTAGTTTCTTGTTTTTCACTAGTTTGGTTTTATAAAAGAAAACTACAAAAAATGGAATTGAGGTTGCCTCATATGCTTCATGTTTCTAATGTATTTTTTGAAAATAATGGAAAGGAAAATTGTGCTCAAGTGTTAGAAGAAGAAGTTATTAAAATGTTTGGCACTAAATCCTTGAATGATGAGAGTGATTTCAATATTGTTAGTATGAGTTCTCTTAATATTCATGATGCTAATGATATGCAAAGCCACAAGCTTGGGGATGCTATGATTGATGAAGATGATATATTTGTCCCCCAAGTTTTGATGAGCAAAATTATTATGATGATATCATGCCTCCTATATATGATGATTATTGTGATGACACGTATGCTATAAAGAGTGATAGTAACCATGAAACTTGTCATCATGATTTTAATATTGAATGTGGTTATTGTTAGAAATATGCCCTAGAGGCAATAATAAAATGGTTATTATTGTATTTCCTAGTTCATGATAATTGTCTATTGTTCATGCTATAATTGTGTTAACCGGAAACCGTAATACATGTGTGAATACATACACCACAACATGTCCCTAGTGAGCCTCTAGTTGAATAGCTCGTTGATCAATAGATGGTCACGGTTTCATGACCATGGACATTGGATGTCGTCGATAACGGGATCACATCATTAGGAGAATGATGTGATGGACAAGACCCAATCCTAAGCATAGCACAAGATCGTGTAGTTCGTTTGCTAAAGCTTTTCAATGTCAAGTATCATTTCCTTAGACCATGAGATTGTGCAACTCCCGGATACCGTAGGAATGCTTCGGGTGTGCCAAACGTCACAACATAATTGGGTGGCTATAAAGGTGCACTACGGGTATCTTCAAAATTGTCTGTTGGGTTGGCACGAATCGAGACTGGGATTTGTCACTCCGTGTGACGGAGAGGTATCTCTGGGGCCACTCGGTAAGACATCATCATAATGAGCTCAATGTGACTAAGGAGTTAGCCACGGGATGATGTATTACGGAACAAGTAAAGATACTTGCCGGTAACGAGATTGAACAAGGTATAGAGATATCGACGATCGAATCTCGGGAAAGTATCATATCGATAGACAAAGGGAATTGTATATGGGATTGATTGAATCCCCGACATCGTGGTTCATCTGATGAGATCATTGTGGAGCATGTGGGAGCCAACATGGATATCCAGATCCCACTGTTGGTTATTGACCAGAGAAGTGTCTCGGTCATGTCTACGTGTCTCCCGAACCCGTAGGGTCTACACACTTAAGGTTTGATGACGCTAGGGTTATAGGGAAATGGTATATGTGATTACCGAAAGTTGTTCGGAGTCCCGTATGAGATCCCGGACATCACGAGGAGCTCTGGAATGGTCTGGAGGTAAAGATTGATATATAGGAAGTCCAGTTTTGGTCACCGGAAAGTTTTCGGGCTCATCGGTAGTGTACCTGGAGTGCCGGGAGGGTGCCGGAGGACCCCTGAGAGGGGTGTGATGACCAAAGGACTTTGTGGGCACTTAGAGGAGGTGTGCCAGCCCTTTTTGGGATGTCCAAGACCTTCTAGAAAGGCCCATGCGGCTGGGGTAAAGAGATATAGGGCAAAAGGATTTAAAAGGAGGAGATCCACCTCCCTTGTGGGAGGTGGACTCTTCCCCTCCTTCGGCCCAACCTCTCCTCCTTGGAGGAGGGTCCAAGGCAGCCCTCCCTCTCCCTCATCCTATATATATGCAAGGGTTTGGGCTGATTTGAGACACGACTTCTCTCTCTCGGTGCAGCCCTACCCTTCCTCTTCCTCGTTCTTCCGGAGTTCACGTAGCTCCACCGTCACCATGCCGTCGTGTTGCCAGAGCTCTCCCTCCACCTCTCCCTCCTCCTTGCTGGATCAAGGTGCAGGAGACGTCACCGGGATGTACGTGTGTTGAACGCGGAGGCGCCGTTGTTCGGCACTGAGATCGGAATCCACCACGATCTGAATCGTTGCGAGTACGACTCCACCAACCGCGTTCTTGTAACGCTTCCGCTTAGCGATCTTCAAATGTATTAAGATGAAATCTCTCCCCACTCTTTGCTGGTTTCTTCATGGATAGATCTTAGTGATCATAGGAATTTTTTTGATTTACTACTACGTCTCCCAACAGTTAGGTCAATCAAGTGTCACATGATAGTTATTTTGTTGAATTTACTCCCACTATTAGTCATGACAAGAAATTTTCTTGTGTGGAGAGTAGTAAAAAATTTATGCTTGTATATCATGAAAATAATGCTTTATGTGCTGGTTATATTGTGGAATTCCTTCATGATGCTACTGAAAATTATTGTGAGGGAGGAACATATGTTTGTAGGAATTGCAATAATACCAAGTTTCCTCTCTATGTGTTCAAAGTTTTGAAGTTATACTTGTTTTGCCTTCCTATGCTGGATGATTCTTGTTCACATAAATTGTTTGCTCACAAAATCCCTATGCATAGGAAGTGGGTTAGACTTAAATGTGTTTTTCATGAGATTCATGATGCTCTTTTGCATGTTTCACTTATTATTCCTATGCGAGTGACATTGAAATCATCATGCCTAGCTAAAATGCATTAAAGAAAAGCGCTTGTTGGGAGACAACCCAACACTTTTACCTTCTGTTTTTATGTGTTAACATGATTAAACTACTTTAGTAGTCATGTTTAGTGTATTTTATTTCAATAAAGTGCCAAGTAAAGCCTTTGGGATAGTGTGGATACTTGCTTGTTCGATTCTGTGCAAAAACATAAAGTTACTGGATGCCAAAAAATTCTGAAATTTTTACACAACATTTATATGCAAATTTACTCAGTTTTACTAATTTTTAGAATTTTTAGAGTTAGGGAAGTATGGTAATCATTCAGATCTTTATAGACTGTTCTGTTTTTGACAGATTCTGTTTTGCATGCATGGTTTGCTTGTTTCAAGTGTTCCTATAGCTTATATTTGGTGATATAAATTGTGGTAATGATTTAATATAGTATTTATTATGTGAGAACAATTATTAATGTTGTCTTTACAGTACCTAAGTGAATGATCTATCTTTATTACACTAACCCTTCTCACAAAGTTCCGTTAAGTTTTGTGTGATTGAAGTTTACAAGTTTTGGCCGAGACACAGATATGAGGAGAATAAGGAGTGAAAAGAACCTAATCTTGGGGATTACCAAGGCACCCCCAAGGTAATATTCAAGGAAGACTCAAGCGTCTAAGCTTGGGGATGCCCCGGAAGGCATCCCCTCTTTCGTCTTCAACACTATCGGTATATCTTACTTGGAGCTATATTTTTATTCATCACATAATAGGATTTTTTCTTGTACTATCATTTTATTTTGTGTTTCTTTGTTATGTGTTATTTATAATATTGTTTTTCAATAAAAAGTTCCAATAATTTCCTTTAGGATGCTTGAATTGCATGTTTGAGGTGTGCTGTGTAAAAACACAAACTTCTTCTGTAGTGTTTTAATTTTCGTATTTTACTGGAACATGGAAAGTTTATGAAATTTTTACACAGAGTTTTCATATAAATTTTATGGAATTTCCTAAATTTTTTAGAATTTTTTGAGTTACAGAAGTACACTGTTCTCATAAAATTCTACAGATTGTTCTGTTTGGACAGATTGCTGTCATAGTTTTGTTATCTACTTATCTTATAGTTTCCATAGCCTATATTGGTAGATATAAATTGTGGAAATGATATTATACAGTACCTAATGTTTGAATATTATTGTGCAACTTGTCTTGGCAGTACATAAAGAGTTGATTTATTATTATGTGTACTAACCTATCTCACGAGTTCTTTTTGAGTTTCGTGTGGATGAAGTTTTTGAGAATAGGTGATTGAACAAGATAAAAAAGATCAATATTGGGGATTCACAAGGCACCCTAATTAAATATTTCAAGAACTCTCAAGCATCTAAGCTTGGGGATGCTACGCATCCCACCTCTCTTCGTCAACTATCGGTTAGCCTATGTTGAGCCTAAATTTTTATTCGTTCACATGATTTGTGCTATTCTTGGAGTGCTATTTTTGTTTCACTTGTTATTTAAATAAAATATTAAGATATGAAAATATTTATTGAGATAGAGAGAAAGTCCTCACATAGCTACTTAATTGTTTGACTACTCATTGATCTTCACTTATATGTTTTGGAGTAGTTTTGTCATTTACTCTCGTGCTTCACTTATATCCTATGAGTAAATGGTTGAATGAATTGATTATAATAAATCTGAAATTATATATATATTGTGTGCTTATCCCATGGGGAGTAATGACTTCACATATCAGAAGTATAGGTGGTAAAATTTATTGAAAGTTAGCAAACACCGAATTGGTCAATTGAACCATTCATGAAACAATATTGAAGGAAGAGAGATTTCACATATAAATATACTATCTTGGACTTCTTCTATGATTGTGATTACCCATTAATTATTTTCAAACTTGAGAAAATTAGTTGAAGTTGGACAAGGAAGACAACGTAATGAGTTATGGTTGTGTATATTTGCATAGAAGTTATATTGTTATGGATCCTCCAACATGTGGTGCTTGCTTCCACCTCATACTAGCCAAAACTCCCGCACCAAGTAGAAATACTACTTGTGCATCCTAACACCCTTAAACCCAAAGTTGTTCCATATGAGTCCACCATACCTACCTATATGCGGTATTTACCTGCCGTTCCAAGTAAATTTGCATGTGCCAAACTCTAAACCTTCAAATAATATTCTGTTTTGTATGCCTGAATCGCTCATATAGTAACTAGGAGTTGCCAGTATCTTCCATGCTAGGTGGGTTATTCTCACGATATGTGTTGATTCAATATCATTCACGAGAAAGTGGCTGGTAATAGGAATTCCTAGTCCCGAAATCAAAAGAAAAATGCAAATAATTAAACAAAACTCCCCCAGGAATGTTGTTGGTATGGACGGTACCCGTGGATTTGGCTCGCCATGGAGTGGGATTGATTGGTGGAGGGGGAGTAAAAACTTTACCATTCTGTTTGGGAACCTCCTATAATGTATCTAGCATGGAAGATACTGAGATCTCTCGGTTGTTATGGTGACAATGAAATCATACCGCCCAAAATTATTATTCATCTCTATTTTAAAAGCTCGAGCTCTGCCACCTCTACAAATCAATGCTTCCCTTTGCGAAGGGCCTATATTTTACTTTCTAGTACTTACCTTCATGCAAGAGTCATGGTGATCTTCACCACTTCCTATATTTTGCCTTTTTCTCTTGGCAAGCGTCATGTGTTGGGGAAAGATCCAAGCATATATGGCCATTCAAATATATTTGATCATGAATTATCATTGTTGACAATTATCTCTATGATAAATAAGTTGGGAGGCGAAACTTTAAGCCCCTATCTTTATCTATGTTCGATGGATGCTATTTGTTCTAAAAATATGCTTTGAGTGCTAGCAATCACGGAATACTATATGATAGTTGAGTATGTGTAATTTGCTAAATCAAAGCTCTTACATAGACCCTTCCTGAAAATAACATGAATTGTACTTGTTTGGTGATTGAAAGCATAGTTTGTTAGTCTATACATTAACATGTGGATAGCTTGTTATTTCATCATGAGAAGTTTTATGAGATGAGCTACTGTTTTATGATACATAATGATGCTAGAAAAAGTGATTGGAACTATCATTGATCAAATTTATGCACTATGCTAGCATTCACACTTCATAAATTATTTCTTTTATCATTTACCTACTGGAGGATGAGCAGGCATTAAGCTTGGGGATGCTGATACGTCTCCAACTTATCTATAATTTATGAAGTATTCAGGCCATATTTACAATAATTCTATATGATTTTGGTATCATTTTATTAGAACTAACCCGGACTGACGCTGTTTTTAGCAAAACTACCGTGGTGTTGTTTTTGTGCAGAAATAAAAGTTCTTGGAAAGGGCCAAAATATTATGAAGAATATTTTTGGAAAATATATAAAATACTGGAGCGAAGAGCTGAGCCAAGAAGTGGACGAGGAGGCCCCAAGCCTGCTAGGCGCGGCCACCCCCTGGCCGCGCCTAGCAAGCTTGTCACCGCCTCGTGGCACCCTTGAAGTGATTCCAACGCCAAAAAATCATATAAATATAGAAACCCCCGAAAAGAAACCTAGATCGGGAGTTCCACCACCGCAAACCTCCAGAGCCATGAAAAAACAATCGGGAGCCCGTTCCGGCACCCTGCCGGAGGGGGAAACCATCACCGAAGGCCATCTTCATCATCTCGGCGGTCTTCATGACGAGGAGGGAGTAGTTCACCCTCAGGGCTTAGGGTATGTAATAGTAGCTATGTGTTCGATCTCTCTCTCTCTCTCGTGTTCTTGAGATGGCACGATCTTGATGTACCGCGAGCTTTTTAGATATAGATGAATCATATGGAGTTTTCCCCTCTCTATCTTGTTGTGATGAATTTGAATTTTCCCTTTGAAGTTTTATTATCGGATTGAGTCTTTAAGGATTTGAGAACATTTGATGTATGTCTTGCGATGGGATATCCATGGTGACAATGGGATGTTCTATTGATCCACTTGATGTATGTTCTGGCGATCAACTTGTGGGTTCTGTGACCTTGGGAATCTATGCATAGGGGTTGGCACACGTTTTTGCCTTGACTTTCCAGTAGAAACTTTGGGACACTCTTTGAAGTTCTTTGTGTTGGATTGAACATGATGAATCTGAAATTATGTGATGCATATTGTATAATCAAGCCCATGGGTACTTGTCGTGACATTGGAGTATGTAGCTGACATTAGAGTTTTGGTTGATGTGTATCTTAAGGTGTTATTTTAGTACAAACTCTAGGGTTGTTTGTGACACTTATAGGGATAGCTCATAAGATTGATCGGAAAAGATAACTTTGTCGTGGTTTCGTACCCTACAATAATTTCTTTGCTAGTTCTCAGCTATTTGTGACTTTGGAGTGAACTCTTTGTCGCATGAGAGGTACTTACATATGATTCAACTATGTCAATATTGTTGAGATAAATTCCACTAGTGAAAGTATGGACCCTAGGCCTTGTTTCCAAGCATTTATACAACGTTTTGCTCACTTTTTACTATTTATTACCATGATGCATTTATATTTTCAGATTACAAAAACCTATATCTACGATCCATATTACACTTGTATCACCATCTCTTCACCGAACTACTGCACCTATATAATTTACCATTGTATTGGGTGTGTTGGGGACACAAGAGACTCTTTGTTATTTGGTTGCAGGGTTGTTTGAGAGAGACCATTTTCATCCTACACCTCCCACGGATTGATAAACCTTAGGTCAACCACTTGAGGGAAAATTGTCGTTGTCCTACAAAACTTTGCGCTTGGAGGCCCAACACGAGTCTGCAAGAAGGTTATGTAGTAGACATCAGTCGGCCGAAGGGAGAGGTGGATGAGTCCACCTCCAATCCTACTCCAAGTAGGATTCCAATCCTACTTGGAAACCCTTACCCCTCTTAGGGTTTTTCCTTTTCTCCACATCCTAGCCGCACGGGCCCCTGGGGCTGGCTCGCCCAGCCCACTAAGGGCTAGTGCGTCACCCCTGAGGCCCATGTGGCCTCCCGGCGTGGATGGCCCCTCCCGATGCCCCCTGGAACCCTCCCAGCAACCCTGGTACACTGCCAAAATACCCAAAACTTTTTCGGTGACCAAAACAGGTCTTCCTATATATCAACCTTTACCTCCAGACCATTATGGAGCTCCTTGTGATGTCCGGGATCTCCTCTGGGATTCCGAACAACCTTCGGTCACCACCATACATAACTCAATACTACCAAAACGTCACCGAACGTTAAGTGTGCACACCCTGCGGGTTCGAGAACTATGTAGACATGACCAATACACCTCTATGGTACATAACCAATAGCATGACCTCGATGCCCATATTGGTTCCTACATATTATACGAAGATATTTATTGGTTGACCCTCTATGTCAAGGATTTGGTTAATCCCGTATTCTATTCCCTTTGTTCTTCGGTATGTTCCTTCACCGAGATTCAATCGTCGGTATCTCTATACCTAGTTCAATCTCATTACCGGTAAGTCTCTTTACTCGTTCCGTAATATAGGATCCCGTGGCTAACACTTTAGTCACTTTGCTTGCAAGGCTTGTTGTGATGTTGTATTACCGAGTGGGCCCTAAGATACCTCTCCATCACACGGAGTAATTAATCCCAGTCTTGATACATGCCCACTCAACAGATAAGATTATGCCTTATCTTCAACATTTATCATTTGATCCGATTTATCACTCTAACAAGCGATTTGTCAGGAATCCACCAATAAATTAGGCCTATTCCTTGCACTATGTTTGCAAAAAAACTATGTTTATTTGTGCTTTTGTCGACCTTGTTATGCAATATGTACTATTGTCCTTTTTTGTCATTATATGAGGATTCAAGGGCTAGGAATTAAGGTAACACTTCTATCCAATATTTTTTTGGTGTTGAATATAGCATATGTCAGTGTTGGGAACCTGGGATTTGCAAAAAAAAGGCTGATTAACACTCGACCGATAAAATCGATTAATCGGCCGATTTTTGATTAATCTCTTATCCCTAGCTGACCAAAACGCTAACGATAAGCGATATCCTCAACATTGGAACATATACTTGACATGCAAAAAACTATAGCAATAAAGTGACACGATCATATGCTAGTTCATAGTTTGGGTCTTGTCCATCACATAATTCGCCTAATGACGTGATCCCATTATCAAATGACATCTCATGTCAATGGCTAGGAAACTTTGACCATCTTTGATCCATGAGCTAGTCTACTAGAGGCATACTAGGGACACAGTGTTGTCTATGTATCCACACATGCATTTGAGTTTTCAATCAATACAATTATAGCATGGATAATAAACAATTATAATGAACAAGGAAATAATAATAACCACTTTATTATTGCCTCTAGGGCATATTTCCAACAACTACCTCACACTAACATTTCAACCGTCGGTGTTGGTTGTTTCCCCTTCTTCTCTTGCGTAATATACCAAGGTATATATCGCGAGAAGAAGAAGAGGCAAATGACCCCCGCAACAACAGTCGGGATTCCTCCATCGAGAAGAGACATGAAAGTCACACAAGGAGCCCCGACAAACCGAAAGTACGTAATTTTTTTACTAAAAATTTGTAAACTTGTTTTTTTATTAAAAAATTATAATGCATGATGTATTTATAATGGAACTTCTTATCTTAAAACTATTGAAATTTCTATCTCAATTTATAATGAAACTTCTGAAATTCAATCTCAATTTATGATAAAACTTCTTCAAACTTCTTATCTTAAACGAAGTGCGTCGGTCACCGTACATCCTCCATTGTCGATTCATCTGCATTATATAATTAAGTATATCAAAACAATAGACTATTCTCATAGTATTCTCTGATTTCCCATCCCTCGACATATCATCAACTTCCCCTTTTGACCCTTTCATGGATCCACATATCTATCTATTATACATATTTTAACAATAAAAGAAACATAAATTTACAAAATATTAAAATAGATCCCAACCTTGGCAGTTAATACGTCGCCTTCATGTAACTCAGTGACCATCAGAATACTTGTGAAGCATAACTATGGCTTTCAACCCAGAATCAAAGGTGCAAATTATTCGGTTACTTATATATTCCAAAAAGTTACTTCAACAATCCTGGCACCAGAAAGCAACCAGAAAAATCAAGACTTGGATCGGCATATACAAGATAACCGAAAAATCTACACCTTTTGTGAACTCAACTGGCATCATGCTCACAGGCGATCGACGGCAGTGAGGACATGGACGGGGACGGTAAGGCACTAAGTAAACCACACCTACACATTGCCGGTTCATCTTCATTATATAATTAAGTATATCAAAACCCATTATAGAACATCATGAATAGAGGAATGACCAAATTAATAGTGATCACATGTTATTACTGCAAAAACAAATACATAGAGTTCATACATAGTTCTCATAAAACAACATACAATTATCTGGAGCATCTAAGACATACATTGAAACTAATACAAGTATGTAAAAATTTAGATGCAAGAACAAATGCGATCAAAATCGCAACTGAGGTAACAATTGATCCAAAAACATAATGATACCAAGCCTCATTATCAATGGCATATTTTCTAATCTTCAAATGCGTTGCATCCATCTGGATCTTGTGTACATTGAATACATCGACAACATGCAACTCCAATTTAATCTTCTCTTCTCAACTCCTTTCAATTTTTCTTTCAAATAATTGTTCTCTTTCTCAACTAAATTTAACCTCTCGACAATAGGATCGGTTGGAATTTCCAATTCACATACCACCTAGATAAAGCAATGATGAGGATATCGCTTATCGTTAGCGTGTCGGCCAGCTGGGGATTAGAGATTAATCGGAAATCGGCCGATTAATCGATTTTATCGGTCGACTATTAATCGGCCATTTTTTGCAAATCTGAGGTTCTCAACAGTAAAATATGTTATATTCAACACAAAAACAATATTGCACAGAAGTATTACCTTAATTTCTAGGCTTTGAATCCTCATATAATGATAAACAAAATAGGAGAACAATACATATTGTGTGACAAGGTCCACAAAATGCAAATAAACATAGTTTTTGCAAACATAGTGCTATGAATAGGTCCGAATTATCGGTAGATTCCCAATAAATCGCTTGTCATAGCAATAACTCAGCCAAAATGATAAACGGTGAAGACAAGGCATAATATTATCGTTCACCCCAAGAGTAGCGGTAAATCAGATGATAAATCGCTGAATCAGAAGATTTTTTGGAACAGTGAGATAAAGACCTCTATGTCAAGTTGGTCGGCATAATTGTCATAAACACTGAATGAAACAAATAGTAATAAAAGATACTATACCACATCCAAATCATAGACCGAACGAGAGCCGACGGGGGCGTCTACCAAAACCATGTCACTATATAATAACAAACAATAATACAAGTAAGAAGTTAATTTGAGCACTATATAATAAAAAACACTGAATGAAATAATGAAGTTGCTAACCTTTTTAGAACACTTGGTTAGTTGGTACATCGTCAAACCTAGGAAAATCTTGGAAAAATGGAGCTTAGAGGTCGAGTTTGAAGGAAGAACAGGGAAGATAACTTAAGTGTGGCTTGGACATTCCATCGAACACCTCATGTGCATATATAGGCAAAAAACAAAGTATCCCACCACCACCATTCCATGGCCAAAACACAGAGGAAATGGGGGGCGTGGATATATATATATATATATATAAGCAAAATATTTAGTCCCAGATTGTGCCTAAAACCGGGACTAATGGCCATACCTTTAGTCCCGATTCTAGACACTAACCGGGACTACTGGGTAGCAACCCTTTTAGTCCCGGTTGGAGGATGGAATCGGGACTAAATGTCCAAGCCGAACTGGGACTGATGCCCGTCGAGGCCCGGCTGACGTCCTAGCCTCTCAAACCGGGACTGATTCTTTCATTAGTCTAGGTTCGTAACTCTACCGGGACTAATGCTCTGATCTGGCCAGGATCAAAACCATGTTTTCTACAAGTGTAGTAGTGTCATGTGAACATTGACTACATGATACTTCACCATGCTATGGGCCTAAGGGGAGTCGTTGTGAAGTAACAAGTGGATGATGGGTTACGAGAGTGACAAAAGCTTAAACCCCAGTTCATGTGTTACTTCATAAGGGACTGATTTGGATCCACATGTTTCATGCTATGATTAGATTTATCTTAATTCTTCTTCCATAGTTGCAGATTCTTGCGAGAGGGGGCAATCATAAGTAGGTTTTTAGTTCAAGTAAGAACAACACCTTAGCACTGGTCCACCCACATATCAAATTATCGAAGTACCAAATGCGAATCAACTCAACATGATGAACATGACTAGACATAAATTCCCATGTGTCCTTAGGAGCACTTGCTTAATATAATAGTACTTTCAGGCCCGTTCTTTGCTATAAAAAGGATTGGGCTACCTTTCTGCACCTTTGTTACTATTGTTACTTGTTACTTGTTACAAATTATCTTGCTACAAAACTATCTACTATTGTTACTCACAACACTTGCAGAGAATACCTTGTTGAAAACCGCTTGTCATTTCCTTCTACTCCTCGTTGGGTTCGACACTCTTACTTATCAAAGGACTATGATTTATCCCCTATACTTGTGGGTCATCATGACTCTTTTCTGGCGCCATTGCCGGGGAGTGAAGCGCCTTTGGTAAGTGGAAATTGGTAAGGAAACATTTTCTATATGTGCTGAAATTTACTATTGCTTGTCACTATGAACGGTCACCCTTTGAGTGGCTTGTTCGGGGCATCTTCGCCCCGAATGGAATACGAGGAAATTATTCCTTGGCCTACTGAACCTACTGAAAAGATTTATTATGAGATTCCTTCGGGTATGCTAGAAAAACTATTATTTAATCCATATGATGGAACAACTCATCCTGATTAACATCTGATATTCATCGATGAGGTTTGTGGATTATTTTAGCTTGCAGGTTTGTCTAGGGACAAAGTTAAGAAGAAAGTTTTCCCTTTATCTTTGGAGGGAAAAGCATTAATGTGGTATAGGCTATTGGATTGTATTAAATCATGGGACTGGAATCACTTGAAGTTGGAATTTCATCAGAAGTTTTATCCAATGCATCTAGTTCTCCATGATTGGAACTATATATAATCTCTGGACTCGTGAAGGAGAAAGCATCACTCGATCTTGGGGGAGGCTTAAATATATGATTCACACTTGCCCCAACCATGAGTTCTCAAGAGAAATGGTTATACAAAAAAATTATGCTCGGCTTTCTCATGATGATCGATTACTATTGGATTCTTCTTCTTCTGGCTCATATATGAATGAGACTATTGAATTCAAATGGGATCTTCTGGAAAAAATTAAATGCAACTCTAAAGATTGGGAAATCGAAAATTTTAAAGAGTCAGGTATAAAATCTAATTTTGATTGTGTTAAATCTTTTATGGAAACTACTACCTTCCATGAGTTTAGCAATAAATATGGTCTTGACTTTGAAATAGTAGCTACTTTCTTTCAATCATTTGCTACTCATGTTGATCTTCCCAATGAGAAGTGGTTTAAATGTCATCCCCCCATTGAAAAACCATTAGAGGAACCTATTAATATTAAGAAGGAAGAAATAATTGTTAGTCATGTTGATCCAATTGTTCCCAGTGGTTACACTAAGAAACCTCATTTTCATGTTAGAATTAGGGAACATGCTAAGAATAGAATTATGGTTAATGAAAGTCATGTCAGGACACATATACCTTCTGAACAAATAAATTTTGAGCCTAAGGTTGCCATGGTTAAAGATCTTTTAGATAATAACATTGAGGGACAGGTTATTTATTTTTGTGGAGAAGCTGCTGGGATTGCGAAACCTGCTAGAAACAAACAAGATGAGTTAGACAAAAATAAACCAGTGGTTGGCATGCCTATTGTTTCAGTTAAAATTAGAGATCATTCTTATCATGGCTTGCATGACCTCGGTGCTAGTGTCAATGCTATACTGTTTACCTTATATCAAGAAATTATGAATGACATAGCACCCTCGACTATTGAAGATATTGATGTTACTATTAAACTTGCAAACAAAGATACTATTTCGCCACTTGGGATCGTTAGAGATGTCGAGGCTTTGTGGGAAGGTCAAGTACCCCCGCTGATTTCTTAGTACTTGGTTCGAAACAAGATAATTTTTGCCCCATTCGGTAGACCTTTCTTGAACAATGTTAATGCTGAAATAAATTGTGCTACTCAGAAGGTTAGAGTATGCTTTGGTGATGTATCTCATGAATTTAATTTCTCCAAGTTAGTAATCAGTCACATGAGAAGGAGTTAACAAGTAAGGAGGAAATAATTGGTCTTGCTTCTATTGTCGTGCCTTCTGTTGATCCTCTAGAACAGTATTTGCTATACCATGAGAATGATATGCACATGAATGAAAGGAATGAAATGGATGACATATTTCTTCAACAAACACCTATTCTTAAACATAGCTTACCAGTCCATATTTTAGGGGATCCTCCTCCACCCAAGGGAGATCTTGTGTTTGAACTAAACACTTTACCTGATACTTTGAAATATGCTTATCTTGATGAAAAGAAGATATATCCTGTTATTATCAGTGCTAAACTTTCAGAGCATGAAGAAAGTAGATTACATAAAACTCTGAGGAAGCACATGGCTGCTATTGGATATACCCTCGATGATCTAAAGGGCATAAGCCCCACTCTATGTCACCATTCGTGATATTAACATGGGTCACCGTTCGTGATTGTGCATGATGCATGTATGGTTAGTGCATGATTATAAACGGGGGCATCTCATAGATAATCCAATGTCAACACAAGTATCCATGAGTTAATTATCCGATATGAATCATACAATTTTAGATTTATAATATTCAATCCAACATAAAGAACTTAAAAGAGTTTCCCCAAAGTTTCTATCGGGTAAAGCAGGATGAAAACGTGTATCAACCTATGTGCTTAGATTACCCCAATGTCAGTATGAGAATCCACAAGTTGATTACCAAAACATAGATCAAGTGACTGAATAGAATATGCCATTGTCACCAAGGGTATCCACATGCAAGACATATATCAAGTGATCTCACATCCTCATATATTTAAATCGATAACAATGAAACTTCAAAGGGTAAGACTCAATTCATCACAACAAATAAAACAACACCATATTATTCTACTACATTAACGACGCTCGTGGTACATCAAGATCGTGTCCTATCAATATCACTAGAGGTCAAACACATAGATACTGGTGCATACCTTCAGCCCCAAGGATGAACTACTCCCACATCACCATGAGAACGGAGGATATGTTGGTGCTAATGATGATGGTGATGGAGGAGATGTCCCCAGCTGCGTCCCAGCGGCACCAGAGGAGAGTGGTGATAACACACAAGTATAGGGGATCAGTTGTAGCCTCTTTCGATAAGTAAGAGTGTCGAACCCAACGAGGAGCTAAAGGTAGAACAAATATTCCCTCAAGTTCTATCGACCACTGATACAACTCTACGCATGATTAACGTTCGCTTTACCTAGAACAAGTATGAAACTAGAAGTGCTTTGTAGGTGTTATAGGATAGGTTTGCAAGATAATAAGGAGCACGGAAATAAAAACTAGGGGCTGCTAAGATAAACAAACAACTAACTTAGTTTAACGAGTGTGGAAAAGTGGTGGCAGGAGTTGCGGAATTGTCCCTAGGCAATCGATAACTAGACCGGTAATCATTATTGCAATTTTATATGAGGGAAAGGCATAAGCTAACATACTTTCTCTACTTGGATCATATGAACTTATGATTGGAACTCTAGCAAGCATCCGCAACTACTAAATATCATTAAGGTAAAACCCAACCATAGAATTATCAGGTATCAAGTCATCTTTATTCCCATACGCAAACAACCTACTTACTCGGGTCTGTGTTTCTATCACTCGTGCCACCCACCATAAGCGAATCATAAGCATATTGCAAACCCTACAGCGGTGATCCCTCAAGCTTGTGTGACACGGAGAGCACCATAGGACAACACCAATAATAAAACATGGAACTCAAACCAATCATGATCATCAATCAACCAATAGGACAACAAAAATCTACTCAGACATCATAGGATGGCAACACATCATTGGATAATAATATGAAGCATAAAGCACCATGTTCAAGTACAGGGTATAGTCGGTTGCGAGAGAGTGGACCACTGTAGATAGATGGCGGAAGGTAATGGAGGTGTTGGTGAAGATGACGGAGTTGTTGGAGTAGATCGCCGTCACGATGATGGCCCCGACGGCGTTCTGGTGCCACCAGGGGAGAGGGGGAGAGAGAGCCCCTCCTTCTTCTTACTTGACCTCCTCCCTAGATGTGAGTAGGTTTTCCCCTATGTTCCATGGCGTCGGAGGGGTGAGAGCCCCTCCAAGATTGGATCTCTCTCTCTCTCTCTCTCTCTCTCTCTCTGTTTCCTTCTGTTTCTACGCTCCTAGATTCTGGCCTTTCACACGTCCTTAAATATCCGGAGATCCATAACTCTGATCAGGCTGAAATTTTGAGGAGATTTTCCTTATAAAAATATCTTTCTTCCAGACAAAGGATACCTCCAACCGACCTAAGGGGTGGACGCAAGCCCTCAGAGCACAGCCAGGGGTGTGGGCCGCGCCTAGCAGGTTTGTGACCTCCTCGGGCATCGTCTCACATTGATTCTTTTTCCCAAAAATCACATATATTCCAGAAAAAATCTCCGTAAGTTTTTATCACGTTTGGACTTTGTTTGATATGGATTTTCTGTGAAACAAAAAACATGCAACAAACAGGAATTCTCACTGGGCACTGGATCAATATGTTAGTCCCAAAAATAGTATCAAAACTTGCCAAAAGTATATGAAAGTTGTAGAATATTGGCATGAAACAATCAAATATTATAGATACGATGGAGACGTATCAGCGTCCCAAGCTTAATTCATGCACGTCCTCGAGTAGGTAAATGATAAAAAAGATAATTTTTGATGTGGAATGCTACCTAGCATAATCTTGATCATATAATATAATCATGGAATGAATATTAAGATACGAGTGATTCAAATCAATAGTCTATATTGACATAAAAACAGTAATACTTCAAGCACACCAACAAGGCAATCGTGTCCTTTCGAAATAAGATGGCCTTAGAAAGTTATCCCTACAAAATCATATGGTCTGGCTATGCTCCATCTTCCCCACACAAACTATCTAAATCATGCACAATCCCGATGAACAAGTCAAGCAAATGTTTCACACTCTTATGTTCTCAATCCTTTTCAACTCTCACGCAATACATGAGCGTGAGCCATGTATATAGCACTATAGGTGGAATAGAATATGGTGGAGGTGATGAGGAAAAAGGAGAAGATAGTCTCACATCAACTAGGCTTATCAACGGGTTATGGAGATGCCCATAAATAGATATCAATGTGAGTGAGTAGGGATTGCCATGCAACGGGTGCACTAGAGCTATAAGTATATGAAAGCTCAAAAATAAAACTAAGTGATCGTGCAAATGATGAAAATTCCACCAGCTATCTGAAAGTGACAAAATAGGAGACTCTCTATCATGAAGATCATGGTGATACTTTGAATCACAAGTGTGGAAAAAGATAGTAGAAATTGTCCCCTCTCTCTTTCTCTCGTTTTTTTTCTTTTTCTTTTTTTGGTGGGCATCTTTGGCCTCTTTTTTTTATTTGGGCTTCGCTTGCCTCTTTTATTTTTTGTAAAGTCCGGAGACTCCTCCCAACTTGTGAGGGAATCATAGCTTCCATCATCCTTTTCTCACACGGGACAATGCTCTAATAATGAAATCATCACACTTTTATTTACTTACAACTCGATACCCAGAACAAGAATATGACTCTATATGAATGCTTCCGGTAGGATACCAGGATGTGCAACGATCTAGCCTAGCAAATGACATCAAAAAAAGGACAAGCCATGAAAACATCATGCAAGCTGTCTTACGATCATGCAAAGCAATATGAAGATGATGGTGCATGTCATACTAAACGGAATGGTGGAAGTTGCATGGCAATATATCTCGGAATGGCTATGGAAATGACATAATAGGTACGTATGGTGGCTGTTTTAAGGAAGGTGGGTTTGATGCACTGGCAAAAGTTGCATGGTACTATAGAGGCTAGCAAATGTGGAAGGGTGAGAGTGTGTATAATCCATGGACTCAACATTAGTCATAAAGAACTCACATACTTATTGCAAAAGTCTATTAGTTATCAAACAAAGAATTAGACGCATGCTCCTAGGGGAGAGGTTGGTAGGAGTTAACCATCGTGTGCTCCCGACCCTCACAGAAAGGCTGACAATCATTAGACAAATCATGCTCCGACTTCGTTACATAATGGTTCACCATACGTGCATGCTACGGGAATCACAAACTTCAACACATGTATTTCTTCAATTCACAACTACTCACTAGCATGACTCTCATATTACCATCTTCATATCACAAAACTATTGCAAGGAATCAAACATATCATATTCAGTGATCTACAAGTTTTATGTAGGATTTTATGACTAACCATGTGAATGACCAACTCCTGTTAACTCTCTAAATAGATATAAGTGAAGCATGAGAGTTTAATTATTTCAACAAAAGATATGCCCACGCTCTAAAAAATATAAGTGAAGCAAAAGAGCATTCTACAAATGGCAGTTTTCTATGTGAGAAACAGGCAATCCAAACTTCAAATGATATAAGTGAAGCACATGAAGCATTCTATAAATCCATACTCAAAAGATATAAGTGAAGTGCATGAAGCATTCTATAAATCAACCAAGGACTTTATCATACCAGCATGGTGCATTATTAAAACAAAAATAAATATCACATGACGCTCCAAGATTTACGCATATCATGTGACGAATAAAAATATATCTCCAAGTAAAATTATCGATGGTTGTTAGAAGAAAGAGGGGATGACTTTCGGGGCATCCCTAAGCTTAGTTTCTTGGGAGTCCTTGATTATTACCTTGGGGTGCCTCGGGCATCCCCAAGATTATTCTCTTTCCATTCCTTATTCCTTCATCCATCGTGATCTCACGCAAAACATGAAAACTTCAATCACACAAAACTTAACAAAACCCTCGTGAGATCCGTTAGTATAGTAAAGCAAATCACAACTTTATGTACTGTTGCCAACCAATTCATATTTTAGTTTTGCATTGTAGCTACTGTATTATAATTTTTCCATGGCTTATACAACCGATACAATCGATAGTTTCACCAAAACGAGCAAAACAATGCATCAAAAACAGAATCTGTCTTAAACAGGACAGTGTGTAGCAATCTAAACATTAACCATACTTATGTAATTCTTAAAATTCTGAAACATTAGGACAAAATAAACAATTTGCATACCAGCACTGTGTAAAAATTTCAGAAACTTTTGACATTCCAATAAAAAATGTAAATTCACGCACTATAGCCAAAGCTTCTATTTTTGCATTGCACACACCAAACAAGCAATCTAATCATCCTAAAGGCAAATCTTGGAAAATTATTTTTATAATACAATGGATATATACAAGGGTAAATATATTTTTGTTGAACAGTTTCAGTAATCAAGATTTGCGAAGTTTCCATGGGCATGAACAAAGTTCAAGGCTAGCAACCACTTTCACAATGCTCGTCTCTCTCACTTTCACTTTTCTTTTTGAAAAAGTTTTAGGTTGCCCTCTTTATTTTTTGTTTCTAAACTATATAAAAGCACACAACAGAATTAAATGACTCTCTAAAACTTCCGGGTTGTCTCCATGACAGCGCTTTCTTTAAAGCCATTAAGCTAGGCATAAAGTGATCAAGTAATGGATCCACCCGGATCCCAAGGTATAGCCAATTTTAATTAACAATGATTTTTAATTTAGTATTGAGCACAAAGTAACATATATCATGCAACAACGAAGACTAACTCTCTTCCTATGCATCGGCATGTCATAAAAGAACAATTCATGCACACAAAGTAAAGGCCAATATATAGCATAAGCAGTTTCTTGCAATTTTATCATATTGGAAACATAGAGAGGTGGAGATGTAGTTCCTCTCTCATAATAATTGCAAGTAGGAGCAGAAAGCACATGCATATTATATCTATCAAAATCATCATGTGTAATAGTAAAAGTCAAACCATCTATATAATCCTTAATAAGTGCAAACTTCTTTGATATAGTGTAGTTGGGAGAATTCAAAAAGATAATAGTACTATCATGCGTGGGTGCAATAGCAACAATTTCAAGTTTAACATAAGGAACTAAAGCAAGTTCATCTCCATAAACATCATTCATATTGGCATCATGGCCACAAGCATACCAAGCATCAAGTTCATCAAAAAGGAATATTTCAAACGAATCCAAGGGATCATAGCAATCAACATAGCATTCATCCTTCGGTAAGCACGAAGGGAAATTAAACAATGTATGAGTTGAAGAGTTACTCTCATTAGAAGGTGGGCACGGTTAGCTAATCCGCTCTTCCTCCTTTTGTTCTTCGCTCTCCTCCTCATCTTTTTCATCTAATGAGCTCACAGTTTCAGCAATTTCTTCTTCCATAGATTCCTGCAAAATATTAGTCTCTTCCAAAGCAGTGGTCATTCTTTAAATAAACTCTTTGACATAAGCATTAGAAGCATAGTTTTCGTAGCAATATTTAAGTATGGCAAAATTTTCAGATTCATAAAGAGTAGCATCACACTTTTCAATGAAAGAAGCAATTTCATAGGCACCCTTAAAAGCAACAAATTCTTCAATTTGTTCAACATCATTATAGCAATAGGCCTCCTTGGCATAAGAGGATAATATTTAATTATCATTAAACACACATTGGTAGGGAAGGTGTTTTTTAGCTTCTTTAGAACAACAAGTAAAATCATAAATTTCACATAGATTCCAAGCATAGCAACACAAAGTATTAATTTCATGCCACAAGAGTTTCCCTTTTTGAGATATGTGGTGTCACACATAATGAGCATGCTCATTTAATGATTTTCCCTCAACTAAGCTAGTTGGGTTTTTAGCACAAGCACAAGTGGATCGAAGATGACCCAAGTAATATTCTTCGGTGGTACGGAACACTAGTGGCTCCTCAAACTTTGGAGCAGCAAGTACATCTAATTTTATTGGTATTTTGCGTTTCCTACCCATCTCTAAATATAGAAAACAACTAAGAACAGCAAGTAAAATCTACTTAGTGATAAAGCAAACAAGGACACACGAGAATATTAACCCCACGCTATTGCTCCCCAGCAACGACGCTAGAAAAAGGTCTTGATAACCCACAGGTATAGGGGATCAGTTGTAGCCTCTTTCGATAAGTAAGAGTGTCGAACCCAACGAGGAGCTAAAGGTAGAACAAATATTCCCTCAAGTTCTATCGACCACCGATACAACTCTACGCACGCTTAACGTTTGCTTTACCTAGAACAAGTATGAAACTAGAAGTACTTTGTAGGTGTCATAGGATAGGTTTGCAAGATCATAAAGAGAACGGAAATAAGAACTAGGGGCTGCTAAGATAAACAAACAACTAAGTTAGTTTAACGAGTGTGGAAAAGTGGTGACACGAGTTGCGGAATTGTCCCTAGGCAATCGATAACTAGACCGGTAATCATTTTCAATTTTATATGAGGGAGAGGCATAAGCTAACATACTTTATCTACATGGATCATATGCACTTATGATTGGAACTCTAGCAAGCATCCGCAACTACTAAAGATCATTAAGGTAAAACCCAACCATAGCATTATCAGGTATCAAGTCCTCTTTATTCCCATACGCAAACAACCTACTTACTCGGGTCTATGTTTCTATCACTCACGCCACCCACCATAAGAGAATCATAAGCATATTGCAAACCCTATAGCAGGGATCCCTCACGCTTGCACGACACGGAGATCACCATAGGACAGCACCAACATAAAACATGCAACTCAAACCAATCATGATCATCAATCAACCAATAGGACAACAAAAATCTACTCAGACATCATAGGATGGCAACACATCATTGGATAATAATATGAATCATAAAGCACCATGTTCAAGTAGAGGGTACAGCGGGTTGCGGGAGAGTGGACTTCTGTAAATAGATGGGGGAAGGTGATGCAGGTGTTTGTGAAGATGACGGAGTTGTTGGAGTAGATCGCCATCATGATGATGGGCCCGGCGGTGTTTCGGTGCCTGCGGGAGAGAGGGGGAGAGATCCCTCCTCCTTCTTATTCTTCCTTGACCTCCTCCCTAGATGGGAGGAGGGTTTCCCCTCTGGTCCATGGCCTCCATGGAGGCGGAGGGGCAAGAGCCCCTCTGACATTGGATCTTTCGCTCTCTATTTCCTTCTATTTATGTGCTCCCGGATTCTGGCCTTTCACTTTTTCTTAAATATCTGGAGATCCGTAACTCCGATTGAGCTAAACTTTTGAGGGGATTTTCCTTGTAAAAATATATTTCTTGCAGACAAAGGATACCTCACAACGACCTAAGGGGTGGCCAGAAGCCCTCAGGGCATGGCTAGGGGTGTGGGTCGCACCTAGCAGGCTTGTGACCTCCTCGGGCATCGTCTCGCGTTGATTCTTTTTCCCAAAAATCACATATGTTCCAAAAAATCTCCGTAAGTTTTTATCGCGTTAGGACTTTGTTTGATATGGATTTTCTGCGAAACAAAAAACATGCAACTAACAGGAACTGGTGCTGGGCACTGGATCAATATGTTAGTCCCAAAAATAGTATAAAAACTTGCCAAAAGTATATGAAAGTTGTAGAATATTGGCATGAAACAATCAGAAATTATAGATATGATGGATACGTATCAAGGGGGAAGGGCCCCCTCCTGCCTCTTCCTTGGCCCTGTAGGGATAGAGGGAGCTCTCCCCTAGATTGGATCCCCTAGTTGTCTTCTATTTTCATGATTGTTTCGGAGCCCTTCACCATTTCTCATATTCCCAAAGATTCTTAACTCCAATTGGGCTGAAATTTTAAGGGGATTTTTATTTAGAAATTACATTTCCTGCTGTGAAGAAGGGCTCCAACCAACCTACAAGGTTCCCACAAGATATAAGGGCATGCCTAGGGGGTAGGGTCCGTCATGTTGTCTTGTGGGGCCCTCGAGCATCATCTTAGGTTGATTATTTTTCCCAAAATCGCATATATTCCAAAACGAAACTTCGTAATTTTTTATTGCGTTTGGACTCTGATTGGCGTGGCTTTTCTGCGGTACAAAAAAACATGCAAAAACAGGAACTGACACTAGGCACTAGATTAATAAGTTAGTCCATAAAAATCATATAAAAGTGCATCAGAACGATGCAGAACTCATATAAATATGACATGATTACTTCATAAATTATTGATACTTGGGAGACGTATCACAATCCTAAGCAACCCCCTCGTCAATGGTCAAAAAGCATTAAGCACCGGAGAAGAAGAGCACCCTAGGTGTCTGTACAAAGTATTTTCCATTGCATGATCATTGCCCTCGCCAGACCCAGGACACAACGTATCCTTTGCCATTTTCGCCCCTGGAAAACAAAATCATTGCGCAAAAAAGCCTTAAGCCACACAAGGTAGTAGATGTACCGGTATTAATAGCCTACAACTTCTTTTTTGTTTCCAGAATGTCAATAATGACAGAAAAGAATCAGGTATAGAAATACCAAAGACCTCAACAATAGTAGACCAAATCTCCTTAGCAACTACACAACCAATAAATAGATGTCAGATAGATTCAGGTTCACTACAAAAAAGCACATGATAAATCATCCACGTGTCTTCTCTTGGCCAACTTATCTCTAGTCATGCTCTTGTTGTTAAAGATCATCCGCGGGAAAACATGAATGTTGTGGGGGGAGGAGCTTGATCTTCTAAATGGAGTCTTTAATGTTAGAAAAATCCCACCAAAGTTAATCATCTTATAGGAAGATTTAAGTGAATATTTGCCAGAAGGCTCAAGCATCCAAACAGGGGTATTTGCACTACTAGATGGAGCATATTGATTAACTAAATCTACCTGATTATACCATTTAGCAATAGTAAAATCATCTACATGCCTCTTAACAGAAAGACATAAACATTCTCCATCCCACACCAAGGCAAGTGTGGCATCTTATTGTCGACATATTTCAAACAAGTCCAGTACATAGTTTTTAGTGAGCAGTCCCAAACCCAGATGTCATGCCAGAAGGCATTACTTTTTCCATCCCCACAAATCCGTTTGAAAAAATATTAGCAACAACAAAAGCCTAAGAAGCAGTCTTCCAAAAAGGAGAACCAAGCCAGGCTTGGCCCAAAAAATATTAGGTTTGTTAGTTGCATATTTATAACAGAGGATTTTGTTCCAACCACTGCTCGTTTCATCATAAAATCTCTCGCCCAAAGAAGCAAGTAAAGCCATATTAAACTTTGTAAGGTTGGGAACCCCCATACCTCCAAACTCTTTCTTCCTAGAAATTAAAACCAGATAGACAAATGGTTTATGATCCTCCCCCATGTTTCCCGAGAAGAAATGAGACATTCGGGAAGTAATAACCTCAATGACCTACTTAGGATATTTCATAATGGACATGAGATAGGTAGGGATACTTGCAATACATGTAGTCTGAAGAACTGTCTTGCCCCTGTAAGAAAGATTCTTAACCAACCATCTAGCTATGTTCTTAATGATCCTATCAATGATAGGTTGGAGATCTTCCCTCCCGAGCTTTTTAAAATGAAGGGGAACCCAAAGATATTTAAATGGGAATTCCTCAATCTGACAGCAGAAAAACTAAGCAAAATTCTTATACACCTCTTCAGAAACATGGATAGTATGCAAATCACTTTTGTGAAAATTGATTTGTAAACCAGAAAGTTTCTCAAAGAAAGTTAAGATACATTTCAAATTTCTAGCATATTGCAAGGAATCCTTAAGAAACATAATAGTTTCATCAACATATTGTGAACTGACCACTCCCTTAAGAATGGCTTGAGGTAAAAGACCAGCAATCAAACCATGATTAACAGCTTTAAGAAGAATTTTAAAAAATACATCTCCAACGAGGTTAAGGCATGTACAATGGGGGCAGCACCATGTTGCTGCCCCAACATCAATGTAGGAGTAAAGTGGATGAAGCATAAGCTTCATGCTTGGTGTGGTCCCTCCCATACCAAATTTCTTACGATCTTCTTTTTACTCTAAATCCATGGATGTACATGTCATGTGTAGACCTATGTGTGGTCCTTTTTGATTGAAGCACCAGCTTCTTCTACAAAGACTGCTTGGCTCTACAAGTAGCGCCCTTTTTCTTTCTATGATTTTTGGTCCGACGTGGATCATGGGGCATCACTCCAACACGGAGCGTTGACCATGCCCTTAAATAGTAGAGGTGAATGAAGGTCACCCCTATTCAACCCTTTTTCCCAGGAAAGTGCGGGGCATTTGTATCATTAATCCTAACCTGAAAGGTACCTTGATAAAGAGTGCTCCAAACCCATCCTCTCCATTTATCATCAAAACCCCTAAAAAGGAGCATTTTCTTAAGAGAATCCCGGTCATCGTCTATACGTGTGACTGAAAAAGCGCAAGAACAGAAAAAACACATCAATTATATGTTATGTCGATCTGAATCCTATAGAATATGTGTTTGTTTTGTTAGACAATGTTTATACGTAGCTTCTGTATATACCCCTGTAACTTGTATATGTACACTTTGTGTACTCTTATGAATATGAGATAGCCACGCCCCATTGGGCGTCGAGCAGTTTCCAACAAATCATAATTGTTTACATGGTATCAGATTAGGTTACAAAAACATGTCTTCCGCCACCGCTACTGTCCCAATCCCATTTGCCTCGGCCGGTGCCGCACTGGCCGCCGCCGCCCCGCCCTCTGGTCCGCTTCATGGTGCTCGGGCCGGCATGGTCTCTCCGTTCCTGGCGTCGTCCCCACTGGCTTTCATGGCGGGTGCTGCCGCTTCGGCCGCCGCCGCGCAGGCCGCTGGGCAGGCCGCCATGCAGCCCGCTACTTCCCTGGATGGCCAGCCGCCAGCTTTTGCTGCTCCCGCTGAGTTCCAACCCACGCCTGCGGTGCCTTCTGCGTCCTACGCAGCTGGCTACAGCGTGTATGGCGCCCCGCCTCCATGCGCGTCGCCCGCGTACGACGCGTATGGCGTGTATGGTGCCTTGCCTCCAGGTGCATCACCGCGGATTCAGCCACGTACGGCGCCCCGCCTCCAGCCGCATACAACGCCCTGCTTCCAGCTGCCTACGATGCGTTGCCTCTAGCCGCGTATGGCGCGTACGGCGCCCCGCACCGACTCCGTCCAACGCGTTGACCGTGGCCGCGTATAAGGCGTCGCCCGCGGATCCCTACATCCATGTGGCTGTTGCGGCACCCTACACCGTTGCACCACCGATCCATGATGGATACTAGCCGCCTCCTCCGATCGCGTTGTTCTATTTCACGCACCTCATCCCGGTGAAGATCACGAAGGATAACTATCTGTTGTGGCATGCACAAGTGATGTCGCTTCTCCGCAGTCGCTACTTGGAGGGCTTTGTTGATGGTACCCTGCCGTGTCCCCCGCCATATCATCCGGGGCATCATGCGTGGGTGGATCAAGATCAAGCCATCCTATCTGCTATCCAGTCCTCTCTCATGGAGGGAGTCTCATCGCTGGTTATCTTTGCCGCTACGTCTCGGGACACGTGGGCAGCTCTTCATACCAGTTTTGCTTCGTAGTCCCAGGCGCATGCTCATGCTATTCGCACCGCGCTTGGGTAGGTGAAGCTTAATGATCTCACCGTCACTGCGTACTTCAACAAAGTGACGGGCATGGGTGACACACTTGCCTCCATTGGCAAGGCTCTTGGATCGGAGGAGTTAACATCTTACGTGATTAATGGACTAGGCGACGACTATGACAACTTGGTTGAACATCTCAATGCTCGTGACACTCCAATTCAGCCTCGTGAGTTGTACGAGCATCTTCTTGCTACAGAACAGCGCATCCAGGCTCGTCGGTCTACTCCGATTTTCCCTTTCGCCAATGCTGCCATGCGGGGCAAGGGCAAGCCCCACACACCACAACCTAGTGGCAAGCCGCCGGCTATGCCCATCCTGTGGAACACCACTACCATTGTTGGTGGTCGCATCCGTGGCCGCTATGCCTTGTGCGGCACTCAGATTCCTTGCCAGCTTTGTGGACTTGATGGTCACCTTGCTTCCCATTGCCATTGCGGCTTCAAGAAGGAGTTCTTGGGTATTGGGAACAATGGTAAAGGGAATGAAAAGCAGGCTGCCCTGGCGAGTCATGAGCATGGGCATACTCATTTTCCTATCCAGTTGATGCATCTTGGTACATGGATATGGGCGTCACTAACCACCTGATGAGTGATATGGGCAAGCTCTCTACTTAGGAGCCGTACC
Source organism: Hordeum marinum (assembly GCA_022496015.1). Classification (NCBI taxonomy): domain Eukaryota; kingdom Viridiplantae; phylum Streptophyta; class Magnoliopsida; order Poales; family Poaceae; genus Hordeum; species Hordeum marinum. Next base: position 49,139,364 of record CM039676.1, read on the forward strand.
GTGGGCATGATCAGGTTCACACTGCAAATGAGGAAGGTATGCACATCTCACACATTGGTCAGGCATCTCTTCTTACGTGTCGATCCACACAACTTCATCTCCTTAATGTCCTTCGTGTTCCCTCTGTTTCACGTAGTTTACTTTCAGTTCCTAAACTTACACGTGATAACAATATTCTTGCTCAATTACCCTTTCCAATTTTTTGTAAAGTACCGGGACACGAGGGATGTACTTCTTAGAGGTCGATTGTGCAATGATGGTCTATATGCCCTTGATGTGCCGCCAGCTCCTAGTGCTTTCAGTAGCATTCGTGTGTCTCCTTCACATTGGCATGCCCGCCTTGGTCATCCCGCCACTCCTATCGTTCTCCATGTACTACATCACATGAGCTTCCAGTTGTGTCCAATAAACATGTTGATACAGTTTGTGATGCCTGTCGGCAAGGCAAGAGTCGTCAACTTCCTTTTTCTGAGTTGAGTCGTGTAGTCAATAAACCGCTTGAACTTGTGTTTTCGGATGTATGGGGCCATTCCCAAACCTCTGTTAGTGGTCATAATTACTATGTCAATTTCATTGATGCTTACAGTGGGTTCACTTGGCTTTATCTTCATAAACACAAGTCTGATGTGTTTAATGTTTTCTTACAATTCCAAGCGTATGTTGAGCATCTGCTCGACCAAAAAATAATTCATATCCAGTCCGATTGGGGAGGTGAATATCACAACCTCAATGAGTTCTTTAATAAGCTTGGAATCACACATTGTGTGTCTTGTCCACATACACATCAGAAAAATGATGTAGCTGAGCGTAAGCATCGCCACATAGTTGAGACTGGTCTTGCTTTGCTTGCCCATGCTTGCGTTCTGTTTACATTCTGGGGTGATGCGTTTTCCACTGCATGCTTTCTCATTATTAGACTCCCTACACGACTCCGTCAAATGAAAACACCACTTGAACTTTTGCTTAATGAAGTTCCCGATTATATGTTTCTCAAAGTATTTGGGTGTGCGTGTTGGCCACATCTTCGTCCATATAACCAACGGAAGTTGGAGTTCCGGTCTAAACAGTGTGTGTTTCTTGGTTATAGTTCTCTTCATAAAGGGTACAAGTGTCTTCATGTTCCCTCTAACCACGTCTACATCTCTAGTAACATGGTGATTGATGAGAATGTATTTCCCTTTTCCGCACCTCCGGCCACTACCTCCACTCCCGTTGCACCCGAGAAATCTATTTTACTTGTGCCTCATCAATTTTGTTGATGTTGTACATGCCCCCTTGTTGTTACCTAACCATGGTCCATGTACTGGACGAGGAGCACGTCTTGAGCTTCTGGATGACCAGCCGTCTACGGTTGCACGCCGTCTTGGGCTGGCTGAACCACCCATGCCGGCTGCATCGGACGCACCGGCCGAGCCAGCCTCACCCACGCTGGCTCAGCCAGGCTCGCCAAGGTTGGCCTCGCTCACGCTGGCGGAGCCAGCTTCCCCCGAGCCAGCCCGTATCGTAGGGGCCTGACATGTCTCTGTCGTATCTATAATTTTTGATTGTTTAATGCCAATATTCTACAACATTCATATACTTTTGGCAACTTCTTATACTATTTTTGGGACTAACATATTGATTCAGTGCCCAGTGCTACTTCCTGTTTGTTGCATGTTTTTTGTTTCGTAGAAAATCCATACCAAACGAAGTCCAAACGCGATAAAAACTTACGGAGATTTTTTTGGAATATATTTGATTTTTGGGGAAAAAGAATCAACGTGAGACGATGCTCGAGGGGCCCACAAGCTAGGGGGCACGGCCTACCCCCTGGCTGCGCCAGGGTGGCTTGTGGTCACCCCTTAAGGCGGTTGGTGACCTTGTTTTGCCGCAAGGAAGCTAATATCCGGATAAAATCGTGTTAAAATTTCAGCCCAATCTAAATTACGGTCTTCGAGAATTTAAGAAACGGTGAAAGGCCAGAATCTGGGAACGCAGAAATAGAAGGAAAGAGAGAGAGAGAGAGAGAGAGAGAGAGAGAGAGAGAGAGAGATCCAATCTCAGATAGGCTCTCACCCCTCCGCCGCCATGGAGGCCAAGGACCAGAGGGAAAACCCTCCTCCCATCTAGGGGAGAGGTCAAGGAATAAGAATAAGGAGGGGCTCTCTGTTGGGGAACGTTGCATGGGAAACAAAAAATTTCCTACGCACACACAAGATCTATCCATGGTGATGAGCATCTATGAGAGGGAGAGTGGATCTACATACCCTTGTAGATCGCTAAGCGGGAAGCGTTAAGAAACGCGGTTGGTGTAGTCGAACGTCTTCGCGATCCAAATCGCCGAGCGTCCCGCGATCTCATCACGATCCGTCCCGCGATCCAATCACGATCCATCCCGCTAACTCATCACGATCTGTCCCACGATCCAATCACGATCTGTCCCTTGAACTCATCACGATTTGTCTCGCAAACTCATCACGATCCGTCTCGTGATCTTGATCACGGTCCTTCCGATCTAGCGCCGAACGGACGGCACCTCCGCGTTCAGCACACATACAGCTCAATGATGATCTCCGCCTTCTTGATCCAGCAAGAGGGAGTGGAGAGGTAGAAGAGTTCTCCGGCAGCATGACGGCGCCGTGGCGATGGTGGTGGAACAATTCCAGCAGGGCTTCACCTAAGCACTGCAGAAAACTGATCTAGAGGAGAAACTATGCGTGGCTAAAAATTATGTGCAAAAAACCCTAAAACCTTCAGTATATATAAGAGGGAGGGAGGAGAGGACTTGGAGCAAGGGCCAAGACTCCTTGGGTCAGCCGAAGTGGGGACAAGAGGAGGACTCCTCCTCCAATCCTAGTACGACTAGGATTCCTCCTTTTTTTGGCTTTTTCCCACCTTTTTCCCTTTGGGCTTTTCTTCCTAACCGCATGGGCCTTGTGTGGGACTTCCACCAGCCCACAAAGGGCTGGTATTTACTCTCCCACAGCTCATGTAGCCTCTTGGGTCAAAATACCCCTCCCGATGGTCTCCCGGTACACTACCGGCACTCCCGGTACACTACCGATGAGCCCGAAACTTTTACGGCGACCAAAATAGGACTTCCTATATATGAATATTTACCTCCGGACCATTCTAGAGCTCCTCGTGACGTCCAGGATCTCATCCGGGACTCCGAACAACCTTCGGTAACCACCATACATAACTCTATACTACCGAAACGTCACCAAACCTTAAGTGTGCAGAACCTGCGGGTTCAAGAACTCTGTAGACATGACCGAGACACCTCTACGGTCAATAACCAATAGCGGGATCTAGATGCCCATATTGGTTCCTACATATTCCACGAATATCTTTATCGGTCGAACCTCTATGTCAAGGATTCAATTAATCCCGTAAGATGTTCCCTTTGTTCTTCGATATGTTACTTGCCCGAGATTCGATCGTCGGTATCTCCATACCTAGTTCAACCTTGTTACCGGCAAGTATCTTTGCTTGTTCCGTAATACAAGATCCTGTGAATAACACTTAGTCACATTGCTTGCAAGGCTTGTTGTGATGTTGTATTACTGAGTGGGCCCTGAGATACCTCTCCGTCACACGGAGTAACAAATCCCAGTCTTGATCCATGCCAACTCAACAGACACCCTTGGAGATACCTGTAGAGTACCTTTATAGTCACCCAGTTACGTTGCGACATTTGATACACACAAGGCACTCCTCCGGTGTTAGTGAGTTGCATGATCTCATGGTCATAGGAGCATATACTTGACATGCAGAAAATAGTAGCAATAAACTGACACGATCATATGCTACGTTTGTAGTTTGGGTCTTGTCCATCACACCATTATCCTAATGATGTGATCCCGTTATCAAATGACATCTCATGTCCATGGCTAGGAAACCTTAACCTTCTTTGATCAACGAGCTAGTCTATTAGAGGCATACTAGGGACATGGTTTTGTGTATGTATCCACACATGCATCTAAGTCTCCGATCAATACAATTATAGCATGGATAATAAAAAATTATCATGAACAAGGAAATATGATAATAACTAATTTATTATTGCCTCTAGGGCATATTTCCAACACTCTCTCCCCCTCTCTCCCGGTGGCACCGAACGCCGCCGGGGCCATCATCGTGACGACGATCTACACCAACAACTTCGCTGTCGTCATCACCAACTCTCTCCCCCTCTATGCAGCGGTTCAACACCTATTCTCCCCACTGTAATCTCTACTTAAACATGGTGCTCAATGCTATATATTATTTCCCAATGATGTATGGCTATCCTATGATGTTTTAGTAGATCTGTTTTGTCCTATGGGTTGAGTGATGATCATGATTGGTTTGAGTTGCATGTTTTATTATTAGTGTTGTCGTATGGTGCTCTCAGTGTCGTGCAAGCATGAGGGATCGCCATTGTAGGGTTTCCAATATGTTTATGATTCGCTTCTGGTGGGTGGCATGAGTGACAGAGGCACAGACCCGAGTAAGTAGGTTGTTTGCATATGGTAATAAAGAGGACTTGATACCTTATAATGCTATGGTTGGGTTTTACCTTAATTATCTTTGCTAGTTGCGGATGGTTGCTAGATTTCCAATCTTAAGTGCATATGATCCAAGTAGAGAAAGAATGTTAGCTTATGCCTCTCCCTCATATAAAATTGCAATAGTGATTATCCGTCTAGTTATCGATTGCCTAGGGACAAATAACTTTCTTGTGACAAAAAGCTCTCTACTAAGACTAACTTAGTAGTTTCTTTATCTAAGCAGCCCCTAGTTTTTATTTACGTGCTCTTTATTATCTTGCAAACCTATCCTATCAAACCTACAAAATACTTCTAGTTTCATACTTGTTCTAGGTAAAGTGAACGTTAAGCATGCGTAGAGTTGTATAGGAGGTCGATAGAACTTGAGGGAATATTTGTTCTACCTTTAGCTCCTCGTTGGGTTCAACACTCTTACTTATCGAGAAAGGCTACGATAGATCCCCTATACTTGTGGGTTATCAAGACCTTTTTCTGGCGCTGATGCCGGGGAGCAATAGCGTGGGGTGAATATTCTCGTGGGTGCTTGTTTGCTTTATTAGTAAGTAGATTTTATTTGCTGTTCTAAGTTGTTCTCTATATTTAGTTATGGATATGGAACACGAAATACCAAAAACATTAGTTGAACCTAATACACCAATGGTTGAAGAACCACCCAAAATCTATCACACTCTTGAAGCTTTTTACTTGGATCATATTTGATCCATTTGTGCTCGTGCTGAAACCCCAACTAGCTTAGTTATGGGCAAGTCATTAAATGAGCATGCTTATTATGTGCGACACCTCTTATCTCAAAAAGGGAAACTTTTATGGCATCATATTAATACTTTGCAATGCTATGCTTCGAATTTATGCGAAATTCATGATTTTACTTGTTGTTCTGAAGATCCTAAAAAACACCTTCCCTATCAATGTAAGTTTAAGGATAATGGAATCGTATCTTCTTATGCCAAGGGTGTTTATAATTATTATGATATTGAACAAATTGAAGAATTTGTTGCTTTTAAGGTGCCTATTAAATTTCTTCTTTGATTGAAAAGTATGATGCTACTCTTTACAAAGCTGAAAGTTTTGTCATACTTAAATATTCCTATGACAACTATGCTTCTAATGCTTATGTTAAGCCATATATTGAGGACTCCTCTGCTGTCCAAGAGGAGACTAATATTTTGCAGTAAACTATGGAAGAAGAAAATGATGACACTATGAGCTCATTTAATGAAAAAGATGACGAGGAGAGCGAAGAACAAAAGGAGGAAGAGCAGACTAGCTACCCATGCCCACCTTATAATGAGAGTAACTCTTCAACTCATACATTGTGTAATTTCCCTTCGTGCTTACCGAAGGATTAATGCTATGTTGATTGCTATGATCCCTTGGATTCGTTTGAAATATCCATTTTTGATAAACTTGATGCTTGCTATGCTTGTGGCCATGATACAAATATGAATGATGCTTATGGAGATTAACTTGCTATAGTTCCTCGTGTTAAACGTTAAATTGTTGCTATTGCACCCACACATGATAGTCCTATTATCTTTTTAAATTCTCCCAACAACATTATATCGGATAAGTTTGCACTTATTAAGGATTATATAGATGGGTTGCCTTTTACTATCACACATGATGATTTTGATAGATATAATATGCATGTGCTTGCTGATCCTACTTGCAATTATTATGAGAGACAAACTACATCTCCACCTCTCTATATTTCCAATATGTTAAAATTGCAAGAAACTGTTTATACTATGCATTGGCCTTTACTTTGCGTGCATGAATTGTTCTTTTATGACATGCCGATGCATAGGAAGAGAGTTAGACTTCATTGTTGCATGATATATGTTACTTTGTGCTCACTACTAAATTAAAAATCATTGTTAATTAAAATTGGCTTTGATATACCTTGGGATCCAAGTGGATCCATTACTTGAGCACTTTATGCCTAGCTTAATGGCTTTAAAGAAAGCGCTGCCAGGGAAACAACCCGGAAGTTTTAGAGTGTCATTTTATTATGTTGTGTGCTTTTATATAGTTCAAAAACAAAAAAATAAATAGGGGAACCTAAAACTTTTTTCCAAAAGAGAAGTGAAAGTAACAAGGACGAGGACCATTGAAGTGCGGGAGCTCCTTGAACTTTGTTCATGCCCATGGAAACTTTGTGATTCTTAATTATAGAAAATTTTCAACAAAAATAATTATCCCCTTGTAAAAATCCATTGTATTATAAAAACAATGTGCCAAGATTTGCCTTTAGGATGATTACATTGCTTGTTTGGTGAGTGCGGTGCAAAAGCAGAAACTTTGGCTGTAGTGTGTGAATTTACATTTTTTACTGGAATCTCAAAACTTGCTGTAATTTGTACACGGTAGTGCTATGCAAATATTTTACTTTTTACCAATTTTTCAGAATTTTGGGAGTTACAGACGTATGGTATATGTTCATATTACTACAGACTATTCTGTTTTTGATAGATTATGTTTTCTTGTTGGGAGACGTAGTAGTAAATCAAAAAAAATTCTACGATCACCAAGATGTATCCATGGAGAAACCAGCAACAAGTGGGGAGAGATTGCATATTCATACCTTTGAAGATCGCTAAGCGGAAGCGTTACAAGAACGCGGTTGGTGGAGTCGTACTCGCAACGATTCAGATCGCGGTGGATTCCGATCTCAGCGCCGAATAACGGCGCCTCCGCGTTCAACACACGTGCAGCCCGATGACGTATCCTATGCCTTGATCCAGCAGGGATGAAGGAGAGGTTGAGGGAGAGCTCCGGCAGCACGACGGCATGGTGACGATGGAGCTACGTGAACTCCGGCAGGGCTTCGCCAAGCGCTACGAAGAACGAGGAAGAGGAAGGGTAGGGCTGCGCCGAGAGAGAGAAGTCGTGTCTCAAATCAGCCCAAACCCTTTCATATATATAGGAGGAGGAAGAGGGAGGGCTGCCTTGGACCCTCCTCCAAGGAGGAGAGGTTCGGCCGAACTAGGGGGAGAGTCCACCTCCCACAAGGGAGGTGGATCTCCTCCTTTAAAACCCTTTTGCCCTTTATCTCTTGATCCCAGCCGCATGGGCCTTTCTAGAAGGTCTTGGACAGACCAATAAGGGCTGGCACACCTCCTCTAAGGGCCCACAAAGTCCTATGGTCGTCACACCCCTCCCGAGGGTCCTCCGGCACCCTCCCGGCACTCCCGGTACACTACCGATGAGCCCGAAAACTTTCCGGTGACCAAAATTAGACTTCCTATATATCAATCTTTACCCCCAGACCATTCCGGATCTCCTCGTGATGTCCGGTATCTCACCCGGGACTCCGAACAACCTTCAGCAATCACGTATACCATTTCCCTATAACCCTAGCGTCACCGAACCTTAAGTGTGTAGACCCTACGGGTTTGGGAGACACGTAGACATGACCGAGACACCTCTCCGGTCAATAACCAACAGCGCGGTCTGGATACCCATGTTGGCTCCCACATGCTCCACGATGATCTCATCGGATGAACCACGATGTCGGGGATTCAGTCAATCCCGTATACAATTCCCTTTGTCTATCGGTATGATACTTGCCTGAGATTCGACCGCCGGTATCTCTATACCTTGTTCAATCTCATTACCGGAAAGTCTCTTTAGTCATTCCATAATACATCATCCCGTGGCTAACTCCTTAGTCACATTGAGCTCATTATGATTATGTCTTACCGAGTGGGCCCAAAGATACCTCTCCGTCACACGGAGTGACAAATCACAGTCTCGATTCGTGCAACCCAACAGACACTTTCGGAGATACCCGTAGTGTACCTTTATAGCCACCCAGCTACGTTGTGACGTCTGGAACACCCAAAGCATTCCTATGGTATCCAGGAGTTGCACAATCTCATGGTCTAAGCAAACGATACTTGACATTGAAAAGCTTTAGCAAACGAACTACACGATCTTGTGCTATGCTTAGGATTGGGTCTTGTCCATTACATCATTCTCCTAATGATGTGATCTCGTTATCAACGACATCCAATGTCCATGGTCATGAAACCGTGACCATCTATTGATCAACGAGCTAGTCAACTAGAAGCTCACTAGGGACACGTTGTGGTCTATGTATTCACACATGCATTACGGTTTCTGGTTAACACAATTATAGCATGAATAATAGACAATTATCATGAACAAGGAAATACAATAATAACCATTTTATTATTGCCTCTAGGGCATATTTCCAACAGTCTCCCACTTGCACTAGAGTCAATAATCTAGTTACATTGTGATGAATCGTACACCCATAGCATTCTGGTGTTGATCATGTTTTGCTCGTGAGAGAGGTTTAGTCAACGGATCTGCGACATTCAGATCCATATGCACTTTACAAATATCTATATCTCCCTCCTGAATGTAAGCACGGATGGAGTTGAAGCGACGCTTCATGTGTCTTGTCTTCTTGTGAAACCTGGGCTCCTTCGCAAGGGCAATAGCTCCAGCGTTGTCACAGAATAGAGTCATCGGGCCCGACACACTTGGAATTACTCCTAGGTCGGTGATGAACTCCTTCATCCAGACTCCTTCCTTTGCTGCTTCTGAAGCAGCTATGTACTCCGCTTCACATGTAGATGCCGCCACAACGCTTTGCTTGCTGCTGCACCAGCTGATTGCCCCTTCGTTCAAAACATACACGTATCCGGTTTGCGACATGGAGTCGTCTGGATCTGTGTTGAAGCTAGCATCGACGTAACCCTTTACCACGAGCTCTTCGGCACCTCCATATACGAGAAACATGTCCTTTGTCCTTTTCAGGTACTTCAGGATATTCTTGACCGCTGTCCAGTGTTCCGTTCCGGGATCACTTTGGTACCTCCCTACCAAACTTATGGCAAGGTTCACATCAGGTCTGGTACACAGCATGGCATACATAATAGAGCCTATGGCTGAAGCATAGGGGATGACACTCATCTCTTCTCTATCCTTTGCCGTGGTCGGGCATTGAGTCGTACTCAATCTCACACCCTGTAACACAAGCAAGAACCCCTTCTTGGACTGATCCATATTGAACTTCTTCAATATCTTGTCAAGGTATGTGCTTTGTGAAAGACCTATGCGGCGTCTCGATCTATCTCTATAGATCTTAATACCTAATATGTAAGCAGCTTCTCCAAGGTCCTTCATTGAAAAACACTTATTCAAGTAGGCCTTTATACTTTTGAAGAGTTCTATATCATTTCTCATTATCAGTATGTCATCCACATATAATATGTGAAATGCTACAGAGCTCCCAGTCACTTTCTTGTAAATACATGGTTCTCCATAAACCTGTATAAACCCAAACGCTTTAATCACCTCATTAAAGCGAATGTTCCAACTCCGAGATGCTTGCACCAGCCCATAGATGGAGCGCTGGAGCTTGCATACTTTGTTAGCATCTTTAGGATCGACAAAACCTTCCGGCTACATCATATACAGTTCTTCCTTGAGGAAGCCATGAAGGAATGCCATTTTGATGTCCATTTGCTAGATCTCATAATCATAAAATGCGGCAATTGCTAACATGATTCGAACAGACTTCAGCATCACTACGGGTGAGAAAGTCTCATCGTAGTCAACTCCTTGAACTTGTCGATAACCCTTAGCGACAAGCCGAGCCTTATAGACGGTCACATTACCATCCGCGTCAGTCTTCTTCTTAAAGATCCATTTATTTTCAATGGCTCGCTTATCCTCAGGCAAGTCCACCGAAGTCCATACTTTGTTCTTATACATGGATCCTATCTCGGATTTCATGGCCTCAAGTCATTTGTTGGAATCCGGGCCCGCCATCGCTTCTTCATAGTTTGAAGGTTCACCGTTGTCTAACAACATGATCTCCAGGACAGGGTTGTCATACCACTCTGGTGCGGAACGTGTCCTAGTGGACCTTCGACATTCAACAGTAACTTGATCTGAAGTTTCATGATCATCATCATTAACTTCCTCTCCAGCCAGTGTAGGCTCCACAAAAACAACTTCCTGTGCTATGCTACTCTCCGGTTCGAGTGGAGGTACAACTACTTTTGAGAGAAACTCTTTCTCAAGAAAGGATCCATTCTTGGCAACAAAGACTTTGCCCTCGGATCGTAGGTAGAAGGTATACCCAATAGTCTCTTTGGGATATCCTATGAAGACGCACTTTTCCGCTTTGGGTTCGAGCTTCTCAGGTTGAAGTTTCTTCACATAAGCATCACATCCCCAAACTTTTAGAAACGACAGCTTAGGTTTCTTTCCAAACCATAATTCATACGGTGTCATCTCAATGGATTTTGACGGTGCCCTGTTTAAAGTGAATGCGGCAGTCTCTAATGCATATCCCCAAAATGATAGCGGTAAGTCGGTAAGAGACATCATAGATCGTACCATATATAATAGAGTGCGATTACGATGTTCAGACACACCATTTCGCTGAGGTGTGCCAGCCGGCGTGAGTTGTGAACCAATTCCACATTTCCTTAGGTGCGTGCCAAACTCGTGACTTAAATATTCTCCGCCACGATCAGATCATAGGCACTTTATTTTCCTGTCACGTTGATTCTCTACCTCACTCTAAAATTCCTTGAACCTTTCAAAAGTTCCAGACTTATGTTTCATTAAGTAGACATACCCATATCTACTCAAGTCATCAGTGAGGGTGAGAACATAACGGTAGCCACCACGAGCCTCGACACTCATTGGACCACATACATCGGTATGTATTATTTCCAACAAGTCAGTTGCTTGCTCCATTGTTACGGAGAACGGAGTCTTGGTCCTCTTGCCCATGAGGCATGGTTCGCACATGTCAAATGATTCGAAATCAAGAGACTCCAAAAGTCCATCAGCATGGAGCTTCTTCATGCGTTTGACACCAATATGACCAAGGCAGCAGTGCCACATGTAAGTGGGACTATCGTTATCAACCTTACACTTTTTGGTACTCACACTATGGACATGTGTAACATCACGTTCGAGATTCATCAAAAATAAACCATTGACTAGCGGGGCATGACCATAAAACATTTCTCTCATATAAATAGAACAACAATTATTCTCAGATTTAAATGAGTAGCCATCTCGCATCAAGCGAGATCCAGATACAATGTTCATGCTCAAAGCTAGTACTAAATAACAATTATTAAGGTTTAACACTAATCCCGAAGGTAGATGTAGAGGTAGCGTGCCGACGGCGATCACATCGACCTTGGAACCATTCCCGACACGCATCGTCACCTCGTCCTTTGCCAGCCTCCGCTTATTCCGCAGCTCCTGCTTGGAGTTACAAATGTGAGCAACTGCACCGGTATCAAATACCCAGGAGCTACTACGAGCGCTGGTTAGGTACACAGCAATAACAAGTATATCACATATACCTTTAACGTTGTCATCCTTCTTATCCGCTAAGTACTTGGGGCAGTTCCGCTTCCAGTGACCGGTACCCTTGCAGTAAAAACACTCAGTCTCAGGCTTGGGTCCATTCTTGTTCTTATTCTTCCTGGCAACTTGCTTACCGGGCGTGGCAACAACTTTGTCGTCCTTCTTGAAGTTCTTCTTACCCTTGCCTTTCTTGAAACTAGTGGTCTTATTCACCATCAACACTTGATGCTCCTTTTTGATCTCGAAGTCCACTGATTTCAGCATCGAGTACAACTCAGGAATGGACTTCTCCATCCCTTGCATATTGTAGTTCATCACAAAGCTCTTGTAGCTAGGTGGAAGCGACTGGAGGATTCTGTAGATGACCGAGTCATCCGGGAGATTAACTCCTAGCTGAGTCAAGCGGTTGTGTAGCCTAGACATCTTGAGGATGTGCTCACTGACAGAACTATTCTCCTCCATCTTAGAGCTGAAGAACTTGTCGGAGACGTCATATCTCTCGACCCGGGAATGAGCTTGGAAAACCAGTTTCAGCTCTTGGAACATCTCATATGCTCCGTGTTGCTCAAAATGCTTTTGGAGCCTCGGTTCTAAACTGTAAAGCATGCCACACTGAACAAGGGAGTAATCATCGCAGCGAGAATGCCAAGCGTTCGCAACGTCTTGCTCTGCTGGGAGAAGGGGTGGGTCACCTAGTGGTGCATCAAGGACATACAATTTCTTGGAAGCTATGAGGATGATCCTCAAGCCACGGACCCAGTCCGCATAGTTGCTTCCATCATCTTTAAGCTTGCTTTTCTCTAGGAACGCGTTGAAATTGAGGGTGACATTCGCGTTGGCCATTGGATCTACAATATAGATTGTAAAGATAATTTTAGACTAAGTTCATGATAATTAAGTTCACATAATCAAATTATTTAATGAACTCCCACTTAGATAGACATCTCTCTAGTCATCCAAGTGACACATGATCCATGTCAACTAGCCCGTGTCCGATCATCACGTGAGACGGACTAGTCATCCATGGTGAACATCTCCATGTTGATCGTATCTTCTATACGACTCATGTTCGACGTTTTGGTCTTCCGTGTTCCGAGGCCATGTCTATACATTCTAGGCTCGTCAAGTCAACCTAAGTGTTCCGCGTGTGTAAATCTGGCTTACACCCGTTGTATGCGAACGTTAGAACCTATCACACCCAATCATCACGTGGTGCTTCGGAACGACGATCCTTAGCAACGGTGCATAGTTAGGGTGAACACTTCTCTTGAAATTTTATTGAGAGATCATCTTATTTACTACCGTCGTTCTAAGCAAATAAGATGTAAACATGATAAACATCACATGCAATCAATATAGTGACATGATATGGCCAATATCATCTTGCTCCTTTGATCTCCATCTTTGGCGCACCATGATCATCACTGTCACCGGCACGACACCATGATCTCCATCATCATGATCTCCATCATGTGTCTTCATGAAGTTGTCTCGCCAACTATTACTTCTACTACTATGGCTAACGTTTAGCAATAAAGTAAAGTAATTACATGGCGTTTATGATTCACACGCAGGTCATACAATAAAATAAGACAACTCATATGGCTCCTGCCGGTTGTCATACTCATCGACATGCAAGTTGTGAATCCTATTACAAGAACATGATCAATCTCATACATCACAATGCATCACATCACATTCTTTGGCCATATCACATCACAAGGCATATGCTGCAAACAAGTTAGACGTCCTCTAATTTGTAGTTGCAAGTTTTTACGTGGCTGCTATAGGTTTCTAGCAAGAACATTTCTTACCTACGCCAAAACCACAACGTGATATGCCAATTGTTATTTACCCTTCATAAGAACCCTTTTCATCGAATCCAATCCGACTAAGGTGGGAGAGACAGACACTCGCTTGCCACCTTATGCAACAAGTGCATGTCAGGCGGTGGAACCAGTCTCACGTAAGCGTACGTGTAAAGTCTGTCTGGCCGCTTCATCCCACAATACCGCCGAATCAAGATAAGACTAGTAGTGGTAAGCATATTAACAAAATCGACGCCCACAACAACTTGTGTTCTACTCGTGCATAGATTCTACGCATAGACCTAGCTCATGATTGCCACAGTTGGGAGACGTAGTAGTAAATCAAAAAAAATCTACGATCACCAAGATCTATCCACGGAGAAACCAGCAACGAGTGGGGAGAGATTGCATATTCATAACTTTGAAGATTGCTAAGCGGAAGCGTTACAAGAACGCGGTTGGTGGAGTCGTACTCGCAGCGATTCAGATCTCAGCGCCGAACAACGGTGCCTCCGCATTCAACACACGTGCAGCCCGATGACGTCTCCTAAGCCTTGATCCAGCAAGGAGGAAGGAGAGGTTGAGGGAGAGCTCCGGCAGCACGAAGGCGTGGTGACGGTGGAGCTACGTGAACTCCGGCAGGGCTTCGCCAAGCGCTACGGAGAACGAGGAAGAGGAAGGGTAGGGCTGTGCCGAGAGAGAGAGAGAGAGAAGTCGTGTCTCAAATCAGCCCAAACACTTGCATATATATAGGAGGAGGGAGAGGGAGGGCTGCCTTGTCCCCTCCTCCAAGGAGGAGAGGTTCGGCCGAACTAGGGGGAGAGTCCACCTCCCACAAGGGAGGTGGATCTCCTCCTTTAAAACCCTTTTGCCCTTTATCTCTTGATCCCAGCCGCATGGGCCTTTCTAGAAGGTCTTGGCCAGCCCAATAAGGGCTGGTACACCTCCTCTAAGGTCCCACAAAGTCCTATGGTCGTCACACCCCTCCCGGGGGTCCTCCGGCACCCTCCCGGCACTCCCGGTACACTACCAATGAGCCCGAAAACTTTCCGGTGACCAAAACTGGACTTCCTATATATCAATCTTTACCCCCGGACCATTCCGGAGCTCCTCGTGACATCCGGGATCTCATACGGGACTCCTAACAACCTTCGGCAATCACGTATACTATTTCCCTATAACCCTAGCGTCATCGAACCTTAAGTGTGTAGACCCTACGGGTTCGGGAGACACGTAGACATGACCGAGACACCTCTCCGGTAAATAACCAACAACGGGATCTGGATACCCATGTTGGCTCCCACATGATCCATGATGATCTCATCAGATGAACCACGATGTCAGGGATTCAGTCAATCCCGTATACAATTCCCTTTGTCTATCGGTATGATACTTGCCCGAGATTCGATTGTCCGTATCTCTATACCTTGTTCAATCTCGTTACCGGCAAGTCTCTTTACTCGTTCCATAATACATCATCCCGTGGCTAACTCCTTAGTCACATTGAGCTCATTATGATGATGTCTTACCGAGTGGGCCCAGAGATACCTCTCCATGACACGGAGTGACAAATCCCAGTCTCGATCGTGCCAACCTAACAAAACTTTCGGAGATACCCGTAGTGTACCTTTATAGCCACCCAGTTACGTTGTGACGTTTGGCACACCCAAAGCATTCCTACGGTATCCGGGAGTTGCACAATCTCATGGTCTAAGGAAACGATACTTGACATTGAAAAGCTTTAGCAAACGAACTACACGATCTTGTGCTATGCTTAGGATTGGGTCTTGTCCATTACATCATTTTCATAATGATGTGATCTCGTTATCAACGACATCCAATGTCCATGGTCATGAAACCGTGGCCATCTATTGATCAACAAGCTAGTCAACTAGAAGCTCACTAGGGACACGTTGTGGTCTATGTATTCACACATGCATTACGGTTTCTGGTTAACACAATTATAGCATGAACAATAGACAATTATCATGAACAAGGAAATACAATAATAACCATTTTATTATTGCCTCGAGGGCATATTTCCAATATTTCTATGCATTGTTCTCTTATTTTTATGAATCTATGGGTAGTATCGGGGGGGTATGAACCATGGTGAAGTTGGACTACAGTAGATATAATGCTAATATGATTTTGGAATGAGTTCACAACAGTACTTAAAATGGTAATTTTCTTTATTAAAATAACGGATCTCATGAGAGTTTTGTTAAGTTTTGTGTGATTGAAGTTTTGAAGTTTTGGGTAAGATAACGATGGATGAAGGAATAAGGAGTGGAAAAAGACTAAGCTTGGGGATGCCTGAGGCACCCCAAGGTAATATTCAAGGAATCCCAAGAAACTAAGCTTCGGGATGCCCCAGAAGGCATCCCCTCTTTATTCTAACAACCGTCGGTAATTTTACTTGGAGCTATATCTTTATTCGTCACATGATATGCGTAAATCTTGGAGCGTCGTGTGCTTTTTTTCTTTTAATAATGCACCATGCTGGTATGATATAGTCCTTGGTTGATTTATAGAATGCGTCATGCACTTCACTTATATCTTTTGAGTATGGCTTTATAGAATGCTTCATGTGCTTCACCTATATCATTTGAAGTTTGAATTACGTGTTTCTCTACACATAGAAAACCGCCATTTGTAGAATGCTCTTTTGCTTCACTTATATTTGTTAGAGAATGGGCATCTTTTTTAGAAAGTATTAAACTCTCATGCTTCACTTATATCTATTTAGAGAGTCAACGGGAATTGGTCATTCACATGGTTAGTCATAAAATCCTACATGAAACTTGTAGATCACCGAATATGATGTGTTTGATTAATTTCAATAGTTTTGCGATATAAATATGGTGATATTAGAGTCATGCTAGTGAGTAATTATGGATTGATAGAAATATTTGTGTTAAAGTTCGTGATTCATGTAGCATGCACATATGGTGAACCGTTATGTGAAGAAGTCGGAGCATGATTTATTTATTGATTGTCATCCTTTGTGTGGAGGTCGGGAGCGCGCGATGGTTAACTCCTACCAACCTCTCCCCTAGGAGCATAGGTCTAATACTTTGCTTCGATGACTAATAGACTTTTGCAATAAGTATGTGAGTTCTTTATGACTAATGTGAGTCCATGGGTTATGCGCACTCTCACCCTTCCACCTTTGTTAGCCTCTCTAGTACCGCACAACTTTCGTCGATGCATTACACCCACCATATACCCTTCCTCAAAACAGCCACCTACCTATTATGGCATTCCCATAGACATTCCGAGATATATTGCCATGCAACTTCCACCGTTCCGTTTATTATGACACGCACCATCATTTTCATATTGCTTTGCATGATCATAAGATAGCTAGCATGATGTTTTCATGGCTTGGCCGTTTTTTGATGTCATTTGCTATGCTAGATCATTGCACATCCCGGTACACCGCCGAAGCCATTCATATAGAGTCATATTTTGTTCTAGGTATCGAGTTGTAAGTAAATAAAAGTGTGATGATCATCATTATTAGAGCATTGTCCCATGTGAGGAAAGGATGATGGAAGCTATGATTCCCTCACAAGTTGGGATGAGACTCTAGACTTTGTGAATAATAAAAGAGGCCAATGAAGCCCCCCCCCCCCCAAAAAAAAAGAGTCCAAAGATGCCCACGAAAAAATAAAAAATGAGAGAAAAGAGAGAAGGGACAATGCTACTATCTTTTTTCCACACTTGTGCTTCAAAGTATTACCATGATCTTCATGATAGAGAGTCTCCTATATTGTCACTTTCATATACTAGTGGGAATTTATCATTATAGAACTTGGCTTGTATATTCCAATGATGGGCTTCCGCAAAATTGCCCTAGGTATTCGTGAGCAAGCGATTTGGATGCACACCCACTTAGTTTCTTTTTGAGCTTTCATACGCTTATAGCTCTAGTGCATCCATTGCATGGCAATCCCAACTTGCTCACATTGATATTTGTTGATGGGCATCTTCATAGCCCATTGATACGCCTAGTTTAGGTGAGACTATCTCCTTGTTTTTTGTCTTCTCCACAACCACCATATTCTATTCCACATGTAGTGTTATATCCATGGCTCATGCTCATGTATTGCGTGAAAGTTGAAAAGGATTGAGAATACTAAAGTATGAAAAATTTTCTTGGCTAAAACCGGGGCTGTGCATGATTTAATACTTTGTGTGATGAAGATGGAGCATAGCTACACTATATGATTTTGTAGGGATAACTTTATTTTAGCCATGATATTTCGAGAAGACATGATTGCTTTATTAGTCTGCTTGAGGTATTATTATCTTAATGTCAAATGATAGACTATTGCTTTGAATCACTCGTGTCTTAATATTCATGCCATGATTAGATTATATGATCAAGATTATGCTAGGTAGCATTCCACATCAAAAATCATCTCTATTATCATTTACCTGCTCGAGGATGAGCAGTAATTAAGCTTGGGGATGCTGATACGTCTCCGTCGTATCTATAATTTTTGATTGTTTCATGCCAATATTCTACAATTTTCATATACTTTTGGCAACTTCTTATACTATTTTTGGGACTAACATATCGATCCAGTGCCAAGTGCCAGTTCCTATTTGTTGCATGTTTTTTGTTTCGTAGAATATCCATACCAAATGAAGTCCAAATGCGATAAAAACTTATGGAGATTTTTTGGAATATATTTGATTTTTGGGAAAAAAGAATCAATGCGAGACGATGCCCGAGGGGCCCACGGGCCAGGGACGCGGCCTACCCCCTGGTCGCACCAAGGTGGCTTGTGGTCACCCTTTAAGGCGTTTGGTGCCCTTCTTTCGCCGCAAGAAAGCTAATATCCGGATAAAAATCGTGTTAAAATTTCAGCCCAATCAGAGTTAAGGATCTTCGGGAATTTAAGAAATGATGAAAGGCCAGAATCTGGGAATGCAGAAACAGAAGGAAACAAATAGAGAGATCCAATCTCGGAGGGGCTCTCGCCCCTCCGCCGCCATGGAGGCCAAGGACCAAAGGGGAAACCCTCCTCCCATCTAGGGGAGAGGTCAAAGAATAAGAAGGAGGGGGCTCTCTCCCGCTCTCTCCCGATGGCACCAAACGCCGCCGGGGCCATCATCGTGACGGCGATCTACACCAACAACTTCGCCACCGTCATCACCAACTCTCTCCCCCTCTATACAGTGGTTCAACACCTCTTCCCCCCTCTGTAATCTCTACTTAAACATGGTGCTCAATGATATATATTATTTCCCAATGATGTATGGCTATCCTATGATGTTTGAGTAGATCCGTTTTGTCCTATGGGTTGATTGATGATCATGATTGGTTTGAGCTGCATGTTTTATTATTGGTGTTGTCCTATGATGCTCTCCATGTCGCGCAAGCGTGAGGGGTCCCCGTTGTAGGTTTTGCAATATGTTTATGATTCGCTTATGGTGGGTGGCGTGAGTGACAGAAGCAAAAACCTGAGTAAGTAGGTTGTTTGCGTATGGGAATAAAGATGACTTGATACCTTATAATGCTATGGTTGGGTTTTACCTTAATGATCTTTAGTAGTTGCGGATGCTTGCTAGAGTTCCAATCATAAGTGCATATGATCCAAGTATAGAAAGTATGTTAGCTTATGCATCTCCCTCATATAAAATTGCAATAGTGATTATCGGTCTAGTTATCGATTGCCTAGGGACAAATAACTTTCTTGTGACAAAAAACTCTCTACTAAGACTAACTTAGTAGTTTCTTTATCTAAGAAACCCCTAGTTTTTATTTACGTGCTCTTTATTATCTTGCAAACCTATCCTATCACACCTACAAAGTACCTTTAGTTTCATACTTGTTCTAGGTAAAGCGAACGTTAAGCGTGCATAGAGTTGTATCGGTGGTCGGTAGAACTTGAGGGAATATTTGTTCTACCTTTAGCTCCTCGTTGGGTTTGACACTCTTACTTATCGAGAAAGGCTACAATTGATCCCCTATACTTGTGGGTTATCACGGCCACACCCGTGCCGGCTACAACGGCGTTTGCGGTTGTCTTGCCAGATTGGTCTCCTGCTTTTGGGGAGCCATCAGCTAGGTCATCACCAGCTTCGCCTCCGTCACCGTCGCCGCCTTTTCCGCTGGCTTCTCCTTTGCGTTCTCTTACGTGTAGTCAGAGTGGTATTGTTCGGCCAAAGGAGCGCACTAACGGCACAGTTGCGTGGATTGCAGCGTGTGTCACACAGACAGATGCTGACCCCACTGCCGAGCCTCAACATTTTCAGGTAGCTCTTTGGGTTCCTCATTGGCGCACTGCGATGGAGCAGGAGTTTCAATCGTTGCTGAAGAACGATACTTGGTGCTTGGTTCCTCCTGTGTCTGGTGTCAACATCATTGACTCCAAGTGGGTGTTCAAAGTATAAAAACATGCTGATGGGTCTATTGAGCGATACAAGTCCCGATTGGTGGCCAAAGGCTTCAAACAACGGCATGGTCTTGATTATGAGGATACCTTCAGTCCGGTTGTCAAACCTACCACCATTCGTTTGCTTTTATCCTTGGTTGTCACCAAAGGGTGGTCTCTTCGTCAACTTGATGTTCAGAATGCTTTCTTCATGGGGTCTTGGAGGAAGAGGTGTATATGTGGCAACCTCCAGGTTTTGTTGATCTTGCTCGTCCACATCATTTGTGTCATCTTGTTAAGGCGCTTTATGGACTCAATCAGGCTCCTCGTGCATGGCATGCCAGACTTGGCTTAGTTCTTCGGCCTCTTGGATTTGCTCCGTCTGTTGCTGACACGTCTCTGTTCCTGTTTCATCGTCCTGAGATGACTATGTATCTGCTGGTTTATGTTGATGACATCATTCTTATCAACTCCTTAGAGGGTGCTGGTGATCGGTTGTTGTCTTCTTTGGATGGTCATTTTGCTTTCAAGGATCTGGGTTCTCTCCATTACTTCCTTGGTCTGGAGGTTACACAGTCTCCTGCTGGCCTGACTCTCACCCAACGTCGGTATTCCTTGGACTTGCTTCGTTGTGCTCGTATGCTGCAATGCAAGCATGCTACCACGCCCATGTCGGCGACTGATATATTGTCAGCTTTGGATGGTGCCCTGCTTCCTTCAGATGATGCTACAGAGTACCGCAGTGTTGTTGGTGGCTTGCAATACTTGACGATCACACGGCCGGACACCTCTTATGCGGTGATCTGTGTCTGTCAGTATCTTCATGCTCCCCGGACTTCACACTGGTCAGTTGTGAAGCGTTGCTTTATATCTCTCATACTGTCTCCTATGGATTGCATCTTCGGTCAACCTCTTTGACTGCTCTCTCGGCGTTTTGTGATGCGGATTGGGCTGGGAGCCTAGATGACCGACGATCAACGAGGAGCTATGTTGTCTTCTTTGGTCACAACTTGATCGCCTGGAGTGTGCGCAATCAGGCCACAGTATCTCGGAGCAGCACTGAAGCAGAGTACAAGGCAGTCGCCAATGCCACCGCTGAGCTCATTTGGATACAGTCTCTTCTGAGAGAGTTGGGAGTCTCTCAAGAGCAACCGCCGGTTCTTTGGTGTGATAATATTGGTGCGACATATCTTTCATCTAATCCGGTTTTTCATGCTCGTACCAAGCACATTGAAGTTGACTATCACTTTGTGAGGGGACGTGTTGCACAGAAGCTTCTTCATATCAAGTTCATCTCCTTCAAAGATCAACTTGCTAACATCTTCACGAAGCCTCTTCCACAACCTCAGATTGAAGGATGTGGGCGCAATCTTAACTTACTTTGTTCTTCAGGTCACAGTTAAGATTGAGGGAGGGTGTTAGACAATGTTTATACGTAGCTTCTGTATATACCCCTGTGACTTGTATATGTACATTTTGTGTACTCTTATATATACTCCCTCCGTCCGCTAAAGACCGTGTGTTTGAAGATTTACACATAGACCAAGAAAAAAGCTGACTTTGCTCGGTGGCTTAATAACACAGAAAATTAGAGACACATGCATGCATGCAACCATTGAGAGAAGACCATTAAATGAATATTGCTTGCATGCAGTTATTAAGGCAGAAACCAAAGGGACTAAAGTGAGCATGCAACCAATAACTAGACTACAAGTTGATGCATGAGTCAATTAAGGACGACTAGATTAAATGCAATGTGCATTGAGGTTGTATATTGACACTCTTTCTTGGACTATTTTTAAATCTAGATGTGCAGTCTTTGCCGGACGGAGGGAGTATGAGATAGCCACACCCTATTGAACGTCGATCAGTTTCCAACAAATCATAATTGTTTACATGTTTGATAGTATCACAGTAGATAAAAAGGGACAGCCCGATGCATGCAGCTCCCGCTTACGCAGGGTTCGAAAAAGGGTCCGATAAATTTGGGTCTATAGTACACAGTCTTTTCTTATATTTCCGTAAGAGTTTTTCCAAGACTTGAACGGTGACCTCAGGTCACAAGGCAGCAGCTCTACTATATCACACTATATATAAATATATTTCTTATATTTCTTCTCTTCTCAATGCTTTAGTGGATGCTACCGGTGGTGCTGTGTGATTGACAAAAAGATCAAGAAAGTGTTGTGCCATGTGATTGACGATTGATCAAGCAACTGATTAATGGTAACAACAGTCCTCACATTGATAGTCCACACTCCACACCCAACCCGACGCTCCCCCACAAAGTCCACCGCACGACCCCCGACGAAAACAACTCAACAGATCAAGAGGACGACTGCGCCACATCGCCTTTCCCAAGACGCGCCTCCCTTGACGCACGCACAGGCACAGGCACAGCTAGCGCTGCCGTACTCTATTCTGTTCCCTTCCGCCAGCCCCAACTCGCCGCTCCCGTCCCGACGTGCCGGCCGCCGCCTCGATCCGACCGATGGCCTCCGCCGCGGCGTCGCGCCCGCCTGCACCGCCGCCGCCGCCTCCCCCGCCCCCGCCGTCGGCCGCCATGCAGTGGCTCGCCCCGCGCGTCTCCTTCAGCCTCGAGGACGCCGGCGGGTGCGGCGGCGGGGGCAGGGACGCCGCGGGGGGTGCGGGAGCGGGCAAGGCCAGCGCCGACTTCGAGTTCCTGCTCGCCGGCTGCTCCGCCGTGTCCACCATGCTGCCCGCCGACGAGCTCTTCTCCGGGGGCAAGCTCGTGCCGCTCCGCCTCCCGTCTTCGACCGGCTGTTCGTCGGAGGCGGCGGCGGCCACGCGGCCTCCGCTGGCCCCGGCGCCGACAACGCAGCAGCAACTGCCCGAGACGCCGAGATCGCAGGCGCAGGCGCAGGCGACGAAGGAGAAGGATGCGGTGGTGGAGGCGGAGCAGGCGCCGGAGGAGCCCAAGGTTCCGGCCAGGCGGTGGAGGGACCTGCTCCGGATGCGCAAGCAGCAGGCGTCGTCGTCTTCTTCCTCCACGGAGACAAAGCCGCTCCGCCGCCTCCTCCGCCGCGGGCCGAAGCCGCCGGAGCAGGAGCCATCCCTCAGCCTCCCGCTCCTCCGCGACCCCAACGAGCCCGCGCCGGCGCCCGCATCGTCTCCAACCCCATCACCGACCCCGCCGCCTCCCGTCAGCACGTCGCAGCACCAGCTGCCGCCCAAGATCCGGCTGACAGCGGCGCAGGCGGCCGCGCCGCCGCCCCCGCCTCCCCCTCCTCCGCCTCCCCCCTCCGCCGTGGCCGCCGACAGCCCGCGCCTGAACGCGGCCGGCAAGGTGGTGTTCAACGGTCTCGGCCGCAGCTCCAGCAGCCCGAGCAGCCTGGCGGGCGGCCGGCGCCACCGGCCCGGCTCCGGCAGCAGCGGCATGGAGCGGTCCTACTCGGCGCACGTGCGCGTGACGCCGGTCCTGAACGTGCCCGTCTGCCGCAAGTCCGTCTCCGTGTTCGGCATCGACCGGCTCTTCTCCCCGTCCTCCGCGTCCACTGCCGCCGCCGCCCACGCCGCCGCCAAGAAGCAGGGCAAGGCGGCCAAGAAGGAAACAACCGCACCACCACCACCATCCTCCTCGCATTAACGTCCGTCTCTGTCCTCCTCGGCATCATCATCACCATCATCGTCGTCATGGAACATACTCCTACATAGCAGCAGCAGATACCACCACCACCACACCGCCATTGATGAGCTCGGACGAGTCGCTTCAACCCTACTGTTTTCGGGCGACGGCGCTTAATTAGGTGCTTTTTATTCGGAAAATTAAGCTTAGCTCCAGGAGGTAAATCGGACAGCGACTTCAATTTGGGATGTTGTAAATACCGGCGAGGCGAGCTAGTGATCCGGCGAGTTCTTGATGTTGATGATGACGAAGTAGTGGTATGTGACGATGATGATGATGAGGTTTGGTTGCTGGCGCGCATCGGAATTCGGGGCTTTCCCATTGCGTCGTGTTCCGTTGTTTGTTTGCTTGCATGCTTGTCGATGCTGAGAAAGTGGGAACTGAAAAGTTCACTTGTGGTACACGTACGTTTCCGCCGGAGTTCGAGCAAAGTACGAGGCACGCGTTGCATCTTTCCAGGCCGGCCGGCCGGCCGCGCGTGACAAGAATACTTCTAAATCTGACCGTACTCGGTGTGGCCGGACACGGCGGATGGCGGCGGCGGCGGCGGCGGCGGCCGGAGAGGATGGTTTGATGGAAGCGAGTCGGGGAGGAGACCGGTCGTGGTGCGCGGTGGCCCCGCCGGCGCTGGATCGGATGCGGCGTCTGCACTGCACTGCACTTGCGTTAGTGATTGTGGTGGTCCAGACCGATCTCCCCACCGGCTGGTCATAGTGCCATGTGCCATGGGCCTCCTCTACTCCCCGCCTAGCTGGGCCGATCTCCGTCGTCGTCGCCTTGCAATCGATCCATTGATTGCCTGATTGATTAGTAAAGCTGCTCGTTGGCGCCATCACTGTAACAACAACAATACTAGCTGCAATGATTCCATCAACTCGTCCAACGACGACCGGCCGGAACTAGTGGAGTACTAGCAGGACAAGATCAAACGAGTTAAATTAAATTAAACTAAAAGGTTATCTGGATCTTCTTCTATGTTTATGTTTGTTTGAGATTTACCACGGCGTAGTCGGCGAGTACAACGTGAGGCGTGCCGAGGAGCCACATGCTGCATGGGGCCGGTGCCGAGTGTCGGACTGGCATGCAGCGCAGACGTGATGCATGTGCTGCTGCTGCGGTCTATGGAGTCGCCGATCTGGCTGCCACGCCGCTGGCAGCAGTCTCCCTTCGCTCCCAATTGGCCGGAATCCGGATCAATCTTCTTCCTCCTCCTACTCCCTATTGATCCCTTCCTTTCCATCGCATGTGCCGCTGCCGCCGCCGGCTCGGCCAATTCGCGCCGACCCGTCCCATCGGAAATCAATGAGCTCCTCGCGTCCAAACAAAAGTTACCGGAGCACACGCGTACGGCGGCGGCACCGGCGCCGGCGCCGGCCGGCACGGACGGATGGGAACGGTTCGCGCCGTGCTCGAGCCATGCATGCATGCGTGGCGTCGGCCTGTCATGTCTCGGCTCGGCAGTGGTACGCCGGTACGTTTGTCATGGGAACCTACCACCTGATCTGACGGGGCAGCGGCCACCGGCAGTTGGACCCGGACCCAAACATTCAACCGGATGTACTAGTACTACTGCGTGCACGACTCACTGAGCGACTGACTGCCAACAACAACAAACAGCTCAACACACATAATGCTGCAGTACACGCTGCCGTGCCGCCTCCCCGCGTCCGTTTCTTTCAACGGCGCAGGAGACGCACATGCATCATCATGGGTCAGATCAACACGACGTAGTACGGCGTTCGTAACACTGTGCCAAAGGGATCGAGGGTCGTCGAGGCCTCCACGGCTTTTTGTGCACGCGTACGGCGGGAGGGCGCCCGTCGATCGACAGATCGGGCGTACAAAACGACTTTTCATGTGAAGCGCCTCACATGACAAACGGACAAAGCCAGGATTTCGGGCACGTCGGATTCTGTTTTTTGGAAAAAGGTAGCATCGGGTGTTTGCAACTCGTTCACACGCGTGGATCGTCGTTCATGCGGTTTTGCTCGAATCTTGACATAATTTGGCAGATTTTTATATCACATAGGAAGGCATTGGTGTATGGGCGTTTATCAGTTTGCCCACCCGCTTGTTTCATGCACGTAGAGCTCGCGACGCCAACCCGGTAGAACTGCCATCGTGCCCACACGCCCGCACGTCTGTCAGTTGTCATGTCTTTCTAGTGTTACATGGCAACTGGGTGGAACTGTCATCACGCGCCCACACGCCCACGCTGTCAGTTGCCATATTTTTCCAGTGTTACATGACAACTGGGTGGAACTGTCGTCGCGCGCCCACACACCCACACACGTGTTAGTTGACATGTCTTTTCTGTGTTACATGACAACTGGGTGAAACTGTTGCACACGGCCACACGCCCGCACGCCTGTCAGTTGACATGTCTTCTTCAGTATTACATGGCAATGCAATTATTTAGACATGACGACTGCAGTTGAGCAACAATGGCGACTGCAGTTGAGCAACAATGGCAACTGTAGTGTCCACACATGACAACTGCAGTTCATCAACCATGACAACTACAATTAAACAAATAGTTGTCACGGTTCAGCAACCATGACAACTGTCATGCGGGGGCACACGAGACCGCAAGGTGGGAGGACGGACATGCGGGCCATGAGGCAGGAGCTCGGACGTGTGGCCGTTAATTGTTTTGCCCACACGTAGGCGTGCGAGCTATTTCTCTTACACACTACACGGAACGTGTGGCAAGACTCCCTTAACGCCCACACGTGTGAGCAATATCATTACCTTATTTTTGTCATGGCTAATCGAACATGTTTTTTATATAATAAGTTATGTTGTTGTGAGGATGACAATTTTTTCAGTAAACATGTAAATTCTGGCCATATTCGGTTTTCACCGGAACATGTCATGCTCTCCATTTTTTTGTCATTCTCTTGACGACATAGTTTGTCATTCGATTAGCCATGATAAGAAATCAGACGTCAGCATTCCAGTTAAGTTAAACCTTAAAATTGACAAGTCCACTCTGCTTTTTTCAAGGCACTACATTGCATGATACACATGCTTTTGCCTATTGTAGAAAGAAAAGAAAATTGCATTGCATTGCATGTATGGCGTCACTAGATTCACAGAAATCTCAATAAGAGCATCTACCGTCGGAGACCTCAAATGATCCTTCATACGTCTGCGGACGCGTCCGGTCAGTCGCCGAACAGGAGAAAGAAAAAAAAATGATCCAACCGGATCCTCTCATATTATTCCTATATATGTTCGGTGAGGGAGTCCTGAATTAAGGGGTCCTCGGAAGGCCGACCTATTTCTATGGGTCGGACTATAGGGTCCACTTACCGAGCATCGGATTAATTGAAGACCTTATCTTCAAGATGAAAGCTTCGAAAAGTACGACTTGTGCTCCACGTTTGATGTAGCGAATAGACATGTTTATCTTTTCAACGTGTAACCGACCATGTGTAAACCATAATACCCGCGGCGTCTATATAAGCCGAAGGGTTTTAGGTTGTAGGGACTGAACAACTCATCTAGGGTTAGCTATTCGATCTCGAGGTAGATCAACTCCGTAACCCCCCATATCATCAATATAACCAAGGGGTATTACCTCCATAGGAGGGGCCGAACCTGGGTAAATTTGTGTCCCCTTTGTCTCCTGTTACCATCGGTTCTAGTCTCATAGTTCGGGACCCCCTACCTGAGATCCATCGGTTTTGACACCGAAATTGGTGCTTTCATTGAGAGGCCCTCTGTGAGCACTCAATGGATCGATGTCTCGCCTTGTCATCAACGAAGAGATCCGCAACATGGACACTTTCGTCCCCGGACAGATCTTCGCCTTCGGCAACGTTGTGATGCACGCTGACCTGACCGGCCATCTAGGCCGTGTCGAGAGTTTCGCCCCCGATCAACAGGTCCTCTTTGGGAACCTAGAGTTCTCCATGGATTCTCGGGGCGACTTGTCATTAACCGGGCTTGCGGCGCCACTTGCCGCGCACGAAGACTCTGAGGCTTTAACCTCGAGTCCTTTCTTCGGTCACGCCAATGGGGTTATCCATGGTGGTGTTCCTGCTCCTGGTCCGGATCCGTCCATAATGTCGGAAGCCCGGACACTCGTTCTTACCGAACATCCTCCTTGTTCGGACGCATCGGGGGACAACCCCGAAGATTTCGAATAGTATGACCTGAGCAAGCGCTCGGTGTTCGATGAAACTCTAGATCGGATCTTGTCGATGGAAATTTCCGACGATCCAGTCCCGATCTCTGTCCAAATCGGCTATAGTATGGGTCGGGATGAATTTTTCGGCCACCACCCACTAGATAGCCACAGTCGAAGATTTAACCGACATGCTGAACTACGCCTCCGATGAGGAAAAATACATGGATGAAGAGGACTGCGCCCCAACCACTGTTGATACCGGGCGATGGGCCGCCACTTCTACATATGCCGTCTACATGGTGGACACTCCTAATGGTGACAAAACTCCTAATAATGACAACGACAAGTCGGGCGATGCACCGTCAAGGCGCAGGAAATCGCATAAGTGGTCTAAAGGAAAAAAGGAAAGGAAAGCTATTATCGGCACCGGGGATGGAGTTATGTAACATCCCAAATTTTGGAATGTTATAATTAATATTAGAATGATTGTTTGTTTGCTTGAGTGATTGAAATTGAGTGAAATTTGAAAACTTTTGAAAACTTTTGAATGAGAGGGAATAAAATGACTTTCCCCTTTGTGTTTGAATTCAAATTCCTACATTTCAAATCAGGGAGAGAAGATGACATGACTTCTTCAACATGAAAAGATTTAGAAAGGGAATTTGAAAACTATTTGAAAATTTCTCATATGGAGCTTCACTTTCATATTTGAATTCCCTATTTGAATTTGTAAGCATTCAAACCCCTTGACAAAGTTTTTGAGAGGATTAATATGACACTCCAAACCAGGGGTATTTTTGTGAAGTATCTGAACCATAAAACCCAACGGGTTATTTGAAAAATATTTGCAAAAATAAATAAAGTCATTTAGGCATTTTCTGAAAATAATTTTTTTAAAGTATTCATTTTGACCGTGGAAAAATGTTCATTAAATGGCACTTATTTCCCTGATAATTTTTGTATATAAAACTTTATTTTTTGGACAGGTTTTGAATGCCTTAATGTTATTTTAATGCCCTGTATATTAATAAAGGAAAATAGTTAACGCGTATTAAAGCCCCGGCCCACCTGCCCCTGATTTCCTCCCCGAAACCTCTCCGCATCGGCCACCGCTGAGCGTGCCCTTTCCCTCTCTCTCTCTGACACCCTGGCCCCACCGCCTGACCCCGCTAATCCCTCGGTCAACCCCCTCCTCTCGCCCCGAACCACGCCGGCGAGATCACCGCGTCGGAGATCCCTTTTCCTTCCCCGACGCCCCGAGGCCACCTATAAGAACCCCTGCCTCACCTCGACTCGCTCCGCCCATTTCCCCCTCGTCCGACCCCCTCCCCTCGCCGTAATAGCTCGTCGGAGCCCAAGCACCGCCGCCGCACCTTTGCTCCCGTGCCACTCCACACCGCCATCCCCGAGCGCCGCCGCCGCACCTTTGCTCCCGTGCCACTCCACCCCGCCATCCCCGAGCCCCTCTAAGGCCACAGTCGACCTCGCCGCGCTCATACGCATCGTCTGGTGCACTCGCCCTCGCCGGAGACCCTCCGGAGCGCCGTGCTGCCGCCACGCCAGAGCTCCGCCTCCACCCGGAGCTCGTGCTGCTCATCACCGTCACCCCCTCGTCTCTACCTCGCCACCAACCACCCCGGAGGTCCGCCGCCATCGACTGGACCCCCCGGACGCCGTCCCCGACCATCGGAGCGCCATCCCCGTCGCCCCCGCCTCCTCTGCCTCGCCAGAGACATCGTCGGAGCTCCCCACCCTGTTGTAAGTCATCGGCGATGCCCTCCTCCGTTCGATCCCATTCCAACGGTCAAGATTAGATCGCATTTTTTTATTTTAATTCCCAAACCGTTTTCTCCTAGTGTTCGGTCATCCGCTCGCAAACCCCGCACGTACACGGCCTCGGCCAACCACAACCTGCCACGTCACCCTGTCCGTTAGTTTATTTTTTTTCTTTTTTCTTTTTTTCTTTTAGAAAACAGAATATGTTCTGTTTTTATTTTTATTATATCTTTTATTTTTTTAAGTGTTTTAATTTGATTCCTTTTGCATTGTGTCAAAAATTTGTTCTAGTTTCTGTAGATATCAAGTTTGACCAAATTTGAATAATTTAAAATTGATTTCAAACAGATTTGATTCAAATCTTATTTTCTGAATATCTTGAGTTTAAAAATATATTTTGGGTTGATTCTTTTTGCTACTTGTCACTAGTGACCTTAGTTATCAGTAGGTAGAGTTTGCAAAAAAAATTAGAACATTTTATAGTAGTCTTTTCAAGCAAAACAGATTCTGTTTAGTTCTATTAGGTCTATTTATATTCCCTTTTGTTTTAAATTATTTTCTTTTATAATAGTGATAAACTTTTATAAAATTTTCTGTTAGATAATAGTAGCCCTTCAA
Organism: Hordeum marinum; assembly: GCA_022496015.1. Lineage (NCBI taxonomy): Eukaryota > Viridiplantae > Streptophyta > Magnoliopsida > Poales > Poaceae > Hordeum > Hordeum marinum. Next base: position 49,169,639 of record CM039676.1, read on the forward strand.
AACAAATAATATTTTACTAGTTGGTTGCATGAAAATCCATTCTAGTTCAACTATAACTTGCAATTGGATTTTCATTGCTATGTTGATCTTGTATTTGAAAATAGTTCCACAAATTGTTTTATAAGTTTGATTTTCTGTTAATCTAAATTTAGACCAGAAACAATTTGTATTATAGTTGAGATTGTTTGTGGTTTAAGCCAAGGATGACCTTGTTTTATATCAAAATAAGAACCTTTATAAAAGCTTTTCAATTAATTCTTTTTGCAAAATAAAGATTGATGAGAAAAATACTTTCTATTAACAATTTATTTTAAAAAAAATTGTTTTTCTTTTATTAACTTAGTGTTTTTCTTGATGATATGTTCTAGTAGTTAAAAACTTAAGTTGCTAGAGTATTGTTTTCTTTAGTTCCTAGTTGTTCTTCAAAAGTAATTCTTTTGCTAAGTAAAATATTTACTAAACTATTTTTGTGTATACTTTGTTGTATTGCTCTAGTATTGCTAGTTGATTTTTTATTTGAAAATATTTTGTTTTCTGTCATTTTAATATTTTAATTGTTTTATTTGTTTTCTTGTTGTTAATTTTATTAGGCTAAAACCTATGTTGTTTAGAGTGTTGTTTTTTCAAAATTCTTAGTTGTTCTTCAAAAGTAATTCTTCTTGCTAGTAAAATATTTACAAAAATACTTTTTTTATATTTTACTTTGTATTTGTTTGTTAATTTTGAAAATTTGGATGTATTTGTAGAGAAAACCAACCCTTGGTTGTGTTGATGTAGTTTTGTCATTTGCGTTTTGTCTTAAGTATTTCCTTTCATCACCACCATGTTGCATTTGGTTTTGTGTTGCCTTTTAGATTGTTAGTATTTGACTGCTAGTATGATTGCTTATAATAATGCAATGTTTGATTATATAGATTTTCATCGAAGAGTGACGAATAGTCTATCAGTTATCTCTGAGAGCGATATTAATCTTCATCAACAGTACAGGCAAGTCACTTTGACCATGTATACCTATGTTTTATTGCATTAGTTCTTCCATCTCCCAAATTGCATGCAAAGTAGGTAAATTGGAAACTCGGTTACTTGTTGTAGTATCATGTGGTAGGTATCCCTCAACCCTTTGACACATTGGCCCCGGGAAACGTTGATTTACATTTTTCTATGCTATTAGTAGACGGGGTTGGTTGTGTGATTCATGAGAGCTGTGAGTTAATAATTTTCAAGACCTGCATTATGATCAAGACTTCAAGACTCCGAGTTTTCAACTTACCTTTGGGTGGATGATGGTTGAACGACGCCCTGGAGAAACCAGTGGTTAGCCTAGGTGTTGCTGGGGAAGTGCCAGTATTCACGCGGAAAGGTCCACCCAGGCACAAAGAGATGGATGGATGCTTCCAGACCCAAGGCTTACCTGCACAGCCACAAGTCATTATGGGCTCTGGCTTGGTTGGATATCGTGGTGACCCTGGACAGGCAGTGCTACGAGATGTAGAAGAATGGTAGGAAAGGATGGGCACCGACAGAGTCTCGGGGAAACCCTTTAGAAGACCATGTTTTGGTCATCCGTTTCTCAAACACCCTAAAGTGCGAGAAATCCAACGGAGGCAATCAAATCTTGTGGGGAACATGTGCAAAACTCTCCAGAGTACTAAAACCCAATCGATTAGCCGTGTCCACGATCATGGACAACTTGAGCCAAACGAACTGAAACTATCTGGAACTCTCACCACAATTAATTACATTGATGTGGGTATTAATGTCAACTTGGGTATGAGAATTGGTTGGTGGAACCATCTCATTAATCAACCAACATTGCCCTCTCTTGTTGTAGGAAAATTTTGGCTTTATGCAAAACCTACTACCCCACTTGCCATATATGCATGTAGAATAGATGATTACTTTACACCCCCTCTTTTCTGACTTACCGGCATATTAAAAATGCTGACCTACACGACTGCAACGTCTCATGTTGCAGATACTCTTCTTCGACGAGTAAGGGTACGATTCAGGGTTACGGTCTACACTCAACCTGCCGTTGGTGTTATTGGGACTCCACTCCCGTTGACTGTTTCCGCTGAGATTTTATGGTATATATCAGTTTTACGTTAATTACATGTGATTGCACTTTGATATATACATTGATGTACTGTGTGTGCCAGCATACTGATCCAGGGATGGCACAGAAAACACAGAGGCTTGACTCGTTTTGAGTCGGGTCGCTACAGAAATGGTATCAAAGCACATGTTGACTGTAGGACGTGACCCTAGAAACTGGAAAGCCCTTAGGAAATGATTTCTCAAAAAACTTTGTTTTCAAAAGATCCTTTACTTCTCATCTTATTTGAGCCTCATCAAATGATCTCTCTTACCTCAAAAAGTTAGAAAATACCCTTTCCCCTTGACCACGCTAAGGATCAACTGAGACCACTTCGAGAAGGACAAGATATTGAAACAACTGATGGTCACTTCAAAGTAAATAAGATTTCACCATGCATTAGAAGAGTTGAAGCTACACGAGTTGAAGACTGTGAAGACCCGAAGCAATTGAAGACCATGAAGAATTTCCAAGATATTATGCCCTAGAAGACCAAACCCCTGTTGTATACTTACGTTAGATATGATGATTTGTGAGCTGTCATTTATGTGTTAATTTTCGACAACCACAACAAAAATCTATTTTCAAAACCATTGTTTGTATTGTGTGTATCCCCTCCTTTCTCTCTCCTAACCATCTCATCCCAAAACCTTGAACCCAATAGATGATGAATGAAGCTGGACTCCTGTATTCTGGATCGATGACTCGGTTAGAGACAGAAGAATGGATTCAGAACATGGAGGATCATCTAAGGAGTAACCAAGTTGCAAGAAAAGAGATGGTCCAGTATGCTTTTCGGTACTTTGCAGAAGTTGCTGCAAATTGGTGGAAGATGCATGTGTTGGGGAACGTCGCATGGGAAACAAAAAATTTCCTACGCACACGCAAACCTATCCATGGTTATGAGCATCTACGAGAGGGAGAGTGGATCTACGTATCATTGTAGATCGCTAAGCGGGAAGCGTTAAGAAACGCAGTTGGTGCAGTCGAACATCTTCGCGATCCAAATCGCCGAGCGTCCCGCGATCTCATCACGATCCGTCCCGTGATCCAATCACGATCCTTCCCATGAACTCATCACGATCCGTCCCGCAACCTTGATCATGATCTGTCCCGCGAACTCATCACGATCTGTTCCGTGATCTCATCACGAACTGTCTCGCGATCTCGATCACGGTCCTTCGATCTAGCGCCAAACGGACGGCACCTCCGCGTTCAGCACACGTGCAGCTTGATGATGATCTCCACCATCTTGATCCAGCAAGAGGAGGTGGAGAGGAGAGAGAGTTCACCAGCAGTGTGACGGCACTCCGGTGATGGTGGTGGAGCAATTCCGACAGGGCTTCGCCTAATCACTGCAGAAAACCGATCTAGAGGAGCACCGGTGAAACGGGTAGCACGTGACCATAAAATCTATGCAAAAAACCCTCTATTCCACTAGTATATATAGGAGGAGAGGAGAGGAAGAGGGGCTGGCGCACAAGGCAGCCAACCAGCCTTGTGCGCCAAGGAGGAGAGGAATCCTACTTCTCCTCCAATCCTAGTTGGACTAGGATTGCTCCCTATTGGCTGATTTTCCACCTTTTCCTTTAGCCTTTTCTTCTCCTGCGCCATGGGCCTTTTGTGGCTGTTCCACCAGCCCACTAAGGGCTGGTTATTATTCTCCCACAGCCCATGGACCCTCTGGGGTCGAAATACCCCTCCCGGAGGTCCCCCGGTACACTACCGGCACTCCCGGTACACTACCGATGAGCCCCGAACTTTTCCGGCGACCAAACTGGGACTTCCTATATATGAATCTTTACCTCCAGACCATTCCGGAGCTCCTCGTGACGTCTAGGATCTCATCCGGGACTTCGAACAACCTTTGGTCACCACCATACATGACTCTACACTACCGAAACGTCACCAAACCTTAAGTGTGGAGACCCTGCGGGTTCGAGAACTATGTAGACATGACCGAGACACCTCTACGGTCAATAACCAATGGCGGGACCTGGACGTCCACATTGGTTCCTACATATTCTATGAAGATCTTTATCGGTCGAACCTCTATGTCAAGGATTCAGTTAATCCCATATAATGTTGCCTTTGTTCTTCGGTATGTTACTTGCCCGAGATTCGATCGTCGGTATCTCCATACCTAGTTCAACCTCGTTACTGGTAAGTCTCTTTACTCGTTCCGTAATACAAGATCCCACAACTAACAATTATTCACATTGCTTGCAAGGCTCATTGTGATGTCGTATTACCGAGTGGGCCTTGAGATACCTCTCCATCACACGGAGTAACAAATCCCAGTCTCGATCCATGCCAACTCAACAGACACCCTCGGAGACACCTGTAGAGCACCTTTATAGTCACCCAGTTACGTTGCGACCTTTGATACACACAAGGTACTCCTCCGATATATGTGAGTTGCATGATCTCATGGTCATAGGAACATATACTTGACATGCAGAAAACAGTAGCAATAAACTGACACGATCATATGCTACGTTTGTAGTTTGGGTCTTGTCCATCACATCATTCTCCTAATGACGTGATCCCGTTATCAAACGACATCTCATGTCCATGGCTAGGAAACCTTAACCATCCTTTGATCAACGAGCTAGTCCATTAGAGGCATACTAGGGACATGGTTTTGTCTATGTATCCACACATGCATTTAAGTCTCCGATCAATACAATTATAGCATGGATAATAAACGATTATCATGTACAAGGAAATATGATAATAACTAATTTATTATTGCCTCTAGGGCATATTTCCAACAGTCTCCCACTTGCACTAGAGTCAATAATCTAGTTCACATCACCATGTGATTCGCATTGCTATGAATCTAACACCCAATGAATTCTGGGGCTCGATCTTGCTTTGCATGTGAGAGAGGTCTTATAGTCAACGGGTCTGCGATATTCAGATCCGTGTGTACTTTGAAAATTTCTATGTCAAACCGTAAACACTACTACCACACTCCACTTGGTACTATTCCAAATGGCTGCTCCACTATACGTATCCAGATTGCTACTACGAGTCATCCGGATTGGTGTTAAAGCTTGCATCGACGTAACTCTTTACGACGAACTCTTTATCACCTCCATAATCGAGAAACATCTCCTTAGTCTTTTAGTCACTAAGGATAATCTTGACCGCTATCGAGTGCTCCATTCCAGGATCACTTTGAAACCTTCTGGCCATACTTATGGCAAGGCTGACATCGGGTCTTGTGCACAACATTGCATACATGATAGAGCCTATGGCTGAAGCATAGGGGATGACACTCATCTTTTCTCTATCTTCTGCAGTCACTGGGCATTGAGTCTTACTCAACTTTATACCTTACAAATCAGGCGAGAACTCTTTCTCTGACTGATCAATTTTGAACTCTTTCAAAATCTTGTCAAGGTATGTGCTCATTGAAAGTCTCATCAAGTATCTTGATCTATCTCTATAGATCTTGATGCTCAACAATTAGGTAGCTTTATCCAGGTCTTCCTTTTAAAATCACTTTTCAAACAACCATTTATGCTTTCCAGAAATCCTACATTATTTCCCATCAACAATATGTCATCCACATATACTTATCAGAAATTCTATAGTGCTCCCAATCACTTTATTGTAAATACAAGTTTCTCATAAACTTTGCATAGACTCAAAACTTTGATCACCTCATCAAAGTGCATATTCCAACTCCGAGATGCTTGCTTCGGTCCATAGAAGGATCACTGAAGCTTGTACACCTTTTAGCATCCTTAGGACTGACAAAACCTTCTGGTTGTATCACATACAACCTTTCCTCAAGTAAAACCGTTAAGGAAACGATGTTTTGACATCCATCTGCCATATTTCATAATTGAAAAATGCAGCAACTGCTAACATATTTCCAACAAACTTTAGCATCTCTACGAGTGAGAAAGTCTCATCGTAGTCAACTCCTTGAACTTGTCACAAACAACTTTGCAACAAGTCGAGCTTTACAAATGGTGATAATTACCATCAACGTCTGTCTTCATTTTAAAGATCCATTTGTACTCAACGACCTGCCGTCCAACAAGCAAGTCTACCAAAGTCTATACTTGGTTTTCATACATGGATTCTATCTCGGATTTCATGGCCTCCAACCATTTGTCGGAATCCGGGCCCATCATCGCTTCTCCATAGCTCGTAGGTTCATCGTTGTCCAACAACATGACCTCCAAGACAAGGTTGTCGTACCGCTTAGGAGCAGTACACATCCTTGTCAACCTACGAAGTTCGATAGTAACTTGATCCTGAAGCTTCATGATCATCATCATTAACTTCCTCTTCAACTAACGTAGGCTTCACAGAAACAACATTCTGCGCTGCGCTACTCTCTGGTTGAAGTAAAGGTTCAATAACCTAATCAAGCTCTAATTTCCTCGTAGGTCGATAGTAACTTGATCCGAAGCTTTCATGATCATCATCATTAACTTCCTCTTCAACTAACGTAGGCTTCACAGAAACATCTTTCTGTGCTGCGTTACTTTCTGGTTGAAGCAGAGGTTTCAACAACCTCATCAAGTTCTATCATCCTCCCACTCAACTCTTTCAAGAGAAACCCTTTCTCAAGAAAGGACCCAGTTTTAGCAACAAACATTTTATGCTTGGATCTGAGATAGAAGGTTCACCCAACTGTTCTTAGGGTATTCTATGAAGATGCATTTGTCCGCTTTGGGTTCGAGCTCATTAGGTGAAAACTTTTTCCACACAAGCGTCACAGCCCCAAACATTAAGAAATGACATCTTAGGTTTCTATCAAACCATAGTTCACACGGTGTCATCTCAACGGCTTTTGATGGTGCCCTATTTAAAGTGAATGTAGTTGTCTCTAATGCACAACCCCAAAATTATAGTAGCAAAATGATAAGAGACATCATAACATGCACCATATCCAATAGAGCATGACGATGACGTTCGGACATACCATCACACTATGGTGTTCCAGGTGGCGTGTGTTGTGAAACAACTTTCACATTGTCTAAAGTTGTATGCCAAACTCGTAACTCAGATATTCACCTCCACGATCATATCGCAGATACTTTTATCTTCTTGTCACGATGATCTTAAACTTCACTCTGAATTTGTTTGAACTTTTCAAACGATTCAGACTTGTGTTTCATTAATTAAATATACACTATATCTACTTAAATCATTAGTGAAGGTAAGAAAATAACGATATCCACTGCATGCTACAAGACTCACTGGATTGCATACATCAACATGTATCATTTCCAATGAATCACTTGCCCGCTCCATCCACCGGTTTTTTAGTCATCTTGCCCAAGAGGCATGGTTCGCATGTCTCAACCGATTCGAAATCGAATGAGTCCAAAGATCCATTAGCATGGAGTTTCTTCATGCGCTTTATTCCAATATGACATTTAGTGGCAGTGCCACAATTATGTGGTACTATCATTATTAACTTTGTATCTTTTGATATCAATGTTATGAACATGTGTATTACTACGATCAAGATTTCAACAAACCATTCTCACGGTGCATGACCATTGAAGGTATTATTCAGGTAAACAGAATAACCATTATTCTCTAACTTAAATGAATAACCGTATTGCAATAAACATGATCTAATCATGTTCATGCTCAACGCAAAACACCAAATAACATTTATTTAGGTTCGTCACTAATCCTGAAGGTAGAAAGAGCGTGCGATGTTGATCTCATCAACCTTGGAAACATTTCCAACACACATCGTCACCTCACCCTTAGCTTAGTGCTCCGTTTATTCCGTAGCTTTTATTTCGAGTTACTAACATTTAGCAACCGAACCGGTATCCAATACCCAGGTGCTACTTGGAGTACTAGCAAGGTACACATAAATAACACATATATCAAATATACTTATGTCAATGTTGCCAACCTTCTTATCTACCAAGTATTTAGGGTTTTTCCGCTTCAGCGACCTTTCTCCTCATAATTGAAGCACATAGTCTCGGGTTTGGGTTCAACTTTGGGTTGCTTCACTAGAGCAGCAACTGACTTGCCATCCATGAAGTTTCCCTCCTTGCCCTTGCCCTTCTCAAAACTAGTGGTTATACTAACCATCAACACTTGATGCTCCTTCTTGATTTCTACCTTCGCAGTGTCAAACATCGCGAACAGCTCAGGGATCATTAATTCTATCCCTGGCATTCAATAGTTCATCACCAAGTTCTAGTAGCATAGTGAAAGTGACTTGGAGAACTATATCAATCACTATCTTATCTGGAAGATCAACTCCCACTCGATTCAAGCAATTATAGCACCCAGACAATCTGAGCACATGCTCAACGATTGAGCTATTCTCGTTCATCTTGCAGGCAAAGAATCTTGTTGGAGATCTCATATCTCGCAACACGGGTACGAGCCTGAGATCCTAATTTCAGCTCTTAGAACATCTCATATGTTCCGTGACGTTCAAAACGTTTCGAAGCCTCAATTCTAAGCCGTAATGCATGACGCACTAAACTATCAAGTAGTCACCAGTACGTACCTGTCAGATGTTCACAACATCTACAGACGACGCTAGAGGGGTTGGCACACCGAGCGGTGCATTAAGGACATAAGCCTTCTGTGCAGCAATGAGGACAATCCTCAGATCACGGACCCAGTCCGCAATATTGCTACCAACATCTTTCAACTCTATTTCTCTAGGAACATATAAAAATTTAAGGGAGCTACAATGCGAGCTAGTAATCTACAACATAATTTGCAAAGTCACTACTAACTATGTCCATGATAATAAGTTCAATTAATCATATTACTTAAGAACTCCCACTCAAATTGACATCCCTCCGATCATTCGAGTGATACATGATCCAAATTTCACCAACTCAAGTCCGATCATCACGTGAGTTGAGGTGGCTGCAATGGTGAACATCATCATGTTGATCATATCTACTATATGACTCATGTTCGACCTTTCGGTCTCTTGTGTTCCGAGGCCATGTCTGTACATGCTAGGCTCGTCAAGTTTAACCCGAGTGTTCTGCTTGTGCAACACTGGCTTGCACCCGTTGTATGTGAATGTAGAGTCTATCACACCCGATCATCACGTGGTGTCTCAACACGACGAACTTTCGCAATGGTGCACACTCGGGGAGAACACAATTTATCTTGAAATTAAGCGAGGGATCACCTTATAATGCTACCATCGTCCTAAGCAAAATAAGGTGCATAAAAAGGATTAACATCACATGCAAATCATAAGTGACATGATATGGCCATGAACTTGTGCTTTTGATCTCCATCTAGAAAGCATCGGCATGATCTCCATCGTCACCGGCATGACACCATGATCTCCATCATCTTGATCTCCATCACCGTGTCGCCATCGGGGTTGTCACGCCCTGCATGCTTCTACTACTATTTCTACCGTAGTGATAAAGTAAAGCATTACATAGCGCTTAATGATTGACACGCAGGTCATACAATAATTAAAGACAACCCTATGGCTCCTGTCGGTTGCCGTACTCATCGACATGCAAGTCGTGATAATCTATACATCACATGATCATCTCATACATCACATATATCTCATCATGTAATTGGCCATATCACATCACAACATACCCTGCAAAAACAAGTTAGACGTCCTCTAATTGTTGTTGCATGTTTTACGTGGCTGCTATGGGTATCTAGCAAGAACGATTCTCACCTATGCATAAACCACAACGGTGATACACTAGTTTCTTTTCAACGTTCTCAAGGACCGCCTTTGTCGGATCCGATCCAACTAAAGTGAGAGAAACTGTCACCCGCAAGCCATCTAGGCAACAAGTTGCGTCGAGGGAACCGGTCTCTCGTAAGCGTACGAGTAATGTTGGTCCTGGCCGCTTCATCTTACAATCCCGCTGAACCAAAATACAACCAAGGGAGGAAGCAATCTAAGCATCAACGCCCACAAACCTTTTGTGTTCTACTCGAGATCTCATCGAACCATCAACCTAGCTCATGATGCCACTGTTGGGGAACGTCGCATGGGAAACAAAAATTTTCCTACACACACACAAACCTATCCATGGTGATGAGCATCTACGAGAGGGAGAGTGGATCTACGTACCCTTGTAGATCGCTAAGTGGGAAAGCATTAAGAAACGCGGTTGGTGCAGTTGAACATCTTCGCGATCCAAATCGCCGAGCGTCCCGCGATCTCATCACGACCCGTCCTGCGATCCAATCACGATCCTTCCCGTGAACTCATCACGATCCGTCCCGCGACCTTGATCACGATCTGTCCCGCGAACTCATCACGATCTGTTTCGTGATCTCATCACGAACTTTCTCGCGGTCTCGATCACGGTCCTTCCGATCTAGCGCCGAACGGACGACACCTTCGCGTTCAGCACACGTGCAGCTTGATGACGATCTCCACCATCTTGATCCAGCAAGAGGAGGTGGAGAGGAGAGAGAGTTCACCGGCAGTGTGAAGGCACTCCGATGATGGTGGTGGAGCAATTCCGGCAGGGCTTCGCCTAAGCACTGCAGAAAACCGATCTAGAGGAGCACCGGTGAAATGGGTAGCACGTGGCCGTAAAATCTATGCAAAAAACCCTCTATTCAACTAGTATATATAGGAGGAGAGGAGAGGAAGAGGGGCTGGCGCACAAGGCAGCCAACCAGCCTTGTGCGCCAAGGAGGAGAGGAATCCTACTTCTCCTCCAATCCTATTTGGACTAGGATTGCTCCCTATTGGCTGATTTTCCACCTTTTCCTTTAGCCTTTTCTTCTCCTGAGCCATGGGCCTTTTGTGGCTGTTCCACCAGCCCACCAAGGGCTGGTTATTATTCTCTCACAGCCCATGGACCCTCTGGGGTCGAAATACCCCTCCCGAAGGTCCCCCGGTACACTACCGACACTCCCGGTACACTACCGATGAGCCCGAAACTTTTCCGGCGACCAAACTGGGACTTCCTATATATGAATCTTTACCTTCGGACCATTCCGGAGCTCCTCGTGATGTCCAAGATCTCATCCGGGACTCCTAACAACCTTCGGTCACCACCATACATAACTCTACACTACCGAAACGTCAACAAACCTTAAGTGTGCAGACCCTGCGGGTTCGAGAACTATGTAGACATGACCGAGACACCTCTACAGTCAATAAACCAATGGCGGGACCTGGACGTCCACATTGGTTCCTACATATTCTACGAAGATCTTTATCGGTCGAACCTCTATGTCAAGGATTCAGTTAATCCCGTGTGATGTTCCCTTTGTTCTTCGGTATGTTACTTGCCCGAGATTCGATCGTCGGTATCTCCATACCTAGTTCAACCTCGTTACTGGCAAGTCTCTTTACTCGTTCCGTAATACAAGATCCCACAACTAACAATTAGTCACATTGCTTGCAAGGCTCATTGTGATGTTGTATTACCGAGTGGGCCCTGAGATACCTCTCCGTCACACGGAGTAACAAATCCCAGTCTTGATCCATGCCAACTCAACAGACACCCTCGGAGACACCTGTAGAGCACCTTTATAGTCACCCAGTTACGTTGCGACCTTTGATAAACACAAGGTACTCCTCTGATATATGTGAGTTGCATGATCTCATGGTCATAGGAACATATACTTGACATGCAGAAAACAGTAGCAATAAACTGACACGATCATATGCTACGTTTGTAGTTTGGGTCTTGTCCATCACATCATTCTCCTAATGACGTGATCCCGTTATCAAACGACATCTCATGTCCATGGCTAGGAAACCTTAACCATCCTTTGATCAACGAGCTAGTCCATTAGAGGCATACTAGGGACATGGTTTTGTCTATGTATCCACACATGCATTTAAGTCTCCGATCAATACAATTATAGCATGGATAATAAACGATTATCATGAACAAGGAAATATGATAATAACTAATTTATTATTGCCTCTAGGGCATATTTCCAACAGTATGAAGATATCCATGATAGGAAAGCATCAAACACTTGGGAAGAATTCAAGATAACTCTGCAAGGATCTCATGTTGTTACCAACACCCAGAAGCCCCGTGGCAAAGATGTGAGGAAGATTTGTGCATGCAGGATATGTGGAGAGATAGGACACACCCAGGAAGCACACAAGGAAGGATGTCCTCATTGTGAAGAAAATCACCGAGCTGAGGAATGCCCAACTGGGCAGGTGACATGTTTCTTGTGCGAAGGAACTACGCATTACCCGACTCAATGCCAAATGTACCCCAAGGTACAAGAAGTCATCAAGCAGCAGAAGGAAGCCATGAAGGAAGCCTTCAAAGAAAATTTAGGAGAACTTGTGATGAAGGAAGATGTTGAAGACCCTAATGGAGAAGGCCTAACCAGATTTTACTCCAATGCCTGCTATTCATGTGGAGAAGAAGGACATTTCTCACAGGACTATACGAAGGAAAGAAAAGAGTATCTGGGAAACTTCCCGACAAAAGAAGTGGAGTTTGATCCACAAGAAATTGAAAGTTTGATCGGAACAAAGGAGCCCAAGAAGAGAAACCGAAGACGTTCTCAGAACAACCCAATTTCTGCAAAGAAGGATCTGAGTCAGATCATGTGTTTCCGGTGCAAGAAGACATGACATTACTCCTATACCTGCCTGGAGAAGAAGGCTAAACATGAGTAGTTTGAGTTTTGAATTTTTGGAAGTAATAAATTTAATAGGTAGCACTCTTAACATTTTGAAGTTATGTAATGGAAGTCTCAGAGTTTGTAATAAATTCATGAGATCAATGGAATTTATGGAGTTATGATTCTCCTGTGTTGAATTATATGAGTTGCCACTCTAAGAACAAAGATCTCGGACCAATTTTCGAGGATATGAGAAAATATGGTCTATGCAGGCATGCGTGCATTTCATTTTAAGTGTGGTAGTAACCATAGGTACCTTTCCGGTTAAGGAGTTTGGATAAGTGAATACAGGTGAAGAGAATGTGGAACCACATCAAACTATCTGGATGATAACCTTTGTGACAAAGTGCTTTTGAAGTTGGAATATTGGAGAAAAGGAATGATTGTGATGAAACCATGCCCAAGGTTAAACAGACCAATGGAAAGGAAAATGGATTCCGCAGAGTGGAATCTAAACAAGAATAAGTCTGTGAAGGGTATAATGGAGTGAACTGAAGGTAATGCTGGAATATGAAACGATAGTAACCCCAAGCGTGAGATAAAGACTATTCAAGTATTCAAGTGAACCCACAAGTCACTGACCTCAGGATTGATAAGGATCAAGCCCCACCTTGGTGAAAGAAGAAACTTGGAAGAAGCTACGACTGATCAGTAAACGTTTTTTAGGAGTATACGATAACCTGAGAGTTGTGAAGAAACGATAGATGTTTTTTGCTTAGCTTGCAGAATCAATGGATTTATCCGAACCTCGTTCGTTGACAAGAGAAATTTCTGCAATGCTTGTGAGGAAGCCCAAGTGTTAGAATACGAGACTCACTAAACCTTGTACAAGGTAATGATTTCAATGCGACATGGCTTGGCCACCATGACGACTTACTCTTATCATTCTCTTGCTATTCGGATTGGTAAATCTGAGTGACTTACCCATAGTAAAGAGACGACGTTCTTTGAAGCTTTTGTTTAAGCCTTAGAATGGTATGATGTAAAACCCCTTGTACATGGCAGTTGTTGCCATACGTAGGAACATTACAGTGAGGAATGAAGCCAAGACCCATTTCATTGCAGGGTAACCACAAATGGTAGACCACCATGAGATCTTCGATAAGTTATTTAGACTAATCACGAGACCTGTCAGCTAAGAAGACCCAGTATCGGAGGAAATACAATTTGTTATGAGAACACAAGATTTTTTGATTTAAACGGAAGAGCATCACCAAGGAAGTTACTGTAAAGTATGTGAAGAGACAGATGCACCCAGAGGACTGCCATGATTTTGAGGGACCAGTAACTCTCATTTTAAGTGTGGTAGACCCCACACCTTCTTGGTCAGTGGATTTGTTAGAAGACCCCAAACCCTAACCTTTTCTTTCTAGCCTCTTCGAATCTCGAGGACAAGATTCATTTTAAGTGTGGTAGGTTTGTAACATCCCAAATTTTGGAATGTTATAATTAATATTAGAATGATTGTTTGTTTGCTAGAGTGATTGAAATTGAGTGAAATTTCAAAACTTTTGAATGAGAGGGAATAAAATGACTTTCCCCTTTGTGTTTGAATTCAAGTTCCTACATTTCAAATCAGGGAGAGAAGATGACATGACTTCTTCAACATGAAAAGATTTAGAAAGGGAATTTGAAAACTATTTGAAAATTTCTCATATGGAGCTTCACTTTCATATTTGAATTCCCTATTTGAATTTGTAAGCATTCAAACCCCTTGACAAAGTTTTTGAGAGGATTAATATGACACTCCAAACCAGGGGTATTTTGTGAAGTATTTGAACCATAAAACCCAAGGGGTTATTTGAAAAATATTTACAAAAATAAATAAAGCCATTTAGGCATTTTCTGAAAATATTTTTTTAAAAGTATTTATTTTGACCGTGGAAAAATGTTCATTAAATGGAATTTATTTCCGTGATTATTTCGGTATATAAAAATTTATTTTTTGGAAAGGTTTTGAATGCCTTAATGTTATTTTAATGCCCTATATATTAATAAAGGAAAATAGTTAACGGGTATTAAAGCCCCGACCCACTTGCCCCTGATTTCCTCCCCGAAACCTCTCCGCATCGGCCACCGCTGAGCACGCCCTCTCCCTCTCTCTCTCTCTGACACCCTGGCCCCACCGCCCGACCCCGCTAATCCCTCGGTCAACCCCCTCCTCTCGCCCCGAACCACGCCGGCGAGATCACCGCGTCGGAGATCCCTTTTCCTTCCCCGACGACCCGAGGCCACCTATAAGAACCCCTGCCTCACCTCGACTCGCTCCGCCCATTTCCCCTTTGTCCGACCCCCTCCCCTCGCCGTAATAGCTCGCCAAAGCCCGAGCGCCGCCGCCGCACCTTTGCTCCCGTGCCACTCCACCCCGCCATCCCCGAGCCCCTCTAAGGCCACAGTCAACCTCGCCGCGCTCATACACATCGTCTGGTGCACTCGCCCTCGCCGGAGACCCTTCGGAGCACCGTGCCGCTGCCAAGCCGGAGCTCCGCCTCCACCCGAAGCTCCCGGAGCACGTGCTACTCACCACCGTCAACCCCTCGTCTGTACCTCGCCACCAACCACCATAGAGGTCCGCCGCCATCGACTGGACCCCCCGGCCGCCGTCCCTGACCACCGGAGCGCCATCCCCGTCGCCCCCGCCTCCTCTGCCTCGCCAGAGACATCGTCGGAGCTCCCCACCCCTCTGTAAGTCATCGGCG
Organism: Hordeum marinum; assembly: GCA_022496015.1. Lineage (NCBI taxonomy): Eukaryota > Viridiplantae > Streptophyta > Magnoliopsida > Poales > Poaceae > Hordeum > Hordeum marinum. Next base: position 49,185,062 of record CM039676.1, read on the forward strand.
ACGCCCTCCTCCATTCGATCCCATTCCAATGGTCAAGATTAGATCACATTTTTTTGTTTTAATTCCCAAACCGTTTTCTCCTAGTGTTCGGTCGTCCGCTCGCAAACCCCGCACGTACACGGCCTCGGCCAACCACAACCTGCCACGTCACCCTGTCCGTTAGTTTAGTTTTTTTTTCTTTTTTCTGTTTTTGTTTTAGAAAACAGAATAGGTTCTGTTTTTATTTTTATTATATCTTTTATGTTTTTAAGTGTTTTAATTTGATTCTTTTTGCATTGTGTCAAAAATTTGTTCTTGTTCTGTAGATATCAAGTTTGACCAAATTTGAATAAATTAAAATTGATTTCAAACAGATTTGATTCAAATCTTATTTTCTGAATATCTTGAGTTTAAAAATATATTTTGGGTTGATTCTTTTTGCTAATTGTCACTAGTGACCTTAGTTATCAGTAGGTAGAGTTTGGAATTTTTTTGGAATATTTTATAGTAGTCTTTTCAAGCAAAACAGATTCTGTTTAGTTCTATTAGGTCTATTTATATTCCCTTTTGTTTTAAATTATTTTCTTTTATAATAGTGATACACTTTTATAAAGTTTTCTGTTAGATAATAGTAGCCCTTCAAAACAAATAATATTTTATTAGTTGATTGCATGAAAATCCATTCTAGTTCAACTATAACTTGCAATTGGATTTTCATTGCTATGTTGATCTTGTATTTGAAAATAGTTCCACAAATTGTTTTATAAGTTTGATTTTCTAATAATCTAAGTTTAGACAAGAAACAATTTGTATTATAGTTGAGATTGTTTGTGGTTTAAGCCAAGGATGACCTTGTTTTATATCAAAATAAGAACCTTTATAAAAGCTTTTCAATTAATTCTTTTTGCAAAATAAAGATTGATGAGAAAATACTTCTATTAATTATTATTATTTTAAAAATTGTTTTTCTTTTATTAACTTAGTGTTTTTCTTGATGATATGTTCTAGTAGTTAAAAACTTAAGTTGCTAGATTATTGTTTTCTTTAGTTCCTAGTTGTTCTTCAAAAGTAATTCTTTTGCTAAGTAAAATATTTACTAAACTATTTTTGTGTATATTTTGTTGTATTGCTCTAGTATTGCTAGTTGATTTTTTATTTGAAAATATTTTGTTTTCTGTCATTTTAATATTTTAATTGTTTTATTTGTTTTCTTGTTGTTAATTTTATTAGGCTAAAACCTATGTTGTTTAGAGTGTTGTTTTTTCAAAATTCTTAGTTGTTCTTCAAAAGTAATTCTTCTTGCTAGTAAAATATTTACAAAAATTCTTTTTTTATATTTTATTTTGTATTTGTTTGTTACTTTTGAAAATTTGGATGTATTTGTAGAGAAAACCAACCCTTGGTTGTGTTGATGTAGTTTTGTCATTTGCGTTTTGTCTTAAGTATTTCCTTTCATCACCACCATGTTGCATTTGGTTTTGTGTTGCCTTTTAGATTGTTAGTATTTGACTGCTAGTATGATTGCTTATAAGAATGCAATGTTTGATTATATAGATTTTCATCGAAGAGTGACGAATAGTCTATCAGTTATCTCTGAGAGCGATATTAATCTTCATCAACAGTACATGCAAGTCACTTTGACCATGTATACCTATGTTTTATTGCATTAGTTCTTCCATCTCCCCAATTGCATGCAAAGTAGGTAAATTGGAAATTCGGTTACTTGTTGTAGTATCATGTGGTAGGTACCCCTCAACCCTTTGACACATTGGCCCCGGGAAACGTTGATTTACATTTTGCTATGCTATTAGTAGACAGGGTTGGTTGTGTGATTCATGAGAGTTGTGAGTTAATAATTTTCAAGACCTGCATTACGATCAAGACTTCAAGACTTCGAGTTTTCAACTTACCTTTGGGTGGATGATGGTTGAACGACGCCCTGGAGAAACCAGTGGTTAGCCTAGGTGTTGCTGGGGAAATGCCAGTATTCACGCGGAAAGGTCCACCCAGGCACAAAGAGATGGATGGATGCTTCCAGACCCAGGGCTTACTTGCACATCCACAAGTCATTATAGGCTCTGGCTTGGTTGGATATCGTGGTGACCCTGGACAGGCAGTGCTACGAGATGTAGAAGAATGGTAGGAAAGGATGGGCACCGACAGAGTCTCGGGGAAACCCTTTAGAAGACCATGTTTTGGTCATCCGTTTCTCAAACACCCTGAAGTGCGAGAAATCCAACGGAGGCGATCAAATCTTGTGGGGAACGTGTGCAAAACTCTCCAGAGTACTAAAACCTAATCGATTAGCCGTGTCCACGGTCATGGACAACTTGAGCCAAAGGAACTGAAACTATCTGGAACTCTCACCACAATTAATTACATTGATGTGGGTATTAATGTCAACTTGGGTATGAGAATTGGTTGGTGGAACCATCTCATTAATCAACCAACATTTGTAGTAATTATGCTTTTGCCCTCTCTTGTTGTAGGAAAAATTGGCTTTATGCAAAACCTACTACTCCACTTGCCATATATGCATGTAGAATAGATGATTACTTTACACCCCCTCTTTTGTGACTTGCCGGCATATTCAAAATGCTGACCTACACGGCTGCAACGTCTCATGTTGCAGATACTCTTCTTCGACGAGTAAGGGTACGATTCAGGGTTACGGTCTACACTCAACTTGCTGTTGGTGTTATTGGGACTCCACTCCCATTGACTGTTTCCGCTGAGATTTTAAGGTATATATCAGTTTTACGTTAATTACATGTGATTGCACTTTGATATATACATTGATGTACTGTGTGTGCCAGCATACTGATCCAGGGATGGCACAAAAAATACAAAGGCTTGACTCGTTTTGAGTCGGGTCGCTACAAGTTACCCCTGAGGACCGCGACGACCCTGATGTCCCCGAACACCCGTTAGAGGGTTAGGAAAGGCCTGAGGAGCAGAACAACCCCGACAACTTCAACGGTTCTGAGGACGATAACTACCTCCCCTCTGTCGAGGAGGAGGATATCCCGGAAGCTGATGACTTGGACATCCGTGATACCTATGAAGATCAGGAACTATTCAAACAACAACTCATAGTGACGGCTCGCGGTCTGAAAACTAAGGAATGGCAGCTTAAAGCCGAATAGGATGACCTTATTGATCGATGGACAAGAGTCCTCTCAGCTGAGGAAGCACATGGTACCGGTCTGTCGGACCACACCAAGAGCTACCCACGAAGAAGGTTGCTGCCGCAATTTGACGACGATCTCACTAATACTCCGTATCCAAAACATACTCCATACGAAAAGCCAAACCGCCCTCCTTACTAGCGTGATCAGACGGCTGATGACACCGGTTATAGGCCGACAATACCCCAAAGATGGGGAAAGTAGCCATTAGAACCCAATGACAGGTTCGACTTGCGAGATGACTTAGATCAAAGAGCAAGCCGTACAAGATCCATCTACGGATCCACAGGATACTCACCCGATAGACGGGATGGGTACCGACCATGGCTCAACCGAAGAGATGACAGAGACCGGGAACGCAACCAAGCTAGACCAGACGCCGATTACAGGCGCGACATGGCTCGGGTTTGAGGCGCCGCTCACCCGCTATGTTTCACAGATGAGGTGATGCGGCATCAGTTCCCGGAAGGGTTTAAACCCGTGAACATCGAACAGTACGATGGGACAACTGACCCAACCGTATGGATCGAGGACTTCCTCCTCCACATCCACATGGCTCGAGGAGATGATCTCCATGCCATCAAATACCTCCCCCTTAACCTCAAGGGGCCAGCTCGGCACTGGCTAAAAAGCCTCCCCAAAAACTCCATCTGATGCTGGGAAGACCTGGAGGATGCATTCTGCTCTATCTTCCAGTGAACCAATGTTCGACCGCAGGACTCCTCCGACCTAAGTAACGTCATTCAAAAGCCCGGAGAGTCTGCGCGACAATTCTGGAATCAGTTCTTGACCAAAAAAAACCAAATTGTTGACTGCCCGGATGCGGATGCAATAGCTTCTTTTCGGCATAATATTCACGATGAATGGCTGGCTCGCCAGCTCAACTAGGATAAACCTCGGACCATGTCCGCCCTTACTTCCCTGATGACTTGCTATTGCGTGGGTGAAAACAATTGGCTAGCAAGACGCAGCCACAACTCCGAAGAGCCCGGAACCTCCGAGGTTTGGGATGGCAACGGGAAGCCCAAGGGCAACAAGAACAAGCATCGGCACAATAACAGTGATGCCGATGATACGGCCGTCAACGTCGGCTTCTGCAATTCCCGTCCTGGGTAGTTGAATAAGCCTCCTAAAGGCAATCGCGACGGACCCACTCCGTTGAAAAAAATCATGAAAAGGCCTTGGCAAATCCACGGGACCCAAGAGAAGTCCGCCAATCATGAAAAGGCCTTGGCAAATCCACGGGACCCAAGGCCTTGGAAAAAGTTGGGTGTTTAAACAGGTAGGCAAGCTCCCACCCGAGGATCAAAGCAAGAGCCCTCACAACAAGGATGAGGATGAACCCCGGGGTCCATTGGTGGCAATCAAAAGAAATTTCCTCCGGAAGTCAGGACAGTAAATATGATATACGCCACCCATATACCCAAGAAGGAGAGGAAGCGCGCCCTTCAAGAGGTCTATGCTGTAGAGCCCGTGGTCGACATATCCGATCACCTTTGATCTGCGTGATCACCCGACCAATATCCGTCACGAGGGTTCGGCCGCACTCGTCCTCGACCCCATTATCAATGGGTATCACCTCACAAAAGTCCTAATGGACGGAGGAAGTAGCCTTAACCCGATTTACTCAGAGATGGTGATAAAGATGGGCATAGATCCGTCACGAATTAAACCTAGTAACACTACCTTTAAAGGGGTGATTCCAGGTGTTTAAGACCGATGCACGGGCTCCATTACCCTCGAAGTTGTGTTCGGCTCGCCCGATAACTTTCGCAGTGAAGACTTGATCTTTGACATTGTGCCCTTCCGCAGTGGCTATCACGCCCTGCTTGGTCGGATAGTGTTCACTCGTTTCAATGTCGTCCCGCATTACGCATACCTCAAGCTTAAGATGCCTGGCCCCAAAGGGGTCATCACTGTTAACGGCAATACAGAGCGTTCTTTATGAACTGAGGAACATGCGTTAGCCCTGGCGATCGAATTTAGTTACAAAGATGATCGGCAAGTTTTGGCATCTGCCATAAAGGCATGCAAGGTCGGGAAGCGAGCTCGGCTGCAGGACGAACTCCCAGAGCCTTCCTCTCCCCTCAAATAGGAACTTGCTCCCCATCGCACGCCCCTAGGACCAGAGAAGTACGTGCTAAGAAGGCACAACTTTGCACTCAAAATTCCATGGGCAGCGGTGGGGAAACAAAGGTGGGAGTCCAGCTGGACCGGACTACTACCATTCAATACGTCTTCAGACACCATGCAGGGAACATTGAAGGGCCCACCAAGGGCGTAAAACTTAATTCAGCAACTTTTCAAGACCTTGTTTGCAAGATCCGTTCGCCGAACAACCAAATATCAGGAGTAAACTAGCAACAGGGCACATCGAGGATGTAAAGCCACCAATCGAAGACCCCTGGTACAACCACTCCTATACTCTCTTCACATACATGTAAGCAGTTGCTTCGGCACTTCAAGTAATAAGAGTTATTGAGAAAAAATATAGCATTTTCATGTTTGTTTGGATTGTCCTTTTTTGCATGTATTTTCCGTTTCTCCCTCTTCTCGCGACACAATTCGACATGTTACGTCGCAACCGGAAAATACACCGGGGGCTCGAGCTTACAAACAAATCGCCTTACGTACAGTTTATTATGTGTTCGTCATCTTGGAGTTCACTTTATATGCATCAGTTCCGAACTATGTTTTGGGTCAATAGTTGGGTTGCCCGGCTCCTGTGCTTGCCCCTTTACGTTCTGCTCGTTCGGCTAAAAGGGCAAAGGGAGAACCCCTGCGATTGTGTTTCTGGATAGTCTGGTGAAGCACCTTAGGGGAGAAAGCCGAAAACTAACCGTCATAGTATGCGAGAGACGGTCTGTGAATCCGAGCTTGAAGTGTTATATTTACATCCTCGTCAGAGGATATTCTGCGTTGTGCGAAGGGTTTGCTCTCCATGCAAACCATGTGATGCTGGCCTTAGCCGCGGTTCATCCGAACATCACAACACTCCGGGGGCTAGTCTTTAGCCCCCCGCAGTCCTTTTCGCGCCCCTATGGCTAAGTGAAAGAAATAAGGCACTATAGTCTGATTGCCTAGTCCGCCGCACTCTACCACCTTCAGGTTCCGATCACTCGGCTAAGGAATATTGTGCATTGGCAGAGACACCCCATGTAGTATCTACATGGGGGCTGAAGCCGACGACTCACATCTTTCAGTTTCAAACAGCCACATAGGAGTTATAAAGGAATGCAAAAACATAAAAGCATAACAACTTATAACATTAAAACTTTGAAAAGTCTTCGGATGCATTACAATTCATTCGAATACATTATCGCCCAAACACTGAGAAGTTATCGCCCGAGCACCTTCCATTACCCCGGCGAAGTATCGCTCGGTGCGCCTATGCTCCTTCCCGATAGGCGGCAGGGTAGTGTCTACCTTCATCGGATCCAGCCCCGGCCAGTGCACCTTAGCCTTAGAAAGGGCCATTTGGACTCCCTCGATGTAGGAGGAGTGCTTCACGGTGTCGAGGCGGGGTGAAGCGGCAATCAACTTCTGCACCAGGCCAAAGTAGTTGCCTGGCAGCGGCTCGCCAGGCCATAGGCGGATGCAAAGGTCCTTCATGGCTGGCTCCGCCATCTGGTGTAGCTCCATCAGCTGCTTCAACTGCTCCACGAGAAGAGGAGAGTGCTCGGGGGCTCCGAATTGTGCCCAGAACAGACAAGCTTCGTCTCCTTCTTCCCTCGACGCGTACAGCTGATTGGCGTCTGCTACGCTCTTCTGGAGGTCGGACGAAGCGCCCGAGGAATGCCACACCTGGGTAAGCAATTTGAACTTGCTATCCCCGAAGACACACTGCAGTAAGTATGGCTTACCACCCGTTATGTCCTTCGCTTGGCGGACCTGCTCCTTAAAGAACTGTCTATCCACCCGCTCCTTCTGGAGGTCAGCTTTTAGGGTGGATAGTTCAGCTGCGCGCTCCTTGCCTCCTTGCTCAAGGACCTCACACTTGTGGCTAGCGTCCTTGAGCTCCTGCTAGATCTCCTGCACTCACGCCTCGTGTTTGTCGCTCGTGGCCCTCAAAGCCGAAAGCGTGCTGGCTGCTTGTCCGGCCGCCGCTCTCTCAACCGCCGCCTCGTCCTTGGCGTGCCGTAACTCGGCCTTGAGCTTTTCCACCTCCTTCGTCAAGGCTGTTCGATCATTAACACTATGAAAAACTACATTGACAGTATTCCAACAAAGGTGTCCGGATGTTCATTCAGACTTACCTTGCGCCTCGTCGAATCTTTTTTTGAGGGCATCAAGCTCATCTTTGGAGCTTTTGAGCTTCCGATTCTGCTCATCCAGCTCGGCGCCATTCACGGCCACCGCCGATGACAAAGCCCGCAACACACAAATATTTGTAAAGGTTGCATGAGTTATGTACTGCCGAATTGTCGTCAACCCGATCATATGATCAGCCCTCTTAGGGGCTATAGTAAGGTTTCGAACACATACTATGTGTATAGTTCAGAATCGAGTACATGATTGACCCCTAGGAAAGTTTTTTCAAACTCACTTAGGACTCGAGGGCTGCCATGTGTACAATCATAAAAATAAATAAACATTTTTGCAGATAAGTGTGTCGCGTGACTTACTTGAAAGCCCGTCCGGAGACCCTTGAAGGCCTCCTTCAGTCTGTTGTCAATGGACTGAATGCTTTGTAATATCACACTCATAAGGGTGCGGTGCTCCTCGGAGATGGAGGCACTCGATAAAGCATCCTCCATGACCGGCCACCCATTGGTCGGTTGCGCCGATGGTGATCAGATAACCTGATCACCAACCGGGGTTTGAACCTGTACCTCCGGAGGCGTAGCACACTCCGAAGATGCCCTCGGAGGGGACTGACCGGCCGCTCATCCGGACTTCTCAGTAGTTGGGTGGGGTACCTCTCCCCGATCTTCGATGACCGAGGTGTTAGCCTCGGCCATGATGTCGTCTCCCCCGCCGCCAGTGCCCGACTCCATAGGAGCATGCTGGGATGACACCTCCATGGTGTCCTTCGCGGCGCCTGGAGTGGCGGGATGCGACACATTCCCGCTCTCTGCTAGTTCGGCGGGCGGGGTCTCCCCATCGGAGACTTGGTCGGTGGGGAGCACGTGTGGGGGGCTGCAAAGTCGATAAATGCCCGCATGTCATTAAACTATGAACTTATTAATGATAACTAAAGGAGACATCGGATTCTCACCTTCGAGCAGGGGGCTTGACCCTTAGGGTCCTTTGTGGAACCCTCTCGAAGTCATCGGACTCGGTACCCGAGTCCGAACTATCGTTGGACTGGATTACTTGTGATCGACGTGCCCTCTTCGGGGCAGGAGAGGGCGCCACCTCCATGGCGTCCGATGACGCCGATATCTTTCTTGCAAGAGGGGAATCGCCCTCCCCCTCGTCTCTATCCTCTTCCTCATGCTCCTCTTGATCCGAGGAGGCATGGGTTTCTTCGGATGCAGCCTCTGCCTAGTCCCTGACGTGTATGCCTTCTCGGCCTGGTTTCTTCTTCTTGTCTTTCTTCGCAGGCACCTCGTAAGGCGCCTCCACGAGCATCTCCGCTAACAGCCCGGACCTAGGGTCTTCGGGCTGAGGCGCCGGACAGTCGATGCCCGTGGCTTTGCTCAGCCATTTCTACAAAGTGATCAGAAAAGATGCTATAGATCCTCTCTATGAAGGACAAAGCCGATCAATCAAAATTATACCGTACCTTGGAAGCGGGCCTTGTGTGCAGACCCCGATCTTCCTGTTTAGAAGGCCAATCCTCTTGTAACTTCAAAAGCGCCTTACACGGCTTCTCTCGCGTAGTGCGGAAGAGGTGAAGAATTGTGGGCGTGTCGTCAAGCTGACGAGCCCACAAGGGAGTATCCCTGCGCTGGCAGGGGAGGATGCGCCACCGGAGCATAACCTAGACCATGTTGGTCAGTGCAATGTCGTTGTCGATCATAGAGCCGATGCGCTTCTACAGGTCGTTCACTTCCTTGTTCGGTCCCTAGCCAAGGCCCTTACGGAGCCATGAAGTTAATCTTGTGGGGGGACCGGATCTGAATTCGGCGGGGGAAATCTGGCCTTCCTCCTGTGGCTCAGTGATGTAAAACCACTCCTTCCGCCATACCTTGATGGTGTCGATAAAGGTGTCGGAGGGCCATACAACGCGAGTGAGCTTGTCGATGACAGCTCTGCCGCAGTCAGCGTGTTTGCCACTGACGCACTTCGGCTTGACGTTGAACACTTTGAGCCAGAGCCCAAAGTGTGGTTCGACCCGTAGGAATGCCTCGCAGACGAGGATGAAAGCCGATATATGCATGAAGGAGTTCAACAGGAGGTCGTGGAAGTCGAGGCCGTAGAAGAACATAAGTCCCCAAACGAAGGGGTGGAGCGGGAAGCTCAGTCCCCAGATGAAGTGGGTGATGAAGACCACCCTTTCACCTGGCTTGGGAGTGGGGATCACTTGGCCCACCTCCAGCGCGCGGTGAGGGATGTTTGCGGGAAGGTAGATCAACTCTGTAACCCCCCATATCATCAATATAACCAAGCAAGACGTAGGGTATTACCTTCATAGGAGGGCCCAAACCTGGGTAAACCTGTGTCACTAGTAGAAAACGGGCCTTTAGTCCCGGTTCTAGAACCGGGACTAAAGGGTCGGGACTAAAGGCCTCCACTTTTAGTCCCGGTTGGATTACGAACCGGCACTAAAGGGGCTCCGTGTGGCAGCTTTCTAGAGCGGGACCTTTAGTCCTGGTTGGTGTTACCAACCGGTACTAAAGGTATTTTTTAAAATATTTTTAATTTTTTTTAATTTTTTTTCTTCTGATTTTCAATTTTTTGAATTATTTGACAACTTAATCTCTAATCACCCCTCTTATTTGACAATTTAATCTCTAATCACCCGTCATTCCAAATCATCTAACTTCCCGGCCGATCACCCATCTTCTCACTGCTCCAACCCCCACCACACTTAACTTTCGAGTTCTATCACCCCTAGTTTCCATGTCTGCACTTGTTGTTTTCTTGACAATAGTAAGCTATCAATCCTATTAACCCTTAGGTCTTGATGTAACATGATTTAATTTTTTGAACCAAAATAATAAAAAGTTCAAAATAAAATAAGTAATAATAATATTAAAATAAAATGAAATTAGAATAAGTAATAATATTATTTTATTCATGTTTTGCAATTTATTCATTTAATATGGCATAATTAATATCTTTAAATCTGTAAATCAAAATTCGACAAATAATATATCCATTATTATCAGAAAAACGTTAGGAATCCAAATATGACATCATTTATTTAAAAAAATAATTTTCCATAAAACTTTTTTCGACATCGTATGCAAAAGTTATAGCCGTTTTACTTTTTCATAACATTCTTTTAATCTTGTTGCAACTCCGGACTTTTTGTGCATTCAACATGCACCATCCAAAGCCACATCATCAATTTTCAACCCTTTCCCACTTCATTCGCTATTTTTTATGCATTGATTAATTTTTTCCAACTAAATGATCCTGAAATTGAAAACACTACAAATGAACTCTAAAAAGGTTGAAACTTGGCATGATATCATCATTTCACCCACATAGCATGTGCTAAAAAGTTGAGAGGGTTACGGTAAAAAATAGATGCACTTCGTGTACAAACTAGACAATCCCTTTCGAAGTATCAGAGTTTTGGACGAAAACTCATATGTTGCAAAGGCATTTCATTTTTTTAAAACTTATTTAAACTCCAGAGTTTTTGTGCGTTCAACATGCACCATTCAAAGCCACATCATCAATTTTTAACCATTTCCCACTTCATTCGCTATTTTTCATGCATTTACTAATTTTTTTGAGCTAAATGATCCTGAAATTGAAAAGCAGTACAAATAAACTCCGAAAAGGTTTAAACTTGGCATGGTGTCATTATTTTCACCCACATAGCATGTGCTAAAAAGTTGAGAGGGTTACGGTAAAAACTAGATGCACTTCGTGTACAAACTGGACAATCCCTTTCGAAGTATCAGGGTTTTGGATGAAAAATCATGTATTACAAAGGCATTTCATTTTCTTAAACTTATTTCAACTCCAGACTTTTTGTGCGTTCAACATGCATCATCTAACATGTGCCCATGAGAAAAAAGAATTAAATTAAAAACTATTTTTATACTCAAGTTATTCACAATTTAGGGTTTGAAGCAAATTTGAACAAATTCAAATTTAAATCATTAAAATTTGAAAAATAATTGCACAAACACAAACTAGACAAATTTTTGAATCTAATGCAAAAAGAATCACTCAAAAACATCAAATATCCTAAAAGATATAAGCAATTTAAAACAGAAACTAAAAACAGAAAACAAATAGAAAACACAAAAAAAAACTTTCAAAACCCTTTAGTCCCGGTTTGTATCTCCAACCGGGACTAAAGGTCTAGCCTTCAGTCCCGGTTGGAGACACCAACCGGCACTAAAGTCCCAACCCCTTTAGTCACCGACATTCGCTGTCTGCGAACCATCATATTCATCTTAAATATAGGAAAAATACGAGGGCTAGTGGACGCGAATTGGTGCACCCAGTGAGCACGCCACGTAGGACAAGACCCCATCCCATATCACATTTTTTCTTTATCCATTCTTCTTTTTCTTTTCCTCTTCCTCTTCATCAATCACATGCAAATGACCGGACATACGAGGAAAAAAAAGAAAAAATGTGGCTGCGCGAATGGATAAATAGAAGACACACCCAATCATTGAACGGACACGTCCGTGAATGCTTAGATGGTTATATTTGCTATGTCCGGCCATAGAGTATCTATGGTCCCGTGGCTGGCATGTGGCAACAGTAACTTCCAACTGTTCCATTGACAGGTGACGGGTCTGGCCAGCAACAGCAACAAAGGTGTGCGGTGCGACCCCTTCCCGGGCCCACCTGCCAGCCAGAGCCCCCCCCCCCCCCTCGCTCTCTCCAAATGTTATTGCACACCCGCGCTGGCTGTTTTGGCATCAACGGCAACAGGGGCGTCCACCACCCCGCGGCTCATGCACCACGGCCAGCCAACCAAAGAAAAGGAAAATGGCGAGTCAGTGGTCGTCTTGGTTGGGTGGGTGGCGAATGGCCAATGGCCATGCATGCACGCAGTGACGCAGGTCAATCATTTATCATTAGGCAGACTGAGAGGGATGATTAGTTGGTTGGTGTCAAGGGGTAAATCACTAGAGAGAGAGAGGGAGAGCCCAATACATGTGTTGATCTCCATTGGTTTGTAGCAGCGCGTCCTTTGTTTTGGATAAGCTGAATGATTACACGGATCGGCCATGTCTTTTCCTTTTTCCAGATCTCGTGGGTGCAAAGATATTTATGTGCGCTTTTTTGTTTAAACAAATTCGGGTGGCACATGGAGCTGCAGGTGTTTTTTTCTTTTCAATTTTGTCAGCAGATGAATGAGTATCTCGGAAAGAAAAAGGAGAGCGGAACCATGGGAAGGAAGAGGCATGCGCATGCTGGTTGTATCTCAGTTGTGCCTCATGCATGAATATGTTTGACAATTGATTTGGTAGGGCAGAGCCCAAGACCGAGGCAGACACCGTGGGAGATTGTGCATTGCTTTGCGTTTTTAGAAACTGTCAGAATGATTATGTTTATAACAAAGTACTCCAGTTTAACAAAATACTCCAATATGCTTCGGGCACGGGTCACCTGTTGTCCAGTTATGAGCAGATTCACGATGTAAGCTCATAGTTGAATAAGTAGATGCCACAAGAAACAGTAGACGCTGACAAGAATATATATACTACTATATTAAAGCTGCTAAGTAAGGAGCCGTTTCCTTCACTGCCTGTGTTAGACCATGCATCTCCTAACCGGACACGTGTTTCTTTTATTTTTTTTATTCTTTTAGGATATGTGTTTCCATTTAAGATCTGTTATTTATTTATTTTTCTTAGTATTTACTGTTGCAATTTTTTACACTGTACAACCGAATTTGCTCACGTATGCAAACATACACTTATCTTTATAAACGCATCCATGTACACCTTATGCATACGAGCACCTCCCATATACCGAGTCGACATATTTTATGAAATGTCTCATCCCATCGAACGAACATCGCTGGAAATGTTTATTGTTGATTTTTTTAGCACGATACAATCAAAATTGCTCACATACACGAATATACGCTCATCCTATGAACGCACACCTGCACATTCTACCCATATGAACACCTCACAAAGATTGAGTTGACATAACATCTTGATATTTTATGAAGTCATGATGAACGTCTTGCAATCCACTAAAACATCACATCCCACTGAACGGACATCGTCAGAAGCCTGAAATAAATCAGGAATAATGCGAGCACCTATATCAAATGTAGGATTTGAATCCTGATAGGAGCGAATGAGGTAATTCAATCTTTTTTTTCTCACCACGCATGATGGTCGCTGCTCTATGCAAGTATGCATATACATAACTCTCTAACAATAACATGCTTTATAGTACCGGTATGTAACTCTATTTATTTTTCTTATTATATAGAGAATACAAAGAAATGCTATCTAGGGATACTTTTTTTATTTGTTGAGTTGCTCAGCCCTATGAATTGGTCCAACAATAGTTTGAACTGATCATGTTTTGTACATCTTTTCTATGGTATCATATAGTTTTGATTAACATATGCATCCTATGTACTTGGAAAATTCTTTTGACAGGAGACTTGAGATCCCGCATAATAAATGACTAATTTTTGCTCCGCTCAATGTTTTTCTGACATTGTAAAAAATGACATTATTGCAAAAGTGACATTAGAGCAAAAGCTTCTGGGTTGGAGGATCATCTTCTTCCAGTCGCGCCCACATATTTGGATGCTAATTTTATAAATATTAAAACTCTTCAGGGAAGAGATGTGCAAACTGTTTGGCAATATGAAATAAGTTTACTTTTTGTAAATATATTTTTGGAAATTTACCAGCTAAGCAAAACTTATTCTTTCAAATGTCAAAACTGCCAAAGGTGCAACAATCAATTGAGTTTGCACATTTCAAATACATTTCTCTACTCTTTAAATTAATGATAATACATTTCTCTTCTCTCTAATTGAATGATGAAGAGAGCCAATCGACTGGCTACTTCACTAGGAGGATGAACAGATGCTCGCCATCCAATAGAAACTTGAATCCTGATTGTGCCATGTGCTCCAACTCTCAACTTCTCTCATCCAAAAGACATTGTTTTGATATCACTATCTTACTATAATAACAATTCTATTGTCCAATGGGTGTCCTATTTACTATCTCCTCTCAATATTTTTTGGGATTCCTGATTGCCTTAGTTTCATTTTTAACCAATTTTACGTAGGTATTTTTTCTAGAATTGTATTTTCTATCTTACAATAAATTAACCACTTCATTTTGAATCACCATGTTCACAATGAAGCCGGCATGACTTTCCAAAATGGCATTAGTTAATTTCTGTAATTTAGCCAAAAACAGGCTTGCCCAAGCTTTCCTTCGGGCACGGCGTGCCGCCGTGCCTTCAGCCTACTAGTAAGTAGAAGGATACCTATTTTTCTTAACTGCTGCTTCATTCATCATGTTCATGGGACAGTTCAATCCTCTGTTGTCCAACGTATGTTTGGAATGTAAGTTCTCGTTGCATAACATATTTAAATGGCATAACCGCATAAGTAGTTAGCATGGAGACTTAACAAGAAAAGAGAATACCTTTGCGATGGAAGATCAACCCCTTTTAAGACATCAACAATTTTACTCCTTGGTAGGAAAGGGGTTTTGTCGGTATTATCATAAAAGTTCATACCAACAAAGTTCCCATCGTTAGAATTAATTAGGGGCCCTCCAATACCAACCTAGTATATGAAAATGCAAGACTGAGTTAGGTTACAGGAAAAAGTTAAGCAATGCCGAAGACATAGCTGTTTACAATATTTGTTTTAATATAGTAAATTAAGGAGAATTTTCAGATTTTTGTTTTGTTTTGAGAATACCAAGTTCAGATAGATTCTGATTCAAAAACTAGAAAAAAATTAATAATCACAAGTTTACCTTCTTGATTTTACAAGTGGACAATTGAAGGTCTCCACAGTCAAGTTCACTAGGCTCCTCGCGAGGCTCGTCACTCACTTCACCCATTGTGGCCAACAATAATCCCTTTGCAGCATCACGCCCTATAGCTACCACTTGTTTAAATTGCTTTTGTAATGTAGAGAAAATATTTTCCGGGCAAGCAGAAAGGAAATGCTTCTGAACGCCGATGACAGCAATATTATAATTTAAGTGATACAATTGCAATGTCCCATTGACGCGCTGATTTGGCAGGAGAAATACCTCAATCTGCAATGACAAAGTGGGTTCTATTAACCATCATGACACTTAAAGGCCATGAAAAATGATTAGGAGTTACTAACTCTCAAGTTCTCATCAATCTTGTCCTCATCATCACTAGATCTAACCAAACTGGCCGAAGTCAAAATGACCGAGCGCGCACGCATACGCTTGCGTGTGCCCGTGCTTGTGCGGGTGAGGGTGTGGATGCGCTCGTGCCAACTTATAAGTAAGCCCGTGCATGCAAAAAATATGTTGTTTCCTACACAACATAACTTTAAAATCATCAACTAGTCAAGATCAGACACACATCATAATTTTAGTACTCCCTCCGTAAACTTTTATAAGACGTTGTAGATCACTAATTTAATGATCTAAAACGTCCTATAAAAGTGTATAGAGGTAGTAGTACCAGAAAGTATTCAGCAAAAAAACGTATAACTGTGAGATCACCTTGGAATGAAACAACAGAGAGCACACGCCGGGATGTATTCGTGAAAACCTTTTTGGGGAGCTCATGCCAGACATACTCCTCTGCGCAACGCCACGCGAGATTGTGCTTGTACCCATTTCAGCCAGATACTTCACCAAAATCATCTTCAAATGTGTTAAGCAATTTCCCGTTCACTGGTCGAAGGAACATGTAAGCAAGTTGTTACTGAAACAATAGCTGTAAGGAACTGCACAAGGGATAGTAAAATCGGCAAATATCGAAAGCAACGTACGGCTTACATTCGAGCATGAGCGGCGGCAGTGTGGGATAGCCGCCGGATTTGAGCCAGTAGATTGTCCTCATAAACCCTGATGCAACAGCAAGGTGATCAGTATACATATAGTTAGTTCTCTGGTACAATGCTTAATAGGCAGGAGTAACATTCAGTGGCTTTGAGATAATTCAGACCTGAAGGCACTACGCTGCATACACCTGAAGGTAAGGAATATTTACGTCTGTTACTTTTGGTCCCTCCACTTGAGCCAGTACCCAAAATGGAGAAGGTTGTGGGAATAATAATAAGCTATTAGACGATGGAAAACATATTTTGCGGTTGTGAAGTATGACAAAGAAGGATGTTTGTGTTATCAGTTTCAGAAACGAAAAAATGACATGAAGCCAGCAGCTCACCTGCATCATCATCTGAATCCTCTGCTTTCCTGTAACAGAGCACACAAGAAAAGACACAAGAGTCGTTATGGTAGTAAACAATACTACACGGAAGCACTGGCCAACGGCAAAACAGGCACACACGAACTCAGGCGTGGAAAACGTACGTGAGTATCCCAAAATAGACTAAGCGCTGACGGAGCGACGGCAGCGGCAGGTACCACGTCTCAGACGTTTCATGGTCATGACGATGAATCATGCCAAGAAAGTCGCCATTAGAATCAACAAGCGGCCCTCCAAGTGCAGCCTACACCAAAAGCAGTACAGCGTTAAGGATTCGTAGTGGTAGTAAGGAGAAGCGATGCACAAACTGACTGATAAGATCGACAGTGTGTAGTGTACCTCTGTGAAATCTGGAAGCAGGACCTTGCAAGGTTCAGCGGCATCGACAGCAGGAAGCTCCTCTCCCATCAACCGGCCCGAGCCAAAGGCCCGTCCGAGAACTGTAATCTGACGAGTACTACAACACATGTCAGTCTGACGGTCGATGTCCACCGGACGAAGACACGAGGGGCGGCTGAAGGAGGTGACGATGGCAATGTCGTCGTCGTAGAGCCCCAAGAACCCGTAGGTGGCTCTGCTGTTCGGGAGGCGCACCTCGACCCTCAGCTCATCATCTTTGTTTCTCTTGTCGATGAACTCCGTGACCAGGCACGCCGACGTGAGAAACCTCGTAGAGTGTTTCCCGGCGACGCCGCCGCTGCGTGGCAGGGCTACGCCCGAGCACGCGAATATCATCTCCTCTCCTGGACCTTGACAATGAGGTTGCGACTTACCGAATCGTTAGCCGTTGGTGGTGAATGATTGGATACAAAATTGGACAACAAATTGCAAGATTAGCAGGCATTGTAGATAGACAATCACCGTCGAACAGAGGGAGCGAGACGATGTGTTTAGCGGCGGGGGTGGTGGCTTCATCGGCGATGGCTCGGCCGAACGGCCTCTCTTTGTAGGGAGCGTCTGGAGCAGCTCGGGAGGGAAGGTCATGGCAAGCGAACAGTTCCTCGTGGGCAGTAGCGTCTGCTAACTGTTGCTTTATATCTGAAACACAATGAAATCAAAGAACCAAGTTGATCATGCATGTGAGAGAAGGTAGAAGAATTAAACAACAGATTAGTATGAGTAATAGCCTCACGATGCACCTCTCTTCATTTTAGGTATATCCACCATTCCTCCATGGTCCTGCGTCTTCTTTTCCTGCGGCAGGTGGTGATCCCGGTCTCGATCAGCGACGGCGATTCGTCGCCGCGTCTGATGCTTCTGTTGATGGCTCGCTGCGCCCTGCTCGAGCTTCCCGTGCTGCAGTCTTTATGCGTCATCGATTGATCGAGTGCAGTGCTGAAGCAGAGAGCAGATGCAGACATCGTGCAGCCGCGTGCAGAGCTCCTGGTTAACCTGGGTGTTGGTGTTGGACCTCCAAAGTTTGGAATTTATATACGGAGCGGAAGCCGGCAGGCGTACTGTCCGCGTGTTAACGTATCCGGTAGGGTTTAGGACTCCTCGAACTGCTCTGTTTTGCTGTTTGCGTGCTTCTTGGCTTTGCTTTTTTACATGATATATAGGGTAGCTTGGCTTTCCTGAACGTCGAGTGTCAGCTCCCTAGCTCAAATGCTCCCTTAACGACGAATTGAAAAAATACAAAAAAATTTAAAATATTACGAATTATTTATATGGTAAATTTTGACAAATGATCTGAATGCTTGTAAAATTTAGCACGAATGACATTCGTGGAACTCGTAGAAAAAAATAACAAAATAGATGCTTCAAATATGTTACTCCCTCCGTCCCATAATATAAGAACGTTTTTTTCTACACTACACTAGTGTAAAAAAAACGCTTTTATATTATGGGACGGAGGAAGTAGTTTTGAAAACATTTTAGAGTGTTGATTTTGCTTTTTTTCCTTGACTTCCGCGACTGTTATTTCGTTCTGAAATTTTTTGATCATAGAAAATAGTTGTCAAAGTTTTCCACAGAAAAATTCAGATTTTTTTTAAACTTTAACTATTTTTTTTCCATTTTATTGTTTATCAGGGTGCGTTTGAGCTCAGGATCAGGATAGGACTTTCAGACTTTTCTTGGCTTTGATGTTGGTTTGGAGGGCCTGGGTGTTGTTGTTTCGCGAGTGGAGAAAAAGATCCGAGTTGGCGGGTGCGGCACTGCAGCCTCGGTCCTATTTGTGTGTAGTTCGGTGATGGCCTGATATATGTATAGGTAGGCCCGTATTTGGGTTTCTTCCCCGTCGATTTTGGGAAAGTTCTTCAAAACGGTTTTTCCTTTGTTTTTAATTTTCTTTCTTGTCCTTTTTTTTTCATTTCCAGTTTTTCTTTATTTTATATTTTTAATCTTGCGAATATCTTCCCAATTTGTGAACATTTCTTGTAATCATGATATTTTCTGAATTTGCGAACATTTATTTGAATCATGAATATTTTCCATATTCTTGATCATTTTTTACAAATTCATAAACCTTTATTAAAAATCTTGAAAAAATTTCAAATTCAGAAACATCTTTTGAAATTCTTTACAAATTTTAGAACTCATGAACAATTCTTTTGAATTAGTGAACTTTTTTTTGAGATTTGATAACACAGCTTTAAAATTCACGAACATTTTTCGTATTTTATGAACATTTTAGGAATGATTATGGACATTTTGTTAACATGAAAACATGTTTTTGAAATCTTGAACATTTTTTTATCCGTGAACATTGTTCAAAATCCACACTTGTTTCAATTTGGAACTTCTTTAAAATTCCCAAATTAAATTTCCTTTTTGTATAAACATGGGGCGTCCTACCCTGCAGATGGACATGCCTAGAAGGGTGCATGGGAGAGTGAGGGTGTGAGTTTCACCTTTTGTTGGCACACATGTCATCAAATACAAGGTCCCAAGTGCATGATCTACCTGAGGTCCACAAGTGTTGTTCACTTCGGTTTGCTATCCAATATCACCAAACAATGGACAAAACCGTATGGCTTCTTCTTCGCCATCACCGAGTAGCAAACAATAACTATATGAGAATGCAAATAAGCAATTCAAATGATGAAACAAATGTGAAGCAATTGAACTTACGTTTGACGCAACTTTCATCCCACTTTGAAGGAGGCCAAGCACTTGTAAATAGTAGCTGGCATACTTGTTCACTTTTTCTTGAATGATCCTCCATCCATGTTTGGGAGATGCCACATTGCGTGTTGTCACAATAGGATGCAACTCGTCATGTTCCTTGTGTTCATGATAGTGACTGTGGATCTTCTCACAATACATATTGCCTTTTTGCTCCTTGTCACTTATAATGTGTACGCTTGTGGTCAACCAAGCTTTGACCAACAGAACAAAATATCCTCAAAAGTTGTGAACGTCGAACCTTTTTACCGGGCTACCTTTACCTTTCTTTTATTGTTGGGGTTTGATCTTTCACCAACTTCAAACGTCGGACAATTTGGATCCCCCAATCCATAGTCCATTTGGGTGGTTTCTTAATTGTCATTGATCATGTCTGACATGATATTGTCCTAACATTATCATGATTGCAAATAAACTTATGATGTATACAACGAATTGATCATGTCCGATAGAGAATGCAAGGTATTGACCGGAGAGGAGGAAAAAACATACCATGTCCTGCTAAGTCGTTTTGCCGAACATGATGTGGGAAGCTTGGGCACCACCGTTGCCCATGCTTGTTCGCGCCCGTTGGAGTTGCGGTGAATGACACACATTTTTCACGGGTGCCTGCGTTGCTGGAAAACCATCCGGAATGGCTCAATCGGCCATGCGATCGACCTCTGCCTCGGCTGGGATGGACGACGTCTTCCTTGTGGGCGGCTGGATCGACAAGGTTCAGGGGGGTGGGCGTGACGGTGTGGAAAGTTCCTCCTCGAGGTCCACTAGCGGAACTCCCTGCGCCACCGTCGCTTCCCTCTCACGTTGCCCCGTCGCCGCCCCCTCCGGGAGATGTTCTTCGGCTTGCATGACGGAGCCAAGGACGGGAGCCCCACATACGAGGTTGAGGTTGTGTCCGCGACGACGGTTGGGGACGGGCAGTACGACATCTAGGGCGGCGGATGGGGGCCGGCGGCGCAGATGAGGGAGAAGGGTGGATGACGACGACTACTCGGATGCGAAAAATGATGGATGGACGCAGGAGGAGGGCTATGGGTTTGATGAACTAGGTCATTTTAGAGTAATATGGGGCGTGGTTAGACGTGGCAGATTCGCTTGGACCTTCTCTTATTAGTCAAGATTTGATCTAGACATGAAGGCACTGGTCAGTCGAGTCGTTTAAGACTGGTATGAGTAATCCATTTGGGTTATCATTTTTTTTAACCAATCAATGACTGATCTATATATTCGAATATATCAATTTAAGACGTCTGGCTATAGATGCTCCTAGAAGCAAACAAAACAAACGATCAAACACGGGCGCGATGCGTGCATACAAGAGCATCGTCCGTCCATTGCTGCACTGCATGGATGGATGAGAGGAAAGATATGTGAGAGGTTCTTTTGAAGGAAAGCTCTAGCCGCCACATCATCCATCATATCCACAACTTGGACCCTAGCTGCCGCTGCTGCAGCCCTCATCATCGTCCATATCCAATTATCCAACAACTAGGCGTTCGGTGGACACATGCCATGACAGTGACAGTGCCACTACAAGCAAGAAAAGATACACATGAATTCGCACCATATATAAAAAGCAGACCCCAGCACACATAGGCACACGCATCTGAATTGATAGCCGAGGAACTGAAGTCGATCCTAGACTGCGAATCTGTATGTGTGATAATCTGAAGCAGATTGGTTTGCATTCGCTGCATCAGCTTTTGATTAGTTGTGTTCCTTTCATCGTTGTCTAACAAGGTTGATATGTTTCTGGTACTCGATCAGGTTGTGATCTAATGACGGAGCTGACCAAGGAGATATGTTTCGACAAGTTGCAGCGTTGCATCAATGGTGACATCGTCGGAGTACCTGACGGCGCGACGACGGCGTGCTGGGACTGCAGCATCTGCCTGGAGACGGCGACGGAGCCGGTGGTGACGCTGTGTGGCCACCTCTACTGCTGGCCTTGCATCTTCCGCTGGCTCACCACCTCCTCCTCCAAGTCCCGCGCCTCGTCCTCCGCGCGCTGCCCCATCTGCAAGGCCGCCGTCTCCGAGGACCACCTCGTGCCGCTCTACGGTCGCACCGCCACCCTAAGCACGGCCGGAGGCAGAGGAGGCGGCGTCTGTCAGGTACCGCGTCGTACGTCGGTGCCGGAGCCGAACGCGGAGCGCCTTCAGGGTGTAGGCTCGGACGACGGCGGCAGCTTCTACTACTACTACGACAACGTTGACATCAGCATCAATGGCCTGATCTGCTCCAACGCGGAGCGCTTGCTCGGCGGCATCGCGCTGGCGGTGCTGATCCCATGGGCGGCGAGGGGCGGTGGGAGGCCGCCACCGCCGTCGCTGTACCGCGACGGCCAGGGCTGGAGGATGGCGCGGCAGCAGAGGCGGGTGGCGCGCAGGTTGCGGCAGATATGGGTGTTCCTCGCCATGGTGGCGTTCCTCTGCTTCCTTCTTGTTTGATTTGAGGCTCTGCACAAAGCGCCGTAATTTGGTTCGTTATAAGAGCTCAGGCTGGGCGTTCGGGTTACCAAAAAAATGGGGCCGGGTAATTCGGGTTTTTGAAAATTTGGGTTATGAAAAATGAAACCCGAAATACAGTAAAAAAATATAAGAACCGATAATTCGGATACCCAAAAATTCGGGTTCGGGTTCGGGTTTTTCCGAATTATCCAAATAGGAGCAACACTTCACATCACAACAGGCCATTAGGCAGATGGTTTGACGCGGTGCTGCATTTGTGCATGCCCTCAAGGCTCAAGGAAGGTGTGTGACACAATACGGCACCACAACAGGAAGGAAGAGGATTTGAGCTCAATGATACCCATGGTAGCGGTGGCCATCGTACATCCCATTGGCGCACGGGGATTAGGAGAAGGGGAGAAGGAATGGAGCACGACACCACAACCGAGTGACCTGACGGCTGGTGACCTGACCTTGGTTTTGTGGGAAAGAGCCTAGTGTGATGCCAGTTTTTTGGTTGGTTGTTCTCTTACTCGGTTGCCAAACAATTTGGGTTATTCGGGTAATTCAGGTACCGTGACCTATTACCCGAAATACCCAAATTAAATTCGGCTTTCCAAAATCGATACCCGATATGGGGATCGGGTTTTTCGGGTTCGGGTTTTTGGGTTCGGGTTTTGTGTTTCGGGTTTTTGTGCCCACCGTGAATAAGAGCATCTCGAACACATCTCGCAAATGGCCGGCCCCAAAAATTCGTTTGAGGGCATCCCTAAAAACCTTTTGAGGTGTAGCCAGCACTCCAGCTAAACAGATCCCGTAAACGTGTTTCGCAAATTTTTTATAGCATCTGTTCGGCCGAAAAACTTTTATGGGATCTGTTTGGCTGAAGCATTCGCCGCATTGCAAAAAGTTTTTTAAATAACTTAAGATAAATGGCATATTCCAATAAAGTCGAATGAAATCTTAACATAAATTCAACATACAAATATATAAATGGTCTAAAAGCAATTCACAACATAACAGTAGTCGTAACTAGAAGGGTTGTGCGCGTTTTGCTGCACCGTTGAATTTGTTGAGATTCTTAAATTTCTTTACTCATCTATTTCAAAATATATGGTGTATTACTTTTTGAAAAGTTAAACATATTTAAGTTTGATCAAATTTATAGTGATATATCAAAATTCATAATATCAAATCGGTGTTATTAGATTCATCATGAAATGAATTTTCATTTTTTTGTTTAATATTGTGGATGTCGATATTTTAGGCTCTGAACTTGGTCAAAAATAGAGAAATTTGACTTTTCAAAAAACTAATATTTTGTGATATAGTATAGGAGAGCTCCGAGGAACTTATATTTTGAAACTGATGGAGTGTGTTTTACATTTATTTATAATGTGGTTATCTCGTGGGTGAGATTCTGTGTTACTCGCTGATCAACCCATATTTATGTGGGGACATATTTTCATCGTTGGTTGCATATATTATATTTGTGCTATAGTATCACATGGTGACACTCTTTTATGGGTGATAGGAGTCTGTGAGGGGTTGATATGTTTTCATAGGCTAGTTGTTGCTAATTGATTTGAAAAATTGTTGGCCCGATCAAAACCGTAAACCAAATCCAAAATTGAGCACCTCAATTCAATGAAAAAGCTTTTAAATTTGGGAGCATAAAGAATTAAAATAACTAAATAGGAGAGCTCCTTGAGAAATTGTTGACCCGGTTAAAATCGGGTGACCAAAGTCTAAATTGAAACCTTAATTAATTGTGAAGATTTAAAAATTAGGAAGCATAGCGTATTGTATAAAACATTAAATGAGAGGTTTTGAGAAATTGTTGACCCAGTCAAAATCGGGGCCAAATTCCAATTTGAGATCTCAACTGATTCTAAGGCCTCCAATCCTAGGGAGATTAGTGATATAGTATAGGAGAGCCCCTTAAGAAACTGTTGACCCCGTCAAAATCAGATGACTAAAGTCTAATTAAAGCATCAAGTAATTGTGAAGTTTAAAAATTAGGAAGCATAGTGTATTATATAAAAGATTAAATGAGAGGGTTTGAGAAATTATTGACCCGGTCAAAATCGGATGACCTAATTCTAATTGAAGACCTCAATTGATTGTGAGGCCTCCAATTCAACGCCGATTAGTGATATAGTATATTATAACAAATGTTCGAATTCAAATAATTATCACAACACAAATTATGAAAATCTCACACGAATAAAAATGCAAACAAATGGGGATATATCTCCCCCCATAGAGATGTCACCGGTGCTCAATAAAATCATGCTTGAGTTGGCAGGTTTCACACGGCTACCAACATTTTCATATTTGTATTCGAAGTCCAAATCCCTCTCATACTCGATGATCACATTGTGTAATATTACACAAACAGTCATGATGTTTCGGAGGGATTTTTATCTCAGAAGCGAGTAGGACCTTGAGCAATGGCAAACCGACCTTGCAACACACCAAGTGCCCTCTCAATATCATTTCGAACGGCTTCTTGTGCTTCGGCAAAAAAATGTGCTTCTTAATTTTGGGTCACTAATGGTCTTCACAAATGTTGACCATGAAGGATTAATACCATCGGCAAGATAATATCCCATGGAATAGCCATGGCTATTGACAGTATAGTCGCAAACTGGGGCTTTGCCACTAGCTACCTGAGCAAATAAATTAGATCATTGCAAAACGTTGATATCATTAAGAGACCCTCACAAATCAAAGAAGCAATGCCAAATCCATTGATCATGTGAAGCCACAGCTTCAAGCACGATGGTGGGTTTACATTTGTGCTCGGTGTTTTGCCCTGCCCAAGCAACCGGGCAATCCTTCCACCTCCAATGCATGCAATCAATAATACCTAGCATCCCCGACCATCCCCTTGCTTCGTTCATTGCCATGAGCTTCTTTATGTCTTCTTCATTTGGATCTCGAAGATACTCCAGGCCAAAAACACGGATAATTGTCTTGGGAAAGACACCAACACTTTTGATGGTGTTATCTTCGCTAATGCGAAGATATTCATCGGCGTAGTCGGCCGAAACATTATATGCAGCCACCCTCATCGCCGCCGACTTTTTTAATATGCACTAAAACATGTCAAACCGGCAGCATTCCTACAAGAAACGACAATTTTGCTCGTAAGCCTCAGCGATGCGGATAAAAAGTGACCTACGCATTCGATATCGTCTACAAAAGAGGTGAGACGGATAGGTCAGTACCTTGGCGAAGTAATCCTTCATTTGGAGCTCCATTGCGGGGAATGCATAGACGATCGACCATCGATCCGCATCACTTTTTGCTCGGGCCCGCCTCATATTCATCGGCGAGATGCAACAACACTAGATTCTCCTCCTCATCATCGAGAATGAAGTCTTCTATGTCTGAATTGTCAGGCGAAGAGGACGAGGACGAGCTTCAATCCATTTGCACAATGTACAAAAGACGACAAGAGTTTGACCCGAACCTACTCCGTGGCAAAATTTAGCTCAAAGCCGCAACAAATTTAGTTGAGCATACCTTACACGCCAACCGTAGCTGCCCCAATCCGCCCGTTCCTTCTCCACACTAGCCACAGCTCCCCCGCACCACCGCTTTGTTCTTGCACCGCCTAACATTGCGCCACCTCTTCCTTCCCCCGCCAGACGAAGCAGCGCCGCTCCGTCCTCTTCCCCCGCTCAAAATCGTCGGAGCTGACTAGATCCGGAAGCTACGAGCCCGCGTGCCGAGCTCCCGAGCAGATCCATGGCGGCGACACGGCCGCAAGCCGCGGACGCAAATGGTCAACCCCATCGTTGAAATTAGGTGGAATGGGTGTCTCGATGTGCGGCGGAGCTTTCTAGCGGCCAGGGGCAGCCGGGGCTAACACTTAGCGGAAGGGATGTGCAGCGTCGGCGGGGTGTGCAAACGGGAAATGGAAGCCGACAGAAATGCTTCGCGCCAAGGGAAAGGGGATCCTGCAAAGGCCAAGCGATTTCCTGCACATATGAAGGAAACAGGCTCGAGGTTGCGGGATCTCACAAAAAAATTCAGAGACCGCACGATTTGCAGGATCTATTGGGCCCGGGATACGGAATGGATCCCGTAAACTGGAGGCTATTATAGCGGACGATTTGATTCGCGGGATCTGCTAGAGATGCTCTGAACAGCCCTTTGATAAACCATACTCCATTATCGAGTAAAATGCATAAAACCATCACTTTCGCATCACAACTCTTAGAAAATCACAACTTTATAAGAAGTGACAGTTTGCACGGCATAAAAAAATGACAATGGCAAAAAACAATGAACGAACAAAATGAGTGCTTCTTGACGTGGCCGATCACTTTTGGTCTCACAACGGTGACGGTGAGGTGCTAACGAGCGTTAACAGCCGTTCGGTCGGTTGTCAGAAGCGGCTTGGTCGGATGTGGCCGACTCGGCCCGGTCGACACGCTGCCTAGCTATCTCGTTCGTTCTGTAGCATGCGGTGTCGGTCTGTTCGCATTTTTTCCAGTTATCCATCACTCGTTTGCTGCATAGCCCCGCCCGTTCGCTTTACTAGTGAATCCAGAAAACCATCGTCTTCCTCCTGACACCTCATTCGGTACCATTCACGTCACACACACAAAAAATCACCGCTCCTCTCTCCCATCGCATCGCATCTCGCCTCACCACCCACCACTCACTGTCGCTATCGACGGCATCGCCACCGCCAACACCGATGTCAAAGCCGATGTGCAGTTGGGAGAGGTTTATAGATGACTGGGCTGACAATGATCCAACCAAGAAGGCAATAGGCACGGATCTCGCCGAGTGGTTCAAGAACGTTTCCACGCTCGTCAACCATGCTAGAGGCCTCGTGCCGGTGTTCAGGGATGACAAGAGGGCATGCATCTTCCGCGATGGCTGCAAGGGCATGCCGGCGGTAGCTGTCCTCACGTGGTGCATGCTGGAGTCAATGTGCGGTGATGTCCAGCAGCGGAACCACTAGATCATGTATCGGCTATTGAAAAGCAGGTTTCGGCAGATCCGACGGATGCATACGTGGTGGTCAAGGTGTCCGTTTCGGATCATGTCCATTGTGAATACGAAGCCTCATCCGCATCCCCCTTCAGCACATCTCGTCGTTTCCAACTACGGTGAGGATCCGGAGGTGTAGCTCGTCCCTCGTCCTCACGTCGCACGGGCGACTGTCAACGGAGAGAGGAAGAACCAATTAACGTGCAGGTGCTGCCTGACGTGGACGTGGATGTCCTAAGTAGGAAGAGGCAAAGCCGGAGGAGGTGGGGCCATTGGCGCAGAAATAGAAGAAGCGTAAGAAGGAGAAGAAGCAACCTATTTGACGCTCTGCTCACCTCACTAGTTCGTGACGTGGCTTGAGACTGCGTAGGTATTTCCCCAAAGAGGAATAGATGATGCAGCACAACTACGGTAAGTATTTCCCTCAATTATGAAACCAATGTATCAATCCAAGGAGGAATACCATGCAACACTATGTAAACGGTACTTGCACACAAAGAACAAATACTTGCAACCCCATGCATAAGAGAGGTTGTCAATCTATCAACGGTAAAAAGATAGATTAGATTGTAATAGGTTGGGCAAATAGATCTCACAAGAACACAAAATAAAAGAGGCAAATAAAAAGTGCAGCAAGGTATTTTTGGGTTTTTGGATTAATAGATCTAAAAATAAAAGCGGCAAAAAGATAGATCGGGAAGCAATATGTTGGAAAAGTATACCCGGGGGCCGTGGGTTTCACTAGTGGCTTCTCTCATGAGTATAGCACACGGTGGGTAAACAAATTACTGTTGGGCAATTGATAGAAGATCAAATAATGATGACGATATCCAAGGCAATGATCATTATATAGGCATCACGTCCAAGATAAGTAGTCCGAAACTATTCTGCATCTACTACTATTACTCCACACATCAACCGCTATCCAACATGCATCTAGTGTATTAAGTTCATGGAAAAAGGAGTAATGCAATAAGAACGGTGACATGATGTAGAAAAGATCTATTCATGTAGTAATAGACCCCATCTTTTTATCCTTAATGGCAATGATACATGCGTGCCTTCCTGCCGCTTCTGTCACTTGGAAAGGACACCGCAAGATCGAACCCATCACAAAGCACCTCTTTCGATGGCAAGAAAAATCGATCTAGTTGACCTAACTAAACGAAAGATTCGAAGAATAAATACGAGGATATAAGTAATCATGCATATAAGACATCAAAGAAGACTCAAATAATATTCATGGATAGAAACTGATCATGAACTCAAAATTCATCGGATCCCAACAAACACACCGCAAAAAGTCATTACATCAAATAGATCTCCAAGATACCATTGTATTGAGAATCAAAAGAGAGGGAGGAAGCCATCTATCTACTACCTACGGACCCGTAGGTCTATGATGGACTATTCACGCATCATCGGAGAGGCACCCATGAAGATGATGCACCCCTCTGTGATGGTGTTAGATCAAATCTCGCGGCTTTGGAACTTGCAACGGCTGGAATTGTGTTTCGTCGACTCCCCTAGGTTTGTTGGAATATTTGGGTATTTATAGAGATGATAGAAGGTGGAGAGGCGTCCCGAGGTGGGCACGATACACCCGGTCATGCCAGGGGCCTCTAACGCGCCCTGGTGTCTTGTGCCCTCCTCGACCTTCCTCACTAACACTTCTCTGGCCTATTGGATGTCTTCTGTCCAAAAACAAATCTCTAAAAAGTTTCACGGTGTTAAGGCTTCGTTTGGTATTGATATTCTGCAAAGTTAAAAACAAGAAAAAAAAACAAATGGCACTTGGCACTATGTCAATAGGTTAGTCCCAAAAAATGATATAAAGTTGGTATAAAATGATTGTAAAAATCCAAGATTGATATATAACAACATGGAACAATCAAATTTTGTTGATACGTTGGTGACGTATCATTGCGCAACCGGTGCCTCGCCATTATGCTCATTTGATGAACTGAAGCAATTCATCAGTATGATGAGAGTGAAAATTGAATTCTGTAGTTAGTAGTTCTTAGTTAGTGGTGATCTAGATCATGTTTAGTTTGAACGGGAGTACTGCTTGAACTATTTTTTGCAGTTGCAATATACTAAACTTGTTGTACTAAATTATGTTTAGTTCATCAATCTGAAGTATGTTTTTATAGAATTTATTGGAGTATCTCCTTTTTCTATCTGAAGTATGTGAAGTGAGTATTAGTGTTTATTTGTCTCTATGTGTCCATCTTTGGAAGCTGCTATGTTTGTGACATAGTGATTTCTGGCTGCAAGTAGGTTCCCAATTTTGGGAGTACTCCAATTTTGGAGCATCTCATGCAAGTAGGTTTCGAATTTGAGAGCATCTCCAAGTATCAATTACAGCTAAAATTGACTCCAAATGAGTACAACAAAATGACCTCTTATTGGTTTATAAAACTGACTCCTTCCCATATAACAAATTGGCACAACAGAAAGACTCATTCCTAGATACCAAATTGCTACAACAAAATAATCATATTTTATGATAAAAGTGGATCATCACATAGATAACTCACACATACATAATTTATTTAAATCTAACACAATATCACATTACATTACAGTCACCCACACAATAGCATACCATATACAGTACCATATCACATTACTTCAGCTTGCACTCTAACAAAGCAAATAATTTAGTTTGCATAGACCATGAAAGAATACATCACTCCCACTTAGCACCACTACCCGTCAGGTAATCTATCATCTTGATAGTTGGTTTAATCAACCTTTTTGAAGGACCTATATATGCCAGCAGTTGCTCTGGGGGCAGAGAAAGGCCTAGACCTAGTTATTTTAGACTGCCTGGTAGTTGCATCCTGATAAGTCTCAAACGTATCTATAATTTTTGATTGTTCCATGCTATTATATTATCATTCTAGGATACTTTTTGAGTAATTATTTACCAATTTATATTATTTTTGAGCACTAACCTATTGACCCAGTGCCCAGTGTCAGTTCCTATTTTTTGTGTGTTTGTTGTTTCACAAAAATTCTATTCAAATGAAGTCCAAACGAAATAAAAATTTATGGAGATTTTTTGGGAATATATGTGATTTTTTGGAAGAATAATAACCACAACACGGTGCCCGAGGGCCCCACCACGCAACAGGGCACGACCAGGGGGATCCCTAATGGCTTGTGGCCATCCCTTTAGTTGGTTGAGGCTCTCCTTCTGCATCAAGAAATATATTTTTGCTATAAAAATCCCCTCAAAATTTCAGCCCGATCAGAGTTAAGGATCTCTAGATATCTAAGAAATGGTGAAGGGGACCAGAAAATAGTCGCAAAAACAGAATAAAAACAAAGAGATAGATCCAATATCGGAGGGGTTGCTTCCCTCCGGGAGCCATGGCGTCCATGGACCAGATGGGAAGCTGTCCTCCCATCTAGCGAGGAGGCCAAGTAAGAAGACGAAGGAGGAGGTCTCTCTCCCCCTCTCTCCCGGTGGCATCGAAACGCCGCGGGGGCAACCACTATGACGGCGATCTACACCAAGAACTTCGCCGTCGTCACCACCAATTCTCCCCCCTCTATGCAGCGGTGTAAAAAATCTTCTACATGTTGTAATCTCTACTTGAAAATGGTGCTTAAAGCTATATATTATGATCCAATGATGTGTGGCCATCCTATGATGTTTGAGTAGATTTCTTTTGTCCTACGGGTTAATTGTGGTATGATATTATTGATATGAGTTGTATGTATATGGTGTTGTCCTAAGGTGCCTTCCCTGAGGCACACACGTGAAGGAATCCTGCCGGAGGGTTTGCAATATGGTCATGATTAGCTTATAGTGTGTTGCTGAGTGAATGAAACACAAACCCGAGTAAGGGGATTGTTCACGTATGGGAGTAAAGGGGACTTGATGTTTAATGCTATGGTTGGGTTTTACCTTAACGATCTTTAGCAGTTGCGGACGCTTGCTAGAGGTCCAGTCATAAGTGCACATGATCCAAGTAGAGAAAGTGTGTTATTGTATGCCTCTCCCTCATTGCATATGATAAGTATCTATCATGTTATATTCAATTGCCCATGGACAATCTTTATCTTGCGTTGCACAAAAACCTTTCTACTAAACAAATTACATATTAATCTTTATCTAAACAAGCCCTAACTTTTTTACTTGCCCTTTATTATCTTGCAAAAATATCTATTACACCTATGATATGTCACCAACGTATCTATAATTTATGAAGTATTCATGCCATATTCACGTATGTTTACAATACTTTTATATGATTTTGATGCACTTTATATGATTTATTTAGAACTAGCCTGGATTGACACTATTGTCAGCAGAACTACCGTGGTGGTTGTTTTTTGTGTAGAAAATGGAAGTTCTCGGAATCGCCTGAAACTTTTTGACGATTTTTTTGGAACAAAAGAGGCACTAGATGCTTCGTGGGAGGGCCAGAAGAGCCACAAGGTGGGCACCACCCACCAGGGCACGCCAAGCTCCCCTAGCGTGCCCTGGTTTATGTTCCTCACCTCATGTCCCACCTTCACATGAAACCAATAACAAAAATTCCTATAAATATAGAAACCATTAGAAATGACCCTAGACTCCTCGTTCCACCGCCGCAACTCTCTATATCGACGAAAAACCAATCTGGAGGCATTTCAATATCTCGTCAGAGAGGGTAGATCATCTCCAGAGTCCATCTTCATCATCCCTATGGTCTTCATGATGAGGAGGGAGTAGTTCACCCTCAGGGCTGACGATTTGTACCAGTAGCTATGTGTTCAACCTCTCCCTCTCTCTCTCTTTCTCTCTCTCTCTGTCTCTCTCGTGTTCTTGAGATAGCACGATCTTGATGTATCATGGGCTTTGTTAATATAGTTGGATCACATGGTGTTTTCCCCTCTCTATCTTGTTGTGATGAATTGATTTTTCCCTTTGAGATTTTGTTATTATCATATTGAACACTTTTATAGATTTGCGAGCACTTGATATATGTCTTGCATGCGAATACCCGTAAGGACATTGGGGGTATTCAAGTGATTCACTTGATATATGTTATGGCGTCAACTTGTGGATTCCGGTGACCTTGGGAATCTATGAAAAGGGGTTCATTGCATGTTTTCATACCTTGTTCTCCAATAGAAATCTTGGGGCACTCTTTGAGGTTCTTTGTCTTGAATTGAGTATTATGAATTTGAAATTGTTTGATGTGTATCGTATAATTAACTCATGGATACTTGTGGTGACATTGGAGTATCTAGGTGACATTAGAGTTGGTTGATGCGTATCATATGGTGTTATTCTAGTACAAACTCTTAGATAGATCGATCGGAAAGGATAACTTGGTTATTGTAGTACGAACTCTTGGATAGATCGATAGGAAAGAATAACTTTAAGGTGGTTTCGTACCCTACAAACAATTTCTTCTTATGTTCTCTACTAGATAAGAACTTTGGAGTGATTCTTTATTGCACGTTGAGGGATGGTTATGTGTTCCAATTGTATTAGCATTGTTGAAGATTGCACTAGCGAAAGTATTGACCTTAGGCCTTGTTTTCAAGCATTGCAATGCCGTTTGTTCTCACCTTTGTTACTTGCTACCTTGCTGTTTTTATATATTCAGATTACAAAAAACAATATCTACTATCATTAATACACTTGTATCACCATATCTTCGCCGAACTAGTGCACCTATACAATTTTCCGTTGTATTGGGTGTGTTGGGGACACAAGAGATTTCTTGTATTTGATTGGAGGGTTGTTTGAGAGAGACCATCTTCATCCTACACCTCCCATGGATTTATAAACATTAGGTCATCCACTTGAGGGAAAATTCCTACTGTCCTACAAACCTTTGCGCTTGGAGGCCAAACACAAGTCTACAAGAATAAAGTTGCATAGTAGACATCAAGCTCTTTTCCGGCACTGTTGCCGGGGAGGTGAGTGCTTGAAGGTATATCTTTAGATCTTGCAATCAAATCTTTTATGTTTTTGTTTTTCACTAGTTTTTATAAAATAAAACTACAAAAAATGGAGTTTAGATTGCATCAATTGCTTCGTCTTTTTAATGCCTTTCGTGAAAATGATGGTTCGGAAAATTGTGCTCAATTAGTAGAGGAAGAATTTACGAAAATACTTAATTAGAATTACTTCAATGATGAGGATGATAGAAATAGTGTTAGTATGAGTTCTGTGAATATACATAATGCTAATTATATGCAAAGCCACAAGCTTGGGGATGCTATGTTTGATGAAGATGATATTTTTAGTGACCCGAGTTTTGATGAGCAAAACTATTATGATGATGGCATGCCTTCTATCTATGATAATTATGATGATGAAATGTATGATATAAAGAGTAATGACAACTATGAAACCTTTTATCATGATTTTAGTATTCAAAGTGGTTATGTCAATCAAGTACCTCATGATAGTTATTTTGTTGAGTTTGCTCCCACTATTATGAATGAGAAGAAATTTTCTTATGCGGAGAGTGATAAATTTTCTATGCTTGTAGATCATGAAAATAATGCTTTATGTGATAGTTATATTGTTTAATTCCTTCATGATGCTACTGAAAATTATTATGAGGGAGGAACATATGCTTGTTGGAATGGCAATAATATCAAGTTTCCTCTCTATGTGTTCAAAGTTTTGAAGTTGCACTTGTTTTGCCTTCCTATGATAGTTGATTCTTGCTCCCATAAGTTGTTTGCTCACAAAATACCTATGCATAGGAAGTGGGTTAGACCTAAAATGTACTTTCCATGTGATTCATGATGCTCTCTTGCTTGTTTCAACTACTATTCCTATACGAGCATCATTGAAATCATCATGCCTAGCTAAAAGGGACTAAAGAAAAACGCTTGTTGGGAGACAACCCAACACTTTTAATTTGTGTTTTTGTGTGTTAAAATGATTAATATACAGTAGTAATCATGTTTTGTGTCTTTTATTTCAATAAAGTGCCAAGTAAAGCCTTTGGGATAGTATGGATTCTTGCTTGTGTGATTCTGTCCAAAAACAGAAAGTTTTGCGTCCAGTATATGAATTATCTGATTTTACCGGAGTGTAAAAAAATTCTTATTTTTTTACAAAAAATTTCTATACAAATTCTATGTGTTTTTATAAATGTTTGGAATTTTTAGAGTCAGGGAAGTATGGTGATTATTCAGATCTTTACATACTGTTCTGTTTTTGACAGATTCTTTTTTGCATGCATAGTATGCTTGTTTCAAATGTTTCTGTAGTTTATATTTGGTGATATAAATTGTGGAAATGATGGAATACAGTAGGTATTATGTGAGAACAATTATGAATCTTGTCTTGACAGTACCTAAGTGAATTATCTATCTTTACTACACTAACCCATCTCATGAAGTTTCGTTAAGTTTTGTGTGATTGAAGTTTTCAAGTTTTCAGTGAGAGACCGATATGAGGTGAAAAAGGAGAAGCAAGGACCTAAGATTGGGGATTCCAAAGTCACCCCTAGGTAATGTACAAGGAATACTCAAGCATCTAAGCTTGGGGATGCCCCGGAAGGCATCCCCTCTTTCGTCTCCAACATTATCGGTACATCTTACTTGGAGCTATATTTTTATTGGTCACATGATATGTGTTTTTCTTGGAGCTTCATTATATTTTGTTTTTATCTGTTAGATGATATTTATAATCTTGTTTTTCAATAAAAACTTCCAAGAATTGCATTAGGATGCTTGCATTGCATGTTTTGATATGTGCTGTGTAAAAATAGAAACTTTTGCTATAGTGTTTGAATTTTCATATTTTATTGGAACATGTAAAGTTTCTGATATTTTTACAAAGTTTTTTAATATAAATTATTTATCACTTAATAAATTTCCACATTTTTTTGAGTGATATAAGTACACTGTTTTCATAAATTTCTACAGACTGTTCTATTTGGACAGATTGATGTCATAGTTTTCTATCTACTTATCCTATAGTATCCATAGCCTATATTGGTAGATATAAATTGTGGAAAACATAGTAAATAATATATTATGTTTGAAAATAATTGTGCAACTTTTCTTGGTAGTACATGAAGTTTTGATTTGTTTTTATGTGTACTGACCTATCACACGAGTTCTTTTCTAGTTTTGTGTGGATGAAGTTTTTGAGAATAGACGAAACCGTGATATGAGAGGATTGAACGATATACAATATATCAACCTTGGGGATTCCCAAGGCACCCCGAGTAAATATTTAAAGAATTCTCAAGCATCTAAGCTCGGGGATGGTATGCATCCCACCTCTCTTCATCAAGAATTATCGATTAGCCTATGTTGAGCTTAATTTTTTATTTGACCACATGATATGTGCTATTCTTGGAGTGCTATTTTTATTTTGCTTGTTGTTTAAATAAAATACTCAGATCTGAAAATCTTTATTGAGAGATAGAGAGAGAGAGAGTCCTCACATAGCTACTTGATTGTTTACCCACTCATTGATCTTCACTTATATCCTATGAATAAATTGTGAATCAATGAAATGTCATAAATATGAAATTATCAATGTGCTTTGTGCTTATTAGTAGCTTCACATATGGTTTATAAAGTAAAATCTATTGAAGTTTGACAATCACAATGTTGGTCATACAAGCAATTCGTGAATGATTAGTATAAGGAAGAGAACTTTCACATACAGATATATTATCTTAGACATCTTCTATGATTGTGAATACCCGTTTATTATTTTCAAACTTGAGAAAATTTGTTGAAGTTGGACGAGGAATACAACGTAATGAGATATAGTTGTGTATATTTGTATAGAAGTTATAGTGTTATGGATCCTGCAACATGTGGTG
Source organism: Hordeum marinum (assembly GCA_022496015.1). Classification (NCBI taxonomy): domain Eukaryota; kingdom Viridiplantae; phylum Streptophyta; class Magnoliopsida; order Poales; family Poaceae; genus Hordeum; species Hordeum marinum. Next base: position 49,221,134 of record CM039676.1, read on the forward strand.
CTTGTCTAGAACCTTTTGCTAGCCAAAAACTCGTACTAAGTAGGGATACTACTTGTGCATCCAAATAATTGAGCCAAGTTTCTTCCATGAGAGTCCACCATACCTACCTATATATGGTATTTTACTGCCATTCCAAGTAAATTTGCATGTGCCACCTCTAAAATTTCAAATGAACATATGTTTTGTGTGTCTGGACCGCTCATGGAGCGACATGGGGTGGTAAGTATCTTCCATGTTAAGAGGGTTATTCTCATGATGAGTGTTTATTCACTTGTCCTTGCACGAGAGGGGCGGTAATAGGGATTCCGAGTCCCAAAATAAAAAAATGCAAATAATTAAACAAAACTCCCCCGGGAATGTTGTTGGTATGGACGGTACCCGTGTATTCGGCTAGTCATGGAGTGTGTTTGTTGGTGAAGGGGGAGTAAACCTTTACTTTTACCGCTTGGGAACCTCCTCTAATGTGTTTAACATGGAAGACATTGATAACTCTTGCTCGTAACATTGACAGGAAGGGCACACCTCCCAAAATTAGATTATCTCTGTTTTAAACAATGAGTTTTGGCACATATGCAAATCCCTGCTTCCCTCTGCGAAGGGACAATCTATTTACTTTCATGTTATTTACTTTTCATGTTTAGTCAACTTCTTATTCCAAACTACTTCTGTTAGTTGGTAAGCATCATGTGGTGGGGAAATATCTAGGCACATATGGACAATTAGATATATTTGATCATGACTTACTATTTTTGATAATTATCTTTATGATAAATGAGTTGGGAGGCGAAACATTAAGCCCCTATCTTTATATGTGTTCAATGGATGCCATTTTTTCTTCTAAAAATATGCTTTGAGTACTAGCAATCATAGAAGAATATATGATGATTGATTATGTGGAGCTCTTACTTAGACTTTGTTGAGAATAAGTTGAATTGCAATTGTTTGGTGACTAAGAACATAGGTTGTTAAGTTTCAAGAGAATTCATTGTTTGAACCGTAACATGTGAATTGGTTGCTACTTTATCATGATAAGTTTTGTAAGAACGAGTTGATGTTATGATGCTAGGAAAAGTGATTGAAATTATCATTGATCAAACTTATGCACTATGCTAGCATTCACACTTCATAAATTATTTCTTTTATCATTTACCTACTCGCGGACGAGTAGGAATTAAGCTTGGGGATGCTGATACGTCTCCAACGTATCTATTATTTATGAAGTATTCATGCCATATTAACCTATGTTTACAATACTTTTATATGGTTTTGATGCACTTTATATGGTTTATTTGGAACTAACCCGGACTGACGTTGTTTTAGCAGAACTACCGTGGTGGTGCTTTTTGTGCAGAAAATGGAAGTTCTCAGAATCGCCCAAAACTTTTTGACAATTTTTTTGGAACAACTGAGGCACTAGACACTTCGTGGTAGGGCTAGTAGAGCCACGAGGTGGGCACCACCCACCAGGGCGTGCTAGGCCCCCCTAGCGCGCCCTGGTGTATGTTCCTCACCACGTGGACCACCTTCGCATGAAACCAAGGCCAAAAATGTTGGAAATATGCCCTAGAGGCAATAATAAATTAGTTATTATCATATTTCCTTGTTCATGATAATCGTTTATTATCCATGCTATAAATTGTATTGATCGGAGACTTAGATGCATGTGTGGATACATAGACAAAACCATGTCCCTAGTATGCCTCTAATAGACTAGCTCATTGATCAAAGATGGTTAAGGTTTCCTACCATGGACATGAGATGTCATTTGATAACGGGAACACATCATTAGGAGAATGATGTGATGGACAAGACCCAAACTACAAACGTAGCATATGATCGTGTCAGTTTATTGCTACTGTTTTCTGCATGTCAAGTATATGTTCCTATGACCATGAGATCATGCAACTCACGGACATCGGAGGAGTGCCTTGTGTGTATCAAACGTCGCAACGTAACTGGGTGACAATAAAGGTTCTCTACAGGTATCTTCGAGGGTGTCTATTGAATTGGCATGGATCAAGACTGGGATTTGTTACTCCGTGTGACGGAGAGGTATCTCAGGGCCCACTCGGTAATACAACATCACAATAAGCCTTGCAAGCAATGTGACTAAGTGTTAGTCACGAGATCTTGTATTACGGAATGAGTAAAGAGACTTGCCGGTAATGAGGTTGAACTAGGTATGGAGATACCGACGATCGAATCTCGGGCAAGTAACATACTGAAGAACAAAGGGAACATCATACGGGATTAACTGAATCCTTGACATAGAGGTTTGACCGATAAAGATCTTCGTAGAATATGTAGGAACCAATGTGGACATCTAGGTCCCGCCATTGGTTATTGACCGTAGAGGTGTCTCGGTCATGTCTACATAGTTCTCGAACCCGCAGGGTCTGCACACTTAAGGTTTGGTGACGTTTCGGTAGTATAGAGTTATGTATGGTGGTGACCGAAGGAGTCCCGGACGTCACGAGGAGCTCCGGAATGGTCTGGAGGTAAATATTCATATATAGGAAGTCCCATTTTGGTCGCCGGAAAAGTTTCGGGTTCATCGGTAGTGTACCAGGAGTGCCGGTAGTGTACTGGGAGACCACCGGGAGGGGTATTTCGACCCAGGAAGCTTCATGGGCTGTGGGAGAGTAAATACCAGCCTTTTGTGGGATGGTGGAAGTCCCACACAAGGGCCATGCGGCTGGGAGAAAAAGCCCAAAGGGAAAAAGGTGGAAAAAGGCCAAAAAAGGAGGAATCCTAGTCCTACTAGGATTGGAGGAGGAGTCCTCCTCTCCTCCCCACTTTGGTCGACCCAAGGGCTGGATTTTTGGCAGCCAAGACTCCTCCTCCTCTCCTCCTATATATACTAGAGGATTTTAGGGTTTTGGCACAGAATTTTCAGCCACGTGCTACCCGTTCCTCTAGTGCATAGTTTCTCCTCTAGATCGGTTTTCTACAGTGCTTAGGCGAAGCCCTGCCGGAATTGCTCCACCACCATCGCCGGAGCGCCGTCACGCTGCCGGTGAAATCTTCTTCCTCTCCACTTCCTCTTGCTATATCAAGACGGTGGAGATCGTCAACAAGCTGCACGTGTGCTGAACGCGGAGGTGCCGTCCGTTCGGCGCTAGATCGGAAGGACCGTGATCAAGATCGCGAGACGGTTCGTGACGAGTTCGCGGGACGGATCGTGATGAGTTCGCGGGACGGATCGTGATCAAGATCATGAAACAGATCGTGATGAGTTCACGGGACGGATCGTGATGAGTTCAAGGGATGGATGGTGATGAGATCGCGGGACGCTCGGCGATTTGGATCGCGAAGACGTTCGACTACACCAACCGCGTTTCTTAATGCTTCCCGCTTAGCGATCTACCAGGGTATGTAGATCCACTCTCCCTCCCGTAGATTCTCATCACCATGGATAGATCTTGCGTGTGCGTAGGAAATTTTTTGTTTCCCATGCAACGTTCCCCAACAAAAAATTCCTATAAATATAGAAACCATTAGAAATAACCCTAGACTCCTCGTTCCGCCAATGCAACTCTCTGTATCGATGAAAAACCATTATGGAGGCATTCTAGTACCATGCCGGAGAGGGTAGATCACCTCCGGAGGCCATCTTCATCATCCCTATGGTCTCCATGATGAGGAGGGAGTAGTCCACCCTCGGGGCTAACGGTTTGTACCAATAGCTATATGTTCAATCTCTCTCTCTCCCTCTCTCTCTCTCTATCTCTCGTGTTCTTGAGATGGCACGATCTTGATGTATCACGGGCTTTGTTGATATAGTTGGATCAAATGGTGTTTTCCCCTCTCTATCTTGTTGTGATGAATTGAGTTTTTCCTTTGAGAATTTGTTATTATCGGATTGAATACTTTTATGGATTTGAGAGCACTTGATATATGTCTTGCATGCGGATACCCATAGTCACATTGGGGTATTCAAGAGATTCACTTAATATATGTTATGGCGTTAACTTGCGGATTCTGGTGACCTTGGGAATCTATGCATAAGGGTTGATTGCATGTTTTCATACCTTGTACCCCAATAGAAATCTTGGGGCACTCTTTGAGGTTCTTTGTGTTGGATTGAGTATTATGAATCTGAAATCGTTTGATGTGTATCGTATAATTAACTCATGGATACTTGTGGTGACATTGGGGTATCTAAGTGACATTAGAGTTGGTTGATGCATATCATATGGTGTTATTCTAGTACGAACTCTTAGATAGATCGATTAGAAAGGATAACTTGGTTATTTTAGTACGAACTCATGGATCAGAAAGAATAACTTTAAGGTGGTTTCGTAACCTACAAACAATTTCTTCTTATGTTCTCCACTAGATAAGAACTTTGGAGTGATTCTTCATTGCATGTTTAGGGGTGGTTATGTGATCCAATTATATTAGCATTGTTGAGAGATTGAACTAGCGAAAGTATGGAGCGTAGGCCTTGTTTTCAAGCATTGCAATACCGTTTGTGCTCACTTTTGTTACTTGCTACCTTGCTGTTTTTATATTTTTAGATTAAAAAAAATCAATATCTAATATCATTACTACACTTGTATCACCATCTGTTTGCCGAACTAGTGCACCTATACAATTTGCCATTGTATTGCATGTGGGGATACAAGAGATTTCCTGTATTTGATTGCAGGGTTGTTTGAGATAGACCATCTTCATGCTACACCTCCCATGGATTAATAAACCTTAGGTAATCCACTTAAGGGAAAATTAATACTATCCTATAAAACTCTATGCTTGGAGGCCCAGCCAAGTGTACAACAATAAAGTTGCATAGTAGACATCAACCTACTAAGTACTTATAGATTTTTCCCCGCAAAGTAGTTTCATACTCATTCTAGTTAAAGTAGGCGTTAGTGTGCGTAGAGTTCTATTGGTGGTCGATTGAACTTGAGAGAATATTGATTCTTCCTTTAGCTCCTCGTTGGGTTTGACACTCTTACTTATTGAAAGAGACTGCAAATGATCCCCTACACTTGTGGGTTATCAAGACCTTTTTCTAGCGCTGTTGCCAGGGAGCAATATCATAGTGGTTGATATTCTCATGTGTGCTTGTTTGCTTTATCACTAAGTAACTTTTATTTTCTATTATTAGTTGTTTTATTTTCTGTTATTAGTTGTTTTCTATCTTTAGATATGGTTAGGAAACGCAAAATACCAAAAAATTAGATGTACTTGCTGCTACAAAAGTTGAGGAATCACTAATGTTCCGTACTATCGAAGCTTATTACTTGGTTCATCTTCGATCCCTTGTGCTCGTGCTAAAACCCTAACTAGCTTAGTTGAGGGAAAATCATTAATGAGCATGCTCATTATGTGTGACACCGCTTATCTAAAAAAGGGAAACTCTTGTGGCATCAAATTAATAGTTTGTGTTGCTATGCTTGGAATTTATGCGAAATACACGCCTTGTTGTTCCGCAGAAACTAAAAAACACATTACCTACCAATGTATGTTTAATGATAATGAAATACTATTTTCTTATGCCAAGGAAGCCTATTGTTATTATGATGTTGAACAAATTGAAGAATTTCTTGATTTTAAGGGTGCTTATGAAGTTGCTACTTTGATTGAAAAGTATGATGCTACTCTTTACAAACCTGAATATTTTACCATACTTAAATATTGTTATGAAAACTATGCTTCTGATGCTTATGTTAAAGAATTTATTGAAAGAATGGCCCCTTCCTTGGAAGAGACTAATATTTTGCAGGAATCTATGGCAGAGAAATTGCTAAAACTATGAGCTCATTAGATGAAAAAGATGAGGAGGAGAGCGAAGATCAAAAGGAGGAAAAGCGGATTAGCTACCCACGCCCACCTTATAATGAGAGTAACTCTTCAAATCATACATTGTTTAATTTCCCTTTGCACATACTAAAGGATGGATGCTATGATGATTGCTACGATCCCTTGGATTCATTTGAAATATCCCTTTTTGATGAACTTGATGCTTGCTATGCTTGTGGCCATGATGCCAATATGAATTATGCTTATGGAGATGAACATGCTATAGTTCCTTATATTAAGAATGAAATTGTTTGTATTTCACCCACACACGTTAGTCCTATTATCTTTTTGAATTCTCCCAACTACACTATATCAGAGAAGTTTGCACTTATTTAGGATTACATCGAGGTTTCTGCTTACTATCACACATGATGACTTTGATGAATATAATATGCATGTGCTTGATTCTCCTACTTGTAATTATTATGATAGAGGAACCAAATCTTCACCTCTCTATGTTTCCAATACGATAAATTGCAAGGAACTACTCATGATATGTATTGGCCTTTGCTTTGTGTGAATGTACTGTTCTTTTATGACATGCCAATGCATAGCAAGAGAGTTAGACTTTGTTGTCACATGATATATACCACTCTGTGCTCACTACTTAATTACAAATCATTTTTAATTAAAATTGGCTTTGATATACCTTGTGATCCGGGTGGATCAATTACTTGAGCACTATATGACTAGCTTAATGTGTTTAAAGAAAGCGCTGCCAGGGAGACAACCCAGAAGTTTCAGAGAGTCATTTATTTCTGATATGTCTTTGAAAACAATTAAAAACAAAAAATAAAGTGGGGAACTTAAAATCTTTTCAAAAAGAGAAGTGAAAGTGAGAAAGACGAGCATTGTTGAAGTGGGAATTAGCCTTGAACTTTGTTCATGCCCATGGAAACTTTGTGAATCTTGATTACAGAAATTTTCAACAAAAATAATTACCCCCTTGTATAAATCCATTGTATTATAAAAATAATGTGCCAAGAGTTACCTTTAGGATGTTTAAATTGCTTGTTTGATATGTGATGTGCACAAATAGAAACTTTCAGTGTAGTGTTTGATTTTTCATATTTTACTGGAATGACAAAAGCTTCTAATTTTTTTACATAGTACTATTATACAAATGTTCTACCGCTTCCTAATTTTCAGAATGTTTTGAGTTACATAAGTATGGTATCTATCGCATCTTTAGAGACTATCGTGTTTTTCACAGATTGCTGTTATAGTTGCTTTGCATGCTTATGTTTGAATTCTCGTTGAGCCCAATTTTATATGAGCCATAGAATTGTGATAGAATATTGTGGGTAATGTTATATTATAATTATGCAATAATGTTATGACAATAGATGATGATATTTGATGTTATATGTACTATTGTTTCTAATAAAAGTTTGGTCAACTTTTGTGAGGATGAAGTGTTCGAAGATCAAGGAGGTATTGATATGCGAAGAATAAGGAGAGGCAACAGGTCAATATTGGGGATGGCCCAGGCACCCCAATTAAATATTCAAGGAGACTCAAGAGTCTAAGCTTGGGGATGCCCCGGAAGGCATCCCATCTTTCTTCTTCAACAACTATTAGTATGTTTTGTTTTTTGTTTTGTTCACATGATATGCGTAAATTCTCAGAGCGTCGTGTGCCTTTTATTTTCCTTTTAGAAATGCATCATGCTGGTTTGGTAAAGTCCATGGTTTATTTATAGAATGCTCTTTGCACTTCACTTATATATTTTGATTATGGATTTATAGAATCCTTCATGTGCTTCACTTATATCATTTGAAGTTGGATGCATGTTTCTCTACATATATAAACCCGTTATTTGTAGAATGCTCTCTTGCTTCACTTATATTGATTAGAGTGTGGTCTTTTGTAGAAATAATTAAACTCTTGTTCTTCACTTATATTTGTCTGAGATTTAATAAACAGTGACGGTAATTTGCATGGGTCATAAAACTAGTTTAAAAATAATAGGTATTCAATGAGTGATAATCAAAAAATTCATGTAGCACATAAAAGAGAAATTGTGGGTTAATGATATTGATGTGGTAATGCGAAAGGGTGTGAGTATATCATTGTTGATTCGTAGAAGTGTCGATATTAAGAGGTCTTAACTTCTTGTTTGTATAAATGCTAAAAAGGCATGGTGAGCATGTGTGAACATTTCTATTCCTCGTTAAAATCCTAGTGTTGTTTCGGGTCGGAGGTGCGTGATACGTCTCCAACATATCTATAATTTATGAAGTATTCATGCCATGTTTACAATAATTCTATGTGATTTTGGTATGATTTTATTAGAACTAACCCGGATTGACGTTGTTTTCAGCAGAACTACCGTGGTGTTGTTTTTGGGTAGAAATATAAGGTCTCGGAATGAGCTGAAAGTTTACGGACAATATTTTTGGAAAGTATAAAAAATACTAGAGCGAAGAGTCATTGGAGAGGAAGGTCGAGGAAGCCACAAGCCACAGGGGCGCGCCCACCCCCATAGGGCGCGCCCATTGGCTTGTGACTTCCTCGTGGACCCCCTGGACTTGTTTCCGCCGCGACAAACTCCTATAAACATCAAAACTCCCAGAAACAAACCTAGATTGGGAGTTCTGTCGCTGCAAGCCTCCAGAGCCATGAAAAACCAATTGGGAGCCCATTCCGGCACACTGCGGGAGGGGGAAACCATCACCGAAGACCATCTTCATCTTCCCGGCGGTCTCCATGACGACGAGGGAGTAGTTCACCCTTGTGGCTGAGGGTATGTACCAATAGCTATGTGTTTGATCTCTGTTTCTCTCTCCTGTTCTTGAGATGGCACGATCTTGATGTTCCGCGAGCTTTGTTGATATAGATTGAATCATATGGAGTTTTCTCCTCTCGATCTTCTTGTGATGAATTGATTTTTCCCTTTGAAGTTTTCTTATTGGATTGAGTCTTTAAGTATTTGAGAACACTTGATGTATGTCTTGCGATGGGATATCCGTGGTGACAATGGGATGTTCTATTGATCCACTTGATGTATGTTTTGGTGATCAACTTGCGGGTTCCATGACCTTGGGAATCTATACATAGGGGTTGGCACACGTTCTTGTCTTGACGTTCCGGTAGAAACATTGGGGCACTCTTTGAAGTTCTTTGTGTTGGATTGAACATGATGAATCTTAAATTATGTGATGCATAGCGTATAATCAAGCCCATGGGTACTTGTGGTGACATTGGAGTAGCTAGGTGACATTAGGGTTTTGGTTGATGTGTATCTTAAGGTGTGATTTTAGTACGAACTGTAGGGCTGTTCATGACACTTATAAGGATAGCTCATAAGATTGATCAGAAAAGATAACTTTGAGGTGGTTTCGTACCCTACAATAATTTCTTCGTTAGTTCTCCGCTATTCGTGACTTTGGAGTGAACTCTTTGTCGCACGAGAGGTATTTACATATGATTCAACTATGTTAGTATTGTTTAGAGAACTTGCACTAGTGAAAGTATGAACCCTAGGCCTTGTTTCCAAGCATTGCAATACCATTTTTGCTCACTTTTGTTACGTGTTACCTTGCTGTTTTATATTTTCAGATTACAAAAACCTATATCTGCCATCCATATTACATTTGTATCACTATCTCATCACCGAACTAGTGCACCTATACAATTTACCATTGTATTGGGTGTGTTGGGGACACAAGAGACTCTTTGGTATTTGGTTGCAGGGTTGTTTGAGAGAGACCATCTTCATGCTACACCTCCTACGGATTGATAAACCTTAGGTCATACACTTGAGGGAAAATTGCCGTTGTCCTACAAAACTCTGCGCTTGGAGGTCCAACACGAGTCTACAAGAAGAAGGTTGTGTAGTAGACATCAGCGTGCGATGGGCATGCGAGTAGTACTTTTATTTTTGATAAAATTAATAAAACTTTGCAATAAGTATATGAGTTCTTTATGACTATTATGAAACAATGGACATACACAATCTCACCTATTCATATTTTGCTAGCCTCTTCGGTACCATGCCTTGCCCATTCTCACCTCGAGGATCAGTGCAACTTTCGCTGGTGCATCCAAACCCCGTGACATGATACACTCTATTGCACATAAGCCTCATTATATCTTCCTCAAACCAGACACCATACCTACCTACCATGGCATTTCCATAGCCATTCCGAGATATATGGGCATGCAACTTCCACTGTGACTTCATATGGCTTGTATTTCCATTGCCATATTGCTTTGCATGATCGTAAGATAGCTAGCATGATATTTACATGGCTTGTTCGTTTTTTGATATATTTTTCTACGCTAGATCATTGCACATCCTGGTACACTACTAGAGGCATTCATATAGACTAATATCAGTTTTTGATACCGAGTTGCAAGTAAATAAAAGTGTGATGATCATCATTAGAGCATTTTCCCTGTGTGGAAAGAATGGTGGTAACTATGATTCCCCCAAAAGTCAGCATGAGACTCCGGACAAAAAATGAAAAATGGGGGAGGCCAAATGAGCCCACCACAAAATAAAAATAAAAAATGGGGGAGGCAGAAAAAATAAGAAAAAGAGAGAGAAAAAGCCCACCATGTAAAAACAAACAAACAAATAAATGAGAGAAAAAGAGAGAAGGGACTTTTCTACTATCCTCGACCACACTTGTGCCTCAAAGTGGCACCATGTTCTTCATATAGAGAGTCTCTTGTTTTGTCACTTCCATATTCTGGTGGGAATTTTAATTATAGAACTTGGCTTGTATATTTCGATGATGTGCGTCCTCAAATGCCCGAGGTCTTCATAAGGAAGCAAGTTGGATGCACACCCACTTAGCTGCAGTTGAGCCTTCATACACTTATAGCTCTAGTGCATCCATTGCATGTCAATCCTTACTCCCCGCATTGATATCTATTGATGGGCATCTCCATAGCCTATTGATACGCCGAGTTGATGCGAGACTTTCTTCTCCACTTTTACCCCTTTGAAACCTACCACCATATTCTATTACACCTATATATTATGTCCATGATTCACGCTCATGTATTGCGTGAAGAATAAAAAGTTGATGCATTTTGAAAAAGTACGATCCAATTGCATGACTTGGGCACCATGGTGCTTAACATTTGTATTGATGTGGTGAAGACAGAGCCATGCCTTGCTAATATAATAAGATGAATGGGGGTAAACATTCTTTAGGGATCGTATACTTTGAAAGATTGATGATTTTGTTGCTTGTCCATATAAGTATTACTATGTCAATGTTTGTTAATTCATCATTTCTCAATGAGCATTCATGCAAAATATTACATATTGGATAACATGTCACATCAAAAATTCTGGTTTTATCATTTACCTACTCGAGGACGAGCGGGAATTAAGGTTTGGGATGCTTGATACGTCTCAAACATACCTATATTTTTTGATTGTTCCATGCTATTATATTCTCATTCTAGGATACTTTTTGAGTAATTATTTACCAATTTATATTAATTTTGAGCACTAACCTATTGACCCAGTGCCTAGTGGCAGTTCCTGTTTTTGTCTATTTTTTGTTTCGTAGAAATTTCATGTCAAACAAACTCCAAACGTGATAAAAATTTGCGGATATTTTTGCTGAAATATATGTGAATTTTTGTAAGAAGAATCAACACAGCACGGTGCCCTAGGGCCCCACCACACAACAGGGTGCGGCCAAGGGGCGTGCCCTGATGGCTTGTGGCCAGCCCTTAAGTCGGTTGAGGCTCTCCTTCTCCCGCATGAAAGATAATTTTGCGATAAAAATACCCTCAAAATTGCGGCCCAAACAGAGTTACAGATCTCTGGATATTTAAGAAATGGTGAAGGGGTCAGAAAATAGTCGCCAAAACAAAAGAGAGACAGAGAGAGAGAGAGATCCAACATCGGAGGAGCTGCTGCCCTCCGGGAGCCATGGCAGCCATGGAATAGAGGGGAAACCCTCCTTCCATCTATGAAGGAGGCCAATAAAGAAGAAGAAGAAGGGGGACTCTCTGCCCCTATCTCCCGATGGCGCCGGAGCGCCGCCGGGGCAACCATCATGACGACGACCTAGACCCACAACTTCGGCGCCGTCACAACCAACTCTCTCCCCCTCTATACAGCGGTGTAAAACCTCTTCTCCCTTCTGTAATCTCTATTTGCAATGGTTCTTAAAGCTATATATTATTATCCAATGATGTGTGGCTATCCTATGATGTTTGAGTAGATTTCTTTTGTCCTACGGGTTAATTGTGGTATGGTGTTATTGATATGAGTTGTATGTTGATATAGTGTCATCCTAAGGTGCATTCCATGCGGTGCACGTATGAATGAATCCCGCTGAAGGGTTTGTAATATGTTCCTGATTTGCTTATAATGGGTTAGTGAGTGACTGAAACACAAACCCGAGTAAGGGGATTGATTACGTATGGGAGTAAAGGGGACTTGATGTTTAATGCCATGGTTGGGTTTTACCTTAATGATCTTTAGTAGTTGCAGATGCTTGCTAGAGGCCTATTCGCACACGAACACATCATCGTGTACCCTCGACGCTAGGGGTGATGCACCGCATCTCACGTCGAAGGAGACCCGTCCGGAAGCGCGGTACGCAAGCAATCCGGTGGGTGCTTTTGTAGACCCGAAACCCCACACACTCGGGAGGGACCCCATCAGGGCGCGTGGCGGCTATGGGCTGCCCTAGGTCGACCTGATCGCCCCTAGGGCCTCGTGGATAGCCTCCCTCCAAGAAGAAGAACGAATGAAGGACGAGAAGAAATATACAAGGGTAGGGGATAGATGACCATGAAAAAGTAGTAGATGTGTTTGATTGATTGTGTGTTGTTCAATTGACCGTCACCTCTCATCTATTTATGAGGCGACTGGACTCCCTATACAAGAAAAGGACTCCAAATCACGTCCTAATCTTTCCAAAATTAACCGAACTCGGATTTAGGTATGTCTAGGAAATTAGTTCGGTTTTTAGGTCCCACAGGCCACAAACGACCTCGGATGAAGATGATCCCAAAAGAAATTTTGACCGCTTTGACGAGACGAACAACTTTTGTGTTGAACGTTTTTCAATTCGAAACCATCTTGATAGTCGAATCTCTCACGCAAAACAGCTGATTGGTGGCGCTACCCATCAGACACATGTCTGGTGGGGCGCGCCATATTTTGCCTCTTGGCGAGGCTGCATTCCGATGCCTCTAACTTTTGCATACGAACTTTGAATGAGACAATTTTTATATCAAAATCGACCGTTTTGATGAGACGAAGACAATCTCTGTATAACTTTTCTCATATGAGTCCGTCTTGGGGGCGTAATCAGCTGAATAGTGTTCTGCATACAAAATCTCAGTACTTCGAACACAACTTCGGCCTTAGAGATGAGATCGGATGGCTATGGCATAAATATCAAAGTTTCTCCTTTCGATGATACATAACTTTCTCACTTTGAGCACTTTTCCATTTGAGTCCTTCTTAATTATGGTTTCGACCATGCCAAAATCGGGTGTCAACACATGCCCCCTGTTTTTCGGCGAAGCTTGCGTGCTGAAAAAAAACTTGTTTAGAGTTTGTTCTAAGGATGATGTCAACACTCCATCGTCCATTTATATGCTTAGGGCGATAATTCTATATCGATCATTGACTTCAATTTTTGGTTTACATCGTACCTTGGAACCGATTACCACCAATCGGCTTTAAAGAGATGGGAATGAACCCGTTCCTTGTAGCATTAAGGAAATCAAACTCTGAGAGGTCATGCCCTGTTAAGCAGGTAACATCAGGATGATTCCAATCCACTGATGCATCGGCCAAAGCAACACAAGCCGAAATATCCGCGTGAACGACTTCTACTTCAACATCGACCCATTGTATTAAGAGTTGATGCATGTTAGATGGCACACACTAGTTAGCATGAACCCAATCACGACCTAATATAACATTATAGTTACCTTGCACCTCAGTGATGAAGAATGTGGTGGCCAAAGTTTTGCTTCCCACAGTGAGTTCCATGCACATCACACCTTTGGCCTCTGTCTTTTCTTTACCCTCAAATCCGTTAACTACCATATTGGTCTTCGTCAATGCATCATCATGTAACCCCCAACTTCTTGAAGTCCGAATAGGGCATAAGATTTACCACAACGCCACCATCTATGAGCATCCTAGCAACCGGTGATCCGTTAATATGACCCTTGAGATACAATGGCTTCAAGAGTTTCACTGGTTCTTTTGGCTTCTCGAAGATAGCATTCTTAGGACCAAAATCTAGCCGGGCCACCTCCCATTCTTCACCTATAGCATGAAACTCGGCAGGTAAGTAATACACCATATTAATATCCATACCTTTCGGAACCGGCGTAGATTCGTAATCCACCATCTCATCTTCCACTCCCAATGTGAATATTGGACTTGAAGTTTCCTCAATTGTAGGGGATGCTTCTGGTGGTGCGTATGATGTAATAGGGGTCGCATCATCCTCTTTTGGTAGTGTAGGTGTGGTTCTAGCTAATGCAGAAGCATCTGCGTTTTGTTTCTGTTTAGGCCTCCACATTTGTTTTGTGAGTGGCATGGGTCGAATTTTATTGAACAAGTCGTCCCTTTGCTTCTCTTCTCTGCTCTCTACCTTCTCATGATTCCTCATGCGTTGTAATCTACTTTTCTTGGTCTTAGTTAATCCCAGAGGACACCACCTTGGTTGAGCATATTTGGGATCCCTATGTTTGGCCTTGCTTGTGCTAGCCTCATGATCATTAGCCATGGAACCTTGCCGAACAATAACAATATCACCATTAGAGATAGCCAGATTACCAATAATCGGCTCTTTTATCTCCTTTTGCTTGTTGTATTCTGAAATTTCGGCATTAGATGACTTAATATGCCACATTTTTTATTGAACTTGCTTGGAGAAATTTTTGTTGTCTGATTAGGACCATAGCTCAAATGGCCTTTTGTGAGATAATAAAGCCTCTCGTGAGTAAGCCTTCTAGGCACTTCCCACCTCATATGATAATCCTTCCTTGCCATCAGGTTTCTTCTCCATCAGAACCTCTCTTCCCAAGACTTTGCCACCCTCCTTGCCTTTCCTGGGTTCACCAATAACAACATTATCTTTATTAGCAGATTCGGCTATGTTATGCCAAATTAACATTTTCTTCCCTTCCAAATCCACGGTGTTTATCGGGAAGGGTTGTTTATCAACTTGCATCTCTGAAAAATTCAATCGTCCATCATTAATGGTCGATTGTATCTATCGTCAAAAAACATTGCAATCGTTAGTAGCATGAGAAAATGAATTATGGTACTTGCAATAAGCACACCGTTTTAGCTCCTCAAACAGCGGAATGGTGTGTGATATTCTAATCATCTTATCTTGCAATAGAGCATCAAATATTTTATCACACTTAGATATATCAAAACTAAAATTCATCTCCTCATTATGATTCTTGCGAATCGTCTTAAGAGCGTTGCAGGTATAGGGTTTGGCCTTTGAGGACCAAACAAATTCAGTAGTATAGACATCAACCTCATCATCCAAGTTATCATCACGATACT
Source organism: Hordeum marinum (assembly GCA_022496015.1). Lineage (NCBI taxonomy): Eukaryota > Viridiplantae > Streptophyta > Magnoliopsida > Poales > Poaceae > Hordeum > Hordeum marinum. Next base: position 49,236,468 of record CM039676.1, read on the forward strand.
CAACCATATGCATTCTAGGACGATCGGCTGTAGACCTATGAACCTCTTTACTTTGACTCTCCTGAGTCGAATCCTTTTGTAGGACTTGGTTAATACTTCAAAACTCATAACTTTCTAGCCTCTCTTTCATGTGAGTTTTTAAACCATTGAGAACAAGATCTGCCAAGTCTCTTTCGGTTATTACTAAGCTATTGTTGGAAATATGCCCTAGAGGCAATAAATAAAGTGTTTATTATTATATTTCCTTGTTCATGATAATTGTTTATTATCCATTCTATAATTGTATTGATTGGAAACACATTACATGTGTGGGTAAATAGACAACACTTTGTCCCTAGTATGCCTCTAGTGAACTAGCTCGTTGGTCAAACATGGTCAAGGTTTCCTAGCCATTGACATGTGATGTCATTTGATAATGGGATCACATCATTAGGAGAATGATGTGATGTACAAGACCGAAACTACCAACGTAGCATATGACCGTGTCAGTTTATTGCTACTGTTTTCTACATGTCAAGTATATGTTTCTATGACCATGCGATCATGCAACTCACGGACACCGGAAGAGTGCCTTGTGTGTATCAAATGTCACAACGTAACTGGGTGACTATAAAGGTGCTCTACAGGTATCTCCGAGGGTGTTTGTTGGGTTGGCATGGATCAAGACTGGGATTTGTTACTCCTTGTGACAGAGAGGTATCTTAGGGCCCACTCGGTAATATAACATCACAATAAGCCTTGCAAGCAATGTGACTAAGTGTTAGTTACGGTATCTTGTATTACGAAATGAGTAAAGAGACTTTCCGGTAACAAGGTTGAACTAGGTATGGAGATACCGACGATTGAATCTCGGGTAAGTAACATACCGAAGAACAAAGGGAACATCATACGGGATTAACTGAATCCTTGACATAGAGGTTCGACCGATAGAGATGTTCATAGAATATATAGGAGCCAATATGGACATCTAGGTCCCGCTATTGTTTATTGACCATAGAGGTGTCTCGGTCATGTCTACATAGTTGTCGAACCCGTAGGGTCTGCACACTTAAGGTTTGGTGACGTTTTGGTAGTGTAGAGTTATGTATGGTGGTGAACGATGGTTGTTCGGAGTCCCGGATGAGATTCTAGATGTCATGAGGAGCTCCGGAATGGTCCGGAGGTAAATATTGATATATAGGAAGTCCTATTTTGGTCGCCAAAAAAGTTTCGGGCTCATCAGTAGTGTACCGGGAGTGCCCGTAGTGTACCGGGAGACCATCGGGAGGGGTATTTTGACCTAAGAGGCTACATGAGCTGTGGGAGAGTGAATACAAGCCCTTAGTGGGCTGATGGAAGTCCCACACAAGGAACATGCGTCTGGGAGAGAAAACCCAAAGAGAAAAAGGTGTAAAAAGGCAAAATAGGGAGGAATCCTAGTCCTACTAGGATTGGAGGAGGAGTCCTCTTCTCCTCCTTGAATCGGCCGAACCAAGGGCTGGTACCTTTAGGGTCAAGCCTCCTCCTCTCTTCCTCCTATATATACTGGAGGTTTTAGGGTTTTTGACACTAGATTTCATCCACATGCTACCCGTTCCTCTAGTGCATAGTTTCTCCTCTAGATCGGTTTTATGCAGTGCTTAGGAGAAGCCCTGCCGGAATTGCTCCACCACCATCGCCGCGGCACCGTCACACTGCCAGAGAACTTGTATACCTCTCCTCTCCCTCTTGATGGATCAAGAAGGTGGAGATCGTCATCAAGCTGTACGTGTGCTGAACGCGGAGGTGCCGTCCTACGTGTGCTGAACACGGAGGTGCCGCCCGTTCGGTGCTTGATCGGGACGGATCGTGATTGGATCGCGGGACACTTGGCAATTTGGATCGCGAAGATGTTTGACTACACCAACCGCGTTTCTTAACGCTTCCCGCTTAGCGATCTACAAGGGTATGTAGATCCACTCTCCCTCTCGTAGATGCTCATCACCATGGATAGGTCTTGCGTGAACGTAGGAATTTTTTTGTTTCCCATGCGACGTTCCCCAACAGTGGCATCATGATCTAGGTCTATGTGTAGATGAGATCTTGAGTAGAACACAAAGAGCTTGTGGGCCTTGATGCATAGATTGCTTCCTCCCTTGGTCGTGTTTTGGTTCAGCGGTATTGTGGGATGAAGCGGCCCGGACCAACATTACTCGTACGCTTACGAGAGACCGGTTTCCTCAACTGCAACTTGTTGCAAAAGATGGCTGGCGGGTGGCAGTTTATCCTACTTTAGTTGGATCGGATTCGACAAAGGCGTTTCTTGAGAAGGTTGAAAAGCAACTAATGTATCACCGTTGTGGTTTATGCGTAGGTGAGAATTGTTCTTGCTAGATACCCGTAGCAGCCACGTAAAACATGCAACAACAATTAGAGGACGTCTAACTTGTTTTTGCAAGGTATGTTGTGATGTGATATGTCCAATTACATGATGTGATATATGTGATGTATGAGATGATCATGTGTTGTATAGAATATCATGACTTGCATGTCGATGAGTACGGCAACCGGCACGAGCCATAGGGTTGTCTTTAATTATTGTATGACCTGCGTGTTAATCATTAAGCGCTATGTAATGCTTTACTTTATCGCTAAACGGTAAGAATAGTAGTACAATCATGATGGGCGCGACAACCCCAATGGCGACACGTTGATGGAGATCAAGATGATGGAGATCATGGTGTCATGCTGGTGACGATGGAGATCATGCCGATGCTTTGAAGATGGAGATCAAAAGCACAAGTTCATGGCCATATCATGTCACTTATGATTTGCATGTGATGTTAATCCTTTTATGCACCTTGTTTTGCTTAGGACGACGGTAGCATTACAAGGTGATCCCTCACTTAAATTTCAAGATGAATTGTGTTCTCCCCGAGTGTGCACCATTGCGAAAGTTTGTCGTGTCGATACACCAGATGATGATTGGGTGTGATAGACTCTACGTTCACATACAATGGGTGCAAGCCAGTGTCGCACATGCAGAACACTCGGGTTAAACTTGACGAGCCTAGCATGTACATATATGGCCTCAGAATACAAGAGACTGAAAGGTCGAACATGAGTCATATAGTAGATATGATCAACATGGTGATGTTCACCATTGAAACCACCTCAACTCACGTGATGATCGGACTTGAGTTGGCGAATTTGGATCATGTGACACTCAGATGACCTGAGGGATGTCAATTTGAGCGGGAGCTTTAGTAATTTGATTAACTAAACTCATTATCTTGAACAATAGTCTAAGTAACCTTGCATATTTATGTTGTAGATCAATTGCTCGCGAAGTAGCACCCCTGAATTTTAATGAGTTCCTAGAGAAAGCTAAGTTGAAAGATGATGAAAGTAACTTTGTTGACTGGGCCCGTAATCTGAGGATTATCCTCATGGCTTCCTAGAAATCATATGTCCTTGATGCACCGCTTGGTGACCAACCAGAAGACACGTCTTCCGAAGACGTTAAGAACGCTTGGGAGGCACGTTCTGGAGACTACTCAATAGTTCAGTGTGCAATATTTTATGTCTTAGAACCGGGACTTCAAAGACGTTTTGAACGTCATGGAGCATATGAGATGTTCCAGGAGTTGAAGTTTATCTTTCAGAAGAATGCCCGGATCGAGAGGTATGAGACCTCCGATAAGTTCTATGCTTGCAAAATGGAGGAGAACGGGTCTATTAGTGAGCATATACTTAGAATGTCTGGGTATTCGAATCGTCTAGCAGAGTTGGGAATTGCCCTTCCACCAGAGGCGAGCACTAACAGAGTTCTTCAATCACTACCACCTAGTTACAAGAGCTTTGTGATGAACTATAACATGCACGGGATGAACAAGTCAGTCGCCGAGCTGTTTGCGATGCTAAAAGTCGCTGAGTCTAAAATCCAGAAAGAACATCAAGTGTTGATGGTCAATAAAACCACTAGTTTCAAGAAGAATGGCAAGGGCAAGGGCAATAAGGGTAAAACCAAGAAGGATGGAAAAGCAGTTGCTACTCCTGTAAAGAAGCCCAAGCATGGACCCAAGCCAGAAACTGAGTGCTTTCATTGCAAGGGAAATGGTCACTAGAAGCGGAACTGCCCCAATTACCTGGCTGACAAGAAGGCGGCCAACAACAAACAAGGTATATATGATATACATGTTATTGATGTGTACCTTACTAGCTCTCATTGTAGTGCCTGGATATTTGATACCGGTTCGGTTGCTCACATTTGCAACTCAAAACAGGAACTACGGAATAGACGAAGGCTGGCAAAGTATGAAGTGACGATGCGCATGGGAAATGGTTCCAAGTTTGATGTGATCGCCGTCGGCATGCTCTCTCTTCGATTACCATCGGGATTAGTGATGAACCTGAATAATTGTTATTTAGTGCCTGCGTTAGGCATGAACATTATATCTGGATCTTGTTTATTGCGAGACGGTTACTCATTTAAATCAAAGAATAAAGGTTGTTCTATTTATATGAGTAATATCTTTTATGGTCATGCACCCAATGTGAGAGGTTTATTCATATTGAATCTTGATAGTAATGACACACATGTTCATAACATTGATGCCAAAAGATGTAGAGTTGATAATGATAGTACCACTTTCTTGTGGCACTGCCGTTTAGGTCATATTGGTGTAAAACGCATGAAGAAGCTCCATGCCGATGGACTTTTGGAGTCACTTGATTTTGAATCACTTGACACATGTGAACCATGCCTCATGGGCAAGATGACTAAAACGCCGTTCTCTGGAACAATGGAACGGGCAAGTGACTTGTTGGAAATCATACATACTGATGTGTGCGGTCCAATGAATGTTACAACGCGTGGTGGATATCGTTATTTTCTCACCTTCACTGATGACTTAAGTAGATATGGGTATATTTACTTAATGAAACACAAGTCCGAAATGTTTGAAAAGTTCAAGCAATTTCAGAGTGAAGTTGGGAATCATCGTGATAAGAAGATTAAATTCCTGCGATCTGATCGAGGAGGTGAATATCTGAGTTATGAGTTGGGTAGTCACTTAAGACAGTGTGGAATTGTTTCATAGTTGATACCGCCTGGAACACCACAGCGTAATGGTGTGTCCAAACGTCATAATCGAACCTTATTAGATATGGTGCGTTCTGTGCTGTCTCTTGCTGATTTGCCACTATCATTTTGGGGTTATGCATTAGAGACAGCTGCATTCACTTTAAATAGGGAACCATCGAAATCCATTGAGACAACGCCATATGAACTATGGTTTGGCAAGAAGCCAAAGTTGCCGTTTCTTAAAGTTTGGGGATGTGATGCTTATGTCAAAAAGCTTTAGCCTGAAAAGCTGGAACCCAAAGCGGAGAAATGCGTTTTCATAGGATACCCGAAGGAGACAGTTGGGTATACCTTCTATCTCAGATCCGAAGGCAAAGTGTTTGTTGCTAATAACGGAACATTTCTTGAGAAAGAGTTTCCCTCGAAAGAATTGAGTGGGAGGAAAATAGAGCTTGATGAGGTTATTGAACCTTTACTTCAACCAGAAAGTTGCGCAGCGCAGAAAGATGTTTCTGTAGAACCTACGACGGTAGAAGAGGAAGTTAATGATGATGATCATGAAGCTTTGGATCAAGTTTCTATTGAACCTCGTAGGTCGACAAGGGCGCGTACTACTCCTGAGTGGTACAACAACCCTATCTTGGAGGTCATGTTGTTGGACAACAATGAACCTACGAGCTATGGAGGAGCGGTGATGGGCCCGGATTTCAAGAAATGGTCAGAGGCCATGAAATCCGAGATGGGATCCATGTATGAAAACAAAGTATGGACTTTGGAAGTATTACCTGAAGGGCGAAAGGCCATTCAGAACAAATGGATCTTTAAGAAGAAGACAGACGCAGACGGTAATGTCACCATCTATAAAGCTCAACTTGTGGCAAAGGGTTTTTCACAAGTTCAAGGAGTTGACTACAATGAGACCATCTCACCCGTAGCGATGCTTAAGTCTGTCAGAATCATGTTGGCAATAGCTGCTTATTTCGACTATGAAATTTGGCAGATGGATGTCAAAACAGCGTTCCTCAATGGTTTCCTTGAGGAAGAGTTGTATATGATGCAACCAGAAGGTTTTGTTGATCCAGAGAATGCTGACAAAGTTTGCAAACTCCAGTGATCCATTTATGGGCTGGTGCAAGCATCTCGGAGTTGGAATAAGCGCTTTGATGAGGTGATCAAAGCATTTGAGTTTATACAAGTTCATGGAGAAGCTTGTATTTACAAGAAAGTGAGTGGGAGCTCTATAGCGTTTCTAGTATTATATGTGGATGACATATTGCTGATTGGAAACAATATAGAAATGCTGGAAAGCGTGAAGTAATATTTGAACAAGAGTTTTTCAATGAAGGACCTAGGAGAAGCTGTTTTCACATTAGGCATTAAGATCTATAGAGATAGATCGAGACGCTTAATAGCACTTTCACAGAGCACATACCTTGATAAATTTTTGAAGAAGTTCAAAAATGGATCATTCCAAGAAGGGGTTCTTGTCTGTGTTACAAGGTGTGAAGTTGAGTAAGACTCAATGCCCAGTGACTGTAGACGATAGAGAAAAGATGAGTGTCATCCCCTATGCTTCAGCCATAGGCTCTATCATGTATGCAATGCTGTGCACAAGACCCAGTGTCATCCTTTCCATAAGTATGTCCGGAAGGTTTCAAAGTGATCCGGGAATGGAGCACTGGGCAGCGGTCAAGAATATCCTTAAGTACCTGAAAAGTACTAAGGAAATGTTTCTCGTTTATGGAGGTGATGAAGAGCTCATCGTAAAGGGTTAAGTTGATGCAAGCTTTGACACTGATCCGGATGACTCTAAGTCACAAACCAGATACATATTTATTCTCAACGGGGGAGCGGTAAGCTGGTGCAGTTCCAAGCAAAGCATGGTAGTCTATTCTATGTGCGAAGCGGAGTACATCGCAGCCTCGGAGGCAGCGAAGGAAGGTGTCTGGATGAAGCAGTTCATGACAGATCTTGGAGTAGTGCCCAGTGCACTGAATCCAATGAACCTGTGCTGTGACAACACTGGTGCCATTGCTTTGGCCAAGGAACCAAGGTTTCACAAGAGGACCAGACACTGGTGCCATCTGCAATTACATTGAGGAAACGGACATAAATATTTGCAAAGTGCACATGGATCTAAATGTTGCAGACCGGTTGACTAAACCTCTTCCATGGGTTAAACATGATCAACACCAGAACTGCATGGGTGTTCGATTCATTACAATGTAAATCACATAATGATGTGAACTAGATTATTGACTCTAGTGCAAGTGGGAGACTATTGGAAATATGCCCTAGAGGCAATAAATAAAGTGTTTATTATTATATTTCCTTGTTCATGATAATAGTTTATTATCCATGCTATAATTGTATTGATTGGAAACACATTACATGTGTGGGTAAATAGACAACAATTTGTCCCTAGTATGCCTCTAGTGAACTAGCTCGTTGATCAAAGATGGTCAAGGTTTCCTAGACATTGGCATGTGATGTCATTTGATAACGGGATCACATCATTAGGAGAATGATGTGATCGACAAGACCGAAACTACAAACGTAGCATATGACCGTGTCAGTTTATTGATACTATTTTCTGCATGTCAAGTATATGTTTCTATGACCATGAGATCATGCAACTCACGGACACCGGAAGAGTGCCTTGTGTGTATCAAACATCGCAACGTAACTGGGTGACTATAAAGGTGCTCTACAAGTATTTCCGAGGGTGTCTGTTGGGTTGGCATGGATCAAGACTGGGATTTGTTACTCCGTGTGACGGAGAGGTATCTCAGGGCCCACTCGGTAATACAACATCACAATAAGCCTTGCAAGCAATGTGACTAAGTGTTAGTAACGGGATCTTGTATTACGTAACGAGTAAAGAGACTTGCCGGTAACGAGGTGGAACTAGGTATGGAGATACCAACGATCGAATCTCGGGCAAGTAACATACCGAAGAACAAAAAAGAACAAAGGGAACATCATACGGGATTAACTGAATCCTTGACACAGAGGTTTGACCGATAAAGACCTTCAAAGGATATGTAGGAACCAATATGGACATCCAGGTCCCGCTATTGGTTATTGACCGTAGAGGTGCTCGGTCATGTCTACATAGTTCTCGAACCCGCAGGGTCTGCACACTTAAGGTTTGGTGACGTTTCGGTAGTATAGAGTTATGTATGGTGGTGACCGAAGGTTGTTCGGAGTCCCGGATGAGATCCCGTACGTCACGAGGAGCTCTGGAATGGTCCGGAGGTAAATATTGATATATAGGAAGTCCTATTTTGGTCGCCGGAAAAGTTCCGGCCTCATCGGTAGTGTACTGGGAGTGCCGGTAGTGTATCGGGAGACCATCGGGAGGGGTATTTCGACCCAAGAGGCTACATGGACTTTGGGAGAGTGAATACCAGCCCTTAGTGGGCTGGTGTAAGTCCCACACAAGGATCATGCGGCTGGGAGAGAAAACCCAAAGAGGAAAAGGTAGAAAAAGGCAAAATAGAGAGGAATCCTAGTCCTACTAGGATTGGAGGAGGAGTCCTCCTCTCCTCCTTGATTCGGCCGAACCAAGGGCTGGTCCCTTGAGGGCCAATCCTCCTCCTCTCTTCCTCCTATATATACTAGAGGTTTTAGGGTCTTTGGCACTAGATGTTCAGCCACGTGCTACCCATTCCTCTAGTGCATAGTTTCTCCTCTAGATCGGTTTTCTACAGTGCTTAACCGAAGCCCTACCGGAATTGCTCCACCACCATCGCCGCGGCGCCGTCATGCTGCTGGAGAACTCGTATACCTCTCTGCTCCCTCTTGCTGGATCAAGAAGGCGGAGATTGTCATCAAGTTGTACGTGTGCTGAACACGGAGGTGCCATCCGTTCGGTGCTTGATCGGGACGGATCGTGATTGGATCGCGGGACGCTCGGCGATTTGGATCGCGAAGATGTTTGACTACACCAACCGCGTTTCTTAACGCTTCCCGCTTAGCGGTCTACAAGGGTATGTAGATCCACTCTCCCTCTTGTAAATGCTCATCACCATGGATAGGTCTTGCGTGAACGTAGGAATTTTTTTGTTTCCCATGCAACGTTCCCCAACAATGGCATCATGAGCTAGGTCTATGTGTAGATGAGATCTCGAGTAGAACACAAAGATTTTGTGGGTGTTAATGCTTAGATTGCTTCCTCCCTTGGCTGTGTTTTGGTTCAGCAGTATTGTGGGATGAAGTAGCCGGGACCAACATTACTCGTATGCTTACGAGAGACCGGTTCCCTCAACCGCAACTTGTTGCAAAAGATGGCTGGCGGGTGGCAGTTTCTCCTACTTTAGTTGGATCGGATTCGACAAAGGCGGTTCTTGAGAAGGTTGAAAAGCAACTTATGTATCACCATTGTGGTTTATGCGTAGGTGAGAATTGTTCTTGCTAGATACCCACCACAGCCACGTAAAACATGCAACAACAATTAGAGGACGTCTAACTTGTTTTTGCAGGGTATGTTGTGATGTGATATGGCCAATTACATGATGTGATATATGTGATGTATGAGATGATCATGTGTTGTATAGAATATCACGACTTGCATGTCGATGAGTACGGCAACGGGCAGTAGCCATAGGGTTGTCTTTAATTATTGTATGACCTGCGTGTCAATCATTAAGCGCTATGTAATGCATTACTTTATCGCTAAACGGTAGCAATAGTAGTACAAGCATGATGGGCGCAACAACCCCGATGGCGACACGTTGATGGAGATCAAGATGATGTAGGTCATGGTGTCATGCCGGTGACGATGGAGATCATGCCAGTGCTTTCAATATGGAGATCAAAAGCACAAGATCTGGATCGGGACGGATCATGCCGGTGATGGTGCTTGATCGGGATGGATCGTGATTGGATCGCGGGACGCTCGGCAATTTGGATCGTGAAGACGTTCGACTACACCAACCGCGTTTCTTAACGCTTCCCGCTTAGCGATCTACAAGGGTATGTAGATCCACTCTCCCTCTCGTAGATGCTCATCACCATGGATAGGTCTTGCGTGAACATAGGAATTTTTTTTGCCCATGCGACGTTCCCCAACAGCTATAACATCAGTTTTTTATATCTCTAAATCTCTTGACATAATCGGTGACCGATTCATCATGTTTTTTCCTAACCGATGTAAGATGTGACAACTTAAGCTCATTATCGCCGCTATAAAAGTGATCATGAAGCTTTTGCTCTAATTGCGGCCATAAGAGAATTGAGCCATGCAGTAAAGCAGCAAACCATGAAAATGTGGTGCCGGTTAAACATAAGGGAGATAAACGCACTTTCAATTCCTCTATGGAACCCGCTTCACCCAACTATGCTAGATATTGACTGACATGCTCCCAAGTTGTTTTCGTGTCCTCTTCACTAAATTTAACAAAATCAGGAACCTTGTAACCTTGAGGGTACAAAACTGCATCAAAGTGTTCAGGATAAGGCTTTTGGTACACACGACTCTTTACTTTCAGCTCATTTCCGAAAGTTTCTTGAAACATCTTATGCAAATCCTCCCTCAATTTGGCTAAAATTTGGCTAAAGTGCATGGATGCAAGTGATCATGTTGAATTACAAGAAAATACGATGTTGCCAATCGCAACATCGTATTTTCTTCTAATTCAACATGATCACTTGCATACATCCATCTTAATCAAATATATGTCATATAACTCAACATCATCTTACTCATCTAACAACTCATCATCATCTTAATCATACGAAGTTAAAATCTCAAAAAAACAGAAAAACATCATAATAGTAATCATCCTAATCGATCATACAAGTTAACTAAACTTTTCTCTCATAGGACCTAGTCCTTCCTCCCAGGTAAAATGACATAAAACAAAATAACACCTATGTCTTCATGATGAAGCAAAGAGATCCAACGGTCTCCAATTTGTGGCTTGCAATCCTTCTTTATTTCTCACCATGCTTCAATTTGGAGCCTCTTAGGTGGTTTGCCCTCAGTCGAGTATGCAAAAGAGAACTGGCGCCTCATAGGGCTTTTAGTTATCATATTACCTTCGCCATGCATCAACGAAGGCAAAACTTCATTTGGTAGTTTCTGTTGAAGTACATAATAATAGCCTAGTTGGCAATGTAATCAACACCATTTTTGCAATAGTAGTGTACTTAATAATTCTTACCAAGACATTTCGGCGAATGACATCTGCCCTCAACCTATGCACTAGTGACATGTAAAGTGTATAATTTGGGCCAATTCCCAAATTATAAGGGAAGATCTCCCTACCGACTAGGACACCAATAACAAAGTTGATAAGAACATCATTCTCCTCCCAAGTTAGATGTGATCCATAAGTGTAGTGTGTCCTGCCAACTATTTGCTGTGTTTCACTCGAAGAAACGAAATAAGGTATAAATTATAAATTAACAAATGTATTATGGATGAACACCAACTATTTTAAAATATAGAATGCAAATTACTTGACAAATATGCGTGGTTGAAAAACTCACATGGAGGTGAAACAGGAAGCATATCGACATCCACCCAAATGTTGATGTTACCTTCAATATGATCTTCAGGACGAAGATAGAAGGTTATTTCCATATCCTCCTGAAATCCATATGCCTTGCAAAGATCTTCCTAATTTGACCACCCTAATTCTGTGTGATTAAGTGCATTCATTACTTTGACTAGAAATGTGTGACCATGTTTAGTCCTTAGGTTGGCTGTCCTCGTCTCGAAACTCTCGTGCTCTTTGAAACCGAGTCACTCCAAGAAATAACGTCTTGCATGACAGGGGATGAACTAGTAGAATTGTATAAAACAAAAATTACACGTTGAAGCAAAGAAGCAGAAGTCATACTTAATTACGAAAAACACTTGTCATCATTGTTGCGTACTGTAGAAACATCAAAGGTCTCGTCAAGCTTGATGGTGAAGAACCTATCATCTCGCAGCCCAGGCTGGTCGCAAAGACCCCTATCTTCACCGTAGAATTCACATTCTTGGATCATATCGTCGTCTGATGACGATGACATTTCCTGTGTTCATGATTCAAAAATTACGGCATGCTTGGATCCTAATGCGTGTGTGAATTTCGGTTCGTCGAGGCTTTCCTTAAATAACTCTTATATCTCATGGTATGTTGGTGCACACTCTCTCACACTGATATGGTGGTGTATATATGTTTCTGGACACTCTCTCACAGTAATAGTTCGACCGTCAGTGATGGACGCCCCCCTCTCCTCTCCTTGCACATGATACCGACGAATATATCACAAAGAAGAGAAGATGAGGAGGTGCCCCCACGACAACAGTAGGGATACCTCCATCAAGAACACACATGAAAGTCACACAAGGAGCAACAACAGACCGAAAGTCACACACGCATTATACCGATAAAATATCACTAATACATTTATATTGAACTCGAATATAATATCATCTCGAATAATCCATCATATAATATCATCTCGAATAATCCATCACTAATAAAGTTAATGCATCATCAAATATTAACTAATACATCTCGATTATTATCATATAAGATCACTAATACAGATCGAATATCCTATAATCCAAAGTGGAGGACGGTGAACTCGGTTGACTAGCGGTCTGTGAGTCGCTGGCGGTGGACACCCAAAGATAAGGAACCATCACCGGATGATAACTCGGGTGAGATCCCTAAAGAACCTGCCAGGTTATACGGCTCCAACGTATCTATAATTTTTGATGATGGCATGCTATTATATTATTTGTTTTGGATGTTTTATATCCATTAATATGCTATTTTATATTATTTTTGCGACTAACCTATTAATCTAGAGCCAAGTGCCAGTTTCTATTTTTTTTCTTATTTTTGAGTTTTGCAGATATGGATTATTAAACAGAGTCCAAACGGAATAAAACCTTCGGAAGGAATTTTTCTGAGAAGGAAACAAGTCATCCAAGCTTGGAGTGCATGTCGAGGGAGGTGCCAGGGCGCCACAAGACTGCTAGGCGCGAGCCCTCTAGCCGCGCCTAGCAGACTTGTCGCCTCCTGGCAGGTCTCCTAACCCTAATTCTTGGCCTATAAATACCCAAATTTCCCCCCAATATAAAAAAGAGCCACACGAATACATTTCCGCTGCCAGAAGCCTCCGTTCCCGAGAGATCCAATCTTGGAGCCTTTTCTGGTAATCTGTCAGAGGGGGTTTCGATCACGGAGGGCATCTACATCAACTCCATTGCCCCTCCGATGATGCATGAGTAGTCCACCACAGACCTATGGGTCCATAGTTAGTAGCTAGATGGCTTCTTCTATCTCTTTGATCTTCAATACCATGTTCTTCATGATCTTCATGGATATCTATCCGATGTAATCCTGTTTTGTGGTGTGTTTGTCAAGATCCGATGAATCGTGAGTTTATGTTCAGATTATCCATGGATCTTATTTGAATCTCCTCTGATTTCTTATATGCATGATTTCATATCCTTGCAAGTCTCTTAAAGTTATTGGTTTGGTTTGGCCAACTAGATTGGTAATTCTTGCAATGGGATAAGTGCTTGGTTTTGGGTTCAGTCTTGCGGTGTCCTCACCTAGTGACAAAGTAGGGGTAGAGAGGCATGTATTATACTGTTTCCATCAAGGGTAACAATATGGGGTCTTCATCATATTGCTTGAGTTTATCCCTCTACATCATGTCATCTTTCATAATGCGTTACTCTGTTCTTCATGAACTTAATACTCTATATGCAGGCAGGAGTCGGTCGATGTGTGGAGTAATAGTAGTAGATGCAGAATCGTTTCGGTCTACTTGTCATGGACGTGATGCCTATATGCATGATCATTGCCTTGTATAAATACATGATTATTCACTTTTATATCAGTTGCTTGACGGTAATTTGTTTACCCACCATGATATTTGCCTTCAAGAGAGAAGCCTCTAGTTAAACCTATGGCCCCCGGGTCTTTTTTCCATCATATATTTTTAGATCTATACTTGCTGCAATTTATTTATCTTTTACTTTCCGCACTCGTTACATCTATCTCTATCGGATCTAATCCTTGCAAATAACCGTGAAGGGATTGACAACCCCTTTATAGCGTTGGGTGCAAGAGTTTGATTATTTGTGTAGGTGCATCCATTGGTGACTTGCTTGTTCCTCCTACTGGATTAATACCTTGGTTCTAAAAACCTGAGGGAAATACTTATCTACTTCGCTGCATCACCCTTTCCTCTTCAAGGGAAAACCAACGCATGCTGAAGAGGTAGCAAGAAGGATTTCTGGCGCCGTTGCCGGGGAGGATACACATCAAGCCTACCAAGTACTCATCACAAACTCATCTCTTGCATTTACTTTATTTTACATTTGCCTCTCGTTTTCCTCTCCTCCACTTCGAAAACAATTTCAAAAAATACCAAAAATATTTTCCTTTTTATTCGCCTTTCTTTCGTTTGCCTTTTGTTTGCTTATGTGCTTGATTGCTTGCTTTGTCAAGATGTCTAAGAATACCAAGTTGTGTGACTTTTCCAATACTAATAATAATGATTTTATTAGTACTCCTATTGCTCCCGCCACTAGTGCGGAATCTTGTGAAATCAATGATGCCTTGCTAAATCTTGTTATGAAAGAACAATTTTCTGGCCTTCCTAGTGAAGATGCCGCATCCCATCTAAATACTTTCATTGAGTTGCGTGATGTGCAAAAGAAGAAAGATGTGGATAATGATATTGTTAAATCGAAGCTATTTTTTTTCCGCTACGAGATCGTGCTAAAACTTGGTTTTCACATTTGCCTAAAAATAGCATTGATTCATGGAATAATTGTAAAGATGCTTTTATTTCCATGTACTTTCCGCCCGCTAAGATCATCTCCCTTAGGAATGATATGATGAATTTTAAGGAACTTGATCATGAGCATGTTGCACAATCTTGGGAGAGGATGAAATTAATGATTAGGAATTGTCCCGCACATGGTTTGAGTTTATGGATGATTATACAAATTTTCTATGCGGGATTGAATTTTGCATCTAGAAATCTTTTAGATTCTGCCACGAGTGGTACTTTTATGGAAATCACTTTAGGAGAAGCTACAAAACTCCTAGAGAATATCATGACAAACTACTCTCAATGGCATACCGAAAGATCTCGTACTAGTAAAAAGGTGCATGTTATTGAAGAAATAAATACTTTGAGTGAAAAGATGGATGAATTGATGAAATTGTTTGCTAGTAAGAGTGCTCCTATTGATCCTAATTATATGCCTTTGTCTTCTTTGATTTGAAATAATAATGAATCTATGGATGTGAATTTTGTTGGTCGGAACAATTTTGGTAACAACGCGAATAGAGGTAATTTCAACCCTAGGCCGTTTCCTAGTAATTCCTATAATAATTATGGTAATTCCTACAACAATTCCCATGAAAATTATAGTAAGATGCCCTCTGATCTTGAGAATATTGTTAAAGATTTTATTGGTTCGCAAAAAGTTTTTAATGCTACTATTGAAGAAAAAGTGCTTAAGATTGATGATTTGGCTAGGAGCGTTGATAGAATTTCTCTTGAGATTGATTCTTCGAAAGCTATATATACTCCACCCAAGCATGATATTAATGAGTCTTTAAAATCTATGAGAATTTATTGATGAAAGTAGGGAAAGAACAACTAAAATTCGTGCTAAGCGTGAATGGCTTGAAAAGGTGTTTTCTCGCAATAATAATGATGAAGATCTTAAAGTGATTGATGTGAATCCTATTGAATCTTCTTTTTTCCAATATAAATCCTGAAAATGATGGGACTGGAGATAAGTCAACTTTAGTTACAGGGCGTCCTAATGATTTGGAGTCTATATATCTTAATGCTAAGATTGATAAAAGTGGGATTGAAGAGGTCAAAACTTTAAATAGTAATGAACCCACTCTTTTGGATTTCAAGGACATTAATTATAATATCTGATCTTTGATTGATTGTATTTCCTTGCTTCAATCCATGTTGAATTCTCCTCATGCTTATAGTCAAAATAAGGCTTTTACTAAACATATAGTTGATGCTATGATGAAATCTTTTGAACAAAAACTTGAGCTAGAAGTTTCTATTCCTAGAAAGCTTTATGATGAGTGGGAACCTACCATTAAGATTAAAATCAAAGATTATGAGTGCCCCTCTTTTTGTGATTTAGGTGCTAGTGTTTCCACGATTTCGAAAACTTTATGTGATGTGCTAGGTTACCATGATCTTGATGATTGCCCTCTAATTTTGCATATTGCGGATTCCACTATTAAGAAACCTATGGGAAGGATTAATGATGTTCTTACTATTGCAAATATGAATTATGTGCCTATAGATTTCATTGTTATTGATATAGAGTGCAATCCTATATGTCCTATTACTCTTGGTAGACCTTTCCTTAGAACTATTGGTGCAATTATTGACATGAAAGAAGGAAACATTAGATTTCAATTTAAATTAAGGAAATGCATGGAAAAATTTCCTAGAAATAAAAATAAGATTTCCATATGAATCTATTATGAGAGCTACTTATGGATTTCATACCAAAGATGACAATACCTAGATCTATTGCATTTTGCCTAGCTAGGGGCGTTAAACAATAGCGCTTGTTGGGAGGCAACCCAATTTTATTTTTGTGTTTTGTTTTTTCTTATGTTTTTGAGTGTTTCCCACATTATTACTTCTGTATTAATATTGTTTTGGTGTTTTAATTAGTGTTTGATCCAAGTAAAACCTTTAGGGTGATCTATGGTAGTTGTTGATTTGATCTTGCTGAAAAATAGAAAATTTTGCTATCAGTCCAGGAATTTTCCAATATTTTCAGAGCGTTGAATTGATCTGAAATTTTCACAAAATATTTATGTATAATGAATTGATCATTACCAGTATGTACTAATGTTTCAGAATTATTTGAGTTACATAAGTATACGAAGTTTCCACATTTCTACAGACTGTTATGTTTTTGACAGATTCTGTTTTTTTGAGTTGTTCGCCTATTTTGATGAATCTATGGGTTGTATCATGTGGTATGAGCCATTGATAAGTTAGATTACATTAGGTATAACACCAATATAAATAAATAATGAGTTAACAACATTACCAAAGTGGTGATTTATTTTCTAAGACTAACGGATCTCATGAGTTTTCTGTTAAGTTTTGTGTTGTGAAGTTTTCAAGTTTTGGGTAAAGATTGGATGGACTACGGAAAAAGGAATGTCAAGACCCTAAGATTGGGGACTACCAAGGAACCCCAAGTAATATTCAAGGATGCCAAAGATCCTAATATTGGGGATGCCCCGGAAGGCGTCCCCTCTTTCGTCTTCAACCCGTCGGTAAATTTACTTGAGGCTATATATTTATTCACCACATGATATGTGTTTTGCTTGGAGCGTCTTGTATGATATGAGTCTTTTCTTTTTAGTTTGCCACAATCATCCTTGCTACACACATTTTTTGAGAGACACACGCTGAATCATGAATTTATTAGAATACTCTTTGTGCTTCACTTATATCTTTTGAGTTGGGCAATTTTGCTCTATATGCTTCACTTATATCTTTTAGAGCATGGTGGTGTTTGCATTTTATAGAAATACTCGAACTCTCATACCTCACTTATATTATTGTGAGAGTTCCTAAAGACAGCATGGTAATTGGTCTAGGTTATGAACTTAGTCCTAATATGATAGGAATCCAAAAGGGATATAAGAAAAACTTCCATATTAAGTGCATTGAGTATTTATGAGAAGTTTGATTCCTTGCATAAAGTTTTGAGATATAAAGATGGTAATGTTAAGAGACATGTTAGGATGTAAATTGTGATTTGGTAAAAATACTTGTGTAAAGGTTTGTGATTCCCGTAGCATGCACGTACGGTGAACCGCTATGTAAGGAAGTCGGAGCATGACTTTGTGTATAGATTGTCAAGCTTTGTGTGAGGGTCGAGGGCGCATGATGGTTAACTCCTACCAACCTGCCCCCTAGGAGCATGCGTTTAATGCTTTGCTTCAATGAGTAATAGACTTTTGCAATGAGTATGTGAGTTGTTTATGACTAATGTTGAGTCCATGGATTATACGCACTCTCACCCTTCCACTTTTGCTAGCCTTTCTAGTACCGCGCAACTTTCGCCGGTGCAACAAACACCTTCCTCAAAACAGCCACCATATACCTTCCTCAAAACAGCCACCATACATCTTTCCTCAAAACAGCCACCATACCTACCTATTATGGCATTTCCATAGCCATTCCGAGATATATTGCCATGCAACTTCCACCGTTTCCTTTTATGACATGCACCATCACTTCCATATTGCATATAGAGTCATATTTTGTCATAGGTATCGAGTTGTAATTTTCCTTTTGAGTTGTAAGTAAATAAAAGTGTGATGATTTTCATTATAGAGCATGTCCCACGCGAGGAAAGGATGATGGAAGCTATGATTCCCTTACTAGTAGGGATGAGAGTCCGGACTTTATGAAAAATAAAAGAGGCCAACGAAGCCCAAATAAAAAAAGAATAAAAGAGCCCTTAGATGCCCAACAAAAAAAATGAGAGAAAAGAGAGAAGGGACATTTCTACTACCTTTTGCCACACTTGTGCTTCAAAGTAGCACCATGATCTTCATGATAGAGAGTCCCCTATTTTGTCACTTTCATATAGCTAGTGGAAAAAAATTCCTTCATGATGCACGTCCACTTAGTTTATTTTTGAGCTTTCATACACATATAGCTCTAGTGCATCCGTTGCATGGCAATCCCTACTCACGCACATTGATATCTATTGATGGGCATCTCCATAGCCCATTGATACGCCTAGTTGATGTGAGACTATCTTCTCCCTTTTCCTTGACAACCTCCACCATATTCTATTCCACCTATAGTGCTATATCTATGGCTCGCGCTCATGTATTGCGTGAGAGTTGAAAAAGTTTGAGAAAATAAAGGTGTGAAAACAATTGCTTGACTTTTCATCGGGGTTGTGCATGATGTAAATACTTTGTGTGGGGAAGATGGAGCATAGCCAGACCATATGATATTGTAGGGATAACTTTCTTTTGCCATTATATTTTGAAGAGATACAATTGCTTTGCTAGTGTGCTTGAAATGTTATTATTTCTATATCAATATTAAGCTTTTGTTTTGAGTCTTACGGATCTGATTATTCATGACACAATAAAGAATATTACTTGGATAAATATGTTAGGTATCACTCCACATCAAAATTCTGTTTTTATCATTTACCTACTCAAGGACGAGCAAGAGTTAAGCTTGGGGATGCTGATACGTCTCCAATGTATCTATAGTTTTTGATGATTGCATGCTATTATATTATCTGTTTTGGATGTTTTATCTGCATCAATATGCTATTTTATATTATTTTTGGGACTAACCTATTAATCTAGAGCCAAGTGACAGTTTTTGCTTTTTCCTTGTTTTTGAGTTTTGCATATGGAATAGTAAAAGGAGTCCAAACGAAATAAAACCTTCAGAAGGAATTATTCTGGAAGGAAACAAGTCATCCAAGCTTGGAGTGCATGTTAGGGGAGGTGACAGGACGCCACAAGCCTGCTAGGCGTGCCCCTCTGGTCGCACCTACCAGGCATGTCGCCTCTTGGCAGGTCTCCTAACCCTAATTCTTGGCCTATAAATATCCTCAACATCAAAAAGATCCACGCACATACTTTTCCGCCACCGGAAGCCTCCGTTCCTGAGAGATCCAATCTTGAAGCATTTTCCGGTAATCTGCCGGAGGGGGTTTCGATCACGAAGGGCATCTACATCAACTCCATTTCCCGTCCGATGATGCGTGAGTAGTCCACCACAGACCTACGGGTCCATAGCTAGTAGCTAGATGGCTTCTTCTCTCTCTTTGATCTTCAATACCATGATCTTCATGGAGATCTATCCAATGTAATCCTCTTTTGTGGTGTGTTTGTCAAGATCCGATGAATTGTGAGTTTATATTCAGATTATCCATGAATCTTATTTGAATCTCCTCTGATTTCTTATATGCATGATTTCATATCCTTGCAAGTCTCTTAAAGTAATTGGTTTGGTTTGGCTAACTAGATTGGTAATTCTTGCAATGGGAGAAGTGCTTGGTTTTGGGTTCAATCTTGCGGTGTCCTCACCTAGTGACAAAGTAGGAGTAACGAGGCACGTATTGTATTGTTGCCATCAAGGGTAACAAGATGGGGTTTTCATCATATTGCTTGAGTTTATGCCTCTACATCATGTCATCTTTGTTAATGCGTTACTCTGTTCTTCATGAACTTAATACTCTAGATGCAGGCATGAGTCGGTCGATGCGTGGAGTAATAGTAGTAGATGCAGAATCGTTCCGGTCTACTTGTCACGGACCTGATCCCTATCTGCATGATCATTGCCTTGTATTACTACATGATTATTCCCTTTTCTATCAATTGCTTGACAGTAATTTGTTTACCCACCATGATATTTGCCTTCAAGAGAGAAGCCTCTAGTGAAATCTATGGCCCCCGGGTCTATTTTCCATCATATATTTTCAGATCTATACTTGCTGCAATTTATTTATCTTTTACTTTCCGCACTCGTTACATCTATCTCTATCGGATCTAATCCTTGCAAATAACCGTGAAGGGATTGACAACCCCTTTATAGCATTGGGTGTAAGAGTTCTCCGATAATTGTTCAGGCAACAACTTATAGCTACTGCCTGCAGCCTGAAAACAAAAGAACGGCAGCTTAAAGACAAACAAGACAACCTCAATGATCGCTGGACGAGAGTCCTTGCAGCTGAGGAAGGATACGATACCGGTCTGTCAGACCAACCTAAGAGCTATCCACACAGAAGGTTGCTGTCACCATTCGACGACGAGCTGACTGATATGCCCTCTCCCAAACATACCCCATACGATAAGCCAGACCGCCCCCTCAAGGGCGCGACAGGATGGCTGACTACACCGGTTATAGGTCAGCAATACCCCGAAGATGGGGAAAAGAGCCAATAGAGCCTGATGACAGGTTTGACCTGCGACACGACCTGGACCATAGGGCAGGTCGCACAAGATCCATCTACGGATCCATAGGGTACTCACCCGATCAACGGGACGGGTACCGACCCTGGCTCGACCGCAACAGTAGAGGTCGAGAATGAAACCGAGCTAGAACAGATGCCTATCACCGGCGCCACATAGCTCGGGTCAGAGGCACCACCCACCCACTGTGCTTCACGGACGAGGTGGTGCAGCATCAGTTCCCGGAGGGGTTTAAACCCGTAAACATAGAGCAGTACGATGGGACAACTGACCCAACCGTATGGATTGATGATTTCCTCCTCCACATCCACATGGCACGAGAAGATGATCTCCACTCCATCAAATATACCCCTAAATCTTAAGGGGCCAGCTCGGCACTGGTTGAACAGCCTCCCTGAAAACTCCATAGGTCGCTGGGAAGATCTAGAGGATGCATTCTGATCCAACTTCCAGAGCACCTATGTTTGACCGCCGGACTCCTCCAATTTGAGCAACGTCATCCAGAAGCCAGGAGAGTTCGCGCGACAATTCTGGAATCGGTTCTTGACCAATAAAAACCAGATTGTTGACTATCCGGATGCCAAGGCAATAGCCTCCTTCCGGCACAATATTCGGGATGAATGGTTGGCCCGCCAGCTCGGCCAGGACAAACCTCGGACAATGTCCACCCTTACATCCCTCATGACCCGCTTTTGTGCGGGCGAGGATAACTGGCTCGCAAGATGGAGCCACAACCCCGAAGACCCTGGAACCTCTGATGTTTGGGATGGAAACGAGAAACCAAAGCGCAATAAGAATAAGCGCCAACACAACAATATTGATGCCGATGACACGACCGTTAACGTCGGCTTTTGCAATTCCCAACCCGGGCAGCGGAAGAAGCCTCCTAAAGGCAATCGTGATGGACCCACCCCGCTGGAGAAGATCATGGAAAGGCCTTGCCAAATCCATGGCACTCAAGAGAAGCCTGCCAACCACACCAACTGTAACTGTTGGTATTCAAACAGGCCAGCAAACTCACATCCGAGGATCGAGGCAAGATCCCACATAGCAAGGACGAGGATGAGCCTCGGGGTCCAATTGGTGGTGGACAAAAGAAGTTCCCTCCAGAGGTGAAAACAATAAATATGATATACGCCACCCATATACCCAAGAAGGAGAGGAAGTACGTCCTTCGGGAGGTCTACGCCGTAGAGCCTATAGCTCCAAAGTATAACCCATGGTCGGCATACCCAACCACCTTTGATCAACGTGACCACCCGATTAGTATCCGTCATGGAGGTTCGGCTGCCCTCATCCTAGACCCCATTATAAACGGGTATCACCTCACGAAAGGCCTAATGGACGGAGGAAGTAGCCATAACCTGATTTACTCAGACACGGTGAAAAAGATGGGTCTAGATCCGTCAAGGATCAAACCCAGCAACCCTACCTTTAAAGGAGTGATCCGAAGCGTCAAAGCCCGGTGCACGGGCTCCGTAAGCCTGGAAGTATTGTTTGGCTTGCCCGATAACTTTTGAAGCAAAGACTTGATCTTCGATATTGTGCCTTTCCACAGCAGCCATCATGCCCTGATCGGTCGTACAACGTTCGCTCGCTTTAATGCCATCCCACACTATGCATAACTCAAGATCAAGATGCCCGGCCCCAAGGGGGTCATTACTGTCAACGGCAACATAGAGCGCTCCCTCCAAACTGAGGAACATGCATTGGCCATGGCGGTCGAATTCCACTGCAATGATGATCGACAAACGCCGACACCTACCATAAAGGCACGTAAGGTTGGGAAACGAGCTCGGTTTCAGCCCGAACTCTCAGAACCATATTCTCCCCGTAAATAGGGACTTGCCCCCCATCGCACAACCCTAGGACCAGCGAAGTACGTACCAAGGAGGCACAACTTCACGCCCAAAATTCCATGGGCGGCGGTGGGAAAAAAGGGTAAGTGTTCAGTTGGACCAAACTACTACCATCAAATGTCTTTGTACACACTGCAGGTACCATCAAGGGCCTGCTAAAGGCATAAAACTCATCCTTACTTCGGAGACTTCTCAAGACCTTGTTTGCAAGATCTATTCGCCGAACAGTACCACCCATTGAGGTGCAACACTCCCTAGGAGGCGCAGGAGTAGACAAGCGACAGGGCACATCGCGGACGTAAGGTCACCAATCGAACTGGTACAACCACTCCTGTAAAATTTCTTGTTTCAAATACCTGTAAACAGTTGCTTCGGCAATTCAAGCAATAAGAGTCATTGAGAAAAATATAAAATCATTATACATGGTTGTCTCATTGTCCTTTTTGGCACATATTCTATTTTCTCCCTCTTCTTGTGAAATTGTTCGGTACATTACGACGCAACCGGCTAATAGACCGAGGGCTCGAGTTAAAAAAAAATCGCCTTATGCACAATTGATTATGCGTTCGGCGTCTTGGAATTCGCTTTATATGCATTGGTTCCGAACTATGTCTTGGGTCAATAGTTGGGTTGCCTGGCTCCTGTGCTTGCCCCTTTACGTTCCGCTCATTCGGCTAAAAGGGCAAAGGGAGAACCTCTGCGATTGTGTTTCTGGCTAGCCTGGTCAAACACCTCGGAGGAGAAAGCCAAAAACTGACTGTCATAGTATGCGAGAACCGGTCTGCGAATTTGAGTTTAAGTGTTATACACAAGACCTCGTTAGAGGTCATTCTGTGTCATACGATGGGTTTGGTATTCATACAAACCATGTGATATCGGCTTTAGCCGCGGTTCATCTGAACATCACAAGTCCCCTGGGGCTAGTCACTAGCCTCCCGCAGTCCTTTTCGCGCCCCTACGGCTAAGCGAAAGCAATAAAGCATTATGGACTACCACCTTGGGTACCGATAGCTCGGCTAAGGGTTATAGTGTGTAAGTAGAGACACCCCACGTATGGTGTACATGGGGGCTGAAGCCGACAACTTGCAGCTTTAAGTTCCAACGGCGACACAGGAGTTATAAAGGAATGCAAAACATTAAGAACATGATAAACCATGCATAACAAATATAAAAGCGTTCAAAGGTCTTCGAACATATTACAACACATTTAATCATAAATGCTCTCTTTTGAACACTGCGGCTCTATCGCACGAGCACCCTTCATTACTCCGAAGAAGTATAGCCTAGGGCGCCTATGCTCCTTTCCAGGAGGTGGAGGGGAGGTAGCTATCTTCATGGGATCAAGCCCCGGCCAGTGCACCTTGGCCTTCGCAAAGGCCATTGTAACATCCCAATTTTTGGAATGTTATAATAAATATTAGAAGGAATGTTTGTTTGCTTGAGTGATTGAAATTGAGTGAAATTTGAAACTTTTTGAAAACTTTTGAATGAGAGGGAATAAAATGACTTTCCCATTTTCTTTTGAATTCAAATTCCTACATTTCAAATCAGTGAGAGAAGATGACATGACTTCTTCATTATAAAAGGATTTGAAAAGTGAATTTTGAAAACTATTTGAAAATTTTCTGATATGGAGATCACCTTCATATTTGATTTTCCTATTTGAAATTTGTAAGCATTCAAACCCCTTGAATTTTTTTTTTGAGAGGAGTAATATGACACTCCAAACCAGGGGTATTTTTTTGAAGTTATTGAACCATAAAACCCAAGGGGTTATTTAAAAAATATTTGCAAAAATAAATAAAGCCATTCAGGCATTTTCTGAAAATAATTTTTTAAAAGTATTTAATTTGGCAGAGGAAAAATGTTCATTAAATGGAATTTATTTCCCTGATCATTTTGGTATATAAAACTTTATTTCTTGGACAAGTTTTGAACGCGTTGATGTTATTTTAATACTCTGTAAATTAATAAAAGGAAACTATTAAACGAGTTATTAGCCCACCGGCCCACCGCCCATAACCCCTCCTGAAACTCCTCCGGACCGGCCACCGACGACAATAACCCTGCCCCCTCTCTCTCTGACGCGTGGGACCCCGACCGACCAAGCCATCCCGACGGTCGTCCCCTCCATCGCGCCCCTAACATCGTCGGTGAGCTCATCGCCCCGGATCTTGCTTCCTTTCCTTTCCCCGACCCCGCGCTGCCCCTATAAGTAAGCCCCAGTCCCTCCACGCTCCATTCCAACCCCAAAACCCCACTCCCCTCACCAGAACGCTCCACCGCCACCTCGCCGCAGTTCGGCCACCTCCCGAAACTCCCAGAGCACCTGCTCGTCGCCCCCGAGTGTCCCTCGCCTCGCCGTCACCACCAACGGACGCCGGAGGTCCGCCGCCATCGACTGGAACCCCCAAACACCGTCCCCGACCACCGGAGCGCCATTCCCATCGCCCCCGCCTCCTCTCCCTTGCCGGAGACCTCGCCGGAGCTCCCCACCCCTCTGTAAGTCACCAACGATGCCCTCCTCCATTCGATCCCATTCCAACGGTCAGGATTAGATCGCGTATTTTATTTTAATTCCTGAACCGTTTTCTCCTAGCATTCGGTCGTCCGCTCGCAAACCCCGCATGTACACGGCCTCGGCCAACCACAACCTGCCACGTAGCCCCTGTCCGATAAGATCCATTTTTTTTCCTTTTTCTGATTCTGTTTTAGAAAACAGAATGATTTCCAATTTTGTTTTTGTTATATCTTTAAAAATAATTAGTGTTTTTAATTGATTCTTTTTGCATTAGGTCAAAAATTTCATGTAGTTTCTGTAGACACCAAGTTTGACCATATTTGAAAACTTAAAATTGATTTCAAATAAATTTGATTCAAATCTTATTTTCTGAATATCTTGAGTTTAAAAATATATTTTGAGTTGATTCTTTTTGCTACTTGTCACTAGTGACCTTAATTATCAGTAGGTTGGGTTTGGATTTTTTTAATATTTTAAATAGTATTTTCAACCAAAACAGATTTTGTTTAGTTCCTATTAGGTTTAGTTATATTTATTTTGTTTTAAATTGTTTTAAATTATTTTTCTTTTATATTAGTGATGGATTTATAAAGTTTTCCGTTTGATAATAGTAGCCCTTCAAAACAAACAATATTTTATTAGTTGGTTGCATGAAAATCAATTGTAGTTCAATTATAACTTGCAATTGGATTTTCATTGCTAGTTTTGATGCACTATTTGAAAATAGTTTCCACAAATTGATTTATAAGTTTGATTTTCTGTTAATCTAAGTTTAGACTAGAAACAATTTGTATTATAGTTGAGATTGTTTGTGGTTTAAGCCAAGGATGACCTTATCAAAAGAAGAACCTTTATAAAAGCTTTTCAATTAGTTCATTTTGCAAAATAAAGATTTATGAGAAAATACTTTCGGTTAATTAGTTGCATTAAAATTTGTTTTTCTTTTATTAACTTAGTGTTTTTCTTGCTGATATGTTCTAGTAGTTAAAAACTTAAGTTGCTAGAGTATTGTTTTCCTTAGTTCCTAGTTGTTCTTCCAAAGTAATTCTTTTGCTAAGTAAAATATTTACTAAACTACTTTTGATTATATTTTACTTTGTTTTGAGTTTTTACTTTTGAAAATAGGATGTACTTGTAGACAAGACCAACTTTGGTTGTGTTGATGAAGTTTTATTAATTTTTGTCTTAAGTATTTCCTTCATCACAAATTTGTTGCTTTTGGTTTGGTGATACTTTTGATTGTTAGAATTGATTGCTAGTATGATTGCTTATATGAATGCAATGGTTGATTATATAGATTTTCATCGGAGAGTGACGAATAGGCTATCAGTTATCTCTGATAGCGATATTATTCTTCATCAACAGTAGAGGCAAGTCACTTTGATCATGTTTACCCATGTTTTATTGCATTAGTTCTACCATCTCCCCAATTGCATGCAAAGTAGGTAATTGGAAACTTGGTTACTTGATGTAGTATCATGTGGTAGGTCCCCATCAACCCTTGACACAATGGCCCTGGGAAACGTTGATTTAATTTTGCTATGCTATTAGTAGACGGGGTGGGTTGTGTGATTCATGAGAGTTGTGAGTTAATAATTTTCAAGTCCTGCATTATGATCAAGACTTCAAGACTCCAAGTTTTTCAACTTACCTTTGGGTGGATGATGGTTGAACAACGCCCTGGAGAAACCAGTGATTAGCCTAGGTGTTGTTGGGGAAGTGCTAGTATTCACGTGGAAAGGTCCACCCAGGCACAAAGAGATGGATGGATGCTTCAAGACCAAAGGCTTACCTGCACAGCCACAAGTCATTATGGGCTCTTGATTGGTTGGATATCGTGGTGACCCTATACAGGCGATGCTACAAGATGTAGAAGAACGATAGGAAAGGATGGGCACCGATAGAGTCTCGGGGGAACCCTTTAGAAGACCATGTTTTGGTCATCCATTTCTCAAACACCCTGAAGTGCGAGAAATCCAACGGAGGCGATGAAATCTTGTGGGGAACATGTGCAAAACTCTGCAGAGTACTAAAACCTAATCGATTAGCCGTGTCCACGGTCATGGAAAACTTGAGCCAAAGGAACTGAAACTATCAGGAAGTCTCAACACAAAAATTATATTGATGAGGGTATTATTATTAACCTAGGTATGAGAATTGGTTGGTGGAACCATCTCATTAATCAACCAACATTGTAGTAATTATGCTTTTGCCCTCTCTTGTTGTAGGAAAAATTGGCTTTATGCAAAAACTTACTACCCCCACCTGCCATATATGCATATAGAATAGATGATTACTTTACCCCGCTTTTGTGACATTGTCAGCATATTCAATATGCTGACCTACACGGCTGCAACGTCTTATGTTGCAGATAAGCTCTACAACGTGTAAGAGTACGATTCAGGGTTACAGTCTACACTCAACCTGCCGTTGGTGTTATTGGGACTCCACTCCCGTTGACTGTTTCCGCTGAGATTTTCAGGTATATATCAGTTTTATGTTAATTACATGTGATTGCACTTTGATATATACATTGATGTACTGTGTGTGCCAGCATATTGATCCAAGGATGGCACAGAACACACAGAGGCTTGACTTGTTTTGAGTCGGGTCGCTACAGCCATCCAAGCTCCCTGGATACAGGAGGAACGCCTTAGTGCGTTGATCTGGGGCGCGGCATCGCTCAGCTTCTGCACCAGGCCGAAGTAGCTGTCCGGCAGTGGCTCGTTGGGCCATAGCCGGTTGTAGAGATCCTTCATGGCTGGATCCGCCATCTGGTGCAGATCCATCAGCTGCTTAAGCTTCTCAACAAGAAGAGGAGAGCACTCGGGGACTTCAAACTGTGCCCAAAATAGACGAGCTTCATCTCCTTCTCCCCGCGAAGCATAGAAATGATTCGCGTCCGCTGCGCTCTCCTGGAGGTCGGAGCAGGCACCTAAGGAACGCCACACCTGGATAAGAAACTCTAACTTACTATCCCCGAAGACACACTGCAATAAATACGGCTTACCATCCGTGATAACCTTCGCTTGGCGGACTTGCTCGTCAAAGAACCACCTATCCACCACTCCTTTTGTAGATCGGTTTTTAGGGTGGATAGTTCGGTGGCTACCTCCTTGCCTTTCTGCTCGAGGCCCTCGCACTTTTGGCCGATGTCTTTGAGCTCATGTTGGATTTCCTCCACCCGAGCCTCATGCTTGTCGCTGGTGGCTCTTAAGGCGGAAAGCATGGTAGCCACTTGTTCGGCCACCGCCCTCTCGACCGCAGCCTCCTGCTTCACATTCTGCAACTCGGCCTTGAGCTTTTCAATTTCCGTCGCCGAGGCTGTGTAAGCATAAAAAATATGAATACTGCATCAACAGTATGATGATGACAATTTTTGGATATTGAATCAGGCTTACCTTACGCCTCATCGAATCTCTTGTTCAGAGCATCAAGCTCGTCTTCGGAGCTCTTGAGCTTCTGATTTAGCTCGTCTAGCTCAGTGGCATTTACAGCCGCCGCCACCGACGAAGCATGTAAAAAACAAATCCCTATCACATTACATGGCTTCAAAACTTCCAAACTGTCATAAATATGATCCTATGTCTAGTCCTCTTAAGGGCTGTTAGGTCGTTCCAAACAATTGTCGTCCTGTACATAGTTCGGATAATGATCTATGATTGACCCCCAGGTGAGTTTTTTACAAACTCACCTAGGGTTCGGGGGCTGCCATGTATATAACAATAGCATAAAGAAATTAATATTTCGCACACAAAGTATCACATGGCTCACCTGGAAGCCCGTCAGGAGACCTTTGAAAGCCTCCTTAAGTCCCCTATCAATGGACTAAATGCTTTGTAGAACTGCACCCATAAGAGTGCGGTGCTCCTCGGAGATGGAGGCACTTTTTTAGCCTCCCCCATCACCATCCACCCATTTGTTGGTGGCACCGGTGGTGATCGGTTAATCCGATCTCCAAACGGGGATTGAACCGGTGCCTCCGGAGGCATTCTACGCTCCGCATATGACCTTGGGGGGGTTGGACTTCCCCCCGTCCGGTCTCCTTAGTATTTGGGAGGGTCTCTTCCCTCGGTCTTTGGTGGCCGAGGAGTTAGCCTCGACCATGACGTCGTCTCCCCCACCACAGGTATTCAGCTCCATAGGAGCCTGCTGGGATGATACCTCCGTGGCATCCTTTGCGGCGCTCGGAGGAGTAGGGTGAGACGCGGTCCCACTCTCTACTAGCTCGGCAGGTGGGGTCTCCCCGTCCGAGACTTGGTTGGTGGGGAGGATGCATGGTGGGATGAAAATTAATGGGCGCTCACACGATTTTAACATCCAAAAAGTTAGGATTAACAGCTTAGGAAGTCTTTGGATTCTTACCTTCGAGATGGGGCTTGACCCTTAGGTTCCTTTGTGGAAACTTCTCGAAGTCCTCAGATTCGGTATCCGTGTCAGAACTATCGTCGGACAGAATTACGTGTGTCTGACGCGCTTTCTTCGGGGCAGGAGGGGGTACCTCCTCTAT
This sequence comes from Hordeum marinum, assembly GCA_022496015.1. Lineage (NCBI taxonomy): Eukaryota > Viridiplantae > Streptophyta > Magnoliopsida > Poales > Poaceae > Hordeum > Hordeum marinum. Next base: position 49,266,394 of record CM039676.1, read on the forward strand.
GGCGTCCCATGACGTCACCCTCTTTCTTGCAAGGGGGGAATCGCCTTCCCCCTCATCATCATGCTCCCCCTCCTGATTGCAGGAGGCATGGGTTTCCTCGGACACAACGTCCGGCTGGTCCCTGATATGCAGGTCTCCTCGGCCTGGTTTCTTCTTCTCCTTATTCTCTGGCGCCTTGTAAGGCGCCATGACGAGCATATCCGACAACAGCTTGGACCTGATGTCCTCGGACTGCGGTGTTGTGTAGTTGATGCCCGTGGCCTTGCTCAGCCATTTCTGCAAAATTGATCAGAAAGTGCTTAGATTTTCTTTCAGAAAACAAAATCGATCAAACAAAACTATATTATACCTGGAAGGAGGTTTATTAGCGTGTAGACCCCGATCCTCCTCGGCTGGTTAGTTCTCCTGCGCCTTGAACATCGCCTTCCACAGCTTGTCCCGAGTAGTTCGAAAGAGCTGACGAATAGTAGGCTCATCGTCAAGCCGATAAGCCCACATGGGAGAGTCCCAGTGCCGGCAGGGGAGGATGCACCGCCGGAGCATAATCTGGACCACGTTGGCCAGCTCGATATCGCCTCTGATCATGGAGGCGATGCGCTTCTGCAAGTCGTCCACCTACTTATCCGACCCCTAGTCGAGGCCCTTTTGAAGCCATGAAGTCAATCTGGTGGGGGACTGGATCTGAATTTGGTCGGAGCAGCTCGGCCTTCCTTCCTTGGCTCGGTGATGTAAGACCACTCTTTTTCCAGATCTTGATGGTGTCGATGAAGGTGCCGGACGACCACCTGATGCGGGGGAGTTTGCTGATGACATCCCCGCCGCAGTCTGCATGTTCTCCCACGACACACTCTGGCTTGATATTGAATATCTTGAGCCATAGTCCAAAGTGTGGCTCAACTCGCAAGAAGGCCTCGTAGATGATGATGAAGGCCGATATGTGCATGAAGGAGTTCGGCGGAAGGTCATGGAAGTCGAGGTCGTAGAAGAACATGAGCCCCCTGACGAAGGGGTGGAGCGGGAAGCTTAGTCCCCGGATGAAGTGAGGGATGAAGACCACCCTATCACCCGTCTTAGGAGTGGGGACCACCTGGCACTTCTCCGACGCGCGGTGGTAGACATTGGCATGGAGGTAGTCGGCGTCCTTGAGGTCCCGAATGTCCTGGTCGGTGACCGTGGAGGCCTCCCACTTTCTGTTGGAACAAGAACCCGCCATGGTCGAGCTTGGAGGAGGAAGGAGTTGAAAAAATAGATCTGGGCTCTGGAAGCTCAAGAAATTAGGGGAAGCAGAGGATGCAAATGGAAGGCGTGGCTGTGCCTTGGGATTTTCCCCTTCTTATGGGGCTGGTCATTGGTTAACCTCCCTCTACTGCAGCGCATATTGCTCCGCTTCCCAAGATGTGCGTTCTATTATTCGTGCATGATTAAACATATCTCGTGTAAAACGGAGCATGTTCTGTGCATTGATGGATCGTGCTGATGAAAACGTCCTCAAACCGAAGTTCGAGTTTTTGCAACTGGTCCAACGGTCATGGTGGGCTGTGACCTTTTGTTAGAAAGGTTGTCAGGGAATTTAGTTTGCTCTTTGATGCTTCGCCTTCGAAGCTAAGCTATTCATGGCGTTCGGACGAGCCTCTAATCAGAAAACTACATGTCATCGGAGGCCAAACTAAACTTGGAGGGAAGAACTCGCCTCGCAAGTTGAAGACTCTGATTATATGAAGCAGTTGTAGCTAAGACCCTGGCATTGGAGGCAAGTTCGGGGGCTACTGAGGGAGTCCTGGTTTAAGGGGTCCTCGGGAGGCCGACCTATTTCTTATGGGCCGGACTGCATGGGCCGTTTGCCGAGCATTGGATCGATTGAAGGCCCTTTCTCCAGGAAGGAAGCTTCAGGAATCGTGGCGTGTACTCCATGTTTGAAGTGGTGAATAGGCATGTTTATCCCTTCGACGTGTAAACCGACCATGTGTAAATCCTAGGTACCCTTGGCGTCTATATAAGCCGGAGCGTTTTAGGTTGTAGAGAGAGGACAACTCATCTAGGGTTTAGCTATTCGATCTCGAGGTAGATCAACTCTGTAACCGACATATCATCAATACAATCAAGCAGGATGTAGGGTATTACTTCCATAGGAGGGCCCAAACTTGGGTAAACAATGTCCCCTTCGTCTCATCTTACCATTGATTCTAGTCTCACAGCTCCGTACCCCCTACCCGAGATCCGCCGGTTTTGACACCGACACTGAGCCTCCGCTATCTTGTTTCTGGTCCCTTGATACTTCACCATGACATTATTCCATCCATCATGCTTTTAATTGGCTTTAATCTCAGCTCTAGTATGTACCTGTTGAAGACCTCACTAATGTTGTACACAACTAAATCATTTTTGCAATTCATGTCCATTGCATGCCTAGCTCAAGTTTCTTTTGGGATTCTAACCAACCATTTCCATGATTCTTCATCCTCATCTTTAAGTTTAGCCATTACAACATCAAATCCATTTTTAGTATATGAATAGCCAGCCTGGTCAATATATTGCTTCAGTTCCTCAACCCTAAATCCAATTACTTGAAAATTTGCATAGATATGTCTAAAGCAGTAGCACTGTGGTGAATTTGGAAAAAAAAATTGGCCAACAACATTTAGCAATCCCTAATAAGGAAATAAATAAGAATTTCTCAATGTCATAATTAAACAAAAAAACATTTCTTGATTGAGTAGAAAGTGTATGTTGTGCACTAACCTTCTGCATGCTGGATATGAAAGTGTAATTGCCAAATTTATTACCCTGTCCAATGCATTGCTTCAACTGATAGAAGAAACAGCTCCAAGATGGGGAATCTTCCTTGTAAACCACACCAAATGCAATTGGAAAGAGCTTGTTATTTCCATCTCTGCCTGTTGTGGCCAGGATTTGCTGTCCACTGCTCAACTTTATGAAACATACATCAACACCTGCATCAAATAAGCAATGACTTGAAACAACTAAAATGTAGACCAAATGGTTATACAAAAGGCGCACTATAGAAAATACCTATGAGCGGCATTCACTCATTGAGGAAGCCTTCCTTAGATGCATTGAAGCGCATAAACATCCTATGGAACCTAGGGGTTGGGCTTGGGTGTCCTGCTACTCTTCTTGTTGTCACAATATACCTACTGCCAGGATTTGTATCTAAAACTGTGTGCAAATAGTCTCTCAATCTAGTATATTGTGCTTTAACATCTCCTTGAACAACTTTCAAAGCCTTGCTCTTAGCCATGTAGGCCTTTCTCTTGGATATTTCCACCCCATACTTCTCATTTGCATTTTCTAGTATTGTGTCAACCTTTGTCCTGGGATCTGTTCTAATTGCGCGCTTACATTCCTTAACAAACCAATTTTTGTCACTTTTGTGTTCTCACTGTCTGTAGGGCATTTGTGTGGCAGTCTCAATTTTGTAATGGTGTGGTGTCTTTTTATTCCCGATTTGAGAAGTTGTCGTCATGAAGGGACATCTGTCAACTTTGCAATGAACAATTATCATGTCTTCACAATTCCTCTAGTAACTATAATTCCTAAACTGAACAACATGGAATTGTCTTAGAGCTTTTCTAAATTGGTGCACATCTTCAAAACATAAGTGCTCACATATGTATCGATGAATATATTTTTACTTCCTCATCATACCAAATCATGTCATAATCATTGTCATTAACATCTGAAGTATTGATCAGTTTATCATCATCATCATCTGAAGGCACCCAGTCATGAAAATGAACAATTTCTTCTTCGTGATGAGATGTGCTAGAAGGTCCAACTCTCTTTGGCATCTTCTTCTTTGGAGGAGAAAGCACATGCTCACTATCATCCATTTCCTCTTTGTCAGGATGGTAAAGCTCATCCACATATGTGTCTCCTTCATAGTGGTACCAAGGATCCTCTCTCTGCAACTTGAGCTACTCTAATCTATGAAGCAACTCAACCTCATCTTCATCAACACCTAGTGGTCTAGGATCACAACCAAAATGAGTTGGCCAAATAAAATCAGCACTGAAATCCCTTTCTTCTTGACCATCTTCACTTTTATCATCATCTTCCTCAAAATCCTCGGAATGCAACCCTAACTTGCCATTTTTCTGGATGCTAATGCTCTGTTGTGTGCTGACAACCCCGTGGGTGTCAACTACATATACAACAACCTCGCCTATGTTACTGATGGGGATCCGCTTCTCACATATTTTTGAAGCTCTCTTTACATCAAGTGGAGTTGGGGCATCTCCTTTAAGTACAATGAACTTAATTGATCTGCTATGGTCAAACTCTTTGGGCATTTCCTAAATCATTGTATTATTGTCAAGCGACTCTAAACTAGCTATGCTAGTTCCCTCTTGCTTCACATAATAAATGTAATATGTATTCCAAAGCCCTCCAAATACATAATAGCCAAAAGTGTGTTGTATGGGATTTCACAGCTAGCCATTGTCATGTTCAAGTTATCCCTACCATAGAATTGGAAATTCACTTTCCCAGTGTGACCTTAAACCCTAATTACATTCAAATGCAGTAACATTCAGGTAGTTCAGAAACAAAAAATTCAGTACTAAGCTACATTCACTTAGTTCTGATTCGATACTAAGCTGCGTCCAGTCAAAAAATGGGCATTAAATTGTTAGAACATTGTGACCCATGTTTGGTTTTGGTAATTGATGACAATCCCTATGGACTAATGGTTGCCTTGAGTTATATTCGAAGGATTTGTCCTTAGGAATTTCTTTAAGTCCATTTGTTGGTTTCAATGAGTTTATGAGACGACCAAGGTGGTATTCAATGATTTTTCCAAATATTGGTCATGTGAGAGTTGAGCTTATAGCAAGCATGTCTTGAAGAAGAAGATTGTGGGAGTATTCATGTTTACCTTCAAGACATCATCTTTATGAAGAGAGAACATAAGTATTAAGTTGATCAACAAACAAAGCGTACATAATGTATCGAGAGGGATCAAGTGATCCCATGGTATGGTAAGCATTGTCCATTACACTTTGTGTACTAGCCCATGGTTTATGTGAGAGTTCTATGTGGGGTTAGGTATGTGTCCATGGGCTTGTGTCAAGAGGTAGATCTCATACAACCCATAGAGGATGACATCAAGTGGTGATCGTCATCAAGTTTGTGGTGTGAAAGTTCAAGTGGAGCATCACGAAGAGAACATGCTTGAAGCTTGTTTTCCGTTGTGGTGACAATGGACTTGTGAGGATGTGCTTTAGATTGTCTCACCCACAATGGAGTATGGGGGAGTAATCTACTAGTCTTCATCAAGCCGACACTATCAAGAAAGGTGGTCCATCGAGGAGGACAAGATCGTCATCATCTAGCTCAAGTGGACTATGCGCAAGACAAAGGTTTGCCCTTGATAGGGTTTCTATTTTACCAGTATCATGGTGTTAATTGGGAGACCATGTTATATGATTTATTTGCGTACTATCAAGGGAGGCTCTTGAGTGAGTAGCTTGATCGTATCGTCCGTTGAGAGGTCAAACCATTGCATTCTTGACATCATCATCTTTATTAGTTCTTGTTTGGCTTTTATCCATGTGGGTCATAGAGCTTATGGTCATCTTCATGACAAGCTCGGGTTCATTGAAAACGGAGTTCATATGCATCTTCTATGATGTTTTCGAGGTTGGGGTTTTTGCCGGTTCTTCATTCATAGAGGTTTGACAACTTTATATCATTAACATTTTTCTTCTGCCACTTCTTGTTATAACTAGTTGTTGTTTGGATAGTACTTTGAGAACCTACAAGTGCAGGGGACCATATGTAGCATTTTTCAATATGTAAGAGTGTTGAGCCCGACGAGGAGCTAAAGGTAGAATTAATATTCTCTCAAGTTCTATCGACCACCGATACAACTCTACGCATGCTAACGCTTACTTTACCTAGAACAAGTATGAAACTATATTACAGTAATAAGACTAGAAGTACTTTGTAGATAGTTCTACGAGATAATAAAGAACATGGAAATAAAAGTTAGGTGTTGTTTTAATAAAATAACAATAAAGTAAATATAGCGAGTGTGCAAAAGTGGTGATAGGATTTACGAGATTGTCCTAGGCAATTGATAACAAGATCGACAATCATTATTGCAGTTTTATATGAGGGAGAGGCATGAGCTAACATACTTTTCATACTTGTATTATATGAACTTATGATTGGAACTCTAGCAAGCATCCGCAACTACTAAAGATCATTAAGGTAAAACCCAACCATGGCATTAAGTAACAAGTCCCCTTTACTCTGATACACAACAACCCCCTTACTCAGGCATAAGCTTCTGTCACTCTTGCTGCCCACTATAAGCAAATCATGAACATATTGCAACACCCTACAGGGGATCCCCCACGTGTGCACGACACGTAAGGCACCATAGGACAACACAAAACAACCATGCAAATCAAACCAATAAAGATCATAAATCAACCCATATGACAAAAGGAATCTACAAACATCATAGGATAGCAAAAAATCATTGGATAATAATGGAAGTATAAAGCACCATGTTCAATTAGGGGGTACAACAGGATGCGGGGGAGTGGACCGTTGTAAATATATGAGGGAAGGTGATGTCGGTGACATCGGTGAAGTTGTTGGTGTAGATCGCCATCACGATGGTTCCCCTGGCGGTGTTCCGGTGCAGCCAGCAGAGAGGGGAGAGACCCCCCTCCTTCTTATTCTTATTTGGTCTCACCCTAGATGGGAGGGGAGTTTCCCCTCTGGTCCATGGCTGCCATGGATCTCGAAGGGAAAGAGCCCCTCTGAGATTGGGTCTCTCTCTATTTCTCTCATGTTTTCTCGACTGTTTTCTCACCCCTTCACCGTTTCATAAATATCCGAAGATCCGTAGCTCCGATTAGTCTGAAATTTTGAGGGGATTTTTATTGGGAACTTATATTTATTGTGATGAAAGAAGGGTCCCAACTGACTTACAGACTGGCCCCAAGCCAAAAGGGTGCCACCACCACCCCTGGTTGGGCCCTCTTGGATTAGGAGCTCCTCGGGCATCGTGTTGCATTTATTCTTCTTCCCAAAATGCACATATATTCCAAAAAATCTTCGTAAAGTTTTATCGCATTTGGACTCTGTGGATTTTCTGCAAAACTTGCAAAAACAATAGGAACTAGCACTAGGCACTGGATTAGTAAGCTAGTCCCAAAAGTATTATATATTGTTGCCAAAAATATATGAAAGTTGTAGAGTATTGGCATGAAACAATTAAAAATTATAGATATGACGGAGACGTATCATACTTGTCGTCTGCTATCCAACAAGCTTGAATTTGCTCAATTCAGAGTCCGTATGGAGAATTGATGGTAGTTCAGGTTTTATTTTATCCATCTGGTTTGATTGGGTTTCTTTTTACCACTCCTGCGGTATTATCACTGTGGGAGGTGGTAGTACCGCTTATAAGTGGTACTTCCACTGTTCAGTACAACGGCTTCTAGGAAATCGACTTTTCGTGTCGGGTTGCTTCGGAGGCGGAGGCTTTGGCGGTGCCTCCGGCTCTCGGGATGTGGTATCTAAGGCCGAATGCGCGGCGCGACAGTAGGCGAGGTACAACCCGTGCAAAGCCAGTTGCCGCTCTGCGTTCGCCAAGACGGACGTGGCGCCGGAAGGGGCCCGCAATGACCCTGACATTATCGCGGCATGGGCACTCGACCGGTCCGTGACCACCGTAGAGATGACCGCCAGGCGTCGTCACCACCTTGACATGTGGGGTACCTCTGGTTAATTAGCTATATTAATTATCCTCTTAACATTACTGCTAATGACCATGGTCTCACTGGTTAGTTTGACCTTGTCAGCGTAGCATTGACTTGATCCCTTCCATCAGTGACAACGTCTAGCTTTGTGGCAAGTGACATAAGTATTTTGTGATTTTAATAAATCACAATGATTTATGAATTTCATAAAATACTATAAACTTCAAAAATTCATAGAAATTCAACCATATCTCCAAATGAAATAAGTTATATGTGAAAAATGACCAGAAAAAAGCACTTTATGTGTTTATGCCATGGCTATGCATGATTACTCAACTTAAAGAAGCTTTTGAGAAAAAAAATGAATTTTTTTTCTTTGTTTGTTTTGGAGTTGGTAATGCTATATTTTCTATACGTCCACTTCAATCAAATTGATAAGCGATGCATTAGATCAATTCAGCACCTTCACATGTCATGTGATGCATCTATGGATGAGCATTGCAATATATTGACGTTGTCCCCTCTGTTGTTGGTGTTTGCTTCTTCTTGGTAGAAGTTCATGCCGAAGACGAGCTCAACAAACCTTCTGAAGAATGCTTCATCACTACTAATTTGCAAGGCAAGAAAACCACCTTGTCCATGTTGATACAATCCTATTCTCAATGGTTTCTTCCTCATTTCAATGGACTAGGGTTTATCAACTCAGTTGCTGCTTTGAGTTTGCTAGATGAAACCTATTCTTTGCAATTTTGCATGACATATCCTTGAAACCGTAAATGGATTTACCTTGATCCTAGCATGATTAGGAGTTTCTTAATATCCATAATGTGGCCCTACTCCATATCGTGCTTAGCCATGCTTAGAGTTGTGCCAGATCCATCTTGGGTTATGCATCGAATGTGGTAGTGGCCATCTTCATGACAATGATAGCTATGAAGTTTATAAATGAAATATGACTATAGGCGACGATGAGAGGACATGTTGGAGAGCATGGTGGTTGTCACATTTGCGTCACTCTTATGACCCGACTTCATGTATGTGCAAGCCACATGTTGGGCCCATGGACCCCCCTCTCGGTCTACTAACTTCCCCGGTTTCAATCTAAGAGTTGCACTTAGTTTAGGCTTTCCATTTGGCATCGTGCATGTGTGGTGTTACATGCTATGATTGTGGGGCGGCTCGTACAAACTATCCTTTGGGATGGCCCTTTGGTCGCGTCGCACACCACTTGAGTCTATATCATAGAATAGGATAGACTCGCGATTATGGTTGTACTCATGTGAGTGACTCCCTGTACTAGAGTCGGTGTGTGGGGTAACTTTTGTCGTCGATTACCCTTTGTCAGCACCCACCATGAACGGGGTTCAGTGGCATTAAGAGACAATTGATGCATGTGGGCAATGTTGTACACCCATGTAGGGTTAAATCTACTCAAATAGTCGTTTCCATGATTAACTAACTTCTTGGACATCTATAGGCGATCATAGACAATTTTCATGGGTACCCTAAAACTGTCGAGATAAGCGTGAGTGCTCTGTGTTCCTTCCTCATCGGTGAGTAAGGGAGATCCATGGTAATATATTGATGTGGTGATGGACTCATGTGTGCTCTCTTACCTCTGCTACAAACTGATGGTAGTCGTTGCTTAGCGTAGCCAAAGTCAAAGCTGACAATTCTGTAAACTAGTCCATATACTTTCACCCTTTATACTGATGCATAGTTGTATGTAAGTTTTGCTGAGTACAATTGTACTCATCCTTGCTTAATTAACTTGTTCCAAAAGAGATCACGGCCCAAATGGTTATTTTTATGTGGAGATCGATGTTGACCAAGTAGCTTGAAGGTTCTAGACAACAGTCTCATGTCTTGGAGGATCAGCGTATCTTATTTGAGGCCTCTGGGGTCGTTTGTTAAACTTGATCTTTACTAAGACAATATTTGCTTTCGTCGATGCTTGTTGTAGTATTGTTGGGTCCTGTGACCTATATGTTTATAACCCGCTTGCGGTCTTGCTCTTTAGACCTTTATGTTTATATATAGGGTTTTATCAATGGGATTTCTATTCTTATGCCCCAGGTTTCTTAGCTGTACTCAGTCATCCCCATGTGCTTGACTTTTGCTCACTTTTCCCCACCCCCTTGTCCAAAACCCTCACGAAAGGCCACAACGGAGGATGTCGTCGGGTCAATGGTTTGACCATTAACTCTGACGAGTGGGGCCGTGCTAGACTGTGTCGCCTGTTGGACCTGACAAGTGGGGCCGCGTTGGACGGGGGCGTTGGTTGGACCGTTGGGCCCTGGTTTCGTTGGACTGTTGGACCGTTGCACGCGCTGATGCGCGCCACCATGATACAGAAGCATGTTATGGACGCCACGTGATCCAGCTAGCCTGTCTGCATGAGCCGATGCGTGCCGCCATGAACGCAGCAACGGTCACTGCCGCGGGTTCCTCTCTTCTCGCACGCGTCTCCACCTTCCAGGTCCCACAAACCGAGGTCAGGGTGCAGTACTACGTGCGGGCTGCGCCCGCATTTTTTACCCACCCATATGTCACTCCCTCCATGTACAAAAGCATGCAATGTTTTTTTTGAAAAAAGGCCCTCCACTCCATCTTATATTATGAAGCATTAGCAAAAACAAAATAGTTCAGGCCGACCCTATTGCAATCATCAAGGACACTAGAGAATAGAACCAGCAACTAGTGCCAACTAAACATAGCTCAAAGCATAATAGTGAAGGCATGCAATACATATCATCCCTTATATCCATAGTTCCATACAAAAGCATACAATATATATCCTACGTACTACCTAGTGCACCACGCGTCTTCGTCGTCATAGATGGCCTGATCCGCTTGCGCTGGAGCCTGATCCGCCTTCGCCGGAGTCTGGCCCGCCTGTGCCGCCGCCTGCGCCACCCACGCTGCCTTCATCTGCTGCTGACAAAAACGTCGGGCCTGCGCAGCTGATTCCGAGCGGATGGAGTTGAGGATCGCCACCTGGTCGGGCCATAGATGCCCGACAGTCGGCGCCTCCTCCTCTGGCTCTTGCAGCGGTGCCTCCTCCTCCAGCTCCTGCGGCTCCTCCTCTCGATCCTACTCCCCCATCTCCTCCCCCTCCTCAAAATCATCCTCCGGTTCCATAGGTAGCCTCGCTTGCCTCCGAATTTGGACATGTCGGAGGAGGAAAAGACGGTGTTCGATTGTGTAGTACTGGTGACGTGGTGGCATGGCTGAGGGGCTCGGAGAGGAGAGTGTTCGGGTATCGGCAGAGAGAGGGAGCAAGAGGATGAGCTAGGGTCGGGGGACATCGTCCGGCTTAAATAGCCGGCTATGGATAAGGAAGGGGAGCCGGAAAGGTGCCTCCTCCCTCAACAGTCAATGCGTAGCGAAGGACCAACCATGACTTTTTTTTGCGCAGACGAATAGGCGAGTAGAACCTACCTCTTGCGGATCACCGAATGATCCAATGATGCAGAGCGGTCCATGTGATCTAGTGGCGCGGAGCCTACATCAGCCTGCCCTCGGAAATCCTTCTAGAAGACCATATCCGACGGTTGTCGCTTGGCGCTAGGGTATGATCGGACAGCTGTAGTTCGATGTTAGGGTTTGTAGAGATGCTACGGGATTTTGAGCCGGTCGGCGGGGTTATCTTAGGTTTGACCAACTTTCAAATGACCTTAACTAATTCAAAAAATCAAAAAAATATGAAACCTTCCATGTTCATCGTTTTGTAAGACATAGTTACCTTGAAAATATAAACTTGGTTTAGGGACTTTTTTAAGAAAAATCTTATTTTGAGATGAGTAACCGTTTCCAAGTTCAAATGAGCAAAACTAAATTAAAAAATAAAAATAAAAAATCTGTTCACAATGCCTTTGTATGTGACATGGTTGTGGCAAAAAAATAAAAATATTGGTTTTAGGGACATTTCCATGAAAGCTCCTTCACACATACGAGCTATTACGTACAAGGTTGTATAGAGTTCGAGAAGAGAGCGGCAATGGGTTTATGTTTATGAAAAAAAAGCATCAGAGCTCCATTTCAGTGTGAGTAAGAAGGACATGAATTCATTTTTCATTTTTGAAAATTTGAACTGTCTTTATAGTAATGAGTTTTGCAATAAAGGGTTAGGGTTAGGGTTTTGCAATAAGACTTCCAAATTTTGACAAATTGATCGCTTGCCAAAAGGAAGATGTCGTGTCTTTAGCACAACAGAAGTCTCAACAAGTTATTCCACTTCAAGCATATGACTTCTTGTCGTGTTATTTGTGAAACAGAACTGAACAAGAACTAAGAATAAAAAATAAAATGTTCCAAGATAAATCGTCAATATGAGATGTGCCAATTTGTTTACCAGAAGTGAGTTGCAAGGAAGAATATCAAAGCCAATAAACTGAAGACCGAAGGTGCCACGCGCATAAAAGTTTCAGGCGATATTTCCATTTCTAGTGAACTGAAGAAATAAAATAGAAAAGGAGAATCTAATGGGCTGTGTACAACCAACATAGAAAGACCAATGTGCTACAACAGGGCATCATTTTAGTTCATAATTAGTGAACAAGAGTGCTTTATTTCAGTTCACAACCAGCCTGATATATAAATTCATAATAATTAAAACGGCACACCTCTTAACCCATCTTCGGTAATTCTACAGCTAGAGAAAATTAGAACTTAACTTCTCATTACAAATTCATTTTCGAAGAAAGCATTTTCATCACCATGCCGTGTTTTAAAAACTACCCCTGTTGAAAGGTTAAAATCTAAGAAAAAAATGCAGTTAAGATGTCATGCTCTCTGGAAACACTTACTTTTGATACACTTAAAATTAACAGCAATGTGCTCCTTTATGCATTGCGTACATCTCCTTAAGAAATTTATTACACATGATGGCATATAGGCATCGAAAACACCAGAAGCACTCTGGGTAGAACAAACTGGGCAGTACCAATTGTGGGCATAAAACTAAGGCTTAACTGGATGCAAATTAAAGTGTTCTTACGCTCTAACCATATAAATCCATTTTTAGATGACAAACACTGAACTATGACAAGAAAAAATAGCAAGCAATAACATGTTTAGTAAATGTGTGTAAAAATTCAACTTTGTTACTTATGCTTAAACAACATGACATTGTGCTAAATCAAAGAGCATGGAACTAGTGACCTATAATCAACTATAAACACGTGAAATCCTATCAAGAGACATTTATCCTCTTTCCCACATTACACCTGTCAAACGATAGTGAACATAATATTAATCCCTTTAGCTGTCCGGATGGCAAGACTAAATCCTTAAAGCATTAAGTGGTTCTTATTTTATTGAGAAATAACTTATTTGTTGGATAATGATCGTCAATGTCAACATGTATGATTTGGAAGTTGGGATAATTTAGGGAGCGCCTAATATAGACAAAGTAGATACATCTGTTTTCGCCATTCAGAATGAAATGCTAGACAACTTTGTTATCCTACTAATAGCATGAGCAGGTCCGATCATTGTATTGTTTATCCCTACGTGATACAATTCCACGGAAACCATCTGTCCCACCTCAAGGAATTTAAGCATGAAACTACAATAAAGGCTTCAAATATTAAACTACAATGTTGAATATCAGAGGAGATAGACAAAGGCTCCAAATTGAGTTTGCCTCAATTATCAAGGTTAGGAATTCAAATCATCATTTCATTTTGATATGAAAACAAAAGTATGTAGTACGATGAAACAAAAAGGGGAATCCATTACCTTAGTGGAGGACTTCAATGCCATCAGACAACTTTACTTTCAAAGTGATAAGTTTCCTTGTACATTTGCGAGTATTAAATTCACCGACCTATGATGTCAAGCACATTTTCTTAAGATATTGCTGATAAATTAAATGATACCTAAAAAAAAATCTTGATACATAACATCGAAAGTGGTCCATGTGTGTCATTATGAGAGTTTAGTTCCATGATAGGTCTTAAATAATGTTACACATAAGTGATTAAACCTCATTACCTTCACAAAGAAGTGGGATATAGCATATATGTTTCCAAAAGGCCATTGGTTTGAATTGCAAATGGTATGAACACTGCAATCGCTTCACGGTCGCATAGCTAGGTAGGGGCACATGTCACCTAGTCACCTATGTAGGCACAATGCATAGAATATCGGTCATCATACAAATGACGTGAAGTATTATCCTCACTGCACGGGATCACATGGCTAGGTAGGGGCACTTGTGTGGGCACATGTGTGGAATATTTTTCAGTGGGCATAAGAGAATCTACAGCCGGAGGTTGCAAATATGACCCCTCAAACGCCCGATGACGCGATCGGACGCGTTCTCAGAGAGTGACTGGACATGTCTCAAATAAACACAACTACATCTGGACACCTCATATTATATCATCAAATCCATACAAAAGAATCCAATTGAAAAAATCCACGTACCACGTAGAAACCTAACTACTACTTCTCGTCGGAGATTTCGACAATCTTCGTGCCCTCCGACGGATACATGGGCGACAGTTGCAGCTCCGCCCCCTCCGGCGCCTCTGGCTGCTCCGCTCCGGCCTCCTCCACCGCTATCTCCACATCGAGCTCGTCGAAGAGCGCACCGGCCTCCGCCTGCCCCTGCCGGATGAGCTTTCAGTTGGCCAACACCTCGGCCTCATCCTGGATGGACTTCAGGATGGCATGCTGCTCCGCCATCTCCTCAGCTTGGGCGATGGCGAACTCCGCATCCGCCTCCGTGATGTTCAAGCCAGGAGCAGGCTGGTCTGCCTCGTCCTCCTCCGCATCGGCCACCCCCATCGGCTCTGACAGCTCCTCCTCCTCCTCCTCCGGCTCCGGCAAGCCCGAAGGCAAACTCGCAGCGATGCAGGTGACGTGCCTAGCCTGGGGATCTCCACTTTGATCTGCATCCGGTGCTCCGACATGAGCATCACGTAGGTGGTGATCCTATGGCGGACAATATCGATGCCGGAGAGTGGGGGAGAGAAGGCGGACGGGCTCGGGTGGCGGCGGAGAGAGGGGTAAGGTGGATGTGCTAGGGCTGGGGCACACCGGCTGGCTTAAATAGCCGGATTTGGCCTCGGATGGCGAGCCGGAGCGGCGCCACACGACCTTCACACCGCGAAGATGGTCGACGCGTCCACCGAACCGTCGGGTTTCTGGTCGCGTCCGCATGGGGCCCCATCCTCAGGCTGACGTGGCATGCGTGCCCGAACTCCCTCATATCCGCCTCATATTTGGGCCGGATATGAGGGGTGTCAGTCAGCCTGGGCGTTTAAGGTCCATTTGAAACGCCCGAGTTGGTTGATTTCTAGTGACCTGTCAGTGACCGGGCGGCCTGTCCGGACGTTTGAGACGGGTATGAGGGGTCTGGTTCTAGATGCTCTAAGTTTTTAAGCTTTTGGTCAAATAAAATGCGTGTGTGGGTGGGTATGTGTGCATGCATGCATGTGTGCGTGTGTGTTAAGCATTTTTGGACCTCCATCACATAGTGGTCCATTTCCGACAGAACATGTTTGTGTATATGGCACCACTCCAAGCAACCAAACAGAGTTTGAGACCACAACAGATACCTGTCACACTACCAAAGAGAAACATTAATTCTCGTCTTATACCGTTCAAACATTGTATGTTGCATTTTAATCTAGGTGAAATTTCTATTTTAACTTAGAGCCTCTTTGATTCATAGGAAAAGTAAGGCAAAACATAGGAATAGGAATACTTTCTATGGTGACACTATTCATCCATTTGATTTAAAAGAATAGACCATAGGAAAAATTAAAGAATTTCCTTTCAATTGAGTTTCATAGGGAAAATAAAGAAATTCTACAATCCACTGGAACCACCTTTTTACATTCCTATGCACAAAGAACAAGGTGAGGGTCAGAAGTAGCATAATATTGCCTTATCGTACCTTTAGATATGCTTTGACATTAATTTGACCACAGTTTTCATGATTCATGTGTTTTTCCTATTACTGCGGTGAAACACCCAATTCCGCAGATTGTTTTGCACATGCAATCGTATGCTATCATATTGGTGTGTTTTTGAAATCATGTGAATTAAAAGGCCCTTAAACTTTCACGAGTACACATGCAAGTGTCCATCTTCGTTGAGATATTAAATTGAAGTAGAACTCTCTGCCTTATTTTTTAAAGCTCAGCTTAGCTTTGAGGTGGATTGTGATAATCCCTTTGGATTGGACAACTTTTTGATATTTTGGAGGCTTGACTATATTTGGAGTTTTGGGCCATAGAGGATGTAAGGCAAGAGGAAACCATTAGTTAACCAAAATTACCTATGTCTTAATTTTATTTACAAAACATAGTAATAGGCTTAAGAATGCTTTTCTATGGCAACTTAATACGAACATATATAGTAGTTCAGCAACCATGAAATGAGCCTTAACCCTTTGTGTTGGGGGTGGAGGTGGATGGGGGTTCTAGAGGTACATGTAATTTTACCTGCACATGAATTTTGCACATTAGATCATTGCTCTTCTCAAGATGTTCCTCACCAACACGTAGCAGCATATCTTCAAACTGAAACAAACTGTCAGAACCATATAAATAAAACACCACAGAATTAAGAAGTACAATCATTACCTGAGCTATACTTGAAACATTCTCCCCTTGGCATGATAGAATAATGTCCCCCACTCTAATACCAAACTTCTCAGCAACACATTCTGCTGAAACCTGAAAAGATTTCAGAAGAGTTGTATAACTTACTAATAAGAACAACTAAAAGACCATTAATCAATAGATCAATAACTTGGGGTATGCCTCTCTTACTACAAGCCCAGATGAGATATTGAAATCACATGACAGCTGCTACGCGACATGTCTAATAAGTCCAACGTCTATAGCTTTAGTCCAAGCTGGGGTCGCACAATTTTCCTGCCAAACAATCGTCACTAAATCAACAAATAGGTATATATTGCATTCAGGACCATATATTTCTACCACTGTTGTAATTTGAACCAAATGTTTTCCAAGATATTAAACAACGTTGTTAGCATAAGGTGTGAATCGGCACAAACCAACAGCTTTATTGTCACCCCTCTCCTCTATGCCAAATGAAAGTTGTGCATGCTCACCGGATTAAACAAATACGGACGTGAGTCAGTTCTCTAATAGTCAAAGCAGAGTCCTAGTCCTAGTTGAGTAGGACAGGTCGTAGTCTGTTCAATCTGTAAGCATGTTAATCTGTATTCATCAGGTGATGGCGAGGGTATGTATCCCGTATGCCTTTTGGGTCAGGTAGAAATAAAC
This sequence comes from Hordeum marinum, assembly GCA_022496015.1. Taxonomy (NCBI): domain Eukaryota; kingdom Viridiplantae; phylum Streptophyta; class Magnoliopsida; order Poales; family Poaceae; genus Hordeum; species Hordeum marinum. Next base: position 49,283,399 of record CM039676.1, read on the forward strand.
TCCTCCATCTATCTCTCCACTCGCCAATCATGATACCTAGACGTAGAGGACGGACTCGCCCTCTCGTGTCCAAACCCTAGTACCGTCAAAGCTCTAAGCGGTCACAGCAACCGGGGCAAATAGGGTGATCACGTCGGGATCGTGGGATGGAGGTTTTTTCCCAATACTTATTATGTATATTTACCACTACACTTAATATTTATTATGCCCCAGAGCCTAGGAAATATCTAATCCAAAATAATAATAAACACAATTTGCCGGATTTAGTCCACACCACAAACTAAAAACATGTACCACTAAAAGACAACTCAATGTGATATGCGGTGGCTAGTTTCATTAGATTATTAGCCTCTTTTGGATGAATGTATCTTAGAACATTTTGCATAGAAACAGCTAATAAGATATTTCTAAGATCATACACTTATATCTCTAGCAAGATAAAATATTTAAGGGCACAAAGAGACATAAACACTATTGCTAGTATCACAAAGGAGTGTGCTACGGGGGAGACACATCCCCACATTGTCTTATGTGGGGGACTATACACCAAAAACACATATCTCTTAAACCATTAGATGATCCATTTCACCGTTGACTTCATCACACCGAGATCTTAGAAACTAGATCCATGTTGATATGTTTTGGCAACCTTTTTGTTAGTGATTAATTACATGAACTTACCATATTTACATACACTTACTTACCAAATTATTATAACTTGGAATATGGAATGTTATTCTCCCATGTACAATAATCTAGTAACTAGCCACAGAAAATACCTGATAACTCGGCATGAATAATCTGACAACCACATACTACTAATGTCGAATGTGGCGACAAAAAAAAACCATTGAAATATGGCAACGTGAGACTTTGTTTTGAAGCTTTCGTTGAGACGAACTTGCCAAACAGATTGCCAGTCAGATTTAAGTTTGTGAGATAAATCATTTCATATAAGGATATTGGATTTCCCTAATGGAAAAAACTGATGGATTAGCTTGTGCAACAGTGTTAATAACACAAAATCTACAACAATTTAACCGAATAAAACGCGTGACGTGCCAAATTTTAGTGCTAAATTCAAAGAGCATTACATCAAAAGAGAATGCCAGTGAAGATATAAGTGTGTGCCACATTAGAAGATAGCTTTAGTAATATGCAAAGAAAGCATCATATAACGAATTGTTTAAACACTGAAAAATAATAATGTCAAGCTTACCCAAATTTTCTGAACATTGTTGAACATTTCATTATAAGAGAGCTTGGAATAAAAGCAACAAGAGGAAATGTGTAGCATAATAACCCTACAATTTTCCCGTTAAAATCCAACAGTCCGCCTCCAGTTCCACACTGCATTTAGATGCACACTTATTTGATAACTTAGTATTGGATAGAAATAATACAGAAGAAGAAATATAATTACCTTATTAGTAATTGAACAAGTGATGAACTTATAATGGTTGTGTTGGAATTCACAAGGGCCTACAGATGCCAGCTTGGCTTCTCTGTAGATTAAATCTAGATTTGTATCCCTAGCTAATAACACAAATGCTTCCAGCCCGAACTCCGAGTTACCTTCCACAGTGGCAAACTCTGCAAGTGTAAACCTCCCGTAATCTCAAAGAAGGTGACGTCATAATGTTTGAATGCTGGAATCGTTTAATAATGTGTAAAGAATCAAAAGTGAATGGAAGGCAATCAAAATTCAAAATAGGATACCTAGTTCATACTTGCGTAAATCCTAGTGATACTTGGCCACAGCGGCCCTGTCGTCGGTGAAGCCGTAGACCAACTTCCCCTTGGAGTTCCTCCAGATTGGTACGAGTGGCATCTCCGGCTCACGCGCCGGGGAGCTGTGCGCCCACGAGTCTGAGCCTGAGCCTGAGCCCGGCTCCTCCTGTGAAGACATCTCAGTCTCAGGATCTGACACCGATTCCGATGCGCTGGACTTGCTCCTCTTCGTCCTCGCGGAGTCAGATGTGTCCTCGCTCGTCGGCCGTCGGCGTTCCGGTGGCTGAAGCTCTGAAGGATGGTACTCGGTCTCCGGCAGACGATACGGACCCGTGAAATCCGGGTGCCACGGCGGCAGCCGCCGCCGCGGTGTGCTCGGGTTCGGAGGCTGCCGTGGGGCCGATGTATTGGCATCTTCGACTGTTGCTCCACCGAGGACTGTATTGGACCCTGACCCTGACATCTCCGCCGGTGGGTTCGAAAATCGGAACGGTTTCGGAAGCAGCACCGGCCGGAGCGAACGACGTCGGAGGAAACCCTACTTTGCAATTGAAGCTAGCTGCTGTATCGGTGGACGGGAAAGCTTTTGCAAGAGGACGCCGGAAGAGGTACGTGGCCTTCATACGGAGGAAATTGATTATTTATGACTTAAGTTTACAATATAGAGGGATCCCAGCGAACGCCTCTGGAGTCGTCTAATCAAGATAGATGGATGTCAATTCTGTTGAAATTTGCACTAAACTTAAAGAACTATTTGTGTTTAAAAAACGAATCAACTTAGTTTTAGCTGAAATACTAATCCTACATCTGAAGCAAACCGTGGAGATAACCGCTATTTAATGAAAGGATTTGCAAATTCGCATTGCATCTAACTCCTATGCATTATATGAAGGACAACGATAAGTATCACATCGTGCAACACAAACATATGTCAATTCTAAACGTTTTTTATGACAAATCTAGTGATACAGGACGTCAATTTTGATTGTCAAGTATGACAACTTTCTGTACGAATGGCAAGTTACAGTTTTTGTTTTGGTTTATTTTTCAAGACAAATGCATTTTTGCCCTTATGTGGGCTCATAGGAAGGCGATACATGAGCAACAATTCCAAAGCCCGCTCTCTACATTCTCCTTTGTCCAGCTCTTCCTTGCTGAACTTCAGTTGCTACCAGCGAAGAAGGTTATCCAACCTGGTAACCCTCGCCAGTCGGCTCGTAGTGGGTGGCAGGCTCCTGCTATTGGATGCACTAAGATTTATGTGGATGGTGGAGTCGACAGAGGAGAGCGGAAAGGGGCGGTCAGTGCGATTTGCCGAGACGCGAACGGAGTATATTTGGGAGCATCTTCGGTGGTGTTTGTAGGCCTCACACATCCAGCAACATTGGAGGCAATAGCATACAGCGGAGCAATGTCTCTTGTGTTTGATCTAAACCTTACCAGGGTGTAGATTGCTACTGATTGTCTTCAATTGGTGCGTAATGTTAAAGAGGCCAATCCTTGCAGCTACGGAATGATCGTCAAAGGAATTTTGCTAAAAAAGGCGATGTTTTCAAAGGTTTCAATTAGTCATCAATATAAAACTTGCAATGTAAAAGCACACGGTCTTGTGAAAGCCGCTACTTCTTTAGAGAGTGGACGCCATATTTGGCTCACCTCGCCCCCTCCCCCCCCCCCACATAGCTTGTATCCCTACAAACATTGTCTAAATAAAGCTATATGATGATCTAAAAAAATTAACAAAAAGTCATTGGCCCGGTCGAACAGACAAAATGTTACACCAATCCACGACCAAAAACAACGCACCCACAACAATAAAAGCAAACGTACAAGAAATAAGAAATAAGGTAGAAAAATATAGATGAAAAAGAAAATAAGACAACACAAAAGAGATGTACATTACTTATATGTGACATGACAAAGTTACATCTAGATGGATCTTAGACGAACCCAAAATGATGCTCCCGTGTGTAAATATGCATAATGCCTTTGGTAAAGGGAACATAATACTTCCGTCAATTTGGAAAAGCGAGGCATCTGTTGGTTTTTCAATTGGACTTTCATCATAAATTTTATGCATAATATGTACATTAATAGTTACACGGTGATAACCACAAGAACTACTCTCAGATGTGAATTTGATAATACTGATTCACATGTTGGTTGTAAGAGCATCCCAACAGACACGCGATATTAGCGTCACGTTAAAAAATATCATTTTTTGCGTACGCACAGTCGTTTCGGGCGTTTCAACGGACGCGCAAAAAACGCGCGTGCGGCATAAGTGGTTCAACGCGCGGAGCGAAACGACATCACGCGCCTTTTATTTTGTGCGTCCGCTCCCGCATGCTGAACACTCGAGCGCCCGTGCCGCACTGCCGACACCCTCTCCGGTCGTGCCGCTTTCGCCCCGCCTCACGGCGCCGCCGGCAAATTCGCCCGTTGGACGGCTGTGCCGACATCCCCATCACCCCTTCCTACACCCGCGACCCCTCCACCGTCGGTGCCGGCGCGGACCCTAGCGGGGGAAGCTTTGGGCTTGGCCTCCGCCGGTGCTCCTCCAAGCACCGGGCTCGTGCGCGGGCTTTTCATGACGCTACGGACGACCTCGACGGGTGGCCTCACATACCTTCGCATGATGCCGTTGGAGATCTTGCCAACACCTTTCCGAGCTCCCCATGATGATGCGGCGCGTGACAATGAATAGGAGGAGGAAGAATCTTCTTCGGATGAGGATGAAGAATCAGAGGAAGAGGAGGACGAAGATGAAGATGCAACATGATTGTTGATGTGTCATTTGTTTGTGTGAACTTTTTATGTCATGAACTTGGTTGGATGATTTTGAACTTGGTTGGATGAGATGATATTGCATGATTGTTGATGTGCCCGTGCAATTGAACTATGTTATGTTTTTTTTTATGCTTGAAATATCATCATATTGTCTTCAAAATGAACATGTTACAAGCATCGGCTGCTCGCGCGCTGTAAGTTTAGCGTGTCTGCTGAAGCGGCGTGTACGTATTTTTACAATGGTCGCTGAAACCAACACTCTCCGGTGCGATAAAAGAGACTATTTCGACGTAAAATGTTTTTAATGTGCGGGACGGTTGCGCATTTGTTGAAGATGCTTTAACATGAGTTTAAATAGTCGAAGCACACCTTATATTTCTCAAAATAAAAGGGGTAGATTGACTTGTCAAACTCTTAAATACTAATAGTATTTTTTGAATAAAATACAGTACACAAAACTTTTATAAACAAACAATCAAGTAACAGACTTGCTAAAAATCAATCGACTCAGACCTAAACACTCCCATCACATCAAGTAAACCGATCACGAAGAAAAATCTCTTAACTCGATTCTGGGTCATTTGAACTGTACACGCAAGTGCTGAATGGCGGCATCCGGGAACTAATGGAGGCCATCCGCTGCATGTACTGGTGGGCGCCCGCCGGGAACATCACCGGCGCCGGCGCCAGCGCCATGCGGCCACCCATAGCACACATCACCTGCAGCTGCAGCTGCAGCGATTTCAGGTACTCGATCGCCTCGTCCAACATTGACGCCTTGTCCGTCTGGTGGAAGGATTCGATGCCAATAAGAACGAGATGATCAGATCGATCGCCACCATTGCTAAGAACTGCGAATAGAGTATAGGGCGAAGCTGCGGAGGGATTGGAATTACATACTTTGTTGCAGTGGGGTACGAGTTCTTGCAGGGCCCTCATCTTCTCGTTGATCCTGTCCCTTCTCCTCTGCATCGATCGATCACGCAGAACAGAGTCAGCAATGGTGGCCCAGAGGCCCAAGAGTCAACGAAACTCGAAGAAAGACGAAGGTATTGATCAGGTACCCTCTCCGAGAGGTTGTGCACTTGGGCGGCGCGCCGCCGTTTGGCTGCTGTCGGCTTCTGCGCCGTCCCGCACGTCATGTCGGCGGACTCCGACTCCACGTCATGCATAACCTCATATGGGCTCTCGGCGCCCTCGCTCTGCTTTCTCTTTCTGTCACCGGAAGGCCTCGACCACGTCGACGACGTGGTCAACGTCACTGACGCGCTGTGAAAGGACCTGGCGTCCTTGGCCTCCTTGCTGCTCAGCGGCAGCAGCACTCTGTCGTTGCCGGCGGCATCCGAGACATGGGGAGTCTGGGACTCGTTGCTCCCGCCACACACTCTCCTCGAACCCATGGTGACCACCGAGGACTCGCCGGCCTCTGACGCTGGCGAACCGCGCGGATCGTCGCCGTGCAACCCTGCTTTATCCGTCAGCAGCGGCGGCGGCATCGCCCCGCTTCGGAGCGCGGTCACCGCGTCCGCGGCGCCGCGCTCCTTATCCTCCTCCTTGCACGGCGTGCCTGTGCCATCCGGCGGCATTCCGCCGAAGATCTCCGAGAAGAGGTCCTTCTCGAGCGATTCGTCGATGGGGTACTGGAACCACGGCGTCGGCTCCAGGTCGCGCACCGCCGGCCTTGGCGGCGCCTGGCTCTGCATGACGACGTGGCCGCTGCACCACAGCAGCTCGACGAGGCCTTGGTCTTCGCCGCTGCATGGACAAGCCGCATGCAAGAATGAGTCACGGATCCAAGAGCTCCGATTGACCGACCCAAGAAAAGAAAAAGATGATCAATCAGGCGGTGATGAGGACGGACCTTAATGGCGGTAGGGCGTGTCCCATGTTGCCGCTCCAATCGGCTGGGACGAACTGGCTCATCGTTTAGCTAAACGAATTTTGCTGCAGTTGGTGAGATGCTATTAGCGCAGAACCTCCTGCTGACCTGATCTGCTCTGATCAGCACACACCTGCAACTCTCTTTATTTCTCCCCCTCTAAGCTGAGCGGTGGACGTGCAGCAGGATGTATGGAGCGGCGAGTTGCAACCGGGCAGCACGGTGGGCTTTTTATCAAGCCAGCTTAGCAGGTTAGCAGCAGCATATGGTACTGTTGATTTGACTAAACTGGATGGATATATATCATTCCCCAGCCGGGAGACTGGATCAACAGACAGCCACAGGTAACGGCTCTCACTCACACCTCATATCTTAGATGTACCGTAAAAGGTCTCAAGTAGTATGACCTAACTAGCAACATTACACACGCATCACCATCCTTGTCGTGATAATCGTCGCCGTCGTCTTCCCGCCACCATCATCGTCTCACTTACCCAGAGCTCATTCATTGTATGCACGTACTCAGACAGAGCAAGGTTCACTCAGCGTAGCACGGCGATCATGGGTGATCGTCGGCGTGTAAGCTGAAACGATATGATCCCGTGCGCTTGCGGGTCACTGTTCCGAGAAGATTTTCGGGATCTTGGGCGCCGTGTGGAGCCGATTTACCCAAGGGATGAGCGTCACGTCCATGTCAAGCCCAGCTCAACGCTGAGCAGCATGCATGCATGTGAGCATGTTTGACACATTCAGCTTTGGCGGCTAAGTTCGGAGACATGCATGCATGCATGTCACATGAGAAAGACGTGCGTGTCACCGGATCAAGCTCTTGAGAAGCTAGCAAAAGATCCGGTGGATCCATCCATCGGCGGCAGTGTGTCAACTGTTCAATCTTGCATCCCTCTCACGTCTTTATCGATCGAGGGCACTTCTCTCCGTGTTTATTTATGTCATGGGCAAGGGATCAACAGTCAGAGTTTTTATGGGCGCTACCGACTACCCGCGCACAGCAGCTTGACTGATCCTCTTATAATTCTCCTATTCTTTTTTCTTTTTTCTACGAAGTAATGATTCTCCTATTCTTACCTTTTTCTTTTGAGTAGCTAGACTGAGCCCAAACATCATAGTCTCATAGACCGATTCGTAGTATGTGGGAGTGTCTACTTTCATTGAACGCGTATCGTCGAAAGGATTGAAATAAATCCTGTAAAATACGAGGAGCATTATTGTCAAATTTAGGACTTAAACGGTTGGGATATAACTGTCTTCATACTCATCCAACCATAGGTTGATTCGCTCGGCTATTAAAAACATTGCGATGCATGGTTGTATGTTATTTTTCCTTCAATTTTCTTTATTATTATTATGTTTTTGGTGTCATCAAGAGCAGGCAAGCAATCATCTCAAAGGAAAGAAAAAGATACAAGCAACCTGCTGTCGGTGTCAAAACCGACGAATTTCGGGTAGGAGGTCCCGAATTGTGAGACTAGAATCGACGGTAACAGAAGACGAAGGGGACACAGATTTACCCAGGTTTGGGCCCTCCTATGGAGGTAATACCCTACGTCCTGCTTGATTGTATTGATGATATGGGGGGTTACAGAGTTGATCTATCTCGAGATCGAATAGCTAACCCTAGATGAGTTGTTCTGCCTATACCCTAAAACTCTCCGACTTATATAGATGCCGAGGACGCCAAGGGTTTACACATGGTTGGTTACATGCCGAGTAGATAAACACGCCTATCTACTACATCAAACATGGAGCGCAAGTCGTGCTTCCCGAATCTTCCATCCTGGAGACTGGGACTTCAAATCCTCCGGTGTTCGGTAAGTAGCCCATATAGTCCGGCCCATAAACAGTAGGTCGGCTATCTGAGGACCCCCTAATCCGAGACTCCCTCAGTAGCCCCCGAACTTGCCTCCAACGCCAAAGGGTCTTCAACTTCAATTGCTTCGCGAACGGAGTCTTCGCCTTGCGAGCCGAGTTCCTTTCCGTCAAACTACAGTTTGGCCTTCGATGATAAGTAGGTTTCCGCATAGTGCAACGTCCGAATACTGTAAAGTAGGCTGGCTTTGAAGACCAAACGTCGGGGGGTGGGGGAGGGGGGGGGGAGATAACCTCCCCTGACGACTTTTCTGACGAAAGGTCACATCCCACCACGACCGATAGGCCAGTTACAGGCACTCAATGCGCGGTTCGAGGCCGTTTCATCAACACGATCTATCAAAGCACAGACCGCATCCTGTTTAACACGGGATATGTTTAATCGTACATGCGCAACTATGCACACGTCTCGGGAAGCGGAGGGATTCACGGCGCGGCGGAGGGGCGCAAACGATAAGTCCTCATAAAAGGGAAGAAAACCCTCGCAACTATTCATGCTCCCTGTCCCCTTCCACTGCTTTCCATTCCTCTGAACCTCTGATGCCCAGACCAAATCTTCCGCCCCCACCTTCGAGCTCACCAATGGCGGGCTCCAACGGCCAATGGGAAGCTTCCACGGTAACCGACCGTGACATCCTCGACCTCAAGAAGGTCGGTTACCTCTCCACCGACATCCCTCACCGCGCGGCGAAGGAGGGTCAAGTGATCCCCACCCCCAAGCCAGGCGAGAGGGTGGTGCTCATCCCCGATTTCATCAGGGGGATGAGCTTCCTCCTCCACACCTTCGTCAGGGGGCTGATGTTCTTCTACGGCCTCGACTTCCATGACCTCCCGCCGAACTCCATCATGCACATCTCGACGTTCATCCTGGTCTTCGAGGCCTTCCTGCGCATCGAGCCACACTTCGGGCTCTGGCTTTAGGTGTTCAACATCAAGCCCAAGTGCGTCGGCGGCAAGCACGTGGGCTGCGGTGGGGCAGGCGTCGGCAAGCTAACCCGCGCCAGGTGGCCATTGGGCACCCTTATTGACACCATCAAGGAGTGGTAGAAGGAGTGGTTCTACATCACCGAACCACAAGAAGAAGGTCAGTGTCCTGTTGTCGCATTAAGATCCGGTCCCCCCACCAGACTGGCTTCTTGGCTCGAGAAGGGCCTTGTCTAGGGATCAGGCAAGGAGGTGAGCGACCTATAGAAGCGCATCTGCTCTATGGTCTAGAGGGCACCAAGTTGACCGATGTGGTCGAGGTGATGCTCCGAAGACGCATCCTCCTTGCCAGCGCCGGGACCCCCCTATGGGCTCGCGAGCTCGACACCGCGCCCACGGTCCGGAATCACTTTCGCACTACGCGGAAGAAGTTATGGAAGGCGCTCTTCAAGTCACAGAAGAGCTGGCCATCCGAAGAGGAGGACAAGGGTCTGCATGCCGCCAAGCCCGATTCTGAGGTATGTTACAACCTAGCTTGGTAAGTTTTAGTACATAGGAAGTCATCATAACCCCTTGTCCGATCTGTCTATGCAGAGATGGCTGAAGAAAGACGTCAACATTAATAGTCCGATGCCTCAGCCTGAAGACGAGAGGACCGGGCTGTTAGCAAAGATGCTCGTGGTAAAGCCTTATGAGGCTCCCATGAAGAAAGAGAAGAAGAAGAATATAGGTCAGGCTGGCATCCGCATCAAGGACCAGCCTGATGCTGCGTCCGAGGATATCCCCGCCTCTTCGAATCAGGAGGAGGCCGAGGAGGAGGAAGAGGAACAAGAGGAGGACGAGGTGGCCGAGGTCGAGGGTGCAGGGAGAGGCAATTCCCCCCGTGCCAGGAAGAGAGAGGCGTCTTCGAATGTGCTGGAGCAGGTCCCTTCCCCTGCCTAGAAGAAAGCACGGCAGACGCGGGTGGTTCTGTCCGACGATAGTTCGGCTCGGACACCGCGTCCGAAGACCTTGAGGAGGTTCCACGAAGGAGCATATGAGTTAAGACCCCCGCCAAAAGGTTAGAATCCGATGACTCTCCTATTTATTACGAATAGATTTAGGGTTTACTAACATGCAGGTTATTGGCCTTGCAGCCCCCCACGTGTTGTCCCCACCAATGTGGTATCGGATGGGGAGACCCGGCCCGCCGAACTGGCAGAGAGCAGGGATGCTTCGCATCCCACCACTCCAGGCGCCACGAGGGACGCTGTGGAGGTGTCGTCCCATCATGCCCCTATGGAGGCGGACGCTGGAGACGAGGGAGACCGCACCGTGGCCAAGGCTACCACCTCGGCCACCGAAGACCGGGGGACAACACCTCGCCTAGATACCGAGGAGGCTGGACGAGCGAGAGCTCCTTCCCCTCCAAGAACATCTCCGAAGCATGCTATGCCTTCGGAGGCACCGGTCTAAACCCCGGTGGGTGATCGGGAAATTCGATCATCGCCGGCTCCGGCGACCAACAAGTGGTCGGTCATGGAGGAGGCTCTATCGAGCTCCTCTATCCCTTAGGATCACCGCACCCTTATGGGTTCGGTACTGCAGAGCATTCAGCCCGTTGACAACGGACTGAAGGAGGCCTTCAACGTTCTCCTTATGGGCTTTCAAGTAAGTCACCCGATGTGTTTATTTGTAGAAATTTTGTTCATTCGCATTATACACATGGCAGCCCCCGAGCCCTAGGTGGCATGAAAATCTCACCTAGGGCTCCCGTCCGTATCCGACATGGAGCGAGATGCACTTTAAGTGTTCGTCATATGAGAATAACTCAAATATGATCAGATTTGTCTATAATTCGCGAATTGAGAGCTCATGTAATGTATCAACTGTGTGTGTAATGCAGGCTTCGTCATCGACGGCGGCCAAAAATGGTGCCGAGCTGGACGTGCTACATCGGAATCTTAAGTGCTCCAAAGCTGAGGTTGAAGCCCTCAACAAGAGGTTCGACGAGGCTCGGGGTAAGTCCAAACTAAATCCGAATACTTTCCCCCGAATACTGTCAACGCAATTTCCTTTTATATAAAGTTTATCGTTTTGCAGCCTCGTCGAAAGAAATGGAAAAGCTCAAGGCCGAGCTTCAACATGCCAAGGACGAAGCAGTCATTGAGAAGGCAGGAGCCAAAGAGGCGGCCACCGCACTCTTCGCCCTACAAGCCACCAGAGATAAGCATGAGGCTCGTGTGGCGGAGATCCAGGATGAGCTCAAGGATGCCAGCAAAAAGTGCAAGGCCCTTGAGCAGAAAAACAAGGAGAGTGAGGCCAAACTGTCCACTCTGAGGACCGAACTTCAGAAAGAGCGGGTGGATAGACGGTTCTACGAGGAACAAGTCTGCCAGGCAAAGGATATAACAAATGGTAAGCCATACTCACTAAAGTGCATCTTTGGGGATAGCAAATTTAGATTGCTTACCCAGGCATGGCGTTCCTCAGGCGCTTCCTTGGATCTTCAGAAGAGTGCGGCGGACGCCAATCAGCTGTTTGCCTCGTCGGAAGAGGGAGATGAGGCTTGGCTGTTCTGGGCACAGTTCGGAGCCCCCGAGCATCCTCCTCTTCTGGTGGTGCAGCCGAAGCAGCTGATGGAGCTGCACCAGATGGTAGAGCTTGCCATGAAGGACCTCTGCATCCGATTATGGCCTAGTGAGCCGCTGCCAGGCAGCTACTTCGGCCTGGTGCGGAGGCTGATTGCAGCTTTGCCCCGCCTCAACACCGTCAAGCGCTCCTCCTGTATTGAAGGTGTCTGCATGGCCCTTGCCAAGGACAAGGTGCACTGGCTGGGGCTAAATCCGATGAAGGTAGCCACTAATCCGCCGCCTCCCGAGAAGGAGCATCGACGCCCCAAGCTATACTTTGATGGAGTGATGGAGAGTGCTCGGGTGATAGCGTCACAGTGTTCGGTTGACAAAATATTTGAATGAGTTGTAACGCGTCCGAAGACTTGTCGAAACTATTAATGATATTAGTATTTTGTTCCTATATGGTTTTGCATTCCTTTATAACTCCTATGTGGCTGTTTAATACTGAAAGATGCGTGTCGTCGGCTTCAACCCCCATGTAGATACTACATGGGGTGTTAATGCCAATGTACTAAGGCCCTTAGCCGAATTATCGGAACCCGAAGGTGGTACAGTGTGGCAGACTAGGCAATCAGACTATAATACTTTACTTCTTTCACTTAGTCATAGGGGCACGAAAATTACTACAGTAAGCGTACGATTAGCTACCGAAATGTCGTGATGTTCGGACGAACCGTGGCCAAAGCCGGTATCACAATGTTTGTAAGAAAAGCAAGTTCCTTGTATAAAATGGAATAACTGCCTATGAGGAATGAAGTATAATACTTCTAGCTCGGGGTTCATAGACCGGATTGCGCATACTATGACAGTCCGTTATCGGTATTCTCTCTTGAGGTGCTTGACCAGACTATCCGGAAGCACAATCGCAAGGGTGCTCCCTTTGCTCTTTTAGCCGAACGAGCGGAACGTAAAGGGGCAAGCACAGGAGCCGGGCAACCCAACTTATTGACCGAAGACATAGTTCGGAACAAATGCATATAAAGTGAGCGCCAAGATGCCAAACTCATGACAGATATGCGATTTATGCTTGAACTCGAGCCCCCAGTCTATTAGCCGGTTACCTCGCATCATACCGAACAGGCCCACGAGAAGAGGGAGAGAGGAGAAAAAATATGCACCAAAAAAGGACAGGTGGGGCAAAACTTGCGCTATGCAATTTGTATTTTCTCAACAACTCTTATATCTCGGATTGCCGAAGCAACTATTTACACGTATGTGAAAGAAAAAATATACAGGAGTTGTTGTACTAGGGGTCTTCGATTGATAACCTGACGTCCACGATATGCCCTGTTGCTAGTTGACTCCTGCTGTTAGATGCACCTTGATGGGTGTTTAGTGTTCGATGGGTGGACTTTGCAAACAAAGTCTTGAGAGGTCACCGAATTGTAGGTGAGCTTTACGCCATAGGCAGGCTTTTTAAGCATCACCTGTGTTTTGTCCGAAGACATGCTAATGATAGAGGTTCGGGCTAGCCAAAAACCTATGTGTAGTGCCCCACCGCTACCCATGGGATCTTAAGTGCGAAGTTGTGCCTCCTTGGCACGTACTTTGCCGGTCTTAAGGTTGTGCGGTGGGCGGCGAGTCCCTATAGAGGGGAGGAGGAAGGATCTGAGTTTTCTGTTTGAAGCCGAACTCGCTTCCCAACCTTTTGTGCCTTTATGGCTGATGTTGGAACTTGCCGATCTTCTTTGTAGCTGAATTCGGCTGCTAGGGCCAATGCATGTTCCTTAGTTCTAAGGGAGCGCTCGGTATTGCCATTTATGGTAAAGACCCCCTTGGGGACCTACATCTTGAGCTTGAGGTATGCGTAATGTGGGACTGTGTTGAAACGAGCAAACATTGTCCGACCAAGCAGCACGTGATAGCCGTCGCGAAAGGGCACAATGTTGAAGATCAGGTCTTCGCAACGAAAGTTATCAGGCGAGCCGAACACAACTTCTAGAGTTACGGAGCTCGTACATCGGGCCTCAACGCATGGGATCACTTCTTTGAAGGTAGTGCTGCTGGGTTTGATCCTTGACAGATCTATGCCCATCTTTTCCACCGTATCTGAGTAAATCAGATTGAGGCTACTTCCTCCGTCCATTAGGACTTTTGTGAGGTGATACCCGTCTATAATGGGGTCTAGGACGAGGGCCGCTGAACCCCCATGATGGATACTGTTCAGGTGATTGCGTCGATCGAAGGTGATCGGGTACGCCGACCATGGGTTGTACTTCTGGGCTACGGGTTCCACATCGTAGACCTCCCGAAGGGCGCGCTTCCTTTCCTTCTTAGGTATGTGGGTGGTGTATCATGTTCACCATTTTTTTACTTCGGGAGGGAATTTGTTCTGTCTGCCACCAATTGGAACCCGAGGCTCATCCTCGTCCTTGCTATGAGAGCTTTTGCCTTGGTCCTCGGGCGGTATCTTGGTGGCCTGTTTAAACACCCAGCAGTTGCGGTGTGTGTGGTTGGCGGGCTTCTCTGAAGTCCCATGGATTTGGAAAGGTCTTTCCATGATCTTTTCCAGCTGAGTCGGTCCGTCGCGATTGCCTTTAGGAGGCTTCTTCCGCTGCCCATGTCGGGAGTTGCGGAATCCGGCGTTTACAGCCGTGTCATCGACATCGCTATTATTGTGTCGGCGCTTATTCTTATTATGCTTTGTCTTTGAATTGCCATCCCGGGCTTCAGTTGCTGCGGGATCTTCGGAATTGTGGCTTCGTCTTGCAAGCCAGTTGTCTTCGCCCGTGCAAAAGTGGGTCATGAGTGAAGTAAGGGCGGGCATGGTCTGAGGTTTGTCATGTACTAGCTGGCGGGCGAGCCATTCGTCCCGAATATTGTGCCGGAAGGAGGCTATGGCCTCAGTGTCCGGACAATCGACGATTTGGTTTTGTTTAGTCAAGAACCTATTCTAGAATTGCGGAGCAGCTCGTCAAGCTTCTGGATGACGTTGCTGAGATCAGAAGAGTCCGGTGGGAAGACATGCACTAGTAGAAAACAGACCTTTCGTTCGACGCATTAGTCCCGGTCTGGTTACGAGCCGGTTCTAAAGAGGCTATTAGTCCCGGTTCGTGCCGGCTCCAACGGCTAGGAGCTGGGCGACCTTTAGTACCGGCTCGTAAGGGCCTTTAGTACCGGTTTCTCTCACGAACCGGTACTAAAGGGTGCGTGGCAGGCTTTTGGTCAGACTTGGGCCCCGCGTACCTCTTTCGTACCGGTTCGTGGCACGAACCGGTACTAAAGGTTGCACTTTAGTACCGGTTGATGACACCAACTAGTACTAAAGACTTCCTATATATATGCTTCATCCGCAGTCGATCGAAGGGGCTCTCATTTCTGTGTTTTCTCCCCTGTTCTTCTTCCTGCTCGAAGCTCATCCTCCATTTTGCCAAGGATTTGTCAAGATTTGAAGGCACCCCATCTATCCAAGTGTTCACAAAGGTTAGCAACTTTGCCCCTTCATCTCTCATTGCTAGATTAGCTTGTGATATGCTCAAAGATATGTGATTTGTGGGTTTTAGCTAGGTTTTTGGGGAGTGATCATTATGCGGGAGTTTATTTGATTTATATGCAATTTGAGCTCAAATTAACTTGTTACATTGCATATGTGTAGGTGTGGTTTATTTAGTGCCTTCCCATCCCCGTCCTAACCAACGTCGATCGCTCGCACTGTCTCGTCGCGGCACTGGCCACCTTGGTGAGCCTCTTGTTCTTCTTAAAACCTTTAAAAAAATTACTTGTATGATTTATGTAGCTG
Source organism: Hordeum marinum (assembly GCA_022496015.1). Classification (NCBI taxonomy): domain Eukaryota; kingdom Viridiplantae; phylum Streptophyta; class Magnoliopsida; order Poales; family Poaceae; genus Hordeum; species Hordeum marinum. The sequence continues at coordinate 49,298,964 of CM039676.1, forward strand.
CGTGTACGATTTACTTACTTGTATTATTGTTAGTTATTCTATAGTGTCATGGTTATGGTATCCGCCCACGTTAGCCCTCGTCCAGTCTATCATTCAGATGTGGTATGTCGTTATCTTTTATAACCATTTCACACATCATCTAATGTCTATGGAAATTAATTATGCCACCAAATTGATGTAGATGTTTTTATCTATAGGAAGTAGTTGAATCAGAAATTCCAACTGACTATGCAATTCTTCTCGAGAAGTTAACGCAAGCTGAAAAAGAAATTGATCATTTGAAAGAAAAATTTAAAAGAACTGAAGATGAGAAGATGGGATTGGAGTTGCATGTTGTCGATATCGTTGATGATCACAAGAACAAGATGACTGGAATGCGCTTGAAGCATAGAAAGATTATAAAATATGCCATTGATAAAGAGGCTTGGTATCATTATGCAGTTGGCTCGATTGTTACCTTAGTTGCGATTATGATCGCATTTGTTGTTGCATTTAAATGTTTTAGATAGTTGTATGTTGTTTTATGAGATGTATGTATGAACTATAAGTATCTATTATTTGCAGTAATAACATTTGGTCACTGCTAGCTCTACTTTGGTTGTAATGTGATGATGAAGTTGTATTAATTTGGTCATTTCGATGTTGTGTAGTGAACATGAGCCGGCAATGGATGTACGATGACCGACTAAGTCCAGGGTTCCTTAATGGCCTGCATGATTTTATTCGTGTGGCTGAGGCAAACAAGCAGAATGGTTTCATGTGTTGTCCATGTCATGACTGTAAGAATGATAGGAATTACTCTACCTAAAAAACCCTTCACTACCACCTGCTGAAGTCCGGTTTCATGTCTGGCTATAGCTGTTGGACCAAGAACGGAGAAAGAGGGATTATAATGGAAGACAATGAAGAAGAAGAGGATGATGACAACTATCCTTTCACCGATACAACAATGGGGGAAGCTGTGTTGGGAGACGTAGTAGTAAATAATTTTTTTCCTACGATCACCAAGATCTATCCATGGAGAAATCAGCAACGAGTGAGGAGAGATTGCATCTTCACACCTTTGAAGTTTGCTAAGTGGAAGCGTTGCTAGAACGCGGTTGGTGGAGTCGTACTCGCAGCGATTCAGATCGCGGTGGACTCCGATCTTAGCGCCGAACAACGACGCCTCCGCGTTCAACACACGTGCAGCCCGGTGACGTCTCCTACGCCTTGATCCAGCAAGGAGGAAGGAGAGGTTGAGGGAGAGCTCCGGCAGCACGATGGCGTGGTGATGGTGGAGCTGCGTGGTACTCCGGCAGAGCTTCGCTAAGCACTACGGAGAACGAGGAGGGGAAGAGGTAGGGCTGCGCCGAGAGGAAGAGAGAACCGTGTCTCTAAACAGCCCCAAGGGCACCTCTATATATAGGAGGAGGAGGAGGTAGGGCTGCACCCTAGGGTTCCCACCCTAGGGTGGTGCGGCAGCCACCAGATGGCAATCTGGCCAGCGCCCAGAGGGAGGATAGGAGGAGGGCGCAGCCCTAGTGGGCCTTAGGCCCATCTGGGTCTAGGGTTTCCCCTCCCTCTTCTATTTCCTGCGCCTTGGGCCAGGTGGCAGGGGCGCACCAGCCCACCCAGGGGCTGTTTCACTCCACCTACGGCCCATGAAGCCCTCTAGGGCTGGTGGGCCCACTTGGTGGACCCCCGGAACCCTTTCGGTGGTCCCGGTACACTACCGGTGACGCCCGAAACACTTCCGGTAACCAAAACCTCACATCCTATATATCAATATTCGTCTCCGGACCATTCCGGGATTCCTCGTGATGTACGAGATCTCATCCGGGACTCCGAGCTACCTTTGGTAACCATGTACACTATTTCCCTATAACCCTAGCGTCATCGAACCTTAAGTGTGTAGACCCTACGGGTTCGGGAGACACGTAGACATGACCGAGACACCTCTCTGGTCAATAACCAACAGAGGGATCTGGATACCCATGTTGGCTCCCACATGCTCCACAATGATCTCATCGGATGAACCACGATGTCGGGGATTCAATCAATCCCGTATACAATTCCCTTTGTCTATCGGTATGATACTTCCCCGAGATTCGATCGTCGGTATCTCTATACCTTGTTCAATCTCGTTACCGACAAGTCTCTTTACTCGTTACGTAATACATCATCCCGTGACTAACTCCTTAGTCACATTGAGCTCATTATGATGATGTCTTATCGAGTGGGCCCAGAGATACCTCTCCGTCACACGGAGTGACAAATCCCAGTCTCGATTCGTACCAACCCAATAGACACTTTCGGAGATACCTGTAGTGCACCTTTATAGCCACCCAGTTACGTTGTGACGTTTGGTACACCCAAAGCATTCCTACGGTATCCGGGAGTTGTACAATCTCATGGTCTAAGGAAACGATACTTGACACTGAAAAGCTTTAGCAAACGAACTACACGATCTTGTGCTATGCTCAGGATTGGGTCTTGTCCATCACATCATTCTCCTAATGATGTGATCCCGTTATCAATGACATCCAATGTCCATGGCCATGAAACCATGACCATCTATTGATCAACTAGCTAGCCAACTAGAGGCTTACTAGGGACATGTTGTGGTCTTTGTATTCACACATGTATTACGGTTTCTGGTTAACACAATTATAGCATGAACAATAAACAATTATCATGAACTAGGAAATACAATAATAACCATTTTATTATTGCCTCTAGGGCATATTTCCAACAGTCTCCCACTTGCACGAGAGTCAATAATCTAGTTACATTGTGATGAATCGAACACCCATAGCATTCTGGTGTTGATCATGTTTTGCTCGTGAGAGAGGTTTAGTCAACGGATCTGCGACATTCAGATCCGTATGCACTTTACAAATATCTATATCTCCCTCTTGAATGTAATCATGGATGGAGTTGAAGTGGCGCTTGATGTGTCTTGTCTTCTTGTGAAACCTGGGCTCCTTCGCAAGGGCAATAGCTCCAGTGTTGTCACAGAATAGAGTCATTGGGACCGACGCACTTGGAATTACTACTAGGTCGGTGATGAACTCCTTCATCCAGACTCCTTCCTTTGCTGCTTCCGAAGTAGCTATGTACACCGCTTCACAGGTAGATGCTGCCACGACACTTTGCTTGCTGCTGCACCAGCTGACTGCCCCTCCGTTCAAAACATACACGTATCCGGTTTGCGACTTAGAGTCATCCGGATCTGTGTCGAAGCTAGCATCGACGTAACCCTTTACGACGAGCTCTTCAACACCTCCATATACGAGAAACATGTCCTTTGTCCTTTTCAGGTACTCTAGGATATTCTTGACCGCTGTCTAGTGTTCCGCTCCGGGATCACTTTGGTACCTCCCTACCAAACTTATGGCAAGGTTCACATCAGGTCTGGTACACAGCATGGCATACATAATAGAGCCTATGGCTGAAGCATAGGGGATGACACTCATCTCTTCTCTTTTTTTCCTGTGGTTGGGCATTGAGTCATACTCAATCTCACACCTTGTAACACTGGCAAGAACCCCTTCTTGGACTGATCCATATTGAACTTCTTCAATATCTTGTCAAGGTATGTGCTTTGTGAAAGACCTATGAGGCGTCTCGATCTATCTCTATAGATCTTAATACCTAATATGTAAGCAGCTTCTCCAAGGTCCTTCATTGAAAAACACTTATTCAAGTAGGCCTTTACACTTTCCAAGAGTCCTATATCATTTCCCATTATCAGTATGTCATCCACATATAATACGAGAAATGCTACAGAGCACCCACTCACTTTCTTGTAAATACAGGGTTCTCCATAAACCTATACAAACCCAAATGCTTTAATCACCTCGTTAAAGCAAATGTTCCAACTCCGAGATGCTTGCACCAGCCCATAGATGGAGCGCTGGAGCTTGCATACTTTGTTAGCATCTTTAGGATTGACAAAACCTTCCGGATGCATCATATACAGTTCTTCCTTAAGGAAACCATTAAGGAATGCCGTTTTGACATCCATTTGGTAGATCTCATAATCATAAAATGCGGCAATTGCTAACATGATTCGGATAGACTTCAGCATTGCTACGGGTGAGAAAGTCTCATCGTAGTCAACTCCTTGAACTTGTCGATAACCCTTAGCGACAAGCCGAGCCTTATAGACGGTCACATTACCATCTGCGTCAGTCTTCTTCTTAAAGATCCATTTATTTTCAATGGCTCGCTTATCATCAGGCAAGTCCACCAAAGTCCACACTTTGTTCTCATACATGGATCCTATCTCGGATTTCATGGCTTCAAGCCATTTGTTGGAATCCGGGCCCGCCATCACTTCTTCATAGTTCGAAGGTTCACCATTGTCCAACAACATGATCTCCAGGACATGGTTGCCGTACCACTTTGGTGCGGAACGTGTCCTAGTGGACCTTCGACGTTCAATAGTAACTTGATCGGAAGTTTCATGATCATCATCATTAACTTCCTGTCCAGCCGGTGTAGGCTCCACAGAAACAACTTCCTGTGCTGCGCTACTCTCCGGTTCGAGTGGAGGTACAATTACCTCATCAAGTTCTATTTTCCTCCCACTTTCTTCTTTCGAGAGAAACTCTTTCTCGAGGAAGGATCCAATCTTGGCAACTAATACTTTGCCTTTGGATCTGAGGTAGAAGGTATACCCAATAGTCTCTTTGGGATATCCTATGAAGACGCACTTTTCCGCTTTGGGTTCGAGCATCTCAGGTTGAACTTTCTTCACATAAGCATCGCATCCCCAAACTTTTAGAAACGACAGCTTAGGTTTCTTTCCAAACCATAATTCGTACGGTGTCGTCTCAACGGATTTTGACGGTGCCCTATTTAAAATGAATGCGACAGTCTCTAATTCATATCCCCAAAATGATAGCAGTAAGTCGGTAAGAGACATCATAGATCTTACCATATATAATAGAGTGCGATTACGACGTTCAGACACACCATTTCGCTGAGGTGTGCCAGGCATTGTGAGTTGTGAAACAATTCCACATTTCCTTAGGTGCGTGCCAAACTCGTGACTTAAATATTCTCCACCACGATCAGATCGTAGGCACTTTATTTTCATGTCACGTTGATTCTCTACCTCACTCTGAAATTCCTTGAACCTTTCAAAAGTTTCAGATTTATGTTTCATTAAGTAGACATACCCATATCTGCTCAAGTCATCAGTGAGGGTGAGAACATAACGGTAGCCTCCATGAGCCTCGACACTCATTAGACTGCATACATCGGTATGTATTATTTCCAACAAGTCAGTTGCTCGCTCCATTGTTCCGGAGAACAGATTCTTGGTCATCTTGCCCATGAGGCATGGTTCGCACGTGTCAAATGCTTCGAAATCAAGCGACTCCAAAAGTCCATCAGCATGGAGCTTCTTCATGCGTTTGACACCAATATGACCAAGGCGGCAGTGCCACATGTAAGTGGGACTATCGTTATCAACCTTACACTTTTTGGTACTCACACTATGGACATGTGTAACATCACGTTCGAGATTCATCAAAAATAAACCATTGACCAGCGGGGCATGACCATAAAACATCTCTCTCATATAAATAGAACAACCATTATTCTCAGATTTTAATGAGTAGCCATCTTGCATCAAGCGAGATCTAGATACAATGTTGATGTTCAAAGCTGGTACTAAATAACAATTATTAAGGTTTAAAACTAATCCCGAAGGTAGATGTAGAGGTAGCGTGCCGACGGCGATCACATCGACCTTGGAACCATTCCCGACGCGCATCGTCACCTCATCCTTTGCCAGCCTCCGCTTATTCCGCACCTCCTGCTTGGAGTTACAAATGTGAGCAACTGCACCGGTATCAAATACCCAGGAGCTACTACGAGCGCTGGTTAGGTACACATCAATAACAAGTATATCACATATACCTTTAACGTTGTCGTCCTTCTTATCCGCTAAGTACTTGGGGTAGTTCCGCTTCCAGTGACTGGTACCCTTGCAGCAAAAACACTCAGTCTCAGGCTTGGGTCCATTCTTGTTCTTGTTCTTCTCGGCAACTTGCTTACCGGGCGCGGCAACAGCTTTGCCGTCCTTCTTGAAGTTCTTCTTACCCTTGCCTTTCTTGAAACTAGTGGTCTTATTCACCATCAACACTTGATGCTCCTTTTTGATCTCGACCTCTGCTGATTTCAGCATCGAGTACAACTCAGGAATGGACTTCTCCATCCCTTGCATGTTGTAGTTCATCACAAAGCTCTTGTAGCTAGGTGGAAGCGACTGGAGGATTCTGTCAATGACCGAGTCATCCGGGAGATTAACTCCTAGCTGAGTCAAGCGGTTGTGCAACCCAGACATCGTGAGTATGTGCTCACTGACAGAACTATTTTCCTCCATCTTACAGCTGAAGAACTTGTCGGAGACATCATATCTCTCGACCCCGGCATGAGCTTGGAAAACCGGTTTCAGCTCTTGGAACATCTCATATGCTCCGTGTTGCTCAAAACGCTTTTGGAGCCCCGGTTCTAAACTGTAAAGCATGCCGCACTGAACAAGGGAGTAATCATCGTAGCGAGCATGCTAAGTGTTCGCAACGTCTTGCTTTGCTGGAAGAAGGGGTGGGTCACCTAGCAGTGCATCAAGGACATACAATTTCTTGGAAGCTATGAGGATGATCCTCAAGCCACGGACCTAGTCCGCATAGTTGCTTCCATCATCTTTCAGCTTGGTTTTCTCTAGGAACGCGTTGAAATTGAGGGTGACATTTGCGTTGGCCATTGGATCTACAATATAATTGTAAAGACAATTTTATACTAAGTTCATGATAATTAAGTTCACATAATCAAATTATTTAATGAACTCCCACTAAGATAGACATCTCTCTAGTCATCCAAGTGACACATGATCCATGTCAACTAGCCCGTGTCCGATCATCACGTGAGACGGACTAGTCATCCATGGTGAACATCTCCATGTTGATCGTATCTTCTATACGACTCATGTTCGACCTTTCGGTCTTCCGTGCTTCGAGGCCATGTCTGTACATGCTAGGTTCATCAAGTCAACCTAAGTGTATCGTGTGTGTAAATCTGGCTTACACCCGTTGTATGCGAACGTTAGAACCTATCAGACCTGATCATCACGTGGTGCTTCAGAACAACAATCCTTAGCAACGGTGCATAGTTAGGGTGAACACTTTCCTTGAAATTTTATTGAGAGATCATCTTATTTACTACCGTCGTTCTAAGCAAATAAGATGTAAACATGATAAACATCACATGCAATCAATATAGTGACATGATATGGCCAATATCATCTTGCTCTTTTGATCTCCATCTTCGGGGCACCATGATCATCACTGTCACCGGCACGACACCATGATCTCCATCATCGTGTCTTCATGAAGTTGTCTCGCCAACTATTACTTCTACTACTATAGCTAATGTTTAGCAATAAAGTAAAGTAATTACATGGCATTTATGATTGACACGCAGGTCATACAATAAAATAAGACAACTCCTATGGCTCCTGCCGGTTGTCATACTCATCGACATGCAAGTTGTGAATCCTATTACAAGAACATGATCAATCTCATACATCACAATGCATCACATCACATTCTTTGGCCATATCACATCACAAGGAATATGCTGCAAAAACAAGTTAGACGTCCTCTAATTAGTAGTTGCAAGTTTTTACCTGGCTGCTATAGGTTACTAGCAAGAATGTTTCTTACCTACGCCAAAACCACAACGTGATATGCCAATTGCTATTTACCCTTCATAAGGACCCTTTTCATCGAATCCAATCTGACTAAGGTGGGAGAGACAGACACCCACTAGCCACCTTATGCAACACGTTCATGTCAGGCGGTGGAACCAGTCTCACATAAGCGTACGTGTAAAGTCGGTCCGAGCCACTTCATCCCACAATACCGCCGAATCAAGATAAGACTATTAGTGGTAAGCAAATTAACAAGATCGACGCCCACAACTACTTTGTGTTCTAATCGTGCACAGATTCTACGCATAGACCTAGCTCATGATGCCACTATTTGGAGACGTAGTAGTAAATAAATTTTTTCCCTACGATCACCAAGATCTATCCATGAAGAAACCAGCAACGAGTGGGGAGAGATTGCATCTTCATACCTTTGAAGATCGCTAAGCGGAAGCGTTGCTAGAACGTGGTTGGTGGAGTCGTACTCGCAGCGATTCAGATCGCGGTGGACTCCGATCTTAGCACCGAACAACGACGCCTCCGCGTTCAACACACGTGTAGCCCGGTGACGTCTCCTACGCCTTGATCCAGCAAGGAGGAAGGAGAGGTTTAGGGAGAGCTCCGTGACGGTGGAGCTGCATGGTACTCCGGCAGAGCTTCGCTAAGCACTACGGAGAACGAGGAGGGGAAGAGGTAGGGCTGCGACGAGAGGAAGAGAGAACCGTGTCTCTAAACATCCCCAAGGGAACCTCTATATATAGGAGGAGGAGGAGGTAGGTCTGCACCCTAGGGTTCCCACCCTAGGGTGGTGCGGCAGCCACCAGATGGTAATCTGGCCGGCGGCCAGAGGGAGGAGAGGAGGAGGGCGCAGCCCTAGTGGGCCTTAGGCCCATCTGGGTCTAGGGTTTCCCCTCCCTCCTCTATTTCCTGCGCCTTGGGCCAGGTGGGAGGGGCGCACCAGCCCACCCAGGGGCTGGTTACCTCGACCTATGGCCCATGAAGCCCTCTGGGGACGGTGGGCCCACTTGGTGGATCTTGGAACCCTTCCGGTGGTCCCGGTACACTACCGGTGACGCCCGAAACACTTCCGGTAACCAAAACCTCACATCCTATATATCAATCTTTGTCTCCGGACCATTCCAGGACTCCTCGTGACGTCCGGGATCTCATCCGGGACTCCTAACTACCTTCGGTAACCACATACACTATTTCCCTATAACCCTAGCGTCATCGAACCTTAAGTGTGTAGACCCTACGGGTTCAGGAGACACGTAGACATCACCGAGACACCTCTCTGGTCAATAACCAATAGCGGGATCTGGATACCCATGTTGGCTCCCACATGCTCCACGATTATCTCATCGGATGAACTCGGATGTCGGGGATTCCATCAATGACATATACAATTCCCTTTGTCTATCGGTATGATACTTGTCCGAGATTCGATCGTCGGTATCTCTATACCTTGTTCAATCTCGTTACCGGCAAGTCTCTTTACTCGTTCCATAATACATCATCCCGTGACTAACTCCTTAGTCACATTGAGCTCATTATGATGATGTCATATCGAGTGGGCCCAGAGATACCTCTCCGTCACACGGAGTGACAAATCCCAGTCTCGATTCGTACCAACCCAGCAGACACTTTTGGAGATACCCGCAATGCACCTTTATAGCAACCCAGTTATGTTGTGACGTTTGGTACACCCAAAGCATTCCTACTGTATCCGGGAGTTGTACAATCTCATGGTCTAAGGAAACGATACTTGACACTGAAAAGCTTTAGCAAACGAACCACACGATCTTGTGCTATGCTCAGGATTGGGTCTTGTCCATCACATCATTCTCCTAATGATGTGATCCCGTTATCAATGACATCCAATGTCCATGGCCATGAAACCGTGACCATCTATTGATCAACGAGCTAGCCAACTAGAGGCTTACTAGGGACATGTTGTGGTCTATGTATTCACACATGTATTATGGTTTCCGGTTAACACAATTATAGCATGAACAATAGACAATTATCATGAACTAGGAAATACTATAATAACCATTTTATTATTGCCTCTAGGGCATATTTCCAACAAGCTGAAGAAGAGGTGTCAATGGGGGAAGCTAAAGAAGAGGCATCAGATGAGCCCGCTGATGATTTTGGTCGGGTCATTGCTGATGCAAAGAGAAACTGCGAAAGTGACAAGGAGAGGTTGAAGTTGAAGCGCATGTTAGAGGATCACAAGAAATTCTTGTATCCAAATTGTGAAGATGACAAAAAAAAGCTGGGTACCACGCTGGAATTGCTGCAATGGTGGGCGAAGAATGGTGTAACTGACAAGGGATTTCAAGAATTGCTGATAATGATAAAGAAGATGCTTTCAAAGGATAACGAATTGCCTGGAAGTACGTACGAAGCAAAGAAGGTTGTCTGCCCTCTAGGATTAGCGGTGTAGAAGATACATGCATGCCCTAATGACTGCATCCTCTACCGTGGTGAGGAGTACGGAATTTGGATGCATGCCCGATATGCGGTGCACTGCGCTATAAGATCCCCCGCGATAACCCTGGTGATGTGGAGGGCGAACGCCATAGGAACAGGGTTCCTGCCAAGGTGATGTGGTATGCTCCTACAATACCACGATTGAAACATTTGTTCCTAAACAAAGAGCATGCCAAGTTGTTGCGATGGCACAAATAAGAATGTAAGAAAGATGGGATGTTGAGAGCACCCGCTGATGGGTCGTAGTGGAGAAAAATTGAGAGGGAGTTCGAGGACTTTGCAGCTGACGCAACGAACTTATGGTTTGGTCTTAGTACAGATGGTATGAATCCTTTTGGGGAGCAGAGCTCCAGTCACATCACCTGGCCCGTGACTCTATGTATCTACAACCTTCCTCGTTGGTTGTGCATGAAGTGGAAGTTCATTTTGATGCCAATGCTCATCCAAGGCCCTAAGCAACCCGGCAACGACATTGATGTATACCTAAGGACACTAGTTGATGAGCTTCTATAGTTGTGGAAAAAACCAGGTGTACGTGTGTGGGATGCGCACACATAGAAGGAAATTGACCTACGAGCGTTGCTGTTTGTAACCATCAATGATTGGCCTGCTCTTAGTAACCTTTTAGGACATACAAATAAGGGATACAATGCATGCATGCACTGTTTAGATGATACTGAAAGTATATATTTGGATAAATGTAAGAAGAATATGTACCTGGGACATCGTCGATTTCTACCGATCAAGCATATCTTAAGAAAGGCAGGCAACCATTTCAAAGGTGAGCCACATAACCAGAAGAAGCCCGGCCTCCATACCGGTGAATATATATTTGATATGGTCAAGGATTTACAAGTAATCTTTGGAAAGGGTCCTAGCGGACAATCTGTTCCGAATGACGCCAACGGACACGCACCCAGGAAGAAATCTATATTTTGGGAACTTGAATATTGGGAAGCCCTAGACGTCCGCAATACAATCGACGTGATGCACGTAATGAAGAATCTTTGTGTGAACCTGCTAGGCTTCTTGGGAGTGTATGGAAAGACAAAAGATACACCGGAGGCACGGGAGGACAAGCAAAGAATTAACGAAAAAGACGGCATGCCTCCAAAGCAGTATCAAGGTCCTGCCAGCTATGCTCTTACCAAAGAAGAGAAGGTAATCTTTTTTGAATGCCTGCTCAGTATCAAGGTCCCGTCTGGCTTCTCGTCGAATATAAAGGGAATAATAAATATGGCAGAGAAAAAATTTCAAAATCTAAACTCTCATGACTGCCACGTGATTATGATGCAATTACTTCCGGTTGCACGTAGGGGACTTCTACCAGAAAATGTTTGATTAGCCATTGTGAAGCTATGCGCATTCCTCAATGCAATTTCTCAGAAGGTAATCAATCCAAAAATCCTACCAAGGTTATAGAATGACCTGGTCCAATGTCTTGTCAGTTTCGAGTTGGTGTTCCCTCCATCCTTCTTCAATATTATGATTCACGTCCTAGTTCACCTAGTCGAAGAGATTAACATTCTGGGTCCTGTATTTCTACACAATATGTTCCCTTTCGAGAGATTCATGGGAGACTTAAAGAAATATGTTCATAACCATGCTAGGACAGAAGGAAGCATCGCCAAGGGATATGGAGCAGAGGAGGTTATTGAGTTTTGTGTTGACTTTGTTCCTAACATTAAGCCGATTGGTCTTCCTGAATCGTGGCATGAGGGGAGACTGGGTGGAAAAGGCACACTAGGAAAGAAAGAAGCAATAAATATGGACGGACATTCTTTCACTCAAGCACACTATATGGTTCTACAAAATTCCACCTTGGTGACTCCATATATCGAGGAACACAAGGATATTGTACAGTCCAAGAACCCGGACCAGTCTGACCCCTGGATTGAACGTAAACACATGGAGACTTTCACCGGTTGGTTGCAAACAAAGCTCATCAATGACAACAATGATCTAGATGAACTGTACTGGTTGGCCAAGACACGAAGTTCGATAGTAACGACTTTAAAAGGGTACAAGATAAATGGGAATACATTTTACACGATCACCCAAGATAAAAAGAGCACCAACCAAAATAGTGGTGTCCGCTATGATGCAACTAACTTTCAAGACACATATTATGGTTACATAAAGGAGATATGGGAACTTGACTATGGACCTGATCTTAAGGTCCCTTTGTTTCGGTGCAAATGGGTCAAATATACTGGAGCCGGGGTACAGGTAGACCCGCAGTACGGAATGACAACAGCAGATCTCAACAATCTTGGATACACACACGACTCATTCGTTCTAGCCAATGATGTGGCTCAGGTTTTCTATGTGAAGGACATGTCTAGCAAACCGAGGAGAAAAAAAGATAAGGAAGCGAATACATAATACGATGAGCCAAAGCGCCACATAGTTCTTTCAGGGAAAAGAAACATTGTGGGAGTGGAGGACAAGACAGACATGTCAGAAGATTATGAAAAGTTTCATGAAATCCCTCCCTTTAGAGTGAAGACTGACCAAAGCATCGTGTTAAATTATGAAGATTCTTCATGGTTACGGTGCAATCATAAGCAAGGGACAAACATGCAAAAAAAGTCTTACACCGCGAGATCCCACTCTGGGATGTGACCGGATCCACCGTCATCACTTTCTATGTGAAGGACATGCATGCATTTTCTAGCATGGTATCATTGTAACAGTTTATACACGAAGTGCATCCAGTTTTTGTCGTAACCCTCTCAACTCTTTAGAAGTTTCTATGTGGGTGAAATTATGATGTCATGCCAAGTTTCAACCTTTTCAAAGTTCATTTGTAATGCTTTTCAATTTCAGGGTCATTTAGCTTAAAATAAATCATTAAATGCATGAAAAATATCAAATGAAGTCAGAAAGGGTTGAAAATTGATGATGTGCCTTTTAATGGTGCATATTGAACACACAAAAATTATGGAGTTAAAATAAGTTATTAGAAATGAAATCCCTTTGTAATAGATGAGTTTTCGTCCGAAACCCTCATACTTCGAAAGAGATTGTCCAGTTTGTACACGAGGTGCATCTAGTTTTTTCCGTAACCCTCTCAACTCTTTAGAAGTTGATATGTGGGTGAAATTATGATGTCATGCAAAGTTACAACCTTTTCAGAGTTCATTTGTACTACTTTTCAATTTCAGGGTCATTTAGCTCAAAATAAATCATTAAATGCATGAAAAATATCAAATGAAGTCAGAAAGGGTTGAAAATTGATGATGTGCCTTTGCATTGTGCATATTAAACACACACAAATTATGGAGTTAAAGTAATTTATTAGAAATGAAATCCCTTTGTAATAGATGAGTTTTCGTCCGAAACCCTCATACTTCGAAAGAGATTGGCCAGTTTGTACACGAGGTGCATCTAGTTTTTGCCGTAACCCTCTCAACTCTTTAGAAGTTGCTATGTGGGTGAAATTACGATGTCATGCCAAGTTTCAACCTTTTCAGAGTTCATTTGCACTGCTTTTCAATTTCAAGGTCATTTAGCTCAAAATAAATCATTAAATGCATGAAAAATATCAAATGAAGTCAGTGAAAATTGATGATGTGCCTTTGAATGGTTCATATTGAACACACAAAAAGTATGGAGTTAAAAGAAGTTATTAGAAATGAAATCTCTTTGTAATAGATGAGTTTTTGTCCGAAACCCTCATACTTCGAAAGAGATTGTTCAGTTTGTAAACTTGTGCATCCAGTTTTTACCGTAACCCTCTCAACTCTTTAGAAGTTGATATGTGGGTGAAATTATGATGTCATGCCAAGTTACAACCTTTTAAGAGTTCATTTGTACTACTTTTCAATTTCAGGGTCATTTAGCTCAAAATAAATCATTAAATGCACGAAAAATATGAAATGAGTCAGAAAGGGTTGAAAATTGATGATGCGCCTTTTAATGGTGCATATTGAACACACAAAAAGTATTGAGTTAAAATAAGTTATTAGAAATGAAATCCCTTTGTAATAGATGAGTTTTCGTCCGAAACCCTCATACTTCGAAAGAGATTGTCTAGTTTGTACATGAAGTGCCTCCAGTTTTTGGCGTAACCCTCTCAACTCTTTAGAAGTAGATATGTGGGTGAAATTATGATGTCATGCCTACAACCTTTTCAGACTTTATTTCTACTGCTTTTCAAACTCCAGATTTGACATTTCAAATGTCATATAATCAAATTTTCTTATACAACAGTTTAAGTTGTTCAAAGATGCATGGAAATGCCATAAACAGATTCTTTATCTTTTTTTGATATTTTTTCATATATTATTTATTTCCATTGGAGTCATAGATTTTCTTCTATGATTTTCTAAAGTTTAGTGGTTTTTCTCAAAATAATAACTAATAATGAATTAAAAAAACCTTTAGTACCGGTGCGTGGCTCGCACTGGTACTAAAGGTCCACCGCCACACACCTTATTTGGGGAGGACCTTTAGTACCGGTGCGTGGCTCGCACTGGTACTAAAGGTCCACCGCCCCACACCTTTTTTGGGGAGGACCTTTAGTACCGGTGCGTGGCTCGCACCCGTACTGAAGGGTCTTTAGTACCAGTGTGAGACACACACCGGTACTAAAGGCTTGCTAGGTATAAATAGAAACGCCCTCGTCCCGGGCCGAGCCACGCACTGGGAGAAGCTCAGGTTTGTGCCGCCAGGCTGCCGAAATTAGCCGTCGCCATCACCCGCCGCCCCGACGTCGCGCGCCGCCTCGAGCCCGCCGCCCCGAGCCCGCCGCCCCCACCCTGCTGCCCCGATGCTGCGCCTCCCTCGAGTAGCTTTGCACGGCTACACCCTCAGTGAGCTTCTCTCCTCCCCCTTGCCCGCCGCCCCGACCCCACACGCTCGCCGGAGCTCACCGATCCCTCCGACCGCCATGTTTGCGGCTCCCATGAGCAACTCCGGCGCGGCCTACTAACGTGGCCGGCCAGCCCCACCCCCAGGGTAGCTGGCCAGTGGGCCTGCGGCCCCAGTTGACCAGTTGACCCAATCAATTATGCTGACTGGGCAGGCCCTAGTCAATGACAAGTGGGGCCGCCCCCCCTAATCCACTGATTAATTAAAATGATTAATTAATTTAAATAATGTGTCTATGACACGTGGGACCCCCTAGCTAATTAGTTTTAGTTTAATTTAACTCTAGATTAACCCTAGCTAATTAGTTTTAGTTTAATTTAAATCTAGATTAACCCAATGCTAATTTTGCTAAGTGTTATTTAATTTGTTTTCATAATTAAGTGTTTCTTCTCGACGTCGACAATGCCGATCCCGCATCTTTGTCATCGAGTCGGCAGAGGAGGTCTGTTGCTTGAGCCGAGGGGACCTATCCGGGACTAGGCTCCACTGGGCTGGTACTGGGAGGTGCTGCCTTCCGGGCGGCGCACCTTGGTGAGGAGCCATCCAGTCGTCGACCCGGAGGTTCTGTGGTGGCGGCCACATGGACCACAGATGATTCGGAGGCTTGAGTCCCCCGCGGAGGTGGTACAGTACCATGTCAGCAAGGAGAACGAGCACGTCCATCACTACATGGCAGCTTTGGAGGCCAGGTCTGACAATACCTGGCAGGTTCTTCGGGGATCTCACTACATGTGTATTAATTGATTTGTATATATATATATATTAACAAATCTTTCTTCTTTTAATTATCAACCCTCCGGATCGAGCCAATCTAGTAGAAAGGTACAAGGCGGCGCCAAATATTGGAGGGCAACGTAAAGCTCAATCTTGATGCTTTCAAACATGATGGCGCACCTACTCACCCTGAAGCCAATGCCAAGACATTTGTGCGTCAATGCGGAGTGGTTGTTAGGGACGGAGTCCCGATCACAATGCAAGAATGGTTTCAGCCAAAGAAACCAAAATCAGGAGTGAATTATGTCGATAAAAGAATTAAAGATGCCCTTTGGCGAGAGTTCATGGAGCATTTCATCCTACCAGATTCTCTCTCGGAGCGCCAAAGGGACAAAGTCAAGCAGTTTTCTCTCCATAAGATGGCCGACATGTTCCAGACTTGGAAGAAAAGATTATGGAACGAGTACAGCGCTAGAGGCAAGATGGCACCCGAATTCACAGGAATATACGAGAAGGTAAGGAATCACTAGGACGCATTTATCGAGTGCAAGACATCGGAAGCTGCTATGGAGAAGTCAGCAAAGAATAAGATAAATGCGGAGAAAAAAGTGTCACCATAAACTAGGGACAGGTGGATACAAGTCAGCCATTCCTAAGTGGGATGCATTAGAGAATAAGATGAATGATGAAGATCCCTCCAGTAACCTTCCACTGGCCCCGGAGGTGCAGGAATTGGTTTTTTGCGCATGGGGGAAAGTTGGACCCAACAACAAGGAAGTTTATTGCACTGGCCAGTATGAAGCATGCATCAAATGAGTTGATTGAAGCAATAAAAGCTGCCCAAGAAGGACGGTTTCACCCTGATAGAGAGAACGACGAGCTTACACGCGCCCTCGGGAATCCCGAACACGGAGGACAAACACGAGGCGTGGGGCGTTGTTCCATGGTATGAGGGGTTTGCGGTCTGGAAGGATAGTTATAAAAGTTGTTTGAGAAAAAAGAAGGTGGAAGCAGACCGCCTTTCAAAGTTGGAACAGAAGTACGAGCAACAACAGCTGCAGATACAGGTACTGACCCAGCAAAGGGCAACTCCGCGGCAGGAGGCATCGGAACCCGTCCCATCTACACTGCCGAAAAGCAGCATGGGTTCCATGGGGACACCACTGGGTCACACCCCCGTGGATGATATCAACGAGAAGACATCTTGTGAGCGAATCTAGAAAATGAAGAACAGACCCGTGCGGGTCACGACGGGCTATGCTTTACCAAATATACCTGATGTTCTCTAGCATTTCAATCCAGTTCCCGCTGGGTATGCTCGTGTCATGGTGTACGCAATAGAGCCAGGATATGATAGACTAGAGCTTCACATCCGTAGAGGTGAGGGGGAGTCCACACTGGCAGAAGCCCGCCATGGTCTCATTCTATGGGGAAAGGGCTGCATCATGTTTCCACACTCGACGCTAAGGCCACCGGCTCCTCCGAGTATCGATATCCAGCGCGAGGGATGCCAGCCAGAGGCATCGCAACGCCAGCAGTCCTCCCCACCTCGAGAGGCGTCCCGCTTCGATAGGGATCCCACCAACGTGAGTCCACCCAACCTCGGGACGGAGCACGACGCGAGTCCATATCGTCGATATCGATCTCTGCCGCGTGAGCCGACTCCACCCCACCACTTCGATAGGGATCCCACCAATGTGAATCCACCCAACCTCGGGACGGAGCATGACGCGAGTCCATATCGTCGATATCGATCTCTGCCGCGTGAGCCGACTCCACCCTGGCAGCTGTCCCGCCAGTAGGGCTCCCAAAAGAGGAAGGCCATCAGCAATCCTCTTCGGAAGAAAGCAAAGAAGAAACCCGAGCCTCTGGCCCAAAAGAAGCTGCCTTACGACATGACACCAGAGGAAAACAAAATTGAAAGCGATCGCCAAGTGAAAGACTTTTTTTGCGAAAAAGCCCCTGTTGCCAAAGGAGGTAATACTCAAGGAAGTTAAAGAGCACTTTAGGGAACACTTTATTGATCGACCCCCAACATATGTGGAGCGTATGTCGACAGACTATGAGCGACAGATTCAGAAGGCAAGTGAGTAGAGAAGTCGGCCCAACCCAAGGAAGAAGTCAGGAAGTACGACATCTACGATGGGTGGTACTACTAGCGGGAAAACAGTTCCCCAGCTCGGAGAAAAATCCAAGAAATCTATCTCTCCACTCAAGGTGAGTACCAATCCAAGAAACCAATCGATCCAAGCAATCGACGTTGCTGGCAACCCAATCAACCTCGAAGAAGTAGAGGCTACAGGTCTCACTCTTGGCCAAATCCTTGGCACCGAGGAAATCCGTGGGTACGGTGAAGCTGAGTACGCAATGAAATATGCCATCGGAAAACCACTTGTCACACACGAGCAGTACAAGGAACTACCAACTACGATGCGAAAGTTGCATGATTGGTTCCGGCGTGAAGCAAGAGGGGAGACGACAGTCATGGTCAAAGTAAGGAAAGATCTTTACGTCAATGGATGTGAAATATGTCTTGAATTCTCAAAACTTATCCAGTTATACCACATGGACTCTATCGACAAAACTCTCATCAGTTGCTATTGTCTGTAAGTGATTTATATCTTTAATAATTTAAGTCTCTAGCTCAGATATCGTTCATTGGCTTATCCTCACTATATATGTTCTTTTCTATGCTATTATGCAGATTGAAGATGTGGGAATTGAAACAAGAGGGAATCAATGACATTGGGTTCATCGAACCAAATACCGTTCATGGTCATGTGGCAAAACATTATGCCAAGGGCACATAAGAGATCTTGGAAAAATATCTAGAGGCACTAATGAATACCAAATCTACTATAATATTTCCTTACAACATGGGGGGTGAGTGTTTACTCTCTTGTATACTACAAATTCTATTTTTTGCTTACTAGCTCGTTGTTAAGTATAGTTGATGAGTTATATGCATGCCTTCTTAATTATATAAACTTCTACGCAGATACCACTATATCCTCCTAAATATTATCCTTGCGGATGGACTTGTTCAAGTGTACGGTTCACTAGATACACTAGAACAATCATACGTGGACTTGTATTTTATGATAGAATGGTAATTTCAATCTTTATCGACCTCGCTTTCTTTCAATATTTCATGATATCAAAAGTAATTATAATAAATCTTTCGTTCTTTTTCTTTGTCGCGTAGTGTTTGGAAAAAGATCATAGAAAAACCCATCACGATCGTCAATGGAAACCGAAGCTGAAGTGGAAAAGGATCCAGATAATGAAGTAGTACTACTAGGTCCACGCATCTCTTTAATACAGGTTCAATAACATTATCATGCTTGATTATTAATTATCTTATTGAATTCTATTCTTTTGCAAAGTGCACGAAGCGTCCATAGGGGACAAATTTATGTAGATACTTCCTCTACGAGAACATTCGCATCCAGACCGAATGTCGTATACGTCACAGAAGAGCACGTGAAATACAACTCGAGGTTTGGCAGATGATGTTGAAGCTCTCACCACATAAACGCTTTGTAGCACTTCAAGAGGAATTTGCGGCATTTCTTCTTCGACATGTCATTGATGTAAACGGAGAGCACTATTCCTTACCGCCGCCTCAATAATGCCAGCAAATCAGGAGTAGAAAACTGAGATTTCATCTGAAGCACTAGCTAGCTAGTCCCAGCCAGGTTTTGGGCCTTAATTTATAAGTCCAGAGTATATATGGATGTGTAATTTCATTTGTATATATACTGTCTATGAGATATTGTATATTATATTACATATATATATATGCATCAACTTGTGTACTGTTTACAGTATGTAGCACCGTAAAATAAATTTGAAATGAATGGAAAACCCAAAAAATAGAGAGGAAAATTAAAACCTAAAAGCTAAAACAAAAAAAACAGAACACTTAGTACCGGTTGGTATCACCAACCGTTACTAAAGGTCCTCCACCACCAGCCCACGTAGGCAGCCACGTGTTGGGCCCTTATTACCGGTCCGTGGGGCAACCGGTACTAAAGGTCTGGACCTTTAGTCCCGACCCTTTAGTACCGGTTGGGGAACCAGTACTAAAGGCCATCCCGACCGGGACTACAGACAGACATTCTACTAGTGATGGGTTCCCTGGAAGTTAGAGCAGAACATGTCTTCCAGGTCTTCCCAACATCCAATGGAGTTTTCGGGGAGGCTGTTTAACCAGTGCCGAGCTGGCCCCTTAAGCTTAAGAGGGAGATATTCGATGGAGTGGAGATCGTCTCCTCGCGCCATGTGGATATGGAGGAGGAAGTTGTCAATTCATACTATTGGGTTAGTCGTCCCATCATAGTGTTCTATGTTCACGGGTTTAAACCCTTCGGATAACTGATGTCGCATTACCTCATCTGTGAAGCACAATGGGTGAGGGGTGCCTCAAACCTGTGCTATGTCGCGCCTGTATTCAGTGTCTGTGTGGGTCCGGTTGTGTTCCCGGACTCTGTTGTTATGGTCGGTACCCACCCTGTCTATGGGGCGAGTACTCTTTGGATCCATAAATGGATCTTGTGCGGCCTGCTCTGTGCTCTAGGTCATCTCGCAGGTCAAACCTGTCGTTGTTCTCTAATGGCTCCTTACCCCGTCTTGGGGGCATTGCCGGTATATAACCGGTGTCGTCAGCCATCCTGTCCCGATCACGAGGGGCGGTCCGGCTTGTCGTATGTAGTATGGTTTGGAGACGGAGTATCCGTGAGTTCATCATCGAATTGTGGCAATAGCCTTCTCCGAGGGTAGCTTTTGGGCTGGCTTGACAGGCCGGTGCCGTATACTTCCTTGGCTAAAATGACTTTCTTCCATCAATCATTGAGTTCCTCCAATTCAGCTTTGAGTTGCCGTTCCTTAGCCTTTAGGTTGCGAGCCGTTTCTATGAGCCGTTGCCTGATTTCCTCCTGATCTTTGATGTTATCAGGGATGTACTAGTCATCGGCTTCCGGTATATCTTCCTCCTCGATGGGAGGAAGGTGATTGTCATCTTCAAAGTCGTTGACGTTATCGGGGTTGCTTTGGTCCTCAGGCCCTTCCGGACCCTCTAACGGGTACTCGGGGATATCGAGATTGCCATGATCAGCGGGGGTATTATCGTCCCTGTTGCTGATAATAGCCTTTCTTCTCTTTTTTTCCTTTGGACCGCTTATGCGTGTTCTGACGCCTTGACGGTGCATCGCCCGATTTGTTGCCATCATTGTTAGGCGTGTTGTCGCCGTTAGTGGCAGGAGTATCTACCATGTAGACATCGTATGTGGAAGTGGCGGCCCAACTCTTGGCATTAATGGGGGTGGGAGCACAGTCCTCTTAATCCATGTATTCCACCTCCTTGGAGGCATTGTCCAGCATGTCGGTTAGATCTTCGACGGTGGCTATCAAGTGGGTCGAAAAATTCATACTAACCCGCACCGTAGCTGATCTGAGCATAGATCGGGATTGGATCGTCAGTGATTCTCATTGACGAGATCCGATCCAGCGCTTCGTCGACCATTGAGGGCCTGATCGGATCACTTGTGGACTTAACCTCCAGGTCCCCCGGACATGGGAAGTGTTCGGCAAGAACACATGTCCGATCATCTGGCTTAATGGCCGAGCTGGGATAGGAGATCGGTTTGCCGCTATGGGCGACCCCATCGACGTGTCCGAAGAAGGGGCTCGAGGTTAAAGCCTCAGAGTCCTCGGGGGCTACGGGCAAGGCTGCGAGCCCGATTAATGACAAGTCGCCCTGAGAGTCGATGGAGAAATCTAAGTTTCCAAATCTAACTTCTCGATCTGAGGAGAAGTTCTCAATGCAACATAGATGGCCAGCGGAGTCAGCGTGCAACACAACACTGCCGAAGGCGAAGATTTGTCCAGGGACAAAAGTGTCCGTATTGCGGACCTCCTCATTGATGACAAGGCGAGATATCGATTCCATCCTGCTCACAGAGGAACTCTCAATGAAATCACCAATATCGGTGTCAAAACCGGCGGATCTCGGGTAGGGGGTCCCGAACTGTGAGACTAGAATGGACGGTAAAAGGAGATGAAGGGGACACAGATTTACCCAGGTTCGGGCCCTCCTATGGAGGTAATACCCTACGTCCTGCTTGATTATATTGATGGCATGAGGGGTTACACAGTTGATCTACCCCGAGATCGAATAGCTAACCCTAGATGAGTTGTTCTGCCTATACCCTAAAACCCTCCGACTTATAGAGATGCCGAGGAATCCTAGGGTTTGCACATGGTCGGTTACATGCCGAGTAGATAAACATGCCTATCTACTACATCAAACGTGGAGCGCAAGGCATTCTTCCTGAAGCTTCCATACTGGAGACCGGGCCTCCAAATCCTCCGGTGTTCGGTAAGTAGCCCATATAGTCCGACCCATAAACAATAGGTCGGCTATCCGAGGTCCCCTAATCTAGGACTCCCTCACCTGCCAAACCAATTAATCCAACATTGGGTCAACACAAATCGTTATTCTAAAAGAAACTCTAATAGCTATAAAAACATATTTTCGTTTACAATAAACCGAGGCAAATTAGCCTTCCAACAGCTCCCGTAAACTTGGATTTTTTATAGGATCCCGTATAAGCCTCCCCCCATCCCTGTCTTTCTTTTGAGAAGACTCATTCTGCCGCACAGTTATGTGCACTTTACCGTAATTGTGGGGAGGCTTTTTCTTAATTAAAAAACGATCAAGATTTCAAGCAGAAATCAAGTTCCAAAATCTCCAGGAATTCACAAAAATGTACTTGAATATAAAAATTGTTCGTAAGTTTGAAAAAATGTCGTGAATTTCTAAAGTGTCGCAAGCAAGCAAAGGGAGCCAAGTTTTATGATCATGAATTTATAAAATGATAATGAATCTCTAAAAAAATTGTGAATTCCAAAAATCTTCATGAGTCTCAAAAAGTGAAATTCAAAAAATGTTTCTGATTTTAAAAATATGTTCAGGATTTTAATAACACGTTCAAATATTTGAAGAAGTTTTTAAATTCAAACGATGATGGTGGATCTCGTATTTATTTTTTGTGAATTCCCAAAATGTTGAGGAGTCTCAAAAAATGTTTGAAATATTGAAAAAATGTTCATGATTTCATAAGAAATGCGCAATAATTTTATTTTTTTTCCCGCAAAATTGAACATTTTTTAATGACTGCTTTATATCACGAACATTTGTCGAATCGCAAAAACCGAAATCGGTCTTTTTTCCTTTCTTTTTGAGAAACCGGTCTTGTTTTCCTGAATTTGCGGCATAACACATCCGAGAAAAAAAGGACCATTCGATTTGGCCCTTTTTTGTTGGAAAGGAAGCCAAATCTAATGGACCGAGGCCCACTGCCGCGTATCCCTTGGCGCTCGTTCCCGAACTGGCGCTGCGCTAGGCCACCTACGCAATAAATGAGAGGCACTCTCGTGCTCGTCTCCCCAAAATTTTCTCCCTATCGTGCCACCCATAGAACCCACCTTTCTTCCTCACCAGTGGCGAGCAATGTCGGGCCACCGATCTTGCTCGTGCTCTCGCCAAGTCCTCAGCACTGCCGCTGATAGCCTCAGTAGATTGATCACTCCCTATTCCCCGAGCGCTGCCGCCAAGGGCCGTCGCCGATCCGTCAATCACTCTGCCGCCTACAGATCTCTCTCGTCTACCCTGCCACCTGGGTTTGACCCGTCGTTACACCCTTTGTGTTCGTGGCCACAGTCGCAAGGCCATACATGAGGAAATTTTCCAGAGTCCAGTGGCAACCCATCAGTTCATATGCAATTTCATTAAGGAGCTAGAGATGTTGTCTGCAAAACCAGCAAGGAACCCAGGGGTCTCTAGGTGATGTTTGGTTTGACCAAAAGCTCCTCCGCCAGGGTTTTTGAAGATTCATGTGGATGCGAGTAGATGAAGGAACCAATCCAGGGGAGCGGTGGCGGCAGTCTGTAGGGACTCGTCAGGCAACTACTTGGGCAGTTCTTTACTGGTAGTTCGTGGAGTTTCTGACATTGCTACACTGGAAGCCATTGCTTTCCGGGAAGCCTTCTCAGTTGCAGATGATTTAATGGTGAGGAACTTTATCATCACCTCAGATTCGAAGCAAGTAGTTTATGACATCCAACATGACAGCAGGGGACATATGGAAATATCATCACTGAAATTAAGAATAGGGCTGCTATGTTTAATTGTAATATAACGTTTGAAGGTAGAGCAACTAATAGCGATGCCAATAGGTTAGGCAAAAATTTCCAATTCTCTTGATCTCGGGAGACATGTCTGGATGATCCAACCCCACGATCCTTTTGTAATCCCACTCCAGGTGGAGTTTGAGCAATAAAGCTTGGTGAAACTCCTCAAAAAAATGGAAAGGGATTGAAATATAATGGACCGAAGCCCGCTGCCGCATCTGCGTGGGCACCCGTCCCCGAACCGGCACAGTGCTACGTCTCCAATGTATCTATAATTTTTTATTGTTCCATGCTGTTATATTATCAATCTTGGATGTTTTATGATCATTTTATATCATTTTTTGGTACTAACCTATTGACATAGTGCCAAGTGCCACTTGTTGTTTTTCCATGATTTTTTACATCGCAGAAAATGAATACCAGATGAAGTCCAAATGCCACGAAACTTCACGGTGATTTTTTATTGTCTAGAAGGAACACAACGGGCCCTAGCTGTGCCTGGGGGGGTGCCCCGAGGGGGCACAACCAACCAGGGCGCGCCAGGAGGCCCAGGCGTGCCCTGGTGGGTTGTGCCCACCTCGGGTGCCCCCGGACTGCCTCTTTGCTCTATAAATACCCCAATATTCCAGAAACCCTAGGGGGACAGACGAAATATTCATCCAGCCACCGCAGAGTCCAGAACCACCAGATCCAATCTAGACACCATCTCGGATGGTGTTCACCACCTCCATTGGTGCCTCTCCTATGATGCGTGAGTAGTTGTTTGTAGACCTTCGGGTCCGTAGTTAGTAGCTAGATGGCTTTCTCTCTCTCACTAAATTCTCAATACAATGGTCTCTTGGAGATCCATATGATGTAACTCTTTTGCGGTGTGTTTGTTGGGATTGATGAACTTTGAGTTTATGATCAGATCTATCTTTTCATATCCATGAAAGTCATTTGAGTTTCTTTGATCTCTTATATGCATGATTGCTTATAGCCTCGTATTTCTTCTCCGATATTTGGGTTTTGTTTGGCCAACTTGATCTATTTATCTTGCAATGGGAAGATGCGCTTTGTAGTGGGTTCGATCTTACGGTGTTTGATCCCAATGACAGAAAGGGAAACGGCACGTATGTATCGTTGCTACTAAGGATAAAATGATGGGGTCTATCTCTACATAGATAGATCTTATCTACATCATGTCATCGTTCTTATTGCATTACTCCATTTCTCCATGAACTTAATAAACTAGATACATGTTGGATAGCGGTCGATGTGTGGAGTAACAGTAGTAGATGCAGGCAGGAGCCGGTCTACTAATCTTGGACGTGATGCCTATGTAATGATCATTGCCTGGATATCGTCATGAGTATTTGAAGTTCTATCAATTGCCCAGCAGTAATTTGTTCACCCACCATTTGCTATTTTTCTCGAGAGAAGCCACTATTGAAACCTACGGCCCCCGGGTCTTTCTTCTCATATATTTGCCTTTGTGATCTACTTTTCTCTTGCATTTTTTTTCAGATCTTTTAAACCAAAAATACAAAAATACCTTGCTGCGTTTTATTTCTATTTATTTTATTTGCGATCTATCTATCAAATTACTACAAATGTTTCTCCCGTCTCCGTGCCAATTTCTGGCGCTGTTGCCGGGGGGGATCAAGTCAAGATAGTCTACCGGCCACGTGCCTTTCTAGCACCGTACCCTGGAAGGGATTGGCAACCCCTTTAACATGTCGGGTTGCGAGGATTTGTTATCTGTGTGCAGGGGCTGTTTATGTTGTGTTGCTTGGTTCTCCTACTGGTTCGATAACCTTGGTTTCATATCTGAGGGAAATACCTACCACCCGTATGCTGCATCATCCCTTCCTCTTTGGGGAAATACCTACGTAGCTTCAAGCGACATCACGCTGCAATGGGCGATATACGCAATAAATGGGAGGCGCTTTGGCTCTCGTCTCCCCAATTTTTTTTGGGAATGCACAAAAGTGCACGCATGCCCGCTAAACGGATCGAGCGCCCTGGGCTGCGCATGCATGTGTTTTATTTTTTGTCATCTAGTGCATGTTGTTAGTAGTATTAAATGTGTTCATTGCAAGAAACAGCTTCGCATGCGCTTATTTTGGTTTTTCGAATTTTGAAAAGGCCATATCTTTGAAACCGCTCGTCGGAATTTAGATCCGTCTTCACCGTTGGATTCTTTGCGACGAAATCTTTTAAATTAGACCCCGCATGGGTATGTTTTGACCATTTTTTTATGTCAACTTTGATGCTATATGGTGCAACTTCAATACTACATTGTGTACCTTCAATACTACAAGGTGCAATTTTTGCAAAACCACTTTTTGGAGCTGCATGATCTAACTTCACGTGAGATTGCAACCTAGCAACCATGAAAACTTGATGTGCAACTAGTCTACTGTCCCGACCAACTATGTAGTAGTCAATGTGCAACCCTTGTCCCTTCTCGCAGATGTGTATATCTTTTTCCAATTGACACACCCTACCCCAGCTCCCCTACTAGTGATTTGTGTAACTTAGTTTGTTGTTTGAGCCAAGTTCCTATCACTCGATGTGCAACTCCTTCCCCTAACTACTTGTGGATATGTAGTTTCGGTTGGCAGGGGCAACACACGGAGTTGCACAAAGTCTGCTAGACAGTTGGCCGGAGCAACATATAAAGTTGCACATCTCACACAGGGATAGTTGGATGGTGAAAATTTCACATTCATGGGGTAGTGAAAAGTTACATATTCATGAGGGTAGTAAATGTTGCATATAAATAAAGCGCTAAAGTTGCACATCCCACTAGAGGGGTGGTTCGGGAAATTACACATCCATGAGGTATGAGGGATAGTTGCACATCACTGGTAGACAATTGGCGGTGACAATATCCAAAGTTGCACATCCACTGCTAGACAGTTGGCAGATGCAGCAAACAGTGAAAGTGCAACCACAGGCAGGAGAAAAGTTGCACATGAACTATTAGGCACTTAGCCTGGGCAAAATACGAATTTAAACATCTCACTAGGAGGAGGTAATTTGAGGGTGGATGTGCCATTAGTGAAAACTACACTTCCAAGAGGTAGGTGGGAAGTTGCACATCTACTGTCAGGTAGTTGCACATCCATTGCCAGGAAGTTGCACAAAACGGAGGTTAAATTGCACATAAAAATTTCATCGATGCATATCCATAAGAGATCTAGTTTCGAAGATCTCGTTGCAAAGAATCCAAGGGTGAAAACCAATCTGAATTCCGACGCGTGGTTTGAAAGATATTGCTTTTTTAAAATTGGGAAAGCCCTAATTAAATGCATTCACACCTGTTTAGGTGGGTGGTTTGCATTTATTTTTTACTTTTTCTGTTCACACTTGTTCACACCTGTTCACTTTTCCGAATATGAACTTAAGGGACAAATTGTTTCCTTTTTGGGTGGTCGCTCGTTATAGATCCCGGGGCGGCCGGATGCCCTGCTAGAAGTATCCAAAAATTTCTCCCTACCGTGCCACCCACATGACGAGCTGCGAGCAATGTCAACCCGCCGATCTCGATCTCTCTCTCGCCAGGTCCATAGTCTTGGGGAACGTTGCATGGGAAAAAATGTTTTCCTACGCACACGCAAGATCTATCCTTGGTGATGAGCATCTACGAGAGGGAGAGTGGATCTACATACCCTTGTAGATTGCTAAGCGAGAAGCGTTAAAAAACACGGCTGATGTAGTCGAACGTCTTTGCGATCCAAATCACCGAGCATCCCGTGATCCCATCACGATCCGTCCCGCGATCCAATCACGATCTATCCCGGGATCCAATCACAGATCGTCTCGTGATCTTGATCACGATCCTTTCGATCTAGCGCCGAACGGACGACACCTCCACGTTCAACACACGTATAGCTCGATGACGATCTCCGCCTTCTTGATCTGGCAAGAGGGAGCAGATGGGAAGATGAGTTATCCAGCAGCGAGACGGCATTGCAGCAATGGTGGTGGAGTAATTCCAGCAGGGATTCGCCTAAGCACTCCTGAAACCGATCTAGTGGAGAAACTGCGGACTAGAGGAGAGGGCAGCACGTGGCTAAAATTCCGTGTCAAAAACCCTCATTACCTCTAATATATATAGGAGGAGGGGAGGGAGGAGACTAGGATCCCAAGGGAGACAAATCCACTTCGGCCGAAGTGGAGGGAGGAGTCCTCATCCTCCACTCCTAGTAGGATTATGACTCCTTCCTTTTTCCACTTTTGCCTTTCTTTCCACCTTGGGTTTCTTCCCTAGCCGCATGGGATTCCGATGGGCCTTCGGCCAGCCCACTAAGGGCTGGTATTCCTTCTCCCACAGCCCATGTAGCCTCTTGGGTCTAAATAACCCTCCCGATGGTCCCCTGGTACCCTCCCGGCACTCCCGGTAAACTACCGATGAGCCTGGAACTTTTCCGGTGACCAAAACAGGACTTCCTATATATAAATATTTACCTCTGAACCATTCTGGAGCTCCTCGTGACTTCCAGGATCTTATCTGAGACTCCGAACAACCTTTGGTCACCACCATGCATAACACTATAGTACCGAAACGTCACCAAACCTTAAGTGTGCAACCCTGTGGGTTCGAGAAGTATGTAGACATGACCGAGACACCTCTATGGTCAATAACCAATAGCGGGACCTGGATGCCCATATTGGTTCCTACATATTCTACGAAGATCTTTATCGGTCGAACCTCTATGTCAAGGATTCAGTTAATCCCGTATGTTGTTCCCTTTGTTCTTCGGTATGTTACTTGCCCGAGATTCGATCGTCGGTATCTCTATACCTAGTTCAATCTTGTTACCAGCAAGTCTCTTTACTCATTCTGTAATACAAGATCCCGTGGCTAACACTTAGTCATATTGCTTGCAAGGCTTATTGTGATGTTGTAATACCGAGTGGGCCCTAAGATACCTCTCCGTCACACGGAGTAACAAATCCCAGTCTTGATCCATGCCAACCCAACAGACACCCTCGTAGATACCTGTAGAGCACCTTTATAGTCACCCAGTTATGTTGCGACGTTTGATACACACAAGGTACTCCTCCGGTGTCAGTGAGTTGCATGATCTCATGGTCATAGGAACAGATACTTGACATGCAGAAAACAGTAGCAATAAACTAACACTATCATATGCTACATTTGTAGTTTGGGTCTTGTCCATCACATCATTCTCCTAATGATGTGATCTCGTTATCAAATGACATCTCATGTTCCTGACTAGGAAATCATAGCCATCTTTGATCAACGAGCTAGTCTATTAGAGGAATAATAGGGACATGGTTTTGTTTATGTATCCACACATGTATTTGAGTTTTCGATCAATACAATTATAGCATGTATAATAAACGATTATCATGAACAAGGAAATATGATAATAACCAATTTATTGTTGTCTCTAGGACATATTTCCAACAGTCTCCCACTTTCACTAGAGTCAATAATCTAGTTCACATCGCCATGTGATTTGTTATGAATCTCATACCCAAAGAGTTCTGGGGTTCGATCATGCTTTGCATGTGAAAGAGGTTTTAGTCAACGGGTCTGAGACATTGAGATCCATGTGTACTTTGCAAATCTCTATGTCATATTATAAACAATGCTACCACGCTCCACTTGGAGCTATTCCAAATGGCTACACCACTATACGTATCTTGATTGCTACTAAGACTCATATGGATTGGTGTTAAAGCTTGCATCGACGTAACTCTTTATGACGAACTCTTTATCACCTCCATAATCAAGAAACATTTTCGTAGTCTTTTAGTTACTAAGGATAATCTTGACCACTGTCTAGTGATCCACTCCTGGATCACTCTAGTACCCCTTGACGGACTCATGGTAAGGCACACACAGGTGCGGTACACAGCATGGCATACTATATAGAGCCTATGGCTAAAGCATAGGGGACGACCTTCGTTGTGACATCCCAAGTGTTGTCCCTACCTTTTAGGCATGTAACCTATGTGAACCTTGTCCTGTGATGAAGTTATTTGAGTTCCTCCTTGCCATGTCTTTGCCTTATGCATTCTTGCATCATGCATCATATCATTTCATCATCATGTCATGCATTGCAATGTGGTGTGCTTCTTGTGACCTTGTGATGTTTCATGTGATGTGAGTGGTATTGTGGAGTTGTGTGCTTGAGTGGGATCAACCTCTTCCCCCCTCTCTGATTTATTTCAAACAAAACCTTCCTATACTCTTTTATTCCCATTGCCATTAATCAACAGTATTAATCTGCTTTATAAATTTGCTAAAAAAGTTCATGAGTTAGCCTATATTTAATAGAGCCGATGTATGTTGTCCTTTTGGTGATTTGAGATATATGAATTTGGGGTTTTAAAATAACAGGGTGTTGTTTTCATATTAGGGAAAAAATACTTGCTTGATAAATCTACTTAGTAATTTATTTAAATATCTCATATTTTATTTCTTGCCAAAGTAATTTTGTTCTTGTAAGATTCCTTTTTATTTTTCCTCTGGTTTTTCCTTATCTTGTCGTTTTTATTAAAAGGAAAACCCTGCTGGTTTTGATTTTCTGAGAGAGAGAGAGGGAGAAGTGGGCTGCCTCCCTCCCCCTCGCAGCCTAGGAAGCCTCCCCGCGCGGCCCAGTCCGCACGCGCGACGTCTACCTGCTCTATTGGCTTCTTTCCGTGAGGTTCAGAGAGCAGAGAGCGAGCGTGTCACCGCCGTCTGATTCAGCCATCGCGTCGCCGTCAGCCAGGCCCTATTTAGCCTCGCCTCGGCATGCATGCCCTCCTCTAGGGTTCCCTCTTTCTCCTCGCGTTGTCGACATCTCCATCTCCCCTCCTTCCCCTTCCTTTCGCGGTGTCATTCAGAGAGAGAGGAGAGTTCAGAGAAGGTAAGGCAGAGCCAGCTATAGTCGTAGTCGCCTCGTTGTCATCTCCGGTGGCCTCTTCGCCCTCCTCCAGGATGGTGAGGTTATTCCTGGTACTGCCGGCGCTTCGTTCCCGGTGCTAGGGAGGTCCTAGCTCCTCCATAGCGTCACCTCGTCGTCGCCTCCCGTCGACAAGCATCCGAGGTGCTGCGCTTCTTCAGGCTGCGTGGAGCCATTGTCGCGCATCCCTGCATCTCCTACCATCCCCTCGGTGAGCAGGCCGACGCCGCGTCCCCTTCTTCAATGCGTAGCCATGCTAGTCGTTGTAGAGCTCGCCGCCGTAGTGTTCGTCGCTGCCAGCAGCAAGGCGCGGCCTTGAGGGCTGTCGCGCCCATCTTCCTCATCGCGATTCGTGAGGGGGAACAGAAACCCCGTAGATCCCCGCCTCTGCCTACCCGTCCGCGTCGCCAGAGTTGCCTCGCAGCCGCCAGAACCGGCGCCACCATGTCCTCTGTCGCCGGTGCCCCCAATGTTCAGTTTTGTAATATATTTCCATTCGGTTGTGTCTAGTGGTGCCGTTCCCTCCTTTAGTTGTGAATTGATGCATAGCGCAGTGGTGTTTGACTTAGGGGACGACCGCAAGGTCGCGGGTTCGATCCCGCTCCCCCCTTTTCTTTTTCTTTTTCTGATTGGTTGAGTGCGGTGTGGTGTGTTTGGATCTGGTGTGATGACCGGATCCCGTGCGGGTGTTGTATGGCCGTGTGAGGATCTGTGTGTGGCTGTGTGTGGATCTGTGTGTGGCTATGCAGTGTGTGTGTGTGCGCGCTTGTGTGCGTGTGTGTGTGTGTGGATCCGGTGTGGCACCAGATCCATAGTATAGTGTCTGTGTGCTGTGTTGTGTGTGTGTAGTGTGTGTGTTAGTGTGTGTATGACAAGTGGGCCCAGGCCCCACTTGTCATGCACTATCCTTTTATTTGTTTTAATTGTTATATTTAGATCATTTCCATTTCTAGCTATGTTTCTAAATCTGGTCGTGTGCATTTTTGATCATGGACATATTTAGTAAGTTTTCACTTATAGAGTTGTATGTCATTTCTTCTATGTAGTTTTTGTCATGATGCTCCATGTGAATATATGTGTATGATACATGAGTTTCGGGTAGAAAAATCTTAGGAATCCATTGGTGCAATTGGTTTGGGAATTTGAGTAAGTTTGACAAAATGTCATGTTGTCTCAAAGTGCCATTTTGTCATTTTTGTTGTATTTAATCCATGCATGCTATGATATTTGAGCGAACATGAATATGGTAGTCTTTGATGAGTAGAATGCCATGGTATTTATCTTTGTAATGTTAAACTTGCATATAAGTGGGAACCATTCTCTAAAGTAGCTAATAAAATGTTGCTGTTTTCAAACATGCTAAATATTTCGAAGTCTGAGAATCTGTTTATATTTTTATGCCATGAAGAGTGGATGCTATCTTGTGATATGTTGTGAATTAGCTCATGCTCAGTGCTAGCTATTTTATTTAGTGGTTGCCCTCTATCGTCCTGTTAATTTTCATGCCATGAGGTGGTTTCTATCACCATTAGTTTCTGCTGTCAATTTGCTATCAGCTTAACTCAGATTCCAAAAAACTGTTATTTTCACTATGTCCCAGATTCTGTTTCATCATTCCAACTTGTGGGCTTCATGATTACTGATGTGTGCCTCCATTCCAGATTGTGTAGTTGGATAAGTTGATAAGCATGTTATGTAGTTTCTGTCAATGCCTTGTTTGTGGTTAGAGACTTCCTGTAGCTCAAGTTGTTGGCTGTGAAATTTGCAATGTTGTTGTTTTGTGGGAGATTGTTGTTTTAGTGTTTTGTGACTTGTGGGAGCTACACTCAATGGAATTGCTTGATCTTTGGCTTTATTGTGGTTGGTTTTTCATTGCCTACCCAGTGGCTACCTTGGAATACCAAGGAATAGCCCATGGCCTTCTTGCCTTGTGTTTTGCCTTCGTATCTTGTCGTGAGCGTAGCGTGAGAACCGTAACTCCGTTTCCTACGTTCTACATATGCATTTGTATCATTTTTGCATGATGCATCCATATTTGCCATGTTAATGCATGTCTAAATAACTTAACATAAGGTTCTGTCCAGAATCATACATAACCAATCCTTTGCATGTGAAACATGACTAGTGAGGATTACCATGTTAAATTCTTCACATAAACCATGCATCCTTCTTGTTTGAGCATTGCACCTTGGTTGCTTGTTTATTATTACTGTTATTTTGGGTAGACGCGAATGTTGAACCTGAGTATGAAGATCCAGGAGAGAACCACTACTGGAATCCACTACTTGTCCCACTAAATAAGCAACATGCAAGATGATCGTACCTGGATCCTGATACTATTTTCGCTTGCTAGTTTTCTCACTCTTATCGTTATTTTGCGCTGCCTACCACTTGAATGTCAAGCCTCCTACATTGCCATGATAGCCTCTAACCCCTCCACATCCTAGCAAACCTTTGATTGGCTAAGTTACAACTGCTCAGCCCCTCTTATAGCGTTCTAGTTGCAAGTGCAAGTTGTTTCCACGTGATAGCATGGAGGTCTCGCATATCACAATATTATCTATTATTTAATTTAATGCACATACACATCTGGTATTGGTGGAAGGCTTGGCCTTTTTCTAGGTGTTTTTTTCTGCTGTTACCGCCATAGTTTATTGTTACCGGTGTTATGTTTCCATACTTTGCGCTCCTAACATGCTCGGGGTTGTTATGGGGAACCCCTTGTTTATTCGGTTAAGATTAAACTTGTCTGGCAAGGCCCAACATTGGTACTACATTTGCTTAACAACTTGATAAAATTGCATAGGGACTAGCTACCCCGTGGATTAATCAATAACCCGGGCCAGTGCTCCACATGAGTGTTGGTCCAAAATGGCAGTAGCCAGGGCCACCAATGGGTGTGTCGGCCGGAAACTTAGCCCATCCGTCGTGTCCTGAGAACGAGATACGCGGCTCTTATTGGGTTCGTCGCCACGTCGGGAGGTCTTGCTGGACTTGTTTTACCATTATCGAGTGTCTTGCGTGAGGGGCTCTGACTTTCTTTGGGTTATCTCGAGGTGTTGGAATTCCTTTGGTGTTGCCGAGGATGATCACGAGATCCGTGGTCGAGGCTATTCCCGCGGAGTGTGGTTAATTTATGATGGACTAGTTGGAGCACCCCTACAGGGTTAAAACTTTCGGAAAGCCATGCCTGTAGTTATGTGACAACTTGGATATTTGTTTAACACCCGGTTATAGTTAAATTGAAGTAAACTCTAATAAAATACACCAACTGTGTGAGTAACCGTGATCGTCTCTGCTCGTGCACATGATCCGAGAGAGAACACGGTGGCGTTATGTTTGACTTAAGTAGGTTTTCAGGATCTCATGAGGTCATACTAGATTCGATCACTTATCGTAGACCACATATTTACTTTCCTGTTACGTAAGTTTAGCCACCATAAATGCTTAGTGCTGATGCAAACTAAACACATACCTCTTCCCAACCTATAAGCTTGAATAGTCTCGGTACCCGGTCGCGAGATTGCTGAGTCCACATGGCTCAGAGATTACTACAACAATCCAGGTGCAGGTACAGATGAGATCGTGCCAGATGATATGACGCAGCTCCAGTGGGAGTATGATGAGGAGCGTGGCAGGATGTACGTGACTTATCCAGACGAGTAGAGGACCGTGGTCGTGATCTTTGGGGCTAGCAAGCCAGTGTCATTGCATCTTCATTTTATTGTTTGTTTTTGTCCGTAGCAGACCCTGTCTTGGATTGATGCTTGAACTCTTTGATGTGGAATTGTAATTTAGTATGTGGCAAGTGTAAGCCAACTCATATACTCATCTCTTCCTAAATATATGATGTAGTGATACTGTACTTGCGAACGACGAGATGCGCCTCTATCCCTATCGAGGCCCCCGTACATTAATATGGATAGGCACGCATCTTGGGCATGACAAGTTGGTATCAGAGCCATACGACCATAGCAGCCCTTTGCTTGATCGAACTTGGCCGAGTCGAGTCTAGTAAAAACTATTTTGAGTCTAGTTATATCGAAGAGTAGGATTCTTTTTACTCCACTTCTATGCTTTGGTGAGGTATTCGACTTGGTAATTTTCGTTTCTACTCCTCTTCTCGCTCAATTTTTTTAGGATGACGTGGGTATTTTGGAGTCTATATGATACCGATGTGACGGAGTTCTGTCTTGGTGCCTCCTGTCTGACTTGATTTCTTCTAGGGAGTCGAGCTCTAGGGAATTTTGGCACATCGTTATCATTTAGCTTCCTTAGTATCTCAGGACGGAAAGTGTTCAGAATTACTTCAATACTTGTCGTGGTGAGATAAGGTCATAGTCAACCAGTACTAGGGAGGCGTCCGGGGTACCACCTTGGTTTAGTATCATTCTCATTTCGAGGATTCGAGTTAGATAGATTTGCGAAAGCCTCTGGTTATCTGTTGAAGGATGGATACAGTTGGGGTGTAGGTTTGCTAGTTGTGTGAGATATTTCCTCCTTGTATCCCCCACACCGAATTGCATAACCAGAAAGGTTTCGGAAGTTCTTAGGTGAGAACTCTTTTAGTCATCTAGGATCATCTTTTTCTGATGTATGTGGGCATATACATTTGTTCCAAGCAACATTAGCTCAATACTTTTCTATTATTGCAAGTGGCTTCTAATATCTTATGATGTTATCGCAAAACCGAAGAAAGCATTCTTACTAATTTTTCAGTAGGAAGGCTCTGTTGTTAATTGTGCAATTCTTTCAAGCATTCGATTAAGCTATTGAATTCATCTTATCATGAGGTGCTAATGTTCTTGTCCATCTTCAAGATGGCTCCACCAACTCACGGGAATCCGGGTCATGGTGAGGAGCAGACTGATGTTCCACCACCCCCGCCACCGCCTCCTCCTTCAGAAGCTTGGCAAGCTGTGATGGCCGCAACCAATGCGAACACTCAGATATTGCTTAGGCTGTTGCAAGAAAGAGATCAGGGTCAGCAAGGCTTTCAAAGGAATTTTCGAATCAACCTCAGTTTGCAACGCTCAATCAATTCCTTGCCAACCAGCCCAAGTCTTTCACCTGTTGTGAGCAGCCTTTTGATGCTAATGATTGGCTCTGTGACACGAGTAAGCATTTTGAGTGCAGCAATGTCAGACCAGAGGACTTAGTCAGATTTGCATCGTTCCAGCTCAAGGGTCAAGTAGCTGATTGGTAGCAGTAGTACAAGGATTCCAGGGGTGATCGTGTTGTTACTTCGGACGATTTCTATCGTGACTTCCGGGCCCATTACATTCCGACAAGCTTTGTCGAGGAGATGCGTGAGAAGTTCAGGCACCTGAAGCAGGGAAGCAAGTCTGTTTATCAGTACAACATCGAGTTCCAGAATTTGGCCCGCTATGCTAAGCAAGATGTTCCAAATGACAAGGCTATGATCTATCAGTTCAGAGGTGGTCTCAAGGATGAGCTTCTGCCAGGTCTAGTCCTTCAAGAGCCTCATGAGTTTGATTAGTTCTACAACATGGCTTTGAAGGTCAAGGCAACTCAGCTCAAGTTGGAGAACTCAAGGAAGCATTCAAGGGATTCGTATTCTTCTTCTTCCAGCTCTTAGATGGTTCCTAAGCAGCAGAAATATTGGGTGCCAAATCCTCCTCCGTTTCGTCCTCCTCAGCAGCAGAAGCAGTTTGGTGGCCGTGTTTTTTCCCACCCACCCAACCCAGGATATCAACAGAGACTCCATGCATCCAAGGCATCTTTTGTTCCTCCTCCAGGAAACTTTCGTCCGTTATCTGAGGTTACTTGTCACAAGTGTGGTCATAAGGGTCACTACTCAAACAAGTGCAACCAGCGGCGTCTTCCGCCTCCTCCTCCAGTCAAACCTCCAGGCATTGCTATGGCGAGACACATCCCCAAGACAGCAAGAGTGAACATGGTGAATGCATCAGAGGCAGAGGATTCTTCTCAAGTGATCAAGGGTAATCTCGAAGTCAATTGTATTCCTGCAAAAGTTTTGTTTGATACTGGTGCATCGCATTCATTCATATCTAGGACTTTTGTTGCTAAGCATGAATTCTTCTTGAATGAGTTGCCTAAGCCTATGACTATAGATTCTCCCGGGAAGATGATGAATTCTCGTTTGGTTGTTTCGGATGTTTCTATCAAGGTGGGGAATTATTCTTTTCTAGCTTCTCCAATTGTTCTCGGTAATTCCGACACTGGTATTATTCTGGGCATGGACTTCCTGGCTATGAACAAGGCTTATGTTCATTGCAAAGCCAAAGAAGTCAAGATGACTCATCCGTCAGAAGATGTGATTATTTTCGCGGCTCGCGATGACACAATCCGTCTCTATGCTCTTAACGAGTAGGGTGAAATCTCAACGATTTCTCAACTTCCGGTGGTTTGGGAGTATGAAGATGTCTTTCTAGAAGAATTGCCAGGATTGCCTCCGCACCGGCCGGTTGAGTTCATGATTGACCTCGAGCCCGGAACTGAACCAGTTTGCAAGCGCCCTTATAAACTTGGCCCCGAAGAGCTGAAAGAGTTGAAGAAGCAGCTAGATGAACAAGAACTTCTAGGTCTGATCAAAGCAAGTTCTTCTCCATGGGGTTGTGGTGTTTTGTTTGTCAAGAAGAAGGATGGCACAAACCGGCTTTGTGTCGATTACCGTCCATTGAACAAGAAGAAAATCAGAAACAAGTACCCACTTCCCAACATCAATGAGTTGTTTGGACAACTTAAAGGTGCCAAGGTTTTCTCGAAGCTTGATCTTCACATGGGCTATCATCAGAATCGCATTCGTGAAGAAGATATCCCAAAGACCGCTTTCAGGACGAGTTTTGGCTCTTATGAGTACACCGTCATGTCGTTTGGTCTTGCTAATGCTCCTCCAACCGTCTCAAGAATGATGAACTTGATTTTCTCTCCTTTCAAGAATGAGTTCGTCTTGGTCTATTTGGATGATATCCTTGTGTTCTTACAGACAGAAGAAGAGCATGCAGAGCATCTCTGCCTTGTGCTTGACAAGTTAAGGGAACATCGATTCTATGCCAAATTTTCCAAGTGTGAGTTTTGGCTCAATGAAGTGGTGTACCTTGGGCATGAGATCTCCATCGAGGGCATTAAAGTGCACCCTAAGAAAGTTGAGGCAATCTTGAAGTGGGAACCTCCTCAGAATGTGAAGTAGCTTCCTAGCTTCCTCGGGCTTGCTAGTTATTGTACAAGATTCGTGGAGAACTTCTCTCAAATTGCTAAGCCTCTGTCTAATATCCTCTAGAAGAGTGTCAAGTATGTTTGGTCTCTTGAGTGTGATGTGGCGTTAAATACGCTCAAGCAGAGACTGACTTCAGCTCCAGTTCTTGTTCCTCCTGAGCAGTCTAAGCCTTTCCAAGTTTTCTGTGATGCTTCTCTCCAAGGACTTGGTGGTGTTCTCATGCAATATAAGAAGATTGTTGCTTATACCTCGCATCAGTTGAGGCTTGCCGAGAAGAACTACCCCACTCATGATCTCATGTTGGCAGCAGTTGTGCATGCTCTAATGACTTGGAGGCATTTATTGTTGGGTATACCAGATGAGGTGTACACCGATCACAAGAGCTTGAAGTACATTTGCACTCAACCCAATCTTAATCTTAGGCAGTCTCATCGGGTGGAAATGCTTCAATCCAAGAATTGAGTATACTCCTGGAAAAGCAAATGTCATTGCAGACACGCTCAGTCGTAAGGCGTACTGCAACAGTCTCATTCTGAAGCCTCTTCAACCCGAGGTTTGTGATGCCTTCCGCAAGCTCAACCTTCAAAAGATTCCGCAAGGATTTTGTGCGAATCTTCAAGTCTCTCTGACTCTGGAAGATCAGGTTCACCAAGCTCAACTTCTTGACGCAATGGTGAAGAAAGTGAAGCAAGGTGTGGCCAAGGGCATTCCGAAGTATAAGTGCTTTCGAGTTGATGACAAAGACACCTTGTTCTTTGAGGACTGTCTGGTGGTTCCAAAAGGTGATCTTAGAAAGGTTATCATGGACGAACCACACAATTCTCTTCTTTCATTCATCCAGGCAGTTCCAAGATGTATCAGGATCTCAAGCAAACCTTCTGGTGGACTCGCATGAAACGTGAAATTGCTCAGTTCATGAACAAGTGTGATGTTTGTCGCAGAGTGAAGGCAGAACATCAACGTCCAGCAGGTCTTCTTCAGCCTTTGCCTATCCCAGAGTGGAAATTCGATCATGTGGAGATGGATTTCTTCACTAGGTTTCCCAAGTCCAAGAGAGGCAACGATGCCATCTTTGTGGTTATCCACAAGCTGACCAAAGTTGCTCATTTCCTTCCGGTCAAAGAATCTATCTCGGCATCTCAGCTAGCAGAGTTGTATACGTCAAGGATAGTTTCTTTGCATGGTATTCCTCAGCTCATCTCATCTGACCTTGGAAGCCTCTTTACTTCCAAGTTTTGGGAGTCCTTCCAGACTGCTATGGGTACCATGATCCGTTTCAGCACTGCATTCCATCCGTAGACAAGTGGTCAAGTTGAGAGAGTCAA
The DNA here is from genome assembly GCA_022496015.1 of Hordeum marinum. NCBI lineage: Eukaryota > Viridiplantae > Streptophyta > Magnoliopsida > Poales > Poaceae > Hordeum > Hordeum marinum. The sequence goes on from CM039676.1 coordinate 49,338,378, forward strand.
TCAGATCCTTGAAGATATGCTCAGAGCCTGTGTGATTTCGTTCGGCATGAAATGGGAAGACTTCTTTCCATATCCTAAATTCTCATACAACAATACCTTTCAGGATAGCTGAGGCAAGGCCCCTTTCGAGATTCTCTACGGCAGGAAGTGTCGCACCCTACTTAACTGGTTGAAACCGGTGAGCGTCAGATTTTGGGCAATGACATGATCACCGAAGCAGAAGAGATGTGTCGTGTCATTCGTGAGAACCTCAAAGCAGATCAATCCTGATAGAAGAGTTATTACGATAAAAAACATCGGGATGTCTCCTTCCAAGTTGATGATCTAGTCTATCTTAGAGTCTCTCCCATGAAGGGAACTCAATGATTTGGAATAAAAGGGAAGCTAGCTCCTCGCTTTGTTGGTCCTTTCAAAGTTGTTGGCAAGAGAGGTGAACTTGCATATCAACTAGAGCTTCCAGCAAACTTCGCAAATGTGCACGATGTCTTCCATGTCTCTCAGCTCTGGAGATGCTTCAAGACTCCCAAGCGTACCATTGACCTCCAAGTCATTGATCTCCAGGAAGACCTCTCTTATCGTGAGCATCCAATGGCTATTCTCTAAGAAACTGAGCATAAGACTCGCAACAAATCTATCAAGTTTCTCAAGGTGAAGTGGTGTCATCATTCTGACAAAGAAGCTACTTGGGAACGTGAGGATCTTCTCCGTTCCGAATTTCCAGAGATCTTTCATTCCTAGATCTCGGGTCGAGATCCTCTTGTACTGTGGGAGGGTTGTGACAGCCCAAGTGTTGTCCCTACCTTTTATGGCATGTAACCTATGTGAAACTTGTCCTGTGATGAATGTATTTGAGTTCCTCCTTGCCATGTCTTTGCCTCATGCATTCTTGCATCATGCATCATATCATTTCATCATCATGTCATGCATTGCAATGTGTTGTGCTTCTTGTGACCTTGTGATGTTTCATGTGATGTGAGTGGTATTGTGGAGGTGTGTGCTTGAGTGGGATCAACCTCTCCCCCCCTCTCTAATTTATTTCAAACAAAACCTTCCTATACTCTTTTATTCCCATTGCCATTAATCAACAAAATTAATCTGCTTTATAAATTTGCTAAAAAAGTTCATGAGTTAGCCTATATTTAATAGAGCCCATGTATGTTGTCCTTTTGGTGATTTGATATATATGAATTTGGGGTTTTAAAATAACAGGGTGCTGTTTTCATATTAGTTAAAAAAATACTTGCTTGATAAATCCACTTAGTAATTTATTTAAATATCTCATATTTTATTTCTTGCCAAAGTAATTTTGTTCTTGTAATATTCCTTTTTTTCCTCCAGGGGTTTGTCTTATCTTGTCGTTTTTATTTAAAGGAAAACCCTGCTCGTTTTGATTTTCTAAGAGAGAGAGAGAGAGAGAAGTGGGCCGCCTCCCTTCCCCTCGCGGCCCAGGAAGCCTCCCCGCGTGGCTCAGCCCGCACGCGCGACGTCTACCTTCTCTGTTGGCTTCTTTCCGTCAGGTTCTGAGAGGAGGGAGCGAGCGCGTCGCCGCCATCTGCTTCAGCCGTCGCATCACCATCAGCCGAGCCCTATTTAGCCTCCCCTAGGCGTGCGTGCCCTCCTCTAGGGTTCCCTCTTTCTCCTCGCGCCGCCGCCATCTCCATCTCCGCTCCTTCCCCTTCCTTTCGCGGTGTCATTCAAAGAGAGAGGAGATTTCAGAGAAGGTAAGGCAGAGCCAACTGCAGTCATAGTCACCTCATCGTCGTCTCCGGTGGCCTCTTCGCCCTCCTCCAGGATCTCTACAAGAAATATGCTATCTTGTGACCTTCTGTCATTGACCTTGGAACAAATGGTCATAAATCTATGACCTTTCGAGGCAAATTGGTCGTAAGCTCTCCGAAGGGGTCCTAATCCTAAACACCAACGACCATTTTGGTCAGAAAGGTCATAATTTCCTTAATTGAAATGGTCATAAAGCGAACAACACCGGTCCACTGCCTTATTTCTAGTTGATAATGACCAATATAAATGGTCATAAGCTATGACTTGGCACCACCTCATCAGTTTTGCCTACGTGTCATGTCCATGTGTCAATTTTTGCCTACGTGTCATGTCCATGTGTCAATTTTTGCCCTGGGTTGTGAAGCAACCTCTATCTCTGTTATTCCCAAAATTCCGAAACAATCCTCATAAATTCTTTGTATCATATCTTCATCAAATATGTCAAAAACCATCCTTGCCAAGTTCAAAAATAATTAAAAATATTCATTTTCCTATTCTATTCAGAACAACACTTTGTGAAGGAAGTGCTACTTATATATTCTTGATTGCCCTAAAAAATTTTGGGAACTCGTTGCTATCCAAATCATTGCCTCATGGCAAAATTCAGCTCCATTTGCCCAGTAAATCGTCCTCGGCAAATTTCCAAAATAATCGTTCACCTAGAAGCTTTGTGAAGGAACTACTGGGTATGCATATCATAACGAGTTGAATTTTTCCGAGATCTTCTATACGCCCAAATAATAGCTATCCACAAAATTTTAGCCCCGTCCAACAATCCATGTGAACTCACCATCCAATGTTGGTTTCTAGTAATAATTTCAGTTTGTGAAGCAACTACATTTTATATTTCTTTATAATTTCTGAAACTTTTCCACTACATGACCATTATCACGGAACCTCCCTCCACCAAATTTTAGCTCATTTAAATTAGCTAATTCCCTCAACATTTTTCCTAATATTCTCTTCAGTGGAGAGCATTGTATAGCAAGTACCATTTTTATTTACCCAAATAGTATGAAATTTTTACAGTGCCTTCATATGCCGAAATTATCATCCTCCTACAAATTGGAGTCTAATCCAATCATCTATGTGAGCCCAGCTTTAATTTCTACTTTCTGTCCAGATTGGCACATTGCAAAGCAAGTGATATATAGACCCCTCGTATTGGCCTCAAACGTTTTTGGGCGATCTTCCACATCCAAATAATTGCCACATGCCAATATTCAGCTCAATCCATTCATTATTTTGAGCCCAGCTTCAACATTCATATTTCTGTCCAGTGTGGTACTATGGATAAGAAGTACCACCTAAGCTCATACATTTGAGCTAAAAATTTCTGAAGACAGTCTTCTTTAGTAGATGATTATCCTCAGCCAAAACTCACGCCCATTGGCAGTGTGCATTTCCCGTACCGCTAATCAAACACTTGGCTATTAATTCATGTTTGAGAATAGTTAGGTCTCCTCGTGAGATTCTTCTACTGTAATTTTCTTCCTAGCACCTACATGGGGAGTGTCCAGCCCACTAGACATGCCTATGCCATCTAGAACGCATGGCAATGCCACGGTCATGCGGTGACCACGCGGCGGGCATGCGAGTTTACACGCTCTGGAGTTGGGGCTATCGGCCACCGTCCAATCCTCGACGTATCGCCACCAAACCATGTATTGATGATTAAATAGATACTTACGTAACTAGAAATGATTTTTTGAAAAAATAAAGAGCAAACTATAAGGTAGCTGCAGTTCAAATTTGTCTCGGTTCCTATTGAATCGGCAGAGTTTTGTCTTTTTCACTAGAGGTGGATCGAAAGCTTTTGGCACCCAAATATTTTGTCAATTGTGCATTAAATATGGCGTAATATTTAATAAAAATGATTTTGTCCAATTTTGTAACAAATATTTGGTACATCCTTCACAAAAAAACTCATTTTGGGCACTCGAAAAAAGGAAAATGAATATTTTGTGCAAAGAAAATGAAAAATCTCTTTGGAAACATTGTTTGAAATTTCAAAATGCACCCTTTTGCACAATATGAGATCATTTGAACAAACTATTCCATGAATGTGGCCATAAGATTGATCATTTGGCTTGAAAGCCATGAATCTTCACACATCATACCTCATTTCCGAGAACACTTTTTTTAAATAATTACTGTATTACAAGTTTGTTATTTTTCCTAGTAACTTGGTCACATATGATAACACAATGCGAAGGTTTTGCATTTTTTTGATTTTTTGTGAATTATTTATGCCCGTTTCAAAATGCGGTCAAAACGGCGGGCATGACCGTTCATAGCTAGGGGTAAAATCTTGCCATAATTTTGATGGATCTCTGATTAAATATATACTTATTTACCTAGAAATGATTTTTGGAAAAAATAAAGAGCAAACTATGAGGCACCTCTAGTTCAAATTTGACCCACTTCCAACTAAATCGACACCGTTTTGTCTTTTTCGCTAGAGGTAGATCAAAAGCTTTTAGCACCCAAATATTTTGTCAATTGTGAATTAAATATGGCCTAATATTTTATAAAAATTATTTTGTCCACGTTTGCAACAAATATTTGGTAGGTCCTTCACAAAAAAATCCATTTTGGGCACTCAAAAAATGGAAAATGGATTTTTTGTGCAAAGAAAATGAAAACTCCCTTTGGCAACATTGTTTACCATTTCAACATGCACCCTTATGCACAATATGAGATCATTTGAAAAAACAATGCCATGAGTGTGGCCATAAGATTGATCATTTGGCTTGAAAACTATGAATCTTCACACATGATAGCTCAGTTCTAAGAACACTTTTAAAAAATAATTCTCGTATTACAAGTTTATTATTTTCCCTAGTAACTTGGTCACATATGATGAAACAACGCAATGGTTTTGAATTTTTTTGAATTCTTTTGAATTTGTTATGCCCGTTTCAAAATGCAGTAAAAACGACGGGCATGACTGTTCATAGCTAGGGGTGGAATCTTGACCAATTTTGTTGGATCTATAATTAAATAGATACTTCTTTACCTAAAAATTATTTTTGGAAAAAATCATGAGCAAACTATGAGGCACCTCTAGTTCAAATTTGACCCGCTTCCTACTAAATCGATAGAGTTTTGTCTTTTTCACTAGAGGTGGATCGAAACCTTTTGGCACCCAACCATTTGGTCAACTGTACATTTAATATGGACTGACATTTTATAAAAATGATTTGGTACAATTTTGCAATAAATATTTGGCAGGTCCTTCACAAAAAAAACCATTTCGGGCACTCGAAAAATGGGAAATTGATTCTTCGTGCAATATATCACATTTTTGTGGTGTTTCTCTGATTAAATTTATACTTATGTACCCAGAAATGATTTAGTTTTGCTGTATTGCAAAATCTTTTTGATATTTGCTTCACAATATTTCCATAGTTCTAGTACTTAGAAACTATTTTAAATCATAATTTTTCTAAACCAATCAGGGCTCTTCCCACGGATCTACCCACTATAGCCGATCTAAACCGTCCACACCCGAAGGATCCAACGTCTCTCATTCACCTCTCAGGTCTCAGCCATTCAACCCAAACCCTAGCAGCCCCCTCTCCTCGCTCGATCCAGATCCGGATCTCTTACCCCCGCCGCCGCATGTCTCTCCCTCTCCCCCTCCTTCGCCTCCCCTCGATCCAATCCTCTTCCCCCGACCCCGATCCCAACGCCAGCCACTTCTTCACTGCCGTCCTCTGCGCTCTACCGCACCCCCACCCTTTCCTTTGCTGCCTCTCTCCCCGGCTTCCTCTGCACTCTCTAGGCAGCCCGTCTCTGGTCTCCACTGCTGCTCCTGTCTCTACCTCGGAATGCATGATGCAGAGCGCTCGCGGTACCGGGAGAGGGCGAGCCCGACCTTTCCCGTGCTCCTGTTGCTGCTGGAGCTGATACGGGAAGCCATAGTGGCAGGCCCCGCCAGTGCCACTGGAGCTGATAGCCCTGGAGGCGCAGCTCACGGGGCTCACCAACAACGTCGCCAAGACCATCTCTGACCGCTTCAGCATCTGCGTCTCCGACACATGAGTCCTCCCCTCTCTGCTCGCGTCGTTCGGGTTTGCTCTGTTTTACTACTAGCTTCGGCGACTGGCTTCGTCGGCGGTTGAGGCTGACCCTCGCTCCGTTGCTGGTTTGCAGGCGGGAGGACTGGAACGGGGCCTTCAACTACACCTCCGACCTCGGCTTCGTGCAGCGATGCCAAGCCAAGACGAGAGGTGATTCATCCACCTATGCTTGATCCATTCATCATGATTCGTTTGTGCGTGCGTGCATGCCTGCGTGCGGCCCATATGTTTGTTGAATTGCTGCTTCCGGGGTGGTTCTTGAATTGATTCCCCAGCTTCCTCAGCTATGTTACACTGAACTGAACTCAATCAGGAGCAAGAAAAGGTAGAAAGCTCAAGTTAGACCGCAGTAGATCTACTCTGCTCGTTACATTTACATTAGCTAGTGCTAAGATTAGTGTCAGTCTCAGTCTCAGCAGGATAGGATAGGACACCTTTTTTTACTAGTACCATTACATAGAAGCAGAGTCTTATGCTAGCAGTAGCAGAGGCCGGTAGCCACTCTGTCCACCCTTTTTTGAATCATGCTGCATTCGCACTACATTCTACCACAAGTGCCAGATTCAATAATATTTCTTATCAAAATTAATAATTATAATCATGTGACAAGGTATCACCTAAACTCTGTACACACAGATGTGATAATATGAACATATTTCATCCTTGAAGCTCGTTTCTACACTAGTACTTATCCTCATCTGGTGACTAATTAGCAGGGTTCCGTGCTGCAGGTATTTACCAGGGTGGTGTGTGGAAGGTGAGTGTTGAGCTCACAGAAGCTTACCCTTACAAACCCTAACATGATGGACTCAAAGGGGTTGATTGGGATGAAGGACACGAGTTTACCCAGGTTCGGCCCCTCAAGTTGAGGTAATAGCCTACGTCCTGCTTGTTCTTGTATTGCTTGTTGTATCGATTACAAGGGAGCTAAAGCTTGACCTAGTTCTTGATCACCTCATCTCTAAGTCACCCCGGGTCTGCCTTTATATAGGAGGTCAGGACCACGGGTCTTTACAATTTTCTAACCGAGTCTCATTGTCTATCCGAGTCTTCCACTATCTTCTTGTCCAAGCTGTCCCCGAGCGGCTTACACGCCCGGGTCGTTCTCCGTCCAGGCCACCTTGCGGCCCACACCTTGAGCTGCTTATCTTCCTGGGCCGTAGGCTTTATGGCTCATCCTTGGGCCAGCTCACGAGCCATGAATGTGATCCGGAACCTTAATGGCGGGTCATATTGCAAGGTTATATCCCCAACATTAGGCCCCAGGTTGAATTGAGCTTGCTCATTTCATCCCTTTCTTCTGCTCTTCGGCGAGTCGCCCGGTGATGACTCGGCGTCATGTCACACAGTCCCTGCGAGAGAGATCCGCTGACGTGCCACCGAATCTTTTATTAAATGGTCATCCCGAAAATCGAGGCGTCCGCCTCGGTCAAATGGTTTCCGTCACCTAGATTTTCGCGCCTGCGTTGTCTTCTCTTTAAATAAGACCTACTGCGGGTGGAAACTTTCCTTCTCCCGCTCACCCTTCATCGTCTTCCTTTCGTCGTCTCTGCTCCAGCACTCCCTGCTCCGGTGCCGTCTTTGCATCGTCATCAACCAGTCCACTGCATCAACCTGTGTCGATCCAGAGCTTCTTCCGCGTCCGCCGCTCCATCATCGGTAATCCCAAGCTCCTCCTTAGATCCATCGCCACCGTAGTAGGGTTTGCGGAAGCTTCGCCGCTGCCGCTCGGGCTGCGTCCGCACCATCGTTGGTGCACTCCCGATGCCGTTGGTGCCTCTAACGCGCATCCTTGCCGCGCCGCTGTGTACGGGGCGGACGTGCGCAATGCGCGGATCGTCGCGGCTCTGTTTTCTTTCTTCCGATTCGTCTCTTCTTTGCTAGGTTGAGAATAAGAACCCTTTTTCCTGCTTTTGTAGATCCGTAATTGTAGCTTTAGTTTGCGAAACCTATTTTCAGGACTTTGCCAATTTTCGCTCTCCTTTCCTTGTTGATCCGCCATGCCTTTCCGGCTCTCATCAGCCGGATCATGGAACATTATTTGTAGAGCCCTTAAAATTGTAAACCGTCACAGATATCTGCTTGCTCTTAACTTGCCACGTATTTTAATTTTGCATAGTCTTTAAGCCGCCAGTATGTCTCGTGCCTCCAACTCATGCAACTGGGTCGGGTCTTGCATCACGGAAGAGTACTTAACAGATTTTGTTGGCGCGGGCACTCTTCCTTCCAAGGAAGTCCTTCATTGGCGGGTTCCAGGTGACGAAACACGGCCCTCTCCCCAAAAAGGAGAGGTAGTAGTTTTCTCTAACCATATCGAGCGAGGATTCGTGCAACCCGTCTCAAAATTCTACTGTGATGTTCTTCACCTATACAAGATTCATCCTCAAGACTTGGCCCCCAACTCCGTTTCAAACATATATAATTTCCAAGTGCTCTGCGAAGTCTACCTGCAAATCAAGCCATCTGTGGGTTTGTTTCGAGAGTTCTTCTACGCCAACCGCCAAACCGAAATGAAAGGCGGTCCGAGTCTGGAGCTTGGCGGTATTTCCATTCAACGACGCAGAGACATCATCTTTCTGGCTACGCAGATGCCGAGTCATCCGAAGGATTGGAACAAGACTTGGTTCTACTGCAAGGACACCTCTCTTGAAAATGAGCGCCCATTGTCGGGTTATCATCCCTCCCAGCTCAGGACAGATTAGAACTTCCTGGTCGGCTCTCAGCTTCGGAACGTGCCAGGTATGAGCCGGCTCATGCCAAGATCAAGGCACTCATGGCCAATGGCTTAACTGGATTGGATTTGATCCGCTGCTAGATTTCTTGGTGGATCATGCCCTTAAACCATAGAAGTCGGCTTATGTGTGAATATGAAGGCAAATATGACAGCTCCTTATGCTTCAGTCAATCAACCCTGACAGAGGATGACATCACCACTGTCATCCAAAGCCTTGTCCATGAAGCCTCCGGCTCATGCAATGCCATTGGCCTGACGCCTTTTAGCGTCAATAATCCGGCTCCAGATGTAAGTCAAATTCTTTCCATCCGTCTCTTGGATTTTTGTTTGTACCTTGCTGATCTATTACTCTTCTCCGGTTTATTTTCACAGGCCGACTCTGATTTCTGGAAGAAGGAATACGTCCCTCCTCCGAAGAAGCTCAAGAAGAAGGCTCCAGCCAAGAAGCCAAAGAGAGACGCCCTGCGAGAGTAATGGTTTGACCCGCCACCGTCATCCAACTCAGAGGTAAAATTTTAGTTGTCTGTTTGATACTTTGCCTTCCTGTTTTACAAATGCTTGTTTTACTCATAGGATGACGTGGAGACCAGCCGTGCCAACGCCCCTGAGGTAAACTATGTTTCTTTTGGCTCAGAGTATTTTGTCCCCCGAAAGCCGCGGAAGGTTATCAGAAAAGTTCCTTTTTCTTATCCTCTTGCTTATCTGGCTCCCGACTTTCTTTTGAAAAAGCAACAACAGGCTGAACGTCGCCAGACCCGGAGCGCCGGCTCCACTGAGCTTATGTCCGGCTTGCCGAACTCGCCGGCTTTGAAGAAATGCCGCACAGAGGTATGTGCTCCTGTTTGATTCATTTCTCTTTATAACCTTGGTGTTGTCTCATTTTTCTTACATTTCATCTCAGAAATCGCCCTCTTTCGGCGACTCTTCGGCGATCGCTCTGCCGCCTCCCATGATCAACCCGTTGTAAGTGTTTTTCCACTATAACATCCGGTTCTTTGTAGGGTAGTAATATCCTTTGGATTCTGATCTTTCTATCTTGCAATGCTCAAGCCTAGCGTCGGAAGACCAACAAGCCCTTCCCCGGCTCTGCTGCTCAAGAGCCGGAGCAAGAACAACCGGAGGAGCCACAACCGGATGTAGATCCGCCAATTGCCTCCACTGAGCCGGCGGCTGAAGATATCATCCTGGAGAGCCCTTTAAGGGGTCCTTCGAAACCGCCAAGTCCTTCCAAGACCACTTCAACTCCGGAAGTCGCGATCACCGGTTCTTCTCCTCAGTCTCCTCTGGCTCACGTGCTGACCAGGCATAAAAAGTCGGCCAAGGCCTCCAAGAAGCTAGACTTCGACTCTTCTTTTGAGAAGATGACAGCCAAAGAACTCCACGCCGGGTATACGAACCGGCTTTCCACCAGCCGAGATCTAGAACTTCGACTGGTCAACTTAACGAAGCTAAAATATGAGGTACTCCTCCTCTTGCTATAACCTTACTTAGCCCCCAAGGGCAGGTTCAACTCTATCTTAAGAGTTAACCCGGGTCTTTTCTGATCCTCTGTAGAAAATCCCGCACCATTGCCCCCAAGGGCCAACTCAAACTTGATAAAGTTGAGTCAGAGCTTTAATCTAGATAGCCCGAAGAACCACTTGTAGCCCCCAAGAGCCGACTCAAACTTGATTATGTTGAGTCGGAACTTTAATTATAAGTCAATTTGAAGAGCCATATTGTAGTCCCCAAGTTCCGGATTAACTTTGATGAAGATTTGCCGGAACTGCACTGATTTCTCGAAGATTAAATATACATTAGCCCCCAAGTGTCAAATATATTGCTTGCAATCTGCTTGAGACTTGTATCACTTTATCTTTAACCTTCATCATTTGATATGATTTCCATTTTGGCGACTTTATTTTGCTTTTTGACATGTCACAGGAAGCCTTAAATGAAGCCAGGTCGCAGTTGATGGACCTGAAGACCAACCTGGCAGCTCAACAAGAAGCCCGCAGCGTCGCCGATGAAAAGTGCTGGCTTTTCTCGGAAGAGTTGGCCACAATCAAGGCCGATTTTGCTGCTCTTAGGGAGTCAGATGAATCTGAGAAGACCGCTTTGACCCAACGGGCGGATGACGCCGAGCGACGGCTGATAGCTGTGGCGGATGAACTCCAAGGCTGGAAGCGTCACATAAGCAAGATGTCAGCTGCCCTCTTTGGTAAGATTCTGACAACTTTGTGTTTCAAATGGCTTTATCTTTACTTAGACTGGCGACTCATCTGAATTGTCCGGTTTATACAGGTCCTAGGAGCCGGCAGTTGGCTTCTGATAGCCTGCTGCCGTTGAAGGCCATCTATACCTTAACTGAGCAGTTGTACTGTGGTGCAATCTACACTATCAAGGCCGTGCAATATAAGGATAACATTCCGGCGACTCTCAGGGGTGTTTAAGATCTCTTCTCCACCATGCCTAAGCAAATCGCCGAGCTTAAGAAATCAGCCGCCCACCAAGGGGCCATTGCGGGCATCAGCCGGGCTTTGGCCTTTGCTCCGGGTCTAACAGCCGCCGAGATGATGGAGGGCTTCCCTTCAAGGAAAGATGACGGCTCAGAGTTTACTAACGCTTACTACAGCCGATGCATGAAGGAGTCCCCGGTGTTAGCTTCTGTCTTGGCGGAGGAGGTTGATCTATCAACTTATCAAGCAGCCTATGACCCGGAGCAGAAGAGAGTCCGCGGTCCTTTGTATGCTTTGAATCATTTAGACTTGCCTTGTCATCATAGAGGACACCTGCAGCCAAGATTAAATAAGCTACACCCGGAGGTGGTGACTCCCTTTTTGGTAATTAAGGCTAATCTGGTCAACCAGAGATGGCGTAACGCCTATACGATAAGGCATTTTAGAAGATAGACCCGAAGGTAATAATATGGTGTAAATGCCGGCGGATAAGCATTAGAAGTTGTAGCCGAAGGTAAGAAGCCGCCCTCGCCGTGGCTAATTTTCCTTAGCCGGATTTTTATAGGAACAACTAATAGGCATTAGAAGTTGTACCTGAAGGTAAGAAGCCGCCGTTCATCGCAGCTAATTTCCTTAGCTGTTTTTACATGGCCTTACGCCGGGTAATAGGCATTAGAAGCTGTACCTAGAGGTAAGAAGCCGCCGTTCGCGGGTCATGAGATGTTAGCTACCCGTCGGTAAAAAACCTCTCATAACCGCGGCTAAAATGGTTAGCTGGAGATGGCATAAAGCCGGCTGATGGGGTGTTAGAAGCGTTACCCGTCGGTAAGAAGCCCCGTCAGCAATTACGGCGTGACCCGCCGGCGGATAGGCGTTAGAAGTTGTACCCGGAGGTAAGAAGCCGCCCTCGCGACGACTCATTTTCCTGAGCTGGTTTTTTGTTTTGTAGCATAAAGCCTGGTGCCGCGGCTCATTTTCCTGAGCCGGGATTTTGTGGCATAACGCCTGGTGCCGCGACTCATTTTCCTGAGCCGGGATTTTGTGGCATAACACGTGGTGCCGCGACTCATTTTCCTGAGCCGGGATTTTGTGGCATAACACCTGGTGCCACGACTCATTTTCCTGAGCTGGGATTTTGTGGCATAACGCCTAGCTGATAGGCATCTACTGCCATTTGCCAATCTCAGTTGACGCATTAACCGGAATACTGTGTAATCTTTTTCCATATGAGGATGCGTGAAAGGGCAGAGGCTTCTTTATTTATACATCTATTGTATGTACAATGATAGTGTACAATGGTGGGTCTCGATACCCTTGAAGTGAAATAGGGCTGGAGATGCGTGATGTTCCATGGCCGATGGGTCTCCTTACCCGCCGTATCTGAGTCGTTTCGAATATCAATGAGATAATATGACCCGTTGTTGAGATTTCTGCTGACCACAAAGGGTCCTTCCCATGGAGGTGATAGCTTATGCATATTTGTCTGGTCTTGAATCAGCCGGAGCACCAAGTCGCCCTCCTGGAATGTTTGGGTCTTACCCCTGCGACTGTGATAGCGGCACAGGTCTTGTTGATAAATCGCCGATCGGGCCGCTGCTAACTCTCGTACTTCTTCCAAAGCATCCAATGCGTCTTGGCATGCTGTCTCGTTATCTGTCTCAACGTAAGCCGCTACCCTTGGCGAGTCATGCCGGATGTCACTGCGTAAGACGGCCTCGGCACCGTATACCATAAAGAAGGGCGTGAAACCCGTGGACCTATTAGGGGTGGTTCTGATGCTCCATAATACGGAGGGTAATTCTTCGGCCCAACACCCGGGCGTTTGCTGCAAAGGAACCATAAGCCGCGGTTTAATCCCTCTTAGAATTTACTGATTGGCGCGATCCGCTTGTGTTGGAAATATGCCCTAGAGGCAATAATAAATTAGTTATTATCATATTTCCTTGTTCATGATAATCATTTATTATCCATGCTATAATTGTATTGATCGGAGACTTAGATACATGTGTGGATACATAGACAAAACCATGTCCCTAGTATGCCTCTAATAGACTAGCTCGTTGATCAAAGATGGTTATGGTTTCCTAGCCATTGACATGAGATGTCATTTGATAACGGGATCACATCATTAGGAGAATGATGGGATGGACAAGACCCAAACTACAAACATAGCATATGATCGTGTCAGTTTAATGCTACTGCTTTCTGCATGTCAAGTATATGTTCCTATGACCATGAGATCATGCAAGTCACGGATACCGGAGGAGTGCCTTGTGTGTATCAAACGTCGCAACGTAACTGGGTGACTATAAAGGTACTCTACAGGTATCTCCAAGGGTGTCTGTTGGGTTGGCATGGATCAAGACTGGGATTTGTTACTCCGTGTGACGGAGAGGTATCTCAGGGCCCACTCGGTAATACAACATCACAACAAGCCTTGCAAGCAATGTGACTGAGTGTTAGTCACGGGATCTTGTATTATGGAACGAGTAAAGAGACTTGCCGGTAACGAGGTTGAACTAGGTATGGAGATACCGACGATCGAATCTCGGGCAAGTAACATACCGAAGAACAAAGGGAACATCATACGGGATTAACTGAATCCTTGACATAGAGGTTCGACCAATAAAGATCTTCGTAGAATATGTAGGAACCAATATGGGCATCCAGGTCCCGCTATTGGTTATTGACCGTAGAGGTGTCTCGGTCATGACCGTAGAGGTGTCTCGGTCATGTCTACATAGTTCTCGAACCCGCAGGGTCTGCACACTTAAAGTTCGGTGACGTTTCGGTAGTATAGAGTTATGTATGGTGGTGACCGAAGGTTGTTCGGAGTCCTGGATGAGATCCAGGACATCACGGGGAGTTCCGGAATGGTCCAGAGGTAAATATTTATATATAGGAAGTCCCATTTTGGTCGCCGGAAAAGTTTCGGGCTAATCGGTAATGTACCGGGAGTGCCGGGAGTGTACCGGGAGACCACCAGGAGGGGTATTTCGACCCAAGAGGCTTCATGGGCTGTGGGAGAGTAAATACCATCCTTTTGTGGGCTGGTGGAAGTCCCACACAAGGCCCATGCAGCTGGGAGAAAAAGCCCAAAGGGAAAAAGGTGGAAAAAGGCCAAAAAAAAGGAGGAATCCTAGTCCTACTAGGATTGGAGGAGGAGTCCTCCTCTCCTCCCCACTTTGGTCGAACCAAGGGCTGGATTTTTGGCAGCCAAGACTCCTCCTCCGCTCCTCCTATATATACTAGAGGATTTTAGGGTTTTGGCACAAAATTTTCAGCCACGTACTACCCGTTCCTCTAGTGCATAGTTTCTCCTCTAGATCGGTTTTCTGCAGTGCTTAGGCGAAGCCCTGTCGGAATAGCTCCACCACCATCTCCAGAACGCCGTCACGCTGCCGGAGAACTCTTATTCCTCTCCACTTCCTCTTGCTGGATCAAGACGGTGGAGATCGTCATCAAGCTGCACGTGTGCTGAACGCGGAGGTGCCATCCGTTCGGCGCTAGATCGGAAGGACCGTGATCAAGATCGCGAGACGGTTCATGATGAGTTCGCGGGACGGATCGTGATGAGTTCACAGGACGGATCGTGATGAGTTCACGGGACGGATCATGATGAGATTGCGGGACGGATCGTGATGAGACCGCGGGACGGATCGTGATGAGTTCGCGGGACGGATCGTGATTGGATCGCGGGACGGATCGTGCTGTGATCGTGGGACGCTCGGCGATTTGGATCGCGAAGATGTTCGACTACACCAACCGCGTTTCTTAACGCTTCCCGCTTAGCGATCTACAAGGATATGTAGATCCACTCTCCCTCTCGTAGATGCTCATCACCATGCGTAGGAATTTTTTTGTTTCCCATGCAACGCTACCCAACAGCTTGACCATTGGACTGTGGTTGTGCCACGGCTGAAATGTCAAGCTGGATATGCTCTTCGTCACAGAATTTCTTCATAGCCCCCTTGGATAGATTTGTACCATTGTCAGTAATGATGTTGTGTTGGTAACCAAAACGGTAGATCAGCTTCTTAATAAATAGAACCGTTGTAGCCGCATCACATTTGCTAACCGGCTCTGCCTCTACCCACTTGGTAAATTTGTCAGCCGCCGCCAGGAGGTGCGTTTTCTTGTCCTTGGATCTCTTGAAGGGCCCGACCATGTCCAGCCCCCAGACCGCAAACGGCCAAGTGATTGGTATCATTCTCAGTTCTTGAGCTGGAACATGAGCATGCTAGCCAAATTTCTGACAGCCGTCACACTTGCAGACTAAATCCTCTGCATCCTTGTGGGCCGTTAACCAGAAGAACCCATTCTGGAAAGCCTTGGCCACCAAAGATTTCGAGCCGGTGTGGTGTCTACAATCACCAGCATGAATTTCATTCAAGATCTGTCGGCCCTCCTCTGGTGAAACACAACGTTGAAAAACCCCTGTTACACTGCATTTATGCAACTCACCATTAACTATCGTCATGGACTTAGAGCGCCGGGTGATCTCTCTAGCCCGGTCTTCATTCTCAGGTAACTCACCCCGGGTCAAATAGGCCAAATAAGGAATCGTCCAATCGGGGATAGTGTGCAAAGCCGCCACCAATTCTGCCTCCGGGTCAGGAACAGCCAAAACTTCCTCTGAAGGTATCGTGACAGTCGGATGGTGTAAGACGTCCAGAAAGACATTAGGCGGCACCAGCTTACATTGGGAACCTAGCCGTGATAAAGCATCAGCCGCCTCGTTCTTGCGACGATCAATGTGATCTACCTGATACCCTTTGAAGTGACCCGCAATAATATCAACCGCCTGCCTATAGGCCGCCATCCGTGGGTCTTTGAAGTCCCAAGTGCCAGAAACTTGCTAAGCCACAAGATCTGATTGACCCAAACACCTGTACCGGCTCAAATTCATCTCCTTGGCTAATCTAAGACCATGAAGCAAAGCCTCGTACTCAGCCGCATTGTTAGTGCAGGGAAACATCAGCGGTAGCACATAACAAAACCTATCGCCCTTGGGGGATGTCAGAACAACCCCTGCTCCGGATCCCTCTGACTGCTTGGATCCATCAAAGTGTATAATCCAGTATGTGTTATCCGGATTTTCTTCGGGAGATTGACACTCTGTCCAATCATTTATGAAATCCACCAAAGCTTGGGATTTGATCGCCATGCGAGGAACATACTTTTAGTTAAGAGGTCCCAGCTCTAACGCCCATTTAGCAATTCTTCCTATGGCTTCTCTGTTCTAGATAATATCCCCCAACGGAGCAGAACTGACCATAGTTATCTGGTGCCCTAGAAAGTAATGTTTTAAATTGCGGTTGGCCATGAAAAATACGTATACCAGCTTCTGCCAATGCGGATATCTTTGCTTAGATTCTGCTAGGACCTCACTGATATAATAAACCGGCCTTTGCACGGGATACTCCTTCCCAACCTCCTTGCGCTCGACCACAATTGCAACGCTGACTACCCTATTGTTAGCCGCCACATAAAGGAGCAATAGTTCTTTCTCAGCCAGAACATCTAACACTGGCGGCTCAGTCAGTTGTTTCTTAAGCGCCTCAAGTGCGTCACCCGCCGCTTTGCTCCAGACAAACTTGTCTGTCTTCTTCATCATCTGATATAAAGGAATAGCCTTCTCTCCAAGGCGGCTTATGAACCGGCTCAACGCAGCAATCCGCCCTGCCAGGCACTGAACGTCATTAATGCATGCCGGCTCTCCTAGAGAAGTAATAGCCTTGATTTTATCCGGGTTAGCCTCGATGCCATGCTTAGAGACCAAGAAACCCAAAAGCTTTCCTGCTGGAACCCCAAAGACAAACTTGGTCGGGTTAAGCATCATCTTGTAGACCCGGAGATTGTCAAAGGTTTCCTTTAGGTCCTCCAAAAGAGTCTCCTTCTTTCTGGATTTGACTACGATGTCGTCCACATAAGCATGAACATTACGACCAATTTGACTATGAAGGTAGTTTTGTACGCACCGTTGATAAGTCTCCTGGGCGCTCTTGAGCCCAAAAGGCATAGAGACATAAAAAAATGCCCCAAAGGGTGTAATGAACGCCGCCTTCTCCTGGTCTTTCACTGCCATCTTGATCTGATGATAACCGGAATAAGCATCTAGGAAGCATAAGCTTTCACATCCTGCTGTAGCATCAATGATCTGATCAATACGTGGGAGGGCAAATGGATCAGCCGGACAAGCCTTGTTAAGGTCCGTGTAATCCACACACATATGCCATGTGCCGTTATTTTTAAGCACTAGCACTGGGTTAGCCAACCATTCCGGGTGAAAAACTTAAACAATAAAACCTACAGCCAAGAGCCGGGCAACTTCTTCCCCAATAGCCTTGCGTCTCTCCTCATTGAACCGCCGTAGAAACTGGTTGATTGGCTTAAACTTTGGATCCACATTAAGGTTGTGCTCAGCAAATTCTCTCGGTACACCTGGCATGTCAGAGGGCTTCCATGCAAAAATGTCCCGATTCTCACGGATGAATTCGATGAGCGTGCTTTCCTATTTGGGATCCATATGAGCTCCAATGATGAACTGCTTAGATGAGTCGCCCGGATTGAAATCTACTGCCTTGGTATCATCTACTGAAAACTTGAGGGGTGGCTCAACCTCCGTGGTTGGCTTTTTTTAGGGGGGTCATATCCTCCAGATCAACATTCTCCTTATAAGACTTAAGCTCCTCCTGGGCGCAACTGGACTCTACGTAAGCCGCATCTCCTTCTTCACACTCAATAGCCGTGTTTCGGTTACCATGAACGGTGATGGTACCGTCTAAGCCGGGCATCTTGAGCTGTAAGTAAACATAGCAGGGCCAAGCCATGAACTTAGCATAAGCCGGCCGTCCAAACAAGGCATGATAAGGGCTCTTGATCTTAACCACATCAAACCATAAGGACTCCACTCTGTAGTTGTATTCATCGCCAAAAGCCACTTCCAAAGAAATCCTGCCCACCGGATGCACCGACTTACCCGGCACCACACCATGAAAAACAGTGGACGAAGGTTTTAAGTCCTTGTCGAGCAACTTCATCCGCCGGAAGGTGTCATAATAAAGGATGTTTATGCTGCTGCCGCCATCCATGAGCACCTTGTTCAACATAATAAAGGTGTTCCTGATAGACCAACATAATAACGGCTCCATGTTATGTCATATTCAGACCACTTTAGATACTATGGGAGAGCCGGCGTAACCACATTGACCGCCCGTTTTCGCAACTTCTGGTCCCATCTATTGAGACTAGTCATAAAGACGTGGTACTGCCTGGAGCTGAGCTTCTTCGGGTTACTCTGAAAACCGGATTGATTCCGCTGTTACTGCTGCTGTTGATTATTATTACCAGAGTGCGGCTGCTGTCCCCCATGATTATCCTGACCCGGATGAGCGGATGCTGAACCGCGAGAACCAAATCCGGCTCCTGACCCGCCATGTCCTGGGCCGCCTGGCAGGCCGCCACCGCGATGGTTAGGTTGTGTGACATATCGCTTGAACTTCTGCATAAAAGAACAACTCTCCCATGTATGATTTGCCGGCCTATCAGGAAAACTGTGAATCGGACAAGGTCGCTTAAGCAACTCTTCAATGTTCGAGGAAGACTTATCCCTGCCCGAGGGCAGTCCAAACCTCCTGTTGCCCTTGGGATGATTCTGTTGGGCATTTGTGTTGTCCACCAGCTCTGATCCTGCTTCTGGACACTTGGGCTTACTCTGGCTACCATTGTTTATCGCACCCTTGCCTTGGTTGCCCTTCTTGCCTTGACTAGCCTTTTCCTCATCAGAATCCAGATCCTTCGTGCTGTCTGAGTCGGCGTATTTCGTGAGAGCCGTCATGAGCTCTCCCATGTCCTGGCATGTACGCTTGAGCCGGCCAAGTTTCTGCTTTAGAGGAATAAAGTGGCAGTTCTTCTCTAAGATCAACACCGCTTGAGCCGCCGTGATCTGCTCTGATGAGTGAATAATTGTCGAGACCCGCTGTACCCAATGATGAGCTGACTCGCTCTCCTGTTGGACACAGTGATCAAGATCCACAATAGTCATAGGCTGCTTGCACGTCCCTTGAAAGTTTTTAATGAATCGAGCCCTGAGCTCTGCCCATGAATTGATGGTATTAGGCGGTAACGCCTTTAGCCATGTACGAGCCGGGCCTTCATGCATCATGACGAAATACTTGGCACAAACCGCCTCACTAATATCCAGCATCTCCATGGCCAGTTCATAGCTTTCCACTTAGGCCTCTAGGGGTAAATCAGTGGTGTAATTTGGGACCCTGCAGGGACCTTTGAAGTCTCTCGGCAACCGCTCACTTCAGAGGTCCGGCGATAGACATGGCAGCCCTCCCATCCTGGGGGTTACTCTTGCCCCGACGTAAATGGAAGGCCCAGGCTCTTGGTAAGCCCGCCTAGCTGGCGCCCCTTGCGGGCTTCCCGCATGGTTTACACATGCATGTGTATCTCTTTGCGGTCGGTGACCCGTTGGAATCTCTCTGTGATGGTTGCTGCTGGAACCTGCTGGTGACTCGTAGCGCCGGCTAAAACTACGACTAGGAAGAGGGGTTGAATGGACGCGGCTCCGGCTATGAGCGTATCTCTCCTGCTGGGCCATGGCCGTCTACAAATACCCGATGGCGTTCCACACATCCTCTGCAAAGGGTGCTTCATCCGGGATTGGGATCGTCTCAAGCCGGCTGGCAGCTGCTACCAAATTCTCGGCCGGGTTAGAATAATGACCCGCGGGCGTTGGGAAGCCCCCAGGTGAAGCTTGGTTACGCTGGGCCGGATGAGTCGTCGGTCGTTCCGTTGGGTGGCCCTCGGGCGCGCCCGCGGCTAGCCCCACGCCAGGGGTATTAAAGAGGTTCCTCGCTTCATAACGCTCTGGTAGACGGGACTGATGCCTCCTCCAGTGTACCGCCTCTGCTGACATTTGCTCCAGCCCTAGACGGAAAGCATCTGTCTTGATATGTTCTGCCTCTTCTTCCATCTGGACCTTCAGTTCAGCCATCCTTTGTCGTTCCTTTGCCATCCGGCCCTTGATCCTTGCAATCTCTAGATTCTGAGCTGCTAGATTATCTGGTGTGATTTCAGTGGGCATGAGAGCCGCGAGTTCATCCATCAGCTCCACAAGAACTTGAGCTGCCGGTGGTGGGTTATCACCCGAAGTGGCGGCCCCCATGGCTGCGTTACTTGCGGCTGGGGCTGACCCTGCCATGAACACCGCCGCATGAACCGGAGGTTTCATAACATCCGACTCAAGGTATGCATCGTGATAGCCCCCAAGGCCACCGTTGCGGAGCAGGTGCACTGACTCTGTTTCTCCACTTGAAGATTCATCTTCTGAATAAGCAAGGGTTTCCTGTGACCCGGATGCTTCCAGATCCGTACCTTGAGTGAAGCCTACAAATACATGCCTCTGACCTGGATTGGCGTGGGCAGGCCACACATTACTTGCAGATTGGAGACGCTAAGCCAGCTCGACGATGTTGGTGCAGACATCCGGCCCGGGTGTAGATCCATTAGCTCTTCCAATGAAAACGTGGATCCCGCCGAACGGAACCCGGAAACCATACTTCACCGACTCGGCGTCAAGCCCCCAGCCGGCATTATCGATGTAGAACCGGCCGCGGCGACTCTTGCTCATCCTTCCGACCACGTATCCCTCGAGCCTTGGGAGAGAGCCCTTTGAGAACTCAACACCACCAAGCGCAAGCCCCACGGTGGCGCCAACTGTCGTGGATTTATCACGACAGATGTCCCGGTGAACGGACTTGGATTCGAGGCCATCGCTAACATGATGGACTCAAAGGGGTTGATTGGGACAAAGGACATGAGTTTACCCAGGTTCGGCCCCTCAAGTCGAGGTAATAGCCTACGTGCTACTTGTTCTTGTATTGCTTGTTGTATAGATTACAAGGGAGCTAAAGCTTGACCTAGTTCTTGATCACCTGATCTCTAAGTCGCCTCGGGTCTGCCTTTATATAGGAGGTCAGGATCATGGGTCTTTACAATTTTCTAACCGAGTCTCATTGTCTATCCGAGTCTTCCTCTATCTTCTTGTCCAAGTTGTCCCCGAGCGGCTTACACGCCCGGGTCTTTCTCCATCCGGGCCACCTTGCGGCCCACACCTTGAGCCACTTATCTTCCTGGGCCGTAGGCTTTACGGCTCAACCTTGGGCCGGCTCACGAGCCATCAATGTGATTCGGAACCTTAATGGCGGGTCATATTGCGGGGTTATATCCCCAACACTTTCCTTCTTCTTCATTTCACAACCAACCATTCTCTGCACATACATACTGTAAAGTTTCATCGTCTATTTGTCCGTCGATTTCTTCAGGTTCGGTTCTGTCTGCTTGGATGTGATCAACCAGACCTGGAGCCCCATGTTTGGTACTAAAATCGATCCATATATCGAAACTTTTTTACTAGTCGTCAATAGTTTTACGCGAACCCATTGACTAGAGTTTTATACTAGTCACTGAAGCACCACATTTTTGCTCTTGTCCTGCTATTGCTGCAGACCTTGTAACTATCTTTGAGGTGTTCCTGCCCCAACTTCTCCTCTACCCGAACCCCTCGGACCCGTTGAATGGCGAGGCGGCTTCGCTGATGATGCGCCTGAAATTTGGTTCTTGTATACCTGATCTCAGCACCTGTGTTCACCTGTACTGTTTCTTCTTGAAATTTGGTTGCATTTCTAACTGCTTACTCTATACTGTTTCTTGGTCTCCCACACTTGAAAAATAAACCAAATCTGATGCTGCTCTACTAGTATGATATCATGCTCTATAAAAAGATCAAATCAATATGCAAATGATCAATATTTATTCAGTTTTATATACGATTGTTGTTGCTGCTGGTAAGTTAAAATGCATAGAAGAACTCTTTTAATTGATAATAATATGTATTCTTTAGTTGGAAATGGAGCTCTCTAATGTTTAATTTGACAATTTATAACAAAGCTTTGTAACCTAGCAAAATTTGATGTAGTAAATGTGTACTCAACTATATATTTTTAGTATTAGAGCTGTTGGTACACTATGTCTGCTTCGTTAGAGTTTGCATCATCTCCTTGTTGTTTATAGCATAAACGCCTTCACTATTCTTGCTCTGAAGATCTGATGCTGATACTAATTGTATTTGTCTTGATACCGATTAGTTTTTGGTGGAGTGTGCATGGTGGCATCCTGAGCTTATACTATAAATTTTGCTTTGCCTTATTCACGAGCTGGCACTTTAAATTATGCTTTGCCTTGTTGATAATGCCATATGTCTTATGCAATCAGATTACATTTATTCTTGTTAATTTTGTTTTGCATGCAGTTATGATGATGAATGTAAATATTAAGGAGTGCTCATGCATGCATCTGGACCTCTTATTGTAGTAGCTGGCGTGCTTGATGCGTGTATCTCCGTCTCTTTACTGTTTTGCTAGAACCACAAATCCCGATGCATGATGATCATGTTCTGGTTTGTTAGATTTGTTCTACTTGTGCTTAAAATTTATCATGTCTGGATTCTAAATGAACTCATTCTTATAATTCTTTTCATTTCTATGATCAATTTAATTAGAGTTGCACATGTCAGTATACTATACACCAAAAAAAATACTTGCCACGGACAACAATTTTGTCACTCCATAAACACATACTAGTTAGTGTTAGTCATACTATTTATGTACATTTCATTTGCTGTAAATGCTTACTTATAAGTTATTGGATCCCTCATTATCCACTATTTGATGTTCTGTACACATTCTTATTCTTATATGTTCATTCTATTTTTTGCACAGGTGAAATGCGAAGCCAAGTCCGAAGTTGTGAAGCATATAAGCAAAGAGTAGCATATTATGTGTTGTAATTTAAGGCAGTAGTAGGCTTATCTTGGCTGCAGTATACTGTAACGATTGTATAATAGACTAATGTAGTGTTGTTTTGGGTGAATTTCATTTGCTCTCTGGATTGTTCGAAATAATGATTGTGTATGTCATTTGTATACTCGTGAAATGGAAACCTGACAAGGGGTGCAAGTTATATTGGTTGTTTGACAATTTTTGAAATTTCTCATGTGTGGGACCCATTTTGAGATAAGCATGATAAGTGGGACCAGTCTGACTGGTGATACCAGCTGCAAAATAAAATGGTTGAAAATAGAAAATCAGTAGGTTGTAAAGGCTGCATCATAGAAAATAATAGGCCGAATTGCTGGGCTCGGGCCATGTAGCTAGCGAAAATTAATAGGAAAAATATATATTAAAAAGGCTGAATTGGTTGGGCTCGGCCCATATAGACGTTGAAGGACCAGGCTGAATCTTACCAACGACCAATATAATTGGTCGCAATTTTGCCACGTTAGCTTGCCATGTCGGATCCGATGTGGCCTGGGCAGACTGCCACTGACCAAAACAATTGGTCATAGAACCTATGACCTTTTTTTGGTCATAACCTTCTACGACCAATCGAGAAGAAAGGTCCTTAATTTCCATTCTTGACCTTCAGCTTTTGACCAACTATTTTTGGTCGTAAAAAGATCGTAAATGAAAAACAATGACCATTTGCTGACCAATATTGAAGGTCGCAAGTTAGCATATTTCTTGTAGTGGATGGTGAGGTGGTTCCTAGTGCCGCCGACACTCCGTTTCTAGGGCTAGGGAGGTCCTAGCTCCTTTGTGGCGTCGCCTCCTGTCGGCAAGCATGCGAGGTGCTGTGTTTTTTCAGGCTGCGCCGAGCCATCGTCGCACATCCTTGCATCTCCGACCATCCCCTCGGTGAGCAGACCGATGCCGCAACCCCTTCTTCCTTGCGTACCCGTGCTAGTCACCGTAGAGCTCGCTGCCGTAGTGTTCGTCGCCGCCGGCAGCAAGGCGCGGCCTTGAGGGCTGTCGTGCCCGTCCTCCTCGTCGCGATTCGAGAGGGGGAACGGAAACCCCATCGATCCCAGCCTCTGCCTGCCCGTTCGCGTCGCCGGAGTTGCCTCGCAGCCGCCGGAACCGTCGTCGCCGTGTCCTCTGTCGCGGGTGCCCCAAAGTTCAGTTCATAAGTTATTTCCGTTCGGTTGTTTCTAGTGGTGCCGTTCCCTCCTTCGGTTGTGAATCGATGCGTAGCGTAGTGGTGTTCGACTCAGGGGACGACCGCAAGGTCGCGGGTTTGATCCCGCTCCCCATTTTCTTTTTCTTTTTCTGATTGGTTGAGTGCGGTGTGGTGTGTTTGGATCTGGTTTGATGACCGGATCCCGTGCGGGTGTTGTGTGAGCGTGTGAGGATCTGTGTGTGGCTATGTGTGGATCTGTGTGTGGCTGTGCAGTGTGTGTGTGCTTGTGTGTGTGTGTGTGGATCTGGTGTGGCACCAGATCCATAGTATAGTGTGTGTGCTGTGTTGTGTGTGTGTCAGTGTGTGTAGTGTATGTGTAAGTGTGTGTATGACAAGTGGGCCCAGGCCCCACTTGTCATACACTATCTTTTTATTTGTTTTAATTGTTATATTTAGATCATTTCCATTTCTAGCAATGTTTCTAAATCTGGTCGTGTGCATTTTGATCATGGACATATTTAGTAAGTTTTCACTTATAGAGATGTATGTCATTTCTTCTATCTAGTTTTTGTCATGATGCTCCATGTGAAGATATGTGTATGATAGATGAGTTTGGGGTACAAAAATCTCAGGAATCCATTGGTGCAATTGGTTTGGGAATTTGAGCAAGTTTGATAAAATATCATTTTGTCTCAAAGTGCCATTTTGTCATTTTTGTTGTATTTAATCCATGCATGCTATGATATTTGAGACAACATGAATATGGTAGTCTTTGATGAGTAGAATGCCATGGTATTTATCTTTGTGATGTTAAACTTGCATATAAGTGGGAACCATTCTCTAAAGTAGCTAATAAAACTTTGTTGTTTTCAAACATGCTAAATATTTCAAAATCTGAGAATCTGTTTATATTTTTATGCCATGAAGAGTGGATGCTATCTTCTGATATGTTGTGAATTACCTCACGCTCAGTGCTAGTGATTTGATGTAGTGGTTGCCCTCTACCATCCTATTAATTTTCATGCCATGAAGTGGTCTCTATCACAATTAGTTTGTGGTTAGAGACTTCCTGTAGCTCAAGTTGTTGGCTGTGAAAGTTGCAATGTTGCTGTTTCGTGGCACATTGTTGTTTTTGTGTTTTGTGACTTGTGGGAGCTACAATCCATGGAACTGATTAATATTTGGCTCTATTTTGGTTGGTTTTTCATTTCCTAACCAGTGGCTACCTTAGAATACCAAGGAATAGCCTATGGCCTTCTTGCCTTGTGTTTTGCCTTCGTATCTTGTCGTGAGCGTAGCGTGAGAACCGTAACTCCATTTCCTACGTTCTACATATGCATTTGTATCATTTTTGCATGATGAATCCATATTTGCCATGTTCATGCATGTCTAAATAACTTAACATAAGGTTCTGTCCATAATTATACATAACCAATCCTTTGCATGTGAAACATGACTAGTGAGGATTGCCATGTTAAATTCTTCACATAAACCATGCATCATTCTTGTTTCAGCGTTGCACCTTGGTTGCTTGTTTATTTTTGCAGTTTCTTTTGGGTAGACACGAATGTTGAACTTGAGTACGAAGATCCAGGAGAGTACCACTACGAGGATCTAGCTACTTGTCCCACTGAAGAACCAACAGGCAAGATGATCGTACCCGGATCCCGATACTATTTTCGCTTTCTACTTGTCTCTCTCTTATTATTACTTCTGTGTTGCCTACCCCTTGAATGTCAAGCCTCCTACATTGCCATGATAGCCTCTAACCCCTCCACATCCTAGCAAATCTTTGATTGGCTAAGTTACCGCTGCTCGGCCCCTCTTATAGTGTTCTAGTTGCAGGTGCAGGTTGTTTGCATGTGATAGCATGGATGCCTGGCATATTACAATATTATCTGTTATTTAATTTAATGCACATATACATCTGGTATTGGTGGAAGGCTTGGCTTTTTGCTAGGTGTTTTGTTCCACTGTTACTGCCATAGTTTCTTGTTACCAGTGTTATTTTCCATACTTTGCGCTCCTAACATGCTCGGGGTTGTTATGAGGTCCCCCTTGTTTATTCGGTTAAGATTAAAACTTGTCTGGCAAGGCCCAACATTGGTACTACATTTACTTAACAACTTAATAAAATTGTATAGGGACTAGCTACCCCATGGATTAATCAACAACCCGGGCCAGTGCTCCACATGAGTGTTGGTCCAAAATGGCAGTAGTCGGGGCCACCAATGGGTGTGTCAGCCGAAAACTTAGCCCATCTATCGGGTCCTGAGAACAAGTTATGCGGCTCTTATAGGGTTCGTCGACATGTTGGGAGGTCTTGCTGGACTTGTTTTACCTTTATCGAGTGTCTTGCGTGAGGGGCTTTGACTTTCTTCGGGTTATCTCAAGGTGTTGGAATTCCTTTGGAGTTGCCTAGGATGATCACGAGATTCGTGGTCGAGGCTATTCCCGCGGAGTGTGGTGAATTTATGATGGACTAGTTGGAGCACCCCTGTTGGGCTAAAACTTTCGGAATGTCTTGCCCGCGGTTATGTGGCAACTTGGATATTTGTTTAACACCTGGTTATAGTTAACTCGAAGTAAACTCTAATAAAATAGACCAACTGTGTGAGTAACCATGATCATCTCTGCTCATGAACATGATCCGAGAGAGAACACGGTGGGGTTATGTCTGACGTAACTAGGTGTTCAGGATCCCATAGAGGTCATACTAGATTCGATCACTTATCGTAGACCACATATTTACTTTCATGTTACGTAAGTTTAGCCACCATAAATGCTTAGTGCTGCTGCAAACTAAACACATACCCCTTCCCAACCTATGAGCTTGAATAGTCTCGATACCCGGACACGAGATTGCTGAGTCCTCGTGGCTCACAGATTACTGCAACAATCCACCTGTAGGTACAGATGAGATCGTGCTAGATGATATGACGCAGCTCCACTGGGAGTATCACGAGGACGTGGAAGGATGTACGTGAGTATAGGACCGTGGTCGTGATCTTTGGGGCTAGCAAGCCAGTGTCATTGCATCTTCATTATATCGTTTGTTTTCGGCCGTAATCGGACCCTGTCTTGGATTGATGCTTGAACTCTTTCATGTGGAATTGTAATTTAGTATGTGGCGAGTGTAAGCCAACTCATATACTCATCTCTTCCTAAATGTATGATGTAACGATACTGGACTTGCGAACGACGAGATGCGCCTCTATCCCTGTCGAGGCTCCTGTGCCTTAATATGGATAGGCGTGCATCCTAGGCGTGACAAGTTGGTATCAGAATGTCAAGCAGCTTTGACACGAGGAGAACCTGGCTCTGATACCAACTTGTCACGCCCAAGATGTGATCCTATCCTTATTTTGGCACGAGGGCCTCGATAGAGATAAAAAAGCGCGTATCGTCGTGTTACAAGAATGAATATCATTACAAGTACATGTACAGAAGAGATGAGTATATGGAATTGGCTTACACTCGCCACAAGCTACATCAATATCACATCAATACAACAATATACTCAAACATCATACATAAGAGCAGGGTCCGACTACAGATGAAATCAAATGATAAAATGACATCCATCCTTGCCTTCCTAGGCTGCCGCCTGGAACCCATCCAAGATCGATGAAGTAGAACAAGAATAACTGCAAATCAAATAAAGCATCACGCTCATGTCAAATCATCGCATTACCTGAACCTGCAACTATTTTTGTAGTAATCTGTGAGCCACATGGACTCAGCAATCTCATTTCCAAGGGTATCAAGACTATTAAAGCTTACTGGGTGAGGTATGGTTAAGTGGTGAGGCTGCAACAATCGACTAAGCATTTATTTGAGTGGCTAAATTACGAATACAAAAGGTAAAGTGGGTGGTCTACGCATAATGGACGTGAACTAGTAATGATCACTAACTGATCGTGATCACCTACTTACGTCAAACATAACCCACCGTGTTCTCCCTTAGATAAGGACTCACGAGAAGATACAGTCACGATTACGCACACATTTGGTGTATTTCATATCAGTTTACTTCATGTTTGCTATGATCGGGTGTTAAACAAAGTATCCAAGTTTGCCACATAACCGCGGGCATGGCTTTCTAGAAGATTTAACCCTGCAGGGGTGCTCCAACTCATCCATCACAAATTAACCACACGCCATGGGAACAACCTCGATCACGGATCTCGTGATCATCCTAGGAAATTCCAAAGGAATTTCGACACCTCGAGATAGCCCGAAGAAGATCAGAGTTCCTCAGGCAAGATGTTCGAGAAAGGTAAAACAAATCCAGCAAGGCCGCCTGACGTGTTGACGAACCCGATAAGAGCCGCGTATCTCGTTCTCAGGACACGACTGGATTGGCTAAGTTTCCGACTGGCACACCCATTGGTGACCCCGGCTACTGCCATTTTGGACCAACACTATGAGGAGCACTGGCCCGGTTTGTTGATTAATTATCCGCAGGTGCCAGCGGGTCCCTATGCAATTTTATTAGTGATTAAGCAAATTTAGTACCAAAGTTGGGCCTTGCCAGACAAGCTTTATCCTAAAACGAAAATCATGGGGTCCCCATAACAACCCCGAGCATGTTAGGAGCACTCATTTATGGAACATAAGACCGGTTCACAAGTAACTAGGGCGGCAAGAGTGGAACAAAACACCGAGCAAAAGGCCAAGCCTTCCACCTTTACCAAGTATACATGTGCACTAAATTAAATAGCAATAACATTGTGATAACAAAAAATGTCCATGTTGTCACATGGAAGCAATTGCACCTGTAGCTAGAAACGCTATAAGAAGGGCTGAGCAAGCGGTAACATAGCCAAACAAAGGTTTGCTAGGAAGTGGCGGGGTTAGAGGCTTATCATGGCAATGTTGGGAGGCTTCACAAACAAGTGGTCGGTAGCGTGACATAACGATAGAAGCGAGACAACTAGCATAGGAATGATAGTAGTGGTATCCAGGGAAATGTGTCATCTTGCCTAAGATCCCTCTCGGAAGAAGAACGAGTATATGAAGAAGACGAGCGAACATAGTCGAACGAATCCTCACACTCCGAACGCGTTTGGAACTCTATCGAGAAGAAGCAAACCGGAGACAACAATCAACACACGGAACACCACAACATATGCATGACATGATGCACAAACAAATATGATGCATGTCCAGTTTAGATATGCAAGGCATGGCATGGTATGGCATGGCAAGCGCAACAAACACCCCTACATATTAAATGAAGTTCAATATGCAACTCGTTGCATATTGACGAAACTCCACGTTAGAATTATTTAATTCACTCTTGTTTAGGTACTCATCAATATTAAATATTTTTAGACATGTCAAGAGGTGAATCAATAACAAACTACATCATCTAGGCATTTTAAATGAGGTCGGAAGCAACGAATAACAATTTCGGAATGACCTCATATGCATATTATAAGTTTGGTCCAGATCTGTAAGAAACATGTTTTAAATTTGTTAAACAGTAAAATAAATGCCACCATGATATTCTACGCGTCTTTCTAGTCAAGTTACATATGTGGAACATTTTTATCGGAGCTACGGTTAGTTAGTTAAGATATAAATCATTTAGCATGGCATTTACGCAAATTGCATGAAAACAACAACTTAAACATTTTAAACACATGTGAGAGTTGGATATTGTGAATCTACACGAAATTATAGTCACTTCATGTATAAAGTTTTTCAATCCGACATACGGTTAAAGAGTTATTATATGTATGATCAATAGGGTTTTTCTGTAAAACTGTAATTGTCAGGATAATTAGTAAATTCGCGAAACTGAAATAAAAACACTAACAGGCCGAAACTACAGTAGGCCCGAAACATAGTGAGCACATCATAGCAATATAATGCATAGAGCGACATATAGGGAAACAATGCTTAGAGGCCAAGCCTAATAACAATAGAGGCGGGCTAGGTGACTGCTCACCTTGCTGGGCTGGCCCAGGCGGTGGAGGGGCTGAGGACACGGCGCGTCCGCTTGGCCTTGTGTCACATCTTGTGTTTTTCCTCTCATGACTAAGTTATCATGGCTCTGAAATTAGGGCCAGTTAAAACTTTGTGAATGCACTTGAATGTTTGAATTGTGTGCTATTTGCTTGCTTGTTTGATTTGCTTGCTAGTGCACTATAATTCATAAAACTCTCTCCTACTCTCAAAACTATTTTCCTTGATCCACACTCTTGTACAATATCATGCCATGTGAATAGGATTTCATTATATTTCTACAAAATATTATTTTGGCCAAAATCACCCCAACTACTTTATTTGGAACCTACTATATATAACTTGCCAAAAAAACAAAATATTATTTTAAAAGATTATTTTCACATTTTATTTAAATCTTTTTATTAAGGCTAGAAATGGTTTTTCATAGGGAAAATTATTTAAATGGTTTATAAATATTTGAGAAAATTTAGGGAAACTCAGTGGACATATATTATCCATATATAAGAGTTTCAACACATGGTCATGTTCAAAATACTGGACAAAACCCTTCAAAACCATATCTGTCTGTTCCAAGGTTTTGAAATATTTCTATAAGAAATATTATAAATTAAATCCTAGAAAATTCTAGCATGTCACATAGGATATATCTGGTCATCTTTCCAAGTTTCATATCAATCCCAATTGTTTTGGTTTACCAAAATATCCTAAAACCCTCTCTGTCCAGATCCAAACTTGAGCAAATCTACATTACCAAGTGTCTCCTATTGATCTCAAACTTTGTGGACATGTTATAATCCTCCAATAATGTATCCACACCAAGTGGTGAATCAAGGGGAATGGATTTGCATGGCTAGATCTAAGAAAATCCATTTCTGCCCATTTCTAGGGTTGACAACATTTGTATTGCCAACTTTTCTCAAATGATCTTAAAACTTGTGATCACTCCTGTTTTTACCCATAGTTTTATCCTGTTAAAACCCAAAACAAGTGGAGGCCTTCTGCTTTCCCAAAACTCCATCAAACACCTTCTGGTGTATTCTAGGATTCACTATTTTGACCACTTTTACTCTTCCCCTTGACCTCAAAATTTTACCAGAGCCCTTAGTAGTTCCCCTTTACCTCCAGTAAACTTGGCATAGCCATAGCTCAATGATTGTCCTGGTAAAACTCTCTTTTTACCCCTTTGGACAGCAATTTCTCCTCTGTTCCTCAGCTTTTCTTCTCAACCAAGGAACCCAGGCAACATCCAATGATTTTTACTCTTTGTTTTACCCTCCTAGATTCCCCTAGACGTTAGTGGACATGCTAGGGCATGCCCTGAAGGCAAATGGCATGCACTGGCATGCCAAAGGGGTGCTCCAGAGCGCGCTACAATGCGCACCCTCACTATAGTTGCCGCCCAATGGAGGCCCTCGACAGCCTTGGGCGTTGTGGTCATATTCCTCGAGGTCGCTTCGATGTCCTCGTCATGACAGCTGGTCGGCCCCCTCCCCTCTCTCCTCCGCCCACACGTGCCGAAGCTAGCTAGCTCGGCCAATGGTCGGCCCCGCATGTGCGAGGCATCAGCGCTTGCCCGCTCCCTCTCTCCTCTTCCCTCGATGTAGTCCTAGTCCATGAAGCCCCCAGACATGACCCGCTCACCTCCGAGGCCTCTGGCGGCGTCCGAGCCATGGCCGTAGGCCAGGCCTTCGCTGCTCTACACTACAGCTACTTAAGGCCTCCCCTAGCCCCCTGTCTGCTTCCTTCGCCTCTCCTCTCTCCCGTGAACCCCCGGACCCCTCAGAGTGACCTCCCATGTCCACCTCCTCGCCCCATGACCAGTGGCACCCTCCGCCGTGGTGGAGGCCGAGCTCGGTCCCGACCTCTCTAGGGCCTGAGGGCAGCCCAGGCGCACGTGGCCCCCGCTCTGAGCACTCCGGTGGCCGGAGCATCACCGGAGGTGGCCGGAGCATCACCGGAGGTGGCCGGAGCCGCCGACCAGACGTCAGCGCACGCTTGGCCATCCCCTCTGCCTGCCCCCTGTTCGAGCGGGAGGAAAGAGGTGGATCTGACGGGCGGGGCCCACCTGTAAGCCGCACCGGCCGGGCTCGATTGTTTAAATGGAAACGGCCCCGGCTTGCCGCCACTTTCGTGGCCTATGTCTAGCGCGTGGCCGAGTAGTTAGGCCAGGCCGCTGTGGTTCGGTGTTAAGTTACGCCCAGTGCGTAGCTTAGGCCCTTTTGGGTAAATTTCGGTTTACCCCCTTATCTTTTCCAAGTAAAATATTAGAAATCCATATTAAATTCATATGACCTCCAATTTTGATGATTCAAATTCCTACAGATTTCTAAAATCAAGATCTATCCAAATATGTGCATTACACATTTTTCCTGCAAACTTTTGTGTAGGATTCAAATTAAAATTAAAATTTGAACTTTGAATGCCCCACTTGTAAAAATTCCTAGAGCACTCATATCAACTCCAAATGGAGTGATTCAAATTCCCAGAGGCTCTAAATATCATGACCTATTTGTCTGGCCAAGTATAACATTTTATCATACACCTATCATGATTGACCAAATAAATAGCTACATTTTGTCTTAGGAAACTCATAGGTAAATCCTCACAACTCCAAATCCAGTGAAACCACTTTCCGCGTGTTTCTAAAATCATGCCCTATTGATTGGGTCCATCCACTCATTTTTATAAAAATATTTTCTATTGACATCTTATAGGATTATCATTTCCAGCATTCCCACCATTCAAAAGTCCCCTTTGACCCACATCCACCAAAACCTCCTTGGTTATTTTTCTCATGACCAGAGGAGTCCTAGAGAAATAAAACTCCTATTTATAGAGCACTTTTATTTTCCACTTGTTGTGTTGCTTATTGCGGTTATTTCCGGTGATAGTTGGCGAAGTAGATGAAGTGCTCAGAGTGGATGAGAAGCAAGTGAAGACCGTGAAGATTTTGCAAAGCCAGGCAAGCAGCCCTTTGACCATGATAAGAAACCATTTTTATTGCATGTCACATAGCACCTTACTTTCATCATATTTGATCATGTGGAGTAGTGACCCCTCCAACAGGTTGTTTCTGACACTCTTACCATTGACACTTGCATCGTGCATGACCCTACCACCTTATGAGGGTTATGCGGGTGGGTGTAGTTAGGATGCTAGTAGATGCTACGCAAGTGGGTTCAGGATCTATGCATAGTGATGGAAGGAAAGAGATGATTTCAAAGACTTTTTGAAAAACCCGTCGGGTGCCACTATTGCTCGAGGGAGATGATGAGGAGTTGGGTAACCACTTGAGAAAGAAGTGGTATGCCCGAAAAAGTGAGTGTGTGTTTTCGAAAACGGAGAGTTTTAAGGTCTGCTGACCGTCCCAACTTTACATGCGCAACCATGATACCCCTTATGGGACGGGGCTTTGTTGATTACTATGGTTGATACTAGCAAGGAGCCTGCATTACTAGTGGCAAGAGTGAAGTGGTCACTCTTGAGACGGGGTCGTCCCAGAGGGGAAGGTCATGCGTTGTCTTTACAAGCACCGGGAACACCGTTGTCTGCCCTCATGGATTATACGAGTGATGTATATCTTGAGGGATGGCACCAACGAGTGGACTCTTTGTTTAGTATCACCATGGGAAAGGCGTTGTTCGGGTGCTTACCTCGGGTATGTTATATACCACGAGTCGTGGATGACACGGAAGTTCCCCGAGTCTTGTGGGTAAAGTGTGCAACCTCTGCAGAGTGTAAAACTATTCAAATAGCCGCTTCCGCGGTAATGGACAGTTGGAGGTCCTTCTTAAACTACGTCCAGATGTTTTCGCAAACTTGGTGTGTGTGTGTGGTGACAAGGATGATACTTGAGTCGAGTCGGTTGACTTGGCATGATGACTGAACATGAGTTGTTCAGACGGTACAAGAGACAAGTCTGAAGACTTGGTGCGATGGATGAACATGAGATGTTCAACCCCTGCTTATGATGATGACAGTGACGTGTTCTTATGAACACTTGTCCATGGTTGATGCATGCCTACTTAAGTTACTTGATCATGTCATTGCACTCAAAACTAGCTTTCTGCAAAACTTACCTATTAGTCCTATATCATGCATTGTTATTGGCTTGTTCCAAACATGGGTTGCTTGCGAGTACATTCAAATTACTCATTGGCTTGCCACTGGTTATTTTATTGGCTAGGAATGAAAGATTAGGTTATGATGAAGAATACCTTGGTGACGGACGTGCGAGCTAGGATGCTTCCGAGTCAGTATGCCTGTAGGGTTAAGGCAGATGGCATGGGTTCATGCTATCCTTGAAGATTCCCGCTGCAAGTTTATGAAGACTAGGCCTTAAGGGCCATATTCGAGTAAAACAATATGTAATGGATGTAAGACTCTTGTTATTCAGTTTCTATGTGTTCAGTAAGCATTGATCTCTGGGATCACTGTGCACATACATTCGGTGATCACGACTTATGAGTCGGGGTCCCCACACCTTGCGTGATCCAAGTCGGCCCACGCGCGGGGGCAAGGGGGTCAACGCCTCGTCCTCCTCCCTCGTGCGAGCACATAGAGCCATGGCGTCGGGGCTGGAAGGAGCTGCGGTGCGAATCCGACAGGGACGATGATGCCTAGGGCGAGGGGACGTCTAGGACGGATGGATTCGGGCAGGGCTCACAGGATTCGGCGCCTAGCAAGGCTTGGCGACATGCGGTGAGCTTCTCGGGCGGCCATGGCGGGTCCTGGCATGGAAGAGAGAGAGAGAGAAATGAGACAAGGGAGAGATGGAGAAGAAGGGGAGGAAGGGACGCGCGGGGTCCAGCCTGGTCCGGCGAGACGGTGGCCTCCGGGGGCTCCGGCGAGGGGGCGGAGGCCATGGATGCCTTGGGCGGCTGCGGACGGAGGCGCTGGGGCAAGGGGAGGCTCGGGAGGAGCTCCTCGGTCGGGCAACGATTCCAGATGGGCTTCGGCGGGCTTGGTTCCAGGCCCGGGCAGGCTTGGCGGCACTAGGAGGGAGATAGGGGCGGCGACCAATGATTGGGGGCACGGAATTTCAGGTGGGAGGCTACTAATAGGAAGGTTAGGGGCGTCTATATATAGGCAGGGATGCTAAGGTTAGGGAATTAGTCCGTTTTCGGACTGTTCGATCTCGATCGGAAGTCCGGAAGCGGAAGGGGGGCTAGGCGAGTTAGTGGGCTGTGTTAGAGGGGGTGTGGGATGAAGATAGAGGGAGATGGTGGCCCGTGACAAAGGTTTTAAACACTAAAAACATCCAATAATAAACCAATGACCCCACTAATACGGTTGATCGTTTGGGTATCAAACGACCACTGAATGCGACGAAATTCGGCAGGCGGTCCACCTACTATATAATAAGACCGAACGCCAACTTTCGACCCAATCCGAGAATATTTTTCATGCGCCTTAAAAACGGGTTTTTTAACGATGCCGCGGGCGGGTGCGTGTGTGGTTGGTCTCGAAATGGGCAATGGCAAGAACGGAGAGAACCGACGACTACGAACGGATGCAAGCTTGAAAATTCATGTTTACAAAATGCCGATGCTATGTAGATGATGCGACTGATGCGATGATGAGTGCAACAACCAAACGAAACACAAGACGACAATGGAATAAAAGGGGAATCTTCTGGAGCGTCAGTCCCGGGCTGTTACAACTCTCCTCCACTACACAAGGATCTCGTCCCGAGAACTAAGGATGTGAAGGGGAAGAGAAAGAGAAAGAGGTAAACTTAGTTTCTTCTCTAACAAGGAGTGAAACCAATGATCATTGAAGGTTTCAAGGAGAAGAAGAATGACACGAGGAATAAGCAAGAATTCACAAGAAATTTCGGCAGCACTTCGGTAGGATAGAGAGGAAAATTTTCATATGATGGAAAGAAATTGAAAGAAATAAAAGAAAATTTGAGGTTAGTTTAGTTTCACTGCATTAACTCTGTAACTTCTTAGACTAGCTTCTGACTTGTAACCTATAATCCGCAATAAAACAAAAGGCTGTGGGGTGATTTTCCCCTACGGTAGTCGGTCAAAAAATGAAAGAAATACACGAAACTTTGGTTGGATTAGAATCAAAACATCATAAGATGGAAGTATCATGAAAAGATTTCACAACACTCCGGCTGATGGACAAGCAAGGGAATAACATGATCTTGACAAGGCAAGATGGTAGATTGAATAGAGCAACATCACAAGGCCTCCGTAACAAGAGAATATAAACTAGATTGATAGAAGGAAAAGAATGGAGAAGAAAATAACAACTTCTACCACCATTGAACTTGAGAAGCATAGGGTGAACGGAGTTGATGGAGAATTAACAATGGAAAGAATAGCTTGTAATGGGCTTGTGGAAAACATCTCAAAATTATGAGGTGACAACCTGCCACAACAGAAACAATTGATGGCTCAATGCTATGGTGAGACAAGTTGGTATTCAGAGCCATACGACCATAGGAGATCTTTGCTTGATGGAACTTGGCCGAGTCAAGTCTAGTAAAACTATTTTGAGTCTAGTTATATCGGAGAGTAGGATTCTTTTTACTCCTCTTCTATGCTCTGGTGAGGTATTTGACTTAGGAATTTTGATTCTACTCCTCTTCTCGCTCAAAAAATTTTTAGCATCACACGGGTATTTTGGAGTCTATATGATACCGATGTGACAGAGTTATGTCTTGGTGCCTCCTGTCTGACTTGATTTCTTCCGGGGAGTCAAGCTCCAGGGAATTTGTGCACATCGTTATCATTCAGCTTCATTAGTATGTCAAGACGGAGAGTGTTCGGAATTACTTCAATACTTGTCGTGGTGAGATAAGGTCGGAGTCACCCAGTACTGGGGAGGCGTCCGGGGTACCACCATGGTTTAGTGTCGTTGTGATTTCAAGGATTCGAGTTAGATGGATTTGCGAAAGCCTCTGGTTATGTGTTGAAGCATGGATACAGTTAGGGTGTAGGTTTGCTAGTTGTGTGAGATATTTCCTCCTTGTATCCCCTACACCGGATTGCATAACCAGAAAGTTTTTGGAAGTTCTTAGGTGGGAACACTTGTAGTTATCTAGCATCATCTTCTTCAGATGTATGTGGGCATACACATTTGTTCCGAGCAACATTAGCTCAATTATTTTGGGTTATTGCAAGTGGCTTCTAATATCTGATGATGTTATCACAAAACCGAAGAAAGCATTCTTACTAATTTTTCAGTAGGAAGGCTATGATGTTATTTGTTCAATTTCTTTCAAGCATTTGATTCAGCTATTGAATTCATCTTATCAATGAGGTGTTGATGTTCTTGTCCATCATTAGGTTGGCTCCACCAACTCGCGAGAATCCGGGTCGTGGTGAAGGGCAGGCTGATGTTCCACCACCCCCGCCACCGCCACCACCGCCTCCTCCTCTAGAAGCTTGGCAAGCTGTGATGGCCGCAACCAATGCGAACACTCAGATGTTGCTCAGGCTCTTGCAAGAAAGAGATCAGGTTTAGCAAGGCTTTCAAGGGAATTTTTAGAATCAACCTCAGTTTGCGACGCTCAACCAGTACCTTGCCAACCAGCCTAAGTCTTTCACCTGTTGTGAGTAGCCTTTTGATGCTGATGATTGGCTTCGTGAAATGAGTAAGCATTTTGAGTGCAGCAATGTCAGAACAGAGGACTTTGTCAGATTTGCATCGTTCCAGCTCAAGGGCCAGGCAGCTGATTGGTGGCAGCAGTACAAGGATTCGAGGGGCGATCATCTTGTTACTTGGGACGATCTCTGTCGTGACTGTAGGGCCCATTACATTCTGACAAGCTTTGTCGAGGAGATGCGTGAGAAGTTCAGGCACCTGAAGCAGGGAAGCAAGTCTGTCTATCAGTACAACATCGAGTTCCAGAATTTGGCCCGCTCTGCTAAGCAAGATGTTCCAGATGACAAGGCGTTGATCTATCAGTACAGAGGTGGTCTCAAGGATGAGCTTCTGCCAGGTCCAGTCCTTTAAGAGCCTCGTGAGTTTGATTAGTTCTACAACATGGCTTTGAAGGTCGAGGCAACTCAGCTCAAGTTGGAGAACTCAAGGAAGCGTTCAAGGGATTCATATTCTTCTTCTTCCAGCTCTCAGATGGTTCCTAAGCAGCAGAAATATTGGGTGCCAAATCCTCCTCCGTTTTGTCCTCCTCAGGAGCAGAAGTAGTTCAGTGGCCATGGTTCTTCCCACCCACCCAACCCGGGATATCAACAGAGACCACAGGTGTCCAAGGCAGCTTTTGTTCCTCCTCCAGGCAACTTTCGTCCGCTATCTGAGGTTACTTCTCACAAGTGTGGTCAGAAGGGTCACTACTGAAACAAGTGCAACCAGCGGCGTCTTCCGCCTCCTACTCCAGTCAGACCTCCAGGCAATGCGATGGTGAGACTCACCCCCAAGACAGCAAGATTGAATATGGTGAACGCAATAGAGGCAGACGATTCTTCTCAAGTGATCATGGGTAATCTCGAAGTCAATTCTATTCCTGCAAAAGTTTTGTTTGATACTGGTGCATCACATTCATTCTTATCTAGGCATTTTTTTGCTAAGCATAAATTCTTCTTGAATGAGTTACCTAAGCCTATGACTATAGCTTCTCCCGGGAAGATGATGAATTCTCGTTTGGTTGTTCCGAATGTTTCTATCAAGATGGGCAATTATTCTTTTCTGGCTTCTCCAATTGTTCTCGGTAATTACGACATTCATATTATTCTGGGCATGGACTTCCTGGCTATGAACAAGTCTTATGTTGATTGCAAAGCCAAAGAAGTCAAGCTGACTCATCCTTCAAAAGATGTGATTATTTTTGCGGCTTGCGATGACACAATCCATCACTTTGCTCTTATTGAGAAGGGTGAAATCTCGGCAATTTCTCAAATTCCGGTGGTTTGTGAGCATGAAGATGTCTTTCCAGAAGAATTGCCAGGAATGCCTCTACACCGCCCGGTTGAGTTCGTGATTGACCTCGAGCCTGGAACTAAACCGGTTTGCAAGCGCCCTTATAAACTTGGACCCGAAGAGCTAAAAGAGTTGAAGAAGAAGCTAGATGAACAAGAACGTCTGGGTCTGATCAGACCAAGTTCTTCTCCATGGGGTTGTGGTGTTTTATTTGTTAAGAAAAAGGATGGCACGGACCAGCTTTGTGCCGATTACCGTCCATTGAACAAGGAGACAATTAGAAACAAGTACCCACTTCCCAACATCAATGAGTTGTTTGAACAACTGAAAGGTGCCAAGGTTTTCTCGAAGCTTGATCTTCGCATGGGCTATCATCAAATTCACATTCGCGAAGAAGATATTCCAAAGACCGCTTTTAGAACGAGTTTTGGCTCTTATGAGTACACCGTCATGTTGTTTGGTCTTGCTAATGCTCCTCCAACCTTCTCAAGAATGATGAAATTCATTTTCTCTCGTTTCAAGAATGAGTTCATCTTGGTCTATTTGGATGATATCCTTGTGTTCTTGGAGACAGAAGAAGAGCATGCAGAGCATCTCTTCATTGTGCTTGACAAGTTAAGGGAACATCGATTCTATGCAAAGTTTTCCAAGTGTGAGTTTCGGCTCAATGAAGTGGTGTACCTTGGGCATATGATCTCTGTCGAGGGCATTAAAGTGCACCCTAAGAAAGTTGAGGCAATCTTGAAGTGGGAACCTCCTCAGAATGTGAAGCAGCTTCATAGCTTCCTCGGGCTTGCTAGTTATTGTAGAAGATTCATAGAGAACTTCTCTCAAATTGCTAAGCCTCTGTCTAATC
This sequence comes from Hordeum marinum, assembly GCA_022496015.1. NCBI lineage: Eukaryota > Viridiplantae > Streptophyta > Magnoliopsida > Poales > Poaceae > Hordeum > Hordeum marinum. Next base: position 49,378,167 of record CM039676.1, read on the forward strand.
TCCTCCAGAAGAGTTTCAAGTATGTTTGGTCTCTTGAGTGTGATGTGGCATTCAATACGCTCAAGCAGAGACTGACTTCAGCTCCAATTCTTGTTCCTCCAGAGCAATCAAAGCCTTTCCAAGTTTTCTGTGATTCTTCTCGCCAAGGTCTTGGTGGTGTTCTCATGCAAGATAAGAAGATTGTTGCTTATACCTCGCGTCAGTTGAAGCCTGCCGAGAAGAACTACCCCACTCATGATCTGGAGTCGGCGGCAGTTGTGTATGCTCTAATGACTTGGAGGCATTTGTTGTTGGGTAGACCATTTGAGGTTTACACCGATCACAAGAGCTTGAAGTACATTTTCACTCAACCCAATCTTAATATTCGACAGTCTTGTTGGGCGGAAATGCTTGAAGACTTCAATCCAAGCATTGAGTATACTCCTGGAAAAGAAAATGTCATTGCAGACGCGCTCAGCTGTAAGGTGTAGTGAAACACTGTCATTCTGAAGCCTCTTCAACCCGAGCTTTGTGAAGCCTTCCACAAGCTCAACCTTCAAATGATTCCGCGAGGATTTCTTGCCAATCTTCAAGTCTCTCCAACTCTGGAAGATCGGGTTCATCAAGCTCAACTTCTTGACGCAATGGTGAAGAAAGTGAACAAAGGTGTGGCCAAGGGCATTCCGAAGTATAAGTGCTTTCGCGTTGATGACAAAAACACCTTGTTCTTTGAGGACCGTCTAGTGGTTCCAAAAGGTGATCTCAGAAAGGGTATCATGGATGAAGCACACAATTCTCTTCTTTCCATTCATCCAGGCAGTTCCAAGATGTATCAGGATCTCAAGCAAACCTTCTGGTGGACTCGCATGAAACGCGAAATTTCTCAGTTCGTGAACGAGTGTGATGTTTGTCGCAGAGTGAAGGTGGAACATCAACGTCCAGAAGGTCTTCTTCAGCCTTTGCCTATCCCAGAGTGGAAATTCGATCATGTGGAGATGGATTTCGTCACTAGGTTTCCCAAGTCCAAGAGAGGAAACAATGCCATCTTGGTGGTTATGGACAAGCTGGCCAAAGTTGCTCATTTCTTTCCGGTCAAAGAATCTATCTCGGCAGCTCAGCTTGCAGAGTTGTATACGTCAAGGATAGTTTCTTTGCATGGTATTACTCAGCTCATCTCATCTGACCGTGGAAGCCTCTTTACTTCCAAGTTTTGGGACTCCTTCCAGAATGCTATGGGTACCAAGATCCATTTCAGCACTGCATTCCATCCGCAGACAAGTGGTCAAGTTGCGAGAGTCAATCAGATCCTTGAAGATATGCTCAGAGCCTGTGTGATTTCGTTCGGCATGAAATGGGAAGACTGCCTTCCATATGCTGAATTCTCATACAACAATAGCTTTCAGGCTAGCTCAGGCAAGGCCCCTTTCGAGATTCTCTATGGCAGGAAGTGTCGTACCCCGCTTAACTGGTCTGAAACCAGTGAGCATCAGATTTTGGGCAATGACATGATCACCAAAACAGAAGAGATGTGTTGTGTCATTCGTGAGAGCCTCAAAGCAGCTCAATCCCGACAGAAGAGTTATTACGATAACAAACATCAGGATGTGTCCTTCCAAGTTGATTATCTAGTCTATCTCAGAGTCTCTCCCATGAAGGGCACTCAGTGGTTTGGAATTAAAGGGAAGCTAGCCCTCGCTCTGTTGGTCTTTCAGAGTTGTTGGCAAGAGAGGTGAACTTGCATATCAACTAGAGATTCCTCCAAACTTCACAAATGTGCACGATGTCTTCCATGTCTCTCAGCTCCGGAGATGCTTCAAGACTCCCAAGCATAACATTGACCTCCAAGACATTGATCTCCAAGAAGACCTCTCTTATCGTGAGCATCCAGTGGCTATTCTCAAAGAAACTGAGCGTAAGACTCGCAAAAAATCTATCAAGTTCCTTAAGGTGAAGTGGTCTCATCATTCTGACAAAGAAGCTACTTGGGAATGTGAGGATCTTCTCCGTTTTGAATTTCCAGAGTTCTTTCGTTCCTAGATCTCGTGTCGAGATCATCCTATAGTGTGGGAGAGTTGTGACAGCCCAAGTGCTGCCCCTACCTTTTATGGCATGTAACCTATGTGGATCTTGTGTCATGTGATGAATGTATTGAGTTTCTTCTTGCCATGTCTTTGCCTCATGCATTCTTGCATCATGCATCATATCATTTCATCATCATGTCATGCATTGCAATGTGGTGTGCTTCTTGTGACCTTGTGATGTTTCATGTGATGTGAGTTGTATTGTGGAGGTGCGTGCTTGACTGGGATCAACCTCTTCCCCCCTCTATGATTTATTTCAAACAAAACCTCCTATACTCTTTTATTCCCATTTCCATTTGAAAGGATCGATATGGTTTACTAGAGGGGGGGTGAATAGGTAACTAACACTTTTTAACTTTTCTTTAACAATTAAGGTTTAGCATCAAATAAGTTAGCTAGATGTGCAACTAGGAGGACAACCTATATGATGCTAACCACTACAAGTACACAAGCAAGCACGGGCTATGACACAATAAACTCTTGCAAGAAGTAAAGATGCGAGATAACCAAAAGTGGAGCCGGTAGAGATGAGGATGTGTTACTAAAGTTCCTTCCCTTGTGGGGAAGTACGTCTCCGTTGGAGCAGTGTGGAGGCACAATGCTCCCTAAGAAGTCACCAGGGCCACCGTATTCTCCTCACGCCCTCACACAATGCGTGATGTCGTGATTCCACTATTGGTGCCCTTGAAGGTGGTGATCGAACCTTTACATACAAGGTTGGGTCAATCTCCACAACTGAATTGGAGGCTCCGAACGACACCATGAAGCTTCACCACAATGGAATGTGGCTCCGAGGTGACCTCAACCATCTAGGGTGCTCAAACACCCAAGAGTAACAAGATCCACAAGGGATTAGTGGGGGGAATCAAATTTCTCTTGGTGGAAGTGTAGATTGGGGCCTTCTCAACCTATCCCTAGGAAATCACCAATATTGATTGGCTAGGGAGAGAGATCGGGCAAAAATGGAGCTTGGAGCAAGAATGGAGTTTTGGGAAGGAAGAGGTGAGCTTCTTCGAGAAGAAGACCTCCCTTTTATAGTGGGGGGCAAGATCCAATCGTTATCCACTCACTCAGCCCCGCGCATCACGGTACTACTGCAAAAGTCATGGTACTACCGAGATAGCTTGCGGTACTACCGCAGCCTTGTGCGGTACTACCGCTAGGATGGGAGTAGCTGGCTCTGCCTGTTAGCAAGTGGTAGAACCGCCAGAGCAGTACTACCGCGAGCCCATGCGGTACTACCGCACGGTTGGCAGAGGTAGCCATTGGAGGTGCACTGAAGAAAAAAATTACTTCCGTGCCAACCTCTGCAGAGGGAAACTATGTGAAAAAGTCCGCACGGTAGTACCGGATGAGAATCACGGTACTACCGTATTAGGGCGGAAGTAAAAAATTACATTCGCGCCTAATATCGCAGTTGTAGTGGCCAGGGCAGGAGACAGCGGTACTACTGCGGGCCACTAAATCCAAACACCTCGCAGGCGTTCCTTTTGCACAAAGAGGGAAAACGGGTTGGGGCTCCATTGAAGAGAGGGAAAGGTGGTGCAAGGGAATAGATGTACACGTGTTGATTCCACCCAGACCTTTCCGATGTGGACCCCCTCTTGATAGTATGGCTTTCCTACAAATCAAATCCACCGAAAAGAAACGCATAGAACAACTATCTTCGAGAGATTCCGAGGGGCACTGAATCGTCTTGTGCCTAGACCTAAGATATCTAAAATACTCAATGCACACGATTAGTCTGCCTAGATATAAAATAAGGATATAAAATAAGCAAAGGCAACCTCAAGACCTACAAAATATAGGATAGCTCCCCCTATATGTGTGCATATTGTAGATATGCTTTGGACTGCAGGGCACACACACTAGGATCAACACTCCCCCAATATTTTATAGGCAATGCAATCTCTACAACAGAATGAACAGAACTAAGTATGGAAACTAGGCATAGCATGTGAGCATAAAGATAAGGGAAGATCATGGATAGACTCACAAGCTACATATCATACTAGACAATAATAAAGTAGTAGTGATACCATATGTCTCACACCATATGATAGAGGAAGTATCTAGGTCACACACACAAACGCCATAAACCAAGGTTCAACGAAAGCAGAGAGACGACGAAAAGGCAAACACAAGACGAAAAGGCAAACACAAATACGCGCAAATCCTACACTCTCTCGCCCTTTGGCATCGAGACGCCAAAAAGGCAGAGAGGACACCTAACACCTAGGTGGTAGCTCCCATGCAGAAAGATCAGTCATCGGACTCCTCTAAAGCATCTCGGATGGACTCCGCATCAGAATCATCCCACTGGAACTGCTGCTTAGCCATCCAAGTGGCCTCAGGGGTGATGTCCTTCTCAGACCCACTCGAGATGGTCTCGCCAAGCTTCCTCAGAATGCGCTTGTCACACTGGCAACTCTTCTTTTGAGAAACGTGAGGCTTATACTGACCCTTCACCTGCATGCAAAACGAAGTCTTCATCTTGTGAGAGAGTTTCTTGGCCCAAGATGGCTTAGAAGACGGAGGTACATAGGACTCAGAACTGTTGTCATCCTCCTCTTCGATCTCATCCTCATCGACCTCAATACGAGAAGACGGTGGCTTAGTGGTGGTGTTGGCCCACTTTTCCTTCATACGCAGACGAATGGGCTCATGAAGAAATGTGTGCTCCGGCATGTCCTAACCTGGAAACTTCTTGTCCCAAGTAGCACGAATCAGATAGAACAAGTATGGCCCATAAATGGGACCTTCCGATGAAACACAGCAGTGCGAAGCTCAGACCACATAACATGAGACACATCAAGGTTGCCAATGTCTTCATTTCTTCCTTTCTCACATAGTAGCAACATATCCACCAGATAGGAGTGTACCTTGTCCTTGTCTCCCATGCTAGGAAACAGAGTGTTGCGGAATATCCGGTGCATGACATCAAGGAAAGGAATGAGCACAGGAATTTGCTCACCAGATCATAAGGTCTTCAGAATATGGAAAGGTACGATCTGATCCTTACCAGCTGGGTGAGGGTTGCCATGAGGGCGCAGACCAAGTGGCACATCAAGTCCGAAGTCAGGAACATGCGGTAATTCCATGAAGTCCTTCCAGGTGGCAGTCAGTTGCTCGCCATGGGTCATCCATATCATGGTCCGCTCCGCATCAGAGTGAAAGTGAACAGAGGCAAAGATCTGACCCAAGATTTTTGGATCAAAGTCAAGTTGGAAGGTGATGATGTCTGCTATAGCCAACTGCTGCACCAACTCCAAAGCCTCACCAAAGTATTGCGGATGCTTCCTCATGTGTTCTAGATCAATGTATTGGACAGGAACATAGTGATTTTTCTTGCCCTTGATCACATCCAGGTGAATAAGATACTGCTGCTTGGTCTAGAACAAGTCATATGCCTTGGAAACTTCCCTTGGCTTATTGTATGGATTGATCAACCTTCCAGCCAAAAACTCAGCTTGTGGCATGACATCAAAGTTCTCAACTGGTTGCTTGAGCTTGGATGTGGTCCTCTTGAAATGGCGGGGTGGATCATTGGAGCCCTCAGGAGAATCTGGATTGCGAAGCCGCTTGGAACTTGTGTCACGAGATGGATTGGAACGGTGTGGAGCAGAGCTGGAACTAGAGCCACCACCTAGGGCACACAACGCAAACACAAAGGACAAACGAGAAAATAAGGCAAGGATGAAAGCAGACACAAAAACCACGTAGAAGAGAGAATGGAAAGGACAAAATGAGGTAGTTGTGGATTGAGAAGAGTACCAATATGTTCTTGTGGAAGTAAAAATTTACTACCGCTCCAGACGCGGTAGTACCGTGGCTGGAGCAGAAGTAATTTTTTACTACCGCCCTGAGAGCAGAAGTAAAAAATTAGTACCGCTTCATATGCGGTAGTACCGCTAGGAGTGGTAGTACCGCGGCTGGAGCAGTAGTAATTTTTTACTGCCGCCCCGACAGCAGAAGTAAAAAATTAGTACTGCTTCAGATGTGGTAGTACCGCTGGGAGCGGTAGTACCGTGGCGGGAGCGGTAGTAATTTTTTACCCCCGGCAGCGGAAGTAAAAATTAGTACCGCCCACAACGCGGTAGTACCATGGGAGCGGTAGTACCGTGGAACCTGCGGAAGTAATTTTTTACTTTTGCCGTACGAGCGGTAGTACCGCACCAGGTGCGGTAGTACTACACGGGGCGGAACTTCGCAAGAACACAGATCAGATCATATTGGTACTGCCCTAGATCAAAAGATACCCCGTTTAATCATATCAATACACACTTCTATTGCACTAACACTCGCAAAACATCTCCTCATGGATAGATCGGATCCAAACTAATCTAGACCATCTCATATTTCCCCAAAATCCTAGATTCAAAAAGAGAGAGGCAAAACAAGAGGGGATTGGGGAAATACCGGGCTCCATTGCAAGAGGACGATGTGGGGAACGATCCCACTAGAGCAAATAAAAATCAGGTGGCCGAAGATGGAGATCCGGCGAGGAGTTCCGGCGGCAGTTGAGAGGAGGAGAGAGAGAGACATGAGGGGAAGAGAGAAAATGGGGTATGGGGAAGATAGGAAACCCCCTGCCCGCTCTTAACCCCCACGCGCACACGATGTTATGGTAGTACCGCAGTCATTGCGGTAGTACCGCTCAACGGTAGTACCACAGTCATTGTGGTAGTACCGCTCAACGGGCGGAAGTAATTTTTTACTTCCGCGCGGTAAGCGGTAGTACCGCCCCAGCAGTAGTACCGCGCTCCTCCACGGTAGTATCGTGCTGCCTTCGTGGTGTATAAACGCGACACTAAAACAAAATAATAAAGATGGAGATCGCCAAAATCCGCACAACACACGAGACAAGAAAAACTATGATCTAGGATAAAAACACGAGCATGGTCCATCGGAGAAGAGAATAAAAGAGGACCAACCGGTGAGCCTCGACTTCACATGAAGAGAGGGCGGTGGACCTAGAGCCACCTATGTTTGAGTCAGATGATATGGCACCGTGAAGAATTATCCTTGGGCCCATGACCAAGACTCGTCTTTTAAACACAGTAACCATCACAAATGGCAAGTGATAGACTTTGATTAGTTTATGCATAATAGGAGGAGAATAGTTCATTGAGAGAACTAGACTCCCCGTAAATCCATGCCTACACCTAGACAAGACATAATGATGAGTGTGGGGAGGCATGCACTAAGTCAATCCACATTGCTTGAATCAATGATATTTAGCTCATGCCTTAACTCGCGAAGTCTTGCTTCATCTAAAGGCTTCATAAAAATGTCTGCAAGTTGCTCGTTAGTGCTCAGATGAATAAGATTGACGTCTCCCCGCTTGACGTGTTCCCGAAGAAAGTGATGACGAATATCAATATGCTTCGTCTTGCAATGTTGAACTGGGTTGCTCGAGATCATAATGGCACTTTCATTATCACAGTAAAGAGGCACTTTGTCACAATGGACAATGTAATCCTTTAAAGTTTGCCTCATCCATAGAATCTGAGCACAACAATTGAGAAAATTTCAATGTAAAAAGGGCGTCAGACAGAGATATCCTATGTCTCCCCTTCTCTTTGCTATTGCAGCAGATTTCCTTCGAACATTGGTTAATGATTTGCTACTGGCTGGAAAATCAAGCTGCCAATCCCTTGCCATGATACAGAATTTCCCATTGTTCAGTATGATAATGACACCCTTATTATTATGCCTTCTGAGGAATCTCAATTGATGGAATTAAAAGGAATTCTTCTCATGTTCTCTCGGTAAACTGGGCTCCATATCAATTACCATAAATCTGCTATGTTGCCAGTTAATGTATCTCAGGATGACCTGCAGAGGCTAGCTGGCTCTATGGGTTGCAAAGTTGGTACTTTGCCCTTTACATACCTAGGTCTACCTGTTGGCATCACTAGGCCAAAGATTGCATATTTTATGCCATTGGTGGACAATATGGAAAGGAGACTCTCTGCCAGCTCCTCCTTCTTGGCTTAGGGGGGAAGACTTCAATGTCTAAACTCTGCTCTATCCTCAGTACCTATATTTTATCTCTGCAGTTTGGATATCCCCCCAGGAATAATGAAGCAGTTGGAGAGATTACAAAGGCAATGTCTTTGGAGAAGAAATGGTCAGGACCAAGCTCCTGTACTTGCTTCCTGGAATTTGGTTTGCAGACCTAGAAATAAAGGAGGCCTTGATGTTTTGAATCTATCAGTTCAGAATGATGCTTTACTCCTTAAACATGCTGATAAGTTTTTTAACAAGACTGATGTGTCTTGGGTCAATCTGATCTGGAATACATACTACCATGGCAGAATTCCTCAAGGAACATCTTTGTGGGGTTCTTTTTGGTGGCAGGATATTTGTAAGAGGATGGACAATTACAGAGTTGTCACCTCTATCACACCAAATAAGGGAGACACATTCCTCTTTTGGTCTGATTCCTGGATGGTTGGAGGTTCAAATACACCCGTAGCACACAGATTCCAAAGGTTGTTTTCCTTTGTCATTGATACCTTCTCCACAGCTGAAGAAGTCTTTACTGCCTTTGATGCCAATGAAATGACTGGGTTGTTCCATCTGCCGCTCTCTGAAAGAGCTTTCTAGGAACTGAAGACCTTTCAGGGCCTCCTACAGCAATTGCCAAGGGACCAATCCATGAATGATATTTGGTTGTGGGCAGCTGATGGTAAGGGATACTCAGTCAAGAAATTCTATTTGCATGCCCACCAGCCCATTGTTTCAAACCCCCTTCTCAATTGGATCCGGAAAAGTTGTTGCACCATGAAAATCAAGGTGTTTGCATGGATGCTTATTATGGACAGACTGAATACTCAAGAAATGCTTCAGCGCAGACACTAGAAAGTATCAGAATCCAATTTATGCGTTCTCTGTCATGCGAGAGTTAAAGAGGACCGGGACCATCTCTTCTTCAACTGCTTGTTTAGCACCAGGGTTTGGAATTACCTACAAATACAATGGCAGGTTGCATCCATGGGGGAAATTGTAATTGCAGCCAAAAGAGTTTTTAATCAACCTTTCTTCACTGAAGTTGTCTTCATTGCCTGTTGGAACATCTGGATCATCAGAAATGATAGGGTTTTCAAGAATGAACGACCCACCTTCAGGAGATGGAAAGCAGCTTTTGTTACTGATATATCCTTGTTAGCTCATAGAATTAAGGCTAGCTATAGGGATGACCTACTAAAGTGGGTTTCCTTTTTACCTCCTTGAGATTAGGTTAGTCCTCCTAATGCTCTAACTATGTAACTTTAGAGATTAGATTCTGCCTTGTAATCTATTATATGCAATAAAAGAAAAGTCTGTGGGGTGCTCTCCCCTACAGTAGTTGGTCAAAAACAACTGGCAGCAACTACATACTCGGCCTCGGTGGACGAGAGAGAAACACAATTTTGTTTCTTTCAAGACGAACTTACCAAAGACCGACCAAGAAATTGGCAGCCTCCAGAAGTAGACTTTCTATCCACACGGTCTCTCGCCCAATCCGAGTCAGTAGAGCCAACGAGATCAAACGAAGCCCCCTTGGGATACCATAAGCCAAAGTTTGGTGTATGAGCCAAATATCGAAAGATGCGCTTGACAGCCACATGGTGACTCTCCTTAGGTGCGGATTGAAATCGTGCACAAATACCCACACTTAACATGATATCCGGTCTAGATGCACAAAGGTAAAGCAAGGATCCTATCATGGAGCGATATACCTTTTGATCCACCGCTTTACCATTGGGATCGCTGTCAAGATGGCATTTGAGTGTCATGGGAGTGTTGGCCTTGGGAGGATTGAGCTCATCCATCTTGAACCTATTGAGCATGTCTTGAGTGTATTTGGCTTGTTTGATGAAGGTACCTTGACTTTGTTGCTTGACTTCGAAACCAAGGAAGTACTTCAACTCTCCCATCATGGACATCTCAAACTTGTTTGTCATCAAAGTGGCGAACTCTTCATTGAAAGCTTTGCTAGGAGAACCAAAAACAATATCATCAACATATAGTTGGCATATGGACAAGTTCCCGTGGACCCTCTTTGTAAAAAGAGTGGGTTTGATTTTCCCAATTTCAAACCCATGGTCTTGCAACATCTCGGTAAGGTGCTCATACCACGCACGTGGGGCTTTTTTAAGGCCATAGAGAGCCTTATCGAGAACATATACATTATTGGTGAACTTGGGATCCTCAAACCCCGGGGGTTGCTTGACATATACCAACTCCTTAAGAGGACCATTAAGAAAGCACAATTGACATCCATTTGATATAATTTAAAATTATGATGAGAGGCATATGCAAGTAACATGCGAATAGATTCAAGGCGAGCAACAGGAGCAAAGGTTTCATGGTAGTCGATACCCTCGACTTGGGAGTATCCTTGTGCCACCTGTCGTGCCTTGTTGCGAATGACAATACCGTTCGCATCTTGCTTGTTTTTGAAGATCCATTTTGTTCCAATAACATTGTGATTCTCCTTTGGTCTTGGCACTAGTCGCCACACTTGGTTGCGCTTGAAGTTGTTGAGTTCATCGTGCATACCTTCAACCCACTCCATATCCTCGAGCACATCTTGAACCTTAAGGGGCTCAATGCAAGAAACAAACGCGTGATGTTCACAAAAGTTTGTTAATTGTTTACGAGTAGTTACCCCTTTTTTCAAGTCACTGTAGACATTCTCCAACACAAGTTGTCTTATTCTGAGCTTGTTGGCATTCTTGGCGGCTTGTCTCTCTAAGATTTCTTCCATGGAAGGTTGAGGTCCTGCATTCTATGAGTCATCATCTTGATGATCTTGAGGCCTTCTTGAGCTTGCTCTTGATCGTGAAAAAGATCTTGATCTTGAGATTGCTCGGAGACAGGATCTTGATCTTGGGCATCACTTGGTGAGACACCATCATGAGTGAGTTGATCTTGCCCTTGATCTTGTTCATGTGGTAGAGGACCTTCAGTTTCTTCTTTGGAAGCGTGTGGGTCTTGCGTCGGTGATGGTTCCACTTGAGTCGAACATTGTCCTTCTCCTTAGGCCACAAGGGGTTCCTCAACGGGTAGGAAGTATCCCACACCCATTCTTGGGGAGGAATTTCATCACCTACATCACAAAGACCACTTTGCTCCACTTGGGAGCCATTATTTTCATCAAACTCTACGTTACTCGTCTCCTCAATGAGTCCAGTGGACTTTTTGAGGAGACGGTAAGCATGAGAGTTTGCAGCATAACCAACAAATATGCCCTCATGGGATCTAGATTCAAATTTAGACAAACGAATACCTTTCTTGAGAATGAAACACTTACAACCGAACACCCGAAAGTATGTGAGGTTGGGCTTGTTCCCGGTAAGAATCTCATACGGGGTCTTGTTCAACCCTTAGCGAAGATAGAGCCGGTTAGATGCATGGCACGCTGTGTTGATGGCTTTGGCCCAAAAGTTGTACGGAGATTTAAACTCTGCCATCATGGTTCTTGCTGCATCAATCAACTTCCTATTCTTCCTCTCAGCAACACCATTTTGTTGAGGGGTGTAAGGTGTGGAATATTGGTGCTTGATCCCTTCATCACTGAGAAACTCATTCAGGGTTTAGTTCTTGAAGTCGGTGCCGTTGTCACTTCTAATCATCAAAATCTTTGCATCATGTTGGCGTTGGAATTCATTTGCAAAGTCGATGACGGTCTGTTGGGTCTCACTCTTCTTTTGAAGAAATAAACCCAAGTATATCTCGAGTAATCACCCACAATCACCAAGCAATATTTTCTTCCCCCAAGACTGTCAAAAGATGGAGGACCAAAGTGATCCATGTGAAGGAGCTCTAAGGTCCACTTAGAGTATATTGTAGTGGTTGGACGACGAGCCTTCTCATGTAGCTTTCCTTCAATACAAGCACTGCAAGCACGATCTTTGGCAAAACTAACATTTGTTAGTCCAAGGATGTGATCCCCTTTGAGGACACTTTGCAAAGATATCATATTAAGGTGAATAGACAACTAACACTTTTTAACTTTTATTTAACAATTAAGGTTTAGCATCAAATAAGTTAGCTAGATGTGCAACTAGGTGGACAACCTATATGATGCTAACCACTACAAGTACACAAGCAAGCACGGGATATGACACAATAAACGCTTGCAAGAAGTAAAGATGCAAGATAACCAAAAGTGGAGCCGGTAGAGACGAGGATGTGTTATCGAAGTTCCTTCCCTTATGGGGAAGTACGTCTCCGTTGGAGTAGTGTGGAGGCACAAAGCTCCCCAAGAAGCCACTAGGGCCCTCGTACTCTCCTCACGCCCTCACACAATGCGAGATGTCGTGATTCCACTATTAGTGCCCTTGAAGGCGGCGGCCGAACCTTTACAAACAAGGTTGGGGCAATCTCCACAACTGAATTGGAGGCTCCCAACGACACCACGAAGCTTCACCACAATGGAATGTGGCTCCGAGGTGACCTCAACCATCTAGGGTGCTCAAACACCCCAGAGTAACAAGATCCGCAAGCGATTAGTGGGGGGAATCAAATTTCTCTTGGTGGAAGTGTATATCGGGGCCTTCTCAACCTATCCTTAGGAAATCAACAAGATTGATTGGCTAGGGAGAGAGATCGGGAAAAATAGAGCTTGGAGCAACAATGGAGTTTTGGGAAGGAAGAGGCGAGCTTCTTGGAGAAGAAGACTTCCCTTTTATAGTGGGGGGCAAGTTCCAACCGTTATCCACTCACTCAGCCCCGTGCATCACGGTACTACCGCAAAAGTCATGGTACTACCGCAAAAGTCATGGTACTACCGCGATGGCTTGAGGTACTACCGCAGCCTTGTGCGGTACTACCACTAGCACGTCAGTAGTTGGCCCTGCCTGTTAGCAAGCGGTAGAACCGCCGGAGCTGTACTGCCGCGAGCCTGTGCAGTACTACCGCACGGTTGACAGAGGCAGCCACTGGAGGTGCAGGAAGAAAAAAATTACTTCTGTGCCAACCTCTGCAGAGGGAAACTATGCGAAAATGTCCGCATGGTAGTACCGGACGAGAATCGCGGTACTACCATAGTAGGGCAGAAGTAAAAAATTACATTCGCGCCTACTACCGCAGGTGTAGTGGCTAGGGCAGGAGACAGCGGTACTACCGCTCCACGGAGCGGTACTATCGTGGGCCACAGAATCCAAACACCTCGTAGGCGTTCCTTTTGCATAGAGAGGGAAAACGGGTTGGGGTCCATTGAAGAGAGGGAAAGGTGGTGCAAGGGAATAGATTTCCACGTGTTGATTCCACCCAGACCTTTCCGATGCGGACCCCCTCTTGATAGTATGGCTTTCCTACGAATCAAATGCACCGACAAGAAACGCATAGAACAACCGTATTCGAGAGATTCTGAGGGGCACTGAATCGTCTTGTGCCTAGACCTAAGATATCTGAAATGCTCAATGCACACGATTAGTCCGCAAAGGCATTGTCATCAATCACCAAAACCACTTAGGGAGAAATATGCCCTTACACCATTAATCAACAGAATTAATCTGCTTTATAAATTTGCTAAAAAAGATCATGAGTTAGCCTATATTTAATAGAACCCATGTATGTTGTCCTTTTGATGATTTGAGATATATGAATTTGGGGTTTTAAAATAACAGGGTGTTGTTTTCATATTAGTTAAAAAAATACTTGCTTGATGAATCCACTTAGTAATTTATTTAAATATCTCATATTTTATTTCTTGCCAAAGTAATTTTGTTCTTGTAAGATTCCTTTTTGTTTTTCCTCTGGGTTTTTTTCTTATCTTATCATTTTTATTTAAAAGGAAAACCCTGATGGTTTTGATTTTCTGAGAGAGAGAGAGAAGTGGGCCGCCTCCCTCCCCCTCGCGGCCCAGGAAGCCTCCCCACGTGGCCCAGCGTGCACGTGCGACATCTACCTGCTTTGTTGGCTTCTTTCCATCAGGTTCAGAGAGGAGAGAGCGAGGACGTCACCATCGTCTGCTTCAGCCATCGTGTTGCCGTCAACCGGGCCCTATTTAGCCTCCCCACGGCATGCATGCCCTCCTCTAGGGTTCCCTCTTTCTCCTCGCGCCGCCACCATCTCCATCTCCCCTCCTTCCCCTTCCTTTTGCAGTGGCATTCAGAGAGAGAGGAGATTTCAGAGAAGGTAAGGCAGAGCCCGCTGCAGTTGCAGTCGCCTCATCGTCGTCTTCGGTGGCCTCTTCGCCCTCCTCCAGGATGGTGAGGTGGTTCCTGGTGCCGCCGGTGCACCGTTCCCGGTGCTAGGGAGGTCCTAGATCCTTCGTGGCATCGCCTCGTCGTCGCCTCCCATCGACAAGCGTGCGAGGTGATGCGCTTCTTCAGGGTGCATCAAGCCATCGTCGCGCATCCCTGCGTCTCCGACCATCCGCTCAATGAGCAGGACGACACCGCAGCCCCTTCTTCCCCATGTAGCCTGCTAGTCGCCGTAGGGCTCGCCGCCGTAGTGTTCGTCGCCACCGGTAGCAAGGCACGACCTTGAGGGCTGTCATGCCCGTCCTCCCCGTCTTGATTCGAGAGGGGGAACGGAAACACCATAGATCCCCACCTCTACCGCCGTGTCCTTTGTCGCCGGTGCCCCCAATGTTCAGTTTTGACAGTTATTTCTGTTCGATTTTTTCTAGTGGTACCTCTCCCTCCTTCAGTTGTGAATCAATGCATAGCGTAGTGGTGTTCGACTCAGGGGACGACCGCAAGGTCGCGGGTTCGATCCCGCTCCCCCCCTTTTCTTTTTCTTTGTCTGATTGGTTGAGTGCGGTGTGGTGTGTTTGGATCCGGTGTGATGACCGGATCCCGTGCGGGTGTTGTGTGGCCGTGTGAGGATCTGTGTGTGGCTGTGTGTGGCTGTGCAGTGTGTGTGTGTGTGTGTGTGCTTGTCTGTGTGTGTGGATCTGGTGTGGCACCAGATGCATAGTATAGTGTGTGTGTTGTGTTGTGTCTGTGTAGTGTGTGTGTTAGTGTGTGTATGACAAGTGGGCCCATGCCCCACTTGTCATGAACTATCCTTTTATTTGTTTTAATTGTTATATTTAGATCATTTCCATTTCTAGCAATGTTTCTAAATCTGGTCATGTGCAGTTTTGATCATGGACATATTTAGTAAGTTTTCACTTATAGTGATGTATGTCATTTCTTTTATCTAGTTTTTGCCGTGATGCTCCATGTGAACATATGTGTATGATACATGAGTTTGGGGTAGAAAAATGTCATTTTGTCTCAAAGTGCCATTTTGTCATTTTTGTTGTATTTAATCCATGCATGCTATGATATTTGAGCCAACATAAATATGGTAGTCTTTGATGAGTAGAATGCCATGGTATTTATCTTTGTCAGGTTAAACTTACATATAAGTGGGAACCATTCTCTAAAGTAGCTAATAAAATGTTGTTGTTTTCAAACATGCTAAATATTTTGAAGTGTGAGAATTTGTTTATATTTTTATGCCATGAAGAGTGGATGTTATCTTGTGATATGTTGTGAATTAGCTCATGCTCAGTGCTAGTGATTTGATGTAATGGTTGTCCTCTACCAACCTGTTAATTTTTATGCCATGAGGTGGTCTATATCACCATTAGTTTCTTCTGTCGATTTGCTATCAGCTTAACTCAGATTCCAGAAAAAAGTTCTTTTCACTAAGTCCCAGAATTTTGTTTCATCATGCCAACTCGTGGGCTTCATGCTTATTGATGTGTGCCTCCATTCTAGATTGTGTAGTTGGATAAGTTGATAAGCATGTTATGTAGTTTCTGTCAATGCCTTGTTTATGGTTAGAGACTTCCTGTAGCTCAAGTTGTTGGCTGTGAAAGTTGCAATGTTGTTGTTTTGTGGCAGATTGTTGTTTTAGTGTTTTGTGACTTGTGGGAGATACACTCCATGGAATTGCTTTTATCTTTGGCTCTATTGTGGTTGGTTTTTCATTGCCTAACCAGTGGCTACCTTGGAATAGCAAGGAATAGCCCACGGCCTTCTTGCCTTGTGTTTTGCCTTCGTATCTTGTCATGAGCGTAGCGTGAGAACCGTAACTCCGTTTCCTATGTTATACATATGCATTTGTATCATTTTTGCATGATGCATCCATATTTGCCATGTTCATGCATGTCTAAATAACTTAACATAAGGTTCTGTCCAGAATCATACATAACCAATCCTTTGCATGTGAAACATGACTTGTGAGGATTGCCATGTTAAATTCTTCACATAAACCATGTGTCATTCTTGTTTGAGCATTGCACCTTGGTTTCTTGTTTATTCTTTCTGTTTCTTTTGGGTAAACGTGAACTTTGAACCTAAGTACGAAGATCCAGGAGAGTACCACTACGAGGATCCCACAACTTGTCGCACTGAAGAACCAACAGGCAAGATGATCATACCCGAATCCCCATACTATTTTCGCCTGCTAGTTGTCTCGCTCTTATCGTTACTTTTGCGCTGCCTACCACTTGAATGTCAAGCCTCCTACATTGCCATGATAGCCTCTAACCCCTCCACATCCTAGCAAACCTTTGATTGGCTAAGTTATCGTTGCTCTGCCCCTCTTATAGTGTTCTAGTTGCAGGTGCAGGTTGTTTCCATGTGATAGCATGGATGTCTGGCATATCACAATATTATCTGTTATTTAATTTAATGCACATATACATCTGGTGTTGGTGGAAGGCTTGGACTTTTTCTAGGGGTTTTGTTCCACTGTTACCGCCATAGTTTCTTGTTACCGGTATTATGTTTCCATACTTTGCGCTCCTAACATGCTAGGGGTTGTTACGGGGACCCCCTTGTTTATTCGGTTAAGATTAAAACTTGTCTGGCAAGGCCCCGTGTATTAATCAACAGGCCATGCCAGTGCTCCACATGAGTGTTGGTCCAAAATGGCAGTAGCCGGGGCCACCAACGGGTGTGTCAGCCAGAAACTTAGCCCATCCGTCCTGTCTTGAGAATGAGATACGTGGCTCTTATCGGGTTCGTCGACACATCGGGAGGTCTTGCTGGACTTGTCTTACCTTTATCGAGTGTCTTGCGTGAGGGGCTCTGACTTTCTTCGGGTTACCTCGAGGTGTTGGAATTCCTTTGGAGTTGCCTAGGATGATCACGAGATCCGTGGTCAAGGCTATTCCTGCGGAGTGTGGTTAATTTATGATGGACTAGTTGGAGCACCCCTACGGGTTAAAAAATTTGAGAAGCCATGCCTGCGGTTATGTGGCAACTTGGATATTTGTTTAACACCCGGTTATAGTTAACTTGATGTAAACTCTAATAAATACACCAATTGTGTGAGTAACCGTGATCGTCTCTCCTCGTGAACATGATCCGAGAGAGAACATGGTGGGGTTATGTTTGACGTAAGTAGGTGTTCAGGATCTCATAGAGGTCATACTAGATTCGATCGCTTATCGTAGACCACATATTTACTTTCCTGTTACATAAGTTTAGCCACCATAAATGCCTAGTGTTGCTGCAAACTAAACACATACCCCTTCCAAACCTATGAGCTTGAATAGTCTCGGTACCCGGGCACGATATTGTTAAGTCCTCGTGGCTCACAGATTACTACACAATCCAGGTGCAGGTACAGATGAGATCGTGCCAGATGATATGACGCAACTCCAATGGGCGTATGACGAGGAGCTTGGCAGGATGTATATGACTTATCCAAACGAGTAGAGGACCGTAGTCGTGATCTTCGGGGCTAGAAAGCCAGTGTCATTGCATCTTCATCTTATCGTTTGTTTTCGTTCGTAGTCGGACCTTGTCTTGGATTGATGCTTGAACTCTTTGATGTGGAATTGTAATTTAGTATGTGGCGAGTGTAAGCCAACTCATATACTCATCTCTTCCTAAATGTATGATGTAATGATACTGTACATGCGAACGATGAAATGCGCCTCTATCCCTGTCGAGGCCCCCGTGCCTTAATATGGATGGGCGCGCATCTTGGGTGTGACATTCGTCCTTTCTCTTTCTTCTGTCATGGTCGACTTTGAGTCTTACTCAACTTCACACCTTACAAATCAGGCAAGAACTCTTTCACTGACTGATCCATTTTGAATTCTTTCAAAATCTTGTCAAGGTGTGTACTTTTTGAAAGTCTCATCAAGCTTCTTGATTTATCTCTATAGATCCTGATGCTCAACAATTAGGTAGCTTTATCCAGGTCTTCCTTTGAAAAACTCTTTTCAAACAACCGTTTATGCTTTCCAGAAATACTACACCATTTCCGATCAACAATATGTCACCCACATATGCTTATCAGAAATTCTATAGTGCTCCCACTCACTTTACTATAAATACAAATTTCTCATAAACTTTGTATAGACTCAAAAAACTTTGATCGCCTCATCAAAGCGTATATTCCTACTCCGAGATGCTTGCTCCAGTCCTTAGATGGATTGTTGGAGCTTGCATACTTATTAGCATCCTTCTATTTGTATTACATACAACCTTTCCTCATGGAAACCGTTAAGGAAACTATGTTTTGACACCCATCTGCCAGATTTCATAATTGAAAAATGCAGCAACTGCTAACATAATTCCAACAGACTTTTAGCATCGCTACGAATGAGAAAGTCTCATCGTAGTCAACTTCTTAAACTTGGCATAAACTTCTTTGCAAATCTCTATGTCATACTATAGACACTCCTACCACACTCCACTTGGAACTATTCCAAATGGCTGCTCCACTATATGTATCCGGATTGGTGCTCAGAGTCATCTGGATTGGTGTTAAAGCTTGCATCAACGTAACCCTTTACGACGAACTCTTTATCACCTCCATAATAAAGAATTATTTCCTTAGTCCTCTAGTTACTAAGGATAACCTTGACCAATGTCCAGTGATCCACTCCTGGATCACTCTTGTACCCCTTGACAGACTCATGGCATGGCATACACAGGTGCGGTACACATCATGGCATACTATACAAAGCTTATGGATAAGGCATAGGGGACGACCTTCGTCCTTTCTCTTTGTTCTACAGTGGTCGAGCTTTGAGTCTTACTCAACTTCACACCTTACAAATCAGGCAAGAATTCCTTCTTTGACTAATCCACTTTGAACTCTTTCAAAATCTTGTCAAGGTATGTACTTATTGAAAGTCTCATCAAGCATCTTGATCTATCTACATAGATCTCGAAGCCAAACAATTAAGTAGCTTTATACAGGTCTTCCTTTGAAAAACTCTTTTGAAACAACCATTTATGCTTTCCAGAAATTCTACATTATTTCCGATCAACAATATGTCAACCACATATACTTATCAGAAATTGTATAGTGCTCCCACTCACTTTCTTGTAAATACAAGTTTCTCATAAACTTTGTATAAACCCAAAAACTTTGATGACCTCATCAAAGCATACATTCCAACTCCGAGATGCTTTCTCCATCCCATAGAAGGATCACTAGATCTTGCACACCTTTTAGCATCCTTAGGACTAACAAAACCTTCTGGTTGTATCGCATACAACCTTTCCTCAAAGAAGGAAACGATGTTTTGACACCCATCTGCTAGATTTCATAAAAAACGCAACAACTACTAACACAATTCCAATAGACTTTAGCACAGCTACGGGGGAGGAAGTCTCATCTCATTAAACTCCTCGAACTTATTGAAAACTTCTTTGTGACAAGTCAAGCTTTATAAATGGTGACATTCACCATCGGCGTCTGTCTTCATCTTAAAGGTCCATTTGTACTCAACAACCTGTCATTCAACGAGCAAGTCTACCAAAGTCCATACTTGGTTTCCATACATCATTATCCATAGCTCGTAGGTTCATCATTATCGCTTCTCCATAGCTCGTAGGTTCATCATTATCCAAAAACGTGACCTCTAAGACAGGGTTGTCATACCACTCACGAGCAGTACACGTCCTTGTCGACCTACGAGGTTCGATAGTAACTTGATCTGAAGCTTCATGATCATCATCATTAACTTCCTCTTCAACTAACGTAGGCTCCATAGAAACATCTGCATGCGCTGCGCTACTCTCTGGTTGAAACAAAGGTTCAACAACCTCATCAAGTTCTATCTTCCTCCCACTCAATTCTTTCGAGAGAAACTCTTTTCCGAGAGAGGACCCGTTTTAGCAACAAACACTTTATGCTTGGATCTGAGATAGAAGGTTTACCCAACTATTCTTAGGGTATGCTGTGAAGATGCATTTGTACGCTTTGGGTTCGAGCTCATTAGGTGAAAACCTTTTTCACATAAGCATCGCAGCCCAAAACATTAAGAAATGACAGCTTAGGTTTCTATCAAACCATAATTCATATGGTGTCATCTCAACGGATTTAGATGGTGCCCTATTTAAAGTGAATGTGGTTGTCTCTAATGCATAACCCCAAAACGATAGTGGCAAAACGATAAGAGACATCATAATTCGCACCATATCCAATAGAGCACGATTGCGACGTTCGGACACACCATCACAGTATGGTGTTCCTGGTGGCGTGAGTTGTGAAACAACTTTCACATTGTCTTAAGTTGTATACCAAACTCGTAACTCATATATTCCCCTCCACGATCATATCTTAGAAATTTTTATCTTCTTGTCACGATGATCTTAAACTTCACTCTGAATTTGTTGGAACTTTTCAAACGTTTCAGACTTGTGTTTCATTAAGTAAATATACACTATATCTACTCAAATCATTAGTGATGATAACAAAACAACGATATCCATCGCACGCTACAACACTCATTGGACCGTATACATCAACATGTATAATTTCCAATAAATTACTTGCCCGTTCTGAAAAACGGGGTTTTAGTCCTCTTTTCCAAGAGGCATGGTCTGCAGGTCTCAACCGATTCAAAATTGAATGAGTCCAAAGATCCATCAGCATGGAGTTTCTTCATCGCTTTACACCAATATGACATTTAGCGGCAATGCCACAAGTATGTGGTACTATCATTATTAACTTTGTATCTTTTGGCATCTATGTTGTGAACACGTGTACTACTACGATCAACATTCAACAAACCATTCATTGGGTGCATGACCATTGAAGGTATTATTCATGTAAGTAGAATAACCTTTATTCTCTGACTTGAATGAATAACCATATTGCAATAAACATGGTCTAATCACGTTCATGTTCAACGCAAACACCAAATAACATTTATTTAGGTTCGTCACTAATCCTGAAGGTAGAGAGAGCGTGAGATGTTGATCACATCAAACCTGAAACATTTCCAACACACATTGTCACCTCACCCTTAGCTAGGTCTCAGTTTATTCTGTAGCTTTCATTTCAAGTTACTAACATTTAGCAAGCGAACTGGTATCCAATACCCAGGTGCTACTAGGAATACTAGCAAGGTACACATTAATAACACATATATCAAACATACTTCTCTCGATGTTGCCAGTCTTCTTATCTACCAAGTATCTAGGGTTGTTCCGCTTCAGCGACTGCTCTCCTCATAATAGAAGCACTTAGTCTCGGGTTTGGTTTCATCTTTGGGTTGCTCCACTGGAGCAGCAACAGACTTGCCATCCATGACATTTCCCTCCTTGCCCTTTCCCTTCTCGAAACTAGTGGTTTTACTAACCATCAACACTTGATGCCCTTTCTTGATTTCTACCTTCACGGTGTCAAACATCGTGAATAGCTCAGGGATCATTCTTTCCATCCCTGGCATTTTATAGTTCATCATGAAGCTCTAGTAGCTTAGTGACAATGATTTGGAAAACTATATCAATCACTTTCTTTTCTGCAAGATCAACTCCCACTCGATTCAAGCGATTGTAGCACCCACACAATCTGAGCACATGCTCAACGATTGAGCTATTCTCTTTCATCTTTTACGCAAAGAATCTTGTTGGATATCTCATATTTCACAACACGGGCACGAGCCTGAGATCCCAATTTCAGCTCATAGAACATCTCATATGTTCCGTGACGTTTAAAATGTTTTTGTAGCCTCAATTCTAAGGTGTAATGCACGACACACTAAATTATCAAGTAGTCATCGGAACGTGCATGTCAGATGTTCGCAACATCTACAGACAACACTAGAGGGGGTGGCGCACCGAGCGGTGCATTAAGGACATAAGCCTTCTGTGCAGCAATGAGGACAATCCTCAAATCAAGTACCAGTCCGCAATATTGCTACCATCATCTTTCAACTCTATTTCTCTAGGAACATATAAAAATTCAAGGGAGCTACAGCATGAGCTAGTAATCTACAACATAATTTGCAAAGACACTACTGACTATGTTCATGATAATGAGTTCAACTAATCATACTATTTAAGAACTCCCACTCAAATTGACATCCCTCCGGTCATTCGAGTGATACATGATCCAATGTCACCAACTCAAGTCCGATCATCACGTGGGTTGAGGTGGTTTCAATGGTGAACATCATCATGTTGATCATATCTACTATATGACTCATGTTTG
This sequence comes from Hordeum marinum, assembly GCA_022496015.1. Taxonomy (NCBI): domain Eukaryota; kingdom Viridiplantae; phylum Streptophyta; class Magnoliopsida; order Poales; family Poaceae; genus Hordeum; species Hordeum marinum. Next base: position 49,400,633 of record CM039676.1, read on the forward strand.
ACCTTTCGGTCTCTTGTGTTCCGAGGCCATGTCTGTACATGCTAGGCTCGTCAAGTTTAACCCGAGTGTTCCGCATGTGCAACACTAGCTTGTACCCATTGTATGTGAATATAGAGTTTATCACACCCGATCATCACGTGGTTTCTCGACACGACGAACTTTCGCAACAGTGCACATTGGGGGAGAACACAATTTATCTTGAAATTTAAGTGAGGGATCACCTTATAATGCTACTATCGTCCTAAGCAAAACAAGGTGCATAAAAGGATTAACATGACATGCAAATCATAAGTGACATCATATCGCCATGAACTTGTGCTTTTGATCTCCATCTTGAAAGCACAGGCATGATCTCCATCGTCACCGGCATGACACCATGATCTCCATCATCTTGATCTCCATCAACGTGTCGCCATCGGGGTTGTCGCGCCCACCATGCTTCTACTACTATTGCTACTACTTAGCGATGAAGTAAAGCATTACATACCGCTTAATGATTGACACGCATGTCATAGAATAATTAAAGACAACCCTATGGCTCCTGCTGGTTTCCGTACTCATCGACATGCAAGTCGTGATATTCTATACAATACATGATCATCTCATACATCACATATATCTCATCATGTAATTGGCCATATCACATCACAACATACCCTGCAAAAACAAGTTAGATGTCCTCTAATTGTTGTTGCAAGTTTGACGTAGCTGCTATGGGTATCTAGAAAGAACAATTCTCACCTACGCAAAAACCTAACAGTGATACATAAGTTGCTTTTCAACCTTCTCAAGGACCGCCTTTGTCGAATCTGATCCAACTAAAGGAGGAGAAACATAAACCCGTCAGCTATCTTTGTGCAACAAATTTACACGTCAATCAATGGAATTGGTGTCTTGTAAGAATACGAGTAAGGTTGGCCCGGGCCGCTTCATCCCACAATACCGCCGACCTAAAACACGACCAAGGGAGGAAGAAATCTAAGCATCAACGCAGACAAACTCATTTGTGTTCTACTCGAGATCTCATCTACACATAGACCTAGCTCATCATGCCACTGTTGGGGAACGTTGCATGGGAAACAAATTTTTTCCTACACACATGCAAGATATATCCATGGTGATGAGTGTTTATGAGAGGGAGAGTGGATCTACATACCCTTGTAGATCGCTAAGCGGGAAGCGTTAAGAAACGCGGTTGATGTAGTCGAACGTCTTCGCGATCCAAATCGCTAGGCGTCCCGCGATCCCATCATGATCCGTCCCGTGATCCAATCACAATTTGTCCTGCGATTTGATCGTGATCCGTCCTGTGCTGCAATCATAGATCATCTCGCGATCTTGATCACGGTCCTTCCGATCTAGCGCCGAACGGACGACACCTTCGCGTTCAGCACACGTACAGCTTGATGACGATCTCCGCCTTCTTGATCCAGCAAGAGGGAACAGAGGGGTAGATGAGTTCTTTGGAACTATGACGGTGTTGCAGTGATGGTGGTTGAGTAATTCCAATAGGGCTTTGCCTAACCACTACGTAAACCGATCTAGAGGAGAAACTACGGACTAGAGGAGAGGGCAACACGTGGCTAAAATTCTTGTCAAAAACCCTCGAAACCTCTAATATATATAGGAGGAGGGGAGGGAGGAGAATTGGCTCCCAAGGGAGCCAAATCCACTTCGGCCGAAGTGGAGGGAGGAGTCCTCCTCCTCCACTCCTAGTAGGATTATGATCCCTTCCTTTTTTCCACTTTTGCCTTTCTTTCCACCTTGAGTTTCTTCCCTAGCCGCATAGGCTTCCTGTGGGCCTTCGGCCAGCCCACTAAGAGCTGGTATTCCTACTCCCACATCCCATGTAGCCTCTTGGGTCGAAATACCCCTCCCGATGGTCCCCCGGTACCCTCCCGACACTCCCGGTACAGTACGGATGAGCCCGAAACTTTTCCGGTGACCAAAAGAGGACTTCCTATATAGAAATCTTTACCTCCGGACCATTCCGGAGCTCCTCATGAAGTCTGAGATCTCATCCGAGACTCCTAACAACCGTCGGTCACCACCATGCATAACTCTATACTACCGAAACATCACCAAACCTTAAGTGTGCAGACCCTATGGGTTCGAGAACTATGTAGACATGACCGAGACACCTCTATGGTTAATAACCCATAGCGGGACCTGTATGCCCATATTGGTTCCTACATACTTCTATGAAGATCTTTATCGGTGGAACCTCTATGTCAAGGATTCAGTTAATCCCGTATGATGTTCCCTTTGTTCTTTGGTATGTTACTTGCCCGAGATTCGATCGTCGGTATCTCTATACCTAGTTCAATCTCATTACCGGCAAGTCTCTTTACTCATTATGTAATACAAGATCCTGTGGATAACACTTAGTCACATTGCTTGCAAGGCTTATTGTGATGTTGTATTACCGAGTGGGCCCTGAGATACCTCTCTGTCACACGGAGTAACAAATCCCAGTCTTGATCCATGCCAACCCAATAGACACCCTCAGAAATACCTATAGAGCACCTTTATAGTCACCCAGTTACGTTGCGACATTTGATACACACAAGGTAGTGCTCCAGTGTTAGTGAGTTGCATGATCTCATGGTCATAGGAACAGATACTTGACATGCAGAAAACAGTAGCAATAAACTAACACGATCATATGCTACATTTGTAGTTTGGGTCTTGTCCATCATATCATTGTCCTAATGATGTGATCCTATTATCAAATAACATCTCATGTCCATGACTAGGAAATCATAGCCATCTTTGATCAACGAGCTAGTCTATTAGAGGCATACTAGGGATATGGTGTTGTCTATGTATCCACACATGTATCTGAGTGTTGACACCTAATTTTGGCACAGTGCAAACTGCAGTAAAGATGGACTCAAACTAAAGGGTTTTTTCTACGAGAAAGTTCATAATGCTGAGTGAAATGACCTTGATGTTTTGGCCATCATCATTCGACATTGTTTCAAGGACCAAATTACAGTTGGATTGTCATTTGGATGTTCCAAGTGCTTTTTTTGGTCGATTATGCCCCCGAGGCAACCTCAAATGAAGGAATATTCTACATGTGTTGTCTTTGTCTCGTCGAGCTGATCGATTTTGATATATAATTCTACTCAATCCGAGGTCGTATGCAACCTGGAGAAGCAAAACAAAAATAGCCTCGAGTTTCACTCGGGATTTCTGAGTGAATGTTTGCCAGCCGAGTGAAACGTTTGCCGTCCGGTCGAGTGAAATGTTTTCCATCTGGCCGAGTCAAATTTCCGTCCGAGTGGAAATCGCCGTCCGAAAGAAATGTACCGGTCGAGTGAAAATGTCGGCCGAGTGCAATGGCCGCCCGAGTGAAAATCGCCGTCCGAGTGAAAAGTACTGGTCGAGTGAAAGTGTCGGTCGAGTGAAAGTTCAGAATTGCCTCGAATGGAAAAGTGTTCAACATGAAAATTTTGTATCATCGAAACGATCAACTTTGCTTTTAAAGTCATTATCATCTGGGATAGTATGCGGCCTACAGAAACGCTACAACACTCGGACAGTCCGGTCTACTATGTGATCGAGTCCGATTCAAAGTTAAAGATGACCTCATGGAGTGTTCAAGATGGCTTTATTTGGGAGAGTGATCATCATACGGATTGTCGGCCTCATCGAGGGACACAAAATTGATGTTTGGACCGTTTCCATCGAAGGTCATATGCAGATTCTACGGCTCACGCAAGGAGCAGGACAGAAGGTTGGGCCAGATTTGGGCTAAATCCGAGTGGGATTAGAACTAGGACTCTAAGACATGAATTGATGTAATTTTCTTCTAAGTAAAGCCTAGATGAATCCTTTACTTGTATGGGACGTCCAGCCGCCTCTTATATATGTTAGGGGTGATGGCCGACTGAACAACACACAATCGAACAAATCAATCTATACTACTTTTTCATCTACGTTCTTCATTTTTTCTATCTTGTTCTTCGCTGTTCTTTGTGTTTGAGAGCTGCGAATCCCGAGTCTCTAGGGGCAAGCGAATCGACCTAGGGAAGCGCATAGCCGCCGCACTCCCTGATGGGATCCCTCCCGGGCGTGCAAGGTTTCAGGTCTGCAAAAGTGTCCGCCGACTGTCTTGCGTATCGCGCAGCCAGATGGACGTCCTTCGTCGTGAGCTGCGGTGCATCACTCCCGGTGTTGAGGGTACACAGTGACGTGTTCGTGTGTCAACACACTTTTTGGCGACTCCACTGAGGACCAAATATCAATCATCATCATCAACCATCATGTCTGATCTTCCCAAGCCATCCGAGATAGATGCTGATAACATCATTAAGCCCAAGCTTGATGAACTATCGGCTGATCATCGCCAAGCTTATGAGGAGTACAAGAAGGCGCGTGAAGAGAAGGAGTTGCAGGAGTTCCTTGGAAACCTCAAGAAAGATCGCCAAGGCAACATCGCTCCGGTTGGAGAAATCCAGTTCCCTCCTCTTCAAGCCGAGCATGTTAAACCTCCTGTAAGTACTACTTTTTTTGCCGAACAGTGGGCTGAGATTGAGAGTTGTATTGCCGATGATAATAATTTGGTCTATCAAACTTTCATAGAAAATACCAATGCGTAGAAAAATATGCCTCAATCGTCTAGTGGTAATATTGGTGTGGCTGCTTGTGTAGCAAACCCTAATCTGTCTTTGCCTCTTTCATCGGTACCTCCCATGCTGATGAATTACTATCCTACCCATACCAATCATATTGTGGCTGCACCCGCTAATTCCATCATCAGCATGCCAAGTTCGGTACCTATACCGAACCAAGTTGTATCTGTAGGTGCAAGCACTCGGCCAAAACTGAACTATGGTTCGGCGTATGTGTCATAGTTACTGCCTACTGCTAGTAATTCTACTCCTCCCATCCCACAACAGCAAGCTTCACCGTCTACTACGGACGATACTTTAGCTAGTTTTAGAGAGGAGATGGCTAAGATGCTTTGAGAGAATTTTGGAGTTGAGTTACCTGGGAATCGGATTTACCAAAAACCGTACCCCGAGTACTTTGACGCTATCCAATGCCCTCCGGGATATAAAATTCCAAATTTTGTTAAGTTCAATGGAGAAGGCACAAAAACCACATGGGAACATGTTAGTGAATACTTAGCACAACTGGGTGAAGCAGGCTCACTGAATGAATTGAAAGTACGCTTGTTTCCTTTATCATTAACTGGTATTGCATTTTCACGGTTTTCTTCTCTACCACATGGTTCTATCCGTGTGTGGTTGCAGCTAGAACAGAAATTTCATGATCACTTTTATAGCAGCGACAATGAACTTAAGTTATCACATCTTACATCGGTTAAGCAAAAAAATGATGAATCGGTCTCCGATTATGTCAAGAGATTTAGATATACAAAGAACCGGTGCTATAGTTTGGTGATAACCGAGAGGGACTTGGCTGACATTGTGCTCAGTGGTTTGAAAACTCACATTAGGTGAAATCTAGAAGGCTATGAGTTCTTAAGTGTCAACCAACTCTTGCAAAAATCTTTGGACTATAAAATTGATCGTCCTAAGATGAATATGGTTGAGTATGGTAGTGATCACTCAGACGATTAAGGTGATATGTATGCTGCTGAATTTGTTTGGCCGTCTAAGGCCAAACCATTTACTTGCAATGATCTAAAACCAATTCATAAGAATTGTCATGAAGATATGAAGTTTACTTTTAACATTGCCAAGTGTGACAAGATATTTGATGCTTTGCTGCAAGCTAAGATCATTAGGATATCTCACACTTTACCATCGATTGAAGAGTTGAAAGGGCGTGCTTATTGCAAATACCATAATTCTTTTTCTCATTCTACTAATGATTGCAATGTTTTCCGACGACGGATACAATCGACCATTAATGACGAACGATTGAACTTTTCTGAGATGCAAGTTGATAAGCAGCCCCTCCGAATGAATACTCTAGATTTGGAGGGGGAAAACTGCTCATTCGGCCATAAGTAGCCGAATCTACTAATAAAACTAATGTCATTACTGGTGAGCCTAGGAAAAGCAAGGAGGACAACAAGGTCTTGAGGAGGCAGGTTGTGCTTGACAAGCAACCGAATGGCAAGGAAGTAATCAAGATCACCATCAAGGATCCTCCACTCGGGGGGCAACCACAAGTGCAACAAGACAGTCGTGTTAAGTTTGTTAAACCCAAGAGTCCGGAAGTTGGCAAGTGGAAGAGGAATGAAGCCAAGGTACATCGTAAGAAAATCAAGCCAACTTTTGATATGCTGTTGTCCAAATATGCAAATCAGTCGGCCGATTCTAGTTCTAATATGTCATCGTACATGAAGCGACCAAGGTCACCATCAGCTGATATGTTCAGTTAGTATGCAAAACCGACTGGATCAAGGGTGTAGTTTCCACAAGAACAACGACAACCTATTTGGGATCGACTTGGATGCTCGTATGAAAACCGACTGAACATTGGTGTCCATTACTCGGGTGGTCAAAATATGCCTCCGAGTGAAAACTATCCGAGTGTAAGAATGCACCCAGGTGGAATGTATCTGAATGAAAGAATACAGTCAAGTGGATTCTACTTAGTCGAACATCCGAATGGATTTCATCCGACTAAAAAGGTGCGTCCGAGTAAAAACTCCGTAAGCTAGAAAAGTCGACAAGAGTGGCGCGTCAAGCTGCCGAGTGTTGCAGCAGTGGAGTCAGGGAAAGGCAAGGAAAATATCAATGCTGACACACTCGTCTTGGGGAAGTGAAACGTTCACCACGCAACAGTCGATTGTGCGTAGCAACCCAACTGAGCCGATACTTGTTATGGCGCCAAAGCACTCGACCAATGATCATGAAGCAAGTACCAGTCAAGTAAAGCCAATTGATCCTAAATACACTCGACCAAGGTGGTGTCCTCCAGGGCTAATGAAGACACAAAAGAGGAAATTACAAAGGTTGAGGAATCAAGAGATGGCAGAACAAGAAGCTGAGAAGCGAAGGGACGAGTTGTTCAATGTCACTCGGCCCATGATACCAGCAAAGCAAGTGTGGAAGCCTAAACCAATGCAAGACATAGTGGCTTCTACATCTATCACAGTAGAAATTACACCACCAAAACAGGACAATGTAGCTATGACATCATTTCAGTCGCCTATCACTTCTCCTTCACTCGGACATAATTCAGATTTAGTAGGCACATGCGAAGAGGAAGACGATCTGTTGTACTATGAGTCTACACCGGTTCGTGAAGGTATGGATATCAATATGGTGTATTACTTACCCGTTGAATTCCGTGTTGTAAATGAGGAAGGGGACGTGGCTCAGCTGGATTTTGGCCCCATAAATGCAATATTCGACAAGCCAAAAGAACCAGTGACGCACTTGAAACCGTTGTACCTCAGAGGTCATATCAATGGGTCACCACTCACTGGGATGCTTGTTGATGGTGGTTCTGTGGTGAATCTCATGCCCTATTCGGTCTTCAAGAAATTGGGTTTACCCGATGATGAATTAATCAAGACCAATATGGTGCTTAATGGGTTTGAAGGCAAAGAGAAAACTGAAGCCAAAGGTGCGATGTATGTGGAGCTTACAGTCGGGAGCAAAACTTTGGCTACCGCATTCTTTGTCGCTGAGGTGCATGGTAACTACAATGTCATACTAGGCCATGATTGGGTTCATGCAAAGCAGTGTGTGCCATCTACCATGCATCGTTTTTTGATCCAGTGGGTTGATGATGAGGTGGAAGTCATTCATGCGGATAATTCGGCTTGTGTTTCTTTGGCCGATGCATCGGTGGATTGGCAACATCCCGATGCTACTTGATTGATGGGACGCGACTTGTCAGAGTTTGATTTCCTTAGCGCAATGAAGAATGGCTTTGTGCCCGTCTCTTTAAAGACGATTAGTGGCAATCAGCTCCAAGGTATGATATGTTTAAATGGATTCTAATTCCGAGTGGTTGCAGAAATGTCTTGTAAAATATCGGTCTAGTGAGAATGATATGTATGAATCTGTAGAGGAGTTGGATGACATGGATAAATTAGGACTGGGTTTTCAATTGGCAGATCCATTAGAAGAAATATATATAGGGGATGGTTCAGTTCCTAGGCCGAAGTTTGTAAATGAAAACTTAAGAGTCGATCAAAAAGCTAGGTTGATCGAGTTGTTGAAAGAATATGTTTGCTGCTTTGCATGGGAGTATCATGAGATGCCCAGTTTAAGCCGAGAGTTAGTAGAGCATCGGTTACCTATAAAGGCTGGTTTTAGAGCTCATAAGCAATCGACCAGGAAGTTTAACCCAGAAACATATGACCGGATCAAAAAAGAGATCGGTCGTTTACTTAAAGATAATTTTATTAGACCCTGCAGGTATGCCGAGTGGATTTCTAACATTGTGCCAGTAGAGAAGAATGGGCTCTAGCAAGATAAGGGTGTGCATTGGTTTCAAAGATTTGAATAGAGCTACGCCCAAACATGAGTACCCCATGCCCATAGCTGATACGCTTATTAATGATGCTTCTGGACATAAGGTCATTAGCTTTCTTGATGGCAATGCGGGGTATAACCACATTTTCATGGCCAAAGAGGACATGTCCAAAACGGCTTTTCGGTGCCTTGGATTCCTTGGTTTGTTTGAGTGGACAGTGATGACCTTTGGGTTAAAGAATGCTGGCGCCACATATCAGAGGGCTATGAATTGAATCTTTCATGATTTACTCGGTGTTATACTTGAGGTTTATATTAATGATATTGTTGTCAAATCGGATGCTTTTGAATCTCATCTAGCGGATTTGCGTTTGGCCTTTGTAAGGATGAAAAAATATGGGCTGAAGATGAATCCTTTGAAGTGTGCATTCGGGTGTGTCGGATGGAAACTTTTTGGGTTTCATTATTCATGTGAATGGCGTAGAAATTGATCCCAAAAAGATATAAGCTATACAAAAAGTGGAGGCTCCAATGTGCTAGAGAGATGCAAAAAATCCTTGGCAAGGTCAATTATTTGAGAAGGTTCATAGCTAATTTGTCAGGGAAGGTTGATGCATTCACTCCTACCCTTTGGTTAAAAAATGATGCTAATTTTACTTAGGTGGCAAAACAGCAAGAGGCATTCGACATGATCAAGACTTATTTGAGCACTCCTCTAGTAATGAGAGCACCTAAACATAACGAGCCTCTTAGGCTTTACATTGCGGCGGAGGACGGTGTTATTGGTGTTGTATTGACTCAAGAAACTGAAGGAAGAGAACATATTATTACGTATTTGAGTCGACGCTTATTGGACGCCGAGACAAGGTATACATTTATTGAAAAGTTATGCCTCTATTTATACTATGCTTGCACAAAACTAAGACATTACCTTTTGCAGAGTGCCTGCATAGTAGCTTGTCAAACCGATGTCATTAAATACATGTTGCATAGGCCAATTCTTAGTGGTAAGATTGGCAAATGGGCTTATGCTTTAATTGAGCATGATTTGGCTTATGAATCTCTAAAAACCATGAAAGGCCAAATTGTTCCTAATTTCATTGTTGAGCATCGGATTAATGACAAGCATGATGTTGATATAAATCGTGTATCGTTAGTACCATGGAGGTTATGTTTTGATGGTTCAGTTTGTAGCAATGGCCAAGGTGTTGGTATTGTTTATATATCTCCTCACGGTGCTGCTTTTGAAGCCTCATGCCGACTGGAATATTTTTGCACAAATAATCAAGACGAATATGAAGCATTGTTATTCGGTTTAGAGATTTTGCTCGCTATAGGTGCTACACATATTGAGGCTTATTGTGATTCGTTATTAGTACTGCAGCAAGTGTCCAAAGTCTTTCAATGTTTAGACGAATCACTTAATGTTTATCTTGATAAGTGCCTAGATGCGATTTCTACTTTGGATTATTTTTGCATTGCTCATATATCTAGACATGACAATTGGAGAGCAAATGAGTTAGGACAACAAGCATCCGGCTATCATATTGATCATGGCATGTTTCATATTTCTCAGAAGCCGTTGTCTTGTCTTGCTAATATGCGAGAGGCCGAACTAGAGCCCATAAGTTCGGCCACTAACAATAAATTTAGTGCATGTGAAAATCATGACTGGAGGAAGCCCATTATTGATTACTTGTGCAATCCGAGTGAAAGGGTGGACAGGGCTGTTCGGCGTATGGCTTTCAAATAAACGATGAGAGATGATGGTCTTTATCGCCAAACGGTTGACGATGTTCCTTTGAAGTGTTTGGACGAAGACCAAGCAAGAGTTGTTATGGGAGAGGTACATGAAGGCATTTGTGGTACACATTAGTCGGCACCCAAAATGAAATGGCTCTTTTGACGTGCTAGATTTTATTGGCCGACTATGATCAATGATTGCTTCAGGTATTATAAAGGGTGTGAAGCTTGTCAAAAATTTGGTGATATTCAGTTGGCTCCTGCTACTATGTTGCATCCTATTATTAAGCCGTGGCCTTTTAGAGGATGGGGTTTACATTTCATTGGACAAATTCATCCATGTTCTTCAAAGGGGCATCGGTTCGTGTTGGTGGCAACCGATTATTTCACTAAATGGTCTGAAGCAGTACCTCTCAAGAACATGACACATACGGAGGTAATTCAATTCATAACCGAATGCATTATTCATAGATTTGGCATTCCTTAGACATTAACTGCAGATTAAGGTTCATCTTTCATGTCACATCAAGTTACAGAATTTGCGGAATCATACAACATAAAGTTGCTCAATTCATCTCCGTATTATGCCCAAGCTAATGGACAAGCTGAGTCTAGCAACAAAATATTGATTAAGCTCATCAATAAGAAGATTGAGGATAATCCAAGAAAATGGCATGAGTTTTTGTCGGAGGCTTTGTGGGCACATAGGATCTCAAGGCATGGTGCTACAAAGGTAACTCCGTATGAGCTAGTATACGGGCAAGAGGTTGTTTTTACCAGTGGAGGTAAATTTGAGTGCTTTGGGCATAGCCAAACAAAATGATTTATCGACAATGGACTTTTATATTTGATGATCAACAATATTGATGAGGTTGCTGATAAACGTTTGGCTGCATTAAAGGCCATAGATAAGGACAAATTGAGGGTAGCAAGAGCTTATAATAAAAAGGCCAAGTTAAAGAAATTTCAAGTTGGCGATCTTGTGTGGAAAGTGATTCTGCCGATTGATTCTAGAGATAGAAAATTCAGGAAGTGGTCTCCAAACTGGGAAGGTCCTTTTAGGATTGCAAGAATAGTTCTTGGAAATTCATATTTAGTGGAATCCATACAAGGAGTATTATTACCTCGAGCTCTCAATGGCAGATATCTAAAGAAGTACCACCCGAGTGTGTGGCAAGAGCTTAATTAGGAAATGGCCGATATATGATTATCGCCCTTAGAATAAACATGGCCGATACATCATTATTGCCCTGAGGAATATAGATGGCCGATGGAGTGCTGACATCGTCCTTAGAACAAACATAGCGCAAATTATTTTTTGGCATGCTAGCTTTGCCGAAAAACAGGGGGGCATGTGTTGACACCTGATTTTGGCACACTGCAAAATGCAGTCAAGAAGGACTCAAACTAAAGGGTTTTTTCTACAAGAAAGTTCATAATGCCGAGTGAAATGATCTTGATGTTTAGGCCATCATCATTCGGCATTGTTTCAAGCACCAAATTACACTTGGATTGTCATTTAGATGTTCCGTGTGCTTTTTTGGTCGATTACGCCCCTGAGGCAACCTAAAATGAAGTAATATTCTACATGGGTTGTCTTCGTCTTGTCGAGCTGATCGATTTTGATATATAATTCTTCTCAATCCGAGGTCGTACGCAACCTGGAGAAGCAAAACAAAAATAGCCTGGAGTTTCACTCGGGATTTCCGAGTGAAAGTTTGCCGGCTGAGTGAAACGTTTGTCGTCCGGTCGAGTGAAATATTTTCCATCTAGACGAGTGAAATTGCCGCCAAGTGGAATTGTCGTCCGAGTGAAAAGTACATGTCGAGTGAAAATGTCGGCCGAGTGCAATGGCCGTCCGAGTGAAAAGTACCGGTCGAGTGAAAGTGTCGGTCGAGTGAAAGTTCAGAATGGCTTCGGATGGAAAAGTGTTCAACATGAAAGTTGTTCGTATCGTCGAAACGGTCAACTTTTCTTCTAAAGTCATTATCATCTGGGATAGTATGCGGCTTGCAGAAATGCTACAACACTCGGACAGTCCAGTCTACTACATCATCGAGTCTGATTCAAATTTAAAGATGACCTCGTGGAGTATTTGAGATGGCTTTATTTGGGACAGTGATCAGCATACGGATTGTCGGCCTCGTCGAGGCACACAAAATTGATGTTTGGACTGTCTCCATGGGATGTCATATGCAGATTCTACGGCCCACGCAACGAGCAGGACAAAAGATTGGGCCAGATTTAGGCTAAATCCGAGTGGGATTAGAACTAGGACTCTAGGACATGAATTGATGTAATTTTCTTGTAAGGAACGCCTAGATGAATCCTTTACTTGTACAGGAATTCCAGCCGTCTCTTATATATGTTAGGGGTGACGGCCGATTGAACAACACACAATCGAATAAATCAATCTATACTACTTTTTCATCTACGTTGTTCATTTTTTCTATCTCGTTCTTCGATGTTCTTCGTGTTTGAGAGCTGCGAATCCCGAGGATCTAGGGGCGAGCGAATCGACCTAGGGCAGCCTATAGCCGCCGCACTCCCTGATGGGGTCCCTCCCGAGCGTGCGGGGTTTTGGGTCTGCAAAAGCGTCCGCCGACTGTCTTGCGTATCGCGCTGCCGGACGGACCTCCTTCGACGTGAACTGCGGTGCATCACCCCCGGCGTTGAGGGTACACGGTGACATGTTCATGTGTCAACACTGAGTTTCCGATCAATACAATTATAGCATGGATAATAAACGATTATCATGAATAAGGAAATATGATAATAACCAATTTGTTATTGCCTCTAGGGCATATTTCCAACACTCAGCACTGCCGCCGATAGGCGCAGCAGATCGGACACTCCCTATTCCCTCAGCGGTGCCACCGAGGGCCACCGCAGATCCGTCGATCGCTTTGCCACCTTCAGATCTCTCGCGTCTACCCTGCCGCCTGGGTTCAAACCATCGATGCATCCTTCATGTTCGGGGCCACGTCGCAGAGCTCGCGCGACACCAATGTGTGCATCCTCCTGCAGAAGCTGGTAGGCCCTGGCCTCTACTATGTGTACTACAGTGCCGTCCCAGAGCCCAAGGCCAGGCGTGCCGCCGCCGCCATCGAGGCCGAGTCATTCGATGCCGTCTCCGAGTAAGCTCTGGCATGACCCTGGCCTCCCGCAAGGAGCGGTTCACTGTCTACAAGATGTACTTGCAGGAGACTTCCGTTCGGCTCCTCAGCTTCTTCAAATCCCGGGGGGGGCATGTTGGAACCAGGGGATTTGTTAGCGGCTACTTTGTTTCTTGCCACTTTCCGCTTCCCAGGAGTAGGGCTTTCATCATATGGGAATTTAATTGCTATTGTTGTGGGGGTGTTGGAAATTTGTTCACAATTTCCTACATTTATGGTTAGTATCTGTTGACTATCAGAGATTCGCACGCCTGAGAACTCATGTTTGTTTGTAAATCTGGTACTTTGATATCTATAAATAATACTATATCAAACAAGTTGTTAAAGGTGCATCCTTGCCATTGCATAGGTATGTGTTTTGCACCAGCATATTTGTTCTGGACTACTGTTTTTTCGGGTTTAATGTTCTGGAGTGTGTTATTTTCCCATGTATGTCGATCAAGGGAGTAGTATACCGTGTTGTGTTAGGTTGGGAGTAAGTTATTTTCTCTCAAGGTGAAAGTGCTGCAACTACATGGGCTTTTAGTTGTAAAATTGAACCTAGCGGGGTCAATTTTGCATCCTCCCACTGCTATAGGACAACTGATAGATCATGTAATGGTAGGCTTTGTGATTGGTTGATTCACTAGTACTCTCTCTGTAAACTAATATAAGAGCGTTGAGATTACTAAAATAGTATTCTAAATGCTCTTATATTAGTTTACGGACGGAATAATATTTAATGTGCTATTTTCCAGATGCTATCTAGGCTCTTAGAATTGACAAGAGAGAGTTTGATCCATATAATAATTCACAAGTGTTCTTTCCTCAAACATATCCACAGGGGAGTTTTATAATTTGATTACCTGTTCAAGTTGGGTTACTACATTCTTTAAACTCTAAAAAGTTCATGGATTCATGCATTCCTGTTTTACTAGTATTATTCTCAGGCTAATCGGCAGTTCATGATATTATGCCTTTCAGTTGGCTTGCTTTTGCGTCTCAAAAAGAAGTGTAATAATTTTGTTTTGTGCTGGGCACTTCTGTTACCAGGGTTGTGTGGACTTTTGTTTTTCAATCTGATTGACTGATTTGAATTACCAATCACTGCATTATGATGTTGATTTTCAATCCATCCTAATGTGTTGAACTAAATCTGGCTTACAATGAGGAAGCCCCTGATGTCTACTACGCAACTTTATTCTTGTCGGCATGTGTTGGGCCTCCAAGCACAGAGTTTTTTAGGACAGTAGCAATTTTCTCTCAAGTGGATGACCTAAGGTTTATCAATCCCATGAGAGGTGTAGGATGAAGATGGTCTCTCTAAAACGACCCTGCAACCAAATACAAGAAATATCTTGTGTCCCCAACACACCCAATACAATGGCAAATTGTATAGGTGCACTAGTTCGGCAAAGTGTAATATGGATGGTAGAAATATATTTTTATAATCTGAATAAACAAAAACAGCAAGGTAGCAAATAACAAAAGTGAGCACAAACGATATTGCAATGATTGAAAATGAGGCCTAGGGTTCGCATTTTCACTAGTGCAATCTCTCAACAATGCTGACATAGTTGGATCATATAACCATCCCTCAACATGCAATGAAGAATCACTCCAAAGTTCCTATCTAGCGGAGAACATAAGAAGAAGTTGATTGTAGGGTACAAAACCACCTCAAAACTATTCTTTCTGTTCGATCTATCCTAGAGTTCATACTAAAATAAAAGAAGCTATTCTTTCCGATCGATCTAATCAAGAGTTTGTACTAAAACAACACCAAACAATTTCAGATTCATAATACTCAAACCAACACAAAGAACGTCAAGGAGTGCCCCAAGATTTCTACCAGAGAAACAAAGACAATAGCGTGCATAAACCATTATGCATGATTACCCCAATGTCACCGCGGGAATCCGCAAGTTGAATGCCAAAATACATATCAAGTGAATCAATACGATACCCCATTGTCACCATGAGTATTCAATTGCAAGACATATATCAAGTGTTCACAAATCCATTAAGGTATTCAATCCGATAACAAGAGTACAGAGGGGAGAAACATCACATGATCCATCTATGTTAACAAAGCCCATGATATATCAAGATCGTGACATCTCAAGCTCATGAGAGAGAGAGAGATAAAACACATAGGTACTGGTACAAACCCTCATCCCCGAGGGTGGACTACTCCCTCCTCATCATGGTGGCCGGCGGGATGATGAAGATGGCCACCAGTGATGATCTCCCCCTCCGTCAGGGTGCCGAAACGAGCTCCCTATTGGTTTTTGATGTCTACAGAGGCTTGCGGCGGCGGAACTTCCGATCTAGGGCTACCCGAAGGGTTTTTGAATATTTGGGAATTTATAGTGCAAAGAGGGGGTGCGAGAGGCCATCGAGGTGCGCACATCCCACCTGGGCACGCCAGGGGGCCCTAGCGCGCCCTGGTGGGTTGTGCCCCCTCGGGGCACCCCGCCCCCAAGGTGCAGCTTTGGCCCATTGGGTTCCTTCTAGTCCAAAAAAATCTCCAAATAGTTTCATGGTGTTTGGACTCCGTTTGATATTGATTTCCTGTGACGTAAAAAAGCAAAAAAACAGCAACTGGCACTGGGCACTGGGTCAATAGGTTAGTCCCAAAAAATGATATAAAGTTGTTGTAAAATGATTGTAAAACATCCAAGAATGATAAAATAACATTATGAATACTTCATAAATTATAGATACGTTGGAGACGTATCAGCACCCCCAAGCTTAATTGCTACTCGTCCTCGAGTACGTAAATGATAAAAGAAATAATTTATGAAGTATGAATGCTAGCAAGGTGCATAAGTTTGATCCATGATAATTTCAATCACTTTTCCTAGCATCATAATAGCAATTCTTTCTTATAAAACTTCTCATGTTAAAGTAGCAACCAATTCACATGTTAAGGTTCAAACCATGAATTCTCTTGAAACTCAACAACCTATGTTCTCAGTCACCAAGCAATTCCAATTCAACTTATTCAATAGAGTTTAAGTAATAGGTCCACATACTCAACCATCATATAGTCTTTTATGATTGCTAACACTCACCGTGTACACATGAGCAAAATGTTTCAACCGGACACATAGAAAGATAGGGGCTTATTGTTTTGCCTCCCAACGTATTCACCTCAAGGGCGATGTCAACAATAATAACTCATGCTACCCATATTCAACTGGACATATGTGCCTAGATCTTTCCTCACCACATGATGCTTGCCAAATTAGAAAAATAAAAAGGTATAGAGAGAAAACTTTGACGCCTTGCATAAAAGTAAATACTGAAAAGTAAAAGATAGGCCCTTCGCAGAGGGAAGCAGAGGTTGCCATGCACTTATTTGTTTGTATGCTCCAACCCTTAGTGCAAATGAATGTCACATTATATTGCCCCTTATGATAACAACCTTTATTATGCAGTCCGTCGCTTTTATTACTTTGCCACCACAAGTTTGTACAACACTCAATTTTCTCTTACACTAAATGATCTAACACTTTTAGAAGCAATTTTTATTGACTTATTGCACCGATGACAACTTACTTCAAGGATCTTGCTCAATCCTTAGGTAGGTATGGTGGACTCTTGAAAATAACATTTGGGTTTAAGGGTTTTTGGATGCACAAGTAGTATCTCTACTTGGTTCGGAATTTTTGGCTAGCAAAGATGCGGGGCAAGCACCACATGTTGAAGGATCTATGACAATATAACTTCTATATAAATATGAACAAACCTATATCATTACATTTTCTTCCTTGTCCAACATCAACAATTTTGGCATATAATATTTTGATGGGGGCTCACAATCACAAAAGATTTCCAGGATAGTGTATCTGCATGTGAAAGTTCTCTTCCTTATACTAATTATTTGTGAATTGCTTGTATGACCAATATTGTGATTGTCAAGCCTCAAAAGATTTCACTTTCTAAACCCAATGTGAAGCTACCACTAGGCATGATATGGTTTCAACTTAATGACATTCAATTTATTCAACAATTTACTCATAGGATATAAGTGAAGCACAAGAGTAAATGGCATAGAAAAGAGCTTCGTTGACAGGATGTGAATGCCGCTTACTTAGCCTCCCTGGCAATTACTTGAGGAAACCATTTTATTTAAAAACTTTAAGATATAATTATTTTAATAAAACAGCAAGAAAATCAAAACAAAATAACATTTCAAGAATAGCACACATCATGTGAAGAAGCAAAAACTTAGGATCAACCGATACTAACAGATAATTGTTGATGAAGAAAGGTGGGATGCCTACTGGGGCATCCCCAAGCTTAGATGCTTGATACTTCTTGAAATATTATCTTGTCATACCTTGGGCTTACCCAATCTTGAGCTTTTGTGTCTCCTTAATTCCACTCATATCACAGTTTACCTAATACTGAAAACTTCATCCACACAAAACTCAACAAGAACTCATGAGATAAGTTAGTATAAACTAATGCAAAAACCTTATCATTTTATACTATAGAAAATCACTAAAATTATTATTAAACATTCCATAAATAATTTCTATGCATATTTAATACTCCTATCCTCAAATAGAATCATTAAACAAGCAAACATATGCAAACAATGCAAACATAACAACAATCTGCTAAAATAGTACAGTCTGTAAAGAATGCCAGAGTATCCATACTTATTCAACTTTAAAAAGTCTGAAGATTTAACACACTCTAGAAAATTTATCAGATCTTACTTTTCAAAAAGTTTCAAAAATTTATCACATTCTGACTTTTCTAGGGAATTTTGGCAACAGCGATAAACTTTCTGTTTTCAAACAGCAACATGTAGACTTGCAAAATAAGTATGGTAAAGGCTATCCTTGACATTTTATTGAAAATAAAGATGCAAAAAATTAATATAAATAACATAAAGCAAATCCTAGTAAAGTAAAATGATGCTCCTAGCAAACCACATATCATGTGACGAATTAAAATATAGCTCCAAGTGAGGTTACCGATAATGTTGGAGACAAAGGAGGGGATGCCTTCCGAGGCATTCGCAAGCTTAGTTGCTTGGATATTCCTTGAATTTTACATTGGGGGTGCCTTGGGAATTCCCAAGCATAGGGCATTGTCCCTCCTTATTCTACTCATATCGAAATCTCACCCAAAACTTGAAAACTTCAATCACAACAAACTTAACGGAACTTCGTGAGATGAGTTAGTATGATAAAGAGCAAACCATTCACTTTGGTACTGTCAAGACAAGATCCATAATTGTTATTGGACAATTACTACTTTATCATATCATTTCCACAATTTATATTGACTAATATAATCCATATAAACTAGATAACAAGCAAACTATGCATTAAAAATAGAATCTGTCAAAAACAGAACAATCTGTAAAGATTTGAAATTTTCTCATACTTCTGCAACTCTAAAAATTCTGAAAAATTAGTAAAGCGTATGTAATTTTTTTATAAATAAGCTGTAAAAATCTCAGGTCAATATCACGTTCCAGTGAATTATATAAATTCCTGGACTAGGTGCAAAAGTTTCTGTTTTTGGACAGAATCAAGTCAACTATCATCCACACTATCCCATAGGCTTTACTTGACACTTTATCGAAACAAAAACTATAAAAAATGATTACCACAGTATCCTAATCATGTGAACACACCAAAAAAGTAGGTAAAAGTGTTGTGTTGTCGCCCAACAAGCGCTTTTGTTTAATGCCTTTTAGCAAGGCATGATGATTTCAATGATGCTCGCATAAAAGAAAAGAATTGAAACATGAAGAGAGCATCATGAAACACATGTCAAGCACATTTAAGTTTAACCCACTTCATATGCATAGGGATTTTGTGAGCAAGCAACCCATGAAAACAAGAACCAACTAGCATAGGAAGGCAAAAACAAGTACAACTTCAAAACAATCAACACATAGAGAAGAAACTTGATATTACTGAGATATGTAAGAGCATAAGTTCCTCTCTCATAATAATTTTCAGAGGCATCATGAATGGATTAAAAAATATAACTATCACATACAGAACACTTTTCATGATGCACAAGCATAGAAAATTTATTACTCTTTATGGCATACATGTCATCATAATAATCATCATAGATAGCAACTTTATTGTCATAGTCAATTGAAACCTCTTACAAAATAGTGGATGTATCACTAACTAAAGTAATGAACTCTCCAAATCCACTTTCATCAATATTGTAATAAGATTTAACATCCTCCAAAATAGTTGGATCACTACTACCTAGAGTTGACACTCTTCCAAACCCACTTTCATCAATGTAATCATCATAAATAGGAGGCATGCTATCATCATAATAAATTTTCTTATCGAAAGTAGAAGGAATCAAAGGATCATATTCATTAAGAAAATCATCCCCAAGCTTAGGAAAAGCAATATTTCCATCAAATAAATCTTCAAACAAATCATACTCATTAAACATAGAATCCCCAAGCTTGTGGTTTTGCATATCATCACAATCATTCTTATCAATAGCATGAATGTCACCAATAGTATAGCAAACATTATTATCATATTATTCCAAGCAAATGCTAAGAAGATTATCAAGATCATAAGGGACATCATTGCCTTCCCAATCATAATCATTACAACAAGTAGTAGGTATCACAAAATCATACTCAATATCATCATCCTCCATCAACATATTTGATTCACTTTCATGAGGCACATTGTGATAGGAGCAACATTATTTTGGAGAGATACCTTTTTACCTCTATTATTTCTTCTTTTATTCTTCACCACATCATGTGTGGGTTTAATTAATCTTTTCAAGCTTCTTGTTGAAGAGATTGATTGGATAGGAAGCTCCTCCTCGTTACCTGATTCATCATAATAAACACTAGGAGGGTATTGGGAAATATTTTCCCTTTCATTAGTACTCTCTTCATATTATATTTGTTTTCTTGTATTTAATTACTTGGAAATATAAGGATTCTCAATGCAATTTACCACACAAAACATATAAATTTCCTCTAGATCAAAATTAATAAATCTCTCGGGATTTCGAAAACCCTTCTTATACATTTAATTTCTTCATACCCCAAAAGAAGACTAAGATCTTTATGATGCTCAAGGGTAATCAAATTGTCACAATTTTTGGACACGATTTGATCATGAAATAATTTGCATTGGAGATTTAAATGACCACGTTCATTGCAAAGTTCACAAGGATGGCGAAAGAAATTACATCTTTCAGCACAATCATCTAGCCTCTCTTGCAACTTTTTTGTTTCTAAATATTTATGCTTCTTACAAAATCTATCTTCCCTTTTTGGTGTGCATTTGCACTCCCAATTCACTCTGCAAAAATTGACGTGCTTATAAGAAACATTTTTTTCATGACTTGTGCAATCATCATTAACATTTTGGATAATCAAAGAATTCATACTAACAACATTGCAATCATGCTCATCATTCAAATATTTTGTGCCAAACATTTTTTTGACTTATTCTTCTAACAATTGAGCACAATTTTCCAATCCATCCTTTTCAAGAACGATATTATAAAGATGATCAATAATATGATGCAACCTCAATTCCATTTTTTTGTTGTTTTCTTTAATAAACCAAACTAGTGATAATACAAGAAACTAAAATATTCGATTGCAAGATCTAAAGATATACCTTCGTGCACTCACCTCCCCGGCAACGGCGCCAGAAAAGAGCTTGATATCTACTACGCAACTTTATTCTAGTAGACATGTATTGGGCCTCCAACGCAGAGTTTTATAGGATAGTAGAAATTTTCCCTCAAGTGGATGACCTAAGGTTAATCAATCCGTGAGAGGTGTAGGATGAAGATGGTCTCTCTCAAAAGACCCTGCAACCAAATACTAGAAATCTCTTGTGTCCCCAACACACCCAATACAATGGAAAATTGTATAGGAGCACTAGCTAGGCAAAGTGTAATATGGACGGTAGAAATATATTTTTATAATATGAATAAATAAAAACAGCATGGTAGAAAATAACAAAAGTGAGCAAAAACGATATTGCAATGATTTAAAATGAAGCCTAGGGTCCATACTTTCGCTAGTGCAATCTCTCAACAATGCTAACATAGTTGGATCATATAACCATCCCTCAACGTGCAACAAAGAATCACTCCAAAGTTCCTATCTAGCGAACAACATAAGAAGAAATTGTTTGTAGGGTATGAAACCACCTCAAAGCTATTCTTTTCGTTCGATCTATCCTAGAGTGTGTACTAAAATAACAGAAGCTATTCTTTCCGATCGATCTAATCAAGAGTTCATAGTAAAACAACAACAAATAATTTCACATTCATAATACTCAATCCAACACAAAGAAGTTCAGGGAGTGCCCAAGAATTCTATCAGAGAAACAAAGACAAGAACAAGCATCAACCCCTATGCATAGATTACTCCAATGTCATCATGGGAATCCGCAAGTTGAATGCCAAAATACATATCAAGTGAAGCAATACGATACCCCATTGTCACCATGAGTATTCAATTGCAAGACATATATCAAGTGTTCTCAAATCCATTAAGGTATTCAATCCGATAACAACAAAATCTCAAAGGGAAAACTCAATTCATCACAAGAAGAGTATAGATGGGAGAAACATCATATGATCCATCTATGTTAACAAAGCCCATGATATATCCAGATCGTGACATCTCAAGATCACGAGAGAGATAGAGAGATTAAACATATAGCTACTGGTACAAACCCTCAGCCCCGAGGGTGGACTACATCCTCCTCATCGTGGTGGCCACCGGGATGATGAAGATGGCCACCAGTGATGCTCTCCCCCTCTGGCAGGGTGCCGCAACGTGCTCCCAATTGGTTTTCGGTGGCTACATATGCTTGCGGCGGCAGAACTTCCGATCTAGGGCTGCCCTGAAGGGTTTTAGAATATTTGGGAATTTATAGTGCAAAGATGGGGTGCGGGACGCCAATGAGGTGGGCACAACCCACCTGGGCGTGCTCTGGTGGGTTGTGCCCCCCTCGGGGCACCCCTAGGTGCATCTCTGGCCCATTGGGTTCCTTCTAGTCCAAAAAAAATCTCCAAAAAGTTTAATGGTGTTTGGACTCCGTTTGATATTGATTTCCTGTGATGTAAAAAACAAGCAAAAACACAGCAACTGGCACTAGGCACTGGGTTAATAGGTTAGTCCCAAAAAATGATATAAAGTTGCTATAAAATGATTGTAAATCATCCAAGATTGATAAAATAACAGCATGAATACTTCATAAATTATAGATACGTTGGAGACGTATCACCCCCTGTGCATGCATGTTTGCACCGGCATATTTATTCTGGAATTTTGTTTTTCTGGTTGCGGCGCATTTCGTATTCTAGGGTTTTTTATGTTACCACATACAATTTGTTCGTTTTCAAAGTTTGACTAGCAAAGGATACTACTGTGCTTTTTAGGAGGAGTCTATTTTCTTCAAAGATGAAAAATGTTGGTTTGTTTGCAACTATATGGGCCTTGAGTTACAAAGTTGAACTCAGCAGGGTCGATTTATTTGTAAAAAAATTTGGCCGGGCTATTCCCCTTTCCATTACCAAGATAATGGAAACACAACCGAGTTCAAGTAAGTCTGTAGCAAACCGGAAAAAAGAGGGAAAGGGAAAAGGAAGTTCAAGCACTCCAAGGAAACCCACAACGAGCATTCACAATCATAACGCTCGTCATGGGGTGAGAACCCTGCAACACCATCACAACGCTAGCGACTATCCAACAACAAATAGTTCAACAGGTAAGCCTATGGGGAGCAAAAGCCTGCACAGAGGCCAACATAAGACCGAACAACATGCAAAAGTACTCCAGGCTCTTCTAACAACAGCCAGATTTCCAGTTGTAGTAGCTTCCAGCGAATCAGCACCGGTTCTTCTCAGCATTTGTTGTTGCACAGATCAGCATCATGTTCTTGGCATTCTCCTTTAGCATCTCTGTACCCATCAGAAGCATCTCCTAGTCTTTCTCCCTTAGCAAACATGCCCTATAACAAAGATGAGCACATGCTGAGAACACAACCTCGAAAGGAGATGCAAGTTTCTTGAACTCAAATGTTGCCTGGTTCCTGCAGTTCCAAATAGCCCAGCAAATCGCTGCCAGTCCCATAGTAAAAAACTGCTCCCCGTCAGGGAGGAAAGCATAACACCAGGAGTAGAATTGGCAGAGATTATTCGGGCATAAGTCAGTGCCCAACATCGAGCCTACCGTTCGCCAGGCAATCCTAGAAAAGGGACATAAAAAGAACAAGTGTAGATATGTTTCTCTACTTTTATAGAAGGAACATTGTGGGTTACCAGTCCACTTCCTTCGTCGCATCACATCTCTAGTAAGCATCGCATCTTGGAAAAGTTGGCAGAGGAAAATCTAGATTTTGAGGGGTAACTTGGCCTTCCAAATCCATTTGTAATCACAACCTGCAAGATTCCTCTCAAAATAGGGATACATCGCCTTCGTGGTATATCTGCCTTTGGGACCAAGAGTCCACTCGATTAGATCATCACATTTCTCAGGATTCACCTGCCCAGCAACCTCATTTACTTTTTCAAGTTGAAGGATGAGGTCTCCTATATTTCTCCTTCTGAATTTGGTCACACTATCTCTAACCCAAAATTGCGCAATCCTATCTTCCGGATAGTTTGCTATACTAAATAGGTTCGGGTAGGTTCCCCGCAATGGTGGATTCTTTCTGATGGGATTGTGCCAGATTCTGGCAACGTTCCCAGTATTAGCCACCACTTTCCTTCTTGTAATATGGTGCTCTTTCACCTTAAGCAAAGCTTTCCAAACAGGGGAATCATTAAACTTCCCACTAACGTTGGCTACTGAACTTTTTTTCAAGTACTTCACCCTAGTCACCTCTTGCCACAATCCCTGGCCACTATCCAACTTCCACCACCACTTAGCAAGAAGAGACACATTCTGTCTATGTAAGTTTTTGACTCCCAGGCCCCCTTTTTTTCTAGATCTACAGATGCGCCCCCATTTGACTAAGTGATACCTCTTCTTTCCTCTACCTCCGCACTAGAAGAACTTGCGGCGGTAATTATCCAGCCTCCCTATAAAGGTTTTGGATAGTAGGAACATAGACATGTAATAGTACGCTATGCTAGACAGAGATGAGTTCAGTAGAGTCAATCTGCCCCCCGAAGAGGCAGAGTTTCCAATCCAGGAATCACATCTTAAAAGGTATCTAATGGAAACAAATTCCCAGTCGATGTTCCTCAGGGTCGAGTAGCTCACAAGAACCCCTAAGTACTTCATAGGGAAATAGCCCATGTGACACCCAAACAGATCTGCATATCTCTAGAGGGTTGAATCATCGCCTCCAACACAAAGTACCTCACTTCATGAAATTAATTTTCAGTCCACACATGAGCTCAAACATGTAAAGGAGGATCTTAAGATTTATTGCTTTGTCAAAGTCATCCTCTATGCAGAGCACTGTATCATCTGCATATTACAGGATAGCAACCCCATTGGGAACCAGGTCAGAGGCTAGCCTAGTAAATAGGTTATTTCTCTGTGCATTCGTAACCATGTTGGTTAGGCACTCAGCAGCTAGGTTAAACAGAAAAGGGGACATGGGGTCCCCTTGTCGGATCCCTTTGTGACTCTGAAAGTAAGTCCCCATGGTGTTATTGATTTTGACACTAATAGTGCCTTTATGAAGGATTTTCTCCAGCCATTCGCACCACATGGGATTGAATCCACGAAGCTTATGGCACTCCAACAGGAAGTCCCAATTTACTTTGTCATATGCTTTCTCAAAGTCGAGTTTTAGAACAATCCCAGTTTTTTCTTAACATGGGTATGATGAAAGATTTCATGCAGTGTTAGAATACCATCCATAATGTTTTGGTTTTTAATAAAGGCATTTTGGTGGCGGCTGACCAATTTGTTAGCAAAAACAGCTACTCTATTGTCCAAAACTTTGGTGATAAGTTTATAGGGGCATCTGGGAAGGCAAATGGAACGAAATTCCTAGATTATTTTTGCACCATTGAGTTTAGGAATAAGAGTAATGATACCATAGTTGAGTCTCTCCACATACAAGGTACCTTTATGAAAGGCCTTGAAGAGATTCATAATATCAGATTTGACAATATCCCAACAGCCGCGGTAGAATTCTACTCGGATATTGTTGGGGCCTGGAGCTCTATTACTATCCATAGAAAAAAGCACACCTTTCACTTCTTCTTCAGTGAAAGGTCTAATCAAAAAACTCATTATCTTCTGGCGATAATTTCTCATCATCAGACCAGTTGTTAGGGTCTAGATGGAAAATATTACCCAGAGATGGGCCAAAAAGGGATTTATAGAAGGAGGTGGCATGGTGGAGTAAATTATCCGTGCCCTCTATTTCCACTTCTCCATCATAAAATGAGTGAATGGTATTATTTCTCTTTTTACCATTGGAAATCCTATGGAAATAAGATGTATTTTGGTCTCCTTTCATCAACCATGTCCCATGGGATTGATGTAGCCAAAATATCTCCTCATTGGTCTGGATCATTTGTAGCTCACAACGTAAGCTAGATCTCCTATCTAGTTGCTCTCGTGTGAGCGGCCCTTGCTCTTCTAGTAACTCCATAATAGCTAGTTCAGCCTTGATGTCAACTTTTCACTTTTTTCGCGCCCTAATTTATTAGATCCCCACCCTTTGAAAATTTTCTTAAAGCGTTTAAGTTTGATGTTGAGCACATCGATGGGGGCAAGGGATTTAACCGGTTCCCTCCAAATTTTATCAACCAGAGGAACAAAATCCTCGTGAGCCATCCAACTAAGTTCAAACCTGAATTCTCTAGGTTTTGGTGTCTTGGGGCCACAAACATTAGTGGACAATAGCAACGGGTTATGGTCAGAATTATCTCCCACTAGCTTCCTGACCGTGACCAGTGGGAACATCCTTTCCCATTCATCACTCATGAGGATCATGTCCAGTTTCTCAAGCATGGGGAGAGATTGGTTATTGGACCAAGTGTACAAGCCCCCTTCGATGTGTATCTCTCTAAGGCACATCGTGTTGACCACGGAGTTAAACTTATCCACAAAACGAGAAGCGGCCATATTTTTGTTTTTCTCACCGCTATGTCTAAGGTTGTTAAAATCCCCACCCACTATGAAATGACTCAATAGGTGGCAACAGAAATTGGCCAATTCTAGCAAGAAAACCTCTTTCTGATCATCGTGCGCTGCACCATAAACATTCAGAATTGCCCAAATTCATTGAGTTTTAACATCCCTAATAGTAGCCTAGAGGATGAATCTTCCATCCTTCCAGTTCAGAACTTCGAAGGTTTCCTTCTTCACCCCACTTAACATACCCCCAGCTTTCCCTATGGACGGAATGCAGTTCCATTCATACAACATAAAAGGGTCTATTTTCCGCAAGAAACTAAGATAATTTTTTCCATAGTTTCCTGGATGAAAATAAAATTGAGGGAATGATCCTTAATTAGATCACAGAAGTAGGTGGTCATCCCATTCTTACCTGCTCCCCTACAATTCCAAAAGAGTCCATTCATTTAAAAAGGATTTTTTTTCTTCCTACCCCTGGTCACTCTGCTAGGAGACTTAGCAGCATTACCAGATGCCATAGTGATACGTCTCCAACGTATCTATAATTTTTGATTGTTCCATCCTGTTATATTATCAATATTGGATGTTTTATAATCATTTTATAGTCATTTTATATCAATTTTTGGTACTAACCTATTGACATAGTGCCAAGTGCCAATTGCTGTTTTTTCCATTTTTTTTACATCGCACAAAATCAATACCAAACGAAGTCCAAATGCCACAAAACTTCGTGATGATTTTTATGGGCTAGAAGGAACACAACGGTCCCTGGCTGCGCCTGCGGGTGCCCCGAGGGGGCACAACCCACCAGGGCACGCTAGGAGGCCCAGGTGCGCCCTGGTGGGTTCTGCCCACCTCGGGTGCCCCCCGGACTGCCTCTTTGCTCTATAAATACCCCAATATTCCAGAAACCCTAGGGGGACAGAGGAAATATTCATCTAGCCACCGCATAGTCCAGAACCACCAGATCCAATCTAGACACCATCTCGGATGGGGTTCACCACCTCCATTGGTGCCACTCCGATGATGCATGAGTAATTCTTTGTAGACCTTCGGAGCCGTAGTTAGTAGCAATATGGCTTTCTCTCTCTCGCTGAATTCTTAATACAATGGTCTCTTGGATATCCATATGATGTAACTCTTTTGCGGTGTGTTTGTTGGGATCAATGAACTTTGAGTTTATGATCAGATCTATCTTTTTATATCCATGAAAGTTATTTGAGTTTCTTTGATCTCTTATATGCATGATTGCTTATAGCCTTGTATTTCTTCTCCGATATTTGGGTTTTGTTTAGCCAACTTGATCTATTTATCATGCAATGGGAAGAGGTGCTTTGTAGTGGGTTCGATCTTACGGTGCTTGATCCCAGTGACAGAAAGGGAACCGACACGTATGTATCGTTGCAACTAAGGATAAAACAATGGGGTCTATCTCTACATAGATATATCTTCTCTATATCATGCCATCGTTCTTATTGCATTACTCCGTTACTCCATGAACTTAATACACTAGATGCATGCTGGATAGCGGTCAATGTGTGGAATAATAGTAGTAGATGCAGGCAGGAGTCGATCTACTAATCTTGGATGTGATGCCTATGTAATGATCATTTCCTGGATATCATCATGAGTATTTGAAGTTCTATCAATTGCCCAACAGTAATTTGTTCACCCACCATTTGCTATTTTTCTCGAGGGAAGCCACTAGTGAAACCTACGGCCCCTCGGGTCTCTTTCTCATATTATTTTCCTTTGCGATCTACTTTTCCTTTGCTTTTATTTTCAGATCTATATTTCCAAAAACCCAAAAATACCTTGTTGCACTTTATTTTATTTGGCATTCGATCTATCAACATTTACAACTTTCTCCCGTCTCCATGCCAATTCCTGGCGCCGTGCCCTGGAAGGGATTGACAACCCCTTTAACACGTCGGGTCGTGAGTATTTGTTATTTGTGTGCAGGGGCTGTTTACGTTGTGTTGCTTGGTTCTCCTGCTGGTTCGATAACCTTGGTTTCATATCTGAGGGAAATACCTACTGCCGCTATGCTGCATCATCCCTTGATCTTTGGGTAAATACCGTCATAGCTGCAAGCGACATCAAAAGGAATTTCTAGCACCATTCCAGTTATACCCACTTTACTTTAATTGATCTCGTTGCTACTGCCTATAAAGAAGAAAGAAGTAATAGGTAGGGATGACAGGATTTGAACCTGTGACATTTTGTACCCAAAACAAACGCGCTACCAAGCTGCGCTACATCCCTTTTCCAAATTAAATTGTTGTACAATGCCATTGTACACAATTCCTGTCTTCTTTTCCACATCATAATTTTCTTCTTCTTTCTCTATCTATATTTTTCTTCTTCTTTCTCTATCTAGATATAGAACCCTCGTGTCATTTCTTCTTTTTGGTCTCATATAATTAAGGAATTATATACAGCTAAAATCCAATAGAATTTCGCCTATAAAAGAAAGATTACTTTTCCTTGGTAATATATAGGAAGAAGGGGTCATCTTTTTCTTTTTTAGGGATAGGACAATTTCGGAAAATTTCGTCGATTATGGTTCAGTTTATATATAGCATAACAATCTTGGGCAAGAGTTTATGATCATATATGTATTCCAACAAGGAAGGAGGATTTTCAATGCGGGATATAAAAACATATCTCTCTGTAGCACCCGTGCTAAGTACTCTATGGTTTGGTGCTTTAGCAGGTTTATTGATAGAAATTAATCGTTTATTCCCGGATGCTTTGTCATTCCCTTTTTTTTAATTCTAGTTATTGCTATGGGAGGGATAGATTTCTTCGTGATATGACAAAATTTTATCTTATCCTTTTCAATCTTTTTTTAGTATCGGAAGGAAAAAGAAAGAAAAGATGGATTGGGTTGAACCTCAGAGTCATTAAAAATTTGGTAAACCCTATTTTTAAAAATAGAAATTCAATTTAAAGGGGTACCCAAGCTAAATAAGGCCTCAGAAATCAGAGCATAGAAAAAGGCGGGGCTGACTAATTAAATGAAAGGATTTCGAACCAAAATCTTTGCTAATTCGACAAGGATTGTATTCTTTAATTATTTCTCTATTTTTTATTACTTAATTTAAGAATACAAAAAAATTATTCTAATGAATTTGAATTTTATTCTTCTTCTTCGGATTCAAAATAGAAGAATAAAAGAATAAGTAGAAGAATTAAATTAAGTCAATCCAAAAAGAAAAGGAGGTTCATGGCCAAGGGAAAAGATGTTAGAATCAGAGTTATTTTGGAATGCATCAGTTGTGTTCGAAAAGGTGCCAATGAGGAATCGACGGGGATTTCTAGATATAGTACTCAAAAGAATCGCCACAATACACCCGGACAATTAGAATTCAAAAAATTTTGTCGTTATTGTCGCAAGCATACGACTCATCACGAAATAAAGAAATAGGAACATCGTGTATTCGATCTTTCCAAACAACAGAAAGAGTAAGAACTTCATATTTTATATATAAATAAAACATAGTATAGAATACAAAATACAAATCAACTCATCTGATTTCCGGTAGATATTATTTCATATGTATAGAGGGTATTCATATACTATAATATGAATCAAATAAGATATGGATCAAAGAAAAACTACTTCTTCTGGATCCTAAATTAATAAAATAAAGAAGTGCATTTTCAAATTTTAAATTAAATAAGGAATAAATCATGTATACATCTAAACAACCTTTTCTTAAATCTAAGCAACCCTTTAGTAAATCCAAGCAAACTTTTAATAAATCCAAGCAACCCTTTCGTAAATCCAAGCAAACTTTTCGTAAATTCAAACAACCTTTTCGTAAATCTAAACAACCTTTTCGTAGGCGTCCCCGGATTGGCCCGGGAGATCGAATTGATTATAGAAACATGAGTTTAATTAATAGATTTATTAGTGAACAAGGAAAAATATTATCGAGACGAATAAATAGATTAACCTTGAAACAACAACGATTAATTACTCTTGCTATAAAACAGGCTCGTATTTTATCTTTCTTACCGTTTCGTAACTATGAGAACGAAAAGCAATTTCAAGCCCAGTCAATTTCAATAATTACAGGTTCTAGACCCAGAAAAAATAGACATATTCCTCAATTAACGCAAAAGTACAATTCCAATCGAAACTTAAGAAACTACAACCAAAATTTAAGAAACAACAACCGGAACTTAAGTTCCGATTGTTGATGTTTTATTCGAATTCGCAAGGGCCAGACCTATATATATTATAAAGAAAGTAATCCAGCTCGTTGATTCCTACCACTTAATCTTAATTTATTGTATCTTCCCGGAGTTCCCTCTCCGGGAATTCATCTTTTATTATTCCAGTATATTACTTTATTTATACCTTTAATTGATGATCCTTATTTTATTGGAAATCGTGTAAAGATTGTTTGGATTTGATACAGCTACTTGTGCAAGCATTTTACGATTAAGAATCAATTTCTTCTTGTACAGGTTGTGTATTAATTTACTATAACTATCGAATACTTTATATACCCGCGTTGCTGCGTTTATCCGAGTGATCCACAAACGACGAAAATCCCTCTTTTGCCTACCTCTATCTCGATGAGAGGAAACAAAAGCTCTTTTTACTTGTTGGGTAATCATTCGATTAAGTCTTAAATGAGCCCCTCTAAAGTTTGAGGCAAATGAACGCATTTTTGTTCGTCGTCTCCGGGCTATATATCCTCGCGGAACTCTGGTCATTGAATCAAATTAACCTTAATGAATAACTAATGATTTCTCTTCTTTTAGCCACCCTTTTTCTCATTAATAACAAAACTAATTATTCCGATATATAAAATATTAATTCCAATGGCTTTTGCTATAGTAACCTTCCCAACCACGATTTTTTATTCCACTCCGTTCAGTTATTTCTATACGAAATAACAAATTCATTCTAATAATACTCAAAAAAATAGTGGGTTCCATCGTTTCTATGGTTCCCTTTTAAACGGTGAGGCCCTCTCTATACACCGGAGCCCTTTCTTTCATCAAAAAGTATTACGAACTTGTATAGTTCACATTCTTTGGCTCTACCTATCCATTATAGAGTAAATAGCTCTTTTCACAATAAGAGTTATCCATACAGTGACGGTATTTAATTATGAAAGTTGGCTAAGTAGCTGACCCTGTTAGTCCGTTCTTTTAAGATAAAAGAGCATAAGCCTTTTTCTTTTTATTACTATTTCCTCCGCTTAATGGATAACCATTTGCTACCAATGGGAGAATTGCTTCTTATTTCCAATTTAGATAATTGGATTTGCACCAAAGGAAACCAGAAATTCCATATACCATAGAAATCTAGGATAGAGAAGCTATATCCTATTCATTGGTACTAATCATGGATACTTCAAATTTTTTTATATTTGTTTGAAGTCATGATCTGAACGAGTCGCACATACACCCTAGCACATGTTCCTCGACGCTGAGGGCATCCTTTAAGCGCAGCCGTTTTTCTAGACCGAGGAGGATCAAGTCAAGATAGTCTCCCGGCCACGTGCCTTTCTGGCACCGTTGCTGGGGAGGATCTTCAACATATACCAGGTTCTTAATCACAAATCTCATCTCCTTGCAATTTACATTACTTGCCATTTGCCTCACGTTTTCCTCTCCCCCACTTTACAAAAAATATGTCGTTTTATTCGCATCTCTTTTTCCGTTCGTCGTTTTCTTGCCGGATCTGTTTTTGTGTGCAATCTTAGTGTGTGGTCATCATGACTCAAGAGAACACCAAGTTATGTGATTTCTCAAATACCAAAAACAATGATTTTATCGGCACTCCGATTGCTCCTCCCGGCACTAGTGCGGAGTCTTGTGATATTAATACTGCTTTGCTGAATCTTGTTATGAAAGATCAATTTTCCGGTACTCCTAATGAGGATGCCGTGTACCTCTTAATACCTTCGTGGAATTATGTGATATGCAAAAGAAAAAAGATCTGGACAATGATGTGGTTAAGATGAAATTATTTATGTTTTCTTTGTGTGATTCTGCAAAATTTGGTTCTCTTCTTTGCCTCACAATAGTATAGATTCTTGGAATAAGTGCAAAGATGCTTTTATCACTAAGTATTTTCCTCCCGCAAAAATTATTTCCCTTAGAACCCAGATCATGAATTTCAAGCAACTTCAACATGATCATGTTGTACAATCTTGGGAAAGGATGAAAATGATGCTAAGGAACTGCCCAACTCATGGGTTAAATCTTTGGATGATCATACAATTTTTTTATGCGGGATAGAATTTTGTTTCTCGTAATCTTTTAGATTCCGCCACGGGTGGTACTTTTATGGAAATTACTTTGGGTGAATCCACCAAATTTCTTGATAATATCATGGCCTATTATTCACACTGGCATACCGAAAGGGCCCCTACTAGTAAAAAAGTTAATTCAGTTGAAGAAATTTCTTCTTTGAATAAAAAAGTTGATGCTCTTATGAAATTGTTTGCTAGTAAAAGTTCTCCTATTGATTTTAATGATATGCCTTTGTCTACTTTGATTGAGCAAAATAGTGATGCCATAGATGTGAATTTTATTTCTCGAAACAATTTCAATAACAATGCTTATAGAGGTAATTTTAATCCTAGGCCTTTTCCTAGTAATTCCTATAATAATTATGCTAATTCCTATGGAAATAAATCTTATAATAATAATAGGAACACCTATGATCTTGAGAATAATATTAAATAATTTATTAATAAACAAAAAGTTTTCAACACTTCCATAGAAGAAAAGTTGAGTAAGATTGATGATTTGTCTAGAAGTGTTGATAGAATTGCTCATGATGTGGAAAATATCAAGATGAAAATTTTTGTGCCTAAGTTAGATGAATCAATTAAATCTCTTATGTTTCTATGGATGAAAGTAAGAAAAGAACCGCTATACTTAGAGCTAAAAGAGATTTTTTTAGAAAAAGCGCTTTCTAGTGATTTGTTTCGTAAAAGTGATGAAGATCTTAAAATGGTTGGTGTTTCTTCTATTGATTCCTTGTTTAGTAAAGTTAAGATTTATTAAAAAGGGACTGGAGAAGAGTCAACTTTAGGCAGAAGGCGTCCCAATATTTCGGAGGGTGAAAATCTTATTGAGAAAATTGATGAAAGTGGGTTTGGAGAGGTCAAAACTTTAACTAGTGATGTGCCCACTCTTTTAGATTAAAAAGACTTTAATTATGATAATTGCTATTTGATTGATTGCATTTATTTGTTGCAATACATGATCAATTCACCCCATGCTTATGAACAAAATAAAGCTTTTACTAAACATATTGTTGATGCTATGATGAAAGCTTTCGAAGAAAAATTGGAATTAGAAGTATCAATTCCTACAAAATTGCATGATGAATGGGAACATACTATCAAAGTCAATATTAAAAACTATAAGTGTTTTGCTTTGTGTGACTTCGGTGCTAGTGTTTCTACAATTCCGAAATCTTTGTGTGATGTGCTTGGCCTTACCGATATTGAATCATGTTCTTTCAATTTGCACTTGGCAGATTCTAATATTAAAAGGCCTATGGGAAGAACTAATGATGTTCTTATTCTTGAAAATAGAATTATTTTCCCATAGATTTTATAGTTCTTGATATTTATTACAATCCGTCTTGTATAATTATTCTTGGTAGACCGTTTTTACGCACTATCGGTGTCGTGATTGATATGAAAGAAGGCAATAATAAGTTCCAATTTCCTTTGAGGAAGGGTATGGAAAAATTTCCTAGAATAAGAATTAGTCCACCATATTAATCAATCATTAGGGAATCTTATGGATCTCAGAAATCTCAGAACAAAGATGACAAAACTTAGATCCTTACTTTATGCCTAGCTAAGGGCGTAAAACAATAGCGCTTGTTGGGAGGCAACCCAATGAATAAAATTTATTTTTGCTTTTTGATTTATGTTCTTGAGTTTTTACACAATTATTATACTGTTATTATTGTGTTTTTTGTGTTTTAATTAGTGTTTGTGCCAAGTAAAGCCTTTAGGATCTTCTTGGGTGATAGTTGTTTGATCTTGCCGAAAACAATAGAAACTTATGCGCTCACGAAAACAATTTTAGTAAATCACAAAGACATGATTTTGATATGAATTTTTTAAATAAGATTGATAAACAAATTAAATAGGACTTCCTAATTTAGTAGAATTTTCAAGTTACAGAAGTATTCAAACAAATCAGATTACTACAGACTGTTTTGTTTTGACAGATTCTGTTTTCTTTGCGTTGTGTGCTCATTTTGATGGCTCTATGTTTTTCTTTGATGAGTTTTTTCCATATAAAAGTTGGAATACATTAGGTATAATGCAAGAACAAAATATTAATTGGTTTAATATAGTACTTATAGTAGTGATTTATTTTTCTTATACTAACGGATCTCACGAAGGTTTTGTTGAGTTTTGGGTGATTGAAGTTTTTAAGTTTGGGGTTATCTTACGATGGATGAAGGAAGGATGGAAGAGCTTAAAATTGGGGATTCCCCAACATCCCAAGCTATTATCCAAAAATGAGCAACCAACTAATCTTGGGGATGCCCCCGAGTGGCATCCCCGCTTTCTTCCAACGATCATCGGTATTTTACTCGAAACTATATTTTTATTCGTCACATGATATGTGTTTTGCTTGGAGCGTCTTGTATGATATGAGTCTTTGCTTGTTTTATTTTGTGTTTTAAGTCTTGATCCCTTTATGGACGCACCTATTTGAAAGATACAAAATTATGTCATGACTTGTTAGAATTGCTCTCTATGCTTCACTTAATTTTTTTATGAGCAATGGACTTCCTCTAGTGCTTCACTTATATCTTTTTGAGCACGGTGTGCTTAGTATTTTTGAAGAAATGCTCTCTAACTTAACTTAGATTTATTTGAGGGTTATTAAAAATTTAAAGAAATTCTCTCTTGCTTCACTTAAATTATTTTCAGAGAAACAAGAAAAATCATGCTCTTGATCTTCACTTATATTTGTTTGAGCTTATGAAAAGCAACACATGAAAATTAGTCCCGAAGTGATAGATATCCAAGAAGTATATAATAAAAACTTTCATGAAGATCATGGGACAAAATAAACTTGATTCTTAGTAATAGTTTTGAGATATGACGATGTGATATGTGAGTTATGTTGATGAGTAATTATGCTTTAGTAAGAATATTGGTGTTAAGGTTTGTGATTCCCTATGCAAGTACGAAAGTCAATAGTCATACAATGAAATTATATCCTACTTGTGGTGCATTATTTGGTGTTATTTATGCTTAACGCTTGCTTATGAGATTATTCGTTTCTTGGTTGGTGGCTTCTCAATCTTTTGCTAGCCTTCATTTTGCACCAAGTATGACCTCTACTTGTGCATCCAAATACTTATATGCGGTATTTTCATGCTGTTCTAAGCATATTTGTATGTGCCATCTCTAATTTTCAAAATAAACTTCTCTTTTGTGTGTTTGTTTTGCTCGCGGAGCAGTGAGGGGTGGCTAATATTTTCCATGCTAGATGTGTTATTCTCATGATGAGTGTTTATTCACTTGTCATTGCACGAGAGTAAGGCAAAGGTATTAGGGATGCCCAGTCCCGAAATGCAAAAATGAATTTACTTTATGTTGTCAAATAATAAACTCCTTGGAAAGTGTTGGTATGGAGGGCACCCGTAGATACGGTTAGCCATGGAAAGTGAAAGTATGGTGGAAAAGGAATAAATTTTATTTTATGTTTGGGAACCGCCTATGATATATCTAGAATGGAAAGTGTTGGGAAATCTAAGTCGTTTTCGTTGGTAGGATGGATACACCTCCCAAAATGTTTTTATCTCTAAGTTTTCCGCTTTGAGCTATGGCACCTCTACAAATCCCTACTTCCCTCTACAAATGGCCTTTTACTTTCTGCAATTTTTATTTTTGAATTTGAGTCTCCATCTTCTCTTACCAAAGCACCAACTAGGAGGCAATATGATCATACTTAAGTATTGGGTGTAGCTAATATTCGAGTGTGTTTCATGAATGGATCAGTGTTTGAGCACGATGGGCTAGGGATAACTTATTTTAGTGTTGATATTTTGAAAGACATGGTTGCTTGTTGATATGCGTGAGTGTCTAAATTATTATGCCAAAACTAGACTATTGCTTTGAACAACTAAAAGTCCAAATGTCCATGCTATAAGGAAAAGAATATGATATGACATGTTAGGCAGCATTCCACATCAAAAATTCTGTTTTTATCACTTACCTACTCGTTCTCGAATATGAGTTAAGCTTGGAGATGCGGATACGTCTCCAATGTATCTATAATTTTTTATTGTTCCATGTTGTTATATTATCAATCTTGGATGTTTTATAATCATTTTATATCATTTTTGGTACTAACCTATTGACATAGTGCCAAGTGCCACTTGTTGTTTTTTCCATGTTTTTTACATCGCAAAAAATCAATACCAGACGAATTCCAAATGCCACGAAACTTCACGATGATTTTTATTGGCCAGAAGGAACACAACAGGCCCTGGCTACGCCTAGGGGTGCCCCAAGGGGGGTACAACCCACCAGAGCGTGCCAAGAGGCCCAGGCGCGCCCTAGTGGGTTGTGCCCACCTCAGTTGCCCCCCGGACTGCCTCTTTTGTCTATAAATACCCCAATATTCCAGAAACCCTAGGGGGACAAAGGAAATATTCATCCAGTCGCCGCAGAGTCCAGAACTACCAGATCCAATCTAGACACCATCTCGGATGGGGTTCACCACCTCCATTGGTGCCTCTCCGATGATGCGTGAGTAGTTCTTTGTAGACCTTCGGGTCCGTAGTTAGTAGCTAGATGGCTTTCTCTCTCACGCTGAATTCTCAATACAATGGTCTCTTGGAGATCCATATAATGTAACTCTTTTGCGGTGTGTTTGTTGGGATCGATGAACTTTGAGTTTATGATCATATCTATCTTTTTATATCCATGAAAGTTATTTGAATTTCTTTGATCTCTTATATGCATGATTGCTTATAGCCTCGTATTTCTTCTCTAATATTTGGGTTTTGTTTGGACAACTTGATCTATTTATCTTGCAATGGGAAGAGGTGCTTTGTAGTGGGTTCGATCTTACGGTGCTTGATCCTAGTGACAAAAAGGGAAACGACACGTATGTATCGTGCTACTAAGGATAAAACGATGGGGTGTATCTCTACATAGATAGATCTTGTCGACATCATGTCATCATCCTTATTGCATTACTTTGTTTCTCCATGAACTTAATACACTAGATGCATGCTGGATAGCGGTCGATGTGTGGAGTAATAGTAGTAGATGCATGCAGGAGTCGGTCTACTAATCTTGGACGTGATGCCTATGTAATGATCATTGCCTGGATATCTTCATGAGTATTTGAAGTTCTATCGATTGCCCAACAGTAATTTGTTCACCCACCGTTTGCTATTTTTCTCGAGAGAAGCCACTAGTGAAACCTACGGCCCCCGGGTCTCTTTCTCATATTATTTGCCTTTGCGATCTACTTTTCCTTTGCTTTTATTTTCATATCTATATTTCCAAAAACCCAAAAATACCTTGCTACACTTTATTTTATTTGGCGTTCGATCTATCAACATTTACAACTTTCTCCCGTCTCCATGCCAATTCCTGGCGCCGCACCCTGGAACGGATTGACAAGCCCTTTAACACGTGGGGTTGCGAGTATTTGTTATTTCTGTATAGGGGTTGTTTACGTTGTGTTTCTTGGTTCTCCTACTGGTTCGATAACCTTGGTTTCATATCTGAGGGAAATACCTATGACCTACCGCCACTATGTTGCATCATCCCTTCCTCTTTGGGGAAATACTGACGTAGCTGCAAGCGACATCACATAGCAGTCTCTGCTTTTAGCTTTTTCTGACTTCTAGTAGTAGGCCTTGATATATTGACTTGGACTTTTTTGTTACTTCTTTTTTTCCTAAACCAATCAGAATGAAGTCATCGATGCTTTCGTCATTTTCTTTGCCCCATTGCATGTTAATTGGAGTATCCTCTCCATTACCATTTGTAATGAAAAGAGTGCTACTATCGTTTCTATTATCATCCTTCATATTCATTATAGATTTCTCGAGCTCCCTAAGAATGTCAATTTTAGAAAATTCAATATCTGGGATAACTACCCCCATTTTGCTAATCCTAAGCAATAGGTCAAGATCGGAGAGTACTGCAAAGGAGTTAGAAGTATCAATAGTACCTTCCAAGTCCCTCTTCTTGCAAGCAGCCATGGCCTTGTCCTCCACTCACTCCAGATTGGTCTATAGAGTTCTTGAGCTGAACCTGAGCACATTATCATACAAGAGAGGAGGGGTGGGGATAACACCATCATTGTACTCCACAACAGACTCAAGAGATTGTATAGTATACTCAACTGTTTGATCTTCTGGAGCATTAAAAGGCCCCTCATGTTCAGTAACTTCCACTGATTTTTTCACCATATCAGCATACGATCTCACATCTTTGATATCAGAATTTTTTTCATGCTGAATAGCCTCTTAGGCTTCCATCTCCATGGTGTGAATCAACAGAGTATCATGATTGGAACTATCAGAGTCCATAGATACAGGTGATTCAGGTGGATCAAGCATATGCTACCTCCCCTCAGTGACTTTCTCCTCCACACCTCCCCCTTCTTTTGTTGAATTAGCTACAAGGTCCTTTGTTATCCCCATCTTTTTTTGTTTCTTGGGAGAGGGTTCTCCATAGGTAGAAGGTGTGTTGTTTTTAACTCTCTCTCTATCAGGGTCTCTCACCGAAACCTGATCCACAACAAATGAGAAGTTATAGAAATAGTCCCCCAAGACTGATTTAGCCAAGGGTGGAATTTCGTCAATGCTTCTGTAGCCCAATTTCATACGAACCGAATCATGGAAGTGAAGTGTGGCCATATCAATCTCTAGAGGGACTCCCACTAGAGAGGCCACAAAGGCCACATTTCTTTCGCATCTCTTATCGGCTGGAATTCTACCCACTTTTACCCAGGCCTTTTCTAACATTCCAATTGCCCCATCATCTTGAACCCATTGTGTGACCCTCACCACAGTGCCGCAGGGCTTCATGGGCATCCGGTCACTGTAACAGGCCTTGTCAACCTCTCTAGTGTTAGGGAATCACATCATAAACACTCTTGGTTCAATCATTTTTGCAGAGCATCTCCAAGTTTCACCTAGGTAAAGAAATAAAGCCTTGTTCATATCTTTCACAATAGGATTCCCTTTGAAAACAGTGATTATGACATTACAGGACTGTTCCCTAGCATGAGCAGCGGAGCAAAAGTCATGGATGTAATAGAATCCTTGACCCCTGGTTTGGAAAGCACACATAAGGGCAATAAATACCTAGGGCAATAATTTAGCACAGATCGAGGCAAGATGCCCTCGCTTATTGCATTGCTCGCGGAAAGCTTGAGGGCAACGGACATGCAAATGACTAGACAACTTGCAGATGAAGCAGGAGTCGCCAGATTTGGAACGAGAAACCTGATTTGTAGTTGTAGACTGTTGTGGAAGGTGGGTCGTCGTTGCAGTGGCCGAAGGTGCAGGAGGAGCCTTGATGTCTACTACGCAACTTTATTCTTGTAGACACGTGTTGGGCCTCCAAGCACAGAGTTTTGCAGGACAGTAGCCATTTTCCCTCAAGTGGATGACCTAAGGTTTATCAATCCGTGAGAGGTGTAGGATGAAGATGATCACTCTCAAATGACCCTGCAACCAAATACAATAAATATCTTGTGTCCCCAACACACCCAATACAATGGCAAATTGTATAGGTGCACTAGTTCGGCAAAGTGTAATATGGATTGTAGAAATATATTTTTATAATCTGAATAAATAAAAACAGCAAGGTAGCAAATAACAAAAGTGAGCACAAACGATATTGCAATGATTGAAAATGAGGCCTAGGGTCCGTGCTTTCGCTAGTGCAATCTCTCAATAATGCTAACATAGTTGGATCAAATAACCATCCCTCAACGTGCAACGAAGAATCACTCCAAAGTTCCTATCTAGCGGAGAACATAAGAAGAAATTGTTTGTAGGTTACGAAACCACCTCAAAGCTATTCTTTCCGTTCGATCTATCCTAGAGTTCGTACTAAAATAACAGAAGCTATTCTTTCCGATCTATCTAATCAAGAGTTCGTACTAAAACAACACCAAATAATTTCAGATTCATAATACTCAATCCAACACAAAGAACTTCAAGGAGTGCCCCAAGATTTCTACCGGAGAAACAAAGACAAGAACGTGCATCAACCCCTATGCATAGATTACCCCAATGTCACCACAGGAATCCGCAAGTTGAATGCCAAAATACATATCAAGTGAATCAATACGATACCCCATTGTCACCATGAGTATTCAATTGCAAGACATATATCAAGTGTTCTCAAATCCATTAAGGTATTCAATCTGATAACATCGAAATCCCAAAGGGAAAACTCAATTCATCACAATAAGAGTATAGAGGGGAGAAACATCAGATGATCCATCTATGTTAACAAAGCCCATGCTATATCAAGATTGTGACATCTCAAGATCATGAGAGAGAGAGAGAGAGATTAAACACATAGCTACTGGTACAAACCCTCAGCCCCGAGGGTGGACTACTCCTTCCTCATCATGGTGGCCACTAGGATGATGAAGATGGGCACCAGTGATGATCTCCCCCTCTGGAAGGGTGCCGGAACAGGCTCCCTATTGGTTTTTTGTGGCTACAGAGGCTTGCGGTGGCGGAAGTTCTGATCTAGGGCTGCCCTGAAGGGTTTCAAAATATTTGGGAATTTATAGTGAAAAGAGTGGGTGCGGGAGGCCACCAAGGTGGGCACAACCCACCTGGGCGCGCCAGGGGGCCCTGTCGCACCCTGGTGGGTTGTGCCTCCCTTAGGCACACCCTTGGTGCAGGTCTGGCCCATTGGGTTCCTTCTAGTCCACAAAAAATCTCCAAAAAGTTCGTGGTGTTTGGACTCCGTTTGATATTGATTTCCTGTGATGTAAAAAACAAGCAAAAAATAGCAACTGGCACTAGGCACTGGGTCAATAGGTTAGTCCCAAAAAAAGATACAAAGTTGCTATAAAATGATTGTAAAACATCCAAGAATGATAAAATAACAGCATGAATACTTCATAAATTATAGATACATTGGAGAAGTATCAAGCCTGTTGAGAGCTCTCTCCCCCCAATCCAGAGGGTTTCTGATGC
Organism: Hordeum marinum; assembly: GCA_022496015.1. Lineage (NCBI taxonomy): Eukaryota > Viridiplantae > Streptophyta > Magnoliopsida > Poales > Poaceae > Hordeum > Hordeum marinum. Next base: position 49,442,264 of record CM039676.1, read on the forward strand.
TTCTCCACCCACACGCCCCCTTGTCGATGTCCCGCTGCTCTGCTGTCGCGGCATCCCAGCACGAAGTGTCTGATGTTGAGGAGTAATCAGGTTTGTGATTCTTGTCGAAGCCCTCTCTCCTCCAAGAGAACCGACCGCCGCCATGATCCCTGCCGGCGCCCCGTCCGAATCGCCCTCTGCAACGCCCTCCGCCGTGGTCGAAACGCCCCGCGCCACGTCCATCGCGTCACTTGCCGAAACCCTCGCGGTGGTATCCACGGGAGCCCCGCTTCTCCTTGCCAGCCATGGGATCTGGTGGTCGAGGAGGGGATGCTACTATCTCTACAAAGGATCTCTCGTCTCCACGAATCTTCCCTCTCCACCAGCATAAGGAGGTGGGGGAGCTAGATCTAGAAGAATGTGGTGCCGCCCACGGGTGGGAGAGAGCGGCGTCTAGGTCAAGCGGGGCGTGGGGATTGGGTTTAATACCCGCGGGTTTGGCATGGGGAGCGTCTATGATAGGATTTCCATACACGTGGCCGCCATCCGCCATTGTCGGTGTGGCCGTTCCTTGGCCCACATCTACGGGCCTGTCGCCATGGTTCGGTGAGGCGTGCCAGCCTCGTGAGTCGCCTCCCGTGTACCGCACCCCTTGTGCATGATGTATCCCGTCTCGCCCGTCCCAATCCTCTCTTCGGTGATCACCAAAATGCGGTCACGAATCCTGGCAAAAAAGCAGGGGAACAAAATCACGTGCCCAATGTCAAAGTATTCTCCCTCACGGAGCGCACGTGCATCAACCACCACACCACCCGCATCGAAGATAACGATGCGAAGTGCATCACGACACAGGAGGATCTCGCCATCGGCGAGGGTCGCTATCGTGGATTTGTCATGGCAAGATGTCCGGGTTAACGGATTTAGGTGTGAGGCCATCACAACTATGTGGCGGCTTGAGAGGGGGTGGTAGGAATCGAGAGACGCGAGTATACCCAGGTTCGGTCCCTCCGATGGAGGTAAAGTCCTACGTCCTTCTTGTCTTGTATTGATGAAGGAAGACCTCTCAGTTACAAGGGTGTTGTCTGTTGGGAGACGTAGTAGTAAATCAAAAAAAATCCTACGTGTTCACCAAGATCCATCTATGGAGAAACCAGCAATGAGTGGGGAGAGTGCATCTTCATACCTTTGAATATTGCAAAGCGTAAGCATTACTAGAACGCGGTTGGTGGAGTCGTACTCGCAGCGATTCAGATCACGGTGGAATCCAATCTAAGCGCCGAAAAACGGCGCCTCCACGTTCAACACACGTGCAGCCCAGTGACGTCTCTTGCACCTTGATCCAGCAAGGAAGAAGGAAAGGTTGAGGGAGAGCTCCGGCAGCACAACGGCATGGTGACAGTGGAGCTGCGTGGTACTCCGGCAGGGCTTCACCAAGCACTACGGAGAACGAGGAAGAGGAGGAGTAGGGCTGCGCCGAGAGAGAAAGAGATGCGTGTCTTTGGCAGCCCCAAACCCTCCACTATATATAGGAGGAGAGGGAGGAGGGTGCGCACCCCTAAGGTTCCCACCCTAGGGTGGTGCGGCAGCCCTAGATGGGATATGGCCGGTGGCCAAGAGGGGAGAGGGGTGCGGCAGCCCTAGGTGCCCTAGGGTGGGCCTTAGGGCTCATCTACGCTAGGGTTTGCCCCCCTCTCACCCTTTATGCGCCTTGGGCCTTGGTGGGAGGCGCACTAGCCCACTATGGGGCTGGTCCCTTCCCACTCTCGGCCCATGCAGCCCTCTGGTGCTGGTGGCCCCACTTGGTGGACCCCCGAAACCCTTCCGGTGGTCCCGGTACGCTACTGGTGATGCCCGAAACACTTCTGGTGACCAAAACCCCACTTCCTATATATGAATCTTTACCTCCGGACCATTCCGGAGCTCCTCGTGACTTCCGGGATCTCATCTGGGACTTCGGACAACCTTCAGTAACCACGTACACTATTTCTCTATAGCCCTAGCATCATTGAACCTTAAGTGTGTAGACCCTATAGGTTCGGGAGGCACGTAGACATGACCGAGACACCTCTCCGGTGAATAACCAATAACAGGATATAGATACCCATGTTGGCTCCCACATGCGCCACGATGATCTCATCGGATGAACCACGATGTCGGGGATCCAATCAATCCTGTATACAATTCCCTTTGTCTATCGGTATGATACTTGCCCGAGATTCGATCGTCGCTATCCCTATACCTTGTTCAATCTCGTTACCGGCAAGTCTCTTTACTCGTTCTGTAATACATCATCCCATGGCTAACTCCTTAGTCACATTGAGCTCATTATGATGAAGTCTTACCGAGTGGGCCCAGAGATACCTCTTCGTCACATGGAGTGACAAATCCTAGTCTCGATTCGTGTCAACCCAACAGACACTTTCGGAGATACCCGTAGTGTAACATTATAGCCACCCAGTTACGTTGTCATGTTTGGCACACCCAAAGTATTCCTACGGTATCCGAGAGCTGCACAATCTCATGGTCTAAGCAAACGATACTTGACATTAGAAAACCTTTAGCAAACGAACTACACGATCTTGTGCTATGCTTAGCATTGGGTCTTGTCCATCACATCATCCTCCTAATGATGTGATCCCGTTAGCAACGACATCCAATGTCCATGGTCATGAAACCGTGACCATCTATTGATCAACGAGCTAGCCAACTAGAGGCTCACTAGGGACATGTTGTGGTCTATGTATTCACACATGCATTACAGTTTCTGGTTAATACAATTGTAGCATGAACAATGGACGATTATCATGAACAAGGAAATACAATAATAACCATTTTATTATTGCCTCTAGGGCATATTTCCAACAGTCTCCCACATGCACTAGAGTCAATAATCTAGTTACATTGTGATGATTTGAACACCCATAGGGTTCTGGTGTTGATCATGTTTTGCTCGTGAGAGAGGTTTAGTCAACGGATCTGCGACATTCAGATCCGTATGTACTTTACAAATAACTATATCTCCTTCCTTAATGTAATCACGAATGGAGTTGAAGCGGCGTTTGATGTGTCTTGTCTTCTTCTGAAACCTGGGCTCCTTAGCAAGGGCAATAGCTCCAATGTTGTCACAGAATAGAGTCATCGAGCCCGACGCATTGGGAATCACTCCTAGGTCGGTGATGAACTCCTTCATCCAGACTCCTTCCTTTGCTGCTTCCGAAGTAGCTATATACTCCGCTTCACATGTAGATGCTGCCACAACGCTTTGCTTGCTGCTGCACCAGTTGACTACCCCTCCGTTCAAAATATACACATATTCGGTTTGTGACTTGGAGTCATCCGGATTTGTGTCGAAGCTAGCATCGACGTAACCCTTTACGACGAGCTCTTCGGCACCTCCATATACGAGAAACATTTCCGTGGTCCTTTTCAGGTACTTCAGGATATTCTTGACCGCTGTCCAGTGTTCCGCTCCAGGATCACTTTGGTACCTCCCTACCATACTTATGGCAAGGTTCACATCAGGTCTGGTACACAACATGGCATACATAATAGAGCCTATGGCTGAAGCATAGGGGATGACACTCATCTCTTCTCTATCTGTTGTCATGGTCGGGCACTGAGTCGGACTCAATCCCACACCTGTAACACAGGCAAGAACCCCTTCTTGGACTGATCCATATTGAACTTCTTCAATATCTTGTCAAGGTATGTGATTTTTGAAAGACCTATGAGGCGTCTCAATCTATCTCTATAGATCTTGATGCCTAATATGTAAGCAGCTTCTCCAAGGTCCTTCATTGAAAAACACTTATTCAAGTAGGCCTTTATGCTTTCCAAAAGTTCTATATCATTTCCCATCAATAATATGTCATCCACATATAATATGAGAAATGCTACAGAGCTCCCACTCACTTTCTTGTAAATACATTGTTCTCCATAAACCTGTATAAACCCAAACGCTTTAATCACCTCATTAAAGCGAATGTTCCAACTCCGAGATGCTTGCATCAGCCCATAGATGGACCGCTGGATCTTGCATACCTTGTTAGCATTCTTAGGATCGACAAAACCTTCCGGCTACATCATATACAGTTTTTCCTTAAGGAAGCCACTGAGGAATGCCGTTTTGATGTCCATTTGCCAGATCTCATAATCATAAAATGTGGCAATTCCTAACATGATTCGGACAGACTTCAGCATCGCTACGGGTGAGAAAGTCTCATCGTAGTCAACTCCTTGAACTTCTCGATAACCCTTAGTGACAAGCCGAGCCTTATCGAAGGTCAGATTATCATCCACGTCAGTCTTCTTCTTAAAGATCCATTTATTTTCTATGGCTCGCTTATCATCAGGCAAGTCCACCAAAGTCCATACTTTGTTCTCATACATGGATCCTATCTCGGATTTCATGGCTTCGAGACATTTGTTGGAATCTGGGCTCACCATTGCTTCTTCATAGTTCGAAGGTTGACCATTGTCCAACAACATGATCTCCAGGAGAGGGTTTCCGTACCACTCTGCTGCGGAACATGTCCTAGTGCACCTTTGAATAGCAAATTGATCTAAAGTTTCAAGATCATAATCATTAACTTCCTCTCCATCCGGTGCAAGCTCCACAGAAACAACTCCCCGTGCTGCGCTACTCTCCGTTTCGAGTGGAGGTACAATTACCTCATCAAGTTCTATTTTCCTCCTACTTACTTCTTTTGAGAGAAACTCTTTCTCTAGAAAGGATCCATTCTTGGCAACAAAGACTTTGCCTTCGGATCTAAGGTAGAAGGTATACCCAATAGTTTCTTTGGGGTATCCTATGAAGACGCACTTTTCCTCTTTGGGTTCGAGCATCTCAGGTTGAAGTTTCTTCACATAAGCATCGCATCCCCAAGCTTTCAGAAATGACAGCTTAGGTTTCTTTCCAAACCATAATTCATACGGTGTCATCTCAACAGATTTAGACGGTGCCATATTTAAAATGAATGCGGCAGTCTCTAATGCATATCCCCAAAATGATAGCGGCAAGTCGGTAAGAGACATCATAGATCGCACCATATCCAATATAGTGCGATTACAACATTCAGACACACCATTTTGCTGAGGTGTGCCAGGCTGCGTGAGTTGTGAAACAATTCCACATTTCCTTAGGTGTGTGCCAAACTCGTGACTCAAATATTCTCCACCACGATCAGATCGTAGGCATTTTATTTTCCTGTCACGTTGATTCGCTACCTCACTCTGAAATTCCTCGAACTTTTCAAAGGTTTCAGACTTGTGTTTCATTAAGTAGACATACCCATATCTTCTTAAGTCATCAGTGAGGGTGAGAACATAACGGTAGCCACCGTGAGCCTCAACGCTCATTGGACCGCATACATCGATATGTATGATCTCCAACAAGTCAGTTGCTCGCTCCATTGTTCCCGAGAATGGAGTCTTGGTCATCTTGCCCATGAGGCATGATTCACATGGGTCAAATGATTCAAAATCAAGAGACTCTAATGTTGGGGAACGTCGCATGGGAAACAAAAAATTTCCTATGCACACGCAGATGTATCCATGGTGATGAGCATCTACGAGAGGGAGAATGGATCTACATACCCTTGTAGATCTCTAAGTGCGAAGCGTTAAGAAACGCGATTGGTGTAGTCGAACGTCTTCGCGATCCAAATCGCCGAGCGTCCCGCAATCTCATCACGATCCGTCCCGCGATCCAATCACGATCCGTCCCGTGAACTCATCACGATCTGTCCCGCAAACTCATCACGATCCGTCTCGCGATCTTGATCACGATCCATCCTATGAACTCATCGTGATCCATCTTGTGAACTTATCATGATCCGTCTCGCGAACTCATCATGATCCGTCTCGCGTACTCATCACGATCCGTCTCGCGATCTTGATCACGGTCCTTCCGATCTAGCGCCGAACGGATGGCACCTCCGTGTTCAACACACATGCAGCTTGATGACGATCTCCACCGTCTTGATCTAGCAAGAGGAAGTGGAGAGGAGGAAGAGTTCACCAGCAGTGTGATGGTGCTCCGGCGATGGTGGTGGAGCAATTTTGGCAGGGCTCCGCCTAAGCACTGCGGAAATCCGATCTAGAGGAGCACCGGTGGAACGGCTAGCACGTGGCCGTAAAAACCAGTGCAAAACACCCAATACCACCAGTATATATAAGAGGGAGGGAGGAGGAGGGCTGGCGCACCAAGGCTGCCCTTGCGCAAGGAGGAGAGGAGGAATGCTCCTCCAATCCTAGTAGGACTAGGATTCCTCCTTTCCGACTTGGAATCTCTTTCCACCTTGCGTTTTTTCTTTCTGTTTCAACTCCAGCCGCATGGGCCTCTTAGAGGACTTCCACCAGACCACTAAGGGCTGGTTTCCACCCTCCCACAGACCATGTAGCCTCTTGGGTCGAAATACCTCTCCCGATGGTCCCCCGGTACACTACCGGCACTCCCGGTACACTACCGATGAGCCCGAAACTTCTCCAGCGACCAAAATAGGACTTCCTATATATGAATATTTACCTCCGGGCCATTCCGGAGCTCCTCATGACGTCTGGGATCTCCTCCGGGACTCCGAACAACCTTTGGTCACCACCATACATAACTCTATACTACCGAAATGTCACCAAACCTTAAGTGTGCAGACCCTGCGGGTTAGAGAACTATGTAGACATGACCAAGACACCTCTATGGTCAATAACCAATATCGGGACCTGGATGCCCATATTGGTTCCTACATATTCTATGAAGATCTTTATCGGTCGAACCTCTATGTCAAGGATTCGGTTAATCCCGTATGATGTTCCCTTTGTTCTTCGGTATGTTACTTGCCCGAGATTCGATCGTCGGTATCTCCATACCTAGTTCAACCTCGTTACCGGCAAGTCTCTTTACTCATTTTGTAATACAAGATCCCATGACTAACACTTAGTCACATTGCTTGCAAGGCTTGTTGTGATGTTGTATTACTGAGTGGGCCCTAAGATACCTCTCCGTCACATGGAGTAACAAATCCCAGTCTTGATCCATGCCAACTCAATAGACACCCTCAGAGATACCTGTAGAGTACCTTTATAGTCACCCAGTTACGTTGCGATGTTTGATACACACAAGGCACTCCTCCGGTGTCAGTGAGTTGCATGATCTCATGGTCATAGGAACATATACTTGACATGCAAAAAACAATAGCAATAAACTGATACGATCATATGCTACGTTTTTAGTATGGGTCTTGTCCATCACACCATTCTTCTAATGATGTGATCCCGTTATCAAATGACATCTCATGTCCATGGCTAGGAAACCTTAACCATCTTTGATCAACGAGCTAGTCTATTAGAGGCATACTAGGGACATGGTTTTGTCTATGTATCCACACATGCATCTAAGTCTCCAATCAATACAATTATAGCATGGATAATAAATGATTATCATGAACAAGGAAATATGATAATAACTAATTTATTATTGCCTCTAGGGCATATTTCCAACAGTCTCCCACTTGCACTAGAGTCAATAATCTAGTTCACATCACCATGTGATACGCATTGTTATGAATCTAACACCCAATGAGTTCTGGAGCTCGATCATGCTTTGCATGTGAGACAGGTCTTATAGTCAACGGGTCTGCGACATTCAGATCCGTATGTACTTTGCAAATCTCTATGTCAAACTTTAAACACTGCTACCACGCTCCACTTGGTACTATTCCAAATGGCTGCTCCACTATATGTATCCAGATTGCTACTACGGGTCATCCGGATTGGTGTTAAAGCTTGCATCGACGTAACTCTTTACGATGAACTCTTTATCACCTCCATAATTGAGAAACATTTCCTTAGTCTTTTTAGTTACTAAGGATAATCTTGACCGCTGTCCAGTGATCCACTCCTGGATCACTCTTGTACCCCTTGACGGACTCATGGCAAGGCACACACAGGTGTGGTACACAGCATGGCATACTATACAGAGCCTATGGCTAAGGCATAGGGGACGACATTCGTCCTTTCTCTTTCTTTTGCCGTTGTCAAGCTTTGAGTCTCACTCAACTTCACACCTTACAAAGCAGGCGAGAACACTTCTCTCTGACTAATCCATTTTGAACTCTTTCAAAATCTTGTCAAGGTATGTACTCATTGAAAGTCTTATCAAACATCTTGATCTATCTTTATCGATCTTGATGCTCAACAATTAGGTAGCTTTATCCAGGTCTTCCTTTGAAAAACTCTTTTCAAACAACCGTTTATGCTCTCCAGAAATTCTACATCATTTCCGAATAGCAATATGTCATCCACAAATACTTATCAGAAACTCTATAGTGCTCCCACTCACTTTATTGCAAATAGAAGTTTCTCGTAAACTTTGTATAGACTCAAAAACTTTGATCACCTCATCAAAGTGTATGTTCCAACTCCGAGATGCTTGCTTTAGTTCATAGAAGAATCACTAAAGCTTGCACACCTTTTAGCATCCTTACGACTAACAAAACCTTCTGGTTGTATCACATACAACCTTTCCTCAAGTAAACCGTTAAGGAAACGATGTTTTGACATCCATCTGCCAGATTTCGTAACTGAAAGTGCAGCAACTGCTAACATAGTTTCAACAAACTTTAGCATCGCTACAAATGAGAAAGTCTCATCGCAGTCAACTCCTTGAACTTGTCGTAAACTTCTTTGCAACAAGTCGAGCTTTACAAATGGTGACATTTACCATCACTGTCTGTCTTTATTTTAAAGATCCATTTGTACTTAACGGCCTGCCGTCCAATGAGCAAGTCCACCAAAGTCTATACTTGTTTTTCATACATGGATCCTTTCTCGGATTTCATGGCCTTTAACCAATTGTTGGTTTTTGGGCCCATCATCGCTTCTCCATAGTTCATAGGTTCATCGTTGTCCAACAAGATGACCTCCAAGACAGGGTTGTCGTACCGCTCAGGAGCAGTACACGTCCTTGTCGACCTACGAAGTTCGATAGTAACTTGATCTGAAGCTTCATGATCATCATCATTAACTTCCTCTTCAACTAACGTAGGCTTCACAGAAACAACTTCTTGCGTTGCGCTACTCTCTCGTTGAAACAGAGGTTCAATAACCTCATCAAGTTGTATCTTCCTCCCACTCAATTCTTTCAAGAGAAACTTTTCCTCAAGAAAGGACCCAGTTTCAGCAACAAACATTTTATGCTTGGATCTGAGATATAAGGTTCATCCAACTGTTCTTAGGGTATTCTATGAAGATGCATTTGTCCGCTTTGGGTTCGAGCTCATTAGGTGAAAACATTTTCCACACAAGCGTCGCATCCCCAAACATTAAGAAATGACAGCTTAGGTTTCTATCAAACCATAATTTACACGGTGTCATCTCAACGGATTTAGATGGTGCCCTATTTAAAGTGAATGTAGTTGTCTCTAATGCATAACCCCAAAATTACAGTAACAAAACGATAAGAGACATCATAGCATGCACCATATCCAATAGAGCACAACTATGACGTTCGGACACACCATCACACTATGATGTTCCAGGTGGCGTGAGTTGTGAAACAATTTTCACATTGTCTAAAGTTGTATGCCAAACTCGCAACTCAGATATTCATCTCCACGATCATATCATAGACATTTTTATCTTCTTGTCACGATGATCTTAAACTTCACTCTGAATTTTTTTTGAACTTTTCTAACATTTCAGACTTGTGTTTCATTAAGTAAATATACACTATATCTACTCAAATCATCAGTGAAGGTAAGAAAATAACGATATCCAGCGCATGCTACAACACTCATTGGATTGCATACATCAACATGTATCATTTCCAATAAATCACTTGCTCGCTCCATCAAACCAAAAAACGGGGTCCTTAGTCATCTTGCCCAAGAGGCATGGTTCGCATGTCTCAATCGATTCAAAATCGAATGAGTCCAAAGATCCATCAGCATGGAGTTTCTTCATGCGCTTTATACCAACATGACATTTAGCGGCAGTGCCACCAGTATGTGGTACCATCATTATTAACTCTGTATCTTTTGGCATCGATGTTATGAACATGAGTACTACTACGATCAAGATTCAACAAACCATTCTCACTGGGTGCATGACCATTGATGGTATTATTCATGTAAACAGAATAACCATTATTCTTTAACTTAAATGAATAACCGTGTTGCAATAAACACGATTCAATCACGTTCATGCTCAATCCAAAACACCAAATAAAATTTATTTAGGTTTTTCACTAATCCCGAAGGTAGAGAGAGCATGCGATGTTGATCACATCAACCTTGGAAACATTTCCAACACACATCGTCACCTCACACTTAGCTAGTATCCGCTTATTCCGTAGCTTTTACTTCGAGTTACTAACATTTAGCAACCGAACCGGTATCCAATACCTAGGTGCTACTAGGAGTACTAGCAAGGTACACATCAGTAACACGTATATCAAATATACTTCTGTCGACTTTGCCAGCCTTCTTATCTACCAAGTATCTAGGGTTGTTCCGCTTCAGCGACCGTTCTCCTCATAATCGATGCCCTTAGTCTCGGGTTTGGGTTAGACTCTGGGTTGCTTCACTGGAGCTACAACTAACTTGCTATCCATGAATTTTCCCTCCTTGCTCTTGCCCTTCTCGAAACTAGTGGCTTTGACTAACCATCAACACTTGACACTCCTTCTCGATTTCTACCTTCGCGGTGTCAAACATCGCGAACAGCTTAGGGATCATTATTTCTATCCCTGGCGTTTTATAGTTCATCACCAAGTTCTAGTAGCTCAGTGACAGTGACTTGGAGAACTATATCAATCACTATCCTATCTGGAAGATCAACTCCCACTCGATTCAAGCGATTGTAGCACCCAGACTCTGAGCACATGCTCAACGATTGAGCTATTCTCCTTCATCTTGTAGGCAAAGAATCTTGCTGGAGATCTCATATCTCGCAACACGGGCATGAGCCTGAGATCCTAATTTCAGCTCTTAGAACATCTCATATGTTCCGTGACGTTCAAAACGTCTCGGAGCCTCAATTCTAAGCCATAATGCATGACGCACTAAACTATCAAGTAGTCATTAGAACGTGCCTGTCAGATGTTCACAACATCTACAGATAACGCTAGAGGGGTTGGCGCATCGAGCGGTGCATTAAGGACATAAGCCTTCTGTGCAATAATGAGGACAATCCTCAGATCACGGACCCAGTCCGCAATATTGCTACCATCATCTTTCAAGTCTATTTCTCTAGGAACATATAAAAATTCAAGGGAGCTATAGCGTGAGCTAGTAATCTACAACATAATTTTGCAAAGTCACTAATGACTATGTTCATGATAATGAGTTCAATTAATCATATTACTTAAGAACTCCCACTCAAATTGACATCCCTCCAGTCATTCGAGTGAAACATGTTCCAAATTCACCAACTCAAGTCCGATCATCACGTGAGTTGAGGTGGTTTCAATGGTGAACATCATCATGTTGATCATATCTACTATATGACTCATGTTCGACCTTTCTGTCTCTTGTGTTCCGAGGCCATGTCTGTACATTCTAGGCTCGTCAAGTTTAACCCGAGTGTTCTGCATGTGCAACACTGGCTTGCACCCGTTGTATGTGAACGTAGAGTCTATCACACCCGATCATCATGTGGTGTCTCAACATGATGAACTTTCGCAACAGTGCACACTCGGGGAAAACACAATTTATCTTGAAATTAAGTGAGGGGTCACCTTATAATGCTACCGTCGTCCTAAGAAAAACAAGGTGCATAAAAGGATTAACATCACATGCAAATCATAAGTGACATGATATGGCCATGAACTTGTGCTTTTGATCTCCATCTAGAAAGCACCGGCATGATCTCCATCGTCACCGGCATGACACCATGATCTTCATCATCTTGATCTCCATCAACGTGTCGCCATCGGGGTTGTCGCGCCCAACATGCTTCTACTACTATTGCTACCATTTAGCGATAAAGTAAAGCATTACATAGCACTTAATGATTCACACGCAGGTCATATAATAATTAAAGACAACCCTATGGCTCCTACCGGTTGCCGTACTCATCGACATGCAAGTCGTGATAATCTATACATCACATGATCATCTCATACATCACATATATCACATCATGTAATTGGCCATATCACATCACAACATACCCTGCAAAAACAAGTTAGACGTCCTCTAATTGTTGTTGCATGTTTTACGTGGCTGCTATGGGTATCTAGCAAGAACAATTCTCATCTAGGCAAAAACCACAACGATGATACACTAGTTGCTTTTCAACCTTCTAAAGGACCGCCTTTGTCGAATCCGATCCAAGTAAAGTGAGAGAAACTGGCACCCGCAAGCCATCTATGCAACAAGTTGTGATCGAGGGAACCGGTCTCTCGTAAGCTTACGAGTAATGTTGGTCCGGGCCGCTTCATCTCACAATACCGCTGAACCAAAATCCGACCAAGGGAGGAAGCAATCTAAGCATCAACACCCACAAAACTTTGTGTTCTACTCAAGATCTCATCTACACATAGACCTAGCTCATGATGCCGTTGTTGGGGAACATCGCATGGGAAACAAAAAATTTCCTACGCACACGCAAATCTATCCATGGTGATGAGCATCTACGAGAGGGAGAGTGGATCTACATACCCTTGTAGATCGCTAAGTGGGAAGTGTTAAGAAACGTGGTTGGTGTAGTCAAACGTCTTCGCGATCCAAATTGCCGAGCGTCCCGCGATCTCATCAGGATCCGTCCCGCGATCCAATCACGATCCGTCCCGTGAACTCATCACGATTCGTCCCGCGAACTCATCACAATCCATCTCGCGATCTTGATCACGATCCGTCCCGCGAACTCATCACGATCCTTCTCGCGAACTTATCATGATCTGTCTCGCGAACTCATCACGATTCGTCTCGCGAACTCATCACGATCCATCTCGCGGTCTTGATCACGGTCCTTCCGATCTAGCGCCGAACGGACGGCACCTCCGCGTTCAGCACACGTGTAGCTTGATGACGATCTCCACCGTCTTGATCCAGCAAGAGGAAGTGGAGAGGAGGAAGATTTCACCGGCAGCGTGACAGCGCTCCGGCCATGGTGGCGGAGCAATTTCGGCAGGGCTTCGCCTAAGCACTGCGGAAATCCGATCTAGAGGAGCACCGGTGAAACGGGTAGCACATGGCCGTAAAATCCAGTGCAAAACACCCAATACCACCAGTATATATAAGAGGGGGGAGGATGAGGGCTGGCGCACCAAGGCTGCCCTTATTCAAGGAGGAGAGGAGGAATCCTCCTCCAATCCTAGTAGGACTAGGATTCCTCCTTTCCTACTTGGAATCTCTTTCCACCTTGAGTTTTTCTTTCTCTTTCAACTCCAGCTGCATGGGCCTCTTAGAGGACTTCCACCAGCCCACTAAGGTATGGGTTCCACCCTCCCACGGTCCATGTAGCCTCTTGGGTCGAAATACCTCTCCCAATGGTCCCCCGGTACACTACCGGCACTCCCGGTACACTACTGATGAGCCCGAAACTTCTCCAGCGACCAAAATAGGACTTCCTATATATGAATATTTACCTCCGGACCATTCTGGCGCTCCTCGTGACCTCCGAGATCTCATCCGGGACTCTGAACAACCTTCGGTCACCACCATACATAACTCTATACTACTGACATGTCACCAAACCTTAAGTGTGTAGACCCTGCGGGTTCGAGAACTATGTAGACATGACCGAGACACCTCTATGGTCAATAACCAATATCGGGACCTAGATGCCCATATTGGTTCCTACATACTCTACAAAGATCTTTATCGGTCGAACCTCTATGTCAAGGATTCAGTTAATCCCGTATGATGTTCCCTTTGTTCTTCGGTATGTTACTTGCCCGAGATTCGATCGTCGGTATCTCCATACCTAGTTCAACCTCGTTACCGGCAAGTCTCTTTACTCGTTCTGTAATCCAAGATCCCGTGACTAACACTTAGTCACATTGCTTGCAAGGCTTGTTGTGATGCTGTATCACCGAGTGGGCCCTAAGATACCTCTCCATCACACGGAGTAACAAATCCCAGTCTTGATCCATGCCAACTCAACAGACGCCCTCGGAGATACCTGTAGAGTACCTTTGTAGTCACCCAGTTACATTGCAACGTTTGATACACATAAGGTACTCCTCCGGTGTCAGTGAGTTGCATGATCTCATGGTCATAGGAACATATACTTGACATGCAGAAAACAGTAGCAATAAACTGACACGATCATATTCTACATTTGTAGTTTGGGTCTTGTCCATCACACCATTCTTCTAATGATGTGATCCCATTATCAAATGGCATCTCATGTCCATGGCTAGGAAACCTTAACCATCTTTGATCAACGAGCTAGTCTATTAGAGGCATACTAGGGACATGGTTTTGTCTATGTATCCACACATGCATCTAAGTCTCCGATCAATACAATTATAGCATGGATAATAAATGATTACCATGAACAAGGAAATATGATAATAACTAATTTATTATTGCCTCTAGGGCATATTTCCAACATCCAAAAGTCCATCAGTATGGAGTTTCTTCATGCGTTTGACACCAATATGACCAAGGCGGCACTGCCACATGTAAGTGGGACTATCGTTATCAACCTTACACTTTTTGGCACTCTCACTATGAACATGTGTAACATCACATTCAAGATTCATCAAAAATAAACCATTGACTAGTGGGGCATGACCATAAAACATTTCTCTCGTATAAATAGAACAACCATTATTCTCAAATTTAAATGAGTATCCATCTCGCATCAAACGAGATCCAGATACAATGTTTATGCTCAAAGCTGGTACTAAATAACAATTATTGAGGTTTAAAACTAATCCCGAAGGTAGATGTAGAGGTAGCGTGCCGACGGCAATCACATCAACCTTGGAACCATTCCCGACGCGTATCGTCACCTCGTCCTTTGCCAGTCTACGCTTATTCCGTAGCTCCTGCTTGGAGTTACAAATGTGAGCAACTGCACTGGTATCAAATACCCAGGAGCTACTACGAGCACTGGTAAGGTACACATCAATAACAAGTATATCACATATACCTTTAACGTTGTCGCCCATCTTATCCGCTAAGTACTTGGGGCAGTTCCGCTTTGAGTCACTGGTACCCTTGCAATAAAAGCACTCAGTCTTAGGCTTGGGTCCATTCTTGTTCTTCTTCCCGGCAATTTGCTTACCGGGCGCGGCAACTACTTTGTCATACTTCTTGATGTTCTTATTACCCTTGCCTTTCTTGAAACTAGTGGTCTTATTGACCATCAACACTTGATGCTCCTTTTTGATCTCGACCTCCGTTGATTTCAACATCGAGTACAACTCAGGAATGGACTTATCCATACCCTGCATGTTGTAGTTCATCACAAAGCTCTTGTATCTAGGTGGAAGCGACTGGAGGATTTTGTCAATAACCGAGTCGTCCGGAAGATTAACTCCCAGCTGACACAAGCGGTTGTGCAACCCAGACATTTTGAGTATGTGCTCGCTGACATAACTATTCTCCTCCATCTTACAGCTAAAGAACTTCTCGGAGACATCATATCTCTTGACCCGGGCATGAGCTTGGAAAACCATTTTCAGCTCTTGGAACATCTCATATGCTCCGTGTTGTTCAAAACACTTTTGGAGCCCCGGTTCTAAATTGTAAAGCATGCCACACTGAACCAGGGAGTAATCATCACATCGCGACTGTCAGGCGTTCATAACGTCCTGAGCCGCTGGGAAAATGGGTGCGTCACCTAGAGGTGCATCAAGGACATATAATATTTTGGAAGCTATGAGGATGATCCTCAAGCCACAGGCCCGGTCTGCATAGTTGCTTCCATCATCTTTTAGCTTGCTTTTCTCTAGGAACGTGTTGAAGTTGAGGGCAACATTAGCGTTGGCCATTGGATCTACAATATAGACTGTAAAGAAAAAAATTAGACTAATTTCATGATAATTAAGTTCACATAATCAAATTATTTAATGAACTCCCACTTAGATAGACATCTCTCTAGTCATCCAAGTGACACATGATCCACGTCAACTAACCCGTGTCCGATCATCACGTGAGACGGACTAGTCATCCATGGTGAACATCTCCATGTTGATCGTATCTTCTATATGACTCATGTTCGAACTTTCGGTCTCCCATGTTCCGAGGCCATGTCTGTACATGATAGGCTTGTCAAGTTAACCTAAGTGTGTTGCGTGTGTAAATCTGGCTTACACCCATTGTATGCGAACGTTAGAACCTATCACACCCGATCATCACATGGTGCTTCGGAACAACGATCCTTAGCAACGGTGCACAATTAGGGTGAACACATTTCTTGAAATTTTAGTAAGACATCATCTTATTTAGCTACCATTGTTCTAAGAAAATAAGATGTGAACATGATAAACATCACATGCAATCAATATAGTGACATGATATGGCCAATATCATCTTGCTCCTTTGATCTCCATCTTTGGGGCACCATGATCATCACTGTCACTGGCACGACACCATAATCTCCATCATCATGATCTCCATCATCGTGTCTTCATGAAGTTGTCTCGCCAACTATTACTTCTACCACTATGGCTAACGATTAGCAATAAAGTAAAGTAATTACATGGCATTTATGATTGACACACATGTCATACAATAAAATAAGACAACTCCTATGGCTCCTGCCGGTTGTCATACTCATCGACATGCAAGTCGTGAATCCTATTACAAGAACATGATCAATCTAATACATCACAATGCATCACATCACATCCTTTGGCCATATCACATCACAAGGCATATGTTGCAAAAACAAGTTAGACGTCCTCTAAATTGTTGTTGCAAGTTTTTACGTGGCTGCTATAGGTTTCTAGCAGGAACATTTCTTACCTACGCAAAAACCACAACATGATATGCCAATTGCTATTTACGCTTCATAAGGACCCTCTTCATTGAATCCGATCCGACTAGAGTGGGAGAGAAAAACACCCGCTAGCCACCTTATGCAACAAGTGCATGTCTGGCGGTGGAACCGGTCTAACGTAAGCGTACATGTAAAGTTGATCCGGGCCGCTTCATCCCACAATACCGCCGAATCAAGATAAGACTAGTAACGGCAAGCAAATTAACAAGATCGAGGCCCTAAACAACTTGTGTTCTACTCTGCATAGATTCTACGCATAGACCTAGCTCTAATACCACTGTTGGGAGATGTAGTAGTAAATCAAAAAAATCATACGTGTTTACCAAGATCCATCTATGGAAAAACCAGCAACGAGTGGGGAGAGTGCATCTTCATACATTTGAAGATCGCAAAGCAGAAGCATTACTAGAACGCGGTTGGTGGAGTCGTACTCGCAGCGATTCAGATTGCGGTGGAATCCGATCTAAGCGCCGAACAACGGCGCCTCCGCGTTCAACACACATGCAGCCCGGTGACGTCTCCTGCGCCTTGATCCAGCAAGGATGAAGGAGAGGTTGAGGGAGAGCTCCGGCAGCATGACGGCATGGTGACGGTGGAGCTACGTGGTACTCCGGCAGGGCTTCACCAAGCGCTACGAAGAACAAGGAAGAGGAGGAGTAGGGCTGCGTCGAGAGAGAAAGAGATGCGTGTCTCTGGCAGCCCCAAACCCTCCACTATATATAGGAGGAGAGGGAGGAGGGTATGCACCCCAAGGTTTCCCACCCTAGGGTGGTGCGGAAGCCCTAGATGGTATCTGGCTGGCGGACAAGAGGGGAGATGGGTGCGGCAGCCCTAGGTGCCCTAGGGCGGGCCTTAGGGCCCATCTGCGCTAGGGTTTGCCACCCTCTCACCCTTGCTGTGCATTGGGCCTTGGCAGGAGGTGCACCAGCCTACTCTGGGGCTGGTACCTTCCCACTCTCGGCCCATGCAGCCCTCTTGTGCCAGTGGCCCCACTTGGTGGACCCCCGGAACCCTTTCGGCGGTTCCGGTACGCTACCGATGATGCCCGAAACACTTCCCGTGACCAAAACCTCACTTACTATATATGAATCTTTACCTCTGGACCATTCCGGAGCTCCTCGTGACATCTGAGGTCTCATCAGGGACTCCAAACAACCTTCGGTAACCATGTACACTATTTCCCTAGAACCCTAGCGTCATCGAACCTTAAGTGTGTAGACCCTACGGGTTCGGGAGGCATGTAGACATGACCGAGACACCTCTTCGGTCAATAACCTACAGCGGGATCTGGATACCCATGTTGGCTCCCACATGCTCCACGATGATTTCATCGGTTGAACCACGATGTCGGGGATTCAATCAATTCCGTATACAATTCCCTTAGTCTATCGGTATGATACTTGCCCGAGATTCGATCGTCAGTATCCCTATACCTTGTTCAATCTCGTTAGTGGCAAGTCTCTTTACTCGTTCCATAACACATCATCCCATGGCTAACTCCTTAGGTACATTGAGCTCATTATGACGATGTCTTACTGAGTGGGCCCAGAGATATCTCTCTGTCACACGAAGTGACAAATCCCAGTCTCTATTCGTGCCAACCCAACAGACACTTTCGGAGATACCCGTAGTGTAACATTATAGCCACCCAGTTACGTTGTGACGTTTGGCACACCCAAAGTATTCCTACGGTATCTGGGAGCTGCACAATCTCATGGTCTTAGGAAATGATACTTGACATTAGAAAGCTTTAGCAGACGAACTACACGATCTTGTGCTATGGTAAGGATTGGGTCTTGTCCATCACATCATTCTCCAGATCCCGTTATCAACGACATCCAATGTCCATGGTCATGAAACCATGACCATCTATTGATCAATGAGCTAGCCAACTAGAGGCTCATTAGGGACATGTTGTGGTCTATGTATTCACACATGCATTACGGTTTCTGGTTAATACAATTGTAGCATGAACAATAGACAATTATCATGAACAAGGAAATACAATAATAACCATTTTATTATTGCCTCTAGGGCATATTTCCAACACTGTCTTGCTACCTCTAATCTCAAGAGCTTCTAATCTATCTATCTCTAATCACTTGTGTTTGTCTAAACTTGTGAACTTCTCCCCCTTGGGGCGCCTTACCCCTCCTTATATAAGTGGATAGGGTAGGTTTACATGTAGAGTCCTACTCCAAGTAGGACTAGAACTAATCTTTCATGAATCCTAATCCGAGTCTTGTTTCCTTTGTGAGGGAATCATTTCTCTCCTTGGGCCTTCTCTTGTGAGCCGCCTGGCACCGGCTTACACGCTGGGCCTTGGGCCTTGTTGCTCGTCCGACCCACCTATCGGGTTACTAATAAATCGTCAAGTCTCGACCAGGTCTCCAGTGAGTCGCCAAGTCCTGGCCGGGTCATACTTCCGGCCAGGTTATACCGCAGGGTATATCCCCGGCATTAGCCCCCAGGTTACCTTTAATTTATTCATGGTAAGCTCCTGAAATAAGAATAATAAATATGTCAAGTGACCGGCTCACTCCCGTGGCCGACTTATTTCACTGAAATGAATCCTCAAAAATCTGGGTTTCTTCTTCATATGAATGAACCGTCTTCACCATCGTCTTGCAGGTACATGTCCTTTGCAATAAAAATATTGGGAATAAAACATCCATATGCCATTGAGTTCGCCTCCAAGTCTCTTGGCAGGTCATCTCCGTCGGGTCATGATCATTGATGATGTCGGGTCATGATTTTTGGTGGCGCCGGGTCAAACAACTAGACTCCAGCTGACTTGATAAAAATATTGGGATGAAGATCCATCTGACGTAGAGCCGGTGATGCTTTGGCTAAAATAAAAATATGTTGAGCCGGTCTCACTCACAAATAACATCTTAAAAACTCTCTTCAATTTTTTGATATATCCATATTACATGTTGCACCCCAAGCTCCAAGTTTATCTATGATGACTTGGTGTTTTGCAATAATATCTTTGAGTGTGTAGCCCCCAAGTACCAGGTTGTCTTGCCTGCAGCAGCCTGGGACTTGTAACTATCTTATACCTTATAAAGCTTCAACTGTTGTGGCCCCCAAGGGCCGGCTCATCAGTATGTGATGGGCCGGGTCTTCAATTTGAACCTCATAATCTGTTTAAACAGCTGAATATTGTAGCCCCCAAGTGCCTGGTCGCATGCCTGCAACGACTTGGGACTTTGGAAATTTTGATCTGAGCGGTATAGCCCCCAAGTGTCGGGTCAGTAAGAAGTACTGGGCTGAGACTTAGAAAAATATAGAAAGGTTGGCTCATCTCCTTGAGACAACAAGATCTGTTGACCATGTAATGATTTGAAAAGCAACTTGCATTAGCCCCCAAGTGCTATGGTGCATGCTTGCAGTGACATTGGACTTGCATACTTGATATAAACTAGACTTGACTAATGTAGCGCCCAAGTGTTGGGTCGTCTGCCTGCGGTGAGTCGGGACTGTGTGAGAGTAATATGACCCATGATAATGCACTTCAAAAGTTCTCTTTGAACTGATATTGATCTGATTTGAATGAACCTTTGATCACGATTGTAATATAACCCAGAAAGAATATCCTGGAATAATTCCTTTGTCTTTGAAATGAAATCCCTGCTCGTGGTTGTGGTGCAACCCGGCAAATATGTATTTGAGAAATTCATGAGTGTTGTAGATTACTACAGAGCACAATTGAAGAAATCCGAGAACCGGTCAATTAGATGACATGACATTATGTCTGATAGAGCGGCTCTTTGAAAAATAACCAATTCTTCGAGTTGGCTTGAAACCCCAATCATTTAGTACTAGTTATTGCAAAACATGATGAAGATCCAGCTATTTGGCTATCAAAGATCTATTTGTTCCTGCAGAAGTTCTTTCATCATACTTAACGGTGGCTCATCTTAAAAGACAAGACCTGCAAAAATAGACAAGACATAATATATTATGCATTGTTGTAAGGGCGGCTTGAAAAGCATAACTCGGAGATGTTAAAATCTGTTGTAGCCTTGCTGCTTCTTTCATGATCTTGCTCTGACCCGGCTTGTTAAGCCGGTATGCCATGTGAATATGATGCAGTGTATGATCCAATGCATGATGCTATGTATGATGCAATGTATGATGCAATATATGATGTTCTTGCTTTTCCTTCCCTTTTTTTGAAAACTCATTCTTGGCCCTTATGGGGGGACCTGTTGCTTTGAACTGCCTAATAGTATAGGGTCTCTAACAAGAGTGATCGCCAATCTTGCATGGCTCAGGGTATCTAGGCGAGATTAACTGTTAAGGGCGCAACAGACCAGAATTTGAAGCGGGGTGAGTACCCCTGGCTCATAAGCTACTTCTCATGTGACATAAGTCTGTCGTTTGGAACCTTAAACAACGTCACTTGCTTAAGAGTTCGACAGGCCACTTGGCGGAGAGTATGCAGCAGATGAGAGAGTTTCCCTCGCCTCTATATTGAGGGATCACTAGAACAGTGTCTAAAGGGGGGAGAATAGACCACTAGCAGAAATTTAAAACCTAACCTTTTCCCAAGGTAATTGATTGGCAGATTTTAACAGTTTTTAGCAAAGCTAGCAAGTCTAACAGCCCTACACATGCATGTCAACAAATATGGCAGCGGAAAGTAAAGACATTGCATATGAAGTAAAGTGTTGAGATAGGTAGATCAAACGCAGTTGGAGACGCATGGATTTTTCCCGTGGTTCCGATAGGTGGCGCTATCGTACATTCACTTTTATGGAATAGTTTTGAGTGCTTCTCTTTCGAGTGGGTGGTGGTGAAGGGGTATATATAGGCATCCCCAAAAATCCAACTGTTACACACAAAACGACCAAGTCGGTGACACCGATGTGTTAATCTCGGTGGTACCGAAGTGACCAAAAGGTGACAACTTTTGAATCTCAGTGAGACTAATATAGGGAACTCGGTTGCACTGATAAGGTGACCAATGGTCAGATTTCCAATCTCAGTGACGCCGATCCAACATTCTCAGTGGGACTGAAAATGTGAATTTGCTTAACACAAAGTTGGCAACCTAAACTCGGTGGCACCGGTATAGAATCGGTTGCACCGAAGTGGCTAGGGTTTGGCTTGAGTCTGTCTAGGTTTTGGAATCAGTGGCACCGGTATGGAAAAGTTGGTTGTACCGATTTTGAGTGTTAGGTATAAAACAGACTTTGGTGGGAGAGTTTGTGGATGTTTTTGGCGACTATCACTTGTGCACGTTTGAGCATATTGTTCACCAACAAAACCTTACCCCCTTTTAATAGTATTGACTTTCCTATGGACTCAAAGTGATTTCTCACAAATATAATATGTAGAGTCCTCTTGCTTGAAGCTTGGCCAACCTATTTCCTTGCATCTTGGGGTATGTCAACAATCTCCTTTTGCCAACCCTCTCTATGGACTGTATCTAAAATACACTACGTAAAAAATATCAGTCCAAGAGACAATGTATGCTGTCATGAATTATCAAACCCACCAAGGGAGCATGTTGTGCTTTCAATCTCCCCCTTTTTGGTAGTTGATGACAACATACAATCAAAGATTCAAATAAAAATATGCATGGTTATACTGAAGACTTTGAGAGACATATGACTTAGACTTGCTCCCCCTAAATGTGTGCAGTCCTTTAAAGGATAGTTGCTTTTGAATGCATGAACACACATAAGGTAGAAGGGATATAACAGGTCATGTGTATCTTGGCTATATGCATCAAATATATGAATGAGATGTATCTTTGTTCAAGACATCACTCTTGCAAACAATATGTGCAAGAAGCAAGAGCTCATCTTGACCAAGGATATGATGCATATACTCACCTTGAGTTCTTGAGCATCCTGGTAATAGAAACACACTTGAGTAAACAATGTTAGGAAACACAAGAGTATTCTACCAAACAGCAAGACAATAGAACTCAAAATTTCCAAGATCGGATATGAAGAACATATAGAAAATGGTATTCCTTAGAATTGATATGTCTCCAAGATCATTTAGAATTTTCTCACCCTAGATATGAAAATAGATTTTCCTCTCCCCCTGAATCTTAGCATGTAGATATTTGGATTGGATAAGGTGAGAAAGGTGAAAGATTTTCTTCTCCTCCTACTTTGATATTCTCCCCCTGTTTATAAAGGTATGAGTATTGATATTGGCTCTCCCCCTTGATCATATCTCCCCCTTTGCATAAGCATGTATCTACCCTTTAGCATGAAGCTTTGGTCTTCTCCCCCTTTGGCATTAATTACCAAAAAGGTCAAAAACAGGGATAGATACAGGGATCATTGACTGTGAAGGGATCCTTGAGAACAAGGGTCATCAAAAAGTAGGATGCATAGAAATGAAAACTAAGAGAGTCGTGAAAAATAATTTGTTCTTCACCTCCTTTCTTCATTGAAGATAGGGATCGTTGAAGAAGGAAATTCTCTCCTCAAGATTGACTTTAGTTCTTCTCCCCCTAAGTAGTACAAAGTTTTTTTTTAAAGAGAAGGGGATCATCGAAGTAACAGAAGTTTTACAAGAAAGATCATTAAGAAAACACAGAATTGCAAAAATGAATTCAAATGAAACGGAATGAAAATCGGTGACTCCGAGGTAGATAGATCAGTGGTACCGAGATTTTGTAGTGCAGCTTGTCTGCAATTTTGCTAGAACCGAGATATCTGAGCCGGCGGCTCCGAAAGAGAAACCAAGTTTCTGTTTTCACAGAGTCAAGAGAAAGATTTTCAATAAAATATGAAGTTTTTACAAGGGACATCAACTAGAGAAGATTGGAGTGGTTATGAGAAATCAGGCAATAGAGAGCAGACCACACCATATTCTTAACTAGATGATGGGCGGTGACTAGGTCACCTATATTAGAGTATATTGACTTAGGAGCCAAGCAAGAATACTTGATCATAGGTCATACTCTATGTTAAGCTCAGAATGGGGTTACCATTTTTCGATTAAGCATTTTAATGTCTTCATATCACTTGAGTTGCTTTAGCTCATTTCTTGGAGTAAAGCCTTTTCAAGGACATGAGTACATACCTTTGAGTGATGTTGATGACGTAGCTTGTAGATGAACTTGTTGAGGATGCTCGAGGTTGATGAAGATCATATTGAGTTTTGAGCAATCCTTCTTGTTCTAGTACACTGGTTTCCTACAAAGATTAGTCATGCAAGGAAGAACAATAGATATATCCAATTGACATGATACCAATTTAGAGTGTGCAATATTGATCAAGTATATGTAAAGGATATGGTTGAGTGGCCTTCTTCCTTCCATCATCAAGAGGGGTTGTGGATACATGGTAATGACAAGATTGCTTATGATTGGAGTTGATGGAAATCTTGTGGAATGAAGTTTTTCCAAGTACCTACAAGAGATTAGATGCAATACAAGGGAGCATAGAATTCCATGGCATAAGATGAAATGTTAAGACACATGGAAATATCAATAAAGCCCATGCCCTTGCATGCAACTGAGTGAGTCTAGTTCAAGTTTGAAGCATCGATGATGTTCAACTCACTCCTCAAGTGACAAAATGTCTTCTCATAAAGTGGCTTAGTAAAGATATCTGCCAATTGCTTGTTAGTGCGAACATGCTTAAGATTAATATCTCCTTTGGCAACATGATCATGGATGAAATGATGTCGAACTTGAATATGCTTAGTTCGAGAATGTTGCACAGGATGATGACCAATTTTAATAGCACTTTCATTGTGACAAAGTAGTGGAACATTTTTAACATGAATTCCATAATCCTTAAGTGTTTGTGTCATCCATAGTAATTGTGCACAACAAGATCCAGCAGCAATATACTCAACTTTGGCAGTTGATAAAGATACCGAGTTTTGTTTCTTAGAGGACCGAGATACAAGAGATCTACCCAAAAATTGACAAGTACCCGAGGTGGATTTTCTATCAACCTTGTCACCGGCATAGTCCGAATCAGAATAGCCAACAAGTTCAAACGAAGATCCCTTGGGATACCAAATGCCAAAATTTGGCGTTTGTATCAAGTATTTCACAATGCGTTTTACAACCAAAAGATGATATTCTTTCAGTGCAGCTTGATATCTAGCACACATGCAAACACTAAGCATAATATCGGGATGAGATGTACATAGATATAACAGTGAACCAATCATAGATCAATAAACTTTCTAATCAACCGACTCATCCTCTCTGGTAAGATCTACATGTCCGCTAGTGGGCATAGGGGTTTTCATACATTTGCACTCCTGCATGTTGAACTTTTTGATCAGGTCCTTGGTATACTTAGTTTGAGAGATGAAAGTTCCTTGTTTCGATTCCTTGATTTGCAAGCCAAGAAAGAATTTTAGCTCACACATCATAGACATCTCATACTTCTCGGACATCAGCCTTCCAAATCTTTCACTAAATTGAGGGTTAGTGGAAACAAAGATAATATCATCCACATAAATTTGGCACACAAATAATTCACCATTAACTCTCTTAGTGAATAAGGTTGCATCAATTTTACCAATTTCAAAACCCTTTTTGATAAGAAACTTCGTTAAACATTTGTACCAAGCACGAGGGGCTTGCTTAAGACCATAAAGTGCTTTACGAAGCTTGTAAACATGATTAGGTTTCTTAGGATTCACAAAGCTAGGTGGTTGCTTAACATAAAACTCTTCTTCAATCTCACCATTTAAAAATGCACTTTTAATATCCATTTGATAAAGTGTGATATCATGGTGATTGGCATAAGAAATAAGAATGCAAATAGCTTCAAGTCTAGCGACGGGGGCGTAGGTCTCACCATAGTCCATACCTTTGACTTGCGTATATCCTTGAGCTACGAGGCGAACCTTGTTGTGCACGACTTGACCGTCTTCGTCTTGCTTGTTCCGAAATACCCATTTGGTTCCGATGATTTTGTGTTCATCCTCGGGCTTCTCCACGAGTGTCCACACCTTGTTCCTTTCGAATTCGTGAAGCTCTTCATGCATAGCGTTCACCCAATCCGCGTCTTCAAGAGCTTGTTCTACCTTCAAGGGCTCAATGCTAGATATGAAAGAATAATGCTCATAGAAGTTCGCTAGACGAGTTTTAGAGCGAGTGATTCTCCCTTTTGTATATCACCAAAGATTTGGTTTAGGGGATGGTTCTTGGTCACTTGTGCTCCAACTCGGGTCAGCTTCCGATTGTTGGTTGGTGGAGCTTCTTCTTCATCATCATCTCCTTCATCTTCGTTGTTGTTGAAGGTATCGTTCCCTTGAGGTGGTGGTGAAGGAGGTTGTGGTGGATCTTCATGATGCACTTCCTCCTCTTCATCATCTTGTCGTGTACCGCTTGTGGATGCCTCCATGTCATGTTGTGGTTCACCTTGTCGTGAAGTAGGGGCTTCCACTTGAGTGTATGAAGTACTTTCCTTCACCTACATGGGACGAATCTTGCCGATGGGTAAATCTAGGATAGCTTCCGAAGGGTTCTTATCACCTACATCATTTGGCAATTGTTCGACTTGTGAACCATTAGATTCATCAAACTTCACATATACCGTCTCTTCAACTTTTCGAGTGAAGTTGTCATAGACACGGTAAGTGTGAGAGTTCGATCCATAACCAAGTAGGAATCCTTCATGAGATTTAGGAGCAAATTTAGTACGACGATGCTTATCAAGAATGTAGCACTTGGAGCAGAATACCCGAAAGTATCCAACTTGGGGTTTGTTACCGGTGAGTAGCTCGTATGCCGTTTTACCGAGAAGCTTGTGCAAGTAAAGTCGGTTTGTGGCATGACATGCTGTTTCCACGGCTTATGCCCAAAAGTGTTTCGGCGTCTTGTATTCGTCAAGCATTGTTCTTGCCATCTCAATGAGTGTCTGGTTCTTCCTCTCAACAACTCCATTTTGCCGAGGCATGTACGTAGCCGAGAACTCATGTGAGACACCTTCGTCAAGAAAGGTACCCACATGGGTGTTCTTGAACTCCGATCCGTTATCGCTCCAAACCTTCTTGATCTTCATTTCAAACTGATTTTGCACTTTGCGAGCGAAGTTCTTGAAGATCTTTTGAACCTGGGACTTATCATCAAGAAAGAATACCCACGTAAATCTGGAAAAATCATCACCTATAACTAGACCATAGGAATTCCCACCGAGACTCTTGTAAGCATTGGGACCGAAAAGATCCATGTGAAGTAACTCAAGTGGTCTCCTAGTAGTCATGATATTCTTAACAGGATGACTTCCACCTACTTGCTTTCCAGCTTGACAAGCGCTACAAAGTCTATCTTTGTTAAAGATAACATCTTTAACACCAAGTATACGATCACCTTTGATAAGTTTGTCTAAATTACGCATGCCAACATGTCCTAATCTTCTATGCAAAAGCCAACCTTTAGAAGATTTAGCAATTAAACAGGTGTGAAGTTTGAATCTCTTAGTGAAATCGATAATGTATAGATCACCTCTGTGGATACCGATAAAGACCATTTTATGATTATCTTGATGAAACACTTGGTAATCTATTCTCGTGAATAACACATTGAAACCGAAGTCAGCAAGTCTAGATACGGAAAGAAGATTATAGCCAAGAGATTCAAAAAGCATAACATTTTGAATAGAACTATCATGGGATATGGCCATCTTACCAAGACCAAGTACCTTACCCTTGGAGTTGTCTCCAAACATTACGTACCTTCGCGGTCCATGATTTGGTGTAATCTCTTCAAACATTTCTCTATCTCCGGTCATATGATCGGTACATCCGCTATCGAGAATCCACTCTTTTCCTCCGGACATGTAAATTTGAAGTTTGCCATGAGACTTATATTCTTCATAATCTTCTCATACTCAATGTCGAATAGCTCATCTTCATCATAGTAGCCATGTTCCACATTGTCATCATCAAGTGGAAAATCCTCGTCATAAAGAATAAGAGATTCGTTAGGATGGTGATCATGACAATGTTCAAGTTTATGAATGTGAATGGCTTCTATAATGATATTGTTGATGATTGTGACATCTCCTTTAGCATGAATGAGGTCTCTAAGCTCAAATAGACAAACATCAAATTTAGGATCACTAGGCGACATTTTGTGAAAGGCAATGGTTTTATGAAGAATTTCATCAAGATTACTTAATGAATAATTTGGATATCGTTTCTCCAAATTATTCCACAAAGTGTAAGCACATGCAAAATTCTTCATTTGGTTAAGCATATTTCTAGGCAATGCTCTAACAATGAGATTAACAGTTCTAAGATTGCATAGCATATCAATTTCCTCTTCGTGTGTGGGATGCAAAGGATCGATAGGAGGCTCATAGGGGCGCATAACATATTTTCTCAATTGAAAATCATTAAACAGCTCAAGCATCAAAGATTTCCATTGACTATAGTACTCTCCATCAAGAATGGGCACTCTACAACTCAAACACCCTATACTAGACACATCCATCTTCCTCCTCGGTGATTAAACCGAAGCAATGGAGACGAATGCTCTGATACCAATTGAGGGATCACTAGAAGAGTGTCTAAAGGGGGGTGAATAGACTACTAGCAGAAATTAAAAACCTAACCTTTTCCCAAGTTAATTGATTGGCAGATTTTAACAGTTTTTAGCAAAGCTAGCAAGTCTAACAGCCCTACACATGCATGTCAACAAATATGGCAGCGGAAAGTAAATACATTGCATATGAAGTAAAGTGTTGAGATAGGTAGATCAAACATAGTTGGAGACGCATGGATTTTCCCCGTGGTTTCGATAGGTGGCGCTATCGTACATCCACGTTTATGGAGTCTTCAACCCATGGAGGGTAACGGTCGCGAGAGTCCATGGAGGGCTCCACCCAAAAGGGTCCACGAAGTAGCAACCTTGACTATTCCATAACGGCTTCCGTCCATGAAGGACTAGGCTCACTATGGGTAGATCTTCACGAAGTCGGCGATCTCTTTGCCCTTACAAACTTCTTGGTTCACTCCACAACACGAAGTAGGAGGCTCCCAAGCGACACCTAACCAATCTAGGAAGCACCACCCTCCAAAAGGTAATAGGCTCGGTAATGACGATGAACTCCTTGCTCTTATGCTTCAAGATGATAGACTCCTCAGCACCCAATCATTCTCTCACAGATTTGGCATGGTGGAAGAGATGGGATTGGTGGAAAGCTACTTGGGGAGGCTAGATATCAAGATCCATATGATTGAAGTGGAATATATTGACCTCAACACAAGGGTAGGTGGTTCTCTCTCAGAAAATCTGATAAGATAGGTATGAAATAGTTCTGAGTGCTTTTCTTTCGAGTGGGTGGTGGTGAAGGGGTATATATAGGCATCCCCAAAAGTACAACCGTTACACACAAAATGACCAACTCGATGACACCGATGTGTTAATCTCGGTGGTACCGAACTGACCAAAAGGTGGCAACTTTTGAATCTCGGTCAGACCAATATAGGAAACTCGGTTGCACCGATAAGGTGACCAACGGTCAGATTTCCAATCTCAGTGACGCTGATTCAACATTCTCAGTGGGACCGAAAATGTGAATTTGCGTAACAGAAGGTTGGCAACCTAAACTCGGTGGCACCGGTATAGAATCGGTTGCACCGAAGTGGCTAGGGTTTGGCTTGAGTCTGTCTAGGTTCTGGAATCAGTGGCACCGGTATGGAAAGTTGGTTGTACCGATTTTGAGTGTTAGGTATAAAATAGACTTTGGTGGGAGAGTTTGTGGATGTTTTTGACGACTATCACTTGTGCACGTTTGAGCATATTGTTCACCAACAAAACCTTACCCTCTTTTAATAGTATTGACTTTCCTATGGACTCAAAGTGATTTATTACAAATATAATATGTAGAGTCCTCTTCCTTGAAGTTTGACCAACCTATTTCCTTACATCTTGAGGTATGTCAACAATCTTCTTTTGCCAACCCTTTTTATGGATTGTATCTAAAATACACTACGTAAAAATATCAATCCAAGAGACAATATATGTTGTCATGAATTATCAAAACCACCAAGAAAGCATGTTGTGCTTTCATGTATGAGGCCCTCGCAGGGGTGAGTTGATAACTCGCTGCACCCTGACCGAGCGGCAGCTGCATACAGATAGGTATAACCCTGCCTTACAGCAGCTGAAAAGCCGATCAAGAATGGGGGACAACCTTCTCCCACTATCACCGAACGAGCGCTCGCCAGATCCGACGCGAACGGTGCAGACGATCGGATGTCGCGTGCGGCGCTGCTCGCCATGCTCATCCTCTCGAGCGATATTTTGTTTTATTGCCGGTACGGCGCACCTGCAACGTGGTGCAGATGCAGCGATGCGGAGTTGTTGGTGCAGCGAAGGATTCTGGCGGAGGTAGCCGTCGTATCTCGGCGAGCTTGGGGTCAACTTTGTTTGTTGATCAACTACATGTCTTTTGGGTACAACTTTGTTTACTCCCTTGTCATATTAAAAAAATGATGGAGAGGAAAATGTTTGCACATGCAGTTCAAATTCAAGGGCTAAACTTATGTTTACCTGAAAATCTATAATCATTCGAATTTGATCGCTAAGTTCCCATGGTTAACTTATCTTTATCTCTGGTTATCAGTCAAAATTGTGAAACTGAAGATGACAGTACCCATTGGTAACTTATGTGGATCTTGTCCTTGTTGCAAGTCTGGATGTTCTACACTGAACAGCTGTGGCATGTATATGATTGACTAGTTGCTAACTGTTTTGTATTGATATTAGCAGCTGGAAGGCCCTCTACCGCCGTGCCCAAGTGCTCGTCGCTGGTTTAGTTACGATTTATCAAATTATTTCTTTTCTTCTTAAAAAAAGACAACAATTTAACTGATCCTGATCGACGGTATATGTTTTGCGCGTGGTGTAAGCCAATCCATCTGTATGACGCCAAATATAGCTTGGAAAACACGCATGGTGAATGATCAAATTTTGACCAATGACCAAATCTTTTGCCAATTACGCTTATAGTTTTGCCATCTTTGAGAACTAGTCAAGGGACACTCACCCGGTGGACTTCTTCTATAAAAATATACTTCCTTCGTAAACTAATATAAAAGCATTTAGATCACTAGAGTAGTGATCTAAACATTTTTATATTAGTTTACAGAGAGAGTATTTGACAAGGCCAGTGCTATGTGTCGACGCGCCGGCCGAAACCGCACGTGGGCCGTGATCTGTCAGATTGAATCTGATTTGATCGCCAGATCTGTCCATGCAGCAAAAATTCTCGATGCAGCAAATTTCGGTCACGATGTAACAAATTTCAGTAACGGATGCAGTAAAAATATGATTGTAGCAAAAAAAATCAACGTGGTCGTAGTAAAAAAACAACGTTGATGATGCGTGGTAGCAAAACAAAATGTGGGTTGTAGCAAAACAATCCGGTGAACTCGGGTTGCAACTCTGACGAACGTGTATGCAGATTTTTTTAGTGAACGGTTATAGCAAAAAATGATACCGGTTGTAGCAAAAATTAACACCGGTTGTAGAAAAAAATCCGACAAATTCGGGTTGCAACTAAACGTGGATACAGCTTTTTTAGTGAACAAAAATGTAACAAAAAATCATCAACGATTGCAGCAAAAATTATATCAGTAATAGCAAAAAAAAAGATAACAGTTACAGCAAAAAAAGACGTCTCGCAACAAAAAAGAAAGGGAGTCCACGCACGACGCGCGCAGTACCGGCCGAAGCGTTCGGCCGACGCGCCTAGAGAAAACGTTTCCCATTTGACAGGGGGGGGGGGGGGGGCTAGCTCTCGCTTCGCCTTGGGTTTTTTCACTAGCTTGAAAGTTCACGAATACAAGAAATATTACAAGTATGAAAAAAAAATTGGAACTGTTTAAAAATGTATAATGAAGCGAAGCTGATTTTGACGTGCCGATAAATACCATGTTAGAGGATACGACTTCCCCAAACAGGCCTCGCTAGGCACATGTTATGGAGGCAAGGTAAGAGGCCCCATCCATCTCATACCCGACAAAGTTTTCCCAGGAACTGCAGCGAATGCCGCCGGCCAGCTTCTCAATCTCATGTGTCTCGACGTTGAGCGCAAAGGCTCCAGGATTTTTGTTGCCATCGCCGAGCGTGAAGAGGAGGATGCCGCTCTTCTCGCCGAACAACCGAACGTTAATGGTGGGGAGATATGTTAAGGCAAACTGCGGCAACACGAAGATGTCTTTTCTCTCCCAGGTGCCGGAGGACATGTCATCCCCGGTGGTTTCGAGGACTCTTATCACCACGAGAAGTCGATCTCTGCATTCTCTGGGTAAAAGTCGATCTCTACGTGCTGACGCTCTGATGAAGGTGAGCTTCCCATCGGGAGTTGCGCCCAGCAAACGGAAGTTCTGCGGATGATCTGAAAGGTCGCCGGCCGGCATAGGCACCTCGGTGGGCTCCGGCGTGTCAAGCCGCACGGCCAGCACCGTGCTCAGCAGCGGCCAGTAGGCTACACCACGGAGCACAACGCCGTGTCCAAACTTGCGTAGCTTGTCGCCCTTGATCTTTGGACCTGGTCTCTTGACCTCCCGGCTCCAGCGCCCTGTGTCTGAGGAGTAGGAGCGCAACGCGGTGTGCCTGTGGCGGTTGTAGACGATGAGCACGCGGAAGAAGGTGCGTGACGTGATGGGCGCGGTGGATCGATCGAGGTCGTCGCCGCAGAGCACCGTGCACGCGTAGAATCCCGGGTTGGGTACTGGCGGCAGCCGGGCGATGTCCCCCGTCATGGGGTTGCAGACGCAGAGCGTGAGCCCATCGGCATGCCCCTCACGCCGGAGCTCGAGGAGGAGGCGGCCCATACGTGACGCGACCGGGCGAGAGTGGTCGAAGAATCCATGGCCAGCACCCTCGACAGCCTCTGACAGGGCGCTGGATAAGGGACCACTGAAGCCGAGGAGCCGGGCGCCAGAGGAGAGTGGGACGAAGCACGGCCGCGCCGGGGCCTTGCGGTTGCGAGTGCGCGCCGTGACGAGGGGCCGCTCCGTGTGGAAGAAGCCGAGGGCGAGGCGTGGGAGAGGCGGCAGCGCGCGGGAGAGGATGATTGCCTCCTTGGCGACGACGCGGCCCCAGTGCCGGCATGTGTTGGCGCACCGGACGACGTCCGCCGTTTCTGACAACCGGGAGAAGACCGCCGAGAGTACGTCGTCGGGGAGATCCGTGCCGTTGTTGTCGATATCGTCAACCCGGTGGCCGCGCCGGCGCCGGCGGCGGGCCCGCGCCAGCCAGTTTTTCTTGTACGGCTCCCAACGGCGGGAGGATCGGCGCGGCGGCGGCATAGATGGAGGTCAACCCCGGATGGATAGGAATATCAACCGATGTGCATGCATGCGTGGTTGCGCGGACGTAACCTCCACAGTTATGATCCGCACTTCCCACTTCCAGCTGCGAACGCGACTTGTCCGGGCAACGGATTTGTTCTACGGAAATCCTATCTCTACTTAGGGGTTGTTTGGATAGCTAGCTTTTAGGAAACGAGTTAACTACAAACGTGCTTCTGGGTCTAACGAACTAAAATTTTGTTTGGCTAACCTAACTAATCCACAGATAAGTAAAACTTAGTTCTCGTAACATCTAAAATATGCATTTATAGGAAAACGGGTTCGAGGACGTTTTTGTGCAAACCCGTTTTAGAAAAATTGATCGATGATGCTAGGCGTGCATAACAGCCATGCACGTGGCATGGAGCTTCGTGGAAATAAAGCATCTTCACCATAAGACTTGCGTCGGGCTGCCGGCGTCAGCATCCGGACCCTGACCCGTGGCCACAATGAACAATGGCAGAGCACGCACTACTAGGAAAAAGGCTATAAATAATATAGACAATAATGACGCACCAGTCATGTGGTGCGTCACTACTATATAGCAGTGGCGCACCATGTTCTGATGCGCCACTACTAACAAACTTTTTTTTGTTATTTTTTCAAAAATACTAATGGCGCACCAGGGCAGAGTGCGTCATTAATAGTTTAACTAGTAATGACGCACCACTAAACCAGTGCGCCACTACTATATTTTTTTTGTTGCTAAACTACTGATGGTGCATCTCCAGCTGGTGCGCCATTAGTAACCATTAGTAATGGCGCATTTTTTCAAAAGTACTAATGACGCATTTGTAGAAGGTGCGTCATTAGTAACCTAGGATCAGCTAGATATTTTGGACAGCCACCTACCACACTCACTTTCCCCACTTTCATTCTCTCCATCTCCTCCTCCAAGCTTGTCTCGGGTGCCTCCTCCTCCAAGCTTGTCTCGGGTGCCTCCTCCTCCTAACCTCATTTGCATCATAGATTCACCCAGATTAAGTGGTTAAATTACCTTTTTTATAGGTAAGTAAGGGGAAAGCTTTTATGTTGTAGATCTATTTTTTTCTCCCTCCAACAACGTGCACATGCACTTTTTATGGCCTAGCTAGATCTACGTATGTTTGTGGTGTTGCATATGTTTGTGGTGTTGCATATATATTTGTGTTTGCAGGTACCGGTATTTGAAATGCAATAGTTGCCAATATTTTGCCGGAATGTTGATTCATTTCCGTTTCGACGAGAATTTGGCACTATGCATTATTTTTGGTCCTATTTTTAGGCAAAGTCATGCCAAATTTTTTCTTGGTTCTAAAATATCGTTTTGCTCTACCCCGCAGGCGACCATGGTCCGCAAGATGACCGAAGGCATCGTGAATAGGTTTTTGAGCTCCGCGAAGGCCGAGATGCTTCAAAATAACGAGACGGAGATAAGATGTCCGTGTTGAAGATGCAAGCTAAGGAGCCTTATGGACCCGGATTCCGTACAGGTGCGGGACCACCTGCTCTTGCGTGGTTTCATGGATGGCTATCGGTGGCAAGGTGATGAAGATGATTATGAAGTCGTCCATGGGGGCCGGGCAAGAAATGAGGAAGGGCATGAGCAAGACAACCGCGGCGAGGGCGGGCGAGAAGACGAAGAATCTCCAGGACATGATCACGAAGTAGATGCAGTACACGGTCATCATGTAGAAGATGCCGGACATGATGATGAGGAAGATGCCGAAGCAGACGAAGGGCATGATCATGAAGATGAAGATGTCGGAGCAGACGACGATGGACCATCGATGGGCTGGGTGCAGGACCCTCATATTCAAGAGTTGCTTCTCAAGCAGACGGATAATGAAAGAGCTACCGCCCGAGAGAAAGCCAAGCTGGATCAACTGGAGATAGACGCGGTTACTCCATTGTATCAAGGATGCAGGCCCGAGGATACCCGCCTGAAAGTAACGCTCATGGCTCTGGAGATGAAGGTAAAACACAAAATGACCGACGCATGCTTCGACAAGAACATGTCATTTTGGCACGAACGTCTTCCCAAGGGGAACAAGTGCCCGACCAGTTTCGAGGAGGCGAAGAAAATCGCGTGTCCTCTGGATTTACCGCACGCGAAATACCATGTGTGCATCAACAATTGCATCATTTATCGGGACGAGCACGCGGAGTCTACCATATGTCCGGTGTGCGGCGTCACTCGATACAAGAAGAGGAAGAAAGCTCCTCGAAAAGTGGTGTGGTACTTTCCAATCACTCCTCGTCTGCAGCGGTATTTCGCGGACCCTAAGGTAGCAAAGCTCCTGCGTTGGCACGTGGATAGGGAGGAGAAGAAGCGAGAAGATGACGCAAATGATCCGGAGATAAATAAAAAAGACAAGATGCTGAGTCACCCTAAGGATGCGAGCCAGTGGCAAGCGTTGAACTTCGAACACCCAGAATTTGGGAACGATCCAAGGAACATCGTGCTGGGCGCGAGCACCGGTGGAGTCAATCCGTTTGGCAGCCAGAGAAGCACACATAGCACCTAGCCTGTGTTTGTGTGGATGTACAACCTTCCCCCCTGGTTGTGCATGAAGAGGAAGTACATTCACATGAGTATGCTAATTGAAGAGCCGAAATAACCAGGAAAGGACATCAATCTGTATCTGGGGCTGCTGAAAGAGGAGCTAGACACGCTGTGGAAAATGCCAGCCAATACGTGGGACGCTGCAGAGAAAGAATATTTCCCTATGAGAGCCGCACTGCTCACGACGGTGCACCACTATCTCGCTTACGGATATGTCGCGGGGCAGGTGGTCCACGGATTTTCTGGATGCGTCAGGTGTATGGATGACACAACGTATCGCCAGCTAGATAGAGATCCCGGATCTTCGAAAACCATGTTCATGGGACATCGAAGGTGGCTTTGCGACGATGACTCATGGAGAAAACGCAAGGATCTGTTCGATGGTGAAAACCGAACTCCGAAGACGCCCGCGTACGAGGAGCGGCAAGGAAATAGACAAGTTGTTGAAAAATTGGAAAGAGTGCCCACCACCGGGAAAGGCGCCAGAGCCGAGAAAGAAGCGAAAGGCGCCAGAGCCGCTGCTGAAGGTATGGAGTTGATCGATGTCGCCAAGGGCAGAATTGTTCAACCGGGCAACCCCGTGTTCCACGGTAATCCGATGCCACCCACCGTGTATAGGGTTGAACTGGTTCGGGTGCTGCCAGGCTGCGACGACTTGTTACCTCCGATTCGACCCGCTGGGGCCGACGAAGATGATGTGATGACCCTTAGCGCCTGCGTAAGCTGGCCCCTGCTTTGGCCAAAGAGCCAGATTCGTTTGGGGGCGGGGGACACCAACTCAAAGACAACACCGCCAGTCGTGCCGGCGCCAAGCCATGGCAAGACCGCCGCAACGCTACCGGACATGCCGGACATGCATATGGCACAGGATCCGGACGACGACAACGACGATGGTACATTTACCAACGTCGATAAGTACTTTGCCGAACATGGGTATGGTGACGAATTCTTCGGGCCTCCTTCTCAAGAACCCAACCCTGCAAAAGACGACCGCGATCTAGCTGGTACCGCGGAGAAACCCAATTGCAACAGGCGTCGTCTGGCGTTCAGTTCTCAGGAGGCGCCTCCAGCTGCCGCCTTCACCGAGCCTCAGATAGCCGAGGTGCGAAATATTATCAGCCCCAACACACTCAAGAAGGCGGTCTATGAGTAGAACTCGATCCTATTACCGCAGAAGAAGAAGGGACGAAAAAGAAAGAATAACAACGGCGGTGCGAGCCAGCCGGCACCGAGTACGATCCGTGCTCAGGACGGGCCACCTTCACCTAAGGATATCTCGAGGAGGGTGCATGTGGCGGGTAGGTCGATGCTACCGACTAATCTGCTCAATGCTACAACCGGTGCTATGCGGAGTCTGCATGACAGTGTTCTTTCTTTGGAGAAGCGGCGTCTCTCCGAGAATGATGTGGCATACCCGGTTTTCGTGGCCAAGGTGCTAGAGGGCAAGGGCTTTGTGGATAGCGCCATCGGGGGTACGATCGTCCTGTGGTTTGATGACATCTTCGCTATGTTTAACCTTCATCCGCTGCACTACACCTTCGTTCGGCTATTTTCGCTGAGTATGGAGATGCGGATCATTAGAGACAAGACCCCGGAGATCGTGATAGTCGACCCCTTTTACATGCGTGCCAAGATCTTGGGCAGCGCTGGGGACCGACAAGTCGCGAGTTCACACCTCGAAGGCGTCATTCTGGCAAACCCAAATAAGGATAACTTCCTCGTGCCTTACTTTCCCGAGTAAGTCATCCCCTCACCGCCCCGTAACATATGATTTCTTAGATTTCGATCGTTCTTTTTTTTCTAACATTCCGTGTTTTGTGCAGTGACACACATTGCACACTCATCCTCTTAAGCCCGAAATATTCCATGGCCACGTATTTCGACTCGGACCATCAGTCGAAGAAAGACTACACAAATATCAAGAAAGTTCTTGATGATGTTCTCCCCGACTACGCCAAATCTGGAGGCACCTTCAACAGGACAATTCGTAGGTACGGCAAGCACGTGTTCACCCACAATACGACGTTCCCCTGCGTCAAGCAGCCGCCTGGCAATCAGAAGGATGCCTACTACGCCCTCCATCACATGCGGGCGATCGTACGGGACCAGCATCACCTTCTGCTACCAAATAATCTCAAAGATTGGGCCACATGCTTGTCGGCAATCCAGGACGCGGACATCAGACAAGAATTCTATCGCATCCAGTCGGAGTTTGTGGAAATCATCCATCAAGATGTCCTTCGTACCTCGGGGCAGTTCTACCTCAGATATCAATCGTCCAACAGTGAGATAGAAACAACGCTACAAATGTAGGCTGACAACGCCCGCGATTTCATGACCATCACTAAAGACGGCGGCTTCATCCACGCTCCCGTCCCTGAGTCGAGTCGAAAGTAGTGATGCTATGTAGTTCTGAAATGTCGATTGGCTCATGTTGTAATATTAAACTTTAAGGAACTTGTATGTCTCTTTGGTTTGGACAGTCGTTCAACTTATATGTAATCGATGCTATTTATTAGTAGGACCATGAATCGTGCTATTAATGTGTTGCTTTTCTCTTCCGATCCTTTTGTTGCATACTTATATATTGCTTATGTATTGTGTGTGAATTGCTACTAACGTTTTGTTTGGCTAGTGCATAGAGATGCCGTCGTATGTCGTGTACAAGGGTAAGGTTCCCGGAGTCTACGACGACTGGGAGGAGTGTCGGAGACAGGTTCACCGTTTCAGCGGTAACAGTTACAAAGGGTACACCACTAGGGCGGAGGCGGAAGCTAGATACGCGTGCTATCTAGCGGGAGAGAGGAGGGAGCGTTGGAGGAACCGGATGAAGACCAGTTTCATCGCGATGATGCTCATCGTGATGACCGCAACTCTCTTCTATGTGATGGTAGTTTAGATGATCGATATCGACTTGTAATGTGAAGACAAACTCGCTACTCGCGGTGTCGAGACTTGTAATGTTCTAACGTTGTTCGGTATTTTAAATTCGGAGACTAACATGATGAATTGTATTCGGAGACTAATCTTCTATTGTATTCGATAAATCTGTTGTTTATATGTTGTGCTCTCTATATTATGTGCAGTAATATGTTTTGTAACCTGTGCAAATATCAGAAAAGAAAAGAAAAACAATACCTAATATTCATACTAGTGGCGCACCACTCAGCATATTAGTGGCGCACTGCAAAAAGCACACTAGTGGCGCATCCTCCATCAGTGCGCCATTAGTAAGCCAGAGCACATAGGTAAATATGGCCCCTCGGAGGCATACTAATGACGCACCGTGAGCTATACTAATGGCGCACCACTAATGGCGCACTGCATGGTGCGCCATTAGTATACCAGGTACTAATGACGCACCTGTGGCGCGCCATTAGTAAAAAAATCTAATGCGCGTGATGCTAGTGGCGCACCTATAGTGCGCCATTAGTAGCCAAAACAGATGCGCCACTAGCAGGCCTTTTCCTAGTAGTGACGACAGAGCATGGCGGTGCCTGGGGAGCGACAACCACGTTGTCCGCTAGCGACCTCGTTGTCCTCTTGTCCGTCCGCCGCTGCTCGTTTTCCTTGAGTTCCTAGAGCATGACGCCCCATGCTCGTCCTCCAGCCATGGCATGGCCACGCCATAAGGTTGACTGACATGGACGTCACAGTGTGCAACTTTGAGCATTCTCAAGAGCTTTGCGTTACGTCGCTGTCATGTCATGGATGCTCATGTACGTCCAGCATTGATGGGCGGAAGACCTGACACATGTTGGCGCGTTTGTGCCCAGGATCGTGCTTGTCGGTAGTCGGAGCTATCAGGGACAGTTCTGGGAGTACATGTTGATTCATCAAGCTATGTGCGCCAGATCCGTGTACACCAAGATAACGCTGATACGGGACGATGCACTTGCGCGCCCCATCGGCGACACCATCCTAGGCGAGCTCCTGTAGTGCAAGACCACCGAAGGTGTGTGCATGTTTGGCTATTCGGCATGATGTGGGATACTTGTGGGGATGGGGAAGTACCTGCCGACGGCCGGGTCGATGCCGACCTGAGTGTAGCACCGACGTCTAGGGAAGTTTGGGACTCGGGGCTTGAGGCGTGAGCTTGGGGTTCGCCAATGGTTAATTTGAGAGACGAGGAAGAGACGGTCACAGGACGAGTAGGTATCCAATTAGGTCAGCTATATACACTTTCCAAAAACAAACATAGCGTTCTACAAACCGGTTTTGTATAAAATACTTACTAAAATGGATTTTGCTAAAAAGCAGCTAAAAACTAGTTTTCCATATCTCCGTGGATTATAATTGTTATCCAAACAACTACTTAAAAAGTTCCACAAAATCGTATGCATTTCAGTTTTTTTGTTGCAACCAACTTTTTTGTAATTGTTTGGATTGCTTACGACACGTCACATGGTTTTTCTTTTTTGAGGTCATGTCACATGGTTTTTATTGCAACCAACTTGGTTGCACGGGCAACTACCGAATAAGTTCTTTTACCGGAAACATTATGTACCGATGGGAAATCCACCATCCATCGATGCTTCTAGATTCGTGCGGGTGGACCTCACAAGATTTTTTCCACCTCCGATTCAAGAACGAGACCTATACAGATGCAATACGAGATGGACCCCACGACAGAGAATATCAACTCCACGCTGATGTTTCTTTCCCAAATCGAGCTCTCCCCCCCCTCTCTCGTGGGTTCCACGCCGGCATCCCAACTCCGGCCACCGGATCCACGAGAGGCAGGTTGGCGGTGAGGAGTGGCTTCCCCGGCTAGCGGTAGGCCCCCGTCCTCCTTCGTCGTTGCTGCCCGGCCGCTGTGCTCGCCATGACTGGATCTTGCAGCGCGACCACGATGATGCGTACTTGCACACGGTCGCCGTCGGATCCGGCGACTTCAAGCACGGTCGCCACCAGATCCCTTCCCCTTTCCCTCTCTCGCAGACCGGACTACAGCGCGATGAACCAGTGGCCATGCCCGGTCTCTCAACAACAGGAACCCCTCTGGTGCTATGAACCGCAACCTGCATTTGCATCTCTCTCTGTGTTCCTCATGAAATTGGTTTTGTTGTGCATGATTTGAAATTTCCTTGTTTTTTCCCAGATGGTTGGCCTCCCATGCTCCTTGTCGTGGATTCAATTTCAGCTCTTGTTATGTGAAGATAATTAATTATTGTTTTCTGGAGGTGAACTAAGATTCAATAGTTTTATTTGTTGTGAATTGTCAAACAAATGAAATACAACTTCTGCACTTTATGTGCGATTATAAAATATTTCAATTCTGAATGAAGTTACATTTCTTTCTGGAATTGTCGAAATTGATGTGCGGATAGGGGAAATAATATTTTGTGATATCTGAAATTAGTGAAATAGTTGAAATACTAAGTTTCAGTCTTTTATAAAAGAAATCATAATGATTTTTTGTTTGGAAGGAATGAAATGTATTTTTTGAAGAATTGAAATGAGTTATTTGATAGTTGAACTAACCAGTTTCCACTCGTTGTGAAATATGACATATGAATAGGAATATATGAAATCTCTTTGTGAAAATTGTAAAATGTTTTTGCCACTATTTTGTAATACACAGTTTCAATCATTTGTAATAATATATGATAGTGAAATTTGTTTTTGAAACAATTTAAATCAGTTCTTTGACGATTGAGATAATCAATTTCACTCTCCGTGAAATATGGCATTGGAATTGGAATAACTGAAATCACTTGTTAAAATATTAAAATTGTTTATGCCACCCTTTGAAATACTAAGTTTCACTCTTTTATATTATTTTTGAAGAATTGAAATTAGTTCTTTGAAGAAATGAAATCAGTTTCTCTCTTTGTGAAATATGACACTGTAATTGGAATAACTGAAATCAGTTTGTAAAATTTTAAAAATGCTTATGGCACTCTTTTGAAATACTATGTTTCAGTCTTTTGTGAAGATATGATTGTGAAATTTGTTTTTTGAAAGGATTGAAATCTAATTTTTGAAGAATTGGAAGCAGTCCTTTTGAAACATTCTTTTGTAAAATGTGTTTTTGAAAGGATTAAAATAAGATTTTTTAAGAAAAGAAAAAAATCATTGATTTGACTGGTTTCCACGCGCTGTGAATATGACATTGGAATTGGAATAACTGAAATATGTTTGTAAAATTTTAAAATGTTTATGGCACTCTTTTGAAATACTAAGTTTCAGTCTTTTGTAAAGATATGATAGTGAAAATGAATTTTAAAATTATTATAAGAATTTCTTGTAAACGAGTGAAGTTTTATTTGAAATGAATGAAATAAGTTTTAAAATTCAAAATTTATGTTATAAAAGATTTCAAATCAATATAAAGTGAGAGAGGTTTATCCTTTCAAAAAATAAGTTGACATTGCTATGTGTGTACTTCTATGCGTGTGTGAAATGAGACTTGCGCGTATGTGTAAAGGGGATGTCTCGCTCAAATCATGTGAGTGGGGCCAGCTGGTCAAATCACAGGGGTGGGTCCAAGCTGATGAAATACAGTGGCTAAAATGAAGCAATGAATGGAATACAAATATACAACTTATGCCAACTTTTGAGGTGGCAAGATTTTACTAGTTGAGTCATGACCGGTAGCTACCGGCTGCGGTAAAAGAGACTTTGCGGGGCAACTACCAGTTCTTTACTCCTTTGCTAGAAGGGAAACGATTGTAGCTGGTCAACCGGCTAGCGTTTCGGCCGGCCGCTGGCTGCTCGTTCCATCTAGCGCATCGTACGTGCCGCAAGAGGCTAGTTGTTTGCACACCACCCTAGTTTGGCCGGATCTGACCTTGGTTAGGAATTTTTTTTAAGATCTGATCTTTTTTGCTATCGTTAGTGGGCTGGGCGGTAGCGTTACACACTGTATCATCAGGGCCTCCGATGGTAGACGACTTATGCACGTCAGCTAACCCTGAACGCCTTCGTCCCCTTCCGCCCCCTTACACCGCAGGACCTGGCGGTAGCTTGATGTGCCTGCTATACAAATGGTTTTTAATCCCTTTTTGTGACGTAGTCTCAAACCGCCGCCTTGCATGTTTGGGCGATGGGAGGGAAGGGGGGGGGGGGGGGGGGGGGCTATCGCACACGACACGAAAAACCCGTTGGCGATGCCTACTTCCGATCACACACGATAGGCAAAATTATGTCGTGTGCGATTGGAAGGACCATCACAAACAGGTAATTTAGAAAAATCGTGTGAGATGTGCAAGCATCCCACACAGTGAATCCCAAACATATGTTTCCGTTCGTATCGTATAATATACCCAATTTTATGCATAACATCGTCTGTGTTAGGGGTGGCCATCACGCACGGTGCCTAGAAGAAACTGTTTGGCATAGGGTTGTCCTTCACACACATGTTTTATATGAAAACGTTTGCGAATGGGTGTTCTAACGCACACAGTTTAGGCTCGGAAGTCATGTGTGATTGTTCACATATCCAACACGCCAATTTTTCAGAAACCGTGTGGGTTTGTTGAGGTCATCACTGGCGATGTTCTATGACAAACCGCCCGCAATATGAAATCCCAATAATCAGGCTAATTGCTCTATTATTTATAATCCAGCTTGTAAACAAATTGACACTTCATATCAAGCACACAATATATTTTATTTCGTATTACGGCAACCAGGTTTCATAATTGAAATACATCAGAGTACAACATCATATAGTCATATACTACCTAGCTACCCAATTATACGACAGGACCGAGTTTCACATGCAACATCTAAAAACTTTGGAAAATAGCATCATATACGGTAAATAGACAGTTGAATCTCGTCTAGAAAACTGTTGAAGCGGAAGGCAAATATTGAGGCTTCGCTGATGTCGAAGGTTCTTGCAACTTTATGCCAGTTCATGTGGATGGTTGCCCGCCCATCCTTCATCCTCTTGAGGAAGATTTCAAGATTTTACCGTGGGTGTTATATGAATACCTTCCTCGCCTCTTGACCATACAGGTGTTTTGAGACGTACTCATCGATGAATAGCTTTGGAAAAGACTAGAAACAAAGATATGCATAAATTTCATTTCGAAAAAATAAAATGTCACAAAGGGAAAAAAGACAAGGTAAAAGAGATAGTGCCACTACTGGAATCAGCAAATTTGCCGTCTACCAGTTCTTTGCCATTAGCTGGCGGACGACAAAGAATCTCTTTGCCATCCGTCTCTAGAAAACAGACGGCAAAGAAGCTCTTTGCCAGCAGCCACCTCTTTGCTGTCTCCTAGCTGACGGCAAAGAGGTGGGGTGGGGTCCAGTGGAGGCCCACTTATTGCAACGGCCCACCCACCTCTTTGTCGTCTACTAGAAGACGACAAAGAAGCCACTACCATAACGGCCCTAACGGCCCATCGCCTGTTCTCCCTCCCTCCCTCCCTCTCTGCTCTCTCTCTCTCCCTCCCTCCCTCCCTCTCTGCTCT
Organism: Hordeum marinum; assembly: GCA_022496015.1. Taxonomy (NCBI): domain Eukaryota; kingdom Viridiplantae; phylum Streptophyta; class Magnoliopsida; order Poales; family Poaceae; genus Hordeum; species Hordeum marinum. The sequence continues at coordinate 49,486,478 of CM039676.1, forward strand.
CTCTCTCCCCGACCACACCCCGCCGCCGCACCCGACCGCACCCCGCCGCCGCTCCGGCCCGCCGCCCACCGCCACTGATGCCTCGCCGCTCCGCCCCCCCGCCGCACCCTACCGCCGCCCCGACCCCCACCGCCACCGCCGCCCCGGCCCCATCCCGCCCCCTTCCTTGCCCCGGCCTCATCCGTTGGCCCCGCCCCTCCCCTCCCCTGCGGCGACGCCCCCCCCCTCTCCTGCCCCCTCCACCGCCCCCTCCACTCGCCCCCTCCACTCGCCCCGCCCAGGTCGCCCCGCGCCCCTCCCCTGTGGCGCTAGGATCTGGACCGACGCCCGCCCTGCTCGTTCCTCTCGCGCCTCGGCAGATCGATGCCGGCGACGACTCCTCTCCCCTATCCCAGTGAGTTCTCTAATTTTTTTTGATTAGTTTAGTTTAGTTTATTAGGTTAGAAAAAATAAGTTAGTTAGTTAGTTTTTTCTGTTTTTTAAGATTTAGGTTTAGTTTACTTTATTAGGTTAGAAAAAATAAGTTAAGTTAGTTAGTTAGTTTTTTCTGTTAAGTTAGTAAGTTA